>CM060942.1:100818966-105618966 GCA_030765085.1 Allium cepa | reverse complement strand
ATAGTTAAGCATGTTGCTGATGTGAGCATGTTTAACGGACACTCTACTTATTCCTAGCTGCGTAAGAACCATTATTGTGCTTGGACCATGAAAGCATATATAATAGAATACCAACATATAAATAAAGATACATATTAAGTTGAACATCTGCTAAACAAACATTCAACATCAACATGCTAAACTGACTCCAATCAATAAACCTAGACATGTTTTTTCCAGAACTTTTTTCTGTGAATTTGCGAATTGTAAGTTTTGGTCTATGGATTTAGAATAAAACTGGATTCATATTCATCCATTTATCTTGTAATTAACATCTGCTTTCATTGTCTCTACATTGACTCGGTTAGAAATTTAATCGAGCACCTAGCACGCATTGAAACCTCTAAAATCCTTGGTATAAACCTAACCAAGCTCAGCTCTGACCACTATCCAATAACTATTTATCATATCAACATACAAACCAAATTCATGTTCTTC
Source organism: Allium cepa (assembly GCA_030765085.1). NCBI lineage: Eukaryota > Viridiplantae > Streptophyta > Magnoliopsida > Asparagales > Amaryllidaceae > Allium > Allium cepa. The sequence continues at coordinate 105,618,489 of CM060942.1, read as the reverse complement.
AACACAAATATAAAGCACGACATAAAATCCATAAATAAACAGAAGAACAAAATAATCATACTCTTTTTCCTCACGAGCCAAGGCCATTGGATCTTCGTATTTGACATCATACGGGTACCATTGAGCAATTTTATCTCCGATCAACTTCTTCCTTAGAATCTTATGAGGTGATCGTTTTCCACTTGGATTGAGCACGTGACCGAATATGGACGCACGTGCCTCCGCCACACCTTTTAGGGCCGCCGCCGTCAGCAGGCTCTTCAAGCTCATTGCTGCCGCACTTGGTTTTTAGATTGAGCGAGCTGATATATTGTTAGTATTGGGTTTTGGACTGGTTGAAGCATATTTTCTACTATTCCAACCACATTACTTTCTAGGAAACGTGCGTTTCCGTGAAATTACACAAAGAGGTGAGCAATATGTCAAACAAACAAGTAAACCAATTTATTTAAGACTAGATTAGTTTATAATTGATCGTAAAAAGTTTTAGTTCCATTATCGGATTAACCGAATTAACCGAACTTTTATTGTATTTTCAGAATTATTAATGTCATAATAATTTTTTTCGACCAATTTAGTGATATAAATAAGTTTTATTCATCGTATATATATGTCAAAATTACCATTATAAAACATAAGAATGCTAATGATAATACTTTAATCATATAGTTAGGTGGTTTTTCTTAAGTTACAATAAATATTTTAAATATAAAACGTGAATCATTTTTAGTTCGGTTAACCGAACCAACCAAATTTAATGTGGTTGGTTTATTTTGTTTTCATTTTTATTGATTTTATTTCGGATTAATAATTTCTATTATTGGATTAACCAAACCAATCAAACACTCACCCATAATTACAGTAATAATCAGGATTAACTGTTTTTTTCCTTTTTCCAACGGTATTACTTCATCGGAAACTCCACCCGAAAATCTATACAGCAGTATCTTGACTATATAATTATACTGCACACATGATATCCATCTTCTATTTCATTTTCTTATGTTTCGGGTGCTCATTTCTTTTCGAGTACAGCAACGACACTCTTTTCTTTTTTGGCTTCAAAGATTGTGGCGTGTAATCGTAAGATAACGATATTGCAAAAAATACGTGAACTCATTTTTATATAATATAACCTTTATTTTATAATAGATATTTGTTATTTTAGTTTCATTTATTTAAAATTTGGATTTATCGATTTTAATTGAGACAATTTGAATATTAATGTAAATATGCTAATTTTAATAAGAATTTAGAATTATGAGTGGCTTGAATGTTGAATAATGAGAGAATAAAGAAGAGATTAAGTGCTGTTATTTTACTATTATTTAATAAATAGATAAATATAATAAATAGTAAGTGATAAATATACAACAAAATAGTTTTGCTAAGGAAAAAACTTGTGACCTCTATTATATATATGTATGTATGTATGTATGTATGTATGTATGTGTAATAAATCATGATAAATAATTATAGAATGAAGTAATTTTGCTGAGACTCGAACTTGCGACCTCTAACTATTATAAAGAAACGTAAAAAAGCATACTAAATTGAAGAATAGTAGAGTATCATGGCATCAAAGTTGTAATTGAGCTACACACACATATTTTCTTGGAAGTGATATATGTATATAACAGATGAAATGCCGAGTGCGTGAACATCTTTCGATTTTGTATACATGAATTGCATGTCAACCAAGATGAAGTGACGTGTATTTTAAATAGGTGTGTGAATTTTTTTAAAGAAATAACCGACTGTAATATATGTCTAAAATTGGTTCTATGATCTTTCACAACGTATTCGAATATCATACTATTATTATCAATGGCCAGTGAGAGATATAAATATACTAAAATAAATTATAGGTGCAAATAACCACAAAGGGTAGCCCAGAGGATAAGACATTTATAGAGAAACTGCTTGACATGAGTTCGAATCTTGGCGGCATAATCCCCCTAATTATACACAAAGTATGTGTTACGAGGTCAGTGCATACTTCCTCGGATGCAGTTGGTGAATCCATAATTTTTTTTCTGGTTTACCCGAGTATTCAAAAAAAATGAAGGTGCAAATAGCCGTAAATAAAGAGATGAAAACTTTTAGAATTATTTTAGATCTAGATCATAAATTTCAAAATTCATGTCCAAGGACAAACTTCATTTTCAAATTCATTACAACTCTCCCTTACTCGTCAACTCCAACCAGTAGCCAATTGACACCGTGCCACCATTCACCAGCTTGTCGCACCTCACCACACTCCTTGCCTCACGCGCAACCAACCCCTGCCTCATATCCCCCATCGTCGTCAATACCTCCCATGAACCAAAATAGATACAAATCCTACGCTCACCAATTCTCAACGTCGAATCACATAACCATGTCATGTCATGCTAAGTCGCTTCACCAAAACCTTAACCGACACATCAGCAATGGTAGATAGCAAAAATATCGATAGTAGAAAGAGTGTTAAATTAAACTAGCATTATATTTTAATACAATGTTATATTCATTCTTACTGTAACGACCCCGGATTTTTATGAATTTAAATTGATAATTTAAATGAATTTTTGAATTAAAATTGTAAAATTGATTATAAATGGCAGCGAGTTTCCCCGATTCAAATAGAAAATATATTAAGTCATATGAGTTTGAAAATTTATATATATGTGAATATATATGTATATATTGGATTTGAAATAAAATCTTAAATAAATGGTTTTAAAATAAATAGAAATAAGTAGTCATGTAAGAACATAAATAAATATACAAGCTAATATAATAAAAATAAATATAACAACTTTAAAATGAGAACTTAAGTGAGTCTAGAATTATATAGTATACATGTATTTGCAGGCTGGAAATATATGTACTATAACCATATGTATATGCAAGGAATAAGTCAAAACAATAAAATAAAATACATACTAGAGGTACAAAATAATGTAAAATATAAAACCCATATATATATACACACACACACAAGATGATAAGTAATATATTTAATGAAAGTAGAAATGTGTTTATATTCTAAAGTAATAAGGACAAAGTTAAGAAAATATATTCATGTAATAAATAGAAAGACAAAAGAAAACAATATATATGTCAAAACAATATTCATCACAACCTTACATAAACAAAAGTATGCATACAAGAAGACATGAAAACAAAATATAATCTTCAGCCGAAATTGCCAAGTATTGCAAATAAAAACATAAAGTATGGAAGGAGGTATGGCAAAAGATCAAAGGACTTAAGCATTAAATACAAGATCATCATCAGCCTCCATAAACAAATAAAGTATAATACCCTCACCTCTAGTACTAGCCAAAGATCATCTCAGCCCCCATAAGGAAGAATAGCTCTGACCTATAAAAAATATATATAATATAAACCAAGCTAAGGTAATTAATGCAACATACCTATTGTACTTAACCTCAACCTGCACACTATCTTTTATATACATCAACCCTCCTTTCAGTTCATTATCACAACTGAGTAAAATGGGAGCAAGCATCATAGTGAAAACTCAAACAAAAATTCAATTTAAACTTCAACAACTATATGAATTCATCAAAACCAGAGGGTCAAGCAAGTTGATATAAAGGAAAATCAAGTTCAAGAGTACAGTCTACAGCCTGGAAACAAAGCAAAATTTGAAACTTTAAAACAAATTCAAACTGTAAATTCAAAGCTACAGGCAGCTAAACACAAACAAAATGCTTCTCTGTCCAACTTCTAGTTCTCAAAAATATCAAGTTCTTTGTCTCTGCTGCAAATCAAAGGTGAGTAACTTCATTTTTTTAAAATAACCTAAGTTTAATCTAGTTGTATGATGAATATCAGAAATTTTGTTGTGTGAAATATATGCACTTCATTGAATTTTTGATGAGACGAAGTCTGCATTTTTTTTTCTCTGGCTGTTGCCTCTGTTTATAAATTTCAAAAGTCTGAGTTACTTCAAAAATCATATTTGCTCAACCTATTGATTGTTAGGACAAAGCATATAAACAAAATATGTTTGGTTAAGTATAAAGTAGATTTTAAAATTTAATTCATGTTAAATAAAGTTGATCTGCTCTGGGAAAAACTCAAGAACAGTACAAAGTTAGTACAAGTGACATTTTCAAACATCTTGGATTATCGATTCAAGTTTACAAACTGATTTCTTAATCAAAATTAGGAGTTTTAAAGCTCAAATCACATTTTTTTTTAGTGATGAGATGAGTTGGCATTGTTGAGTTGATCGAATTGGGAAGTTTGGATTGCCTCGGGAAATATACTTGATCGAGATGGTTGGGGTTCGATTGGGAGGAAGATGGGTGATCGGAGAGGCCAGGAAAAATGGCCGATGGTGATGGAATTGATCGAGGAGGTTGGTGTAGGGGTTTTTTGTTCAGAACCCTAGTTTTTAGCTATGATGGAAATTTGATCACCTCGGCCTCAATGATGGATCGAGTGTTTTGATACTTCGGGTGGTAGAAGTTTGGGTGATGTCGAAGTCGAGGCCGGAGGTGGAAGCTCGTAGATGGTCGACACGGCGTGGATGAGGCGGTGTTGACAGGTTTGAAGTGGTGGTAGCTCTCGCGTTCCAGGTTTCAAGTTTTGGGTCGAATTCGTTTTTCGAAGAACAACGATGTTCAAGTGGATGGTAATCGAATGTAGGGGTGGTGCGCGATTTGCTGGCGATGAGGGAGTTCATCGGAGTTGCCCCGATGGTGGTGCATGTGCACAGCGTGGTGAACCGTGTCAGTGTCGACGATGGCATATGACTCGTGACGTGCTCGAGTTTTGAGGTGGGTCGCTTCGGGGTTTTGATCGCGTGTAAGTTTTGAACCTGATGCTTTAATTCATAGCTTAGGTAAAACTTAAACTACAGGAAAGAAACAAAAGAAAAAAAAGAGGGGAGAAGAAGAAGAACTGCAGGGAAACTCGGGAGGATGGGGTGATTAACTCGAAGTGTAACTCGAGTTTTAAATAGGGAAGTCTCGGGTTTTTCTAACTGAAGTATAAAAAAATAAAAAATAAAGTAGTTAAGCAATTTGTGTTTCAATAGGATTTAAGCATTTGAATTTAATAAATGTTTAACAACTTAAGTTTTTTTAATTTTCTTAATTAATTCTTAACAATGTTTAAACACTTAATTATTATTTTAAATTAAGTAAATACTTTAAGTTAAATATAAACTTTATTGACATTAAAGTTTTGTAGTTAATAATAATTTGATTTTCAAAATTTAAAGAAGAGCTTTAAATTGTTAATTAAGAAGAATAATTAATATAAATTAATTGCTTTGGAAGGAAACTATGAATAATTAAATTATAATTGTAATTAGATTTTGGATTAATTAATGATTAAGTAATAAACAAAGTGTATTTAACTACTTAAAGTTAATTAACATATGACTAGTAGTTAACTAGTTAAGTAATTTAATTAAGAATTAATAATTAATTAATTAAATAATTAGTGATAAATTAATGAGTAATAAAGAATAATTGAATAATTAATGGTTAATTGTTAAAAAAATTGAAGGTTGATTAATTTAGCTAATAAATGATTAAAGGACAAGTAATCAAACAAATTGAAATTAGTTAATGTTAATTAACCATGATTGATGATCCATCTGATTTAAATTAATCAGATAATTAATTAAGTTACTTATGGATGTTTGAACTCTATTGATTTGTCAAATTGTTGATATTTCTGATATGTTATGCTTTGTGCTATGAATTGTTTCGGTGTAATCTGTGATGAATGTAATTTATTTATCCATAATAAACTCATATTTTCGATTTGTGAATCTGTGTATATAGATAAGCGTTAAGGGCTATACCGCTTATCGATATTGATATATCTGTGATGATTGATGACGTTGCACTATTGTGTAAAACCCCTGGACTACACCATACACACACAAATATGGATTTCACGAGGAAATCGATTAAGTCACAGATTTTTGAAAATAGTTTTGAATTTGAATTTTTAAATTCAAATGGTTTGGAAATGTTTTGGGATTAAAGTGAAAAGTTTTTGAAATGGAATTTCAAAGATGAAATTTATTTTGAATAACTTGATTGAGTTTTGAAATTTAAATATTTTGATTTAAATTTGAATTCAATATTTGAAATTGAATTCTATATTTGGTATTTATGATATTAAATGGTGTACAAGTTTATATGGGTTTTAAACCATTTTAAGGTGTTGTTTTTGGGAATTTGAATTAACCCAAAGATTTTAACTTGTATAAATGAGATCGAATTTCTCCGAAACGAAAACTACTTGTTTTTAAATAAAAATAACTTTCGTTTAAAGAAAGGATTTCCAAATTGGGTTGAAAAGTTTCAAGTTTGAATTGGAATTGTTTTGAAAGGCTATGAATGAATCTTTGGAAATGATTGTTGAAAGATATAAGTTGAATCTTGATTTAAAGATTCAAAAAGTTAATCGAATTTTGAAAGCTATGAGTTAAATCATTGATTCAAAGATTTAATGAGTTAATCCAATTGGAATGGAAATTGTTTTGAAGTCTATGAATTGATCTTTGTGAAATAAATCTTTTTGTAATATAAAGATTTGAAATGGTAATTGGTTTAAACCATTTGAAAAGGAAAGTTTTTGGGTTTTAAGTTGTGACTTAATTGAAATCCCAATATCCATATGTTTTTGAAATATTGCGCTCACTGTTCGGTTTATCCGGGAGAGGATCTTTGTGTCATATATCCCATTTCGAATATGTGATATGTCGTTATGGATAGCATTTGAAGACCGGTGGTGAAGACCGGATATTTTCGAAAACGAAAGGACAACTCGTTGAATGTCTTTGCATCGACTGGTCCCCGGTATAGAGACTCCATATGTGATGAGAAGTCCGAACGTGATTAGTGAATATCCGGATTGCAAGGACTTCTTTGGAAGTGCCTTCGGTTCTGTTCGAACTCGGAACAGACTTGTATGGATTTTGTGTCTGACATTACAAATTGAGATATATTGATTTCTTTCAAATATATTTCTGTTGGTGGCGGAGAATTTATTCTCTTAGCTTAACACCCTTCTTTGAGACGTACGAGCTCAGAGGTTATGTAGTTGATGGTTATCAGCGATATATTCCCAATTTGGTAATGTGACATGCTGAGTATTACTGTGAAATGATCATTGTTTGATCATTTGTGATATGATCATTTATCTTTATGATCATTACTTTGATCATTTGTTGACCCAAAGCATGGCTTTGTACCAAAGCGTGGCTTTGTGGACGAGACTTCGTCGGACCTCACACCTCGAAATGGTCGAAACAGGAAAGATGCGGCAAGGTTATTAGGGGTAGCGCCCCTTAGGGTATGTGCATTTCCTTCTGGATAGAGGTGGTATCATGGTATGGAGCCCAGATACTTAACCTATGTTGTTGCTGCAAATTTATTACTTTGTGGTTGTTGGTTATCGAGATCCCGGATAAAGGTTGGTTACGACCGGGGGATGGCATACTCGTGTCAGTAGTTACCCAGTTAGGGGTAACCCGGCCTTGTGTTGGCAGAGATCCGGTTTGGTTCTCGAGAACGTCCTTCCAGAGGCGTTCTCATGTGGCAATGGGAAGTTCCTTGGCCTGACCATTTGTTGGAAATCCAAAGAAACAATACGAGCCTTGTACGGTATTAGTTGTAGAACATGCCATCTAATATGGTAGCTATAGTAGGCATAATATAATGGTACCTATGCTGGCTAAGATTTATATTCTACTTTCGAAATGTTTTCTACACTATGCACTAATAATAATATCAAAAATGATTTGATTTTGTGTAGTAAGCATCTTTGACTAACATAAGAAGAAATCTCCTCCAAGTCTGCGTTTGCATTGTGTGTGTGGTGGGAGGTCTTATGGTAGTTACATTTTCAAAAAGCATTGCGAATTGATTTTAAAAATCTTTTGTTGATTGTTTTAAAAGATAAACTGTTTTTGTTGCTCACACCAGTCCCACGACTGATCCGGAGTTTATTGTTTCTTTCCTAAACTCTGGATGCTCATTATTTTCTACACGAGCAGTCTAGAGTTGGGTTTTTCAGATAGTCAGGTTTAGTAGATTATCTGGAGTTAGTTCAGTCTTTGGATCACACCAGTCTTGCTTAGCTTGGTGCATCGTTATTGGGAGTTCGAGCTATTTCGGAATTGGAGCTTTGGAAATGGAGATTATCCGCTGCTGGTGTTATCGTTTTCTTTTCCGCTGCTATTTTATTGTATCATATCTCTGATGTATATTGATATTCATTGTATCACTCTGTTGTATCAGATATTGTATCTATGTTGTATATCAATGTATTATTTCTTTTATTCCGCTGTGTTATTTACTTGATGTTGTTATAAGCTCCGACGAATAGGATTTGAACGGTCGAATCTATGGCATTCGAGTACGAATGAAGTATGGATGTCGATTTTCAAGCGCTAAAAATACGCGTCGTCACACTTACGGTTTAAAAAATGCTAATTAAATTAGCATTTTAAAAAAACTAGCGTCGTGTTCATTTTATAGTTCAAAAAATGCTAGTTAACTAGCATCATAAAATTAGCGTTATGTCCACTTATTCACTTTTACAATATATATATATATATATATATATATATATATATATATATATAATATTAGTTATATTTAGCATTATCGGTTCTTACTTCAAAAAAATTCATCACAACCAGCCACCGCCATTAGCACCACCGTTTAAGTCGAACCACCACCTAACATCATTATCGCACAATTATCATCAATTCTCATGGCAACTCGACTCAAAATCAAACATTTCGTTAAAAAAACATGAAGTAAACATTGTCACCATCATAACCTGCCACCACGGGCCGTCAGCTCCACTCCATACGATGCCTCTGATAGAGGTAAGAGTATGTCTTAGGGGTAAGTGTGTAATTTGTTACATATATCTAACTCGATAACCAACCTTGTACAAAATAAAAGGTGTTTTCTTTCTATTATATACTTGGTATAATGTGTTATATTAATTAATTTAATTATAAGTATATTTAATAGAAAATCCATAAATAGTATGTTTTGTGATAGTGGTTACAAAGTATTGTAACCGTGAGTAATTTATGACAATGAAAATAAATAAACTATTTTAAATATTTTTAATCAAAATGTATCAAGACTGAATATCGATACATTTGTTGAGATTAAAGTATGTAACGCTCTCCTAGTGTTGGGCAACGTATTACTCATAGCCGCTGAGGGCATAAAGGGGTTACGTACTGATAGTTATTGGATAACTATGGAATGACTCACTCGATAGTTTTCTATTGGTTAATGTAACTATGGTCAAACAGAAAATATCAATGTGACAAAATTACACAATTCTCTTGACTTAAGAATACTATTGATCTTCAATATAGAAGCTCTACCTTTGTTATAGTTAAATCATGGCACGACGTCCATCGAACGACTATACTTGGGTCGAAGGAAAGAATTGCAAGTAAAACACTATTCAAGAGAGGATTCTCTCCTCGGTTATATGTGGTTAGTATCATGGTAAACTAAAGGCAAATCAAAATCAAAGTCTTTGGCTAGAACATTTCGGTTAATTATAATTGTTGTTACTGAACCAAGGACTTTGTGTTTGGACAACAAAGTTGAATATGGACAACACTGGAATTTTGACCGTTATCAAATTTCTTAAGTCCAAAGTGACACTTAATAAAGTAAAATTGCATTTTGCCGAAACCAAGTAAGCGATGAATTTGGCCAAAATGCCACACCACCTTCTATTTGACCTATGAACGTTGATATTCGAATAGTTCGAAATTAATCGTTGACCAAATTTACACTTAGAGAGTCAAACAATCGAATCATTGAATACTCCTTGACCACATGATTTAATTAGTTTATAATTGTTATTAATTAATTAATATTTATGAAACATTAGTATAAAATTTTATTTTGATTTGATGAAAAAATATTATTAAATGTATTTATAATAGTTGTAAATATATTAATCGATATAAGGTACCAATACGCATTTAAATTGGATTTAAATGCAAAATATTTTGTTCGGCTCTAAATGGGTTTGAAGCCCGTATAGGGGGCTTGTTGGTTTGGCTATAATGGAGCATAGGGGGTGGTCATATGGTGGTTCATGGGGCTAGGATTGAACGAATAATAGGGAAGAAAGAGTAAGAGAGAAATGTGAATATTGATCCTAACTTCTCTCTACATTTCTTCCTCTATAAAAGCATGTATACCCACTTTCTTTTCTAACTTTTTGAGCCGCATATCCCTTTTAGTTCTGGTCGTATTCTTCATTCCTTCTCCTCCATTTTCCAAGCACAAATCAAATAAAATTAAACATTATTCGATAGCCGGCGGTTTGCAATTATGGAGATAACAACTTTAGAATTGGAATTTGATTCAGAAGTTTGTTCCAATGCTTCAAGGTGTGGTGCTTTGGCATTGGTGAAAGGTAATTATCTGATCTATGGCTATATTTTAATATTTATATAATTTATATATCATATATTGCTTTATTAGTTAGGTGAAGATTATAGTATATTGGTGTATCATCACATTCAAGATGGTTGTTTGTTTATGTGCTTATATATATTTAAAAAATATTCTAGACATATATATATATATATATATATCATGAAGCTCACGACTTAAGATTAAAAAATTAATTTTTATTATTTAAATGAATTTAATATACATTATTTAAATAACATGAACTCTATAATTCAAATACTAAATTTATATTATAAAAAATATTTTAAAATTACATACAAATAGTTTTATACCTGATATAATTTTCGACATAAAAAATAAATTTTTAATATATATATATACACACATATATGTATATATTATGTATTATTTAATTCAAATCACTTAAATAAATAATTATATCGTATAAAATATAATTTGAATTTTATAAAATTATTTTTACACCTTGATAAACTCTTGAATGCATAAAATATATATACATTTATATATATATATATATTAAATATTAATATAGATGCCAAAAGTTAAATTTTAATTTTAAACTTTCTTTTAAATTATAAAATATATTTGAAATATTCAAATGTTAAAATATCATCTAGTTTTTTATAAAATATTAGAAACATGGTTATAATTTTGAAACATAATTATATATAAAATAATATAATTTTATTTAAAATCGAAAATCTAAAAAAATCTAATTTTGTATACATATATATTTTAATATATATATATTAACATATATATATATATATATATATTATTTCATTCATATATTTTTACATATACATTTATTTATTTATTTGTTTTTATTTCTTGAATATACTCAGGAGAACCCAATGGACTCAAGAGAAATTAAGTTATGCATGTCCGCTTTAGCTTATGACACCTATGTACATATATATATTTATTATTAAACTATTTATAAGAATATATATATATAATACAAAAATAATAACTTTTTTTTCGATTTTACAACATAATAAATGCTTAAATTTTACAATATACTTTAAAAATTATATATATATATATATATAATTATATATATATGTCTATATTTTATAAATTCCATGTATATATGTTTATAATCATTCAAAATAAAGTATAAATTTATATATATGAGTGTATGTATATATATATATTTTTATATATTTATAACAATTTATATGCATAAATTAAAGTATATAAATAAACATTCGTAAGGGTTACGGTATAACGGATCTTAAGGTTAATTTAACACTAGAGGGAGGATGAATAGTGTTTTATAACTTTTATGAATCTTTTAACTTTGTTTCATGATTCAAGCCAAATCATAAATTATCAATACGGATATATACTAATCAAGCAGTCATAGATGCAATCACAGATAAATATAAAAGCAATAACAAAGGTAAAATAAGAGCGATGATACCGGGAATATTATACTTGTTCGGATTAACCAATCATACATCTAGTCCCATAAAATACTGGACAGATTTATCTTCAATTGCAAACTTTAACCAGGGAGCAAGCAAACAAGAGTACAATCTCGATTTCAAGGCCTACGAGATACGCCCTCATGTTTCTCGAGTCTGGAGTAAACTCTCTTGATTTACCTGACAACAAGATCATCCGCTAGATTTAGACGAGCTATTAAGCACACCCACTTGTTTTGGATGGAAAATAAGCACACCTAAACAAATAAGAGTAGAGTTGTTGATTTCTAAATACAAATAGTTGTACTTGGGATACAAGATATCCTATAGCCATTCTGATAGTGGTTTGATCTTTGAGTTTGTTGAGTGAATGCTTCCAAAACAGTAAATAATTTATAGAGAATTAATCTAGTAGTGTATGAATTGATTTTATGTAGTTTTGAAGAATGTAGTAAGTGGTTTTCAAGAAACATTTCAAGGGAGTAAGGAGTAAGAAAAAAGTAAGAAAATTAGTTAGAAAATTCGTTTACACTCCCCTTTATATAGTGAATGAATAGATGTATTTATTCATGAAGAGTTGTGTCCAAAATACATCTCTTTTCAAATTTAGAAAAATAAATTAACGGTTACTATATGGACATAACTAGGAGGGTTATGTCGATATACCCTTGTAAAATTGAAAATGATTTTCTTTTAAATTGTTTTCAAACTTCTATATTTTTGTAAAATAATTTAAACATATTTTTTAAATACTTTGAACACATAATAACTTTTACAAAATATTTGTAAAAATTTATTTTGATAAAATATTAAAGATCCGAAATTTGTGATAAAGATCAGAATCTGTTACCAAGGACTTTAAAAATTAATTCTAATGATTCATAAATATACATTAAAGTCTTAGGCTCTTCAAATATTTGTCTTTAAACCTATGAGTCTTAATCATCTCTGGATCTTGAACTTTAGTTTTTATACTGATCAGTCTTCAAGCTTAATCATTCTGTACCTGTGTAATATTTTGCAATATATATTATACAACTTAGCGAAACATTAGTATCTATATTTATGTAGTTATTGTTATCAAAATTAATATTTGAGGTATTAACAATATCTTCCTTTTTGTGATGACAAATATAATATAACTCCTCCTGAGTTAAATAACTCCCCTTTAGTATAAGCATTTGTTATATTTTATATTTTTCTCCCCTTTTGTCATCAACAAAGATGGATGAAAAACAAAACTCCCCTTAAATGTGATATACTTATGAATTATGGAGTCAAAATCAATATTTAAATTCTAAGAATTTTTCTCGGAGATTTAAACTACATACACAATTGTGATTAGATTATACGTAAGACATATATTTATGGAAATACTAGTTATTTTAAATGTGGTATATTTAGAACATATATTCAGGACATATATTGAGTAATGATTAAATTTTAAATCATATTCTAAATATTGAAGACATTAAATAAATAAGACAAGGCAAACTTTATTAATCATTCCAAAATATAAATCAAACTATTATACAATCAACATACAAACAAACAATCCTAAACAAACCTAGTCAAACCAAACATACAAACCCATAACAATCTAAACCTAACTATATTAACTATTTACAAACCAATCAAATTCAAATATACAAGGTTTTTAAATACACCCTTACAAATTATAAACAAATTAGAATACTTGATTTTCCTTAGTACTTTAACCCATTATTTGGATCTAAAAATTGGATTTTTTTTGATGATATCCCAGTCTTCTTGTTCCATGTTTGCTTTCGAGTTTGAGCATTTTGGGTTGTTTTTTATCCTTTTTGATAGGGGAGAAAATTAACCAACAAAGAGCACCAAAATGCCTCTCTTGTTCCTTTATCATTTACATTTGACTTAATTCCAAATGTCTTTGATTTCGAAGAATGAAACAAAGAGCATCTTTGAAACTTTGAAGAGTTTCTTCTAAGTTTTCATAAATTTCAAAAAACGGCTAGTATATATTGACATATACACGTAGAGTATGTTGACATATGTATCTTAACTTGCACAATTTATGTTTTTCTTCTTCTAATTTTTGTTTATACTTAATACTATTCTATTTTTGAATTACAAAGAATATAAGAATATCATTTAACAAAAAAATTAAAGTTCTAAGTAATTTTCATTAATATAAAAGAAAAGTACATGGACACAATAGGAAAATACATGAAAATAACTTGAAATAAAACAAGGAAAACATACAGCTAAGAGGTACAAATGCAGATAAAATATTTAAAATGATGGTGATGATGAAGAAGAGTTTCCACTAAGTTTCGTAATGATCTTTCCAAAGTATTTATCCACTTTGTTCGATAGAGAAGTGAACTTCTTACCGATGGAACATTTAAGCTTCTTTTGGTTGTTGAGAAACTTTTCTTGCTTCTTAGGAATCTCTTTGTTGGAATAGCAAGAAGGTTTGTTAAAGCTTTCTAGGGAAGTGTCTATCTCTTCCTCTTCAACTTCTTGCTCTTCCTCTTCTTAAATTTCTATTCCATCACTTTCTTCTCCTTCTTCTAGAATCTCTTGCTCTTCTTCCCTAACCAATGTTTCTTCCTTTTTGGGAAAAGATTCGTAGTATTCGATTCAAGAGGAATGCGTATAAAAGAGATGTTGGTTTTGTTGAAAGCTTTGTGAGGCAAAAAATTTCATCTCTTAGAACGATACCAAAATAATTGAAAATTATAGTATGATACACACTATAGTAAAGTGTGTTCTCATGCCTAGATATTTCCTTTTGAACAAGTTCGTTTGAAATCACTTGAGCCTAATCTATATCATATTTTCCAAAAATAGCAAAAAGAGCTTTTAACACCTTTTGAGTTGGTATATTGTAATTTCCCATCCTCGGTGTAATACTTTATTATAAAACAAGACTCCTTAGTCTTGCTTTAGGCCTAAGATTTTTTCCTTTAAAACATACTCTTCTTCATTAGAAAATAAATCGTGCATAACTTCGCTATTAATTAATTTGAAAACTGAAGAGGTCATTTCTACTACTTTTACAACTAAAATTTTAACCAGGAATTTCACAATCTAAAACAATAATAGTGTCTTTTACACTACTATAAATTTGACCTTCTTCTCCTTGAAATTTTTTTCCATTCAGATTAGCATAAAACATTTTAACTAAATCGGGATAGCAACCAAAACAATTTTGAGATAAATCGGTTAAAATGAAAATACCATTTTCAAAATCAGATCTTGTAAAACATAAGAAAATAATTCATTAAAATTTGCAAACCTTCCCAAAAATACTTTTCCATAAGTATCATGCTCAAGATAAGTTTTAATGGACTCTTGACCATTATCAAGTTGACTTTTGATTTTTTTTGGTAAGCCTGATGGCTTTGGATAAGAAAGGTTGGTTTGAGGAAGACATTTTTGAGTAGTTTTGAAGGTAGGAGAGTGAAGAATGATTTTGAATTTTGAAATAAAGTGTGAGTGAATGAATGGATAGGAATGAGTTGATTAACAGAGAGTGGACTGACATTTTTCAGTTGAAAAAAATGCCCTTGTAGTTTTTGAAATTAATACAAAAGACAGGGAAATTCAAAATTTTAAATTTGAAAAGAATCTCCTATTTTCCGATTGGTATGTCGACATACATATATAGACTATGTCGATATATAGGCCAAAAATTCCAAAATTAAACTAAGACAATAAATTCCTAATATATATAAACACACACACACACACACACACACACACACACACTCATTATTATTATTAATCTATCTTTATTCCTAAATTTGATATTTCCAAATAAATGAAATAAAAATTAAATGTAAAAAGTACCACTTTTGTTGTTTTTATTTTAACTGATCTAGTTAATCTTCTATTGTTGTGAAACACATGCTACCATTCTTGATGTCTGGTTCATTCTCACTCGAAGCTGTATCAAAGTCATCTAAAGTTACAGTGTAAGCCCTTTTTCTATTTTTGGATGAATAAAAAGTGATAGGCGTGATCTTTGATTTCTTCTAATATGGACAGTCTCTTTGTAGATAGCCAAGTTCATCACAGTTGTAACACTTAATCACAATTCTGTTTCCAAATTTTTTTGATTTTATGTGATGTCCCGGAAATTTGAGGCAATATTTATTTAATAATTTCATTAATAATTATTTTTAAAATGTGAAATATTGATTTAATAATTTAATTCAAACTAGAATTCTCTTTTGAAAATTTATAATTATTTAGTTTGTTAAATGATATTCTATTCAAAGTTAAAAATATTTAAGTAATAATTTATCTTTCTAAACTGATTTAAAAATATTTTATTTATAATGTATAAATGTTTATACATTGTAAATAGAGGATTTGGTTTTAATTTTAATTTATGTTAAATAAAGAATATTTTCTAATTATTATATAAATGTATAAAGTGTAAATTGACTTAATTTAATTTAAATTAGTATTGTAAACTTTTTTAAAAGTTTGTTTTAAAAGATATATCTTATAATTTTCATAGAAATGAAAGTAAGTATTTATGTGATTAAAAGGATAAATATAGTTTAATTTTGTTTTATAATAAAGTTTGTTTTGTTTTATTTTTAAAATTGTTTTTCTCTTTGAAATAGGATTTAATTCATTCTTGTTAAAATATAACATTTGATTTAAAACTCTTGAATAAAATCTAACTCAACATTTCTTTTCTTCTTAAAATCTTTCCTTTTGAAATTTTGTTTTATAAAGAATATTATTTTAAATAATTAAATAAACATTAAAACGTAAGTGTATAGTTTTATAAGGAAGTTTATATGTATTTATATATAGACTAGATGTTAATAAACATTTGTAACATGCTAAATTAAGTTTGAAATGTTTTAAGATAATTTAAATACAAGTATAAATTTAGAATTTTCTTTTTATTTTGAAAATGAACATGTGTTAGCTTTTTAAAACATAAAGAGACACTTGTAAAACATTTAACATAATAAGACAACAAGTGGCAAGCTAATTTATTTTTTTCTAAAATTTAAGTTATATTGATAAGAAACATAACAAATACATTTGTTAAAAACACTTTCTCTTCAAAGTTTTAAAATCTGAAAACCAGATTTGTTAAAATTTCTACATGTTAAAATTTCTGCAATCAAAAACCCCAAAACAAATGCATGTTTTAAAATCTGCATTCAACCTCAAATCTGCAAATTACAAACTTCAATCAAATCTGCACTCAACTTCAAATTTATGCAAAACATACAACTTCAAATCTGCAAATTGTAGAACATCTGCAACAAATCTACTCAAAATTCTGCAAAAATCAGTTTGTTCAAATTTGAAAATTTCAAACTACAAATCTGAGCAATGAAGAATGGAGTCTGCATGCATGTTCAACAAATTTCATCATCAAGTTAAAGCAAATTCAACTAGCTAATGGAAACCCAGATTTCAAAGGGCACTTCAATATGCAGGGTCCTGAAAACTGTAGCTAATTTGTTCTCTGCATTCTTCAAATTAAAATGTGAGTAAACCTTTTTATTTTAAAAACAGTTCTTCCTTTTAAATCAAAGCTAAACAAAATTTCCAGAACCTAAGCTTCTTATGCAAACTGTTTTTCCCAAAAATCAAAACTGCTATGATTAAAACTGCTCTGTCCCCATTTTGTTTAGTGAGTGACTTCACAATTTAAAAAGAGATTTAAATTATCTGTTGCATGAAGCATATAATGTTTGCTTGAGTTTGAATGTAAATGTGTGCATATGAGTTTGCATCTGGGTATTCTCTGCTTCAATTAAATGTGAGTAAACCTTTTTATTTTAAAAACAGTTCTGTAAGTTTTAAAAGTATGAACAGATTTAAATGTTTAAGCAAAACTTAAATTTGTTTTTGAATTCAAGATTAAAAATTGTTCAAAAGTTTCTTTAGAAACCAGTTTAGGTTTCAAAACAGTTTGTAAATAGAAAATAATAATGAACAGATTTGGATGTTTTAAAGTAAATTTGAAAATGGAATTTGATTTCAAATAAGATTTAAAAACTTAAAATAATTTAGTTCCTTTAGTATTGAATTAAATATGAAGTGTTAATTTTAAGTTTGAAAGTTGAAATAATCAATTTATTTTCAAAGCTTGATTTATTTTAATCAAGTAATTTATTTTAAACCCTTTCTTTTATATTTAAGTAATGAATGTTGTTTAAACATTTTTTTTATTTAAAGGTTTATAATTATTTTAATTGGGGTTAATGTTTAAATGATTAAACATTTTGAATCTTTAATTTTTTTTAAATGAATTGGAATTTGAATTTAAATTTAGAAATGTATTGTTTAAATTCATTTTGAATTTAATTGAGTCATTTGATAAATTATTTTGAAAAATATTTAGGAAAATAAGAATTTACTTAATTATTTGATTTTTAAATAATGATTTAGATTAATATGATTTATTAATCTAATTTAAATTTTCTTAAGTATGTAATTATTGAAATGTTATTAATTAATAATTGGTGATAATTATCTAGGGATAATTTAGTAATTAATTAATGTAATTATTTTGATAATTAACTAGATTAATTAATTGAATCTAATTAATTATAAATTGTTAAGTATAATTAATTGTTAAAGTAATTAAGGAATTAATTGCTTATTGTAATTAATTTTAATATTGTGAATTGTTAAGTTAATTAATTTAGTTTAATTAATTTTAATAAATCATTTGATGATTTTAAGGACGTAATTACTTAATGTAATTAGTGGAGCGGGATTACTTAGAAAAGTAATAATGATAATTACTGGAATGTAATTAGTAAATTGGATAACTACTTTTGTAATAAATTAAGAAATTAATTAATGATTAATTATTGGTTAATTAATTTATAAATAAGTAATTAAAGATAGTTAATTACTAAATTTAATATTAATCAAGGTGATTAATAATTAGATTAATTACTATATGTAATTAATTTTAATTAAGTAATTTATTTAAATATTAGAGATCATTAATTATTATAATTAATGATGTAATTAAGGATTGTTTAATTAAGTAATAATTAATTAAATTAAGTGATTAATTAATTGTAATTAATTAAGGATAAATATAATTAATTATAATTAATTAATAAATGAGTAATTAAATGTTAATTACTTATGATTAAGGTTAATTAATTTATGAAATTAATTTAAGACTAATTACTTATTGTAATTAGTAAATGATTAATCAAGATGTTTAATCAAGTTTAATACTTAGTGGATAATTAATTAACTGGGTTAATTAATTAAAGGATATTAAGCAGGATTTTAATGAGTAATTAATTTAATTTAATTTAAATTAATTAGAGATGGTTGTAATTAATTTAATTCACTTTAAATTAATTATAATTGATGATAATTAAATCATTGCTTATGGATGTTATTGATTGAATGGTTGTGATCTCAGTAATGAGATTAGTTGTATCTGTATGATATGGATGTTTGGTTTAAGTATGATGGTTTGTGATGGATTATTTGGTTATGATGATTATCTGTTTATGGATGATACAAATTATCTGTTTATGATATGAATGTGATTATCTATTGTGATATGTAGCTTATCTATCTGTGTGAATTAGATAATAATGAAATGAGTTAATTGTTTAAAACCCTTAAGTACAACTTGGACATTAAGATGGCGTTTGGTTTCGATGAGACGGGGATCGGGTTTCCATATTTGGATATCCGAAAACCACATCGATTCCAATTAAACGTTAGGTCATTAATCCAAGTGGAGCAAGTGAAGACTCGAGGTGTAAGGGCTATACGTCAGTATAACTCTGTGGGTGATTCTGTAATGAGTTGACGGAATAATGCTTATAGATTCGAGATGGAGATTTAGAGTGCAAGGGTTATCGTCGTTAACTTTGAGGGTGATTCCAATACGAGTGTAACGAGATAATGCCTTCGGTTTCGTTCGAACCCGGAACGAACTTGTATGGATTGAATGCTTTCAGAACATCGTCAGGTGGACGATGAGCATTCTAAGATTTGATGTCCTATAAAGGTAATCGTAACCTCAAGCCTCATCAACCGGGAATGGCTAAAACAGGGGAGGTGCAGCAAAGCTTCGTGGGTAGCCCCCACTGGAGAGCAAGATTTACTCCTGTCTAGAGGTCCCTTTATATTCGGCTGTGTGGCAGTTGGTGACGACCAATCTGCGGGGTGGTCTTGTTCGGAACTGTTCAGTAAGGAACGGGTCTGGCTTTGTGTTGCAGGGGAGTGGGAGTACTCCTCGGTACGGTGATCTAGGCCACGTACTGTGACGGGTGGTACCCCAGTAGCCCTGCCATTGATGGAATCCATAATCCAATAAGTGCCTGTACGGTTTTGATTGTGCCCAACTATGTTGGAACGTGAGATGTAAGCATTCCAGCTATTTCTGTATTTTATTTTGAAAACCCTAGACACTATTATAATATCACTGGATTTCCTATCAAATGTTTTGGTTAGCGTAAGGTAAAAACTTTTCCATGTTTATGTGTGGGAAGTCTTACGTGATACCTTTGTTTTCAAAGGATTTTCTAAAGTTAAGCAACTTTTAACCCCGTTTACTCACACCAGACCCCTGTCTGACCTGAGTGTTTATTTCCTGTTTTATTAAACTCTTGGATACTCATATTATGTATGAGTAGTCAAGTGATTCAGGATTGCTTTGACAAGTTCTGGAGGAGATAATGGAGCAGGAGGCTTCAGCGTGTAGATATATTTAGTAGTTCCGCTGTGTTTGAGTTGTATCTGTTTCTCTGATGTACTTGAATTGTAATAGCTAGACAGATGTCTATAACTGTCTAGTTTGTGTTGTATCAGCTGTATTACTCTGATGTTTATGATACTATGTAAAGTTTTGTGTGATATATTATAATTTATTCGATTCCGTTGTGAGATTCTGATGTTGTCTGTTTCTTTTTTTCCTTTCTTTTCTCTTTTATATCCCTTTCTTTCTTCTTAGCGATGCGACTTCCTGGAGTTTGGAAGTCGGGTCGTTACATTTTAGGTCTACAGAAGTTATTTATCTTTCTATACTTTAGAAATTTTCTGAATTTCCCAGTCGTAAGAGCAGTTTCCTTGTCATTATCATCATCCGAGTCTTGATCATTAGTTGTTCACTGAAGGCAATTGATTTCTATTCCATTGATTTATTTTCTCTTTTACCATGGACATTAGATTACCTATTAATTCTTCAAATTTTAAAGTACCGATGTCATTAGCCACTTCTATTGCTAATGTATTTTGATCACACTTTGAAGAGAGTGAATTATAGACTTTTCTAACTTGGTCCTCTTGAGGGAAATTTTACCTAGTGATACTAAAGAATGAACAATATCTTGAAATCTAGAATACATATCAGAAATACTCATTTTGTTTCATTTTAAACAATTAAAACTGATTAGTTGGAACAGAAATTTTTGTCTGTTTCACTTTACAAGTGCCCTCATGTGTAATTTGTATTATTCTCCAGACTTACAAATAGAAACTGGATTTAATTCAATTTTATCTATTAAACAAAATAAAATACATGGTCATAGAATTATTAAGTGCCTGTGTTTTTTGGTCTGGTGTCCATATTCAGTATTCGAATTAGGGTTCAGTGTATTCACTCTGTGTAATATTCCAAATATCGAAACCATTAAACTATAAATAAATATTCATCCTACATAACCAATAAGTGTAATTACTACCATTAAATAGTGGGGGTCTAGCAGTTGATTCTCCTTCTACAAAAGTGTTAAAAAGTGAATTACTAGTGTTACTACCCATTTATACTTTTAAAAAAAATTATGAATTTTTGAAAACATAATGCTTTGATACTGAACAAGGGTTTACGCTGTAATGGATCTTAAAGATATTTTAACGCCAAAGGGGGGTGGATAGTGTTTTATAACCTATATGAATCTTCTTTTACTTTGTTTCAAGATTTAAATCAAAATATAGATTATCAACACAGATCTATACTAATCAAGCAGTTACAGATGCAATCGTAGATAAATATAAAAGTAATAACAAAAAGTAACGTAAGAGAGATGACACCAGAAATTTTATATTGGTTTTGATTAATCAATCCTACATCTACTCTTGTACAATACTGTACAAATTTCTTTTAAATCACCTACTTTAACCAAACAAACTGGAATACAGTCTCAATTTTAAGGCTAAGAGATACACTCTCCTGTCTCACGAGTCCAGGGTAAACTCTCTTGATTTACTGGGCAACAAGTTCACCCACTAGATTTAAGCGGACTACTAATCACACCCACTTGATTTGAACAGGCAATAAGCATAGCCAAACAAATAAGAGTAGAGTTGTTGATTTCTAAATATAAACAGTTGTGATTTTCATACAAGATATCCTATACCCCATCTGAAGCGGTTTGATCTTTGAGTGTGTAGAGAGAACGCTTTCAAAATAGTAAATAATTTGTAGAAAATCAATATAGTAGTGTATGTATTTATTCTATGTAGTTTTGAAGAATGTAGTAAGTAAATTTTAAGAAATATTTCAAGGGAGTAAGGAAGAAGAAGAAAGTAAGAAAATTAGTTATAAAATTCGTTTACTCATCCCTTTATATAGTGAATGAACAGATGTGTCCATTAACGAAGAGATGTCCAAAATACATATCGGTTCAAATTTTAAAAATAGATTAACGGTCACTATGTCGATATATTAGGAGGAGGTATGTCGACATACCCTTGTAAAATTTGACAATGGTTTTCTTTTAAATTGTTTTAAAACTTCTATATTTTTATAAAATAATTTAAACATAGTTTTAAAATACTTTGAACACATAAAAAGTATTATAAAATATTTGTAATATTTATTTTGAATTTTAAATAATTTATTTTGATAAAATATCAAAGATTAGAAATATGTGATAAGGATCAAAATTTGCTGTAGGGACTTTAACAATTTATTCTAATGACTCATAAATATACACTAAAGTCTTGAGCTCTTTAAATCTGTCTTTAAACTCATGAGTCTTGATCATCTCTGAATCTTGAAATTTAATCTTTGTACTGATCAGTCTTCAAATTTAATCATTATGTACCAGTGTAATATTCTGCAATATATACTATACAACTTGACAAAACATTAGTATCTATATTCATGTAGTTGTTGTCATCAAAATCAATAGATGATGTATCGACAATTTGGACGATATACCTGTATACCATATAAGTTATGTCTGTTGCAGTGTAAATCCCAACTCTTATAAATGGGCATGTTATACCTTGAATGATTTGCCATGTTACACATGAAAATACACATATATATGTGTGTATATGATACGTATAAATATATTATAATATTAATACAAAAATAAAATTATTTTGTAAATTTAAAAAGAAATTTATAAATGTTCTAAATGAATTAGACTTTTGTAACACCCCCTGATTGAAGGCCCAAAACTAATGGTTATGGATGCTATAGCCATCTATAGTTATTAATCCTCGACGACCAAGTACGGAGATATTAGACATATTGATACAAAGAAACGTAAGAATATGAAGAAAAAAAATTAACAACAAAAAAATTCTACATTCTTTTTCAAAATATTCCAAATTGATTACATAATCCCAGTACGCGTACCACGTTTAGATAACATATAATTAATATAAAATATGCCAAGAGCAACATATAAAGATGCCCCGTTGGATGGTCAGAGTATATAATAAGGCAATAAAACAAATTTGCCTTTAAAATCAAACACATAACGGAAATAAAAGAACTCTAATAACAAGCTTGCCACCCCCATGTCTTTGGAAGCTTTATTCTTCTAAAAAGAACACCTGGAAACCTTAACTCTCAGCCTACTCAAAATCATTTGAGCACACAAGAGTTTAAGAGGAAAACAAAAACTTTGATTCAGACATAAGGCCGATGAATAATAATCTACCATTTTGAACCATTTAGATATCTAGTGAGACCATGCCGCTTAGCATAACTGATTTTTCCGCTCACTAGTATCGTAAAATATTTAAAACCATGTACTGTGCTCCAGCATACATAATGGTTAAATCATAGTATTTCAAAAACATTATGATGATATGCAAAATGAGTAAATCAAATCAGGGTCTTACCCATCCCCATTTTTTCTGACCATCTATCTCAATTATGGTTTTAAAGTCACTATTAACCTGTTAATTGTTTATGGACTATCTATCCGATTTCATAGTTTTCATGCGATTACTAAGAACCAATCGATAACTTCAATATCTTTTCTTTTATTCTAGTTTTCATGGGATAACTAGGAACCTATTGACTGTCCGCCAATATCTTAATCCGGATATAGTTTTCATGGGCACCTATTGGCCCCTGCCAATATCAAATCATAGTTTTCATGGGCTGACTATGAACCTATTGGCCTCCGCCAATATCTTTAGTTAAACACAGTTTTCATGGGCTTACTATGAACCTATTGGACCCTGCCAATATCTTTAATGTGGATTTTAACATCTCTTAAATTATTTTCACTACTGGGTCAACTTAGTTGGTTATTATGTCATTCCCCAAAACAATGTTATAGGTTAATAACAATGTGAAGAAGTATACAACATACAATACCAACACATGTGGTTAATTACCTTATATATATATATATATCCTATTTAAACCCTTTTATTTTTATAATCAATGAAAACCTCTTCATTTTAAAACACTTTATTTATTTATGCCATGATTATTCCTTTAAATTGAGATTGAGTTTATGTTTTGAAATCTTAAAACATCTCTTTCGTAACCTCTGGATGACTTCCGTCGAAAGCAAAATCCTCTTTTCTAAACATAATAAACATACCTTTCGATGGTATCAAAATGTCATTTAAAACAAAGCTTCGAAACAAATGAAAGTATCCCTTTCGAAATTATTGGTTTTATTCTTTTTAAAATATCTTTTGTGTCAAAATGGTTATATACGAAAGTAACTCTTTCGAAAACCTTGTAAAGTGGTTTTAGGGAAAAAGTTGAATTGTCGGAACCATTTATTTGAAAGAATAAACCTTTAAACTAAAACTTTGAAGGATAGAGTCAAAACCCCTTTCGACTTCATTGCCTTCGAAACCCTTAACCCCTTTTGAAAGCATTTAGGAAATGGCTTGGCTTAGGTTAAAACAAAGATAACCTTTCAAAGGCATTGAAGGCTTCAATACACTCAGAAGGAAAATAACGGCTGGGTTTCGACTAGGTTGGTACCAATCCTTTCGAAAAGTCTTATTTAAAGAAAAAGGTACCCCCTCGAACGCTAATACTTTAACATAATAAGGCAATTTTCCCCGAAAAGTATTTACATACACTCTTTCGAAAGCATATATTTCGACTATGTCGAAAGCTTCAAGTAAAGCAAGGAAAGGACTTAACTTTTGAAAACAAAACAAGGTTTCGACCCCATCGGAAGCAATCCTTTCGACACTATGGCTTCACCTTCCTTCCAATCCACTGCGTACCATCTAAGTGATATCTTATGTATTGGTTTTGACTATGCAGGTCTCGACTATTTGGGTTTCGATTGGAATGGTGTAGAGTCAACGGAGTCGAAAGGTACTGCTATTTAAGGAGGAACCACCTTTTCTGAATTAAAGGCTGAAATGTTGCAACTTTTAGTAATTACTTTATAAGTGCTTGCCATTTGTAAACTTTTGGTTGCTGTATAACTTTTAAAGTACTTTACTATTAAACTACCGCATTCAACCAGATCTGAATTAAAGGAATTATAATGTTTAAGCCCTTACATTTAATAAAACCAACATTTGTAGAAAAGTCCCTCTTTTAAAATAATTTTTTCCCTAATAAATCAACTGGGAAAAATCCCCAAAAATTACAAAAAATCTCTTTCATCATATAATCAAACATATTAAAATTTCGTACCTAATTTTCTTTCTGAAATTCTCAAAATAAATTTTAAACCCAAAAATATCATATTCTCCTTTAGAAATTCACGATAAATTTTCCATCTCTTGGAAAATTCTGAAAAATATAAATACATCTCCAAATTCATGTTTTTCTTAACATAAAAACTTTTCATGGCATTCTAAAATCATACACTCCCGGTTTTGCATCAAAACCGTGCAAATTCATATGTGAATGAATTAAAATAAATCAAACACAATATTGTTCAAGCATATCATCATCCATATCATCATAAAACGAGTTTAATCATAAATCCGAAAACATATAACATCATGGAATAAAATAGAGATGGTATGAAATTATTATTCACCTTAGATATGATAAGGAATTTGAGATTTGTTGTTGATTAATCCTTCTTAGCTTTGATCCTTATCTTTATATTGAATTCTTTCTCTTTTCCTCCTTGTTAATGGCCGGCTCTAATTATGTTTTTGATTTGCGTTTGTAAAAAATGAGAAATAAAATGTGAATGGGCAATTACAAAGGTGTATAGCAATGTATATTAAATTGGCTATTTACTAATACACCAACGTCTAGATTAATTAGCTTATAAACCAATTTAAGCCCATTTATGTTATTATTAGGCATGACCCTATATATGATTTATTTAAATCTCGATCCTCTTATCATTATTATCTATTTAATTCATCTAATTAAATTTTCTAAATAATGTTATCAAAAATTAGGGATGTTACAGGCTCCCCCCTTAAAGAATTTTGTCCTCGAAATTCGGTAAGGACTAAATAATAAACATAGCGATCATTTGTAACAACTCCTAACATCCATACTAGCCTATCTGACTAGCAACTATCTATATAAATCCAATATAGACATACCCTCAAAGCAGATTAGGATAAGTATCCATAATCTTGTTCTCTGTCTCCCAAGTATAGTCCTTCTCGTTGTCACTCCACTGAATTTTACCAACCTGACTGTCATGTTCCTTAATCTTTTCTGATCTCTAGCTACAACCCGAACTGGTTGTCTAGCAATAGTCAAATTAGGCTCTTTTATCAAGTCTTCCAACCCTGTCAAAGGAATAGTAATCTCTGGATCATGCACATACTTACGAAGATGAGACACATGAAATACATTACGGACACCTGCCATATGCTCGGCAACTCTACTCTATATGTGAGCTTTCCAATCCTTCCTATAATCTAGAGTGGACCTATATATCTCGGGGTTAACTTCCTTGATTTTCCAAATCGTACCATACCTTTCATTGGTGATATCTTAATGAAAACCTTATCTCCAACTAATAATTCTAGGTCCTTACGCCTCTTATCTGCATAACTTTTCCATCTAGACCGAGCTTCTTTCATCCTTCCTTGGATTAACTCAATATTTTCTGACGTCTCTCTAACCAAGTCTGGACCTAAGACTAACCTGTCTCCAGTCTCCAACCGACATGCTGGCGATTTGCATGGCCTCCGATACAAAGCTTCAAATGACACCATTTCTATACTATCTGATAACTATTATTATAGGAAAACTCAATCAAATGTAGGTGATCTTCCCAAGATCCCCCAAAGTCTGATACACAAGCTCTCAATAAATCCTCGAGTACCTTATTAACTCTCTCTGTCTGCCCATCTATCTGAGGGCGATATGCAATACTGATATTAAGCTTGGTACCTAACACCTCGTGTAGACTCTTCCAAAATTCACTAGTGAACAAAGCATCTATGTCACTGATTATACTACTAGGAACTCCATGCAGTCTAACTATGTTCTTCATGAACAACTTAGCTAAAACAGGTGCCGTCTTGGTAGAGTTAACAGGAATGAAATGGACACTCTTGTTAACTGTCTACTATAACCGATATACTTTAATTTCTCTTATTTGACCTTGGTAACCCGTCTATAAAATCCATGGATATCGAATCCCATTTCTAAACTGGAATCTCTAAAGGATGAAGTAACTCACTCGGTTTATGATGTTTAGATTTCACTTGTTGACAGTTTGCATACTGTCTAACCCACAAGACAACATCCCTCTTCATACCTTCCTAATAGAAGCTCCTCTTCGCATCCTGGTACATCTTGATTCCTCCAAGATGAATCATAAACCTGGACTGATGACATTCTTCAAGAACTTCCTTCCTCAAGTCCTCCACATTCAGAACACACAACCATCCATTCTTTCTAAACCATCCTCTCTGGTCAAGGCTAAAATCCTTTAGATCATCGATTTCAGTTTCAACCTCCAGTCTTCTGATCCTCTCGGCTAACATTGGATCTTTTTTCTGTTTAGAAGCAACCCTTTCAATCAACACTGGTCGGATTTCTAAACAGGATAACATGGCGACACTTTGACTGGAACTAGTAGTCGATCTTAACTGCACACCACAACTAGCCAAAGCTACCAAATCCTTCCATTCTGCCAACACAACTAACACCGCATTCTAATGTTTTCTACTAAGAGCATGCTACCTTATTACCTTTCCCTGGCGTATACTCTATACCAAAATCATAAGCAGCTAAAAACTCCAGCCGTCTCTGCTGTTTCATATTCAACTCCTTCCGAGAGAATAAATACTTTAAAGACTTATAATCGGTATAAAGCTCAAAGCTCTCCCCTAAGAAATAATGCCTCTAAACCTTCAATGCGAAAATCACCGTAGTCAAGTCCAAATCATAAGTAGGATATCTCACTTCATGCGGTCTAAGCTGTCATGAAGTGTAGGCGATAACTTTACCATTATACATCAATATTACTCCCAATCTGGTTCCGCTTGCATCAGTATATACTACCAACTCTTTATTTCCTTCTGGAACTACTAAAACTGGTGCATTGGTCAACAAATGTTTTAACTTAAGGAATGCTTCCTCACATTTGTCGGTCCAAATAAACTTCACCTCCTTTTTGGTTAGCTTAGTTAAGGGTGCTGTTATCCGCGAGAAACCCTTAATGAATCTCCAATAGTAGCCAACAAGTCCAAGGAAACTTCTGATCTCAATCACCGTCTCTGGTCTCTTCCAATTATTCACGAATTCGATCTTATCTAGATCGACTGATAGTCCTTTCTACGAAACCTCGTGACCAAGAAACTTAACTTTTTTCTTTCAAAAATGACACTTGGTAAACTTCACCTTTAGCTGATTCTATCTTAGCTTCTCGAGAACCACTCTAAGATGAACTTCATGCTCCTTAGAGTATACTAAAATGTCATCTATAAACACCAGAACGAACCTATCTAGGTACTCACGGAAAACTCAGTTCATCAAGTCTACAAAGAAAGCAGGTGCTTTTGTCAATTTAAATGGCATTACCAACCACTCATATGAACCATATCTAGTTCGAAATGCTATCAAAGAAATACTATCCTCCGCCACTCTCAACTGATGGAAATCTATCGCCAAATCCAACTAGAAAACACTATGGCTTCATTCAACTGATCGAATAGATTGTCTATTCTTGGCAAAGAATACTTATTATTAATCGTCTTTTCATTCAAGTTACGATAGTCGATGCATATCCTTAACGACCCATATGGTTTTTTATGAACACCGTGGCCACTCCCCAAGGCGGACTGTTTGGTCTAATAAAATTCCTTCCTTCAAGATCCACTAGTTGCACCTTCAATTCCTTCATCTCGGTAGGTGTCATCCTACTAGGTTGTCTACTAACAGGTTCGGCTCCGGGCATAAGATCTATTATAATCTCAACAGCTCTTTTTAGTGGTAGTACTGTGACTGGCTCAAAGACATCTGCAAACTCTCTTGTTACCCGAACCTAGCTTAATTCATCTCCTATCTCCATAGCATTAAGCAAAGTATTAACACTCTGGTCAGGATTTTCCATTGAGAATATCACTCGGTTATGGCTATTGGGGTGTCTTAGTGATATTTCCCTATCCTGGAAAATATTCTAGCCTCATACCTACTCAACCTATCCATACCCAAAATGATCTCGAAATCTACGAATCAATAACATACAAACTGCATGCAAATTTATGACCTAACAAATCAAGTTCTAACTGGTCACATCTCAAACTTAGAGTTGCATACCCTTCTATTGGATTCGCAACTCTTAAGGAAGTAACAAGGTAGGTGGGTTCTAAGAATAATCTATCAACCAAACACTGAGCTATAAAGAAATGTGATGCATCGGTATCAAAAAGTACTCTGACTGAAATACTAAACTTACCTTCCATCACAGTCTTCCCTTTATCTACAGCAGTAGGCCTAGCTAACCCAATAACAAAAACTTTTTCTTTTTCATCCCTAACTGGCTCTGGACACTGATTCTTGAAGTGCCCAACTTGATCACAATTGAAGCACTTCATGTTCTTCTTGTTTGTGGGTTTCTTCCCATTTCTAGATGGACACTCATTCGCAAAGTAACCCTTCTTGTCGCACTTATAGCAAACTATCTTAACCTTTGACTTTTTAACTATATCTCCCTTCTGGGCTCCTTTCTTCTTAAAGAATTTCTCTTCTTCCCTTGAGAACCCTTAGTTTCCATGGACTTCTCCTTTGCATGATCAGCAAGTAAATCCTCATGGCGAATGACCATCTCCACCACTACATTACAAGGATCGAAAACATGTGTCATGGTCATTCTAACGAGATCGGGCTTCAATTCCCGAATGAACCTCTCATTCCTTCTGATGTCAGTATCTATAGTTGCAAATCCATATCGAGATAGCTCTTTAAACTTAGTAGCGTACTTGACTGTTAACATCTCTCCCTAAACTAGATCCATAAACTTCCCCATCAGCCCAGACTTAGCAAACTCAGATACAAACTTCTGCTCAAATCTCCTTTTAAAATCATCCCAATTCAATTGCTCCGTCGGAACTTCGGCAGTGACACTATGCCACTGGTGTAGCACTGACCCCTGCAACTGTCTAAAGGCCAACAATCTCTTTTGCCCATCATTCAGACCCAAATCAGCAAAGATACGCTCACAATGCAATAGCCAATTCTCAACTTCCATGGCACTCTTCGGCCCCATAAATCGCTTCCAACTAAATTGGTGTAATCTCTACCCAGCAAAGCATAATTATTCCCAACTGGAGCCATGGGATTATTTCCTCCTACATTTTTAGCAACACCGGCAGAAGCTCTTGCTTGCATCAAACTAACAAAGAACTGATACATCGCCCACATATTTACAGGTGGATTTCCAACATCAACATTGGCATCAACATTTTGATTACTGGCATTAGCCGATTGAACCGGGTTCCTCCTTATAGTGGACCGAGCATTTCCATTAGTTGTGGTGCTTCCTCCACCGAGATTTCCTCTTCCATTTGCTTCCACATCTCATTTCTCATAAATCCGCATACGAGCCTTAGTAAGATACAGAAGAACGGTCTAAGAGAGCTGAGAATACACACTTATACGTATAACTATATATATATATATATATATATATATATATATATATATATCAAATACAAGTACATTACTATAGCGTTAACCCAAACCCCGATATTATTATCTGATTTATTGGATTAAGCTTTAAAAATCCTTTTGGCTTATATTTCTTTTAAAGCTCCATAAACCTACGCTTTGATACCAACTTGTAACATCCCTCTACTTAAAGGCCCAAAACTAACAGTTACAAATGTTGCAGTCATCCATAATTAATCATCGACGATCAACTATGACGATATTAGATACATTGTTACACATAAACGCAAGAATACGAAAACAATTAACAACAACAAAAACCACATTCCATTTCAAAATATTCCGAATCGATTACATAATCTCAGTACGTAGAACACATTCAAATAATATATAATCAATAAAAAATATGCCATGAGCGACATATGAAGATGCCCCCTTGGACGATCAGAGTATGTAATAAGGCAATAAATTTTTTTGCCTTTACAATCAAAACACACAGCGGAAATAAAAGAACTCTAATAACAAGCTTGACTCCTGCACGCGTAATAATATTCCTGTTTTTAAATCAAATTTAAATTGGTAATTAATTTAATTTTTAAAATTAAATTGTGAATTAATTTGGTATTTTCCAAATTTAAATAGATATTTGTTTGTTTATTAATATAAATGTATATAAACATGATTTTTAAATAGAATTTCTAATTGGAAATTTAGAAACAAATATTCTGAATAATATATTGAATTTGGATTTATTTGTGAATTAATTGAGAACTAATTTTAAAAAAATTAGGAAATAAATATTTAGAAAAAATATGTAAAGTAGAATTTTGGTTTGAAGTTCAAAAAAATAAACATATTAAAAATAAAATTTGATTTATTAACTTATTATTTCCATGGGACTGATGTATATGAATATAAATATAAAATATAAAACATATATATAAGGTTTAAAATACTTTATTTTAAAATTATAAATGAATAAATATGGTTTGTATATGTATAAAACTAAAATATAATAAATTGTTAATATAAGAAACATGGATTTAAATATTTGTAATTTAAGAAACCATATTACATAAATTTAGTTAGTTAATAAAAACGTTAATATATAAATAAATAAAATGAAAAGGGTTTAAAAAGAAATTGATAAATTTAAATAAGGATTAAAATAAAACTTTAAGTGTAATTTATATATATATATATATATTAAAAACATTAAAACATTAAAATATGATTCACAAATTTTAAAATAAGAAGGCTTAAATAATGAAAGCCTTATTATAAAATAACAATAAGGGTTTAGACACAAATTAATCATATATGTACATTTGTAATCCATGAAACAAGAAGATTTACAAGTGTAATAGTTTTGTTAATATAATTTAACAAGTGTCCACAATTTCTTTATTTATTTTTAAAATTAAAAATAAGGTTTATATATTCACATATCTCCCTCTCTCCTCATTTTGTTTCATGCATTCAAAGCAAAAGGAAAATCAAAAGTAAAACCAAAGATAAAAATTAAACAAAAGAAACTAAAAATAAAAAGGAGAATCAAAAAGCTTCAGGTTCAAGCTGAATTTAAAGCATGCAAACATTAAGTTCAAAATTCAATTCAATTCCAGATAAAAGAGAACAGTTTCAAATTTTCAGATTCAAAGTAGTAAATCTGAATCAATTAACAAGTATCAGATGCAAACTTCATATGAATTCAAGCTCAACTCAGCTAAAACAAAGATCAACTCAAACCTGGAAGCTTTCAAATTGAAATAAAAAAAAGCCTGATCCTAGAGCAGAATCAAGCAATGACTCAAAGCTCAAATCAGTTTTAAATTAAAGGCAAGCTCCATATCCAACTAGAAATAAAGCAGGTCATCAAAAATAGAATTGTTTCCAGTTATTAAATCCAGGCTTCCAAAAGAGTAAATAAAAATATGTTTACAGGCTCTGCTTCTCTGTTCTTCCTATCTACAGGTGAGCAAACTTTCAACATTTAATCTTTTGATGCTAATGCATGTGATGTATCTGTGTGGTGATGATGTGTATGTATGTTTGTCTAGATGTATTCAACTTGAATATAATTGACTTAGGCTATATATAGTATACATGACTTGGTATATATGTATATACTGTTGTGTTTTCCAGACACAAGAACAACCAAAGAAAATTCATATCTTTTTGTCTAATCTATTTTAAGCTATGATTCCTAAAAGAAAAATGATTGTATATATGCTAATTTATTTTTAAAATTGGTTTCATGTGTTTATATTAAGGAATTAATTCAAAAACAAAGAATTACAGCAAAAACAAAACAAAGTTAGGAAATTCGATTATTAAATTCTTACAATTTGATTATGTAATTGGAATCGCACTCGAAAGTGACAAATTTTAAAGATAAAACCAGAATTTTTAGTGTTTATTTGTGGTGGAATTTGGGTTTGAACGGAATCTTGTTTTTTCGTCAATTTCCAACGATTTACGAGAAGATGTTTGTTGTGCTTAGGTCTAGTGGTGGTTCAGGTGTAGGTGGTCGGAGGAAAAACGAGGGGTGAATTTATTAATCGTCGTGGCGATCAAAAAAGGACGATCTTAGGTTTTAACCTAGTTTTTAGTAAATGTCAAAATTTGGGTTCGTACGTCATCATGGGTGAACTGGAAGTGTTCGCACCGAAGGGGATCGTCGCGTGGTATCATGATACAGTTAGGGATGTGATGGCAAGATGACTGGTGGTCGGGATCGCTGGCATGAGATAATTTCTGGTGACCGAGTTGGTTCCAGGTGGGGATCATGTAGTTCGATTTCAGTTTCTTCATCGTTTCTGGTTTCTAGGTGATCAGATCGTTATGGAAGTGTCTGGTGATGTGTCGATGCTCGCGGTGATGATTGGAGAAACTCCGATCATCTGTACACGTGTATGTGCATATGTGTGTGTGTTTGTAGGATTGGGAAGAAGAGTAGGAGGTGGGACTCGAAGATGAACTCGAGGAGGTTAGGGCGTTGCTTGTGTTTGCTACCGGGTCATTTGCAAGCGTTCAATATATACAGTAATTTAATTTTTTTTTAAATAAAAACAGAGTTGAAAAGAAGAAGAAAGGAAGAACTCGGGGCTTGCTCAAGAATTTCCAGATCTAGCTCGGGGTTTCACTAGTTTTCTCGTATACTTGTTTTCTCAGTTTTGAAAATACAAAACAAGTTTTCCTTTAAATTTAAACTATTTTCTCTATAAAATAAATGTTGTTTAACTTTAATTTATCAAGTTGATTTAAAAAAAGCAAATTTAGATGATGATAAAATATTTTAAAAAAACATTTATTAATAACAAGTTTCTAAAATTATATGTCTGGAATGAGTTTTCAAATCAAAATGATGTATGAGTTTTAAAACAAGTTTCAAAGATTTGAAGTAGAAATGTTTTCAAAATTGTTTTGGTAATTAATAATTTTATGTCTAATTAACAAGTGTTTTCAAAAATTTATTGTTGTGAACCATAATTTATTAAGAAGATCTCAAATGATTTTGCATAATATTAATTTTAAGTATTCATCTTAATTTAATAAGGTTTAAAGGATGTAATTAAGTAATTAAGTAAGGATAATTACTTTGTGTAATTAAAGTAAATTTAATACTTTGTTTAATTACTTTTAAGAATAATTAATTAATGTGATTAATTAATACAATTTGAGGTTAATTTGTTAATGTTATTAATTTATTAAGGGTTAATAAATTTATGATAATTAATTAGTAATTAATTACTTAAAGATAATCACTAAATGAAAGTGATTAAGGTTAATTAATTAATGTTTGATTTATCAAGTAATTAAAAATAATTAATTAAAGGATAGTTAATTATATGATAAATTAATTAAGGTGATTATTTTGAGGATGATTAATTAATTAAAGGTTAATTAATCAATGAAAGTGATTAAGGGATATTTAATTAATTAATTAAGGGAAACTAATTAAAAGGATAATTTAATAAGTAAAGGTTAATTATTTAATGATTAAAGATTAACTGATTTATTAATTAAGGTTAATTCATAAATAATTAAGGGATAATTATTTAAAATTAATTGTAATTAATTAATTATAATTAACCCAGATTAGTAGTTTATTCATAAGTAATTTATCCGGTTTAAGTTAATCAGATAATTAATTGAGCTTACTTATGGATATTTGGATTCTATTGAATGAATGTATTGTTTGATATCCCTAATGTGTAATGCTTTGTGATATAAAGTTTTTTGATTTGAGCTGTGATTTATTTATCTATGATGAATGTAATTCATTTATCTGTGATAAATTTACATTATTTATTTGTGAATCTGTGAATGAAGATAAGCATTATAGTATTATGTTGCTTGTCAATATTGATGTGCTTGAATCTGTGATGTGATGATTGATGATGTTGCACTATTGTGTAAAACCCCTGGACTACACTATACGCACACAAATATGGATTGCACGAGGAAACTGTTAAGTCACAGATTTTTGAAATGGTTTTAAAATTGAATTTTGAATTCAAATGATTTTGGAAATGGAATTGGGTTAAAGATGAAAAGCTTTTGAAAAGGAGTTTTAAAGATAAAAGTTACTTTGGACAACTTAATAAAGTTTTGAAATTTAAATAATTTAATATGAATTTGAATTCAAGATTTGAAATTGAATTCTATGTTTGGAAATTATGGTTTAAAAAGGTTATACAAGTAATAAATGTGTTTATATGGGTTTTAAACCATTTTAAAAATATTATTTTGGAAATTTGAATTTAACCCAAGTTTTAGATTTGAAGAGCTTTAACTTGTGCAAATATAATTGGATTTTTCCAAAACGAAAACTATATGTTTTCAAATAATAATAGCTTTCATATAAAGAAAGGATTTTCAATTTCTGTTGAAAGTTTAAAGTTTGAAATGGCATTGAAATAGTTTTGAAAGCTACGAATGAATCTTTGTGAAAGATGGCTGAACCTTGTTTTGAAATTTAAGAGGATCTTAAAGGTATATCTTTTGTAAAAAAGATTTGGGAATTGAAATAGTTTTGAAAAATTATGAATAAATCTTTATGAAAGATTGGTGAACTTTGTGGAATGAATCTTTTTGTTTAAAAAAATTAAAATCGTAATTCGTTTAAACCATTTGTCTTGGGTAACAAGTTGTGACTTAATTGAGATCCCAATATCCATATGTTTTTAAATATTGCGCTCATTATTCGGTTTAGCCGGGAGAGGACCTTGTGTCATATAACCCATCTCGAAAAATGATATGACGTATGGATAGCATTTGAAGACCGATGGTGAAGACCAGATATTTTCAAAGGCGAAAGGATAACCCGTCGTATGCCTCTGCACCGAATGGCCCCGGTATAGAGATTTGATCACCCTTTATGATGGGGAGTCTGGACGTGATTAGGGATTATCCGGATTGCAAGGGCTTCTTTGGAAGTGCCTTTGGTTCTGTTCGAACCCGGAACAGACTTGTATGGGTGTGTGTCTGACGTTGCACTTTGAGATGTAAAGCTGGTTTCTATCAAATACATTTCTGTTTGGTGGCAGAGAATTTATTCTCTTAGTTTAACACCCTTCACTGAGACGTACGAGCTCATAGGTTATGTAGTTCATGGTTACTAGTGATACATTCCCAATTTGGTAATGTGACATACTATGATGACCCGAAAATCCATACCCTTTGAATCGACAATAATCCACACATGTCCGACCCAAAAAGCACAAACTGACGGAAAGTCAAGAGAAAGAAAAGAAGAGAGAAGAAGAGAAGAGAAGAAAGAGAGAAGATAGAACCAAATAGAATAATACAGAATCTCACGTCGCAGCGGAAAATATATAATATCATATCAATGATCTTTACAAAACAGAAACCGTATATATACACACATCAATCAGAGTCCAACAATCAATCAATAGTTATCAGCTTGAACAGTTATAGTAACATGTCCTCCCAGTTGCCGATAATATACAACAACAAACAAAGCATAGCGGATAATCAAAACAAGTACGTGTATACGAAAATGAAGATCTCCAGCTCTCCTGCTGAAGCTCCAAAAGCACCAATCTAACCTGTAAATATACTCGGTCTGACCCGAGCATTGAAAGGGAAGAATGCCCGGATCAGTCTGGTAAACCAGCGTGAGAAACACATTCAACTGAATTTATTAAATTACCAAACTTTTTCTTAGTTTTCAAAACAAAAATATCTCGTAAGACAAGTCCACACATAAATACGGACATGTTTTTACCTTACAATAACTAAAACATATCATATCAAATCACATGTTATATTATAGTAGTGTCTACTATATACAAATAATATTAATCATAGCCGAAATTGTTACATTGATTAAATTCCATCATATAGCCCAATTGGATAATGCAATCAAAATGGAAAGCACGTAGTGGAGTTTGGATTTCCATACAAATGACCAGGTGAAGGGACCACCTTCTGGCAGTACGTCTCTAGAAAAATGTACCGAGGACCATCACTAAGGATCCTCTACCAACACAAGACCGACCCACCTCTATAACTGGATGGTACCGAATATATCATCCTCCGGTCGTTACCGACCTTTACCGAGGGCCCTCATAGCATACAAACCACAATAATCAGATACACGACGTCATAACGTGTAAAGATATATCTAGAAGAGGATGATCATATCCTAATGGAATTGACCCACTTAGCCCTGCTGCATCTAACCCTGTTTTGGTCGTTTCTGGTTGATGAGGCTAAAGGTAACGATTACCTTTCACAAAGCACAATCACATCACTTAGAATGCCACACGACCACTTCCATTGACTACTAATTGCCTTCCACAAAAATACAACCCTTAAGCTCATACGTCTCAAGGAGGGTGTTAAGATAAGAGAAGTTGCCTTCTCCGCTACCACAGATGTACGTTTGTAAAAACCAATGTACGTATCTACAGAAATGCAATGTCAGACAAACATCCATACAAGTTGTCCAGGAACAAGACAAACCGAAGGTACTTTCCTACCACATCCTGTCGGGAAATCCCTAGGATTAGTAGCAAATAGTCCTCGCATTGGATATTTCATAATGAAGAGACCGCTGCTACTGGATGTATATTGGGATTTTAACCCCAAACGATCAACAAGCAGTCCCCCACTATGAAAATCCGAAATATCAATATCATCACAAAGCAACCTGCACAATCATCGCATATACGTTGGTCCGAAGTGGTTTTCAGATAAATCTGATCCCGGTCTTTTCGCACCAACAACGCAAAAGCGTTTCTCGACCTCACACAGCAACTAAGTCTCATAGACTTATCACGTTTCCAACTTTCAACTTGCTATCTTTCGGGCCAAGAATAAAGCTCGACAGATTGGAGTAATACTCCGCACTATACGAATCAACATCCTCAACACAAAGGATAATCAAGCCTACACAGAAGGCTACGTACTAAGTGTACGACTAAATAGTTCCCACATCAAGTCGTGGAACTAAAATTTGGCAAAGTTTGATAGTCGGTTATTTAACTATCAAAACAAACAAACAAATATTTAGCACTATAACAACCACTAGGCCCTTTTAATTAATCTTTTGTTAATTAAATCATTTGCCAAATATTCACTTCAAATTATCTTTAAAAAATATAATCTCAAAACATTTCACTTCATATTGGAAAACATTTCCATATATTTATTTAATAATAAGTAATTCACAATCCAATTTATATTCTCAACACTTGGAAAATATTCAATATACTTAAAACACGATTAATTATATATTTCATTATATAAGGAAAACATTCTCTTAAACACATTTATTTGGGTCAAAACGAACGTTGCGTAAAACATCGTTACGACAACCCAAAATCACTAGTATAGGGATTCGAAAATTAGATAGATACATAAATCCCAGTACTATACAAAAATATTTCCTTTCGAAAATCATTTACTATAACAACAGTGTTATAGTCCATCATTTCCTTACTTCTCGAAAACGTCTATTTCAACAATGAATGTTGAAATCTATGGTTTCGATACTCAACACATTTTAAAACAACTTTAAATCGTTTTAATTCAATTTAAAATATCACTTCCCAAAACATTTCTTTAATATATTATTCACTTTCCAAAATCGTGAATATAAATCGTTTACCAAATTCAACACTTCTACATATTTAATTAAAGGATTATCCACTGTCCAAAATCGTGAATATATCTCCTTTAATAAGCTTTCATATTTACTTATCAAATTCAATTGATTTTGGATTTATAAAACAATGTTTTTAATTTCCATTGCTATTTAATAAAAACTTCAATTTATAAATCTCTTTTATTAACCAATTCCATTCATCTCATTCATATGCCAAATCCAATTTATAAGTTAATTACTTATAAATTATTTATTTTACAAAATCTATTCATTTTATAACTTCACAACTTATAAATTTATAAATTTCATTCACTTATGAAATCCATTTATACTTCATTTTAACACTTATAAAAACTCGTTTTATAATTCCAATATTTTAATTTATAAAATATCAATTTTATAAATCTTTTATATAAACCGTTTATAATAAATCAAAAATCTCAATTTAACCCATTTTACAAAATGTTACTTCACATTCCAAAAATCATATTCTGGTTTTATTTCACAAAAATCATAATTTTTATTTGTTTCCCAAAACATCATAATTTTTATAACATAAAAATTATAACATTTATTCAAAATAAATCAATTCTTAATGACTCAAAAATCAATAAAACGTTTATTTCCAAAATCACTTTAAAATCCTTTTAAATTTGGAAATCATCACTTTAACATTTTTAAATTCCTAAAATAGGCCCAATGCTGCAACAGCACTAAATCAACAATCACGACATCCAAAACATCATATATCATATGATAACATAATATATGTATCAATATCTGTAAATAAATCGATACTGGTGAGGAATCTAGTTGGATCCCTCCAACCTGTCACCTGCAACAAATATACATATTAGAATATGTGTACAATGTCCGCTTCAAGGCAGACGCGCGTACAAAGGGTCATCCACTCATACACGGGAACGTATAGGGTCGTTTGCTCCACTAGGCAGGTATATATCCAAAGATCAATCAATATATCATATATCATCCAAACAATCATCAATCATCATATAATAATATTATTTATCACTTATATAAAAATAACAGTGAGGCAGAAAGAGTGAGTTGTACTCACATTGATTGTAATCGCGATTTCAGCGTTTTATTTCGAATAAAATTAGACGACCGTTTAATTTTGCCCAAAATTTACACTAGCTCCAATCAACTCCAAACAGCTCCATCGCGTAGTGTTCACGAATATGGTTCCAACACAATTCGTTTCGTCAATTTTCGACATCGTATGACAAAGTTACAACATTTGAAAGTTTGAAGGAATTATTATACAATTTATTTTCAATTTTCTTTTTATATTTTAACCTTTTCAATCCAGGCCGTCGCTTCCCACAACCCAAATCTCGGCCCTTTGTGCTTTTCTTCTCCCCTACGTTGTTTGCAGATCAAAGACTACCCATAGCCGCCCCCAACCCTAATTTGGCGCACCAACTACGACGAACGAGTCGTCGATCTGGAACCACCATTGCGTAGCCCATC
Source organism: Allium cepa (assembly GCA_030765085.1). Taxonomy (NCBI): domain Eukaryota; kingdom Viridiplantae; phylum Streptophyta; class Magnoliopsida; order Asparagales; family Amaryllidaceae; genus Allium; species Allium cepa. Next base: position 105,577,674 of record CM060942.1, on the reverse strand, counting down.
ACGTGAGCCACCATAGCCTACAACACCGAGAAGCTCGTCCTACTACAGGCTTCAAAAAACGTGATGAAACACGCAACCTTTGCCTCGAGATTCACGACGATCCGTGACGTGGAATCCAATCTTGACCGTTGGATTTGTCGAGCTCGAGGAGCTCTACAAGTTTGCTGTTGAACATTTTCCTTGATTGTGAATGGATCGAGAGTTATTGAAGAGGAAAGAATCTAATATTTCGGCCATTGATGATAAATGGCGGCTAGACCTAAGTTTATTAGGGTTTGATGCAAATTAGAAAATAGGGGGCCTTATATAGAAAATTAAAAAACACTATTCATTCGAAATTTTTCAGAACTCAAAACGAAGCGTGCCGCCTAGCGTTTATAATGTTTTACCCCTATTTCGTACACAATGGAATATATATCGAGAGCCAATTCGATCGTATTTGAAAGATAAGTTTTCGAACCGAATTATTTAAATTTAAAATTCACTTAAACAGATTTCTACGCATTTTAGCTTGCTCCGGACAAACCGTAAATCCGATTGCCACGAACCTTACAATAATTTAACATTACGGATCCAATGAAACTGGTTTCGTCGAAATCCGAGACTGTTTGAAAAATGGCTATTTTTACACGTTAATTAAATATTAAAATATTCAATTTCTACAACTTGACTTTTAATTCGATTTTAAAAGTTCTATAGCATCACTCTAATTCCAATATGATTTAATTCAACTTTATACAACATTTTTACTCACATTAAATCCAAATACCAATTATTTCTACAATTTCAAGTATTAAATCAACAATTTAATTATTATATTCGAAATATTATTTATTCAGCTTATATAGTTAACTTTTAAATATTTAATATCAATTAAATATACAAATATCGAATGACGGAAATTTAGGGTCGTTACATTCTCCCCTACTTAAAAGAATTTCGTCCTCAAAATTACTACGTAAGAAAAAGTCTCAAAGTCCATTAATTTTTCAATAACAAATCGTTCAAATTAGATTACCAAAAGTTTAAACCTTTTAACTTTTCTCAAAATCCATTAATTAAACTTCCTATAAAAACTTTTCTAAGTTTTCAAATCCACTTATAGTTATCTTTTCAAAACCAACTAATATCGTTTAACTTTCAACTCAAAATCCAAATTTCACTTATCAAAAATTATTCCAAAATTTCTCAAAATTTTTCAAACGCCTTAAATTTTCAAAAAAAATGGCCATAATCTCCTTTGCACGGTTCGATCCGGAAAAAAATTAGCAATATATATATATCACAAATATACATCTCATCATCAAGAATGAGGCATCCCGAAGGGAAAAAAGTATAAAAGTACGATATGTAATCCGAGATATGTACCATATATATTATTAACGGGCATATACGATTAATATAGCACGAAAGCAAGCTTCAAAAGCGAAGCAAGCGCCATCCGCACCTACTAAACACTCAATAAACTAATGAGAAACACATATATGAAAGTAATATCAATATACAACATATATCAGCAACTATATATGTCAATATTGCAAACGCAATCACCATAACAAATCCAACCATCAACCAACTATCATCCAACTAACATCCATAACCAAATCAATCAATAATCAAATCAATATAAACTTATTTTCTCATTAACATTCATTGAATTGGTTTTCAATTTAAATCACATTTGATTCATTAACATTGGATTTACTAACATTCGTTTATTCGAATTCAATTAGTTTACATTCACTAATTCATATTCCAATTTGTTCACTTCCAAATCAAATCAAATCAAATCTATTTAAATTCACTTAGCTTCCCATTTAAATTCAATTACTTAGCTTTCCATTTCATTAGTTCAATTTCATATGGATTTTTTACATAATCAACTAACAATCATCTAACAACCAATGCATATCCAACATAACCGAATTAATTCACTTTACATTAATTCAATTTGGTTCAACACTTTTAATTTCAAATTGGTTTAACATTCAATTTACATTCATTCAATTATTCAATTTCTGATTTCATTAGTTTTAATGAATTAACACTTATGTCTATTATTCCATATCAATTCATTTACATTCGGTTGATAATTCATTCAATTCACATTGGATTCATTTACATTCGATTGATAATTCATTCAATTCACATTGGATTATAGTATTCACTACATACACAACTTCTTAACTTAAGTTTTATACAATTCTTAACAACATCATTTCTAATGTTGATTCATTTTACAATTAAAGTTGAATTTCTTTATATAACTCAAGTTCACGTTCATTTAATTCACTTTATTAATTAACTTTGATACCAAAATCAATTTCATTTAACATCACTTAAGTTATCATTCATTTCAACTTCATTTACCTTCACTTTCACTATACAACTTAGGTTCACTTCTGATTCATTTAAAATTCTATTTTATTTAACTTTTACTTAAGTCAAATTTCATTCTGCTTTTCAAATTCAGATTTTGTTTGCTTAACAAAACTGCTTAACCATTTTAACATTTGGTTTTACTTACCTTTTCTTATTTTATAAGTTATACAACTTATTTATTATTTAACTTTCAGATTCATATTATATAATCACTTATCCAATCCAATTAAAATTCAATTCAATTTATTTAACTTCACTTTAGTTAAATTTCAAATCATATAATTATTATGCTAACTCAAATTTCTTTACTTTACCAAGTTAAAATTTTATTATTTCATATTATAAGTCCAAAACTTATTCTACTTATATTTATCAATTTCAACTTGGCTTTTAAATTCAAATTTGTCTATCAAAATAAAAATTCAATTTTCAATTTACTATTGGTAACAAATCCATCACATAGAAACTCGAAAATGATACTGATGATGCTGCAGTCATCACCCTTATTATTTTCCAGTAACAGTAGTGAATTCAATGCTTTTTATATTCTTTCAAAAATCCTTTTATTTATAAATCGCATTTAAAAATCTTTACTTATATTATTTCACTATTCTACTTTACTTACATAAGATCATTCCACATTTACTCATCTTATTTAGATTTACAATAATATAACAATATAATCTCTTCTACTTTTGAAAAACAACTTTCAAAATCAACAGAATTCAAATTTCCAAATAATTGGTTTAAATTCATTTTTATTTGCAACTCACGTTTATAAATATATTCAAGTTGTTTCATTTCTTATATATAAGATTATTTCGTAATTGCAAATCATATTAATTATAATTCCATATCTATAATTCATTTGCTTATATATTTTTTATTCTTTTACAATTATTGTTTTAGTTCAGATTATTCAAACAGCTTTTATTTAACTTATATATATTTAAATTTTCATACAACAAAACAATCAATTCAATTTATATACACTTTAATAATTTCTGAAAAATTATTTCTTTATAATATAATCGAGGTAAAATTATTTCATTTACTCAATTTAAAATGATACTATATCGACTTGCCACGTTTAAGTGTTTACAAATCCCTATCGATAACATGACGTCCCACATACCGTCCAAAATTCACGAACAGCTCAACGGATAAGCAAACACAATATAAAACATTTTATATCACTAACAAATACGCGCTCATATATATAATACACTCAAACTCAATCTAGGGGCTACTGTCCCTACCTATACTGATTACACATCAAAGCTTAGGAATATACAAAACCTCGCTCTGATACCAGATGTGACGACCTGAAAATCCATACCCTTTGAATCGATAATAATCCACACATATCTGACGCAAAAAGCACAAACTGATGGAAAGTCAAGAGAAAGAAAAGAAGAGAGAAGAAGAGAAGAGAAGAAAGAGAGAAGATAGAACAAAATAGAACAATACAGAATCTCACATCGCAGCGGAAAATATATAATATCATATCAATGATCTTTACAAAACAGAAACTGTATATATATACACATCAATCAGAGTCCAACAATCAATCAATAGTTATCAGCTTGAACAGTTATAGTAACCTGTCCTCCCAATTGCCGATAATATACAACAACAAACAAAGCACAGCGGATAATCAAAACAAGTACGTGTATACGAAAATGAAGATCTCCAGCTCTCCTGCTGAAGCTCCAAAAGCACCAATCTAACCTGTAAATATACTCGGTTTGACCCGAGCATTGAAAGGGAAGAATGCTCGGATCAATCTGATAAACCAGCATGAGAAATACACTCAACTGAATTTATTAAATTACTGTAATGACCCTAAAATAAAAATAAAATAAAAGATGCATCAAAACAGAAAAGCTTGTTAGTAAATAAAAATGTGCATAGGAGTTTCTGTTTGATAAAGATGCAAGGAGTTAAGGTGATCAAAAATTGGGACTTAAAACAAATATAGTTCCATGTCTAAACAATTATATAAGCACATGTATTTAATATATAGGGAAATTTTCTATTTAATTTAAAAAGCAAAATACAATGGAGTTTTATGAAGTTTCAAATGACTTATATAATCATGCTGCCAGAAAAGAAAATAAATAATCTTGTGTGTGTATAATTTTTATCACATAGATATGTAAAAAGGAATTGCTGTTTTAAAGGGAGGAATAAAAACAAAATAGTATGAATAATTTTTACACCACCTAAATATATATGACAGTGTACATGAATTGTATAAGAAAAGGAGGCTAAGTAGAAAGTGCAAAAAGATTAAAGTTTCTTTAAAAACTGAGCAAAAAATAAAATAAGCAAAGGTCACATGCATACGGCATGAATAGAATGAGATCATGGAAATAGCATGCAGTAATTAAAGTGCTGGAATCCCGAAATAACTACTAAAGGAAATCAGATGAGTGTAATTCCAATTGAGGACCATACATAAGTATGATTTGTGCATGAAAAATAAAGGGGTATCAAAGGAATTACCCATTTCCTCAAACCCTAAAATAGCTTTATAAAACCTGTACACCATCATGACCATCATCATCTCAGAAGAAAAAAAGATAAAACAAAAATAAAATAGGAGAAATATGGGTAAGCAGCTCTGAAGGGATTTGCAGTGTGGAGGAGCAAGATAGTAAAAGAAAATACTAGGTGAGCATTAATCCATTTTATGCAATGGCATTAAGTCCTCTGGTAGGCAGCCTAAAGTATTATAAGAATTATTTAAATCTTTGAAATGGTTTGATATGGATGAAATGGATGTTTGTTGTGCATTTCTGTTTGGAGTTTTGTATGACAGTTTTTCCAAGTTAAAATGGTTTGAGCATTTTTTTTATTCTATTCTTATTATTGTCAAGTATGGATTTAAATTATTTAGGACATAGGCAGCAAGATAGAAATCTAGCTCATGTTTATTTTCTAAATAATAAGGCAGGAGGATTTCTGAGTTTTTGGTGAATTTTCTTAACAAACACCTCTGTCCATATTTTTACAATAATATAGTAGGATCATGATGCTTAAATTATTTTGGAAAGCCCACAAACCTATTGTAAATCTCTGTAGTAAGAAAATTAAATGGATAACAAAGGATTGTACTAGAAAGTATTTATGTTTTTCTGAAACATGAATGGGTTGGAGATTTTATGAGTAAACTCATAAACAGGTGCTTAATGAATTAAGCAGAGAATTGGAGGGGGAACTTATTAAATTAATAAACCCTATGAATAAATGAAAGAAAATTAAATTGGTCATTTGGGGTTAGTCAATGATCTGCTTGCTTCAGGTGGGAGGAAGTATATGCATGGTGCAAGTGCACCCTGAGGCCTTTGTGTGTTGGAATAAATAAAACAATCTGGGTGATTCCTTCACAATGCATACTTGTGTTCATTTGACAAGGGGATTTAGACCATAAAATAAAATGGGGTATGAGATTTAAATCTCTGAGCTATATACATCTGGACAGGGATTTGAATTAAATATGTTTTAATATGATGCCCTGATTAAAAAAAAACTGGGAGAAATTGGGAGAACAAAACCTGGGTTTATTTATGATGTTATAAATAATGCATTGCTCGTTGAACATTTGTTGAATGAATGGTTGTATTCTTGAAGTTATCTGGCAATTTTTACTGATTTGCATAATTCACAAACTGCTAGATTATGCAAGTGTTATAAGTTCATAAAAAAAAACTGTAAACATGTTTATAAAATTTATTAATGTTCATACCAGTGTAAACTGACCCTTTTGGTTGCTTTTGCAATCATCTGGGTGTCTCAATTAAATGGGGCAGCTCAGTGAATTGCATGCAGGTAATTAAGGTTGACTTGATGGATGAAGGAAGCATTAGCTGCTAGTATAAATGAGAGAAACTTTGCTTTGTATTTGCAGATGCTTGTAGTGAATGATCTGGTTATCATTAGTAGTTAAAGTAAACTGTAAGGAGATTTTTTTGAGTGCTTGGATTATGACATGTATTTAGCTAAACCTTTGTTGAATGATTTCTGATGGCAAGTAATTAGTTGATGTTCTTATAAATGTCTGGTCATCTTTTTTTGGAACTGAGAAAACTGATATAACATATCAGTATGATATGTGTGCATGTTAGCCCCTGTTTTCTTTGGTTTGAGATTATTTTGTGATTTAATGATGGCAATTAAAAACAGTCAAGTATATTTGATTTCCAGAAAATAAAATGAGCTTGCAAATTTTGAATAAAATGGATTATGCATGGCCTGTAATAGATATTGGTTGATGCATAATCTCTGAGAAAATGCATGACTCATATTTATGCATTTGATTTCAAAATAAAAAGGGTTTTAAAAGAAATGGACTTGGAAATATTTTTGTTTTGTGTTGAAAGCCTGAGAAAGTAAATTCTCAGAAAAACTTTGATATGGTAGAAGCAAACTTGTGATAGGAAAAACATTTGTAGAAATTTTGTTTACATAAAAGATAAGGTTTTGAAAGTGGTAAGTATGGGATCATGACCGTCCTAGATGGTTAAGGGTCAAACCCTTATAAGCCTGGAATCACTTCCCTACAAATCCATGTTGTGCAAGTGCTTCCAGTTCAAAGAAAGAAAAAAAAACTCCAAGTTTTTGAAATACAAACTCCAAGCACACCAGTTTGCATTCCAGCCTGTCTCGAAATGTAGTGAAAACTATAAGTGGTTTAACCTGGAAATAAAAATCAGTTTTGTTTGCTTAAGCCTGCAACTAAGTATTTTCAAAGTGTCTTCACCCCAAAACTCTGTTAAACTTTTAGATTAATACTTAAACATTACTTTAGGTGATTACAGGCATATACATGTATAGGCAGGAAGTTTAGTAAATAATAAAAAAATATATACAAAGGTGCACTGTGTATTTCAATCACTTATGCATTGTGCTTATTTCATCTCATACAAAACAAAAGAAGCAAACATATCATCAAATATGTAGAGCTATTTTAAGGTGAATCATGAACTGATATAATTATATTGGTCATCCAGGATCTTGGGAAAAGAATCTATGAATTTTCTAAATATTCAAACTTAACATTATGGGATTTAATTATATATTCATTTTGTAAAAAAAAAAAATCTATGTGTAAAAATTTAAGGGGTCACCACAGTTGGTATCAGAGCTATGTTTTAAAATAACATAGTAAACATTATTGTATGCATATGGATGATTGAATGCATTGATTGAATTCTTGGGGTTGGATGCTTTTGTATGACTGAATGAAATGTATGCTTGAGATACATGTACAGAGTACACCTAAATAAAATAAATAAACAAAGTAAAGATACTTAAAATAATAGGGGTAAATAAACTACCTTAAAAATTATATCTATAGCATTATGGTAGGGCCAAGACATCACACAGGTGCAGGACCATCACGTGAGCCACCTGTGATAAGCATGGAGGATTTTGTGAGGGCTTTGAGGGATGGAATGGCACCAAGGCAAGACAATCCTCATGAGGAGCTCTCCAAACTGCTTAAGACTTGTACCAATTTGGGAGGAAAGGATTTTGAAGGCACTGAAGGAGCTATGGGTGTTCAAATGTGGATAAGGACTATGGAGAGGGTCTTTACAGATATGCAAATCAGTGACCAAAGGAAAAGACAAATAGCTTCAAGGAAATTGAAGGGGGTTGCACTGGATTGGTGGGAGGTTGTGATAGTAGGAAGGCCAGAGAATAACATTACTTGGAATGATTTCAAGGACATGCTTGAGGCCAGATTTATCCCAGCATCTGCCAAAGCCACACTGCTTGAAGACTTTATTAGGTTAAGGCAAGGAGGCATGAGTGTAAATGAGTACACTCAGAAGTTTGAAGCATTGTCCAAATATGGAATGGTGTTGATAGGGAATGCAGAAGCAAAGAATGCAAGATACATTCAAGGCTTGAACCCCAATCTATCCAGGGCAATGTTGCCATACAAAGACAAAACCTTTGATCAAGTGATTGATCTAACTCTCTCCTTTGAGCAACGTGATACCACAAGAGAGAAATTCAGGAACATGAAGCTCAATAAGAAGAGGGGAGGTCAGAACAAAGTGCAACCTTATGACAAGAGAAATGCAAGTAATGGAGTTAAGAAAGGGGAAGGAGCAATAGCACCTGAAAGCAAGAAATTTACTCATTGTTTTAATTGTGGAAAAGCTGGACATTATAGTAACCAATGCCCTGACCCTAAAATACCTAAAGGAAGCTGCTATAACTGTGGGAAAATAGGACATTTAAAGAAGGACTGCCCAGAGACTCATAAGAAAACAGCAAGGGTAGGAGCTTTGGCAACAAACACCACTGGAAATGTTGGGCAACTTGAAGGTATAATTCTAATCAATACCCAACCAATATCAGTAGTATATGACACTGGTGCCTCACATTCACTAATATCTTTGGAAATTGTAAAGAAGTTAGCACTTGCTTGTGTTTCTATTGAACAACCCTTAACTGTACACAGCCCCATAGGGAGTCATTAGGGATGAAGTGTATGGGTCTGAAATTAATCATAAGGGGTTATGGCTTTGATTCAGATCTATATACTTTAAATTATCCTGGTATTGGGATTATTTTGGGGGTAGATTGGTTAATGAAAAATAAAGCAATTTAAAATTTAGAAAACCTTACTATTTCTTTGGAGACAAATGAAGGCAAAAGAATTACAGTTCTAAGTGAAATAGCAAAGAACACATGTTTTAATAAAATTTGGAGTATAAACGAAATTCAAAAGGAATTAAAAATAGAGGAAATTCCAGTAGTTAATGAATACATAGATGTGTTTGGAGAGGTGAGAGGAATTCCTCAGAATAGACCAGTTGAATTCAAAATTAAGTTAATGCCAGGAACAGATCCAATCATTAAGAAGCCTTATAGGATGGGTCCAAAAGAGTTAGTAGAATTAAAACATCAATTAGAAGAATTAGAAGAGAAAGGATTCATAAGATCAAGTAGTTCCAGTTGGGGTTCCCCAGTGCTCTTTGTTAAGAAGCATGATGGAACAATGAGGTTGTGTGTAGACTATAGGGATTTAAACAAGGTAACCATTAAAAATAAGTACCCACTGCCTAGAATAGATGATCTATTTGATCAATTACATGGAGCTAAAATATTTTCAAGGTTAGATTTAGCCTCTGGATTTCACCAAATGAAAGTTGCAGAGGAAAGCATTGAGTACACAACCTTTAACACAAGGTATGGCCTATATGAATTTTTAGTAATGCCATTTGGCTTGACCAATGCTCCCTCCTATTTTGTAGATTTGATGAATAGAATTTTCGAAATTCATTTACTATAACAACAGTGTTATAGTCCATCATTTCCTTACTTCTCGAAAACGTCTGTTTCAACAATGAATGTTGAAATCTATGGTTTCGATACTCAACACATTTTAAAACAACTTTAAATCGTTTTAATTCCATTTAAAATATCACTTTCCAAAACATTTCTTTAATATACTATTCACTGTCCAAAATCGTGAATATATCTCCTTTAATAAGCTTTCATATTTACTTATCAAATTCAATTGATTTTGGATTTATAAAACAATGTTTATAATTTCCATTTCGATTTTATAAAAATTTCAATTTATAAATCTCTTTTATTAACCAATTCCATTCATCTCATTCATATGCCAAATCCAATTTATAAGTTGATTACTTATAAATTATTTATCTTACAAAATCTATTTATTTTATAACTTCACAATTTATAAATCTATAAATTTCATTTACTTATGAAATCCATTTATACTTCATTTTAACACTTTTAAAAACTCGTTTTATAATTCCAATATTTTAATTTATAAAATATCAATTTTATAAATCTTTATATAAACTGTTTATAATAAATCAAAAATCTCAATTTAAACCATTTTACAAAATATTTAACTTCACATTCCAAAAATCATATTCTGGTTTTATTTCACAAAAATCATAATTTCTATTTATTTCCCAAAACATCATAATTTTTATAACATAAAAATTATCACATTTATTTATTCAAAATAAATCAATCCTTAATGATTCAAAAATCAATAAAACGTTTATTTCCAAAATCACTTTAAAATCCTTTTAAATTTGGAAATCATCACTTTAACATTTTTAAATTCCCAAAATAGGCCCAATGCTGCAACAACACTAAATACAACAATCACGACATCCAAAACATCATATATCATATGATAACAGAATATATATATCAATATCTGTAAATAAATCGACACTGGTGAGGAATCCAGTTAGATCCCTCCAATCTGTCACCTGCAACAAATATACATATTAGAATATGTGTACAATGTCCGCTTCAAGGCAGACGCACGTACAAAGGGTCATCCGCTCATACACGGAAACGTATAGGGTCATTTGCTCCGCTAGGCAGGCATATATCCAAATATCAATCAATATATCATATATCATCCAAACAATCATCAATCATCATATAATAATATTATTTCTCACTTACATAAAAATAACAGTAAGGCAGAAAGAGTGAGTTGTGCTCACATTGATTGTAGTCGCGATTTCAACGTTTTATTCCGAATAAAATTAAACGACCGTTTAATTTTATCCAAAATTTACACTAGCTCCAATCAACTCCAAACCAGCTCCATCGCGTAGTGTTCGCGAATATGGTTCCAACGCGATTTGTTTCATTAATTTTTGACCTATATGACAAAGTTATAGCATTTAGAAGTTTGAACAAATTATTATACATTTTATTTTCAATTTTCTTTTTATATTTTAACCTTTTCAATCCAGGTCGTCGCTTCCCATAACCCAAATCTTGGCCCTTTGTGCTTTTCTTCTCCCCTCCATTGTTTACAGATCGAAGACTACCCATAGCCGCCCCAACCCTAATTCGACGCACCAACTACGACGAACGAGTCGTCGATCAGGAACCACCATAGCGCAGCCCATCACGCGAGCCACCATAGCCTACAACACTGAGGAGCTCGGCCTACTATAGGCTTCGAAAAACGTAACGAAACACGCAACCTGTGCCTCAAGATTCGCGATGATCCGTGACGTGAAATCCAGTCTTGACCGTTGGATTTGTCGAGCTCGAGGAGCTCTACAAGTTTGCTGTTGACCATTTTCCTTGATTGTGAATGGATCGAGAGTTATTGAAGAGGAAAGAATCTAAGATTTCGGCCATTGATGATAAACGGCGGCTAGACCTAAGTTTATCAGGGTTCGATGCAAATTAGAAAATAGGGGGCCTTATATAGAAAATTTAAAAACACTATTCATCCGAAATTTTTCCGAACTCGAAACGAAGCGTGCCGCTTAGCGTTTATAATGTTTTACCCCTTTTTCGAACACAATGGAATATATACCGAGAGCCAATTAGATCGTATTTGAAAGATAGGTTTTCGGATCGAATTATTTAAATTTAAAATTCACTTAAAGAGATTTCTATGCGTTTTAGCTTGCTTCGGACAAACCGTAAATCCAATTGACACGAAATTTGAAACATTACAATAATTTAACATTATGGATCCGATGAAATTGGTTTCGTCGAAATCCGAGACTGTTTGAAAAATGGCTATTTTTACACGCTAATTAAATATTAAAATATTCAATTTCTACAACTTGACTTTTAATTCGATTTTGAAAGTTCTATAACATCATTCTAATTCCAATATGATTTAATTCAACTTTATACATCATTTTTACTCATATTAAATCCAAATATCAATTATTTTTGTAATTTCAAATATTAAATCAATTTAATTATCCAATTAAATTACTATATTCGAAATATTATTTATTCAGCTTATAAACTTAACTTTTAAATATTTAATATCAATTAAATATACGAATATCGAATGACGGAAATTCAAGATCGTTACACATACGAAGTGTTGTCGATCATTTGTTGATCAAAGCAAGGCTTTGTGAAAAAATGTAGCTTTATGGACGAGACTGCATCAGGACCTCACACCCCGGAAATGGTCGAAACAGGAAAGATGCAGCAAGGTTGCAGGGATCGCGCCCCTAGGGTATGTTCATTTCTTCTGGAAAAGGGTGGTATCATCGTATGGAGCCCAGATACTTAACTCATGTGGACGCTGTAAATTTATTACTGTGTGGTTGTTGCTTTGTGGTTGAGGATCCTCGGATAAAGGTCGAAAACGACCGGGGATGGCATGTCTTTAGGTGTTACTCCTAGGAAGGGGGTAAACAGGCCTTGTGTTGGCAGAGATCCGGGTAGGTTCTCGGGGAGTCCCTCCAGAGGCGTACCCATGTGGCAAAAGGAAGTTCCTTAGCCTGACCATTGGTTGGAAATCCAATCTCCAATACTCGCCTTGTACGGTTTTAGTTGTAGAACCTGCCATTTAACATGGTAGCTATAGTAGGCATACTATAATGGTACGTATGCTGGCTAAGATTAATATTATACCTGCAAATGTTTTCCACTATGCACTAATAATAATATCAAAATGATTTTGCGTATCAAGCTTGTTTGACTATCATAAGGAGAAATCTTCTCCAAGTGTGCGGTTGCATGGTGTGTGTGCCGGAATGCCTTATGGTAGTTTCATTTTCCAAAAAGCATTGCGGATTTATTTTAAAAATTCTTTTGTTTTGTTTTATAAACTGTTTTTGTTTGCTCATATCAGTCTCATGAGTGACCCGAAGTTTATTGTTTCCTATCTAAACTCTGGGTGCCAACAATTTTCCACACGGGCAGTCTAGAGTTTTTTTTTCAAATAATCAAATAGTAGGTGTAGATTCGATAGCCATAAGTCTTTGGTTTGGTAGCTTTTGGAAATCGTTGGAGTCTTTGGATTTTCGGGATCGCATTTGCTATAAGTTCAACATTGATTGTGGTTTGAGGTTTTGGTTCAAGCTATTTCTAGCTTTGGAGCTTTAGTAATGGAGTCGCTAGATTTGGATTCTAGCTTTCTCACTTGGCAATTCTATTGAAGACATTATTTCTTCCGCTGTTATTTTCTTGTATCTCTGATATCTCAATTGTATCATTGTTGTAATCAACTGTTGTGTATCAATGATATATTCATTTTCTTCCGCTGTGTTGTTATACATAATGTGTTATAAGCTCCGGCACGAATCGGATTGAACGTTTGAATTTGCGGCATTCGAATACGGGTGAAGTATGGATGTCGATTTTCGAATGCGAAATTTAAGTCGTGACAGCACGTCTTTGGAAGCTTTATTCATCAAAAAAGAACACATGGAAACCTTAACTCTCAGCCTACTTAAAGTCGATTGAGTACCCGAGAATTTAAGGGGAAAAAACTTTGAGTTAAACATAAAGCCTGGTATGAATAATAATCTACCATCTCAAACCGTTTAGATATCTAGTGAGACCTTGCCGCTTAGTAGAATGGGTTTTCCCCTCACTAGTATCATAAAACATTTATAAAACCATATACTGTACTCCTGCAGCCACAATGGTTAAAGCATGGTATTTCAAAAACATTATGATGATATTCAAAACAAGTAAATCAAATCACGGTTGCCCATCCCCATTTATTCTGACAATCTGTCTCAATTATAGTTTTAAGGATCACTATTAACCTGTTAATTGTTTATGGACCATCTGTCTGATTTCATAGTTTTCATAGGAGTACTAAGAACCTATTGGTGACTCCAATATCTTTTCTCTTATTTTAATTTTCATGGGCTAACTAGGAACCTATTGACTATTTGTCAATATCTTAATCCGAATATAGTTTTCACGGACAAACTATAAAACTATTAGCCCTTATCAATATCAAATCATAGTTTTCATAGACTGACTATGAACCTAGTGGCACCTGCCAATATCTTTAGTTAAGCACAATTTTCACGGGCTTACTGTGAACTTATTGGCCCCTGACAATATCATTAATTTAGATTTTAACATTTCTTAAATGATATTCACTACAGTATCAACCTAGTTGTTTATTCTGCCCTTCCTCAATATACTGTTATGTGTTAATAACAATGTGAATAAGTATATGAAGAAGTATACAACATATAATACTAGCACCTATAGTTTATTACGTTCTATATATATATATATATCCTGGTTAAACCCTTTTACCTTTATAATCAATGAAAACCTCTTCATTTTAATACCCTTTATTTGTTTATGTCATGATTATTCCTTTAAATTGAGATTGGGTTTATGTTTTGAAACCTTAAAACATCTCCTTCGAAACCTCTTGATGACTTCCGTCAAAAACAAAAACCACTTTTCAAAACATAATAAACATACCTTTCGATGGTATCAAAACATCTTTTAAAAAATAGATTCGAAACAAATGAAAGTATCCCTTTCAAAAGTAGGGTTTATTCTTTTTAGAAATTTATTTTGGGTCAAAATGGTTATATACGAAAGTACCTCTTTTGAAACCCTTGTAAAGTTGTTTGAGGGAAAAAGTTGAGGGCATCAGAACCATCTATTCGAAAACATAAACCTTTAAATTAAAACTTTGAAGGGTAAAGTAAAAACCCCTTTCGACTCCATTGCCTTCGCAACACTTATCCTCTTTCGAAAGCATTTAGGAAGTGGCTTGGCTTAGGTTAAAAAAAAGATAACCCTTTGAAGGCATTGATGACTTCAATACACTCGGAAGGAAAATAACGGCCGGGTTTCGACTAAGTCGGAACTATTCCTTTCGAAAGCTCTTATTTAGAGAAAAAGATATCCCTTGAAAGCTAATACTTTAACATAATAAGGCAACTTTCCCTGAAAACTATTTATATATACTCTTTCGAAAGCATATATTTCGACTATGTTGAAAATTAAAGTAAAGCAAGGCAAGAACTTAACTTTTGAAAACAAAACAAAGTTTTGACCCCATCGGAAGCAATTCTTTCGACACCATGGCTTTCGCCTTCCTTCCAATCAACTGCGTACCATCTAAATGATACCTTGTGTATTGATTTTGACTATATGGATCTCGACTATATGGATTTCGACTACGTTGGTGTGGATTCAATGAAGTCGAAAGGTACCGCTATTTGAGGTGGAACCACCTTCTTTGAATTAAAGGCTGAAATGTAGCAACTTTTATTAATTACTTTATAACTGCTTGCCTATTTGTAAACCTTTGATTGGTTGCTGTATAATTTTTCAAATACTTTACTATTAAAAGGGCTGCATTTAACCAGATTTGAATTTAAGGAATTATAACGTATAAGCCCTTCCATTTAACAAAACCAAAATTTGCAAAAAAATCCCTCTTTTAAAATAATTTATTTTTCCTAATAAATATATTGGGAAAAATCCCCAAAAATCACAGAAAATATCTTTCATCATAACCAAACATATTAAAATTTCAGATCCAATTTTCTTTCTGAAATTCTTAAAATAAATTTTAAACCCAATAATATCATATTTTCCTTAGAAATTCACAATAAATTTTCCATAGCTTGGAAAATTTTGAAATCATGTTTTGCTTAACATAAAAAGTTTCCATGGCAGTCTAAGATCATAGACTCTCGGTTTTGCATCAAAATCGTGCAAATTCTTATGTGAATGAATTAAAATAAATCAAACATAATATTTTTCAAGCATATCATCATCCATATCATCATTAAAATAAGTTTAATCATAAATCCGAAAACATATAACATCATGGAATAAAATAGAGATTGTATAAAATTATTATTCACCTTAGATATGATAAGGAATTAGAGTTTTGTTATTGATTAATCCTTGCTAGCTTTGATCCTTAGCTTTATATTGAATTCTTCCTCTTTTCCTCCTTGTTAGTTGCCGGCTAGAATTTAGGTTTTTGGTTTGTGTTTGTCAAAAACGAGTAATGAAAAGTGAATGGGCAATTACAAAGGTGTGTAGCCATATATAATAAAGTGGCTATTTACTAATATGCCCGTGTGTAAATTAATTAGCTTATAAACCAATTTAAGCCCATTTATATTATTATTAAGCACGACCCTATATATGATTTATTAAAATCTTAATCCTCTTATAATCATTATTCTATTTAATTTATCTAATTAAATTTCCTGAATAATGCTATCCAAAATTAGGGTTGTTACAATTTCATAGACCCAATAAAGATTCAAAAAGGTAAAAAAATTCGAAATTCACCCATTTTTTTGGCTGTGGGCTAGCCTGGTTCCAACAATGGTATCAAAGCCTAATAGCCTATGGTCTAAATTAGTCATGTTAGAGTTAACTAATTAAGCTCACAACCCAGTTAATTGGATGTCTAGAAAGGTATTGTTTAGGACTGAGTTTGGATAATTTAGCTTTCTGCTTTGCCTGGCTATGGGCTTAGCTCGAACAAATACGTGAGCCTAAAGGTTGTCCTTGATAGTGAAGACCCAATTTGAATTGGATCTTGCGCTAATTTTCAAAATTGTTTGAAAATTAAAAAATATAAGATTTTAAATTTAGAAGTTAAATTTAAAATAAGATATATATATATTATAAAAGTAATAATATAATATATTTTTAAAAAATGTTTGAAAATTAATATAAATTAATTTCAAAATTTATAAATTTATTAAAAGATTTGTAAAATATATTAATTAAATAAGTTAATTAATTAATAAATATATACATGTGTTATATATTATAATATATGTCGTGTTGTTTTAAAACATTAAACTAACATAAGTATATATGTATATATATATATATATGAAATGAAATTTGAAATTAATATAATTTAACTAAAACTGTTTAATTAAATAAATTAATTGAAGAATAAATTAATTAATTAATATACATATGCATATGATATATGTGTTGTACTAAAAGATTATAGTATATAATTAATATTCAATATAAATATTATATCAAGATAGTATAAAATTAATTAAAATATAATATTTTATATAATACTATTATATAGGTAATGTGAAATATAAAAGTTATATAATAATAAAACCGATATAATATGTATATAATTAAAGATGGTGAAAGTGGGGGTGAGTATACTAATGCACGTATTAATATAGTATACACGGATCGTGTAATATGGACAATAATATAAATGCGGAAAATAGATGATAGTAGCAAAGTAAAAATAAAAATAGAAAAATCACACCAGAGATTTTTATACTGGTTCGGAGCACCGTCCTACGTCCAGTCCCAGACTCCTATCTGGATTTTCACTATTAACTACCTCGCTTCACCCGGAGGAACAGGTTTACAATACCCGAACAGCCGAACGGGATTTCACGCCTCTAACACACTGAGGACTTCAACACTTGCCTCTTACAACACGAGGACTTCAACACAAACAAATACAATTGTTGTTGACAACTTGTGTTCTTCAAAACACGGATTTGTCACTAGTAGTACACCCTTCCTATAATCTTATCCTCAAAGTATATGACTGATGTTTTGTGAAGATTAAAGAAGGTATATTGCTTATTGAATCAAAAGGTATAAAATAGTTTCAATGATTCAATAAGCTATTAATTAAATGAGTGCTTTTAGAATGCAAGAATGTTAGAAAGTAAGATCAGAGAAAGCATATAATAATCATATAAATTCATGTTTGAATCAACGATTTAGATGAGTATATATAAGAAGAAATAGTTGTAACTCTTGGTGAAACAGTTGCCATTAAGAGTTGTGATTATTGGTGAAAGGTAGGAGATGCAACTTTTGGAGAAGAGAAGTGTCGTTTGGAAAACTTGCTTTCTGTTTAAAAACGGTCGACAGGTCAAAAAATGACCGGTAGACAGGATTTTAAATATATAGTCGTTATGTGCATGTGTGCACGTTTACTGTGCAACTTTACCAGAAACGGTCGACCGCCCTATTTTCAACCGGTCGACCGGTCTGTGTAAATTTTCACAGTGAATGTGCAATGATGTTTAAATGTATATATATCGACTATATTTGAAATGCATGATTATTTGAGGATAGATTTTAACAAGTTTATCACTATTACAACATCAAATAATCAACCTATAATCTAGAGTACCATATGTAGGTCTTGATTTGTCGATTGCCGTTATATTGTTGTCAGCAATCAAAATCTTCATAGAAGCTTTGACTCAACATTCTCCCCCTTTTTGATTGATGACAATATATAGCTAAAGTATTGAATCTCCCCCTGAATATGTGATTTCCTGCAGACAATTATTAGCACCTTTCTCCCTGCAAACAATTATTAGCACCTTTCTCCCCCTTTGTCATCGACAAAAAGGAGTAAACAAAAGAGAATATGAACCAAAAAAGAACAATGCATAATACATATTTAAACATAAGATGTTTTGAAAACTACCATACATGCCATAGTTCAATAAGATGGACACTAATTAGTACAAGTGTCACAAATGTTTTTAAAGAACTTAAAAAAAAATAAACAAACTAGCTTTAGTCCGACTGAATCTCCTCCTCATCATCTTCATCATCATCATCGTCATCATCGTCATCGTCATCATCTCTAGACGTCTCTCCATGACCTTGTCCGCTTGTACCAGCAGATTCCTCGGATGTTGACCAAGTGAAAGTGGGAGGAGCCGGACGCTTTCCGGGGTCTTGATGTTGGGTAGAGACAGATGTGCTACATGATATAGCATCCCATATAGCACTGAAGAAAGACTTGACCTTGTTGAATCGTTTGTCAATTTTTGAATCCATACGTTTGAGTCTCGCTTCAAGTAAGAATTGATTACGAGCGATGGTTTCAAGAGATTCTCTTGTAGACGACTTAGATTTCAACAACCTAACTTCTCCGGAACGAGGTCGGGAAGATGGAGCTTGTTGTGCTTGTGTACCTCGTTGTTGCCATTGTTCGAATGGCATAATCTGAACATAGGGAGGAGGAAGTTTCATGCGCTTGATGGTAGTGGAGTCAATGCATTTTGGTGTAGATGTTGCTGAATCAGGGGCTGTTACTCCACATGCTAGCAATATGCGCATAATATACTCATTATAGAAGAAATGAGGTCGAGTGGAGTTATTCACTTTTAAAATTTCATCGAAAATCATGTGAGCCCAGTTGATTTCGATTTCCCCGTATATAGCATAAAGAGCCTTGAAATTTTCCTTGTAGACGGCATCATAATTTCCTAATCGAGGAAATAGAGAGTGCATCAAGACACGATGTAATAGCCTTGCTGTCGGTCGTAGCCCAATCGATTTGGTGCCGTCACTATTATCTTCTATAAACTTATGGCTAGTGCTATTTCGAGTGAATACTTCACAAAATGTCGATGAAAATTCTTCACCTCGATTTGGTATTCCAAGAATAGAAGCTATTCTATCATGAGTAAGATAAATTTGTTTGCCGCAAACTACCGACCAAATAACTCCATTTGGATTATCCGGTTTATATTCTTCTAAATTCATATTTGCGTAGAATAATTTAATCATTAAGTGATTAATTTCTACGCTATTATCTGAAAAATCTATTAGAGGAGAAATATTGGAATTGTTTGCTAAACGACGAATACCGTATGAAGTGAAGTCTTCGAATTTGATGAATGAGCCCGGATGGAACTTATAATTTGTCATTTGATTCCATCGAGTTACGGCAACTGGAGTTTCAAGCCACTTTCTGGCAGAGAGAGTTAGAGATGAAGATTCTGAAGATGCTCTTTTCTTTGATTTCTTTTGTGGTGGAGCCATTGATGAGGATTTGAGAGTTTTGGAGCTTGAGAAATATGAACTAGGGTTTGGGAATTGGGAAAGCTTTCAGTAGGAAGTAGAAAGAAATGAGTGTGGGGTAAAAAATATATACGTGAACTGTAAAAAAAAAAAAAACTGTAAATGCATGCGACCGGTCGACCACCTATATATGACCGGTCGACCGTTTTCAACCCGAGAGCATTTTTGGTCGACCGGTCATATTTCCGGTGGTCGACCGGTTTTGCTCTGTGTTGAAAACTGCTTGATTTTGCAAAAAATTTTGAAAAAAATCGATTGCATATATTTTATATTATATTATTATTACAGAATATATGATATTACAAGAAATATATATGAAAACAAAACAATATACATTATGAAATTCTAATGAGAAGGAGAGTTGTCATTAGAATTTTTGTTGTCTTCAATGCGTTTAGCCCTTGGACTCCACTTATTTCGAGCTCCTTCATTCTCGTTATAATTTCTATCCCAAGAGTTTGGAGTCGTTGAAGTCGATGGCCTGGATGGCATTGGTTCATGAACATCGTGCTTGTTTGATCCGCAGAAGAACGATGCCATTCTTTCTAAGACGGATAATCGCGCCGACGTACGTTGTTGTTCATGATACAGTTGGTTTTGTCCATAATGCAATTGTCTCTGAAGGTCGATTTGATGTTTTTGGTAGTGGTGTATCTCTTCAATTTGAGCTTTGGTTCGAGGAGAATAGAATAGTGTCCTTTTAACTCGTTTTGAATTTGGAGTTTTATCAGACATACAGGAGCATTGATGATGACAGCTTGATTTTTGTTTTGGAGTAGTAGGAGAATAATATTCGTCCGACTCAGAGCTTGTAATAGAAATGTGAGATTCTTGCGCACATTTGTCACAAATATGAGCCATAGTGTAAGTTGAATATATTATTATGGATAGATAAGAATTAAAGATGATCAAAGTATAAAAAATTTGCAAGCTTATATATAAGTTTCTTATATATAATCTTATGGATGTGAGTTAATGATAACTTTTAACCACGAAAATATAAGCAGAAATTTTATTGTTATTCTAAAAATAGCTTTGTTTTTAAAACTGAATTTATAAAATGAGTAAATAAAATTTAACCATTTAAATAAAGTAATGGCTAATATTTAATAAAAAAAAAAGGTTAAGTAAAAGATACGGTTACTAGGAGAAAAGACATTAGTTTAGTTTAAACAAAAAAAAAATTATAATTAAAGAGAATAACCAAAAGAGAAAGTGTACATTAGTAATTGCTTAGTCAAGATTTTTTCTTGAAATTAAACCAAGCTCTCTTCGTAATCTAATAAAATTAGATTCGAGCAGCGGCTTAGTAAAAATGTCTGCTAATTGATTGTCAGTATGGATATATTCAAGACATATATTTCTTTTTTCAAGATTATCTCGAAGAAAATGATGACGGATATCAATGTGTTTAGTTCGAGAGTGATTCACTGGATTTTTAGAAAGATTTATAACACTTGTGTTATCACAGTATATAATAGAATTTGATAAATGAATATCAAAATCTTGAAGTGTTTGTTGTATATATAGTACTTGAGTACAAGCAAGAGCCGCTGATATATATTCAGCTTCACATGTTGATAGTGAAACACAATTCTGTTTCTTACTAAACCAAGAGACAAGTGATTTTCCAATAAAATGGCACGTACCACTTGTACTTTTTCTATCCGTTCGTGAGCCACCAAAATCAGCATCACTATATGATACTAATTCAAATGGACATTCTTTTGGATAGAAAAGACCAAAATCTTTGGTATTATTAAGATAACGAATTATACGTTTCACTGCTCGTAAATGTGATTCCTTTGGATCGGCTTGAACACTCATTAATATATCTGGACGACTAGCTGTAAGATAAAGAAGAGAACCAATCATGCTTCGATATAATTTCTGGTCAACATTCTTACTACTTTCATCTTTTTCAAGATGTGTAGTTGTACTCATAGGAGTTGGTTTACCAGATGTATTTTGTAATCCGAAGCGTTTGATAAGATTTTCACAGTATTTTTCTTGATTGATAAAAATACCGTTTGAAAGTTGTTTGATTTGAAGTCCAAGAAAATAAGATAGTTCTCCCATATGAGACATTTCAAATTCTTTGGTCATAATACTTGCAAATTCCTTGCAGAGTTTATCGTTTGTTGAACCAAAGATTATATCGTCTACATATATTTGGATAACCAGAATATCTTTTCGAGAATGTTTAATAAACAAAGTTTGATCGACTTTGCCTATTTCAAAACCTGAATTAATAAGAAAGCTACGTAATCGTTCATACCAAGCACGAGGTGCTTGTTTTAAACCATACAGAGCTTTCTTAAGTTTGAACACATGGTCAGGATATTTTTCATGTACGAACAACGGAGGTTGTTCGACATAGACATTCTCTTTGATAAATCCATTGAGAAAAGCACTTTTGACATCCATCTGATAAAGTTTGAAATTATGATGACAAGCAAAAGATAATAGAATTCTAATAGCTTCTAGTCGAGCAACTGGTGCAAAAGTTTCTTCATAATCGATACCTTCTTCTTGATTGTATCCTTGTGCTACTAATCTTGCTTTATTTTTGGTGATATTTCCTTGTTCGTCAGCCTTATTTTTATAGACCCATTTAGTACCAATTACTGACTGACCAGTTGGTCTTGGAACAAGTTCCCAAACGTCATTGCGCTCAAACTGATTTAGTTCTTCCTGCATGGCAATGATCCAGTAATCATCTGTAGCAGCTTCTTTTGGATTCTTAGGTTCGATATTTGAGAGAAAAGCGACATGACCCATTTGATTGAGTTGACTCCTTGTTCTGACATGTGATGTTATTTCACCTATTATATTTTGGGCCGGATGGTCTCTTAATATTCTTGGTGGTGTTTGTAATTCACATATTTGAGGAGCATTCTCAATAATTACTTCTGAGTCAGAATCAGTATTTGAGATGATTGGATTATTAATGACTATTGATTCGTCATCATCTGATATTGTGTGAGGATGCTGATAGATTTCATCAAAAGATACATGAAGTGATTCTTCAATAGTTTTGGTTCGTTTATTAAATATCCGATAGGCCTTACTTCGTTCTGAATAACCGACAAATATTCCTTCATCGGCTTTTGGATCGAATTTTCCAAGCTGGTCTTTCGTATTTAAAATAAAGCACTTAGAACCAAAAACTTTGAAGTATGAGATTTTGGGCTTTCTTTTGTTAAACAATTCATAAGGAGTGTTCTTGGTAAGAGGTCTTATGGACACACGATTTAAAACATAACAGGCGGTTGCGACAGCTTCTGCCCAGAAATGTTTTGGTAAGGTAGTTCCATTCAATAATGTTCTTGCACATTCTTGTAAAGTTCGGTTCTTTCGTTCTACTACTCCGTTCTGTTGTGGAGTTCTGGGAAACGAAAAATTATGATATATACCTTTCTTTGTACAAAAATGTTCAAATTCATTATTTTCAAACTCTCCGCCATGATCACTTCTTATATTTTTAACTTTAATCCCTTTTGATTTTTGAATTCTTTTGACGAAGGATTTGAAATGATTGAAAGTATCACTTTTATTTTTTAAGAAAATTGTCCATGTATAACGAGAGAAATCATCAACAATTACAAGAACATATTGATTGTGATTTATTGATTGAACTCTAGTAGGTCCAAATAAATCCATGTGCAGTAACTCAAGTGGTTGTAATGTTGATATAACTTTCTTGGATTTAAAAGATGATTTGGTCAATTTTCCTAATTGACATGCATCACAAATGTTGTTAACTTTAAAACTCATTTTGGGTAGTCCTCTAACTAGATTGTTTTTAGCTAACTTGTCAATATTTCTGAAGTTTATATGACAGAAACGTTTGTGCCATAGCCATGGATCATTGTCATTAGCCACAAGACACATATCTGAATTATGATTAATATTCATATTTAGAATATATATATTTCTGTCTCTATAACCTTCAAAAACTAAATTATGGTCTTTATCTAAAATACTACACTTATTATTTGAAAAGGAAATTATAAAACCCTTGTCACATAACTGACTAATACTAAGTAAATTGTGTTTTAAATTTCTAACTAGCATGACATTAGTAATAAGAGGTAAGTTAGATGTACCGCAATTGCTCACATCGCCTTTGCCGATGATATAACCTTTTGAATTGTCTCCAAAAGTGACTGAGCCACCATCTGAGTATTTAATATTTGTTAATAAGCTTTTGTCTCCCGTCATATGTTTTGAGCAACCACTGTCCAATATCCACTTTCCTCTTTTCTTCAGTGGGACCTGCAAAAAATAAAATTAAGTTCATGGTACCCACTTTTTATAGGGTCCTAAGAGTTAGGTCTTAGGAGTCCAAACCCATTTGGGTCCGGTATCTCCTTTATATATATAATTGTTATTAAAATGTACAGTATTCATGAAATGCTGAATGTATTTGTTCCTAATCAAATTATTATTTGTTTTAGGAACCCATATTTTGATAGTCTTAACATTTCTCTTTTGAAATTTCACAACTGGTTTTGGTTTGAAATATAATAAACTAAAATTTTTCTTAGCTTCAGTTTTTTGTACTTTTTTCTTCCTTTTATTTCTAAGATGTTTCTTAGTTTCATGTTTGTTATATCCCAAACCTTGTTTATCTGAAATAGATTGTGAACTTTCAATGATTTTAGTCAAATTTTCTCGACCTTTGTTAAAGTTAGAAACATTTTGAGTAATGTCATCAAACTTTGTTTGTAAACTAGCTTTTTCTAGGTCTAGAATTTTAACTTTTGCTTTAAGTTCATGATTTTCAGTAGTGAGAGCATTATTTTTCTCTTTTTGAGCTTCTATTTCATGACTCAAAAGAGATATTTGAGAGTCAACATTAGATGATGATTCTTGAATATTTCCAAGTTCTTCTTCTAATATTTTCTTCTCATCTTTTAACATATCTCGTTCAAACTCTGCTCTACTTAAATCTGCTTTGACTACTTTTAATTGACGTTTTATGTCTTTATATTTGACTATCAATTCAGCATTAATATCAAGTAATTCATCAAATGTAGGAATTTGTACCTCATCTTCTGTTGCCATAAAACAAACATTAGCTTGTTCATTCTCCGAATCACTTTCACTTTCTGATGAAGATGACTCTGAGTCATCCCATGTTACTGAGAAGGCTCGTTTCTTTGATTTGTCCTTCTTATATTTGAATTTGTCATTTTCTGACTTCTTCTTTTGTTCTGGACAATCCTTCTGCATGTGTCCCTTTTTATGGCAGTTGAAACATTCTATAGCAGATGAAGATGGTTTATTTGATCCAGGTTTCCTTTTATTGTAGTGACTGGCTTTTCGATATTTTAGGAATTTTTTGAAACCTTTAGCAATGAACGCCAAATCTTCATCTTCAGAATCTGATTCATTTTCATCTTTCTCAACATGAAATGCTACATTTTTCTTTTCTTCTTTCTGTTCTTTTCTAGCCTGCAAATTTGCTTCATAGGACATTAAATTTCCTATCAATTCATCTGGCTTCATGACGGAAAGGTCATTAGCTTCTTCAATTGCTAATACTTTTCCTTCCCATTCATTAGTCAGAGAATGTAGGACTGTTGAAACAACATCAAAATCAGAATACTTTTGTCCTAACCCAATAAGTGCATGGTGAATAGTTTGAAACCGTGAATACATGTCATTGATTGTTTCATTTGGTTTCATTTTGAAATTTTGAAATTGACTTTTCAGCATGGCTATTTTGGCTTGTTTAACCTTGTTAGTACCTTCATGAGTGATTTTTAGCGTTTGCCAAATTTGATATGCAGTAGTGCAGATACTAACACGGTTATATTCATTTTGGTCTAATGCACAGAACAACATATTTATTGCTCTTGCATTTACGGCTGCTGCCGTTTTCTCAGCCACAGTCCATTCTGAATAATCAGTTGTTGGATTCACTATTTCTCTTTGAGTAGCATTCCAAGCATCATAGCTACTTGATTGCATAAAGAATGACATACGTGTTGCCCAATAACTATAGTTAAGACCATTGAAAAATGGAGGTCTTTGTGTCGATTGCCCTTCTGTGTAAGTGGTGTTTTGAGTGCTAGTACTTGCGTTATTTGCCATATTACAAGAATATATCAAATAACTGTGTTACGGTTATATGATGACCGTGCTCTGATACTAAATGAAAGTGGGGGTGAGTATACTAATGCACGTATTAATATAGTATACACGGATCGTGTAATATGGACAATAATATAAATGCGGAAAATAGATGATAGTAGCAAAGTAAAAATAAAAATAGAAAAATCACACCAGAGATTTTTATACTGGTTCGGAGCACCGTCCTACGTCCAGTCCCAGACTCCTATCTGGATTTTCACTATTAACTACCTCGCTTCACCCGGAGGAACATGTTTACAATACCCGAACAGCCGAACGGGATTTCACGCCTCTAACACACTGAGGACTTCAACACTTGCCTCTTACAACACGAGGACTTCAACACAAACAAATACAATTGTTGTTGACAACTTGTGTTCTTCAAAACACGGATTTGTCACTAGTAGTACACCCTTCCTATAATCTTATCCTCAAAGTATATGACTGATGTTTTGTGAAGATTAAAGAAGGTATATTGCTTATTGAATCAAAAGGTATAAAATAGTTTCAATGATTCAATAAGCTATTAATTAAATGAGTGCTTTTAGAATGCAAGAATGTTAGAAAGTAAGATCAGAGAAAGCATATAATAATCATATAAATTCATGTTTGAATCAACGATTTAGATGAGTATATATAAGAAGAAATAGTTGTAACTCTTGGTGAAACAGTTGCCATTAAGAGTTGTGATTATTGGTGAAAGGTAGGAGATGCAACTTTTGGAGAAGAGAAGTGTCGTTTGGAAAACTTGCTTTCTGTTTAAAAACGGTCGACAGGTCAAAAAATGACCGGTAGACAGGATTTTAAATATATAGTCGTTATGTGCATGTGTGCACGTTTACTGTGCAACTTTACCAGAAACGGTCGACCGCCCTATTTTCAACCGGTCGACCGGTCTGTGTAAATTTTCACAGTGAATGTGCAATGATGTTTAAATGTATATATATCGACTATATTTGAAATGCATGATTATTTGAGGATAGATTTTAACAAGTTTATCACTATTACAACATCAAATAATCAACCTATAATCTAGAGTACCATATGTAGGTCTTGATTTGTCGATTGCCGTTATATTGTTGTCAGCAATCAAAATCTTCATAGAAGCTTTGACTCAACAGATGGAACATTAAGAAACTCAAAGTAGACTTAAGGAATAAATACATACGTAAATGTACGTATACCACGAATTTCGATATGTCCAACACTTGAATCACAATATGATATTTCACAAGAAATACATATCTAATATCCATATCCAAACAAAAACAATAAATCTCTTTACATTTATTTTCCCAAATCAAGCATCACTAATTTGTTGGATATAATAAATATGTTAATTTCAAAAATGTGGAGATATTTTTGTTAAATATACTTTAACAGCTTATGGGATGTAATATCTTAATAGGTCAGTATTCTACTATTACTTCCAACTTTTGAAACAGACCTACCAACATAAGAGCTAATATAGAAGAAAATTAGCATACATGATACATGAGTGTCAATATGGAAGTCTGTTTTCAGTGGTTGGAACATTAAAAGGCATGCTACCTACCATTTATTTACAAGTTATTATACAGTGTAGGGATTTAAAATCCAGATTAAATTATACAGTCACTAGTTATATTTTGCTACTTGCCATGTTATTGTTAAACATGTTGACTAACTTGTAATATCTATGTAATATAATATAAGCACTTAACTATATATTCTAACACTTT
Source organism: Allium cepa (assembly GCA_030765085.1). Classification (NCBI taxonomy): domain Eukaryota; kingdom Viridiplantae; phylum Streptophyta; class Magnoliopsida; order Asparagales; family Amaryllidaceae; genus Allium; species Allium cepa. The sequence goes on along the minus strand of CM060942.1, from coordinate 105,549,802 downwards.
TCTTTATAATGTTGCCTATGTTGCCAAAACGCATTGACATTTATGTTGGACAATTTGCGGATTTCATGGTGATTAATCTTAGTAAGCTTTTAATCAGTTTAAGGATAAAAAATGTCAAATTGAACTGAAATCAAAAAATTGAAAACCGAACCGAGTTAATTATGGATAATTCGGGTTTAACTGAACTAAAAAGGTAAATCGTGGAAATTGTCAAATGTTTTGAATCAAATGTAGAATGTACTTAGAGAAAACACAAACCAATAATAGAAAATTATTCAGTCTGAATATAAACCAATTCAATTCAGTAAACGAACCAATCCAATCAAAATAAACCGGTTTGGTCGGTTAGCTTCTAATGGTACCATATTAATTATGTGATAGCTCATAGAATAATACCATTGTATGTTTATATTAGTATCCGTAATTAAGTTCCCTACATAAGGCTACTACCTACTATCAGTAAGTCATAAATAGTATTTGTTAGGAAATTAATAATATGGTTTCGATGACGACCACTATACAATGGAAATCGAATATGCATATATATTTCTATTCACGGGTAATTATTTAAGTAACATCACCAAAGAAACAAGAACAAGACTCAAAGAGAGCATCAAGAGGCCATAAGTCGATAGAATTAGAAGAGCAGTGACACAGACACAAGAATAACAACATGCACAAGTTCAGACGTCTGGGTGCACTAGCCAGACGTCTGAATGAATCTTCTGGATCACAAACCAGATAGAATCAAACGTCTGGTTAATGTACTCAGACGTCTGAAAAGCTACTATATACAAAAAATATATAAGAGCAGACGTCTGAGACATATTCCAGACGTCTAACTTTGAACTCGGGTGTTGACATTCAAAGTACAACTGCCATAATTGAAAAGACACTTTCGCTCCTCTTCGCTGCAACTCTTCATCACCATCAGAAGCGACCATAGAACACTTGTTAATGGATGCAACTACTCAAGGAATCTCTCTACCACTATAAATAGCATCAAAAATTCAAGATAAAATCTTACCTTACTTACTTATGCTCTTTACTCTTTTACTCTGATATATTCCCGATCTCTTGCAATCATATATTTGTATTTCACTCTTCCATATATACATAATTCTTCAATCAATATCTTATAGATATATATTGGAAGCATTTGTACTTAATAGTCAATATTCGTGTTATAGAACACAGATTTGACAGGATCAAGATTTTGTAACCAAGCCTATTCCTCCGGGTGAAGTGAGGGTGTTTGATAGTCGAATTCCGAAGAGGAGCTTGGGGACTGGACGTAGGACGGGAGGTCCGAACCAGTATAAAATCCTGGTGTGCTTATTTTCATTTACTTTGCTATTATCATCTATTAAGTTTATATTAGATTCGTAATGTAGTTAGTCACTTATACTTGCACATATACACTACACGATCCATCATATAGACTTTCAATTGGTATCAGAGCAAGGTTTGATCAAAGAACAGTAATACGTTTTTGAATCACTTTAATATGGCAAGCATTTTTCAAGAAGGACAATCCACAACACGACCCCTACTTTTTAATGGATCTAACTACGCATATTGGTCAACACATATGAGAATTTTTATGGAAGCTAATGGTCTAGAAATTTGGTCAGCCACACAAGATAAATATGAAGAACCTACTACTGCTATGAACACATGGACCGATGCACAAAAGACCTTAGCATCAAACAATGCTAAAACTATGAATATTTTATTTTTCTCTCTAGACAAAAATGAATTTTCACATGTCACATTATGCACAACTGTATTTGACATTTGGCGTACCTTACAAATTACATACGAAGGTATAACAAAGGTCAAACAAACTAAGATTTCAATTTTGCAAAACCAATTCTCGTCATTCAAAATGAAGCAAAATGAAACTATTGTTGACATATATTCTAGATTTCAAACTATCCAACATGATCTTATGGCATTAGGAGTTAAGTTTACTGATTTTGATTTAGTTTCTTGAATGCTCAACACTTTAACATCGAATTGGGAAAGAAAGGTATTAGCTATTGAAGAAGCTAATGATCTCTTTACCCTTAAAGTTGAAGAATTGATAGGAATTTAGTGTCCTATGAAGAAAATTTGCAGGCACGAAAAGAATTAAATTCGGAGAAGAACATAGCATTCCCAACAACAAAAAATGATGACTCTGATATAGATGAAGATACTTCATTGCCAAGAATTATAATAGATTCAAGAAATTTAGAAAGATGACCAAATTCCGAAAAGAAGGAAAGTCCAACAACAAACCTATCTCAAATCAGTGCTATGAATGTGACCAATACGGACATATGAAGAAGGATTGCCCCAAACTCAATAATGATAAAAAGAAAAACAAATTTAAAAAAATTCAAAAAGAAGAAGGCTTTCACAGTAACATGGGATGACTCAGACTCTTCATCATCTGAAAGTGATAGCGATAGTGACGGAGAACAAGCTAATGTGTGTTTTATGACACAAACTAATGAGGTACCCAAAATAAAAAATAAGGAGAAATGGGTACTAGATAGCGGACGTTCTAAGCATATGACCGGAAATTCAAAAATGTTATCAAATATAACATACATCGATGGTGGAACGGTAACCTTTGGAGATAACTCAAAAGGATATGTCGTGGACATTGAAGAAGTCATCAACTCTGGTGTTTCTAACTCTCCTATTATTTCTTATGTTTTATTAGTAGAAAATCTAAAACACAACCTACTAAGTATTAGTCAATTATGCGATAAAGGTTTTCAAATGAATTTCGAAAAAGATAGATGTAATATTTTCGATAATAACAAACAACTTGTATTTGAAGGTTTTAGAAAAAATATTTATGTATTAAACATGAATATAAATAAAAATTCAAATTTATGTTTAACCGCCAAACATGATGATACATGGTTATGGCATAAACGATTTTGTCATATCAATTTTAGAAATATTAATAAATTGGGAAAATATGAGATAGTTAGAGGTCCACCTAAAATAAATTACAAATTAGAAAATTTATGTGGCGGCTGTCAAATTGGAAAACTAAAGAAAAGCTCTTTTAAATCTAAAAATAATATTTCTACAAAACAATCATTGGAATTGTTACATTTAGATCTTAATGTGGCTGATTTACCCTCTTTTGCGATCAGTTTCGCTATTTATTTGGTCCAACACAAATACGATCTATAAATCACAACAAATACGTTTTCGTAATAGTTGTGATTTTTCGAGATATACATGGACTTCATTTTTTAAACATAAAGCGATACTTTTGGTATGTTTAAGATATTTGCTAAAAGAATTAAAACACAAATGGACTTGAAAATTAAAAATATTCGAAGTGATCACGGAGGAGAATTCGAAAACGATCTATTTACTATTTTTGTAATATGAAAGGAATAAGTCATAATTTTTCTTTTCCTCACACACCTCAACAAAATGGTGTCGTAGAAAGAAAAAATCGAACGTTACAAGAATGCGCATGAACATTATTAAATAGTAATGGTCTACCAAAACATTTTTGGGCTGAAGCTATTGCTACAGCTTGTTATGTATCGAACCGAGTAATTATATGTCATATGACTAAACAAACTTGTTTGAAATATTTTTTGGAAGAAAACCTAAAGTATCATATTTTAAAACTTTTGGTTCAAAATGTTTTATGTTAAATACAAAAGATAACTCAGGAAAATTTGACCCCAAGGTCGATGTAGGTATCTTTGTTGGACATTCGGATCGTAGCAAAGCATATAGAATTTTTAATAAATGAAATAATACCATTGAAGGAAGTTTACATGTTCCGTTCGACGAAAATCTTTTTAATCATCATACTAATGATGAAGAAGAAATTATTCCACTAACAAATTCTATTAATAATGAAACAAATGTGCAAAATAACACTTTGATATCATCCCCTAGAATTCTTAAGAATCGTCCAAGAGATAATATCATTGGAGATCTCAATTCTAGAGTAACTAGAAATCAACTTAATCAAATAAGCCATGTAGCATTCGTGTCAAATTTTGAGCCAAAAAATTATAAAGAAGCTTCAAATGATAATTTTTGAAAAATCGCTATGCAAGAAGAATTAAATCAATTTGAACGTAATAATGTTTGGGAATTAGTACCAAGACCTGAAGAATAATCGGTTATAGGAACAAAATGGGTATTTAAAAACAAAGCAGACGAGAATGGAAATATTGTTAGAAATAAAGCACGTTTAGTTGCCCAAGGCTATAATCAAGAAGAAGGTATTGATTATGACGAAACCTTTGCTCCAGTAGCTAGATTAGAGGCCATTCATACATTACTCGCCTTTACAACTCATTACAATTTTAAATTATTTCAAATGGATGTCAAAAGTGTTTTTTAAACGGTTTTATTAAAGAAAATGTATATGTAGAACGATCCCCATTATTTGTTCACGAAAAATATCCCGATCATGTTTTTAAATTGCACAAAGCATTATATGGATTAAAACAAGCTCCATGAGCATGGTATGAACGTCTTAAAAATTATTTAATTACATCTGGTTTTCAAATAGGCAAAATAGATTCAACTTTATTTATTAAAAGAGAAAATAATGATATTTTAGTTGTACAAATTTATGTTGGTATCATTTTGGTTCAACCAACGAAAATCTATGTAATTAATTTTCAAATATTATGAAAAATGAATTTGAAATGTCACATATAGGAGAATTAATTTTCTTCTTAGGTTTACAAATAAAACAACTTGAAAATGGAATTTTTATTTATCAAGAAAAATATTGTAACGATCTATTACGCCGTTTTGAAATGGATAAAACTTCGAGCAAACCAACACCAATGAGTACCACTGTTCACTTAGAAAGGGATGATAATAAAAAAGATTTTGATGAAAAATTATATCGTAGCATGATTGGTTTTCTACTTTATTTAACGGCTAGACGACTCGATATTATGATGAGTGTATGTCTTTGTGCTCGATTTCAAGCAAAACCAAAAGAATCTCATCTAAAAGCTGTTAAGCGTATTTTACGTTACCTATCTAGTACTAGAGATTATGATTTGTCTTACCCTAAAGGATCATCGTTTGAACTAGTTTCATAGAGCGATGCAGATTTCGGTGGATGTAGAACAGATCGTAAGAGTACTAGTGGAACTTGTCACTTTATTGGATAATCATTAGTTTCATGGTTTAGCAAAAAGCAAAATTGTGTTTCTTTATCTACTTGCGAAGCCGATATATCTCCGCAGCTCTAGCGTGTGCACAAGTGATATACATGCAACAAACACTTACAGATTTTGGCAAAATTATCAACAAATCTCCAATATATTGTGATAACACAATTGTTATAAGTTTATCAAAAAACCCTGTCAATCATTCACGAACTAAGCATATAGATATACAACATCATTTTTTACGAAACAATGTTGAAAAATGAACTATTTCTTTAGAATATGTAAATACCGAAAATCAAATAGCAGACATCTTTACAAAACCACTAAATGAACAAATTTTTATTAAACACCGATGAAATTTAGTGATTTGCTCACTTCATGATCTTCTTCCTTAAAAATAATCACTGCTCCATTTAGTTTATGATTAGTCATTTATTTTACTATCCACAAATTATAATTAATAATTTCTAAACCTTTAATTTTTTAGATAGTTAGTTTTTCTATAAATAATTTTTTCAACTTATATATAAACAGTTACACAAACAAGAAAAACTATATACATTCAATTCATATTCTCTTCAAGAAACAAAACATAGCCATGTGTTCCGAGAACTCCTATATATCCATCTCGGCACCTACGATGGATAGCTCGGCTGATACACCACAACGACTTCCTACACCCACACCAAAGCAGGAACCGGCATATATGTGGTCCTCATATCACACGGGATTTACCCCCGATAGCAAGAAGACCAAAAGATCTCTGTTTGTTTCTGCTAACACAAAGGAGAAAATTGATGAAATTCATCACTATCAGAAACAATAGATAGATCTATAACGAGAACTATATTTTAAACAAAAAGTTACAGCATGACGGCTAAGCTTTTTGGAGCAAGTAGCGATGAAGTTTTGTACGCCGAGGAAGAAAGATGTCCATGAACAACTTCCAAAACTTTATAGTACTTTGGACCCTTCGTCTTCGTATCGTACTCTTTCAAACCCTTCACCAACATGATTTTCTGCCTCCCCGAGAACTCACGAACGTGGAAATGTATGGTCTTCGCTTAAACCATGGAATGATAACAAGTCAGGAGATCATAAAACTCCATCGCCTTCTAAATAAATTATATTTGTTATTGTATGTATCTAGTTTATTTGTTATTTCACACAAATAATAATATTTTTTATTCATAAAAAAGAGAATCGAAAAATAAGCAAAACCATCAAATTTTAGGCTATTTTAGAAAGACTGTCTATTTCAGACGTCTAGATTTGGACCTCAGACGTCTGACACTCTGATATACATCTAATTTTTATGCAATGTGCATATGTCAGACGTCTGATATACCCCCAAACGTCTGAAAATTTGCTCTGTCTCATCGAAATACAAATCAGAAAATTCCAGACGTCTGGAATTCCACTAAATTTTTTTTCGCTTATGCATCTACTTGAGACTCCCGCAAAATTTAAATCCTTCGAAGATTGGACGCACAATCGTCAATCTAAACGAGTTGAGCCTCCACCTCAAGCACACATCGAACCATCTCAAGAGGAGGAACAACATCAAAAAGCATCTCCACCTCCTTCTGCACCATTTGATTATCCAGGACAAGATGAGATTATGGAGACTCGAACGGATACAAATCCAAATGAAAGTGTTCGAGATCTCACCCTTCAGAATCAACATATATTATCTCAAATCAAAAACTTTTGGCTAAGCGGATTGACAACTTCGAAACATCATTTTCTACACGCCTAGCCACAGTTGAAGAATCTCTTTCGACTGTCTTGACGGTTCTTAAAGAAGTACTACAACAGGTTCGTGGTCCAACACCACCTTCTGAAGATTTGCCAACCCCGGTACCTTCTCCTCCCGCAAAACATTCCAAACTTTCTGAGGATGAACTTCTCAAGCAAGCTTTGACATCTCGTACAAAGGCTAGCACTTCTGAAAAAGAAGAAACAAAGGAAGATGATCAAGATAAAGCTTCTCTAATAGAATCATAGATTTTGGGAATCATAGATTTTAGGTTTTTGGGATATCAACTTTTGTAAATTTGACAAAATCTATTTATGCAATCACTTTCGAATTATTAATGAAATTTTCCTTTTTGTTTGACGACTGGTTATATTATTCTTTTTGATAATGCCAAAGGGGGGAGAAATATAAGTATAATTATAAAACATTAAGAATAAGCATATATTCACAGGGGGATCTATTATTTATATATAAGTACATTGAATAGTTGTCATCATCAAAAATGGGAAGATTGTTAGGAAATCAATTCTATGATTTTGATGACGACAACTATACAATGGAAATCGAATATGCATATATATTTCTATTCACAGGTAATTGTTAAAGTAACATCACCAAAGAGACAAGAACAAGACTCAAAGAAAGAATCAAGAGGCTACAAGTCGATAGAATCAGAAGAGCAGTGAGACAGACACAAGAAAAGCAACATGCACAAGTTCAGACGTCTGGGTGCACTAGCCAAACGTCTAAATGAATCTTCTGGATCACAAACCAGACAGAATCAGACGTCTAGTTAATGTACTCAGACGTCTGAAAAGCTACTATATATAAAAAAATATATAAGAGCCAGACGTCTGAGACATATTCAAGACGTCTGACTTTGAACTCAGGTGTTGACATTCAAAGTACAACTGTCACAATTGAAAAGACACTTTCGCTCTTCTTCACTACAACTCTTCATCACCATCAGAAGCGACCATAGAACACTTGTTAATGAATGCAACTACTCAAGGAATCTCTCTACCGCAATAAATAACATCAAAAATCCAAGTGAAAATCTTACCTTACTTATGCTCTTTACTATTTTACTCTGATATATTCTTGATCTCTTGCAATCATATATTTGTATTTCACTCTTCCATATATACATAATTCTTTAATCAATATCTTATAGATATATATTGGAAACATTTGTACTTAATAGTCAATATTCGTGTTATATAACACACACTTGGCAAAAACAAGCTTTTGTAACCAAGCCTATTCCTCCGGGCGAAGTGAGGGTGTTTGATAGTCGAATTCCGAAGAGAAGCTTCGTAACTGAACGTAGGACGGGAGCTCCGAACCAGTATAAAAACTTGGTGTGCTTATTTTCATTTACTTTGCTATTATCATCTATTAAGTTTATATTGGATACGTAATATAGATAGTCACTTATACTTGCATATATACACTACACGATCCATCATATAGACTTTCAGTATTCACTTCAACTTTTGAGTCTATATGGAAAAATAATAATAAGAAAACATGGGCTGTTGAATGCGACGTTTTAAAATAGTTTCCCATATAAAGGCTTTTTTCTAAATTTAATTAAAAAAATCAAGCATGACGTTTGAATAAGAGTTTAATAATTGAAAAGTAGATGTTGTCTTTATGTTAAATAATCAAGATAACACATCTTCAATGCACTTTTCAGTGAGACACATAGGAAAAAAAGCGTAAATTATCTCAAGTAAAGACTTAGAACTATCTTCTTCACCTTTAGGTTCCACAAGTGCAAATTTATAGTTTTCCAACACCTTCCTTTTACCTTTAGTAAACAAAATTAATGTGACATAAAAGTAAACTCAGTTGCATAAATGGTCATTGCATAAAATCATACGGTATCCCTACTTAGACAGTCATCAAATTTATTTGGGTCCATTTCAATGAGATCATAATCCGTACGAGAATGAACATGGCCAAGAGCATATATATTTGAATTAGCACCTTAATTATTCTCTGTATTAATAACGTAGAGATGTAGATAATACATAACGTACTTAAATTTCATCAGTATTAAAAAAAGGAACGTTACTTGTCCAGTGATGTAGCATACAAAAGGATCTATGGCTTTACACACACTGATAAGGAAAAGGGTAAGTAAAAGTTTTGTAAATACTATATAATTTAATATTAATATATGGCTCTACATTTCACCGTACCATATCAACCCGCGCTTTGCACCGAGTTACTAGAAAAAAAACTTCCTCAGGGTTTAATAAATAGGTTTTATCGAAAATCACTAAGATTCAAAACATGCCTTAATATTGTTTCTTTATATGAAACAATATATAAAGCCAACTAAAAATATTTATATTTATCTTTCCAATGTACACATGTTTATAAGATCATTTGATCATATACCAAAACAACCATGTAATTGAGCTACGCCTTTATAATAGAAGTCATTTAGATGATAAAATACAAGTTAAGTACATCACTTTTCAGTATAGTTGTTGAACCTTCAGGCAAGTATAGATACTTAACTTCTCATTTGTTCCCAGTGTAAACAAAACCTTAATACTTCTCTAATTCTACTTTAGCTAAATGTCTATCTCACACCTTTTAAGACAAGGACAACACATTACATCATCTTAACTAAGGGTCATAGCATATCATGTCTTAGCACATACCAGTATACATAGTGTGCTCAGGTCATTTAATCTATTAGCTTGTGAATCACATGTTAAAAATATATTCAATGCATCAGCTAATTTATCAGCTTGTGAATCACGTGTGTGATATGGTTGTGTGTAAAATATCCTTGGAAAAGGATATAAGGTAATAATTTCAGTTCTTTATGTGCAGTTTCAATAAGCATAAGCTGGAAAATATATAAAAAAGATGTAAATATTTCTGCTCATCCAAAATGATTAAGTTAAAACTGAGCAACCTAAGTATTTAGCTAGATTCATGCAACTATGTAATTTTGGTGGTATGTTTGCCGAAAATGAATCCCTATACCTGTGTATTTAGCTAGATTCAGGCAACTATGTAATGCAGACAACTTAGTGAATGAACATTCTTATTTTTTTATTATAAGCTATCTTCTTTTTGTTGTGTATATACTTCATGTTTTTCCAACAAGTAAGGTTACTAATAACATAGAGATATGGATAACAAATAACGCAGTGATTATTACAAAAAAACAGCGATTACCTGGCTAAAACATCATTAGGTAGAAACGTTAAGCCATTTAACAAAAACTGTCCAATACTTAGATGTAGCAAAAAATGTCTTATGTAACAATATATTGGAGATACAGATAATGTTGGTTTCAGACTCTCCCTTGTGGTTGATCACAGAACAAAAATACAGAAAAAATGAGGAACAAGAGAGGTTGCTTTTTTTAATTTCTGTCGTGGTGCATATATCTGCATACCACTTTCTTTCTTATATAAATCAAAGAACAGAATTACAAACTAAAAACTAGGCAACAAACTCTGCTAACGAAGTGCACTATATGCATCATTAACGAGCTCCTAAAGACTCGTTAAAAAAAATAAAAATAAAAATAAAAACTAACTGTTTTAATCCTCACGATGCCCCTTATTCTCAGGGATTAATTACAGCCTTTTATTTTTGAAAGAAAAAACAGAATAATGAAATTAAACAAGTTTAATCTATCATTCACTCCCTTAAACTTGTTTGCCACATCCTTCCTTGATCTCCTTCATGCCAATCTTTCCTCTGAGCTCCATGAACCTCTGTCATCCTAGAGGCTTAGTTAGCAAGTCTGCCAACTGCACTTCAGTATTGACATACTCCACCCTGATGTCTCCATTCTGCACACACTCCCGAATGAAATGGTACCTGGTGTCTATGTGCTTGCTTCTATCATGGTGGACAGGATTCTTGGCCAAAGCTATTGTAGATTTGTTGTCGATCTTCAGTTCTGCCCTTAGCTGATCATCTCCTCTCAGATTGCACAGAATCCTTCCAAGCCAAACTCCTTGGCATGCTCCTGTTGTAGCTGCAATGTACTCAGCCTCACAAGATGACAACGCCACAACTCTTTGCTTCTGAGATACCCAAGTTATGGGGTTTCTTCCCAAGAAATATATAACTCCAGTTGTGCTTTTCCTGTCGTCTATATCACCAGCAAGATCACTGTCACAGTATCCAATCAACTCTTCCTCTGGTTGTTCCTTTACATAGACACAGCCAAGATTCAGCGTTCCCTTTACATACCTCAGTATCTGCTTCACAGCATTCATGTGTGTAGTTGTAGGAGCCTCCATATACCTACTCATCACTCCAACTGAGTAGGCAAGATCAAGCCTCGTGTGCACCAAGTATCTTAAGCTCCCAATCACACTCCTAAACAGTGTGTCATCAACAGATGGATCTCCATTTCCATGCTTGCTTATCTTGTTCCTTGGCTCCATAGGAACATGACATGGGTTGCAATCTTCCATTCCCATCTTCTCCAGAATTGTCTTAGCATAGCCTGACTGACATAGAGAAATTGAGCCTTCTCCTTGTTTCACTTCAATGCCTAGATAGTAGCTGAGCAAACCAAGATCACTCATCTCGAATTTCTGCTTCATCTCCTCCTTGAAGTTGTGGATGATTTCCCTGTTTGCTCCAGTGAGAATTAGATCATCTACATACACTCCCACAATCATCACACTTCCCTTCTTTACCCTTCTATACAAAGCATGTTCTTGTGGACACCTTGAGAACTCAAGTGACTGCAGGCACCTGTCCAGCTTGAAGTTCCAGGCTCTAGGAGCCTGTTTTAATCCATACAAGGCCTTGTGAAGTCTTAGGACCTTGTGTGGATTTTTCTTGTCAATGAACCCTTCCGGCTGAACAACATATACCTCCTCCTCAAGCTCTCCATTTAGAAAAGCTGTTTTCACATCCATGTGATGCACTTCCCAGTTTCTCTGAGCTGCATATGCCAGCAAAGTTCTGACTGTCTCAAGTCTTGCTACTGGTGCAAAGACTTCATTGTAGTCTATACCATGTCTCTGCACATACCCCTTTGCCACCAACCTGGCTTTGTGCTTGACAATCTCTCCATCTGGGCTTTTCTTCAACTTGAACACCCACTTGAGACCAATTGCCTTGTGGTTCTTAGGCAGCTCTGCAAGCTCCCAAGTACCATTCTTCCTTATGGATGTGATCTCTTGGTCCATAGCCTGCCTCCAACTTTCATTCACTGAAGCCTCTTCATATGAAAGTGGTTCATCTGCTGCAAGGAAACAAATGCCTGCTTCTTCCTCTATCTCTCGAGTGGAATTATAGATCTCTTGCAATGATCTAAAATTCTGATCGCTGCTCGAACTTGAGCTGTTACCACTGGAGCTTGAGCTTTTTGAGCTAGGGCTTGAGCTGCTGGGTGTTGAAGGTGGTGAGGATGAGGGTGTGGAACCTCCAAAGTTATAACCAGCAGACTCACTTCCTCCCTGATCACCACTTGACTGCAATCTGCTCTCCTCATACTCCAATGTGAAAGTACTTCCTGGAGCATTCTCTTTCTCACTATTTTTGCTCCAGCACCAGCTCTTCTCCTCTTCAAAGATAACATCTCTGCTCACCATCACCTTATTTCTCCTTGGATCGAGCAGTCTATAGGCCTTGGAGCCCTCTTCATACCCCAGCAGAACTGCTTGCACACTTCTATCTGCTAGCTTTGGCATGTGTGGAGTCACAACCTTAATGTGTGCCACACAACCAAATACACGAAAATGTTGCACCTTTGGAACCCTTCCATGCCATGCCTGGTATGGAGTCATTCCTTCCAAATTCTTTGTAGGAGCTCTATTCAGCACATACACAGCAGTCTGCACTGCTTCTCCCCAGAACTTCGCAGGTACACCCTTACTTTTCATCATGCTCCTGGCCATCTCTATCACTGTCTGATTTCTCCTCTCGACAACACCATTCTGCTGAGGAGAGTATGGTGCAGTGAGGAATCTCTTCACTCCTTCAGCATCGCAGAATTCCTTAAATGCCAAGGAAGTGAACTCTCCTCCTCGATCAGTTCTCAAAGCTTTCAACTTCTTATCCTTCTCAACCTCCACACTTGCTTTAAACTTCTTAAAGGCACTCAGAGCTTCATCCTTACTTCTCAACATATAGAGCCACATAAAACGTGTGAAATCATCAACAAGCAACAAAAAATACTTGTTACCTCCACAAGTTTCTGGTGTGATTGGTCCACACAAGTCACCATGGACCAACTCAAGTGAGTCCTTTGCTCTGTAGGTTGCTTTCTGAGGGAAAGAGAGTCTGTGTTGCTTGCCCACCATGCACCCATCACACAATTGATTCACTTGCTCGATCTTGGGCACTCCCTGAGCCATTGCTTGACTACCTATTTTCCTTAGAGAGTGGAAGTTTAGGTGACCATCCCGAGCATGCCACAGCCAAGCTTCATCATCGATCTTGGACATGAGACACACCTGCTTTGCAAGCTGAAAGTTGGCTACATACAACTTATTTGACTGTCTCTCGACTTTGACAATCAATTTCTTAGAGCTGTCATAGAGCCTCAAACATCCTTCTTCTATGACAATTTTGCTTCCTCCTTCCTCTAGCTGTCCAAGACTCACAATATTGCTCTTGAGTCTTGGAATGTAGTACACTCCAAAGAGAGTCAAGTGCTCTCCACTCCTGCACTTGAACAGTACTGATCCTTGCCCGCAGATATCAACAAATGAACCATCTCCAAACCTGACTTTCCCAAGGACGGATTGATCCAGATCAGCAAAATATGACTTGTCTCCTGACATGTGGTTGCTAGCTCCTGTGTCAAGGTACACATGCTGCATCCCTTAGCTTCAATTGACTTTTGAAGCCTTTCTTCATGGAGCATCAAATCAGACTTTGGTGCTTGTGAATTGTCTAACTCACAAGCTTCCAGCAAAAGCAGGGCATGCTCATCTTCTTCCTGTTTTGCTGCAAAGTGTGCTTTTTCCTCCTTCTCTTTTGATGAGCATTCAGATGCAAAATGCCCCATCTGACCACACTTATAGCATTTGATCTTACTCTTGTCAAACTTCCTCTTCTGTGGTTGTGATCCATCATCACCTCCACGACTTGATTCACCACCATTTCCTCTACCTCTTCCACGTCCACGACCACGTCCCTTGCCTCCTTTTGCATAGGACTGGTCCCTGGAGTTCTTCTTGGAAGACTTAGCTTCTTCCCTGGCCCTCCACTCTTCATGCGTGAGGAGCAAGGTATCATCAGACTTGACTTTGAAGCCTTGGATTCTCTCTTCATGAGCCTTCAGTGATCCAATCACTTCATCAGTGGTCTTCGTCTTTAGATCACTGAATTCTTCAATGGTGGATGCGATCTGCAAGAACTTGGAAGAAGTGGATCGAAGGAGTTTCTTCACCACTTGCTCTTCTTCCACTTTGTTCCCAAGCCCTCTTAGTTTGTTCACCACGATCGTGAGTTTCCCAGAAAATTCATCAATTGAATCCGAGTCATTCATCTTTAGTGCCTCGAATTCTCTCCACAAAGTTTGAGTCCTCACCTCCTTCACCTTGTCTGCACCTAGGTTCATCGTCTTCAGCATGTTCCATGCTTCTTTCGACGTCTTCTTCGCACCCAACTGGAGCAAGGTATCTTCACCAATTCCCTGGTAAATAGCTGCCAACGCCATCTTGTCTTTGGCATTGTCGACAGTCCCCTCTGCCACCACAGCCTCCCATACTCCTTGAGCCATCATGAAGATTTCCATTTTGATTGCCCAGGCGGCATAATTACTCCTAGTCAACATAGGGTAATTTAAGGTGATTGATCCATTCTTACTCTGGACCCGGATGCCATCACTCGTGTCTGATTCTGTGTTTGACATTGTTTGTGGATCGAAATTGCACTCAGGTCTGATACCAAATGTTGGTTTCAGACTCTCCCTTGTGGTTGATCATAGAACAAAAATACAGAAAAAATGAGGAACAAGAGAGGTTGCTTTTTTTAATTTCTGTCGTGGTGCATATATCTGCATACCACTTTCTTTCTTATATAAATCAAAGAACAGAATTACAAACTAAAAACTAGGCAACAAACTCTGCTAACGAAGTGCACTATATGCATCATTAACGAGCTCCTAAAGACTCGTTAAAAAAATAAAAAAATATAAAAACTAACTGTTTTAATCCTCACGATGCCCCTTATTCTCAGGGATTAATTACAGCCTTTTATTTTTGAAAGAAAAAACAGAATAATGAAATTAAACAAGTTTAATCTATAAGATAATATATTTAATAATAACATAATGATTATTACAATGAAAACAACGATTACCTCGATTTATAGATTCAGGTCTTGTGAATAAAGCGGAAGGGAGAAGATCGATGAAGTGGAGGGGATCCCTATTGACGAAGTGGTGGGAAGCTAATTGACCAGGTTGCATGATGGGAGGAGGTCGAAGAAGTAGCGTGCTCATGATGGAAGCTGAAGCAAGTGGAGGGTATAGATTTAAGTGAGAGGAGGAATTTTTGTTGAAAGGGGGAAAAATGTAGCAGTGGAGGGAAAGAGGAGCCAATGGAGGGAAAGAGAAGGAAAAAATGTGACCGGTGTTTATTAATTAGCGGAGAAGGCGACAAAGTTTGTTAGCTCTAAATTAAACCAAAACAAACAAAAAAAAATGGAAAAAATAATATTCGTGCACTCACACTACAAACGCTATCAATAAATGCAACTAAAGGTAAGTTTTCTTGTAGTGGATGGTATTTCATAAGAAATACATTATTCGATAAGTCAATATCACTCAATATAGTATATTGAAGATTCATCATGCCACACAGTGAATTAGATAACATTGATCACACAACATAAGGTATATTTTCTATTATCTTAATATTTTCCACTGTTTCACACAACATGTGGAAAAATAATCTACTGTTTGCCATAGCCCCTGAAATCTCAATGTTCATGCTTGTCATTTAGACAATATTTTATTTGTTGGCTGATTGAAGTTATAAAAAATAGTTTTGGCTTCACCTATATTTTGGTTTCCCTCTCAATTATTTTATAGCTGTCGGTTGTTTTAGTTATTTCCCTCTTCTATTTCTCACATGCCATTTTTCCTTCTTCTAAGTCAAATAAACGATTAAATCCCTCATCCCGTTTCCTTTTCCCCGTACTCTCTCAATCTCAGAACCAAACCAAATCTTTTAGAATTAGAGTTTTAATTGAAATAACCCTAATCTAGCCTTGTTGATCGATTTGCTGCATTCAATCAACTCACCTTGTCGATCGATCTGCTGCCTTCAATCAGAAGAACCCTAATCTCGCCTTGTCGACCGATCTTTTGGAATTAGGGTTTCAATTGGTCGAGTTCTTTTGATCTGAGAATTAGTATGTTTTTTCTGATTTGGATTTTGATTTCTGCCTATTTGAACTCGACAAATTATTGCCGTTGATAATAATGGATATTTATAGGAATTTGAGTTGTTCATCCTTCGATTCCTAATATTTGACTCTGGTTGATTTCCTTAACTTCAGTCTTGACTTTGGTTTGCTGTATTGGTTGATTTCCTTGACTCTGAGTTGGTTGACATTTTTTGTTTGTTTAGTGATGAGAATCATATAAATGTTGCCTTGTTTTGGGAAGTTAAGTTTAACTGGTTTTGTTTGTAACTGATTTTGTTTCCAACTAATTTTGTTTGAGTTTTTTGATAATTTCTTAAATGTATGCTCTGTCTTGTTCAATGTATATACTTATATGTATGTATATATGTGTGAATGTTTGCTAAGCCAATGCATACATGTATATACATTCGTCTATGTATATATATAATTTATGGCACTTTGATGGCTTGAATCTCATGGCTACGCTTCGGTCTCGAACTTGAACTGCCTGGACCTATTATTATATAATGATGGCCCATGTTGCTTTGGAACTGTAATTTCTTTTTATGCTGTTTTGGTTCATCCATACTCATGTATTTGTATGTTTATATCTGCATATCACTACTTGTGTGAACTTCCATGTATATACATACATACATAAGTATGTATATATAAATATATGTAAATGTTCTTATATCTGCATATATATGTGTGAAATGCCTTTTATACATGAGTCTGATCTGGTTCATATCAATTAATTTGCAACTTCCATGTATACACATATATACATATGTATGTATATATGTGTGAATGTTGCTTTTGCATTATGATTTCTTGTTATGATATCTTAGTTCATCCATACTCATATGTATGTTTATATATATATATATATATATATATATATATATATATGCATATTATTAGTGAACTCCCATGTATATACATACATATATATGTATGTACATATGTGTGAATGTTCTTATATCTGCATATATACATGTGAACGGCCTTTTGTACATGAGTCTGATCTGGTTCAATTGCAAATCTTATTCCAATTCAGTTCTTGTATATACTTGTATGTACTTGTACGTGCTTGTATATTATTGTATACACTTGTATATACTTGTATATTCTTGTATGTTCATATGTACACTCGAATTTCCTTGAGCTTAAACCATTTTGAGGTTTGGTTGAATTTGTTTTCAGTTCCGAAACATTTGAGTTTCTGAACCATTCTGAGTTGAACTTGTTTTCAATACATAAATGATGTGTGCACTAAGTTAGTTTCTTGATGTATATGCTATCGAGTTATAACTATGTGTATCTCTCTTGATACACTATGCGTCTGCTTGAATTCGATTTCCATCTTGTTGCCTTGTTTAATTTAAATCATAATTTGTTCTTGTCGTTGCATTAGTATTAACCTGATACACATGTACATCCATTTTTGTTCATGTTTGAATTCATATTTGGCCTGAATCTGATTTCCATTTTTTACATTTTGGTTTATTAATCTGAGCTTATGCACTTGTGTTCGCTGCACCATATTCCGGTCTTCACTAGTGTTCGCTGCACCATAAATACATGCATACATATGTATGTATATATGTGTGACTATGTAATGCTGAATGACTTATATACACTGCTTGGTCTAATCTTGTGCACACTTATCCGTGAGATTAGATTGAGGCTTGGCCTTGTGATATTCACAGTGATACACTATGCACATCATAAGTTGTCCATGCACATATATATATTTGTCCCCGTCTAAAACATTAAGAAAAACAAACCCATAAACTATGGAAATATTAATAGTCAAATTCAGTTTTATTTTTGTAATTAGGTTTGTTCCTTTTCCATTTTAGTGCGTTGTTTATTGACAGGTATAGGAGATGGCTAGACGTAAGCTGGAGCAGGCAAATCAAGATCAACATCAAAAATAAAATTGTGTGAGTGTGAGCGAATGTGAGTAAAAGAGATGTTGTATAAGAAAGTGTATAGAAATGTTGTATATATGAGAGCGATAGGGAAAGTTGTATTTGAAAATGTAAGTAGAGTGATAGTAAAAGTTGTATTGTATTTGATTTTGATTTGAAAGAAAATATTTGTTTAAATAAAATATTTGAATTTCATTTTGTGAACTATTATTCGTATCAGTCAATATTTATATGTTGTTTGATAATAATTTCTAGAAATGATACTATAACAGACAACATATGGTTTTTTTTCGTGCAAGTGCATATCAAACGACGGGACATCTCTGTGGTCCGATGTGTGATGAGGCAGCACGAGATTTAACGACAGATAGATATGCAATCAGACAATACGGAGCATAACCATCGTTTGACGGCTTTTTCCCCATAATGACTATGAATCTGTAAAATAATGTTGTCATTTACCATTTATATATTAATAGATCTTTAGTTGTTGAGATTGACTCAAGCTAAGGATGTTATGTGTAGTACTATTAATATATTGAATAAACGAGATAAAATAAATGCATATATTTGTTGAGCTTTACTCAAGGTATGTTCATTATACTTAGACCATCGTGAAATGATAGGTCTGAGTGAATAATCCTACTTTATTTGTTGAGCTTTCCTCAAGGTACACTACAGGAAAACCTACCTTAAATTGCATTAATTAGTAGCATTTGTAGTGTGGATGCAACTAACATTATTTTTATAATTTCTTTTTACCTATTTTTGATGCCTCCAAAATTTTCCGCCTTCCCAGCCCACTACGAAAAACCTCATCACATTTTTCATCTCCTTCCCTAATCCATTGTTACATTTCTACCCTTATTCAAAAAAAATCCTCTTTTTTTGTTGTTACGTTTCCTCCATCTCACGCTACTTCTCTCTGTTAATCTAATCCCCTCTATGTTCATCGATCCACTCTTTCTTCAATCTGCTATCATTTACTTCCTTGAGATTTGTTCAAAAGCCCTAAATCGACAAATCAAAGTAATCACAAAACCCAAATTTGGCAGAGGTATTTTAATTTTTGTACTATGTTTGATGTTACTACGAGAACCTTAAATCACTATATTTTGCTATTATCATTTGAGTCGATGATAGAATGAGGAAATGTCTTGTTAAATCAATCGCGAATTTTGCATTTCTCTCAAGAGTTGGTGAGTTTTCCTTCGATTAACTTTTTTTTAACTACTATATATCTCATTAAAATTTTACATCTGAATTTAATCGAAGGAAGACTATTGAGTCGGTAGGTTTTTGATGTTGCACAAGACATTTTCTAGTTAAAATTTTACATCTGAATATTTGTTTAAATACTAAAAATTAAATATTTTCTCAAGAGTTGGTGAGTTTATGATGTTTCATAACTTTTGTTAAATACTAAGGATTAAATTTTTGTAAACTTATGTATGTAGGTAGTTTTCAAAACTATGTTGGCCCTTGTATATCTTACTTTGTTTATGTTCAAGTTATTTTTGTTCTTTAATTATTTTATTCATATTTTTGATGCTGATTTTATTTGCACCACAATTTTTATGTATTTACATGTTTTCAAGTGTTAAGCAAAGTATTAGAAAGAAGATAGAAAAGATGTCGACCAAAAACTTATGAATCTATTAATAAGAAGGGAAAAACAAAATTGACCAAACCTTAGTAGATCCTTAAATGAAATCAAGCTTATAGAGCTAGGATTTTAATGATAATAACATATAAATCTACAGTAAATTTATCCAAAGTCTATTAAGAGGTTGATAAAACAACTAGATAATCAATAACCATAAAATAATTAGCAATTCAGTTTTAAAGTTTGACACATGGATACATGGTAAACATAAGAGATGAAGATATGAAGATTTGTAAAAGACTAGAGTAGAAAATAAGCTGAAAGTTGGAGGACGTCCAAGTTGATTTCTGTGGTTACAAAAAAATGGAGAAGGATATCCAAGAGAAAATAATTAATATGTAGTTTCGATATATACCTGCATATACAAGTGTGTTTCAATACCTACTAGCATATTCCTCTTCCATTTCACTACAAGGAATACGATCATTTCCGACGGCTCCGAGCCATCCAAAATGCCGTCACTATATAAAATATGGTTTTCGACCATTTCCGATGGATACGACTGTATCTTTGCGACGGTAGTTCCAACATTTCTTCTGATGGTGCTGACATCTCCATGGCTTAAAACATGTCAGAAAACCGTTGGAAGCCATCAGAGTTTTCGACCAGTTAGCCGTCAGAATATTTTGAGCTATAAGCCATCGGTAGCCATTGAAAATCTGGGTAATTTTTTTTCAACAGCGCATCAATATCAACATATATCACAACATATCAAAATCAATATGTATATATCTATCAGATATATATGCTAAAATCAATATCAATATGAATAATAATATAAATCTCAAACATTACCATCTCAAACTCAAACTCAAACATTCTAATGAATACAAACCAAATCATCCATCATCACCCAACTGCAATATCTAAATCCAACATCAATGTACAATATATATATATATATATATATATCCAACATCAAACCCACAAATCAATATCAAGCACCAAATATCCACAAATCAACCTCAACATCTCTCAATGTTTATGTACACAAGTTTTAAAAATGAAAACTGCAAAACGTACCTCGTGACTTGTCATCGGCTCCGGAACCACCAAACGAAGAGAATGCTCCATGACGCTCCATATACTAGGCCAAATGCTGGTTCAGTTTCTCCATTTGCGCTGTTCGGAAGCGATCCAACTCCTGTAGCTGTGTAATGTGCTATTGAAGCTCATTAATCTCAGTATTGTCCCGAGCCTTTTGATAGGCCTTTTGTAATACATGAGCCTACAGAACAAGTCAAAATATGTTTAAGTTATTGCGTAACTTTTATAAAACTTAAGCAAATTTTACAGCTTAGTTAATTTTTATAAATTATCGATTGATTACCGTAGCTATAGCGCTTATTTTTCTATATCAGGTCCATAACGGAGTCAAAGATAGCGTCCTCCTCATCAGTGGTCAACTGCTCCAGTCTCAAATGCTCAAGCATCTACGCACATGCTTGTATAAATTTTTCCTACAGCGCAAAATTAAATACAAGTAAATATTACATGACATTATTATAATATTTTATAACCAATTAATTAAAATGAACATTATTAATAACTTATAATTAAAATATACTTACATATGCGGTGTATATCATCCTCATACCAGGCATACGTCACCAATCCCTCGTCGTCGGTCTGCCTGACGGCATCATCATGCGCAAACACGTCCATATACAAGACATGAGCCCCACGCGCTCTTTCCAGCAATAATTAATATTTATTATTGTTGTTCATACAAATTTATACAAAAAATGTAGTAACTATTCGTAATTGCAACTAATCAATTTACTTGGTCCTCATGATGATGCTGAAATGACTTCGAGCCACCACAGTGTGTGACTGGAATTTTGTGCCTGTTCACCGAGTTCTAGTTTGACTCCGCCTGTAAATTAAAATTAAGATTATATTTTACATGTGTAAATTATGTTTTCTCTACTGAAAAAATGTAATGTGATGCCCCACCTCTATACCCACGCTAGACAAGAACACTATGGAGTAATGCTGTCGACTAGCACGGAGAATAAGGCTGTTGAGGAGCGACCATCTGTATAATTGCTTTGTGCGAGTACCGATATGCCGGATAAAAATTTAACTTTTCATCTCAAGAGGAAATCCGACATACCGACACAAACTCAAAGCTACTACACAGTGGCTATAAAGGTCTTCAGAAACAAATATAGAAATAAACATAACACAAATCAGTCACAGATAATTCATATCACAAAGGCGGAAATAAATATGAATATAACACATGAAAGTGTACATCAGAGTAGTGGTCAAACAAGATCCACAATATCAAAAAGAATAGATACAAGTGCTAGACAAAAGAATAAGTATACATCATAGAGTCTGTATCTCAAATGTATACAACAAAAACTACTAAACTAAAGTAGTTAGCCAAAAGTCAGAAGATGGTCCGATAAGGAGTCAAGCAGAAGCACCTGTGAAATCTCAGTCTGACCCGAGTATTATTTAATAAGAAAATAATAATCGGATCAGTCTAGCTATAAATATCAGATGAAATGATATAGAATAAGAGATATGACTAAACGTATAATAATCACAATGCCAAGCTGTGATAAATAACTAATTGAAAAATCAATAAGAGATTAATCAATATCGCAAAGATCTTCTCAAAGATAAAAAGGAATGTCATACTCCTAATTTCATTCACCAAGTCACAATAAATGACATATATATCCATGCCAATCGTAAAAGTTGGTGAAACATAAATTCCAAAAATCAACACAAGAAATCCAGAAATCACAATAAAAGGATGGTCAAGACATTGATGTAGTGCAAACGGTACATCCAATGAATCACAAAGCAAAGACATTGATGTAGTGCAAACGGTACATCCAATGTATCAAAAGCATATCATTGATGTAGCGCAAACGGTACATCCAATGAATCAAAAGCAAAGACATTGACGTAGTGCAAATAGTACATCCAATGTATTAAAAGCATATCATTGATGTAGTGCAAACGGTACATCCAATGAATCAAAAGCAAAGACATTGATGTAGTGCAAACGGTACATCCAATGTATTAAAAGCATATCATTGATGTAGTGCAAACGGTACATCCAATGAATCAAAAGCAAAGACATTGATGTAGTGCAAACGGTACATCCAATGTATTAAAAGCATATCATTGATGTAGTGCAAACGGTACATCCAATGAATCAAAAGCAAAGACATTGATGTAGTGCAAACGGTACATCCAATGTATTAAAAGCATATCATTGATGTAGTGCAAACGGCACATCCAATGAATCAAAAGCAAAGACATTGATGTAGTGCAAACGGTACATCCAATGTATCAAAAGCATATCATTGATGTAGTGCAAACGGTACATCCAATGAATCAAAAGCAAAGACATTGCACAGGCTAGTCTAAAACATAAAATGATCGTCATGATCAAAGAGAAGTGTCAATTACAGTAAGCTAGTAAATGTATGAGCTTAGCTTCATGTCCCATAACCACTAGCTTAACTTAAATATTTACGAACAAATTGTAGATCTCCACTAGAAAATTGTCACAGGAGATTCAATCGAACAAGTCCAAGAATTAACCGACGAAGTAAACGCAAGCGTTTCATACCACTTGTTTTACTAAGTCGTTTAATTAGATTTATCATACGAGTGAAGTAAAGGCTTGTATATACTAATAGATTGGAAACGGTTTAAGAAAACGAGCTTTGTAATAAAATAGTGTTGAAATCATTTGAAGAAAGAGTTTTGATATTTACTACTAGTATAGAAAACCTTTATATTTTAAAGTGACAAATCATAGAAGTGATTGTAGAAACAATCGGGCATAAAAATTCACATTCGAAGACGTGAATAAAATCCAAAGAAATCGATATCAAATCCATCAAAGTGGATATATCTAAAATTCCCAAAGAAAAGGTCATCAAAGTCGATAATAAATGACAACAACAAAAGGGCGACAACACGAATCGATTAAAGTTGGATATTCAAACGGATTAGCAATATAGGCTAATCTGGCAAATAGTAGCAGGTCGGTCGACCGGACTCCCTGAGTCGGTCGACCGAACCAGAGGTTGGAAGTGCTCGGGGCACCAGGTCGGTCGACCGGTCCAGGGGGCTCGGTCGGCCGAAGCCTGTAACCAGCACTTCCAAACAGAGGCAGGAAGTGCCTGGACTACAGGTCGGTCGACCGGCCCAGGGGGCTCGGTCGGCCGAACCTGTATGCTTGCACTTCCTACCCTATTTCAAAAGAGGTGCAAATCTCGATCAAATTGCAATCGCACGAGCAACGGCGCTAAGGGTTTATGCCAATCGACTACCCGGCCCTATATGCTCCTCGATGCATCACCAAAAACATGTTCAAACATCAAAGTTAGGATTTTTAACGAATTGAACTCAAAACACTAAAAATTGGAATATTCACAAAAGCAATCCAAATCAAAATCAAATGCACATGAATAAGTGTTAGGAATTCATACCTAACAATCGAAGGTAATTCATAGACTTAGATGTGAGATTAAAAATCTCACATTTGAATCCGAAAACAATGAATGAGAAGCTTGAAGACGAAGGAAGATCAACCACACTTCAATCTCAACACAAGAAGCTTGAATCTAAGCTTAAAAGAGAAACATTTCCTAAATTAGGTTTAGGAATTTTCTGAAATTGGAAGGAGAATGAGTTGGAGAAGAAGAAGGAGATGTTTACCAATGGGTTATCTTGAATTTGGAGCTAAAGCTTGGATTTTGCAAATGAACTAGGGCTTAGGAATTCTAATTTCCAATCTTTTCCCCCATTATTGTCTTGAGCTTGAGAGAGTTAGGAAATGAGGAGTGAATGAAGAGGAGAGGGGGTTGGGACTGAGTTAGTAAGTGGTTAATTGGCTCAGCCCAAACCAAAGCCCTAAGCGGGAAAAAGTAGCAAAAATCAACTTTCTCCAAACATATCGAAGCTTATATTCAAAAAGGTCGCAAACGTCATTTTGAACTCAATGGGAGGGGTCCCGAGTCCTAATTCGACCGTTTGCAAAAAGTAGCTTTTCGGACCAAAATCCGACGAGAGATAAAATATTTAAATAAAATATTTAAATATAAAATCGATAAATATGCGGGTTGTTACATGTAACGACCCGTAAATTTTCGATAATTAAAATAGCTAATTTAAAAGATTTCGTGATTTAATGTTAGAAATTTTTTTTGTAATTCGTTTGGAATAATAATAACTGGAATGAATTGCGACAATAATTATCCAAGTAATGAAAAATAAAGGCTACTTAGTGAATGCCTTTGCAATCAAAAGTTGAATAGGATAATAAATGTTGAATTCATTGGGTATAATAGAGTAATTGATTGATAAGTAAAATCTATTTAAAAATCAAATATTGAATATTGAATAGGTAAATTGTTTAAATTAAATATTTAAAACTTATTGAATAATTGAACAACTGTAAAATGAAAATAGTGTTCTAAATTGTGAATTGGTTTTAAAAGTTGATTCTTATAAGTTCAATTTCAATATTTCAAAAGATAATGAATAATTGGATAATCGAAATTGTTTAAATTTAATATTTGGAATTTATTGAATAATTTAATAATGGGAATTGGATAACCGTATAATGGAAATGGTTGTTCTATAATTTGAATTTGTTAAATTTAAGTTCGTTTTGAATATCTCAAAAGATAGTGATTTAAGAATAATCAAATTGTTTAAATTTAATATTACAGATGTTTGAATAATTAAATTCCGAATTTGATATGATCGAATTTGATATTGAAATTTAATATACGAAAATAGAGTGAATAATTGAAATTTGATTTAATATGATTCAGATTGGTTTCCAAAGTGAATATAAGTTATATTGGGATTATAATAGATTTAATAAGGTTTTAAAATTGTAAATTATTGGATAATTGAATAACGGGTTTAATATGATTAAAAATGATTTGTAAAATTTTTTTTATCATATTAAAGTAAGAATGATGTTGTAGAACTTTTAAAATTTGAATTAAAAGTAAATTGTGAAAATTGAATATTTTAATATTTAATTATCGATTGAAAAATAGCCAATTTTCGAACAATCTCAGAATTGGGCGAAACTAGTTCCATTGGATCCGTAATAATTTGTTATTGTCGGATTTCAATTTTCGTAGCAATCGGAGTTGTTGTTTGACCGTGGCAGCTCGAAACGCATCGAAATGGTTTTAATATTAAATTGACGAGTTAAAATAGCCATTTTCAAACAGTCTCGGATATCGACGAAACTAGTTTCATCGGATCCGTAATGTGATATTATTGTAAGATTTCAAATTTCGTGTCAATCGGATTTACCGTTTGTCCGGGGCGAGCCAAAACGCATAGAAATTCGTTTAAATCGATTTAATTTAAATTGATCGTTTATCGCTATAAGTCTCACATACGATCGAATTAGCTTCCGAAAACTGTTCCATTTTGTCCGAAATGCGGGATAAACCCTAAAAACGCTGGTCACCGCGCGTAAATCGGAGTTCGGAAAAGCCGGATAAATAGTGTTTGTCGTTTTCTATTTAAGCACTTCATTAATTTCACTTTTGAAAAATAAAAAGAAAACTAGGGTTTTATCCATCAGCCGCCGCCTCTTATAACCAATGGCCAAAAATCACAGATCTTCCTCCTCCAATTTCTTCAAATCCGTGCATCGATACAACAAGCTTTCAACTGGACAATTGTAGAGCACATCTCGATCTACCATTTCAACGGTTATGATCGGATATAACCTCACAGATCGACGCGTATTGGTGTTTGAAGGGGCGGTTTTGGTTGCGTTTTTCTGGCCGGTGGTGGCGCGGGGGGGGGGGGGGGGGGGGGGGCGCGGTCGAGCATGGGGAGTCGAGCTCGGCTAGTCGAACGGAGTGGTGGTGGAGTGATGGAGGTTCGAGCGACGTGGAGGGTACGACCCTAAGCCCTAGACGCGTGCGTGGTGGGTTCTGCAACCTGTAGATCGCGTATCACCTATTGGGGGAGAAGCCACGTGTGGCCCAGATTTGGGTTTCGAAAATCAGCGGCCACGATTGAGTTAGGGTATGAAATAATAATAGAATTTGTAAATCTATTTATATTATGATGCGTGTAAACTTATAAACGTCATAACTTGTTCGTGCGAGGTCGGATTGTGACGAAACAAATTGCGTTGGATTCGTTTTGTCGAGCACTACGCTATGGAGCTGGATTGGAATCGTTTGGAGCTAGAGAAAATTTTGGATTAAATCGAATGTCGTTCGATTTGATTTAAAAATCATAAAAATCAAGGTAAGTGTTTTATAACGCTCACAACGTACTGAATATCTTTATGCTAGTTAAATTTATTATTATGAAGTGATATGATTTTTTTTATTTGTCGTTGCTTGATAAAAATTAATTGTCACATAGATTGTCATTCGAATTAATCGTTGAAAATTAAATTGACACTTAAATTGAAATTAAAATTGAATTGCGATTAAATTACCTGACATTGATAACTATGAAATTGCCATGAATTGTATTGCCTATTGGATGATGTATGTCGATGGATGTTATTGGTTGATAGTTAAATGTTTGGATGTTTATTTGCTTATATATACTGTTATGCATACATATGACACCGTGATTTGATTTAAGTGACATATATTCATCCTTGACATTTAATTGAAATAAATAATTACTTGGCCATAGGATAGAAAATTATATACGGACACCGAATTGGCTAAATTAATAATTTTTAAAATCGTCGATTTGAAATTTATTTAAATGTTTTGATTTAAAAGTTATAAATAGAAATAAATTCATAGGAATCGATTTTATCGGAAAATTGAGTTTGGAATGTTGAAATAAATTTTGGTTAAAAGAAATTGTTAAATAATATAAGTCGAGACTTTGAAATTTAAAAATTAGGATTTGACTGAATTTCGAAAATTGATTTGTTTAAAGATTTAACCTTAATTCAATCTTTGAATATTACCAAGTAAAAGTGATATAAAAATGATATTTTGAAGTCGAGCTTAGAATTGAATCATATTTGAAATTTGGATTTAAACTCGAAAATTGATGGATAATTTTGTTAAGGGTTATAAACTGCTATTTTGAAAAATCAAGCTCCGAAATCGATATAAATTGAAATTGAATAAATTAAAGGTGAATATAAAATTGAATAAATTTGAAGTCAAAGTTGACATTGATTTGAATTGAAATCGAAATTGAATCGGTAGAATGGAAATTGAACTTGATTTGAATTAGGAAGTTATAAATTGAAATGGATAGGTTTTGAAGCTGTTTTATTTTGTTTTCCAAATTACTTAGTTATATAAACCATTTTTGAATACTTAAACTATTTTAATCTATTTTAAATCTACTTAACCCAATTTAAATTATTTTAAACTAATTTATCTATTTTAAATCCATTTTAAGATCTTAAGTATTTTAACTATTTTAATTATTTAAAACCACTTTTAAAACTACTTAAAACTATTTTCTAAAATTCCAAACTGGTTAATAAGGTGAAATGTTTATGTTTAAATCTTGAATTCGAATACGAATTGGATTAAATGAAGTTGCAACCTAAATTGAAATTCGAAATGATTTTGAAATCGAAATGAGATATTGATGCGAAAATTGATTTTTGAAACGAAATCTTACATTTGAATAGATACGATGATATTTGAAATGGATTTGATTTTTGAAGCGAATATGATATTTTGATATCAATTATGAATCGATTTGAAATATAAAAGAGCCAACGGTGTAATAATACGTAGTTATTAAAGAGACCGGGATCGGCTTTGGACATACTCTCTGTCGATACCGAAAACCACTTTAATAACTATTATACGTGGAGTGTTGATCCAGAATGAAGTGGATGGTTTGGTGAACGCGTTGATTGAAGAAAGAGAACGATATTGGATGACCCCTGACATGACTAAAACAGGAGCCGCGCCGGGCCATTGAGGTTCACCACCTCTAGCGGACACACTTCTTCGATATCATATCTATTACATTTGTGATTCGATTTGGGTGCACCCCTTGATTTGGGAGTGTTGTTTCGCGGTGTTGGGGTAGCTGCTGGCTATGCTCAACATCAGTCCGGATCACGTAACTACTAGTATCCTAATTCGTATCGCCTCATGTACCTTGTCATACTGATTATCCTATTCGCGATCACTACGTTATGTTTTGTGTTATACCTATGGGGTACCCTCTGATAACCACCAGTTTACGGTGGGGCTTACGGTGCTGTATAGACTATGGCATTATAAAATGTGTTAACGGGGATTATGGTAACGCCTTAACGCTATTTTGATACTTTATATTACTGATAGGCATTATCTATTTAGTGTACATTTACATAGTTTAACGGATCCTTAAGAGATGGAAAATCCCGTAACATCTCTTGAGTTATTGCACGCACGTTGACACTGGATATGAGATGTCAAACCCCGTAAACATCTTTGACGCCGTTACACTCATATTTATTTACGATTGATTTAACTTTCATAAGGATATTTTAGTCCTGACTCGAGTGTTTTGTCTTTTCATTACGCTCGGGTCAGTCCTGAGTTTTCAGATTTTTGAAGATCTATTATGGAGGATGAAGACGAAGATTTGGTATACTATTACTATTATTACCCTTGCATCATGCTATCTGCTGCATTATTTTAATTGATCTGTTGTATATGTATAACTCTGATAAATGTTGTATAAATAATTGTCAAAGTATAGTAAACAGCTTCATGAACTGTTTATTTGACTATTATATTTTATCGTTCCGCTGCGAGATTCTGTGTTGTTTCATTTTCCTTTATTTCTCTTTCTTTTCTTTTCTTATTTACCCCAATAACCATCTGCCCTTTTGAATGGTTTGGAATCGGCATGTGTATTTGATCGTCGGTTTAAACTGTCCAAAAAGGCGGGTCGTTATAAAAAATTAAGGTGACAACTAATAGAATTACCAAGAATTTATCGCTGCTCCACCATGCGACCTAAGCATCTCATACACTGGCGCGCATCCAGTTTGGCTTCTTTCTGAATTTTCTGATGGTAGACATCGTATTCCGGTAATTCTTTGTAACTTTGGAGTTTCAGTGGCGTTGGCAAAGTGCGACATCCTCCTCTTGTAAGTCTATCGCACCACGTATATATGTTGAAAAAAATATAAGTTATACATTTATACTTAGTCTACAAATTTTAAAGTGATTATATATAATGATATATAATTTTACACTTACTAAGAAGTCCTACCAGATGCTCTCCCAGACATACTCTGGAATCTGACTCCATTTCGGCCAGAACATAGTAATACAACTCATGTATGCCTACCTAGATATGCAAAGCACTATATTTGAAGGCTCAAGCTCAAAACCCCTGCATTAAACATGATACACACAAATCATGACTAATATATCACACAAAATATTTATAATGTTGAAGTAAACTTAATACTTACGAGTCATCTGCTTCCAATAGCAATCTAACCACCATGTGTCGCGCCTACTGTGACGGGCCGCTGCCATCACCTCCGCCGCGAATGGTCCCTCTCTGAGACGAAGAGGTGGAGCCGGACTGCGAAGAACTTCAATGCCTAAACAAAGAATCTGTAATGCCTGTTATATACGTTATTTTATTATGGCAGAACATATCATTCAATTATGAGTAAACATATCAAGATTTATCATCAATAATCACATATAAGATACAAAAAAGTGTAATATCAATACCCCCATAAATTACCCATTTTCAACATGTATGCTATTAAATGAATCCTTGTTGTTTTTTGATTAAGACTGGGTCTCGTACTCCATATTGTTTTCCTCTGTGGTCTTAAATGCTTCCACTAATACATTTGATTCATCATTTAAAGGTCCAAAATCGGTCTGATAATCTGTTATTGTAATTTTGCCATTTTCCTTGATATCTGCTTGGTACGCTTGTTCGTTTTGAATATTCTTTCCCTCAAATGTAAATCTTTCCTTTATTTTAAAAACTGCCGACCAATCTGCTTTATCTTTTTTAGAGACGGATAAGGAGCATAATAAACTTGTAGGGCTTGTTTTGCTAGTATAAACAGGTCATACTTATGATAACGTGATGTATACTTTGTTTCAATAATAATATATTTTTGATGCACGTTGATTCCAGAACCTGGAACATTATTAAACCAGTTGCATCTAAACAAATAAAAAATTTCCACAGGTCAGGTGAAATATACTGCAAAACCCGAGTTAACATGCCGTAAAAATCATTTATGTGATCATTTGGATCATCACTACCTTTAACATATACACCTGCATTGTTAGTTAATTTTTCAGCCTCATATTCCTTGGTGTTGAATTTCTATCCATTGACAAAGAATATTGGATATGTCTTGATTTTTATTTTTGGCCCCATCACAAGATGTTTCAACCCTTCGTCGACCATACAATTTACTGGATCATATATGTGGTTCGAAAACCAAGCAGCAATTTTTTTGCTGATATCACCGCTTGGATGCCGTGATTCGTAAATACTACATATATAGATAATATATTAAATTATAATGAATATATGCATATATTATTCAAATAAATAATTTTAGATGTGTAATTTAATAACACCTAACGAATGGAACAAATTATGCATAGTTAAGAAGAATACAAGTGTGGGCTACATGGTAATCTCTGTCGTCTAACCATACTTCCACACATTTTCTGGCAGGGCATCCCTGCTATCTAAAAATAGATAAGATTGATTCAGAAGAATCTTGTTCAATGCCTTCATCATTTTACATAGCATTTTCAAATGATAAGTTCACATGGTAATTGAAATAATGGGAGGAAAAAAATAAAGCTTCTTCATCGATATATGATTTGTATATCGAACCTTCAACTCGTGCTTTTTGTCTCACTTTTTTCTTTAAATGATTTAAGTACCTGAATAACATGTAGTTAAATTAAAATTTAACATACTCAATATTAATACCTTTCAAATGAATACATCCATCCACATTGCACAGGACCTCGAAAATGTGCTTCAAATGGAAGATGAACAGATAAATGCACCACTACATTAAAGAAACCCTGAGGAAATATTTTCTTGCAGAGCGATATAGGAATTTCTTCCTCAAGTTTACGTAGATGGTCAACTTTTAACGAAGTGAACAAAGCTCCTTATTAAACAAACAAAGTTCTATTACAACCATCCAAATTATTGTAGGCAACAGTTCTTTAAAAGCGACGGGTAACAAATGTTCCATCATTACATGACAATCATGACTTTATATCCCATTCA
Organism: Allium cepa; assembly: GCA_030765085.1. Lineage (NCBI taxonomy): Eukaryota > Viridiplantae > Streptophyta > Magnoliopsida > Asparagales > Amaryllidaceae > Allium > Allium cepa. The sequence goes on along the minus strand of CM060942.1, from coordinate 105,517,648 downwards.
GTTTAGCGTTCTTATAGTCGACACATCTACGCAGATTAGAGGAAATTCCATTAAGAAATTTTAATCCTTCCACCTACTTTAACAGTACTTTAACTTGGTTACTGTGTAGCTCATAACATGCTTGGGTTTTTTGTGTCATCTAGCTTCATATGAAGCTCAGGACGATTGCATATTGCCTCTATATCACGTCTTGATTTCAAATCGTCTTTAGTCTTTCCTTTAACATTCATAATTATGTTAAATACATCATCTAACACATTTTTCTCTTTGTGCATCACGGTGATATTATGATGAATTAAGAGTGTTTCTCGGTATCTTGACCCGGCTACACAAAGATGATTATGAGGACCAAATTTGATTATTGATAGGAAAGATGATCACGAGGCAATATCCGCATGAACAGAGTGTAATTTTGAACATCCATATCTAGCCCAGGTTAAGTTAAATCGACGAATGGATAGCACTAAATGTCAAAGTCTTGGAATTTAGTTTGGTTGGATTAGGAACCAGTGAGGATGATTAGGAAAATTCAATGAAATCTAGAGGGTCGGTATAGTGGTGGTTGGATCGTCAGAGCATATGAAACAGCTAAGGTCGGCAAAGGGTCTACTGGAGCTTGGGTCGGCAATGTAGGTGGAATAGATTGGGTCGGCATAGTGCGTGGATTGTATCGGTCGGCATAGTATATGGCTTGTATCGGGTTGGCAAGATGTTGATAGGCATAGTATTGGGTCGGCATATTCAGGTGTTCCTAGATATCGAGTCGGTGTAGGGCATGGAGACAAGGTGTTCGGCATAGCATGGGGTCGGCACACATGACTTTAGGTCGGCATGATAGCTTAGTTTGGCATAATATGTTGGGCCAAGCTTTCCTTATAGTGGGCCCAAGTGGCCAGGGGGAGTCCAGCCTTTGAGATGTCAGTCAGGTTGAAGGATGCCTTCATCTATAAATACAGGGGTAGGGGGTCATTTTTGGGGGCTCTCTCTTTTTGGGGACTTCTTCATCTTCTCTACCATAGCTACTTTTCTTGTAAACTTGTATCAATGGATTTCAGCTAATCCAACAGCTCATGTAATTGCAATCGAGTGAAATATTAATAAAATGTGAAGTGGATGAAGGCTAAGATTGCAGAACCACTATGAAATCTTTGTGTTTTACTTTTGTGCTTTGTTCTTTAGATTCCATTAATCTTATGATATCCATGAGATTCTACAGGTATTGATGCCCATTTTTGGTGGCAAAATTTTGGTGCTTTCACTGAGAAATGAATTCTCAGCTTGATTGAATCTCATCGTCTACTAGTGGATTCCCATATTCGTAAGATAGGTCCAGTTATTAACCTGCAAACTTCCTATTCTACTCAGATTTGAAAGAAATCTAAAGGAAGCGGATAGCCATAGCCAGAGGAACTAAATCTACTTCCTGTGTTTTTTGAGGATTTGATTATGCTAACTTTCTTGGTTTGAGTTGATCATGTGTTCATGTTCATTTAGAAGGGGTTTGATTCACTGATGTATGCGAGATCTTCGGATTGGATGTTGAAGTTTTCACTCATGTTAAATGAAGGCTGGCCCTTTCTGAAGGTGTTTAACGATGTTTTTCCTATGAGCTAGAAAATGGCCGATAAATTTTGAATTAAAATTAACCGCAAGCACACAGCGTACAATGTTAGTGCGTTGAGATTATGGGTCGATCCATAGGGAATTTTTAAGATTTTAAAATTTTCTAATCAATCAAATTAGACCAAAGTGGAGAGAAGATTGTTTAACTACAAACTGTAAATAAAATGCAGCTACAACTAGAATGAAAATTAGATTAAAAACTATGAGATTAGAAAATAATTTAGATGCAAATCCATTCTCATATTTTTGTAAATCAATAAACAAACATTCTATGATCTCTATTTTTTGATATTAACTGAAATAATTGTTGTATTTATCATAAGTATTGTTTATTTATGTTATTAATTAACATAAATTAAACCATCAAACTATAATACAATAAATAAACCACTTATCAATTCTCATGTAAATGATGCCAAAGCAAAAGCTATTATAAGTATAATCTATTTACTATTGTAATTAGTAATAGAGATCATCAAATTTTGTTTTTTACTTTCATTTCAAAATCAAAATTCAATTAGCAAATGATGATGTAAATTGTGTTTATGTTGAACAAGAATAGCTTATTTGCAAATGCAACATAAGCTATCAAACCCACTTGTATAAACTTACATCAAAATCCACTTTCATGAAGCATAAATAAAAGAGACCATAAATCATAGAAATGTTGAATTTTCGTAAAGTTAAAGAGCTTCATTACCCCTATATCAAAGGGGTTTAGCTACTCATGTTATCAAATCAACACTTGTAAATTTCAACATTAAAAAGTAAAGAAATAGAAACTAAACAGGGAAGAAAAGAGATAAACTACTAACTACTTGCATAAAAAATTAAGCTACCCTACTTGCATGAATGTAATTCTAAGCTATAAACATTAAATGAAAGAAAGCATAGAAATAAACATTAACATAAAAGTAAATAAAAAAAAGTAGAAAAGAGAAGAGAAAGAGGCTAGGAATCCATTTTTATTTCATGAAACATAGAAGCTACAACTTGAGTTTTAATTTCCTAACTAAGTTTTGAAAGAGTAAGTAGATCTTTACATGTACATAAGAGGGCTATTTATACATGCATAAAACCCTAATTCAATTTTTAGGGTGCTTTCCAAAATGCCCTTGTAGGAAGTGTGGCTACCATGTAACCATTAGCCTCTAATTAATCCATCATCAAATATGCATGAACCTTTAACCTCCTCTTAGTTTTCCATTAGCTCCTAATTGTAGATTTAGGTAAGTGGGTAGGTATGATCCTCCATAATCATGAGCTTGCATTATTTCCCTCTTCATTTCTTTGTATTCATTTGTGCATGCATGTATCTTCATAAACCCTCTTCCATATGCATCCAAATTCCTATGAAGATGAATATATGATGATTTGACATATGCACAAAAATGATCTTTTTGCCCCTGAATGAAGATATGATGATTTGACAATAATTGACTTTTGGTTTAAACGTGTTAAAATTCCCAAATACGACATTTATTTAAATAAAAATAGATAAAATATGGATATAAATATATGCACACGTGCACATCAAATACCCCTAGACTTATCTTTTTATTCGTCCTCGAATAAAGGAAAACTAAGATAAATCTTTTTACGTAGGGAGCACGATTGCATTGAGCATATGCAACAAGCCTTTAATCCTCTAGGTGTCCCCAGTAGGATGAGTATTGTCTCATGAGGGTTTTCAGTGAATACTACTCACAAAATCCAAATGCAAAGTGAAAATATTTACAAAGTGCAAGATTTATTTATAATGGAATAAATGCAAGTTTTTGAAAATATTTACAAATGAAGGATTTACTTTCAAATTGACACGAAATAAGTTAAATATTAGGTTTGGTCATTATCAAGAATTTTAAGTCGTTTACTTATCAAAATTTCCAATGAAGATCAAGTTATTATAACAAATAGACTATAGTTGAACTCGTTGTTTCAGTTGATAACACATTGTAACTATAAAATAGATCCTTAGTTGATTATCAAAGTTTATCAAAGTGGTAATTTCATTTCTTTTCGATGACAAGTCAAATCAAATAAGGTAAAATAGCGCTTGGATTTCAATTGCTTACTCTCTCTTATTTGAATTTTTTTTGATATTAACAATATTTACATATACCTAACTCAGGTAAGCCTAGGCTAGATATATTACCCATGCACCGTCTTTCGGGCTTATGTGAGGGGAATACAGAACATGGCGAGTGAACACATAAGTGTGAACACTTATCGAATGTAGACGTTATTAAAATGAATTTTTATATACATACACCTAACTCGGATAAACTGAAGCCAGATATACCGATCGTGCACTGCCTTTCGGGCTTACGTGAGAAGGGTACATAACATAGCGAGCGAACACACAAGTATAAACACATGACTGTTGGTGTTAAAAATATATGTACATATATACAAATGTTTCTTTATATATATATATATATATTGTCTATTTTTAAGAGAGAGAGTTTTGCAAAATCATCTTAGCACCATTTACCTTAGACGATAAAAATGTTATGTCCATTACTTTAAATTTACCACTTTTTAAACAAAGATTTTCAATTAAAACATAATTCATAATTAACACATATGAACCTTCCTATATACTAGTTAAACCATTGTTATTTGTAATCAAACTTCATTTTTATTTTTAAGATAAATAAATTTTCAAAAATTTCAATTTAATAACCAAAACTTACACTTATCCTATAATGTTTCTTCAAAAATAAACAAAATGCTAAAAAGAAAAAGTTTTTGAGATTTAGAAATTTTGAGATTTTTTGAGTTAAAAGGAAATTAAAATTCAAAAATGCCATGAAAACTAAAAAAATGAAAATGAGACCCCCCCCACACTTAATTTTGACTGTGTCCCCACAGTCAGTGCACGATATAATAAGTGTAATGGGGAAAAATATGTATATATTTATAAAGAGGGTTAACATTCTTACTAGACATAACTTGGCTCAAGAAGAATCGTGAGCTCCTCCTCTTGGTTACTGGGAAATTCCAAGAAAGGTTTCAAATGATGACCGTTGACTTTGAAAATCGATCCATCCCTAGGGTTTTTTTATTTCTATGGCACTGTATGGAAAAACAGTTCGTACCACAAATAGTCCAGTCCATTTCGATTTAAATATCCTAGGGAATAAATGAAGTCTAGAGTCATATAAAAGAACCTTTTAGTTAAGCAAAAACGTTTTTCTTCGGATTGACTTGTCATGAAAAACTTTTGTTCTTTCTTTGTAAATTTTCTCGTTTTCATATATGTCGTTCTTAAGTTCTTCTAGTTCGTTGAGTTGTAGTTTTCGATTTTCACTAGCTTTCTCGAGATTAAAATTTAAGTTCTTTATTGCCCACAATGCTTTGTGTTCGATTTCAACCAGTAAATGCTAAGCTTTCTCGTAAACTAAATGAAATAGGGACATCCCAAGGTTAGTTTCAAAAGAAGTACGGTAAGCCCAAAGCGTGTCGGTCAATTTCTGAGACCAATCTTTTCGATTTTTGCTAATAGTTTTCTCCAAGATTTGTTTTATTTGTCGATTTGAAACTTCAACTTGGCCGCAAGTCTGAGGATGATACAGAGTGGATAACTTGTAGGTTATCGAGTATTTTATTTATTAAAGTTTCAAAAGAACGGTTATAAAAATGGGTCCCGTTATCACTGATTATTGTACTGTGTCGAACCTTGAAAAGATGTTTTCTTTGAGAAATTTCACAACAATTCTACGGTCATTGATTTTACAAGGAACAGCCTCGACCCATTTGGAGACATAATCTACTGCAAGAAGTATGTACAAATTTCCAAAGGAATTGGGAAAAGATCACATAAAGTCAATACCCCAAGCATCAAAGATTTCAATAATAAGGATGGGGTTTAGAGGCATCATATTTTGTCGAGAAATTCTTCGAAGCATTTGGCATCGATCGCAAGTTTTGCAAAATTCGAACGAGGCTTTGAAAAGAGAAGGCCAATAAAAACCACACCAAAGCTCCTTTTTCATAGTTTTTTGAGGACCAAAATGTCCACCGCACGCTTGATCGTGGCAAAACAAAAGAACACTCCTAATCTCATTATCCGAAATGCAACGTTGGATGATTTGGTCAGGGCAATATTTGAACAAGTATGGATCATCCTAATAAAAATATTTCACTTGGGACATGAATTTGTATTTGTCCTGTTTGGACCAAGGTGAGGGAGTTTCTTTAGTGACTAAGTAGTTCACTATATTGGTATACCATGGATCAATAGAAATTGAAAAAAGTTGTTCATCAAGGAAGTTTTCATTGATTGGCAAAGAAGATGGTGCGTTCGGAAGACGAGATAAGTGATTGGCTATAACATCAACGGATCCTTTTTTGTCCTTGATTGTAAGATCAAACTCTTGTAATAAAAGGATCCAACGAATTAAGTGAGATGTAGCGTCCTTTTTAGCGAAGAGATAACGAAGTGTGGAATGGTCCGTGTACACAGTAATGTATGACCCGATCAAATATTGTCGGAATTTTTCGAGAGCAAAAACTACCGCTAGAAGCTCTTTTTCAACGGCTGTGTAGTTAAGTTGAGCATCATTTAGAGTCATGCTAGCATAATAGATAATGTGAAGGATCTTGTTGATGCATTGTCCTAAGACAGCACCAATTGCAAAGTTCGAAGCATCACATATTATTTCAAATGTGAGATCCCAATTGGGTGCGCAAATGATTGGAGCTGAAATGAGTTCTTTTTTAAGACGTTCACAAGAAGAGATACACTCAGAGTTGAAATCGAATGGAACGTCTTTTCCGAGGAGAGTCGTCAAAGGATGAGCGATTTTGCTAAAATCTTTCACAAAGCATCGGTAAAGTGGTTTAGAAGTGGAGCAGTTATTGATCGGGGATGAAGGTGAAACAGTTTCTCTGGTTCTGCAATATACTAGTGGGGAGGTCTTGCTGAATGATAGTGAATGCCTTTGTGGTCGTAGGAAGTTAAGGAGAGAGAAGTGGATATAGGAGACTGGTTTGCGAGTCTTTGTGGAGGTGGTGGCAATTTTGACAAGGAGGAGTTGCACTTTGTTTGGAAGTGCAGTTTTAGGTGGTTATGGTGTTTATATGTGATGTATGTGGAGTGACGGTGGATGAACTATGGGGCTACGATGGCTTGCTGAGCAGTGAGAACGAGTTATGGTTGAAGGAATGGCTGGTTGTGTTGATATAATTTGTTCAATCAAGGCAGTGCTGTGGAAGAAATGGTGGGCAGAATGATGTATATATGTTGTGGAGTAGGCAGTGCTATGAAGAACAAGATGATGGTTGCAGTGATAGGGGTCAAATTGTTTGGTGATATGGTTTAACTTCTGAAGGTTAGCGGATGAACATAGATGATATGCAAATGTTAATGAACTCTCAGGTTATGTATTGATGTGTAGTTGCAGCAATTTGAGGTCAGGTCAAAGATTATGGCAGTGAATTTCATGGACCTCAGGCATTGGTTGTTTGCTTGACGGGTGATGAGAATGGCGATGATGAGATGTGACTAGAGAGGTGATGAGAAATGTTGCAGGGTGGTTTGAATGGTTCAACTGTGATTGTGTTATAGAATTGGGTAGGGCAGTGGGAAGTTTGAATAGGTTGTGGTGATAAGTGTGTTTGCTGTAGCAGTGAGATAAAGTGATAGGGAGAAATATGGAAGATTACAAGGTGGTGATGTCACTGTGCAGTTGTAGATGGTGGAGTGATGTTTGTATTTGATGTGGAGAGAATGGTAGAACAGTGAGTAAGTAAAGAGGGAAATGTTGTGACAGGGCAAATGAAGGCAGCGGTTTGGTTTGATGAACTACACAGTGGTTCAGTGAGGGAATGAAGGGGCAGAGATAGGAAAATAACAGAGTGACGTTGTGATGTTATGATGTGCAGTAAGGCAGATATGCACAGTCACTTCCAACTTATAAATTGAAAATGCCAATTGTGTAGAGAGAATTAAAAATTGTACGGAAATGAAATGCAAGTTGTAATTGAAAAAGAAATAAAATTTATGCTTTTTTGGGTTTCGAAATTGTGTATTTTTTTTAAATTGAAATGAAAATGAAAATGAAAATAGAACAACCACAAACGCACAATGAAAATTGAAGCAAAAATCAAACAATTCCTTTTCTACTTTAAATGCAAACAAACACACAAAATACACACACAATAAAATCAAACAAACTAATTCGAACAATAGAAAATAAAATCAAATAATTCCCTGGCAACGGCGCCAAAAACTTGTTTAACGTCATTTTTTATATGAACTACAAAATTGTCGATAAATTTTGAATTAAAATTAACCGCAAGTGCACGATGTACAATGCTAGTACGTGGCGAGTACGGGTCGATCCGCACGGAATTTTCAAGATTTTAAAATTTTCTAATCATTCAAGTTAGACCAAAGTGGAGGAAAGATTGTTTAACTGCAAATTGTAAACAAAATGAAGCTAAAACTAGAATGAAAATTAGATTAAAAACTATGGGATTAGAGAACAATTTAGAGGCAAATCCACTCTCATATTTTTGTAAATCAACAAACAAACAATTTATGATCTCTATTTTTGATATTAAGTGAAACCATTGTTCTATTTATCATAAGTATGGTTTATTTATGTTATTAACATAACTTAAACTATCAAACTATAATACAACAAATAAACCACTTATCGATTCTCAAGAAAATGAAGTCAAAGCAAAAGCTATTTTAAGTATGATCTATTTACTATTGTAATTAGTAATATATATCATCAAATTTTGTTTTTACTTTCATTTCAAAATTAAAATTCAATTAGCAAATGATGATGTAAATTATGTTTATGTTGAATAAGAATAGCTCATTTTCAAATGCAAAATAAGCTATCAAACCCACTTGGATAAACTTACATCAAAATCCACTTTCATGAAGCATAAATAAAAGAGACCATAGATCATAGAAATATTGAATTTACATAAAGTTAAAGAGATTCATTATCCTTAAATCAATGGGGTTTAGCTACTCATTTGTGTTATCAAATCAACACTTGTAAATTTCAACATTAAAAAGTAAAGAAATAAGAACTAAACAAGGAAGAAAAAGAGATTAAATACTAATTACTTGCGCATAAAATTAAGCTACACTAATTGTAAAAATGTAAATCTAAGCTATATACATGAAATGAAAGAAAGCATAGAAATAAAAATTAACATAAAAGTAAATAAAAACAAGTAGAAAAGAGAAGAGAAAGAGGCTAGGAAGAAATTTTTATTTCATGAAACATAGAGCTTACAACTTGCATTTTAATTTCCTAACTAATTTTTGAAAGAGTAAGTATATCTTTACATGTAAATAAGAGGGCTATTTATACATGCATAAAACCTTAATTCAATTTTTAGGGTGCTTCCTAAGATGCCTTTGTAGAAAGCATGGCCATCAATTAACCATTAGCTTCTAATTAATCCGTCATCAAATATGCATGAAGCTTTAACCTCCTCTTAGTTGTCCATTAAATCCTAATTGCAGATTTAGGTAAGTGGGTAGGTGGGGTCCTCCATGATCATGAGCTTGAATTATTTCACTCTTCATTCCTTTGTATTCATTTGTGCATGCATGTTTCTTCATAAAACCCTCTTCCATATGCATCTAAATTCCTATAAAAATCATAAAAAATGTCCAAGTAAAAATTCTCAAATTGACACATGCACAAAAATGACCATTTTTCCCCTGAATGAAGATGAATATATGATGATTTGACAATAATTGAATTTTGGTTTAAACATGTTAAAGTACCCAAATATGATATTTATTTAAATAGAAATTGATAAAATATGGATGTAAATATATGGACATTTTACGTGCACATCAGAAGGGAATTCAGCCGATCTCTCATATGGCCGAACCCTCACCAAGGAAAACGTATATATACCGATCCATTATGTATCAATCACTCCAAATACATCAATATCCATCCCTTTAGTACGTATACTGATCCCTCTCCAAGGGGTATATACCGACCCCTCTCCAAGGGGTTAATACCGACCCCTCTCCAAGGGGTATATATCGATCCCTCTTCAATGTATGTATACCGATCCGATCGCTCCAGAAAGCATATACACCGATCCCATCAAAAACAGCTATGCCGATCAAACCACATATTTCATATACCGATCGCTCCACAATATATATATATATACATATATATATATATATATATGTATGTATGTATGCTGACCCCTCTGCTAGTTGTATATGCTATCCCTCTGCTAGGTGTATATGCCGACCCCTCTACTATGTATATATATTGATCCCCTTGCTAATTGTGTATGTCGATCCCTATTCCATGATCTCTCACTCAAGGCTAGTGGCCGATCCCTCTGAAAGACCTAAATACCGATCCTTCTCCATAGATGTCAATACAGATCCCTCCAATCTTTGTATGCCGATCCCTCTCATATGGCAAACTACCGACCCCTCACCTAGGCAATTCAGCTGATCCCTGTACTACCAATCCCTATGTCATATTCGCTCAAAATGGAATCCTTGTTTAACCGGTCTCTATTCCAAAAAAATATGGATCGGGTACGAACCCTTTAAAAAGAAATCTTTTTTGGGTATGCAGCGCAATACCCCTTCATGCTGCATTTGAGACTCAACTTAAAGACAATGCATTTAACCACTTCCTTTCCATCCTGTTGCCGACCAGGGCATAGAGGATTAAGTGGTAACTTTTGAATTTCAACCAAGGAACGGACAAGCAACCGCTACTCAAGTGATTCTCCCAAAGGTTGGAGAACATAGGTGATGTGATGCTAAGCAAACCCAATAAACTTTGGCCCAAAGCCAAACTCAAAACCAATATTTTCTCCAAGCATCATTCTTCATTTACCTAGTACTTTGAATTTAGTAACTCCAAGGAAACCAATTTCTCACTCCAAGCAAATAGCAGATTTTCTCGGGTCCGACTCCAAATAAGTTACCATTGATCGGTCAATACTGGTCCATCTTGCTTTGATGTTATCTGGGGCATGCATACATCATTCACAAGCATGGCAATTAGCTGTAACTTAAAAATGAACTGGACTGACGATGACTGAAGTATTCCCTGTAGTCGAAGCCTATTCATTGAAGTCGTTCAATGTGTAATATATCCAAGACGATTCAATGTACCATTCATATCGGTTTACTCAGGGAAAACCGACCCTAGACTATATCTCATGAATTCCTACATTCGTCGAAGGTGTATCATTCACGTGATTTATGCGATTATCTCCCAAATCCATCTTCTCATTCAATCAAACAGATAAAAATTTTGTCAAACAGTTTAGAGTGCTTGCGACTTACGCCAATGATGTGATGTCATTACCTAATTTATTCCAGATGATAGGTGAGCTACTCAAAGAATTCCTGTAGAGATTCAATGTCTTCACCATCAACACTAGAGTAAGAATCCTATCAAGGATATCATACAGATGGCGTTGATGAGGGAAAACAACTTCTAAAGAGATTTTGGTAGCTGGTTAGCATGAGAGCCTCCTACGACCTTGGATCGTCTCTGTTACAAAGTGAATCAAAACCAGAGCAAGGAGGAGGTAGTGCATACTAGGGGAAAGAACAATACAGGCCCGTTGGCTAAGGACTCAGATTCCAGTAGACGAACCAAGATCTAAAAATTCGACTCGTATGCTCCTTTGAACGATTCTATCGATAGTCTCTACTTGGACACTCATGACTCAGAGCAGTACTAAAAACCAGCCTTAAAAGAATCCACCGAAGCCTAGAGAAAATCCAAGGAATGTTGTATATTCCAAGATGCACACAATCCTAACACCGGGGATTACAAACACCTCCGAGATGTGATCGAAAAGCTGATTCAGAAAGGAAAGCTTCAACAATAGGTGCAATCCTTGCAGAATGGAGAGCAGGGAACTTCTGATGCCAATCAATAAAGAACTCTGATTATCAATTGGACTGTTGATAGTCGACATCTCGCTGAAAGGAGCTAGGGCAAAGTTGAATAGCGAGCACACGATGCTGCTTCACTTATCAATGAGATTTATTCCAATCTTCTTTGAGTTATTTAAATTTCAATTGTGCTATGAACTACGAACAACTTGAACTAAACTACTTCCAAAATGATGCAGGTGACCAAGTACTCAGAGTTGGCCGCCAGCCAATCCCCGCAAACCGTGATCGAACTTGTGGAGTTTCGTCAAGATGATCATGATTCGACCACTCATCATCAACCATGTACCTTTGATTTGAATCCAAGGACTAGAGATGGAAAATCTCATCATGGTCAGAGCCCAATACAAAGCGGACATGACTGACCATCCATTCATCGATCTCCATATTTGACTTGGAGACCTAAGCAAGGCTTGGAACGAATGCGGTCCATCATCCACTCCTTAGGTCATAAAGTAAAGTTCGATAAAATGCATATGCCTCTCCTGAAGCTCGGTGTTTCTGGGATCTAACTAGAGTGGACATGATTTGATCATCTACACATCAACTCCTACCCTGAACACAAGAGATAGTTCGAAAGACCGACTCGAAGTAGCTATGACGGAATGCTTACTCGTTAACTACCTCTCTTAACACATGGACACAACTACGCCCTGAAATGGATGCGACTTATCTTTCCACTCAATAACTCTCTACCTCTATTTGCTAGAAAGAATACGAAGAAAATTGTACAAGACTTGATTATCCAACCCCAGCCTGGACGTGATCCAATCATTCATCACTTACTTTTATCCTCGACTTAACGAGAAGAGCCAAAACTACCAAGTGGATAGGAATCGACCATTTGATTGCCAAGTTCCGTCCTGAATGCTGGGGGCAGAATCCCATTCCATGAGCAAATATGGTTTGACCTTTCATTCAACAACTTTCTCCCTGACACGGTAAATGAAGTACAAATCAAACGGGTGGAAATACGACTACTCTCAACAATAATCTCTAAGTCCTCGGAGTGCGGACTAGAGTACTCTGAGTCTCCAGAGCGCGGACTAGAGTATAAATGACTTCAGAAAAATCTCGAAGTTCCAAGAGGGCAGACTAGAGTACTCTGAGTCCCTAGAGCACGGACTAACGACTTGAGAAAAATCTCTAAGTCCCTGGAGTGTGGACTAAAGTACTTTGAGTCCCCAGAGTGTGGACCAGAGTATAAACACCATGAGAAAAATCTCCATATCCTCGTAGTGCGGAAAAGACTACTCTGAGTCCCTAGAGCTTGGACTAGAGTATAAACGACTTAAGAAAAATCTCTAAGTCCCCGGAGTGTGGACTAGAGTACTCCGAGTCCCCAGAGCATGGATTAGAGTATAAACGACTTGAAAATCGTCTCTAAGTCCCCAAAGCGGACTACAGTACTCTAAGTCCCTGAAGCGGACTAGAGTATAAGCGACTTGACAAAAATATCTAAGTCTATGAAGCGGATTAGAGTACTCTATGTCCCTAAAACGGACTAGAGTATAAAAGATTTGAAAAAAAATCTCTAAGTCCCCAAAGTGCGGACTAGAGTAATCTATGTTCCTAAAGCGGACTAGAGTACAAACGATTTAAAAAAAAAATTCTAAGTCCATGGAGAAGAAGCGTGATCATCCAAAGACAGGCTGCGATATCTTAATATTGAAACTTGTATATAGTGTTTACAACGACTCGGGGCTACGATCGAAAGAATGCCTAGAGATAGAATCATCGAATTGAATCCCAAGCTCATGGGCAACCGACTATCATTCCAACCTAAACGACAAGCAATAGTTCTCCAGTATAGTGAATGGAAAGCACGTTACTCGAATAGACAAGTAGAATCAAACTCAAAGCAAGAGCCAGCTATGCATCTGCATGCATCTCGAGGCTAACCCCTACTCGACATTTTCTTCAACGTTTTTCTAAGCCTGATCTTTGGCCATTTGTAGATAATCGCTCAAAGCATTCAGAGCCTTTCACTATCAGATTTAACAACTCATGACAAGACTCTAGGATTCCACTAGAGTAACTATCAACATTGACCGTCCCAACCAGGGTTCACATTGATTGTTACATGAAATAGTTACGTTTGAACTCAAAGAATCCAAGACTGCACCCGCTAAGCTAACATATTACAGTCAGCCATGGCGACCCATCACTGTACAGAAGATTGGATCACAGCTCAATGTAGCGATGATCAAGGAATTGGCTGGCTTTCTTTGAATGAATCTTGATGTGCTCGCTTGGACCCATTTTGACATGCGTGTGATTTCATCGACTATCGCGAGCCATGCATTAAATATCGACCCGAGACATGTCCCAGTGAAACCAAAGCAACGCGGCATGAATCAGGAAAGATTCGCTGCATTAAACAGGATAAAATAAAAAAATAGGTTTAGTTGCGACACCCTCTGCTCGAAATGGGTATCAAATCCAGTTTTTAGAGGTCATGGGTCAACTACACAGACCTGAATAAGGCATGCCCAAAAGACAACTTTCCACTTTCGAGGATCGACTAGCAGGTAGACTCAACCACTGGATATGAACTACTTTCATTTATGGATGTGTACTCCGAGTACAACCAGATCTTGGCCCACGTCCTCGACCAGGATCACACCATTTTCATTACTGATCCAGGATTATATCATTATGTTGTTATGTCATTTGAACTAAATAATGCTGAAGCTACTCATCAGAGACTAGTCAGCGGAATGTTCAAAGACTAGATTAGGCAATAGACAAAAGTATATGTGGATGATACGCTTGTGAAGTCATGATAATCAAACGACCATTTCGGTGACTTAGTAAAGATGTTCAATATTCTACGAAAATATGAAATGAAACTGAATCCCTTAAAATGATCTTTAGGGAAATTTTGGGTTTTCATTGTCGACTCTCACAGAATTGAAGTCGATCCCAAAAAGATCCAAGCAATTCGAAACATTCAAGTACCATAGACCATCTAGCAGGTATAGAGCCGAAATGAGAAGGTCACCGTCCAATGTCGATTCATCTCCAAGGCCACCGGTAAGTATACTCTCTTATTCAACCTAATTAGGACATAGAAAAGAAACTTTGAATGGTTTTAGGATTGCATAGATGCGTTTCAATATCTAGTACATCACTTAGAGAGACCTCCCATCCTATCCAAGCCACTAGATCATGAAATCTTATGCATCTATCGAGCTATGTCGGTACACGCCATAAGCATTGCAATGCTATGCGAAGGGAAACAGATCCAAAGACCAGTATATGTTGTAAGCAAGCTATTGATAGGCTCACCGCATTAACATCTATACCGACCAACCGTTACGACAGGTCCTATAACAACCTTAGATGTCCGGAAGGCTACTCAATTGGAATATCGAGCTAAGCCGATTCGATATCAATTATCTCCCTCAAAGAGCTATCCATGGTCAAACATTAGCATACTTCATATCTGGATCACTGCATCAGACGACTATTCGAAGAAAAGTGGAGAACCGACCAACAGATGGAAAATGTACATGGATGGAGCATCGATGATCAATGTTCTAGCGTTGGAACTTTGTTAATGACTCCTGAGGAACAATCGATCTACCATGCCCTGAAACTTGACTTCCTTGCAACAAACAACAAAGCTATGGATATGCGAAGTTAGGAAAGATTATCTTGCTAGGGGGTATCGTCTTGCTCTTTATCTCGGCTGGGTCCAAGAGCTACTAGCCGACTTTGTGTATTACATCATTACACATATCTTTAGCGAACAAAATGAAAAAAGTCAAGTCACTGGCCAAGATGGCTAGTTTTGGGACACGCAACAAACCTACTTTGTTTCGGTTGAAGTAATTAATATTCCAAGCATTGACAGATGGAGATCGGCTAGATCTTGGAGATGGAACCAAAAAAGGGTCATGGATGACTCCTATCAAAGACTATCTACAATGAAGAATTCTTCCTGAACGGAGGAATGGAGAACGGCAGATCCTCCTCAAAGCTTCACGCCGAATCATCCAAGAAGAAGTCATGTATAGAAAAGAGATTATCCATTCCAATGCTTCGGTGAATCACCCATAATGATATCAAACGAGTCTTGAGTGAAGTCTATGAAGAAGAATGCAGCGATTACACTATGGAGGAAAACCTTGACAAATAAAATACTCTGCTATGGGTATTACCGGCCAACTGTCAATCAAGATGCAGCTGATCATGCTAGATAATGCGACGAGTGCAAGATGTTTGCAAAAATTTCGAAAGCCCCACCAATGGAAATTACTCAAGTGGCTAGTCCATAGCCATTTGCCACTTGGGG
This sequence comes from Allium cepa, assembly GCA_030765085.1. Taxonomy (NCBI): domain Eukaryota; kingdom Viridiplantae; phylum Streptophyta; class Magnoliopsida; order Asparagales; family Amaryllidaceae; genus Allium; species Allium cepa. The sequence goes on along the minus strand of CM060942.1, from coordinate 105,501,788 downwards.
GCATTGACATCATCGTCTTCTCGCCGATTCTAAAGGTGCTGAGATGTATGCCATCATAATAGTTGATTACTTCACCAAATGGGCTAAAGAAGAATATTTAACCACGATCATGATGAAGAAAATAACCAACTTCATTGTTCGGGACAACATATATCATTTTGACCTTATACGAACCATTATAACTGATAGTGAAGCCAAATTTGACAGCGCTAAATTTGAAAACCACTACCATTGGCATCATATTGAAAAGAGGTTTACGGTATTTTCTCACCCTCAAGCAAATGGACAGACTGAAGCTGTGAACAAAATCATAAAGTCAATTCTAAAGAGTGGTTTGGAAAAAGCTAGAGGTCAATGGATGGATGAACACCTAATAGCATTATGGGCTTACAAAACTACCCATGAGTCCGCAACTAGCCGTATTCCATTCACCCTTGCTCACGGCCCCTGGCCATCATCCTTGTAGAACTTGAAGTCCCTCTCATTGAGTGGCTGATTACAACCCCTATTATATATGTGTGTGTGTATATATATAAGGAATTGCAACCGAGTTGCAATTAAACTAGAAGGGACTGGTGACAACTCATGAGCATATAAAATGCATCTGGGAGCCAACGAAAAGAACATGTACCTGAACGTGCACATGAATATTCAAAAAATTCGACTTCTTGATATCGACAGAAATTGAATTTTCACTTCGAGTTATTAAAGAAAAGACTGGATCAGATAGCCAAAGTTTACTAGTCCTGTAGAACCGGACACAAATAGCCACTAATGTAATACAATCCTGAATTTATACTATTGAGAATCGACCAGGCGTCATGACAATCAAAGAGGGATACAACATTTTGGGAGGATAAAATGGAAGGATAATAACTATTTAGGAAACTTGATGGATTTCTTTCTGGAGACTTTAACTTGCTTTAATTCAAAGCACGTCATGTTATTCACAAGACATACTTTGGAGGGCAAGTGTTACCCGTTATCTTGGCCCGACTACACAAAGCTGATTACGAGGACCATATTTGACTATTGATGGGAAAGATGATAATGAGGCAATGCGTGACCAGAGTGTAAAATGTTCAAACAACTATATCCAGCCCAGGTTAAGTAAAATCGATGAATGGATAGCACTAGGAATTAAGTTTGGTTGGATTGGGAACCAGAGTGGATGATTAGGAAAATTCAATAAAACCTAGAGGGGTCGGTATACTGGTGGTTGGATCGGCAGAGCACATGAAATACTCGGGTCGGCATAGCGCATAACATCGTTCAAGTTGGCAATGGGTATACTGGTGCTTGGGTCGGCAAAGTAGATAGAATAGATCGAGTTGGCATAGCGCGTGGATTGTATCGGGTTGGCATAGTGTATGGTTTATATGGGGTCGGTAAGATGTTGGTAGGCATAGTATTGGGTCTGCATATTTAAGTATTCCCAAATATCAGGTCGGTGTAGGGCCTGAAGATAAGGTTTTCGGCATGGCGTTGGGTTGGCACACATAGTATCGGGTCGGCAAAAATGACTTTGGGTCAGCATGATAGTTTGGTTTGGCATAATATGTTGGGCCGAGCTTTCCTTATGGTAGGCCCAAGTGGCCATGGGGTAGTCCAGGCTTTGAGATGTTAGTCAGGTTGAAGGCTACCTTCATCTATAAATACAGGGACAGAGGGTCATTTTTGAGGGCTCTTTCTTTTTGGGGACTTTTTCATCTTCTCTGCCCTGGCTGCTTTCCTTATAAACTTATAACAATGGATTTCAGCTAATCCAACAACTCATGTAATTGTAATCGAATGAAATATTAATAAAATGTTAAGTGGATATAGACCAAGATTGCCGAACCACTATAAAATCTTCGTGTTTATTTACTTTTGTGCTTTGTTCTTTAGATTCCATTAATTTTCTAATATGCATGAGATTCTACAGATGTTAATGCTCATTTTTGGTGTCAACAAAGAGATTTTTCCAATAAGGCAGCTCCCAAAACATACTTTGTTTGCACCAATTATGAATCTCGATTTACCTTGAATTTCAATATGTTCGCCAGTTTCATGTATCTTTGGATAATCCTTGACATGATCATAAATATCTTCGCTTGATCAAATATATGGTGGTCGTAAGGTCTCAAGTCTATTACTTGTAAAGCTTTTGTATCTTTTCTAAAGAATAATTAATATGGAGAAAACACCGATTGTGACGGTCTGGACCCGACCTTCGAAAATCGACACCGAATACGACACTCATATTCAAATGCCGCAGATCCAAACGTCGAATCCGGTTCGCCAGAGCTTATAACACCATTAAGTACACCACAGCGGAAGAAAAAGAATATCAATACATATAACATTGATACAATGACAGATACAATATCTGATATAACAGGATGATACAATAGATATCATACTATCAGGGATACAAGAAATAGCAGCGGAAAGATAATGATAATACCAACAGCGGAACAATATCTCCAATATAGTCTTCAAGAAAGAAAGAGGAATAGGATCCAGAACTATAACTCCATCTCCAAATCACCAATCCAGAAATAGCTCGAACTCCCAATAACGATCCACAAATGATCAATAGATAAGTAAGTCTCGTCCAAATCTAAAGACTGGACCAACTCTAGATACTCTACTAAACTTGACTATCTAAAAAAACCCAACTCTAGACTGCCCGTGTGGAAAAATTGCGGGCACCTAGAGTTTAGGAAAGGAATAATAAACTCTGAGTCAGTCATGAGACTGGTATGAGTAACAAAAATAGTTTATCTTTAAAATAGACAACAAGAGAATTTAAAATAAATTCGCAATTCTTTTTAGAAAATGAAATTACCATAAGGCCTCCCGGCACACACACAATGCAATCGCACACATGGGGGAGATTTCTCCTAATGATAATCAAACATGCTTACTACGCAAAATTCTTCTTTTATATTATTATTAGTGCATAGTGGAAAACATTTCGAAAGTATAATATTAATCTTAGTTAGCATAGGTACCATTATATTATGCCAGCTATAGCTGCCATTTTAAATGGCAGGTTCTACAACTGCAATCATACAGGGCGCATATTATTTTGAATGGATTTCCAACAAATGGTCAGGCTAAGGAACTTCCTACTGTCCATGGGTACGCCTCTGGCGGGACATCCCGAGAACCTAACCCGATCTCTACCAACATAAGGCCGGGTTACCTCTGTAACTAGGTAACTAATACTCGAGCATGCCACCCCCCGGTCCTTTGGGACCTTTATCCGAGGCGCCTCTAAACTACAAAACAACAACCACACAGTAAATGAGATTGAAGCCCACCACGTAGGTAAATAGCTAGGCTCCATACCATGATACCACCCTTTACCAGAAGGGAATGACACACCCTAAAGGGCGCGACCCTCATAACCTTGCCGCCTCTTGCCTGTTTCGACCATTTTCGAGGTGTGAGGTCCTGATGCAGTCTCGTCCACAAAGCTACGATTTATACAAAAGCCATGCTCTGATCACAAATGATCAACAAATGATCATCAACACTCAGCAGCACTCAGCATGCCACACTACCAAATTAGGAATATATCACAGATAACCTTCAACTACATAACCTCTGAGCTCGTACGTCTCAGAGAAGGGTGTTGAGCTAAGAGAATAAATTCTCCGCCACCAACAGATATGTATTTGAAAGAAATCTGCTTTATATCTCAAAGCGTAGTGTCAGACATACAACCATACAAGTCTGTTCCGGGTTCGAACAGAACCGAAGGCACTTCCGAAGAAGCCCTTGCAAATCCGGGTATTCATAATCCCGATCGGACTTCCCATCACTTAGGAAATCTCTATGCCGGAGCAACTCAGTGTGGAGACAATCGACAGGTTATCCTATCGTTCTTGAAGACACCCGGTCTTCACCACCGGTCTTCAAGTGTAATCCATAACATCGTATCAATATTCGAAATGGGTTATATGACACAAGATCATCTCCCGGCTAAACCGAATAATGAGCGCAATATTTAAAATATATGGATATGGGATTTCAGTTAAGTCACAACTTATAAAATCCAAAACTCTTCTTTAAATGGTTAAACAAATTACCATTTCAAATCTTTAAACAAAGAGATTTATTTCACAAAGTTCACCCAGTTTCACAAAGATCTATTTACGGTTTTCAAAACAATTTCCATTTCGATTGGATTCACTCATTAAATCTTTAAATTAAAGATTTAACTTATAGCTTTCGAACCGTTTCCAAAGGTTTATTCATAACCTGGAAAACCATTTTCGTTTCAAACTAGAAATCCTTTTAACACAAATTGGACGTTCATTTCTTATATGAAAGCTTTTATTACTTGAAAACAAATAGTTTTCGTTTCAAAAAAATTTGATTATTTTTGCACGAGTTAAAGCCTATGAATTTAAATTCAAATTCCCAAATCACTATATTTAAAATGGTTTAACCCATATAAACTTGTATAACATCTTTATCCCTAGTTTCAACTCATAGAATTCAGTTTCAAATTTTGAATTTAAATTTAAATCAAATTATTTAAATTTCAAAACTTTATCAAGTTATTCAAAAATAAATTTTATCTTGAAATTTCATTTCAAAAGCTTTTCATATTTAACCCGATTCCATTTCCAAACCATTTGAATTCAAATTGTCTATTTAAAAATCATTTCAAAAATCTGTAACTTAATCGATTTCCTCATGAAATTCATACTTGTGTGTGTATGGTGTGGTCCAGGGGTTTAACACAATAGTGCAACAACATCATCATCACAGATCAAAACATAGAAATATAGTTGATAAGCGGTATAAGCTACAACGCTTATCGTTCATTCACAGGTTCACAGATAATATACAAATGTATCACAAATAAATGAATAAAATACACATCTCAATCCACAGAACAAAATATCACAGATCAGATAGGACAATCAATTCAAGGCATCTCATACAATACAATCATTCATAAGTAAGGTCAAGCATTCAATAATCGTTCATAAGCAGGATTAATTAATTGTTTAATCCTAATTAACTCAATTTATTTCCAATTAAATTAATTACTTATGAATTAATTATCCAATCCTGATTTATTAATTACAAATCATTTGATATAAATTAATTTATCAAACACTTTAATTAATTATTCTTAATTAATAAATTATTCTTAATTAATCATATTAATTAAATTAACCTCTAAACCAATTACATAATTAATTAACCCCTTAATTAATTATTTTAAGAAATTAAACCTTTAATTACTTACCATAAAGTAATTACACTTACAAAATTTCATAAATGATTATCATTAATTAATTAATCTGATTAATTATTAAAATTAATCACATTAATTAATTATTTAAATAATCTTAGTTAACGACCTTCATTAACTAATAACAATTCTTTAATTACTTTTTTTTATTTAATCTCTAGTTATAAATTAATCTAAATCATTAATTCATAAATTAAATAAATAAGTCATTCCTTAATTATCTTATTCATTAAATCATTTTTAATTCCTTAATTATCTCTAAGGTAATCCATTTCTTTATTAATGACTTCATTAATATTAAAGTGTATTTAAAACATTACACTTCTAAATTTAGATGCAAATTTCATTTTGAATTTAAGATTCAAAATGATTATATATTTAAACATTAACCAAATTTAAATATCAACTTATAAACCTATATAAGAAAAGTTCTAACTAAATTACTTAAATTTTTATTTAAAATTGAAGCTTTAAAATACATTACATTTTAACTTGCAAATTCAAGTTAAAACAAATTATTTAACCTTTCATTCAAAATCTTTTTTATAAAAGAACTTTATCAAAATCCAATTCAAATATTTATTTGAAAAACAAATTACTTTAAAAAGCTATTTGATTTAAACTTGTTTAAAACATTCAGATTTAAAAACTGATTTAAAGCACAGATTTGAATTCAAGAAACTTGAATCCATATCTAAACATTTGGTTTAAACTTGGTTTTAAACTTTGATTTAAACTTATTTTTTTAAAACCTTGATTTAAATTCTTGATTTAAAATCCTTGATTTAAAATTCCAATTCATTTTAAATTCAAATTTTAAACTGGTTTCAAACCTTCATTCTAGAACTTGCTTTACATCTTCAAATTCAGTGTAAGTTTAAAAACTCAACACTGTCAGGTTTGTAAACAAAAACCTGTAGAAAAACAAAAAAACTCGAGCCTCACCATTTTACTTCGAGTTCAACACTGGAATTCTTCGAGTAAAACAGTCGAGTAACTCGAGAAAAATACGCGAGTTCATCCTACTTTCACCAAATACAAAGGAGAACTTCCAGGTTCCAGAACTCATGCATGGTGCACGTGCACTTCGCCGTCGAGCATCTCTGGACATTGCCTTGTCGTCGAGCAAGTCAACGACCATCCAAGAAGCCATCCCCAAACGCCAGAACTCCACCATCGTCTCGATTTTAAAATCGAGCATAAAAGTGAAACCTGGAAACACGAAAGCAACCCCACCTCAAACCTGTCATTGCCTCGTTCGCCACTCCCCGACCACCATAATTCATGAAATTTTGGCCATCACTTCGTCAATGCGACCTCTGCCTTCCCCCTAAATCACGCCGCACTCGATCCAACGAAGAAGACAAACGAATCGAAAAACAACACCACGCCAAAACTAGGTTTACGAGCAAAAACTGCTCGCCGCCGTCACCACGTCGAACTGGAACAACTCTAGTTATTTTTCCCAACACCACCGTAGGCTCCTCCACCTTCACGCGAAACCCCGACTGTTCTAGTGCCTCTGACCGCCGAAATTCGATCAAAATCCACTTTTTTTCATCTTCGAACTGCTCTTAAATCCTAGCTCTAAAAATTGTGATTTTAGCTTTAAAATTCATGATTAAGTATATGAATTCAAGTTGTATGTCTGAATTTGTAAATTGAGAAACTCAAATTTTAACCATTTTAGAGTTTTGCTCTGTTCTTTTAATTTCAAGAGATAATACTAAGTTGTTTTGATTTGAATAAAATTTTAATCTTAAGTATATGCTATAACAAACAATCTTTGTTTTAATCTTAACTCCAAACATCGAGTAGATCAAATGAAAATGAATTTTGAATCAAAATCCTATGTTTATAATCTTAGAACAAAGAACATTTATGAACATCAGCCTGCACATAAATTTCATCCATCATTCACAGAGAATTCATATATATATATATATATACACACACAAACATATGTATTCACAGATATATATATATATATGCAACAGATTTATACTTTTAAATTGTTTTAAAGTGGTGTTACTCACCTTGTTTTGAGAAGATGAACAGAGCCATTCAATTTGAAATAGGCTTGAAATTGCAAGCTGAAACCCTTTCTTGATTCTCTGGTTTGTATTGATTGTGTTGTTGTTTAAATTGAATTTTGTTTGTGTTTTTAGATGGTATTTACTTCAGATTTTACTTAGCTTTTGCTTGACGAAATTGAAATGAAGAAGCTGATATATATAAAAGAAGTTTACAGGGGATTGTTTGTACAACAGGGTGACATATTATTTTGTTTGTACAAATATATCAGAGATATTTTTTTCTTTGCTTGACTAGCCGATCTTTCTTCTTGCTTTGGTGGCTGATAACACTGTTTTGGTGGCTAAAAAAAATCTTATTATTTGTTTTCTTTCTTTTCTACTTGGTGGCTGATGATAAAATGTGTGCTAAGATTCAAGCATTAATTGCCTTTGTTTGTTTACATATAGATATTTAGATTTTTTTTTTCTTATGTCTTCTTATACAAGCCTTTCATATTTATACTTTATTTGTTTGTATGTAATTATTTTGTCTTGTTTTTGTTTTCTTTTTATGTCTTATTGTCCAAGCCTTCATAGGTATTTATATTCCTTCCTTTGTTCATACTTATCTTTATTTGTTCATAGTTGAATGTATAAAAATTTCTTGTCTTATGGCTCTATAAATATGTTGTTATAATTTTCCTATTGAAATCACTTTATATTTTAACTTATCTTATATATATCTATTGCTACTTCTAACTTAAATATGTATTGTCTTATTTCTCTATATACATATATATTTATATTTTGTTTATTTTACATTTTGCATTCATTCATTATTTATAGATATTTAACTTTTAAAGAAATCATTTTTAAAACTTAATTATACTTCAACAAAATAAACACACATATTTTTATTCGAATTTGGAGAAACTCAAATCAGTTTACGAATTAATTTCACAATTTTTTATTCAAAAATTAAATTAATTATCAAGTTAAACTTAGTTAAAATCCGGGATCGTTACACCGATGACAGTCAAACCACGAAATTTTCTTCCCATGCAGTAAAGAAAATGCTCGTGTTTCTTCTATGCAATAGGACAACCTAGACGACCAGTCGTACTCCAACCCGAAAGCATTGCATACGTAGGAAAATCACTTATAGTTCATAGTAGAGAAACAAACATACGAAAATTCTTTTTTTAGATGTCGTATCTTTCAACACCTTCTTACCACAATGTTTTCAACTCTTCAATCAACGATCGTAAATATTCGTCGATTCCTTACGTTGGATCATCGGGACCAGGGATGATAATAGTGAGAAACATACACAGAGTTTTCATACATATCCACTGAGGTAAATTGTAAGGTGTAACGATTATAGGCCAAGATGAATATTTTGAACCAAATTGAGATAATGGTGAAAATCCATCCATACATAAACTAAGTCTAACATTACAGCTCTCCGCTACAAAAGCGTAGTATATCTTATCAAAATGCTTCCATGTTTCTCCATCATTTGGATGTGTTAATGTATCTTCTTTCCACGTTCTCACATGGTGCCATCTCATATGATGAGCAGTTACAGAAGATGCATATAACCTTTGAACCTAGGAGTGATGGGTAAGTAATGCATACGCTTGTACGGAACTTTCTTTTCTTTCTTTTTATTTGGTTAGTATTTTTTCTGATTACATATTTTACAATTTCTAAGATTGTTGTCTTCTTTCCAAAACAACATGCAACCATTTAAACATGTATCTATTTTTTGATACGGTAAACCAAAAGCAGACATAAGTTTTTTCACTTCATAATGATTTTCGCACATTAAATTATCGAATGGCATATGCCGTTTTGCAGCTTGTACTATAGCTGTGAACCCGGCTTCTGTGAAGTTGTATTTTAATTTTGTTACAATGTATTCTGCAGTTACTGATAGTTGAGTACTGCTTATACAACCATCCCAAATGGGCTTCTTAGCAGCATCCAATAAATCATAATTTTTTCTCTACAATACTTGGTTCTTTTTCGACATTAACATCGTTACCATCAATTTCAACAGTAGGAGACATTGAACTGCTACATCTTCAACCATATTTTCTACGAGATTCGTCGAAAAAATTTCAGTATCCAGCTCCTCCTCCGAATGTAGGGGATTGGGTGCTATAAGTTCTCCATGATGATCCAACACCAAGTAATTCGGCACGAAACCATATTGGCGCAAATGAAATATTACCATATCCGGTATCAAATGCTTCAATAATTTGCATCTACTACATGGACAACGAATTTCTTCGTCATTCCCATACTCAAAGTGGGTTCAATAAAGACGTGTACACGATTTTGAAAATGTTCACTTATTGAGCTCCAATTTCTCTTCTTTGTTGGTACATCCGGCTTCGATCGATAAAATAATTGATTATTTTTCATACTTTAAAACATAAAAACGTATTAATCATTTATGTGTTGACATTTTATTTTTCAATTAAATCATACATTTAAATTTTCGCAAATATATAATATCATTATATTTAATTAATTTTCAAATAAATTTACACAAATTATTATATGAATATAATCTACTAGTTTTAGGTTATTGTTTTACAATTTGATGGTTGATCATCCTACTTCCCATTACAAACACAGTAGTAATTATATTCTGCAAATCATTTAATTTTTTTCAACAAAATTTCAGTAGCACTGCCCATTTGTTTTCTATATCGTACACATATGTGTGTACCCAAGGAATAAAAAGAAAGCGTTGTCGAAATTTTATGAACCGTTTAAAATGAAATGATTTGCAAAATATAATTACTCTATTGTGTTTGTAACTTGTCCAATACAGGGTCAAATCCGATAAATAATATATCGAATGAATATAAATGTCTGTTCTGTGGTAAAAACGAACACCCATACAATAATAATATACATATTTGTCAGACGAGGTCAAAAACACTCTAAGAGATTTATAAAAAGTACAGCGTATTATACAATAATTTATTTGTATTCTAAGAAATACATGCACTAAATTATCGTTTTTGTCATCTTAGAAATGCATATACTAAATCTTGAGCATCGACTCTAATTAATTCAAACTAGCCATTATGCTCGTATGCACTAATTAATCAACACATACACAACAATTAATGCATATATACACTAAATAGGTTTTTTCTCTCAACATTTAAATGATAAAAATTATAATAACAACCTAATTAGCATTAAATAGGGTATAACTAACAATTAATAGGGCATTATACAACCATAAAAATAAATTAACCCTAATTTAATAAATCAAAATTAATTGGGGTTTAGAAATAGAACATGATTAAAGATTGATGTAGGGTCTAGGCTTGTTGAGAGTGGATAATAATGAAGTTGAATATAACCGGGAAGGCGAGGAGGCTGGCTGACGACGGGGAGGTCGTGGTGGGCTAGGGATTTGGTTGATTTTGGAGGAGAGCGGATAATGAAAATTACTCTTGGCTTGGAGCCTGTATACGCGATATTTTCCGATGGCGCGGATGGCGAATTTATGTTGGTTTTCGATATGGCTTTTGACGGCCAGTATATTTTATTTACGAAAACAACACGGAGTTTTTCAACCGTGGGTAGCGTCGAAAATCGCCGTTGGCGACCGTCGTAAGCTTCCATCGCTATTTACTATATTCCTTGTAGTGTTTGTTGTGCACCGTTTCAGTTTACATCTGAATGTATTGTTGGATCATGGTGTTATGTGATAGTTGATAAGTGAACTGTTTTAATGTGTTTATTTAGCTTCTTCTTGATTTAACATTTTATCTTGTGGGTATCCATGCATTAATCATGCTTGTTTTATATATGCATATATTGTGACACCGAATGTGGATTGCATCGTATATATGCTTAATTAAAAAAATAAAACATTTTGGTGTATGTAGTTGAAATGATTGAACTTTGCATCACTGGTTTATGGAGAGCACAACGATTATAATCAATCAGCCGTATGACCTATGAATAATAAATTCTTTCATGATGTAGTGAAACCATGGTCGATCAAAACCACCATGCACGATCTGATGCTGTGTATTTGATGATATATGACAAACTAATATGATTCATAATTGTAAAAACAAAGCAACGTGTTCTTTTACAGTAGTAACTTCTTTAAATGAAAAATAAAATGTTATATTTGGTTTCAAATCTTTAAACATGCGAAACCTTACGTGGGGATATAATAATAATGAAGTAGATTAAATAAGGCGGAGTGAAATTGCATGGAAACTGTGTGGCTAAAGGAGAGAAAGGTTGGAAAGAGGAATTTGGTTGTAACATTGTAAAGTAGCGAGCATCATCTTCTAGGATTGAGTATCTATACATGTGTGAATTCCCTTTCTTTCTGCATTGGATTAAGCTTATCTACTCTCTTTCTACTTTAATTTATAAAATCATTTTTTCTGAAGATACTATTATTCACATGATCTTCAGTTAGCAGTTTGGCACATGAAGAAGATCCACTCAAATTTTCTCCTACAAATGTCAATAACTTCTCATATAAACTACTTATGTATATCTTCTTGATGCATTATTTATGTCAAGTTTCATTAGTGAATGTCCTTGGTGTTAATGGTATATCTGTTAATCACACTCCCCATACCCAGCTAGTGCTGACATGACCACAAATCTTACAAGTAGGCTTTGCATCAAACATCTTGCGTAGCATGTAGAAACACAAGTGCATGCATGACACAAGCACCGTGTCTGCATTTCTCTCCTTACACTTCCTACACTTGACACAAGGCGAGATTAGGATAAAGTACCTCAGGTTAAGAGTTGTATATGATACAACATGTAAGAACTTATCAATCGTATGAGGGGCTATGATTTGTTGAGCTTTTCTCAAGGTCAGAATCACAAGACATACGAGTATTAGTACCTACAAGTGAAGTCGAAAGACTTCTATATTTCGATTTGGGGTTTGGTGAAATATAAAATACCAGTGGAAGCTTTATTAGAAAAATGAAATGATAATATTTAACTTTTTTAATAATATATGAACATATGTTGTATAATGTTGTAATAATCTACGTAGATAAATTTATGCATTTAATCTGATTGATAGAAATGAACTAAATTAAAGATTGACAGACATAAATATATCATATACTTACTAATAAATGCTTCTTACATGTTAATGTTTCAATACCTATGCAAGTGCCTGATTTTGAAACTACTAATTACATTTGTAATTTGGTTGCTTACGTGTTTATTTGGTTGAGACTGTATATTACATTCTATGAGTTTTGAACTCTAAAAGCAATATAAGACTATGGTTGTTTGATCCGTATACTATCGCATATAAGTATTAGGGAGAATTAATTTAAAGGACAAAGATTTGTATATTTTTTGCCTCAAGCACACGACCTCAATATTTTTATCACAAGGGCAAACATTCTTTTAAAAATTATTCATAAGGACAAACATTTTCCAAAATTATTCATAAGGACAACAAAACTGCTACCGAGCTAAAGCTGATACCTAAAAACTGCTACCGATAACTACAAACTGATACCTAAAAACTGTTATCAATAACTAAAAACTGATACCTACAGAAAGTTGTCATTCAGGATAAAATATTGAAGGTCTGTCCTTGAGGCTAAAAAGCTGTGAAATTTTGTCCTTGACAATAATTTCCTGTAAGTATTATATGGAGAACGATCATAGTCCGTAATGTACGATACTTCGACGAAGTTAGTTCATCCAAAAAAAAAAATCTAATAAAGAACACTATGAGATTGAGTATTCAATTTGATTGATTATAAAAGAATCGTATTATGTTAAATGTAACACTAGCCCAAAATTATAATAAAAATCTTAGAATTCGATCACTGAACTGTCAGTTTGATCAGCTTACGTAAAACGCAACACATTTGATGTCCTTAAATGTTAAAGCTAATTGAATGCGCTTTTGTAAAGAGCTAATCATTATATCGTAGTAAGAGTTTTCTTTTGAATGGTTTGACCATTTAGAAAGGAAAACGAATATATAAGAGTAAATGTGATTAAAGGTACAATTAGGATGAAGAGAGTGAATTGTCACTTATGCTTTATAAAGAAACTTCAAAAAAAAAGAATTGTAATAGTAATGATTGATATTTAACATTGGAATAAAAAAAATATAATATCTATTCTAAAATATATTTTCGTATAAAAAATTGTTTTCAATAAGATTTATTTCTTTAAGTTCAAAATATTTGATCAAAGAACTCTTCACAGTAAAATACTTATGGTATATGAAATAAATAGCCTATATTAAGTGGATGATGGACTTTCGTATTCAGTACGTTATTATAATAATTGCGAAAATAGTGGGAGTGTACCATATAATACTTATTGATTGCATCAAGTTACGAAAACTATTTTCATAAAACATACCGAACATTATTTATGAAATAATGACTATTTTCAGTTTTTATTGAAAATAGACATGGTTATATATCAATGTAAATATTATGAATATTCGATATGAAATAAAACTATAATGTGATATGCTTTTTCACAACAAAAGTGATGCATCGCAAAATATTGAAATATCTAAAATTATTTACAACTATTTTGAAATTATAGACTAAGTCGTAGTTTTGAAAAATTATTTTATTATATGATTATGAATCATATGATAAAGGTTAATTATATCTCAACAATTAACGGCTATGCACCCATTTAGTAGGAGCGATATAAGGTTAATAATCTCTTCGAATTGATATATATATATATATAGGTTAACATAATCATAAATCTATTAATACCAAAATGGTTCCAAATACTTCGTTATATTCACCGATGAGTCATATGTAGTTTGTCTATGGTAAACTCATAGAGTATAAAACAGAAGTAAATAAAATAACATGCAATAAAATATAATTATTCGATTTGATTGAATATGTGAGTATAATGGAAAGAGTTCCAAATAGGCCTGTAAACGGATACTTTCGGATGCAGATAGTGCTATATCCGTATCCTTATCCGAAATCATTTTCGGATATCAGATATCCATATCCGCGAACGCGGACGGATATCAGATATTTATCAAATTTTTTTGAAACAGCTCACAAACATTAAATCTAAAAAAAATACAAAAATTTGATTTATTATAAATCCATTTAAGTATATAAAAATATTAAAAATAATAAATACATTAAGAAAAATAATTTGAAGTAGCAAATATTTATTTTTATATACATAATAATTTTTTTTACCTAGATAAATTAATAAAGAAAATCATTTTATGTATTAAAATACACAAAAAATAACTATAATCTTGATAAAAATTGGACGGATGATGATCAGATATAGATATGACCATATTCGCATATGTATCAATTTTGCAGATATCGAATAATTTTTCATAACTTGGATACGGATTTCGAAATTTTTGGGTACTCATTAACAGCTCTAGCTCCGAACGTACCTAAAAATGAATAAAAATTCAACCTCAAAATTCGCTACTCCTTGTGATACATAATGATGTTTTGATAAGTAGTAATCAAACTTTGTTAAAAGAAGTACGATTAATCGTGAATGAAGTTGAATTAACTTCTTTCTACAAGATCGTGTACTTAAGAGTAGTGCGCATGGTTAAAATTAATTTTGTTTAAAGAATGGTTTACAAAATCATACAGTACAACAGTTTATAGGAAAACCCATCATATCCTAGACCAAAGAGTTGGCAGGTTGTGCGAGTCAGAAGATTACACGTAATAATTGTTTGTGAGGGATCTTGTATGAATCATCCTAAAAGGAGTTTGGGATAACTTGAAAGGGAGTATGGATTAAGGATCTTAAGGCTAATTCAACACTAGAGGGAGGAGGATGAATAGTGTTTAATGGATTGTAAGACTTATAAGGACTAATATAAAAATTATGATATAAACAAATGCATAACTTAATCACGGAACAATCACAGAATCAAACACAGATGAAGAAAGTAAATAAAAAGCAATAAAAGGGAAGAATACACTGGATTTTATACTGGTTCGAAGTTACCCTACGTCCAGTTCTGCACCAAGGCAAATACCTCGTAAAGATTTTTATTATACCAATGTCGAGATTAGAATCCTCAATTTCTAAAGGCCTTGAGGTATCCTCCCGTCTTCGAGTCTGGGGCAAACTCTCTTGATTTACGGGACAACAGATCACCCAATTGATTTCCAGGCACAATCACACCTTATAGAGAGACTCGATAATCTTTTGATTACAAATTGATCCTATAACGCTGAATAGCACTTTGATCTTCGAGAGAGGGCAGAGAATCAAACAAGAATGAGATTTTAATTTGATTCACTTGAGAATTCGGCAGAATTTCGGCACGATTTTAAAAATATGAAAATTTTAGAATATGGATTTGTGGAGAAGAAGGAGTGAAGAAAATAAGAAAATAGTTAGTTAAAAAATTTGTTTGTGAAGGCTATTTATAGACCAGTAACAGTCATAACCATTTGTGAAGAGATTTAAACGAATATAAACTTCTTTTGAAAATTTAAACTTTTGAATTCAATTGCCACCATGTTGACATGGGGTATCGCATGACATCAACATCCCTTAGTTAAAAATAATGTAAAATTTATTTTGAAAATGGTATTGAAAGGAAAAAAACATGAAATGATTCTGGAGTAAAGTAAACTAATTTTCCTGTGTTTTAAAATAAAGAAGAGAGAAAACATATTTTTAGAACGTATATATAAGTCTGATTTTAAATCTCAAGTATATATATTATAAAGATTATTTAAAAATCAGAAGATAGTTAAAAAAACGAAGTTTAAAACAAGAGTTTATTTAAAAAAAAAATTTAAGAATATTTTAAGGCTAAAACATCTTTTTGAAAATCATTTGAATAGATTCTTTTTAAGGCTAAAATATTTTGAAAAGTAGTTTTGAAAATCATTTTGAAAAAAACATTTTGAAGTAGTTTTGCAAGCTTCTTCCTGCAGAATATTTCATCACATCGGGACTCGAGAACTTGTGCAAAACCAGGATGTTCGTGGGTTTGTAAGCCACTTGTCGTAGGTTTGTAAGCTATTTGTCGTGGATTTGTAAGCTACCAAGAAGGTAGAAATGGGTTCCATCCTAAATGAAATTTGGAATGAAGATTTCCATATTATTATGAAGTTTTTAACAAAACTAGACACATATCTTGAAATCTTGATACTCATGAGTCTTCAAATTTAATTTCTTCATTCTTGATCTTTATACCATACAGTCTTCAATAATCAATACCTGCCTTATATATATCCAGCATAATAATATTTATATATATCTAGACAATAGTGTTAGTATATAAGTTATAATAAAATAAGTTACAAAGATTGTTCTCATCAAAACCACTATCTCCAGTTTCTAACAATCTTCCCCATTTTGATGATTACAACCTTATAAAATATATTTACCACTTCGATCATACCATAACTTCCCTTTACACCAACAACTCCCCCTTACTCCAATCCTACTATTTTATATAACTTCTCCCCTTTTGTCATCAACGAAAAATAACCTATAAGCCTTGAACTTAATAGAAAATGAGATAAACAAACATATGACATAAGAATAATAACTATTTATGAGTGAAGTATAGCATCCTAAGTTAAATGGAATTTAAGATTTTATACACCAAAGATTGTTTTCAGAAGATCATTAATTAAGATAACACTTATATACAAATTAACAAACCAATATACAATCAAGAAAGAGAAAAACGAAAAATGCTTAATGAGGACCCTTAACTATTGGTGATTTATGGACCGTACAATTTGGATAGTGAAGATAAAAGTTTTCACGTTGTTTGACCAAGTTCCCATTAGCATCAAAAAGGACCTCTCCAACGTAAATCATGCTATTGTCTTCGTCTATATGAACATCTAGATTCGGTAGATGATTTTTTTCTTCTTGATCCTCTTGTGGTTCATCTAGTGGATCTTCTTCTTCAGAATCCATGGCTTGTGATGATTCTTCGATGACAATGGGATTGATATGGTTATCCAAAAGGAAGTTTTGTAAATTCCTAAGGAATCTATGATGCAGCTCAAGCTAGAAAAGAAGGGATAAGTTATACACGACTTATGGAAGAGAAGTTAAGCCGTCCACGACCTAAGAATGAAGGCTTGGATTGTTTCCGGGTTAAGGAAGGTCGGCAATGACCTAACAAGACACATGGGAAGGCAACACGATCTAAGCAAGCATTAGTGTTGGGTCGTGTACTGGTACTAGGTTGGCAACGACCTAAGGAATCACGAGAAGAGGAGATAGGACGGCCACGACCTAAGGAAGGTTCATCGGGTTTAGGTCGGTCATGACTCAAGGGAAAGGGAATAGGTCGGCTACGACCTAAGGAAAATGGAGTAAGTCATCTACGACCTAACAAATATACAGGATAAAGGAGTTACCGACCCAAGTTAAGTCGCATACGACCTAATGAGCTCCGACCTAATGAAATACGACCTAGTGACTTACGAGTTAACAGACTTGTCTTAGGTCGGGTACGACCTAGTGATGAAGGACGAGCTAATTGTGCCGAGTTACGACCTAAGATAGGTCGCTCCGATATTTCATTGAAGACAGTCTCGAGCTACGACCTAAGTTAGGTCGCGTGAACGACCTACGACCTAAGTTAGGTCGGGGAAAACTTTAGGTCGCCAATTGTTTGTGAGTCGCTGTATGTTGCATATAAGTTGAGTCGTATACTTGCTACGTCATGTGTTGTGTTGTGTTTGTTAGTTAGGTCGGGCTATTTTAGGTCGCTGATGACTTATGGTAAGTCGGCCGTGAATACTGTGTTGTAAATTTTGGGTCACGGGTTTGTTGGGTCGTGAACGACCTAGGTGTTGTACAGTTTGTGATGTGAGATGTAAGCCTATAAATAGACAGGTGGTATCACTTGTAATGGTGGTTGATTGTTGAATAAATTTCTTTGATTGCTTTGTGCTTTCTTCAAATTGGTAGTTGAGTGTAATCTCCTATCTCCACCTACGTCATTCGAGTGCGCTCGAATCAACGTTTGTTGAAGCCGATTCGCGGAATCAAGTGCGCTTGATCAACGTCGAAGAATCGTAGATCTTTGTTTCTCGGTATCGTGCGCGATCAACGAGACGAAGATAGCTAGAATCCGGCATCTTTGGATCAACGGATTTGGGCATTGCAGTATTTTCAACTCACCGATTGCTACTTACATCGATTGAAGTTTGTTTCGATTTATCCGCTGCGCCAGTTTTGGTATCAGAGCTAGACTTAGCCAATCATAGCTAAGCCGAGACTTGGAGCCAATTTTTGAAGTTGGAGTTTATCGTGTTCATCTTGAAGTTGCAACGAGTTTGAAGATTTTGATCCATTTCATTTTGGATCAAACTTGGAGAAGTGTTTGAATTTGAAGTTGCTTGGAGACCTTAAGCCGTGTAGAACTATTGCCGAGTCAAGGTTGAGGCCGTGACTTGTTGGTCTTGTGTTGAAGTTTTGTGCTCGATTTGTTGAAGTATTTGAGAAGTTTTGAAGTGTTTGAGAAGAGTTTCCAATCATGCCGCCAAGGAGAGCTAACCGTCATCAAAATGTTGAAGCGTTGTATAGAAGAGAAGAGGCCGAGCAAATGGAACAACGTATTAATGAGAAATTTGATGAAGGCATTGGAAAGTTAGAGAAGTTGATGAATGATTTGAATCAAACTCAAAGGAGGAGATCACCAAACTCGAACCATGGAGGAAACCGAGTTTCGCCATCGGTTACGGAAGCGAGGAGGGTATCACCGCATTCTTTTAGAGATAGAAGAGAAACATCAATTTCATCACGGAGAGATCATCATGACTATGGACATGAAGAGAGAAGAAGTCAACGTGAATTTGACAATGAGGCATATAGAGATGAAGAGAGACATAGTCGAAGAAGCATGCATGAACGAAGGGATGATAATGGTCGAGATCGATATAGACGTACATTTGATTTTGATGAAGAGGGTGATAGAGCTAGCATTCATTATCGAGATCGAGACCAAGTTCGAAATTCATATCGAGATGTGGATGAAGATCGTCGATGGGAATCGGGTATGAAGATGGAAATTCTAGAGTTCAAGGGTGGAATGGTAGCTGAAGAATTTCTTGATTGGTTGTCAAATGTGGAGGAAATCTTTGATTTCAAGGAGGTTCCGGAGAATCGAAGGGTGAAGTTAGTTGCTACAAGGTTGAGGGGGAGAGCTTTGGCGTGGTGGCAGCAAACTAAACTTACAAGGGAGAGAATGAGAAAGTCAAAGACTGAGTCTTGGGATAAGATGAAGAAGTTGATGAGAGCTACTTTCTTACTATACAACTATCAATCACTTATGTACCAGATGTTGCAGAATCTGAGGCAAGGTACGAAGTCTGTTAGTGATTATGCTGATGAATTTTACCAACTCATTGCCAGGAATGATATTATGGAAACGGAAGAACAGCTAACTGCTAGATTCATTGGGGGATTGAGAATGCAGATCCAGGATATGATTAATATGTTTGATCCTAGGTCAGTTGCAGAAGCACACCAGAAATCGTTGGCTTGGGAGAAACAAGGAAGGCGTGGAGGTGGTGTGTTTACTAATTCCAATAATCAAGCGAAGGGTGTTAGTGGAAGTTCTAATGTTCCTAAACCTGTTACAAAACCAGTGGTGAAAGAGGCTGAGAAGGCGAAGGTTAGCAGTGGTTTCAAATGTTATAATTGTCAGGAGTTGGGTCACAAAAGCAATGAATGTCCGAAGCCGAAGAAGAGAGCAATGGTTGCTGAGATTGAGGATGATGGTGAGGAGGCAGAATGTTTAAATGCACCTTATGTTGAGGAGGAAGAAGAATTATCTGGGGATGAAGGTTGTAATCTTATGATGAGGAGGTCATGTCTTACACCAAAGCAAGAAGAGGATTCTAGTTGGTTGAGAAGCAATATTTTTCTGTCGACATGCACTATTCTAGGGAAAGTTTGCAAGTTCGTTATTGATGCTGGAAGCTGTGACAATATTATCTCTACAGAAGCAGTAAGGAAGTTGAACTTGAAAACTGAGAAGCATCCTAAACCGTACAAGCTAGCATGGTTAAGGAAGGGTGGTGAAGTGAAGGTGTGTCGAAGAGCTTGTGTTAATTTTTCTATTGGGAAGAAGTACAAAGACGAAATTTGGTGTGACGTTGTAGACATGGATGTGTGTCATCTGTTGCTGCCGTGGCAGTTTGATAGGGCTGTGCAACATGATGGTCGTGCTAATAGCTATAGTTTCATGTTCGAAGGTACTAGAATCACTTTAGTTCCCAAGAAGCAGCAACAGAAGGAAAGCAAGCCAGAGGAGATCGAAGAACTGAAAACTTTGCTATCTTTGAAGGAGTTTGTTAAAGAAGTTGAAGAGGAGCCTGAAGTCTTTTTATTGATTGGGCGAGAGTGTAGTGAAGAGGTTGAAATTTCAGAAGAAGCAAAGCCAGTTTTGAAAGAATTTGAAGATGTATTTCCAGAAGAGTTGCCTAAGGAGTTACCGCCACTAAGGGACATTCAACATCAAATTGATCTTGTTCCGGGAGCAGTATTACCACATCGACCACATTACCGAATGAGTCCGAAGGAACATGAGGAGTTACGAAGGCAGGTGGAAGAGTTGTTAGAGCAGGGACGTGTTCAGGAAAGCTTGAGTCCTTGTGCAGTACCAGCATTGTTGGTGCCGAAGAAGGATGGAACATGGAGAATGTGTACCGATAGTAGAGCTTTGAACAAGATTACTGTTCGTTACAGATTTCCTATGCCAAGGTTGGATGATTTGCTAGATCAGTTGAGTGGGGCTACTATCTTTTTGAAGATTGATTTGAAGAGTGGTTATCATCAGATTCGAATTAGACCGGGAGACGAATGGAAGACCGCATTCAAGACGAGCGAAGGTTTATATGAATGGCTGGTTATGCCGTTTGGTCTATCGAATGCACCGAGTACATTTATGAGGGTGATGAATCAAATTTTCAGACCGTACATTGGAAAGTTTGTTGTAGTTTACTTTGACGATATTCTGATTTATAGTGCGAGCACAGAGGAGCATGTTCAACATTTCAGAAAGGTGTTAATTATTCTTCGTGAGGAACAATTTTATGCAGCTACGAAGAAATGTGTGTTCATGACTCGAAGTGTATTATTTTTGGGGTATGTTGTATCTGAGAAGGGAATCTAGGTGGACCAGAGTAAAGTTGAAGCTATTAGAAATTGGCCACAGCCGAGAACTATCACTGAAGTTAGAAGTTTTCATGGACTGGCATCATTCTACCGAAGATTCATTCCACACTTCAGTAGCGTGATGGCACCAGTTACCGATTGTATGAAAGGAAAGCAGTTTTCTTGGTTAGAGGAAGCGGGAGTTGCTTTTGAACGGATCAAAGAACTTTTGACGACAGCACCAATTCTTGTATTACCAGATTTTCTGTTGTTGTTTGAGTTACACACTGATGCATCAAAGGTTGGGATTGGAGGAGTGTTGAGTCAGAGGGGACGTCCTATTGCATATTTCAGTGAGAAGTTATCAGGGGCAAAGATGAGATATAGTACATATGATGTTGAGTTTTACGCTGTTGTGCAAGCTGTTAAACATTGGAGGCATTATCTATTTCGGAAAGAATTTGTTCTTTACACTGATCATGAAGCTTTGAAGCATTTACAGGGGCAGGATAAGATTTCAGCGAGACATGCATCGTGGATTGCATATTTACAGCAATTTACCTTTGTTGTTAAGCACAAATCTGGGGTGACGAATCGTGTGGCTGATGCTTTGAGTAGGAGAAGTCATTTGTTGACAACATTGAAGATTGAAGTGACGGGATTCGAATTATTGCCAGAGTTGATTGAAGAAGATCCTTACTTTGCAAAGTTCGATGAGAAAGTTAAGGATGGAAGTACTGATGAATTTGTGTTGGTTGATGGTTTTCTGTTTAAAGGAAATCAGTTATGTATTCCAGAGAGCAGTTTGAGATTGAAGATTATCAAAGAGTTGCACAAAGAAGGCCATGTGGGTAGAGATCGTACTTTGCAATTAATTTCTCAATCTTATTTTTGTCCATCGATGAGGAAAGAGGTAGAGAGGTTTGTGGAAAGATGTCATATATGTCAGGTTTCGAAGGGAACAGCGACAAATGCAGGATTGTATATGCCGTTACCTGTACCAACTAAACCGTGGGTTGATATCAACATGGATTTCGTTTTGGGTTTGCCTTAGAACTCAAAGGGGAAATGATTCTATATTTGTTGTGGTGGATAGATTTTCGAAAGTAGCACATTTTATTGCTTGTAAGAAGACGGCGGATGCTGTTCGTGTTGGTCAGTTGTTCTTTAAAGAAATCTATCGTTTATATGGGTTGCCAGAGTCTATTGTTTCGGACAGGGATACCAGATTTTTGAGTCACTTTTGGCTAAGTTTGTGGAAGATGGTTGGAACAAAGCTGAAATTTAGTAGTGCTTATCATCCGCAAACTGATGGGCAGACAGAAGTTGTTAACAGATCATTGGGAAATTTGTTGCGATGTCTTGTGCAGGATAATCTGAAGAGTTGGGACATGAAGTTATGCCAGGAAGAGTTTGCACATAATCATGCGGTGAATCGTAGTATGGGTTTCAGTCCATTTCAGATTGTATATTCAAATTTCCCAGGGGACCGTTGGATTTGGCAGTAGTACCACGATCGAAGGAGATAGTTAAACGAGCTGCTGATTTTGTTGAAGGATTGACAGAATGTCATAAGATCGTTCAGGAACGATTGGAAAAGACGAATGAGAAGTGCAAGCGAACTGCAGATTTGAAGCGACGAAATGTTGAATTTAACGAAGGTGATATGGTGTATGCTGTGTTAACGAAGGATCGTTTTCCAGTGGGCGCTTATAACAAACTGAAAGCCAGAAAGATTGGTCCTGTGGAAGTTGTGAAACGGATTAACGACAATGCTTATAGGTTGAAGCTACCGGAGGATGTATACACTTCTGACGTGTTTAATGTTAAACATCTTGTACCATATTATGGGGATGAGCAATCCGATGTGGAAGAATTTACAAATTCGAGGACGAATTTTTCTCAACAAGGGGAGGATGATGCAGCTCAAGCTAGAAAAGAAGGGATAAGTTGTACACGACTTATGGAAGAGAAGTTAAGCCGTCCACGACCTAAGAATGAAGGCTTGGATTGTTTCCGGGTTAAGGAAGGTCGACAACGACCTAGCAAGACACATGGGAAGGCAACACGATCTAAGCAAGCATTGGTGTTGGGTCGTGTACTGGTACTACGTTGGCAACGACCTAAGGAATCACAAGAAGAGGAGATAGGACGGCCACGACCTAAGGAAGGTTCATCGGGTTTAGGTCGGTCACGACTCAAGGGAAAGGGAATAGGTCGGCTACGACCTAAGGAAAATGGAGTAAGTCATCTACGACCTAACAAATATACAGGAGAAAGGAGTTACCGACCCAAGTTAAGTCGCATACGACCTAATGAGCTCCGATCTAATGAAATACGACCTAGTGACTTACGAGTTAACAGACTTGTCTTAGGTCGGGTACGACCTAGTGATGAAGGACGAGCTAATTGTGCCGAGTTACGACCTAAGATAGGTCGCTCCGATATTTCATTGAAGACAGTCTCGAGCTACGACCTAAGTTAGGTCGCGTGAACGACCTACGACCTAAGTTAGGTCGGGGAAAACTTTAGGTCGCCAATTGTTTGTGAGTCGCTGTATGTTGCATATAAGTTGACTCGTATACTTGCTAAGTCGTGTGTTGTGTTGTGTTTGTTAGTTAGGTCGGGTTATTTTAGGTCGCTGACGACCTATGGTAAGTCGACCGTGAATATTGTGCTGTAAATTTTGGGTCACGGGTTTGTTGGGTCGTGAACGACCTAGGTGTTGTACAGTTTGTGATGTGAGATGTAAGCCTATAAATAGACAGGTGGTATCACTTGTAATGGTGGTTGATTGTTGAATAAATTTCTTTGATTGCTTTGTGCTTTCTTCAAATTGGTAGTTGAGTGTAATCTCCTATCTCCACCTACGTCATTCGAGTGCGCTCGAATCAACGTTTGTTGAAGCCGATTCGCGGAATCAAGTGCGCTTGATCAACGTCGAAGAACCGTAGATCTTTGTTTCTCGGTATCGTGTGCGATCAACGAGAAGAAGATAGCTAGAATCCGACATCTTTGGATCAACGGATTTGCGCATTGCAGTATTTTCAACTCGCCGATTGCTACTTACATCGATTGAAGTTTGTTTTGATTTATCCGCTGCGCCAATCTACCTTGCCTATCTTGTTCTCTAGCCATTCGCAGTTGACTCATTTGAATTTCCATCATCATTTGAAGCAAATCTTCTCTTGTAATTTGATGACTCGTACGTGTGTGGAACGTTGAAAAGGACCAGAATGAGGAGAAGTAGGTGAAGAAGGTTCATTATTAGAGGAGGAAGCCACTAATTTACTGTTTTAGAAGTCTATTACAGAAAATAGAACAAAGAAAAAGAGTAAAAATTAAAATATATAAATATATAACCAAATAACTTCTTTTAATGGGAAATTCAAATTTGAAAATCTCGGTATGTATGTCGACATAGGGGGATGGGTCATGTCGACATGCCCAGTTTAATTTTTGAGAAATTTTTATTTATAGTATTTATTAACTATACTTGTATTATTTATAATTTATATTTCAGTTAATGAACATATACCTAAATCTTTTCTAAATTTAGTAAAGTTTTGTACATTTAATGGTTTGGTTAATATATCAGCAATTTATTTTTCAGTATTAATATATTCAAACACATCGTTTTTAGGGTACCATAATCTAAAGTATGTTTTATATATCTTTAAATTATTTTAACAGGTTTTAAGTGAGTTTCTTTAGGTTGTGATTGATATCTCGTATAGAGACAGACACTATGCATGATGTTAAGATGTAACGACCCGTAATTTCCGATGTTTAAATTTGTTATTTTAATAAGATTTTGGTAATTAAATCTGAAAGAAATATTTTTATGAATTAATAATGAGGATGAAAGGTAATAATGTTAATGCAAGTTAATAAATAACTAATTTAGTGCAATCCCAATTAATTGAAACAATTGTAAGGTTATAATTGATTGTAAATAGTAAATTAGGAAATAAATTCAAAGTAATATTAATTGATGAAATAATACGTAATAAACTATATTTTGATAAAATCAATGATAGGTAAGTAATTATAATATTTGTTGGTTGATAATAAAGTATGAATGTGATTGTTAATGTTGACTGAATGAAATTGGCAATTTTTAATGTTATTTCAATCAATTGTAATGGTAAGCTAATTAGGATTAAAAGTTATATCAATTGATGAAATAATACGTAATAAACTATAATTTAATAAAATCAATGATAGGTAAGCAAGTATAATATTTGTTGGTTGATAATAAAGTATGAATGTGATTGTAGATGTTGATTGAAAAAAATTGACAATTGTTAATGTTATTCAATCAATTGTAATGGTAAGCCAATTAGGAATGTAATTGTAGAGCTTAAATTGGAAATAATTGTAAATTTTAACAAGGAAGAAAATAAATGACCGTATGAATGTAAATTCCAATTGATTGGAATAATAAATGTCAAAAAAAAGAATAATATATTTCTCTTTGCTAAATAAAAAAATCATATGTTTATTTATTTGAAATGTTGGTAGCTGAAAAATTTATTACAAAAATAAGAAATTAATAACATTTGGTTTGTATACGATATTTCCGTAAATACGTTAAATTACTATAAAAAGGAATTGATTTGCCTCATTCAGTTTTACCTTAGAAATCAATGACAATTAATGTGATTGGAATCTTTTAATTAAAAAGTGGGAAGATGTTAATTGTAAAGATATAATGAAATAAACCGGGTGATTTATTTCCAATTAATTAAGTTTATGTTTCAAAATTTAACGCTAGTTTACTACATATATGTTTATACCTAAATTTAAACTTATGTTTTAAATCCAATTAGATCACTAAAAAAACTATTTAGGTTTGAAATCTCATATGTTATTAATTTAAATGTTAATAGAAGATGATAAAGGGGGTAAAATAGATTTACACTTGACTATTTCCTCTTCAAGTAGACTTTATTAGATCTTAATTACAACATAACTTACCTTTCTATCGTCACTTTTCTAATTTACTCTTACATTCACTGCCTCCTTATGTGGATTATTTTCGTACCTTTTATTTATGAATGTAAACTATAAGTGGCGATAAAGATGTACATATATACATTATACACATGTTTATATTACCTTTTTTATGCTATCATATTTTTGAATGTATGTTAATGCATTCCTTGTAAAACATTCAATTGAAATGTTAACATGTTTGTTTAATTCCCAATCTAATCACAAAGAGGGAGAAATGAAATTTTCTTAATGCTGTATATTATTTTAATTTATGACACAAATTTGTGTAGAGAATTTATTTTCATTTATTGTGTGTTAACTAAATAATTAAAGGATGTTAATTTTGGTATGTTTAGGGTTAACAAAATTAATTAAGTGAACGATTGTTTTTGAAATTTGAATTCTAAAAGTTTGTTTTACAGTATAGAGTTGGTCCATTCGTTTCTTTTCTAATTAATAATTGCCGCATTCTTTTCATTATTTCTCTATTTGTTCCATTACTTCATTCCGTTTGCATTGTCCGGAGCCTTTCTATTTCGCAAACATGAACTACTTTTCATATTTTTCATTCTTTCTTTTACCAAGTTTTAATACCTGCTGCTTTTAAAAGGTTGTTCATATTTACTATATTTCAATACCAAGTTTGTTCATATTTACTTTATTTTTTTTCGTTCATTTTCCAACTTCATTTTCTGAAATATCATTTCATTTATTTCTAATTAATAGCTGCCTCTCTTTTCAAATCTCTTTGGCCCTAAACCTAACTCTAACCTTATAAATAAGATATAATGCAAATGAAACCCCCAACCTCCATTCTAATCTTCTTTTTTTTCTTTTTCTTTTTTTCTTCAAATCTCCTTATTATCTCTCATTTTAATTTTTCCTTCCTCTTCAAATATTATTCTTCTCAAATTTTCTTCTATTTCAAACTTCCTTCTTTCTTTTCAAATCTTGATCTTCTCTTCCATTTTCAGTTCTTCTTATTTTAATCCTTTTCTTTTTCAACTCTTCTTTTTAAATCTTTTTTTTCAAACCTTTTAAAAATACAAACATTCGTGCATATATACATTAATATTATAAGGAGGAAAATTAAAGTAAATCGAAATAAAAGAAAAACTATGGAACAAAACTAGCAATCAAAAAGGAGACTAAGGAAACATAGAGCGGAGCTATTGATTAGAAGTATATTATTTTTAGATTCCTATAAAGTGAGTGTTTTAACCCACTCACAACTTCTAAAATTTCTTATGTTTGTTAAATTGATTTATGATGTGATGAGAAATTTATTTATGACTATTTGGCATATTTTAAATCATCATCTCGGTTTATTTGAATTTATTTGTATAAAATAGTTATTTAATTTATTATTGAATGTAAACTGCCAGTAAATACCTGTTATTTATTATCTGTTCTATATTGATGTTATTGATTGAACTGGATGGTGATTGTGATATATGTTTGATGATTGATATTGGATGAATGGATATTGTATTTTATATTATTATAAACTGCAAGTTGTTATGGATTTTTATTTCATTCAGGATTGCAGTTTGAAATGATACATAACGTATTTATATTTTAAATTACGGATTGAAATGATAAATATCTGTATCACTAGACCATAGGATAGAAAATTATATACAAACACATGGTCTATATATAAAAATATTTTGAAATGATTTCTATGGTTTTGTAAAGAAATATATGGTTTTAGATAAATATTGATTTTTGATATTATATAAATGTTATTTTATCCTTGATTTTAAGCTATGTATAATTTGTTTTAATATAGAATAAGCTCAACAATAAGTTTGATTTTTATTGAAGATAACATGGTTTAGTATTTAAATTATATTTTAATATAGAGCTTATAATGATTTAAATAAAATTAAGGTTGGAAGATAAATTTGAGATTTATTTGAAATTGAATTTATTTAAGAATTAAACTCAAATAAGCTTGATGTGAGATTTGTTAAATTTGAAATTTTAGAGGGTATGATTTTTATAACTTGGTTTTGGTTTAAGATGAATTAAATGAATATTTCAAGTCTAAATAAATTGAAGGAAATATTTAGTTATTTGAAATTTGGGTTTTATCCAAATGATAATGGATTTATTAAGTAAAATATTTCAAAACTAAATGATTGGAAATTAGATTTGATATATATATATATATATATATACATGAAATTACCAAACTTAGTTTTGAAATTGTTGGGTACTTAAAGTTTGAAATATATTGAATCAGAAATGGTTTATTCTGTGGATCAAATCTGTTTGAAATCGATACAATTTGGAATAGTTTATTTGGAAACTGAATTGTATTGAAATTTATGATTTGGGATTTGGTTAAATTTAAAATTTAGAAATTCGAGTTGTTTTGAAATTGATTTGTGAAATTGAAGAAGCTATTTTATTATATAAAGTATTTTAAATATTTAAACCATTTAAGTGATGGAAGTTATGTTTCAAAGTTATGAGTTTCAAGATATTATAATTTGAAAGTGTTATATTCAAGTGTTTTGATTTCGAAATGTTACAACTTTGAAAGTGTTACGATTTTAGAAAAGGATATATTTGAAATGAAAATGATATAGTACTGATTTGTTTTTTCAAAAGGCAATGATATTTGGTTTTAATGCATAAACTATTTTGAAAATGACCGCGGTGTTATAATAACGATTAGTTGTTAAAGAGACCGGGATCGGAAGTTGTCATACTCTCTGCCAACTCCGAAAACCATTTAACAACCGTGTACGCGATGGAGATTCCAGAATGAAGTAGGATGGTGGTGGCGTTCCTTTAAGGTGTATATATATGGACCCGACTCCCGTGAGTTGGCATAAGGTGGCTAAAAGAGGAGCGATTGACGGGCTAATGAGGTAGCTCATTTGATCAGACACATCCCTTCGATATTATACTCTGACTTTTGGATTGATTCGGTGGCCAGTTTTGATTTGGGGGTGTGGCTCGAGGTGGGCGGTAGCTACGCGCTATGTGTTACCACCGGTCCGGAAGCATAATTGGTATATATACCCTGGCATTGCCTATTTGTGCCGTGTCACCTACCCTAGCGCGCCTTGTTCGAGTTTGGTTTTCTCCCATAGCCCATGTGGTATCCTCTGGTGGCTTCTCGATTGGGAGGAACCATGATACTGGATGGACTACTGGGACTATTACGTGTTAAGGTGGAAAATGTAAAGCCTTAACGCTATTCAAAAGTAAGTTTGTTTTACTATAGATATTATTTTAATAGCGAAATATTACTATATAGTAAATAGTTTAACGGATCCTTAAGAGATGTGAATCCCGAGCATCTCTTAAGTTGCTGCAGTCACGTTTGACACTGGATAGGGGATGTCAAATCCCGTAAACATCGCTGATGCCGTTCCACTCATATTTTACTGTTGATTTAACTTACATAAGATCTTTTAGTTCTGACTCGAGTGTTTTGCCTTTTCTATTCACTCGGGTCAGCCTGATCATTTCAGGATTCGAAGACTTTATTTCTAGAGGACGAAGACGAAGATGGTGTTACTATTATTTATTATATCATTACACTGCATTCATACTGTTCCGCTGCATTATTTATTTATTCTCTGGTATGTGTAACTCTGATATGTGTTGTATAAGTATAATCAAATGTTTTGTAAAACAGCTTCATGAACTGTTATTTGATTATTATATTTTGTCATTCCGCTGTGAGATTCTGTTTTGTTTTATTTCTTTCTCCATTTTTCTTATTTACCCCAACACTAATCCACTCTTTTGTATGGTTCGAGTTGGCACGTGTGTCTGCTTAAGCGTACAAAAAGACGGGATGTTACATTTGGTATCATAGCTTTGGTTTAGCGATAAACCTTATATTTGTGGGGTCTGGCTCTTTATTAATAGGGTAGTAATGCCCTATGATAAGTCATTGAGTGTGTGTATATATATGAGAGAGCGTATTTGTTAGTATTATAAAAAGTTTTATATTGTGTTGATTTGTTCCGTTTGGTATTTATAAATTCTTGTTGGTGCATAGGACGCTATGACATCAATAGGGATTTCTAAACACTAAATAGGACAGACCGACACAATGTTTGTTTTGAAATATAGGTCAATGAAATAATTTTGCCTATTATATTTTTTGTATATAAAGTAATAAATTTTTAAAGGTTATATTTGTTTGTAATAGATTGATTGTTAGTTAGTGGAATTTATAAATATTGATTTGGAAATAAGATCTAAAATAAAATAAATGAAATTTGGAAATTTTAGAACTTAAGTCTGGGACATTGAAAACTGCTTTCGAAGGATTTGGAATATAATAATATTGTTTATAAGTATTTTCTGATATAAATATTCCAATGTAATTAGAAAGAATTGTTTTAAAGAAACTTTGAAAAGAAATAAGTTTCTGTACTCCCCTCTCCGTCATTGGAAAATAAGTTCGACGATGAGTGCGCGCATCATCGATGTTCATTTTTGAGTTTCGAAGTAGGAATGCCACTGTAGTAGTTTTACTGCAGATTTATTTTGATCAACAAATATAAATTTTAAATTGTTTTTGTAACGACCCGATATTTTCAACCATTCGCATCCATTATAAGTGTATAGGTAGACACTTATGCCGGAATTGAATTGCTCAAAATACCGCGTTGTAATTAAAAATTTGGCAAATCTCAGAATATACAGTAAATAAAAATCACAGATCACAGACACAGAGTAATAATAATGCAGCGGAAGTAAAAATAGATAGTAGTTCATGAAGCTACTGTATAAAAATATCAGAGTTGCATAAAATACAACAGAGGAAATAAAGTACAAAAGAAGTCTCACTTCATAGATGTCAACTAATACAAGAGCTGAAAGGAACAACAGATTTCAAAAGATAAACTTGACAAGTAGATAATCTCCAGCGATTCAAATCTCCAGAAAGTGGAAATCCAAATTTGTGAATAATCAGGCTGACCCGAGCGTAAATAAAAATATAAACACTCGAGTCAGGACATACATACTTATACAATGTAAACCAACTCAAGTGAACTGTAGTAAAGATACAAGTAACTTAGAAAATGCTTGGGACCGCCCATCCTCTAAGGATCCGTTAAACTATTTACTATGTAGTATATTACGCTATATACAGTAGTGTCTAATCAGTAAAGTATAATCATATAGAAAATAGCGTTAAGGGGATGGTGAACCTTAACACGGTCGGATCTTTAAAACCAAAATCGTAGTGGGCTCGATATAAGGATATGACACGGCACGCGAGGCAATGCCAGGGTGGATACACCGTTTGCACTCCCGGACCGGTGGTGATGGCAAGCCAGCAGCTTCCGCCCACCTCGAGCAATACCCCCGAATCAAAGTGGCGCCACCAAATCGAATCACAACAG
The DNA here is from genome assembly GCA_030765085.1 of Allium cepa. Lineage (NCBI taxonomy): Eukaryota > Viridiplantae > Streptophyta > Magnoliopsida > Asparagales > Amaryllidaceae > Allium > Allium cepa. The sequence continues at coordinate 105,469,965 of CM060942.1, read as the reverse complement.
CAATAGAATGGTTTTCGATGGAGCATGCTCGATGAAAGGGTGCGACCCTTTGTGCAGCCCGGTATAGCTCCTGTTTTAGTCATATATGCCAACTCACGGGAGTTGGGTCCACGTAATATACCTCGAGAACGTCGCCACCATCCTACTTCATTCTGGAATCCCCACCGCGTACACAGTTGTTAAAGTGGTTTTCGGTATTGGCCGGCTATAAGACAATATCCGATCCCGGTCTCTTTAACAACCAATCGTTATTATAACCCGTAGTTATAACCTTTTAAAACAATATTTATACTTCAAAATAAAATATTATTTCAACCCAAATCTTTATCAAAATAAAGATTAAATCATTCCAAAATATCATATCTTTCGGATCTTCTTTTCAAATCATTTTAATATCAAAATATCATATCTTTCAAAACTCCATTTTCAAACCATTTTAATATATAAAATATCATATGTTTTCAAAACCACATTTCAATCATTTAATATATCAAAATATCATATCTTTTTGAAACCACATTCATTTCAAATCATTATTCATTTTATTCAATTTAAAATATCCTTTCAATCCATATTTCAAAACAGTATATATTCCAAAAACATTTTTAATCATTAAAATGAAGTTATTACGTTTAATAATTAAATTATTAAATTTTCAAAATTTTCGACTTTCAAAGTTCATTTATTCACTTAAGTTTATCAAAGCAGTGAAAATTCACTTTTCGTGGCATTTAGAAAACGCTACGGAAAAATACATTCAAAACAGTTCAATTTAACAAAAGACAACATTTTACAATGTTGTAATAGGGTTTACTTAAATTTCGAATAAACTTAGTTAAATTCAACAATTTATAGCACTTACAAAAATTGCTATAATAGCCTTTAATTCAATTTAGTTTTTTAGTTCATTATCATCAACTACAGCATTTTCAAATGCTGTAATATCATTTACATTGTAATTAATAGCATTTCAAAAATATAGTCAATTAACTTCAAATATTCAATAAAATTTCTCAACCAATTATATTTTTATTTAAAACATTTTTAACTTATAAAATCATACATTTTCACGTTTATAACATCATTTAATTTTTCCTCAAGTTCATGATCTTATAAAGTTAAATTTCCATTCAAAAATCAAGATTTAATAATAATTCACTTATTAAATTGCAATGTTCAATTTTAAATCCATTACATTAAATTACAACTTAACACTTAAGTTCAAATTCTCAAATATAACTTAATTTTATTTTTATTTACTTAACTAAAAGTTCACTTTTAAGTCAATTTCATAAACTTCCAATTTTAGTTATATTTCAAAATTTCAACTTAAAATATTCTTTCATTTCACATTTCAAATTTGTTAAAAATCATTAATATGATATAAAATCACTTTTATTCATTTAAATTCAAATTATCATAAATTTATCATAATTTCATATTCAATTTAATTTCCAATTATAATTAAATCAAATTTTCCAAAATAACTTACGTTCAAAATTTTCTAACTTTTCATTAATTCATTTCACTTACAATTGTTCAGAAAATCAATAATACTTTACAAAATTTATTTCTAATAAATTTTAAATCAAAATATTATAATAATTACATTTCTAAAATATTTTAAACATTTTAGAAAAACATATTTTAACTACGGGCCTGTATATAATTTTCTACGCTAGGTAAAGTGATACGGGTAATATATCATTTCAACCCGTAATTTACAAAGAAAAATCCGGGTTTTATCACTTCAAACCCGCAGTCCCAAGTAAAAGAAATAAATTTGAAAATCATTCAGGCCTATCATTTCAGCCCATAACGATTTTTCCCTAATCTAAAGTCCGTTCGGGTATGTATCATTTCAACCCATAGTGATTCTAGTCTACAGGAAACTTGCAATGGTGATAAACAGATATGAATGAACAGTAACAACATATATATAATAACAGATGATATGACATGAAATTTAACAGGTTTAACATCATATATAAATAATCACAGTCAGTTATAACATCACATAAAATTCTACACATTCAATTGTTGTTGTTTCACAACTGCATAAGTATAAACGTCGTGTGAGTTTTACTCACCTTTTATGGCTGGAGATTTCAATACCAATGACCCAACTGATTCCAGAAGGCACGATGACACAACAATAGGCTCATGTGGGAAGAGATCCAAGCTTAGAACTTGTGTTACAACCCAAAACAAAATATCCAAACAAACACAAATTCAATAAAACTAGATATGAAATAACTTTGAAATAAAAAGGAATAAAAAGAGATATGAATGCAATGACTTTTGCCTTGCTTTCTCTATTCTTTTGCACGACCTAGGCATTTATTTAGGTCAGGTTTGACATGACTTTGGCTCAGGTTTGATCATAGGAATGCATGGCATAAAGGCTAGAACATGTGGTGGAAGTTACAACCTAAGAATATCAAGAGACTAGGCAACATAGTGTAGTTTTGGTGCACCACAAGGCTCGTCTACATGCATTGTTTGGCTCGGCTCTTGATGTTTCAGATATGGACAGAGGTTGGAGGGGTGTGTGATGATCAGGTAAGAGGCGGTGGTTGCTGCTATGGTGGTGGTTAGGGTGGTGGTTGAAGTGGATGAGCAAGAAAAGGCCAAACAAGCATAGATCTAGGCTTTTGGTTGCATTTGGAAGAGTTTGACCATCAAGGGGTGTTCGGCCATGGTCATGGCTGTAGGCTTAGATGGTGGTGATGGTCGGGAAGAGATGGAAGGGGGTGGTGCCCGTGGAGCAAGGGGGAAAGCCGCTCCAATCAGGGGAGAAAGCAAGGCAAATTTGCATAGAAATAGGATAAAAAGTAGAAAGAAAAGAGGAATTTACCTAAATTTTTTTCTTCAAGATGGGGGCCATGATTTTTAGGGTTTTGGAGCTTTGAAAATTCGTGAATAACAGGAGGAAGTCCGCTGGAGGAAAAAAAAAAGAGGAATAGTTAGGGTTAATTGGTGAAAGGTTAGGTTAAAAGTAAAAGGGTGGACTATAAAGGCCCATAGGAAGATAGAAAGTTTAAGGCCTTTCAAATTTCTCTTTTCTATTTTGTAAATACATAAAAAACCTGATAAAATAGATAAATAATCTCAGAAATAATGTAAATAAGAAAAATAAATAAATACATTTTCAATTATATAATTTATATAAAGAAAATATCAATATATGTGAAACTAGGCTAAATAAATTGAAACAACCCAAATAATCTTTGGAAAAATCTATTTTTAATCAAAATACATATAAAATTAATATTAATAAAGTATAAACACAGCAAATAAAAGTGAATGTATAAAATAAATAAATAAAGTAAGGAGTGGCTAAAATAACTGATGAATTGATGACAAAAGAAACTGTAAAAGAAACGTAAAACGACATTACGTTTCTTAGCCTTTAAACCTTTCAAACTTCTTAAATTTGTTTACATAACTTGATATTCTGGAATTAATAATAATAACAGATAAGATTTCGAAAATTTATCAAAATATAAATATATACATAATATTTATTAAATATATAAAGTTAAATTAAAGAAAATAGCTAAAATAGTAAACTAGTCTAGAAAATTTGAAATTACATGAAATAAATTTTAGAAAATTCATATGAGCTTGTAATATATTTTTAAACATAAATAATAATATAAAATAAAAGTACATTCACAAAACAAATAAAAAAAATTTAAATATAATTTTAATGAAGAAAATAGCAGAAAATAAGAAAACAACCTTAAAAAATAGGAAATAAATACAGTAAATTTTTGAAAAATTCTATTATCATTATAAAGCTATCCAAAAGTCAAAGTATACATAATATAATATAAATATACAAGTTGGAATAAGATATATCAAATAAAATGTCATTTATAAAATTTAAAATAAAGACTATTGCTGAATAACCCAATATACACACAATATTGAAAACAGTATAACTTTTGCAATTTAAATCCGTTTTCAACGAAACGAAAAGCAGTGTTCTTAAAATTTTATGTACTTTCATGATAAAAGATAAAATTTAAATTTTCAAACTTTTAAAAATTTAAATTAAAAGTCAAAGTTTGATTAATTTGACCAAAATTCACTTTTTGGAAAATATTCTTTTTAGTCATGTTTTGAAATGATAATTCATATCAAATCTAATGTTTATATTGAAAGTAACAAAATTAATCATTCAAAATAAAAAAAATAAGTTTTTAAATCAAAATTTAATTAAAATAATTAAAACATACAAAAAATATAAATCATAAAATACAGAGTTGTTATACTCTCCCCCACTCAAAACTTTTCGTCCCCGAAAAGGAATGAGGTACGGGAAAACACAGGAAAAAAAAATAGAGTGAAATATGATTAGGACAAGATGGCAAGGAGATTTAAATTATACCTGATAACTATTGTTACAGGTATGTTTAAAAAGGTGGAGATGATCTTTCCAAGATTCTCTAAAATCAAGAACTCAAGCACGCAAAATAGATTCAAATGAGTACCAAAGATTATCAAAGATTATAGAAAGATGCCTATACCAGACTATAGCAAGATAAGGATGATAAGGACAACCAAAAGATAGTTTGAAAAACAAAATAAGGAAATAAATTTGAAAGCATGGAAATTTCAACTTAAATAGAGAATAAATCTTTACACAAGTTAAATAAATCTTAACTATCCCAAATTTCATTATCTTATTATCCAATCATCTTAAATTAACAATTTTTAAAACCATGGGTTTGAAAAATAATCATTTATTACACTCACAATGTACTTAATAAATTTAATTCTTCTTTATTCCTAATTAAAATTAAATTTATTCCTCTCACTATATTTATCACTTATGTTAAACATACTTACACTTATTATAACTGCTTTCTTTCATTCTTAGTTCTTTTAACATCATTTTATTGTAAGTTATTCAATTACCCTTTATTATATTTACCTTTGTTAATCATTTTATAATTAAAATTTAAGTGTATAACATTTATTATAGGGGAAATTAATTTAAAGGACAAAAATTTCTATATTTTTTGTCTCAAGGACACGACCTCAATATTTTTGCCACAAGGACAAACATTCTTCTAAAATTTATTCACAAGGACAAACATTTTCCAAAATTATTCATAAGGACAACAAAACTGATACCGAGCTAAAAACTGATACCTAAAAACTGCTACCGATAACTACAAACTGATACCTAAAAACTGCTATCAATAACTAAAAACTGATACCTACAGAAAGTTGTCCTTCAGGATAAAATATTGAAGGTCTGTCCTTGAGGCTAAAAAGCTGTGAAATTTTGTCCTTGACAATAATTTCCTGTTTATTATAACCACTCAAATTTCATTTATAAAATCTTTTTATATTGTATATTATCCAATTACATTGTTAACTTCTGAAATTAAGGTAAGTTATATTTGAATGCAATTATATTATACAAATAAAACTTTCCAATTCAATTCTCTCAAGTTTAATCATTTATCCAAATTTTTGATTCTCTTTTTATAATTGAAATTATTATTTAAAATAAAATTTAAGAATTGTATTTCCGATTTCTCCAAACCATTTAGAGATAAGTAATAATATATATATAATATGTCAAATCAAATTTCAATCATATATCAATATATATTATAAATCAAGTCATATTTTAGAAATTCAAATCGATTAAATTCCCCCGAAACAAAACTGTAGCAAGACTACAGAACAGTCTCTTCACTTCGAAACTCGAAAATGAACGTCGATGATGTCGCGATCATCACCGAAGTTATTTCCCAGCGACAATGAGAAGAGCACTAATTTTAAACTTTAAAATTCTTTGGAAACAAATTTCTATTTGAAAATACTTTAAATAATATATCCCTTTTAAAACTTTTTAAACAAAAGGTTTGAAACCATTGGAAATCAAATTCTCAAATTTCTTGTTCAAAATTCATTTCAGTTCCCAAATCAATTTATAAACAACTATTTATAAATTCATTTATAGAACAATAAATGATAAATTAAGTATTATCACTTCAAATAATCAATTTAAATCAGTTTATTAAGTTCCATAAATATATATATCAAAATTTTATTTCATTAACCAAATTTTAAAATAATATTGTGTCAGTTTGTTCTGCCAAAGTGTTTTGGAAATCTTATCGATAGCGTTGATCAGACGAATCGATCGGAAACCCAAATCAACATCAACAACCCAAACAACACAATATATAAAACAAAACATAGATATACAAGTACAATTCAAAATGTTTAGAAGAATAGATTGGAAACAAAAGACAAGATGATTAAATAACAAAATAGGGAGGTGGATTAACTTAAATAAATCACGGGCAACCTTAACCGGGTCAACCTTGACTTAAAGAATAAGATCAATGTGGATTTTCTAGGGTAAATCTACATTCGATCTCGAGAGTTAGAGTTTGGAATAACAAAAGATATTAGCATCTAAACCAAGGATAGATATAAATCTCTGGTGAATCGATGCTAATTTGTAAAGGAGTTTTCCCCCTTCTATTTTTCAATTCAATTTGAAATTGGCGTGACTGCCGACTTACTAAAAAGATCATTCGAAGCGGAGTTATGAAATACTCCAGAGTCAAAAGAAGATGAATAGTGAAGGATACGAATGGATTTTGGAATCGTAGGGAACGTTCCAAAATTCAAAGGAATTGAGTCAAAAAGGAAGAGATTCAAACTCGAATGTAAGTGGTTCTGTAAATACATTCACTCCATATGCTGAGTTTTGCCTAGAGCTACCAAAGCTCTGATACCAACTGTAACGACCCGATATTTTCAACCATTCGCATCCATTATAAGTGTATAGGTAGACACTCATGCCGGAATTGAATTGCTCAAAATACCTAGTAAATAAAAATCACAGATCACAGACATAGAGTAATAATAATGCAACGGAAGTAAAAAGAGATAGTAGTTCATGAAGCTACTATATAAAAATATCAGAGTTACATAAAATACAACAGAGGAAATAAAGTACAAAAGAAGTCTCACTTTATAGATGTCAACTAATACAAGAGCTGAAAGGAACAACAGATTTCAAAAGATAAACTTGACAAGTAGATAATCTCCAGCGATTCAAATCTCCAGAAAGTGGAAATCCAAATCTATGAATAACTCAGGCTGACCCGAGCGTAAACAAAAATACAAACACTCGAGTCAGGACATACATACTTATACAATGTAAACCAACTCAAGTGAACTGTAGTAAAGGTACAAGTAACTTAGAAGATGCTTGGGACCGCCCATCCTCTAAGGATCCGTTAAACTATTTACTATGTAGTATATTGCGCTATATACAGTAGTGTCTAATTAGTAAAGTATAATCATGTAGAAAATAGCGTTAAGGGGATGGTGAACCTTAACACGGTCGGATCTTTAAAACCAAAATCGCAGTGGGCTCGATATGAGGATATGACACGGCACGCGAGGCAATGCCAGGGTGGATACACCGTTTGCACTCCCGGACCGGTGGTGACGGCAAGCCAGCAGCTTCCTCCCACCTCGAGCAATACCCCCGAATCAAAGTGGCGCCACCGAATCGAATCACAACAGTAATAGAATGGTTTCCGATGGAGCATGCTCGATGAAAGGGTGCGACCCTTTGTGTAGCCCGGTATAGCTCCTGTTTTAGTCATATATGCCAACTCACGGGAGTTGGGTCCACGTAATATACCTCGAGAACGTCGCCACCATCCTACTTCATTATGGAATCCCCACCGCGTACACAGTTGTTAAAGTGGTTTTCGGTATTGGCCGGCTATAAGACAATATCCGATCCCGGTCTCTTTAACAACCAATCGTTATTATAACCCGTAGTTATAACCTTTTAAAACAATATTTATACTTCAAAATAAAATATTATTTCAACCCAAATCTTTATCAAAATAAAGATTAAATCATTCCAAAATATCATATCTTTCGGATCTTCTTTTCAAATCATTTTAATATCAAAATATCATATCTTTCAAAACTCCATTATCAAACCATTTTAATATATAAAATATCATATGTTTTCAAAACCACATTTCAATCATTTAATATATCAAAATATCATATCTTTTTGAAACCACATTCATTTCAAATCATTATTCATTTTATTCAATTTAAAATATCATTTCAATCCATATTTCAAAACAGTATATATTCCAAAAACATTTTTAATCATTAAAATGAAGTTATTACGTTTAATAATTAAATTATTAAATTTTCAAAATTTTCGACTTTCAAAGTTCATTTATTCACTTAAGTTTATCAAAGCAGTGAAAATTCACTTTTCGTGGCATTTAGAAAACGCTACGGAAAAATACATTCAAAACAGTTCAATTTAACAAAAGACAACATTTTACAATGTTGTAGTAGGGTTTACTTAAATTTCGAATAAACTTAGTTAAATTCAACAATTTATAGCACTTACAAAAATTGCTATAATAGCCTTTAATTCAATTTAGTTTTTTAGTTCATTATCATCAACTACAGCATTTTCAAATGCTGTAATATCATTTACATTGTAATTAATAGCATTTCAAAAATATAGTCAATTAACTTCAAATATTCAATAAAATTTCTCAACCAATTATATTTTTATTTAAAACATTTTTAACTTATAAAATCATACATTTTCACGTTTATAACATCATTTAATTTTTCCTCAAGTTCATGATCTTATAAAGTTAAATTTCCATTCAAAAATCAAGATTTAATAATAATTCACTTATTAAATTGCAATGTTCAATTTTAAATCCATTACATTAAATTTCAACTTAACACTTAAGTTCAAATTCTCAAATATAACTTAATTTTATTTTTATTTACTTAACTAAAAGTTCACTTTTAAGTCAATTTCATAAATTTCCAATTTTAGTTATATTTCAAAATTTCAACTTAAAATATTCTTTCATTTCACATTTCAAATTTGTTAAAAATCATTAATATGATATAAAATAACTTTTAATTCATTTAAATTCAAATAATCATAAATTTATCATAATTTCATATTCAATTTAATTTCCAATTATAATTAAATCAAATTTTCCAAAATAACTTACGTTCAAAATTTTCTAACTTTTCATTAATTCATTTCACTTACAATTGTTCAGAAAATCAATAATACTTTACAAAATTTATTTTTAATAAATTTTAAATCAAAATATTATAATAATTACATTTCTAAAATATTTTAAACATTTTAGAAAAACATATTTTAACTACGGGCCTGTATATAATTTTCTACGCTAGGTAAAGTGATACGAGTAATATATCATTTCAACCCGTAATTTACAAAGAAAAATCCGGGTTTTATCATTTCAAACCCGCAGTCCCAAGTAAAAGAAATAAATTTGAAAATCATTCAGGCCTATCATTTCAGCCCATAACGATTTTTCCCTAATCTAAAGTCCGTTCGGGTATGTATCATTTCAACCCATAGTGATTCTAGTCTACAGGGAACTTGCAATGGTGATAAACAGATATGAATGAACAGTAACAACATATATATAATAACAGATGATATGACATGAAATTTAACAGGTTTAACATCATATATAAATAATCACAGTCAGTTATAACATCACATAAAATTCTACACATTCAATTGTTGTTGTTTCACAACTGCATAAGTATAAACGTCGTGTGAGTTTTACTCACCTTTTATGGCTGGAGATTTCAATACCAATGACACAACTGATTCCAGAAGGCACGATGACACAACAATAGGCTCAAGTGGGAAGAGATCCAAGCTTAGAACTTGTGTTACAACCCAAAACAAAATATCCAAACAAACACAAATTCAATAAAACTAGATATGAAATAACTTTGAAATAAAAAGGAATAAAAAGAGATATGAATGCAATGACTTTTGCCTTGCTTTCTCTATTCTTTTGCACGACCTAGGCGTTTATTTAGGTCAGGTTTGACATGACTTTGGCTCAGGTTTTATCATAGGTATGCATGGCATAAAGGCTAGAACATGTGGTGGAAGTTACAACATAAGAATATCAAGAGACTAGGCAACATGGTGTAGTTTTGGTGCACCACAAGGCTCGTCTACATGCATTGTTTGGCTCGGCTCTTGATGTTTCAGATCTGGACAGAGGTTGGAGAGGTGTGTGATGATCAGGTCAGAGGTGGTGGTTGCTGCTATGGTGGTGGTTAGGGTGGTGGTTGAAGTGGATAAGCAAGAAAAGGCCAAACAAGCATAGATCTAGGCTTTTGGTTGCATTTGGAAGAGTTTGACCATCAAGGGGTGTTCGGCCATGGTCATGGCTGTAGGCTTAGATGGTGGTGATGGTCGGGAAGAGATGGAAGGGGGTGGTGGCCGTGGAGCAAGGGGGAAAGTCGCTCCAATCAGGGGAGAAAGCAAGGCAAATTTGCATAGAAATTGGAAAAAAAGTAGAAAGAAAAGAGGAATTTACCTAAAAAAATTTCTTCAAGATGGAGGCCATGATTTTTAGGGTTTTGGAGCTTTGAAAATTCGTGAATAACAGGAGGAAGTCGGCTAGAGAAAAAAAAGAGAGGAATAGTTAGGGTTAATTGGTGAAAGATTAGGTTAAAAGTAAAATGGTGGACTATAAAGGCCCATAGGAAGATAGAAAGTTTAAGGCCTTTCAAATTTCTCTTTTCTATTTTTTAAATACATAAAAAACCTGATAAAATAGATAAATAATCTTAGAAATAATGTAAATAAGAAAAATAAATAAATGCATTTTAAATTATATAATTTATATAAAGAAAATATCAATATATGTGAAACTAGGCTAAATAAATTGAAACAACCCAAATAATCTTTGGAAAAATCTAGTTTTAATCAAAATACATATAAAATTAATATTAATAAAGTATAAACACAGCAAATAAAAGTGAATGTATAAAATAAATAAATAAAGTAAGGAGTGGCTAAAATAACTGATGAATTGATGACAAAAGAAACTGTAAAAGAAACGTGAAACGACATTACGTTTCTTAGCTTTTAAACCTTTCAAACTTCTTAAATTTGTTTACATAACTTGATATTCTGGAATTAATAATAATAAAAGATAAGATTTCGAAAATTTATCAAAATATAAACATATATATAATATTTATTAAATATATAAAGTTAAATTAAAGCAAATAGCTAAAATAGTAAACTAGTCTAGAAAATTTGAAATTACATGAAATAAATTTTAGAAAATTCATATGAGCTTGTAATATATTTTTAAACATAAATAATAATATAAAATAGAAGTACATTCAAAAGACAAATAAAAAAATAAATTTAAATATAATTTTAATGAAGAAAATAGCAGAAAATAAGAAAACAACCTTAAAAAATAGGAAATAAATACAGTAAATTTTTGCAAAAATTCTATTATCCTTTTAAAAATATCCAAAAGTCAAAGTATACATAATATAACATAAATATACAAGTTGGAATAAGATATATCAAATAAAATGTCATTTATAAAATTTAAAATAAAGACTATTGCTGAATAACCCAATATACACACAATATTGAAAACAGTATAACTTTTGCAATTTAAATCCGTTTTCAACGAAACGAAAAGCAGTGTTCTTAAAATTTTATGTACTTTCATAATAAAAGATAAAATTTAAATTTTCAAACTTTTAAAAATTTAAATTAAAAGTCAAAGTTTGATTAATTTGACCAAAATTCACTTTTTGGAAAATATTCTTTTTAGTCATGTTTTGGAATGATAATTCATATCAAAACTAATGTTTATATTTAAAGTAACAAAATTAATCATTCAAAATAAAAAAATAAGTTTTTAAATCAAAATTTAATTAAAATAATTAAAATATAAAAAAAATCACAAAATACAGAGTTGTTACAGTTTTAAATATAACTGGATATGTAAGCTGCAAGTATATACATTTATCTTTTTTTTTGACCCGGTATTTAGTTATTAAGTTTCCGTTAATTAATAGTTTCAATTATTGTCGTGAAATAGAATGTAACTAATTAATAATTGGAACCTCTAATTAGAATAAGAGATTAAATGCTTGGTTTTATATGAAATAACAAGAAAGTTGAAATTTATAATATATAAAAAAGAAAGCAAAGGATATGATTATTGAACATTAGATTAATTAAAAGAAATAAGATAAACTTGTGTAATTTTCAATTGCATTCTTAAAAAGCATATATATAACTTACCAAAAGATTTAAAAGTTGTAACGTTAATAAGAAAATGTAATGGAAATTGTACAAGTAAACTTATGAATGAAAGTATTCAATGAAATTCTTTAATAAATAAGAATTTGATGTTATAGTTGTTATAAACTTAAGTTATAATTGAAATCTTACTAATTAAATGTAATAGAAAGTGAGCATTATAAATAAATGATTCTAAACTTAAGTTAATGTTTGAAGCAAATTATAATTAAAGTAATTCATAAAATGAACATTACACTGAATTAAGTAGGTTTGGAAGAAAGTAATTATAAACTTAAGTTAATGAATTGATATGCTAAGTAATTGAATTGAACATGAATACTATAAACAAATGAATGTAAACATATGAAATAAGTAATAAACGAAGGAATGAATGGGAATAAAATTTTGTAAGAGATAAATGTAAGTTAAAGAAATAATCCTTGTATGAATGAAAAGAAAAATACATAAAAAAACTATAAATGTTATGAAAGATATTTTATAAGAATAACAAAAGTACAATCAAAATTTATTTGTTAATAAATTCAATATTTTTGAATAAGATATATTGAATTCCTTCTTTCCTTCCTTTTTCCTTTTCGGGGACGAAAAGTTTTGAGTGGGGAAGAGTGTAACGAACCGTAATTTCCGATGTTTAAATTTGTTAATTTAATAATATTTTAGTAATTAAATTTGAAAGAAAAAAATTTATGAATTAATAACGGAGATAAAAGGTAATAATGTTAATTCAAGTTAATAAATAACTAATTTAGTGCAATCCCAATTAATTGAAACAATTGTAAGGTTATAATTGATTGCAAATAGTAAATTAGAAAATAAATTCAAAGTTATATTAATTGATGAAATAATACGTAATAAACTATAATTTAATAAAATCAATGATAGGTAAGTAATTATAATATTTGCTGGTTGATAATAAAGTATGAATATGATTGTTGATGTTGATCGAATGAAATTGACAATTGTTAATGTTATTTCAATCAATTATAATGGTAAAGCTACTTAGAAATGTAATTGTAGAGTTTAAATTGGAAATAATTGTAAAGTTTAGTAAGGAAGAAAATAAATGACCGTATGAATGTAAATTCCAATTGATTGGAATAATAAATGTCAAAAAAAGAATAATATATGTTTCTTTACCAAATAAAAAAATCATATGTTTATTTATTTGAAATGTTGGTAGCTGAAAAATTTATTACAAAAATAAGAAATTAATAAAATTTGGTCAGTATACAATATTTCTGTAAATACGTTAAATTACTATAAAAAGGAATTGAATTGTCTCATTCAGTTTAACCTTAGAAATCAATGACAATTAATGTGATTGGAATCTTTTAATTAAAAAGTGGGAAGACACTAATTGTAAACATATATTGTAACAACCCGGTATTTTCAACCATTCGCATCCGCACATGTCGGACTTGAATTGCTCAAAATACCGCGTTGTAAATAAAAATTTGGCAATAATCAGCATAAACAGTAAATAAACAATCACAGATCACAGTCACAGAGTAATATAATGCAGTGGAATAGATAAATAGTAGTTCATGAAGCTACTATATAAACATCAGAGTTAGAAATAAAATACAACAGAATATCGCAGGTGCGGTGAAGTCTCTAGTACGAGAAGATGGCTTCTCTGAACCAATCAACTGGAAGGGCTGAAAGTCGATAGTTGGATCCCCAAACAAAGCTCCAAACTGCGAATGTAAGTCTTAAAAGCTATATCACTCATTCTGACCTGAGCGTAAAGCAAAACACAAAACACTCGAGTCAAGATTAACATTCTTATATCAATAAATCCAACTCAGGTGAAATATCAACTGGAATACAAGTATCTCAAAGGATGTTTGGGATAACCATCCACTAAGGATCTCCAAAACTATATACAAGGTGGAAATATACACTATAACACCGTGGTCATTCAAAATAATTTATATTTCAAAACCAAAATATCGTTTCCCTTTCAAATATATATATTTTCCAAAATAGTATATATATTAAATAATTTATAAAGTAAAGTATTTGAAATTTCCTCAACTACACAAATTGATTCCAATCAACTCAAATTCCAAATTCTCATTTATTCAAAGCTCAATTCATTAATTCAATTCAGTTCTCAATAACCATTTAAACTTTCAATATATTCAAAGCTTTAATATTCAACATTTTCAAAGTTAAATCTAACAGTTTCATATAGATCTTGATTTAGCTTCATTATTATTTAGATAGGAAATATCCACTTAACAAGTTCAATATCATTTAAATAGCCTTAGATTACATTTTACAGAAGATTTCCTTAAATTTATTTAAACTTAAAATATCCATTTAACCCCTTTTACCAAAACCAAGTTATAAAATCATACCTTAAATGTAACAACCCGCATATTTTACGATTGAGTATTTAAATATTTCATCGTTAGTCGGACTTTTGTCCGAAAAAGCTACCTTTGGCAAACAGTCAAATTAGGACTCGAGACCACTCCCATTGAGTTCAAAATGACGTTTGCGATCTTTTTAAGTATAAACTTTGATATGTTTGGAGATAGTAGAATTTTGCTACTTTTTCACTTAGGGCTTTGGTTTGGGTTTCAGCCCATTAACCTAACATATGAACCCAACTCCACTCCAAATCTTCCTTACTTCCTTTCTAATTCCTAATGCTCAAGCTTTAGCAACAATGGTGAGTGGAATGGGAAATTAAAACTCCAAACCCTAGTTTCCATTTACAAATCAAGTTCTAGCTCCAAATCAATAGAAAAAACTTTGGTAAGCCTCTTCTTCTTCTTCTCCAACCCATTCTCTTATCAATTTCAGAAATTCCTAAACCTAACTTTGGGAATGTTCTTATTTTTGAGTATAGATTCAAGCTCGTTTGGGTTGTATTGAAGAGAGGTTGATTCTCCTTTGCTTTCAAGCTTCTTCTTCATTTATTTGGGTTCAAAGGTGAGATTTTTATCTCACATCTAAGCCTATATTTATCTTCGATTGTTAGGTATGAATTCCTAACACTTATTCGTGTGCAATTGCTTTTGGTATGGATTGATTTGGTGAATATTCCAATTTTTGGTGTTTTGGGTTCAATTCTTTAAAAATCATAGCTTTGATGTTTTGATCATGTTTTGGTGATGAACCGAAGAGCTTCTATGGCCGGGTAGTCGATTGGCGTAAACCCTTAGTGCCGTTGCTTGACCGTTTGCAAATTGAGGGAGTTTGCACCTCTTTTGACATAGGGTAGGAAGTGCAAGAATACAGGTTCGGCCGACCGAACCACTGTGCCGGTCGACCGACCTGCAGCTAAAAGTGCAGAGCACTTCTCTGTCTCAGGTCCGGTCGACCAACTACAGGGTCGACCGACCTGCTTCCCGAGGATTTTTCCAGAACAGGGTCCGGTCGACCGAGCTCTGTAGCCGGCCGACCGACCTGTTGCTGTTTTGCCTATTTCGCTTATTTTGCATGGTTTCCAAATTTAATCGATTCGTGTTATTTTCCTATTTGTTGTTATCATTTGTTATTGACTTTGATGACTTCTTTTCTTCGGGAATTTTTGGAATATCTATTTTGATGGATTCGGTATCGATTTCTTTGGATTTCATTCACGTCTTCGAATGTGAATTTTCATGATTGATTGTTCCTACAATCACTTCTATGATTTGTCACTTTAAAATATAAAGGTTTTCTATACTAGTAGTAAATATCAAAACTCTTTCTTCAAATGATTTCAACACTATTTTATAACAAAGCTCGTTTTCTCAAACCGATTTTTAATCTATTAGTATATACAAACCTTTACCTCACTCATATGAGAAATCTAGTTAAACGACTTAGTAAAACAAGTGGTATGAAACGCTTGCGTTTACTTCGTCGGTTAATTCTTGGACTTGTTCGATTGAATCTCTTGTGACAATTTTCTAGTGGAGATCTACAATTTGTTCGTAAATATTTAAGTTAAGCTAGTGGTTATGAGACATGAAGCTAAGCTCATATATTTACTAGCTTACTGTAATTGACACTTCTTGATGATCGTGACGATCATTTTTGTGATTTAGACTAGCAATTATGCGATGTCTCTTTGTCTGCGATTTAGACTAGACCCTGTTTCAGTGTGATTTCGACTCACACATATGGGGTAGCGTCCCATGGTCTTCGGGCCGTTCGTGTGTCAAAAATTAATGGATAGCTACCATGAGATAGCGTCTCGTTCGTGTGATAAATATGTTGGTGAGTTTTCATGCTCCCGTTCGTGTGATGGGCCTTCCCCCCTTTTTTATGAATTTTGGATTTCGTGTGTTGAATTCTGGAATTTATGCTTCACCAATTTTAGTGATTTCATTGATATGATTTATCAATTTTTGTGCATTGGTGAATTCATGTGTCATTGACTTGTTGTGAATACAAGTTTTGGGTATGAAACCCTTTTTGGATCTTTGTGAAGATTTTTGTGATATTGATTAATCTCATGTTGAGTTTCAATTACATACTTATAGTAGTATGCCATTATGGATATTATATGTCTATGCCATATCTCTTATTCTATATCACGTCATCTGATATTTATAGCTAGACTGATCCATTTATTATTTTCTTATGAATAATACTCGGGTCAGACCGAGATGTTACAGGTGCTTCTGCTTGACTTCTCCCCAGGGATTCATTACTCTGACTTTTGTCTAACTATCTAGATTAGCAGTTTTTGTTGTATACACTTGAGATATTGGCTCACAGTTGTATTCTTTTGTATAGCACGTGTTGCTATTCTTTTGTATTATTATGGGTCTTTTTTTGACCACTACTCTGATATACACTTTCATGTGTTAGTTATATATTCATATCTTCTTCCGCCTTTGTGATACGAATTATCTGTGACTGATTTATGTTATGTTTATTTCTATATTTGTTTCCGAAGATTATATATAGCCACTGTGTAGTAGCTTTGATTTTGCGTCGGTATGTCGGATTTCCTCTTGAGATGAAATGCATGTTATATTTTATCTGGCATATCGGGGCTCGCGCAAAGCAATTACACGGATGGTCGCTCCTCAACAGCCTTATTCTCCGTGCTAGTTGACAGCATTACTCCGTAGTGTTCTTGGCTTGCGTGGGTATAGAGGTGGGGCGTCACAGCTTGGTATCAGAGCTAAACTTCGAAACAATGTAGAATAACTTAACAAGGATCATCGTCCTAAGTCCACCTTAGGAGTTATGTCTTAGGATTAATTCGAGTCGTCGTACCGATTCATCCTATATCCTTTATGATTCCTTGTTTTATCTAGCAAGATTGTTTGATATTCATTAGTGAATAATCTTCTTCTTTCCCTTCTTTCTTTCTAAAGGAAGAGAAATGGTTAGACCTGGTCGTCCCAGAGCTGGACCATCTAGTGCTCCACCCCAAGATGGAGTTTTTATGACTACCCAGCAACTTCTTGACCTTGTCACGAATGCTCAGGCAGCTGGAGCTAATCCGGAACCTACTCACCCAAAGTCGAGATTTGCACGTTTGTGCAGCGATTATACCAATTTGGGTGGGAAGCCATTCAAAGGTTCTGAAACTATTATTGAAGTCCAGGCTTGGTTAAGAGCATGCGATCGAATCTTTTCTCGCATGAACCTCATTGATCTTCACCGAGTTCAGGTGGCTTCTAGTATGCTCCAAGAAAGAGCATTAGACTGGTACGAGCTTCTGATTTCTGAGATTAATGAAGCAGATCTCACCTGGGAGAAATTCCGGGAACGCTTCGAATTAAAATTCGTGCCAGAAGCAGAGAAAGTGACATTGGCTCGACGTTTCATAGACCTTGTTCAGGGTGAAGCCTCCATGACTGATTATGTTGCATCCTTCGAGTCACTTTCCAAGTATGGGGTTGAATACATCAACACCCTATTGAAGAAGAACCAAAGATTTGTCTATGGCTTAAACAAAAATCTCAAGAAGCCATTACTTCTAAAATTAGAAGTTCCCTTCGACCAACTCATTGATATCGCTCTTCGTCTTGAAGAGGCGGATAGGGAAAGTGATGTTGAAGTGGTGGGTTCCAAACCAAACTTCAACAACAAGAAGAGGCCAAACAAATTCAAAGGTCCTTATCCCAGTAAAAAGGGTAAACAGGCAACTCCTGCTACAAAGACCTTTTCCTTTACTGAAGGGAAATGCTTTAACTGTGGTTCCAGAGACCATTACGCGAACAAGTGTCCAAAGTCTCTCTCTTGTCGCTACTGCAAAGGTCCCGGCAATGTTATATCTTCATGCCCCAAGCTTCAGGGCAAGAAGGAGGGAAAGTTAAATGTTGCTCAAGCCCCTGGCAACATATCACGTGGTCAAGGTATATCTCATTCTATCCTTGATGGCACCATTATATTTCGTGATCAACCCGTTCGAGTTCTTTTTGATACGGGTGCATCACATTCTTTTATATCAAAAGAACTTGTTGATACTTTTTCTTTAAGTGTTCTTGCTTTAATGACTTCTTTGAGAATTGCGAATCCGGTTGGTGGATCCGCAACAATCAGTTTATTGTGTAATGATGTCGAGATTATTTTGGGTGATTTTTCTTTCCGTGCCGATTTGCATGTCATGCGTTATTTAGGCTTTGGAATGATTTTGGGAATGGATTGGCTTAATCGCTATGAAGCTCAAATCCTATGTCCTGAGAGGACTATTCATCTTCGACATCCTCAATCTGTTAAGCAGATTTCTATTGACCTTAAAGATTCGGAATCCAGCTTGGTTGCATCTTTATATTCTTTAAATCCTCGTGATGACGATAATGATGATGAGGAAGATATAATTTCTCTTATTCACATTGTCCATGAATTTTCCGACATATTTGAGCCCGTTTTAGGATTACCACCTAAGCGAGCAATTGAGTTCAGAATTAATCTTATCCCTGGAGCTCAACCTATTACTCGTCCTCCTTATCGTATGTCCAGTAAAGAAAATGTGGAGATGCGCAAACAATTATCCGAATTGGAGACGAAGCAATTTATTCGTTCTAGTTCCTCTCCTTGGGGAGCTTCGGCTATTTTTGTGAAGAAATCTGATGGTACACTTAGGCTTTGCGTTGACTACCGCAAGCTTAATGATCTTACTATCAAGAATAAATATCCTTTACATCGGATTGATGATTTATTTGACCAACTTAGTGGTGCTAGAGTCTTTTCACAATTGGACTTGGCTACCGGTTTCCATCAGCTTCGTATTGCAGAGGATAGCATTCCTTTGACGTCATTCCGTACTCGTTATGGATCTTATGAATGGCTTGTTATGCCATTTGGTTTAACGAATGCTCCGGCTTATTTCGTTGACCTTATGAATAGAGTTTTCAAAGACTTCCTCGATCGATTTGTTCTCATCTTTATTGATGATATTCTTGTGTATTCAAAAACCGAGGAGGAGCATGAAAAGCATCTTCGGATTGTATTGGAAACTCTAAGGAGCAATCAATTAAAAGCAAAATTTTCTAAATGTCATTTTTGGCAATCTTGTGTGAAGTTTCTCGGTCATATTATTTCCGAATCCGGAATTTCCGTAGATCCTTCAAAGATTGAAGCGATTCAAAGTTGGAAGAGACCGGAGAGTGTGACGGAGATCCGTAGCTTCCTTGGATTGGCATGTTATTACCGCCGTTTTATCAAAGAGTTTTCTAAGATTGTCGTGCCTCTCACTGGCTTAACGAAGAAAGGTGTTAAATACATTTGGTCGGACGAATGTGAAACTTCTTTTCAGAAACTAAAGGAACTTCTTTCTGATGCTCCTATTCTTGTTATTCCCTAGGGGAATCTAGATTTCGTTGTTTATACCGATGCTAGTCGCGTTGGTTTGGGTGCTGTGCTTATGCAAAGAGAACGTGTTATTGCTTATGCTTCTAGGCAATTGAAGCCTGCTGAGACTAGATATGCCACTCATGATTTAGAGCTCGCGGCTATTGTTTTCGCCCTTCGTATATGGCGTCATTATCTTTTAGGAGAGAAATTTGTTCTTTATACCGATCATAAGTCCTTGAAGTATTTATTCTCTCAAAAGGAATTTAATTTGCGTTAACAGCGTTGGCTTGAATTTCTTGCACCATATGATCAAGATATCCTTTATACTCCTGGAAAGGGAAATCGCGTTGCGGATGCACTTAGTCGAAAGCAACAAGCAATTGTTTCTATGATGATATCTGAATGGAACGATCTCGAGATCTTATCCACTTGTGAGATTCGAGACCGTGTATCTGATTTATGCTCATTATTTGTTTTATGTAGCCTTGAGGCTCATCCTTCTCTTTTAGACCGCATTCTTGAAGCTCAAAGGCTAGATCCCGACTTGGCTCTTCTTAGCCAAAATTTTAAGGATGAAATTAATATTGAAGGTTTGAAAGACTTTGATATTGATTCTCGTGGCGGCATTCGAAAATTTGGTAGACTTGTCGTGCCAAATATTAGTGATCTTCGAAAAGACATCTTAGAAGATTCTCATCGTTCTAAATTTACCATTCATCCCAGTAGCAGTAAAATGTACGCGGATATGAAGCGACTTTATTATTGGGAGGGAATGAAACTTGACATCGCTAACTTCGTTAAGCGTTGCATGACTTGCCAACTCGTTAAGGCCGAACATCAAAGGCCCAGTAGGTTATTGCAACCTTTAGAAATTCCAATTTGAAAGTGGGACCAAATTTCCATGGATTTCATAGATGGCCTTCCCCGTTCTCGTTCGGGTCATGATAGCTTATGGGTTATAGTTGATAGGCTTACTAAATCCACCCATTTTATCCCGTTCGGTCCAATCGGACCGTACCTCTTTTGGCCAAACTTTTTATTAAAAAAATTGTTAAATTGCATGGAGTTCCTACTTCTATTATTAGTGATCGTGATCCATTGTTTACTAGTGGATTTTGGAAGAGTCTTCAAAAAGCTTTAGGTACGAAGCTTAATTTTAGCACCGCTTATCACCCCCAGTCCGATGGACAAACCGAGCGTGTGAATCAAACTCTTAAAGATCTTCTTCGTGCATGTGTTCTTGATTTTGGTGAAAGTTGGGAAGATCATATTTCTCTTGTTGAGTTTTCCTATAATAATAGCTTCCAATCTAGTATTGGTATGGCACCTTTCGAGGCACTCTATGGAAGGCCTAGCCGATCTCCTTCTTGTTGGCTTGAGGCCGGTGAGAAGCTGGTTTTAGGTCCAGATTTTATTCGTGATTCCATAGAAAAGATTGACCTTATTCGTCATAGGATGAAAGAAGCCCAAAGTAGACAAAGATCCTATGCCGATAGCCGGAGAAGGAAATTAGAATTTTCTGTGGGAGATCTTGTGTTTATTCGTGTTTCACCTATGAAAGGTGTTGTACGTTTCAGTCGATCGGGAAAATTAGCGCCTCGATTTATTGGGCCATTTCCTATCGCCGAACGTATTGGTTCCGTGGCTTATCGCCTTTTATTACCGGCTCAGTTTTCTGCTATTCATAATGTGTTTCACGTTTCTCAACCAAGGAAGTGCCTTCGAGATTTCGATTCTATTCTTGAGCCCGGTGTTGTGGAAGAAATTAAAGTTTCGCCTAATTTAACTTGTGAGCAGCATCCTATTCGTATTATTGCTTCGGAGGTCAAGCGCCTTCGAAATAAAGATGTTCCGCTTGTTAAAGTCCAATGGTCCTCAAATCCTAAGGATTGCTCTTGGGAATCTAGAGAGTTCATCGAGCGAACACATCCGCACTTACTTTCCCGTGCTCTTTGAGGTGAATTTCTTATTTCAAATTTCTTTTATGTTGAATATGCTTTCATGATTGTTACTATATATTTTTTTCTTAAATATTACGAGGACGCAATTTCTTTAAGGAGGGGAGTCTGTAACAACCCGCATATTTTACGATTGAGTATTTAAATATTTTATTTAAATATTTCATCGTTAGTCGGATTTTTGTCCGAAAAAGCTACCTTTTGCAAATAGTCAAATTAGGACTCGAGACCAGCCCCATTGAGTTCAAAATGACGTTTGCGATCTTTTTAAGTATAAACTTTGATATGTTTGGAGATAGTAGAATTTTGCTACTTTTTCACTTAGGGCTTTGGTTTGGGTTTCAGCCCATTAACCTAACATATGAACCCAACTCCACTCCAAATCTTCCTTACTTCCTTTCTAATTCCTAATGCTCAAGCTTTAGCAACAATGGTGAGTGGAATGGGAAATTAAAATTCCAAGCCCTAGTTTCCATTTACAAATCAAGTTCTAGCTCCAAATCAATAGAAGAAACTTTGGTAAGCCTCTTCTTCTTCTTCTCCAACCCATTCTCTTATCAATTTTAGAAATTCCTAAACCAAACTTTGGGAGTGTTCTTCTTTTTGAGTATAGATTCAAGCTCGTTTGGGTTGTGTTGAAGAGAGGTTGATTCTCCTTTGCTTTCAAGCTTCTTCTTCATTTATTTGGGTTCAAAGGTGAGATTTTTATCTCACATCTAAGCCTATATTTATCTTCGATTGTTAGGTATGAATTCCTAACACTTATTCATGTGTAATTGCTTTTGGTTTGGATTGATTTTGTGAATATTCCAATTTTTGGTGTTTTGGGTTCAATTCTTTAAAAATCATAGCTTTTATGTTTTGATCATATTTTGGTGATGAACCGAAGAGCTTCTATAGCCGGGTAGTCGATTGGCGTAAACCCTTAGTGTCGTTGCTCGACCGTTTGCAAATTGAGGGAGTTTGCACCTCTTTTGACATAGGGTAGGAAGTGCAAGAATACAGGTTCGGCCGACCGAACCACTGGGTCGGTCGACCGACCTGCTGCTAAAAATGCAGAGCACTTCTCTGTCTCAGGTCTGGTCGACCAACTACAGGGCTCAGTCGACCGACCTGCTTCCGAGGATTTTTCCAGAACAGGGTCCGGTCGACCGAGCTCTGTAGCCGGCCGACCGACCTGTTGCTGTTTTGCCTATTTCGCCTATTTTGCGTGGTTTCCAAATTAATCGATTCGTGTTATTTCCCTATTTGTTGTTGTCATTTATTATTGACTTTGATGACTTCTTTTCTTCGGGAATTTTTGGAATATCTATTTTGATGGATTCAGTATCGATTTCTTTGGATTTCATTCACGTCTTCGAATGTGAATTTTCATGATTGATTGTTCCTACAATCATTCTATGATTTGTCACTTTAAAATATAAAGGTTTTCTATACTAGTAGTAAATATCAAAACTCTTTCTTCAAATGATTTCAACACTATTTTATAACAAAGCTCGTTTTCTCAAACCGATTTCCAATCTATTAGTATATACAAACCTTTACCTCACTCTTATGAGAAATCTAGTTAAACGACTTAGTAAAACAAGTGGTATGAAACACTTGCATTTACTTCGTCGGTTAATTCTTGGACTTGTCGATTGAATCTCTTGTGACAATTTTCTAGTGGAGATCTACAATTTGTTCATAAATATTTAAGTTAAGCTAGTGGTTATGGGACATGAAGCTAAGCTCATATATTTACTAACTTACTGTAATTGACACTTCTTGATGATCATGACAATCATTTTTGTGATTTAGACTAGCAATTGTGCGATGTCTCTTTGTCTGCGATTTAGACTAGACCCTATTTCAGTGTGATTTCGACTCACACATGTGGGGTAGCGCCCCATGGTCTTCGGGCCGTTCGTGTGTCAAAAATTAATGGCTAGCTACCATGAGATAGCGTCTCGTTCGTGTGATACATATGTTGGTGAGTTTTCATGCTCCCGTTCGTGTGATAGGCCTTCCCCCCCTTTTTTATGATTTCTGGATTTGTGTGTTGAATTCTGGAATTTATGCTTCACCAATTTTAGTGATTTCATTGATATGATTTATCAATTTTTGTGCATTGGTGAATTCGTGTGTCATTGATTTGTTGTGAATACAAGTTTTGGGTATGAAACCCTTTTTGGATCTTTGTGAAGATTTTTGTGATATTGATTAATCTCATGTTGAGTTTCAGTTACATACTTATAGTAGTATGCCATTATGGATATTATATGTTTATGTCATATCTCTTATTCTATATCATGTCATCTGATATTTATAGCTAGACTGATCCGTTTATTATTTTCTTATGAATAATACTCGGTTCAGACCGAGATGTTACAGGTGCTTCTGCTTGACTTCTCCCCAGGGATTCATTACTCTGACTTTTGGCTAACTATCTAGATTAGCAGTTTTTGTTGTATACACTTGAGATATTGGCTCACAGTTGTATTCTTTTGTATAGCACGTGTTGCTATTCTTTTGTATTATTGTGGGTCTTTTTTTGACCACTACTCTGATATACACTTTCATGTGTTAGTTATATATTCATATCTTCTTCCGCCTTTGTGATATGAATTATCTGTTACTGATTTATGTTATGTTTATTTCTATATTTGTTTCCGAAGATTATATATAGCCACTGTGTAGTAGCTTTGATTTTGCGTCGGTATGTCGGATTTCCTCTTGAGATGAAATGCATGTTATATTTTATCTGGCATATCGGGGCTCGCGCAAAGCAATTATGCGGATGGTCGCTCCTCAACAGCCTTATTCTCCGTGCTAGTTGACAGCATTACTCCGTTGTGTTCTTGGCTAGCGTGGGTATAGAGGTGGGGCGTCACATTAAATCCCGAATTCGATAGTTTCAAATCGATTTAATTGAATATAATTCTTAATTAAATACCATTTTCAATTAATTCAACTTCAACCTTAACTTATTCAAAATTTTACCAATATCTATTTGGAAATATAAATTTAAACGAATCCTTAAACATATTATATGTATTAAATCAATCTCAATTAGATTAAATATTATTATTAGGTCTATACATAAAATTTTCATTTTTATACATATAATATTCTAAGAATTAGTCTTTACTAAAACTATATTTTCTTTCCAAAACCGTAGAAATTATTTTCAAAACATTTATATTGGACCAACGGTGTCTGTATATAATTTTCTATCCTATGGTCAAGTGATTCAGAATTTTATTATTTCAATCCGTAATTTAAATATATACAGGTAGATATCCTTTTGACCCACAATCCCAAATTCAATTCAAATGAAAATCGCTTAGGTCTATCATTTCAACCCATAACGATTTTCTCCTATTTTATAGTCTGTTCGGGTATGTATTATTTCAAGCCATAGTGAATTCTATACTAACAAGGAACTTGCAGAGTGATAACAGATAATATAAAATATAACAACAGGCATATATCATCAATAACAATATAATATAAACAATAGGATATGGTGTCATATACCACAGGTGAACAGTTATAGATAATAGCATATATAACAATTTAAATAACTAACAACAGCCTATTTCAATTGTCGTTTCAATTGAAATCAAATTTAATAAATATAAGAACGTTAATCGTGAGTGATTGCTCACCTTTCGAGGCTAGAGAGATTCGACACAGAATTGAGCTACTAAATCCAAAGCAACGCTAGATGAATATGCTTTGATGTAGAAAACATGCACGACGGACAAGGCTGATAATGGGAAATCGATGTGAACGATTGAATTAGGTTTGATATAACGGAACTACTTCATTTTATATACTATTATTTGTTTCTAAAATAATTTCAAACATATATTTTCAAATCCATATGATGTCCTAAATTTTTTAATTTAAACAAAACTCAATATACAATGTTTAAACAATTCATACATTTCCTTAAAATTTCCTTAAATCCATCTTAAACGCTAACACTAATATAAGTTTGAAAAGCAACCCAACATATATGCAGACAAATACAAATCCATATGCAATGATATATATATTGTCTTCCCATGAAATCAATATTAAATTT
This sequence comes from Allium cepa, assembly GCA_030765085.1. Taxonomy (NCBI): domain Eukaryota; kingdom Viridiplantae; phylum Streptophyta; class Magnoliopsida; order Asparagales; family Amaryllidaceae; genus Allium; species Allium cepa. The sequence goes on along the minus strand of CM060942.1, from coordinate 105,443,984 downwards.
TTAAGACGAATGTTGAAATAAAAATCATTGTTTACATTTAAAACACCTAAACAGTTTAGATGTTGAATATAGTACATATATTAAAATACTTTAAATAGTTTATATATTAAAATAATTTGTATATAGATTCAAAATTTTAAACACATATTAAATTAAATATATATCTAAAATCATCGTTTTTGAAAAAAATAACATATCTACATAATATACTTTATATAATACTTACAGATATGCTGCCTAACACAAACAGATACTTTAAACAAATATATTTCTAAATAAGCTAAAATATACACGACAGGTTGAACCCATGTTAAAAACTTTACTAAACACTTAACTTATATTATTATACAAATAATAGGTTATATGATCTACATACTTGATTCTATATGCATAACAAAATATACTGTAAGCTTTCATATTATGCTGTAAGCCAATATATGCATGCACTATATAAATATATGCTACTAATACAATTTTTATAGCTTAAGTAAACTTATAAAAACAATGTAACTAATAGATTTGTAGGCTCATATAAAACTTATACCTACCTATATTTTATTTCACTTTAATTTAATTTAATTTAATTTAATTTAATTTTTTATTTTTAAAACACATGTACACATTAAAAATCAACTTATATATAACTATACTGTTCGTACTATAACTTATAGATATAAAAACTTATACATATAAAACAACAAACCCATTTAAGCAAGAACATGTAACAGATTTATATACACTTATGGATATATATACCTTTAAATAAAAGAGAGGAGCAAGGCCGAAAGTGGTGGTGGTGGAGGGGCGCAGGCCTGTCGTGGTGGTGAAGAGCCGAGCACTTGATGGAGTGAAATAATGGAAACAAAAAAAAATACAAGAAGAAAAAAAAGGAAAAAAAAACAAGTGCATGCGGCCATTACCTGAAGAGGAAGCTTTACACGAGAGAAGAAGGCCAATTGATATTCATTAGGGTATTGTATACGTGTTTATATTTATTAGAGAAGTTGCGTTGATTAGGTGGAAACAAAAAAAGGCAAGAGATAAAAATTTGTAACGGCTATAGGAATTTGAGGATTTATTTCCTATTATATAAAGAGAAGTAAATGGAAGGTGGAGTGAGATGAAAGTTTTACACGTGAATTTGCAAGGAAGCTTTAAATTCTTCCTTTTAAAAAAGCACGGCTGATTGATTTGCAAAGCTAACGTATGGAATCAAAGGGGTGTATTTAAAAGGTAAGAGATAATTTAAAACGTATGCCCAAAAGTAACTATTTAAATTTATTTGTTTCTTATTTAATTGGTAAAATATACGCTAAAGAATATATCAGGAAATAACCTACCATTTATAGCGCCAAATAAATTAAACAAGAATGGATATAAAACGTGCCAAATAAAACGTATAATTTATTGCCTTTTTACAACATTATTTATTACTTAATTTAAAAGTATATAACCCATATAAGTAAAACTACAATGAAATAAATGTTGTAAATATATATGTTTTATATAAAAGATTTGAAGTTAGAATTTATAATTTAAAATTTCAATTAGTGTCAAAATTTAACCAAAATCTACCATTACAGAAATTGTTTATGTTTATTTAAAATTGGGCAATTTAATTCAAGGAATTTTAAAAATTCAAACTCCTTTAAACAATTAAACACCAAGTTTTTAAAAATAAAATATATGCATAACATATCATGTTACACAAATTAGAACATGATTTTACAAACAAAATATATTATTTATATAAATTAAAATAAACAAATTTGTTAAATAAAACAATTTACACACAATATTGTAAAAAACATAACTTTCACAATATTAATCCGATTTCAACGAAACAAAAAGCAGTATTCTTGAAATTAAATCTATTTTCATAATAAAAGATAAAATTTTAAAAATTCAAATATTTAAATTTTAAATTTAAAGTCAAAGTTTGACCAATTTGACCAAAAATCCATTTTTTCAGAATTATTCCATTTATTCAGGTTTGGAACTATAATTCACACAATAATCAAAATTTATATTTAGCATAACAAAATTTATCCATTTTAATAATTAAAATAATGTTTTTAAATCTAGAATTTCAGTTAAAATAATTAAAATATAAAATTAAAATAAACACAAAATACAGGGTTGTTACATATATTGAAACAAATTGGGTGATTTATTTCCAGTTAATTCAGTTCATGTTTCAAAATTTAATACTATTTTACTACATATATGTTTATACCAAAATTTAAACTTATGTTTTAGATCCAATTAGATCACTTAAAAAAGACTATTTAGGTTTGAAATCTCATACCTTATTAAATGTTAATAGGAGATGATAAAGGGGGTAAAATAGATTTACACTTGACTATTTCCTCTTCAATTAGACTTTATTAGATCTTAGTTGCAACGTAACTTACCTTTCTATCTTCACTTTTCTAATTTAGTCTTACATTCACTGCCTCCTTATGTGGATTATTTTCGCACCTTTTATTTATGAATATAAACTATAAGTGGCGATAAAGAGGTACATATATTCATTATACTCCTGTTTATATTACCTTATTTATGTTATCATATTTTTGAATGTATGTTAATGCATTCCTTGTAAAACATTCAATTGAAATGTTAACATGTTTGTTTAATCCTCAATCTAATCACAAAGAGGGAGAAATAAAAATTTCTTAATGTTGTATATTCTTTTAATTTATGACACATATTTGTAGAGAATTTATTTTCATTTATTGCGTGTTAATTAAATCTTTAAAGGATATTAATTTTTGTATGTTTAGGGTTAACAAAATTAATTAAGTGAACAATTGTTTTTGAAATTTGAATTCAAAAAGTTTGTTTACAGTATAGAGTTAGTCCATTCATTCCTTTTCTAATTTATAATTGCCACATTCTTTTCATTATTTCTCCATTTGTTCCATTACTCCATTCCGTTTACATTGTCTAAAGCTTTTTTATTTTGCAAACATGAACTACTTTTCATATCTTTAATTATATCTTTTACCAATTTTTAATACCTGCTACTTTTAAAAAGGCTGTTCATATTTACAATATTTCAATACCAAGTTTGTTCATATTTACTTTACTTTTTTCCGTTCATTTTCCAACTTCATTTTCTGAAACATCATTTCATTTATTTCTAATTAATAGCTGCCTCTCTTTTCAAATCTCTTTGGCCCTAAACCTAACTCTAACCTTATAAATAAGATATGATGCAAATGAAACCCCAGCCTCCATTCTTATATTCTTATTTTTTCTTTTTCTTTTTTGCTTCAAATCTCCTTGTTATCTCTCATTTTAATTTGTCCTTCCTCTTCAAATATTCTTCTTCTCAAATTTTCTTCTATTTCAAACTTTCTTCTTTCTTTTCAAATCTTGATCTTCTCTTCCATTTACAGTTATTCTTATTTTAATCCTTTTCTTTGTCAACTCTTCTTTTCAAAAAAAAATTCAAACATTTTAAAAATACATACATTTATACATATATACATTAATATAATAAGGAGGAAAATCAAAGTAAATCAAAATAAAGGAAAAATTACGGAACAGAACTAGCAATCAAGAAGGAGACTAAGGAAACATAGAGCGGAGCTATTGATTAGAAGTATATTATTTTCAGATTCCTATAAGGTGAGTGTTTTAACCCACTCACAACTTATAAAATTTCTTATGTTTGTTAAAATGATTTATGATGTGATTAGAAATTTAATTATGACTGTTTGGCATATTTTTAATCATCATCTCAGTTTATTTGAATGTAATAGTTATTTAATTTATTATTGAATGTAAACTGCCAGTAAATGCTTGTTATTTATTATCTGTTCTATATTGACGTTATTGATTGAATTGGATGATGATTATGATAAATGTTTGATGATTTATATTGGATGAATGGATGTTGTATTTTATCTTATTATAAACTGCAAGTTGTTATGGATTTTTATTTCATTCGGGATTGCGGTTTGAAGTCATATATAACCGTATTTATATTTTAAATTACAGATTGAAGTGATAAATATCCGTATCACTTGACCGTAGGATAGAAAATTATATATAGACATCGTGGTCTATATATAAAAATATTTTGAAATGATTTATATGGTTCTGTAAAGAAATATATGGTTTTAGATAAATATTGAATTTTGATATTATATAAATGTTATTTTATCCTTGATTGTAAGCCATATATAATTTTTTTAATATAGAATAAGCTCAATAATAAGTTTGATTTTTATTGAAGATAATATGGTTTAGTATTAAATTATATTATAATATAGAGCTTATAATTATTTAAATAAAATTAAGGTTGGAAGATAAATTTGAGATTTATTTGAAATCGTAAGAATTAAACTCAAATAAGCTTGATGTGAAATTTATTAAATTTGATATTTTAGAGGGTATGATTTTTATAACTTAGTTTTGGTTTAAGATGAATTAAATGAATATTTTAAGTATAAATAAATTGAAGGAAATATTTAATTATTTGAAATTTTGGTTTTATTTAAATGATAATGGATTTATTAAGTAAAATATTTCAAAACTAAATAATTGAAAATTGAATTTGATATATGTATATATATGTGTGTGTGTGTGTGTATGAAATTACTAAACTTAGTTTTGAAATTGTTGAATACTTAAAGTTTGAAATATACTGAATCAGAAATGGTTTATTATGTGGATCAAATCTGTTTGAAATCGATATAATTTGGAATAGTTTATTTGAAAACTGAATTGTATTGAAATTTATGATTTGGTTAAATTTAAAATTTAGAAATTTGAGTTGTTTTGAAATTGATTTGTGAAATTAAAGAAGCTATTTTATTATATAAAGTACTTTGAATATTTAAACCATTTAAGTGATGGAAGTATGTTTCAAAGTTATGAGTTTCAAGGTATTATAATTTGAAAGTGTTATATTCAAGTGTTTTAATTTCGAAATGTTATAACTTCGAAAGTGTTATGATTTTAGAAAAGGATATATTTGAAATGGAAATGATATCGTATTGATTTGGTTTTGAAAAGGCAATGATATTTGGTTTTAAAGCATAAACTATTTTGAAAATGACCGCGGTGTTATAATAACGATTGGTTGTTAAAGAGACCGCGATCGGAAGTTTTCATACTCTCTACCAATTCCGAAAACCACTTTAACAATCGTGTATGCGGTGGAAATTCAAAAATGAAGTAGGATGGTGGCGGTGTTCCTTTGAGGTATATATGTGGACCTGACTCCCATGAGTTGGCATAAGGTGGCTAAAACAGGAGCGATTGATGGGCTAATGTGGTAGCTCCTTTGATCGGATACACCCTTTCGATATTATACTCTGACTTTTGGATTGATTCGATGCCACTTTTGATTTTTTTTGATTTGGGGGAGTGGCTCGAGGTGTGCGGAAGCTACGCGTTACCACCGGCCCGGAAGCGTAATTGGTATACCTACCTTGGCATTGCCTAGTTGTCCTCTGGTGGCTTCCCGATCGGGAGGAACCATGATACTGGATGGACTACTGGGAATATTACGTGTTAAGGTGGAAAATGTAAAGCCTTAACGCTATTCAAAAGTAAGTTTATTTTACTATAGACATTATTATAATAGCGAAATATTACTACATAGCAAATAGTTTAACGGATCTTTAAGAGATGTGAATCTCGAGCATCTCTTAAGTTACTGCACTCACGTTTGACACTGGATAGGGGATGTCAAATCCCGCAAACATCGCTGACGCCGTTCCACTCATATTTTACCGTTGATTTAACTTACATAAGATCTTTCAGTTCTGACTCGAGTGTTTTGCCTTTTCTATTCGCTCGGGTTAGCCTGAGCATTTCAGGATTTGAAGACTATTTCTAGAGGACGAAGATGAAGATTGTGTTACTATTATCTATTATATTATTCCACTGCATTCATACTGTTCCACTACATTATTTATTTATTCTATGGTATGTTTAACTTGGATATGCGTTGTATATGTATAATTAAATGTTTTGTAAAACAGCTTCATGAACTGTTAATTGATTATTATATTTTGTCATTCCACCGTGAGATTTTGTTTTGTTTTATTTCTTTCTTCGGTTTTCTTATTTACCCCAATAACAATCCGCCCTTTTGTATGGTTTGAGTTGGCACGTGTGTCTGCTTAAGCGTACAAAAAGGTGGGATGTTACATAGGATGGCTTGCTGTTATATAAAGATGCGAACTAATCATTCCCTATATAATTTTTGATCAATATCTTTTGATTTATCTTCTTTACTTAAAGATACATTAATTGTCATTGAAGATGGTTTCCCACTAGAAGTGGTCAATCCAAATCTATTAATTAAATCCTTAGCATAATTTTCTTGACCAATGAATATCCTTTATCTAATTGTTTGATTTGAAATCCTAAGAAGAAACTAAGTTTGCCCATATGACTCATTTTAAATATTTAGTCATTATATCTGTAAATTCTTTATTCATTATGTTATTAGTTAACCCAAATATTATATCATCTACATATATTTGTACTAATTGAATATCATTTTTGTTTCTTTTAATAAAAAGACTTGTACCTATTTTACCAATTTCGAAACTAGATTGTAGCAAACAAGATCTTAGTCTTTCATACTAGGCTCTAGGAGCTTGTTTCAAACCATATAAAGCTTTCTTTAATTTATATACATGATTTGAAAATTTATTATCTTCAAAAAGTGGAGGTTGTTCATCTTCTTTTACAAAACCATTTAGAAAAGCACTTTTAACATCCATTTGATATAACTTGAAATTATTGTAGTTTGCGAAAGCAAGTAGAATCCTGATAGCTTCTAATCTCCAGTTCCTAACATAACTGTCATCGGATGACCAATTTATGTTTTGAACTTAAGTTTTGTAAACTAAAAACCAAATCAGTTTTACATATAAGGCAATGTTTATGAATGTCTGCTCCAGTGCAATAAGAAACAAGTATTATTTCAAGAAATACCAACTTTGTTGTGAAGGAATTTGAATAAGAAATTATCCATATAAAATGAGTTTGTATACAATCTAAGGATAAAACTGATTACAAGGCATGAAATGAAATTGATTAAACTTAAATAAACATAACACATTAGAACATCTAATGTGTATTCTTGCATATTAAAGAGAAATTGTGAGTTTCTTGTCAATTTCAAGAATAAATAATCCTCGGTTGTTAAATTAAACCATTAAGATTACTGGCTCTTTAATATGGTACAATGCGCAGACTCGAAAGAGATTCTAAGTACATTATCAAAATATAATTTTGGTAGTTATACCTGAAGGAAAATGACCCATCGGTCACGAATGAGTCTTCAAACACAAGACAATTGCAGTTGGAATATAACGAGCAACGTTTATAAGAATTAACATCGTGAATTTCAATAGTTAAAATTAGGTTAATGGATTCGTTATTCAATGGGCTCAAGTTAATTCGGATTTATTCACAAAATTAACGCTTGATATGACTTTATGTTTGGTACATATGTTTTGAAAAGGAAAATTAATTTTAAATAATGATTTAGAATGGACTATTCGTGCATAACAACCAAAGTGTCTTGACATTAGTGGAAGCGATATTGAATTTGTGTGTTTTAGGAGATGATCCAATGATCGATACGAAAGTATCATTTTATAAGCATCAGGATTTTGATAGAAATATTAAATAGTTTGATTTCAATCAAAATATAGAGGAAGTGTAACACACCGTAAAATTAACGATAATAATTAATAAGACCAAAAAAATGGAATTCGGGAAAACGTTAGAAATCCATGAAATTTGCAGCATTGTGTTGGTTGTGATTTTATGGGAAATTTTCATATTTGGAGTTTCACAATAGGAGCTCACACGGACAAGTTATTAGTGTTCGAAGTTTTAGGACTAAAAATAATGGACAAACAAAAAAAGGAAATAAATTACATTAAATGCAGAGCATACCAGTTAGCCCCCTCCTTTGGTTGGTCAACTACTTATAGGGTAGTGGCTGACCTGTCGGGAGTATGGGGGCTAAAGCTGAACTTTGGCCAAACATCATAGATTTAATTATTTTAATCTAATAGATACGATTTATTTTAGCGCATATAAATGCATACCTAACCCCTCATTTATCTTCTCATATGTTTTGACCCAAGCAGCGAAGCTCTACCATTTTCTCACCTCGACTATTTTTGTTAGTTATAAAATAGTATATTATATGTTTATATAATTGGAGAAGGGTGGAAAATAAAATAAAAGAAGAGAAAGAGCGGATAAATACTGGGAAAAAAAGGTAAATTTCATTATTATAAATCTATATTCCTCTTAACTCCAAATCTCTTCTTAAATCTATAATTCTAATAGTGTGTATATACCTTGTTATACATATTCTTTTGGATTGGAAAGGAAAAAGGGTCATGTAATGGGATTAATTCAGATTTGGGAGATTCGGAAAACTTGAAAGGTGACTGAAAAATCTTATAAATTATTTATAACATTGAAATTTATATAATTGATTTTTTTTAATTATTATGCATATATAAGATCTGGTGAGTTGTAGACTAAAAACAAACGTTTAGGAATGTGACACCCTATAAAATATATAATAATAAAATAATAATTAATAAGGCTCCAAAAATGAAATTTAAGAAAATAATGGAATCTGACCACGAAACCTGCACCATTACGTTTGTGATGATTTTCTAAGCAACTTTTATATTTAGATTTTCGCGATCAGAGTTCAAACGAAGAAGTTGTTGATGTTTAAAGATTTTGAAATGAAAATAATTAAAATAACAAACATAGCAATAAAAATAACTAATAATCGAGACCCACTGATTGACCGCTAGTGGTCGACTACTCATGGGAGTTCAGTCGATCAATCAAACATCGACGGCTAAGGTTGAACCTTGGCCAACGACTCAGATTTAATAATTTTGATTAAACAGTTACTATTGATTCGAGCGTCTATAAATACAGGCCTAACCCTTCACTTATCTTCTCATATTTTCTGATCAAGAGCAATGGACATCTACCATTTTCTTGTACCAACCCGTAGTTTTCGATAATTTAAAAATAGTTAATGTAGTAAAGATTTTGTGATTAAATGGTGGAAGAAATAAAATCCGTGATTTAATAATTAAAATATAATTGAAATGTAATGAAATAGTATTAATTTAAGATAATTGATAATTGCTCTAAATTTAATTCCAAATTAATCAAAATGATTAAGCGTTATAATTGTTATAGATTGTAAATAAATTATAGTGATGTACTAATGGGAATTGAGGCAAAAGAGCAATTAATAAATTAAGTATTGATTTACTAATAAGATAATGAGTAATAAATGGAAATTGAATAAAATTTGGGTAATGAGAGTTGTTATAACATTTACTTGTAATTAATAAACTTACAAATGTTATTAAATGTGGAAATGAGATAATTGTTATTTGTTACCAATTTAATTAATAAATTATAAATAAATGTAAATAAATGTTACATTAATGTGAGTTAATACAATAACTGCCATGCAAATGTAATAAAATGAATAGAAATGTTAATTATGTTCATAAGATGATAATTGGTTTAATAATAGAGTGAAATAAGGATAAATTAATTTTATTAGGATTTTAAATTATAATAAAATTTACAGAAATTCAGTGTAATTGAAATACTGCAACTAACATGGTAAAAGATGATAATTGCAGAATATTAGAGTAATAAAACATAAACAAATGTTAACCATGTCTTTAGAGTAATAATTGTTAGAATAAAGTCTGAAATCAAATTAAAACAATTTATTAAAATTTAATTTTAATTAATTAGATTTAATTATAGTTGAAATTAAACACTGTAGTTAGTGAAATATTAAATCTTTAAGTTATTATAAATGTCTAAGTAATAAAAAAAATATGAAATTTGTTAGTTTATGAATATTGAATTAAAAAGTGATTAACTTATTTTATTAACGTGAAATATAGCCATTTTGGCCACTGTCTCGGATTTCGATGAAACCAATTTCATCAGACCGTTATGGTGAATCATTGTAAGGTTTCAAGTTTCGTAGCGATCGGACCTGCCGTTTGGTTGTACGGATTCGAAACGTATAGAAATTAATTTAATTGAAATCAATATGAAATAAGCAAATTTTAAAACTAACTTCTACATACTTTTGAATTTGGACATGAAACCTATTCCATTGAATTTAAAAATATCAAAAACATCTATTTTGATACATGGGATGACCCATTTCCGTTTCAGAAACGAAACGGGCTTTTTGGGTCGTTTATCATTCAACTTTTATATCAATCTAGCCCATTCATTTCTATTCCTCATCTAGCTATAAATAGCCTGTTATAAACCCTATCTATTTCTTATTCCATTTGTCTGTACGTACAATTTCATCTGTCTACTTCTCCTTCTCAATGGCATAACCAAATCAAATTACAAAACCCTAATTTCCAAATTGCAAATTCAAATCTAAAATCAAATTCCTAAAAACCCTATCAAATTATTTACCGTTTCGAAGCTCTCGACGAGCATTAGTCAAATCTGTAGTTAGTTTTTCGATTTGGGTTACTGTGTCTGGAATTCGAGGAATAATTTTCGACCGTTCATCGCTCGTCGATCAACTTCAACGGATCGGCAAATTGAGGTTATGGATGCGTGGAGATTTACGAATGGAGTTCATCTGTGGTAGTCGTTTGTCGATACACCAGTCAGATCGTCGCTGAAGTTCAAATAGGGTTTCGGCACTAAGTGGCGGCCGACCTCGTTTAGGCTCGATCGACGGCGATGGGGGGGGGGAGGTCGTTCATGGTCGTAGGGGGTCATGAGGCTCGTGGAGGTCGGCGAAGTGTCTGGCCATGGCCAGAGGAGGCGATGCAATCACGTGGTGGATCGCTTACGAACGAGATAAAGGGTAAGGGTTCTTGTAACATTCACATGACTCGATTTGATTGTATAGGGTAGCAGGTGATGTTTTATTTCGATTATGCAATTGTCTAAAATTTTAAATTTTAAAGTTTCAAACTTCTAACAGGTATAACTTTCACGTACGAGGTCCAATTTATGTGTGACCTATTTTGTTGGGATCATATTGAAATTGCAGACACTTTGACACTAGTTTGGACGAATTTTGAGGTCGTTCAAATTTTGGGCCTAAATTAGATTTTTATTCGATTTAAAATCGAAGCTGAGTGTTTTAACCCACTCACAATTACTAAACTATCTTATGTTAGTTAAATAAAATTTATGATGTGATTAGAAATCGAATGAGTGATGTTTGGTATGTTTAAATTGTTATTCTAGTTAAAATTGACTTTTATTGCATTTAATTATCGTTAAATTTAATATTGAATCTTAAATTGTTAATTTAATACCTGTATTGATTATCAGTTATCTATTGATGTTTATTGATTGATTTGGATGATGATGGTAATGTATGTTTGATTGTTGATACTGGATGACTAGATGTTGTATTTTATATTGTTATAACACTGCAAGTTCCCTATGGTTTATAATGATACATACCCGAACGATCTATAGATTAGGGAAAAATCGTTATGGGTTGAAATGATAGACTCGAGCGATTTTATTGATTTTTATTTAATTCGGGATTGCGATTTGAAATGATATATAACCGTAAAATTGTAACTTGCGGATTGAAATGATAAATATCCATATCACTTGACTATAGGGTAGAAAATTATATACGGACACCAGATTGGTTAACTTAAATGATTTTGATTTTTTAAATTTGAATTCCGTTTACTGGTATTTTGAAATAGAAATTGATTTACATAAACGGAATTATTTTGATAATCGAAGCGTTAATGTTGAAATTGGAATTGATTTAATGAATGGTTCAAAGGATTTAAATTGGATTTTCAAAGTTGAAGTGTCAAATGTAAACGAATTTATCGGAATTGAGTTACTGAAAATGTTTGGATATAAACTTGGAAGTTTAAATTTATTTAAACTAATTTAAGCTATTTTAATAATTTAACTATTTTAATCAATTTAAAACTATTTTAATTTATATTAATCTATTACAGCCTATTTGATCAAATTTAACCTATTTTACCTATTTTGAACTAATTAAATTTGTTTTATCTATTTTAAACCCATTTAATATTATTTAAATCTATTTAATCTATATTTAATCTATTTAAATCATTTTAAACTAATTAAATCAAATTTAAGTCTATTTAAACAATTTTTACTATTTTTACTATTTTAAATCTATTTAAACTATTTAAAAAAAACTATGTAAACTATTTATAATTACCTAAACTATTTTTCTAAAATTTCAGACTTTGTAACGTTGAAATTTATATTTAAATCCTAGATGATGATATAGCCTAAGTTGGAAATTTGAATTGATACCTTTTTGTGAAATGACATATTTGAGTGAATAAGATGAATTTTGAAATGAAGAATTAATTAACATAACTCGTGAATAATTTCCAAGTGAATATAATTTCAAAAGTAAATATGATTTGAAAGTGAATATAGTTTGAAAGTGAGTATGATTTCGAAAGAGATATGATTTGAAATTTGATATGATATTTTGATATAAATTGTGAATTTACCATTTTGAAATGTAAAGAACCATTCAGTGTAAAATAAGCATTTGGTTATTAAAGAGACCGCGATCGGATATTTTCATACTCTCAGCCAATACCGAAAACCACTTTAACAACTATGTACATGGTGGAGATTTCAGAAACGAAATAGGATGGTTGGGCAAACTATTTCCGTATGAGGTATTGACGTGACCCTAACTGCCGTGAGTCAGCTTAGATGTGATTAAAACAGGAGCCATGTTGGGCCAAGTGAGATCATTCCTCCTGTCGGACACATTTCCTCGATATCATATTATGATTATGATGATTTGGTAGCCACCCTTTGATTTTGATTTGGGAGTGTATTCCGTGGTAGGCGGTAGTAGCAGTTATGCATTACCACTAGTCAGGATCCACAATTGGTATGTCTACCCTGGCATTGCCTTGAGTACCGTGTTCACATGCCCTATCACGCCTTCAACGAGTTTGTTTTGTGTCATACCTATGGAATGCTCCCTGATAGCCCACCAGCAAATGGAGTTTATAATATCTGTATAGACTACGACATTATAAAAAATGTGTTAAGGGGGATATGCATAATGCCTTAATGCTATGTTAATACTTTACTTTACTGTAGACACTATTATAATAGCGTATTGTAGTACATATTAGATAGTTTAACGGATTCTTAAGAGACAGGAATCCCCAACGTCTCTTAAGTTATTGCACTCATGTTAGACACTGGATAGGAAATGTCAAACTCCGTAAACATCTCTGACACCATTACACTCATATTTATTTACTATTGATTTAACTTACATAAGATCTTTTAGTTCTGACTTCAATTCGCTCGGGTTAGTCTGATCTTTTCAGTTTATCGAAGACTGCTTTTCGGAGGACGAAGACAAATATTTTGTACTATTATTACTTATTATCTTTATTTCACTGCATCATGTTGTTCCGCTGCATTTATTTATGATTCATGTTTTATGTAACTTTGATTTTGTGTTGTAAAGAATAATCAAATGTATTTACAAAACAGCTTCATCAACTGTTATTTGATTATTATATTTTTGTCATTCCGCTACGAGATTCTATTTTTTTTCTTTCTCTGCTTTTCTTGTTTACCCTAATAACAATCTTCCCTTTTGTATGGTTTGAGTCTGACATGTGTAGTTTATCGCTGATTTAAATTGTCCAAAAAGATAGGTCGTTACAGCTACTATCATAGCTTTGGTTTGGCGATAACCTTAGCTTTGTGGGGTCTGACTCATATTAATTAGGGTGGTAATGCCCTAGAATGAGTCGCTGAGTGTATATATACGAGAAAGCGTATTTTTAGTGTTATAAAGGTTTTTGTATTGTGTGATTTTTTCCATTTTGTATTTAAAAATTCTGGTCTGTGCATAGGACGCTATGACATCGATACAGATTTCTAAACACTTAACAGGGTAAACCGACACAATATTTGTTTTGAAATATAGGTAAATGAAAAGCTTTGCCTATTATATATTTTGTATATAAAATAATTTTTTTTTAAATGATATAGCTGGATTTGATATATTATTAATAGGTAGAGAAATTTTATAAATATTGATTGGAAAATAAGATTTAAGAACAAAATGAATATAAATTGAAATTGGAGAACTAAAGTTTCGGGATTTTTGAAATTTCTTTCAAAAGATTTTGGAATACAATATTAGCATTATTTGAAAGTATTTTTTAGATATAAATATTTCAATATGATTTGAAAGAAATGTTTAAAGGAATTTTGGAACGAAATAAGTTTGTATTCCCATCTCTATCATTGGAAAATAATTTCGGTAATGAGTGCACGCATCATCAACGTTCATTTTCGAGTTTCAAAGTGGAAAGATCATTGTTGTAATTTACTACACATTTTTTTTGATAAATAAATATTAATTTCAAATTCCAAATATGATTTGATATGTATAAAAGATATGATTATCTATATATTATTTAAAATAACTGAAATGAAACCCGGTTGTTTAGTTCTTAAGTTTCTATAAATTGGAAATTGAAATTGCTATAATGTGTGGAATATTGACTATATTAATAATTGGAAACTTCTAAAAGGAAAATAAGAAATTTGATGTTAAAATGATTAATGAAACAAATAAGAAACTAATTGAAAACTGTAATTAAAAAGGAAATGAAAATAAGAACTGGTAACCATTGGACATTTTGTTAATAAAAATAAATATGATAACTAGTGTAACTTTCTATTGCATTCTATAAAGACATATATATAACTTACCAAAATGTAAAAAGTTGTAATGTTAAATAGGATATGTAATATAATATTATACAAATAAAACCGAGAAAAATGAAAGGGTTCAATGAAACTATTTCTATAAATAAGAATTCCAATGTTATAAACTGTTATAAACTAAAGCTAATAGTTTGAAAAGTTACTAATTGAATGTAATAAAAGTGAATAACGTAAGAAAAATGATTATAAGCTTAAGTTAACATTTAAGTTATTTATAATCAGATTTAATAGTTAAAGGTGAATACTGTAAGTAAGTAATTATAAATTTTATATTGAAGCATATTATAATTAAAATGAGTACTATATAAATTGAATGATTATAACTTCAGAGAATATTGGAAATGATTTAGAAATGGAGTTAATATTCAATAATATTATATATGGAAGAATGAATGTGAAAAAGAAATAATTTATAAATGGTGAATTGGATTGTAAAGAAACTTACCTAATAATGTAAAATCCAATAATTGAAATAAAAAAATAACTTACTTAAGCAATGAATGTAGAGTAATAAAATGAAAGAAAATGACATTGTATGAATAAACAAGAAATGAACTTTTGTAAGTAATAACGAATGAAATTAATGAAAATAAACATTATGTAATGAGAAAAGAAAATAAATGATGAAAAAAAGGAAATTCAAACTAAATTGTAAATACGAAGTCAACTGAAATAAAATGTATACAATACTTCAACAATGAATTAGTTTATGACCCAAATAATTAAAAAAGGATATAACATATGTAAGTAAAGAATGTAAAGTAATGAAATAAGCCTTACATGAGTAAATGAAAACATAAAACTTTGTAAGCAATGAACGTGAATTAAAGAAAAATAATTGAAAAAAAAAACAAATGAAAAATATAAATATTAAATGTTGTGACAAAGACTAATAGAATAAAATTAAAAATTACTTGAGATTATTATTTGTTTAACTTATGGATTGGTTGGGGAAGGATAATTTTATTGTGTAGGATGTATAAATAACCTATAAGTTTTATACACGATTGTTGAGTGTATGGTTTACTTCAGGGTTTATTTATCATTTTATGTGATTAGGAGCTCTAAACCCGAACAAACCATTTGTTTTTTATTTCAATGGATGGATGATTGCTTTCTTTGTTGAAATGATGATTGTACTATTTGTTTGCAAGTGATTGTTGTTATGTAGTATTTATTTGTTTTGTTATTGGTTGAGACAGCTTAAATATTTCACTTTTATATAATTATTAACTCTTGTGGATCATATAAGTGAAATACTGGTATGGAAGCAATAGCTTCTGCTTTTGGTTTCATAAAATAAGCGTTAATTGCCAGACAAATAGGTATGTTCTCGGATTACGGTTTTCTAGCGATATTATATTGTTTTCCCGTGGTTTGGGATATTTTATTTTGTAATATATGATATATATTGTATTATTGATGTTACTATTTCTTCCAGACCTCTCCATACAAAGGAGACTCTGTTGAAATTTTCCGTGCATTTTGGACGTAGAAATTTTCGTGAATTGTTTTCCAAACTTTTATTATATAAAAAGATTTAATTGTTATGAATTGATATATTTTATTTAAATTATTTAATTAAGTAAATTAATTGTTTATGAATTTAATATTTTAAATAAGATATATTGATTCTTAGTTCCTTCTTTTCCCTTCTTTTTACTTTTTGAGGACGAAAAGTTTTGAGTGGGAGAGAGTGTAACAACCCGTAATTTTCGATAATTTAAAAAGAGTTAATGTAATAAAGATTTTGTAGTTAAATGATGGAAGGAATAAAATCTATGATTTAATAATGAAAATATAACTGGAATGTAATGAAATGTTATCAATTGAAGATAATTGATAATTGCTTTAAATGTAGTTCCAAATTAAGTAAAATGATTAAGACTTATAATTGTTATAGATTGTAAATAAATTATAGTAATGTATGTAGTATTGTGAATTGGGTCAAAGAGCAATTAATAAATTAAGTATTGATTTATTAATAAAATTTGGGTATTGAGAGTTGTTATAACATTTGCTTGTAATTAATAAACTTACAAATGTTATTAAATGTATAAATGGTGACAATTGTTATTTGTTACCATTTTAATCAATCAATTACAAATAAATGTTACATTAATGTGAGTTAATACAATAACTGCCAATTTGTGAATGTAATAAAATGAATAGAAATGTTAATTATGTTCATTAGGTGATCATTAATTTAATAAAAGGGCGAAACAAAGATAAATTAATTTTATTGGGATTTTAAATTATAATAAAATTTATAGAAATTCCGTGTAATTGAAATACTGCAACTAATATGGTAAAAGATGATAATTATAGAATATTAGTGTAATAAAATGTAAACAAATGTTAACTATATCTGTAGAGTAATAATTGTTAGAATAAAAGTCTGAAATCATATTAAAACAATTTATTGGAATTTAATTTTAATTAATGGGATTTATTTACAATTGAAATTGAACACTGTAATTAGTGAAATATTAAACACTGAATTTGATATGTAAATTTGTTTAAGTTATTATCAATGTCTAAGTAATCAAAAAATGATGAAATTTGTTAATGTATGAATATTGAATTAAAAAGTGATTAGTTTATTTAATTAACGTGAAATATAGCCATTTTGGCCTCTATTTTGGATTTCGATGAAATCAGTTTCATCGGATTCATAATGTTGAATCATTGTAAGGTTTCAAATTTCGTAGCGATCAGACTTGTCGTTTGGCTGTACGAACTCAAAATGTATAGAAATCAATTCGAAATAAGCTGATTTTAAAACTGATTTATATATACTTTTGAATTTGGACTTGAAACTTGTTCCATTGAATTTTAAAATATCGAAAACATCTACTTTGATATATGGGATGACCCACTTCCGTTTCAGGAACGAAACGGGCTTTTCTGGTCGTTTATCGTTCAACTTTCAAATCAATCTTGTCCATTCATTTCTATTCCTGATCTGCTATAAATAGTCTGTTATAAACACTAGCTATTTCCTTTTCCATTCGTTTGTACGTACAATTTCATCTGTCTACTTCTCCTTCCCAATGGCAGAACCAAATCCAATTACAAAACCCTAATTTTCAAATTGCAAATTCAATTCCAAAATCAAACTCCCCAAAACCCTATCAAATTATACACCATTTTGAAACTCTCAATGAGTGAAAGTCAAATATGTAGTTAGTTTTTTAATTTGGGTTCTGTTTATCCAAAATTAGAGGAATGATTCTCGGCCTTTCATCGCTCGTCGATTAACTTCGACGGATCGGCAAATCGAGGTTATGGATGCATGGAGATTTACGAGTGGAGTTCATCTATGGTAGTTGCTTGTCGATGCACCGGTCAGATCGTTGCTGAAGTTCGAATAGGGTTTCGTCACTAGGTGGCGGCTAGCTTCTTTTGAGCTCGATCGGCGGCAAAGGAGGGGGGGCATTCGTGTTCGTAGGGAGTCGTAAAGCTTGTGGAGGTCAGCGGAGCGTCTGGCCGTGGCTACGATGGCCAGAGGAGGCGATGTGATCACCTGGCGGTTTGCTTACGAACGAGATGAAGGGTTAGCGTTCCTGTAGCATTCACGTGACTCGATTTGACTGTGTAGGGTAGCAAATGATTTTTATTTCGATTATGCCATTGTTTAAATTTTAAATTTTCAAACTTCTAATAGGTATAACTTTCACATACGAGGTCTAATTTACGCGTGGTTTGTTCCTTTGGATCGTATTGAAGTTCCAGACATTTTGATGCTAGTTTAGACAAATTCTAAGACCTTTCAAATTTTGGGCCTAAATTGGATTTTTATTCGATTTAAAATTGAAGGTGAGTGTTTTAACCCACTCAAAATTACTATACTATCTTATGTTAGTTAAATAAAATTTATGATGTGATTAGAAATAAATTGGCTGATGTTTGCTATATTTAAATTGATATTCAATTTAAAATTGACTTTTATTGCATTTAATTATCGTTAAATTTAATATTGAATATTAAAATTTCAATTTAATTCCTGTATCGATTATCAATTATCTATTGATGTTTGTTGATATATTTGGATGATGATGGTGATGTATGTTTGATTGTTGATATTGGATGACTGGATGTTGTATTTTATATTGCTATAACACTCCAAGTTTCCTATGGGTTGAAATGATACATACCCGAACGATCTACAGATTAGAGAAAAATCATTATGGGTTGAAATGATAGTGTCACGACCAGAATTTCTGTCATTTGAAATTCAGATATTTAATTGATTTTAAATATCAACAAGTAAAATTTGTAAGTCGAATAATTTATTTTTCGAATATTTAGATTTAATTGGATAATTAAATCGATAATTTAATATTTGAAATTGCGTAAATAATTGAAAATTGGGTTTAATGTGATTAAAAATGATTTATAAAGTTATATTAAATCATATTGGAGTTAGAACAATGTTTGTGAACTTTTAAAATTGAATTAAAAGTTAATTTGTGAAAATTGAATATTTTAATATTTAATTGATGAGTGAGAATAGTCATTTTTTAAACAATCTCGGATTTTGGCGAAACCAGTTTCATCGGATCCGTAATGTTATATTATTGTAAGATTTCAAATTTCGTGTCAATCGGATTTACGGTTTGTCCGGAGCAAGCCAAAACGCATAGAAACTTGTTTAATCGATTTAATTTAAATTTGATCGTTTATTGCCGTAACTCGCACAGATGATCGAATTGGCTCCCGAAACCTATTCCATTATGTCCGGAACGCGGGTTAAACCCTAGAAACATCGGTCACCGTGCGTGATTTGGAGTTCGGAAAATTCGGGATGAATAGAGTTTTGAGACATTTTCTATATAAGGACCTAAATATCTCACATTTGCAAAACTTAAAACCTAGCTAGGGTTTTAACAGGAGCCGCCACTTATATTAATTTCAATGGCCAATAATACATGATCTTCTTCCCCATTTTTCTCTCAATTCACTCAGTATTAACAAAAATCTCCAACTACAACATCGAAGAGCGTAATGAGATCTATAATGTGAACGACTATGATTGAGATCGAGGTAGTAGATTGACGGCAAATCGTTCGTGAATGACGCGCGTTCAAGCACGAATCCCCATGCAAAGAGAGGACCAATCTCGACGCTATTCACGGTGGAGGTGGAGTTCGCGTAGACCTTCGATTTGGTGGTGGAGTGATGGGGTCTGAACGTCGTTAGTGGGTGCGGCTATTAGGGTTTTTGATCGTGCGTTGGGTTCTTGGTCGCGTGAAGGACCTGGGGAGTTTTCGTGTGGGAGAGAAGAGGATTCCAAGGGCCGAGATATGCAGTTCAAGAAATCAACGGTTCAGATTGTGTTAGGTTTAAAATTAAAATAAAATTTGTGAAATTATTATATTATAATTCGTTCGAAGTTTAAAACATTGTATCTTTGTCGTACGAGGTCCGTTTTGGACGAAACAAATTGCATTGGGTTCGTATTGTCGAGCACTACGCTATGGAACTGAATTGGAGTCATTTGGAGCTAGCGATAATTTCGGGTAAAATTAAACGCACGTTTAATTTTATTCGAAATCAAAACGCCACAACTGTTATCGCAAACTCAAGGTGAGAACTTCTCACTCAATCGAATTGTTTCGATTTAAATTTTAAATAGTTAGATTTAAAATTGCTTGATTGTGTGATTGGATGATAGTTATTATCTGTTGTATTGAAATAGACCCTATACGCCGTATATTAAGCGGAGGTTATTTATTAAAAACATATACCGCGATAATTCCAACTTGTATGGAATTGGTATTATATATGTACTTGAAGTTGATTCCCCGCATTATATAGCGGATGAGACCCTATTGCGCCGCATAATAGCAGATAATATTTTATAAATCCCATATACCGCGATATTCCATCTTGAAGCAGAATTGGTATTGTGCTAACATCTGTGGATGCAGGGAAACGGGTTGGAGGGATCCAACTGGATTCCTCAAACGATTGAATTGGTTTCAATGTTGCGTGTTGATCTATTTATAATCTGCATGATTATCTTTGTGATTGAAATCGATAAAGGCTAAATTTTAGCCGAATATATTTTTGGTACCGTTAGATGCTGAAAATAAATAAAATTGGATTTTTGAAAATTTAAGTTGAGAATTCATAATAAAATTTAATTTTGGAATTGATTCATTTTAAATAAATAAACGTTGAAAATTTTATGTTATAAAAATTATGATTTTTGTGAAATATAAACGAAATGTGATTTTTTTTAAATAAGTAGTTGATTAATTTATAAAATGGTTTAAATTGGGTTTTTTGAATTATTGTAAATGATTTATATAAAAGATTTATAAAATTGATATTTATAAATTAGAATATTGGAATTATAAAACGAGTTTTCATAAGTGTTAAAATGAAATATAAATGGATTTCACAAGTGATGAAATCTATAGATTTATAAATTGTGAAGTTATAAAATGAATAGATTTTTTGTAAAATAAAAGATTTATAAGTAATTAACTTATAAATTGGATTTTGGCGTGTAAATGGGATATGGATAGAATTTGTTAATAATGTGATTTTATAAGTTGAAGTTGTTATAAAGTATAAATGTTATTTATAAACGTTGTTTTATAAATCCGAAATCGACTTATTTTGATAAGTTAATTATTATAGCTTATTAAAGGAAATATATCCACGATTTTGGGATAGTGGATAATCCTTTAAATAAAATATGTAGAAATTGAATTTGGTTAACGAAGTATATTCACGATTTTGGGACAGTGGATAATCCTTTAAATAAAATATGTAGAAATTGAATTAGGTTAACGAAGTATATTCACGATTTTGGACGGTGAATAATATATCAAAAAAATTTTTTGGGAAAGTGATATTTTAAATAGAATTAAAACGATTCAAAAATGTTTTAAAATGTGTTAAGTATCGAAAACATATATTTCAACATTCATTGTTGAAATAGACATTTTCGAGAAATAGAAGGAAATGGTGGACTATAACACTATTGTTATAGTAAATGATTTCCGAAAGGAAAAGTTTTGTATAGTATTGGGGTTTATATATCTATCTTAGTTTCAAATCCCTATACTAGTGATTTTGGGTTGTCGTAACGATGTTTTACGTAACATTCGTTTTGACCCAAATAAATGTGTTTAAGAGAATGTTTTCCTTAAAGAATAAAATTTATACTTAGTTGTGATTTAAGTATATTGAATGTTTTCAAAATATTGGAAATAAATAGATTTGTGAATTACTTATTATTAAATAAGTATGGAAATGTTTTCCAATATGAAGTGAATGTTTTGAGATAATATCTTTTAAAGATAAATTGAGAGTGAATAATTGAAATCAATTTGAAAAATCATATAAAAAAGTGAATATTTGGAAATGTAAATTCACAATGGAAATTTATAAGGAAAATTTGTTTTAAAAATAAACATTGATTTATTTTTAAAAGTGTGAAAATAAATTTATGAATTTGGGACGTAAATTTAAAATAAATCGGTAAGGATTTATTTGATTGGTTTAAATGAACCATTCTGAAATGAAAGTTGTAAAGGTGAAAATAATTTGAAATTTGTTTTCAAATGGTTGAAGTGTGGAATATATATCTTGTAAAGATATTTTTGGAAAATAAATAATTTGGGAAGTTATTTGAAACCGGGTGATGTTGTGAATATTGATTGATAGTTAAATAACCGACTATCAATATTGACCCTTAAATGGCTATTTGTTGTGAATTGGTTGAAATTGAATGCTACACTTATTTTTAAATTATTGCGCTCGTTATTCGGATTACCCATTCCGAATAGTGATACGACGTAATGGATAGCATTGAAGACCGGTGGTGAAGAACGCGTATTTGTGAAAACGATAGGATGACCTATCAATTGTCTCTGCACCGTTAGCTACGGTATGGAGATTTCCTTTGTGATGGGAAATTCGATCGGGATTGTGAATACCCGGATTGCAAGGGCTTCTTTGGAAGTGCCTTCGGTTCTGTTCGAACCCGGAACAGACTTGTATGGTTACGTGTCTGACATTACATTTTGAGATATAAAGCAGACTTCTTTCAAATACATCTCTGTTGGTGGCGGAGAATTTATTCTCTTAGCTTAACACCCTTCTCTGAGATGTACGCGCTCAGAGGTTTTGTAGTTGAAGGTTATCAGCGATATATTCCCAATTTGGTAATGTGGCATGCTGAGTGTTGCTGTGTGATGATTATTTATTGATCATTTTTTGATCAAAGCGTGGCTTTGTGAAAAAGCGTAGCTTTATGGACGAGATTTCATTAGACCTCACACCCCGGAAATGGTCGAAACAGGAATATGCGGCAAGGTTATGAGGGTCGCTCCCTTTAGGGTATGTCATTTCCTTCTGGAAAAGGGTGGTGTTAGGTATGGAGCCCTGATGTTTAACCTATGTGGTTGCTCCAATCTCATTTTCTGTGTGGTTGTTGCTTGGTGATAGAGGGCCCTCGGATAAAGGTCCCAAAGGACCGGGGAGTGGCATACTCGAGTAGTAGTTACCTAGTTACAGAGGTAACCCGGCCTTGTGTTGGCAGAGATCCGGTTAGGTTCTCGGGACGTCCCGCCAGAGGCGATCCCATGTGATAGTAGGAAGTTTCTTAGCCTGACCATTTGTTGGAAATCTAATTCCCAATACAAACCTAGTACAGTTTTAGTTGTATCACCTGCCATTTACTTATGGTGGTCACCACTGTTTAGATGGTAGCTATAGTAGGCATAGTTCGAAATGTCTATGCTGGCTAAGATTTATATTCTATTTTCGAAATGCTTTCATCACTATGTTCTAATAATAATATCAAAAATGATTTGTTTTGCGTAGTAAGCATCTTTGACTATCATAAGGAGAAATCTCCTCTAATTCTGCGTTTGCATTGTGTGTGTGCGGGGAGACCTTATGGTAGTTTCATTTTCCAAAAGCATTGCAGATATTTTTCACTTCCCTTGTTGTTGTTGTTGTTTTAAAAGATAAGCAACTGTTTTGAGTTCTCACACCAGTCCCATGACTGACCTGGAGTTTATTGTTCTCTTCCTAAACTCTGGGTGCCCATAATTTTCCACACGGGCAGCCTAGAGTCAGGTTATCAGGTCATTCTGGATTCAGAGTGCTATAGAGCTCAAGAGGCGAGCTGGATGGCGAGACGTACCACTTGTGTATGATATTATCTTTCTGCTGTAGAATTTTCTTGTGAGGACATGCTTGTATAACTGTCCATTGTTTTGTTGTGTTGTATATTGTTGTTGTACACTCTGATGATGATGATGTAATGTAATGTATTAACTGATATAGTTCTTTGTTTTAAAGATTTTTCATTTATCTATTATATGTTGTTCCGCTGCGACTGTGAGATTCCGTTATTGTTTCTGTTCTATTTTGTTACTTCTTCTATCTTTTTCTTGTACCTCTTCTTTTTAACCCTAACAATTCGGTTTTTCGGCATTCGATTATGTGGCATTTGATACAGTGGACGTAAGAATGCCGACCTTCCAATCCCGACAAAACCGCAATTGTTACTGATAGATTCGAGCAACTTTATGGACTTTTATTTAATTCGGGATTGTGATTTGAAAATATATATAACCATAAAATTGTAATTTGCGGATTTAAATGATGAATATCTATATCACTTGACCATAGGGTAGAAAATTATATACGAACACCGGATTGGTTAAATTAAATAGAATTATTTTGATAATCCAAGCATTAATTTGAAATTGGAATTGATTTAATGAATGGTCCAAAGAATTTAAATTGGATTTTCAATGTTGAAGTGTCAAATATAAATGAATTTATTGGGATTGAGTTATTGAAAATGTTTGGATATAAATTTGGAAATTTCAATCTATTTAAACTAATTTAAGCTATTTTAGTTAAATTAACTATTTCAATCAATTTAAAACTATTTTAATTTATATTAATCTATTACAAACTATTTAATCCAATTTAACCTATTTTACCTATTTTAAACTAATTAAATTTATTTAATCTATTTTAAACCCATGTAATATAGTTTAAATCTATTTAAATCATTTTAAACCAATTAAATAAAATTTAAATCTATTTAAATTGTTTTACTATTTAAACTTTTTTACTATTTAAATAATTTTAAATATATTTAAACTATTTTAGAAAACTATATAAACTATTTATAATTACCTAAACTATTTTTTCTAAAATTTTAGTCTTTGTAAAGTTGAAGTATTATATTTAAATCTTGGATGATGATACAACCTAAGTTGGAAATTTTAATTGACACCTTTTTGTGAAATGACATATTTGAGTGAATAAGATGAATTTTGAAATGAAGAATTAATTAACATAACTCATGAATAATTTCCAAGTGAATATAATTTCAAAAGTGAATATGATTTGAAAGTGAATATAGTTTGAAAGTGAATATGATTTGAAATTTGATATGATATTTTGATATAAATTGTGAATTTATCCTTTTGAAATGTAAAAGAACCATCCGGTGCAAAATAAGCGTTTGGTTGCTAAAGAGACCGGGATCGGATATTATCGTACTCTCCGTACCGAAAACCACTTTAACAACCATGTACGTGGTGGAGATTCTAGAAATGAAGTAGGATGGTTAGGAAAACGATTTCTGTATGAGGTATTGACGTGACCTTGACTCCCGTGAGTCAGCTTAGCTGTGACTAAAACAAGAGCCATGCCGGGCCAAGTGAGGACATTCCTCCTATCGGACACATTTCTTCAATAATATATTATGACTTTTTGATGGTTTGGTGGCCACCCTTTGATTTTGATTTGGGAGTGTGTTCGGAGGTGGGTGGTAGTAGCTGCTATGCATTACAACC
Organism: Allium cepa; assembly: GCA_030765085.1. Lineage (NCBI taxonomy): Eukaryota > Viridiplantae > Streptophyta > Magnoliopsida > Asparagales > Amaryllidaceae > Allium > Allium cepa. Next base: position 105,418,305 of record CM060942.1, on the reverse strand, counting down.
AGTCCGGATCCGCAATTGGTATATCTACCCTGGCATTGTCTCGAGTGCCATGTTCACATGCCCCACTGCGCCTTCTACGAGTTTGTTTTGTGTCGTACCTATGGAGTGCTCCCTGATAGCCCACCTACAAGTGGAATTTGCAGTACCTGTATCGACTATGACATTATATAAAATGTGTTCAAGTGGATATGGGTAATGCCTTAATGTTATGTTAATACTTTACTTTACTGTAGATACTATTATAATAGCGCATTGTACTACATAGTAGATAGTTTAATGGATCCTTAAGAGATGAGAATCTCGAACATCTCTTAAGTTATTGCACAATACTGGATAGGAGAAGTCAAACCCCATAAACATCTATGACGCCGTTACACTCTTATTTATTTACTATTGATTTAACTTACATAAGATCATTTAGTTCTTACTCGAATGTTTTGTCTTTTCAATTTGCTCGGGTCAGTCTAAGCTTTTCAGTTTATCGAAGACTGCTTTCCGGAGGACGAAGACAAAGATTTTGTACTATTATTACTTATTATCTTTATTCCACTGCATCTTGTTGTTCCGCATTGTTTATTTGTTTATGATTCCTATTTTATGTAACTCTGATTTCGTATTGTAAAGAATAATTAAAAATATTTACAAAATAGCTTCATGAACTGTTATTTGATTATTATATTTTTGTCATTCCGCTGCGAGATTCTGTTTTGTTTTTTTTCTTTCTCTGCTTTTTCTTATTTACCCCAATAATAATCCGCCATTTTATATGGTTTGAGTTTGACATGTGTGGTTTATCGTCAATTTAAACTATCCAAAAAGACAGGTTGTTGCATTTCCCTTCTCCACTAATCCTCCTAACTATAAAATAATTTGTATTTACACAAATTGGTGAAATGTAGAAAATAAAAAGAAGAAGAGAAGAAGTGGATCGGCATTATGTAATGAAAAGATAAACTTCAATATTATAAATGTATATTCCTCTTAACCTTATCTCAGATCTTTAATTCTAATGATATGTATATCCCCTTTTATGCATATTTCTTTGGATTAAAAATGAGGTGGAGTAAAATCAAAAGATCAGATTCAGATCTAGGAAATTTGAATAGCTTCAAAAGGTGAGTGGGAAATTATATAATTTGTAAAAGAGCCATATATATATATATGTTTTGACGATAACAACCATACAATAATGCTATTAATGTATTTATTGGGTTATTTCAGGTCAAAATGATGATCGAAAGAAATAAAATGGGTAAAAAGATGCAATGCTAAGAATCGAATCTAAGTGTGCTGAGACTATTGCACATGCCTTTACCACTACATCATACAAGTTTTTGGATTTTGTAGTGATTCAGTTGATTGACAATTCCAATCGATTGAACCTATTAAACTGAATATATTGTCTAATGTACTGTTTTTGATAATTATCTCGGGCTTGAATTTTACATAAGCCAGTGAATTAAAGCCTTCTCCCAGTTGACTGAAACGACTAGTTTCCTAAAATTGTGTCTTCACATCTCTTTGCTCCTGCAGTTGCTTCTCTTCATCAATGGAGTATCAGAAAGGTTACACCTCTACTATAGCATTCCTACAACACCTATAAATCCCCCTAACCATCCCTAGTTCATTACACAATACTATAAAATGATATTATACACCATGCTTTGAATTTCTCACAATCCCAAAAGCAAGAGTCCAAATTTTAAGAGATTTACGCGATCTAGAGATTATCAATTAGTGTGCTTTGTCTCATATCACATATTTTAGTCAAATAAACTCCTTAGCCTCTACATGTGCACTTAATATAGTTTGATTTGGTTATGGAAATCATTGTATATCAAAGATATATTCTGTATATCAAGATACATTGTGTCGGAAGTTGTGTGGTCAAAGCGATTGGTAGATTCAATGCGATGCAGGTGCAAAAAGTCATTGCGGGGATACAACAAGGATAAAGCAGGATATAACAGATGACTCTAAAATAGCGTATAAAACCCATACTTAATGTTTTTACAAATATATAAATGGTAATTAAATGAAAAATTAACATTCGATTTAATTATAATTAATACATAAATAATTTTAAATAAAAACATGTGCGAATATACGGTAAATAAACGTAAAACTGTCTATAACATAATTGAATTTCGTAGGATATTAGAATATTTTCATTTTTGAAGATATATTAAAAATTCAATTAAATAAATTAATTTCATAATTTTTATAACGTATAAATGTCACTTTCCAATTCATTTCTTTTAAAGAAAATATAGCAAAAATACCGGAATATAGCGAGAATAACGGGATATAGCGGGAATAGCAGGGCTTAAAGCGGAGATGCTATATTTGGGGCTACGTGGAAAAATCATAGCGGTAGAAATCCGCTATGGGATATAGCAGGGTTATAGCGGGGTAATAGCGGGGTATTAACTGCACAGGTCACATTTATTATGCTACTTGTAATAGTTAGTCAAGTCCTGTTTGGTTGTTCAAGTAGAGTCTATAAACATGTTCCTTCGGGTGACGTGAGTGTGTCTCTTAGTTAATTCCAAAAGAAGTCTGGGATTGGACTTAGGACGGATGGTTCGAACCATTATAAAATCTACTGTGTGATCTACTATATTATTCCACTACATTTACATCATTACTACTATGGGTCATCTTCGATCCAGTACATAGCAGCTAACATGCGGTATCAGAGCCTGGTGTTTTATAGAGTGTAACACATTCTAGAACAATGGCTAGAAAGAGATCCATTTAGAGCACAAAGAGAGTTGAGAAAAAGCAAATTTCTAAAAGCAAGCAACAATCAGTAGAATCAAGGTGCATGTGCTACGCTACTAATATCAGATCAAAATCAATACGCTTAGATTCTTTATATAGCAATCTTTACACATGAGAATGTATTAAAATATTTTAAAGCATCAAAAAATATCAACTCGATTGCTTTAGCTAAGTTAGGTAATTATGAGCGTAAAATTTGTAGTTTAAAGGAAGAAAATAATTTTTTTAGTAAAACAAACCGAATTTTTGAAAATTCATTAGAACAATTTGTTTTACGAAAGAATTTCCTATTAAATGAAAATTAGCATTTAAATAATAAAAATATTTCTCTTTTGAAGGAAATCAAAGTTTTGCAAAATAAAAATATATTTTTGGAAAATTCTTTAAATGAATCTAATTCTAAATTTTTGTCTCCTAAAAGGGAGAATAATGCTTTGAATGCTAGAGATTAAGATTTAATTAAATAATGTAAACTTCTAAAAGATAATAATATTATTTTGCAAAAAGAAATTTGTGATTCTAAAACTGTTTTTGATAAATTAAATAAGAAAATCACAAATTTCAATAGAAAAGATGATTTATTTTCCTTAATTATAATTACCAAAACTCATAATAATAGAACTAGTTTAGATTATAAACAAGATAATTGTAGAAATAGTACTAGATATGGATTCATGGATACACATTTTAATGCTAGTAATAAAAGTGAAGATGGTGCTATAACCACTTCATGTCATAATAGTACTGTAATTAGAAATAGAAAACATCCTTTGAATACTAAATCATGACAATTATTGATTTATGGATTTCAGCTAATTTAACCAATATTGAAAGGCAATTATACATTAGCAATTATTATGACAGCATGATTAATAATAAAAATTATATTTTAAAGGATCAATCACATTCAACTGGATATGGTTTCCTAAGTCATAAACCCTATATTTCTTGTAAAATGAATATGATTTTTCTTATGTTTAACATATCTATTAGATACTCATCACTTTGCATTAACCTTAAATTATTTAAACATATCTATGATACTTCCTATCTCTTTTTACAAAGGGGAGAAAAATTGTACATATGTAAGAAAAATACTCAGAATCATTTCTTAAGAAAATTTTTATATTTAGGGGGGAGTTTTTAAAATATAACATGCTGGTGCTCTTATTCCTTTTTGTTGATGACAAAAATGGAGTGCTTTACATATTTACATTGGCATTTATATAAAGTTGAGGGAAATAAACTTATTATGTGTAACATATATTTAGGAGGAACTACTATTTTATGTTACAAAGTTGTATGGTTTTCATCATCAAAAATGTGGAGAATGAAAGAACCATATATATATATATATATATATATATATATATAATGTTTTGATGATAACAACCATATAATAATGCTATTAATGTGTTTATTGAATTATTTCAGGTCAAAACAATGATGGAAAAGTTAGAATATAAAATGGTTAAAAATTTGCAAAGCTAAGATTTAAACCTAGGTGGACGAGATAATAGCATATGCCTTTGTCACTATACCATACAAATTTTTGGAATTTGTAGTGATACAATCGATTGAAAATAAATCTAGTCAACTGAACTTAGTCTCCTGAATATACTATCTTGTCTACTATTTTTGATAATCGTTCGGGCTTGAATTTTACACTAGACTAGTGGACTGAAGCCTTTTCCCAGTCAACTAAAATGTATAATTTCTTAAAGTGGTGTATTCACATCTCTTCGCTCCAGCAGTTTCTTCTCTTTTTCAATAGAAAATCTGAAAGGTCACACCCCTACTTTAGCGTCCCTACAACACCTATAAAATCTCCTAATCATCCCTGAATCACTACACATTATCGTACAACAATATTCTACTACATGCTTTTACTTTCTCACAATCCTAAAAGCAAGAGTCCAAACTTCAAGAGATATATGTGATTTAGAGATTACTGACTTGTGTGCTTCATATCCATATCCCATATTCTATTCGAATAAACTCCTTAGCCTCTACAACTCCACTCAATATAGTATGATTTGGTTATAGGATTCATTGTACATCAAAGAGACGTTCTGTATATCAAATATGCTATGTCAGAAAGTAACATTTATTACACTACTTGTAATAGTTGTTGAAGTCCTGTTTAGTTATTCAGGAAGAGTCTATAAATTTGTTCCTCCAGGTGATATGAGGGTGTTGATTAGTTAATTACAGAAGGAATCTAGGATTAGGTGTAGGACAGGAGGTCCGAACCAGTATAAAATTGACCGTGTGATCTACTATACCGTTCTGTTGCATTTACATTTTCTACTACTATTGGCCATTTTTGATCCAATGCATAGCAACTAACAATTTGTTAATAACATTAGAATTTATTTTGGTGCATTTTTATTTGATTATTATGCCTAAATAATGATCTACGAGTTGTAGGCTCGAATTTAACGCATAAAACTTTGCCTAATATTAGTTTAGAAAAATTGAATAGGAATATTATTTACATCCAGATCTGGAAATCAGTCCCCAAGCTATTAAAAGTTGAATGTAGATAAAGATGTAGAATTTATTCCAGATCTGCAATTGGGTTGTAAAGATGATGGTATAATTTAGATTTTCCATAATTCTATTAGAATGTGAATTTCTATATTTTTATTTGTTGGAAATATTATCCATTTAGACAAGCACCATTGTCCAAGTGGTTAATTGATTCAGGCTTTGGTGCAAGAGGTCACAAGTTCAAAACTTGCTTTCGAACATTTATTGACATGGGATATGGTGTCCCAATGATTTGTTGTATATAACGTACCATTTCAAAAAAAAAATCCATTTAACCTCCATAAATTTGTCTAATTTCTTAGTTGTATAGAAAAAGTGCAACGCTTGATTTAGAAGGGAAAATATACAAAAGAGAGAAAGAGATGTGTAAAGTATGGATTTTCTATTCATAGTTTACACTATCGATTTCAATAAAAAGGAAATAGATAATTCCTTGTAATTTCAAATGAAGCAAATCTCTTATTTTATGTTAATTTATGGAAAGTTATAATGGGGAACCTTTTTTGAAGCATAATTCTAACAGATGAAAACATGAAAATGAATATTCTAGTCAGGGATTAGTAACTAGAAATATAACAATAAAAATACAAAAATATATAACCACACTAAACATTTAAATTAAAAATAGAATTAACGCAGCATAGTACACGTTAATATTTACAATAGATATAATTAGAATGTTATAATAAATCACATAATAAATAATGGGATTATGGAATAAGAATGCAAAGATTATAAATAGGAATTTAAATTGGTTATAATGGAATAATGTGACTGATTAATGAGACTATTATGGTAGTTGTGGAGAGATAAGGAATGAACAATAAGTAAAAATTGAATAAGTAAATAAATGTCTTTAGGAAATGTCCAGTTAAGATAATAATCGTTTATTGTGGTCTAAATGATATTTATAGAAATAGTAAATAAACATGTTAGCTGTAATTAAATATTTTAAGGCAGTATAATAGTCATTATGGTAAATAATGTTGCCTTAAATATACTAATAAAGATTAATGGGCCTAGCATAATACTAAAACTTAGGATGATTAATTTGATTTAATAAGTTATGATGCGAGGTCGGTAGAGTTATACAAAAAAAAATTCTCTTCACTCGAAGGCTACCGGCAGTTTTATACACTTAGTTCTAATGTGGGACACCACTAACCATAGGACCCATTGGAAAGGGATATGCGTTTGGGATAAGAAAGGGAAAATATTATGGGGGTTCGCTTTTGATTTGAAGTATTAAATGGCTCAGTACCATTTGGGAAATGAGGCATATTCATATCTAATACAAAATAGTAAGTAACCAAAGGGGATATTTCCTTGATTTACTTAGGTTAGTCTAAATAGGGATGTCAACAATGGAGATTCGGCGGGCTATGTTAGCAATTGCATAAATATTTAGTAGTAGTTCTAGCATTTAGGCTTTGACACCTACCTCCCAAGACAGCAGTAGTAAGACTCGGATTATGCCCTGATGGATTTTGCTTCCTACTAATGTAAAATCAGTATCGGATACACATGGACCTCATCGTAAAAAGTTAGTTGAAAAATTAGTTTAGTGTAGGTAGGTTAGTTAATCCTTAGACGAGTCTTTGAGTTGCGATAGTGGTACAGAAATCAAAATATATATTATATTTCAAAGTCCTATATAAGAGCCATCGGTCCTTATAGCTAGAATTGATAGACTAATGTTGATGGTACGAAAGGCCCACTTCATGATTAAGAAGTATTAAGTGGCCGAGGATTTGGGTGGAGAAATTTTAGAATGTACGTATGTATATAGGCACACATATATAGTGTACCTTAGAGAAGATTAAGATAGATATATCAAACATGCATAATTAAATTAAACGAATTAGCTGTAAATAACAGACATACCATTTAGATGGAAACCAAACGGTGTAAATTTATGTTATAGATAAAGTATGAAATTTTCCAATTGCTAGAATATTGTTTTGACCCCCTCCTTTTTACAACCCACCTGATAGATTTAAAGGAATATGTTACTGAAGCAAGATGGAACGATTAATGAGAAGTCTTCTTAATTATGCTCAGTGCCGACATGGTTATTGGATGTCCAAGGAATATCATTGATTCCGTGGTAGTAGCCTTGGTAGTATTTATATACTATTATATTTTCTGTTCCGCTGTGAGTTTAGATCGATCGATCTCTGATATATTTATGTTTATTACAAGTTACCAAAACCAACAATTCATACCCTAATGGACTTAGGTTTCGATTTTTTCGAAATTCGAGCCCTCTAAGGTGTGGGTTAATACATGTAAATTAGATAATTGGAATATGAATGATATTTACACTCTAATCTAGGAATTCGAAAATCAGTCCCTAAACTTATTAAAGTTGGATATTGATAAAGCTGTAAAGTTTATTTCAAATTTAAGTTGTGTTGTGAAATGTTAGCATTAGTTTAGATTGACCAAATTTCACTTGGAATTCCTTATAATTTCAAATGGAGCAAAAGTATCATTTTTGGGTACTTTATGGAATCTTAGAACGATAATTCTTTTTGGAAAGGATAGCTCTAATAAATTAAAGTATGAAAATTAATGTTATGGATTTCCTAAGCATAAGGATTGATGGTTAGGAATAGGAATATGTGTATATATAGGATATACATACGTACATACGTATGTACATACATATATACACATATACAAACACACAGACACACACACGTATAACCGCACTTACCGTTTAAAATAAAAATATGTTTATAACCTAATATACTTTGATATTTGCATTAGCTATAATTAGGATGTTTAGTTATAAATAACGTAGTAAATTATAGGATTAGGAGGTACGGATGGAAAAAATATAGTAACTCTAAAATTAATATGGCAGTAAATGAGCTGTTAATAAAGAGTTGCATGAATTAATGGGGACATAAATAGATTTAATGGGACTAATTAAAAGTTTAATATGGTATTTATGGGAAAATTAAATAGGCATAATAGGTTAAATTGGAACAAATAAATAAATGTTTTTTGAGATTGCCCAATTAGAATAATAATGACCATTTATTACGAACAATTGACATTTATAAAATAAATAAATAAACATATAAAATAGGAATTAAGTGCTAGAAGGTAATATAATTTTCATAGTTTGAAATTATATAGCCTTAATTATATGTTAAAGATAAGCGCGAATTAGTAGGCCTACCTTAATATTTAGGCCTAAGGAAAGGGTCGGGATGTGACGTCGGTAGAGTTACACAACAAAAGTTTTCCTTCACCTAGAGACTACTAGAAATTATGTATTCTTATTACTGACGCGTGACATATCTAATCATAGGACACATGGGGAAGGGATATGCATTTGAGGATAGGTGGAGGAAAACATACTAAGGGTTCGCCTTAGGATTAAAGTATTAAATGACCCAGTACTTTTAAGGAAATAAGGTCTACTTCATTTCTAATAAGAGGTATTAAGTAGCTAAAAGGGGAATTTTCCTTGATTTAGGTAAGTCTAAACGGAATGTCGGCTGTAGAAGTTCAGCGGGTTATGTTAGTATTTTATTGGACCAATAGTAGTAGAGCTGGCATATAGGCTATGACCACCAGTGTAACGATACGCCTATCTTACTCCTAAAGACGATACTTAATACATCTGCGGTATTTGTGTTCTGATCATCTAGGCATCCGAAAGATAGTTTTTTAGGAAAGAATAGAATAGACAAGAAGGAAGAAACATAGAATCTCATAATGCATGGTAATCATATATAATAGAACATAAGATAGTATAGACAGTCACTCCTAAAATGAAACATTATTGTTACAATAATTACTAACTTCAGGGAGGGACAATTATAACTGCCTACTTCTGCAATTTTGATTCATATCTATATACAAACAGTAGTGGAAATAGTACATAACTAGATAACAGTGAAGCCTCCTTCTTCATGCTCCTCCAAAATTCATCCGTCGGAACCTAGACTACTTGGCTACTTAAAAATTAGAGTACCCAAGATTTTAAGGGAAAGAAAGAAAAATCAGGATCAGTTAGGGTTCTGTGTGAGTAAACTCAAAACATATGCTTTTAGGAAAACTAAAGGAATCTCGTAAGACCGCGCCGCAAATAAACACGGACTGATTTTTATCTTACGATAATCAGAACATTTATACTTAAAATCAGGGATATTGTTATTAATGTCTAGGGTTTAAAACAAATATATGACATAGCTAAAATACTTGCTTCTCATGTTCTAGCATATTTGGTATACAATAAGTTCGTAAAGCACATATTAGAAAATGGATTCTATATAATGACAAGGCTACAAAGGTATCGCCTGCCATAGTGCATCTTTAGAAAAACGTACCGATGGCCTCACATGGACCCCCGCCAACATAGAACTGGCCTACCCCTTCTTGGAGAGTGCCAAATATAATCATCCCTCGATTGCGATCAACAACTGTACTGGACCTGAAGTTTACATCCAAAGAAATATCGATCTAGATCAGGGATGATCATACCCTAGTTTGTGCGTTCCACATAGCACTGCCGCATCTCCCTTGTTTTAGTCATTTCCGGGTGTGAGGGCTGAAACAACGATTACCTTTTTTAGCAAACCCATCTTGGAATGCTACACTACCCTCTAGGTAACAATGCAATGCCAACATTCTTCCATATAAGTCATTTCGAGATCGAACAAACACACTAACCTTACTACCTTCCATTTTGGAGTCACCCTCAAGAAAGGTAGCACCACTCCATAGCATACTTCACGTTGATTCAAAACACGAAGCATTTTTTGTTTAAACTGGTTTGGATAAACCATACTTATCCAAAAATCATTGTCTCGAAACTAAAGCAATGTCTTCTCGGCTAACTTTATTCCATTTCATTTAGAAGTATGCGAACAAATATAAGAGTCTTTTTCGGGGAATCTCAAATACACATTCTTAAATCTGAACTACGTTTTGCAGGAATGAGTCCTCACTGGGGAATATCAAACCATATGAAATCATGAAGCTTTTATATACTTCCCAAGTCAAAATAGGTCAAGTTGTTGATAGTGGACAAACCACTACTTGGTGTAAGTAATTAACCAGTGAGTAGCCCGTGCTTCGCACATGGGCATTGTTATAATCTGTGAATTTAATCTCCGTAGCAGTTTCGTGAAGTTAGTACGGAACAGTGATCACATATTTCGTATACATGTTAATGGACAGTGGAGATCAGATTCGTATGACAGCACAGACATGACGTGAAATTACAGTGGTAATGCAAGTAACAATGATATTCATAAATAGTAGTTTAAGTCAAAACTTAGATTGATAAAAAATCACATATATATTGTGTACGAAAGCAAACGAATTAAATGTCATACAGTCTAAAGTATCGTTAGAGAAAAAAAGTGCAAAATGAGTTACTGGAAAAAAAAATAGAGTCGATGGCTACATTGAATGGAACATTATTGGGCACAGATAGAAAAATGTAAATGCACCATAAATATGAAATCATGAAATGGGACAAATTAATTTTTTTTCTCCCGAACCTTGATTCTAGTAGATGCTGCAGTCAGCTGATCTGTATCAACATCCTACAGATGAGGGAAAAAAACAACGTTTAAGTTTGGGAGTACAAAACATGTTGTGGCTGGAATTGTAGAGTCCTTTGATGTCTTTTTGTACCTATGTTTGTAAATATTATTTATCACATAGAAGTTTGCTACACATGCCGTAAAATATACGTTGAACATAACTTTGTGATTATTTTTTTTGTAAATATACATGGTACATCAACGTATAAGATTCTTGAAAAGATATTTTAGTATTACATAGTGTAATGCATTAGGGAGCAATAGATGTAAAATAGTTGTAACGATACTGAGCAACTCACCTAATAGAATTTTAAATAGATAAGCCTGGTAAACTAAACAGAGGTAATATACTAAGCAACTCACATAATAGAATTTTAAATGCAGGCAAAAAAAGCATGTTACAAAATGATAGTTTGTAAAATTGAGGCAAATATCTAACACCGGTGGAAATACACATTTTACTTTGTGTAAAAACTTATAATCAATTATAGATAAACAATGGTCCAAGAAAAAACTTAAAACAATGTAATGGAAATTTTAGTACGATCATAAAATCACACTTTATTAGTAGAGAGTAAAATTAAGACATGAGTTAAATGGAACTATTGTATATACCTTTATATAAAAGCTGATAATCATTTCCCTTTTTGGATACAACCTCTAATGTTGATTTACCTGACTATTAAAGGTACATTGCACACATCAAACATAAATGTTAGTGTGTACGCGTTAATACATAATTCAAACTGGTGAAAAGCTCAACTGGAAAATATGAATAGGAAGATACAGTTATTTTGGTAATTTAAAAGATGATGCCCACATTTTAACAAAAGGCAAAGGCACAAATTAAATCTCGTTCTTGTTTTACCAACTCTCCCGTTCTCTTTATAATAGCCTGAAAAATTCCATTACAAAATGCAAGGAAAAAAGTCATTAAGTTTTAAATGCAATTTGATCAATTTCAACCGAACAGAATATACAGGTTTTACTTCAACAATAAGATTAGGGTCAAACACATCTATGTTTAGGTATTTATGATCAAAGATGATTCAATAAGTAATCCTATTTCACTTATATTATTTAGGTTTTGCTATTTTACAAAAAGTATATAAATAGATTCAGTGTATTTGAAATGGCATCTGAGGGATTGCATATACAATATAGTATCGAGTTATTGACGACTATAAAGTGCAGTCAATATCAAACATTTTTAATTGTCCAAGGGAAATATATTAACTCGTAAAAGAAATTGACTACTGTGTTCACAAAGGACAAATTCAAAGGCTTACCATCTTGCTAGTTTCTTGCAACTCACTAGGAAGGATGAACCGATCCAGTACCAGATTTACCTTAAAAATTAAAGATCAAATCAAGTTTGTATACAAAGCTGAAAAAATGATCTAATATCTCAGCAAATAAATGGAAAAACTTAAGTATGCTAGCTTATTATCAGTAATATCAACAAAGATTAAGAAAAAGGGTCCAGCATATCTCCTATAAATCACTTTGTGTGTGCGGATCTCAACAAAATTTGTGAACTTGAGATCTTTATTGACCACTGAACGATGAACCTCATATTCAACTTTATGCTTCTTTGACTATTCAAGTGGGACATAATATTTCGCTACTCAAGTCTTTCCTTGCCTGGTTTGATGCAATATGAAGCGGATCATTTCTAGTTTGAAGCGACTTGGCCTCAGAGGATACAATAATGAAGAAAAAGAAATGTTATTTTTTGATAATAATTTCCAAATAATCATTAGTTATATTGGGGTTTTAAAAGAATGTAATTAGAAAGATTCAAGACAACTTGATGTTAGAAGGCAAATTTTTGCCACATACCCATAGTACAATCTAAAATTCTTTTATATAATTTCCTCTAGTGCTAAATCAATCATAAAGTCAACTGTAATGTTACAAACATCACATAACATGCGATATCACAATTAAAAAAACCAGGAAAATACCTTGTATGAATATGAAAATAAAATACAGAACTACCTAATTGTATGTATATTTTTTAGCATACTACAGTGGAGGCCAACAAAGAAAAAAATGGATCATCTAGGTTATATTTCGCCCCAGTACCTATTCAAAACAGTTGTAATGTTGATGTAGCTATATATAAAGGCTTTGTCAGATGCATGTTCGCACATGCATGGTGATCTTTGTCAAACATGACTTATAAAGTTAAAATTCATCAAAATTTAGTAACACTTCCCATCACTTATTTGTTCTACATCACTTTTTATTAACATTGAGACCTTTTCAAAGTAATACGAAGCATACAACAGGCGTACAACATGTTTGATATTTTAAAAACCATTAAATAAAACAGTAATATGGTATATTCAGTACCTACTAATTAAGTCCTTTTTTTGAGTGAACAGATGCAGTTCGAATTATTTCTTCAATTTAATCCAAACAAAAAATGTAGTTAAATTTATGTGGTAGTTGGCAAATGATAAAATAATAAGAAGCATAAAAGATGGATTATGAATTTTTAATTTATTTTATCCATAATAAATAAATCTTTATGTCTTCAACATTAGTATGTAGATTTCCTTATTATATGGAAACAATAGTTTGTAAAATGCATTTATCAAAATGCATACTGTCAAATTTTCTATTGTATATACCAACTTAATAATTCTATACCGATGATATGATATCATAACTAAGACATCCAAGAAAGTACAAACACTGTAAAAAAATACTATAAAAATGATCTCCTATTTGTTAAAGAAATAGCCACAAAGGGATTGGAGACAGTAAACAGTAGGCAGTGTTGTGGTACCTAAGAAACTAAGATATCAAGTGCATTTTATTTTCTTCTTAATAAATATAATAAATCATCACTTGAACTTGCTCAATTCACTCACTTCTCTAGGACTAAAAGTATAACAATCAAAGTCCACTCAGTAATTTAAACAAACAACTCAAGAGCATGAATAAATCCATTAAACCAACAAACCACAAGCCACCCAAAAATTGGTAAACACCGAAGGATTTAAAAAATAATATTTCTATGAAAAAACAACTGACCATAGAGAGAACTTCAATTCGTTAAAGTCCAACTTTATTGTTGCAAAAGAAAATCGCTTCCAATTATCATATCAATTTCAGAGCAACTACACTATATGTTTGCAAAATTTAGCTTTGGAATAAGGATCGACTAAACATTAGTCTTTGACTTTAATTTCAAAGTATGGACAATTGAATTACTTTGATTTCGACTTTAGGGGGTGGAAAAAGATCAAATACCAAAATCAAAAGATAGAAGTAATAAATACCAGAGGAGCAATTTCTGAAAATCAGTCGAACTATCCTAAAATTATTATTTTTGTGCCTGATTTTGTGCTCATATTTCGAAAATTGGTTGAAATAGTGCACGGTATGGGGAAATAGGGAATATGGAAAAGAACGTGGGCGGATTGTTTAGATCTGAGGAGTGGGGAAAGATATGGTAAAGTAGCGAGGTAGGAAGCAGTTACCTGTATATTCGATGGAGAGGCATAGAGGAGGATGGGGGAAGAGCAAGCCATAGTCGGTTGGGCACTCGGCAGGAAGATTGCGATAATTTGGAATAGGAGGCACCGAGGAGGATGAATTCGACAGTACATTGTTAGTGAGGAAAGAGGGTTACGAAGTGGAAAGGGGAAAGAGAAGGGAGCTGGCACATGGTGCAGTAGTTGGAGACGAGGTAGGGAAGTTGAAAAAAAGAGGAAATGGATAAGTAAGTGGTAGCGGGCAAAAAAAATAACACTTAAGCGGAAAAAACATGGAGCGAATAGTGTATTGTTATTTTGAAATGAGAAAAGGGCAGGAGTCAACGTTAGTGTGGGATAGTTCCTACTTTAGTATAAAGTAATAGATTTTCAAATGGAAAATCAGACATCATATACTTACCACTACTTTTCAATTTCAACACATTTTATCCCACCATTAACAATGACGTTGGACAAGTTAGAGCACTACCCTTGCCTCGACGTACATTCTTAAAATTTCACAGGTAGAAATAGGCTTCCATACTTTGAAATTTAGTATCAAGTATAAGATGAAATACCTTTTACATACTTAATTAGTTATGACGTATTTATAGAAATTAATCCTCTTATACTTATCACGCTTCTTGACATTTTGACTTCTCTATCTCCGCCTAAAATCGAATCCAGGGAAGTTAGGGTACTAGTTTCATGTGGCCTTGCCTTTGTTAAAATACTCCGATTCTAGATCTTATAGATAGAGGAAAGGCTACTCAATGACTTTTAGTGCTAAATATAAGATGACCCACTTTCCATAAACGCATCAACATTTTAGCACTACTTATCATATTTGTTTGATGTTACTTAATGGTACAAACAAAGAAATCCCTTGTTTTAAAAAAAAATCCTTTTTAAAACAATTGGAAACCAACCTCACAAACTTATTAGTGCCTTTTGATTTCAAACTAGTTATTGAAAATATTTTCCAAACTTGTTTATTTAAAGCCAAAGTTTGATTAAAAGGCAATCCTTTTTCCTTTATAAAAGTAAACACCCTTTTTATAAATAAATTCCAAACCATTTTAAAACATCTTTGTATAAAAAATTTGAAACAAGTGTCGAGTTTGAAAAAATTATTTAAAACATTTCTAGAAAAGTAAAGTAGTAAACAACTTTAAAACAAACAAAGGGATTTTCAAAGTCGCATAAAAACAAATCATTGAACAAGTGACTATTACTAAGAAACATACATATTCTATCACATCATACATAACATATAGAAATATAAATAATCACTAACTAAGAGGAACTCCTTGGGGTCCCTTTACACATAAGTCCCCTATAAATTTTTGCACATCGGCACTTCGAAGTGCATTGTCGTAACCTATTCGCCACGACCACTTTGACTTCCATCCATTTAGCATGTCCCCTGTCTAAATCTATGTGTCATCTGCTTTTAAGCATGAAACAATCATACAACATTAAGTATCATATACAATCACACATAAGAAAAGCACATAAATTATTTTGACAAAATAATTCAAGTTTAAAATTACTTATCAGTGAGCTTAACTCATTTAAACAAATAAAAACTCCACCCAAGCTGTCACGACCTTGAAATAAACATATAGACCTAGCTTCTTCTTGCCAAACTTGCTTCATAAAATCCATGGAAGATAGTTTAGGTTCGGCCATGGCTAGGGAGGGTCGCCTTTGACTTTTAAGGAGGGGTTTGGATTCGATTTTGGTAAATATATGACGTAAAGATGGATGTAAATGATTTTGGGAACTTGATTATGGATTTAAAGGAGAAAGGTAGTAATTTTGAAATAGTTTCCTTTCACTATAAGAAAATATGTTATCAATAACGCTATTTAATACTGCATTATTTTAAAGCTTTATTGTTTACACTTAATTATTTATTTTAAAGCTTTATTGTTCACACTTAATTTATTGTCTGCCTTCCAAAAAACCACTTAACCAGTTTCGTCTCCCACCAAAAACACTTGACCATTTTCGTACCCCTTCCAAAATAACACTAACAGTTTTCATCTCCAATGAAATAAACCTAATCGAAAATGTTCGCTCCATCTCCAATCTCAGTAGCCGTTCTCCTCCATTCAACAGTACGCTCTTCAGCAGTCAACTCGACGATGTCTGGAACCCTATTCTTTGATCTTCGATTTCACCCTTCATCAATATTTTCCAGATTTGAGATTCAGGAACATATATTCGAAGGTATATTATATAACAAGATAACTTATAAATTATTTTGCTCTTTATCAATCTTCGAGCATAATCTATAAAAATTCATTTGATATTCTTATTTATGAATTGCATGTTCGTTTTTTCCAAAAAATGTTTAGTAATTTATTTTACATGGCTTCTACGTGAATAGAAAACTAGAATTAATATTTTTGTTTGACTTGCTTAAATGGTTTAGTGGGAAAAGTGATAAAAATAATAATTGTATTCTAATATATTTAAATGGATATTTGTTGCAGAAATGGTGAGTGATTGTCTAATTAATTGTAGTATGAGTACAATAAAAACAAGGACCAAGATTTTGAGATGGTCATTTGATTATTATTTTAAAGAATGAAGATGGCACTTTTTTTTATTGTTAGCTATTTCAGACATTTGATTGTTAGTTTAACCAATATATTATTTGAGTATTTTTAAAATACATCCTAAAATAATTTTTTACAAATAAAAAAAGATTATTCATTGTACTTTTTATTATCAAATCGTGATTAATTTTGTTAGGTACAAATTTTGTTAACTTTGGTACCCAATTTCTCTACGATATTGTTGTGCTTATCTTGAATTTTACCAACGATAAATTAAGTGAATGCATCACTCATTAAAATAAAAAATAGTGATATTTTGATCAAAACCAATTGATTTTTCTACTGTGTGTAGTTATTATTTTTATAGTCAAAATGTACAAATTTTTATTTATAACGAATTATGTGGCAACAACTTATTTTAATCCAAGCTCTACGTAGAGTCTATGGACATTCTTCGTGCTTCCACCTTACCTCCCCAATTTTAGCTGATTAGAGGCATTCAATGTGAAAATGTAGACGATTAGGATATTATTGTTGTTTGCCTACATAATTTGTCAGAAAAATGGTTGTGTAACCCTTTGTGTTATGGCATAGTTAATCCCATATTTACCTCTAAACTATATTTTATTTGAATTGCATAAATGTAATTGAATGTGTCATAACAAGACAATTTCCTTGTTATGATACAGATCTACTGACTATTTACACTAATGATCTGTTAAGAATAACCTAATTGAAGCCTCTGAAATAAATATCAATATAGGGAGTTGCTCCTTGTGGTGCACTTCAATTCCTCCATGTCAAACTGAAAATTGATTATCGTCTAAATTATTGTACATAGTCAGAGTAAGATAAAACGTTTATCTATCCTGATTGATTGTTCGGTGTTGCGGTTCTGATAGGACCATTTAGGTTGAATTGATCCACTGATTTCCTTTATACCATTAATCATTTTTGTATTAATGAATTTGTTTACATGTTGCTTGGAATCAATGTTTTCATTATATAGCTTTGGAATAATGGACTTTGTTTGCGCTAATTGGTCACAAACACCCAACTGTCGATGAAATCAATAGAAACATAGTCACAAACATAGATAGGATATATGTAGAGAGTAAAATACGAAGAATCTTCAGAAAACTAAAAGGAAAGCAATAGAAAAACACGATTTATAGTGGTTTGGCTATCTCCGGCCTACGTCCATTTTGAAGAGTTGTTATTTTATTGTTTATCACTCGCTGGCTACAAGAAATTACAACAAATTACAACAGTACAATTGAGGTGTAGTGATGATTTCGACAGAATATCAACATAGAGAAGCCAAAAGTCCATTTTCTATAGGTCCCGGGTCACTATTTATGGGCGTAAGCATCAAATATCTCTCCTAGATCTCAGAAGACGACTTCTCTCACGTGGACGGGCCCACGGGATCGAGTTCCGGAGATTTCGACTCGATCCGGGAGCGATACAAATTGAGTTTGTATCGATCCATAAATGGTCCTTTGGGGCTGAAATTTGTCAAGTACATTCTTGAGGTTGTACGTAAGTTCCAGTGAAAATTTGGTGGAATTTGGACCTATAGATCACGGGATATGATCGTTGCAAGTTTAGATTTTCAATGTGCCATCGAATATCGATACTATTGCTCCCTTTCGTATCGATGAAATGCACGTGATGGCCAATAACGTGGTGCTATCATTTAGGATCGATCCACTTTTCATGCCGAGTGATTGAGTCCCCTATCTTTACGTGTCTCCTTCATATCGCTCTCATTCAGGTGCTTCGTACCTATGTCGTTCGTGTCCATTGATATGGCTTTGTTCGTATCCATCAATTGCTACGTTGATCGTATCGATATTTGAGATCATTTCATATCGAAGGCCTCTACCCCAATTCATATCAATATAGAAGCATCGATACCTTAGGTTTTTCCTCGTATCGCTTGTGGGTGATCGATATGAGCATTAGTGGAACCGATACGAAATGTCACTAGGTGATGGATACAAACTAGAGTAGATGTGATGGATACGAACTAGCGCTCTCTTAATGGATGTGAACCAGATGTGTTGCACTTTTTTATGGATATGAATTTGCATGGATACGAATGCGGTTTCCTTGATGGATTTGAATGGAACCGATATGAAGGAGGTGGTCTGATGGATACGAACGAGAGCATTGTTTGATTTGCATCGATCATATCTTGAGCATACGAACTCCGATTGACTTGAAATTTGAAATGTAACCTTTCTTAGCCTTATTTATCATTCCCAATCAATCCGGTCTTGATTAGAGCTCGGTCAAGTTTTGACGGTATCAATCATAACCTTGTTTCCAATCGATCTCTAATACTGATTTCCATCCTTTTTAGCCTAATTTTTGATATCCCAGCCTTGACCAAAAGGCGGGATAACAAACATTTTCTCACATTTGTCATTCTATTGTGCAATTTGTTATTATACTTTGGGCTAGAAGATTCATCACCCTTATAGATGAGCATACAATCACCATTGTTGTCTTGTTTATTTATCATCTTCCTCAATTGATGATCATTTTCAAGGGACTGAAGACGAAACACATTTTGATTTAGAGAGGTAATATAAGTAAATTCTTTACAGTGTTAAATGAATTATTTTAAAACTGAATCACTCTTTTTGATTAATGGAGTTAAATGAAAATAATTTTGCCTTCTTCTAGTTTTCATTTTAAAACTGGGATAGGGGATAGTAGACTTAGAGTGAATTATAAGTGTCGGAGGTAAATTTCTATAAGTTGTTTGATAAATAATATTGTGAAATATAATATAAAATAGGAAGTTAGTGTAACAGCATTGGAAATGCTCTTATAATATCAAGATTGATCTAGATTAAAGCAGAAATTACACCTACTTATAATTTCTTCTGGTCAACTGATTCATTACATTGTTGCATTTTTCTAGACTGTTCACCTGAGAGATTTCCCCTACTCCAAGACATATATGATGGAAACTTTGTTGATCCTATCGGTAATACAGTCTTTTTTGTACATTTATTTTAGGGGAATTTCACTAAAAGGACAAACTTTGTAGTCCAATTAGTTTTTAGGACACACATTCACAAAAATTAATTTCAAGGCCAAAGTCAGTAGAATAATTACTTTTAAGGACAAAATCATCAGACCAATTACTTTCAAGGACATAATTTCATTGGTTTTTAGGCATTAAAACTAATTATTTTTCATTTTGTCCTTAAAAGTAATTATTTCAGTTGTGTGTCCTAGAAACTAATTGCACTTGTTAAAGAGGCCCTTGTGGCTAATTTTTACATTATTTTATATGTCATTAGAAACAAATGTTAACCTCTATGATGGATAAGTTAATATGTAACAGCAAGTAATGGTAAGCAATGTTTGGTTAAACCAAATAAACCAACCAAACCAATTTATTTCGGTCGGATTGATTTGGTTTTGAAATTAGATTGGTTTATAATTGGTCCATAAAGAAATGTAGTTTGGTTAACGGTTTAACCAAATCAACCAAATTTTTATTATATTTTCGAAATTCCTAAATGTTAAAATATTTTTTTAGATTACTTTAGTTATTTAAATAAATTATATTTATCATATATGTGTCAAAATTACAATTAGAAAGCATAAGAATATTAAATAAAAATACTTTAATCATATATTTAGGTTTTATTTCATGATATAATGGATACCAAGCGTAAAATGTGAATCATTATTAATTTGGTTGAATCAGATAACCTGGTTTGGTTTTTTTGTTTTTATTGGTTTTAGTCCTGTTTAACAATTTTCATCATAGTAATAACTCATAAGATCACTTAGGGTGTGCAATGGGTTTGTGGTTTGAATCCAGTTGGATTTAGGAGAAGATCGATTGAAAACAAAAGGAGGAATGACTGAATCAGAGTAAAAAGCTCTTATTTTTGAATCAAACTATTGGAGCTAACAGTAGAAATTATTAGAGCCGCTAATACATTGTAACTGTTTATGCATTTAACTTCTTCATCTTGAATTTACTATATGTTTTTAATAGGTCCGTGGTCAAGCATTGAGATGCGAACAGAATCAACATGCCCTACTAACAAAGCAAGGTTCAAGATTCATAAATTAAGAAACTATAGTAGTCTCTACGAATTGCTTGTATCATTTTTCGATAAGGTATCCAGTGTTGTTCTTTATTAAATTATTGGGTCATACATTACTGCATATTAATGATTGCCTAAAGAAGGAGAATATGATCATTTGCCGTTGGAAAATAGCTTCAAATTGTGCAGCCCAAAACCAGTCAATTTCTTTTGCTCAATCATATTCTTGATTTTGACATTAAGTACTTGAAAATAAAACTTGGTATTCCTTTTAATCTTTCCGGCTCTCTATTTTGAGGAGCATAGCTTCTGATACTGTCATCTCTTCCTACACGGGTCAATGGCAGAATATGAGAAATAATCCAAGATGGATGGATAAATCCCACAACCTACTTGTAAGTGTTGCTTAATATCACTGAATCTTAATATTTTGATGGTGAAATGAACTAATGTAATATGTATTCTCCTGCTTTGGTATGTGTTTGGAATAATTTAATAATACATGTTTTTATGGCACTAAATTGTTCAGGATTGATTTGAA
This sequence comes from Allium cepa, assembly GCA_030765085.1. Lineage (NCBI taxonomy): Eukaryota > Viridiplantae > Streptophyta > Magnoliopsida > Asparagales > Amaryllidaceae > Allium > Allium cepa. Next base: position 105,396,720 of record CM060942.1, on the reverse strand, counting down.
AATCATGGGGGTTCTGGATTGTTTGCTCCTAAGATGCAATTGTTTCAGAACACTAACGATCTATTAATATACTGAATTGAACCAAATGCTGAAGAAGTTTTTCAATAAAAAGTTAATGCCCTGTTAGGTATGTCATTTTCGGTTTTGGGTTTTCGCCCAAACAAAAATGCGAACAATGCATGTACTATTGAAAAACATCCTATTTTGAAAACGAAGTTAACATACAAAATAGAAAAGAAATTTATTTTGTTTTCCATGTCTTGGGAGATGACAAAAGCATGGAGAACAATCTATTCACTCCGCCATATAATTAACTAAATATATATAATAAAAATAAAAATAAAAATAAATTAATTAAGATTATAAAAAATTAACCTCATTAATTAAGTTTTATAAAAAATTAGTCAGTTTATAAAAATTAACTAAGATTATAGTAATAATAATAATATAATTAATGTTTATGAAACACAATTATTTATAATAATAATACTAACACCAACAAAAATCATAATAGCAATAATAATAATAAATAAATAAAGTTTATAAAAATTAATTAAGTTTCATAACAATTAACGAAGTTTAGGATACTAATAATACTAATAAGAATAAAAAATTATAAAATATTAAAAAAATTAACTAATTTTATAAAATTAATTAAATTTATATAAAATAATAATAATTAACTAAGTTTAAATATTAATCAAACTGACTAAGATTTATAAAAAATAACAAGTTTATGTAATAATAATAATAATAAGTTAACTAAGTTTATAAAAATTAATTAAGTTTATAATAATAATACTAATAGCAACAACAACAATAATCATAGCAATTAAAATAAAATTTTATAATCTTAGTTAAATAATCGTAATAATAAAATTAACTAAGATTAATTAAATTACTAACTCTAAGAATAAAATTTAAATAATAATATTAATCACAATAAAATTAACTAAGATTATAAAAATTAACTTCGTTAATTAGGTTTAATAAAAACTAAATGAGCTTATAAAAATTAACTAAGTTGATAATAAAAATAATAATTACATAAATGTTCAGACATGGACAACACAAGCATACCGCCTTCTGCTGTCACAACTTCCTGCTCTCTATTTCTTTGGAAATAAATTTTTTCCCTCTCTTCAAAATCAAAATATCCCGATCTATATACATTTAACCAAAGTGTCCAACACGAAAGTTGTGTGTTTAGGCCCCTAGTATTTCAAAAAATTGTTCGCGGGGGTTTCATCGAGTGAGGTGATCAACATTGTTCAATTATAGTAAGCGAAAAAAAATGAGTATATAACTTTGAAATCATTGCTTTCGATCCGCTTCATGTTGATCGATGACGTTTCTGTTGTCGGAGTCGTATGAAGATGTAGTACTTTTGGTAGAAGTTCGATGGCGTTGATGATGGTCATTAACGCTCGTTGGAAACTAGGGTTTGTAGTCGACGTTGATTTAGGTGTTGATGGGGGATGGCTTTATCGCCATGGTGTTCCTCTGGTGTTGTAGTATCCCGAGGAAGAGTATGTTAGTGTTCGGCGCTACGGTGTGAAGATATAAGGGTGGAAGACCAGAAACGCATGATTTTTCATTTAGGCATGAGGGACAGGTTTTGATAGGTTGGTGTTGGGATGAGACGATAAGTGTAGTGGAGTAAGGAGGTGAAGGTGAGTCTAGTGGTATGCTTGAACTTGGTGGTGGTGGTTCGGAGCACGTGAGCATATGCACGAGAAGGAATGTGCATTTTTAATGGAAATAGATTGAATGAATTGGGGAGAAGGAGCCCCGTAGATGATGGACCCAGGTATGGTGATGGTATGCGGGCTTTGGGCCGATTTTGAGTAGGTATTAATTAAATTTATTTTTTTAATTTTATGAATTACATTTTTCGACTTTAAATTGGAATATCTCCTTCATATTTAACTCATTTAACCCAAAAAAAATTCGCTGGACTCGTATTAACGGGTGTAAAATTTTAATGGAACTTGCTAATAGATTTGGTGATGTTTAAAATATTGATAAAATAATGAGAATGGAATTAATTTTCGTTATTTTAGATAATAACATTGTTAAATAAATTATACCTTATGGACGATATCTACTTGGCCAAATTTGTATGGAAAAGTTCTCCAACTATCATGTGATAAAATGATCTAGGAATGTTCTTTAAAAAGTTAAGTTCAAGTAGTGTCTTGTAATGAATTCAGAGTTTAAAGATATTCTACTGTAAAATATAGTAACAAGGCAAAATGTTAACAAAAATAATCTTACAAGAGTATATCATGAAAACTTCCTTAATTGACGTGTCAGTGTGTAGACATTTTATTTGACATAGACGCACATCTCGTTATTACTACATTGAAAACACATATTTTATATTTTCTCACTCTATAAAAAACATCATTCTCAGTTTATATAGAAAATATTGAAAATCTTGTGCCCTTAATACAAACCAATGAACAGTCAGGCTTTTTATGCTAACATCTATTATTAATTTTACATTCTTTTCCAATTCAACTTGCTAATTGAATTTGAAAACGAGTATAAAAGAAATAGAAAGTATGCATAATAACCCTTACTAGCAGTAAGGGAAAAGATAATATGAAAAAAGGAATATTTTCCATCGCTAAATTCTACTTCTATGTGCATCGAGTGTCCGTTTACTTCCATATTTTCTTGGATGCTTGTGTTTATAATAATTTTTTTATCAATGTGTTGAGTTGTCATAGTACTATTAAATCCACATATGGTGCGCTTCTATCGTAATTCAAGCATCATGCATTATGCAATAATACTTGGTCCCATAAGTCATGTTTGATGTATGTTATGCACATTTTGAAAAAACCATCAATTGGTTCCAAAATAATTATCTCATATGCATGCACCATGCAGATAGATGGACCCAGTATGATTGATTTATGAGCAAGCACATTACGCTGAAAAAATACATGAAAAGTGCACATTTTCATAATCAAAATTTTGTAATCAATTATGTAAATGCAGGTCAATCAAGCTCTAATTGGGTTGATCAAGGCAACAAAATCAAAGCTTAAGCCATAGGACTGTCAAACTTCATACAAACCAAATCTGGTAAGCATATTTTAGTGAATCCACAATCCAAGGTTTAATCAGAGTGAATCGATGTGACCTGGAAAATATTGTCCAGGATGGATATTAGAATTTAGAGGATACATCAATGTGGACAAGTTACAACTTAGTTGGAAAATATTATCCAGGATGGGGAAAATTATCTTACTACCCTCTATAACTTAGTTGAAAAGTTACAGCTGCTCTTCCTTTGCTTCATTGGAGTATTTATAATGGGTTTTGAGCAATTGAGGAAAGTTATCACTGCAGTTAAATCAATTTGAGTATCTGCCTCTAATTAGCGAGTGAGGTAATTTATTCTTTCTTCCTTTTGATTTCAGTTCTTTGTCAATAATAAGAAAATCATACTGTTAAATTGTGTTTGTTTTCGGTTGTATAATTGAAATTCTATTTTTACTTTAACATGTGACACGGCACTTGCTATTCATCCCTATATGCCTTGTATGAAAGTAGCTTTGCAATGCTTAAACTAAAATATTCATCATCTTAAATAATGATGCAGGTGTACAGATACATCAAGTCCTAGGGAAGATGTGAAATATGGTTAAATTGGCTTATCCACTTCCTGTATTTTATATGTAAGATATATCATCAATAAAAGAATAGAAGATTAAAAGCAACCAATATTTTTGTTTGTTTCAACATATTCCCTGTATGCTGAAATCAATAGAAAAGCGAAACAATCATAAGAACAAAAACATATTTTGATAATAACAACATTGTTATCAGATAATTAATTACCTATGACAATTGATAATACCAATCCAAGTGCACCCAAGAGTACAGAGAAGGGAGCAATTGTCATGATTGCTTTGATAACAACAATCAAAAGGTCACTAACCTATGGCAGCAAGGCAAATTTATGAAAAATCAGTGATAGCTGTTAAGTCGTCAAAATGCATGTTATCTCAACTTTATATAATTATTTTCAAATTGTTCTGAATTTTCAGGTATTACTACCAATGACCGAAGACATGTATGAAGAAAGGCTTTGAGCAGTTCAAGTTCTTAGTGATGCATTTAGTACTTGTAGACGTTAACTTTGAACTATGTTGTCTATTGTTATCATGAACATGTATTGAATTTGGTAACTCATGTATTGAGCTTATTTTTTGTTGGTTGATACTTTATTTTATTATCATGAATATGCATTATATTTGTTGATTATTATATTTTTTCATTCATACATTTTTCAAATTGCTATCTATTTAAAAAAGATTCATTTTGATTGTCATTATTAAAATGTAATAGTGGGGGTGCATCAAATATATAATAAAATAAATCGTAGCTCCTAAAAAGCGTTATAACTATATGATATAAGTGTTATACAAAGATAATGCAATGTATGAGGTTACTGTCAAAGTATAGCAACAAGTAAGCTTTACTGTATCTACACATTTTATAGCGGTATATATATGTTGTAAATGGATGTAGAATATAGTATAAATATGTTAATATATAACACTAAATAGGCGCTATAGAATAACTATTTTATAGTGGCAACTTTATGCTATGAAAACATGCTCTTGTACAGTAGTTTTTTTGTGTTACAAATTTGCAATTCTTTTTTATAACATGTCGATGTACAACATTTATCAAACCACTATACTTGTGTTTAATAGCGGCTATATGACGCTATAAAAGACTGTTTTTCTTGTAGTGTTTATAAAACAAAGGTGAAAGATTAGTGAAGAGAGTGGAGAGAGGAAGTGAGGAAGAGGGTATGAAAATGGAAAATGAAGTGGAAATGGAAAAAATAAGAGTGCATGTTCTTTTATAGAAATTGAAAAGTGCTAAATCACCAAACTGAACTTCCTTAAAATGAGTTAATACCCTCTTTAACATTTAGACAACACATCACCTTCATCATGACATACACGCCCCCTCCTTTATGTCACTTAAGCTATTTTATCATCTTTGCTAATGTCATTTTTGGTATTATGCTTTTGTATTTAATTCTTTTAAATAAAAGGAAAAGTACACTTTTTGACTAATTACTTAATTACCTTCTCAATTTTTTTAAACCCAACCATTTAATTAATAATGTTTTAGGTTGTATTTGCATAAGGATGCAAAGTTAACTCGGGGTTGCATATGTGCCACCTCTTCTATCACTCCTACTCTACCAGCATTTAGAGCTCGACCATTGGTGATCGTAGTACTATCAGCTCCCATTCCTTGCCTTTCTCTGTTACTCATTTCTTACTACCTGAATATAATAAGAAAACTTTTACAATACACAGACTAGATTATCCTACGGAAAACGATATTAAATAAATCGTACTAATGATTAAAATAACTTGAATATATATATATATATATATATATATATATATATGGATAAAAATTTCAAATATGCACTAGCATATATTAAACTCATTGCAGGGTATTACTAACTATAACTCTAATGAGTTAACCCCAACCAAGGCCCAGGTGCTCTCTTAACCTAAGTTATGATACCATATGTATCGATCTTCCTTTCTTACTCCCAAAGTCGACACTTAATACATCCACAGTATTTATATGCCAATCATATAGGCATCCGAAAGATAGGTCATTGGGATAAAAAAGAAAAGAAAGGACAACATAGAATCTCATAACGCATGGAAACCATAAATGATAGAACGTAAGATAGTACATATAGTCACACCTAAAATGAAACATTAGAGTTACAGTAAGTACTAACTTCAGCTAGAGACAATTATAACTACCTGCCCCCACAAAGCTGATACATAACTATATACAAATAGTAGCAGAAATAGTACATACTAGATAATGGTGAAGCCTCCTACTTCATGCTCCTCCAAAATGCATCTGCAAGAACCTAGATTACTTGGCAACTCAAAAATTAGAGTATCCAAAAGTTTAATGGAAATAAAGAAAAACTCTGAGTCAGACATGAGTCTTGTGTGAGTACACCTAAAACATATCCTATTAAGCAAAATAAAGGTATCTTGTAAGACTACGTCGTACATAAACACATACAGGTTTTTACCTTATGATAACCAAAACATTTATAATTAAAATCAGGGATATTATTATTAATGTCTAGGGTTTAAAATAAATATATAACATAGATGAAATGTTTGCATCTCATGTTCCAGCATATTTGGTATACAACTAAGTCGTAAATCACATATTGGAAAATAGATTCTATATAATGACAAGGCTACTGGGGTACTTCCTACCATAATACATCTCAACAAAAATGTACCAAAGGCCTCACATGGACCCCCTACCAACATAGAATCCGCCTACCCTTTCTAGATAGTATCGAATATAATCAACCCACGGTTGTGAATAACAACAGTACTAGGACCAAATCAAATATCTAAAGAAATATCGATCTTGATAAAGGATGATCATACCCTGATGGGGGCAATCCACATAGCCTTGCTGCATCTTTACTATTTTAGTCATTCCTGGAGATGAGGTCTGAGGCAACAATTACCATATTTAGCAAACCTATCTTGGAATGCTAACACTACCCTTCAAGAAATAATGCAATTCCAGCACCCATCCATACAAGTTGTTTCGGGATCGAAAAAAACATACTAACCTTACTACCTTCCATTTTGGAATCACCCGCCGGAAAGGTATCATCACTCTATAACATACTTCACACTATTTCAAAACACGAAGCATTTGTTAGTTTGAAGTGGTCCGGATAAACCATATTATCTTAAAAATAGTGTCTCCAAATAAAAGTGATGAATTCGCGACTGATTTATTTCTGGTTCTTTTAGAAGTATGAGAACAAATATAAGAGTCTTCTTTGGGAAATCTAGTATATACATTCTTAAAAGCGAACTATATTTCAAAGGAATGAGTCCTCGTGTAATGACACAGAATTTTATTAATTTAAAATTTGAATATTTAATTAATTTTAAATATTAATAAGTGAGATTTATAAGTCAAATAAATTTTATTTTGAATAATTGGATTTAATTGAATAATTAAATCGATAATTTAATATGTGAAATTATGGAAATAATTGAAAATTGAGTTAAATATGATTGAAAATGATTTGTAAAATTTTATTTTATCATATTGAAGTTAGAATGATATTTTAGAACTTTTAAAATCGAATTAAAAGTTAATTTGTGAAAATTGAATATTTTAATATTTAATCGACTAGTGAAAATAACCAATTTTCGAACAGTCTCAGAATTGGACGAAACCAGTTCCATTGGATCCGTAATAGTTAGTTATTACCGGACTTCAATTTTCGTTTCAATCGGAGCTATCGTTTGATCGTGGCAACTCGAAACGCATCGAAATTGTTTTTAATATTAATTTGGCGAGTTAAAATAGCCATTTTTCAAAAATGTCTCGGATTTCGACGAAACCAGTTTCATCGGATCCGTAATGTGATATTATTGTAAGGTTTCAAATTTTGTGTCAATCGGATTTACCGTTTGTCCGGTACAAATTAAAACGCCTAGAAAATCGTTTAAATCGGTTTAATTTAAATCGAACATTTATTGCCATAACTCGCACAGATGTCCGAATTAGCTTCCGAAACCTGTTCCATTGTATCTGAAACGCAGGGTAAACCCTAGAAACGCTGGTTACGACGCGTAAATCGGAGTTTGAAAATTCCGGGATGAATAGTGTCGTTCGTTTCCCTATAAATAGCCCACCTTCACACAAATAAAAAAAAATTAATAAAACCCTAGCCGCCTCAGTCAAAACCAAAGGCCGAAAATCAATGATCTTCCTCCCTCCTTATCTTCAAATCCGTAAGGAATTACACAAATGTTTCAACTACAAACTCATAGAGGACGTCAAGATCTATCATATCAACGGTCATGATCGAGTTTGAGTGAGTAAATCGAGGGGAAAATCGCCGTGTTCGACCGGTAGTTTGCACGTAATTCGAGAGCAAAGGGGGCACGATGGGGGTGCGGTCGCTGGGCGTTGGTGAGGGGGAGTGAGGCCTTCGATTTGGCGCTTCCTGATCGTGTTTTCATGCATCGTGGAGGCCGCGTTATTAAACCCTAATATGTGTATATGGGTTCATGAGTCGGCCTGAAGAACGCAAGTGTTGGAGAAGAAGCATGCGCACGGTTCAGATGCAAGGGGGTAGGATCTTGTGGCCCAGATTGAAATTTAGGTTTTAAAAGAGAATATATGTTGTAATTTATAAATAAAAAAATTCGTGTAACTTCATAAATGCATATCTTTTTCATACGAGGTCTAAAACGCGCGAAACCAGTTGCGTTGGAATCGTATGGACGAGCACTACGCTATGGAATTGGATTGGAGTCGTTTGGAGTTAGTGAAAATTTCGGGTAAAATTAAACGCGCGTTTAATTTTATTCGAAATAAATCGCTAAAACGAAATTAAAATTAAGGTGAGAACTTCTCACTCAATCGAATCAGTTTCGATTTTTAATTTTAAATAGTTGGATTTAAAATTGTTGAAAGTATGTTTGAATGATGATTGATATCTATTGATTGTTAAAATAGACATTATGCGCCGTTAGTAAGCGGATGTTATTTATTAAAAACATATACCGCGAATATTTCATAAACGGTGATTGGTATTATATATAATAGCAATATATATATATATATATTGGCATATGTATATATTGCAGTTATTGATTTCCCGCATTGTATAGCGGATGAGACCCTACTGCGCCGTCTATTAAGCGGATAATATTTTAAATCCCATATACCGCGATAATTTCGTACTGGAACGAAATTGGTATTGTGCTAATGTTTGTGGATGCAGGGAAACAGGTTGGAGGGATCCAACTGGATTCCTCAACAGTATTTATTTGATTTCAGATATTTTGATATTTGATGGATTATCATATCGATATATGATATCGTTGTTGTCGTAATTGACTATTTGGTATGTAGCATCATTGGACCAAATTTTGGAACTTTAAAATGATTTTTAAAGTGATTTTTGAAAATATACTATATGTTTGGAATTGATCCATTTTAAATAAATAAACGTTATAATTTTAATGTTATAAAAATTATGATTTTTGAGAAATATAGTTAAAAGTTGATTTTTGAAAATATGGGGTTAATGATTTTATAAAATAGTTAAATTGGGATTTTAGAGTTTATTGTGAAAAGTTTAAAAATAGGATTTATGAAATTTATTTATTTTATCAATCAGAATGATGGAATTATAAAGGGGATTTAAGACGTTTTGAAATAATAATATAAATTGATTTATATAAAAGATTTATAAATTGATATTTATAAATTAGAATATTTGAATTATAAAAACGAGTTTTTACAAGGGTTAGAATGAATTGTGAATGAATTTCATAAATGAATGAAATTTATAGAATTATAAATGGTGAAGTTATAAATGGAATTTTATAAGCAGTAGGTTTATAAAATTTATAAAGTTATTAAAAGAATGGTTTTGGATAAATAATTGAATCTTATAAGTTATAAGATTTATAATTATGAAGTTCAAAGGAACGATTTTTGCAAACAAATAAATTATAAGTATTTCACTTATAATATAAACTTTTAGTATATCATTGAGATATGAATTGAGATAGGTTAATAAAGGAATTTATAAAGGAAGTTGTGGTAAAATAAATAGAAATGGAATTTATAAACGTTGTTTTATAAATTCGCAAACGACTTATTTTGATAAGTAAATTGTTGAAACCTATTTATGGAGTTATATTCACGATTTAGACAGTGAATAATACTTTAAAATAAAATAATAGAAATGATGAAATTGTTAACGTAGTATATTCACGTTTTTGAATAGTGAATAATATGTTAAAGAAAATGTTTAGGATGTGATATTTTGAATTGAATTAAAACGATCTAACGATGTTTTAAAATATGTTGACATTCGAAACCATAGATTTCAACATTCGTTGTTGAAATAGACGTTTTCGAGAAATAGAAGGAAATGGTGGACTATAACACTGTTGTTATAGTAAATGATTTCCGAAAGGAAATGTTTTGTATAGTATTGGGATTTATATATCTATTTTAATTTCGAATCCCTACACTAGTGATTTTGGGTTGTCGTAACGATGTTTTACGCAACATTCGTTTTGGCCCAAATAAATATGTTTAAGAGGATGATTTCCTTAAAGAATGAAATATATACTTAATTTCGATTTAAGTATATTGAATATTTTCCAAAGGTTGAAAATAAATAAAATTTGTGAATTACTTATGAATAAATAAGTATGGAAATGTTTTTCCAATGCAAAATGAAACGTTTTGAGAATATATCTTTTTGAAGATAAATTGAAAATGAATAATTGAAATCGTATATGCATGGATATTTTGGAATGAAAATTCACTATGGAATTTATAAAAGAATGGGGAAATTTGTTTAAAAATAAATATTGATTTATTTTTGAAGTGTGAAAATTATATATCTAGTAAAGATATTTTTGGGAAATAAATAATTTGGAAAATTATTTGGAATCTGGTGATGTGTGCATATCCATTGATAGTTCAATAACCGACTACTAATATTTACCTTTGAAAGGTATTTGTTGTGATTTGCTGAATTTGAATGCTACACTTATTTTTAAATTATTGCGCTCGTTATTCGGATTACCCATTCCGAATAGTGATACGACGTAATGGATAGCATTGAAGATCGGTGTTGAAGACCCGGTATTTGCGAGAGCGATAGGATGACCTGTCGATTGACTCTGCACCGAGTAGCTACGGTATAGAGTTCTCCATATGTGATGTGAAATCCGATCAGGATTGTGGATATCCGGATTGCAAGGACTTCTTTGTAAGTGCCTTCGGTTCTGTTCGAGCCCGGAACAGACTTGTATGGATTGTATGTCTGACGTTACAAATTGAGATATAAAGCAGATTTCTTTCAAATATATTTCTGTTGGTGGCGGAGAATTTATTCTTTTAGCTTAACACCCTTCTCTGAGACGTACGAGCTCAGAGGTTATGTAGTTGAATGTTATCAGCGATATATTCCCAATTTGGTAATGTGACATGCTGAGTGTTGCTGTGAAATGATCATTGTGTTGATTATTTGTGATAGGATCATTTATTTGATCGTCTATCTTGGTGATCATTTCTATAATCATTTGTTGACCCAAAGCATGACTTTTGTATAAAGTATGTTTTTGTGGACGTGACTTCGTCGAGCCTCACACCCCGGGAATGGTCAAAACAGGAAAGATGCAGCAAGGTTATGAGGGGTAGCGCCCTTTAGGGTATGTGCATTTCCTTCTGGAAAAGGGTGGTATCATGGTATGGAGCCCAGATACTTACTCATGTTGAAAACACTTTATGATTGTGTGAATTGATTACGAGCGCTCGGTTAAAGGTCCCAAAGGACCGGGGGATGGCATACTCGGTCAGTTGTTACTCAGTTAGGGGTAACCCGGCCTTGTGTTGGTAGAGATCCGGTTTGGTTCTCGGGGATGTCCTTCCAGAGGCATTCTCATGTGGCAATGGGAAGTTCCTTGGCCTGATAATTCGTTGGAAATCCAAAGAAACAATACGATCTTGTACGGTATTAGTTGTAGAACCTATCATTCACTTATGGTGGCGCCCCACTGTTTGGATGATAGCTATAGTAGGCATACGATAATGGTCGTACGTTGGCTAAGATTTATATCTTTATTTTCGAAATGAATTTTTTTTTCTCTACACTATGCACTAGTAATAATATCAAATGTTCTTTTAAATGTGTATCAAGCATCTTTGACTATCATAAGGAGAAATCTCCTCCGATTCTGCGTTTGCATTGTGTGTGTGTGCGGGAGGCCTTATGGTAGTCTCATTTTTAAAAGCATTGCGAATTGACTTTAAAAATATTCCTCTATTTTGATTTTTCAAAGATAAATAAACTGTTTTGAGTTCTCACACCAGTCACATGACTGACTTGGAGTTTATTGTTTTCCTTCCTAAACTCTGGGTGCCCACCAATTACCACACAGGCAGTCAAGAGTTAAGGTTTATCAGGATATTCTGGAGTTGCTGGAGGCAAGATGGATGGCATGGCGTATTATTAGTATATAGTATTTCTTTTCCGCTGTTTGTTGTTTGTTGTTGTACACTCTGATGATGATATGATGTAATGAAATGTAATGTAATGTAATAACTGATATAGTTCTTTGTTTAAAGATTATTCATTTATTATTATATGTTGTTCCGCTGCGATTGTGAGATTCTGATATTGTTGTGTTGTGTTCTGTTCCGTTCTATTTTCTTTCCTCTCTATTTTCTATCTTTCTTTCTCTTCTTCTCCCTTTTTCTTTTTCTTAAACATTGAGCATTCGTATTTCTGTTCATCTTGAGTTAATCTATGGAGATTAGTGTATATTCAAGGAGTACGGATTTGCGGGTCCTCACAGGTGGTATCAGAGCATATGGTTAAGCGACAACCATGGTTCTGTTGGGTATTACTCATTAGAGATAGAGTCAGTAGTGCTCTAGAATGAGTTTGAGTGTAATAATAGCTATGAGAGCGTTTTTGTTAGTGAATATAAAATTGTTTTATATTGTGATGATTGGTTTGTTGAGTGGTATATAGATTTTGGTTAATACGAGTAATTAACATTGTTGATAGAGGTTTATAAACACTTGTACAGAACAATTCGACACGATATTGTTTTAAATTGGGTAAATGAAATAATTTTACCTTGATTTTATTATATATATAAGAAATAATTTTTCAGAATTATTAAAGTGTATATAAGTTGATTGTTTAGTTGTTTGAATAATCTAAATTGAAGAATAATTGTATAAGTAAAATGAATTATAAGAATGGAAGTATAATTAAAGTGATTTACAATTGTGAAATAAACTTATATATATGCGAAGTGAAACTAATGAATATATTTATGAATATGAGTTATAAATAAAAATGAATTTAAAGTTAAATGGAAATTTACTTTAGAATTTGGAAGCTGAATTTATTTATAAGTGGGAATTTAAGTTATGTAAAACAAAGTAATGTTTGTAAAATGGAATATAACTTAAGAGATATTGAATGAAGTTGATATTGGTATCAAAGTAAATTAATAAAGTTAAGTGATAAATATGAACTTGAGTTATATAAATGAAATTCAACTTTTGTAATTAAATTGAATTAATGGATTGAATGTAAATCAATTAAATGTAAATTATGTTGATATGGAATAATGAATGTAAGTGTTAATTCATTAAAATCTTATGTTATTGGAAGTTGAATAATTGGATGAAAATCAATTTAATTAAACCAATTGATAAGCAAAGGAATTTGGTTGTAATTAATATACATTGGTTGTTATATGGTTGTTAGTTGATTGATTGTATATAATTCATTAAGTGTTAATGAAATTGAGTTAATGAAATTGGAAGCTAAAGTAATTGGAATTCAATTGGAAGTTAAGTGAATCTTAAATAAAATTGAATTTGATTGGAAGTGAACCAACTTAAATATGAATTAGTGAATATAAACTAATTGAAAATGAATGTTAGTAAAAACATCCACTGTTAATGAATCAAATGTGATTAAATTGAAAACCGATTTCATTGAATATTAATGAGAATATGAATGAATATTTATTGGTTATGAATGCTAGTTGGATGTTAGTTGGTTGATGTTTTCATTTGCTATGTTGGCATATATAGTTATTATATTGCTATATGATGTATGTTGATATTATTGTATATATACATATTTCTCATGTTGTTTTTTGAGTGTTTAGTAGGTGCGGATCGCGTTTGCATCGCATTTGGAGCTCGCTTTCGTGCTATATTAGCCGTATATGCTTGCTAATAAAATATAAGGTACATATCTCGGATTAAATATCGTACTTTTATACTTTTTTCCCTGCGGGATGCCTCATTACTTGATGAGATGTATATTTGTGATATATATACTGTCATTTTTTTCGGATCGAGCCGCGCAAATGAGACTATGGCGAATTTTTCCGAAAATTTAAGGCGTTAGAAAAAATTTGAGAAAATTGGAAAATTTTGAAAACCTTAACTTTCATTTGAAGTTGAAAGTTAAACAATAGTAGTTATTTTTGAAAAGATAACTAAGTATGATTTGAAAACTTAGTAAGATTTGTAAGAAGTTTAACTATGAATTTTGGGAAAGTTAATAGATTCTGTAATTTTTCTTACTTGTTAATTTCGAGGACGAAATTCTTTTAAGGGGGGAGATTGTAACGACCCAGAATTTTATTAATTTAAAATTTGAATATTTAATTAATTTTAAATATTAATAAGTGAGATTTATAAGTCAAATAAATTTTATTTTGAGTAATTGGATTTAATTGAATAATTAAATCGATAATTTAATATGTGAAATTATGGAAATAATTGAAAATTGAGTTAAATATGATTTAAAATGATTTGTAAAATTTTATTTTATCATATTGAAGTTAGAATGATATTTTAGAACTTTTAAAATCGAATTAAAAGTTAATTTGTGAAAATTGAATATTTTAATATTTAATCGACTAGTGAAAATAGCCAATTTTCGAACAGTCTCAGAATTGGACGAAACCAGTTCCATTGGATCCGTAATAGTTAGTTATTACCGGACTTCAATTTTCGTGTCAATCGGAGCTATCGTTTGATCGTGGCAACTCGAATCGCATCAAAATTGTTTTTAATATTAATTTGGCGAGTTAAAATAGCCATTTGATGGTATAGCTAAGTGAATTTGAATAAAAGGGTAAAAATTATGTAGATTTAACATGTATTGAGTATATAGCTAAGAAGGGCATTCGATGTAAATGAATCTAAATTAATGTGTCTAGTCAATAAAGGAGAACTTTAAGGGAATAAATATAAATGAATGTATTTGGGGAATGGAGTCCTTTTATATATTGAATAGTATAACGTTGTTATTAAGAATGAACGTTACTTTAGTAATTATTAATATGGTAACGGAAGAGTGTATAAATTTTATAGTAACGTAAAAACGTATTGTAAGATAATAATTAAGTTTAGACTTATAAAATATATTTATGACAACAAATTTTGTAAGTTATTTATTCTATTAGTTGTTAAGTTTTATTTATGTGTAAGTTAACAATATTACAATTTAATTGAATACAGTAATTTATGCAAACAAAGGATGAACATTTAGAAGTATTACTGTAGTAATATATATATATAAGAAACGGTAACTTTGTAGTTGGGGAATAATTGATTTATTTGTGAGTTGTAATCAAATAGAGTCAAATTTATTAGAATTTATTGCAATTTATGGGATTAATTGCAGTAACCTTTGAAGATTTATTCACTAAAATAATTGACGATGGAAATTATATGTAAATTTGCTTTTAGTTAATTTATTTGAGTATTAAAATCAACAAATGATACTTATTACAAATAAAATGGAATTAAACGTAAAATATTACGTTATTGAATATAAAACGGAATTTGTGAACATTAGAGTGAAATCTTGAACTAATGTTAGTAACGTCTATATTTTAGGTGAAAGTTGAGGATATAAAGGTTAAAAGTCTAAAGTATGGGTTTTTGAGAATATAATTTATAAAATTCTTAAATATAAGAAAGTGCAGAAATGAACACTGAAATTTGATATCTTGTCAATTTTAATTCACATCCAAGCTTGTTAAATCATTTGAAATTGATTAATTTATATAGGCAATAAAATTGGGACAAATTTTAGAATATTAATACAAGATTGGATTTTATAATTTATTTAATGAATATTTAAAATAGCCATTTTGGCCACGGACTCGGATTTCGACGAAACCAGTTTCATCGGATCTGTATCGGTGAATTATTATAGGGTTTCAAGTTTCATATCGATCGGACTTGTCGTTTGATCGTACGGGCGTGAAACGCCTTGAAATCAATTTTAATAAAATCAATTTGGAAATTTTGTTTTCAGCATAACTTCTTCATACGATCAAATTTGGACGTGAAACTTTTTCCATCGCGTTCAGAATATCTTAAAATACCTATTTGGATATATAGATTTAATAAATTCGATTCCGGAGGCATAGCGGGCTTTTTGGGCCATAGTTTGTGGCGTACGTTCATCTATCTAGTCTATCTACTCGAACCCAACCCTACCTATAAATATACTGTGATAAACCATAGCCTCATTTCTATTATCATTTGGATGTACGTTCATTTCTTATCTCTTTCTCTTCCTCAATGGTTGCAAAACCTAGATCTACTTCAATTCAAATTTCAATGAAAATTCAAACTCTCCAGAAAAATTCCACAAAAATATATGTCAATGCTCTCGATGAGCGTAATTCAGTGGTGATATCCGTTTTTCGATTGGAGCTATCGTTTGTCTAGAACAATTCAAACCATTTTCGGCCATTCATCATCGTCGCAACAAAAGTCATCGGATCGTCAAACCTTTTCTGGGAATTGGAGAGGGGACCGAGGGGAGTCGATCTATGTAGTTTATTTGGCGAGTTGACGGTTAGATGTGGCACGATTTTCGAATTAGGGTTCCAAGAGGCGGCGGCGGCTGGAGCCCTAGGGCCGCCGGTGGTGGCTCACGGCGGTCGGCCTGGAGAGGGGAGGCTCGTGGTGATGGTCACTGATGGTCACGAGGGCGGTGGTGTTCGCCAACAGTGGTCAAAGATCGGTCAACATACCTGAAATGGGTTCGGTTGCGTGAAGCTTTGTCTTCGTTAGCAGGCGTGAAGGCTGGGAGATGCGCACGTGAAAATCCTCTACTGACGTGGCTTAGGGTAATTGTTGAATGTGTGTCACTTTTGTTTATTTTTAATTTTGAATTCGAGTGCAATTTTCGACATAACTCTCGCATACGATCTCCGATTCACGTGAGATTTTTTTTATTAGGATCGTAATTAAATTTCGGATCTGATGACGCTGATTTGGATGAATTTGGAGACCGTCAAATTTTTGGGTTTAAATTGAATTTGGATTCAATTTAAATTCCAAAGGTGAGTGTTTAAACCCACTCACAACTACTAGAAGCTTTTATGTTTGTTAAATTAATTTTAGAAATGAATAGAAATTTATTTATGAGTATTTGGCATGTTTATTTCACTCATATTTGTTGAATTGCATTTATTAAGTTTAACTGTTAATTTAATTTATTTATTGCGTATTAATTGATAGTTAGAATTTATTTGTTTGCCTATAAACTGCTAGTTAACAGTTATATAGATTATTACTGAATATAAACTGTTAGATTAATAGTTGTTAAATTTAATATGAATAAAATTGCCAGTTATTACCTGTTATATATTATCAAATATAAATTGTTATCGATTGATATTGCTTGATGATTGTGATTTGATGATGGGTGATGTTGATGGATGTTTTATTGTATATCATTAAATTGCAAATTATCATGCATATTTCCTTTCATTCGGGATTGTGGTTTGAAATGATATACAACCGCAAAATTTTATATCTTTTAAATTGCGGATTGAAATGATAAATATCTGTATCACTTGACCATAGGATAGAAAATTATATACAGGCACCGCGATCTATATATAACTATTTTAATGTGATTTCTATGGTTTGGATGGAATACGGTTTATAATAATCTTAAATTTTATATTGTATAAATATTATTCTTCCATATATATACATATGAAGTTGAAAATTTTGAAATTAAAAGGTGTATAAATCTCTTTATTAAAAATGGAAAAAAATTTAAGAAAATGGAGTTTGATAATTTATATCATATGTTTAAATGTTAAGTTTGGAAATTTTAAGGTATGATATTTATAATTGGATTTTTCCCAAGATAAATTGAAATGAATATTCTAGTATAATTTGAATTGAAAAAATATATATTTTATTACTAGAAATTGGAGTTTTTATTTATTTATGGATTTTATGTGAATATTCAAGACTAATAAATAGAACATTCGATTTGTTGAAAGAATAAAATCCAACTTTAGTTTGAAATATTAATACTCCAAATGGATATACGTATATATATATAAATTGAAGTGGTTTTGGAACTTGAGAGAGATAATACAAATTTTGGTTTAGACTCTAATAAAGAAATGTATTTGTAAAGCCATGAGAACTATTTTCTTTACAAAGTAACATTTAAGTTAAACCATTTAATTCATATACCGTTGAATGTCCAAACCATTCAAGTTTTTTTAGAAGTTATGGTTTTAAATTATGATTTTCAAAATATTATGCTTTGAAAATATTTGATTTTCAGACGTTATGAAGTTAAAGCATTATGATTTTGGAAAAGAATTATATTTGGGATAAGTGATAAAATATGGTTTTGGGTTTTGAAATGATATCGTTTTCATGGTTATGAAATGGAATGTTTATTCTGATTTTTAAAGTATAACCTATTTTTAAATGACCGCGGTGTTATAATAACGATGGGTTGGCAAAGGGACCGGGATCGGATATGGACATACTCTCTGTCGATACCGAAAACCACTTTGACTAACCGTGTACGCGGTGGAGATTCCAGAATGAAGTAGGTGGTGGCGATGTTTCCTGTAAGGTAAATACGTGGACCCGACTCCCGTGAGTTGGTATAAGGTGGCTAAAACAGGAGCGATTCTCAGGCCAATGAGGTCATTCCTCCGATCGGACCCTCCTCTTCGATATTATACTTTGACTTGGATTTATTCAGTGGCCACTTCTATATTTTGATTTTGGGGAGTTAGTCCGAGGTGGGCGGTAACTGCGGCTACGCGTTTCCACCAGCCTGGATAGCAATTGGTATATCTACCCTGACATTGCCTAGTTGTGCCGTGTCACCTACCATACCGAGCCTTTACTACGAGTTTCTATTTGTGTCGTACCTATGGAGTATCCTCTGGTAGCTTCCCGATCAGGAGGTATTACGGTACTGTATAGACTATTGGCATTTTACGTGTTAAGGTGGAAAATGTAAAGCCTTAACGCTATTTAAAAGTAAGTTTATTTTATAAATAGACACTATTATAATAGCGCAATATACTACATAGTAAATAGTTTAATGGATCCTTAGGAGATGTAAATCCCGAACATCTCTTGAGTTACTGTACTCATATTTATTTCTGTTAATTTAACTCACATAAGATCTTTTAGTCTGACTCGAGCGTTTTTGTCTTTTCAAATTCGCTCGGGTTAGTCCGAGCGTTTCAGGATCGATGACTTTAGCTTTGGAGGACGAAGACGAAGGAGTCGTATTATTTTATTTATAGTATTGCACCACACTCATACTGTTCCGCTGCATTGATTGTATTGGTATGTGTAACTCTGATATTTATTGTATGAAGAAGAATAAATTGATTTGTAAAACATTTATGAACTGTATATTTATTATTATATTTTATCCTTCCGCTGTGAGATTCTAATTTGGTTTTTTCTTCTCTGTTTTTTTTCTTATTTACCCCATAACAATCCACCCTTCCGTATGGTTTGAATTGGCACGTGTGTCGGTTTAAAGTGTGCGAAAAGGCGGGATGTTACAGTTGGTATCAGAGATTTGGTTTAGAGATAAACCTTGGCTTTGTGGGGTTTGACTCTTTGTTAATAGGGTAGTAATACCCTATGGGAGTCGCTGAGTGTATATATATGAGGGAGCGTACTTGTTAGTGTTATAAAAAGATTTTAATATTGTGTTAATCTGTTCCGCTTTGTATTTATAAATTCTGGTTGATGCATGGGACGCTATGTCATCAATAGGGATTTCTAAACACTTAATAGGACAGACCGACATAATATTTGTTTTAATATAGGTGAATGAAATAATTTTGCCTATTATATTTTCTATATATAAAAAATATTTTTATAAAGATATATATATATATATATATATATATATATATATATATATATATATTTGGTTGCTATAGATTGGGTGTTAGGAAATAAAAATATTTATAACAATTGAAGCTAGGTTGAAATTATAATAAATCAAATTGGAGATTTTAGAACTTAAGTCCGGGATTTTGAAAATCTGTTTTCAATGGATTTATGGGATATAGGGATTTGGTTTATAAGTATTTTCTTATATAAATATTTAGTATAATTCGAAAGAATTGGTTTAAAGAGGATTTTGAAGAAAATAAGTTTGTACTTTCCTCTCTGTCGCTGGAAAATAATTTCGGTGATGACGGCCGCATCATCGACTTTCATTTTCGAGTTTCGATGGGAAAGTCCACTGTAGTAAATTCTACTGCAGATTTGTTTTGAAATTATTTAAAATTTTAATTGATTAAAGGTAATTAGAGATATAAAAGTTGTAAGAAATTAATTATCTATTATTTCAAAATAAATTGAAATTTGACCCGGAATTTAATTCTAAAATTTTCCATTAATTAATTGTTAAATTTTAGTGGAATAAAAAAAGTAAGTAATAAATGGATTGAAAACCTCTAATAAGTAAGAGAATTAATGCTAAGTATAAAGGAAGTTAAAAATTTAAATTATAAATAATGGTAAAGATTTATTGGAAAATCAATGAATTAAAAGAATTGAGATTAAACTAGTATAAGTTCAATTGCATTTCTCTTTAAACATATATAACTTACCAAATATGAAAGGTTGAAATGTTAATTAAGAGATTTGAATAGAATATTATGCAAGTTGAAATGTTGGAAATTTTGGATTATTCTATGAATTGCTATTATATAAATAAGAATTTAGTGGTATAAACTTAAGTTATAATTGAAATTTTACTGAAAATAAGTCAAGAATTATTAATAGGTGATATGAACTTAAGTAAATAAAATGAAATTCTTTAATAAATAAGGATTGATTGTAGGGTTATTAACTTAAGTATGTTTTAAATTTCCCCTATTCTAATATAATGGAAAGTAGGAATAATAAATAAAAGACTGTAAACCCTAAGAAATAAATTAATAAAATTCCTTTATTTATAAGAATGAAGGTTATAAGGTTAATAATTTAGGTGTAACTAAGAAAGTTACTGTAATTAAATATAATGGAAACTTCAACATTAAATAAATGAATGAGATTTAAGGTAAGTTGAAATTGTAATTTATAAAACAAATATATATTAATTAAAGGAATGGAGAAGAAACTTGTAAATTTTCACTTACATTCTTAAAACATACGTAACTTACCATATAATAAAAAGTTGCAATGTTAGTAAGAAAATGAAAGGGAAAATCTTACAAGTGAAGAGTAAGGTAATAAAGGTATTCTATTAATTTGCTATTATTAATGAGAATTAATTGTATAGACTTAAGTTAAATTGGAAATTTTACTATAAGTAAAGGTAAGTAGTATAAATAGATGATAGAAACTTTAGTAAATAAATTGGAATACAAATATAATGAATTTTGTGATAAATGGAAAATGAAAATTTGTAAGAAATAAAGAAATCACTCCATAAATGAAAGAAAGAAAATCAAACCATTGAAGCATGAGATAAATGTATAATAAATAAATTTGGGTGTTGGTTTGAATTGTGTTGTTTGATTTATGCTGTTGGGTAAGAAATTTGAAGTGGTTAAATGAATAAGTATCTATCTTTGTTCCATCTAAGACTGTTGAGTAAAGGATGCACTTGATAGTTAATTTCATTTCATACAAATTTCAAGTTTGAACCCAAACAACTATTTGTTTGATGGATTAAATGGTTGCTTTGTTTGTATATGTATGTTGTTTGTAAGGTTGATGATTGTTGAATTGTTTGGTTGATTAATGATTGAATCCACTTGAATAGTTCACTTTAAAATAAATATTTAACCTTTTAGATTATATAAGTGAATACAGGTGATGGAAGCAACTGCTACTGCTTTTGGTTCCAAAATAATAAGCGTATATTGCCCGACAAATAGGTACGTTTTCGGATTACGTTTAAAGCGCTATTTTTCCCGTGTTGGGATATAATATTTTGATAATATATGTAATATATTTGTATATTTTGATATTATATTTTCTCCCGAGCCTCACCGTACAAAGGAGACTCTGCCAAAAATTTTCGTAAATTTTGGACTTAGAATTTTGTTGAATATTTTCCAAACTTTAATGATTTAAGTATAAAAGGTTGTAATGATTATAAACGGGTATATTTCATTAAAGGAAATTAATCCAGTAAATTATTGTTTATAAGTTAATATTTGAAATAAGATGTACTGTTTATTCTTCCTTCTCCCTTCTTTTTCCTTTTCGGGGACGAAAAGTTTTGAGTGGGGGAGATTGTAACGACCCGTTAAATTAATAATATTAAATGAATTGAATTAATATAATTTCTAATCTAATTGAGAATAAATGTAGAAATTTGATATAGTAGTTCTAATTTAGTGTAACAATAAAATTTTATGACAATAGATTTGGATAATGTAGATTGTCACAATTTGATTTAAAGTTAAATATAAGAAACTGATATAAGGGTTGAATTAGTGAATATCAATAAAAAGATTAAGTAGAATGGAATTCATTTAATATAAAATAAATAGTGGAAGACTTACATTGGATTGTAAAATGGATAGTAACTAAATAAAAGGTGACCGCTGAATAAATCAATGCAATAAGTGTTGATAAGGAAATTTAATGAATGTTGTCAATAATAAATGGACTTAAGATAGTAATAAAATTTGTTTTGCCTATGTAAATTTTATGTATTGATAAGCCATAATTAAATTTGAAATTTGGTAGTAAATAGGGGATAAGTTGACTAAGGCAATTAGTAATTTAATAAATGAATGCATAGTAAGTAAGCGGAAATGTATGCATAAAAATATTTTCATATATGGGATAATTACAAAAGTTTACCCATTTATCTAATGTATACAATTGAATCTAAATTTAGGGCAACATTTTGCTATTGATGGTATAAGTGAATTTGAATTAAAGGGTAAAAATTATGTAGATTTAACATGTATTGAGTATATAGCTAAGAAGGGCATTCGATGTAAATGAATCTAAATTAATGTGTCTAGTCAATAAAGGAGAACTTTAAGGGAATAAATATAAATGAATGTATTTGGGGAATGGAGTCCTTTTATATGTTGAATAGTATAACGTTGTTATTAAGAATGAACGTTACTTTAGTAATTATTAATATGGTAACGGAAGAGTGTATAAATTTTATAGTAACGTAAAAACGTATTGTAAGATAATAATTAAGTGTAGACTTATAAAATATATTTATGACAACAAATTTTGTAAGTTATTTATTCTATTAGTTGTTAAGTTTTATTTATGTGTAAGTTAACAATATTACAATTCAATTGAATACAGTAATTTATGCAAACAAAGGATGAACATTTAGAAGTATTACTGTAGTAATATATATATATATAAGAAACGGTAACTTTGTAGTTGGGGAATAATTGATTTATTTGTGAGTTGTAATCAAATAGAGTCAAATTTATTAGAATTTATTGCAATTTATGGGATTAATTGCAGTAACCTTTGAAGATTTATTCACTAAAATAATTGACGATGGAAATTATATGTAAATTTGCTTTTAGTTAATTTATTTGAGTATTAAAATCAACAAATGGTACTTATTACAAATAAAATGGAATTAAACGTAAAATATTACGTTATTGAATATAAAACGGAATTTGTGAACATTAGAGTGAAATCTTGAACTAATGTTAGTAACATCTTTATTTTAGGTGAAAGTTGAGGATATAAAGGTTAAAAGTCTAAAGTATGGGTTTTTGAGAATATAATTTATAAAATTCTTAAATATAAGAAAGTGCAGAAATGAACACTGAAATTTGATATCGTGTCAATTTTAATTCACATCCAAGCCTGTTAAATCATTTGAAATTGATTAATTTATATAGGCAATAAAATTGAGACAAATTTTAGAATATTAATACAAGATTGGATTTTATAATTTATTTAATGAATATTTAAAATAGCCATTTTGGCCACGGACTCGGATTTCGACGAAACCAGTTTCATCGGATCTGTATCGGTGAATTATTATAGGGTTTCAAGTTTCATATCGATCGGACTTGTCGTTTGATCGTACGGGCGTGAAACGCCTTGAAATCAATTTTAATAAAATCAATTTGAAATCAATTTGGAAATTTTGTTTTCAGCATAACTTCTTCATACGATCAAATTTGGGCGTGAAACTTTTTCCATCGCGTTCAGAATATCTTAAAATACCTATTTGGATATATAGATTTAATAAATTCGATTCCGGAGGCATAGCGGGCTTTTTGGGCCATAGTTTGTGGCGTACGTTCATTTATCTAGTCTATCTACTCTAACCCAACCCCACCTATAAATATACTGTGATAAACCATAGCCTCATTTCTATTATCATTTGGATGTACGTTCATTTCTTATCTCTTTCTCTTCCTCAATGGTTGCAAAACCTAGATCTACTTCAATTCAAATTTCAATGAAAATTCAAACTCTCCAGAAAAATTCTACAAAAATATATGTCAATGCTCTCGATGAGCGTAATTCAGTGGTGATATCCGTTTTTCGATTGGAGCTATCGTTTGTCTAGAACAATTCAAACCATTTTCGGCCATTCATCATCGTCGCAACAAAAGTCATCGAATCGTCAAACCTCTTCTGGGTATTGGAGAGGGGACTGAGGGGAGTCGATCTATGTAGTTTATTTGGCGAGTTGACGGTTAGATGTGGCACGATTTTCGAATTAGGGTTCCAAGAGGCGGCGGCGGCTGGAGCCCTAGGGGCGCCGGTGGTGGCTCACGGCGGTCGGCCTGGAGAGGGGAGGCTCGTGGTGATGGTCGCTGATGGTCACGAGGGCGGTGGCGTTCGCCAACAGTGGTCAAAGATCGGTCAACATACCTGAAATGGGTTCGGTTGCGTGAAGCTTTGTCTTCGTTAGCAGGCGTGAAGGCTGGGAGATGCGCACGTGAAAATCCTCTACTGACGTGGCTTAGGGTAATTGTTGAATGTGTGTCACTTTTGTTTATTTTTAATTTTGAATTCGAGTGCAATTTTTGACATAACTCTCGCATACGATCTCCGATTCACGTGAGATTTTTTTTATTAGGATCGTAATTAAATTTCGGATCTGATGACGCTGATTTGGATGAATTTGGAGACCGTCAAATTTTTGGGTTTAAATTGAATTTGGATTCAATTTAAATTCCAAAGGTGAGTGTTTAAACCCACTCACAACTACTAGAAGCTTTTATGTTTGTTAAATTAATTTTAGAAATGAATAGAAATTTATTTATGAGTATTTGGCATGTTTATTTCACTCATATTTGTTGAATTGCATTTATTAAGTTTAACTGTTAATTTAATTTATTTATTGCGTATTAATTGATAGTTAGAATTTATTTGTTTGCCTATAAACTGCTAGTTAACAGTTATATAGATTATTACTGAATATAAACTGTTAGATTAATAGTTGTTAAATTTAATATGAATAAAATTGCCAGTTATTACCTGTTATATATTATCAAATATAAATTGTTATCGATTGATATTGCTTGATGATTGTGATTTGATGATGGGTGATGTTGATGGATGTTTTATTGTATATCATTAAATTGCAAATTATCATGCATATTTCCTTTCATTCGGGATTGTGGTTTGAAATGATATACAACCGCAAAATTTTATATCTTTTAAATTGCGGATTGAAATGATAAATATCTGTATCACTTGACCATAGGATAGAAAATTATATACAGGCACCGCGATCTATATATAACTATTTTAATGTGATTTCTATGGTTTGGATGGAATACGGTTTATAATAATCTTAAATTTTATATTGTATAAATATTATTCTTCCATATATATACATATGAAGTTGAAAATTTTGAAATTAAAAGGTGTATAAATCTCTTTATTAAGCGGATAATATTTTAAATCCCATATACCACGATAATTTCGTACTAAAACGAAATTGGTATTGTGCTAATGTTTGTGGATGCAGGGAAACAGGTTGGAGGGATCCAACTGGATTCCTCAACAGTATTTATTTGATTTCAGATATTTTGATATTTGATGGATTATCATATCGATATATGATATCATTGTTGTCGTAATTGACTATTTGGTATGTAGCATCATTGGACCAAATTTTGGAACTTTGAAATGATTTTTAAAGTGATTTTTGAAAATATACTATATGTTTGGAATTGATCCATTTTAAATAAATAAACGTTATAATTTTAATGTTATAAAAATTATGATTTTTGAGAAATATAGTTAAAAGTTGATTTTTGAAAATATGGAGTTAATGATTTATAAAATAGTTAAATTGGGATTTTAGAATTTATTGTGAAAAGTTTAAAAATAGGATTTATGAAATTTATTTATTTTATCAATCAGAATGATGGAATTATAAAGGGGATTAAAGACGTTTTGAAATAATAATATAAATTGATTTATATAAAAGATTTATAAATTGATATTTATAAATTAGAATATTTGAATTATAAAAACGAGTTTTTATAAGTGTTAGAATGAATTGTGAATGAATTTCATAAATGAATGAAATTTATAGAATTATAAACGGTGAAGTTATAAATGGAATTTTATAAGCAGTAGGTTTATAAAATTTATAAAGTTATTAAAAGAATGGTTTTGGATAAATAATTGAATCTTATAAGTTATAAGATTTATAATTATGAAGTTCAAAGGAACGATTTTTGCAAACAAATAAATTATAAGTATTTCACTTATAATATGAACTTTTAGTATATCATTGAGATATGAATTGAGATAGGTTAATAAAGGAATTTATAAAGGAAGCTGTGGTAAAATAAATAGAAATGGAATTTATAAACGTTGTTTTATAAATTCGCAAACGACTTATTTTGATAAGTAAATTGTTGAAACCTATTTATGGAGTTATATTCACGATTTAGACAGTGAATAATACTTTAAAATAAAATGAATAGAAATGATGAAATTGTTAACGTAGTATATTCACGTTTTTGAATAGTGAATAATATGTTAAAGAAAATGTTTAGGATGTGATATATTGAATTGAATTAAAACGATCTAACGATGTTTTAAAATATGTTGACATTCGAAACCATAGATTTCAACATTCGTTGTTGAAATAGACGTTTTCGAGAAATAGAAGGAAATGGTGGACTATAACACTGTTGTTATAGTAAATGATTTCCGAAAGGAAATGTTTTGTATAGTATTGGGATTTATATATCTATTTTAATTTCGAATCCCTATACTAGTGATTTTGGGTTGTCGTAACGATGTTTTACGCAACATTCGTTTTGGCCCAAATAAATATGTTTAAGAGGATGATTTTCTTAAAGAATGAAATATATACTTAATTTCGATTTAAGTATATTGAATATTTTCCAAAGGTTGAAAATAAATAAATTTTGTGAATTACTTATGAATAAATAAGTATGGAAATGTTTTTCCAATGCAAAATGAAACGTTTTGAGAATATATCTTTTTGAAGATAAATTGAAAATGAATAATTGAAATCGTATATGCATGGATATTTTGGAATGAAAATTCACTATGGAATTTATAAAAGAATGGGGAAATTTGTTTAAAAATAAATATTGATTTATTTTTGAAGTGTGAAAATTATATATCTAGTAAAGATATTTTTGGGAAATAAATAATTTGGAAAATTATTTGGAATCTGGTGATGTGTG
Organism: Allium cepa; assembly: GCA_030765085.1. Lineage (NCBI taxonomy): Eukaryota > Viridiplantae > Streptophyta > Magnoliopsida > Asparagales > Amaryllidaceae > Allium > Allium cepa. The sequence continues at coordinate 105,369,112 of CM060942.1, read as the reverse complement.
CATATCCACTGATAGTTCAATAACCGACTATCAATATTTACCTTTGAAAGATATTTGTTGTGATTTGCTGAATTTGAATGCTACACTTATTTTTAAATTATTGCGCTCGTTATTCGGATTACCCATTCCGAATAGTGATACGACGTAATGGATAGCATTGAAGATCGGTGTTGAAGACCAGGTATTTGCGAGAGCGATAGGATGACCTGTCGATTGACTCTGCACCGAGTAGCTACGGTATAGAGTTCTCCATATGTGATGGGAAATCCGATCAGGATTGTGGATATCCGGATTGCAAGGACTTCTTTGTAAGTGCCTTCGGTTCTGTTCGAGCCCAGAACAGACTTGTATGGATTGTATGTCTGACGTTACAAATTGAGATATAAAGCAGATTTCTTTCAAATATATTTCTGTTGGTGGCGGAGAATTTATTCTTTTAGCTTAACACCCTTCTCTGAGACGTACGAGCTCAGAGGTTATGTAGTTGAATGTTATCAGCGATATATTCCCAATTTGGTAATGTGACATGCTGAGTGTTGCTGTGAAATGATCATTATGTTGATTATTTGTGATAGGATCATTTATTTGATCGTCTATCTTGGTGATCATTTCTATGATCATTTGTTGACCCAAAGCATGGCTTTTGTATAAAGTATGTTTTTGTGGACGTGACTTCGTCGAGCCTCACACCCCGGGAATGGTCAAAACAGGAAAGATGCAGCAAGGTTATGAGGGGTAGCGCCCTTTAGGGTATGTGCATTTCCTTCTGGAAAAGGATGGTATCATGGTATGGAGCCCAGATACTTACTCATGTTGAAAACACTTTATGATTGTGTGAATTGATTACGAGCGCTCGGTTAAAGGTCCCAAAGGACCGGGGGATGGCATACTCGGTCAGTTGTTACTCAGTTAGGGGTAACCCGGCCTTGTGTTGGTAGAGATCCGGTTTGGTTCTCGGGGATGTCCTTCCAGAGGCATTCTCATGTGGCAATGGGAAGTTCCTTGGCCTGATCATTCGTTGAAAATCCAAAGAAACAATACGATCTTGTACGGTATTAGTTGTCGAGCCTATCATTCACTTATGGTGGCGCCTCACTGTTTGGATGATAGCTATAGTAGGCATACGATAATGGTCGTATGTTGGCTAAGATTTATATCTTTATTTTCGAAACGAATTTTTTTTCTCTACACTATGCACTAGTAATAATGTCAAATGTTCTTTTAAATGCGTATCAAGCATCTTTGACTATCATAAGGGGAAATCTCCTCCGATTCTGCGTTTGCATTGTGTGTGTGCGGGAGGCCTTATGGTAGTCTCATTTTTAAAAGCATTGCGAATTGACTTTAAAAATATTCCTCTATTTTGATTTTTCAAAGATAAATAAACTGTTTTGAGTTCTCACACCAGTCACATGACTGACTCAGAGTTTATTGTTTTCCTTCCTAAACTCTGGGTGCCCACCAATTTCCACACGGGCAGTCAAGATTTAAGGTTTATCAGGATATTCTAGATATTCTGGAGTTGCTGGAGGCAAGATGGATGGCATGGCATATTATTAGTATATAGTATTTCTTTTCCGCTGTTTGTTGTTTGTTGTTGTACACTCTGATGATGATATGATGTAACGTAATGTAATGTAATGTAATGTAATAACTGATATAGTTCTTTGTTTAAAGATTATTCATTTATTATTATATGTTGTTCCGCTGCGATTGTGAGATTATGATATTGTTGTGTTGTGTTCTGTTCCGTTCTATTTTCTTTCCTCTCTATTTTCTATCTTTCTCTCTCTTCTTCTCCCTTTTTCTTTTTCTTAAACATTGAGCATTCGTATTTCTCTTCTTCTTGAGTTAATGTATGGAGATTAGTGTATATTCAAGGAGTACGAATTTGCGGGTCCTCACACCTCGCTGGGGGATCTCAAACCATACGGAATTGTGAAGCTTTTATATAATTCCCTAGTCAAAATAGGTCAAGTCATCGATAGTGGACAAACCATTATCTGGTGTAAGTATTAGTTGCATAGGAAAATTGGACATCATATACTTATCACCGCCTTTTGATTTCAACCCCATACTATCCCTTGATTAAAAATGAAGTCGAACAAGTTAGAAAACTACCTTTGTCTCGATGTACATTCTTAAACTCTTATAGATAGAAATAAGCTTCCATACCACAAAATTTAGTATCAAGAATAAGAAGTACCTTTCATATACTTAATTAGTCATGACCTATTAATAGAAATTAACCATCTTATACTAATCACACTTTCTACATTTCGACTTCTCTATCCCTCGCCCAGGATCGAAGCCAAGGAATTCAAGACACTGGTTGCATTTGTGCTTGCCTTAGTTAAAACTCTCCGATTCTAAATCTCAGAGATAGATGAAAGTCTACTCATTTTCTTTAGTGCTAAATATGAGATGACTTGCTTTCCATAAACATGTCAACATTTTAGCACTACTTATCATATTTTTTTAATGTTACTTAATGGCGCAGATAAATAAATATCTTATTTAAAATAAAAATTCATTTTATAACAATCAAAAACCAACCTAAAAATTTATTAAAAGTCCTTTGATTTAGAACTAGTTGTTGAAAATATTTTCCAAACTCATTTATCAAAAACCAAAGTTTGATTAAAAAGGCAACCCTTTTTCCTTTATAAAAGTAAACACCCTTTTTATAAATAAATTCCAGACAATATTAAAACATCTTTGTAAAAAGGTTCTGAAACAAGATTCGAGTTTATGGAAATATCATTTAAAACATTCTTAGAAAAATAAAGTAGTAGACCACTTTAAATGAAATAAATGGATTTTCAAAGTCGCATAAAAACAAGCGACTATTGCTAAGCAACATAAAACTTAAACAATCATTAACAAGGCAAGGAATACCTTGGAGTCTTTCTACACATAAGTACCCTGTAAATCCCTCTTTCAGAAATTTGACGATAACTCCATTGACACTCGACGAAATTGAGTGCAGTTAATTTCAAAAAAAAAAATACTATACAAAGAGATGAACAACTTTGTAGTTGGATGTCCGGGCAAAAAGTCAATGGATTGGGAATTATTAATTTTTGATTACTTGAGAGGTGAGAGTTTTTATTGATTTTGAATATAGCAAGATCAAGATGAAACAAAATGAAAGCCAACCCAAGCCCCCGTGTTTCCGAGTACTTAAAAGCTTGATCAATACAAACTATAGGGACAAGGTCCCTAGCTACAGTCACAAATCTAGGCTGAGATCATGAAGAAGAAGGACAAGGTATGGAGCAGGCAAGGGAGGAAATGGGAAGGGGTAAGGCTCAAGTGAATGTGACTTCAAATTAAAAGAGGTGTGTGTCTACAGTTTAATTTTTGAATATGGGTGTCCGCTACATGACGCTACATTTACGTACGAGTCGCGAATGACGAAAAACAGATTACAATCATGTAAAAAACAGTAACACAATCTCAAAACAAAAATAAAACACATCGGTTATCAAATTCTGTTAAATTTTGAAAACACTGAAATTCGATGTAAAATATGTGAAATGGCCGTTAAATATTTTTCAAATTAAAGTTTCAAAAAATTCTATAAATTCAAATAAATGGTCATTATTGAACTCAAGTCATTTTATTCCCAGTTTGATTTATTTTTATTTTAAAATCACAAATCAAATATTTAAAATTAATTAAATATTCTAAAAATCAAAGTGGTGAAATTCTAGATCGTTACAGCAGTCAATGGAGTAAACATGAGAATTGTACACACCAGAGTACAAATTTCAAGTAGTGAAGTTGAAACAAGAGTGGAAGTAGCTTATGAATTTTATTACACTGACATACATTACTGTTTAAATTAAGAGATTATGGGCTTGAGAGATTACCCAAGACAATGGAAGCATGATGTGTTACTCCATTACCAAGGATCCAATTTGAGTGCTTTCATTGGTCGTTATTAAAAAATGTATTATGGTTCAATGCTATATACATATTTATTTGGGTTGCTACAATTTATTTTCTTATGCTCAAACACCTTCCCCCATCCACATCTATTCTCATCGATCCAGACACTAAATTCATCCAACGCGCCCACAATTTTATTCATTTAGGTAACTTTTATTTCCATCCATGGTTTCTTTCAGTTAATCGATAATATAATTCTAGTAAGTTAATCCGTAAATTATTTCAAGTTAATTTGCATGTGGATTAACTGACAAAATAAGCTATTCTAATGTTTATGCATTTCTTCACTCTTTTACTTTGTTGTGTATGATTCTATTCTTGTACTTGTGAAATATATCTATTTGCATGGCATATAATATTTTCTGTTACTGCTTCATTATAAATTTTTTTACTACGCATGCAGTCTGTCTTAATGTTTTTGTTTTCCACCTAAGTTAGCTTATTTTGCCCGGCTATTACTATTACTCCAATATCCACAGTTGTATATACTCTAGTAATTCTCTTATAAATTGTATGCAAACAAAACTACAAATCATTGTGTGGATAACATATAAATTTTAATGTCCAAATTGCTTTTAAACTATATTTTACTTTTCAACCATCATACATCAACTAGAAAAAAAATCGAAAAAAAAAGTTGTATCTAAACTATATTCTACTTTTCAGCTGACAAGCATCAAACACATCATTATAAATAAAATCAAAAAACAAAAGCACTTCATCAAAACAAACTTGCAAATGCAAACTTCACTATCATGCATTACGCATACTTACACGGTAAAATTTAAACACAAATCGATAGCTAAAATAATTATAATTTGGAGGATAAATAAAATTGTCATGTAAATATTTTAGCTAGCAAGAACAAACGATGATGATAAGAAGACGACTAACAATTGTGCACATGCACATTTCCATGACCAAACTCATGTACACAATCACATCAATTACAATATAAAAAATGATACCACAAGACAAATATCAATTACTAGATTAAGAAAACGAGAAGAATACATCTGAGGATTTCATTAATGTCAATGGAAGTCCATATGTAACTACTTACCATCTCACAATAAAGAAAATAATATGCTACTATAAATGTTTTCTATGTCGACGTAACTCCAACTATCTCTAATAAAGGCTTATCTAAAAGAGATTAACAAGATCGTACTATATTTAGTAGTTAGAACATAATCAATCCAGAATTTGTAAATCCAAAATAAAAAAGCAAAGGAATTTAAATCTTACATTTCAAAGTGAAGACATCTTTAGGTACAAACTTTAATACTAATCTTCAATGATTTTCCACAGATCTGATGATGGAGTCCCTTTTGTGTTTTTCTTTTCCTCTCTCTTTTTGAAAAAAAAATATTGGACTTAAAAAACCATTTTAGAAATGATCCCTTAAATAAAAAATGGGCAGAAGAACGTTTTAATTTTGGAACATCATTGGTCAAAATAGAGAAGGAGTCTATAGATATTCTGATCAACCTTTGAGACAGTATAATTATTATTAGAAATCTAAATTTTTCCATCAAAAATTCAGATGTCTTTTTATTAATTCTTTAAATGAAATTAGTGTATAATAATAACATATTCCGTATAATAAATAAACATAACATTCTCCCACTTGGTCATAATCTTATAACAAAACAAAGCATACATTCAAAATTGGCCAATATATTTTTCATCAATCTTAAACCTGTTCATTTAGAAATACCAAACCAAACTAATGTAATTAGAATAATAAATGTCGTTATTTGATCCCCATTAATTATAACTTTGGCGCTCTCTCCAGCAATGGTTAATAATCTTCATGTGATCCTCATAAGTAATTTTCTTAGATTAAATAAAATTATGTGCATCATTAAGTAAATTTATAAATTCAAAGTCAACACAAAATTTAAAGACTTAGTATATAACAAACATATATACATGTACGTATAGTATTTTTGGGAGCTTAAACGGGGTTAAGTGGTCCCCTACCACTTTATTAAACAACATTAAGAAAAAGAAACATTATAAAACGTGAAGGGAAGGAAATAAAAAAACAAAATAACAGAGAAGCCAAGAAAACAGAAAATAGAAAAACAAGCAGACGAAATATTGATCACAATCAACAAGAAGGTTAACCAGGAATGAGAGCATTATTAAATCTCAAGAAGGAGATAGTGGCTCGAATGCCATTAACAACAGCGTGGAATAGCTATTCATCAGTAGAAGATTTACATATGAACAACCTTTGATTTTTCTCTTGCTAGATATTGTGTATGAATTTGTGTAAAATGAGAAGAAGCATATGATCCGTGTTAGTTTATCGTCTAGTGTTCATGATAATCTAGTGCCATTGAGTAGTAAAGGAACTAATACTTGCAACATAGCCATAAACGGCAAGGATTCCTTGCAAAGTTTCTAAACAAAGGAACATTCAAAGAATAGATGTTCTCTGGTCTCAAGACTTGCATTGCAAAAGTTGCAGTTAGCATCAATATAGAGGCCACAAGCAGTCAATTTTTGTTTAGTTAGGCAAGCATCATGAATCACCTTCCACATGAGCAGGTTGTCCCTATGACTCCCAATTCGATTCCATATGCCCTTGTGCCAAGGGTGTAAGGTAGGTTGTAAGTTTAAGATGAGGAATTTATACACCTTTCCTATGGTATGTGGCTTAAGAGAGGCCCACAGGCAACATCAGAATCAAATGTACTATGCTACTCATCAGACAAGGTAGACCATAAGCTCCTTATTTCCTGATTGCTACAATAAGGTAGATTAATAATTCCATTGAGAACATAATTTCTAGCAAGAGCATTATCAACGATGCCAGTGCTTGCTTTCTGACTGTAGGTAAATTATTAAGGATGACACCACTTTTAGCCCAAGGAGTATTTTGGACTTTATGGTTTCTTAGAGGAGTGACTTTGTATTTTACCATAGGAAGAAAATCATTTTGAAGTTTAAGCAGAGTTCTAAATGACCAACTAGTCGAGCAGTCCATAATCCAATTTTTTTTATTTTGATCTGATAATTCATTATCCAAGCTCCCCATAGGGAGTGATCAAGGACTAAAAAATTATTGAAGTGCCTGGAGGTAGCAGCTTTGTTCCATAGTGAAAGGTTAAGAATTCCTAATCCACCATCAGATTTTGGCTTGTTTATTTTGTGATACCCATAGGGAATAGGTTTTTTGAAAAACAATCACCGTGCCATAAGAAGTGATTGAAAGCCTTATTTAACATGGACATGAGCTTCTTGGGGAGTATGAAGGTTCTAGAATAGTATGACACCATGGAAACAACAATGGAGTTTATGATAGTTAGTCGACCAGCTTGAGAGAGAAGTTGAGTAGGCCATTTATTTAGTCTATACGTGATAGAATCAAAAAGCTACAAGCATTGGTTGGTTGAAAGTTTAGTTATGGAGAGTGGTATGCCCAAGTAAACAGTGTTTATAGGCATATACTATAGTTTAGATAAATGTATTATGGTAAGGGAATCCTATTCAAAAAGGCCATCAATAAAAATATGGGATTTATCTTGATTCACAACAAGGCCGGCAACACATCTAAAGACGTGTAAGCTGGTCTTAATAAATGCAATGGAGCTCTGGTAAGGTTTGGAGAAGATGATCAAGTCATCAGCAAACATAAGAGAAACAATTGTGGGAATTTTACATTTTGGATGAAGTTTGATGGAATAGTCATGTACTCTTTGTAGAAGTAGCTGATTAAAGTAATCCATCATGATTATGAAGAGTAAGAGGATATAGGATCACTTTATCTCATACCATGAATAGAGCCAAAAAAACCAAATGGAGTTTCCATTGAGTAAGATGGAGAATTTTTCTACAGAGATGCAAGAATAAATCCAAGTAATGTATGGGATAGAAAGCTTCATCTGAACTAGAATAACCACTATGGAGTTTCAATTTAAGGAATCAAAGTTCCTTACGTATGTCAATTTTCACATACATTTAGGGGAAATGCACTAAGAGTTATATCCTCTGATTAATTCATGGGTAAGCAAGATGTTATCGGTGATTCTTCTATGAGGAAGGATAAGTAGTTTGCAACACCAAAATTATAACACATTAATTAAACCCATGCGACAACATGCTCTTTGTAAAGAGTGGGTGGAAGCGCATTTGTTAGAGAATCAGCTAACATAGGTCTTGTATTAATATGTTGTATCATAATAGTACAATCTTTAAATCTGTTTCTAACAACAAGATATTTGATGTCCATCCACTTAGATGCACCACTTCATTTTTATTCTTTGATAAGAAAATAACAGCTTCGTTATAATAAAATAAGGTGAATGGCCTTACAATATTGTCAATTACTTGAAGTCCTATTATAATATTCTTTAACCAAACTGCTTAACCAGTAACATGAAAACATGTCATAAATTCTGCTTGCATAGTGGAAGATGCCCTTATAGACTGCTTACCACTCTTCTATGAAATTGATCCACCTGTAAGCACAAACATATAACCTGATGTGGATTTCTTACTATCGACACATCCATAAATATCTGAATAAGAATAACCAATAACTTCTAGGTTATTTGATCTCTTGTAAGAAAGCATATAATCTTTTATCCCTTGCAAATAGCGTAAAATTTTCCTAGCAGCTTTCCAATGTTTCATTCCTAAATTAGTTTGAGATCGGCTAAGCATACCAACTCAAATGCAATATGAGGACATTAATTAAGCATACATAAGACCCCTAATACCGAAGCATAAGGAATTTGCGTCATTTAAGCATGTTCTATTTCATTTTTTTGGAAAACTTGCTAAATTTGTCACCATTGACAATAGGAGCAACACTAGAAGAGCAATTGTGCATGCTATATCTTTCAAGCATTTTCTAAATGTATGCTTTTGAGATTAGCCTAAGATCCTATGAGATCGATCTTGGTAAATTTCAATTCCTATAACATAAGAGGATTTACCAAGATCCTTGATTTCAAACGTAGTTGATAGAAAACGTTTTCTCTCGTATAACATGTCTAAATCGCTACTTTCTAATAAAACATCATCCATGTATAAATGAGAAAGATAAATTTACTCCCACTAATCTTGAGGTACATGCACTGGTCTATTGTATTTTCTTTAAGTCCAGATTCGGTTATAACCTCATCAAACTTGAGATACCACTGTCATGAAGCTTTTTTAACCCAAAGAAGGAATGATTTAACCTACATGTCATATGCTCCTTGCCTTCTACAACAAATCCTTCAGGCTGTCTCATGAAAACTTCTTCGTGAAATTTCCATTCAGAAATGCAGTTTTCACATCCATTTGATGTAGGTCTAAATCATAATGAGCTATGAGGGCTAAAATAGTTATTAATGAATCTTTCTTTAAGATAGGAGAAAATGTATCGTCAAAACGAACAATTCTTGCTGTGTAAACCTTTTAGCAACTAGTCTAGCCTTAAATCTTTCAATGTTACCTTTGGAATCAGTTTTAAATTTATAGACCCATTTACTACCTATAGGTTTAACCCCGATAAGTACTCAACAAGATCCCAAATTTCATTAATTTCCATAGATTTCATCTCATCATTCATGGCTTCTAACCATTTAGATGATTTATCACTCATGATAGCTTGTTTGAATAAGATAGGATCTTCTACATTACCTATATTACATCCATAAGGCATACGATATAATAATCAAGTATGGCACATCTTCTCGCTCTTTGTGATCTTCAAAAGGGTTCTTATTGCAACATAAGAGCTTCATCAACATTAGGAACATCATGAACATGAGTTTCTTCATTGGCCTTTTGAACAAGCGGTATATATTTTGTAACCTCTCGAATTATCGAAATTGGGACATAATTTTAATTTTCTTCAAGGTTCACCATTCTATTTGCATTACTCCCACTTATGTTTCCATCTTTAAAAAATACATGTCTAGTCTCTACAATTCTGTGGTATGTGATGTGCAATAAAATTTGAAATCTTTGGATCTCGCTGGATATGGTTCTAGAATAAAGTTTCTTTAGTTGTGGATTAGAGACTTTTGCTTCAGCAAGAAAATCCCACACACAAGTACCCTAATTGTGATCTTTTTCTAGTCCATAGTTCATAAGGTATTTTTGGAGCAAATTTACTAAGAACCCGACTTAGAATATATATGGTTGTTTTTAAAGCTTTTATCCATAAATAATCTAGCGATGTGGTATTGCATATTATACTTCGTACCATATACCTTAGTGTACGATTGCATCTTTCAGAAACTCCATTCTGTCGAGGATCTCTCGGCACGGAGTACAGATGAACAATTTTTCTTGAAGAAATAAAGCGAACAAGCCTGCATTTTGACCAAGGTCGGTGTGTCTACCATAATATTCACCGTCTCTATCTGATCGCACTATTTTAATTTTAAGATTATGTTGATTCTTAACTTCGACCTTAAAAATTATGAATTTAACTAGTTCTTTAGATTTCTTATTAAGCAGATACATATAACCATAGCAAGAATAGTTGTTAATGAAATTAATAAACGACTTATGCCCGTTAATACTCGAAGTAGGAAAAGGACCACATATATCAGTATGAATAATTTCTAAAAGTCCCCTAATTTGAGTGGCTTCTTTATTGTTTCCCTTAATAAACTTTCATTTAACACATTCTACGGAGTTGTTGAAAATAAAAAATCTAACGTTGGTTGGATTTAATTTCTAACGAGACGTTGCATTTAATCTCTTGAAATATGACCCAAACTGCAATGCCATAATTTAGAAGAATTACCAACATTATGATTTCTCTTGACTCTACGTTTATGATCAACGCTAGTAATATTCGTAGATAACACAGATTCGCAAAAGGAAGAATTCAAACATAATTCATGTAGGTGTCACATAATAATCCAGAACTAATAAACTTAGACTTTTGATATGTTATTTCCAAACTAATTCACAAAACCACATGCATCAAGTACAGAAAAAGAAATTAAATTCCTAATCACGGTAGGATTATGTACTACATTAGTAAATCAGGAATAAAGCCACCCTTCAAAACCAAACGAAGAGTTCCAACATTCTCGACTTAAACCTCTAATCCTTAGCAACTTTAAGTTTCCCTTCTCCTTTTTGAAGCATCCTCATGGAATGGAATCCCTACAATGAGTTCATAATGTTCATAGATGCACTAGCGTCAACCTACCACATATTTAAGGGAATATCAAGTGAAAAAGTTTAACAAATCATGAAATTAAAATCACTACTCTTTTTAGCGAGTCGGTCTTTAAATTTCACACGGTCTTTCCTCATGTGTCCACGCTTCTTATAGTGATGACACTTAGGAGCATGCACGAGTATTGTACCGGATAACTAGCCTTCTTAATACCAATAGTCATATTAACTTTATTTTTACCTTTACCGTTGTCCTTATTTTTCGGATTTGGACTTTGGAAAGCAATGTGTGCATAGTCAGGTTTCTTAACCTCAATCATTTCTTCTTCTTCAACACACATGGAAAAGTAATTTAAATCTTACATTTCTGAAGTAAAGAAATCTTTAAGCGGAAGCATTAATACTAATCTTCAATGGATTTCCTCGGATTTAATGATGGGAAACTTTTTGCGTTTTATTTTCCTCTCTCCTTTTGAAAATATTATTGGACCTAAAAAATGTTCCAGAAATAGTCCCTTAAATATAAATTAGGTAGAAGATAGTTTTCATTTTGAAATATCATCAGTCCAAATGGAGAACGAGTATACATATATTCTGAGGAAACCTTTGGGAAAAGTATAAATATTAATAGCAACCTGAATTTTTCCATCAAAAATTCAGATGCTTTTTCATTAATTCTTTAAATGAAATTGGTGCACAATAATAACATATGCCATATAATAAATAAAACTAATATTAGCCTGACGATTAGTTTTATACGTGCAATCCATGATCAAAACATGTGGAAAAAATCTAATAAGTTTCATGAAAAAAGGATATCAAAAAAATAATTCTTCTTCTATATTTTCATCTCTACGATGGAATTTAATGTATTTTTTCTCATCCAACATATATAACATTTGTTGCATATAAGTCCTCCCTTCCATGTATTTAATTCACATTTAGCCTTGAAATTGTAAATGGTTTGGACTGTCGAAGCATTGTTCGAGTTGTTTTCTTTGATAACACAAAGTATTTCTCTAGCTTTTACACCACGTATGCACATTTTGATTACATCTTCTTTTTTTCTGAAAGTTTTCCACTATATGAACGCTCTTCAAACTTCATTTTTCTTCTTCAGTGGATGATTATGAAATCCACAAATAAACTCCACTCTCCACTAGTCCAACATTAGTATTTTATGTCCTTTCAGTAGGAAAGGGTATCCACATTTTTTTAGTTGTCTTTCTACACTTTACTGATTATTGATCCGTTTATTTCCTCTCTTCTCAACATACATGCTACTTCTTTCGCATCAATACAATATTCGATTTCTACAACCATTTTTTGGATTTTCACTTTGCTTGATAGTAACAACAACCTTACAATACTTCCCTATAGTTTTGCACCATTTTTTAAGTTCATCATGCAAATGGAATACCTAAATCATATATAAAAAATTAAGTGCTTTTCAATCTCACATATAACATTATTGCTTACATGTAAAAATTAAGAATCACGTACCTTAATATTTCGAAATGCAATTTGCAATCCCATTCTAGTATTTGATCTTCTAACCATGGTATACCACTAATCTGAATAATAAAATAAAATTGCAACGAAGAGATAAAGTTGTATAATAAGAATGATAATTGTGTAAATTATTATGGTTGCCATATTATAATTTGATCACCAAACTTTTCCTAAAATCACTTTGATGTTTTTTTTATCTTCTTTTAAGGCTTCAACTAGCCACTCGTCTTTTTCATCATCATTATCCTTAAATAAAATTCTAGGCACCCTTCATTGACTTATAGTACGATTAATAATTCCCTCGGGATCACTTGAAATTTTCTTCTCAATTTTTTTTCCTTTCACATAAAAAGTATAATGAGTTGAACAATATTTTTTTCCCTATTATTAATATTGATTATTAATTCAAATTAAAGATTAAAGACAAACTTGAAGAAAAAAGTATCTTATATGATTCAATGGGGTGGTTGAAGTATGAAATTATTTGGAGTAGAAGATTTGATTTGCATTTACTATTATAGTAAAAAAGAAAGGATGGCGTATGCTATAAAAGATAAGAAGAAAGAAATATACGTGGTGGATAAACTAATTATATTTTAAAATTAATATGTAAAGGGTCAAATATGCTATTTTTGTTGGTGGATTAGGAGACTAAAAATTTAAATTCATATAAAACTTAAGTTTTATTTATTTTTTTGTGTCAAGCGAAGCATCCTTCTCTTCCAAAAAAATTCTCGAAACTGATTTCTCTTCCCAAACATTTAAATCATTCTCTCTTCTTCAAAAATCATAAAAGCATGTCTTTTGTAACATTCCTGATTTTTAAGCTAAATTGATTTGGAAATTAATATAAGATTTTGGTTAAATTATGAATTAATAGAGGATTAATTTGAATATTTGGGAATGAATATGTATATAAAATTGATTAAAAATAGAATTTGAAATTGAGATTCAAATTTAAATATCTTAGGAAATAAAATTGTATTTGGATTTTCCAAATTAAATAAGATATATGTTTATTTATTTATATAAATGGATTATAATTTGAAATTTTGATTTTTGAAAATATGAGATCTAAATATAAAATCAATGTGATGCTTATTTATGTATAATTGGTTTTAAAATCCTTTTTCTTATAAAGTTGTAAATAATTGAAAATGTATGTAAAGATGTATATATAATATTAAAACAAGAACTAATAAGAGTTTTAAATATACATGTCTTTTGAAAATTTATAAGAAAGCATGTGTGTGTGTGTGTGTGTGTGTGAAGAGATTGGTTTGTGAATTTATGAGATTTGATAAAAATTCAAATTGCTTTTCTTTTATACTTGAAAATAAATATAGTAGTGCATATGGAATTAAATATAAAAGCTTTGATTGAGATATGTATATTTCTTTTGAAATAAAGAAGTTAAAGATAGTTTGTATACATATGTAAACATAAGGGAATTAGGGTTTAAAACTAAAATTTTAACTAATTAAATCAAGGGGTTTAAACATAAATTTGATATCTTTAACATTTGTAAGCAATATAAACAAAAGGATGGACAAGTGTAGAAGCATGAAGTATGAAATCATACAAGTGGCAAAACAAAATATTCTTAAGATTTGAAAAACATGAATATTTGAATTAAAGAAATTACCAGTCTATTTTCAATTGTCACAAACCTGAAAAAAATCTGAAACTATCTTCAAGCCTAGAAATCAAACAATCTTCAAACTGAAACCCTTTTAAATCTGAAACTACAAAACTAGAAAACTAGATCAAAGTAAAGATAATCTCAACATCAAAACCCGTAAAAAAGTTAGCTTGGAAACAAGAAAGCAAAACAATTCAAAATCTTCAACCTGTTTTTAGCCTGAGATCAAGTGAAATCAAATCCAACAAGTTCTCAGCTTTAATCTGAGAAAGGAAACCAAATAACAACAGACCTAAGAAAATTCAAAGCTTCAAACAGATTAAACAAGTTTTCAATTCAAAGCTGTAAGCAAATCCAAGTACAAGGAACAAAGTTTCATGTCAATACAAAGATCAAAGCAACTCAACATCAAGATTTCCTCGGTAATAAAGAATCAAACCTGTAATCGAAGATCAAACAGCAGTTTTTTCAAACATTTCAAGCCTGGAAAAATCAAAATATTCTAGTTCAAAAGCAATGTTTCATTTGGGCAATTCATCTAGAAATTCAACGGTCTATGTTCTCTGTCTTCGATTTTCTCAGGTGAGCAAATTGACTTATTTAAATTTGAAATCTGTGATATATTTGATGTTTTGGTTAAGTGGTTGTTGTGAGAGATGATGAATGAATGTATATCATGTTTGCATGTCTATTTAGTGTATGCATGTCTGTTATATGCATATACTTCTCCGATTTGAAGTACAGGCTTAAACAAATTTAAAAATCCAAACCCTCATTTCCTAATCCTCTTCGGGATTTGATGTTTAAACAAAAAAATTGCTTGAATTAACAGAATCTTAAATTTAAAAATATTTCCAAGTGCTATTAGTTTAAAATTTTCTGGAAAATTTGAAAATACAGTAAGAATTCAAAGGCATGAATTTTTTTTCGAACAGCTTGATTTATTTGTTCGTTTCCATAATCTAGTTTGTTATCATAAACCATGATTTTTAAAACTAAAATCAAGGTTTTTAGTTTGATAAGTCGTGGGAAATTTCGAGTTGAACTGAAAAGGTTTTCCCTTGTTTTCTAGTGACCCACGACGGATTGAAATTAGGGGTTGATGTCAAAGGTAACTCGTGGGTTATTGCTCATCAAAAAAATAATTATCTGATTTTTTGACCGATGAGGAGTTCAAGCAAAGTTGGGTTAGGGTTTAAGCCCAGTATTTTGTCAATTGGGTTCGTAAAGCAATGGTGTCATCGACGTTGCACCGAGTTCGATCGCACCCAAAGGAAAAGCTTCGTGGGTCGCCGGTAAAGCTTGGTTTAAGATCGCATGGATTCTGGTGATCTTGGATGGCGTGGAGAAGATGATTTCGTCGAAGATGTGATTCCAGTATTTGGTCGAGGGGCTCAATTTAGATCGACGACGTGATTGGGTGATCAGAGTGCTCAGGCGAGATGAGGGGCCGTCGATGATTATTTGGGGTCGACGACCCGGAAATACTTCGATCACGTGTGCACATTCTCACATGCATATCGTGTTCTCAGGCAAATTCAAGTTGGAGAAGACAAAGTTGTTCTCGGGTCTGGTCTCGAGAAAATTGAAGATTGTCTCAAAGTCAATGATGTGAGGGTTCGCGCGTGTGTGGATCGATGTTTACCTGGAGTTTTTACTCGAGAGGGGATCGATGATGTCTCGGGTTTGTTTAGTTATATACCCAGTTTTGAATAATAACAGGTTTTAAATTTAAAACAAAGTATTTCAGGTTTTAAAGAATTGATAAAAACCAGATTTAAAAGCAAAGTAAAATAACGGGTTTGTTAATGAAGTTTTTCAAAATATGTCAACTAGTTTTTAAAAGCAATGGTAATGCAAGTTTTCAAAAAAAGAAATTTCCAAACATAATTGACAAGTTTTAAAAGTGAATTTATAAATAACTTTTACGTAAATTCGTTAAACAAGATTTAAACGAGTCTCAAGGATTTAATTTTGAAGGTTGTTTGGTTTTAAAGTCTTAATTTAATTTATGAAATAATAACAATTTTGTTTTCAAAGATGAAAAGTAAATGTTTTAAAATAATTGATGGATAATTATTTTGTGTAATTAAATTAAATCTAATTTCTTTGTGTAATTAATTTGAAAGCTAAGTACCTTATGTAATTAAATTAAAACTAGTTCCTTTGTCTAATCAAATTAAGGTAAACTAATTGTTGCGATTAAATTAAAGAGTAATTAATATAATAAATTAAAATATTTATTAATTTAAATTAATTAATTACTTAAAGATAATTACTTAATTTACAAGTAATTATTTAATGATTAAAGCTGATTAATCGAGTAATTAAGGATTAATTAATTAATTATTGTAATTAATTAAGGATAATTAATCAAAGGATTAATTATAAATTAAAGGTTAATTAATAAATGATTAGAGAGTAATTAACCAAATTGATTTGTAATTAATTAATATTAATTAACCAGGATTAGTAAATTATTCATAAGTAATTAATCTAATTTAAATTAATCAGTTGATTAGAATGTTTGAATGATTTGATATTCCTCATATGTGATGCTTTGTGATACGAATTATTCTGATTTGTGCTGTAAACTGTGATGTAATATGTGATCTAATTTATTCATTCATGATGTAACTTATTTATCTGTGAATCTGTGTATGTAGATAAGCGTTATTGGAATATACCGCTTATCGATATTGTTATGATTGAATCTGTGATGATTAATATTATTGCACTATTGTGTGAAACCCTTGGACTACACCTTACAAACACAAATATGGATTGCACGAGAAAATCGGTTAAGTCACAAATTTTTAATGATTTTAAAGAATAATTTTTGAATCCAAAATAGTTTCGGAATTGGAATTGAAAACGTTTGAAAATGAGTTTCAAAAATAAAAGTTATTTTGAACAACTTAATAAATTTTGAAATTTAAATAATTTGAAATTGAATTCAATGATTTGGAAATAATGGTTTACAAAGATTATACAAGTTATAAAGGTGTTTATATCGTTTTTAACCATTTAAAAAGTATTGTTTTGGAAATTTGAATTTAAACCAAGTTTACACTTGAATGGCTTTAACTTATGTAAATGTAATCAGTTTTTCCCAAAACGAAAACTATTTGTTTCAAATAATATAGCTTTCATAAAAAGAAAGGATTTCCAATTTGTATCGAAAGATTTCAAATTTGAAATGGAAATTGTTTTGAAAACTATGATTTAACCTTTGTGAAAGATTGTTAAATCTTGTTTTGAGATCGAAGAGGACTTTAAATGGCGTATCTTTCATATAAAAGATTTGAATTAGAAACGGTTTGAAAGTTATGAATTAAATCTTCAATTTAAATGATTGGATGAGTTAATCCAATTTGAAATTGTTTTGAAAGCTATAATTGAATCTTTATGACAGGTGGGTGAACTTTGTGAAATGAATCTTTTTATTTAAAAAAGATTTGAAGTGGTAATTTGTTTAAACCATTTGAAAGAAAGGTTTTGGATAATAAGTTTTGACTTAACTAAAATCCTATATCCATATGTTTTTAAATATTGCGTTCATTATTCGGTTTAGCCGGAAGAGGACCTTGTGTCATATAACCTATTCCGAATAATGATACGTCATTATGGATAACATTTGAAGACCGGTGGTGAAGACCGGGTATTTTCGAGAATGAAAGGATAACCCATCGATTGTCTCTACACTGAGTCGCGCCGGTATAAAGATTTCCTAAGTGATGGGAAGTCCGATCGGGATTGTGAATAGCCGGATTGCAAGGGCTTCTTCGGAAGTTCCTTCGGTTCTAATCGAACCCGGAACAGACTTGTATGGATGTGTGTCTGACATTATACCTTGAGATGTAAAACCGGTTTCTATCAAATACATTTCTGTTTGGTGGCGGAGATTTATTCTCTTAGCTTAACGCCCTTCTCTGAGATGTACGAGCTAAGGGGTTTTGTAGTTGATGGTTACTAGTGATACATTACCAATTTGGTAATGTGGCATACGAAGTGATGCTGATCATTTGTTGATCAAAGCATGGCTTTGTGAAAAAGTGTAGCTTTGTGGACGAGACCTCATCGAGCCTCACAGCCCGGTAATGGTCGAAACAGGAAAGATGCGGCAAGGTTTCAGGGGTAGCTCCCCTAGGGTATGTCCATTCCTTCTGGAAAAGGGTGGTATCATGGTATGGATCCCAGATACTTACTCATGTGGACACTGTATGTTCATTACTGTGTGATGTTGTTGGTATAGAGGGCCCTCGGATAAAGGTTGCAAACGACTGGGGGTGGCATATCTTAGGTGTTACTCCCGAGAAGGGAGGACACCGGCCTTGTGTTAGCAGAGAGCCGAGTAGGTTCTCGAGGCATCCCTCCAGAGGCGTTCCCATGTGGCAATAGGAAGTTCTGTGACCTGACCATTTGTTGGAAATCCAATCATCCAATACGTGCCTTGTATGGTTTTAGCTGTATAACATGCCATCTACTTATGGTGGTGCCCCATTGTTTGGATGGTAGCTATAGTAGGCATAGTTCGAAATGTCTATGCTGGCTAAGATTAATATTATACTTTCGAAATATTTTCCACTATGCACTAATAATAATATTAAAATGGTTTTCGCGTATCAAGCATTTTTGACTATCATAAGGAGAAATCTCCTCCAATTCTGCGTTTGCATGGTGTGTGTGGTGGGAGGCCTTATAGTAGTTTCATTTTCTAAAAAGCATTGCGGATTTGAACTTTAAAAGCTTTTGTTGTTTGTTTTTAAAAGATAAAACTATTGTTATTTGCTCACACCAGTCCCATGACTGACCTGGAGTTTATTGTTCCTTTCCTAAACTCTGGGTGCCCACTATTTTCCACACGGGCAGTCTAGAGTAGGGTTTTTCAGATAATCCCATAGTAGGTGTAGATTCTATAGCTTTCGGAATCGTTGGTTTGGTAGCATTTGGAGATCTTCTACAGTCTTTGGAAGAGTGACCTTGCTTTGCTTTGCGCAATGTGATGAGGGTTCGAGCTTGCTGTGGATTGAAGATGGAGTTTTTTTTGGAGTTTGGCATTGAAGACATTATCTTTCCGCTACTATTTCTTGTATCTCTGATAGTATTGATATATATTGTATCATCCTATTGTATCATCATTGTATCTGAATATTGTATCAAATGTAGTATATCAAATGTATTATTCATTTTCTTCCGATGTGTTGTACTTAATGTGTTATAAGCTCCAGCGAACCAGATTCTACGTTTGGATCTGCGGCATTTGAATACGAGTGACGTATTCGGTGCCGATTTTCGAAGATCGAGTCAGGGTCGTTATAATTGGTATCAAAGCTGAAGGTTGAAACTTTAGCTTAGGAGTATAACACATTAAGTAATTCACAAGAGATAGGGTGAAGTATACCCTAGAATGAGTATATCCCTAAGATATCCGTCCGTATGCCTTAGCAAATTCTCTTACTATTCACTGATAGTAAGTATGAGTGCAAGAAGAGGACGAGATAGGGGACAGGGGAATACCAGTATAAATGGTCAATACCCTGCAACAGTGGAAACAACTTTCATCTCATTCTCCTTTGATTCGTCTTTCCAAATTCTTTGATTGCTTCATGGCAGCTCGAGGAAGAAGCTTCGGTGTGATGGTGGCCTTACGAATCGTGTAGATAAGTCTCTATTTTGTATTCTCTTCGTCAGCTTTCTATCAGCTTTTCGTTTATAACTTTGATAAATTTGAAATTTGATTTGAAATAAATAGATTAACTAAAAGATAAAGTTAAATAAATTGTATTGATAAAACAATTTCGATTAAACCAAAATTTGAAATTTTATTGTAATTTCTTGTGAGGATCAAAGTCCGAAGAGGGACAAGATATATAATTTGGGTGCTCCGACTTAAGTTTGGAATCCATACTTCGTATTTGAGAATTTCGAAAGATTGTATCCAATTATCTGTTCTTTTGGGTCCAGATATATTCTACGAATGGTTAGTTATCCTTCGGACTAAGCAGTGCCTCTGCATATTTCGTAGACTAGTGCCCCGAGTATCTTGTATAGTATTGAATGAGTTTGTTCTCATATCTATTAGTGATATTATGATTTGGTAAGCCAAAGCATATTCAGCTTGATCTGCTGATTCATCTCTCTATCTTCTGTATTTCTTTGTTATCTCCCTGCCTGGAAAATTCCGGGGACGAAATTTTCTTAAGGGGAGGTATCTGTAACATTCCTGATTTTTAAGCTAAATTGATTTGGAAATTAATATAAGATTTTGGTTAAATTATGAATTAATAGAGGATTAGTTTGAATATTTGGGAATTAATATGTATATAAAATTGATTAAAAATAAAATTTAATTCGGATTCAAATTTAAATATCTTAGAAAATAAAATTGTGTTTGGATTTTCCAAATTAAATAAGACATATGTTTATTTATTTATATAAACGGATTATAATTTGAAATTTTGATTTTTGAAAATATGAGATCTAATATAAAATCAATGTGATTGCTTACTTATGTATAATTGGTTTTAAAATCCTTTTTCTTATAAAGTTGTAAATAATAGTAAATGTATGTAAAGATGTATATATAATATTAAAACAAGAACTAATAAGAGTTTTAAATATACATGTCTTTTGAAAATTTATAAGAAAGCACATATGTGTGTGTGTGTGTGTGAAGAGATTGGTTTGTGAATTTATGAGATTTGATAAAAATTCAAATTACTTTTCTTTTATACTTGAAAATGAATATAGTAGTGCATATGGAATTAAATATAAAAGCTTTGATTTAGATATGTATATTTCTTTTGAAATAAAGAAGTTAAAGATAGCTTGTATACACATGTAAACATAAGAGAACGAGGGTTTAGAAATAAAATTTTAACTAATTAAATCAAGGGGTTTAAACATAAATTTGATATCTTTAACATTTGTAAGCAATATAAACAAAGGGATGGACAAGTGTAGAAGCATGAAGTATGAAATCATACAAGTGGAAAAACAAAATATTCTTAAGATTTGAAAAACATGAATATTGTGAATTAAATAAATTACCAGTCTATTTCTCAATTATCACAAACCTAAAAAAAATCTGAAACTATCTTCAAGCCTAGAAATCAAACAATCTTCAAACTTAAACCCTTTCAAATCTGAAACTACAAAATAGGAAAATCAGATCAAAGTAAAGATTATGTCAACATCAAAACCCGAAAACAAGTTAGCCTGGAAACAAGAAAGCAAAACAATTCAAAATCTTCAACCTGTTTTTAGCCTGAGATCAAGTGAAATCAAATCCAACAAGTTTTCAAACAGATTCAACAAGTTTTCAATTCAAAGCTTTAAGCAAATCCAAGTACAAGGAACAAAGTTTCAGGTCAATTTGAAGATCAAAGCAACTCAACATCAAGATTTCCTCAGTAATAAAGAATCAAACCTGGAATCAAAGATCGAACAATAGTTTTTTCAAACATTTCAAGCCTGGAAAAATCAAAATATTCTAGTTCAAAACAAAGTTTCATCTGGGCAATTCATCCAGAATTCAGCAGTCTCTGTTCTCTGTCTTCGATTTCATAGGTGAGCAAATTGACTTATTTAAATTTGAAATCTGTGATATATTTGATGCTTTGGTTAAGTGGTTGTTGTGAGAGATGATGAATGAATGTATATCATGTTTGACTGTCTGTTTAGTGTATGCATGTCTGTAATATGCATATACTTCTCTGATTTGAAGTACGGTCTTTAACAAATTTATAAATCCAAATCCTCTTCAGGTTGATGTTTGAACAAAAAATTACTTGAATCAATAGAATCTTAATTTTAAAAATATTTCCAAGTGTTATTAATTTAAAATTTTCTGGAAAATTTGAAAATGCGGTAAGAATTCAAAGGCATAAAAAAAATCGAACACCTTGATTTATTGGTTCATTCCATAATCTAGTTTGTTATCATAAACCATGATTTTTAAAACTGAAATCAAGGTTTTTAGTTCAATAAGCCGTGGGAAATTTCGAGTTAAACTGAAAGGGTTTTCGCTTGTTTTCTGGTGACCCACGACGAATTGAAATTAGGGGTTGATGTCGAAGGTAACTCTTGGGTTGTTGTTCATCATAAAAATAATTATCTGATTTTTAGACCAGTGAGGAGTTCAAGCGAAGTTGTGTTAGGATTTAAGCCCAGTATTTTGTCATTTGGGTTTGTAAAGCAATGTTGTCGTCGACATTGCACCGAGTTCGATCGCACCCGAAGGAAAAGCTTCGTGGGTTGTCGGTACAGCTTGGTTTAAGATCGCGTGGATTCTTGTGATCTTGGATGGCGTGGCGAAGATGATTTGCTCGAAGATGTGATTCCAGTATTTGGTCGAGAGGCTCAATTTAGATTGACGACGTGATTGGGTGATCTGGGTGCTCAGGCGAGATGAGGGGACCTTCGATGATTGTTTGGTGTCGGCGACAATGGTCGGAGATACTCCGATCACGTGTGCACGTTCTCACGTGCATATCGTGTTCTCAGGCAAATTCAAGTTGGAGAAGACGAAGTTGTTCTCGGGTCTGGGCTCGAGAAAATTGAAGATTGTCTCGAAGTAGGTGATGTGAGGGTTCGCGCGTGGGTGGATCAATGTTTACCCGAAGTCTTTACTCCAGATGGGATCGATTATGTCTCGGGTTTGTGTAGTTATATACCTAGTTTTAAATAATAACAAGTTTTAAACTTAAAACAAAGTATTCCAGATTTTAAAGAATTGATAAAAATCAAATTTTAAAGCAAAGTAAAATAACGGGTTTGTTAATGAAATTTTTCAAAATATGTCAACTAGTTTTTAAAAGCAATGGTAATGGAAGTTTTCAAAAAAAAGAAGTTTCCAAACATAATTGACAAGTTGTAAAAGTGAATTTATAAATAACTTTCATGTAAATTCGTTAAACAAGATTTTAAACGAGTCTCAAGGATTTAATTTTGAAGGTTGTTTGGTTTTAAAGTCTTAATTTAATTTATGAAATAATAATAATTTTGTTTTCAAAGATGAAAAGTAAATGTTTAAAAATAATTGATGGATAATTACTTTGTGTAATTAAATTAAAGCTAATTTCTTTGTGTAGTTGATTTGAAAGCTATGTACCTTATGTAATTAAATTAAAACTAATTCCTTTATGTAATCAAATTAAGGTAAATTAATTGTTGAAATTAAATTAAAGAGTAATTAATATAATAAATTAAAGTATTTATTAATTAAAAGCAATTAATTACTTAAAGATAAGTACTAAATTTACAAGTAATTATTTAATGATTAAAGCTGATTAATCGAGTAATTAAGTATTAATTAATTAATTATTGTAATTAATTAAGGATAATTAATCAAAGGATTAATTATAAATTAAAGGTTAATTAACAAATGATTAGAGAGTAAGTAATCAAATTGATTTGTAATTAATTAATATTAATTAACCAGGATTAGTAAATTATTCATAAGTAATTAATCTAATTTAAATTAATCAGTTGATTAATAAATTTTACTTATGAATGTTTGGATTCTATTGAATGTTTGAATGATTTGATATTCCTCATATGTGATGCTTTGTTATACGAATTATTCTGATATGTGTTGTAAACTGATGTAATATGTGATCTAATTTATTCATTCGTGATGTAACTTATTTATCTATGAATCTGTGTATGTAGATAAGCGTTACTGGAATATACCGCTTATCGATATTGTTATGATTGAATCTGTGATGATTGATGTTGTTGCACTATTGTGTGAAACCCCTGGACTACACCTTACACACTCAAATATGGATGGCACGAGGAAATCAGTTAAAGTCACATATTTTTAATGATTTTAAAGAAGGAATCTTTGAATCCAAAATAGTTTTGGAATTGGAATTGAAAATTTTTGAAAATGAGTTTAAAAAATAAAAGTTATTTTGAATAACTTAATAAAGTTTTGAAATTTAAATAATTTGATATTTTAAATTGGATTCAATGATTTGGAAATTATGGCTTATAAAGATTATAAAGGTGTTTATATGGTTTTTAACCATTTAAAAAGTATTGTTTTGGAAATTTGAATTTAAACCAAGTTTACCTTGAATGGCTTTAACTTATATAAATGTAATCGGTTTTTCCCAAAATGAAAACTATTTGTTTCAAATAATATAGCTTACATAAAAAGAAAGGATTGCCAATTTGTATCGAAAGATTTCAAATTTGAAATGGAAATTGTTTTGAAAACTATGAATGTAACGACCCAGAATTTCTATTAATTAAAATTTGTATATTTAATTAAATTTAAATATTAATAAGTGAAATTTATAAGTTGAATAATTTATTTTCGAATATTGGATTTAATTGAATAATGAAATCATAATTTAATATGTGAAAATACAGAATAAATTGAAAATTGGGTTAAATATGATTAAAATTGATTTGTAAAATTTTATTTTTATCATATTGGAGTTAGAACGATATTTTAGAACTTTTAAAATCGAATTAAAAGTTAATTTGTGAAAATTGAATATTTTAATATTTAAATCGACTAGTGAAATTAGTCAATTTTCGAACAGTCTCAGAATTGGACGAAAGTAGTTCCATTGGATCCGTAATAGTTTATTATTATCGGATTTCAATTTTCGTAGCAATTGCAGTTATCGTTTGACCGTGGCAGCTCGAAACGCATCGAAATTGTTTTAATATTAATTTGGCGAGTTAAAATAGTCATTTTTCAAACAGTCTCGGATTTCGACGATACCAGTTTCATCGGATCCGTAATGTGATATTATTGTATGGTTTCAAATTTCGTGTCAATTGGATTTACCATTTGTCCGGTGCAAGCTAAAACGTCTAGAAAATCGTTTAATTGGTTTAATTTTAAATTGAACGTTTGTTGCCATAACTCGCACAGATGATCGAATTAGCTTTCGAAACCTGTTCCATTGTGTCCGGAATGCGGGATAAACCCTAGAAACGCCGGTTACCGCGCGTAAATCGGAGTTCGGAAAACCCGGGATGAATAGTGTTCGTCGTTTCTCTATATAAGCACTTCATTTATTTCATTTTCAAGAAAATAACTAAACCCTAACCCTAGGAATAGACGGCCTCCATTTTCAAAACCAAAGGCCAGAAATCAATATCCTTCTCCCCTCAATTACTCTCAATCCATCAACAATTACGCGAAGTGTTCAACATGAAAGGTGTAGAGCATCACGCGATCTTGCTATCCGACGGTCATGATCGCGTTTGGGTTAGCGGATCAACGGCAAATCGAGCTCAAAGGCTGGCCGTTCGCGCATGAAAATCGAGGTGTGGGTGGCGCTAGGGGGGCGCGCGTTCTGGGCGAGGGTGGAGGTGGCTGAGACGGTTCGAATGAGGGTGGTATGATGGAGTTTCGTCAAGCATTTGGTGGTATGGCCGTTCGTTTTTGTTGCGTGCGTGATGGGTTTCGGTTACTGGAGAGACGCGTGGGGAAGAAGATACAAAGGCACGGTCACGATTTGTAGGAGGAAGGGGTCAAGGGCTGTGATGAAATGTAGGTTTAAAATAAAATAAAAAATGTTGTAAATTGATATATATAAATTCGTGAATCTTTAAAAATTCGTATCTTTGTCATACGAGGTCGAAAACGCACGAAACCAGTTGCGTTGGAATCGTATGGACGAGCACTACGCAATGGAGTTGCATTGGAGTCGTTTGGAGCTAGTGAGAATTTCGGGTAAAATTAAACGAACGTTTAATTTTATTAGAAATAAATCGCTAAAATGAAATTGAAATCAAGGTGAGAACTTCTCACTCAATCGAATCGGTTTCGATTTTAATTTTAAATAGTTAGATTTAAAATACTTGAATGTATGTTTGAATGATGATTGTTATCTATTGATTGTTAAAATAGACATTATGCGCTGTTAATAAGTGGAGGTTATTTATTAAAAACATATACCGCGAATATTTCATAGTATAGTGAAATTGGTATTATTATTGTACTTGGAGTTGATTTTCCCGCATTATATAGCGGATGAGACCCTATTGCGCCGCCTATTAAGCGGATAATATTTTATAAATCCCATATACCGCGATAATTCCCTACTGGTGCGGAATTGGTATTGTGCTAATGTTTGTGGATGCAGGGAAACGGGTTGGAGGGATCCAACTGGATTCCTCAACTGTATTGGTTTATTTACATATATTGTGATATTTGTTGATTATCATATCGATATATGATATTTAGATGTCATGATTGACTATTTGGCGATGTTGCATCATCGGATCCATTTTTGAAGTTTTAAAATAATGATTTTGGTTTTAAAAGGGATTTTAAAGTAATTTTTGAAAGTATACGTTTTATTAAATTTTTAAATTGATTCATTTTAAATAATTAAAACGTTATAAATTTTATGTTATAAAAAATTAAGATCTTTGTGAAATATAACCAAAAGGTGATTTTTGAGATAAGTAGTTAATAAATTTATAAAATAGTTTAAATTGGGATTTTTGAATTATTATAAACAATTTATATAAAAGTTGTATAAAATTGATATTTATAAATTAAAAATATAGAAATTATAAAACGAGCTTTTATAAGTGTTAAAATAAATTTTGAACCTAGATTCATAAGTAAATAAAAAAAATTGATTTATAAATTAGTGTTGATATAAAAGAATGGATTTGTGAATAAATGAATTATAAGTAATTTACTTATAAACCGGATTTCGACATGTAAATGGAATATAAATAGAATTGGTTAAAAAAGGAGATTTATAAAACGAAGTTGTTATAAAATATAGAAATAGAATTTATAGACATTGTTTATAAATCCGAAATCAATGGAATTTGATAAATTGAATGTTGAAATTGGTTAAGGAAGTATATTCACGATTTTGGACAGTGAATATATTATTAAATAAAATGGATATGCTTGGGAAAATGAATATTATAAAATGAAGTTAATTATTTTAAAGATGTTTTAAAATGTATTATGAATCGAAACCATAGATTTCAACATTGTTGTTGAAATAGACGTTTTCGAGAAATAGAAGGAAATGGTGGACTATAACACTGTTGTTATAGTAAATGGTTTCCGGAAGGAAATGTTTTGTATAGTATTGGGATTTATATATCTATTTAAATTTAAAATCCCTATACTTGTGATTTGGGTTGTCGTAACGATGTTTTGCGCAACATTCGTTTTGGCCCAAATAAATATGTTTAAGAGAATGATTTCCTTAAAGAATGAAATATATACTTAATTTCGGTTTAAGTATATTGAATATTTTCCAAGTGTTGAAAATAAATGGATTTGTGAATTACTTATTATTAAATAAGTATGGAAATGTTTTCCAATATGAAGTGAATATTTTGAGATTTTATCTTTTAAAGATAAATTGAAAATGAATATTAGAAATCGATTTAAAAATCGTATATTCATAGATATTTTGGGATTATAAATTCACTATGGAATTTATAAAAGAAAGGGGAATTAGTTTAAAAATAAACGTTGATTTATGTTTGAAGTGTGGGAATTAATTTACGGATTTGGAACGTAAATATAAAGTAAATCGGTAAGGATTTATTTAATTGGTTTAAATGAACCATGTTGAAATGAAAGTATTTCGCATAAGGAAAATGATTGAAATTTGTTTTCAAAAGTGGTAAAGGTGAAAAGTGATTTGAAAATTTGTTTTCAAATGTTGAAGTGTGAAAACTATATAGCTTGTAAAGATATGTTGGAAAGTAAATAATTTGGAAAATTATTTGGAATCTGTTGATGTTGAACACGCCTATTGATAGTTAAATAACCGATTATCAATATTTACCTTTAAATAGGTATTTGTTGTGATTGTTTGAATTTGAATGCCACACTTATTTTTGAATAAGTGCTCACTATTCGGGTTAGCCGGGAAAGGACCTTGGGGTCGTATAACCCATTCCGAATATGTGATACGTCGTAATTAATTGCATTTGATGACCGGTGTTGAAGACCGGATATTTTTGAAAACGGAAGGATTACCGTTGAGTTACTCTGCATCGGCTGATCTCCGATATAGAGGTTTTATCACCCTTAGTGACGAGAAGTCCGGACGTGATTAGAAATTATCCGCAATGCAAGGACTTCTTTGTAAGTGCCTTCGGTTCTGTTCGAGCCCGGAACAGACTTGTATGGATTGTATGTCTGACATTACAAGTTGAGATATAAAGCTGATTTCTTTCAAATATATTTCTGTTGGTGACGGAGAATTTATTCTCTTAGCTTAACACCCTTCTCTGAGACGTACGAGCTCAGAGGTTATATAGTTGAAGTTTATTAGTGATATACTCCCAATTTGGTAGTGTGGCATGCTGAGTGTTGCTGTGAAATGATCATTGTTTGATCATTTGTGATATGATCATTTGTTTGATCATTTATCTTGGTGATCATTTCTATGATCATTTGTTGACCCAAAGCACAGCTTTTGTATAAAGCGTGGCTTTGTGGACGAGACTTCGTCGGACCTCACACCCCGAAAATGGTCAAAACAGGGAGGATGCAGCAAGGTTATTAGGGGGCAGCGCCCCTTTAGTGTATGTCATTCCTTCTGGATAGAGGTGGTATCATGGTATGAAGCCCAGATATTTAACCTATGTTGTTGCTGCAAATTTTGTGGTTGTTGGAAATCGAGGATCCTCGGATAGATCGGTTACGATCGGGGGATGACATATTCGTGTCAGTAGTTACCTAGTTTGAAAGGTAACCCGGCCTTGTGTTGGCAGAGATCCGATTTGGTTCTCGGGACGTCATTCCAGAGGCGTTTCCATGTGGCAATGGGAAGTTCCTTGGCCTGACCATTTGTTGGAAATCCAAAGAAACAATACGATCTTGTACGGTTTTAGTTGTAGAACCTATCATTCACTTATGGTGGCGCCCCACTGTTTGGATGGTAGCTATAGTAGGCATAAGTGCGAAATGCCTATGCTGGCTAAGATTTATATCTTTATTTTCGAAATGAATTTTGCCTACACTATGCACTAGTAATAATATCAAATGTTTTCTTTTTAATGCGTACCAAGCATCTTTGACTATCATAAGGAGAAATCTCCTCCGATTCTGCGTTTGCATTGTGCGTGTGTGCGGGAGGCCTTATGGTAGTATCATTTTTAAAAGCATTGCGAATTGACTTTAAAAATATTCCTCTATTTTGATTTTAAAGAGAAATATACTGTTTTAGTTCTCACACCAGTCACATGACTGACTCGGAGTTTATTGTTTTCCTTCCTAAACTCTGGGTGCCCACCAATTTCCACACGGGCAGTCAAGAGTAAGGTTTATCAGGATATTCTGGAATTCAGGAGTTGCTGGAAGCAAGCTGGATGGCATGGCGTATTATTAGTATATAGTATTTCCTTTCCGTTGTTTGTTGTTGTTTGTTGTTGTACACTCTGATGATGTAATGTAATATAAAATGATGTAATGTAATAACTGATATAGTTCTTTGTTTAAAGATTATTCATTTATGTATTATATGTTGTTCCGCTGCGAATTGTGAGATTTTGATGTTGTTCTGTTATTGCTTTCTGTTCTGTTCTATCTTTTTCTATCTTCTACTTTTTCTTCTTCTTTAACCCTAACATTTCGGTTTTTCGGCAACGAAAAGTCGCAAACGTTACAATGAATTAACCTTTTGTTGAATATGCGCTTATATATTTTTGTTTGATGAAAATAAACATATATATTCATTTAAATGTATTTGGTAATGTACTATTTTGTTTTTCATAGATTAAATAAATATTTGTTGAATGAAATAAATTACACAAAATTTGAATTCAAACAGAAATTTTATTCAAACAAATATTTATTACATTTATGAATAGTACAAATTCAAGCTCTCACTATACATATACAATTTTTTGTTTACAATACATCACAACTTCAATTTACATAAATTTCTCACTATATATGACTCACACTCATAGTGTATCTTCAACTTCATTCCAGTTAGAATCCAACATCTGAGCAATCTTCAAAAAATATTCACTAACGCAGTAAAATTGAAAAAGAAATATTTTTGCAATATAAAATAAAATATGGATTTTTGAAAATATTATTTGCCTCAGTTATTTGGGTTGTTCGTCATCATTCACATTTGAATTCATCATACACGAACAATGTGACATGCACAGTGTATCACTGTACATGCCACAAGGCCGTGCACATCGATATACACTTGATAATGCTACAGGGACAGGTGAGCACAGGTCAAACCCAAATGAAAAGCCAGGTTCAACTCACGTGCAATGTATTCAAAATCACGACACGAGCACAAGGTCAAACCCGAGTTTTGAAACTGGATTCAACGCAAGTGAAATTTCAAAAATCAACATGAATGGATGCAAAGACCAGTGATGCAAGCAATGACCAGGTCCAGTTACAACTGAGAATCAAGTCAGTAAATAGTTCAGTGTGACAAAATGAATGCAACTTGACCATCAAGATTCAGTGCACAAGACAACAAGTTCAGCTACCCAATGCAACACAGTGGAAAAGCCACAAAAGGACATACACCAGACATATACATGGATGAACAGCACGATCAAGTATGGCAGTGAAACTCAAGCAAGTGCACAACAAACTCAGTAAAGCCAAAGTGATAAAACAATTGTCCAGACAATCAGACAAGTGCATCCAGAAGTACAAGATGACCAAGTGAAAAGTTCAAGTCAGACCAACAGCTACATGAAGAAAACATGCATGCAACATGGACTGCAACAAACAAATGAATGCAAACAGCATGAATGTCACAAGCATGAAACCACATTATGAACACAGTAGTGTTCATGAATACTGCAACAACCGAAGTCAAGAGCCGAGCAACAGAATCAATTATGCAATAGTGAATAGAAGTTGATGCAAACTGACTCGAAGATTGCCACCAACATAAGCAGCAACAATGAAGACCACTATGCAGTGGACATGAGTGCAACTTGACTATCAAGACTCAGTGAACAACAAATGCAAGTGTATACGACAAAAGACTCAACAAAGGCTACAGACAAGTAGCAGTGTGCAAATGAAGCAACTGAAAGCAACATGATCAAAAGATCAAGGACAAAACAACACAGCAATTCAAATAACACTGTGTACACAAGTCAGTTCAAACATATATCAATAACAAAGAACAAAGCATCATGTGTTGAACAACATGAAGAATGCCAACAATATGAGTATGCAGTGATGCATGGAACAAGACTCAAGTATGTATACAGAGAGTATACAACATGACAATGCAGACACAAAACAAAATCAACAAATGACAGATACTTCAAAACCACAACCATGCTACAGCAAAGACAATATCAAAGCAATGGTGATGGCCGAGGTTAGTACAGAGTCATGGAGTCACATACACAATATCCAGTACCGAAGTAAATTTGCAAATTCAAGTCAAAGCTGATGTCAACAGAGAATTCAATACTGTGTTTCGAATCAAAACAGTGCCGTGATGATCAAGGCAACAAATTGACCAAGTCAGAAATCAACGCAGTATAAAAAATGGAAAAAGTCAAAAGTCAAAAATCAAAGATAAAAGAGGAAAGTATCTGCCGTATCACTCAAGTAAAAATCGAACATTTCATAATCAAAGCCGTGTGCATCAGGCAATCGAAAATTAGGAAAGTATCGAATTGATACGAGCAAATTCAAGTGTCTCGAATTCATATAAATACCAAACCCCAAATTCATCATCAGCATCGAGTTCGAATACGAGAAATCATAAAAGCACAAATAGGGAAATTACATACCAAAGCAATAGTGAACTCGATCAAAGGAGCAGTTGCGAACGAGCAAAGCCACAAGAGAATCGATCATCAGAGAGCCGCGAATAAGATTATTGAATCAGAAACAAACTCGTCAAAGCAACCAGAGAATTGATCATCAGAGAAAGCCCTAATTTTCGCAAGAGCAAAAGCCCTAATTCAACAGAGCCGCCATTTTTCTTCACAAGACAAAAGGAGGACCGGGTTAAAGAAATGAATTGGGCCGGCTTGTTTTAAAATAGAGAGGCTTTAGTTTATTTGGCAAATAGGGTTTTAGTTTTAAACTGTTTTTAAGTTTGTTTTTAAATTTTCTTTTAAGGTTCAAATCTTGGTAAATCACCACCTAGGTTGTAGGTAGTGTCAGATTGTCTAGTTAGAACTAGTTCAGTGAGCAGGGTGTGCGAGTTTGCAAAACTCTATAGGCGGAAGCAAGGGTTTGCGAGTTTGCAAAACTCTATTGGCGGGAGCAGGGGTTGCGAGTCTATTAGAGTGTTTGTAAGCGGGAGCAGGGTTTGCGAGTCTGTTAGAGTGTTTGTAAGCGGGAGACTGTTTAATTCTAATAGAAATCTGGGAATGCAACAGTAGGCAGGGGTTACCGAAGCTGAGTAAATTTTGTGTGTGATTTACTTTTCAGCATATTTATTTCTACAGTTTGTTTCTGTGTTTAAATCGAGAAAATTTGCTATAACCCTATTCACCCACCTCTAGGGTTAATCTAGATCTTACACCTTTGTGAAAGATTATTAAATCTTGTTTTGAAATCGAAGAGGACTTTAAATGGCGTATCTTACATATAAAAGATTTGAATTAGAAATGGTTTGAAAGTTATGAATTAAATCTTCAATTTAAATGATTGGATGAGTTAATCTAATTTGAAATTGTTTTGAAAGCTATAATTGAATCATTGTGAAAGGTGGGTGAACTTTGTGAAATGAATCTTTTTATTTAAAAAAGATTTGAAGTGGTAATTTGTTTAAACCATTTTCCAACTTAACTGAAATCCTGTATCCATATGTTTTAAAATATTGCGCTAATTATTCGGTTTAGCCGGGAGATGACCTTGTGTCATATAACCCATTCCGAATAATGATACGTCGTTATGGATAGCATTTGAAGACCGGTGGTGAAGACCCGGTATTTTCGAGAACGAAAGGATAACCCGTCGATTTGTCTCTGCATTGAGTCGCGCCGGTATAGAGATTTCATAAGTGATGGGAAGTCCGATCGAGATTGTGAATACCTGAATTGCAAGGGCTTCTTCGGGAGTGCCTTCGGTTCTGTTCGAACCCGAAACAGACTTGTATGGATGTGTGTCTGACATTACACTTTGAGATGTAAAACCGGTTTCTATCAAATACATTTCTGTTTAGTGGTGGTGATTTATTATCTTAGCTTAACACTCTTCTCCGAGACGTACGAGCTCAGAGGTTATGTAGTTGATGGTTACTAGTGAAACATTCCCAATTTGGTAATGTGGCATTCGAAGTGCTGCTGATCATTTGTTGATCAAAGCATGACTTTGTGAAAAAGTGTGGCTTTGTGGACGAGACCTCATCGAGCCTCACAACCTGCTAATGGTCGAAACAGGAAAGATACGGCAAGGTTTCAGGGGTAGCTCCCCTACGGTATGTCCATTCCTTCTTGAAAAGAGTGGTATCATGGTATGGAGCCCAGATACTTACTCATGCAGACATTGTATATTTATTATTGTGTGATGTTTTTGGTATAGAGGGCCCTTGGATAAAGGTCGCAAACGCCGGGGGTGGTATATCTTAGGTGTTACTCCCGGGGAAGGGAGGACACCGGACTTGTGTTAGCAGAGAGCCGGGTAGGTTCTCGGGGCGTCCCTCTAGAGGCGTTCCCATGTGGCAATAGGAAGTTCCTTGGCCTACCCATTTGTTGGAAATCCAATCATCCAATACGCGCCTTGTATGGTTTTAGTTGTATAACCTGCCATCTACTTATGGTGGCGCCCCACTGTTTGGATGGTAGCTAT
This sequence comes from Allium cepa, assembly GCA_030765085.1. Lineage (NCBI taxonomy): Eukaryota > Viridiplantae > Streptophyta > Magnoliopsida > Asparagales > Amaryllidaceae > Allium > Allium cepa. Next base: position 105,335,090 of record CM060942.1, on the reverse strand, counting down.
AGTAGGCATAGTTCGAAATGTCTATGCTAGCTAAGATTAATATTATACTTTCAAAATGTTTTCCACTATGCATTAATAATAATATCAAAATGTTTTTCGCGTGTCAAGCATTTTTGACTATCATAAGGAGAAATCTCCTCCAATTCTGCGTTTGCATGGTGTGTGTGGCAGAAGGCCTTATGGTAGTTTCATTTTCCAAAAAGCATTGCGGATTTGAACTTTAAAAGCTTTTGTTGTTTGTTTTTAAAAGATAAAACTGTTGTTGTTTGCTCACACCAGTCCCATGACTGACCTGGAGTTTATTGTTCCTTTCCTAAACTCTGATTGCCCACTATTTTCCACACGGGCAGTCTAGAGTTGGGTTTTTCAGATAATCCCATAGTAGGTGTAGATTCGATAGCTTTCGGAATCGTTGGTTTGGTAGCATTTGGAGATCTTCTTCAGTATTTGGACGACTGACCTTGCTTAGCTTTGTGCAACGTGATGAGGGTTCGAGCTAGCTGTGGATTGAAGATGGAGTTTTTTTTGGAGTTTGGCATTGAAGACACTATCTTTCCACTGCTATTTCTTGTATCTCTGATAGTATTGATATTTATTGTATCATCCTACTATATCATCATTGTCTCTGAATATTGTATCAAATGTTGTATATCAAATGTATTATTCATTTTCTTCCGTTGTGTTATACTTAATGCGTAATAAGCTCCAGCGAACCGGATTCGATGTTTGGATCTGCGGCATTTGAATACGAGTGACGTATTCGGTGCCGATTTTCGAAGGTCGAGTCAGGGTCGTTATATCTTTCCACTTTAAAAATATATTATAGCATTTGTAGATTCATTAAGATGAAAGGTAAAAAAAATATCTAGAAACAAAATAAAATAACAGAAAACACGAAGCAAATAGTTTCACAAAGTACATCGGTTATAACAATTTTCGATTTTATAGAACTATTATGTATTGACATCACATTAATTTTGTTGTACGAGAATAACATACCACTCAATGCTTACATGGTTTTTTCTCCCAAAAATATTTGTGATAACCCGAATTTTTCAGGCATTAGATAACTGGATAGTTATCTGATTTAACTTCTGAAAATACTGATTTATAAATTAAACAAATAAATGAGATAATCTCCTTTTTAATTATTTAAAATTGATAAAATCGATTATTTTCAAAACAATAATAATAATGCGTTATTTTAAATAGAATTGAATTTGTATTTGTTTAAATATACATATATATATATGAGTTGATTTTAATTTGAATTTGAAATTAAAATTCAAAAGATAAATATCTTAAAGTAAATTGAAATTAAAAAATATATATACATATATAATTTTTTAGTATATAGTTGTTATTTTCATTCAAAGATCATATTAACATAAATGAAGAAAAGTGGTTACTAAATAGAAATTTAATATAAGAGTTTTATGGAAAACATTTTAAAATGTAAATAAGTATAATTAGTATATTTGTATAACTATTATAAGTGTGTAATTGGGATTTTATAAATTTAGTAGACAAATATAAGAGGAAAGAATAAATATAATTAAGTAAGACTAATTTAAGATAAAATTTAAACATTTAAAACATAAGACATTTATAAAAGTCAAATTTAGAATATCATATAAATACACATAAAAACAAGTGTAAGCTAAGTACATATATTAACATAAGAAAGTATTAATAAATTTTTTTCTTCGTTAAACATTTGAAAATATTTAAAAGACACTAAAAATCTGTAACAAATTTGGCATGCATGAGAATACAAGTGTGAGTTAATAATAAAGAAAATTTAACAAGTGGCAAGTGTATTAATTTCAAATAAAAAAGAAAGAAAGAGAAGAAAGAAATCAAGATGGATTTTCTTTTCACTTCTCAATTTCCTCCTTTATCTTCATCTTGTAAAACAAAAACCTGGAAAATGGAAATCAAAAACAAAATCCTCAACCTGGATTCCAAAATCTGAAACAAGAACAAACATTTAAGCTTAAATTCAAATTCAAGTGAAGAAGCAAGACAAGGATCAACCCAGTGTTTCAACCATTTAAAGATTAATGCAACCCAGATTCAAAATCAAGCAGAAGCAAGACAAAGAAGATTCAACTCAAATAAATGACAACAGACAATCTTCAAAAAAAATTCAAAAAAAAATATCAACTGAGTTCCAGTTTTTAATCAAAACCTGACTTCTCTGTTCAAAGCAGGTGTGTGATCTGACCTATTTTACTCTGTTTTTTTTAAATGCCTGTGAATAAACCCAACTTTGTTTTTATTTTAAATCTGGGTGCATGAATGAATCTTGGAAGCTTGATGTAAAATTGTTGCATGATGATGTATTGTATATGTATGAATGTAAAACTGTGTGCATGTATTAAGGTATCAGTGTTCTTCTCTGTTTAAAAGTACAGAGTTCAAAAATTTAGATCAAAATCCAAATTCTCTTAATCTATTCTATGATAAGCTTAGGTTGTTAAACAAATTATGTTTATTAAAACATAAGCTAAAGTTTAAAATTTAGTTTAGAGTTAAATCAGTTTGTAGATTTCTGGAATTTTAAATTTTACAGTAAAACTTAGAATTGGTCAAAATTTGATTTCAACAATTTAACGTTTCATATATATATATATATATATATATATATATATATATTCTGAATCATCATCAAAATCTAGGAATTTTGAAATTAAAAACATGATTTTTAGGGTTGGTGTTTTGAAGGATTTTTGAGATGGCCTGAATATGAATTTTCGTCTATTGCCGATGAACAAAGGAGTATCAGGGGTCGCGATCATGGTGGAAGGTAGTGTGAGGTTGGTCGAACTGGGAAAAATAGTGGTAGGGCCTGTTATCGGCCATGGTAGTCGGAGTTTGGGAGAATAGGGTTTTGATGTTGATTTGGGCAGTCTGTGATCTCAAGACTGTTGCATCATCGTTTGATCATCGGGGACGATCGCGATAGGGGAAATGTGTGCTTGGCATCGAGATGATTCGATGGTGAGGACGACGGGTCAATCAGGGTAGGGTTCGTCGGCGTTGGGAGGCTTTCCGTTCAAAGTATGGTTCCTGTTTTGGATTTTGTGCTCAAATTCGATTGCGAGATCATGTTAATTTTCTAGGTGATGCGATGCTTGGTGAAGGACTTCAGTGAGGTGTGGGTGATCTCGGTGACGACCAGAGGTGATAGAGGTGGTCGTGCATATGCACGCGTGCACCAGCATATCTGGAATTTGGGTGGGTTAGTGTAGGCGATGATTCTCGTGATGATCTCGAGAAGTTTTCGTTGGTTACTCGAAGCAGTTGGGTTTGTGATGTGCTTGAGTGTGGCTTGGAGGTTGATTAGGTTTTTCCTCGATTGGCTCGGGAATTATGGTTTGGGCCGGAATTTTTTGTAAACTGGAGTAAATAAGTTCTAAAGCTTATCAAAAGGTGGGTATGTTTCAAAAGTAAATATAAACCAGGTTTTAGAACGAGGTATTAGCAAGGTTTTAAACAAATTTCCAAAGTTTAAAAATGTAGTTCAAATTTGTTGTTTTGAGGTAAACTAAAGTTGTAATTAAATAATTTGTACAAATTATTTAATGTATTAGGATGGATAATTGATCAATTAATTAAAGGTTAATGAATTTATGAATTCAAATTTTAAAGGTTGATCACTTAATGTAATTAATTAATGATAATTACTGTATCTTAGAGATAATTGCTTAATGTCATTAAATATGGTGGATAATAATGATTTATTACTAAGTTAATTTGTTACTTAAAGTAATTAAAAGATTTATTGATTTAGCTAGTAATTAAAGGATAATCACTCAATTAATCAATGATAATAATGAAGGTAATTACTTAATGCCATTAATTAAGATAGGTAATTAATGGGTAATTACTAAAGGTGTTTTATTTAATGGTAATTACTTAATTGGAAAAAATTAAGAGTTAATTACTTAGTATAATGAGCTAAAAGATTGATTAATTTGTGAAATTAATGAATGTGAATTAATTAAAGGATAATTAATCAATGTGATTGTCGGAAAATCAAATTTGGATAATTAAGTAAGATGGTAATTAAAGGTTAATTGATGTGATGGGTTTGAGAATAATTAATTTGTGTAATTAATGAAGGGCAAATTACTTAATGTAATTAAAGAATGATTAATCAAAAATGATAAATCAAGATGAATAATTAAGGGGTGATTAATTAATTTAATACATTTAATTAATGTTAAATAAGAAAGATTTATAAGTATTAAGTAATTAATTTAACTCATTGATAGATAATTAGATTAACTAGAAATGGTATGACTAATTTATCTTGCTTATGGATGATTGAATGATATGTGAATGCCTTGGATTAATTGTTATCCCTGGTATGTGATCGTGATGCTATGTGATATGAAATGCTTCTGTATTATGGTATGTTGGGTTGAACGGTGATAATTTGGTCATCTATGATGAAATGCTGTGTAAAGTGACATCCAGTGTTTAAAAGTAAATGCTATGCACTTGAATAACTTAGGCTAAGATGACATTGGATTCGAAGAGACCAGATTCGGATATTAGTTAATATCCGAAACCACTTCGATTCTTTATAAATTGATATGAGGAATCAATAGGCTGAAATAGAATGATTTAAATGAATCATTTAATCTAAGTTTTGGTACTTAGAAATTGATGTGTGAAATAAGTGATGCCTATAACTACTTATGAAGTTGCAAATTTACACAAGTTACATCGGGTTTATATAAGTTGCATGCTTTTGTGTTCCGTATTAGATGGGTATACTCACGTTGGTTTCCAGTCTGACATGGGTGTTACTTTGATGTAATGCTCGGGTCAGACCGAGTATTACAGATTTCAGGTAAGGACGTTCTGGAGCTCAGGAGACGAGCTGGATGGCAGGAACGTATGGAGTGTTTCTGCTATATTATATTGTTGAATATCTGAGACATGTTGATTGTATATGTCCAGTGTTTGTATATATGTTATAACTCTGATATATTAAGTGAAATTTGACAAGTATAGTTTCCTTTGTACAACTGTTATTATTTGTTATTATATTTTATCCGCTGCGAATGTGAGATGTTGGTGTTTCTGTTCTTCTTTTTTCTTCTATCTCTTTCTTCTTTTTCCTAACTATCTGGAGTTTTCGAGATCGAAAATTCTAGGTCGTTACATTTGGTATCAGAGCCAGGTTAAGCAAGAATCTTGGCTCTGGTGGGATTACTCATTAAGGATAGGGTAAGTGGTACCCTAGGATGTGTTGAGTGTGTGTATGTGTGTGTGTGTGTGTGCGTGTGTGTGTATATAAGAGCGTACTTGTCATTTTCTTATATAAAGATTTTAAATGATTTTATAAAAGAATATATTTTAATATATAAAGCAATATTTCTTTCTAATAAATATTAAGGTAATTGGTTGTTAAATTATTGGGATTAAATTAAGTGGTAATAGAAATACAACCAAATTGAAATTAAATAAAGGTAAGTTTGAAATGGATTCAAACTGAAATTAAAATTCTTGAATTTGGAAAAATGTTTCAGAATAAGAAAATAATGAATTGGTTTTCAGATATGATAATCTTGGTTATTATCATAAATGATTGTTGTGTTTAATAATAAAATGTGTAGTAATGAGTAAGCAAAATAAAATGTTTCAGGAAAGTAAAACATTTGGGTAAGTATGACTTATAAATTGGGACTAAAGATGATCTGAATTGTGAAGTTTTAAATCTAGGTCCAGAATTTGAAAATTAGTTTCAAAGTGATAAAGAAATAATAAATAATGTTATTTAATGTATGTGAATGAAGGGTCCTATTTCAAACAAGAGTTGTTTGAAAATTCAAAGGAATTTATTTTGAACTAAAAACCAAAGGTGGTTTAAAATTTAAATATAACTTGGTGCGTAAAGGAAATTAATATGTATATATGTGGATATACATAATATCAAAGATGAATAGAAATAAACTCTAAATGTTGAGTTTTAAATTTTATTTCGAAGGAGATGTGAAAACCCAAAAGGATATAAGTTTTGAACTTATAAGTGGAAAAGAATTTTGAAATTTGAAGTGGGAATTCAAAATTGGGTAAGGTTGATTGGATTAAGTAAATTGAATTTAACATGGGAGAAGTTAAATAAGTTAACAAGCAACCTGAATTGAAAATTTCAAGATGAAATTGGGATTTACTTGGAAAGTTAAATGGTTGATTTGAATTGGGAGTTTGTGTGATCTCAAAACGAGATTGAGATCTGGAAATTGAAAATGGATGAATGTTTTAAAATAATTGGAATGATACCATCCTGTTGTTATTAATAATCTTTAAGCTGAAATTGGATTTGTTAAATGAATGAAGAAATGGGGTGTGATAACATATCCATTATTAAGATAAAATGGAATCATTTTGGACTTAAGATTTGAATGTTTAAGATAAAAATTCAAAGGTTTGGTTTCAAAATTGAAATTTGGTGATAAAATGAATTTCAAAGATTTAGTTGTTTAAAAAGGATTTGTTATTATTTGAACTATGAAATAGGTTAAAAATGGATTTTGGATTCAGAATTAAATAGTTTAAAGATATAAGTTGATTTGATTAAAGGATTAGATTAATAATTAAAATTTAACTCGAATCTATAATTCCAAATGGTTTAAAGTTGAGATTTAAACTGAATTGGTTAAATTGTGATTGAAAATGGATAAGTTTAAAAATTCAAATGGAAAATTTGAACTGGATTGTTTTGAAATAAAATTGAAGTTTGATGAGTTCAAATTCAAATAGGAATTGGGATTAATTCAAACAGAAATTGAAGTGATTTGAAATTGAAGTGGGTTCAATTTGAAATTAATCCAAATTGATTTGAATAATTTGGAATTTGATTAAAGTTAAATAAGTAAATTTAAATGGAATTTGATTTGAATTTAGGAAAGAAATTGAGGATTAATTCAACTTGAATTGGTGTTAAATCAATTTCAATGGAAATTGAAGTTATTTAAATTGGAATTAAGTCAATTTAAATGGAAGTGGAAATTTAAATTGAATTGATTGGAAATAGAAATTGGGAATTGAACAGTTTAACTCTGGACTATTTTCAATATTAATTGTTTTAATATAAATCTATCCAAACTATTTACTATACCACTTTTCTTTTTAAACCTAAAACTATCTTATACTTGTTTTACAATTATTTTTGAAACTATATAACTGTTTTTCAACTACTTTATAACTAATTACTATTTTACAACTATTTGCCAATTATTTAAAATTTCTATAACTATTTGACTATTTTCCAACTATCTTACAATTGCTTAATTATTTTACAGCTATTTTACAAGCTAATAATTATTTTCAACTACTTATCTATTTTAATTTTTCAAGCTATTTTCTAGTTTTAAAACGGTCAGAGTGCAAACTATTTATAGTTAAATACCCATTGAGATAAGAATTAAAGTGACAATCCAAAGAGGATTGAGGCAAATGTGAATAGGTAAATAGAAATCAAAAGTGGATGTGAATAGAAAGGAGAAATTGCTTTAGTTGATAATCAGTAAAGATAAATACGTAGGATGTATGTATATTATTCTATTCGCATAGTGATTTGAATTAAATTCGAGCACAGAATTTCAAGATAGTTATATCGATCCGAGTTGGGATTTTTCATTCGATTTTCGACGGCGAACCTGGATATGGATTGTTGATTGGTTCTGGATATTCTCTTTCATAGTTATGGCTATTCAAGGAGAATGACGGTTTCTGACCAAGAAACTAGATCTGAGTCCGCACTAGGAAATCAGGTGGACGATACTAGTTCGGAAGTGAAATTGTGTGATCGAGTGAGCGATCGGATTGGTATAATGTACGGATGATATGTGTACATCTTACGGGTTTGAATGAAATGGATACTGGGAATTTGTGGATAACAATTGTGGAATGGTTTTTGAAATGAATGGTATATTTTGTGAAATATATGATAAATAAAGTAGAAATTGGATATTTCTATGGTAAAAATTTACTTTATGGAAGTAAGTAATATGGTAAGTGACTTTATAGAGTAATCAAATTTGAATATTTGATTTGGAATAAACAAAGTTATGTATCTTCATTATATATATGATAAAACTCCCCTTGTTGAATCTATAGCCAGAAGAAAAAGGTTTTTGAAGTATAAAAGGGGTTTTGTACAAGTTTGAAGAGATCCAAAGTTTTAAAAAGTTATATATATCTCTATATATATAAAGGATCTTTTGAGAATGATTTTAGAGGAAAGGTTTTTGAAACCTATGGATTTTGGAAAAGCTTTTGATTTTTGGGTAAAATCAATATTGGATTTGCAAAGCCTAATTTGAGAATTATCGATTTTGGAATAATCGATTTTGAGAAAGGAGATTTATATGAGATTCATACTAGGTGTATTATTTGGAAGATACTATATGTGCATAGTATAAAGTGTTTGGAAATAGCTCTGAAGAAAAAGGCGCTCCCTAGAAATGAACTTCTCAGGAGTACCATAGGTTGGTACTGCCTTGGGCCTCAAAGGGGGAGGTTCTAAAGTTGATCCTGTGAGGAGTCCGGACAAACTAGTTCCTGAGGATTATTGGGTAGCGAAAATCGAGGGCTCTGATGCCTACAGAGGCATTTGGGTTATGCTGTGACAACAGCATAACTCGATGTCGCTGAGATCTACTGTGTGGACCATAGCGGAAATCATGTGGAGGTGAGAGTCAACAGTCTACGCTTGATTTTTCCAGGAATCCAACGTAACATCGGTAGGCTGCGATCTATGCTCAAGTGGAGTGGAGAAGTTTTATTCTTTTGGCAGCGAAATTCGAAGGCGCTGAGGCCTACAGTTATATGGGTTTTTGCTGTGATAGCAACGTAACCCCGGTTGTAGCTGCGATCTGTAGCGGGTTCCATGGCGTAATCGAGGGGCGCAGAGTGCCTACAATTATTCGTGGATTTTGCCGGGAAGGCAATGTAACCATCGAGTTAAATGCGACCATGGATGGGGGTGATGATTTCCAGAGCATTCTCACCGAAGATATTTCCTCTATTTCAAAATGTTTTCTATATTTTCAATAAAATTATTTTCCATGTATTTTCACTGGACGTTGAAAACGGGTCTGCTAAGTACTTATAGATTTTCAGTCGTACGCCTGATCAACGTATGATCGAATTTCTATGAGAACAAGGATGGACTGGTTGAAACATCGAGTTATAAAAAGTATTTTTATAAAACTATTTTATAATATTATGTAGATTTTAAAAGTGTTTCGAAGAATAATTTTTCTAACAATAAGCGTTTTAATAAACTCTGGCTTCGTTCCTTTTCGAGGACGAAAAGATTCTAAGGGGGAAGGAATGTGATAACTCGGATTTTTTAGGCATTAGATAAGTGGATAGTTATCTGATTTAACTTTTGAAAATACCGATTTATAAATTGAACAAATAAAATGAGATAATCTCCTTTTTAATTATTTAAAATTGATAAAATTGATTATTTTCAAAACAGCAATAATAATGTGTTATTTTAAATAGAATAGAATTTGTATTTGTTAAATATATATATATATATATGAGTTGATTTTAATTTGAATTTGAAACTGAAATTCGAAAGATAAATATATTAAAGTAAATTGAAATTAAAAAATATATATACATATATAATTTTATTAGTATATATTTGTTATTTTCATTCAAAGATCATATTAACATAAATGAAGAAAAGTGGTTACCAAATAGAAATTTAATATTAGAGTTTTATGGAAAACATTTTAAAATATAAATAAGTTAATTAGTATATTTGTATAACTATTATAAGTGTGTAGTTGGGATTTTATAAATTTAGTAGACAAATATAAGAGGAAAGAATAAATATAATTAAGTAAGATTAATTTAAGATGAAATTTTAAACATCTAAAACATAAGACATTTATAAAAATCAAATTTAGAATATCATATAAATACACATAAAAACAAGTGTAAGCTAAGTACATATATTAACATAAGAAAGTATTAATATATTTTTTCCTTTAAACATTTGAAACAAATTTGGCATGCATGAGAATACAAGTGTGAGTTAATAATAAAGAAAATTTAACAAGTGGCAAGTGCATTAATTTCAAATAAAAAAGGAAGAAAAGGAAGAAAAAGAAGAAAGAAATCAGGATGGATTTTCTTTTCACTTCTCAATTTCCTCCTTTATCTTCATCTTATAAAACAAAAACCTGGAAAATGGAAACCAGAAACAAAATCCTCAACCTGGATTACAAAATTTGAAACAAGAACAAACATTTAAGCTTAAATTCAAATTCAAGTCAGGAAGCAAGACAAGGATCAAACCAAAACATTTCAGTGTTTCAACCATTTCAAGGTTAATGCAACTCAAATTCAAAATCAAGCAGAAGCAAAACAAAAAAGATTCAACTAAAACAAATGACAACAGACAATCTTCAAAAAAAATTAAAACAAAAGATCAACTGAGTTCCAGTTTTTAATCAAAACCTGACTTCTCTGTTCGAAGCAGGTGGGTGATCTGACCTATTTTACTCTGTTTTTTTTAAATGCCCGTGAATAAACCCAACTTTGTTTTTATTTTAAACCTGGGTGCATAAATGAATCTTGGAAGCTTGATGTAAAATTGTTGCATGATGATGTATTGTATATGTATGAATGTAAAACTATGTGCACGTATTAAGGTATCAGTGTTCTTCTCTGTTTAAAAGTACAGAGTTCAAAAATTTAGATCAAAATCCAAATTCTCTTAACCTATTCTATGATAAGCTTACGTATTTAAACAAAATATGTTTATTAAAACATAAGCTAAAGTTTAAAATTTATTTTAGAGTTAAATCAGTTTGTAGATTTCTGGAATTTTAAATTTTACAGTAAAACTTAGAATTGGTCAAAATTTGATTTCAACAATTTAACGTTTCATAAATATATTCTGAATCATCATCAAAATCTAGGAATTTTGAAATTAAAAACATGATTTTTAGGCTTAGGGTTGTGAAGGATTTTTGAGATGACCTGAATATGAATTTTCGTCTATTTCCGACGAACGAAGAAGCATCAGGGGTCGCGATCAAGGTGGAAGGTAGTGTGAGGTTGGTCGAACGTGGGAAAAAAAGTGGTAGGGCTTATTATCGATCGTGGTGTTCGGAGTTTGTGAGAATAGGTTTTTGATGTTGATTTGGGTGGTCTATGATCTCGAGACTGTTGCACTATAGTTTAATCATCGGGGACGATCGCGATAGGGGAAATGGGTGCTCGGGGTCGAGACGATTCGATGGTGAGGACGACATGTCAATCAGGGTAGGGTTCGTCGGCGTTGGGAGGCTTTTTGTTCGAAGTCTGGTTCCTATTTTGGCTCTTGTGCTCAAATTTGGTTGCAGGATCATGTTAATGTTCTAGGTGATGCGATGCTTGGAGAAGGACTTCGGTGATGTGTGGGTGATCTCGGTGACGACCAGAGTTGATGGAGGTGGTCGTGCATACGCACGCGTGCACTAGCATATCTGGAATTTGGGTGGGTTAGTGTAGGCAATGATTCTCGTGATGATCTCGAGAAGTTTTTGTGGGTTACTCAAAGCAGTTGGGTTTTTGATGTGCACGAGTGTGGCTCGGGGATTGATTGGGTTTTTCCTCGATTGGCTCGAGAATTATTGTTTGGTTCGGAATTTTTTGTAAGCGGGAGTAAATAAGTTCTAAGCTTATCAAAAGGTAGGTATGTTTCAAAAGTAAATATAAACCAGGTTTTTAAAACGAGGTATTAGCAAAGTTTTAAATAAATTTCCAAAGTTTAAAAATGTTATTCAAATTTGTTGTTTTAAGGTGAACTAAAGTTGTAAATAAATAATTTGTACAAATTATTTAATGTATTAGGATGGATAATTGATCAATTAATTAAAGGTTAATGAATTTGTGAAATCAATTTTAAAGATTGATCACTTAATGTAATTAATTAATGATAAGTGCTGTAGCTAAGAGATAATTGCTTAATGTCATTAAGTAAGGCGGATAATTAATGATTTATTACTAAGGTAATTTGTTACTTAAAGTAATTAAAAGATTTATTGATTTAGTTAGTAATTAAAGGATAATCACTAAATTAATTAATGATAATAATGAAGGTAATTACTTAATGACGTTAATTAAGATAGGTAATTAATGGGTAATTACTAAAGGTGTTTTATTCACCGGTAATTACTTAATGGAAAAAATTAATGGTTAATTACTTAGTATAATGAGTTAAAAGATTGATTAATTTGTGAAATTAATGAATGTGAATTAATTAAAGGATAATTAATCAATTTGATTGTCGGAAAATCAAATTTGGGTAATTAAGTAAGATGGTAATTAAAGGTTAATTGATGTGATGGGTTTGAGAATAATTAATTTGTGTAATTAATGAAGGGCAAATTATTTAATGTAATTAAGGAATGATTAATCAAAAATGATTAATCAAGATGAATAATTAAGGGATGATTAATTAATTTAATACAATTAATTAATGTTAAATAAGCAAAATTTATAAGTATTAAGTAATTAATTTAATTCATTGATAGATAATTAAATTAATTAAAAATGGTATAACAAATTTATCTTGCTTATGGATGATTGAATGATATGTGAATGCCTTGGATTAATTGTTATCCCTGTTATGTGATCGTGATGCTATGTGATATGAAATGCTTCTGTATTATGGTATGTTGGGTTAAACGGTGATAATTTGGTTATCTATGATGAAATTCTGAGTAAAGTGACATCCAATATTTAAAAGTAAATGGTATGCACTTGAATAACTTAGGTTAAGATGACATTGGATTCGAAGAGACCAGAGTCGGATATTAGTCAATATCCGAAACCACTTTGATTCTTTATAAATTAATATGAGTAATCAATAGGCTGAAATGGAATGATTTAAATGAATTGGACCATTTAATCTAAGTTTTGGTACTTAGAAATTAATGTGTGAAATAAGTGATGTCTATAACAACTTGTGAAGTTGTAAATTTATATACCCCGGGTTTACATCAGTTGTATGCTTTTGTGTTCCACATTAGATGGGTTTACTCATGCTGGTTTCCATCCTGACCCGGTTTTTACTTTGATGTAATGCTCGGGTCAGACCGAGTATTACCGATTTTCAGGTTAGGACGTTCTGAAGCTCAGGAGGCGAGCTGGATGAAAGGAACATATGGAGTGTTTCCGCTATATTATATTGTTGAATATCTGAGACATGTTGATTGTATGTCCAGTGTTTGTATATATGTTGTAACTCTAGTGTATTAAGTGAAATTTGACAAGTATAGTTTCCTTTGTATAATTATTATTATTTGCTATTATATTTTATCCGCTGCGAATGTGAGATGTTGGTGTTTCTGTTCTTCTTTTTTCTTTTATCTCTTTCTTCTTTTTCCTAACTATCTGGAGTTTTCGAGATCGAAAATTCTGGGTCGTTACAATATTGCTAATATTAAGGACTATTATTAAGCCAAAGATCATGAAACACTACTATAAATAATTCCAAGAACGATAATTAACATGCATAGTCTAAATATTAATAAAAAGCTATTTGTAAAAAGCTATCTCAAAATAATAAAATATGTCATACTTATGTTATTCATCTTCTTTTCGTTTGATAGTAATAGATAATATGAGATGTGGTAATTACATAGATAGCTAGAGTTTTATTATGCTTTGTTCAGTTATGCCTAATCGATTGACTATTTTTCTACCAAGTTTTCCAAACCATCTAGAGTGGTTTCTATAATAGCTTTGATCAATTAATTTTAGGGGGAGTTAATTTAAAGGACAAAAATTCGTATATTTATAGCCTCAAGGACACAATCTCAATATTTTAACCATAATGACAAATATTGTCCTAAAAATTATTCAAAAGGACAAACATTCTTCCATAATTATTCATAAGAACAAACATTCTTGTAAAACTGCTATCGAACTAAAAACTGATACCTAAAAATGCTACCGATAACTACAAACTGATACCTAAAAATGCTATCAATAACTAAAAATTGATACATAAAAAAAGTTGTCTTTTAGGCTAAAATACTGAAGGCCTGTCCTTAAGGCTAAAATGCTGAAAATTTTTGTCCTTCGCAATAATTTCCTGTTAATTTTAAAGCCTTTAAGTAGGTTATCGATAGTTTTGGTATTTACTAGTAATAATCACAATAAACATTCATTAAAATCATAATAAACGTGAATATGTGAATTTTAGGAATAGCCACAGTAAGGAATACTTGAACTATTATCGGTTGTGTTTCTAACTTCGCAAATCTATCAGGTCCCATCGTTCATTTTTCAAAATAGAAAATAATTGAACTGAGCAATATATTAGTGAGTTATACTCACAGCCGCCAGAAAGCAACTTTATTTAAAAGACTTCTTAGATTTTAAAATAAATATTTATTGTAATCACAATATATGGAATAAGTTCGCTAGTTAATTTGAATTACTATTAATTAAAATTTAATATAACCGGTAGTTATTAATTAATAACCTTAATCCAAATTGTTTCATTAATTATAGGTTAGATGCAAAACACAATTGTCCAAAGCGATTGTACTTCATACTCTCTTATTTATTATGAGAGAAATATGGTCCTGCACATTATTTCACACGTGTCTATTTTCTCAATGGTGAAAAAAATAATACAACTTTAATTGTTTAATACATTCTCTCTCTACTCTTTCTCTTGCTATTTTAGTGATCCAACGCTCATTTATGTTTCATTGTAAACCAAAAATCCATGCATGCAGTAATATATTCATTTATCTTTGTCTACATATAGGTTTTGCTAGTTATTTTCACTAAGCTTTCATCCATTTCATATAGTTATTCTTCAAAATCTTTTACTTCTGATTATCTTATATCAAAATGAATATTGATTTAAACTTAAGCATTGAAGAGTGTAATGAGGAAGTGGAACTACACGGTGAAGTAAATCCAAGACAGATGGAGGAAAACTTTGTTGGGATAAACAATAGCCTTGACATTTAGAAATTAGAACTACATGGTGAAGGAAATCTAAGAGATACGGAGGAGAACCTTGATGGGATGACCAATAATTTTGATGTAACAGAACCTTACAGTGGAATGAAGTTTGCATCTCATGAAGAAGCAACATCGTATTACTTAAGGTATGCAAAATTAATTGGTTTTGCTGCATCACTTAACTTTAGTCGTCGATAAAAAAACTGCATGAATTTTTCGATGTGAAATTTTCTTGCACTAGACATAGCCATAAGCAAACCAAAGATGTCACTAATCCATGACCTTGTACTAAGATAGATTGTAAATCTACTTTGCATATTAAAAAATAGATGATAAAAAGTGGGTCGTTCTTGATTATATCAAAGAGCACAACCATAAACCATTTATTGAAAATTTTCATGATGTTATCATGTTTTTTAACGACGTGACCAAGTTTTTTAGGAATTTTTCTCAAAATATGCCATAGGCAAAAGCGATGACGTGAACTTGGAAACACTTGTGCAATTGCTGATGTCATAACTTTGTCTTGGTTAGTGAGTATGAAGATGGGAGCTTTTCCTCCCATTGCCCTAATCCATGTTTTTAATAACCAAACAAAGTTGGTGTAGTTTCAAGTAATGCACATCCAAGTACACTACTAGAAATGAGATAAATAGCAACGGACCATTTCGACGACCGCCGTTGGCTGCATCATTTCATTTTCGATGACTTTCTACGGTTGTATATTTTAATTAATTTAATTTATCACATTGTTTTAAATTATTAATTATAGAAGTTTCAAATCTGTTTAAAAATACTAACTTAATTCCTAAAATTTAAAGAAGATACTTTTATTCAATTCTTCAATTTTATGACGGTTTGTGGTCTATTAAGTTAGTGTTTTCGATAATCTTTTGTTATGTAATTCGATATTTAACTTTATTGAAAATCAAACTCAAGTGATCAATCTATGCAACTTTAATTATGTCCATTATACAGCTTCAGTGAAACTGATGATGCGTAACTGTTTTATGAATATAAATATAATTTTAACCATTGTGTAACTAATTATGAATTTTTAAATGTATTTAACATTATAAATTCATATAAAAGAAAATATTCAACATAATTTTTTTGAATCTTGTGTCGATTCAAAATATTTTGGACCTAGTTTCAATATATGATAAAAAGGTAAACAAATTTAGGGTGCCAACCTAGATTCTTAAATTTATAGTCGTTCATCTATATTCGGACTAAAAACCTTCCGTTTGAAGGCCATACGATCTTCAAACAAGATGAAATTCGGATCGCGTATACTTTATAATGTACGAGTGTATATGCACGTCGAAGTGGGCCTGCTTTAATAACAATGTGCATGCATGGGTAACTTTCTTGACATCATCTGATTATGAAAGCATAAATTATAACACATTAATGCAAAAAGGGCCGATAAGCTGAAAAAGGAAAGAGAAGCAAACTTAATTAAAAACGTGCAGGATATAAAAAATAAAGGTAAGTTGCATTATAGGATGAAAGTATATTTGAGCATGGTCATTATAGAGGTCCACGGGATCAACTTCAAGGCAGGTGCAAAAATGAATTGCAATTTACAATTATTACTCGTATTCAAAAAGTACATCAATCTACATCAATTTTCTCATTAGACTAACCAAAGAAGAGGTAAAATACCATAAACAAATTTGATTTAGATCCGAGAAAAGTGTAGAAATTGAATTAGATAATTTGCTCATGTGTTGTCTGTGTTTGTCTGACCCACCCAATTTGTAACGACCCACCATTCATCTCCACAGAATGACGCATCATTAATAAGAAAGAAAGGGATAGAAAACAGAAAAGATAGAGAAGAGAGAAGAAACAACATCAGAATCTAACAGCGGAATGAATAAATTATATTAATAACATAAGTATTACATAGTATACAACAACTATCAGAGTTACACAGATTATACATCACATACTAGAAAGTTATAAACACTTGTCTAGTTATTACAACTCAAATACGACACAGAGATATCAAATACAGCAGAACACTATATATCTACACGTTGAAGCCTCTTGCTCCATTGCTACTCCACAATTCATCAAGCTAACCTGAATCCCTTGGCTACTCGTAAAAATTTTAGTAGCCAAGAGTTTAAGAAAAACAGAAGATAAACTCCGGGTCAGACATGGGTCTAGTGTGAGTAACAAGTTAAGGTTGCTTAACTTTGAAAAACCTTTGAAAAGAAAGGTATCACGTAAGGCTTCCCACACATAAACATGGAAAAGTTTTTACCTTACGCTAACCAAAACATTTGATAGGAAATCCAGTGATATTATAATAGGTCTAGGGTTTTCAAGAAAATATGAAATAGCCGAAATTGTTACATTTATCAAATTCAGCTACTAGCCACAAAAGTGGGTAATACAATCAAAACCGATGGCATTTATTGGATTTTGGATTCCATACAATGGCAGGACTACTGGGGTACCGCCCGTCACAGTACGTGGCCTAGATCAACGTACCAAGGATTACTCCCAATCCCCTGCAACACAAGGCCGGAACCATCCATTACTGGACAGTCCCGAACAAGACAACCCCGCAGTTGGTGCGCATATCCAACTGTCCACTAAGCTGAATAAAAAGGGACCTCTAGACAGGGGAAAATCTTGTCCTACTTGGGCATGACCTACTTAGCCTTGCTGCACCTCCTCTGTTTAGCCATTCCCGGTTGATGAGGCTTGAGGCTACAATTACCTTTATAGAACACATCCATCTTAGAATGCTCATTGTCCACCTGACGATGTTCTGAAAGCATCAATCCATACAAGTTCGTTTCGGGTTCGAACGAAACCAAAGGCATTATCTCGTTACACTCATTTTGGAATCACACTCAGAGTTAACGACAATAACCCTTGCACTCTGAATCTTCATCTTGAATCTGAAAGTACTACCCCGTTAAATTCGTATTGGAATCACCCTTAGAGTTTTAACGACGAATAGTCCTTACACCTCGATTCTTCACTCTTCACTTGTGATTCACGACCTATCGTTAATTTGGACCAATGTGGTTTTCGGATGTCCAAATCTGAAAACCCGATCTCGGTCTCATCGAAATCCAAAGCATATCTTTTAAGGGCAATTTGTTTTATAGTTTTAAAACAATTCAATTTCATTATTTATACACACACAGATAGATAATTCATAGATTCACAATAGATAATCAACATTATCATCATAAACAGATAATCCACATTATTATATCAAAAGATAATCCATATTATCATCATAATGCAATCCAAAACATCCATATCACGCAACATTACTTATCTCAAACCATTCAAGGCAACCATATAATCCATCCATACATAAGTAATGATCTATAATCATACCATCTATAATTAATTTAAAATGAATTAAATTAATTACTCCATATCTAATTAATTTAAAGTGAATTAAATTAATTACTTACATCAATATAAATCTTGCTTACATATCCATTAACTACTTACAAATTAATTAATTAATTATCCTCTAATTAATCACCTTAACTAATCACCCTTGTGTAATTACTCTTTAATTACATTCAAGTAATTATCCTTAAATTAATTTCACAAATTAATTACTCTTAACCAATAACAGTAATTAACCTTTAATTACTTCATCCATTAATTAACTATAATTAATTACATTAATCCTTAATTAATTACATTAATTAATTTCCTTCAATCACTTATTATTGATTAATTAATCCTAATTAATCAATCGTTAATTACATCATTAATTATATTAACTAATGATCCCTAATAACATTTTAATTAATTAATTTATTAATTACAATAAGTAATTAATCTTTAATTAAACCAAACTTATTAATCACCCTGGATTAATCACATTCTGTAATTAACTACCCTTAATTACTTATCAAATTAATTACTCCTTAATTAATTATCTTTAATTAATCCCTTGATTAATTATACTAAGTAATTTAATCCAAATTACTTCCACAATTAAACCATCTTCCACTAATTACATCCTATAATTATCATTAATTACTTCATTAAATAATTATACTTCATTAATTACATTAAGTAATTATTCATCAAATCATCCAGTGTTTAAAATTAATTAAACTTGATTAATTAATCTAAACTAATCACATTAAACTCAATTAATTACATTAAGTAGTTAATTCCTAAATTATTTTCATTAAGTAATTATATTTAACCAATTCACAAATGATTATCTCAAATTAATTAATCTAATTAATTATTAAAATTAATCATATTAATTAATTGTTAAATAATCCTTAGTTAGTGACCTTCATTAACTATTAACCATTCTTTAATTACTTTTCTTAAGTAATTAACTTTCATCGATCAATATTAATTATAAACTAATTAATCTAGAATAATCAATTAATTAACCTTTAATTATTAAAATAAATTAAGTGTTAATATAACTTAATTAATTCATAATTACTTGATTAATTAATCCTTAATCATTAAGTAATATTCCAATTAATAATTATTAATTACAAATTAATTATACCTTAATTAATTAATCTAAACTTTAATTAATTAATTTAAACCTTTAATTACTTACTTAATTAATCCAAGACATTAATTAATTAAATAAATAAATTACCCATTTAATTTCCTTAAAAATTAATGAATTACAAATCATTAAATTCTTAACTTTAAGAAAAACATTATTCTAATTAATGATTGAATTATCATTATCAAAAGCATTTAATATCAATTTACTTTTAAATTTACTTTAAACTTCATTTTAAATTTAAGATTCAAAATGAATACAAATTGTATTTAACAAAAAAATTAACAACAATTCAAATACCTTTTTATTTCACAAGTTAATGAAATATTTACCTTATAAAAGAAGCTTAAAGGAATTTAAAACCAAATTTATTTTAAATTCAAACCATATTTAAAATATACTTTAAATATTTAAAGTTGTTTAAACAATTTAAAATTTCATAACTTATTTATCTTCAAATCAAATTTGAATTTTCCAGATTATAACTTGATTAAAAAAACTTTACTTGCGTTTTAAATCTCATTTTTTTAAAATTCAAACTACTTAACTATTTAAGGTTGTTAAAGCAATTCAAATTTTAAACTTTATTATTTTCTTTTTTCTTTTAAACTGAGATTTAAACTTAAATTCCAAATTTAAAACTTAGATTTAAAACTTTGCTTTCATTTTAAACTCAATTTTTAATTTCATTTTAAAAATTTTGAACAGAACAGGTTATACTTTAAAACCTATAACACATAACACTTACCCAAGCCCATACTTCTTTGCTTCGAGCCAAAACAAAAATGCCTCGAGCAAATATCAATCTACTTCGAGAAAGTCTCGAATACCACTACCATGTTCCTGACTTCACCAGGAAATCAAGAGTGCACCGTGCACATGCACGGTGGCTCCGATCATCTATGGCCATCACCGTCATCTTCAACAAAACGGCGATCATCCCCGCCTCTGATCATGACCGTCCAAACATCGACAACACCCCAGAATCAAAATCGAACATATTGCTCGAACCTAGAATCTGATATTTAACTAGAAACCTTCTCGTTCTCACTACACCGACCATAGGAGTATTTGAAGCTTCGGCTACTCCTTCGTCAACACACCCATCACAATTTCCCAAAATTTGGTAACACCCGATCAATTGCAGAACCCGTGGTGATCGATTTTATCAAGCTTAGTTAAACTAGGGTTCTAGAAAATATCCCTCTGCTGCAACCTCCTCACTGAAATTCATCACCATCAACCATTTTTCCCAACATCACCAATCACTTCTCTATCATCACCCAAGATCCCGACCTCTCCAAACTCATAGATCACCAGAAATCCCCAAAAACCCAAAAACAGTGCAATTCGGAACTGCACCTTCAATTCAACATTAAAAATTATGATTACGATTTTGAAAATCATGTTTTGGATTAAGAATTCAGAATATATCCCTGAATTTATCAATTAAAATGTTTGAGTTTTCATTTTTATAACACATACACGGTTGTTATGGTTTTCCAGAGATATTTCTAATTTATTTTAACTTAAATAAAATTTTAGACTATAATTTAGGATGAAACAAACAAGTATTGTTTATAGACTAAGTCCTAACAGTAGTTAAATCAAGAGAATATGAATTTTGTTCAAAATCTTAGTTTGAAAACTAAGACAGAGAAGTTACAGAAGTAACAGGCATACACACATCCATATATCCATCTATATACAGAACAAATGCACTTGAATATAAACACACAATACAAACATATCCTAGAAATTAACATGCAAACAAATTCCTACTTAAACTTTTCTTTTTTAAAAAAAAAATTGTTACTCACCTGTCATAAATATGAGCAGAGCCTCCATTTTTAAAGCAGCTTTTGAATCTTTTTAAAACTTTGAGTTGCTGAAGTAAGATACTTCTTTGCCAAAGAAAACTTGAGTTACTTCTTAGTCTTTGATTTTAAAACTGCAGTTGTTACTGGATTTGATTTTTCTTTTGATTCCAGGTTGAAGAATGCAGATGCTTTTGATTTTCAGATTTTAAAGAAATGCAGTTTTTATCCATTTTCTTTTGTTTGCAAGATCTCAGGTTTGTGGACTTTTGAACTGATGTTCAAAAACTGAATTAAAACTGCATGCATGCTTTGATCTTTGAAACTTGAGTTGTTGGAAAGATTTGCATGTAGGCTTGATTTCCATATCTAAGAAAAATGCAGACTTGTTTTCTTAACAGGGAATTGATTTTTTTTGAAAATGTTACATGGGAAAATGATTTTGGCTTGTGAAATGGTTTCAGGAAATAGATGGATTTTTGGATTTGAGAAGGTTGTTCTGAGATTTGATTTTAAGGAGGGTTTCAGCTGAAGTTTTTCTTTGTTTAGAAATAAAAAAGAGAAAAAGAAAAAGGAAATGGAAGACGTGTTTATATAACTTATTTTACGATTTATTAAAATCAAAGAAAAATGAAATTAAAACATGACACTTGTAGAAAACTATACATTTGTCATCTTAAGATGATTATTAGTTTACATTTGTTACATTACTTACATAATTTAACTACACTTGTCCTAAGAGTAATTAGTATTTATTATTAAGTGTTAATAAAAGCTCTTAACTTAATTAATTAGTTTTTAATACTTAGTTATATATAGATAACTTTTAAAGAATAAAACCAATTATATTTATATATAAAAACAATATATATATTTATTATTTGAAAATAACACACTAGACAATTTTATATAATTTATAAAAGAGATTATAAATTACTTATTATTTAAATGAATTGATGTTTCATATGTTAATTTTAAACTTTCATAGCTAATTTACAAATTATGTTTATTAAACAATATTTTTTTTAAAAGAATGTTAAACAAATTATTTTGCAAATCTTATTAAAAATCTAAATTAAAGATATTCTTAAAATAATACCTTTCTTAAGTATTTAAAACATATAGTTATTTATAAAATAGTTTTTAAAAGTTTAACTTTAAATAAATCATAATTCCCAATTTTACCAAAGATATATATATATTACAAAACAAGATTTATTTATTTATTAAATTTAAAACAAGGCTTATCTATCTACAATATATACATATTCTGTAACGATCCCGGTTTAATGACGAATTAAAAATTTATAATTAAATTAAATTTTTTGAGTAAATTATGGATTTGTTTAAATTTTTCAAATTTAATACGGGATATGTACTCATTTGCTTTTGAATTTTGATTTGGAACTCAAAATGAATATTTTCAGTTGGTTTGAATCATAAATAAATTTCGATTTGGAAATTAAAATGTATTCAAAAATGAATTGAATTTAAATATTATACTTTGGAAATATATAATATGTATGATTATTTATAATATGCATAAATTATGTTGAATCCGTTTTCCTTTATGAAGCTATAAAATGTTTAAAATAAAATTCATTTCTATCAATATAAATATAATTATACAAATTTGAGGATATAAATTAAATGTTTGAAAGTTAAACTTTGAATAGAAATAAAATTCAAGATTATTTTAGTATAAAAAAAATGTTATAAATAGAAGTAAAAGTCAACAACAAAGTGAACATTTGTTTTGCACATAATAAAATAAAGTGTTTGTTTACAGAAGAAACAAAAACTGCATATACAAAATCAAATGGATTTGTATGTAAACAAAAATGAAGGCTTGCAAAAGAAGATAGATAAAAATATCTATGTGATAAAATTAACAAAAGAAGAAACAAACAAAAGGAAAAAAATCTATAAAACAAAGAAGTACAAAGCAAATAGATTTGCTATAAACAAAATGAGAAACACATCCATTTAGTAACATCTCCTCGGCATGAAACATATCTTCTCGGCCGAAATAGGATCAAATCGTATCAGTAAACAAACTGAAACAAATATCTTTAGTCAAACAAAAAGAAAAGAAAAAAAATGTAGTCAACAAAAGAGGCTTTACCAGTTGTTACCTTCCCCTTATACAAACATTGTTTCTATATATATATGCAATGCATTCTATCCTAATTCGTTTAGTAAAGAAAAATACTTAGTAAGCTGAAAGAAAAGGAAACATCACTGTTTACAAAACTCAAACATTATTCAACTCAAAGGAAAACCAAAACAGATTCAAAGAAAATCATTTGCAGCTTTTAAAAGCAACAATTGTTCTCTGATCTTCCATCTAGGTGAGTAAACATACTACTCTTAAAAACTTTTGAATCTGTATATTTGTTCATAAATAATCTTGTGCTTGGTTGAATAGTTTTTTTGGTTCTGTATAAATATATGTGGTATACTGTATACTTGATGATCCTGTTCTTCTTGTTTCTAGTTACAGTATGTCTAGTTACAGTATGATAGTCATAGTATGATCATAAACAGAAAAAAAATCTAATAAATTTTCATATAAACATTTTAACTTAGGATTTTAAACAAATTATGTTTGTTTAAACTTAAAAATCACAATCTGGAAATTGCTTGAAGCTTGACAGTATAACATAGACTTTGCACATTCAATTTTACTGTAAAAAGGAATTTTATGATAAACTCGAATACTTTAATTTGTTGATTTGATTTTATTACTTGAATGAACATTCAAAAACAAAATTTTTGAAAGAAAAATAGTGATTTTTAGTTAAGTGTTTTAAGTACAGTTCCTAGTTGAACTGAATATACTTTTTAATCAATTCCGGGTGATCCATCAAGTGTTGGGTGTTGAAATTTTTCTCGAAGTTGGATTGGTCATCAATGAAGTTGAGAAAATTGTTATATGAATTTTCTATTGTAAGAGTCGAGTGAACGAAGTAGAACTGGGGTTTTCTTTGCCGACGTTCATCAGAGTCCTCGAACGATTTCTCTGTCGTGAATGATTCGAGTTCAATCGCATGTGGGGGAAAGGTGAATAGATGGACGGCAAAGCTATGGCTGCGAGGCCGTGGTCTCTGGTGATCGTGGTTGACAGTTCGAAGCAATTTATGGTGGCTAAGTTTTTCCAGATTGGGTGAGTTCGAGCTTGATTTGGATTTCAAGCTTAGAACAGAAACTGGGAGGTCAGAATTGATGGAGGAGGTCCGCAGCGTCTTGTTGAAAGTGGCGATGGTGATCGAAATCTCTCCGGTGAATTGTGCACGTGCACACTCATACGTGTGTGTCTTAATTTTATGTAAGTTTTTAGTTTGGGGAAGAAGATGAAAACTAGATGTCGTGCTCGTGAAAACGTGACGTTAGCTTGAAGAAATCTTCGGGTTCGTACTCGAGCTTGTTGCCTGCTATTATAATCTAACTAAAAAAAATTACTTACTGGGGAAAAAGGAATAAAAAAAGAGAAGAAGAAGAGTACGAGAGGGAGTGAGATGACTCGGAGCAAGTGGGTGGAGGACTCGAAGTAACACTCGAGTATCATAGGGATAGTTCTCAGGTTTCAACGGCAGCATTTTATAATGAAGGTTAAGCAAAATTTTTAAACACTATAAACTTAGAAAATATTTAACAGTTAAGTTAAGACTTAATTCAAGTCTTAATTATTTTAATTAAAGCTTAATAATGTTTTTAAACTCTTAATTATTTTAATTAAGCAATTAAGTTAAGTATAAAGTTAATTAACACTTAAGTTTGTAGTTAATAATAATTTGGTTTTCAAAATTTAAAGAAGATTTATAAAATGTTAATTAAGATGGGTAATTAATATCAATTAATTAGAAAGTATTTACATTATAATTGTAATTAGAGATTGGTAATTGATAGTTAAGTGATAAATAAATCGTAATTAACTAATTTAAGTTAATCAATGTATGATTAGTAGTTAATTAATTAGGTAATTTAATTAAGAATTAATAAATGATTAACTAAGTAATTAGTGGTTAATAAATAGGTATTAAGTTTTATCAATTAATAATAAGATTATTAATTAATGAAAAAGGGCAAGTAATTAAGCAAATAAGATTTAATGATTGATTAAGGAATGATTTATTAATTAAAATGATTTGAAATAGGATAGTTAATTAATGATTAATTAAACAGGGTTAAGTGATTAATTCTCAAGTAATTGATTAAATTTGAATTAATTACAACAAGAATTTAATATGAGTCGAATGTTGATAAAAGGATTGTTAAGATGAGTCGAATGTTGATAAGAATTACAACAGGTAGATTAATTAAACATGAATGATTTATTAATTAAAATGATTTGAAATAGGATAGTTAATTAATGATTAATTAAACAGGGTTAAGTAATTAATTCTCAAGTAATTGATTAAATTTGAATTAATGATATCTGAGGGGAAACGAAGGTGTTTCTCGGCCATAGTTAATTTTCCACACGGGCAGTCTAGAGTTTGGTTTTTCAGATAGTCAGGTCTAGTAGATTATCTGGAGCTAGTTCAATCCTTGGACACTGACCTTGCTTATCTTGATGCAATCTTGATGGTGGATCGAGCTTGAAGTTTTGGAGCTTTGTCTTTGGAATTTTTTGGGATCAGGGTTGCAGTATTGGATTCAGTGAAGACTTATCTCATATTGTATCATGTTCCGCTATATTTCTTGTTGTATCGTCTCTGATGTTGATGATTATCATTATATCAGATTGATGTATCGGATATTATATTCATGTTGTATCAGCGATATCATCTTTTATTTCTGCTGTGTTATTTATCATCTAATGGGTATTGCAAGCTCCCGCGATACGGATTTGATGTTGTTTGTCGGAGATCGAGTTCGGGTTGTGACAAATTGGTATCAGAGCTAAAGGTTGAGTAAGAACTTTAGCTACGGAGTGTAACACATTAGATGGCTCATTAAAGATGGGGTGAAGTATACCCTAGAATGAGTATAACCAGTGGAACCAAAACCCAAATTTCTCAATCTATTCTCTTTATCTGTTGTTATTATATAAGATATTTCGTCTGAGTGCCTAAATCGGTCTTTTTACGATTACAGATAGTAAGGATGAGTGGAAGAAAAGGACGAAATTTGGGACAAGGAAGTACCACTTCAGCTGGTCAAGGACCTGCAACGACAGATATTCTCATTCAATCTCAATCAAATTTGGCTGATCTATATCAAAGCTTTTCTAGACTTGGTGGAAAGCCATTCACAGGCAAAGAATCCGTTATTAAAGCACAAGCTTGGATTTGATCGTGTGAAAGGATTTTCAAGGGACTAAAATTAGAAGATGATCAGATGCGATTGATAGCTTCTTGGCAACTCCAGGAAGAGGCTTTAGTTTGGTGGGAAACAGTTACGTTGGATGAGCCGGCGGATGAATTTACTTGGAGTCGTTTCAAAGAAGTGTTCGAGCAGCGATATATGCCGTCTGCTGGTATCTCTAGAGTGTACCAGGAGTTTATGGATTTGAAGTAAGGAAGTTTATCATTTGAGGAATACTTAAATAAACTTAATGAATTATGTCGATTTGGTCCAGAATTGGTGAATACACTGTTAAAGAAGAATGAAAAGTTTATTCGGAGAATGAACAAGGAGTTTCGGGAAAGGATGACTACTCACGTTAAGGAATCTTTTTCTGAATTAATTGATATGGGCTATCGATACGATACTCTGGATAAACAAAAAGATCAAGAGGAGAATGGAAATACAACTAATCTGAATTGGAGAAAAATGAAATTTGGTGGAAAGAAACCGAGGAAAGATAAAGGAAAGAAGAATATACAAAAGAAAAAGGTGAAAGATGTTACTTGTTTCAACTGCTTAGAGAAAGGCCATTACTTGAACAAATGTAAGAATCCCAGGAAACAAGGACTGAGAGAGCCATTTATGAAGCCATAACAGGAATGTAGGGAATGTTGTTACTGCCACAAGCCGGGACATAGGATTATGAATTGCCCAACACTGAAGCAAGTTCAAGCAGCGAGGGCGTATGCAATCAAAGGTGATTCTTCAACCTCAAAAGCTAATTAAGGAAATGAAATTTTATAAGATAACTTTCTCGTTTACGATTAAAACTTTTTCGAACTTTGTTCGACATGCGAACTACCCTTAGTTTTATTTCTCAGCAAATCGTAAATGAATTAAGTCTTGAATCTAAAATCATAATCGAATCTATTTTTGCCTATTTCATTGGGTTTCGATATGATCTACGAATGGTTAGTTATCCCTTCGAACTAACAAATACCCCTGTATACTTCATAGATCAGGTAACCCAATTGTTTCGTAGTTGATTAAGTTTGTTCTCATATCTGTTGTTGATATTTTCATTTGGTGAGCCAAATGCAGAATTAATATCCAGTTTGATTTGGAAAGATATTTCTCTATCTTTCATCCATCTTTGTTATCTCCTTAGCAAAATTTCGGGGACGAAATTTCTTAAGAGGGGAAATCTGTAACGATCTCGATTTAGTGACGAATTTAAATTTATAATTAAATTAAATTTTTGGAGTAAATTATGGATTTGTTTGAATTTTTCAAATTTAATACGGGATATGTACTTATTTGATTTTGAATTTTGATTTGGAACTCAAAATGAATATTTTCAGTTGGTTTTAATCATAAATAAATTTCGATTTGGAAATTCAAATGTATTCAAAAATGAATTGAATTTAAAGATTATACTTTGAAAATATATAATATGTATGATTATTTATAATATGTACAAATTGTTCGTTTTCCTTTATGAAGCTATAAAATGTTTAAAATAAAATTCAATTCTATCAATATAAATATAAGTATACAAATATGAGGATATAAATTAAATGTTTGAAAGTTAAACTTTGAATAGAAATAAAATTCAAGATTATTTTAGTAAAAAAAACAAAAAATAAATAAATATTATAAATAGAAGTAAAAGTCAACAACAAAGTGAACATTTGTTTTGCACATAATAAAATAAAGTGTCTGTGTATAGAAGAAAAAAAATGCATATACAAAATCAAATGGATTTGTATGTAAACAAAAATAAAGGCTTGCAAAAGAAGATAGATAAAAATATCTATGTGATAAAATTAACAAGAGAAGAAACAAACAAAAGGAAAAAAATCTACAAAACAAAGAAGTACAAAGCAAATAGATTTGCTGTAAACAAAATGAGAAACACATCCATTTAGTAACATCTCCTCCGCATGAAACATATCTTCTCAGCCGAAATAGGATCAAATCATATCAGTAAACAAATTGAAACAAATATCTTTAGTCAAACAAAAAGAAAAGAAAAAAAATCTGTAGTCAACAAAAGAGACTTTACCAGTTGTTACCTTCCCCTTATACAAACATTGTTTATATATATATATATATATATATATATATATATATATATATATGCAATGCATTCTATCCTAATTCGTTTTCAGTAAAGAAAATACTGAGTAAGCTGAAAGAAAAAGAACCATCACTATCTACAAAACTCAAACATTATTCAACTCAAAGGTAAACCAAAACAGATTCAAAGAAAATCATTTGCAGTTGTTAAAAGAAACAATTGTTCTCTGATCTTCCATCCAGATGAGTAAACATAATACTTTTAAAAAAAATTGAATCTGTATATTTTTTCATAAATAATCTTGTGCTTGGTTGAATAGTTATTTTGGTTCTGTATAAATATATGTGGTATACTGTATACTTGATGATCCTGTTCTTCTTGTTTCTAGTTACAGTATGTCTAGTTGCAATATGTCTAGTTACAGTATGATAGTTACAGTATGATCATAAACAGAAAAAAAATCTAATAAATTTTCATATAAACATTTTAGCTTTGGATTTTAAACAAATTATGCTTGTTTAAACTTAAAAATCACAATTTGGAAATTGCTTGAAGCTTGACAGTATAACATAGACTCTGCACATTCAATTTTACTGTAAAAAGGAATTTTATGATAAACTCGAATACTTTAATTTGTTGATTTGATTTTATAACTTGAATGAACATTCAAAAACAAGATTTTTTGAAACAAAATTAGTGATTTTTAGTTAAGTGTTTTAAGTACATTCCTATTTGAACTGAATATACTTTTTAATCAATTCCGGATGATCCATCAAGTGTTGGGTGTTGTAATTTTGCTCAAAGTTGGATTGGTCATCAATGAAGTTGAGAAAATTTTTATATGAATTTTCTATTGTAAGAGTCGAGTGAACGAAGTAGAACTAGGGTTTTCTTTGCTGATGGGGTTCATCAGAGTCCTCAAACGATTTCTCTGTCGTAAATGGTTCGAGTTCGATCGCATGTGGAGGGGAAGGTGAATAGATGGACGGCAAAGCTATGGCTACGAGGCTGTGGTCTCTGGTGATCGTGGTTTACCGTTCAAAGCAATTTCTGGTGGCTAAGTTTTTCCAGATTGGGTGAGTTCAAGCTTGATTTCGATTTCAAGCTCAGAATAGAAACTGGGAGGTCGGAATTGATGGAGGAGGTCCGCAGCGACTTGTTGATAGCGGCGATGGTGATCGAAATCTCTCTAGTGAATTGTGCATGTGCACACTTGTACGTGTGTGTCTGAATTTAATGTGAGTTTTTAGTTTGGAGAAGAAGATGAAAACTCGATGTCGCGCTCGTGAAAACGTGACGTTAGCTCGAAGAAAGCTTCGGGTTCGTACTCGAACTTGTTGCCTGCAATTATAATCTAACTAAAAAAATTTACTTACTGGGGAAAAAGGAAAAGAAGAAGAGAAGAAGAAGAGTACGAGAGGGAGTGAGATGACTCAGAGCAAGTGGGTGGAGGACTCGAAGTAACACTCGAGTATCATAGGGATACTTCTCGGGTTTCAGCGGCAGCATTTTATAATGAAGGTTAAAAAAATTGTTTAAAAACAGTTAAGTTATGTTTGCGTAAAAAATGGCCACAAACACCCAATACCGTGAAAGCACCAGTGTATGAATATAAGTCAGCGATATTCAAACACAAATCACAGATCTCAGCAAATAACTCAAATACGTTTGCACAAAAGATGGGCAAAAAAAAACTCCAAGTCGTATGATTTAGTTGATTTTATGTTGTTCGTAGTGATTTAGGTGGTTTATGCAAATGCGTAAAAAGCAGGGACTAAACTGTAAAAGACACACAGATTTATAGTGGTTCGGCCAGAATGTGCCTACGTCCACTTTATATGTTATTCTCCTTTTCCGATCCGATTACAAGTACAAAGCTTGTAGTACAAGTGTATGAAAGTTGTTTGAAAGTTCCTTCCCGGTTTGAGCTCTCAAACCTGTCCGCCATTGTTGTACCCCTGCCCCTCTATTTATAGAGTGAGGTAGGGGGCAGGGGTCTTGGAAGTATATAGCTGCTGGTGGGCCCGGGCTGAAGCAATCTGGACTGGAAATTGTCTGGTTCGGTGAGGCTTCATTCGGTTTGGAATGGGTGGTGTTGGACCGGTGAAGGAGTGGAATGGAGGTCCATTCGGCATTGAGGTAGGTGGCTGGTCCGGTAGTGGAGTGGATCCGGTAGTGGTATTGGTCCGGTGGTGATCTTGGTTCGGCTGTAGAGGGATAAGGCATGTTGGTTCGGTATTGGAGGGCTTGGGCCGAATGAAGCTTGGGGCCGAATGAAGCTTGGGGCCGAATGATCTTGGGGCCGAATGAAGCTTGGGGCCGAATGTTCCTGGGGCCGAATGAGCCTCTGCACTGAGAATGTTGGATGGACTTCTAGGCTATTGTTGAGCCTTGCTTCCAATCGATTTTCAATCCCGGCATCCATTATTCCTTGCTAATTTGTCGATATTCCAGTTTTGACCAAAAAATGGGATAACACTTTGCCCCCCAAAACATGCCTTGTGATAACAAGGCGTGTTTTGAATAGTCCCGAATCCAATATCCAATGTCAATAGCCATATTGCCAGAGTAGATCATCCTTGACTTCTCCGAGTCGATATCCAGTTCCAAATCCAATAACCAAAGCTTGAGCCAATTCCATGTCCATCCGAACTTGACAACGGAGTCCCAAACCATCCTTATCCAATGGCCAACAACCGAATCCAGGACCTCTTAGGGTCCATGTCCAAATTTATAACCTCTCCGGGCTCTTGCCAAGCGCAATCCACACCTGACGGTCGTGATCCAGCGTCCCTGGACGTTGAGCCATGCGTAATCCATACTTGACGATCTTGGTCCAGTGTCCCTGGACGTTGAGCAAACCTCTCCGGGTTCTTGCCAAGCGTAATCCATACTTGACGATCTTGGTCCAGTGTCCCTGGACGTTGAGCTAACCTCTCCGGGTTCTTGCCAAGCGTAATCCATACTTGACGATCTTGGTCCAGTGTCCCTGGATGTTGTACAATGCCATGGCTTAAGTCCTAAGCCGAATCCTGGTCTCTCCGGACCCTTGCCGAGCATAGTCCATACTCGACGACCTGAAAATAACGATTGATAATATAGGGCCTAAGTCCTAGGCCGAATCCTGGTCACTCCGGACCCTTGCCGAGCATAGTCCATACTCGACGACCTGAATGAGTCAATTTACCACGTTCGGGCAAAGCGACTCACCCCTTGCCAGGCATAATCCATACCCGACGACCGTTTATCAAAAGTCAGATAAAAATCCAATTAAAATCCAACTCAAAATCCAAGTCCAAAATCCAAATCGAGAATCCAAATCCAAAATCCAAATCCAGAATCCAAATCCAAAATCCAAATCCAGAATCCAAATCCAAAATCCAAATCCAAAATCCAAATCCAAAACCATAAAAACAGAAATCCAAACTAACATCCAAAACCGAAAACAATTGTCCAAAGGAAAATCCAAATCAAAAAGCAAGGAAAACCAGGAGCTCAATCCAAGCTCCAAAACCGAAAACCAAAAAGAAAAGCATTGTCCAATCCAAAAGAAAAAGATAAATTTCACAAACCATAGCGTCGCAGTTTATCATCATTCAGAGCATGCCTAGGGGCTATCTCCGTCCCCGTACATGTGTAAATGACTTGGTTGCTTGCCAATAGTTTGCTACTTATTTCATATTAACCTGGTTAAGGGACGATCAACCGACCATCATTCCTGGGCCTCCCACCATCGTAGCTTGAGGTAGGCGGTGGTTGCTCCTGCCTCGCCGTTGCATTCCGCGGTCCAACATATTGCGGCAGTTGTCCATTCCTTACATGTTCCTCAATTACGTCCTTTAAGTGCCTGCAGCTGTTGGTGTCGTGTCCATCCAAATCATGAAAGAGACAGTGCCTTCCTGATGTCCTTTCCCGTTCTGTTGGTTCTCTCCTAGCCGGCCTCCGGTAGTGAAGGCGATTTCGAGTATTCAGGTATATCTGCTCCAGTGTCTCGTTCAATCCTGTGTATGTGGAAAACTTTGGATCCTTCCATTGCTTCCTAGCATTTCCAGAATCACTGTCCAACTTCCTTTTTCCTTTGTTTTTATCCGAACCATTGCTGGATGGTCCTCCCCCCTCAACCGCGTTAACCTTTTTCAGCTTTAAATCCGTACTCGCATCTTCTTGTCGAAGGAACCTTTCTGCCTCATGAAAAAATTCGTCGAGATTCCGTGGGGGATCTCGTATCAGAGATACCTTGAAATCCGAGTTCTCCCTGACTCCTGATACTGCTGCCATTAAAACCATCGATGGATCGGGCCGATCCACCGAAGTAACTGCGGCACTGAATCGAGTTAGAAAAGCTCTAAGCGATTCATCCATCCTTTGCCTTACCGACGTCAACGTCATCACATTCTTCGGTCTCTTGACATGAACCCGAAACTGTCCCAAAAACCTTTCCACCAATTCCCTCCAAGTCCTGATAGATCCTTCTTCCAGCTGCCTGAACCACATTGCAGCTAAGTCCGTCAAGTACAAAGGGAAGCATCGGGCCATCACCTCCTCCGATGCCCCCAGCACCTCCATGTGTCTGGTGTATCTCATCAAGTGATCCGTAGGGTCTTCCTTGCCATTGTATGCCTCCACGCTAGGTAGCTTGAACTTAGGTGGATTCTGAGCCATCCTTATTTCCCGGGTGAACGGACTCCTGTTTACTCCTTCCAAGTCTCCGTTGGTCAAACCACCTCGCACAGTCTTCCTGATTATATCTACCAATCCACCGTTATCTGTCGGGGGTTGCCCCCGAGGGAACTCCGGTACATACTCTTCGTGTGGCTCGTTAGCAGCAACGTTGGTTCTAGCCTGTTGAACTCCTTCCAAAGGTTCTCCTGTGTTGAATCCTGTGGGCCTGCCCCCAAGCCCTTGTCGATTGCCGCCTGGCTCCGTATCCTGTCCTTCATTGGGTTCCATAACCCTAGCTTCTTGTCCTGCATCCACAGCCGTTGTAGCTGTTCCTAGGTTCTGCATCCCTGCAACTCTCATTTGCTCCAAGAAAGTTTGCATCATTTCCTGTTGACTTTTCAGCAACCTCTCTTGCAGTGAATTTGTTATGGCTTCCATTTCATCCCGGGTTATATAGATCGAAGCCGGTCCTTCCTCACCTCCGGAGGATGCTTGTTGACTTCCTCCTTGTTGGCTTCTCTCAGCCCTTAGCCTTCTACTGTTTTGCCTAGTCATTGTCTTCCAAATCCAAACTTCTATCCGATGTAGTGGGAGCTGGTCCCTCTCAATGAAAGCACCAAAATGTTTGCGTAAAAAATGGGCACAAACACCCAATACCGTGAAAGCACCAGTGTATGAATATAAGTCAGCGATATTCAAACACAAATCACAGATCTCAGCAAATAACTCAAATACGTTTGCACAAAAGATGGGCAAAAAAAAACTCCAAGTCGTATGATTTAGTTGATTTTATGTTGTTCGTAGTGATTTAGGTGGTTTATGCAAATGCGTAAAAAGCAGGGACTAAACTGTAAAAGACACACAGATTTATAGTGGTTCGGCCAGAATGTGCCTACGTCCACTTTATATGTTATTCTCCTTTTCCGATCCGATTACAAGTACAAAGCTTGTAGTACAAGTGTATGAAAGTTGTTTGAAAGTTCCTTCCCGGTTTGAGCTCTCAAACCTGTCCGCCATTGTTGTACCCCTGCCCCTCTATTTATAGAGTGAGGTAGGGGGCAGGGGTCTTGGAAGTATATAGCTGCTGGTGGGCCCGGGCTGAAGCAATCTGGACTGGCAATTGTCTGGTTCGGTGAGGCTTCATTCGGTTTGGAATGGGTGGTGTTGGACCGGTGAAGGAGTGGAATGGAGGTCCATTCGGCATTGAGGTAGGTGGCTGGTCCGGTAGTGGAGTGGATCCGGTAGTGGTATTGGTCCGGTGGTGATCTTGGTTCGGCTGTAGAGGGATAAGGCATGTTGGTTCGGTATTGGAGGGCTTGGGCCGAATGAAGCTTGGGGCCGAATGAAGCTTGGGGCCGAATGATCTTGGGGCCGAATGAAGCTTGGGGCCGAATGTTCCTGGGGCCGAATGAGCCTCTGCACTGAGAATGTTGGATGGACTTCTAGGCTATTGTTGAGCCTTGCTTCCAATCGATTTTCAATCCCGGCATCCATTATTCCTTGCTAATTTGTCGATATTCCAGTTTTGACCAAAAAATGGGATAACAAGTTAAGACTTAATTCAAGTCTTAATTATTTTTGTTAAAGCTTAACAATATTTTTTAAACTCTTAATTATTTTAATTAAGCAATTAATTTAAGTTAAGTATAAAGTTAATTAACACTTAAGTTTGTAGTTAGTAATAATTTGGTTTTCAAAATTTAAAGAAGATTTATAAAATGTTAATTAAGATGGGCAATTAATATCAATTAATTAAAAAGTAATTACATTATAATTGTAATTAGAGATTGGTAATGATAATTAAGTGATAAATAAATTGTAATTAACTAATTTAAGTTAATCAACGTATGATTAGTAGTTAATTAATTAGGAAATTTAATTAAGAATTAATAAATTATTAACTAAGTAATCAGCAGTTAATGAATAGGTAATTAAGTTTTATCAATTAATAATTAGATTATTAATTAATGAAAAAGTGCAAGTAATTAAGCGATTAAGACTTAATGATTGATTAAGGAATGATTTATTAATTAAAATGATTTGAAATAGGTTAGTTAATTAATGATTAATTAAACAGGGTTAAGTAATTAATTCTCAAGTAATTGATTAAATCTGAATTAATTACAATAAGAATTTAAGACGATTGCTTATGGATAATTCTATATATAGAATATCTTATTTATGATATTTACTTGGTGATATTCTGTGATGTTTCTATGATATTGCTCTTGATATATATATATATATATATATATATATATATATGATTGTGTATGATTTATCTGTATTTTGGATTCAAAGTGTTGAATTAAACTGTTTAAATTAATTAGACAACTTGGCATTTAAAATGGCGTTTGGATTTCGATGCGACAGGAAGTCGGACTCCGATTAGTTATCCGAAACCCACATCGAATTGTAATGATGAATCTTCGTGATTGATAAGTTTACTTTATCTATGAATATGTGAATGAAGATAAGCGTTATGGATTATACCGCTTATCGATATTGATATATCTGTGATGATTGATGTTGTGCACTGTTGTGTAAAACCCCTGGACCACACTTATGCACACACAAATATGGATTGCATGTGGAAATCGATTAAGTCACGGATTTTTAAAATAATTTTGAATTTGAATTTTGAATCCAAACGGTTTTGGAAATGGAATTTGGTTAAAGTGAAATTTTTTTGAAAAGATGTTTTAGAAATGAAAGTTGTTTTGAATAACCTAAAAAGGTTTGGAATTTGAATAATTTGATTGGAATTCAATATCTGAAATCGAATTCTATATTTGGTATTTATGATTTAAGAACGGTATACAAGTTGACATGGGTTTTAATACCATTTTGAAAGTGTTGTTTTGGGAAATTGAATTAACCCAAAGATGTTAACTTGTATAAATAAAATCGAATTATTACGTAACGAAAACAATTTGCTTTCAAACAATAAAAGCTTTCATATAAGAAATGAATTCCCAATTTGGATTAAAGAGAGTTTGAATTTGAATTGAAATAGTTTTCCAAACGTAAACGAGAAAGTTATCTTACAAAATTTCATTTCCTTAATTAGCTTTTGAGGTTGAAGAATCACCTTTGATTGCATATGCCCTCGCTACTTGAACTTGCTTCAGTGTTGGGCAATTCATAATCCTATGTCCCGGCTTGTGGCAGTAACAACATTACCTACATTCTTGTTCTGGCTTCGTAAATGGCTCTCTCAGTCCTTGTTTCCTGGGATTCTTACATTTGTTCAAGTAATGGCCTTTCTCCAAGCAGTTGAAACAAGTAACATCTTTCACCTTTTTCTTTTGTATATTCTTCTTTCCTTTATCTTTCCTCGGTTTCTTTCCACCAAACTTCAATTTTCTCCAATTCAGATTAGTTGTATTTCCATTCTCCGCCGGATCTTTTTGCTTATCCAGAGTATCGTATCGATAGCCCATATCAATTAATTCAGAAAAAGATTCCTTAACGTGAGTAGTCATCCTTTCCTGAAATTCCTTGTTCATTCCCTGAATAAACTTTTCATTCTTCTTTAACGGTGTATTCACCAATTCTGGACCAAATCGAGATAATTCATTAAATTTATTTAAGTATTCCTCAAATGATAAACTTCCTTGCTTCAAATCCATAAATTCCTGGTACACTCTAGAGATACCAGCAGACGGCATATATCGCTGCTCGAACACTTCTTTGAAACGACTCCAAGTAAATTCATCCGCCGGCTCATCCAATGTAACTGTCTCCCACCAAACTAAAGCCTCTTCCTGGAGTTTCCAAGAAGCTATCAATCGCATCTGATCATCTTCTAATTTTAGTCCCTTGAAAATCCTTTCACACGATCAAATCCAAGCTTGCGCTTCAATAACGGATTCTTTGCCTGT
The DNA here is from genome assembly GCA_030765085.1 of Allium cepa. Classification (NCBI taxonomy): domain Eukaryota; kingdom Viridiplantae; phylum Streptophyta; class Magnoliopsida; order Asparagales; family Amaryllidaceae; genus Allium; species Allium cepa. The sequence goes on along the minus strand of CM060942.1, from coordinate 105,297,803 downwards.
GAATGTTTTTCCACCAAGTCTAGAAAAGCTTCGATATAGATCAGCCAAATTTGATTGAGATTGAATGAGAATATCTGTCGTTGCAGGGCCTTGACCAGCTGAAGTGGTACTTCCTTGTCCCAAATTTCGTCCTCTTATTCCACTCATTCTTACCATCCGTAATAGTAAGAAGACCGATTTAGGCACTCGGACGAAATATCTTAGAGAATAACAACAGATAAGGAGAATATACTGAGAAATTTGGGTTTTGGTTCCACTGGTTATACTTATTCTAGGGTATACTTCACCCCATCTCTAATGAGCCATCTAATGTGTTACACTCCGTAGCTAAAGTTCTTACTCAACCTTTAGCTCTGATACCAATTTATCACGACCCAAACTCGATGTCTAACAAACAACATCAAACCCGTATCGTGGGAGCTTGCAACACCCATTAGATGATAAATAACACGGCAGAAATAAAAGATGATATCACTGATACAACATGAATACAATATCCGATACATCAGTTTGATACAATGATAATCATCAACATCAGAGAATATACAACACAGAATACAACGGAACATGATACAATATGAGATAAGTCTTCACAGAATCCAATACTGCAACCCTGATCCAAAAAACTCCAAAGACAAAGCTCCAAAACTTCAAGCTCGATCCACCATCAAGATTGCACCAAGATAAGCAAGGTCAGTCATCCAAGGACTGAACTAGCTCCAGATAATCTACTAGACCTGACTATCTGAAAACCCAAACTCTAAACTTCCCGTGTGGAAAATTGTGGGCTTTCAGAGTTTAGGAACGGAACAATAAACTCCGAGTAAGTCATGGGGCTGGTGTGAGCAAACCAAAAAAAATTGGTCTTTAAAAACAATCAAAAGATTTTTAAATTTAAAATCCACAATGCTTTTGGAAAATGAAACTACCATAAGGCCTCCCGTCACACACACCATGCAAACGTAGAATTGGAGGAGATTTCTTCTTATGATAGTCAAACATGCTTGATACGTAAAAACCATTTTGATATTATTATTATTAGTGCATAGTGGAAAACACTTCAAACTTATAATATTAATCTTAGCCAGCATAGACATTTCGAACTATGCCTACTATAGCTACCATCCAAATAGTGGGGCGCCACCATAAGTAGATGGCAGGTAATAGAACTAAAACCGTACAAGGCTTGTATTGGATGAATGGATTTCCAACAAATGGTCAGGCTAAGGAACTTCCTACTGCCACATGGGAACGCCTCTGGCGGGACGCCCCGAGAACCTACCCGGATCTCTACCAACACGAGGCTGGGTTCCTCCCTAGGTAATACCTACCGGTATGCCACCCCCGGTCCTTTGGGACCTTTACCTGAGAGCTCTCAACACCAATAACATCACGTAGTAATAAATATGTACTACAGTGCCCACATGAGTAAGTATCTGGGCTCCATACCATGATACTATTCTTTTCCAAAAGGAATAGTCACACCCTAGGGGAGCTACCCCTGGAACCTTGCCGCATCATTCCTGTTTCGACCATTACCGGTTTGTGAGGCTCGACGAGGTTTTGTCCACAAAGCTACTCTTTACACTAAAGTCATGCTTTGATCACAAATGATCAACCAACGATCATCAACACACAGCAGCACTTAGCATGTCACACTACCAAATTGGGAGTATATTGCTGATAACCTTCAACTACATAACCTCTGAGCTCGTACGTCTCAGAGAAGGGTGTTAAGCTAAGAGAATAAATTCTCCGCCACCAACAGATATGTATTTGAAAGAAATCTGTTTTATATCTCAAAGCGTGGTGTCAGACATACAACTATACAAGTCTGTCCCGGGTTCGAACAGAACCGAAGGCACTTCCAAGGAAGCCCTTGCAATCCGGGTATTCACAATCCTGATCGGACTTTCCATCACTTAGGAAATCTCTATAATGTAGCTACTCAGTGCAAAGACAATCGATAGGTCATCCTATCGTTCTCGCAAATACCCGGTCTTCACCACCGGTCTTCAAATGCTATCCATAACGACCTATCATTATTCAGAATGGGTTATATGACACAAAGCCCTCTCCCGGCTAAACCGAATAATGAGCGCAATATCTAAAAACATATGGATATGGGATTCCAATTGAGTCACAACTTAATAATTCCAACTTTCTTTCAAATGGTTTAAACCAATTACCATTTCAAATCTTTTTAAACAAAAAGATTTGTTTCACAAAGCTCACCTAGTTTCACAAAGATCCATTCATGGGTTTCAAAACCAATTTTCGTTTTAATTGGATTAATTCATTTAAATCTTTAAACCAAAGATTTAGCTTATAGCTTTAAAAAATCGTTTCCAAAGATTCATCCATAATTTGGAAAACTATTTCAATTCAAATTTGAACTCTCTTTAATCCAAATTGGGAATTCATTTCTTATATGAAAGCTTTTATTGTTTGAAAACAAACTGTTTTCATTTTGGAAAAATTTATTTTATTTATACAAGTTAACATCTTTGGGTTAATTCAATTTCCCAAAACAACGCTTTAAAAATGGTTTTAATACCCATATCAACTTGTATACCGTTCTTAAATCATAAATACCAAATATAGAATTCGATTTCAGATATTGAATTCCAATCAAATTATTCAAATTCCAAACCTTTATTAAGTTATTCAAAACAACTTCCATTTCTAAAACATCTTTTCAAAAACTTTTCACTTTAACCAAATTCCATTTCCAAAACTGTTTGGATTTAAAATTCAAATTCAAAATTATTTTAGAAATCTGTGACTTAACCGATTTCCATGTGCAATCCATATTTATGTGTGCATACGTGTGGTCCAGGGGTTTTACACAATAGTGCACAACATTAGTCATCACAGATATATCAATATCGATAAGCGGTATAATCCATATCGCTTATCTTTATTCACATATTCATAGATAAAGTAAACTTGTCAATCACGAAGATTCATCATTACAATTCGATGTGGGTTTCGGATAACTAACCGGAATCTGACTCCCTGTCGCATCGAAATCCAAACGCCATTTTAGAGGCTAAGTTGTCTAATTAATTTAAACAGTTTAGTTCAACACTTTGAATCCAAAATACAGATAAATCATACACAATCATCATATATATATATATATCAAGATCAATATCATAGAAACATCATAGAATATCACTAAGTAAATATCACAAATCAGGTATTCTATATACACAATTATCCATAAAGGCAATCTAGAGTTTGGTTTTTCAGATAGTCAGGTCTAGTAGATTATCTGGAGCTAGTTCAGTCCTTGGATTATTGAACTTTCTTATCTTGGTGCAATCTTGATGGTGGATCGAGCTTGAAGTTTTGGAGCTTTGTCTTTGGAGTTTTTTGGATCAGGGTTGCAGTATTGGATTCTGTGAAGACTTATCTCATATTGTATCATGTTCTGCTGTATTCTGTGTTGTATATTCTCTGATGTTGATGTTTATCATTGTATCAAACTGATGTATCGGATATTGTATTCATGTTGTATCAGTGATATCATCTTTTATTTCTGTTGTGTTATTTATCATCTTATGGGTGTTGCAAGCTCCCGCGATACGGATTTGATGTTGTTTGTCGGACATCGAGTTCGGGTCGTGACATATTTTATATACATTATAAATAAAAAACAATTTATTAGCTTTTAAAAGATAAAATCTATCAATTAAATATTTATTTAATTGCACTACTAAATTAATTCCAATCTTATTAACAAAAATTATCAAATCAATTTAGTTTTAAACACAGATTATTAAATTGATATTGCCTAAAATTCCGGGCCATCACACAATTGGATAGAGAGAATCTATATAGAACTCAACTAAAAGATTTAAACTTTTTTAGTGAATTGGAAGATAAATAACTTCAAAAAAACATCAAAATATCAGTAGCATCACCAAATAAATAGTAGTATTGAACATATTCAACAACATACATAAAACATAGTAGACTTCAAAGACAGTATATGAATAACAAAATAATAAGTTGTCTTTTTTAAATATAAAATAAAATTAAATAGCTATAAAAGTTTGTAAAGAAAAAATTAAATATCAATCTTAATTTACCTATTCTGACATTCAAATACAAATGACTACAATGAACATTCAAAACAGAAACAGATGTTATGCACAAATCACCATAGGCAAGTATGCAGTTTTTTAGATTTTTAGTCGCAGTTTTCTATACAACAATAATGACCTTTAACAAGTTAGGAAAACAAATTCCTCCCTGAGTATTGATCACATAATGAATGGGACGTTACAGCCTTATGTTTCATGGTAGTTTTTTTTATTATAAACTATAAATAAGGACTCATCCAAATCCAATTATAATATTTATTGGCTAATTGAAGGAGTACCAAAATGTCTGGGTAAACAAAATTAAGACCACAGATAACGAATTTGTAGTTGTGCTTGGTGTATTAAAGCACTAATATAGCATTCTAAAAATGTAGAATTTTCCCATAAGGTATTGCATGAATATATTTTCATTATAATAATGTATAGTTATACAAACATATGCATTATACAAAAGGTTATGGCAAACATTATCAAATACCTTTTGCACTAAGGTAATGCATGCATTAAACAAACTATTAGTTCTCAACTTAATTTACATCATAAAATAATCCAGTTTGCGTAATCCGTAACGATTAGGATACCACATAAATGAGTGAATTTTTCCTTCAAAAATTAATTATAAGTTACAAGTGTCATGGCATGCATTTCGCGCGTGAATTTTTTTCTATACTTGTAAAGAGGTATTCTGAATTTGTAAAGTAAGTTTAATTTTAGATCATATTTTTAGAAGCGTTTTGAATTTGTAAAGCACGTTTAACTGCTATATTATACTTTTAAGGGCGTTTGAATTTTTAAAAGAAGTTTAATATTAGATGCTAATTTTAAAAGATTAAGATTTGATAATATAAAGAGGGGCTTTTTTGGTAGTTTGTTGATTCTAAAAAAGTGTGATATAAATCTAATACAACTATTATTAAAAAAGATTTATAAAGGAAGTTTAATTTTAGATCCTATTTTTAGCAGTATTTTGAATTTGTAAAGCATGTTTGACTGTTAGATCCCCCTTTTAGGGGCGTTTGAATTTGCAAAAAAGCTTTAATACTAGATCCTAATTTTAAGTGATTAAGATTTAATATATAGAGGGACGTTTTTGGTAGTTCACGTTGATACCAAAACTATTACAACTATTATTAAATGAGCATTACGACACGTACTTCGCACGTGATGAAGACGCTTGAATTGTTTTTGTACGAATTGTGTTTGTTTAATTCATTTAAAAGAAATGGTTTGTATTTGTTTAATACGTTTAAAATAATGGTTTCCATAAATGTTTAGCCATATGTTTGTGTTGAATCTACGTAGTTAATTTGAATTTTACTTATAAGTTGCAATATCTAATTTTTTGTTAGATTAAAATTTTATTTATATTATTAATTTATAAATAACAAATTAAAAGTAGTTTATTCATTAGATCCTTTTAAGTAATACGAAGACTTGGTAATATTTATAAAGTAAAATTTGAATCTATAAAGGAGGCTTAATTGTCAGATCCTATTTTTGAATTATACTAAATCTTGATAATATATGTAAAGAATTTTTTTTTAATTTTACGTTGACATCAAAATAGTGTGACACCAAATGTATTACAACCTTTGATAAAGAAATACGTACATGGACAATTTTGGAATTTCGTGGTCGGACCAAAATTTTTGGTTTCCAAGCAATTATTAATAAAGAAGATATTATTATTGATAAATAAAGAAATTGTAGTTAATTAATAAAGATAAATATTTATTTGTTATATCCTATTTTTAAGTGTAGATGGATATTTTGAATTCGTAAAGAATTTTAGCTGTTAGATCTATTTTTAGGGGATATTAAGATTTATTAATATCGGGCAAGTTTAATTGTTAGATCCTATTATTAAGGAATATTAAGATTTGTTAATACTGTAGAGGGGCATTTTTGGTGGTTCAAGCCGACATAAAAAAAGGGTAACACTAAAGTTATTAAAATTATTATTAAATATAAATAAATATATATACATATATATGTATATCAATTATTATTTTTACCATGTCGGACTATTCTATTTTAATCTGCAAGACATGACTCCGGTGATTGCTCCAACATATGAGTATTAGAGCTAGAAGACAGTTGGTATACGAACTAATTGAGTCCTTTGTTGGTACTACTAATTAACTGTCAATTTGGTGGCATTTTCCTTATAACTCGAATCCGTCTATATAAACCATTAGATGATTCAAATGGTTTTAACTCACGCTCTATAAAGATACAACAATGTATCATATAATCTCTCTTTTTTCGGTTCTTGTGGTACACCAATTTCTCATAATAAACTTCTTTTATATGATTTTTTTTAAATTAATTCAAATAATAAGAGAAACATTTTGTACTTGCAGTTTGCAGTTGCTACAAATGATACAGGGAAGAAGCCTAGTGAGGCATGCTGGAACAATGTTTTTCCCAACACCCACATGTCAAGCGCCATCAAATACTTGATCATGCATGGTTTGTTTTTTCCTTTATTTGCATGAAGGGCATTTATAGCATTTCAAAAGGATACGATTGAATTCTTATTCAAGGAATTTTCATTATTCGTAGTAGAGATGAATATGTCATTGAGATATTTAATTTCAAGAAATTATTTGATGTCGTACGTACAACTTATTAATCTAAATAAATAAATATAAACTTGAATTTACTAATACAGGGTTCTCCCTTAAAACCACATATTTGTAAGTTTTAGCATTATTCTATTTTATTATTACATTATACGATTAACGTCAAATGAACACTATTAAAACCACATATTCTAATTATATTTCATCTTTTCCAACATTGACTTGAATGAAGTAAGTACTATAATGTTAGCAAAAGTGACACAACTAGCTACAAAACATTACAATTTTTGTGAAATGTCAGATCTACGGAGCTTTAAAAAGCATTTTCACTAAATTAGTATATAGCTTCTCCATGAAGTTCAAAGCTTGCAAATTTTCTTTGTCAAAAACCGGTTCAGAACTAATAATGCAACCCTTGTAACAATTCAAATAATTATGAATATATAATTTCTACAAAAAGGTTTAATCAATAATCACATCCTTTACCCCAAAAAAATAGATAAATATCTTTCGATATACATTCTGCAAACACTCTCTCCCCATTTTCAATATAGTGATTAAAGAGGATCCAATAGAAAGAGGCAACACAAACTACAAATGTAATATTGTGCACCAATAATAAGAGGTGAAAATTGAAACACACATACATTTCAGAAAAAACTAATTCGTTTGCATTTCCCAAAACTCTTCTTCAATCCCAATTGATTCATTTCATTTACATCATCCCTAAACTCTTCTTCGATCCAAATTACAATTAACCAAAAAGAAAAAGAAGAAAAAAGAAGAAGAATCATTCATATCAATAATTTTTGCATACTGGATGAAAAAAAATCTGACATGTGTATCAATTTTCTACAACAATGAAGAACAAAAAACCACGTTCAAAACATAATAGGTACCGTAATCGCACCTAGATCTGCGATGACCGAACTGAAAATCAAACCTAGAAGTGAAATTTGTTTGCTTCGCTTTGAGTTCTCTCACATCAAGATGTGGATCCCTATTTGAAACATGCTTTTCTTCTCTACATCAAATGTGACGATTCATTTTCACGAATTCCCAGATCTAACAGCTCTATGCACATTGAGCCTCAACTTCCTTTTATCTTTTTGTCAATTGCTACTCTGCATACCTTTGTCTGAATGCACAAAGAGGCCACGTGAATTCATTTGCAGACATAATGGATAAAGAGTATTTTGGGTAGTTCAAAAAGACATGGATGAAATTAGTTTAAAGAATTATCATTATTAGTAGTAAAGATTTATCCAATTTATATGGAGAGAATCAAAAAGAAATGGATGGAAAAAATTAGTCTCAAAATATATCATTTTCTAAGGAGTTGTATAACACTTAATATATATTGTTAGGACAACTTCTATGGAAATGACATAATTGAAGTTCAAAAAATTCTCTGTATGTTTTTTTAAAATCCAACTATACGGACTTAATAAATAAATAATATAGTATATATGGTTTGCATAGGTTTAAGTCTGGATGTTAACGAACAACTATAAATTTGAAAAATCAAGATTGATACCTTAAACCTGTTTATTTTCCTTTTATATTTCAACTGTGAGCCCAAAATACCTTGGATGGATATAAGATTCAACAAATTTATTTTTTTACTAAATATTTTATTTTATATGAATTTAACATGTTAAATACATTTAAAATTCACAATTAGTTATCAAATCATTAAAAATTTATTGTATGACGAATTAAAATAACCTTTTAATAGTTAGAAAAAAGTAGGTTATTGTAAACTTTCAAAAAAAATTACAATAAATTGAATTTATCTAACAAACAACATTACTTTCAATTTATTTTAAAAAGAGTGAAATTTAATTTTATATTAAAGATACCATCAAAATGTCGTGATTATAAATTCAGCCGAGCCCGACCTGATTCATTATTTACTCACAAAACCCCCAAATTCAACAAAGCTCCGTCGCCAACCGCCGCCCTCAGTCAACATCCATCGGAATTTTCATTGAATTGCAGTCTCAAACCATCTATGCTTTCCATCCATCAAAAATCGGCTATATTCTTCTCCTAAACTAAATAATCCAAATTATTGTAAAATTAGTGTTAATATGTGATTATATTTATTGATAATAGCACACTGATTGTTTATAATTAAATTTGGTTGATTGAGATATGTAAGTCAGGGTTATTAGTGTATAAATCCTATAGTTAATGTAAAATTAGCGCTAATTTGGTTTGATTGGTGCATGTATGTGCATATTAGTGTAACATAATTTAGTGTACATGTTAGCTAAAATGTCGACGAAAATAATTTATTTACATAATACTTTATTAGTTTATACCCTTAATTATATATAAATCTAGTTTCCATGTATGTGGTAATATAAACAAATTAGTGCATAATCTTATTTTTTTTATTGTGTAACAAATTCATCTTAGTGTTAGCTAAACGTTGAAAAAAAAATTTCTAATAACTTTTTAATTGTTATGAATTCAAATAATGAAATAGTGTTAATGCAAATATAAACAAATTAGTGTATAATGTGCGTTATTTTTTAAATCCCTTAAAGGGTTTTTGGCCCTATCTGACAAGTATTGTATTTGATTTTTAAATAGATATTCATTTTTATTACAAAACGGACATCAATATTTATCTGATATGGTATTTGTTGGATTTGTCCCTGTATTGGACAAGTTACAAACACAAAAAAGTAATTACATTTTGTAAGTCATTTTATCTTAAATAGTTCACAAATTTTTTAGAGCGCTTCCTTTTTGTTCCTTATATACATGCATTTGTGTACAATGCAGGGAACAAAGAGAAAGTACTGTCGAAATTTTGTTGAATCTTTTAAAATAAAATGTTTTACGAAATGTAATTATTATTATGCTTGTAATGGGAAGTAGGATGACTGATCATCAAAAGTAAAAAGTAGTAAAGTGAAAATATAATATTATATTCTTAATTTGTTAAAATTGAAAATATATAAGATTTTATAAAAAAAAGTTGAAAGAATAATATATTATATGACTAATAAAACATTAAAATATAAAAAATTAGTGTATGATGATAACATGTTATATAGTTAATAAAATATTTAAATGTGTGAATGAATTGAAAAATAAAACGTCAATCCCAAAAATGATCAATAATTTTTTGAATTTCTATCATATTTTTTGAAATAGGAAAAAGTAATCAATTACTTTGTTGATCGGACGAGCTGGATGTATCAACGGAAGGAAATAAGAGGCTAAATAAATGAGCATTTTTATAATGATATACACGTATTTACTGAATTCGCTTTAAGTAATAATGGAAAAGACAAAGAAATTCATTGCTCATGTTATAATTACAAACATTTGAAGTATTTGAAACCGGATATGGTTATAGTACATTTGTGTCAAAATGGTTTTATGCTAGAATTTTTGTGTGGATTCGTCTTGGAGAACTTATGTAATGACCCGAAAATTTCAATTTTGAAAATTCCAGATGGTTAGGAAAAGAAGAAAAGAGATAGAAGAAGAAGAAACAGAAAACCAAACTCAGAATCTTACATTCGCAGCGGATAAAATATAATATCAAATAATATTCTTTACACAAAGAAAGCTGTATCAGTCAATTACATTTAATACATCAGAGTTACACATCACATATCAATTGGACAGTTAAGATATACTTGTCCAAGAAATACAAACAATATATCACAGTGGAAACACTCCATACGTCCCTACCATCCAGCTTGCCTCCTGAACTCCAGGACGTCCTTACCTGAAAATCTGTAATACTCGGTCTGATCCAAGCATTACATCAAAGTAACACCTGGGTTAGGCTGGAAACCAACGTGAGTAAACTCATCTAACATGAAATTCCAATGCATAGAACTAATTTAAAAAAACCTCGGGGTAACTCGTTCATCACTACAAGTTCACAACTTGTTATAGTCAACACTTAATCAATCCCTAAGTACCTTTACTTAGTTTAAATAGTCCATTCATTTCAATTAATCCCAATCCAGCCTATTGATTTCCCATACCAATCTATAAAGAATCAGAGTAGATTACAAATCGAAGTGGTTTCAGGTACTTACCGGTACCCGACCCCGGTCTCTTCTAATCCAATGTCATCTTAACTCAAGTTATTCAAGTGAAAACAATTCAAATTTTATATATAAAAATTCATCATAGATGATTACATTACCACGGTTCAACCCAATATATCATATTATAAAACGTCACAAACATATATCAGAGATATCTACTAATCTAAGCATACAGTATCATTCAATCATTTATACGCAAGATTGATTAGTCACACCTTTTCTAATTAATTTAAATAAATTAAATTAATTGCTTTAATCATTCATATTAACTTTTAATCAATCTCCTTAATTAATTAATCACATTAATTAATGATTCTCTAATCACTTTATTTAAGTAATTACTTAAGAATTAATCCTAAATCTTGCTTAATCAATCATTAACTCAAACCCTTTAATTAACTAATAAGCCTTCATTATTAAGTAATAAAACTTAATTACCAATTAATTAATTCCTAATTACTAGTTAATCGATCCTTAATTGTCAATTGATAAATCTCTAATTACTTAACTAATTAATGCTTAATTACACTCAATTACTTAATTAATTAATCTCTGATCATTAATTAAAAATCTCCAATTATCTAATTAACAACCCTTAATTACAAATTAATTAATCTTTAATCATTAATTAGTTAAATAAATTAATTACTCTTTCATTACCCTACTAAATATCAAACCATAGTTAGATTAATATCAAATCATTCTCTTATTAAATACCAAATCACATATTCCCTTTTAAAGAAATTGGTGTTAAAAAAATATTTATTTTAAACAACTTTTCTTCACAAATCTTGTTTAGATTAAACAAGACCCCGTTCACTCAAAGCCCATAACCAAGATTTAAACAACCCGCATTTAAATTTTTTACGACCAAATCGGGCCGAAGCCCAGACCCACAAACTATTTCTTCCCAAAAACGTTTCCCTTCCTCTAATCTACCAGACTACTCATCGCAAACCACCACAAAACGTCTGAAATCGATGACATTAACCGAAAAAACATCTCGATTCACTCGCATATCTTCCACATGTACATCGAAGTGCCCACGAACCAACCGCAACCCAGATCGAACGCAACCCCTTTGCTCAACATCTAATTCTGGAAGACTCTCCATGCACGTTATGCACGTGCACACCCTCCCCGGAGGCCAATCCACTGTCGCGACATTACCATGCAATCTCGCCACATCTCCTGATCCAAAAGCCATTACCGAGACCAGCAAAAATCCTATTTGGTCTAAATTCGACCGACAGCCAAAACCATAAGAAGGGGATATCACCTTCCTTTCCAAATAGAGTTATCGTACCCACGCCCGACCATTACATCACATGCCGCTAACTTCATCGATAACCCACTCCAACAGCTACCTCCAAGCCAAAATTCATGGACTCCAGTTGCTCCAATCATTTCCTCGATCCTCGCGTCGCAACCAACGCTGAAGCCATCCTTAAACCCTAAATTGACTCGTTCTCCCAATCCGAACCAAATTTCAAGATTCTACCTCGGCCAATACCTTCCCAAAGTCCACCAGCACCCCTAGGACAAGCCGCCGCTCCTCTCGTCGACGAAGTCGACGGAAATAAATTTTCGAACGAAACTAGGACATTAAACAATTTCTCGAGCTATAGTGTACTAGAAATTATAATTTTACTTCTAAATTTTTTATTTCTGCATAAGAAATCAAATTGCATGCTCGAATTCATAATTTAAACATATCAAATTTTCATTAAAATTTGTTTTTCACTGAAGAATTTAACATTTGGCAACTTCACAGCATAATCCATCCACGAAATTATTTTTAACTTAACCTACATGCAAAATTAAACACTTCCCTAGTATGCAACATCACCAGATTTAAATTAGAATTAAAGTTATGGATTTTTGAAACGGAAATGCACATCCATTGTTAGCAGAGCAATAATTATATCTAGGTTTTGTAAATAAGGTTTCTCACATTTTTTGTTTAACAGAGGGTCAGAGTCTTAGTTTAAAAATTCTGGAACTTGAATTTTTTCTGAAAACCCGATCAAATCCTAATTTTAGTTTTATGAAGAGCAAATTTGGATTTATTAGTGAATTAAAGCATGTAGTTCAAACAAAGAACATGTATACATACTCATTTCCAGACATGCACAACTAAATATACACATTTTGTATATATATAACATAATTTTTTTTTACTTCAAGGCTTCAAGCATGGTCACAAACAACGACTAAATTCTCAGCCTCAAACATCAAGTATGTGGGATTACTCAGATCTGATTTCCTTTTATGTCCATGTTTCTTTTGTTTAAATATGAAAAGGAAAATAAGTAAGGGTAGAGATATGTGTATATATAGTTTTATTCTTCAATTTATTCCTAAATTTGAAAAAAAAAACTAATGACACTTTTTTGATTACATAATAAAATTGTTTACAAATGGTTTGAATGCAAGTTAATATCTTAACACTTGTCCAATTATGCTAAAATTCATATACTTGTAAATATGCATGTACTAATAAATTTTAAAGAAATGAATTTTTAAACTTTTATATTAAATTTTCTATTAAGTAAATTCATTTCTCTTAATTTATATTAATTAATCTTTTAAGGAAAATAATATAAACCAATTATATATAAGAAATATAATCATATATAATATTTTTAAACCTAAAATATTTTAAAATATCTATCTTTCAAATCTCAAATTCTAATACAAATTCAAATACAAATTCAATTAAAAATCCAATTTGAAATCAATTCAAATATATGTATATATTTAAACAACACAAATCAAATTTGTAGATAACAATTATATTTTAAAATCTATCTATATTTATTGTAACAACCCGCATATTTATCGATTTTTATATTTAAATATTTTATTTAAATATTTTATCGTTAATCGGATTTTGGTCCGAAGCTACTTTTTGCAAACGGTCAAATTAGGACTCGAGACCACTTCCATTGAGTTCGAAACGTCGTTTACAATCTTCTAAGTATAAACATCGATATGTTTGGGGTTAGTGGAATTTCACCACTTTTTCACTCGAGCCTTTGGTTTGGACTTTTAGCCCATTAGGCCCAAGTTCCACCCCCCTTCTTCTTCATTGCTTCATTTCATTTCCTAACACTAAAGCTTTAACAAAAATGGTGAATGGAATGAGAAATTAAAACTCCAAAGTCTTTGTTTTATTGCAACTCCAACATTCAACTCCAAATTCAAGAAGAAGACATCGGATTCAAGCTTGTGGTTGCTTCTCCATTTTCCTTCAAGCTTTGTTCTTCATTTTCATTGGGTTTTGGAGCAAAGGTGAGATTTTTATCTCACAATTCTAGTCTATAACTATATTGGACTGTTGGGAATGATTCCCTATCACTTTTGCATGCACATTTGCATTTGGTTTGAATCGAATTGGCGAAAAACTCCAATTTTTAGTGTTTTTGGTGAAATTCTGCACTTAGGTCGTTCTGCCTATGCTAGGTCGTTCGCGTGGAAAAGTCTCGGCCTCAAAATAGCTCGTTTCCGACCTTAAAATGGCCTACAACGTTAGGTCGCTCGGCACTCGGAATTAGGTCGTAGGTCGTATGGCTCTTAGGTCGTAGGTCGCGGGCTTTTAGGTCGTTAGGTCGCAAACACTTAGGTCGTTTCTGGCCTTAAATCCCCTATATAGCCTTAGGTCGCTCGCTCTGGCTCCTTAGGTCGTAAGTCGTGGGCCTTTAGGTCGTAGGTCGTCAGGCCGTTAGGCCTTAACTCGTGTGGCCTTGGTTCTTTAAGTCGCTCGGCCTTGCCTTCCATTTTTAGGTCGCATGACCTTCTAACCCGCTAGGTCGTTGGACCTATAACCCGTTAGGTCGTTGGGCCTATAACCCTTAGGTCGTTAGGCCGTTAACCCACTAGGTCGCATGACCTATAACTTGTTAGGTCGCTCGGCCGTTTACTCCGTTAGGTCGTATGACCTTGTTCCACTAAGTCGCTCGACCCTTAGGTCGTAACACTTTAGGTCGCACGCCTTTCACACCATTAAGTCGCGAGTTTAATTAGGTCGCTCGGCCTTAAAACGTTAGGTCGCTTGACCTGTGCTATTGTTAGGTCGCGAGTTCCTTAGGTCGCTCGTCTCCCTTAGGTCGCTTGACCTGTGCTTTTGTTAGGTCGCGAGTTCCTTAGGTCGCTCGTCTCCCTTAGGTCGCTTACCTGGTTGAGTCGCACCTCACCTTAGCTCGGCCATGATTAGGTCGCGAGTTTCCTTAGGGTCGCTTACTCCTTTAGGTCATGACTCTTTAGGTCGAAACCCTTTAAGTCGCTCGATCCTATCCTTCCTTTGGTCTTCACTAGGTCGTACCGTTTTGGTCGGGGCGCTGCCCCGCACCCCGCCGGGGGCGCTGCCCCCTGGACCCCCGCGACCTGACCGGGCAGGTCGAACCCCGTAAGCGGTGGCGTTGCCCCCGCACCCCCACCTTGGGGGGTTGCCACCCCCCTTGGACCCCCCCTCCATAGGGGATCTTATCTGAAAAACATTGAGCTGATTTCCTTGGATTTTATTCGCATCTCCGTATGCGATCTTTGTGACTGATTGTTTCTACACTTGCTTATGTGTTTTGTCACTTTATAATATAAAGGTTTCAATACTAGTAGTAAATATCAAAACTCTTTTAACAAACAATTTCAACTCTATTTTTAATAACAAAGCTCTTTTCTTAAACCGTTTTCCAATCTATTAGTATATACAAGCCTTTACCTCACTCGGATGAGAAATCTAATTAAACGACTTAGTGAAACAAGTGGTATGAAACGCTTGCGTTCACTTCGTCGGTTAATTCTTGGACTTGTTCGATTGAACCTCTTGTGACAATTTTATTAGTGAAGATTTACAGTTTGTTCGTAAATATTTAAGTTAAGCAAGTGGTTATGGGACATGAAGCTAAACTTCTATATTTACTAGCTTAGTGTAATTGACACTTCTCGTTGATCTTGATGATCGCTTTATGAATTAGACTAGCTGTAACGACCCTGAATTTTGAACTATTTAATTTGAAAATATTTAATTTATTTTAAATATTTAAATGATGGTTTGAATTAAATTTCAAATTATCAGGATAAATTTGTGATTAAAATTTAGAATTTAATCTATTTAAAAGTTGAATAGAAATTTGAATTTTGACTTTGAAGTTGAAATTTAATATTGAACTTATATTTTAAATTTGAATTAATGATTTAGAAAAAATAATTTGGATCTAAAATAAGAAAGATAAAATAATATAAAAAATAAATAAAAATATATATATAATAAATAAAGAATATATACTAGTTAAAATTTTTAACAACATAAATTTAACAAAATAAAGGCAAAGCAAACAATTAACAAAAACTAATTAAATTTAAAATAAAATAAAATAAAATAAAATAAAATAAAATAAATAAAAAAATAAGTAAACATTACCTTACTTACCTTACCTTCAACATGCCGTGACCCATGCTTAAAACACGTTCTCCTTTCTATTTTATACCCGACCCCTCTCCCCATTACTTCATTCATACGAAAGAAAAAAAGAAGAAATAAAAATGGCGGCCGTGTAATCGTTTTCGTTCGCCTTCAAAAATTAGGGCTTTGCAAATTTGGAGCTTTGATTCTTCGTTCGTTCTTCGCCTTCATCAGCTAGGGCTTCGGCTTCAATATCGATCGCGTGCGCTCCATTTCGATTCGGTGAAAAGTGAGTCTCTTGGCTCACGGTTGATTTTAACGCAAGTGTTTGAATTTGTTGAATTGAATGTTGGTTTCATGCTATGATTTGGGGCTAATTGCTATCACTTGCTCGATTTGCTTGAATTTTTACTGATAAAAGCAGATACTATCTGCTGTCACTTGCTCGATTTCTTGAACTTTAACTGATGAGAGCAGATGCTATATTTGATAAAAACAGATGCTTTGTGAATTCTCGTTTTAACTGTTAAGAACCGAAGCTAATTTATTGTTTTAAATTGATAAGAACAAATGCTATTATTTTTAGTTAAAACTGATAAGAACAAATGCTATTATTTTTAGTTAAACTGTTGAGAACAGATGCTACTGGAAATGTTGATTTAAATTAATAATAACAGATGTTATATTTAAAACTGTTAATTTGCTGTCAATTGCTTGAATTTAACTGATGTGAACAGATACTATGTGTTTTGTTTTTTTTTACTGATAAGAACAAATGCAAATTGATACTTGTTTTTTTACTGACAAGAACAGGTGCTATTTAACATATTTGATATTTTGTTCCAAACTGTTAAGAAAAAAAATGCTATTTAAATTTTTATTTAACTGATGGGAGCAGATGCTAGTAATATTGTTTTAAATTGATAAGAACAGACACTGTGTGGGAATTTGATTTTAGGTGGAAGTTGAAAACTGAATTAACATGTAGTTTGAAATCGAGTCAAGATGGAAATGGATTGCAAAATAAAGCTAAGGTGAGAACTTCTCACTCAAAAAAAGGAATTGTTTATTTAAATTTTAAATAGTTAGATTTAAAATTTGCTTGACTATGTTGATTGAATGATTGAATGATGATTGTAATATATATATTGGATGTGAATAGACCCTATACGCCGTTAGTAAGCGGAGGTTATTTATTACACACATATACCGCGATATTCCACCTCGAAGTGGAATTGGTATTATATTATATATATAGCAATATATATATATTGGCATATGTATATATTGCAGTTGATTGATTTCCCGCATTTCTTTTAGCGGATGAGACCCTATGCGCCGTTAGTAAGCGGATATATATTTATAAAATCCCATATACCGCAATATTCCGTCTTGAAACGGAATGGTATTGTGCTAATGTCTGTGGATGCAGGAAAACAGGTTGGAGGGATCCAACTGGATTCCTCACAAATATTTATTGATTTTAAATATTGTGATGTTTGATTGTTTATCATATCGATATATGATATTGAAAAATCGTGATTGACTATTTGATGTGTTGCATCATCGGATCCAATTTTTGAAATTTAAAAACAACGATTTTAATTTCTAAAGGGATTTTTGAAATATACGTTTATTAAATATTTTTGGAATTGATCCATTACAATAAATAAACGTTATAATTTTTAATGTTATAAAAATTATATTTTTGAGAAATATAGCTAAAAAAAAAATTGATTTTTGAAAATATGGGATTGATGATTTTATAAAATAGTTTAAACTAAGATTTTTGAATCTATTATAAAAAGTTTAAATATAGGATTTATGAAATTTGATTATTTTATAAATCAAAGTGATGAAATTATAAAGGACTTTGAAGATGCTTCAAAAGAATAATATAAATTGTTTTATATTAAAAGATTTATAAATTGATATTTATAGATTAATTAGAATTATAAAACAAGCTTTTATAAGTGTTAGAAAGGATTGTGAATGAATTTCATAAATGAATGAAATTTATAGGATTTTAACGATGAAGTTATAAATAGAATTTTTATAAACAGTAAGTTTATAAAAAAAATTTGTAAAGGAAAATAAAATAAAATTTGTAAAGTTATTAGAAAGAATGGACTTTTGATAAATGAATAAATCTTATAAGTTATAAGATTTATAAAATTTATGAAGTTTAAAGGAAGGATTTTGTAAATAAATAAATTATAAGTATTTGACTTATAATATGAAATTTAGTATATCATTAAGATATAAATTGAGATAGGTTAATAAAGAAAATTTATAAAAGGAAGTTGATATAAAATAAATAGAATAGAATTTATAAACGTTGTTTTATAAATTCAAAACGACTTGTTTTGATAAGTAAATTGTTCTAATTTATTTATGGAGTTATATTCATGTTTTAGACAGTGAATAATTCCTTAAAATAAAATGAATAGAAAGATGAAATTTGTTAACGTAATATATTCACGTTTTTGAATAGTGAATAATATGTTAAAGGAATTATTTTGAACATGATGTTTTAAATAGAATTAAAACGATCTAATGATGTTCTAAAATATGTTGAGATTCGAAATCATAGATTTCAACATTTATTGTTGAAATAGATGTTTTCGAGAAATAGAAGGAAATAATAGATTATAACACTGTTGTTATAATAGATGATTTCCGAAGGGAAATGTTTTTGTATAGTATTGGGATTTATATATCTATTTTAAATTTAGAATCCCTATACTAGTGATTTTGGGTTGTCGTAACGATGTTTTACGCAACATTCGTTTTAACCCAAATAAATATGATTAAGTGAATGATTTCCTTAAGGAATGAAATATATATATACTTAATTTCGATTAGAGTATATTAAATATTTTCTAAGCGTAGAGAATAAAAAGACTTGTGAATTACTTATTTAATAAGTATGGAAATGCTTTCCAGTATAAAGTGAATATGTTGAGAATTTATCTTTTTGAAGATAAATTGAAAATGAATATTTGAAATTAAATATTCATAAATATTTTGGGAATATAAATTCAATATGGAATTTATAAATGGAATTGGAAAAATAGGTTTAAAAATAAATATTGATTTATTTTTGAAATATGGAAAGTTATATCTTCTAAAGATATTTTTGGAATTAAATAATTTGGAAAATTATTTGGATTCTGGTGATGTTGGCATATCCATTGATAGTTCAATAACCGACTATCGATATTTACCTTTAAATAGGTATTTGTTGTGAATTTGTTTGAAATTGAATGCCACACTTATTTATTTTTTAAAATAAGCGCTCACTATTCGGGTTAACCGGGAAAGGACCATGGGGTCGTATAACCCATTCCGAATATGTGATACGTCGTTATGAATTGCATTCGAAGACCGGTGTTGAAGACCGGATATTTTCGAAAACGAGAGGGTTTCTTGTTGATTGTCTCTGCACTGGCTGATCCCCGGTATAGAGATCTCCATAAGTGATGGGAAATCCGAACGTGATTAGAAATTATTCGGATTGCAAGGACTTCTTTGTAAGTGCCTTCAGTTCTGTTCGAGCCCGGAACAGACTTGTATGGATTGTATGTCTGACATTACAAGTTGAGATATAAAGCCGATTTCTTTCAAATATATTTCTGAGGTGGCGGAGAATTTATTCTTTTAGCTTAACACCCTTCTCTGAGACGTACGAGTTCAGAGGTTATATAGTTGAAGTTATCAGTGATATATTCCCAGTTTGGTAATGTGACATGCTGAGTGATGCTGAAATGATCATTGTGTTGATTATTTGTGATAGGATCATTTATTTGATCGTCTATCTTAGTGATCATTGTGTTGATCATTTGTTGACCCAAAGCATGGCTTTTGTATAAAGTATGTTTTTGTGGACGTGAATTCGTCGAGCCTCACATCCCGGAAATGGTCAAAACAGGAAAGAAGCAGCAAGGTTATGAGGGGTAGCACCCTTTAGGATGTGTCCATTTCCTTCTGGAAAAGGGTGGTATCATGGTATGGAGCCCAGATACTTACTCATGTTGAAAACACTTTATGATTGTGTGAATTGATTACGAGCGCTCGGTTGATAAAGGTCCCAAAGGACCGGGGGATGGCATATTCGGTCAGTTGTTACTCAGTTAGGAGTAACCCGGCCTTGTGTTGGTAGAGATCCGGTTTGGTTCTCGGGGATGTCCATCCAGAGGCATTCTCATGTGGCAATGGGAAGTTCCTTGGCCTGACCATTTGTTGGAAATCCAATTCCCAATACGAAACTTTTACGGTATTAGTTGTAGAACCTGCTATTCACTTATGGTGGTCACCACTGTTTGGATAGTAGCTATAGTAGGCATACGATAATGGTCGTATGTTGGCTAAGATTTATATCTTTATTTTCGAAATGATTTGTTATACACTATGCACTAGTAATAATATCAAATGTTATTTCAAATGCGTATCAAGCATCTTTGACTATCATAAGGAGAAATCTCCTCCGATTCTGAGTTCTCACACCAGTCACATGACTGACTCGGAGTTTATTGTTTTCCTTCCTAAACTCTGGGTGCCCACCAATTTCCACACGGGCAGTTAAGAGTTAGGTTTATCAGGATATTCTGGATATTCTGGAGTTGCTGGAGGCAAGCTGGATGGCGTAGCATATTACTAGTATAGTATTTCTTTTCCGCTGTTTAGAATTGTTTGTTGTTGTATGATGTTGTACACTCTGATGATATGATGTAATGTAATAACTGATATAAGTTCTTTGTTTAAAGATTATTCATTTATTATTATATGTTGTTCCGCTGCGAATTGTGAGATTCTGATGTTGTTCTTTCTGTTCTGTTGTTCCTTTCTGTCCGTTCTATTTTAAAAATTTTCTATTCTCTTTTTCTATTTTCAAATTCTCTATTTTCTATCTTCTTATCTACTCTTCTCTCTTTTTCTTTTCTTAAAATTCTTTTAAAACCCCTAACTATTCGGTTTTTCGGCAACGAAAATCCGAAACGTTACACTAGCAATTGCGCGATGTCTCTTTCATTGCATGGTTAGACTAGACACCACTTGTGTGATTCCATTCACACATACCTTTCTGCTTTTTGGTTAGTCTTGACCTCAATCTGTGTGATTCCATTCACACATGCGGGGTAGCTCCCCTTGGTCTTCGGACCGTCATGTGATAGGCCTCTTTCCCTTTTTATGATTTTTGGATTTCTTGTGTTGATTTCTGGAATTTATCTCTTTGACTTGTCATGAGTACAAGTTTAGGGTATGATGCCCTCTTTGGATCTTTGAGAAGATTCTTGTGATATTGATTTATCTCTTATCGGTTGATCTCCTGTTGATCATTATTTGCATACTTATAGTAGTATGTCAGTATGGATATTTTATGTTTATGCCATATCTTTTATTTTATATCATGTCATCTGATATTTATAGCTAGACTGATCCGTTTATTATTTTCTTATAAATAATACTCGGGTCAGGCCGAGATGTTACAGGTGCTACTGCTTGACTCCTCCCCCAGTGATTCACTACTCAGACTTTTGGCTACTTGTTTAGATTAGCAGCTTTTGTTGTTTACACTTGAGATATAGACTCATAGTTGTATTCTTTTGTATAGCACGCGTTGCTATTCTTTTGTATTATCGTGGATCTTTTTAGACCACTACTCTGATGTACACTTTTATGTGATATATATTCATATCTCTTTCCGCCTTTGTGATATGGATATCTATGATTGATTCGCATGTTATGCTTACTTCTATATTTGTTTCCGAAGATCATTTTATAGCCACCGTGTGATAAGAAATTACATGGATGGTCGCTCCTCAACAGCCTTATTCTCCGCGCTAGTTGACAGCACTACACCGTAGTGTTCTTGGCTAGCGTGGGTATAGAGGTGGGGCGTCACATTTATATTTAAAAACATCACATTATTACTATAGTTTGAAAATAACTGTTTTGCCAATTTTAAATAACTTATAAAGGAGATTATCACATTTATTTGTTTAATCTATAAACTTGTATTTTCATTAGTTAAATCAGATAATTATCCAATTATCCGATGCTCGAAAACCTGGGTTATCACATTCCTCCCCCCTTTGAATCTTTTCATCCTCGAAAAGGAACGAAACCAGAATTTATTAAAATGCTTAATATCATAAAAATTAATCTTTGAGTTTTATTAAAACACTTTAAAATCTATATAATATTCTCAAAATAGTTTCATAAAAATATCATTTATAACTCGATGTTTCAACAAGTCCGTCCTCGTTCTCACAGAAATTCAGTCATACGTTGATCAAGCGTAGGACTGAAAATCTATAAATACTTGGTAAACCCATTTCAACACTCAGTGAAAATACTCGAAAAATAATTTATTGAAAATATAGAAAACCTTTTTTGAAAATAGAGGAAATATCTTTGGTGAGAATGCTCTAGAAATCATCACCCCCATCCATGGTCGAGTTACATCCTGGGTTACGTTGCCATCACAGCAAAAGTCCATGTAACTGTAGGCACTCCACGCCCCACGATTACGCCATGGAACCTACCACAAATCGCAGTTACATCCTGGGTTACATTGCCATCACAGCAAAAGTCCATGTAACTGTAGGCATCAGCGCCCTCAATTTTCGCTGCCAAAAAAATGAAACTTCTCCACTCCTACATATGTCGCAGACTACATCAGTCAAGTCCCAATGTAGCCTTAGGCTCTCACGGCCTCTCGACTTTCGCTATGTCCTTATAGGTCACAGTCTACCGATGTAAAATCAAACGTAGACAGTTGGCTCTCAGCAGCACACACGACTTTCGCTATATTACCATAGGTCGCAGTCTACCGATGTAAAATCAAACATAGACTGTTGGCTCTCAGCAGCACACACGACTTTCGCTATGGTCTGCAGTAGATCAAAGTGACATCGAGTTACACTGTCGTCACAGCATAACCCAAATGCCTCTATAGGCATCAGCGCCCTCGACTTTCGTTACCCACTACACATAGTCCTCAGGAACTACTTTTTCCGGACTCCTCACAGGATCAACTTAAGAACCTCCCTTTGGGTTCAAGGCAGTACCACCCTGTGGCACTCCTGAGAAGTTCATTTCAAGAGAGCGCCTTTTTCCCAAGAGCCAATCTCAAAACACTTTATACTGTACCCTTATAGTATCTTTCAAATCATACCCTTTACGATTTTCATCAAAATCTCCTTTACACAAAATCGATTTCTAAAATCGATAATTCTCAGACTAGGCTTTTCAAATTTTCAAAATTTATTTTTCCAAAAATCAAAAGCTTTTCCAAATCCAAAGGTTCCAAAAACCTTTTCTCCCAAATCATTCACATATGATCCTTTATATATATATATATATATATATATATATATATAATCTTGAAAAATCTTTGGACGTTCCATACTTGTATAAAATCCCTTTTTATACTTCAAATACCTTCAAAAATCCTTTCCTTCCGGCAATAGATTCAACAAGGGAGATTTATCTTATATAACAAAGATATATAACTTTGTTTATTCCAAATAAAATATTCAAATTTGATTACTCTTTTATAAAGTCACTTACCAAATTACTTACTTCCATGAAGTAAATTTCTACCATAGAAATATCTAATTTCCACTTTACTTCACCATATATTTCTCAAAATATACCTTTCGTTTCATAAAACCATTTCACATTTCTTATCCACAAACTCCCAGTATCAATTTCATTCAAGCCAGTACAATGTACACATATCATCCGTATGCTATATCAATCTGATAGCTCACTCGATCACACAATTTCACTTCCGAACTAGTATCGTCTACCCGACTTCCTAGTGCGGACTCAGATTTGGTTTCTTGATCAAAAATCGTCATTCTCCTTACATAGCCATAACTATGATAGAGAATATCCAGAACCAATCAACAATCCATATCCAGGTTCGCCGTCGAAAATCGAGTGGAAAATCCCAACTCGGATCGATATGCTATCTCGAAATTCCGTGCTCAATCTGGATCAAATCACTATGCGAATAGAATAAACGTACATCCTACGTATATATCCTCATTGATTATTAGCCAAATCAATTTTCTTTCTATTCACATTCACTTTAATTTTCATTCATTTATTCACAATTGCTCCCAACTTCCATTTGGGTTAACATTCAATTCTTATCTCAAATGGAAATTTAATCATAAACAGTTTGAACTTGTCCAGCTTAAATTTAGAAAATAGCTTGAAATTTTTTAAAATAGATAAGCGGTTGAAAAATAATAACTAGTTATAAAACAGCTGAAAAAACAGTGATTAGTTTATAACACAGTGGTAAAATAGCTTTAAAAATAATTATAAAATTAGTATAAAATAATTTGGGGTTTAAAAAGAAAGGTTGCATATATAAATAGCTTGGAAAAATAGGTTTATATTAAAAAAAATTATTTTGAAAATAGTCAAGAGCCAAACCGTACAATTCCCAATCTCATCAATTCAATTTAAATTTCCCACTTCCATTTAAATTTACTCAATTCCAAATATACATAACTTCAATTTCCATTGAAATTGATTTAACCCCAATTTAAGTTGAATTAACCTCAATTCCCATTTGAATTTGAACTCATTCAACTTCAATTTCATTTCAAATTAATCCATTCAAATTTTCCATTTGAATTTTTAAACTTATCCATCTTCAATCACAATTCCAATCAATTCAAATCAAAATCAATTTGAATTAATTCAATTCAAATTTCAAATTTAAACCATCTCGGATTATATAAATCGAGTTAAACTTTTAAATGTTGACTCAAAACTTTAAATCAAATCAACTTATATCTTTAAACTATTTGATTATGAATCCAAATTCCATTTTTAACCTATTTCAAAGCTCAAATAATAATTCAAATCCTTTTAAAACAACTAAATCTTTGAAATTCAATTTATCACCAAATTTCAATTTCGAAACCAAACCTTTGAAGTTTTATCTTGAACATTCAAATCTTAAGTCCAAAATGATTCCATTTTATCTTAACAATGGATATATTACCACACCCTATTTCTTCATTCATTTAAACAAATCCAATTTCAGCTTAAAGTTATTAATAACAACGGTATGGTATCATTCAAATTATTCTAAAATATCCATCCATTTCCAATTTCCAGATCTCAGCCCCATTTTGAGATTACACAAACTCCCAATTCAAATCAACCATTTAAATTCCCAAGTAAAATCCTAATTTCATCTTGAAATTTCCAATTCAGGTTGTTTATTCAAACTTATTTAACTTCTTTTAAGTTAAATTCAATTTAATCCTATTAATCCCACTCAAAATTTGAATTCTCTATTTTAAATTTCAAAATTCTTTCCTGCTTATAAGTTTAAAACTTATACCATTTGGGTTTTACATCATACTTTAGGGAAAATCAAAACTCAGCACCTTAGAGTTTATTTCAAATCATCTGTGATATTATATACATTCACACATATATACAAGTTTACTTCTTGGCCCACCAAGCCAAAATTTTAAAATTTAAACCACCTTTGGTTTTAATTCCAAACAAATTCTTTTAAAGTTTACAAACAACTTCTTATTCTAAAATAAGATTACATTCAAAATAGTTTGAATAATATTATTTCCTTTAACATTTTGACAACAATTTCAAATGTTTAAATTTAGAATTCAGAACTTCACAATTTGAAACCCACTTTAATATACATCCTTTCTAATTTACAAGTTATTCTCATCAAATGGTTACTTCCTTAAAAAAAATTATTGTTTATTGGAAAACAATCATCCCATTATTAAACACAATAACCATTTTATTTTTTGGTTTAAAACCAATTCTAATTCATCTTATTTTGAAACTCTTCCCCGGCTGCAAGATTTTAATTTCAGTTTGAATCCATTTCAAACTTATCTGTATTTAATTTCAATTTGGTTGTATTTCTGTTACCACTTAATTTAATTCCAATAATTTAACAACCAATTACCTTAATATTTATTAGAAAGAAATATTGCTTTATATATATTCTTATATAAAATCATTTAAAAATTTTATATAAGAAAATAACAAATACGCTCTCATATACACACACACACACTCAACTCATTCTAGGGTACCATTGACCCTATCCTTAATGAGTAATCCCACCATAGCCATGGTTCTCGCTTAACCTTCAGCTCTGATACCAAAAGTAACGACCCGAAAATTTCGATTCTGAAAATTCTAGATGGTTAGGAAAAGAAGAAAAGAGATAGAAGAAGAAGAAACAGAAAATCGAACTCATAATCTCACATTCGCAGTGGATAAAATATAATATCAAATAATGTTCTTTACACAAAGAAAGCCGTATCAGTCAATTACATTTAATACATCAGAGTCACACATTCACATATCAATTGGACGGTTAAGATATACTTGTCCCAGAAATACAAACAATATATCACAGTGGAAACACTCCATATGTCCCTGCCATCCAGCTCGCCTCCTGAACTCCAGAACATCCTTACTTGAAAATATGTAATACTCGGTCTAACCCGAGCATTACATCAAAGTAACACCCAAGTCAGGCTAGAAACCAGCATGAGTCAACTCATCTAACATGAAATTCCAATGCATAGAACTAATTTCAAAAACCTGGGGTAACTCGTTCATCGCTACAAGTTCACAACTTGTTATAGTAAACACTTAATCAATCCCTAAGTATCTTTGCTTAGTTTAAATGGCCCGATCATTTAAATTAATCTCAATCCAGCTTATTGATTTCCCATACCAATCTATAAAGAATCAGAGTAGATTACAAACCGAAGTGGTTTCAGGTACTTACCGGTACCCAACCCTGGTCTCTTCGAATCCAATTTTTACTCAAGTTATTCAAGTGAAAGCAATTCAAATTTTATATATAACAATTCATCATAGATGATCACATTACCACGGTTCAACCCAATATATCGTATTACAAAACATCACAAATCATATATCAGAGATATCTACTAATCTAAGCATACAATATCATTCAATCATTCATAAGCAAGATTGATTAGTCACAACTTTTCTAATTAATTTAAATAAATTAAATTAATTGCTTTAATCACTCATATTAACTTTTAATCAATCTCCTTAATTAATTAATCACATTAATTAATGATTCTATAATCACTTTATTTATGTAATTACTTAAGAATTAATCACTAAATCTTGCTTAATCAATCATTAATAAATCACAAACCCTTTAATTAATTAATAAACCTTCATTATTAATTAATAAAACTTAATTACCAATTAATTAATTCCTAATTACTAGTTAATCAATCCTTAATTACCAATTGATAAATCTCTAATTACTTAACTAATTAATACTTAATTACACTCAATCACTTAATTAATTAATCTCTGATCATTAATTAAAAATCTTCAATTATCAAATTAACAACCCTTAATTACAAATTAATTAATCCTTAATCAGTAATTAGTTAAATTAATTAATTACTCTTTCATTACCCCATTAATTATCAAACCTTAATTAGATTAAGATCAATTCATTCCCTTATTAAATACCAAATCACATATTCCCTTGTTTAGATTAAACAAGACCTCGTTCACTCAAAGCCCATAACCAAGATTTAAACAACCCGCAATTAAATTTTCTACGATCCAATCGGGCCGAAGCCCAGGCGCACAAACTATTTCTTTCCAAAAACTTTTTTCTTCCTCTAATCTACCAGACTACTCATCGTGAACCACCCAAAACGTCTAAAATCGATGACACTAATCGAAAAAACATCCCGATCCACTCGCCTACCATCCACATGAACATCGAAGTGCCCACGAACCAACCGCAAACCAGATCGAACGCAACCACTTCGCTCAACATCCAGTTCTGAAGACTCTCTGTGCACGCTGCGCACGTGCACACCCTCGCCGAAGGCCAATCCACCATCGTGACATTACCACGCAATCTCGCCACATCTCCTGATCCAAATGCCATTACCGAGACCAGCAAAAATCCTATTTGGTCAAAATTCGACCAACAGCCAAAACTATAAGAAACCCGGATATCACCTTCCTTCCCAAATCGAGTTATCGCACCCATGCCCGACCATTACATCACACGCCGCTAACTTCGATCGATACCACTCCAACAGCTACCTCCATGCCAATATTCATGGATTCCGGATGCTCCAATCATTTCCCCGATCCTCGCGTCGCAACCAACGCTAAAGACATCCTTGAACCCTAAATTGACTCGCTCTCCTAATCCAAACCAAATTTCAAGATTCTGCCTCGGTCAATACCTTCCCAAAGTCCACCAGCACCCTTAAATCAAGCCGTCGCTCCTCTCGTCGACGGAAATAAATTTTTCAACGAAACTAGAACATTAAACAATTTCTCGAGCTATATATACAAGAAATCATAATTTTATCATTAAAATTCATATTTCTACATAAGAAATCAGATTATATGCTCGAATACATAATTTAAACATATCAAATTTTCACTAAAATTTGTTATTCACTGAAGAATTTAACATTTGGCAACTTCACAGCATAATCCATTAACAAAATTATTTTTAATTGAAACTACATGAAAAATTAAACACTTCCCTAGTTTACAACATCACCAGATTTAAACTAGAATTAAAGTTATGGGTTTTTGAAACTGAAATGAATATTCGTTGTTAACAGAGAAATAATTATATCCAGGTTTTGTAAAGGTTTCTCACAATTTTTGTTTAACAGAGGGTCGGAGTCTTAGTTTAAAAATTATGGAACTTGAATTTTTTCTACAAACCCGATCTAATCCTAATTTTAGTTTTATGAAGAGGAAATTTGGATTTATTAGTGGATTAAAGCTTGTAGTTCAAACAGAGAACATGTATACATACTCATTTCCATACATGCACAACTAAATATACACATTTTTATACATATAACATAATTTTTTTTACTTCAAGCATGGTCGCAAACAACAACTAAATTCTCCACCTCAAACATTAAGTATATAGGATTACTCACCTGCTTCTTGGAAACAGAGAACAGAGTAGGCTTCAATTGAAATTTGAAAGTTTTTTGGCTGATGGCCCTGATTTTCTTTTGTTTGAGACGTTCTGATACTTGATTTTGAAGTTGATCTACTAGCTTTCAAGTTTGATTATAAATTTTTGCTTTGAGTTTTGAAGCTGAACTTCCAGTTGAATTTTTGAACAGAAATTTTTTATTCCCTCTTGTTTGATTTGCTCCCAGGTTTAGGCTTGAAAATAAATTTCTTTTTGTTTAATTTTGCTTCAGATCAGATTTCCTTTTATGGCCATGTTTCTTTTGTTTGAATATGAAAAGGAAAATAAGTAAGGGTAGAGATATGTGTATATATAGTTTTATTCTTCAATTTATTCCTAAATTTGAAAAAAAAAAACTAATGACACTTGTTTTATTACATGATAAAATTGTTTACAAGTGGTTTGAATGCAAGTTAATATATTAACACTTGTCCAATTATGCTAAAATTCATATACTTGTAAATACGCATGTACTAAATTTTTTTGAAGAAATGATTTTTTAAAACTTTATATTAAATTTTCTATTAAGTAAATACATTTGTCTTAATTTATATTAATTAATCTTTTAAGGAAAATAATATAAACCAATTATATAAAAGACAAAGAATCATATATAATATTTTTAAACCCAAAATATTCTAAATATCTATCTTTCAAATCTCAAATTCTAATACAAATTCAAATTCAATTAAAAATCCAATTTGAAATCAATTCAAATATATATATTTAAACATCACAAATTAAATTTGTAGATAACAATTCTATTTTAAAATTTATCTATATTTATATTTAAAAACATCGCATTATTACTAATGTTTGAAAATAACAATTTTGCCAATTTTAAATAATTTATAAAGGAGATTATCACATTTATTTGTTTAGTCTATAAACCAGTATTTTCAATAGTTAAATCAGATAATTATCCAATTATCTGATGCTCGAAAACTCGGGTTATCACAACTTACTGCATATAATCATTTGGTGTTAGAGTGGAAGGTTTGTAATGATAATGTTACGGCTAATCCCATAGAAGACATGATTAAAGATGCAACACGATCAATATTCCCTATGGTTGAAGTTGATGATGAGCAAATGTTGAAGAAGAACCTAATATGAAGCAAAGAAAATCTATGATTTATTGGACGCTGCTAAGAAACTACTTTGGAACGGTTGTAAAAGCAAAGCAGCACCCAATTATCAGTAATTGCCGAACACATTGCTATGAAATCTAAATTCAACTTCACATAATCCAGATTTATGGCCATTGTACAAGCTGCAAAACGACATATAGCACCCGATAATTTAATGTTCAAAAATCATTATGAAATGAAAAAACTTATGTTTGCTTTCGGTTTGTCGTATCAAAAGATAGATATATGATTAAATGGTTGCTTGTTATTTTGAAAAGAGGACATTAATCTTAGAAAGTGTAGAATATGTAACGAGGAATGATACAAACCATGAAAGAAGAATGGAAAGGAAGTTCCATACAAGAGAATACATTACTTACCCATCACTCCTAAATTTCAAAGGTTATATGCATCTTCTGTTACTGCACCGCATATGAGATGACACAGTGTGAGAACACAAGAAAAAGGTTAAGTAATACACCCAGCTAATGGAGAAGCATAGAAATATTTTGATAAGTCTTGTCCCTCCTTGGCACTAGAGCCGTAATGTGACTTGGTTTGTGTATGGATGATTTTTTACCATTCTCTCAATTTGGTTCTAAATATTCATCTTGGCATATTATCGTTACACCTTATAATTTACCTCTATGGATGTATATGAAAACTCCATATATGTTTCTCATTACCGTCGTCACTTGCCCTCATGATCTGACACAAGTAATCGATGTTTATTTACAACCATTCGTTGAAGAGTTGAAAACACTATAGCATGAAGGAGTTGAAACATACAAAATTTCAAAAAAGATTTTCTTTATATGTTTTCTTCTTTATTACGGACTATTGTTGATTTCCGTGCTTATGCAATGATTTCATGTTGGAGTATGGCCGATCTCTAGCTTGTCCTTATTGCATGTAAGAAACACGAGCATTTCTATACTACATAAGGAGAAAATTTTATGGTTTGATTACCATCGGTGCTTTGTCTATGTTAATCATACTTTTAGAAGAGATAAAAAACTTTATAGCTAATAGAGAAGAGACTTGACAACCACCAATGATTTGACGAAACTCATAAATATACGATCTTGCAAAGGAATATCCATACATGAAACTGAAGTACAAATTGAAATTCCAAGTAAATCGATGATTCATAATTGGTGCAAACAAAGTATATTTTGAGAGTTACCTTATTGGAAAGGTCATTTACTTCGTCATAATATTGACGTGATGCCAAATGAGAAAAATATGGTCAAAATGTATTTAATACAATTTTGAATGTTAGCAGAAAGACTAAGGACGATTTGAAATCAAGACGTGATATAGAAGAATTATGTAAGTGTCTTGAGCTTCATATCAATCCAAATGATACTAAAAACCCTAAAGCATGCTATGAGTCAGACAATAACCAAGTAAAACTTGTGTTAAAATGGGTGAAAGGTGTAACAACCTGCATTCCAGTGGTCCAGATTTTTCACAAAAAGTGCTAAAAAGCAAGCCCACTTAAGCCCGAGTTGGATACCTGGTATCCTGCGAATTGGCAAAGACAAATATATCAGAGCTCAATAATTTATCTCACGGTGGGATTGACTAAAATATAATAGTAAGTAAATACTCATCCAAATGATTAACACTTTCTAAGCAAGTGTCATAAAGCTAAGAAGTCTCAACCATCTCCCTAACCTGTAGGATATTATGAGGAGAGGGTCAGAACAAAAGTTTTGGTGAATGAATAAATTATATACTTCTAGCCTTAATTCTACATATATCTTTTTATTTCCATTTACTCTTATATTATGTTCATTAGGTTACAATACTCTCGCCTCTATTCATGAACCGTTCCCATCTACTCTATAGTAGATTAAAACCTAATAAATAAGATATGCATATATGTAGCAATATGCCCAATAACCATATTGGTCCTAGGTATCACCCATGGTACCTTCTGTATCCTCATCGAAAAGGGCCCCATTGTCTTGCTCCATACCTGTAAAGGATTGCTTCGTAAGGCCTACAATACAGATACTCCATCGTCTTGCTCTACGAGTGTTCCATAGCTACATCTGTAAAGGACCGCTTCATAAGACCTACAATACAGATGCTCCACTACTTACTGTGAAAATGTAAATAGTGTCTGTGCTAGTCTATGTCAGTGCTCGTACATCCATAATGTACCGCCCAGTGTGTACACTGAGGACTATGTAATCATTCTATCTACTATCTGAATCCGCCAACAAGGTCCACCTTGTACAGAAGTCAATCAAGGATTTTCTATATCTGTAAAGGACTACTTCGTTAGGCCTACAATACATATATTCTAGTTGGTTTGTCTCTTTTTCATCATGGCTATGGACGCACGCAGCCACCCCTCAACTAATCGAAATACTTCTAAAGAGTTAAGTGGCCATGCCCTGCTCCAAACAACCTAACATCCAACTGACGGTGCCCCTCATCCAATGTCTCAATAGTGAAGATATCATTGGCCTATTGGTTTAACTCTAGTATTTCCCAAAGCTGCTCTTAGTCTTGATATTGGCCGATATCCGCATGCTACTACTTGAACTTACTAGCAAGTACTGGACATACGAATACCCTACTCCGAACATCAAGCCCTTCTGACTGCCTACAAAGGTTTGCTTCGTTAAGCCTATAATGAAATGCAGTCAAGGCATGCTCGCTTGATGGAACACATACAGACCTGCCTCCGAGGGTGCAACTTCGTTAGGCCTACCCAGAGAGCCATCTAGAGTATCCTCACGTCCCGTTGAAGTCTCATACTTCCTTGAAGCCCAGAAATACTAAGTTGGACGTGCTTCTCCATTTCTGAAATCTGTGATGAACTACTTCGTTAGACGCTTCATCCTTTGGGCTGCTCCAAACGCATCTCAATTCTTTTGCTAGACCCTAAGTCTAATCTTTAAATTTGCGTTTAGTTTAGTTTCTTATTCTGTTGGCTACTTATTTACCATAATTATCATATTCTTGCCCTCATCTCACCTTTATCTATTATGAGATTTCCATTTATTTAATAGAGAATGCTGTTGGTATGAGCCACATTCATTTTCTTGCTTATTTAACTTAATATAAATCTTAAGTTCATTAAAATAAGCCTATTTTATCATTCCTACTTTATTTGCTTATTGACTTAATTTGAATTATTTAAATAAGCTTCTACCATTATTATTGCTCATTAGTTTATTCAAAGTCTCAAAGTAAGCTTTTCCATTCTTATTACTTAATTATAACGTATGTTATAATTCTACCTGTAATTGTCGTTTTATCTTATTTTATAGTCTGTACGTAATTCCAGCATTTCTTTTATATTCTAGTTTTCCGTCTTTTATTATGATATAGAATATTCTTTTATTCTCTTATATTATATAGTTCACTTATCATAACAACTATCTTCTTAAATAGTCTGCGCAATGAATGCAGACCTAGGTTCATTATCGTTTACAGCTTCAAATTCTTATCTAATAATTTACTTGACTCATGACATACTTTGCTTTATTATCTTCTATTCTAGGAAGTAATTCTATTTTATTTGGTTGGTTATGAAAACTATATTTAAAAATCCATTTCCATATTTTAATACTAAATAATACTATAAACAAAAATTCGTAACTGCTTGATATTTATTTTACTATTTTGGAATGGTGTAAAATACAGTGGTTTCTCTATTTTACACTGATTCTCTATTTCTTTCATTTATTCTAGCAATTACATTCATTGTTGTCTTTTAAATATTAAATTACAGAAATGTATCCTATTTTCTAAATCAACCAACTAATCTTTTAGTTACTCCCAAACCCAGTTATTAGATTAATTAACTTTTTTCATTTTAATGTAATTTAGTATAGTAATTGCAGTCCTCAAACTTTTATTACTTTACATCTTATTTCCTTCATTTCAGTATTCTTAATTATTTAATCTACATTCACGTTTAATCTATTCTAATCTATACGCAAAGAAAAAGAGAAAATAAAAGAAGAATAACGCTTGCATAGAAATTCAAAATGTACAAACCGATTTAAATAAATACTAATAATGTAAATAAACTGTAAATTCCTTATAGTTCAGCATAACTTAATTAATAGGATCAATTATTGAATAAAATTATCTAAACGAGAATTTAACGATAATATATTTTAAACTTAAAAGGTATATAAATAAATCCACTCATATGTCGTCCTTAGCTTCAATCTCTATCCCTTTTAAATTGCTACGCTTTTCTTCGCTTTCCCCCTTTTAAATTTATTGTAAATTCCCTGATTTGTTTGCGTAGTTCTCTGATTTTCTTGTATGTATTTCCTTGCTTCATTTTATTTTTTTGTCTGGGAAAAGATTTGATTGACAAAGAAGAAAGGAAGAGGGAGAAGAGAAGAGGAGTATGCTGTAAATGACATCAACAGACTCAGAGAAAATAGTGTGGGATAGGGTTAAGTTACGTTCAATTTATAGGTGTAGTGAACAACTATGAAACATCCGATTAACCCTAAAAATAATTCTCACTGTTATTTATTGATTTGTTTACGTTAGCTTATGACATATAATGCTTCAATGTTATTCATTTATTCCTTTGTTATATGACCCTATTAATTCACGTTTTCTTCTAAATAAGATTCTCCCATTAATTATCATTAATTAGATCATACATATATATGTATGTATATATATCCAATATCAATTGATTCTTATACGATATAATTTCTTACCTATTTGAACACGTCAATTAATACTTCTATAAATTGATTGTATATAAAAGTTGTTGTTTTTCAATCTATTCTTATTAACTTACCTTCATCATAAACTTAATCACTCCGTTTGATTTTTATACGCATTCTAATTCTTTTTTTTTCTTTTTAATTTGGAAACAAATAATCCTATAACCGACGTTTTCTTCTAAATAATTAATTTACATTATTGGCTATTGTAAGAAGGGAATATTATTAATCGAGACTCTTTTTAAAACGCTCAACTAATTGCCAATTAATTAATTGACACGTTTTTCCATTTAATCGATATCCAAATTAATTCTTAAGCGTCATTCAATCATGCATTCATTAGTTGTATATATTTAAACCACCAATTCATTAACATATAAGTTTCCCTCTTTTATTAATTAATAGTTACTTAATGTTTTTAATTAATTTTTTAATTAATTGATTGTGTCAATCATAAATTAATATATGTACATTATCATTTAATTTATTCCCCACATACATTTCCCTTTATTAGAAGATCTCTTAATTAATTAATTAATGTTATAAAAGTGACATATTCTCTGGCTAATTGACGCCTCTATTTCTCTTAATTAATTTCTCTTTTAGTTGATTGATGCGTCAATCAATCACACGCTCATTGCTTGCGTAAATCTATGTAACCTCTTAATTCTTAAATGCATATATTTGATATTTATATCCTGTTTTGCAATTATGTTTATTCAGTTGATTTTATTTAATTATATAAAAATTTAGGGTGTTATAGAAGGATTAAGATTTCTCGATGTGATTTCTTCCAACCTTCGTAGATGCGTCAACTTTAAAAACAATAAACTGAGTGGGATGAAAAGTCACGATTGCCAAGTAATGATGTAAAATTTTCTACCCATCGTTTTCAAAGAAATGTTACCTATAAAAGTTTGGATAGTTATAACGGAACTTAGTTTTTTTTTATAAATAGCCTTGTGCAACTACATTAAAAGTTGAATGTCTATGCAAACTTGAAATAGATACCTCTATACTACTGTACAAACCGAAGAAAATATTTCCTCCAGGTTTCTTTATTGTAATAGAGCATTTAAATATTTATCTTCCATTTGAAGCACGTCTTCGAGGTCCCATGCAATATGGATGGATTATCTTAAATAATGATTTAATTACGTAAGTAAATTTTATTTTAAAATAAATTTTAGTAAGTACTTAAATCATCTGAAGAAAAAATTTAGACAAAAATCACGAATTGAATGTTCGATTTGTAAATCATGTATCGAAGAAGAAACTTCGTGCTTTCTCTCTCATTATTTCAATGATCATGTGAACTCATCATTTGAAAGTGTTTCCTGTAATGATGAAGGCATTGAACATGATTCTTCTCAAGTAATGTTATCTATTTTTAGACAACATTATCAACCTGTAGGAAAATGTACGGAAACATGGTTAGATGAAAATTTTAACCATATAGCAAAAATAAATGTTCTTCTTAATTTTGGTGCATTGTTACTTAATAATTCTCAAAATGTGAATTTTTAAACTCATATTTATTTCAGTCATACTTAAAAATACTGTTGGTTTTCAAACTACCATTTTGATCCAAGAAATAGTATAGTCAACGAAGGATTGAAATATCTTATGTTGGGACCATAAAGAAATGTCAAGACATATCTAATATTTTCTGTCAATGGATTAAATTCAACACTTAAGAATATGGTGCTAAAAAATTAAGTAGCAGTATCGGTGTATTTGTTAAAGGTAGTGATGATCGTATAAATGATTTTTATAGTGTGTTAATCCAGGTTTTGGAATTGACATATTTTATACGACCCAAGGAGAATTTTTTTTTATTTAGATGAAATTGGTTCAGCAATGTTTCAGGTTCTGGAATCAACATGCAGAAAGATTATAATCTTATTGAAATAAAACATAACTCGCATTACCATAAGTATGATCCTTTTGTACTAGCCGAATAAGCATTGCAAGTTTATTATGCTCCATATCTATCTTTAAAAAGAGATAAAGCAGATTGGTCTGTAGTTTTTAAAAACAAAACTAAGATTTACGTTTTATGGAAAGAATATTCCAGATGAACAAGCTTATCAGGCGGATCTTGAGAAAAATAATGAACTAATAATAGCCGACGATCATACTGATTTTAGGCCTCCAAACGATGAATAGAATGTTTTAATAGAAGCATTTGATATTGCAAAGGAAAATGATATAGAGTACGAGACCGAGTCTGAATTAGAAAACGATGATGATTGATTGTTAATATACATTTTGGTAGAAAGTAATTTATGTGATTATTAGTGATATATTTTTCTCATGAAAAATGATACGTTTTTCCATAGTTAAATGATATATTCTCCCATGATAAAATGATATGTTCTTCCATAATAAAATGATACGTCTGTGATAGGTATTATGTTTTGAGGTCGGAGATCATCCCATTCTTCAGGTTCTCTCTCTTTTAGTCAGAAAGGGACCGGCATAGGAGGTGATGGCAGCGGCCCATCATAGGTAGAGTTTCCCATAGTAACATTAGTGAGTAAAGCGAGTGGGTAGGTTTCAAATTTTTTGCAACATCATAATTTTTTGTGTATGTTGTATTATTCATGATTTACTGAAGGTCTATATCATAATTAATACATGAGCTTTGAGTTGGAGCTCTCTGATGTTGTTCTTGATGTTTCCAATGCTGCTTATAAGAGCAAAATGACCGCGTGCTAGCCTAGGTGGAATAATATCCCACTCCATATTTTAGAGTATATCTAGCATGATTTCATCGTAAGTGTAATCTGTATTTCAATTCATATATAATCACTATACAATTTGTTAACCAAGTATAAATGTATAACTTTTTTTTTTCAATGTGCAGGGGGCGGTAAACTTACAGGTATCTGACCTTGCTCTTTTCAGAAATTACTGGATGAAAAAAGTGAAAAAAAACTACCATGATACGATGTCGAGTATAAAAAAGGAGGAAAAAATCCCAACTGGATGAGTGGAAGCAGATGGAAGCTTGCGTTGATTACTGAAAACACCAGAAGCAAAGATAAGTTTATCAGTCTCGTATATTTATTAAAAATTTAGTAGAATTTGTATAATAATTGCATCAATTTAAAAATGTTAAATATAATGTTCATTTTAAATTTACAGGCAAAGTTGGAGAGGAATTATGTAATTATTCCAAGAAAGAGAGTGTGGTCCTCCCGTCTCCTACGTCGACGTGTTTACTCGTACTCACGCCATCGAGCATGTCGATGAAGATGGAATAATAACATACACATGGTATGACATGAAATCACAAGAGGCCATGATAAGCATATTTTAAATTATAAGTTATTAATAATCACATTAAATAATAAGTTGTAGATAATTAAAATAATGTAGTATGAATTTTAATTTTAATTCTATTTGGAATCGTAGGATAAAGTCATGCAAGAATGAGAGAAACTACTCGAGGGAACTGGATGGAAAGAGCTGATCGATGACGAGGAGGACCAGAACTTTGACATTGTCATGGAGCCGCCAACGTGGAATATGCATTATGGCTTTGTGAACCAAGCGGTAATGTTTATGTATAATACATTTATGAATAACATATAACACATTGATTTTATTAATCACACTATATGTAATTCATACGTGTTACAAGCTAGACGTAGGCAAATTGGCTATAAAAAAGCTCGGGATGACGTAGAGATTGAAGAGTTAGGATTGTTGAGCTGGAGGAGTGAGACATGTATCGGTCTGTGGAGATGACCCTGTTGTTGGACGAGTGCATTGCTACATATATATATATATATATATATATATATATATATATAGCAACATGGCACATTTCCTTCATTAGCGGAATCCGGAAGCAATGATCAAGATTGATATGTATGGTTTTTTCTATTTGTGTTGAGACATTCCACATATATGCACTTTGAGATGGGTGAGGTAGTTTGACTTTGTTACTAGGTAGTTTAAGATTTACATATACTATAAGATGGTGAGGTTAATGTGATTTGATATGTATGATATATTTTGAGACGTTGTTGGATGTGTGACGTTGATTTGAGGTGGTGTTGGATGTATTTTGACATGTTGACTAATTTGAGGTTAGTTGCAGTAGGTTTATTGTATATCATTGGATGTTTGAGTACATCGTTGGATGTTTGAGGATGGTTTATTGTATACATTGATGTTTTTTAATCTTTGATGTGATATATGTGATTTGGGCTTTAATATATATGATTTATATACATGAAATTGAACTGCGAAATATGTTATATATTTGTTGTTTGAGGTTGAATGACTGCTATAATAAAAAAACACTCCACGTTTTCAACAATTGAAAGACTGCTATATAAAAAAACACTCCACGTTTTCAACAGTTTTCGACGGCTACCGATGGCTTACTAGTAGCAACATACCGACGGTTAGTGGCACCCAACTTGTATACTCATGACCTCCCACATCTACACAATGGGTCATTAAAAGCCGACGGCAGTTTCGTCGAAAACCATCAAAAATGGGGCGACGAAGCCATTGAAAATGTCGTTGAAGATCAGCTCTTCGACGATTAATATTTCAACCGCTATTTCTGTCGGCTTTCGATAGCCATTTATGATTTCCAACGTTGGAATTCTTGTTGTTTCTTGTAGTGGTGGTATAGATTGAAAATGATTGTTAACACCAATAACTGGATCAAATGGCATCTTATACTTGTTGGTAATATATGTCGTATCGAAAGAAACATCATCACCAAATACCTTATAATCTTCACCACTTTTTCCATCAACCCAAAAAAAAAATTAAATAATTATTTTCATCTAAATCCATTGCATAAGAAAATTAGGATTTTCTTCTTGCATGTGCATTAAATACTCAAGCATAGCCTTAGCATCTTCCGATTCTAGTTCTAAATGCCTCTCTTTATCAAGATGATGTCTGACATCCTTTTCCATAAAACCAATATTTTCGTATCCCCCATATTGTTTGGCCATGACTGCAAATATATTTTACTTGTTTTAACACCAAAATATGTAAATCATCAATAATGATTTTATCGTGTAAGGAAATATTTCTGGTAAGGGAAATAGTGTGCATAGAATGGGAAAAATTCATGGTTGTGCCTTTTGATATAATCAAGAACAATCCACTTATTATCATCTATTTTTTAACATGCAAAGTAGCTTTACAATCTATCTTAAGACAAAGTTGTGGATTAGTACATCTTTGGTTTGCTTATGGCCATGTTTAGTACAAGAAAATTCACATCGATAGATTCATACGGTTCTTGTTTTGATCGTCAACTAGATTTAATTGATGCACCAGAACCAATTAATTTTGCATACCATAAGTAATATAACTTTGCTTCTCTATTAGATGCAAACTTCTTTCCGATGTAAGGTTCCGTTACATCAAGATTATTGTTCATCGCACCAAGGTTCTCCTCTACATCTCTTAGATTTCCTTCACTGTATAGTTCTACTTTCTCTACATCATGGCTATTGTTTATCCCAACAAGGTTTTCCTCGAGCTCTCTTGGATTTACTTCACCGTGTGGTTCCACTTCCTCCCCGCGCTCTTCAGTGCTTAAGTTTAAATCAATAGTCATTTTGATAAATGATAATTAAAAGTAAAAGATTTTGAAGAACAACTATACGCAATGAATGAAAGCTTAGTGAAAATAAGTAGCAAAACTTTTGTGTAGACGAAGCTAAATGAATATAGTGCTGCATGCATAGCTTCTAGGTTTACAATGAAACATAAATGAGTGTTGGACTGTAACATCCTCCATTTTGAGATCCAAAACTAAGTGTTATGGATGCTATAGTCATCTATAGTTATTAATTTCCGATAACGAAATGCGGTTATGTTAATCATTTTGATAATACCAGTAACAC
Source organism: Allium cepa (assembly GCA_030765085.1). Classification (NCBI taxonomy): domain Eukaryota; kingdom Viridiplantae; phylum Streptophyta; class Magnoliopsida; order Asparagales; family Amaryllidaceae; genus Allium; species Allium cepa. Next base: position 105,256,833 of record CM060942.1, on the reverse strand, counting down.
ATGCATATGAAAATTTTGAACATTATTTAAAATGAAATTTCTCATTTCATTTCACAATAAGATTTAAACTAAGTGCTACGAATGTTGTAGTCATCCATATTTATTAATTTCTGGTGATGAAATGCGGCTATGTTAATCATTTTGATAATACCAGTAACACATGAATATGAAAATTTTGAACATTATTGAAAATAAAATTTCTCATTTCATTTCACAATAAGATTTCGATTTCATTACATAATCCCAATTCGTGAACCACATTCAGAGAAAATATAATTATTACAACATATTCCAAGAGCGACATATGAAGAAGCACCCTTAGATGATCGGAATCAAATATCTGGCATTTAATACAACTTGCCATTACAACACAAAAGCAGAATCAAAACACGGTGGAAAATAGATATGTAGCTCCTACTAGCTAGATTACCTCATGTACGTCTCCGGAAGCTTATTCGTCTAAAGAGAACCTGAAAAGCTCTTACTATCAACCTACTCGAATGAATACCTGAGAGTTTAAGGGGAAAATAAAATCTTTGGGTCAGACAAAAAACTGGTGTAAATAATAGTGTACATCTCAAACCAATAGATATCTAAAAGTTCCCATCACTAGTTCCCAATTAAACATCTCAACCATATGTTGTGTCCCTGCATCCACAATGGTTATAACAGAATAATATGATAATGTATAAAAATTTCATATGTACTGGATTACTCATCCTTCATTTATTAAGACTGCCCATCTAAGTTCTTATTGACTATCCATCTTATATTCATGTGGACTACCCGTCCCATGTTTTATTTTACTTAAACTAATGTGGACTATCTATCTCACATTTTATCATTTAAACTTTTTACGGACTATCCATCTCACATCTCATAATTTTCTTAGGATGACTATGAACCCTTAAATTAACAATTAGAAACTATTCATCTCCGGCATGATGCAGACTATCCATCATACATCCCATAGTTTTCGTAGGATGACTATGAACCCATCGCTTGGTCATTTAATTCATGTTATCCACATGTTTCTATTTATCCCATATTACCCACATGTTTAACGTACTCCATGCTACCTACAGCTTCAACATTAATCCATGCTACCACACGTATAACTTATTTCTATTAATGTCCCCAATTAAGTTATTTTCCCTTGTTTATTTAAATTTTATGGTGACATACATTGGTAACCCCCAAAATATTTCATGTCAAACTCATTAAGATATACCTTAGTATCCCTAAGGTTCGAAGTTAAATCCATGCAACAAATGGCTCTCCTCCGTTTATAATCTCAATATGCATTAACGTCGACATCTATACCATGTCGATGTAAAGCATAAAGCTTTCTATCTATTAAAACTCGAAGACTAAACATGCAGCATCATGAGCCTCGATGACAATAATATCGTCGACTCTCATGATACATAGGCTATCATCTATAAGAAACCTGAAGACTAGTTAAATTAGCATGAGGTAGGCTCGATAATAGGTTAAAAGTGGCATAGGGTTAACTCAATGACAAGCCAAAAGCGGTAAAGGTTAGGCTTGACAATCCTTGGGTCAGCGAGACATTGAGTAGTATATGCAAAAGCATGCTTTCTAGTATAAAACGCGACAACAAGCCTCTTGGTATAAAACTCGGCATGTATGTTATGTCGAAGATCATCTCTTCATCTTTGTTGTTGTGACATCGACGAGATCCAAAACCCATCTGCTTCATGCCAAAGTCTTTGGCATCATGCGACATTGTTTGGTTCCGCTTTGATAGCACTATGATGCGGTAAGTGATGGCTCGACAAAGCCAATGTCGACATGGTAAAGTTATAACTATCATGAAAACCGCAAAATTATTATAAAGGTTATTTTCTTTTCACCAAACCTTTATAATTCGTCAAAATCTCATTGGCTATCAAATTCCTTTACTGAAAAAATGCCGCACCTTATCTGCAAGATCCAAAACATTATCTCAAATAATTAACTAATAACCATAACTAATTAAATTTTATATGCTCATTCTAGTATAAATAATTCTTCATAACTCAAAATTACATGGGAAAAATCACAAAAATTCATAGAAATTAGATAATACCTTTCTACATCATATAAAATTTCGGAGCCTAAAACCTCATTTAATTGTTTAAAATGATTAAAATTCGTAAGTAAGTCATTTCCTCCATAGGAAATTCATAAAATAATCTCTATAATTCAGAAAATTATGAAATTAAAAGCCTATCTCCAAAACAATGTTTTCCTTAATATGTCAAAATTTCAAATCATTTAGAGGATGAAAACTTCATATTTAACACCAAAACCGAATAAAATTGTTCCTAACAAATTCCAATTATTTCCATTAACTATTATTCTATCCAAACAATGATTATTAGATCATAACTTGACCAATCAAACACATAAGATTCATGTATTATCCATAACTAAATCAAAATAAAGATTTAAGAGATGATAAGTGTTATTATTCACCTTAAACTTGATGCAAGGAGTTGAGATTTGGTCTAGCTTTGATTTTCTAAGCTTGTTTCCCTTTGAATCTCTAAATTTCGTCCTCCTTAAAATGATTTAATGACCGGCCTTAATATCTCCTTTTGATCGTTTTATGAATGATATAAAATGAACGGAATTAGAGGGGAGAGGGTAAGGGTTTAGTATATTCCTAAGTCACCCCTCTCATTTATTCTCCTTTAGGTCAAAATTTTAAAACAACTTAGTTTATTAGGGCATGATCTAATTAAATTGTCAATATTCATTTTTCTTAATTATTCACATTATTCTATGTAATCTATCCAGTTAAGTACCTTGAATAATGTTAGCTAAAAATTAGGAGCATTAAATGGACCACTAAAATAGCTAGAGAAAGAGTAGAGAGAGAATGTATTAAACAATTAAAGTTGTATTGTTTTTTTCATGGCTGAGAAAATAGACACGCATGAAATAATGTGCAGGACCACATATCTCTCGTAATAAATGAGAGAGTACGAAGTACAATCGCTTTGGGCAAACGTGCTTAGCATCTAAATAAACTCTTTCCTCGGTTAAATCTATCAACATCCCATGAATTTATTTCCTCACTCCACTAGCTGTTAAAAAATTTAAACACTCCATATTTTTTTTTACCACACCATTTTATTTTGTACTTATCCTTATATACTTTAATTCATTTTTAGTGTTATTAATTCCACATTCGTCTTCAATATTATCATCTTCATTTCCTTCATCAATTCATGATTTATTTTTCTCTACTTTACATTTCTTCATTTTATCCAAGTGATGTTATACCTTTCAATCGACACAACATATTTGGTAAATTCTTAACGTGTAACGTACGATGCACTAAATTTTGATTGAATCCTAGTGCATGATGCATTAGGTAATAATTGAATCCTAGTGCATGAGGCATTAGGTACTGATTGAATCCTAGCGTATGATATCTTAAATTTTGATCGAATCCTATTGCGTAACACATTTGGTTTCGATCGAATCCTAGAACATGACAAACTAAGTTTCAAAAGAATTTGTATCACACTTAGTTTTTTATTCTTTATTGCTGTAAACAAAAATTATGTTTATTGTAAATTGACAACAATCAAGTAGCTTTGTCAATCCACTGATCATCATCTTCGTAAGTAGCCATGAAAATAAAAGTGCTGATTATTCTTTTTATTTGCCTTAACATTAAAAAAGATACATAATCCGACAGCGGAATATAATTGTAACTAAAATTTTATTAGTTTTAATGGGATGTGTCAAGAAAATAATGTGGTGCTAATAGAATTAGGATATTTCCTCTATCAGTGTCCTTATGTGAAATTTAAGTTTACGTCAAAAATCTCTTATTGGTTCAAAGCAGCTGAAAGTTGAGACCACAAAATTTATTCCTTGAACTTGCTTATAAACAGATGCCAAAATTCTTGTCATACAAGAAATCCATGTTCAGAACATAACTTATTAATATTAAAAAAGAAAAGAAAAGGCAACACTGAAAAGATTTGACGTGCTCCCAGACTTTAATCTGGTAATAAACAGATCAAATATATTTCTTTTCTTACGTAAGAAAGCTCAAAGAATTCTTTCAATTCCAAAAACTTATCAAATACAAGCGAGTCCCTAAAAGCTTCGGTAAGGTCGTCTTTTGGATGAACTAACTTATGGAAGCTCTATTTGTATTGTTTGGAAATTTCCCCTGTAAGCTTATCCATGAACTGATATTTCCTCGCCCAGCTCCAACCTGGATTGCTCTGCAGTATTCAAAATAAATAATTATATATAACAATAAAGATGGAAACAATGATAGGTACATATATAACATTTTTTTTTCACTTCATTCATAAGGTTTTTGAAATGATATGATTTCAAATATGAAGCATCTCCAAGGTCCTTGCTCCTCAAATTTACATTATATATAAAAATGTTCATAACATACTCCCAGTGCATGAATTTAGTTATGTAAAAATAGCAGAAGCAAAACTCGGATTTGCCGTTTATTATTGATTCAGTATATAGAGTGCATTGATGCATCCATTCTACATGTAAACAAGGCAAGCAACTATTGTCAAAATAAGCTTGTATGTGGAAAATTGAAAGATTATTCCAGTAATGCATGTTAAAGTAAAAGTTAGATACTTTTAGAAAGCACAACATGCATAGCAGATAAGATGTAATATTAGAAAATAATTCATAATTAAGACCTTTAGAATATCAACCGCAGAACCATAAAAATATCTTTAGTGATATTAGAACCTTCTTGGAGGAAGAAAGATGTGTTATTATTCTCTTCATATTAAAATTTCGCATCATGCCTGGATATATATAGCTGTAATTATGCTACTTTCTCTCCAAATGACAATTGGTTTACACATATACATATATGAATGTATGTATGTATATGTATGTGTATGTGTGTACGTGTAACATGCATGTGTGAAAGAGTTCCGTACACCCCCTCTTCGCTACATCTCATCTACACACACCCCTTTGATTTTTAGAGTCACACAATCCGGAATCAAAAGGAAATTTGCATATAGTTCTTACATGCCTCAAGATCGGCCCTACAAAAAGTTGTTAACTTGAATAATCCTAACATATATTCAAAATAATATTAAAAATCCACAATCAAAATAAGTATTTAACGGTTAATATTAACTAAGTATTTCGACATGTTAGAAATTTCAAGATGATCGTATTTTTTGTGGACTTTAAAATTTCATTTGATTCTGAACAGTTTAACACTAAAATCTGTAGGGGTGTAGAATATGATGTGGCAAAGAGGGGTGTAGCGGATCATACATACATGCATACATACAGTAACGAGGCTAGATGAGGTAAGCAACTACTCTACCCAAGATTTTGAAATAATAATAATTACCAGTGTATAATAAATAAAGAATTCTGGTCACATGTTATTTATAAAATGCAACTTAAATCAATATTTATTACTTATATATATGTGGTTCGTACATTTCAAAGTGATAGAATATATAACTCAATGGGTATTGCAAATATAAATTAGTTTGGGATAAATAACATTTATCATCTTAGTTTTATTAATGATTACCGTACACATACACATATGACTAATTCATTATTATTGCTTTGTTTTATGGATATTTTGCGAACAAAAATTGTACCATGTGCTTTTGATAACAATTCAAATGTTTCTCACATTGTCTTAAAACATGATTCAAATTTGATTTCTCTAGTTCCCATCAACTCTTGTGGAACTGTGAGGTTACTTTTATTATTATTGAAGTTTGACTATCCAAAAATTACTTTATAACCTTCCGCCCACTGCAACTGGAAAGTCTGGTTTCGTCACTGCATACGCACACGCGTGCACGCACACACATCGTGCACATGCACACACAATATTACTCAGCAGAGAAGGCAGCCCTTATTTCTAAATTTCCAGAGAAACAAAAGTAAAGCTATTGAAGTATGAACTAATAGACAAACTTACAAATGATAGGTGAGCGTTTATTTATACAGTGAAAGGAGACGTAATAACTGAAGAACGAAACTAACCTGAAGTGAGAGAACAGCACGATCAGTGAACCTCTTCACTGAAGAAGGCACATTCTGCGGTATGGTTTGTGCCACTCTATCCAGTTCTTGCATCTGTTGTTTTGATGCTACTCTATCAGACCCAGCATACATATCGATGAGTTCTTTCATAGCTGGTAGCCTTTCCATTAAATCTTTAATTATTTTCTGTATTATAAAATGCAAGATTAGAATTTTTTTGATAAATTAACCTCTAATGACAAGCCTAATGTTTACACGGTAAAACCTCTGTTATGTACATAAAATAGCGATGAAACTGAAAAGAGAATCCATAATTAAAAAGAAAAAGAAAAAAAGAAAGATATACTAATGTATATCTAATATCTGTTCATTTAATCCCAGATAAGGTCAAAAATTTAAAAGTTAGATGAGGTTACAAATCATACTAAAAGTCATCAAAATAAATCTTTTTACTGGAGTTCAGGTAATTATATGTTAACTATCAAAATATGTTTCTACTGACAAAGATATTATGCTAATATTGCAGCTCTCGTGTTCTTTAACTTAATATGAGAAATAAGTTGCAAAATATAAGACTAAAATATAGGAAATTCCTTGTCACTAATATTTCCCTTGACTTTCCCGACTTAAAGATTTAGAACGCTAGGGCATGTCTGGATGGCCCGATAACAATACAATTTTGATGTTTTTAAAATAAAAATTAACCAGAAATGTAACAAAACATAATAAAAGGTACTTGCAGCTTTTCACAGTCGCATTAATTTCAAAACTACCTTTTCTACAACATAATGCCAAGGGGCAATTGGTTTAACTAAAATATATTTTATACACGGATCATCTTTTTGTAGCACAGTCAAAATAAAGATTAGTATTCACCCTAAAAACATATACATTACTATCTTCCAATGACATGCATATATAAGATAATGATTCGAAATTATTGTCTCGCAGACGCAACAAGCATGCTACGTTAAACGTTAGACTAAAATTTGAATTATTTATTGAATTCTCACTTCAGAAAAAGGAAACTAACCATGCGGGGTTTATATATTTCAACATAATATTATATACGCAAATTAAATCAATTCAAATACACTTGCATACACCACATATGTAAAATACAAATATACATGGAGCAAAGAAGTGCATCGTTATGCTAAATGGATCTAGTTCAACATCATACTGACTCATAACATAAGAGCAATGTAACACCATTTAAAAACAACTATAGAGAAATGAACTGATAGTAGTTCACAACTGCATCCTAAAAAGGTTGTCATAAGTTATCCATATCATTTATTCATAAAATGCAAAATTTTGGATACAATATAGTTTCAATTATATGGTCATCTCATCCGAGAGATTTAAAGACCATGTAAAGATTGAAGTTGGCTGTTCAGATATGAAAAGTGGGAAGTAGCACAACCATACTGCAATCTAGTGAAACCAAATCAAGAAGACAAATAACAATGGTTTAGTGCTTATTCAGTTTATGCTACTTAAGAAAATAAAAGAACAGGTCCAGGCATGCAAGAAGCATGAAATGGATGGATGCATAGGAATAAGCTCCATGTATTATGAATGCAAACCAAACTATTATTTTATCATGTGCTAATTTTACCATAGACAAGCATCTTGTTTGTTTGTTTTTCTTTTTTGATAGTTTGGTGCAATTTGTTAATAATGGGGATACGAGAATCTTTACAAAGACTTCATATCAGATTATACTACTATAGTAGCATCAAGAGATTAAAATCCTTACTAATATACATATGAACATTTTCTTCTCCTCTTATCCTGTGCTGTATATCACATTGTACTACTACGATGGTTTCCATACTCAGAAATATTACAAATGTATAAATACGACCAAGGGAATTGTTCCCCGTGCTTGTGGATGTAAAATAGAAACAGTTTTTTTGGTCAATTCATACATTTATGCAATCTTTTCGACTTTTGTGAGTATATGTAATATGTGGTTGTCAATCACATAACACTGCACAAAGAATTCAAAAACTATGCAAACGAGCCCTCTATAATCAACTCAAGTGTACACGTGATTGCCTACCTGTTATTTATATCAATCAAGATAAAGTATAGAAGCGTGCATCGACCATAGATACAACCTATATTCAGCTCAGTACTTGGAAAAAAGATATTGATGATGAAATAGTATCCATACCTCCCACTCTTCTTGACTTTTGACTCCTTCGTATGCCATCAAGAACGGCTTAACCTTTTCAAATACCTCTTCAATAGACATTGGTGGATTATCGTCCATATCAGGATTCTCAAACCCCACCAAATATTCTGGTTCATATTCAATCTGCAAAATAACAAAGCACAAAAGATTTATCACAGAACATGTAAATAGCGGTGTAAATGTTATTAAACTCAAAATTAAGATACAGCAAACAGGAATATATGTTTATATCAATGGCAAAGTTTCGCGTATGGCAAACTAAGAAATTGCATGCATGGTTAAAGTAGCTTCACCTTTACCTAGTTTGAGCGGAAAGCTGAGGACATAAAAGCTAGAGCATATAAAGCAAAATATTTTGCAAGTAAAATTACATAAACATCATATTCTGCTTCCCTTCAACATTTTTTTTTAATCATTGAATTGCAAACACTGGTCTGGAAAATCGAAAACGGCAGGAAGAGGAGAAAGTTGGAATATGTGGTTCCCATAATCTATTTCTTCATATTTTCTTCTCTTAAGCGGGATGTAAACATTCTAAGGTCATCAATTTATTAAGGATAAACTGCTTACTCGAAAGAGAAACATGAAATAATTTGGTACCTTAGTCGTAGAACATGATAAAGCTGAACTGAATTATTGTTGTATCTGAGGATTCAATACAACAGAGTAAATAGCGAGAGAATGATCTTTGTTTTTTTTTTTTTTACAAAGATCACTAAATTTACAGTGGAACAAAAATCTTCTGGTATAGACTTATGCTTTTTACGTATCATAAACTTACAATTTTTCTGCCTTCTGTTCCTTAATGTTCCAATACACATAAACATCAACTAACCCAAGCTACTACCTAGGTTTTAAATCTCGGATTTCGCTTGCGTTTCGTTTCGGGCCCCGCTGCTAGCTTTCTGGTTACTGGACTACTTTCTTGCGGCTGAAATCGGCTGGCTATGCTACTCTTTTTGTTTTGCTACCGGCAGGACTGCAGCTACGACTACATGCGCATCTAGGCAGTGGCTTGGAAGCAAGCTACCTTGACCATCTTCCGAAGTTCTAAATAATCTACTGATCAAAGGCTTCCGTAATTCTACACACAATATCTCGTATCGGACGATATGTAGACGAGATGAATGCATCTCGGGTGCACAACTCGGATTGACATTTCGGAATTTAAAGTCCATCTTGAAACTATCTCGGATTAACTTAACCGTCTAAAATTGAAAATTTAAAGATTTTTATGATAACTAGTATCTAAATATTAACTTACTAACATGCATAGTTCACAGAAAACAATAATTTTAATTTTTCTTTTTAGGGAGAGTGTTAACATGATTGATTTGGTATCACTTCAATGGATTCTACTCATTTGAATAATAAAAATAAAAAATAAACAAAAAATCATCTATTTTTTCTCATTCGTTAGGAAATAAAAAAAGAATTAGAGGGCTATAAAAAAGTCATTAGAGTGCAATTTTTTTGGACCCACATAAAAAATAAATGAAATATGTAAATGAAAAAAAAAATAGGTATGAGATCTTCTATTGAGATTTACCTCAAATTCCGCACAAGAACTTAATATATTGGACTAGATTATCAAAAAAGATAGAAACAAAATTTAATATCTCGTTAAGCTAAATCTTGTCTAGCTAAAGTTTGAAAATAGATCTCAAGCGAGATCTCCAATAGGATAAACGAGATTTGAAACAGTGGTTACAGCTAAGTTTTGTTATTTATAGAAAAAAAGCGCTTTATGTCCACTGATGCATGAATTATTAAACCTGAAGGCCACCGAGCATTGATGTAATAGAATATATACAAATATATGATAAAAAGGTCACCATCTATAGAAGTATTATTGGCAACAATAGCATAAAAGAGCACCCCAGGCACAAAATATAAACATGGACTTGCACGCCTTTTCAAGAAACAACAAGAACACAAAAGACATGTAGGGATGACAATGAGGCGGGTCTAAACCCGGTAGACCTATCCATGTTTTGACCCATCAAGACCTGCCTCATCGGGTCATCGGAGTGGATAGACCCATGACCCTCTCTTCGGAGCTCCGGATTTAGGGTCAGGTCGGGGCTTGGCTGACCACTCCCAACCCTACATGCACTACTAATATATCGTGAAGTCGCTTTATTGCTATAATTATGGTTTGTTAATCTTTTTTACACGTGTGGTTATATCATGGATATTATCATGTTCATTTAACAAGTTATAGGATGTTTATAGTATCAAGTTGCATCATTGATAATTATACGATAACATATACATATGTTTTGAACTATCATTCTACATCTCATTTTTATTATTTTTTCATTATCATTGTAAAAATATTGTGATTCATATTTAATGTATCATTTAGTGACGATCTTTCTTACAAATAAAATAAATAAATATATGTACATTAATATACAATTATGAATGCACACATAAAGCCTTACCGGATTTTTTTTTTTTTTTGGGGCGGGGGGGTCTACCCTTACCCGTATGAGTTCCCGGTTCCAAGCAAAAATCTAAACCCGCACCGGGTTTACATGGCGGTCTGGGTCAGGGTTTAAAATACCCGGGGTGGGTCTGGGGCAAAAAATACCCACCCCAACCCGCCCGATTGCCATCCCTATAGACAGACATTAAGAATTTAATAAAAGAGAAGTTCTTTTAACTATTTTTTAGTGAAGCTTCTTGCCCTTACCATTGGCATTTATTTGAACACCCAAACTAACACCTCTATCTTTGTGACAAAAATTACTAGATCTAATGAAAACATAGAACCACTCAACGTAAACAATAATTCCAATCCAAGTGATGATTGTAATTAGTAACAAATTTAATGGCACAAAGGCTCAAGAAGTCAAAATCAAAGTATTATTGTTTGTTGCGATACCATTAAGCAATTGCAACATAAACTTACCAAATTATTCGTATGCAATGCGTCGAGATACGCATCCTCAACTGGACTTGGCAACACGTTAGCAGCAGCATCCTCAAATACCTGCTCAACCAACTTCATCTTCTCCTCCTCCATCCTCTTAACAAACTTCTCCCCATCCGCCTTATCTCCTACATACAATTCAACATCATCATCCTGGTCTCCCCTTCTTCCTCTTCCTCTTCCGCGTCCCCTCCCTCTCATTCCCCTCCCCATTCCCCTTCCTCTTCCTCTGCCTCCTCTTCCCCCTGCTGCTCCAATGGATCCTACAGGCCCACTGGGTCTACTGGCTGCACCAGGCCCACTGGGTCCACCTCTTGAAAGCACCTCCATTGCCTTCTTTATGGCCTCCTCCCTACTTAGTTTCACAGCAGGGGAAGAAGCTGTATCTGCACCCCTATTTACAGGGGCACCTGCATCTGCATCTGCAGTTCTATTCGCAACAGGAGCACCAATGGGTAGGCGTGGTCGAGCATGCCTATTAGTTTCAGAAATGGGTGCGGGTTCAGATGACGGAGCTTTGCCACGCCCGCGTCCAGTAACAAGTGACTTCAAATGTCGGAATCCATTAAAATCCGGTTTCTCGTCAGGGTTATCAGAGGTGGACTTACTTGGGGTGAAAGAGTATGTTTGCTTCGGGGTTTGGTTATCGGCAGCTGGTTGTACACTAGAGTCCAACTTTGATTTTTCTGGTGCGTCATCAAATTGAGATTTGTTAGGAGTGAAAACGAATTGCTTTTGAGGGGGAGGGTTTTCGACTGAAGCACCGCGGCCTACGCCACGACCAAATGAGGGGAAATTTTGAGTGAATGGGATGGCGCCGCCGCTGCCTCGGCCATGTCCAACAGGAGGGAGATCGTGAGATGGAGAGTCGGAAGGAGGCGAAGGCGGTGAGGATGGTGGAATAAAGCCTCGACCACGACCACGGCCGCCGGAGCTGAAGGTGGAGTAGGTGAGTGACGAGGCTGGGAAGAGGAGATTAGGGTTTGGGAGATTTCTGTTTAGTGCTTTCATGGTGTTTGAGAAAATGCGATACAAATGAAAAAGATGAAATTTGCTGGTGACAAGTTATCTTAATGACCTCAAAAAGGAAAATGTAGAGGATTGTCCCATAACACAAATCTTTCTTCTCAGTAAACGCATCTCCAATCAATTACGGGCTGAATATTCAGTTCAGTGGGCTGAATATTCAGTTCAGTGGGCTGAATATTCAGCCCGTAATTGGGTGGAGTCGCCCAATGGCCAGGCGCCCATTTGATGGGCGCCTGAGCTTTAGGCGCCCATTTTATGGGCGCCTGAGGCCAGGCGCCCATAAAATGGGTGCCGCCCCCCCCCCCCCCCCCAACCCTCATTTCTCTTCACTTTTCGTTTTGAATTTTTTTTAAAAATTAGAAAATTTATCCAAAATGTCGCCGCGTCCAACCAAAATCGTCCGAAGAACGGTTCAGATAAGCAAGCAGGACCACTACACGTTCCGCCACCGCCTGAAGTTTCACCAGACGATCTACGTGTTTTACATGAGCTGCCAGATGGTTATCGGCATAGAGCCGAAACCGTTTTGACGAACATACAGGTATTAATCAACCCTTACTATAACTTGTTATTTTAATTTGTACATTACATACTCATATTAAATAACTCTTACGCTATCAAAAATTGTTGTTTCATTAACTATCTATAGGACCATTACATTCACTGTCGGGGTAGTTGGGCTAAGTGCATTACCCAGTTTTATGACTATCTTCCTGGTCCTATTATTGAGAGGCTACAGGCTAGCCCTTTTGGTCTATTTTTGTCGATTAGGCATGTTCAGTCCTTTGATCAACCTCGCATCCAGGCATTAGCTGAGAGGTGGTGGCCCACCACGCATGCGTTTCATTTTTCAGATTTTGAGCTTGGTATCACCCAGTTGATTTCTACATGTTCACTGGGATTGAGATTGGACGACAGGGTCTTCGACCTTTTCCATTCGATGATTTATACGAGTCGCTCAATTTGTATACTGTTTTTTTACCACTGATAGATGTTACCTGCGTCTCTAGTGGTTCTGTTAAGTTGACGTACTTGCAGCATTACATCACCAGTTATATAGCTAGAGCCGATATGATGGATGCAGTTACTAGAGCATTTTTGTTGTACCTGTTTGGTTCGACCTTTTTTTCGAACCAAAAAGGTACGGTTAGACTTGGCTATTTAGCTTCCCTTGCCCGATTAGACCAGCTACATACTATCGACTGGGGCACGACGATATTAGGCACCCTATATACCGCTCTAAATTCATTTGCGCTTGGCGATGTCAGGCAGATGTATGCTTTTTGGTATATTTTGTCGTTATGGTACTACGAGTACACGGCAAACATGCATCCCCGCATCCAGGACACGGCTAGTCAGGCTGCTGAGCATTACTTCCCTAGGATGAGACGATGGGAGACCATGCAGTACGTACATCATGTCCCCTTAGGTGTACGGCATGACTTGATGGAGGCTAGGTCACAGCTGGATATGCGTAGTCGTGGTAACATCATTCGGACTCCTTGGGCCTCACATTGGACTCATCTAGCAGATGCAGGTCTTCTGGTGGACGACCATCCCTTGATGGTTGCGTATTCAGTATCTAGACGTAGGGTTGCTTTGCATACGCCTGCATTTATGCCTATGTGGTATTTGGGAGAGAGATGTGCTTATCAGATTACGGGTGATCGTCGTATACCATACGATTCTTTATCCTGCGAGGACATTTTGGTAGACATAGGGTGATCGGTGATCAGTACTTACATGCTCTACGACAGGCTGGATGGGTGGATAGTAGTACTTTTTTCATCAATGGGGATTACGACGCTTATTGGGCTAGAGTAGCACCCCGTAGATTCATCGTACCAGATTATGTTCGTGGGGTCAACTCTGATCATTTAGGACCTCATCTGGCAGCCGGTAGAGTTCAGGTACCGCAGGTTTCATTCCGATTCCGTCACAGTTCTCCCAGGCTCCCATGCAGTTGGAGCTTGATACCACTTTTAGAGCGTATGAGTTGACAGGTACTTTGATTGAGCAGCCTTTAGTCTTTCCAGATCACCCCGACTATCCTGGTGTGCCTTCAGTCGGGTTATATCCTCCGTATGAGGTACGTTTGTTGTTTACTGTCATTTTTCCTTTATTTTATGCTTGTTTTTTTATTATGGCTTTTGTCATCTTTATGTAGTATGCTGCTAGATTGGATCAGGCCAGAGTAGGGTTTGGTGTGTTTCGCGATATGACTCTTGCACATACACACGCCATGCATGATATGTACATGCAGCATACACAGATGCTAGAGGCTCATATTGATCAGCTATCAGCTAGACTTGCTGTATATGAGCCTTTCGGATCACAAGGCGGAGGTGATGTTGGTCCCAGTGGGTATGGTGCTGGTGGTTTAGATGAAGACGGTGGGGATGATGAGGATGAGGGGGATGATGGTGATGGGGATGACGAGGATGACGATGTAGACGATGATGATGATGATGGAGATGATGATGATGCTGGTGACGGAGATGAGGATGATGACGGTGACGGAGATGGTGATGACGGTGATGATGCTGACGATGACGACGCTGCCTCCCTTTAGTTGTATACTTTTTAGTTTATGCGTACGAGTATATGTACTTAGGTCATTGTTTCAGTATATTGTGTATTATTTATATGCTGTCACTTTCTTGGATTTTGGATTATAATGCTCGTGGTTACTGTGAATTCTATATGTCTGTGAGTACTGTGACTTATACATGTTGGTGTATATTATTATTTGTAGGTGTCCGTTTAAATACGAACTATATGTTGGTGTACAATGTGAATACTTTATGTTCGTTTAACTAGTGAATGATTCAAACATAGAACACTTATAAGAAACGACACAGTAATAATAGACTGCACATATGAAGAAACTAGACGTGACGATTAAACTGCAACTCCTGTACAGACAGTCCAAGACGTCTTATCTCATGTTCTAGTTCATTTGCGTAGGTTATGCCCGTTGGACATAATGGATCATCCAACCATTCCGCGTAATTGCAACCATTCGGCCAGAATTGACATAGTTGGATTCGACGGCCAATATTTTCTCCATCCGCACGCACTACAACTTCAACTTCAAACCCGCACAGACAACAAACTAGCTGCGATTCAACTTCTTGCTCAGTGGGAGGTTGAACTACTTGATCCAGGTTCTCATGTTGTTCATATGCCATACGTACAACATTTTGTTCGTATCGCGGTTCGACCACTTTCTGAAGTCTCAGGTGCTCAAGGTTTGGAAAC
Source organism: Allium cepa (assembly GCA_030765085.1). NCBI lineage: Eukaryota > Viridiplantae > Streptophyta > Magnoliopsida > Asparagales > Amaryllidaceae > Allium > Allium cepa. Next base: position 105,241,366 of record CM060942.1, on the reverse strand, counting down.
TGACTACGGACATCTTCATAGTGTTGTTCTTGATAATCGATAAGCCAATCCTCATCAGTATGTAGACTTTTCGTAGGCATGTAACCTGCATCTGAATCGATAGAAGAAGGCCAAGAAGGCATTGCGATGAAGAATTTATTGTTGTGAGTGTGGAAGAAAATGATTATGAATGATGAATAAGTAAGGCAGAAAGAGAATATATAAACAATACACTTTTGGTCGCAGTACTTTTTGATCTGACAACATACATTACACTAGGGCATATTCAAAAACAAACATTAGACATAGGCATTAACTTTGACAACAAAAGCAGACATTATCATTTGAAAAGACAATTCAAAAAGCTCATGATACATTAACGAACGTTACATAACCAACTATCAATACTGTTATCTTAAGGCCATCCAAATCTTTCTAGCCAGTTTTGACGTATGAAGTACGCATCATGGGCAATGAAGGGCGTGCCATATTTTAAATTGTATCGACCGTCATAAGTCGAACGTGTTGTCTCAAACACATTTTCCAATATTACCTCGTTAATAATCTTTGTGTAACGCGTGCATGCCCTAGTAAAGTTTTTGTGTGCAGTCCTGACCTCTTGAGCCGTACGTCTGACTTGAGAGCCCACATCGTTCTTGTACAGGTCAGCCAGAGTGTCCCAAAAATTAATTGCCATTGACTCCTGATTATCGCACTTCTCATCGGTTTGAATGTAGTATTGCATAAGCAACTTCAATTCATGAGACGTAAATGTCATGTTGGACATTGTAATTTGAATAATGATAGGTTTGTAAATGATTTAAACGTATAACGATTTGTGAATTTATATAATAGATAATGAGCAGAGAATCTTGACCGGCAAACGAACGTGGGTACAGTACGTGATTAGATCGCACACTGACACACCCTCTATCCACTAAACATAGCAGAGAATCTTGACCGGCAAACGAACGTGGCTACAGTACGTGATTAGACCGCACACTGACACACCCTCTATCCACTAAACATAGCAGAGAATCTTGACCGGCAAACGAACGTGGCTACAGTACGTGATTAGACCGCACACTGACACACCCTCTATCCACTAAACATAGCAGAGAATCTTGACCGGCAAATGAACGTGGCTACAGTACGTGATTAGACCGCACACTGACACACCCTCTATCCACTAAACATAGCAGAGAATCTTGACCGGCAAACGAACGTGGCTACAGTACGTGATTAGACCGCGCACTGACACACCCTTTATCCACTAACCATATAGATGTCATACTTGTTCACCATAATTTACTCTAACAAAACATTCAAATATCAGACAACTATCCTCAAATATCAAACAATGTCTGGAAATTTACTAAAAGCTGTATTGCTTTGCGACAGCGACTCTGAAAAAGAAGCGTATGCGTTAGCGCATCAACAGGAGGAGGAGGAATTGATGGAGATATATCGTGAAGCATACAGATCAACTTCTGGAAAACATGGTGGTTCCGTAGTGGGTAGGAAATATATCAACCGTAACCAGCAAGCATTTCACAAAACACTACTGCAAGATTACTTTGCCCGTGATCCAACTTACGGTCCAGAGACATTCAGACGACGATTCAGAATGAGTCGACCATTATTCATAAGAATTCTCGAAAGTATTCAGCAGAATAATAATTATTTTGTTTTTAAGCAGGACGCCGCAAAAAAACATGGTTTGAGTGGGCATCAAAAGATGACTGCAGCTTTGAGAATGTTAGCATACAGTACACCCGCCGATGCCTTTGACGATGCATATCGTATTGCAGAGAGTACGGCATTGGAAAACCTAGATCACTTCTGCCAGTCAGTTGTGGATATTTATGGGACGGAATATCTTCGATCTCCAAACGAGGCAGATGTAACTCGCTTGCATGAAATGCATGAAAGCAAGGGCTGGCCTGAAATGCTTGGAAGTCTAGATTGTATGCATTGGGAGTGGAAGAACTGTCCAAAAGCTTTTCACGGAGCATATAACGGCAAGGAAAAAAAACCAACAATCACCTTAGAAGCAGTTGTCTCTCATGATTTGTGGATCTGGCATGCTTTCTTTGGAATGCCAGGTTCTCTTAATGACTTAAACGTTGTCGAACGATCTCATTTGTTCAACGATTTGGCGCAAGGTAAGTCAACTCTCATATCATTTACTCTTGGTCAGAACACATATGACCATGGATACTATTTAGGAGATGGAATTTATCCCAAATGGAGTACGATTGTGAAGACATTTGCAAACCCAATGACGGCAAAACAGAAACAATTTGCTGCGATGCAGGAAGGACAAAGGAAGGACGTAGAAAGGGCGTTTGGGGTCCTTCAAGCAAGATTTGCAATGGTAAGCAATCCATGTAAATTATGGAAGAGATCAAAAATGGCTACAATTATGTTATGTTGTATAATTCTGCATAACATGATCATTGAAGATGAACGCGGTATGGATTATCCTGATTTCGAGTATGAGGGGGCAAGACAACCACCCGAACTGTTTCGCACAACCACGTTACGAAATGAAGAACAGTACGCAATTCATAACGATGATCATGAGGTATATCGTAATGCAGCTATTCATAATAGACTCCAAAGGGATTTAATGGAGCATATTTGGAATTCTCATGGAAATCAGTAGTTGAAGATGTGGATCTTTGTTTAATTACATATATTTGCCTTTTTTATTTCTATAACGAAGCGTGTAATGCTTCAATTATTATGTTTGTAATGTCATTTATGTTTGATGAAGTAAATCTATTATGGGCATATACACAATGCATCGAAAAAATGATATACCATTAAATATTGTTAAACCGAAAATAACACTTGATTACCTAAATGAACTAAAGGTACATGGAAATGTAAACTACAATAACTAGAAATATCAAATTAATACGTCAACTACATATGTTTTGTTCCAGATCTACTCTCAACAATGCGCTGTTTGTACTCCATCCAATATTGCAATGTAATTGGATCCATTCCGGTGACATCCTTTTCCATTACTATGGTCTCTTGGCATTGCCGCTCTAGCTCAAAACGACCCTTCTCAATCTCAGTCAATTCTTTTAACACGGCAAGCTTTTCTACACTTCCTTTTTGACGTTCTGCATTTTCTCTTGCATGTTTTTCATGCATTAGGGTTAAACGAGAATCGATTTGAGATTGAACAGCAATTTTCTTCTTAGCTGCTCGTTGCCCCATCGGCCTAGCGTCCTCATCAAATGCGGGAACTACTTCTTCGTCTTTGATATCTTGGCATTCATTTGAGGCCATATGAGAAGAATTGCTTGGGCTAGAATTGTAAGTAGACTTACTTGCTTTTTTCTTCCCCTTTGACTTCGTCTGCACATCTCTTAAGCCTTTTGCGGTGTTTGAGTTCCATTTTTGTTGACTAACAAGCAAGTCATAGCAGTTTGCAAACTGATAGTAGTGGGGTTTCTTTGTACCATTTTCTCTTGGAAATAATTTCAAGAACTGATCGTTCGCCATTCTCTTCTACAGAAACAGAAAAAAAAATCAAATATTAACAAAGTGATTAGAAATGAATGTAAATTAAAAATGTGATTTTACAAAACGCTACCAATTTAGCTTCTCCACCCATTCCACTTGGATTTGCTGTTCTTATTTTGTGGATCTGCGACTCGTAGAATTGTGTTTGTCGATTAATCTTCCCAAAATGACCCGTGATTGCAAACATTGATCTCGTTTTTTCAACATGTTTTTTATTGTACGCACTCATGACTTTTGCCCAAAACGCCTCTCCACTTTGGTCGTTCCCCTTTACCGAGTCGTTAGAAAAATGACAATAAATATAACACAAATCCTTATCTTCATCGCCAGACCATGGAGCGGAAGAATGGAACGATAGAGGGGGGCGGTTTGGGGAATTCCATTTTGAAAGGGTTGAGAATCTAAATCCCAGCTATCCATATTCATCGCTTCGGTATATGATTGAAACGGATGAGACATACTTTCAATATTAAGGAACTGAGAATAAAATTGTAATAGAAGAAGAGATGTGTGTATTACAATCTGGATAACATTCTGATATATGTAGTGAAATCATAAATATGACCGTTTATAGCCGTTGTAATTGAAATATGACCGTTTATAGCCGTTGTAATTTGAAATATGACCGTTTATAGCCGTTAGGGGTGAAAATGGGGGAAATATGGCTGGTAGGGATGGATATTTGGGGGATTGGGCGCCCATTTAATGGGCACCCAAGCCCAGTTTAGGATCCTGAATCGGATCCTGAACGTTAACCTTAATATTAAGGTTGAATTGAACGATTGGAATTTTTTTTTTGCGCAAATTCAGCAAGTAATTGGACGATTGGAGATGCCCTAAGACGTATATATCATATGCAACTCTCCAAGTCTTAGGCTAGAATCAAGAGCAGCAAAGTTATATAACAAAATTTTATTACTAAATGTATGGTAAATATATTGTGAAAAACCAATTATAAATTAAATTATTTATTATTCTTCATGCATATAATTCTTCTAAACTTAATTGATTTTACCATTTTGTTAATACGAATGTGATAACAGATAATGAAATTGTTATTTTTTAGGTTTTTCAAACATTTCAATGAATTTTTATTAATTGAATTTATTTAAATAGTCTAAACTTAATTATTTAGTTAATTTAAATATATACGCTTAAATGCAAAATGGTACGGAACTAGCGAGAACACGGTAAACAATCTAATAGAACATTGTGAATAATCAGAAATTTTAACCTATCAGATTTCAAAATAAAACATTACAAGTGTTCAAAAGAGGGACAACGCTTTGTCTAAACCGTCGTACCTCTGACTATTTGAGATAAATGAAATATAAATTAAAGTTGTTTCTATTGTTCAGTGTATAACTCAAAATTTTACTTTTTTCATATTTTTTAATTTAAGTGTAGTAGACATATTGAATATTTTACATAATATCGTCTCTTCCATGAAAATTAACACCAACAACAATAATATCGCATCAAATTATACATTACTTAAGGTAGACGACATCTAAACTAAAATTAGTATAAAATTCAAGGAAAACAACAAAATTAGAAGCTTGTTCTCGTTCCGCTATAGAAGAAAGAACACATGAGGGGTGAGAGAAAGTTGTGAAAATTTTGGTAATAAGGGGGTTAACTCAGCAAAGCAAAGGGTATACTAATGTTTTCATTTTTAAGGAGCTACTGAATGTTTAGCGGGGTTTAAATAGGAGTATCTATTTTTTATGTTGGAGTTGTTAAAGAGATAATTGATATGGCTAAGAGAAACGAAAGTCGAGGACGAAAGTATAGAAAATGATAAAATTTATATGGGGGAATTTTCGTCTTATACCTAATGTGCAACACAAATTTACAATCCACATTTTCACATGTACTCTCTTCATTTTCTCTGTTTATTAAAAGAACTACCCAACCAATTCATCTTTCATGATTCTCTCCCTTCAATGCTGTTAATTTCATTTGAAAATATATTAAAATATCAACAGATTAGATAATTACGTACATTGATTTATACTCAAGCAAAATGTAGGATCCTAAAAACCCTTCAAAAATCGCTACGACTGTAACTATAAGGAAATACATATCATTGTTGAAGTTTTAAATAGAATGAGATAGTGAAGATTGATATGGAAAGTTAGAAGGAGATTTAGATGGGTTTCCTCCATGACAATAATTTTTTGATTGGGAGATTATGATATAAGGTTTGGAAACAAAGAGAATAAAAGAAAAACATTTTAGTTAAGGACCACTAGTTTAAGTGGTAGGTGTTGTAGCATTGTATATTGAGGTTCGAGAGGTCACGAGTTTCAACCCTCAAAATGAGTATTATCCTTATTTAATATACTTAATTTTATAACTTATTTATTGGTTTTATTCCTTTCATTCTTATTATTATTACCAGAGGCATCTCAAAAATATGTCACTTTCATTAAATATTATATATCAAAAATGTAACAAACGAAATTTGAATAAAGACGCGTTTAGTTATTTAAAATAGCTACAGTAAATATGATCGTACAATTTGTTCTTAGATTTTGGGAGAAATTTATAAGAGATTGAAAAATGTTAAATACTCCAAACGAACCAAGTTATTTTAAACTATATCAGATAAAATGACTTTAATTAGATCAAATTTTGATGCTTGCGAATATAATGAATTAAGGAAGTAAAGTTATCATACAATATAGTAGATATAAATTTGAGACGTTTATGAGAATATAGTAAATCAAGGAAAATTAATTATTTAAATTCTAAAATTATTAGAAAAGGGAAAAATATTAAGTAAGATCCAACTTTAATATACATACATACATACATACATATATATATATATATATATATATGTATGTATGTGTGTGTGTGTGTTATATAAATATAAGTTATTAAGATCAATGTCTGTTATAGTCAAAGGTGTGCATGGATCAATTATCCAATGGTTCAAATCAATCCAATTTATATAAAAAAATGGATTTGAGCTAATTCAATTTAAAAATCGGATCGAATTGGATTGGATTCAAAATATGGAAATCTATTATGGTGGATTAGTTGGCGAATCCTTTTGGTTGAAGCCAATTCGATAATTAATCCAACTTATTTTCGCCAAGGGTTTTCAATTTTCCCTTAGTTTTGATTTGTACTTTTTCATGTTATAATTTAAACTTTAAACTCGCATTTTTTTCTTCTCATATCTTCGTATTCCTATGGTTAACTGTTTAATATTTGTGAAATTTAAACATTTAAGTTATACAAATTTCACTTTATCCAAAATATTATTATTTTAATAGTTAATGTAATATTTTATTGTCATATTAAGAGCTTGTTGTTTTTCCAATATGAGTCACTTAAAATTTATTAATTTAAACGTTTACAAAAAAACATGACCTCAATCAGAGATTAGGAAACAGTAATTTTATAGACATATTTAATTTTAGTTTCACCTTGATAGAGTTAAGGGTGCGTCTTATGAGCAATTATTTAATTGATTATATAACTTAACCCATATAGAGTATCTTGTTTGAAATAAAGCATGTTTTGGTTTTAATTTCTTTTATATATGTTGTTATATAGAGATATAAGTAATGTTTTTTTTGAAATGGTACGTCATATGCAACATGTCACTTGGATAACATATCACATGTCAGTAAACGTTCGAATCACGCTACGTAAGTTTCGAACTTGTGACCTCTCGCACCAAAACCGAATCACTTAACCACTTGGACAATGGTGCTTGTCATATAAGTAATGTTAATTAATTAAATACATATAAGTATAAAATCTAGGATAATAATTTTATCGATTACAGTTACAAATGTGTTTGTAACCATGAGTACTGAATCGATATTTAAATATTTACTCTTCAAAGTTCTAGTCAAGATGTATTGAGAAAATGATATCAAAATGTATGTTGAGACTAGTATATGTAATGCATTCAGTGCGATAGACAGTGAATTACTCATGATCATTAGGGCATCAAGGGATTACATACTCTGGTTGTTTGGAATAATCATAGAACGACTTGACGAGAGTCTCCTATAGATTAATACAACTAAGTCAAAATCAAAGGTCTCATGGTAACAACGTATAATAGTCTTCAAACTTGAGGTTGTTGTCGACCTTAAGTAGTTATGCTATACTTTAACTGTGGTCAACTACATAGCATGAAGACTATGTTACATCCATAGATACATACTGAACCACTTGAAGTCAAACATCACTATTCAAGAGAGGATTTGTCTCCTTCCTTGTAAAAGGTTAGTAGTATTATAATTGATAGTCAACTTAAAATCAACATCTCTGGCTAAAGCAAATCAATAATTGATCAATTTTATTGGGTTGAACCAGTGACTTTAATATAATACACGTAATTAATTAGAGATACTAATAGAGTTTTCTTAGACCAGGCTCAAGGTATATTAGTGTTATTGAAGAAATATGTATAAAATATTGTTACTAGGTGCAACATTATATAGAGTAGAAATTAAATTTTGTTTGAATGATTTGTAAGCGATTGAACTTGTGCCCAATATTATACTTCAACAAAGTTTGTATGGGCTTTAGTATTTAAATCGTTTGAATATTGACCGAGACCGAGTTCATGTCTTGGTGTCAACGCAATCATGTTTTTAATTAATTTCCAAGGTCCATGAATGTAAAATTAATTTATAATTGTTAGAAATTAATAAAATTGAATACAAATGTTGTATTAAATTTTAATGGAATTTTAATTATTTATTTAAAGCCTAAAATTCAACAAAATGATGTATAAAATTATACGATTAACGAACAAGCTTGAATTAATTAAATAAATAAATGATTTAGTAGTTAAATAATCTTGGCTCGTAATTTAGAAGCCCAAACAACATGAATGGCCTGCAGCAATAAGCATAAGAGGCAAGGGACTCGATCTTCTAGGGTTAGAGAGAAATATGCTAAATATTTGTAATATAGACCCTTCCATTATTTATTGACACTTGAACAAACCTAACCCTAGACTCCTAACGTTTGTCGAGTTGCATCCTGTAGCAAATGAAATAGAACAAGGAGTTGAAGGAAGGGAATAACCAATGACCGAGGTGCTCGACGATTGATGGGATCACACTATTTTAGTAAAATTTTATTTGAAGTATATGTGCATACATATCTACATTCATGTATGCTTATCATCTCTATTATGTAATTAGGCCAAAAAACTATTTTCGAAAATTAATAATGATTTAATAGTTAAATAAGTAAATAAAACATTGAAATGCATAATATATATATATATATATATGTATATAAAAATAATTTGCAGCTTATAAAATAAAAATTTAGCTTTGAATATATATATATATATATATATATATATATATATATATATTACACACGCATACATATGTATACACACACACACATATACATAATTACATTTATATATAATAAATGTTTTATCTTTAAAACTTTGTTTTTCCATTTTAATATATAATTTTTTTTGTAGATTTTGAATATATATGCGTGCATATGGAATTTAAAAATATATTTACTCTTGAATTTCAGTAGAAAAAATTATTTTGGAAAATTCAAATTTTTTATAATTCGAATACTTGAAAAATTCAGTAATATATATATATATTATAATTCGAATATTTGAAAAATTCAGTAATATATATATATATATATATATGAAATTTATATTAAAATTTTAGGTATTAATTTTGCTTATGGGTTACAAAGTTAAAAAAAACTTACTTTAATTTTGAAATATTCAAATTATTTTAAATTTTAAAATATATAAGTATTTATAAATAATCAATACAACTACATATTGCATTATTATATCTAAATAATTTATTTTAGATATATTTATATATAAACCGAAAATTATATTAAACTATATATATATATAATTTTAAAATAATGTTGCATTACACATATTTATGTGTGTGTGTGTGAATAAACATTAAATAACAAAGTGGTGGCCAACTTGAAAAACTATTATTAATTTAGATTAATGTGGATATAGATATAATTATAAATGTTTTTATATATATATGACATCATTATTAAACTATGACATTGAACCTATTTACTAACCTTAACTCACAATGGTTAATTGTACATCTATGATATACTTTCACCATATATTATCCTAGGTTAGATTGCTATAATTATCGTTATAATGTTTGTATTGTGGATATAAACAAATTATAATATATAAATAAAAATATTAAACTAAATTAAATTAATAAAAAAAATAATTTTATTATTCCTAGCAAATAAACATAAAAAATAATATACAAATGTAATTAAAATTTAAAAATACATTAATCTCTTTTATTAGTCAATACTAAATATGATTTGGCATATAATTATTATTTATATAAGCACGATATCATGTACAAATTGATAAAATGAATTTTTAATTTCCCCTTTTAACTACATTGCCAATGCCTTGACCTAATGATGGTATTATAGGCCATATTGCGTTGATGTGAATAATTAACTGTCAATAGGGTATTCTTTTAGCAAAATTGACTAGATGGGTGTATAAGGAAAATGTTCTCAAACTAAGGAGAATGCTACTCTAATTAAAGAAAGATTTTATGAACAGAAAACCTCTCAATCTCCTGGCCATTACTTGGCTTGTCCAAGGGGTTCATATTAAGGATATGCTATAATGGAAGGTTTAGATATGTTTCAAGTCTTAGGTTGATTCAAATATTACAAATAAATTTAAAACTATTTTAAATTTAAATAAAGTATCATATAATTTTATAAAGAGTAACAAAATGCAAATTTAAAACAGTTTTAAATTTAAAGTTATAACATTTATAAACAAATAAATTTATTTATTTTAAATTATATATATTAATATAAATGTTATCTTTATAATTAATTAAAAATTTTAATTAATAAAAGGATACATATGAATGAATATATATATATATATATAACTCAATGAATTATAAAAGTTATAATAATCTAATATATATATATATATAATGTATTACGTGTATAAAGAAAATGGGAGTCTTAAACAAATTACAACTTATAGAGACTTAAGGTAGTATACATTGGATGTATGTAATATTATGCTATGAGTTATACTTCTCTCCCTTACATAGTTGATAACACTCTAAAAAAATTATTTTGAATTTTGAATTTAAATAAAATTACCCTCTGTCATTTGAAATATAAACATGGTACTTTACATACATATGTTTGTTGAGCACCCCTACGCCATAGAATATTCTAAAGTGATATTTATATCATCCCTAGACAGGTAACAATATTATGTAACTTTGCTGAGCACTCTCAAGGGTTGCTTAATTACCCTTAGGATATCCAAATGACGGGTATATAGTTTATGATTTGTTGAGCACCTTTAAAGTCAAAAGGATGATTGTGAGCATTGTAACAACCCGCACTTCCCAACACGTTGGTCCAAGGCTTGGGGTGACTTTCGGACTTGTGTCATGTCTAGAAATACGAGTTGTTCGGGTTTTAAAACATTACAGAGCATAACCATAACGGTAAATCCTAGAATATTCTACAGTTTCAGATTTCGTATTAGAAGGAATTAAAATATAAGTATTAAAAATAGACATTTTAGAAAATGGTCTCCAAAATACTTAGGTTTCATATACACTATTTCCAAAGTACAATATAATTTTTAATAGACATTTAGTATAATAAAGAGCTACATGATCAACAATGAAGAATATGAGGACTCCAACTTTAGCTCCTTTATCCTCGTACAATGTCTAACCAACCGCTAACATGTTATCCTATGTTGGGGGAAAGTAAAAAAGAAAAGGGGAGGGTCAGACAAAAGCTTGGTGAATGAGTATATGTTTAATATGTGGAGATCATGCGCATTTAGCTTTAGCTCTACTCTATATAACCTAGAGTGTCATACAACAGTCCATGTATTCCTAGGGTCCTTAGGATTTTTTATCTAATACACACCTGCACTACAACTTATGCAAGCACTTACAAGGGTCGAACTACGGATCGAACCTGAATACTAATAGACGGCCATCGCTCCTAGAGCTATTCAATATGGAAACACTGCTACTAGAGCTACTCAATATGGAACACTGCTACTAGAGCTACTCAACATAGGAACACCGCTACTAGAGCTACTCAATATAGGAACGTTGCTACTAGAGCAACTCAATATATGCTACTAGAGCTACTCAATATAGGAACATCACTACTAGAGCTACTTAATATGGAAACACCCCTACTAGAGCTACCGAATATAGGAACACCGCTACTAGAGCTATATGGGGATAAATTTCCTATAACTACGACTACATGATGCATCAAGGAGGAGCCCACTATACTGACTCGCCGATATGTCTCATCATCTACATTTGTGTCTACCTCTGGACTGTAGTATATGCCTCTTATTGCATATACAACAACAACACAGTATTACACAGCGTCAGAATCGCGAATGCTAAGAAGTCCCACTGTGCCGGGCCCACAAACTTCATCAGGCATCAGTCAGTATTGCGTGCCCATCGTAGAACCTTTTGTGAGTGCCATTTGCGATAGAATCACCCCCATTTGGTAAAGTATATTTATCCAACCTCGCAATGTCCTAGCGTCATCTCATAGAGAACTAATTTCCCTACTATCCCTTACATTCACACATATTTATACAGTACACTTATACATACAATTAATAGTTTATGTTTTAACCTAGGCCTCAAGCCGAGGTTCAGATTATGCATGTTAGCTTATACCGATCGACCGCTCAAGGTGAACGGCCGACCGTCGTAGTGTAAAATTTAAGGTTTTCTAATTTTAATGGTTTGATTTTAGTTATTTTTTTATTCTATCATTTTGACTTACATAGTTAACCCAAACATCGATTTACACTAAACAGTCTTTGCAAATTTTACATTTTAATTCATAGAATTATTCCCGATTAATCATAGTTGTTTAGTTTAGGATTAACCAATTTTTAGGGTTTCAATTCAATAACTAAAAAGGGGTTTAACTTGGGTAAAAGTGATATTAGCCAATTTATACCAATTCCAATTTCTAATTCAAATTTTAGATTTAACAGTTAGAGTTTACAATTTATAGTTTAACTACTAACATCCTAGATCTGATGGAATATGTTAAAATTATCTATAAATAATCAGCTTATTGAACTTGTTTGCACTTATCTTGGATCTAAGCTCTAATTTTAAACTCCGTCGGAGAATCGTCGCCCACTAGCTTGCCCCCTCCTTGATCCGATTTACTAGTTCTCTCTTGCTTTGTTTTTAATTTGTTTTTGAAAGAAAATTTATAAGTGGGGAGAATTTTTTTGCATAGTTTCGGTATGTTGTTAAATTTCTATTGAAATTAGGGTTTGGTTAGTTGTTTATTTATAGGATTACATGTTGATATGGAGTGTTAGATTTATCCTAGGAAACCTTCAGTTTCATCAGAAGATAATAGCGGCCTACTGTCCAAATTTCTTTCCTTCCTCAAGAAACTTCAATTCCTTTCCTTATGCTTCTGTTTCACATCCTGGCTCCAGGGTTTCCATTCCCAATTCAGTTTGAAACTCGTTCTTACGCATAAGTGTTGAAAGAAGGATTACACCCCCAAACAATCAATCAAAAACTCAAAAATGGATCTGTTTTAAAAGAAAATCAAATTCTTGTTTTAGATGTGGGGATGATTCGCACTATGCTAGAGATTGCCACCTTATTCGTTGCTTCAGATGTGGTTTTTTCGATCGCAAGAGGAATCGTTGTTTAAAGAATTTGAAGGATTAGGGTGTAAAAACTAAAAAAACGCTAAGTGTCAATGAGCCTGATTTCCATTTGTTTCGAAATGCATGAAACTCAAGCGTATATTAGTTGATCAAGTATGTGTTCAAAGAATTGAGGGTATTGAGCTTTTGGAGGATCCTTTTAAACATTTTGATGCTATGAATTATTTAATATTGGAATGAATTATAAAGTAAAATTTGGCGATCCAGAAATTAATTCGAATGCTGGCAGATTCAAGGATATAAAGATTTCAAGGAATAGATCGAATGAAGTCAGTTCGGATGGGTTGGTTGATTTTAATACTAAAGACTTGGGGATGAATATTGTTGATCATTCACATGTTGAATCAATGCTCTTTGATCCAAATACAACGAATCACATATCAAAAAATTAGCGTCATGAAGCAGCTTCAAACGGTGATAATCAAAAGCAAATGATTGATCAAGATCCAGATAACATTGAATATATTAAAGACAGAAATCGTATAACAAAAAGAGGTGTAAGTAGAGCTTTGTAATCTCCATTTCAAACAGATTTGATGGTCTAATTGATTTGGATGACTAGGGTTTGAATTCAGAGAGGTGTTTGGTTATTTCTTATTAGATGTTGGTAGTGTGAATGATGATAATATAGGTGATGTTATTTTGGTGAATGAAGCTTTGGATAATGTTGCAGGTGAAAGTATTACAGTTTAAATGATTCAATTTATGACTGTTATGTTGATTTAAATGAATTGGAAGTTTCGAGTATGAATTCAGTGATGGTTTGTCCAGTCATAGAGAAAGAAAAGGATGTTGAGTTGGTGGAAGGTTCAAAGTGTTTGGCTGTTTCATGTATAGATGTTGATAGTGTGCATAAGGATGATACATGGAATGATGCTATTACGTGCAGTACAGTAAATGAGCACAGTGCAATGAAGATGCACAATTCAGTAAATGTTGATGTGAATCTTAAGATTGATGTTGATAGGATAAATCAGAGTGATGTCTTAAATAACAAGAAAATTATTATGCATACGGGTTTGAAGGATTGATTGGAGAGTTTTAGCAATGTAAAGGTGCAGCTTTTAGTAATGTGAAAAAGGTTGCTTATGACAGAGGATTACAGACAGACAATGGAGTAGAGGGCAATAATCAGGCAATCAATTCTGACAGTATTGGAAGGAGCAAGAGAAAGGTTAAAAAGGCAGGTGCTGGGTATAGTGCAGTTGATTTGCATGAAGAGGTTGGCTATAGTTTGTTTGAGTATAGATCGGTGAGGAGGAGTGCTCATTTTCATAGGGTTAATACTAGAGCTTCCGATAGCTCTAGCTCAGGTATGACTTTCCCTATGGCTAGTATATATGGTTCATATGTATAACAACCCATATATTTTACGATTGAATATTTAAATATTTTATTTTTATATTTTATCATTGGTCGGATTTTAGTCCGAAAAACTACTTTTTGCAAACAGTCAAATTAGGACTCGAGACCACCCCCATTGAGTTCAAAATGACGTTTGCGACCGTTTTGAGTATAAACTTTGATATGTTTGGAGTTAGTGGAATTTTGCTACTTTTTCACTTAGGGCTTTGTTGTTTTTTTTTGTTTCAGCCCATTAGACCCTAGCTTGACCCCCCCTTCTCTTCATTACTTCATTTATATTTCCTAATACTCAAGCTTTAGCAACAATGGAGAGAGGAATGAGAAATTAAAACTCCAAGCCCTAGTTTCCATCTACAAATCAAGTTCTAGCTCCAAATCAATAGAAGAAGCTTTGGTAAGACTCCTCTTCTTCTTCTCCAACTCATTCTCTTATCAATTTCAGAAATTCCTAAACCTAACTTAGGAAATGTTTCTCTTTTTAGCTTAGATTCAAGCTTGTTGGGTTGGAATTGAAAAGTGATTGTCCTTGCCTTCGCTTTATAGCTTCTTCTTCATTTGTTTTGGGTTCAAAGGTGAGATTTTTATCTCACATCTTAGTCTATAATTATCTTCGATTGTTAGGTATGAATTCCTAACACTTATTTTTGTGCAATGGATTTTGGTTTGGATTGATTTGGTGTATATTCCAATTTTTGGTGTTTTGAAATCAAAATCTATGAAAATCCTATTATGGATATTTGGACATTTATATTTGAGGCGTATCGAAAAGCCTTTAAGGCTGGGCTATCGCTTGGCGTAAATCCCTATTCGTCGTTGCTCGTCCGATCGCTTTTGGTATTTATTTCGGCCATTTTTGGTCTAGGTTCAGGGAATGCCCGGAACCACAGTTTCAGACGTCTGAATCCAGATTTCAGACGTCTGAATATTATACTGGGAATTTTTACTCCCCAGTATTCAGACGTCTGAATCAAGAATTCAAACGTCTGAATTGGCTTGGTTTCAAACAGAAAGGAAATAGGCGAAAAACACCTATTTCAGACGTCTGAAATATAAGGTTCAGACGTCTGAATTACGTTCTGGAAAAATTCTTATTTTCCAGATTCAGACGTTTGAACCAAATGTTTCAGACGTCTGAACCAAATGTTTCAGACGTCTGAATATGTTGTGTTTTGCATGCTTGCATATTTTGTTTAAAAATTCCAATTTTATCGATTCGTGTTGATTCCCTTTTGTTGTTATCATCTATTATCGACTTTGATGACATTTTCTTTGGGATTTTTGGAAATATCCATTTTGATGGATTTGATATTGATTTCTTTGGATTCAATTCACGTCTTCGTATATGAATTTTGGTGATTGATTGTTTCTACAATCATTTTTGTGATTTGTCACTTTAAAATATAAAGGTTTTCAATACTAGTAGTAAATATCAAAATTCTTCAAAATGATTTCAGCACTATTTTATTACAAGGCTCGTTTTCTCAAACTGTTTTCCAATCTACTAGCATATACAAACCTTTACCTCACTCGCATGAGAAATCTAATTAAACGACTTAGTAAAACAAGTGGTATGAAACGCTTGCGTTTACTTCGTTGGTTAATTCTTGGACTTGTTCGATTGAATCTCTTGTGACAATTTTCTAGTGGAGATCTACAATTTGTTCGTAAATATTTAAGTTAAGCTAGTGGTTATGGGACATGAAGCTAAGCTCATATATTTATTAGCTTAGAGTAATTGACACTTTCTTGATGATCATTGAGGATCATTTTTGTGTTTTAGACTAGCGCTATGCTATGTTTCTTTGTCCACGAAGGGGACGGTACCTCGTTTTATTGAGTTTCGTCTCATTTTTATTATAGGCTAACGACCTATTTATTTCTTGGGGTTTCGACCTAATTTTTGTGGGCTAGCGACCCACGTTTTTATGGAGTTCGGATCTTCGGGCGTACCGTTGTACTACGTTGTTGTTTCGAACTATTCGAGTTTCTGGTTCCTCGGGCGTACCGTTGTACTACGTCGTTGCACCGGCTCTATGGTTAGCGACCATAGGATAGCGTCCCGTTTTGTGATACACGTGTTGGTGAGTTTTCAGGCTCCCGTTTTGTGATAGGCCTCCCCCCTTTTGTGATTCCTGGATTTCTATTGATGATTTCTAGAATTTGAATTTCACCAATTTTATGATTGGCATTTATATGTTGTCAATATTTGTGGCTTGGTGAATGAAATAAGGAGTATGACATTCCTTTTAATCTTTGAGAAGATTCTGGTGATATTGATTAATCTCTTGTTGATTTTCAATTTTCATACTTATTACAGTATGGCTTTATGGTTTTCATATGTTATGTCATATCTCTTATTCTACATCATTTTATCTGATATTTATAGTTAGACTGATCCGTTTATTATTTTCTTATTAAATAATACTCGGGTTAGACCGAGATGTTGTAGGTGCTTCTACTTGACTCCTCTTCTGGAGTTATTATTCTGACTTTTGGCTAACTACTTAGATTAGTAGTTTATTTTGTTGTATACATTTGAGATATAGACTCCTGGATGTATACTTATTCTTTTTTCTAGCACTTGTAACTATTCTTTTGTGATATTGTGGATCTTGTTTGACCACTACTCTGATGTACACTTCTATGTGTAATATTCGTATCTTTTTCCGCCTTTGTGATATGGATATCTGTGTCTGATTTATGTTATGTTTATTTCTATGATTGTTTCCGTAGAATATATATAGCCACTGTGTAGTAGCCTTGAGTTTGTATCGGCATGTCGGACTTCCTTGTACTATCTGACATATTGGTGCTCGCACAAAGCAATTACACGGATGGTCGCTCCTCAACAGCCCTATTCTCCATACTAGTTGACAGCATTACACCGTAATGTTCTTGGCTAGCGTGGGTATAGAGGTGGGGCGTCACAGCTTGGTATCAGAGCCAATCTTCAGAACAATGTAGAATAACCTAGCAGGGATCATCATCCTAAGTCTATCTTAGGAATCGTGCATTATAATTTAATTCGAGTCTTCGTACCGATTCGTCATATTTTCTTTATGATTCCTTATTTATCTATCAAGATTGCTTGATATTCGTTTGTGAATAACCTTTTTCTTCTTCCTTCTTCTTTCTTAAGGAAGAGAAATGGTTAGACCTGGCCGTCCCAGCGCCAGTCAATCTCGTGATACTCTCCAAGATGAAGTATTTATGTCTGCCCAGCAGCTTCTTGATCTAGTAAGGAATGCTCAAGCAGCCGGATCTAATCCGAAGTCTACTCACCCTAGGTCTAGATTTGCACGTTTGTGCAGCGATTATACAAATTTGGGTGGGAAGCCATTCAAAGGTTATGAGACTATTATCGAAGTCCAGGCTTGGCTGAGATCGTGCGATCGAATCTTTTCTCACATGAATCTTATTGATCTTCACCGTGTTTAGGTGGCCTCTAGTATGCTCCAAAAAAGAGCATTAGGCTGGTACGAGCTTCTGATTTCCGAAATAATTGAAGCGGATCTTACTTGGGAGAAATTTCGGGAACGATTCGAGTTAAAATTTGTGCCAGAAGCTGAGAAGGTGACTTTGGCTCGCCGTTTCATTTGGCCTTGTTCAAGGTGAATCCTCCGTGGCAGACTATGTCGCGTCTTTTGAATCTCTTTCTAAATACGGGGTTGAATACATTAATACCCCCTTGAAGAAAAATCAGAGATTCGTCTATGGCTTGAATAAAAATCTTAAGAAGCCATTACTTCTAAAGCTAGAAGTTTCTTTTGATCAACTTGTTGATATCGCTCTTCGACTTGAAGAGGCAGATAAAGAGAGTGATGCTGATGTTGTGGGTGCCAAACCAAAATTCAACAACAACAAGAAAAGGCCTATTAAGTTCAAAGGGTCTTATCCCAATAAGAAAGGGAAGCAAGCAATTCCGGTAGCAAAGGCTTCTGCCCCTAGTAGTGGGCAATGCTACAATTGTGGTTCTAAAGACCATTATGCCAATAGATGTCCAAAACCTCTCTTTTGTCGTTATTGCAAAAGTTCGGATCATTTTTTATCTTCATGTCCCAAACTTCAAGGCAGGAAGGAGGGAAAGCTTAATGTTGCTAAAGCCCCTGGAAACACATCTCGTGGTCAAGGTACTCTTCATTATACCCTTGATGGCATTATTTTATTTCGTGATCATCCTATTCGAGTTCTTTTTGATACGGGTGCGTCCCATTTTTTTATTTCAAAAGAACTTGTTGATACTTTTTCTTTGGATGTTTTGTGTTTAATGACTTCTTTGAGAATTGCGAATCCGGTTGGTGGATCCGCAACAATCAGTTTATTGTGTAAAGATGTCGAAATTATTTTGTGTGATTATTCTTTCCATGCCGAGCTGCATGTTATGTGTTACCTTGGCTTCGGAATGATTTTAGGAATAGATTGGCTTAACCGTTATGAAGCCCAAATCCTATGTCCCGAGCGGACTGTTCATCTTCGACATCCTCAATCTGTCAAGAAAATTTCTATTGATCTTAAAGATTCGGATTCCAGCTTGGTTGCATCTTTATATTCTTTGAATCCTCATGATGACGATAATGATGATGAGGAAGATATTATTTTTCTTATTCACGTTGTTCGTGAATTTTCCGACGTATTTGAGCCCGTTTTAGGATTACCACCTAAGCGAGCAATTGAGTTCAGGATTAATCTCATTCCTGGAGCTCAACCTATTACTCGTCCTCCTTATCGTACGTCCAATAAAGAAAATGAGGAGATGCGCAAACAATTATCCGAATTGGAGACGAAGCAATTTATTCGCTCTAGTTCCTCTCCTTGGGGAGCTTCGGCTATTTTTGTGAAGAAATCCGATGGTACACTTAGGCTTTGCGTTGACTACCGAAAGCTTAATGATCTTACTATCAAGAATAAATATCCTTTACCTCGGATTGATGATCTATTTGATCAACTTTGTGGTGCTAGAGTCTTTTCACAATTAGACTTAGCTACCGGTTTTCATCAGCTTCGTATTGCAGAGGATAACATTCCTTTGACGCCATTCCGTACTCGTTATGGATCTTATGAATGGCTTGTTATGCCATTTGGTTTAACGAATGTTCCGGCTTATTTCGTTGACCTTATGAATAGAGTTTTCAAAGACTTCCTCGATCAATTTGTTCTCATCTTTATTGATGATATTCTTGTGTATTCTAAAACCAAGGAGGAGCATGAAAAGCATCTTCGGATTGTGTTGGAAACTCTTAGGAGCAATCAATTGAAAGCAAAATTTTCTAAATGCCACTTTTGGCAATCTCGTGTTAAGTTTCTCGGTCATATTATTTCCGAATCCGGAATTTCCGTGGATCCTTCAAAGATTGAAGCGATTCAAAATTGAAAGAGACCGGAGAGTGTGACGGAAATTCATAGTTTTCTCGGTTTGGCGGGCTATTACCGCCGTTTCATAAAGGACTTTTCCAAAATTTCCGTGCCTCTTACTAGTTTGACCAAGAAAGGTGTTAAATACATTTGGTCGGACAAACGTGAAGCTTCTTTTCAGAAATTAAAAGAACTCCTTTCCGATGCTCATATTCTTGTGATTCCCGAGGGAAACCAAGATTTTATTGTTTATACCGATGCTAGTTGCGTTGATTTGGGGGCCGTTCTGATGCAAAGAGAACGTGTTATTGATTATGCTTCTAGGCAATTGAAGCCAATCGAGACTAGATATGTCACTCATGATTTAGAGCTCGCAGCTATTGTTTTTGCCCTTCACATTTGGCGACATTATCTTTTGGGAGAAAAATTTATTCCCTACACCGATCATAAATCTTTGAAGTATCTATTTTCTCAAAAGGAACTAAATTTGCGTCAACAACGTTGGCTCGAATTTCTTGCAGCTTATGATCTTGATATTCTTTATACTCCCGGAAAGGGAAATCGTGTTGCTGATGCACTTAGTCGTAAGCAACAAGCGGTTGTTTCTATGATGATATCCGAATGGAATGATCTCGGAATTTTATCCACTTATGAGATTCGAGATCGTGTTTCCGATTTATGTTCATCTCTTGTTTTATGTAGCCTTGTGGCTCATCCTTCTCTTTTAGACCGCATTCTTGAAGCTCAAAAGCTAGATCCCGAATTGGCTCTTCTTGGCCAAAATTTTCGGGATAAAACTGATATTGAAGGTTTGAAAGACTTTGATATTGATTCGCGTGGCGGTATTCGAAAATTTGGTAGACTTATTGTGCCAAATATTAGTAATCTCCGTAAAGACATTTTAGAAGATTCTCATTGTTCTAAATTTACCATTCATCCCGGTAGTAGTAAAATGTACACGGATATGATTTATTATTGGGAGGGAATGAAATCTGATATTGCTAACTTTGTTAAGTGTTGCATGACTTGCCAACTTGTCAAGGCTGAACATCAAAGGCCCAGTGGGTTATTGCAACCTTTAGAAATTCCAATTTGGAAGTGGGATCAAATTTCCATGGAGTTTATAGACGGCCTTCCCCGTTCTCGTTCGGGTCATGATAACTTATGGGTGATAGTTGATAGACTTACTAAATCCACCCATTTTATTCCCGTTTGGTCCAATCGAACCGTACCTCTTTTGGACAAACTCTTTATTAAAGAAATTGTAAAATTACATGGAGTTCCTACTTCTATTGTTAATGATCGTGATCCATTGTTTACTAGTGGATTTTGGAAGAGTTTTCAAAAAGCTTTGGGAACGAAGCTTAATTTTAGCACCGCTTATCATTCCCAGTCCGATGGACAAACCGAGCGTGTGAATCAAACTCTTGAAGAACTTCTTCGTGCATGTGTTCTTGATTTTGGTGGAAGTTGGGAAGATCATATTTCTCTTGTTGAGTTTTCCTATAATAATAGCTTCCAATCTAGTATTGGTATGGCTCCTTTCGAGGCACTCTATGGAAGGCCATGCCGATCTCCTTCTTGTTGGCTTGAGGCCGGCGAGAGGCTGGTTTTAGATCCAGATTTTATTCGAGATTCCACAGAGAAGATTGACCTTATTCGTCATAGAATGAAAGAAGCCCAGATTAGACAAAAATCCTATGCCGATAACCGGAGAAGGAAATTAGAATTTTCTGTGGGAGATCTTGTGTTTATCCGTGTTTCACCTATGAAGGGTGTTGTACGTTTCAATCGATCGGAAAAATTAGCGCCTCGATATATTGGGCCATTTCCTATCACCGAACGTATTGGTTCCGTGGCTTATCGCCTTTTATTACCGGCTCAGTTTTCTGCTATTCTTGACGTGTTTCACGTTTCTCAATTACGGAAATGCCTTCAAGATTCCGATTCTATTCTTGAGCCCGGTATTGTGGAAGAAATTGAAGTTTCACCTAATTTAACTTATGAGCAACATCCTATCCGTATTATTGCTTCGGAGGTCAAGCGCCTTCGAAATAAAGATGTTCCGCTTATTAAAGTTCAATGGTCCTCAAATCCTAAGGATTGCTCTTGGGAATCTAGAGAATTCATCAAGCGAACACATCCGGACTTACTTTCTCGTGCTCTTTGAGGTGAACTTCTTATTTCAAATTTCTTTTGTATTGAATATGCTTTTATGGTTGTTACTATATATTTTCTTCTTAAATATTGCAAGGACGCAATTTCTTTAAGGAGGGGAGTCTGTAACAACCCGCATATTTTACGATTGAATATTTAAATATTTTATTTTTATATTTTATCGTTGGTCAAATTTTAGTCCGAAAAGCTACTTTTTGCAAACAGTCAAATTAGGACTCGAGACCACCCTCATTGAGTTCAAAATGACGTTTGCGACCTTTTTGAGTATAGACTTTGATATGTTTGGAGTTAGTGGAATTTTGCTACTTTTTCACTTAGGGCTTTGGTTTTTTTTGTTTCAGCCCATTAGACCCTAGCTTGACCACTCTTCTCTTCATTACTTCATTTCTATTTCCTAATACTCAAGATTTAGCAGCAATGGAGAGAGGAATGGGAAATTAAAACTCCAAGCCCTAGTTTCCATCTACAAATCAAGTTCTAGCTCCAAATCGATAGAGGAAGCTTTGGTAAGCCTCCTCTTATTCTTCTCCAACTCATTCTCTTATCAATTTCAGAAATTTCTAAACCTAACTTAGGAAATGTTTCTCTTTTTAGCTTAGATTCAAGCTTGTTGGGTTGGAATTGAAAAGTGATTGTCCTTGCCTTCGCTTTATAGCTTATTCTTCATTTGTTTTGGGTTCAAAGGTGAGATTTTTATCTCACATCTTAGTCTATAATTATCTTCGATTGTTAGGTATGAATTCCTAACACTTATTTTTGTGCAATGGATTTTGGTTTGGATTGATTTGGTGTATATTCCAATTTTTGGTGTTTTGAAATCAAAATCTATGAAAATCCTATTATAGATATTTGGACATTTATATTTGAGGCGTATGGAAGAGCCTTTAAGGGTGGGTTGTCGCTTGGCGTAAATCCCTATTCGCCGTTGCTCGTCCGATCGCTTTCGGTATTTATTTCGGCCATTTTTGGTCTAGGTTCGGGGAATGCCCAGAACCACAGTTTCAGACGTCTGAATCTAGATTTCAGACGTCTGAATATTATACTGGGAATTTTTACTCCCCAGTATTCAGACGTCTGAATCAAGATTTCAGACGTCTGAATCAAGATTTCAGACATCTGAATTGGCTTGTTTCAAATAGAAAGTAAATAGGCAAAAAAACCTATTTCAGACGTCTGAAATATAAGGTTCAGACATCTGAATTACGTCTGAAAAAATTCTTATTTTCCAGATTCAGACGTCTGAATCAAATGTTTCAGACGTCTGAATATGTTGTGTTTTGCCTGCTTGCATATTTTGTTTAAGAATTCCAATTTTATCGATTCGTGTTGATTCCCTTTTGTAGTTATCATCTATTATCGACTTTGATGACATTTTCTTTGGGATTTTTGGAAATATCCATTTTAATGGATTTGATATCGATTTCTTTGGATTCAATTCACGTCTTCGTATGTGAATTTTGGTGATTGATTGTTTCTACAATCATTTTTGTGATTTGTCACTTTAAAATATAAAGGTTTTCAATACTGGTAGTAAATATCAAAATTCTTCAAAATGATTTCAACACTATTTTATTACAAGGCTTGTTTTCTCAAATTGTTTTCCAATCTACTAGCATACAAACATTTACCTCACTCGTATGGGAAATCTAATTAAACGACTTAGTAAAACAAGTGTTATGAAACGCTTCCGTTTACTTCGTTGGTTAATTATTGGACTTGTTCAATTGAATCTCTTGTGACAATTTTCTAGTGGAGATCTACAATTTGTTTGTAAATATTTAAGTTAAGCTAGTGGTTATGGGACATGAAGCTAAGCTCATATATTTACTAGCTTAGAGTAATTGACACTTTCTTGATGATCATTGAGGGTCATTTTTGTGTTTTAGACTAGCGCTATGCTATGTTTCTTTGTCCACGAAGGGGACGGTACCTCGTTTTATTGAGTTTCGTCTCATTTTTATTATAGGCTAACGACCTATTTATTTCTTGGGGTTTCGACCCAATTTTTGTGGGCTAGCGACTCACGTTTTTATGGAGTTTGGATCTTCGGGCGTACCGTTGTACTACGTTGTTGTTTAGAACTATTTGAGTTTCTGGTTCCTCGGGCATACCGTTGTACTACGTCGTTGCACCGGCTCTATGGTTAGCGACCATGAGATAGCGTCCCGTTTTGTGATACACGTGTTGGTGGGTTTTCAGGCTCCCGTTTTGTGATAGGCCTCCCTCCTTTTGTGATTCCTGGATTTCTATTGATGATTTCTAGAATTTGAATTTCACCAATTTTATGATTGGCATTTACATGTTGTCAATATTTGTGGCTTGGTGAATGAAATAAGTAGTATGACATTCCTTTTGATCTTTGAGAAGATTCTGGTGATATTGATTAATCTCTTGTTGATTTTCAATTTTCGTACTTATCACAGTATGGCTTTATGGTTTTCATATGTTATGTCATATCTCTTATTCTACATCATTTTATCTGTTATTTATAGTTAGACTGGTCTGTTTATTATTTTCTTATTAAATAATACTCGGGTCAGACCGCAATGTTGCAGGTGCTTCTACTTGACTCCTCTTATGGAGTTATTATTCTGACTTTTGGCTAACTACTTAGATTAGTAGTTTATTTTGTTGTATACATTTGAGATATAGACTCCTGGATGTATACTTATTCTTTTGTCTAGCACTTGTACTATTCTTTTGTGATATTGTGGATCTTGTTTGACCACTACTCTGATGTACACTTCTATGTGTAATATTCATATATTTTTCCACCTTTGTGATATGGATATCTGTGTCTGATTTATGTTATGTTTATTTCTATGATTGTTTCCGTAGAATATATATATAGCCACTGTGTAGTAGCCTTGAGTTTGTATCGGCATGTCGGACTTCCTTGTACTATCTGACATATTGGTGCTCGCACAAAGCAATTACACGGATGGTCGCTCCTCAACAGCCTTATTCTCCGTACTAGTTGACAGCATTACACCGTAATGTTGTTGGATAACGTGGGTATAGAGGTAGGGCGTCACAATATGCTTTGAATAATTGACCATCAGCGATATGCATTACTTAGCTAAGAATTTAGGATTTATTTTTGATAATAATCAATTAGACACTGCTAATATTAAGAGTAAGAAATTAGAACGAATTAGTATTGTAATGACCCATTATTTTGCACCATTCAAATTCGACAATAATTTAAACCATGTCAAACTTGAACAGTTCAAAATAAAAGATTGTAATAAAAATTGGAGAAAATGAAATCAAATCACAGAATCACACACAGAAATCAGAATACTCGCAGCGGAAAAAAAATAACTTAGTGGTTCATGAAGCCACTATCACATAGTCTCAAAATAAGTATAAATTACATTGTCTTAAACAAAATATAGTTTGAAACAACCATAGAAAATCTCAATATTCAGTTGTCTCGATTACAAAAGGCTAAAATAAGAACTGAACAAAAAATAGATGGCAGCTTGATACAGATGATCTTCAGAAGTCCTATTTCCGGAAAAAGAGGTCCGAAATGATACATAGGTTGACCCGAGCGTAAGAAATAAACACAAACACTAGAGTCAGGACATACATACTTATACAGTGTAAGATAATTCAAGTGAACTGTAATATAAAGGCAAGTAACTTAAAGGATGCTTGGGACCGCCCATCCTCCAAAGATCCGTTAAACTATTTACTATGTATTAATAATTTCGCTATTATAATAGTGTCTATATTAAAATAAATTTACTTTTAAATAGCGTTAAGGAATTACCCAATCTCCCCTTTAACACAAGAATAGTCCCGGTAGTCCATCCAATATCATAGTCCCTCCTGATCGGGAAGCCACCAGAGGATACCACACGGGCTACGGGAGAAAACCAAACTCGTACAAGGCTCGCTAGGGTAGGTGACATGGCACAACTAGGCAATGCCAGGATAGATATACCAATTGCTATCCGGACTAGTGGTAGCACGTAGCAGCTACTACCGCCCACCTCGAACAACACTCCCAAAATAAAGGTGCGCACCAAACAATCACAAGTAACAGAATGGTATACGAAGAAGTGCGTCCGATAAGAGGTACTACCTCCTTGGCCCGAGAATCGCTCCTATTTTAGCCACTTTATGCTAACTCACGAGAGTCGGGTCCACGTACATATCTCAATAGAACGTTGCCACCATCCTACTTCATTCTGGAATCTCCACCGCGTACACGGTTGTTTAAAGTGGTTTTCGGTATCGATAGATAGTATGCCCATATCCGATCCCGGTCTCTTTAACAACCGACATCATTATTACCCGTGTTTCTAAATTCCAAAATAGTTAATATTAAATCAAAATACTTCATTTAACTTTTAAAAGTGAAGTTATTATATTTGAAAATCAAATATCCAAAAATCTCAATTTCAGCCACTGCAACACTTAACAAGTGCTACTGTAACCTTTTTATTTATTCGGGTTTAATTTAAATTTCGCAACCACAACCTTACCAAGTACTGTAATAACCCTTAATAAATTTTTAGCTTTTAGTCCATTTGCATCAACTACGGCACTTACAAAGTGCGGTAATATCCCTTACAACAGTTTTAAGTTAATTAAATTTTTGGACTTCAATATAAATTCATTAATAATTAAACTTAAAATTTTAAACTAGAATAACTTATAAAAATCATATTTTCCATTTGAAATAGTCATTTAAATCTCCCAAAATTTATGATTTTATAAAGTAAATTTCACCAATAAATATCAGCTTCTCAAGGGTTCACTTATTAGAGTCAAATACACAATTTTCTATTCTTTGTATTCAAAATTTACTTAACAATTAAGTTTTAATTATCGTTTAAAAATATAACTAAATTTTCAATTTATTTCTTAACTAACTTTTATTCTTTAAACAAAACTACACTTCCAAATTTTGTTATTTTCAAATTTCATTATATGTATTTATTTATTTATCCAGTAAATTCATAAAATTCAGTAATACCTTTTTAATTCATTTTTAAATTCCAATTTATCATATTTTATTTACTTTAACTTAAATTTCATCAAAATTTCCAAAAATATATATACGTCAAATTCCAACTTAATCAGTTATTTATTTATACATTTAACTTATAGAAATTTCAAAAATCATTTTTAAATTCAGTTTAAACCAAAAATTATAATATACATATTTAAAAATACTTTAAAATTCCCAGAAAACATATATAAAATAACCACGAGTCTGTATAATATTTTCTACCCTAGGTCAAGTGATACGGATAATATATTATTTCAATCCGTAATTTACAAGGAAAACCCCAGGTTCTATCATTTCAAACTCGCAATCCCAAGTTAAATAAATAAATAAATATCGTTCAGGCCTTTCATTTCAGCCCGTAACGATTCTATTCTACAGGGAACTTACAGTGTGATAAATAGTAAATAAATAGTATAACAACATAAATATAACAGTACATAATATAACTGATGATGTGTCAATTTAATAACAGGGTTTTTAACATCATAAATTTATATCACATGCAAGTAAAATAAAATATAACCATTCTACAATTACACTTGTTATTAATTTACAGATCTATAAGTATGTTTTTCGGGTGAGAATACTCACCTCTACAATGTTGGAGTTTTGATACAAAATAACGAATATCTACACCAGAAAGCGTATAGAAGACACAATCAAATTTTCAGAGGATGCGACAACCCGATTCCGATCTTGAACAAAATAAATAAAACAATTTACGCGAATTTAATATGATCATATCAAAACTTCAATAAATCAAACTGGAACGAGATTTAAATAAAAGGATAATTTGGCACAATATGCTCGACCACTTCACCACACGACTCCACCAACGCCCCACATACTTGGCCTTGTCCAAGCTAACGTTTTGAAATGCATGTATGTGCGTAAGTCAGTGATATTTAAAGGCATATAGGCTATGATAAATACAAAGGTGGTGCAACATATTTTCTCTTTTCCATAAAGCACCGGCGACTAAAAACACTCGGTCCAGTTGGGCCATCAGTGCCTTCAGGGGGGTGCGTGCCTTGTCAAGGTCGACGTCACTGCCAGGAGCAGGTGGTTGCGGCTTCATCTGATGGAGGAAGAATTTTATGGCTCGGTTATGTATACGTGGTGATGAACCACTCAGCCTCCATAGCCAGATCCGATCGCAACATGGGGATGGGAGGAGGTTGTACTGGATGAGGTGGCGGAGGGGGTGTAGGCGGGGTCATGTCAGGTAGTGGAGCAGTCGAGTAGGTGGCAGTCGATAGTAATAAAATGAAACAAGAAGAAGAACAAAAATAAAATAAAAGAAAGATGCGGCCATACTTGATGCTATACTCGCGCAAGAATGAAAAAGGTTGAAGCCAAAATAAGATGCAAAGAAAATAAATTCGTGTACGTGGTTTTATATCAGGCAGTTGCGTTGATTTATGCGGAAGGAAAAATGGCAAGAAGAATTGATTGGTGAAACGTCTTTTGGAAATTGGAAGATTTTATTCCTACTATATACACACGAGGTAAATGGAAATTGTTTTTTTGAACATGTTTTATATTTAAAAAGAAGAACAGGCGTTGATTTACCGGAGGAAAGACAAGCCATAATTGATTTTTGGAACGGTATGGCAATCAAAGATTTATCAGGGAAGTTGCGCAAATCAAGTATAAAAGAAAACGACAAGAAATCTTATTTTGAAATGGTAAGGGAAAAAATGTGCGTGATGTTTTGAATTTTACAAGGAGGTATGCGCTGATTTACTAGAAGCAATTGGCAAGAAATAAAATTTTCTTTTCAAACAGTCATGGAATTTTATTACAATCAATTATACACGAGAGGCAAAAGGGAAAGTGTGTAAAGTTTACACGTGAATTCCGGGCAAGCTTTAAAATGAAAATGGATGTCTAGGGAATTTATTCCCTTCCCACTTAGAAATGCACGTCTACTGATTGATTGATTTATTTATAGCTAAGGTAAGAATTTTAAGAATGCGTACTATAGATGCAATAATTTAATCAAAATATACGCCCAAATTTATAACAAAAGTAACGTATTTAAATTTATACGTTTCTTATTTATTCGATACTTATATTTAGTAAAATATACGTTTAAAGAATGTTTCATTAAATACGTACCATTTATATGCCAAATAAATTAATCGAAATGGATTTAAATGTAGAAATTAAAACGTGTAATTAAATAGCTTATTTATACACTATAAATTTTAAAATTTATTACTTAATTAAAAATAGGATTTGTTTACATCCATTTGATTCATTTATCATTTACTAAGAGCTGATGTATATACGTAAAAATTTATTTCTTTTACCCAATATTAATTACTAAATTTAAAAGGTATATAACCAATTTTTAAAAGAATCAAAAGTGGAGTAAAATGTTGTTACAAATATATCCAGTTAAATTAAAAGATTTGGAAGTTAGAATTTAAAAGATTTAAAATTCCAATTAATGTTAAACTTTAACCAAAATAAGAATTATAGAATTTGCTTATTTTTATTAATTTGGGCAATGATTTATAATTAATTTAAAAGTTCAAACTTTTGTAATATAAAACTCCAGAGTTTTCAAATAAAATAAACAAAATATTTGTTTAAATTTTTGGGCTGTTACACTCTCCCCCACTCAAAACTTTTCGTCCTCGAAAAGGAACAAAAGAAGGTATAAACAAAGGAAGATAAGATAATAGAGCAAAGTACCTCAAACAAATAATTCCGAATTCGAAGCACGTATGCTCTCCTCCGTCTCCCAGGTGCAATCCCGTTCATCAGTGCTCCACTGCACTTTGACCAGGCAGACAGACTTCCTTCTAAGCTGCTTCATACCTCGATCGACGATATGAAGTGTCTTCCTCTCAATAGTTAGATTAGGTTCGATATCCAAACTATCAAGAGCAGAAGGCTGAATAATAAGAGGTGGATCATACAAACAGTGACGAAGGTGTGATACGTGGAATGGACCGATGAACCTAGGAGCAAGTTTCCCTCTACGCCCAAAACGAACCACATTTCTTAAGGGAGAGACCTTAAGTAAAACCAGATCACCGAAAGCAAACTCCAAACTCCTTCTACGATGATCAACGTACTTCTTCTGCCTATCATGATCAATCTTTAACCTCCTCTTAATCTCTTCGACTTTATCCGAAGCTTCCAAAATCATATCAGGACCAAGAACTAAGCGATTACCAGATTCAATCCTGTAGGATGGAGATCTACAAGGTCGCCCCGTAAAGGGCAGCAAATGGAGACATCTCAACACAAGCCTGAAAAAGATCGAATGAGACAGATAGGGCATTGATTGGAATTTTACCTTATAACTATTGTTATAGGTGAATTCCACAAGATGGAGATGATTTTCCCAAGATCCTCCATAATCCAAAATGCATGCATGAAGAAGATACTCTAGAATCTGATTTACCCTTTTTGTTTGACCGTCGGTCTGTGGGTGGTAAGCAATGCTCAGATTCAGACGATTACCCAAGGATTCTTGGAAAGCTTTCAAAAATTGACTAGTGAAGATAGGGTCTCGATCGCAAACAATGCTAAGGGGAACACCATGGAGGCAAACGATCTCCTTCATATAAATCTTAGATAAGCTCGAAGCCTTCCGAGTAGACTTGACCAGAATAAAATGAGCGGACTTGGTCAGTCTATCCACGATAACCCAGATGCTATCATTTTCCTTCCTAGATCTTGCTAAACTATCGATGAAATCCATAGAAACTTGCTCCTCCTTCCAATTGGAAATCTCTAGAGGCTGCAACCAACCCGGGGTCATCTGACGATCCTCCTTGACTTGCTGACAAGTCGCACACCTACTAAAAGATAGAGACGTCGTGCTTCATACCCCTCCACCAATAGAGATTCTTTAAATCCTGATACATCTTTGTTACACCAGAATGAATGGAAAGTCTGGATTGATGATGTTCCCGAAGTAACTCTTGCCTTAAACCGTCAACATTCGGGACAAAAATCCGATTGTTAATCGTCAAAATCCCTCTATCATCAATCTGAGCTCCACTACCATCAGGACTACCACCACCAACCTTACTACGAACAGTCTCCTTCATACGCCTAAGCATCTTATCCTCATCCTGCTTAACCATGATCCAATCCAGAAGAGGAGAAGAAACAAAAAGCTGGCACAACAAGGACTTCTTCCTACTTAAAGAATCCACCACAACATTAGCTTTCCCAGGGGTATAGTTAATGTCAATATCGTAAGAAGCGAGAAACTCAAGCCACCGAACTTGACGTTGATTCAAATCCTTTTGGGTGAAGATATACTTCAAAGACTGATGATCAGTGAAGAGGTCAAACTTAGAACCCAAAAGATGATGTCTCCAGAGCTTCAATGCAAAGACAACAGCCAGCAATTCTAAATCATGAGCAGCATAGTTGGCTTCATGTGTCTTCAGTTGACGA
Source organism: Allium cepa (assembly GCA_030765085.1). Lineage (NCBI taxonomy): Eukaryota > Viridiplantae > Streptophyta > Magnoliopsida > Asparagales > Amaryllidaceae > Allium > Allium cepa. Next base: position 105,209,732 of record CM060942.1, on the reverse strand, counting down.
CTGGCATAGGAAATCACCCTCCCATCTTGCATCAATACCGCTCCCAAACCCTCTCGACAAGCATCGATGTATACCGTTAATCTCTCATTTCCATTCGGAACGATAAGCACTGGTGCGGAAGTAAGCTTATTCTTTAACTCTTGGAATGCCTCTTTACACTTATCGCTCCAAATAAACTTAGCATTCTTTTTAGTTAGAGCAGTGAAAGGTGCAGAAATCCAAGCGAAGTTCTCAATGAACCTCCGATAGTAACCGGCAAGGCCCAGAAAACTGCGAATATCAGTTGGAGTCTTAGGTTCTTCCCAATCCTGTACAGAATATGGAGAATAAGGACTCCAGAAAAGATAGAGTGATTAAATTTAGAAGAGAAAGAAGGGAAAGACTTACATTGATCACAGCGATCTTGACTGGATCAATAGAACTCCTTTACTAGAGACAATACGTCCGAGGAATCAGACTTCCTCTTCCCAGAAACGACATTTCGAGAATTTAGCCTTTAATTGGTGATTTCGGAGAGTCTCTAAAACATATTTCAAATACGACTCATGCTCATCTCTGGTTTTGGAGAAGACAAGTATGTCATCAATAAAGACTAGAACAAACTTATTGAGCACATCGTGAAAGACACGATTCATCAAATCGACAAAGAATGCTGGAGCGTTAGTCAAACCAAAAGGCATAACTAGCCATTCAATGAAACCATTCTTAGTACGGGAAGCAGTTTTGGGAATGCTCTCCTCAGCAACTCTGAGTTGGTGGAAACCTGTGGCAAGATCAAGCTGAGAAAAAACAGTAGCTCAATAGAGTTGATCAAACATATCATTTATGCGAGGCATATGATATCTGTTTTTCATAGTGAGGTTGTTCAGCTCCCTATAATCAACACACATCCGGAGGAATCATCAGACTTGGTGACGAAAACTATGACTGCTCCCCATTCTGAAAAGCTAGGTCTGATCAGACCTTTAGAGGATAAGTCCTGAATCTGCTTCCTTAATTCAATCTTCTCCCCGGGTGCCATCCTTCTTGGTGGAAGAACCACAGGCGTGCTCCAGGAATGAGATCGATACGGAAATCAATTTTTTGCTTCGGAGGTAGAGAGACAACTTCACCAAATATGTTGGGAAATAGTTTGACTACAAGAGTCGAATGGATATTATCAGGGAAAGTATCGAGGGAATAAATGAAGCTACCAGCGAACTCCTGGGGTAAACTACACTGGATCTCTAATGAATTACCGAAATCATCCTTAAGGGAAACAGTTCGAGAAATACACGAGATATGGGAATCATGCCTATCTAACCAATCACCCCCAAGCAGTACATCGAAAGCGTCAAAAACCAAGATACAAAAATCACCAGTGAAACAGTGCTCGAAATGTAGAGCTTCACTCACTTACAAATCCTACTAAGATTTGCAGGAACCCTAATAGGATTTGAAACACATAAAGGCACAGAAGCAAATTCGAGAAAAAGACGATGTTCGAATTTATCACAAAGGTCCAAAGAAATGAAGCTATGGGAGGCTCCAGTATCGAATATAACACGAACAGGAGATTTAAACAAAGTAAAAGAACCCTGAAGTGTACCTTTGAGAATCGCTAGGAGCGGGAGCAGGTACAGGTGCAGGCTGTGGAGCTAGGGAGGGTGCAGAAGTAACATCAAAAATCCCTGATGCCTTGCCCTTCTTCTGAGTAGGGCAGTCTCTCTTGAAATGTCCCGGCTGAAGGAAAATGTAGCAGAGGTCTCATTTAGCCAACTGAGCGGGAGGTGGAATCGCAACACCCAAAGTAGGACAACTATTAGCATAGTGTCCCTTCTGGTGGCATCCATGGCAAGTAATGGCCGAAAGATCCACAGGCTGCCTCTGGGATGACGAAGACGATCCTAAACCAGGAGTCCTATTCTTATTTTTCCGTCGATGCTGAAAATGGGGCTTTCTCTTCTTGGAATTTCCGGAATACTGAGATGGGGCAGACTGGGCAGCTGGAGGGTTCCTAGAGGTGGGGTTCTCATATATGATAGCCATGTCCATCAGAGCGGTGAACGTACCATGCACATGGGTAATGAGGCGATCGTAGTACTCGGGGCGTGCACCAGCAATAAACTTCTCGTTTTTCATCAGAGGAGTGTCTATCAGATTTAGGCCATATTGCGATAGCTCATTAAATTTCCTTTCATATTCAGTAAAGGACATATCGCTTTGCTTCAAATCCATGAAGTCTCGATATAGCTGAGACTTCCCTGCTTCGGGCATCCGTTTCGCAAGAAAAGCATCCCTAAAGCACGATAAGCGATATAAGATAGATTTAAAAAGGGAGGGAACTGAAAATAAACTGGAACAACCGAAGAAGAAACCTAAATTGTTCCCAAGTGATGTCAACCTCAGCGGTGTGAGCTGTAATGGACAGCCATCAATCCAAAGCTGCTCCTTTTAATTGCCAAGCTGGCAGTTGACGCTGCTGGGCGTTCGTGATCTCAAGACCAGAGAAAATTCTTTCCAAATCTCTCAGCCACTGCCGAGCTTCAATTGTGGTCTCAAAATCTATGAACTTGGTGCCACCAAGCTCGGTATATTCCTTGCAAAGATTAGAGAACCTAACTGGGGCAACGGGTGCAGGGGCTAGGGCAGCATCTCGTCCCCTACCATTGGCATTTCCTCGATTCATCTTGAGAAATAAGGAATGAATTTAAGGACAGAGGAAAAATAGAGGCCAAGATAGACTAGATAGCCATAGTTCAATAGAAAAGACATTCTACAAAGGACCTAAACAAATAAGACGGAGAAAGGGAAAGAAGCAGTCGGAAAAAAAAAATTGATTCCAAAACGAGAAAGTTTTATATCAAAATACTTCTTTGAAAATCCCTTTTTTTTAAAAGTTATTTTATACTTTAAAATACGCTCTCTCACAAAGAAAGGATTCTAAGATTGACTTCACTTATTCTAGGATATTTCTACCCTATCTCTAATAAGTTTTGCTCCTCAGGCTATGATTTGCCTAAAAACCTCGCTCTGATACCACCTGTAATGACCCACTATTTTGCACCATTCGAATTCGACAATAATTTAAACCATGTCAAACTTGACTAGTTCAAAAGAATAGATTATAATAAAAATTGGAGCAAATGAAATCAAATCACAGACACAGAAATCAGAATACTAGCAGTGGAATAAAAATAACTTAGTGGTTCATGAAGCCACTATCACATAGTCTCAAAGTAAGTATAAATTACATTGTCTTAAACCAAATATAGTTTGAAACAACCATAGAAAATCTCAATATTCAATTGTCTCGATTACAAAAGCTAAAATAAGAACTGAATAGAAAATAGACGGCAGCTTGATACAGATGATCTTCAGAAGTTCTAGCTCCGGAAAAAGAGGTCCAAACTGATACTCAGGCCGACCCGAGCGTAAGAAATAAACACAAACACTCGAGTAAGGACATACATACTTATACAGTGTAAGCTAATTCAAGTGAACTGTAATATAAAGGCAAGTAACTTAAAGGATGCTTGGGACCGCCCATCCTCTAAGAATCCGTTAAACTATTTACCATGTAGTAATAATTTCGCTATTATAATAGTGTCTATATTAAAGTAATTTTACTTTTAAATAGCGTTAAGGAGTTACCCAATCTCCCCCTAAACACAATAATAGTCCCAGTAGTCCATCCAATATCATAGTCCCTCCTGATTGGGAAGCCACCAAAGAATACCACACGGGCTAAGGGAGAAAATCAAACTCGTACAAGGCTCCCTAGGGTAGGTGACACGGCACAACTAGGCAATGCCAGGGCAGATATACCAATTGCTATCCGGACTGGTGGTAGCGCGTACCAGCTACTATCGCCCATCTCGAACAACACTCCCAAAAACAAAGGTGCGCACCAAACAATCACAAGTAATAGAATGGCATACGAAGAAGTGCGTCTGATAAGAGGTGTTACCTCCTTGGCCCGAGAATCGCTCCTGTTTTAGCCACCTTATGCCAACTCACAGGAGTCGGATCCATGTACATACCTCAATAGAACGTCTCCACCATCCTACTTCATTCTGGAATCTCCACCACGTACACGATTGTTTAAAGTGGTTTTCGGTATCGACAGAGAGTATGCCCATATCCGATCCCGGTCTCTTTAACAACTGACGTCATTAATACCCGTGGTTATAAATTCCAAAATAGTTAATATTAAATCAAAATACTTCATTTAACTTTTAAAAGTGAAGTTATTATATTTGCAAATCAAATATCCAAAACTCTCAATTTCAGCCACTGCAATTCTTAACAAGTGCTACCGTAACCTTTTTATTTATTCGAGTTTAATTTAAATTTTGCGACCACAACACTTACCAAGTACTGCAATTGCCCTTAATAAATTTTTAGCTTTTAGTCCATTTGCATCAACTACGGTACTTACAAAGTGCGGTAATATCCCTTACAACAGTTTTAAGTTAATTAAATTTTTAGAATTCAATATAAATTCATCAATAATTAAACTTAAAATTTTAAAGTAGAATAACTTATAAAAATCATATTTTCCATTTGAAATGGTCATTTAAATTTCCCAAAATTTTTGATTTTATAAAGTAAATTTCACCAATAAATATCAGCTTCTCAAGGGTCCACTTATTAGAGTCAAATACACAATTTTCTATTCTTTTTATTCAAAATTTACTTAACAATTAAGTTTTAATTACCGTTTAAAAATATAACTAAATTTTCAATTTATTTCTTAACTTACCTTTTATTCTTTAAACAAAAATCCACTTTCTAAATTTAGTTATTTTCAAATTTCATTTTTTGTATTTATTTATTTATCCAGTAAATTCATAAAATTCAATAATACCTTATTAATTCATTTTTAAATTCCAATTTATCATATTTTATTTACTTTAACTTAAATTTTGATCAAAATTTCCCAAAAATATATACTTCAAATTCTAACTTAACCATTTATTTATTTATATATTTAACTTATAGAAATTTCAAAAATCATTTTTAATTCAGTTTAAACCAAAATATTATAATATACATATTTAAAAATACTTTAAAATTCCCAGAAAATATATATAAAATAACCATGGGTCTATATAATATTTTGTACCCTAGGTCAAGTGATACGGATAATATATCATTTCAATTCGTAATTTACAAGGAAAACCCCGGGTTATATCATTTCATACCCGCAATCCCAAGTTAAATAAATAACTAAATAAATAAATAAATATCGTTCAGGCCTATCATTTCAGCCGTAACGGTTTTATTCTACTGGGAACTTGCAGTGTGATAAACAGTAAATAAATAGTATAATGGCATAAATATAGTAGTACATAATATAACTGATGATGTGTCAATTTAGTAACAAGGTTTTTAACATCATAAATTTATATCATAGGTATGCAAAAAAATAAAATAAAACCATTCTACAATTACACTTGTTATTAATTTACAGATCTATAAGTATGTTTGTCGGGTGAGAATACTCACCTCTACGATGCTGGAGTTTTGATTCAAAATAACGAATATCTACACCGGAAAGCGTACAGAAGGCATGATCAAATTTTCAAAGGATGCGACAACCCGATTCTTATCTTGAACAAAATAAATAAAACAATTTACGCGAATTCAATACGATCATATCAAAACTTCAATAAATCAAACTGGAACGAGATTTAAATAAAACGATAATTGGCACAATATGCTCGACCACTTCACCACATGACTCCAACAACGCCCCACATACTCGGCCTTGTCCAAGCTTACGTTTTGAAATGCGTGTATGCACGCAAGTCAATGATATTTATAGGCATATAGGCTGTGATAAATACAAAGGTGGTGCAACATATTTTCTCTTTTCCATAAAGCATCGGCGACTAAAAACACTTAATCCAGTTGGACCATCAGCGCCTTCAGGGGGGTGCGTTCCTTATCAAGGTCGACGTCACTGCCAGGAGGAGGTGGTTGCGGCTTCATCTGATGGAGGAAGAATTTTATGGCTCGGCTATGTATACGTGGTGATGAACCACTCAGCCTCCATGGCCAGATCCGGTCGCAACATGGGGATGGGAGGAGATTGTACTGGATGAGGCGACAGAGGGGGTATAGGCGGGGTCGTGTCAGGCAGTGGAGCAGTCGAGCAGGTGGCAGTCGATAGTAATAAAATGAAACAAGAAGAAGAACAAAAATAAAATAAAAGAAAGATGCGGCCATACCTGATGCTATACTCGCACAAGAAGGAAGAAGGTTGAATAAATTCGTGTACGTGGTTTTATATCAGGCAGTTGCGTTGATTTATGCGGAAGGAAAAATGGCAAGAAGAATTGATTGGTGAAACGTCTTTTGGAAATTGGAAGATTTTATTCCTACTATATACACACGAGGTAAATGGAAATTGTTTTTTTGAACGTGTTTTATATTTAAAAAGAAGAACAGGCGTTGATTTACTGGAGGAAACGACAAGCCATAATTGATTTTTGGAACGGTATTGCAATCAAAGATTTATCAGGGAAGTTGCGCAAATCAAGTGTAAAAGAAAATAGCAAAAAATCTTATTTTGAAACGGTAAGGGAAAATATGTGCATGATGTTTTGAATTTTACAAGAAGGTATGCGCTGATTTACTGGAAGCAATTGTCAAGAAATAAATTTTGCTTTTCAAACGGTCACAGAATTTTATTACTATCAATTATACACGAGAGGCAAAAGGGAAAGTGTTTAAAGTTTACACGTGAATTCCGGGCAAGCTTTAAAACAAAAATGAATGTCTTGGGAATTTATTCCTTTCCCACTTAGAAATGCACGTCTACTGATTGATTTATTTATAGCTAAGGTAAGAATGTTAAGAATGCGTACTATAGACGCAATAATTTAATCAAAACATATGCCCAAATTTATAACAAAAGTAACGTATTTAAATTTATACGTTCCTTATTTATTCGCTACTTATATTTAGTAAAATATACGTTTGAAGAATGTTTCATTAAATACGTACCATTTATATGCCAACTAAATTAATCGAAACAAATTTAAACGTACAAATTAAAACGTGTAATTAAATAGCTTATTTATACACTATAAATTTTAAAATTTATTACTTAATTAAAAATAGGATTTGTTTACATCCATTTGATTCATTTATCATTTACTAAGAGCTGATGTATATACGTAAAAATTTATTTCTTTTACCCAATATTAATTACTAAATTTAAAAGGTATATAACCAACTTTTAAAAGAATCAAAAGTGGAGTAAAATGTTGTTACGAATATATCCAGTTAAATTAAAAGATTTGGAAGTTAGAATTTAAAAGATTTAAAATTCCAATTAATGTTAAACTTTAACCAAAATAAGAATTATAGAATTTGCTTATTTTTATTAAATTTGGGCAATGATTTATAATTAATTTAAAAGTTCAAACTTTTGTAATATAAAACCCCAAAGTTTTCAAATAAAATGAACAAAATATTTGTTTAAAATTTTGAGCTGTTACAAGTTTGCTTAAACAGAGATTGATAGGTTGGAATGTAAAAGGTATACATGATTTAAATAAATGTAGAAAAATTAAATCCTTTTTAAAGATAACAATATCGATATAGTATTATTGTAAGAAACTAAAATAGAGTATCATGATTACCATTTTTATAGATGTCTAGGAGGACTTCATATTAATAATTGGTCCTACCTTCCAACTAGGGGTAGTGATGGAGGACTATCGTTACATTGAAAGATCATTACATTAAACTTTTACAGTCTATTATCAAAGACCATTCGATGCGTTTGATTTTTTCTAACATTAGTGATGATTCTATTCTAAATATTACTAATGTTTATGGACCAAATACAAAGTTAGATTACGTGGTTTTTTGGAACGAGTATTTAGAATTTAGATCGTTAGCTCTAGGACTATTGATTATAGGGGTGATTTTAACATTACAAGATTTTGGGTAAGCGATCCCCATGGAAGGATATTTTGTTGCCATGGAAGAGTTTGATTATTAGCTGTAACTTAATTGAGATAAAATTAAGTAATATGAAGTTTACCTGGTTAGACAATAGAGATAACCCATCGATGGCTTCATTAGATAGATTTTTTATTAGTGATGAAATAGAAGATAAATTTCCTACCTGTAAGGTTATGGAACTTCCGAATATATATTAAGATCATTGCCCTATTATCCTATCATGTTCTAATCTAAATATTGGTAATAAAATCTTTAGATTTGAAAAGATGTGGTCGTTAGAAATAATTTTAAAAACTTAGTTGAAAAAATGGCTTTCTATGAATAAATACAATTATAGATTTTCAGGAAACATAGCCAAATTATTGGTTAGTAAGTTTAAGGATTTAAGGCTATTTCTTAGAAAATGGAGTAAAGATGTTTTCGATAATATTAGAATTAAAAAAGAAAAACTAATGAATGAAATCTAAAATTTAAATAAAATCGAAGAAGTTTGAAAGTTGAATATTTTAGAAAAAAACGTGCTTTCAAATTTAAAATAAGATTTATATAAAATTATTATGCAAGAAGAAGTTTATGTGGAAACAAAGATCTAGAGTTCAATAGATGGATGAAAGCAATGCGAGTACTAAATTTTTCCGTAATTAGCTAACGATAGAAGACGTAGTAATACCATTAACTCTATTTTAATTAATGGTATTGAGATTTAACAAGCAAAACTTGATAGCGAGTTTACTAATTATTATAGAGATATTTTTGGAACTACAAATAGACATGGAATTAAAGCCGATTAGGGTACGCTTTAGATTGAGGATATTAAGGTTGATTTAGTAGGGTTAGACGATCCATTCACGGAAGAGGAAATTGTGAAGGCTATAAAAGATATGCCTAATGATAAAGCTCCGAGACCGGACGATTTCCTATCTTATTTTATGAAACGTTTTCGAATGTGTTGAGATATGATATAATAAAATTGTTCGATGAATTTCACAATGGTTCGTTAAAATTTGGTAGTTTAATGTCACAAATGTTATCTTATTCCATAAGAAAATAGGTGGTAATCAATTAAAAGACTTTAGGCCTATTTCACTACCAAACTATTCTTTTAATATCATTTCTAAAGTTTTAGCTTAAAGATTAAATACTAAAACAAATGGGTTAATAGTTAAGACTCAAACAACTTTTAAAGGTAGGAATATCACGGATGGGGTAACAATAGTTCAAGAATATATTAATTACTGTTGTAAAAACAATTTCACTTATGCGCTTTTAAAACTTGATTTTGTAAAGCTTTTGATTCAATTGATTGGTTTTCTTAAAAATATATTAGGGGTTTTAGTGCTAAATGGATTAGATGAATTATGTCATTGCTTAAAATTGGTAACTCTAGTATTTTGATTGTTGATGTATTAGTAATAGTTTAAATGGTTAAATTGGTAACTCTAGTATTACCAATAAATGGTTAAATTGGTAACTCTAGTATTTTGGTTAATGATGTATTAGTATTTTGGTTAAAGATTCAATCCAAACATGGACCTAGATAAGGTGATCCATTGTCACCATTATTGTTTAACTTAGCAGCTAATGTTTTTACTAGAATTATTAAATTGGCTACTAATAATATGTTACTAGATATTATGGGTAATTAGATCACTAATAATGGTCTTTTTGTTCCTCAATTTTCAGATGATACTATGATTTTTACATTCCATTTTCCTAAACATATTATTACACTTAAATTTATTTTATATAGTTTGAACTTCTTTCTGGTTTAAAGATAAATTTTGAAAAAGCTCAGTTCTTGTTTTAAATGACACTGATAATATAGATAATCAAATTGCATGCATGTTAAATTGTAAAATGACGAAATTTCCTATAAAATATTCAGGTTTTTAAATAAGGCCTCTATAACTTAAACATGATGATTTGAATATTATTATTGATAAAATTAATAAAGGGTGATACTATTTACACTCACTTAAACACTTCTCGTACCCATTTATTCTATCATCCACTTAAGTACTTCATTCACCCATCCACATTCACATTTTCATATATTTTTTTAATTTTCTCATAACACCAACTTAACTTTTCCTCTCTTCCTTTTCAAACAATGCAGTAAAAATTTCTTCATTCAAAATTTTACGTCTATTCTTTTTTTATCTAACACTTCATCATAAATATGAATCCTACTAATTTGGTTATGACAATGGTGTTATCAACTTTAATCAGTATATTTTCATCTTTTTCATAAACTATGCAACCCAAACTAAGACTAACATAGTAAAGAATAATTTGCAGCTCAAATTTGACGCTATTGTGAAACATAGTAAAGAATCTATATTACTGCTTCAAAGATCATTATTACTTTTGTTGCTATTTCAATAAGAAAAGAAAAAAGAATGATGAAATAAATTGTAATAGAAAACAATATGATATAGCTAAATATTTTTGTTTCGTCATCATTCCCTATAAATTTAATGAAGTCACAAAATATTGATTTATATGCATATTCTAAATATAAGTAGACACCTTTACCTATCAATTCTCATTATGAACTAATAAAATATTTTTACTTATGTTGTTCCGCTTTTTTCCATCAACTATTAGTTGAGATGATTGAGGATAGAAAATAAAATAAAATATTAAAATAGCATTAAGGTTTTACATTGATCCCCCTCAACATATTTTTAAGCATTGTCTTATAATTTGCCTTAGTAGCATAACCAGTAACGTCGGTAGCCAGGGAGACGTCGTGATAAGACAACACAAAAACAAAATCGTAGTGATAGCGAGTAAGGATAAAGAGTATGACAATGCACGTGAGGCGATGCCCAAGGTAGGATACTACCTTTTTGCGTTCCTGATTGGTAGTAACCCCTAATGGCCCACCATGTCCTACACTCCCAGAATCCGAAGGTGCACACCAATTAAGTTTCAAAGTCAAGATGGTAATACGAAGAAATGTGTCCGCTAGAGGTAGCTAGACTCATTGGTCAGGTACGGCTCCTGTTTTAGTCATTTCAAATTGACACAAGTGTTGGGGTCTATCCATCATTGTTATTTTTTTTCAAATCCAGCAAACGCCTCAAATTCAACCTCTGTATTCTGGATAACATCCACCACGTACATAGTTGTTAAAGTGGTTTCGGTATCGATAGAGAGTATGCCAATATTCGGCCTTTGTCTCTTTAACAACTAATCGTCATTTTACACACCGGTTGGTTTTTTAAATTTCGAAAAAGGTTCATATTTGATATTTGAGGTTTAAGTTTCATTATTGTTTTGATGTATTTACTTTTAAATCATCTTTTAATTTTAAGGTTTGTGTTTGAAGTAATTTTTATGATTTAATTTTAGTAAATGTTTATGTAACGACCCGTTATTTAATCATTTTAATTAAAGATATTTAAATTATTTTAAATATTTGAATGTATATTATTTTTCATAAATAATCAAGTTTTAAGTGATAAATAATAATAATGAACTCGTTTTGGAAGAATGCTCACAAAAATATTTCATTTGAAAAGATATACCGATAAAATGGCCGAAACAGTTTTATCAATAAACAATTTTGTTATCATAAAAAAATCGTGCGCGAAGCTAAATATGTATGCTTTTAATTAAAAAATATTATGAAATAAAATCAAATATTTTATTCTTAGAAATTAAATGTATTTATGACATCATTAGTGATGCCTTTATACTAAGTATTGTATGAATTTAAATTGAGATTCAATGATTTAATAATTATTATAATTATTCAAATAATTGTTTTTCAATGATAATAATTCATGTTAAATAGTTATAAAGTGTTAATAAATCATTTGTAATAATTTTATGAAAATATAAAAAAAATTCGTACCACTTTATCGACATAATAGCAATTTCTGTAAATTATTGGTAATATTAATTTATATGGTTTTATAAATAAAATGTGATCATTTTGATTAGTAAAAAATAATAAGAAATTAGTTTTCATTTTTTTTCATTTATATGTGACTTAATTTATAAGTAAAAATGTGATTGAGAATCGGTTTTCCGATTTTCAACAGTTTAATGAACGGAAGTTGTTCAAAGTTGTTGCGACCTTGTTTATATGTCATGTCTACATATATAACATACATATGCACACCCTAACATACATACATACATATGTATTTATGTATATATATACACACAAATATACATGTACACTTAAACACACATATATTTCAAAATATTAAAAACTTAAGACTTAAGCAACTAAAAAGCAACCATCAACTCATCTTGCACACCTAAGTACACAAACATGGGTTAGCACATAGAAGAGAGGACAAGAGGAGGGGTGGCAGTGTGGTGTGAAGTGATGAGGGGAAGTGTGGTTTGTGGGAAAAAGGTAACTAAGTGTTTAGAATTTTTTTCTAAGTTTTTTCTATAAATACCCATCACTTTCTTCATAAATTCCTAAAACTTATTCTTCATCTTCTTCCTTCTTCTTCAAGCTATTTTAACGGCTTTCTATGTTAGCAAAATTATGGAGAAAATAATTACAAACAGAAATTAAATTGTTAATGTGTGTGTGTATTAATATAAACACCTCAAAACCACTTCAAATCACCGCCTTTCCTCATCAAAACCCATGACCACTCCCATATCAATGCTTGGTCAAGTCGTTCCACCTCTTCATGCTTAGGTCGTGACTTCCCTAGCCGTAGCCGAGCTCATTCAAAGCTTAGGAGTTTGACTTCATATGGTTTAAAACAATCGTAGCGTAGCTATAGCCCATTCAAAACTAGTTCAAGCCAAAATGAAGGCGAGAAACTCCATTTATAATATGATATACTAAATGATGTATGTAGTTTCTAATGCTTGATTAAGATGATTGTTTATCAAGTTTGAATGTTGATTATATGATATTTGATTATATTAAGAATTCATGTTTAATATACGTCGAAAATCATAAAAGAAATCGCTTTCCTCTAATAAATAAAATGGTGTATATGAGATTGTTAATCTCTTCAAAATGGTTTAAAATGATCTAGACATATTTTGCAAACATTTAAAACTGTTCAATGAAGTTTGAAAAGAATAAGAAAATTGAATTAAAATAGACTCGTAGCATAACAGTAGTTCGCGATTTCGCGCCGTAGAAAATTAAACCATTTATACGATTTGGAGTCGGAATTTTTTATAATAAGAATTTTCTAAACCCTTATAATCATAATATTCAAACGAAGGAAGAAAATTGAGATTCTGTTTAGTTTATTTTGAAATATAAGCAAACAAGTTTTCGAAATAATCGCGGTTTTGCCATTCAAAATCCAAAAGGGGTTCTTTAAATTTATATTTTTAAATTATTTAAAAATGTGGGAAATGTTTGTAAATATATTAAAATGTTTTAGAAGATATTTGGGTCATAAATATAGACTTTCACATGATAGAAAAGTTGTTTTGATCAAATAAGCTTTTAAAACACTATTTGCAGCACTTTTTAATAACTTTGCAAACAATGGTTTTAACTTAATTATTCTTTCCCGAATATTTTTTGAACCTTTTCAAATAAGTAGTTAGGTAATTTAAAGATGATTAAGAGTTTCAAAAATGAGTATGCGGAAACGACTAGTATATTTGTTTCATTTGTGAGTGTCATAGAAAATCCGACCAAGGAATGAAACATATCGAAGAGAAAGCCCAGATGCTCTAAAATAATTAAAAGTAAATTAAATATGTAAAAAGATTTAGAGTTGATCAAATAACTAGACCACCTTATGGGTGACACAGAGGTTGTCTCTAGGCTTGAATTTGGAAAACCAATTGTCTGCCCTCTCTAGCTACTTAGACTGGCAAGACGGAGGGGTGGGTAAATTTGATTTATTCAAGTCAAAATTTCCCAAAGTATAAAAGATATAATTTTCCAAATTCAATCAACTAAGATTGCATATAAATAATCTTCTTATATTTGATATTAAATTCTAAGGATGGATCCGTACATTGATTTTGAATTACTATAATTTCGAAGGATAGTAAAGGTTAAATACGAAAATTTATATTGAGTAGAATTACTATAATTTCCTCGATCCTATTTACTCAATAATGTCTTCTAAAATGATTAATGATTTGTAATTCCAAAGTTAAAGAGAGGTTAATGATTCTATATATACCAAAAAGAATGTTTGAAGGGTATATATCTCTACAAGATATTTTGATTTATCAATTGTAACGGCTTGAAGATTTTTGACCTCGAAAATTGACACTAATACATTCACTGTATAGAGTACCGAGCAACGAAGTGCCGAAAATATCAGGCTATTAGGGATAAGAAGGAAAAGAGGCAGAACAAGAAGAAACAGAAAAAAAATAGCACAAAATCTCATAATCACAGTGGAACAAAATATAATATAAAATAATAGCATTTATACAAAGAAAAGCTATAACTGTCGAAATACATACAAGTTATCAGAGTACAACAAATTTGTACAGTTATAATAACTTGTCCTCAACTACTGTCTATACAGCCCATTATACACAGCGGAATATAGTCAATATGTGCAATACGTCCCTGCCATCCAGCTCGTCTTCAGACTCCAAAGCGTCATAACCTGAAATTTTGTAATACTCGGTCTGACCCGAGTATTACAATAAAGTAACACCCGAGTCAAGCTGCAAACCAGCGTGAGTAAAACCAACCCAATTTGAAATACTTAAGTTATAAAACTTCTTCGAAAAATCCAGGGTAACTCATACAAGCTAAGAGTATTCATCTGATTATACCAATGCTTTTACAAAAATCCATCGTATTGAAATACTGTCTAGGTATAGTTACTTATCCCGAAATAATCTAACTTGCTTAGTTTATTCAATTCCAGCTTATTGAACTTGAAAATCAAGGCCGTAAAGGTTAGTAGTGCTTACTAAATCGAAGTGGTTTCAGACATCCCTGATATCCGACCTCGACCTCTTCGAATCCAAGTAATAAATTTAAAGGGTAAATTGTTCAAAATACTCAATTCATTATTTGAGGTGACAACATTAAATTTGGGAATTTATTACAGATTTTATTCCAATTAAATCGTATCATTATTTTGACCTTCATTATTTAATTTGACCGACCATTTGTTACCACAAATAAGAAAAATCTGAAAATACATATCCAATAGACTTAAGCCAAAGTATAGTTCTTTATTATTTTAAATAACAAATATCAAGACAATTCACCCCTTGGGATTTCATTAACCATCCTTAGCTGATTTCCTTTATACATATAATTATTCAAATTAGTTACAAATTAAACCATTTATTTGCTAATAATAATTTATAAAACACCATTAATTCCCCTTAAACTTAATAAACATATTACCATGATATATCATTAAATTTTTGATTACGGATTCAAAATAAAGTAGATTATTAATAGAAAAGGAAAATAGAAATTATCATATGTATATATATTCAAATTCCATTTCCTATCTTCTTTATCTTTTTCCCTGCCTTTTCTTTTCTCTCTTCTCTCTCTTTATTTTCCTTTCTTTCTATTTCTTTTTTTACTTATCTTTTTATTTCCCCTTCCTTTGCTTTTCCGGCCCAACCGGCCCATTCCCTTCTTTTCCCCCTTCTCTTTTACTTTCTTTCCCCTGCTCCCTCCTCTTATCTTTATTCCCAAGTGTTTGAAACAAACGTGCACATACGTGTGCACGTGTATACCTAACCCGGCCATCGACTTTAGTTGCCGACTACTCACGCAAACCGCCATCATCCACCTCCCCACGTAAAACCTCTTGAAACATCGCCAAAACATTCCATGCAAATTTTCACACCTTGACCAAGTCTGCATGAAAAACCCATCCACTCAGATTGCCTTCCCCTAGCAACCACCACCGATCACCCTCCAACTTCACTAAAAGACACGCCATCCCGCCCTCTTCCATTTCCACCAGGACCACATGTAATGACCCACTATTTTGTGCCATTCAAATTCGACAATAAATTAAAAACATGTCAAACTTGAATAGTTCAAAACAATAGATTGTAAATAAAATTGGAGCAAATGAAATCAAATCACAGAATCACAGACATAGAAATCAGAATACTCGCAGCGGAATTCAAAAATAACTTAGTGGTTCATGAAGCCGCTATCAATAGTCTCAAAATAAGAAATTCTTACGTAATATTTAAAACCAAATATTTGAATCAACCACAGAAAAAAAATCCCAATATCTATTGTCTCGATTACAAAAGATAAAATAAGAACTGAACAGAAACTTGACAGCAGCTTGAAAAGAGAGATGATCTGCAGAAGTTCTAGCTCCAGGGATGAAGTCCGAACTGAAACTCAGGCTGACCCGAGCGTAAGAAATAAACACAAACACTCGAGTCAGTACATACATACTTATACAGGGTAAGCTAATTCAAGTGAACTGTAATAGAGTGCAATTAACTTAAAGGATGCTTGGGACCGCCCATCCTCTAAGGATCCGTTAAACTATTTGCTATGTAGTAATACTTCGCTATTATAATAGTGTCTATATTAAAGTAAACTTACTTTTAAATAGCGTTAAGGGGTTACCCATATAGCCCTTAACACGTAATAGTCCCAGTAGTCCATCCAATATCATAGTCCCTCCTGATCGGAAAGCCACCAGAGGATACCACACGGGCTACGGCAGAAAACCAAACTCGTACAAGTGGCGCTAGGGTAGGAGACACGGCACAACTAGGCAATGCTAGGGTAGATATACCAATTACGTTTTCGGACCGGTGGTAACGCGTAGCTGCTACTACCGCCCACCTCGAATAACACTCCCAAATCAAAGGTGCGCACCAAACAATCACAAAGTAATAGAATGGTATACGAAGAAGTGCGTCCGATCAAAGGTGCTACCTCATTAGTCCGTCGACCGCACCTGTTTTAGCCACCTTATGCCAACTCACGGGAGTCGGGTCCACGTATTTACCTTAAAGGAAACGCCATCACCATCTTACTTCATTCTGGAATCTCCACCGTGTACACGGTTGTCAAAGTGGTTTTCGGTATCGACAGAGAGTATGCCCATATCCGATCCCGGTCTCTTTAACAACCAACGTTATTATTACCCGTGGTTAAAAATTCCAAAATAGTTTTATATTCAATCAAAATACTACATTTAAAACTATTTAAAAGTGAAGTTATAATTCTTACAAAATCCAATAGAAATCCTAAAGGTTTAGCCTTAGTTCATTTGTATCAACCACAGCACTTGCGCAATGCGGTAATATCCTTTACAACAGATTGGAGTAAATTAAATTTTAGACTTCAATATAATTTCAATAATAATTAAACCTTAAATTAAACAAATTTAGCTTATATAATCATAATTTCTGCCTTTGAATAGTCATTTAAATTACTCAATAATTTATGATTATTATAAAGTAAAATTTTCAAATATATATCTAACTTCTCTATACTTTACTTATTAAAATCAAGTGCAACATTCTCTATAAATTTTACTTAATAATTAAGTTCAATTACCACTTAAAAAATAAACTCAATTCCTAATAAATTTCTTAACTTACCTTTATTCTAAACCACTTTACATTTCTAAATTTGGTTATATTTCAACTTCCATTTTAAAGTATTCACTTTATTTAACTATTTAATTCATAGACAACTTTACCCTTTATTTATTTACTTATTCAAATTTATGCCAAAACATCATAATTTATTTCTCAACTTGAATTCCATTTTATTTTACAAATCAAAATTTACAAAAATAAATTTGTACTTTAGATACTGAACATTTATTTATTTACATTTTTAACTTGTATAATATCACTATATTTATAAGAATCATTTTTAATCCAATTTTAAACAAAATATTACAACATTCTAATTTAAAAATATTTAATATTTCCAGAATATATATATATATATATATATATATATATATATATATATATATATAACCACGGGTCTGTATAATATTTTCTAACCTATATCAAGTGATGCGGATAATACATCATTTCAATCCGTAATTTACAAAGAAAATTCAGGTTCTATCATTTCAAACCCGGAATCCCAAGTAAAAATAAATAAATAAATAAATAAATAAATAAATAATAAATAAATATCGTTCAGGCCTACCATTTCATCCCATAACGATTATATTCTACAGGGAACTTGCAGTGTGATAAACAGTAAATAAATAAATGGTATAATCAGCATAAATATAACAGTATAAGATATAACCGATGATGGGTAAATTTAATAACAGGGTTTTTAAACATCATAAATTTTTATCACAGGCAATTAAAATATAAAATAAAATCATTCTACAGTTTCACTTGTTAATAATTTACAGATCTATAAGTATGTTTGTCGGGTGAGAAATACTCACCTTTTCGATGCTGGAGTTTCGATACAAAAATAACAAATATCTACACCAGAAAGCGTACAGAAGGCACGATAAATTTTCAGCGGATGCAACGACTTGATTCAAATCTTGAACAAGATGAATAAAAAAAACTTAGTACTCGAATCTATAACGAACAATTTTTTTTTATAAAATCAAAACTGGAGCGAGATTTTAAATAGGGGAATAATTGATAAAATTTGCTCGACCAATTTGCCACACAACTCGACCAACGTCTTCCTGGCTCGGCCCATTCCATCTCAGTTGTATGCGAGATTAAGACAGTGGATACAAGACAAAAACGTTGAGATACTATGCAAAAAAAATGGTGCACGCACAAACAAAAATTTCCTTGATTGGGTTCAAAAGCACACAATGCTCGGCCTATCTATTTTTTTTATATCTGAATGCATGCACGCCTCACATCACGTCAGTGGAAATTTTATAGGCATAGGTTGTGATAAAATGCAAAAGGTCAAGAAGAAAAGTGGCTCAACCACTCCATGCTCGGCAATGCATGTACGCACCCAGTCACAGTGGTGGGAAAATTTGAAAAGCAAAACTGATATAACAAAATGTTCCAGGGTTAAGCACACAGTGCTCGTTCGTGCATGCATATAAATTCCTACTCCTTTCTTTTTTATAAAAAAAAATTCTTTTTTCCCTTACCTTGACCCGTATTAGGAACTCGGCTGCGTATGGTGGTGATGGACTTCATCACCAAGCGCGGCCATCTGGTAGGAGGGGAAGGCAGTAGAACGGGTGGCGGAGATGAAGTTGGGTTGTGTTGTATGTGAAGGGTGGGAAGAAAAATAGGCTCGGCAGTGTATACTTTCTCGCAGAGGTGGTGAACTGCACCTAGGGGGGCCGTGTTGGCGGTGGTTGTAGAGGAGTAGGGTGAAACAGTCGAGCACGAGGTAGACAAATAAAAGAAGAAAAGAAAAATAAATAAATAAAGAAGTAGGAAACAATTTTCGTAGCCATTACCTGATGCTACTGAAGCTCATGCAATAGGAGGAAGACGAAGGCCAAAATGAAATGTAAATTGAAGTTGTACGTGCTGCTCGTATTTAAATCAGTGAAGTGCGCAAATCATGGAAAAATTTATGCCAAGAAATTTCCGTACGTTGAATTACTGATAGGTTAGTAAATCAGTGTAAAAGTGGCAAGCAATAAATTTGCTTGAAACGTGCGTAAATTTTGGAGGAACTATTCCTATTATACAAGAGAGTCAGGAGATTTTCTGCGTAATGGATGGAAATTTCGTTTGATAGATTAAGTAAAGAAATGCACAAATTAAGGATATTTGAACGTTTAAGGAAAAAGAGATTTGTTTGAACGGGTTTTTATTATTAAATCAGTGAGGTAGCGTTGATAACAACAAGAAAGACGGAAAACCATATTTGCTTGAAACGGCTATGAGATAAATTCGATTTCTGTAGGCTATGAATTCAAAGATTTCATACTAGATTTAAAATAATTGAAGACAATGGAAAAGGGAACGTTTGGCTATAGTTAATTTCTTCCCTCCTTTGAGATGCCTGGTTATTAACTGATTGATCTATCTATATACATCTACGGTGTGAATTTTAAGAATGCGTACTACAGGCATAATAATTTACGCCCAAAATATAACGAAAATAACGTATTTAAATTTATATGTTTTCTTATTTAGTAAACATACGTTAAAATATTCCATCAAATAACACGCCACTTAAACACGTAATTAAACTGCTTATTAATACACTATTTGTTACTTAATTTGAATTTTAAATTTGTTTACACTGGTTTGATTTACTTAACATTTAAGAAATAAACTGATGTATATACATATAAAAGAAAACGTAAAATTTATTTCCTATATATTATTCAATTTAATTTTTTTATTTATTAATCATTTAACTAAGAAACAAATATGTATACGTATAAAGTTTGTTTCTTTTATAGTATATTAATTACTTGATTTAAAGGTGTATAACCAATTTTTAAAAGAATCAAAAGTGGAATAAAATGTTGTTACGAAATATATTCAATTAAATTAAAAGATATAAGATTCCAATAAATGTTAAACTTTAACCAAAATATGACTTATAGAAATTGCTTATTTTAATAACATTTCAGGCAATGATTTATATTAATTTTAAAAGTTCAACATTTTGAAATATAAAACCCCCAAAGTTTTATAAATAAACGAATGAAATATTTGTTAAATTTTTTAGGCTGTTACACTCTCCCCCACTCAGAACTTTTCGTCCTCGAAAAGGAACGAAAAAGGAAAAAACAAAGAAAGATAAGGTAATAGAGCAAAGTACCTGAAACAAGTAATTCCGGATTCGTGCTCTCCTCCATCTCCCAGGCACAATCCCGTTCATCAGTGCTCCACTGCACTTTAACCAAGCGGACGGATTTTCTTCTAAACTGTTTCGTACCTCGATCGACGATACGAAGTGGCTTCCTCTCAATAGTCAGGTTAGGCTCGATGTCCAAACTATCAAGAGCAGAAGGCTGGATAATAAGAGATGGATCATGTAGACAGCGACGCAGGTGGGATACATGGAACACATTGTATATTCCAACGAATTTCTCGGACAAATCTAGTCGATAAGCAAGAGACACAATCCTTTTCAAAATGCGGAATGGACCGATGATCCTAGGGGCAAGCTTCCTCTACACCCAAACCGAACCACATTCCTTAAGGGAGAGATCTTAAGGAAAACCAAATCACCAACCGCAAACTCAAAACTTCTTCTTTGATGATCAGCGTACTTCTTCTGCCTATCCCGGGCAATCCTTAACCTTCTCTTAATCTCCTTGACTTTCTTCGAAGCTTCCAAAATCATATCGGGACCAAGAACTAAGTGATTACCGGATTCGATCCAACAGGATGGAGATCTACAAAGATGCTCGTACAGAGCAGCAAACAAGGACATCTTAAGACTAGCCTGAAAAAGATAGAATGAGATAGATAAGGGATTAAGATAAGATATGACAAAGGGTTGAAATTTTATACTGATAACTATTGTTATAGGTGAATTCCACAAGATGGAGATGATCTTCCCAAGATCCTCCATAATCCAAAATGCAAGCCCAAAGAAGATCCTCAAGAATCTGATTCACCCTTTCCGTTTGACCGTCAGTCTGTGGGTGGTAAGCAGTGCTCAGATTCAGACGAGCACCCAAGGATTCTTGGAAAGCTTTCCAAAACTGGCTAGTGAAGATAGGGTCTCGATCGCAAACAATGCTAAGGGGAATACCATGGAGACGATCAATCTCACTCATATAGATCTCAGATAAACTCGAAGCTGAACGAGTAGACTTGACCGGAATAAAATGAGCGGACTTGGTCAGTCTATCCACTATAACCCAGATGCTCTCATTTTCCTTCCTTGATCTCGGTAAACCATTGATAAAATCCATAGAAACTTGCTCCCACTTCCAATCGGGAATCTCAAGAGGCTGCAATAAACCCGGTGTCTTCTGATGATCCGCCTTGACTTGTTGACAAGTCACACATCTACTAACAAAGATAGAGACGTCGCGCTTCACACCCTTCCACCAATAGAGTTTCTTCAAATCCTGGTACATCTTCGTCACACCAGGATGAATGGAAAGTCTGGATTGATGATGTTCCCGAAGTAACTCCTGCCTCAAACCATCAACATTCGGGACACAAATCCTATTATTAATCCTCAAAATCCCATTATCATCAATCTGAGCTCCACTACCAACAAGCCTACTACCTCCAACCCTGCTACGAACACTTTCCTTCATACACCTAAGCATCTCATCCTCATCCTGCCTAGCCATGATACGATCCAAAAGAGGAGAAGAAACAATAAACTGGCACAACAAAGACTTCTTCCTACTCAACGCATCCGCCAACACATTAGCTTTCCCAGGAGTATAGTTAAAGTCGAGATCATAAGCAGCAAGAAACTCGAGCCACCGAACTTGTCTTTGATTCAAATCCTTCTGTGTGAAGATATATTTCAATGACTGATGATCGGTGAAGAGGTCAAACTTAGCACCTAAGAGATGATGTCTCCAAAGCTTCAAAGCAAAGACAACTGCCAGCAATTCTAAACCGTGGGCCGCGTAATTAACCTCATGGTTCTTTAACTGACAACTAGCATAGGCAATCACCTTCCCATCCTGCATCAATATCGCTCCCAAACCCTCGCGACAAGCATCGATGTATACCTTCAATCTCTCATTTCCATTCGGAACGGTTAGCACTGGTGCGGAAGTAAGCTTATTCTTTAACTCTTGGAATGCCGCTTTACACTTATCGCTCCAAATAAACTTAGCATTCTTTCGAGTTAGAGCAGTGAGAGGTGCAGAGATCCGAGCAAAGTTCTCGATGAACCTCCGATAGTAACTGGCAAGGCCCAGAAAACTGCGAAAATCGGTGGAAGTCTTAGGTTCTTCCCAATCATTGATCGCAGCGATCTTGACTGGATCAACAGAAACTCCGTCCCTAGAAACAATATCCAAGAAATCGGACTTCCTCTTCCCAGAAGTGACATTTCGAGAATGTTGCCTTTAATTGATGGTTTTGAAGAGTCTCTAGAACATACTTTAAATGTGACTCATGCTTATCTCTTGTTTTGGAGAAGACATGGATGTCATCAATAAAGATTAGAACAAATTTATTGAGCACCTCGCGGAAGACACGATTCATCAAGTCAACAAAGAATGCCGGAGCGTTAGTCAAACCAAATGGCATAACAAGCCACAGAAACCATTCTCAGTCCGGAAAGCAGTTTTGGGAATGCTCTCCTCAGCAACTCTGAGCTGGTGGAAACCTGTGGCTAGATCAAGCTGAGAGAAAACAGTCGCTCCATAGAGTTGATCAAGCATATCATTGATACGGGGCATAGGATATCTGTTTTTCATAGTGAGCTTGTTCAACTCCTATAATCCACACACATCCGGAGGGAACAATCAGACTTGGTGACGAAGACTACGGCTGCTCCCCATTCTGTAAAGCTAGGTCTGATCAGACCTTTAGAGGATAAGTCTTAATCTGCTTCCTTAATTCGATCTTCTCGCGGGGCGCCATTCTTTGTGCTCCAGGGATAAGGTCAATATGGAAATCAATTTCCCGCTTTGGAGGTAAAGAAGTGACTTCACCAAATACGTCGGGAAATAGATTGACTACAGGAGTCAATCAGAGGTTGCCAAGAAAGGTGTCAAGAGATTAAATGAAGCTATCAGCGAAATCCTAGGGAAAACTACACTGAATCACTAAAGAATCACCTTTATCTCCAATAAGTGAGACAGTTCGGGAACTACAAGAGACACGTGCATCATGCCTATCCAACCAATCACCTCCAAGCAATAGATCGAAGGCGTCAAAACCTAGAACATAGAAGTCACCAGTGAATTGAAAATTATCGAGGAAGAGTTTCACATTTCTACAAACCTTACTAAGGTTCGCAGGGCCACCGATGGGTTTGAAACACATAAAGGCACAGAAGAAAACTCGGGGAAAGGAGATGCTCAAATTTATCACAGAGACCCGACGAGATGAAGCTATGGGAATCTTCGGTATCGAATAAAACACAAACAGGAGATTCAAACAAAGTAAAAGAACCCTGAAGTGTACCTAGAGAATCGCTAGGAGCAGGAGCATGCGCCGGTGCAGTCTGTGGAGCTGGGGAGGATGCAGAAGTGATGGCAAAAATCCCTGATGCGTTGCCCTTCTTCTGAGTAGGGCAGTCTCTTTTGAAGTGTCCTCGCTGAAGGCAGATGTGACAGAGGTCTCGTCTAGCCAACTGAGAAGGAGGTGGAATAGAAGCACCCAAAGTAGGACATCTATTTGCGTAGTGTCCCTTCTGGTGGCATCTATGGAAAGTGATGGTAGAAAAGGTCTATGGGCTGCCTTTGAGATGCAGAAGACGATGATCCAAGCCCTAGAGTCCTATTCTTCTTATGCCAGTAGAAGTTGGAGTTCCTTTTCTTAGAATTTCCAAAAGACTGAGATGGTGCAGATTGGGCAGCCGGAGGAGCCCTGGAGGTAGGATTCTCACACCGGATAGCCATGTCCATCAGGGCTGTAAACGTACCATGCACGTAGGTAACAAGGCGATCTTAGTACTCGGGACGTGCGCCAGCGATAAATTTCTCATTCTTCTTTATCGGGGCATCTATCAGATTAAGGCCATATTGCGATGGCTCATTAAATTTCCTCTTATACTCGGTAAAGGACATATCGACCTGCTTCAAATCCATAAAGTCTCGATATAGCTGAGACTTCCCCGCTTCATGCATCCATTTCGCGAGGAAAGCATCCCTAAAGCACGATAAGAGATATAAGATAGATTTCAAAGGGAGAAAACTAAACCATACTTGGTCAACCGAAGAAGATACCTAAATTGTTCTCAAGTGATGTCAGCCTCAGCGGTGTGAGCTGTAATGGACAGCCACCAATCCAAAGCTGCTCCCTTTAATTGCCAAGCTGCTAGTTGACACTGCTGGGCAATCGTGATCTCGAGACCGGAGAAGATTCTCTCCAATTCCCTCAACCATTATTGAGCTTCAATTATGCTCTCAGATCCTGTGAACTTGGTACCACCAAGCTCGGTATATTCTTTGCAAAGCTTAGAAAATCTTACTGGGGCAACGGGTGCTGGAGCTGGGTCACCACCTCGTCCCCTACCTCTGACATTTCCTCGATTCATCCTGAGAAATCAAGAATGAATTTAAGGGCAAAGGAGAAATATAGAGACCAAGATAGGTTTATGGGACAGAGTTTAACTAGAATAGGCATTTAACAAAGGACCTAATAGGATGGAGAAAGGGAAAGAAGTAGTTTAAAATTTTATTTTAAAACAAGAAAGTTTTTATATCAAAATACTTCTTTGAAAATCCTTTTAAAAATCCTTTTATACTTTAAAATACGTTCTCTCACAAGGAAAGGATTCTACGATTAGACTTCACTCATTCTAGGGTATTTCTGCCCTATCTCTAATGAGTTTTCTTGCTCCGCGGGCTATGGTTTGCCTAAAAACCAAAGCTCTGATACCAACTGTAACGACCCACTATTTTGTACCATTCAAATTCTACAATAAATAAAAACATGTCAAACTTGAATAGTTCAAAGCAATAGATTGTAAATAAAATTGAAGCAAATGAAATCAAATCACAGAATCACAGACACATAAATCAGAATACACGCAGCGGAATTTAAAAATAACTTAGTGGTTCATGAAGCCACTATCAATAGTCTCAAAATAAGAAATTATTACATAATATTTAAAACCAAATATAGTTTGAATCAACCACAGAAAAAATAATCCCAATATCAATTGTCTCGATTACAAAAGCTAAAATAAGAACTGAAACTTGACAGCAGCTTGAAAAGAGAGATGATCTGTAGAAGTTCTAGCTCCAGGGATGAAGTCCGAACTGAAACTCAGGCTGACCTGAGTGTAAGAAATAAACACAAACACTTGAGTCAGGACATACATACTTATACAGTGTAAGCTAATTCAAGTGAACTGTAATAGAGTGCAATTAACTTAAAGGATGTTTGAGACCGCCCATCCACTATGGATCCGTTAAACTATTTACTATGTAGTAATACTTCGCTATTATAATAGTGTCTATACTAAAGTAAACTTACTTTTAAATAGCGTTAAGGGGTTACCCATATAGCCCTTAACACGTAATAGTCCCAGTAGTCCATCCAATATCATAGTCCCTCCTGATCGGGAAGCCACCAGAGGATACCACACGGGCTATGGCAGAAAACCAAACTCGTACAAGTGGCGCTAGGGTAGGAGACACGGCACAACTAGGCAATGCCAGGGTAGATATACCAATTACGTTTCCGGACCGGGGGTAACGCGTAGCTGCTACTAACGTCCACCTCGAACAACACTCTCAAATCAAAGGTGCGCACCAAACAATCACAAAGCAATAGAATGGCATACGAAGAAGTGCGTCCGATCAAAGGTGCTACCTCATTAGTCCGTCGATCGCTCCTGTTTTAGCCACCTTATGCCAACTCACGGGAGTCGGGTCCACGTATTTACCTCAAAGGAAACTTCACCACCATCCTACTTCATTCTGGAATCTCCACCGCGTACACGGTTGTCAAAGTGGTTTTGGTATCGACAGAGAGTATGCCGATATCCGATCCCGGTCTCTTTAACAACCAACGTTATTATTACCCGTGGTTATAAAATCCAAAATAGTTTTATATTCAATCAAAATACTACATTTAAAACTATTTAAAAGTGAAGTTATAATTACTACAAAATCCTACATAAATCCCAAAGGTTTAGCCTTAGTTTATTTGTATCAACCACAGCACTTGCGCAGTGCGGTAATGTCCTTTACAACAGATTGGAGTAAATTAAATTTTAGACTTCAATATAATTTCAACAATAATTAAACCTTAAATTAAACCAATTTAGCTTATATAATCATAATTTACGCCTTTGAATAGTCATTCAAATTACTCAATAATTTATGATTATTATAAAGTAAAATTTTCAAATAAATATCTAACTTCTATATACTTTACTTGTTAAAATCAAGTGCAACATTCTCTGTAAATTTTACTTAGTAATTAAGTTCAATTACCACTTCAAAAATAAACTTAATTCCTAATAAATTTCTTAACTTACCTTTATTCTAAACCACTTTACATTTCCAAATTTGGTTATATTTCAACTTCCATTTTAAAGTATTCACTTTATTTAACTATTTACTTCATAGACAACTTTACCATTTATTTATTTACTTATTCAAATTTATGCCAAAACATCGTAATTTATTTCTTAACTTGAATTCCATTTTATTTTACAAATCAAAATTTACAAAAATAAATTTATACTTTAGATTCTGAATATTTATTTATTTACATTTTTAACTTGTATAATATCACTATACTTATAAGAATCATTTTTAATCCAATTTTAAACAAAATATTATAACATTCTAATTTAAAAATATTTAATATTTCCAGAATATATATATATATATATATATATATATATATATATATATATATATATATATATATATATTACCACGGGTCTGTATAATATTTTCTAACCTAGGTCAAGTGATATGGATAATATAACATTTCAATTCGTAATTTACAGAGAAAATTCGGGTTCTATCATTTCCAACCCGCAATCCCAAGTTAAAAATAGATAAATAAATATCGTTCAGGCCTATCATTTCAGCCCGTAATGATTATTTTCTACAGGGAACTTATAGTGTGATAAACAGTAAATAAATAAATGGTATAATCAGAATAAATATAACAGTATAAGATATAACCGATGATGGGTAAATTTATGTAACGACCCGATATTTTCAACCATTCGCATCCGCACATGTCGGACTTGAATTGTTCAAAATACCGCGTTGTAAATAAAATTTGGCAAATCTCAAAATATACAGTAATAATTAATCACAGAATCACAGACACAAAATCAGAATACTCGCAGCGAAATTTAAAAATACTTAGTGGTTCATGAAGCCACTATAAATAGTCTCAACAAATACAAATTACAAAGTCTTTCATCCCAAATATAGTTTAAATCATCAAATAGAAAATCCAAAAATCCTAAAGTCTTGATTTCATAAATAAGATAACGGACAGAAAGAAGCCAGCAGCTTGAAAGGATCTACAGAAGTCCTAGCTCCGGGATGATGACTGAACTGCAACTCAGGCTGACCCGAGCGTAAAATAAAACATAAACACTCGAGTCAGGACATACATACTTATATAGTGTAAGCTAATTCAAGTGTACTGTAATATAAAGCAAGTAACTTAAAGGATGCTTGGGACCGCCCATCCTCTAAGGATCCGTTAAACTATTTACTATGTAGTAATACTTCGCTATTATAATAGTGTCTATTAGTAAAATAAACTTACTTTTAAATAGCGTTAAGGCTTTACATTTTCCACCTTAACACAATATATTCCCATAGTCTATACAGTACCGTAATCTCCCCCGGAATGGGCGTCGTCAAATGGCACTCCATAGGTATGGACCGTATGGTAAAAAACCAAAATCGTATAAGGCGCGCTAGGGTAGGTGACATGGCACAACTAGGCAATGCCAGGGTAGATATACCAATTACGCTTCCGGACCGATGGAAACGCGCAGCGCGCAGCTGCCGTCCACCTCGAACAACACTCCCAAATCAAAGGTGCGCACCAAAACAATCACAAAAGTAATAGAATGGCATACGAAGAAGTGCCTCCGATCAGAGGTGCTACCTCATTAATCCGTCGATCGCACCTGTTTTAGCCACCTTATGCCAACTCACGGGAGTCGGGTCCACGTATATACCTCAAAGGAAACGTCACCACCATCCTACTTCATTCTGGAATCTCCACCGCGTACACGGTTGTTAAAGTGGTTTTCGGTATCGACAGAGAGTATGCCAGATATCCGATCCCGGTCTCTTTAACAACCAAACGTTATTATAACCCGTGGTTACAACTTTTAGAAATGGTATTTATACTTTTAAAATAAGTTTCAAATACATTTCAATACCATAATATCATTTCAACCATCATTTATTTAAACATCAGTCATTTTATTTAATATAAAATACCATTTAAATCTATTCAATTTATTTAGGAATTAATTTGCCTTTCAACTCACATTTAAAAGTTAAATTCTTCCATTCAAAACCATTTAAAGTCAATCCCTTATTTTTTATTAATTACATATTGAATTCCAAAATTTAAGCCTTTTTCCCTAAAGATTATTTCCATTTATTTTAAACAATCCGAAAATTCAGTTTCCGTAGCATTTATGAAATGCCACCTAAAGTCTGTAAGTCAAAACAGTTCATTTATAAAAGACAGCATTTAAGTGCTGTAATAAATTATTAACTTAACAATCAAATTTTAAATTCCCAAATATAACTTATTATCAATTATTTCCTTAACTAAAACTCACTTTTAACAAAATTTCAGAATTTCCCAAAATAAGTTATATTCCAAAAAAATTACTTAAACATTTATTTTTTTAACATTTTGACTTATTCAAAAATTGTTGGGCGAATTCTCACCCAGAAGATCTCGAGACCGAGAAGCGGCAGTTTCACCCGGGTTGGCGACCTCCATTCCATCTAGTAAGGATTTCGTTCAACACTCATGTCCAAGGGTCCATTCGGCAAGCCCAACTTATAGTTCATTCGGCCATATCCATTCGGCAAGGCACAACCTCCACCCCATTCGGCATAAGCTCCTGCCGAACCAGACTTCACCGGTCCAGGTCCACCGGACCAACCCCTCCAATACCCGACCGGACCAGCCATGCCGGTCCACCAGCCTTCACCGGACCAGGTCCACCGATCCATACATCACCCCTCTACCGAACCAACTCCCAAGCTACGACCGGACCACCATCACCGGATCATTCATGGCCGGACCAACACCATCGAGCCAAACACATACCTCACCACCGAATGAAGCCTCGCCGAACCAGATAACTGCCAGTCCAGATTGCTTCAGCCCGGGCCCACCAGCAGCTATATACATCCAAGACCCCTGCCCCCTATCTCACTCTATAAATAGAGGGGCAGAGGTACAACAATGGCAGACAAGTTTGAGAGCTCAAGCACGGAAGGAACTTTCAAACTACTTTCATATACTTGTACACAAAGCATTGTACTTGTAATCCGAAAGAAAGAAGATAATAACATATAAAGTGGACGTAGGCACGTTCTGGCCGAACCACTATAAATCTGTGTGTCTTTTACATTTCAGTCCCTGCTTTTTTCATATTTACATAACTCATCTAAATCATTAAGAATCACATAAAACCCATTAAATCTCACGACTTGGAGGTGTTTGCCCACTTTTCGCGCAAACAATTTTGATGCTTTCACTGAGAACTTCGAACTCGAAGCTCCAGCTTCCCTCATCCAACCTTCTTTCCCAATAGCATTCTTCATTACCTAGGAAACATGACTTCCAGACCAAGAAAAGACGCCAACAAGGGAAAGAACGCTGCAACTAGCAGCGCTCCAAATCCAGTGGATCCAGATCAAGAGAACCATCCCACTACGGCAGCAGTGCCACATGTAGATCAGGCAATTCCAACAGCCCCTGCCGCGGAACAACCGGCAGTAATCACTAGAGCGGACCTAGACAGAGTTGTGGTGGAAGTGACTAACCGCTTCGCATCCCAACAAGAAGCTTTGGTGAACCAACTCATGTCACGCTTGAGGGATGTCGAAGAATCCAACTGCAACACTGAATCATGGGATGAATCTCAATCTGGAGGATCTCGGAGACAGCAAAGGTCTTCCCTCTTCGAGGAAGCCATCAACAGGAACAACAATGATAGGGGCCGCGCCCGGACTCAACCCGAACTCCGACTCGAGGAAGCGCTTGGAACCGAACCCAGTGGGGGAGGCGCCAGGCGAGGGTCGGATGTAGCTGAGCCAGTCATGCCACCTAATCATAGAAACCCCGCTGAACGGAGCCGAGCTAGAACCCAGCCCGAAGTTGACCACATGGAAATGCCCGAAACAGAACCCCACAGGGGAAGATCAAGGCAGGGGGCAACTGTAGCTGGTCCTAGCATGCATCCAGCAGCCAGAGGCAACCACTGGATAACGTCAGAAGTGATAGACTATACCATCCCTACAGGTCATCTGGACGAGATCGATCCCGCAGGGAAGAACCAAGTTCATTTCTATCCGCTCCAAATTCTGATGAAAGGATGGCACGATTATTCAGAGAATGCGTCCAACGGGAGCAAAGGGACCGAGGAATAGGCGCTAGGGTCACCAGCCCCTTCACCCGCAATATCGAAACTGCCATCACCCCCCGGGAGTGGAAAATGCCAACCATGGAACCTTACAAGGGAACTTCCGACCCCATCGTACACTTACAGAGGTACACCCAGCATATGCTCATGAGCGGAGCAACAGAAGGGGTGCTGTGTAAATGTTTTCCGCTATTCCTAGCAGATCTAGCTACCTCCTGGTTCTGCCATCTACCCCAAGGATCTATCAGCTCATGGGAGATGTTGAAAGAAAGGTTCATTAGCCAGTTCCGCATCCATGTAGAGCAACCCAAGGATGCTTATTCTTTATCCAATGTCAAACAGAAATCCGGAGAGACACTGCAACAATATCTAACCCGGTTCAACGCCGCAGCGGCCGCACTCCAAGATGCCGATGAGAAGCTCACCCTAATGGCCCTCTGTAGTGGTGTACACCCAGATACCAAGTTCGCTAGAAGACTAACTAAGGAAAAACCAGCTACTTTACCTGATTTCTTCCATGAAGCTGGAAAGTATATGAGACTTGAAGACGCCGCCACTGAGAGGCAGTCAGGGCAACAAGGTAAGACGACTTTGGACAAGGTTCCCGCTGCAGCTAAGGACACTCGAAGAAATGAATCTAGAGATAATGCTGGGGCAGGAAGGTTGAAAAACGCCAATATAGACCAGGACCAAGATTTGACTCCTACACTCCTTTGAATGAAACAATCGAAAACATCTTTCTAGCCACTCAGGGCGAACTCGGATACAAGCGCCCCCCGCACAAGAAAGAATCTGATAACGCACTCAAGTCTGGAAAGTTCTGCCGCTTCCATGAATCCCACGGACATGACACCAATGAATGCCACCATCTCCGGGACTTGATCGAAGAACACATCAGAAGAAGAAGGCTGGAACGCTATGTGAAAGGTCAGAACAGGACTCCAACTCCTGCCAATGAGAACTCAAAGCGACCCCTCCCAGAAGTAGACGGAGGGAATCGCAACACCAGTGGCTCTAGTCAAGAGAAGATAGTGGTCCATACCATCTCGGGAGGACCACACATCGCCGACAGAAGCTGGGCAGAGATGGAAAGATACGGCAAGTCACTTAGAAATGCTGAAAGCTATGTTAACTTCATTATGGAAGAACACCACCCGAAACGGAGAGAGAGTGACGACATCGTATTCAGTAGGCGTGATTTAGAAGGAAGACAGTATCCGCATATGGATCCCATGGTCATCTCTGCCTGGTTCGGTCCAGCTAAAGTTTTCCGAATTCTAATAGACACAGGAAGCTCCGTAAATATCCTGTTCAAGCATGCTTTCGACAAAATGAAGCTGTCAATGAAGGATGTGTCTCCCTGCAACAAGCCCCTGCACGGTTTCACTGGAGATGCGAAAATGCCCCTCAGGCAACTTGACCTCTTCGTCGAAATAGGAAGTCATCCCCGCTCCGTTGTGCGAAAACAAACGTTCGTACTAATAGAAAACCACTCGGCCTACAACGCCTTCTTGGGAAGACCAGCCTTATCTGACTTCCAAATTGTCCTAGCCCCGTGGTGCCTAAAGATGAAATTCCCAACAGATAACGGAATAGGAGAAGTTGAAGGAGATCAAGACGCCGCTCGAGATTGCTATGTAACTGAACTTCGCAATAACCATAGAAAGAATAAAGGGAAAGATGCAGAGACTACTCTCTGCATGAAAAGCTTGGAAGCATAGCAACTAAAGAAAGCCCCTCCTCTTCGATACACCAGCGATCCTTTCAATGAACTAGACCCCAGGGATAAGGAGGAGGAGGCTACCGCTGAGCCTGCAGAGGCCATGAAATTCGTATCTGAAGACAAACATGATTCAAGCAGACTATTAAAAATAGGATCTCAGCTAAAAACAGAATTGAAGGATCAACTCATTGACTTTCTCCGCCACAACTTAGATGTATTTGCATTGACACATGCCGATATGACAGGAATCTCCCCAGACATAGCATGCCACATTCTGAACATCGATCCCACCAAGGTACCGATAAAGCAGAAAAAGAGAAGCATGGGAGCAGAACGATCAACGGCCCTCGATGAGGAAGTAAAGAACCTACTTGCTAATGACTTCATACGAGAAGCCATCTACCCCGAATGGATAGCTAACCTGGTACTAGTAAAGAAAGCTAATGGGAAGTGGCGAACATGCATTGATTTCTCCAACTTAAATGACGCTTGCCCGAAAGACTGCTTCCCGCTCCCCCGAATCGATCAACTTGTGGACAGCACTGCCGGGCACGAACTTTTATCTTTTATGGACGCATACTCCGGATACAACCAGATTCCCATGCACGCTCCCGATCAAGACCACACTAGCTTCATCACTGACCGGGGATTATATTGTTACAAAGTCATGCCTTTTGGACTCAAAAATGCCGGAGCTACCTATCAACGCCTCGTCAACAAGATGTTCGCGGAATTAATAGGACGAACTATGGAAGTATATGTGGATGACATGTTGGTAAAGTCCAGGAAAGCCGACGATCATGTAAGCCACCTGAGCGAGATGTTTCAGGTACTTCGCCGATATGGAATGAAGCTGAATCCTCTAAAGTGCTCCTTCGGAGTGTCATCGGGAAAATTCTTAGGATTCATTGTCCATTCCAGAGGAATTGAAGCAAACCCTGAACAAATCCGGGCTCTAAAAGAAATAAGGATACCTTCCACTCGAAAAGAAATGCAGAGCTTAAACGGAAAGGTGGCCGCCCTAAGCAGATTCATGTCCAAAGTAACTGACAAGTGCGTCCCTTTCTTCGAAGCTCTCAAGAAAGACAAAGGAAGGTTCGAGTGGACCGATGAATGCTTAAAAGCCTTTCTTAACCTGATCGAACACCTTCAGAAACCACCAGTACTCTCAACTCCGAACGAAGGCGAAGAGCTATACCTATACCTCGCTGTATCATCTCATGCTTTAAGCGCTGCCCTAGTAAGAGAAGAAGACCGCACACAACGCCCGGTGTACTTTATAAGTAAGAGATTTACGGGGGCAGAAGCCAGATATCCTAAACTTGAGAAATTGGCATATTTTTTATTGATCGCGTCACGAAAACTACGACACTACTTCCAATCTCACTCCATCAGAGTTCTAACCGATCAGCCACTAAGACAGGTGCTCCATCGTCCCAACACTTCTGGACGACTCCTCAAATGGTGCATTGAACTAAGTCAGTACGACGTCACCTACCATCCTCGCACTGCTATCAAGGGGCAAGCCCTGGCCGATTTCATTGCCGAATTCACTACCAACGAAGGCAAGGATCAGTTTGAAATAGCAAAAAACATCAAGTGGAACCTCTTTGTAGATGGAGCATCAAACGAACAAGGCTCGGGGGCAGGTATTGTGATAATCACCCCCAGGGGAAGAAAGCTGTACTATGCATTAAGGTTGGAATTCGCGGCCACTAACAACGATGCGGAGTATGAGGCAGTAATAGCGGGATTGGAGCTTGCCTTAGAAATTGGAGTCAATTCTTTATGTCTTCATAGTGATTCTCAACTTATCGTAAACCAAGTACTAGGAGAATTCCAGACACGAGGAGAACGAGTCACAGCATATCTAAAGAAAACCAAACTGCTGCTCGACCAATTGGACCATTATCTAATCAAACACATTCCTCGAGAAGATAACCAAGAGGCCGACGAACTAGCAAAGCAAGCCAGTATGAAGAATAGCACCATTTCCGGAGCACTAGCCATCTCAAGGCAGCTAGCCCCAAGTTTCGAACAAGTGAATCTGATAACTGCAATTGAAGAGGCAACTTGGATGACTCCTATCCGGAAATATTTGCAGGACGGCACACTACCAGACAAACGTGATGAAGTCAGGAGAATTTTGAGGAAAGCTCCCCACTACACAATACAAGAAGGCATCCTCTATCGGCGTGGCTTCTCTAGCCCCTTATTCAGATGCGTCGCTGGAAGGGAAGCCAAGGAAATCTTATTCAACATCCATCAAGGAAGTTGCGGAGATCACACTGGAGGGCAGACTCTGGCGAAAAAGTTACTCCGATATGGATA
This sequence comes from Allium cepa, assembly GCA_030765085.1. Classification (NCBI taxonomy): domain Eukaryota; kingdom Viridiplantae; phylum Streptophyta; class Magnoliopsida; order Asparagales; family Amaryllidaceae; genus Allium; species Allium cepa. The sequence continues at coordinate 105,174,594 of CM060942.1, read as the reverse complement.
TTACTGGCCCATACTAAACAAAGACGCCCTAGACTTCGTCAAGAGATGCGACAGATGTCAGAAATTTGCCAAGATTCCTCGACTACCCACAAATGAGATTACTCAAATGACCAGCCCTTGGCCCTTTGCTGTATGGGGAATTGATTTAATTGGTGAACTGCCAACGGGCCGAGGCGGAGCCAAATATGCTATAGTGGCAGTTGATTATTTCACCAAATGGGTGGAAGCGGAACCCCTAAATAAAATATCTTCAGCAAAAGTTATCAACTTCTTGATCAAAAATATTCTGTGCAGGTACGGAGTACCACTCAAGATCATATCAGACAACGGACTCCAATTTGACAGCGAAGAATTCGCCGACTGGTGCCAAGAGCATGGAATTCATAAAAGCTTCTCATCAGTAGCTTATCCTCAAGCAAACGGACAAGTCGAAGCTGTCAACAAAATTCTCAAAACCCTAATCAAGAAGAAACTTGAAAAATCAAAAGGCGCTTGGGTGGACGAACTTCCTACGGCACTTTGGGCCTACCGCACATCTTTCAGAACATCAACGGGACATACTCCTTTCTCTTTGGCATACGGATCGGAGGCAATGCTCCCCGTTGAGACTATTGTTCCTTCCCACCGTAGGATCCACTACAATCCAGAAGAAAACGAAGAACTCCTCCTCATGTCTTTGGATCTGATTGAGGAAAGGAGAAACGATGCAGCACTCAAAGCAGCAGCTCACAAACAAAAAGTGGCAGCACTATACAACTCCAAAGTCAAGCATCGCATCTTACAAGAAGGAGATCTTGTCCTCAGGCGAATCTTTCCGCGCCCCGGGGCACTGGACCCCATCTGGGACGGACCATATGTAATTCATAAAGATCTCCACAACGGAGCTTATATTTTGTCAACAGTGGACGGAGAGGTGTTCCAGAGGGCATGGAACATCCGACACCTCCGTCGATACTTTTCTTAACTTGTACTGCCCATATGAAGTGAATTAACAAAGAGAATCGGTGGACGTAGGCATTTTCATGCCGAACCACTTTAAAAAATCTTGTCTCTTTTTAACTTGTTCCTTTATATCTTGGCTGCTTGTTAAGCTTTATCCTTTTCTGTTGAACAAAATCTTATGGCATCTCCACTCAAGACGCACCACGGCCTCATCTGGACAAGGCCTAACAGGTACGCTACGATTCTATGCACTCGCCAATGAGACTCTTTTTCTCCAGCATCCCTCTGCTGCGGGTTAACTCATTGCTCGCGCCTGCCCTCAAAGCCAACTGTAATGAGCCGATTATAAGTCATCATAAAGGCCGACTATAGCCGATGGCAGCTCATTACGGCGTTCGGCTCGCCGGCAACTGTGAACCTACTTTAAGCCCCAACATAAGGTGTGGCCAGGCAGGGGTAGTTCACGGCCAACGGCACCCACGCTAGCCGGCCACGGTAAATCGAATAATACCCACGATTACGGACCATAATGGTTCGGGTAGTTACCGTGCGCGATCTCGGCTCCGATGTGTCTTAAGTGCGGCTGTGGTAAAAAAGAAAACTCCCTGCGGAGGCGTAAGATGGGTGACAAATATCACCAAGACCCACAGCTAGGGAAAGTGACTACAAAACCCGTTTGCCACGAACTTAAGCACATCAACGGCCTTCCGTGACTGGAAGTTTTACTTTTTCTATATTTCCATTTCATTTAAATACTTTTCTCCTATCCTGCATAACAAACTCTAAAGTACAGGAAACCAAATAGGGAGCATTCAGTCATGAGAATCTAAGCCTGCGTACTGGGTGGCAAGGTACTCAGAGATATCCAAGATCAGTTACACAAGAAGCTCGAAGCTACCGCCTGCAAATAAAACATGAAGGGCGGTACTCTCTTCTCTTGTACATAAATACATAACTATAGCTTATTCATACGTCACACCAACATTGCAAAACATGAAATTATATTTCAAGCAAAGGCTTAACATCAAACACAACTAAAATCACAGGCATATACATGGTTATACTACTCACGCAGCACATCAAAATGACAACAACATTTAAACATAACAAAATCAGCTTATATTATAAAATCACACAAAGTTATTCTCTGCAAATAATATTATTACAGTCACATCAATGTTTTGGACTAACGTAAACAACAGTAAAAAGAAATAAAAAGCGGCCGAATCCGGACAAGTAACCAGCTGCGTCCGCACTCCATCACCAACTTCCCAAGTCTACTTGGCCGCAGGGCCGGAACCCTCGGCATGTTGATGGAAGTTCCACCTGTCCAATTCAGAAGAGGAATCCATTAAACAAATGATAAACGATCAAGTTATGGAAACCCAGGAAGAAAAGGAAAAGAGAAGAATAACTCACCAGCGTCCGCCGCTTGATCCTCATCCTCCAGTTGCACACCCGCTTCCTCCGCAGCAAGCAACCGCATCCCCTCCTTCACCGCCGCTTGCTCCTCTTTCGAGAACTGAGCAGTGACCACATCCAGACTAAAAGCCGCTCCACCTTCCTTACCCGCATCGACCCTGGCCTCCTCTAAAGCCCGAATATATATCTTGGCCATGACCCGGGGATAGTCATCCATCCAAGACAAGCTGCCCTCCTTCCAAGTGCGGAAGTACATGTCCTGCAGCATCTCGTCCATCATCCCCTCATTCTCCTCGAACTCCCTCACCCGGGCCTCGAAAGCCTGCAACTTGGCGACAGCGACATCCCTCTCTGATCGGTATCTCGAGCAGTCAGCCTGGAGAGACCTCCTCATCTCCTCCATCTCCTCCTTTAACTTGACTTGAGCCATCTCCGCGGCCTCAAGCCTTCCAGACAACTCCTCTACCTGCTCGAGATCCGCATTCCGGACCTCATCCACTGTCGCAATGGCCATGTCGATCCGCTCCTTGCAGGCGGCCTCCATCTTCCGTAACTCCGCCCTACTAGCCTTTTCCATGGTCTCTTTCAGACGCCTGGAGGCTTCCTCGTGCCGAGAAATCTGAACGGCTTGACCGACAAGCTGTTCGGCCTGATCAGCAACCTTCAGCCGCAACCGAATATTAGCACTCCCAATCTCCTCCCCGGCCTTGACCAATTGAGCATGATACTTCATTAACTTCTTGGTCTCTTCAGCCACCCGATCGATATTAGCCTTAGCCTCGTCTCCCATGGTAACTACCCGAGTGGTAAGCAGATCAAGATCTAGGGACTTAGCCTCGTCTAACACTCGTACCATGGGGTTGCGGGGAAGGAGGTGTTCACCCATGGCCTCATCGAATGAAATATCCCGAGAGCTTGGATCTAAATCAGGATGACCGGCAAAGGGGTCACGAGGCACGTCAGGACGCCTTATACGGATAACTGTGGGATTCTTGGAAGGAGGTGGAGGGGGGATAAACTCCGTGCTCTCCTCCGTGGCATCACGAGGAGGCTGAACAGGAAGCTGCGGACCAGGGGAAGGCTCAAATAAAGAACGACTCCTCTTCTTTTTCTGAATGCTCTCTTCGATGACCCCAAGAAGAGGACGGTATTTGACCACGTCCCCAGTACGACCAATGGGAGGCTTCGCAGAAGCTCTCATCAACTTGAATTGTTCGAGGCGGTGTCGAACGTCTGACGTTGTAACCACCTGGCCTGCCCCTAAAATAAAGAACAAGTGTTACAAACGTACAATGGTCCCCAATTCAGGAAACATGTTAAGTAAAAAGAAAGAAAAGTGTGAAGGCACGTCTATTATACAAACCCTGCGGAGGAGTGGGGTACTGCAATAAGTCCTGAATCTCATTCCAGAACGGAAGTGAACCATAAAATATTTCTAAGTCCTTATCGAAAATGGAATCGACAGAGGACAGAAGTTCACCTTGCACCGCCGAAGTTACCCTAGCTGAGGAGCCTTTAGGGGATGGATCGGCACCAGCCACAGCCTTGCCCGCCTCCTTTGCCTTTTCCGCTTCCGATTCTTCCTCCGATTCCCCGAAGGCCTGACGGAGGGCCTCATCTAGTTCAGGATCTTTCCCAGAGGATAAGACACCAGCATCACCATCACCATCTCCATCGCCATCTCCTCCGCCTTCTGACTCTCCTCCCACATCGCCTCCTTTGCCCTCTTCCACACCTTCCCCCTCCGGGATGATCGGGCGAGTACTAGGAGAGGGGCCATCAGACTCCTTGAGCTTCTTACCCCCCACGACTGGGTGTTGTGCAAAGGGCTTCCTCTTGCCACTCTTCACCGTGGCCCCCTCTTTAGCTTTAGCGGCCTTCTCCTCAACCGTGTCCCTCTGCTTAACCACGGACTGGTGCTGCAGGATCAAGTTGTACTCCAGGAGGGTAGCGTTCCTGATCAGATAGGCGGCTGACTTGTCCCTCTCGGAGACGGCCTTAACTTCTGCTGCCATATGGACTAGGCGATCGCTCTCCACCACCGCAAAGCCACCTGTCGCTAACAAACAACAGAAGCACATAAGGAAAGGAATTGCAATCAAGACAGGAATTACGAATAAAGAGTTAACTTACATCCGGAAGTGAAGCGACGAATGGAGACAGAATCGTCCCTCACAAAGAACCACTCCTTCTTGAACATGCTGTACTTTGAGTACAGGTCCAGGACCGGCTTGAAGGAGACGGCCGACTCTAAGCTAATGTAGGGGGACCCCTTCCTATAGCCCCTCAGATTATATAGATACCAGATTTCCCGGTTGGATGGAAAGCGCCCGTACCTCTTCTGGAAGATAGAATATAAGCACACCAAGATGGCATACGAGTTGGGCTGAAGCTGGAAAGGCGCCACCTTTAGATATGTAAGGAAGCTAACAACCCAGGCATTGATAGGGGGAATGGCCCCGCACATGCAATGGTACCTGCTGTAGGCGAAATACCCTTCGGGAGGGTCGTATGGCATCACCCCGACTCCCGGAAGCAACATAAGCGTCCTATCTATCCCGAAAGAACGGGATATAGCATCAAGCTGCTCCTCCTTTAGAGAACTAGGGAAGCAGTCGGGAGGGGAGACCAGGAGCTCCTGGGGTCCATACCCCTCCACCAGCGATCTCGAAGCAGTTCCATGCTCGCCGGACCCCGATTGGGCTGGGGGCACGGAAGAAGATTCTCCTCCATCCCTCGACTTCCGCCTATCTGATCGTGTTTCCGCCTTGCGAGACATTTATCTGCATACACTGAAGCAAAAAGACAGGTTGTTAAAACAAAGAATACAGAGATGTAAGCAAGCAAGCATACATAAGTCCAGAGTTCCACTTAGAGTCCGAATACAAAGTTCATTCGGCACTGGAAGTTCAAGACCATCTGGTAGTACAAGTTCAAGTTCATTCGGTAGTACAAGTTCATGTTCATTCGGTAGTACAAGTTCATGTTCATTCGGCACCGGTATCTCAAGTTCATTCGGTACACAGCACCATTCGGCATTGAAAGCCTTACGCGTATATTCGGCAAATAAGGATCATTCGGCAAAGAGCATATACCTGATTCGGCACGAAATGGTTCGGCAAAAGTGTGATTCGGCTAAAGTTTGATTCGGTATAGTATTGGTTCGGCGCTTGTTGATTCGGTGAAGAAAACCTAAGGGGGTGTAGCCCCTATATATAGACTGGAGGAACACCACCGGACCAAATGGTTCGGCATACCGGACCAACCTCCAACCGAATGAAAACCTATACCTACTCGAAGCCGAATGAAACTGTCTCTACCAGCAGAAACCAGAAACAGGGGGCATGCAAGGCACCGCATTCAGATAAGTACCGGACTCTAGAACCGACTGATAAAATAAAAATTATAATAACGATGAATGAGTAGTAAATCTCCCACCAACACGGGTTAATCATTTACACGTGTACGCGACCACGAACGGTCCATAGGCACGCTCTGAATGGCTATTAACCCTATCGTCGTGAGAATTTGCACTTTGACATCCTTTTTTAAGCTCATCGGTTAAATGGATATTTGATTCTGATAATTATGAAATGGCTAAGCTACTTACACATGTACGGGGTCGCGAACGATCCCTAGGCATGCTCTGAGCTGGCGATAAACCACCTGGACAAACGATCCAGGGACCCACTCTGACGTGAACCTGGCATCGATAATGCTAAGCCCCCTCGGGGCACACCTCTCGCCCCGAACGGCGCGTTTCACTTCATCTCAAATGCTTCGATCCTGAACGGTCGTTATCTGAAGTCACACTAAAACCGTAAATTCCTTTGCAGGACATCAACAGGATACGAGCATCCAGCCCATGGCGTTACAAAATACGCCTTCCTACTGCAGGGAAACAAAGCGCGACACATGCAAGCACGTTCCCCACTTTGGGGGGCAAATGTTGGGCGAATTCTCACCCAAAAGATCTCGAGACCGAGAAGCGGCAGTTTCACCCGGGTTGGCGACCTCCATTCCATCTAGTAAGGATTTCGTTCAACACTCATGTCCAAGGGTCCATTCGGCAAGCCCAACTTATAGTTCATTCGGCCATATCCATTCGGCAAGGCACAACCTCCACCCCATTCGGCATAAGCTCCTGCCGAACCAGACTTCACCGGTCCAGGTCCACCGGACCAACCCCTCCAATACCCTACCGGACCAGCCATGCCGGTCCACCAGCCTTCACCGGACCAGGTCCACCAATCCATACATCACCCCTCTACCGAACCAACTCCCAAGCTACGACCGGACCACCATCACCGGATCATTCATGGCCGGACCAACGCCATCGAGCCAAACACATACCTCACCACCGAATGAAGCCTCGCCGAACCAGATAACTGCCAGTCCAGATTGCTTCAGCCCGGGCCCACCAGCAGCTATATACATCCAAGACCCCTGCCCCCTATCTCACTCTATAAATAGAGGGGCAGGGGTACAACAATGGCAGACAAGTTTGAGAGCTCAAGCACGGAAGGAACTTTCAAACTACTTTCATATACTTGTACACAAAGCATTGTACTTGAAATCCGAAAGAAAGAAGATAATAACATATAAAGTGGACGTAGGCACGTTCTGGCCGAACCACTATAAATCTGTGTGTCTTTTACATTTCAGTCCCTGCTTTTTTCATATTTACATAACTCATCTAAATCGTTAAGAATCACATAAAACCCATTAAATCTCACGACTTGGAGTTGTTTGCCCACTTTTCGCGCAAACAAAAATCATTATAAATTTTATAAAAATCCTTTACATTTGAACCAGAATATTATAAATTCCCATTTAAAATACTTTTAAACATTTCAGAAAAATATTATATAAACCACGGGTCTGTATATAGTTTTCTAGCCTAGGTCAAGTGATACGGATTTATATCATTTCAATCCGCAATTTACAAAACCCCGGGTTCTATCATTTCAAACCCGCAATCCCAAGTTAACAAATAAATAATTAAATAATTAAATAAATGAACAAATGATTAACGTTCAGGCCTATCATTTCAGCCTATAACGATCTCAAATTTACAGGGAACTTACAGTGATGATTTAATCAGTAAATAAGCATTACATAGTATAACTGCAATAATATTACAATAGATAAACAACTGATGAGGTGTCAATTTAAAATGGGGTTTAACATCATACGTTATATCACAGGCAGATAAAATTTAATAAATAATTTACAAACACACTTGTGATAAATCACAGATATATAGGTATGTTTGTCTGGTGAGAAATACTCACCTTAAAGCTGTAGAAATTTTGATTCAAAATGAAAATCCCCCGAAAAAGAATCGCACAGCGGGTAACGATCAAATTTTCCCCGGATGTCACGCCTAGATTCAAGATCCAAATACCGAATACGTGACTTTAAAAATTACGGTCAAAGCAAAAATTTTGAGACAATTGGAACGAATAGAGTAAAAGAAATTTTGTTTCAGCTTTTGCTCGACTGCCTCACCCCACCTCCCGACCCCAACTTCATAGGCTTGGCAATACTATTTATTATTATTATACATTTTATTATTATTATTATTTTTTTCCAACGGCATGTCCTAACTTATCTGGTTTTGAAAATATGTATTTGTACAAAACTTGCGTCTCTGCCTAAACTATTCTTCAATGCAAACTCTCTCTGTTTCTTAATTACAACACGTCTCTGCCACTTCAATTTCAAAACATGCACACATGCACTAACGCCCAGGCTTATTTCATATCCTATTTTCTTTCTCTACCATATATATCAATTTCCTTTTCAACTACCTCTACGCAACACGTGAACTAGATTTGCAAAATAATAAAACACTTTGGGGGAAAATATGCAGGCAAGCACTTATGCATGGCACGGCCCTGGGTTGTTTCACACGCACTACTATATCACAAAGTATTCCAGATGGCTCCAAATATATCCCCATTTGCTAACACACATCAATATGGCTCACATTAAAGGTCACGTGGCCCAACCTATAGGTACGCATGCAACATTTCTCAACAGAATGCAAAAAAAAGAACAAATCTTGGTTTCCTTTATCACTATGGTATGCACGGCAAAACATGGCAACACTATCAGGGGTTGTTCGGGATATAAGCTTGGTTATGAAAACTTAGACGGACGTGACGTGGTGGAGGGGAAAATGGGGTGTAGGCCGAGCATTTTTTTAAAGCAGTGGAGCAAACGATATAAACTGATCATAAGGAAATGTAAAGAAGAAGAAAGAGTAAAACCATTACCTGAAGCTTGTAGGCAACAGCTCAAGAAGATCAGAGGAGAGGAGGTATATGAAAGTTTAGATGAACGAGTAGGGTATTTATAGATGATAAAACTTGCGAAATCTAGGAAATCAAATAGGCAAGCTTGAATTTATTTTTGTTGACCAGAAAAAAACGTAAGAGATAAATGGTAAAGGGAAACGAATATAAGGAGGCAAGCGAAATAATGTTTACATAATTATGCGTGATTTATTGCCAGATATACGAAAAATTTGATTGCAATGTTATATCTCTTTTTTTTCCAATTAATAGTTGCGTGCTATTTTTATAGTCTGAGAGATTTATATACAAAGAATCAGCAAGTATTAATTTGCTTTGGATGCTACTTCAAGGACAGATTTGAATGCATGCGTTGATTTATGTCACGGAGAGAAAATGGCAAGAAATTTAATTTTCTGATTGATTGAATTTTAGAAGGCAAGCAATTATATTTGATTGAGAGGAATGAATGGCAAGTGGAATAAAATTTATTTGTGAAAGTTTTTAAATCAAATCTCTATAAAGAGGCAAATGACAAAGATGTTAAAGGAAATAAATTTCACTGATATGTCACGCGCAAGGAAAGCAAGTTTGATTTCTTTCCAGATGATATTTGCGTGAAAGGGAAGCACGATTTTGAAAACAATATTGGCAGTGGGAATCTCCTTAATCAGTGCATGATTTTAGAGAAACGGATAGACACGAAATCAATACGTTTTGGTTGGAAATCTCCTAACTGATTTTATTAATCCATATAGATATTGAAATATTTTTTTTTTAAATACGCCAAACTGACGCATTACAATACACCCAAAATTTATACAAAAGTAACGTTTTAATTTATACGTTTTTACGTTACTTATATCATTACAATGCGTACCTTTTTAAATGCGAAATTTAACAGTCTGTAAAACACTGGATTTTACAAAGTTATTACTTAACTAAAATTTTAACTTGTTTACATTCTTCGTATTTAAAATATACATAGTTCATTTTTATTAAAATTCCAATTGGAGTTGTCTTTTAACAAAGTAAAAATTTCAAAACTTCCAATTTTATATTTAGACTTTTAGGAAATGATTAAATCAAGTTAAAATTTATATTAAATTTTAAGGTTTTATAAATAAAAAGAAATAAAGAGTAGGCAATTAAAACGGCAAGCAATTAAGACAATATAACGCATACCCTTTTAGTTTCTTCCAAGCCATAAATAAAAGATATAAACAATCAATAATCTAATAAATAAGCACGACTGTCAAAAATAAAAATAGAAAGATAAAATAGAGGTGGATATATGAAATAATAATAATAAGAACATATATATATATATAATATGTAATAAAAGTAGAAAAATTTATTGCGTGTAAAACGGTGTATTTTATCAAAAAAAAAGTATAAGTTTTAAATTCCCAATAAATCTATATATTTGATTTCTCAATCATGTTATTGAATCGACTATTAACTTATCCTCTTATGGGTAATATTAAAATTGGTTTTTATACTAATACATAAAAAGAATTCCCAATTCATCCAAATTTCAATTAATTACTTTCCAATAACTAACATGCTTTAATCCTACTCTTTTATTAAATCTGTTATCACTTTATAAACCTAGTTATTATTTGTTTATCTTTCCTTACAAAAATATATATTCCAATTTTCATCTTTCTTTTGTAATAACTTATTATTTTCAATTATATTGAATTCCCCAAATATATACATTTATCATAAATAAAACCTAAATCAATTTATTCAACTTGGTTTCATTCCTTTATTTCATCTTATGAATAAAATATAAATTTCCATTTATGTCATTTCGTTTACATTCACACATTACAGTTACAGTCCTATCTCACATTAATGAACATTTACCTACATTTAAATGTAATTGACTTCCTACTCTGAATTTAGCAGGCCTAAATAAAAAGGTGACTTGCATAAATGTTGTCACTAACTTTATATTACACTCAAGTTTATTATTTCCACTAATTATCAGAATTGCTTATATAATGTTGAATTGCTTATATAATGTTGAATTGCTTATATAATGTTGAATTCACTCCATTACCATACGTTTATTTGCATATATTCAATTTAATACCCAATGTAACAGTTGAAAGTACATTAATAGACCAATTAAATAGTAACTTACAACCGTTACTATATCCCTATTATTTTCATTTCATTTTAAACACTCACTTCATTGTAAATTATAAAGATTTTTTTTCTTTCTTCTTAAATTTAATTACAAAAATCTTATTAAATTAACCAATTTAATTATCGAAATTTACAGGTCATTACACTCTCCCCCACTCAAAACTTTTCGTCCCCGAAAAGGAAGGAGGTAGGAGAATAGAAAACCCTGAAAGAAAACTAAATTGAAACTCAAAATGGAATCATTTATTTAAACCATATAAATTCAATTTAAATTAATTAATATTCAATAATTGATTTAATTCATTTAATTTTTACTGAAGTTAAATCAATCTTAACTATTTTCAAATTAATTATCTTATTATCCAATTATTTTCTAAAATCAGAAATTTGTATAGTCATTTATAATAATCATCTTTTATTCAACAAATTTAATTCTTCTTTATTCCAGATTATTATTTAATATATTCTACTTAATATATCTTATCGCACATATTAACTATTCCAATATATTTCTAAATTTCCTTTAACACCATTTGATATTGTATATTATTCAATTATTATTTCATTTCTATTTACCTCTATTTGTCTTGTTGTAACTGAAACTTTAAGTGTATAACATTTATTATAACCACTCAAATTTTATTTATAAAATCCTTTTATATTGTACATTATCCAATTACATAGTTAATTTCTGAATGATTTAGGTAAGTTATATTGGCATGCAATTATACAAGTAAAATTTTCCAATTCTTATTATTCAAGTTTAAATATTCATTCAAAATTTGAATTTATTTTATCATTAGAATCACCTTTTAACATAAATTTATGAATTAAATTTCCAATTAACTTCAAACCCTTTAGAGATAAATAAATACATACATATAGCATATGTCAAATCAAATTTAAATCATATATCTATATATATTATAAATTAAGTCATATTTAGAAATTCAAATCAATTAAATTTTTGAAGCAAAACTACAATGTGGTCTCTTTACTTCGATACTCGAAAATGAATGTCGATGATGTTGTAGTCATCACCGAAATTATTTTCCAGCAACAAAGAGAAGAGCACTAATTTTTAAAACTTTAAAATTCTTTGGAAACAAATTTATATTCGAAAATAATTTAAATAATAATATATCCTTTTAAGACTTTAAACACAAGGTTTGAAACTATCAGAAATTAAATTCTTGTTTTAAATCCATTTCTGTTTCCAAATAAATTTATAACCATGTTTTGTAGTTCAATTATTTATATAAGAAAAAACCAATGGTTTACAAAACCATAAATAAAATCAAACACTATTATCTCTTGACAACTAGTTAAATTAATTATAAAATTCTGAAAATTATACTTATATATAATATTAGTTTTTTCCCAAATATAGGAATAAATTTTTCAAAACAAGGATAGAGATTCAAATTTGATGGATTCAAATCAAAGAGAATTTTGATTTAAAGATAAATTGGAATCAGAAGATCCGATGATTACATAACGGAACAAGGAACTAGACAAGTTTATATAAATCGCGGGCAACCTTAATCTGGTCAACCGTGACTTAAAGAGTCAGATCGAATGTAGATTTACCATTCGATCCGAAGAGATAGAGTTCGGAATAACCAAAGATACTAGCATCTAAACCGAGGTTAAATATAAATCTTTGGTGAATCAATGCTAATTGTAAAGGAGTTTCACCCCTTTATTAGAATATTGGCGAGACCGCCAATTCACTATAAAGATCATCCGAAGTGGAGTTATGGGATACTCCAGAATCGAAAGAAAATGAATAGTGAGGGACACGAATGAACTTCGGAACCGCAGGGAACGTTCCAAAATTCAAAGGAAATCGAATCAAAAGGAACAGATTCAAGCTCGAATGAAAGTGATTCTGTAAAGCAAATTTACCATACATTCTACGTTTTGCCTAGAGCCAAAGCTCTGATACCAAATGTAACGACCCGATATTTTCAACCATTCGCATTCGCACATGTCGGACTTGAATTGTTCAAAATACCGCGTTGTAAATAAAATTTGGCAAATCTCAAAATATATAGTAATAATTAATCACAGAATCACAGACACAAAATTAGAATACTCGCAGCGGAATTTAAAAATACTTAGTGGTTCATGAAGCCACTATAAATAGTCTCAACAAATACAAATTACAAAGTCTTTCATCCCAAATATAGTTTAAATTATCAAATAGAAAATCCAAAAATCCCAAAGTCTTGATTTCATAAATAAGATAACGGACAGAAAGAAGCCAGCAGCTTGAAAGGATCTACAGAAGTCCTAGCTCCGGGATGATGACTGAACTGCAACTCAGGCTGACCCGAGCGTAAAATAAAACATAAACACTCGAGTCAGGACATACATACTTATATAGTGTAAGCTAATTCAAGTGTACTGTAATATAAAGCAAGTAACTTAAAGGATGCTTGGGACCGCCATCCTCTAAGGATCCGTTAAATTATTTACTATGTAGTAATACTTCGCTATTATAATAGTGTCTATTAGTAAAATAAACTTACTTTTAAATAGCGTTAAGGCTTTACATTTTCCACCTTAACACATAATATATTCCCATAGTCTATACAGTACTGTAATCTCCCCCGAAATGGGCGTCGTCAGAGGGCACTCCATAGGTATGGTACAAAACCAAAATCGTATAAGGCGCGCTAGGGTAGGTGACACGGCACAACTAGGCAATGCCAGGGTAGATGTAACGACCCAGAATTTTTAATAATTTAAATTTGAATATTTAATTAATTTTAAATATTAATAAGTGAATTTTTTAAGTCAAATAAATTTTTATTTGAATTTTTGGATTTAATTGGATAATTAAATCGATAAATTTAATATGTTAAATTATGGAAATAATTGAAAATAGAGTTAAATATGATAGAAAATGATTTGTAAAATTTTATTTAATCATACTGGAGTTATAGAAATATTTTAGAACTTTTAAAATCGAATTAAAAGTTAATCTGTGAAAATTGAATATTTTAATATTTTATAATCGACTGTAAAATAGTCAATTTTTGAACAGTCTCAGAATTGAACGAAACCAGTTCCATTGGATCCGTAATAGTTAGTTATTACCGGATTTCAAATTTCGTGTCAATCGGAGTTATCGTTTGATCGTGGCAGCTCGAAACGCATCGAATTATTTTTAATTTAAATTTGGCGAGTCAAAATAGCCATTTTTCAAAAAGTCTCGGATTTCGACGAAACCAGTTTCATCGGATCCGTAATGTGATATTATTGTAAGGTTTCAAATTTCAAGTCAATTGGATTTACCGTTTGTCCGGTACAAATTAAAACGCCTAGAAATCGACTTAAATCGGTTTAATTTAAATTGAGCGTTTTCAGCCATAACTCGCACATACTTCCGAATTAGCTTCCGAAACCTGTTCCATTGTGTCCGGAACGCGGGATAAACCCTAGGTACGCTGGTTACGGCGTCTAAATCGGAGTTCGGAATTTCCGGGTGAATAGTGTCGATCGTTTCTCTATAAATATGCACCCTACCCCTTCACAAAGATAAAAAAAAATATCCTAAACCCTAACTTCATAAGCACAGCCGCCACCTAGGTATGAAGGGCCAGAAATGAGTGATCTTCTCCTCTCAATCTCTCTCAATCTACAAGGATTTAGCGAAGGTGTTCAACACGGAAGTCGAAGAGCACGGAGAGAGCTTCGATTCCATACGGTGATGATCGGAAACGGAGCAACGTGGAGCAAGATATGTGGGGCCGTTCTCTACAGTTTTTGCGCGCAAAACGAGGCTGTAGACATGGCCGAGCTCACTCTCCTTGGGGCCGAGCATGGGGGTTGGGTCAGGCTTCGACGTGGAGGCGACGTGATGAAGTTTCATCGAGTATAAGTGGTGCAAATCGAAACCCTAATGTCTTGGATATGGGTTCTTTGTGTCGGCCAAAACCTGTAGGGTGAACGTGATTTGGGAAGAAAAGGGGAACGGCCTGATGAAGGGGGAGTGGGATCTGATGGCTAGGATTTGCTGTTAGGTTATAATATAAAGTTTATGTTGAATTTAGTTATTAAAAACGTGTACAATCTTGTAAAATGCATAACTTTTTCATACGAGGTCGAAAAAATGCAAACTCAGTTGCGTTGGAATCGTATGGACGAGCACTACGCGATGGAGTTGGTTTGGAGTCGTTTGGAGTTAGTGAAAATTTTGGGTATAATTAAACGCGTGTTTAATTATATTCGAAATAAAAGCTAAAACGGAAATTAAAACCAAGGTGAGAACTTCTCACTCAATCGAATAGATTTCGATATTTATTTTAAATAGTTAGATTTAAAATATTTGAATGCATGTTTGAATGATGACTGTAAATTATTGATTGTTAAAATAGACATTATGCGCCGTTAGTAAGCGGATGTTATTTAATATAAACATATACCGCGAATATTTCATAAACAGTGAAATTGGTATTATATATAATATCAATATATATATATTGGCATATGTATATATTGCAGTTGATTGATTTCCCGCATTTTTTGTTTAGCGGATGAGACCCTATTACGCCGTTATTAAGCGGATAATATTTATTAAAAACATGTACCGCGATAATTTCGTACTGGAGCGAAATTGGTATTGTGCTAATGTTTTTGGATGCAGGAAACAGGTTGGAGGGATCCAACTGGATTCCTCAACAGTATTTATTTAATTTCAGATATTTTGATATTTGATGGATTATCATATCGATATATGATATCGTTGTTAGTCGTGATTGACTATTTGGTGTGTAGCATCATTGGACCCAGATTTTGGGATTTTAAAATGTTTTTAAAGTGATTTTGAAAATATAATATATTTTTGGAATTGATCCATTATAAATAAATAAACGTCATAATTTTTAAAGTTATAAAAATTATGTTTTTTTGTGAAATATAGTTAAAAAGCTGATTTTTAGAAATACGATTAAAAGTCGATTTTTGAGAAATATGAACTAATGATTTTATAAAATAATTTTAATGGGGATTTTTGAATTTATTATGAAAAGTTTAAATATAGGATTTATAAAATTTGATTATTTTATAAATCAAAATGGTGAGATTATAAAGGAATTTAAAGACGTTTTAAAAGAATAATATAATTTGATTTATATTAAGAGATTTATAAATAGATATTTATAAATCGAAATATTGACATTATAAAACGAGTTTTTATAAGTGTTTGAAGGAAGTGAAAAATGAATTTCATAATAGAATGAAATTTATAGAATTATAAACTGTGAAGTTATAAATGAAATTTATAAATAGTAAGATTTATAAATTTGGTGAAATTATTTGAAGAATAGATTGATTAAATAAATAAATCTTATAAGTTATAAGGTTTATAAATTTAAAAGTCTTTAAAAAGAACGATTTTGTAAAATAATCGTTTTATAAGTAATTAACTTATAATGTGAACGTTTAGTTTATAATTTAGTTATAAACGGGAATAGGTTAATAAAGGAATTTATAAAAAGGAAGTTTTTATAAATAAATAGATATGGAATTTATAAACGTTGTTTTATAAATTCACAAACGACTTATTTTGATAAGTTAATTGTTATAACTTAGAAATAGAGTTATATTCACGTTTTTAGACTGTGAATAATCCTTTAAAATAAATTGAATAAAAGGATGAAATTTGTTAACGAAGTATGTTCACGATTTTTGAATAGTGAATAACACGTTAAAGAAAATGTTTTAGAATGTGATATTTTAAACAGAATTAAAACGATCTAACGATGTTTTAAAGGTGTTGAGATTCGAAACCATAGATTTCAACATTTATTGTTGAAATAGACGTTTTCGAGAAATAAAAGGAAATGTGGACTATAACACTGTTGTTATAGTAAATGATTTCCGAAAGGAAATGTTTTGTATAGTATTGGGATTTATATATCTATTTTAATTTGGAATCCCTATACTAATGATTTTGGGTTGTCGTAACGATGTTTTACACAACATTCGTTTTGGCCCAAATAAATATGTTTAAGTAAATGATTTCCTTAAAGAATGAAATATATACTTAATTCGATTTAAGTATATTGAATATTTTCTAAGTGTTGAAAATAAAAGAGATTTGTGAATTACTTATTTTTGATAAGTATGGAAATGTTTTCCAATATGAAGTGAATAATTAGAATTTATCTTTTTGAAGATAAATTGAAATGAATTATTGAAATCGAATATGCATGGATATTTTGAAATATAAATTCATTATGGAATTTATATGTGAAAAGTGGAATTTGTTTGAAAATAAATATTGATTTATTTTTGAAGTGTTGAAATTATATATCTTATAAAGATATTTTGGAAAATAAATAATTTGGAAAATTATTTGGAATCTGGTGATGTATGCATATCAATTGATAGTTCAATAGCCGACTATCAATATTTCCCTTTGATTGGGTATTTGATATGATTGTTTGAATTTGAATGCACACTTATTTTTGAATAAGCGCTCACTATTCGGGTTAACCGGGAAAGGACCATGGGGTCGTATAACCCATTCCGAATATGTGATACGTCGTTATGAATTGCATTTGAAGATCGGTGTTGAAGACCGAGTATTTGTGAAAGCGATAGGATGACCTATCGATTGTCTCTGCACTGGGTAGCTCCTGGTATAGAGATCTCCTAAGTGATGGGAAATTCGATCGGGATTGTGAATACCCGTATTGCAAGGGCTTCGTAAGAAGTGCCTTCGGTTTTGTTCGATCCCGGAACAAACTTGTATGGATTGTATGCCTGACATTACAATTTGAGATATAAAGCCGATTTCTTCCAAATATATTTCTGTTGGTGGCGGAGAATTTATTCTTTGCTTAACACCCTTCTTTGAGACGTATGTGCTCAAAGGTTATATAGTTGAAGTTATCAGCGATATATCCCATTTTGGTAATGTGACATGCTGAGTGATGCTGAAATGATCATTGTGTTGATTATTTGTGATAGGATCATTTATTTGATCGTCTATCTTAGTGATCATTGTGTTGATCATTTATTGACCCAAAGCATGGCTTTTGTATAAAGTATGTTTTTGTGGACGTGAATTCGTCGAGCCTCACATCCCGGAAATGGTCAAAACAGGAAAGATGCGGCAAGGTTATTAGGGGTTGCTGTAGCTCCCCTTAGGGTATGTGCATTTCCTTCTGGAAAAGGGTGGTATCATGGTATGGAGCCCAGATACTTACTCATGTTGAAAACACTCTATTTATTATGGTGTGATGTTGGATATCGAGCGCTCGGTTGAAAAGGTCCTAAAGGACCGGGGAATGGCGTGCTCGTGTCAGTAGTTACCCAGTTAGGGGTAACCCGGCCTTGTGTTGGTAGAGATCCGGTTTGGTTCTCGGGGATGTCCATCCAGAGGCATTCTCAGTGGCAATGGGAAGTTCCTTGGCCTGACCATTTGTTGGAAATCCAATTCCCAATACGAAACTTGTACGGTATTAGTTGTAGAACCTGCTATTCACTTATGGTGGTCACCACTGTTTGGATGGTAGCTATAGTAGGCATAGTTCGAAATGTCTATGCTGGCTAAGATTTATATTCTACTTTCGAAATGAATTTTCCCTACACTATGCACTAATAATAATATGAAATGTTCTTTTAAATGCGTATCAAGCATCTTTGACTATCATAAGGAGAAATCTCCTCCGATTCTGCGTTTGCATTGTGTGTGTGTGCGGGAGGCCTTATGGTAGTCTCATTTTTAAAAGCATTGCGAATTGATTAAAAATATTCCTCTTTTTGATTTTAAAATAAATAAACTGTTTTGAGTTCTCACACCAGTCACATGACTGACTTGGAGTTTATTATTTTCCTTCCTAAACTCTGGGTGCCCACCAATTTCCACACGGGCAGTTAAGAGTTAGGTTTATCAGGATATTCTGGATATTCTGGAGTTGCTAGAGGCAAGCTGGATGGCATGGCGTATTACTAGTTTATATAGTATTTCTTTTTCCGCTGCACTGTTTGTTGTTGTATGATGTTGTACACTCTGATGATATGATATGATGTAATGAAATGTAATGTAATAACTGATAGTTCTTTGTTTAAAGATTATTCATTTATTATTATATGTTGTTCCGCTGCGAATTGTGAGATTCTGATGTTGTTCTTTCTGTTCTGTTTTCTTCTGTCCCGTTCTATTTTTTAAAATTTTCTATCTTCTTCTGTCTTCTCTTCCCTCTATTTTCTAATCTTCCATTTCTTTCTACCTTTTTCTCTCTTCTTTCTTTTCTTAAATTCTTTTTAAAACCCATAACATCTCGGTTTTCGGCCTTCGGTTTCTCGGCAGTCGACGAAATGAGTGTCGATGTCGGATCTTCGGAGAACGAAAATCCGTGACGTTACATTTGGTATCAGAGCTCTGATGGTTAAGCGAGAACCATGGTTCTGTAGGGTATTACTCGTTAGAGATAGAGTCAGCAGTACTCTAGAATGAGTTGAGTGTAATAATAGATATGAGAGCGTATTTGTCAGTGAATATAAAAATTGTTTTGTATTGTGATGATTGGTTTATTGAGTGGCATATGAACCTTCGTCAGCACAGTCCGCAAGACTATGCCGAAGGGGTTTCTAAACACTTGAATAGAACAATTCGGCACAATATTGATTTTTAAAATTGGGTAAATGAAATAATTTTACCTTGATTATATTTTATATATAAAGGAATAATTTTTCAGAATTATTAAAGTGTATATAAGTTGATTGTTGAATAAGTTGTTTGAATAATCTAAATAAAAGAATAATTGTATAAGCAAAAGAATTATAAGAATTGAATTATAATTAAAGTGTTTACAATTGTGAAATAAACTTATATATATAAGAAGTGAAACTATATGAATATATTTATGAATATGAGTTGTAAATAAAAATGAATTTAAAGTTAAATGAAAATTTACTTTAGAGTTGGAATCTGAATTTATTTACAAGTGGGAATTTAAGTTATGTAAAACTAAGTGATGTTTAAATGTAAATATAACTTAAGAGTTGTTGTATGGAATTGATTTTGGTATCGGAGTAAATAAATTTGAATAGAATTGAATGCGAATTAGATTTAATTAGTAAATGAAAACTAATTGAATTGAGAATGAATGTTAGTAAATCCAATGTAAATGGATCAAATGTGATTAAATTGAAAACCATTTCATTAAATATTAATGAGAATATGAATATCTATTGATTATGAATGTTAATTGGTTGATGGTTGAATATATATTGCTATTGTTGCATTTTCTATGTGACATGTATAGTTATGTTGCTATATGTTGTATAGTGATACTATTTTCATATATGCATGATTCTCATGTTGTTTGTTGAGTTTAGTAGGTGCGGATCGCGTTTGCTTCGCATTTGGAGTTCGCTTTAGCGCTATATTAGCCGTATATGCTCGCTAATAAAATATAAGGTACATATCTCGGATTAAATATCGTACTTTTACACTTTTTTCCCTTCGGGATGCCTCATTACTTGATGAGATGTATATTTGTGATATATATACTGTCATTTTTTTTCGGATCGAGCCGCGCAAAGGAGACTATGGCGAATTTTTCCGGAAATTTAAGGCGTTAGAAAAAATTTGAGAAAAATTGGAAAATTTTGAAAACTTTAAACTTTGATTTTGGAATTGAAAGTTAAACTATAGTAGTTGTTTTTGAAAAGATAACTAAGTATGATTTGAAAACTTAGTAAAGTATATGTAAAAAGTTTAACTATGAATTTTGGAAAATTAATAGATTCTTTAACCTTTCTTACTTGTAATTTCGAGGACGAAATTCTTTTAAGGGGGAAAGATTGTAACGACCCAGAATTTTTAATAATTTAAATTTGAATATTTAATTAATTTTAAATATTAATAAGTGAATTTTTTAAGTCAAATAAATTTTTATTTGAATTTTTGGATTTAATTGGATAATTAAATCGATAAATTTAATATGTTAAATTATGGAAATAATTGAAAATAGAGTTAAATATGATAGAAAATGATTTGTAAAATTTTATTTAATCATACTGGAGTTATAGAAATATTTTAGAACTTTTAAAATCGAATTAAAAGTTAATCTGTGAAAATTGAATATTTTAATATTTTATAATCGACTGTAAAATAGTCAATTTTTGAACAGTCTCAGAATTGAACGAAACCAGTTCCATTGGATCCGTAATAGTTAGTTATTACCGGATTTCAAATTTCGTGTCAATCGGAGTTATCGTTTGATCGTGGCAGCTCGAAACGCATCGAATTATTTTTAATTTAAATTTGGCGAGTCAAAATAGCCATTTTTCAAAAAGTCTCGGATTTCGACGAAACCAGTTTCATCGGATCCGTAATGTGATATTATTGTAAGGTTTCAAATTTCAAGTCAATTGGATTTACCGTTTGTCCGGTACAAATTAAAACGCCTAGAAATCGACTTAAATCGGTTTAATTTAAATTGAGCGTTTTCAGCCATAACTCGCACATACTTCCGAATTAGCTTCCGAAACCTGTTCCATTGTGTCCGGAACGCGGGATAAACCCTAGGTACGCTGGTTACGGCGTCTAAATCGGAGTTCGGAATTTCCGGGTGAATAGTGTCGATCGTTTCTCTATAAATATGCACCCTACCCCTTCACAAAGATAAAAAAAAATATCCTAAACCCTAACTTCATAAGCACAGCCGCCACCTAGGTATGAAGGGCCAGAAATGAGTGATCTTCTCCTCTCAATCTCTCTCAATCTACAAGGATTTAGCGAAGGTGTTCAACACGGAAGTCGAAGAGCACGGAGAGAGCTTCGATTCCATACGGTGATGATCGGAAACGGAGCAACGTGGAGCAAGATATGTGGGGCCGTTCTCTACAGTTTTTGCGTGCAAAACGAGGCTGTAGACATGGCCGAGCTCACTCTCCTTGGGGCCGAGCATGGGGGTTGGGTCAGGCTTCGACGTGGAGGCGACGTGATGAAGTTTCATCGAGTATAAGTGGTGCAAATCGAAACCCTAATGTCTTGGATATGGGTTCTTTGTGTCGGCCAAAACCTGTAGGGTGAACGTGATTTGGGAAGAAAAGGGGAACGGCCTGATGAAGGGGGAGTGGGATCTGATGGCTAGGATTTGCTGTTAGGTTATAATATAAAGTTTATGTTGAATTTAGTTATTAAAAACGTGTACAATCTTGTAAAATGCATAACTTTTTCATACGAGGTCGAAAAAATGCAAACTCAGTTGCGTTGGAATCGTATGGACGAGCACTACGCGATGGAGTTGGTTTGGAGTCGTTTGGAGTTAGTGAAAATTTTGGGTATAATTAAACGCGTGTTTAATTATATTCGAAATAAAAGCTAAAACGGAAATTAAAACCAAGGTGAGAACTTCTCACTCAATCGAATAGATTTCGATATTTATTTTAAATAGTTAGATTTAAAATATTTGAATGCATGTTTGAATGATGACCGTAAATTATTGATTGTTAAAATAGACATTATGCGCCGTTAGTAAGCGGATGTTATTTAATATAAACATATACCGCGAATATTTCATAAACAGTGAAATTGGTATTATATATAATATCAATATATATATATTGGCATATGTATATATTGCAGTTGATTGATTTCCCGCATTTTTTGTTTAGCGGATGAGACCCTATTACGCCGTTATTAAGCGGATAATATTTATTAAAAACATGTACCGCGATAATTTCGTACTGGAGCGAAATTGGTATTGTGCTAATGTTTTTGGATGCAGGAAACAGGTTGGAGGGATCCAACTGGATTCCTCAACAGTATTTATTTAATTTCAGATATTTTGATATTTGATGGATTATCATATCGATATATGATATCGTTGTTAGTCGTGATTGACTATTTGGTGTGTAGCATCATTGGACCCAGATTTTGGGATTTTAAAATGTTTTTAAAGTGATTTTGAAAATATACTATATTTTTGGAATTGATCCATTATAAATAAATAAACGTCATAATTTTTAAAGTTATAAAAATTATGTTTTTTTGTGAAATATAGTTAAAAAGCTGATTTTTAGAAATACGATTAAAAGTCGATTTTTGAGAAATATGAACTAATGATTTTATAAAATAATTTTAATGGGGATTTTTGAATTTATTATGAAAAGTTTAAATATAGGATTTATAAAATTTGATTATTTTATAAATCAAAATGGTGAGATTATAAAGGAATTTAAAGACGTTTTAAAAGAATAATATAATTTGATTTATATTAAGAGATTTATAAATAGATATTTATAAATCGAAATATTGACATTATAAAACGAGTTTTTATAAGTGTTTGAAGGAAGTGAAAAATGAATTTCATAATAGAATGAAATTTATAGAATTATAAACTGTGAAGTTATAAATGAAATTTATAAATAGTAAGATTTATAAATTTGGTGAAATTATTTGAAGAATAGATTGATTAAATAAATAAATCTTATAAGTTATAAGGTTTATAAATTTAAAAGTCTTTAAAAAGAACGATTTTGTAAAATAATCGTTTTATAAGTAATTAACTTATAATGTGAACGTTTAGTTTATAATTTAGTTATAAACGGGAATAGGTTAATAAAGGAATTTATAAAAAGGAAGTTTTTATAAATAAATAGATATGGAATTTATAAACGTTGTTTTATAAATTCACAAACGACTTATTTTGATAAGTTAATTGTTATAACTTAGAAATAGAGTTATATTCACGTTTTTAGACTGTGAATAATCCTTTAAAATAAATTGAATAAAAGGATGAAATTTGTTAACGAAGTATGTTCACGATTTTTGAATAGTGAATAACACGTTAAAGAAAATGTTTTAGAATGTGATATTTTAAACAGAATTAAAACGATCTAACGATGTTTTAAAGGTGTTGAGATTCGAAACCATAGATTTCAACATTTATTGTTGAAATAGACGTTTTCGAGAAATAAAAGGAAATGTGGACTATAACACTGTTGTTATAGTAAATGATTTCCGAAAGGAAATGTTTTGTATAGTATTGGGATTTATATATCTATTTTAATTTGGAATCCCTATACTAATGATTTTGGGTTGTCGTAACGATGTTTTACACAACATTCGTTTTGGCCCAAATAAATATGTTTAAGTAAATGATTTCCTTAAAGAATGAAATATATACTTAATTCGATTTAAGTATATTGAATATTTTCTAAGTGTTGAAAATAAAAGAGATTTGTGAATTACTTATTTTTGATAAGTATGGAAATGTTTTCCAATATGAAGTGAATAATTAGAATTTATCTTTTTGAAGATAAATTGAAATGAATTATTGAAATCGAATATGCATGGATATTTTGAAATATAAATTCATTATGGAATTTATATGTGAAAAGTGGAATTTGTTTGAAAATAAATATTGATTTATTTTTGAAGTGTTGAAATTATATATCTTATAAAGATATTTTGGAAAATAAATAATTTGGAAAATTATTTGGAATCTGGTGATGTATGCATATCAATTGATAGTTCAATAGCCGACTATCAATATTTCCCTTTGATTGGGTATTTGATATGATTGTTTGAATTTGAATGCACACTTATTTTTGAATAAGCGCTCACTATTCGGGTTAACCGGGAAAGGACCATGGGGTCGTATAACCCATTCCGAATATGTGATACGTCGTTATGAATTGCATTTGAAGATCGGTGTTGAAGACCGAGTATTTGTGAAAGCGATAGGATGACCTATCGATTGTCTCTGCACTGGGTAGCTCCTGGTATAGAGATCTCCTAAGTGATGGGAAATTCGATCGGGATTGTGAATACCCGTATTGCAAGGGCTTCGTAAGAAGTGCCTTCGGTTTTGTTCGATCCCGGAACAAACTTGTATGGATTGTATGCCTGACATTACAATTTGAGATATAAAGCCGATTTCTTCCAAATATATTTCTGTTGGTGGCGGAGAATTTATTCTTTGCTTAACACCCTTCTTTGAGACGTATGTGCTCAAAGGTTATATAGTTGAAGTTATCAGCGATATATCCCATTTTGGTAATGTGACATGCTGAGTGATGCTGAAATGATCATTGTGTTGATTATTTGTGATAGGATCATTTATTTGATCGTCTATCTTAGTGATCATTGTGTTGATCATTTATTGACCCAAAGCATGGCTTTTGGATAAAGTATGTTTTTGTGGACGTGAATTCGTCGAGCCTCACATCCCGGAAATGGTCAAAACAGGAAAGATGCGGCAAGGTTATTAGGGGTTGCTGTAGCTCCCCTTAGGGTATGTGCATTTCCTTCTGGAAAAGGGTGGTATCATGGTATGGAGCCCAGATACTTACTCATGTTGAAAACACTCTATTTATTATGGTGTGATGTTGGATATCGAGCGCTCGGTTGAAAAGGTCCTAAAGGACCGGGGAATGGCGTGCTCGTGTCAGTAGTTACCCAGTTAGGGGTAACCCGGCCTTGTGTTGGTAGAGATCCGGTTTGGTTCTCGGGGATGTCCATCCAGAGGCATTCTCAGTGGCAATGGGAAGTTCCTTGGCCTGACCATTTGTTGGAAATCCAATTCCCAATACGAAACTTGTACGGTATTAGTTGTAGAACCTGCTATTCACTTATGGTGGTCACCACTGTTTGGATGGTAGCTATAGTAGGCATAGTTCGAAATGTCTATGCTGGCTAAGATTTATATTCTACTTTCGAAATGAATTTTCCCTACACTATGCACTAATAATAATATGAAATGTTCTTTTAAATGCGTATCAAGCATCTTTGACTATCATAAGGAGAAATCTCCTCCGATTCTGCGTTTGCATTGTGTGTGTGTGCGGGAGGCCTTATGGTAGTCTCATTTTTAAAAGCATTGCGAATTGATTAAAAATATTCCTCTTTTTGATTTTAAAATAAATAAACTGTTTTGAGTTCTCACACCAGTCACATGACTGACTTGGAGTTTATTATTTTCCTTCCTAAACTCTGGGTGCCCACCAATTTCCACACGGGCAGTTAAGAGTTAGGTTTATCAGGATATTCTGGATATTCTGGAGTTGCTAGAGGCAAGCTGGATGGCATGGCGTATTACTAGTTTATATAGTATTTCTTTTTCCGCTGCACTGTTTGTTGTTGTATGATGTTGTACACTCTGATGATATGATATGATGTAATGAAATGTAATGTAATAACTGATAGTTCTTTGTTTAAAGATTATTCATTTATTATTATATGTTGTTCCGCTGCGAATTGTGAGATTCTGATGTTGTTCTTTCTGTTCTGTTTTCTTCTGTCCCGTTCTATTTTTTAAAATTTTCTATCTTCTTCTATCTTCTCTTCCCTCTATTTTCTAATCTTCCATTTCTTTCTACCTTTTTCTCTCTTCTTTCTTTTCTTAAATTCTTTTTAAAACCCATAACATCTCGGTTTTCGGCCTTCGGTTTCTCGGCAGTCGACGAAATGAGTGTCGATGTCGGATCTTCGGAGAACGAAAATCCGTGACGTTACAGTAGATATACCAATTACGCTTCCGGACCGATGGAAACGCGCAGCGGGCAGCTACCGCACACCTCGAACAACACTCCCAAATCAAAGGTGCGCACGAAAACAACCACAAAAGTAATAGAATGGCATACGAAGAAGTGCGTCCGATCAGATGTGCTACCTCATTAATCCGTCGATCGCTCCTGTTTTAGCCACCTTATGCCAACTCACGGGAGTCGGGTCCATATATAAACCTCAAAGGAAACGTCACCACCATCCTACTTCATTCTGGAATCTCCACCGCGTACACGGTTGTTAAAGTGGTTTTCGGTATCGACAGAGAGTATGCCAGATATCCGATCCCGGTCTCTTTAACAACCAAACGTTATTATAACCCGTGGTTACAACTTTTAGAAATGGTATTTATACTTTTAAAATAAGTTTCAAATATATTTCAATACCATAATATCATTTCAACCATCATTTATTTAAACATCAGTCATTTTATTTAATATAAAATACTATTTAAATCTATTCAATTTATTTAGGAATTAATTTGCCTTTCAACTCACATTTAAAAGTTAAATTCTTCCATTTAAAACCATTTAAAGTCAATTCCTCATTTTTTATTAATTACATATTAAATTACAAAATTTAAGCCTTTTTCCCTAAAGATTATTTCCATTTATTTTAAACAATCCGAAAATTCAGTTTCCGTAGCATTTATGAAATGCCACCTAAAGTCTGTAAGTCAAAACAGTTCATTTATAAAAGACAACATTTAAGTGCTGTAATAAATTATTAACTTAACAATCAAATTTGAAATTCCCAAATATAACTTATTATCAATTATTTCCTTAACTAAAACTCACTTTTAACAAAACTTCAGAATTTCCCAAAATAAGTTATATTCCAAAAAAACTACTTAAACGTTTATTTTTTTAACATTTTGACTTATTCAAAAATCATTATAAATTTTATAAAAATCCTTTACATTTGAACCAGAATATTATAAATTCCCATTTAAAATACTTTTAAACATTTCAGAAAAATATTATATAAACCACGGGTCTGTATATAGTTTTCTAGCCTAGGTCAAGTGATACGGATTTATATCATTTTAATCCGCAATTTACAAAATCCTGGGTTCTATCATTTCAAACCCGCAATCCCAAGTTAACAAATAAATAATTAAACAATTAAATAAATGAACAAATGATTATCGTTCAGGCCTATCATTTCAGCCTATAACGATCTCAAATTTACAGGGAACTTACAGTGATGATTTAATCAGTAAATAAGCATTACATAGTATAACTGCAATAATATTACAATAGATAAACAACTGATGAGGTGTCAATTTAAAATAGGGTTTAACATCATACGTTATATCACAGGCAGATAAAATTTAATAAATAATTTACAAATACACTTGTGATAAATCACGGATATATAGGTATGTTTGTCTGGTGAGAAATACTCACCTTAAAGCTGCAGAAATTTTGATTCAAAATGAAAATCCCCCAAAAAAGAATCGCACAGCGGGTAACGATCAAATTTTCCCCGGATGTCACGCCTAGATTCAAGATCCAAATACCGAATACGTGACTTTAAGAATTACGGTCAAAGCAAAAATTTTGAGACAATTGGAACGAATAGAGTAAAAGAAATTTTGGTTCAGCTTTTGCTCGACTGCCTCACCCCACCTCCCGACCCCAACTTCATAGGCTTGGCAATACTATTTATTATTATTATACATTTTATTATTATTATATTATTTTTTTCCAACGGCATGTCCTAACTTATCTAGTTTTGAAAAATGTATTTGTGCAAAACTTGCGTCTCTGCCTAAACTATTCTTCAATGCAAACTCTCTCTGTTTCTTAATTATAACACGTCTCTGCCACTTCAATTTCAAAACATGCACACATGCACTAACGCCCAGGCTTATTTCATATCCTATTTTCTTTCTCTACCATATATATCAATTTCCTTTTCAACTACCTCTACGCAACACGTGAACTAGATTTGCAAAATAATAAAACACTTTGGGGAAAAATATGCAGGCAAGCACTTATGCATGGCACGGCCCTGGGTTGTTTCACACGCACTACTATATCACAAAGTATTCCAGATGGCTCCAAATATATCCCCATTTGCTAACACACATCAATATGGCTCACATTAAAGGTCACGTGGCCCAACCTATAGGTACGCATGCAACATTTCTCAACAGAATGCAAAAAAAAGAACAAATCTTGGTTTCCTTTATCACTATGGTATGCACGGCAAAACATGGCAACACTATCAGGTGTTGTTCGGGATATAAGCTCGGTTATGAAAACTTAGAGGGACGTGACGTGGTGGAGGGGGAAATGGGGTGTAGGCCGAGCATTTTCTTGAAGCAGTGGAGCAAACGATATAAACTGATCATAAGGAAATGTAAAGAAGAAGAAAGAGTAAAACCATTACCTGAAGCTTGTACGCAACAGCTCGAGAAGATCAGAGGAGAGGAGGTATATGAAAGTTTAGGTGAACGAGTAGGGTATTTATAGATGATAAAACTTGCGAAATCTAGGAAATCAAATAGGCAAGCTTGAATTTATTTTTGTTGACCAGAAAAAAACGTAAGAGATAAATGGTAAAGGGAAACGAATATAAGGAGGCAAGCGAAATAATGTTTACATAATTATGCGTGATTTATTTCCAGATATACGAAAAATTTGATTGCAACGTTATATCTTTTTTTTCCCAATTAATAGTTGCGTGCTATTTTTATAGTCTGAGAGATTTATATACAAAGAATCAGCAAGTATTAATTTGCTTTGGATGCTACTTCAAGGACAGATTTGAATGCATGCGTTGATTTATGTCACGGAGAGAAAATGGCAAGAAATTTAATTTTCTGATTGATTGAATTTTAGAAGGCAAGCAATTATATTTGATTGAGAGGAATGAATGGCAAGTGGAATAAAATTTATTTGTGAAAGTTTTTAAATCAAATCTCTATAAAGAGGCAAATGATAAAGATGTTAAAGGAAATAAATTTCACTGATATGTCACGCGTAAGGAAAGCAAGTTTGATTTCTTTCCAGATGATATTCGCGTGAAAGGGAAGCACGATTTTGAAAACAATATTGGTAGTGGGAATCTCCTTAATCAGTGCATGATTTTAGATAAACGGATAGACACGAAATCAATACGTTTTGGTTGGAAATCTCCTAACTGATTTTATTAATCCATATAGATATTGAAATATAATTTTTTTTAAATACGCCAAACTGACGCATTACAATACACCCAAAATTTATACAAAAGTAACGTTTTTAATTTATACGTTTTTACGTTACTTATATCATTACAATGCGTACCCTTTTTAAATGCGAAATTTAACAGTCTGTAAAACACTGGATTTTACAAAGTTATTACTTAACTAGAATTTTAACTTGTTTACATTCTTCGTATTTAAAATATACATAGTTCATTTTTATTAAAATTCCAATTGGAGTTGTCTTTTAACAAAGTAAAAATTTCTAAACTTCCAATTTTATATTTAGACTTTTAGGAAATGATTAAATCAAGTTAAAATTTATATTAAATTTCAAGGTTTTATAAATAAAAAGAAATAAAGAGTAGGCAATTAAAACGGCAAGCAATTAAGACAATATAACGCATACCTTTTAGTTTCTTCCAAGCCATAAATAAAAGATATAAACAAGCAATAATCTAATAAATAAACATGACTGTCAAAAATAAAAATAGAAAGATAAAATAGAGGTGGATATATGAAATAATAATAATAAGAACATATATATATAATATGTAATAAAAGTAGAAAAATTTATTGCGTGTAAAACAGTGTATTTTATCAAAAAAAAAGTATAAGTTTTAAATTCCCAATAAATCCATATATTTGATTTCTCAATCATGTTATTGAATCGACTATTAACTTATCCTCTTATGGGTAATATTAAAATTGGTTTTTATACTAATACATAAAAAAAATTCCCAATTCATCCAAATTTCAATTAATTACTTTCCAATAACTACCATGCTTTAATCCTGCTCTTTTATTAAATCTGTTATCACTTTATAAAACTAGTTATTATTTGTTTATCTTTTCTTACAAAAATATATATTCCAATTTTCATCTTTCTTTTGTAATAACTTGTTATTTTCAATTATATTGAATTCCCCAAATATATACATTTATCATAAATAAAACCTAAATCAATTTATTCAACTTGGTTTCATTCCTTTATTTCATCTTATGAATAAAATATAAATTTCCATTTATGTCATTTCATTTACATTCACACATTACAGTTACAATCCTATCTCACATTAATGAACATTTACCTACATTTAAATGTAATTGACTTCCTACTCTGAATTTAGCAGCCCTAAATAAAAAGGTGACTTGCATAAATGTTGTCACTAACTTTATATTAAACTCAAGTTTATTATTTCCACAAATTATCAGAATTGCTTATATAATGTTGAATTGCTTATATAATATTGAATTGCTTATATAATGTTGAATTCACTTCATTACCATACGTTTATTTGCATATATTCAATTTAATACCCAAATGTAACAGTTGAAACTACATTAATAGACCAATTAAATAGTAACTTACAACCGTTACTATATCCCTATTATTTTCATTTCATTTTAAACACTCACTTCATTATAAATTATAAAGGTTTTTTTTTCTTTCTTCTTAAATTTAATTACAAAAATCTTATTAAATTAACCAGTTTAATTATCGAAATTTACAGGTCGTTACAATTTAATAACAGGGTTTTTAAACATCATAAATTTTTATCACAGGCAATTAAAATATAGAATAAAATCATTCTACAATTTCACTTGTCAATAATTTACAGATCTATAAGTACATTTGTCGGGTGAGAAATACTCACCTTTTCGATGCTGGAGTTTTGATACAAAAATAACGAATATCTACACCAGAAAGCGTACAGAAGGCACGACTAATTTTCAAAGGACGCAACGACTTGATTCAAATCTAGAACAAGATGAATAAATAAAACTTAGTACTCGAATCTATTACGAACAAAACAAAATTTTATAAAATCAAAACTGGAGTGAGATTTTAAATAGGGGAATAATTGATAAAATTTGCTCGACCACTTCACCGCACAACTCGACCAACGTCTTCCTGGCTCGGCCAATTCCATCTGAATTGTATGCGAGATTAAGACAGTGGATACAAGACAAAAACGTTGAGATACTATGCAAAAAAAATGGTGCACGCATAAACAAAAATTTCTTTGATTGGGTTCAAAAGTACACAGTGCTCGGCCTATCTATTTTTTTATATCTGAATGCATGCACGCCTCACATCACGTCAGTGGAAATTTTATAGGCATAGGTTGTGATAAAATGCAAAAGGTCAAGAAGCAAAGTGGCTCAACCACTCCATGCTCGGCAATGCATGTACGCACCCAGTCATAGGGGTGGGAAAGTTTGAAAAGCAAAACTGATATAACAAAATGTTCCAGGGTTAAGCACACAGTGCTCGTTCGTGCACGCATATAAATTCCTACTCCTTTCTTTTTTTTAAAAAAATAACTCTTTTTTCCCTAACCCTGACCCGTATTAGGAACTCGACTGCATATGGTGGTGATGAACTTCATCACCAAGCACGGCCATCTGGGAGGAGGGGAAGGCAGTAGAACTGGTGGTGGAGATGAAATTGGGTTGTGTTGTATGTGAAGGGTGGGAAGAAAAGTAGGCTCGGCAGTGTATACTTTCTCGGGGAGGTGGTGAACTGCACCTAGGGGGGCCGTGCTGGCGGTGGTTGTGGAGGACTATGGTGAAACAGTCGAGCGCGAGGTAGACAAATAAAAGAAGAAAAGAAAAAAGAAAAAATAAATAAAGAAGAAGGGAATAACGTTGGTAGCCATTACCTGATGCTACTGAAGCTCATGCAACAGGAGGAAGACGAAGGCCAAAATGAAATGTAAATTGAAGTTGTACGTGCTGCTCGTATTTAAATCAGAGAAGTGCGCAAATCACAGAAAAATTTATGCCAAGAAATTTTCATACGTTGAATTACTGATAGGTTAGTAAATCAGTGTAAAAGTGGCAAGCAATAAATTTACTTGAAACGTGCATAAATTTTGGATGAACTATTCCTATTATACAAGAGAGTCAAGAGATTTTCTGCATGATGGATGGAAATTTTGTTTGATAGATTAAATAAAGAAATGCACGAATTAAGGATATTTGAAAGTTTAAGGAGAAAGAGATTTGTTTGAACAGGTTTTTATTATTAAATCAGTGAGGCGGCGTTGATAACAACAAGAAAGATGGAAACCCATATTTGCTTGAAACGGCTATGAGATAAATTCGATTTTTGTAGGCAACGAATTCAAAGATTTCATACCAGATTTAAAAAAAATTGAAGACAATGGAAAAGGGAATGTTTGGCTATAGTTAATTTCTTCCCTCCTTTGAGGTGACTGGTTATTAACTGATTGATATATATATATATATATATATATATCTACGGTATGAATTTTAAGAATGCGTACTACAGATGTAATAATTTACGCCCAAAATATAACGAAAATAACGTATTTAAATTTATACGTTTTCTTATTTAGTAAATATACGTTAAAATATTCCATCAAATAACGCGCCACTTAAACGCGTAATTAAACAGCTTATTAATACACTATTTGTTACTTAATTTGAATTTTAAATTTGTTTACATTGGTTTGATTTACTTAACATTTAAGAAATAAACTGATGTATATACATATAAAAGAAAACGTAAAATTTATTTCCCATATATTATTCAATTTAATTTTTTTATTAATCATTTAACTAAGAAACAAATATGTATACGTATAGTTTATTTCTTTTACAGAATATTAATTACTTGATTTAAATGTATATAACCAATTTTTAAAAGAATCAAAAGTGGAATAAAATGTTGTTACGAAATATATTTAGTTAAATTAAAAGACATAAAATTCTAATAAATATTAAACTTTAACCAAAATAAGACTTATAGAAATTGCTTATTTTAATAACATTTCAGACAATGATTTATATTAATTTTAAAAGTTCAACATTTTGAAATATAAAACCCCTAAAGTTTTATAAATAAACGAATAAAATATTTGTTAAAAATTTTGGACTGTTACACCACACCTCCCTATCTCCCCCGTTCCTACGCCATTAGCCTCGAAACCGAGCTCTTCTAAAATTCCACCAGAACCCTACAATCTCCTCATCCCTCTTGCACACTCACCTAAAATTTACCGCCCTATTTTTCTCCGATGTGCCGCCCACTCCTTTCCTCCACGTTAAACATCAAGGTAGGAAATTAGATCGGTCGCCTGAATTTCCCGAATCCCCAATTTCCGTTCAACTCTAAATTTCTACCTTGATACCTCACTAAAAACTTTGAATCCACCATCAAAAATCAGCATTTTAGATGCCGACCACACTCATATAAACCAATGTAATAAATGAGATGTTCGAATTTCCTTCATTTTGATTTATTTACTGTAAATCATTCTTTCGATGCTTTACCCTTCATAATATTAAATTAAACAATTTTTAAAACAAAGTACAATCGCAAACACGCAGATTTCCTTTTAACATCATAGCCTAAAACTAATTAAGTTGAGAGGTAGGAAATTCTAAAGCTAGGCATGACATTTTCTTACATGTACATATAGAGCATAGATGAAAACAACGCACAAGTTTCGGTTCTTCTGGCCATACTTGACATATGTCCACATAGATGTATACTTGTATTTCTATTTTTCAAGCATGCTTGACAACCATACTTCTACGTTATACATTTAAGCACAATACAAATTTACAGTATATGAAAGTATGTTTTACTCATTAAATATCCTTTGAAGGCAGAGCAATTGCTTTTGAAAAATGCTGCCAGCTTTGTCGATGATTCGCCTTTCAACTTGGGTTGTTTTGGTTCTTTTAAGTTTAAAATGGTAGTAGTTTTTCTTGTTTTGCTTAGCTTTCAAATGAATGAAAATGGAGATAAGGTAGATGTATATACAGAGAAGATAAAGATTACTGGGTAAGCCATAGAGGCTGAAGCCTTGTACAGGCTTTTATTTTTATTTTCTTTTTGTTGTTTGGATTTGAAAACATGAAAATTTGATTTGATTTAATAAAAGTTGATTTGATCTTCATATGATCTGATTTTGAAATCTTGCCATAATAATGTTCCCTTGCGTGTTTACATATGCTTATAATATACATACTTCATATATATATATATATATATATATATATAGGTAGATAAGTTTTGTATGCTTGGATTTGATGTATTGTATGCTTGAGGGAATGTGCATTAAATGCTTGTCTCTCTATGTGTATACATCCATATATTCATTTGTATGTACATACATACTTCATACATATGTATATAAGTATGGTTTGACTTGTTTTGCCTTATGCACTTATACATATACATCTATACTTACCCTTATTACTTGTATAAGTTTTTACTTATGTTACATGCAATTATAAAAGCCACTTATGTAAATTTTATTCCTATTTTTAAACACATATTTTTATTTATTTTATCCTGTTTATATTTATATATTCCTATATATATCTTACTTTTCCATGTACATCTATATTTTTTTACACCTTCTATATACTTTTATAATATTTTTATAACGTACACCTATAATTACTCATTAATATTTTCCACATCGTAAGCCCGTAACTATCTATCTATACATATATTTAAGGGTGTTTTATCCTAATTTAACTAGTGGAGTTTTTCTATAGAATTTATCATATCCAAAGATTTTATAGTTCAATATTTATTATAGTTTTCAAATCAATTTATATATATTCAGATATTTTTAATTATCATAAATTTATTTTTTTGACTTATAAAATCAATATTTCAATAATTAAAATCAATTAATTACCCAATTAACAAACATTAAAAATCTGGGTCGTTACATTCCTCCCCTTTTAGAACATTTCGTCCTTGAAATGGAACGAAGGGAAAATTTTAATTTTGGTGTTTATTATTAAATCATTCTTTTAAACATTTAAACCCCTTCCTCTTTTATTATAAAAATTTAAAATACTTTAAAAAAAATACATAATAGTACCAAAGTAACTTTATATAAAAATACTTTTCATAACTCGATGTCCCAACAAGTCCATCCTTGTTCTTACAGAAATCCAGTCATATGTTGGTCAAGCATAGGACTGAAAGTCTATAAGTACTTAGTAGACTTGTTTCAACACCCAATGAAAATACTTGACAAACCTTTTGCGAGAATACTATGGAAATCATCACCCTCTTCATGGGACGTAGTTAGCATGATGAGTGCGTTGCCATCCCGGAGAAATCCATAGAAAACTGTACGCATCCGCACCTCTCGATTTCGCTATGGAACTGCCACAGATTGCAGCTACACCCAGGGTTGCGTTGTCATCACGACAAAAACCATGTAACTGTAGGCATCAGCGCCTTCGAATTTCGCTGCCAAATGAAACTTCACCACATAGATCGTAGACTATACTAGTCGAGTCCCAATGTAGCCTATAGGCACTCAGCGCCACACAACTTCAGCTATGGAACCACATAGATCGCAATCTACCAATGGTACTTCACTCTCCTAGCGAAATCATGCGTAGATTTTAGGCAACCACTGCCCCACGACTTACACTATGGAAACGTAGTAGATCGTAGTTACACCAGAGTTACGCTGCCTTCACCGCATAACTCTAATGTATCTGTAGGAATCAACGCCCTGGAATTTCGCTACCCCAACCATAGTCCACTGGAACTACAGTTTAGTCTGGACGTCCTCTGGGATCAAATTTAGAACCCCTCTTAGGGCTTAAGGCAGAATCACCCTGTGGATCTCCTATTATAAGTTTCAACTCTAAATGGGAGCACCTTTTTCCTTATAGCATTCTCAAAACATTTCATACTATACACATATAGTACCTTTCAAATCATACTCTTTATATGTGTCACATATAAACTTCAAAATCGATATCTCAAAATTGATAGTTCCCAAACTTGGCTTTCCAAATTCCTAAAATTTGCTTTTTGCCAAAACCAATAGACTTTCAAAATCAATGGGTTCCAAAAACCTTTTTAGTTCCATTCTCATAAAATCATTCTTATATATATATATAAGTTTATTCTTTCAACTTAAATTTTTTTCAGATTGCTTCGTACTTATATAGATTCCCCTTTTTATACTTCAAATATCTTTCCTTCTGGTTATATCTCATTAATACCAAATCAAAGTTTCATATTCGATTTCCTTTATAAAGTCATTTGTACATTACTTACTCTCTATAAAGCAAATTTTTAGTTATGGTACTATCCCGTCTTTATTTGAAAATTGCAATATTTACTCAAAAATATACTCTTTCACTTTAAATCATTTTTGCCTTAATATTTCGATTGCGGTTCAAATCCAAAACTGCCTCAATTTCAGTTTGAGTTAAAACTTTAATTTCACCTCAATTGGTAATTAAATCCATGATTTAAATATAAGTAATTTCCATTCTGACCAGTTTGAATTCAAAAAATAGCTTAAAAATGTTAAAATAGTTAAATAGTTGTAAAATAGTTAAATAGTTGTAAAATAGTTGTAAAAAAAGGTTAAATAGTAAGTATAAGATAGTTTGGGTATTAACAGAAGGGTTTGTATAGCAGATAGCTTGGACAATCGAAACAATTTGAATATTTAAGAAGATAGATTTAAGATAGTTCATGTTAAATAATTTATTTGAAAATGGTTGCAGAATTAAACTGTTTCAATTTCCAATATTCAATTCAAATCGATTTCAGTTTCCACTTTCTTTTAGATTGATCCAATCCAAATTCCCATTTGAATTAACTTCGATCCCACTCTAATTCAAATCAATTTCCATTTCGAATTTGAACTAATTCAACTTTGGTTATAGTTCCAATTAATCCATTTCAACTTTAGTTTTAATTAATTCTAATTCCATTCTCAATTTCACCCATCTCGATTTATATGGATTCGAGTTTGGTTTTCAAAATGTTGATTTAATCACTTAAATCAAATTAACCTTTAATATTTAATTTAACAACCCAAGTCTTTAAAATAATTCAGTTCTGATACCAATTTTCAAATATATATTTAAATTACTTCTACTTAAACTTATTTCAAGGTTCAAGTTAAAGCTCAAATCTTTTTAAACAAATCAATTTCCAGAATTCAATTGATTACCCAATTATAACTTCAAACTTTGAAATCCAATCCTTAAACAATCCCGGTTGATAAAATTTATTTTTACATTCCGAACTTAAGCTCAAAATGATCCCATTTCTATAATTTCAATTTTATTTTGAAGAATCAAAATCATTTAAATAAATTTCAGGATAAAGTTTTACTTCTATTTAATTTTTTTAGGAATGGATGTATATCGTTTCAATCCACTTCTTGATTTACTCAAAATAGTCCAATTTATAGTTTTATATATAATTTCAATAACAAACAGGATGATAGCCGGATAAGTCTAAGTAAATGAACATCCAAACTATCTAAAGCACCAATCAATAACATCCATTACCAATTTCCAGAATTCAAAACCCGTTTATATTTTCGAAAATTGTTTTGAAATCATTTATGTATTCATGACTTCTTTTGCACCCCTTATCAAAACTATACCTTTTCCATTATTTCCATTTAACTTTCATTAGTTAAATCTTAATTTCATCTTGAAATTTTCCAATTTCATATTATAGGTTTAAAACTTATTTAATTTTCCCTAAGTAAGATTTCAATTTATTTCATCCATTCAACCTTACTCAATTTAAATCTCCATTCCAAATTTAAATTTCTTATCAATATCCTTTCCGACTTATAAGTTCAAAAACTTATTTCTCCTTGGGTTATACTCTCATTTCAGGGGGATTTCAGAATTCAAACACCAGTATTGATCTCAAATCATCTAGGAAATCACATATATCCCCATACATATACATATTTACCCCTTCACATATCGGATCACACTTTAAATTTTCAAACCATCCTTGGTTTTTATCCAAAACAAATTTATATTCTAACAACTCTTGTTTTTAAAGC
This sequence comes from Allium cepa, assembly GCA_030765085.1. Taxonomy (NCBI): domain Eukaryota; kingdom Viridiplantae; phylum Streptophyta; class Magnoliopsida; order Asparagales; family Amaryllidaceae; genus Allium; species Allium cepa. The sequence goes on along the minus strand of CM060942.1, from coordinate 105,136,194 downwards.
AAGATTTCTATATTCAAAAATATTCTAAATAATATTACCTATTATTTTCTTAACACTTTGAAACAATTCCAAAATTCTTCAAGCTTAGATTTAAAACTCCATAATTTTTAAATCCATTTCAATTTATAGGTCATACTTATATAATATTTTACTTCCCTAAAACATTTCATACTATTTCATTATTGTTTATTTCGGTAATAAACATCCTTTATTAGGACACAATACCCAATTTATGATAATTATCGTATCTAGAAATCAAACACACCATATTTTTCATCATAGTTTTCTGGGAAAATATAATCAGGGTAAATTATTTCAAATACTTTAAAAATTCTTTTGAATTTTTTGGGATTTAAATTCAAGTTTGAATCCATTTTTAGCTTAACTTACTTGCATAATTTATTCTTACCCAAATTTCTATTTGGTTATATGTGTTTTACCACTGAAATCTAATAATCTTCTTTAATTTTAATAGCAACAACCAATTCTCTTAATATACTATAATAATTTGAAAAATTATTGCTTCATATATTAAAATATAAGCTTATATAAAAATTATTTTTAAAGCCATTTTTAAAATCAATATGTAAGAAAATAACAAGTACACCCTCATATAATACTCTCAACTCATTCTAGGGTACTACCGACCCTATCTCTAATGAGTAATCCCCACCAGAGCCAAGGTTCTCGCTTAACCTTCAGATTTGATACCACGTGTAGCGGCTCGAAGATTTTCGACCCCGAAAATCGACGCTAATACGTTCATTGTATAGAGTGCCGAACAATCAGGTGCCAGAAATACCAGGTTGTTAGGGATATGAAGGAATAGATGTAGAAGAAGAAATAGAAAAAAAAATAGCACAGAATCTCATAATCGCAGCGGAATAAAATATAATATAAAATAACATCATTTATACAAAGAAAAGCTGTAGCTATCAAAATACATAAAAGATATCAGAGTACAACAAATATGGACAGTTATAATAACTTGTCCTCAGCTACTATCTATACAGCCCATAACAAACAACGGAATATAGTTAATATGTGCAATATGTCTTTGCCTCCAGCGCATCTTCATACTCCAAAGCGTCCTAACCTGAAATTTTATAATACTCGGTTTGACACGAGTATTACAATAAAGTAACACCCGAGTCAGGATGGAAACCAGCGTGAGTAAAACCAACCCAAATTGAAATACTTAAGCTATAAAACTTCTTCGAAAAATCTAGGGTAACTCGTACATCCTACGAGTATTCATCTGATTATACCAACATTTTTACAAAAATCCATCGATATTGCAAACTGTCTGGGTATAGTTACTTATCCCAAAATAATCTAGCTTAATTAGTTTATTCAATTCCAGCTTATGGACCATGAAAATAAAAATCTGTAAAGGTTAGTAGTGCTTATTAAATCGAAGTGGTTTCAAATATCCCTGATATTCGACCCTGACCTCTTCGATTCCAAGAAATAATTTTAAAGGGTAAATTTTTTAAATGACTCAATTTTTAATTTGGGGTGACAACATTAAATTTGGGAATTTATTACAGATTTTTTTCCAATTAAAACGTATCATTATTTTAACCTTCATTATTTAATTTGACTGATCATTTGTTACCACAGACAAGAAAAATCTAAAAATACATATCCATAAAATTAAGCCAAAGTATAGTTCGTTACTATTTTAAATAACAAATATCAAGATGACACACCCCTTGGGATTTCATTAACCTTCCTTAGCCGATTTCCTTGATACATATAATTATTCAAATTAATTACAAATTGAACCATTTATTTGCTAATACTAATTTATAAAATACCATTGATTCCTCATAAACTTAATAAACAAATTACCATGATAAAATATCATTAAATTTTGATTACGGATTTAAAATAAAGTAGATTACTAACTGAAAAAGAAAATACATATTATCATATGTATATATATTCAAATTCCATTTCCTATATTCTTTATCTTTTTCCCTGCCTTTTCTGTGACGCCCCACCTCTATACCCACGCTAGCCAAGAACACTCCGGAGTAGTGCTGTCAACTAGCACGGAGAATAAGGCTGTTGAGGAGCGACCATCCATGTAATTGCTTATCACACAGTGGCTATAAATAATCTTCGGAAACAAACATAGAAATAATCATATCACAAATCAGTCACAGATATCCATATCACAAAGGCGGAAGAAGATATGAATATATAACTAACACATGAAAGTGTACATCAGAGTAGTGGTCAGTAAGATCCACGATAATACAAAAGAATAGCAACACGTGCTATACAAAAGAATACAACTATGAGTCTATATCTCAAGTGTATACAACAAAAACTGCTAATCTAAACAGTTAGCCAAAAGTCAGAGTGATGAATCCCTGGGAAGAAGTCAAGCAGAAGCACCTGTAACATCTCGGTCTGACCCGAGTATTATTTAAGAAAAATAATAAACGGATCAGTCTAGCTATAAATATCAGATGACATGATATAAAATAAAAGATATGGCATAAACATAAATATCCATAACGACATACCACTATAAGTATGTAAATAATGATCAACAGAAGATCAATCAATAAGAGATAATCAATATCACAAGAATCTTCTCAAAGATTCGAAGAGGGCATCATACCCTAAACTTGTACTCATAACAAGTCAATGACATAAATTCCAGAAATCAACACGAGAAATCCAGAAATCATAAAAAGGGGAAGAGGCCTATCACATGACGGTCCGAAGACCATGGGGAGCTACCCCACATGTGTGAGTGGAATCACACAGATTGAGGTCAAGACTAACCAAAAAGCAGAAAGGTATGTGTGAATGGAATCACACAAGTGGTGTCTAGTCTAACCTTGCAATGAAAGAGACATCGCGCAATTGCTAGTCTAATTCATAAAGCGATCATCAAGATCAACGAGAAGTGTCAATTACACTAAGCTAGTAAATATAGAAGTTTAGCTTCATGTCCCATAACCACTTGCTTAACTTAAATATTTACGAACAAACTGTAAATCTTCACTAATAAAATTGTCACAAGAGGTTCAATCGAACAAGTCCAAGAATTAACCGACGAAGTGAACGCAAGCGTTTCATACCACTTGTTTTACTAAATCGTTTAATTAGATTTCTCATCCGAGTGAGGTAAAGGCTTGTATATACTAATAGATTGGAAAACGGTTTAAGAAAAGAGCTTTGTTATTAAAAATAGAGTTGAAATTGTTTGTTAAAAGAGTTTTGATATTTACTACTAGTATTGAAACCTTTGTATTATAAAGTGACAAAACACATAAGCAAGTGTAGAAACAATCAGTCACAAAGATCGCATACGGAGATGCGAATAAAATCCAAGGAAATCAGCTCAATGTTTTTCAGATAAGATCCCCTACGGAGGGGGGGGTCCAGGGGGGGGTGGCAACCCCCCAAGGTGGGGGTGCGGGGGCAACGCCACCGCTTACGGGGTTCGACCTAGTGAAGACAAAATGAGGTCTAACGACCTAACGACTTAAGGGTCATACGACCTAACGGCTGCGACCTAGGGGTCTAAGAGGTCAAGCGACTTAGTGGTTGCGACCTAGAGGTGTTCGCGACCTAACGATGACTCACAACCCAACATGGCCGACTTAACAGAGTCGAGCGACCTAAGGTAAATGGTCCAACGACCTAACTCGAACGACTTATCTGGAGCTTAGGTCGGAGACGACCTACGAGATAAACCAGGCCGACTTAGTGGACGAGCGACCTAAGGTAAATGGTCCAACGACCTAACTCGAACGACTTATCTGGAGCTTAGGTCGGAGACGACCTACGAGATAATCCAGGCCGACTTAGTGGACGAGCGACCTAAGGTAAATGGTCCAACGACCTAACTCGAACGACTTATCTGGAGCTTAGGTCGGAGACGACCTACGAGATAAACCAGGCCGACTTAGTGGACGAGCGACCTAAGGTAAATGGTCCAACGACCTAACTCGAACGACTTATCTGGAGCTTAGGTCGGAGACGACCTACGAGTTAAACCAGGGCGAGCGACTTAACGTTTGCCTAGAGATTATAGGTCGGAAACGACCTAAGACTTAAAGCTTAACTCGCGAGCGACCTACGGCTTAAGGCCAAACTCGTGAGCGACCTACGACTTAAGGCTTAACTCGCGAGCGACCTAACTCCGAAGTGCCAATACTTCCAGAATGACCTAAAGCCCTGCGACCTATGGTACTAACTCGCGAGCGACCTAATTCCGAAGTGCCAATTCTTCCAGAACGACCTAAAGTTAACTCGTGAACGACTCACGACCCATGGACGAACGACTTAACTCCGAACGACCTAAAAATGGCCAGAACGACCTAAGTGCAGAAAATTCACTAAAATGCTAAAAATTGGAGTTTTTCGCCAATCCAATCCAAACCAAATGCAAATGTGCATGCAAAAGTGATAGGGAATCATTCCCAACAGTCCAATATAGTTATAGACTAGATTTGTGAGACAAAAATCTCACCTTTGCACTAAAGTTTATGAAGATGAAGCTTGAAAGCAAGGAGAAGCAATCCAAAGCTTGAATCCAATATCTTCTACTTGAATTTGGAGTTGAATGTTGGATTTGCAATTGAATTTGTGCTTGGAGTTTTAATTTCCCATTCCCTCCACCATTAATGCCAAAGCTTGATTAGTTAGGAAATTTATGAAGAGTGAGGAGAAGAGGGTTGGAACTTGGGCTTAATAGGCTAAACTAACCCAAAGTCCAAAGCGGGAAAAGTTAGTGAAATTTCACTAACTCCAAACCTATCGATGTTTATACTTAAAAAGTTGTAAACGACATTTCGAACTCAATGGAAGTGGTCTCGAGTCCTAATTTGACCGTTTGCAAAAAGTAGCTTTTCGGATCAAAATCCGATTAACGAGTTAATATTTAAATAAAATATTTAAATACAAACTCGATAAATATGCGGGTTGTTACATTTTCTTTTCTCTTTTTTTCTCTTTTCTCTCTCTTTATTTTCCTTTTTTTCTATTTTTTTACCTATCTTATTATTTCCCCTTCTTTTGCTTTTCCGGCCTAACCTGGCCCATTCCCATCTTTTCCCCCTTCTCTTTTACTTTCTTTCCCCTGCTCCCTCCTCTTCTCTTTATTCCCAAGTGTCTGAAATGAACGTGCACACACGTGTGCACATGTACACCTACTCCGGCCATCGACTTCAGTTGCCGACTGCCCATGCAAACCGCCGGCAGCCACCTCCCCATGTAACACCTCCTGAAACGTCGCCAAAACCTTCCACGCAAATTCGCGCACCTCGACCAAGTCTGAACGAAAAACACATCCACTCAGATTGCCTTCCCTCGACAACCACCACCATCGATCACCCTTCAACTTCACCTAGAGACGCGCTATCCCACCCTCTTCCATCTCTGGCAAGATCGCACCTCCTTATCTCCCCCGTTCCTACGCCTTAGCCTCGAAACCAAGCTCACCCAAAAGTCCCCCAAAACCCTACTATCTCCCTGTCTCTCTTGCACACTCGCCTAAAAATCACCGCCCTATTTTTCCCCGATGTTCCGCCCACTCCTTCTCCTCCATGTTGAACATCAAGGCATGAAATTATATCGGTTGCCAGAATTTCCAAAATCCCCAATTTCTGTTCAACTCTGAATTCCTACCTCGATACCTCACTCAAAACTTTGAATCCACCATCAAAAATCTGCATTTTAGATGCCGATCACACTCATATAAACCAACGCAATAAACGAGATGTTCGAATTTCCTCCATTTTGATTTATTTATTGTAAATCATACTTTTAATGCTTTACCCTACATAATAATAAATAAAACAACTTTTAAAACAAAGTACAATTAAAAACACGTAGATTACCTTGTATCATCATAGCCGAAAATTAATTAAGTTGAGAGGTAGTAAATTTTAAAGCTAGGCATGACATTTTCTTATATGTATATACAGAGCAGAGATGAAAACAATGCATAGGTTTTGGTTCTTCTGGCCATACTTGACATATGTCTATATAGATGTATACTTGTATTTCTATTTTTCAAGCATGCTTGACAACCATACTTCTACGTTATACATTTAAGCACAATCCAAATTTACAGTATATGAAAGTATGTTTTACTCACTAAATATCCTTTGAAGGCTGAAATTGCTTCTAAAAAATACTGCTAGCTTTGTTGATGATTCTCCTGTCAACTTGGGTTGTTTCGGTTCTTTTAAGGTAAAATGGTGGTAGGTTTTCTTGTTTTACTTAGCTTTCGAATGAATGAAAATGGAGACGAGGTAGAGGTATATATAGAGAAGATAAAGATTACAGGGTAAGCCATAGAGGCTGAAGCCTTATACAGGCTTTTTTTTTGTTATTTTGATTTGAAAACATGAAAATTTGATTTGATTTAATAAAGTTGATTTGATCTTCATATGACCTAATTTTGAAATCTTGCCATAATAATGTTCCCTTGCATGTTTACATATGCTTATAATATACATACTTCAGATATATATATATATATATATATATATGTATGTATGTATGTATATAGGTAGATAAGTTTTGTATGCTTGGATTTGATGTATTGTATGCTTGAGGGAATGTGCATTAAATGCTTGTCTCCCTATGTGTATACATCCATATATTCATTTGTATGTACATACATACTTCATGCATATTTATATAAGTATGGCTTGACTTGTTTCTCCATATACACCTATACATATAGATCTATACTTATCATTTTACTTGTATAAGTTTTTACTTATGTTACATACAACCATATAAGCCACTTATGTAAATTTTATTTCAATTTTTAAACATATATTTTTATTTATTTTATCCTGTTTACATTTATACATTCCTATATATATATATCTTACTTTATTTATATAAGTTTGCTTATCCATTTCTCCATCGGTCCATATACACCTATATTTTTATTACACCTTCTATATACTTTTATAATATTTTTATAACGTACACCTATAATTACTTATAAATATTTTCCACATCGTAAGCCCGTAACTATCTATCTATACATATATTTAAGGGTGTTTTATCCTAATTTAGATAGTGGAGTTTTTTTTATAGAATTTATCATATCCAGAGATTTTACAGTTCAATATTTATTATAGTTTTCAAATCAATTTATATATATTGATATATTTTTAATTATCAAAAATTTATTTTTTCAACTTACAAAATCAATATTTCAATAATTAAAATCAATTACTTACCTAATTAACAGACATTAAAAATCCGGGTCATCACATCAATCAAGGAATAATTCCTTATTTACTTAACATATTTTTATAGATGATTGGTTCGAAGAAACCAAGGTCAAATTTGGGAGATTCCTATTTGAGGACCACTCCGAACCAATTTCCGTGTTCGAAAATAAAAGACATTGGATGATATGATTTGAAAGATGGAATATAGGGCTGCTTGTTACTAACCCTCATCGGAAATTTTCCCATATCACTTATTAGTGACATAAATTCTCCATTTGAGGTATTCGATGCAAGGACTTCTCGCTGCCAATCTTAGTGGCAATTTCCGATAGAATATGGTAGGAGAGTTACTTCGATTTGTCCTATTGTTGGAAATTTTAAATGGGAGAATGTCTGATGTTGCATTTCTAATCACACAAATGATTTTGGTTTTGAAAATTGGTAAATGAAATAATTTTACCTGGAATTATATTTTGAATAAAAAGGATATCTTTGAAAAATTGAGTTTTGGATGATTAAGAAAACAAGGTATAAACCTCTTATGATTAGAATTTCACAGCTTAACTATAAGATGTTTATAATAACATTGAAATGATTAAGGGATGTTTTTCTTGACAAAGGATTTCGAAGGGGATAATTTTTTTGATAGAAATCTCAATTTGTTTTCAAAATTTATTTGGAGGAAAATAACACCAAGTGCATGAAAAATCCTTTCCCTTAACAAGATTATAGTTGAGACCGATTTATATCAGGATATGCCTAAGTAAAAAATAGATACTAATAACCTGACATTTGAATGAGTTAGAATAAGAAAAATGCCTAGTGTTATATCCAAGCAGTTGCATTTACATTTGTAGCAACCATATGGAAGAAAGTATTTTAAAGGTGAATCCTCATGAGCTAATTAGAGAGAACAGGATAGTCTTATTATCCTCTCTAGGGATGAGGAAGAAACACCAAAGCAATCACCAAACGTTTGGCCTCGGATTAATGAGGGTGTATCCCGTGCACCAAAAAGGATGAAGATGGGCACCCAATGGCAGAAATGCTCATCCACCCACTACTTCGAAAATGATCGTTATATCTAGTGATAATAGGCTGCACAATCCTTCATAATAATGTAAGTAACAAATCCGACCAGTTCTGAATTGGAACCCATAGAGGAGTCCAAATCTATGGAAGAAGAATCTGTACCCATGGAGGACCCAGAAATCATGATATCAAACCACAGTAGTGTAGAAAGCAATGTGATTTAGGAGATGGAAGGAGAAAACATCATCTGGAAAAAAGAATAAACTAGAATGAAATTAAAAGAGACAACGAGGAAGCAGCTGAGGATGAAGTTGGAGTGTTTTAAAACCCATGGGAGGTTGAAATGCAAGAAATAGCAGAAGGTGAGGAAATGTAGGATGCGCCGGATGGTCTCGGTTATGTTCCATGGAACAAGCCATAGCTACATTATGTTGAAGGAGAAGTGCAACATTTGAAAAATGGAAATGAAACGGACAACAGGAATAAAAGTAACGAGGAAGGGATTGGAGAAGCTATGATTGACTTTGGATATTGGGGCACCCCATCGACCTCTATTCATAATAGTGAGTAAGACGAGGAGTATGATTGGTGAAGGAAGTTTTTTTTGTCTATCTAGTATCTATATATATATAGCTCATATATGGAATGAGATGAGATATGGTAATGGTTAGCGATGAATAGTATTAGCATTATGTGCTTAGATAGGAGTTGTGTGTTTAGGTATGACCTGTGATGAAATTGGAACGTTGATGTAAGATTATAAAGTCTATGATATGCTATTTTGTTTTCAACATCGTTCGTTGCAGTTGCGTAGATATTGTAAAAAAAAATCAATAAGAATTCTTGATTAAGGAAGCAAAATTCAAGTGGAAAATCTACTTTTGAATTCGAAACGGAATTTTTCTAAACACTTGTGAAACACACACACGTAAATGAATTTTTGATTAATAAAAAGAAAATAAGTAAGTTTTGACTAGCAAAACTTACTTATTTTTCTTGGTGAGTAAACTGTTATGAAAAGTTTTCATAAATATTTTGGAAAGGTTAATAAATATGTATGATGTACGTAAATCATTTTATCGCACAATTTGATCTAAGATTCAAGTATAGAACTTTGGAGGAGTTTACACCAGTCCGAAAAAGGATTTATCATTCGATTCATAGTGAAGAACATTGATGAATGTTTTTGGTTGAATACTTGAGTTTTCTATCATAGTTGAGAGCTATGTAAGGAAAAAAATTCTGTTCGGAAAGCCGGATCGGAGTCCGCATTAAAAAATCGGGGGATCAATACTAGTTCGGAAGTAAAGCTGTGGATTCAAATAAAAGATTGAATCAGATGTCGTGGATAATCTATGTATATAATATAAATCTGAGTCTATAAAATAATGTTTTGGGCAAGAATTATAGAGTTTTTGTTTCGATGTAATTTTGGAGACGGAATTCTTTTAAAGGAGGAGAAAGTAAAGACCCCTTATTCGACCACTTTAATTAAAGATATTTAAATTATTTTAAATATTCAAATATAGATTATTTTTCATAAATAATCAAGTTTTAAGTGATAAACAATAATAATGAACTTATTTTGGAAGAATGCTCACAAAAATATTTCCTATGGAAAGATATACCAATAAAATAGCCAAAAACCATTTTATCAATAAACAACTTTGTAATCATAAAACATCACGCATGGAGCTGGATACGTGCACTTATAATTAGACAAGAATATGAAATAAAATCAATTATTTTATTCTTGGAAATTAAATTTATTTATAGCATCAATAATGATGCAATTATATTTAAATATTGACGTATGAATTTAAATTGAGATTTAACGATTTAATAATTATTATAATTTTTCAACTAATTGTTTCTAAATGATAATAATTCATTTTACATAGTTATAAATAAAACATTTGTAATAATTTTACGAAGATATATACTTGATTTGAAAGTATAAGAAATTTGTATCATTTTATCAATATAATCGCAATTTTGTAAATAATTGTTAATATTAATTCACATGATTTTATAAATAGAATATGATCATTTTAATTAGTAAAAAAATAATAAGAAATTAGTTTTCAAATTTTGTTTACATTTATATATGAATTAATTTGTAAGTAAAAATGTGACCAAGAATCGTCCCCGATTTTCAACGGTTTAACGAACGGAAGTTGTTTATAATTGTTGCAACCGTTTTTATATGTCATGTGTACATATATAACATATATATATATATATATATATATGTGCATACCCTAACATATAAACGAACAAATAAATATAAATATAAATAAACATATACGCTTAAACATATATATATTTCAAAATATTAAAAACTTAAGACTTAAGCAACAAAAAAGCAACGTAAACTCATCTTACACACTATAGTACATGCACATGGGCCAGCATGTGGAAGAGAGCACAAGAGTAGGGTGGCCATGTGGAGTGAAGTGATTGGAGGAGGGGGTGTGGGTTAAGGGAAAAAAGGTAAATCTGTTTTTAGATATTTTTTCTAAGTTTTTCCAATAAATACCATCTCTTTCTTCATAAATTCCTAACATTTATTCTTCATCTTCTTCCTCCTTCTTCAAGCTATTTTAATGGCTTCCTACGTTAGAAAAATTATGGCGAAAATAATTACAAAAATAAATTAAATTATTAGTATATATACTAGTATAAACACCTCAAAACCACATCAAATCACCTCCTTTCCTTATCAGAACTCATGACCACACCGATATTAATGCTTAGCCAGGCCCTTCCACCTCCTCATGCTTAGGCCGTGACTTCCTTAGCCTGGGCCGAGCTCATTCAAAGCTTAGGAGCTTGACTCTATAGAGTTTAAAGCAATCGTAGCGAAGTTATAGCCGATTCAAAATTAGTTCAAGCCAAAATAAAGGTGAGAAACTCTATTTGTAATATGATATATTGGATGATATATATGTTTTGTTATGCCTGATTGTGATGATTGTTTATCAAGTTTGAAAGTTGATTATATGTTGTTTGATTGTACTAATAAGTCACATTTAATACACGTCGAAAATTATAAAGGAAATCACTTTCCTTTAATAAGTTAAATGGTGTATATGAGATTTTAAACCTCGTCAAAATGGTTTAAAGTGATTTAGAAATGTTTTATAAATATTTAAATGTGTTTCAATGAAGTTTGAAAAGAATACGAAAATTGAGTTAAAATAGGCGAGTCACGAAACGTCAATTCGTGATTTCGCACTGCAGAAAGTCAAATCCATTATACGGTGGATTCAGACTTGAAATTCTTTGTTATACCAAACCCTTATAATCACAATTTTCAAATGTAGGAATAAAATCGATATTTTGTATAGTCGATTTTCAAATATAAGCAATTTTTTTTCCGAAATAATCGCGGTTTTGCATTTCAAAATTCAGAAGGGATTCTTTAAAATTTATATTTTTAAATTCTTTAAAAATGTATAAAAATATTTATAAATATATTAAAATATTTTCAAAGATATTTGAGTCATAAATATGGACTTTCGAATGATAGAAAAGTTGTTTTGATCAAATAAGTTTTTAAAACGTATTTGTAGCCCTTTTTAATAACTTTTGTAAACAAAGGTTTTAACTTAATTATTCTTTCCCGTATCTTCTATGAACCTTTTCAAATAAATAGTTGAGTAATTAAAAATTGATTAAGTTGTTTAAAAATGACCATGCAGAAATGACTAGTAAATTTGTTCCATTTGTGAGTGTAACAGAAAATCCGACCGAGGAATGGAACAGATCAAAAGGAAAGCCCAGATGCTCTAAAATAATTAAAAGTAAATTAAGTATGTATAAAGATTTAGAGTCGATCAAATAACTTGACCACCTTATGTGTGATAGAGAGGTGGTCTCTAGATTTGAGTTTGGAAAACCAGTTGCCTGCCCTGCCTAGCTATCCGTACCGACCCGGTGAAAGGGACAATAAATTTGATTTATTCGGATCAGAATTTCCCAAAGTATAAAAGATATAGTTTTCCAAATTCAAACAACTGGATTGCATAGAAATAGTCTTCTTATACTTGGTATTAAATTTCGAGGCAGGAATCTGTATTATCCGTGTAAATTTAAAAGGTGACATCACTGTTATTCGACGGATAGTAAAGGTTGAATAAGGAATTGATATTGAGTAGAATTAGTACAATTTCCATGATCCTATTTACTCAATAATGTTTTCTAAAATGATTTATGAAAATTATTTTTGTAATTCCAAAGTTAAAGAGAGGTTCAATGATTCTGTATATACCGAAAAGAATGTTTGAAAGATATATATCTCTATAAGATATTTTGATTTATCAATTAAAGAATAATTCCATATTCACTTAACTTATTATTATCGTTGATTGGTTCGAAGGAACTGATGTCGGATTTGGGAGATTCCTACCCGAAGACCGCTTCGAATTAATTTATGTGTTCGAAAATAAAAGACATTAGATGATATGATTTGGAAGATGGAAAGTAGGGCTGCTTATCACTAACATTCAGGGGAAATTTTCCCATATCACTTCTTAGTGACAGTAGTTCTCCATTTGAGGTCTTCGATGCAAGGACTTCTCGCTACTAATCCTGAGGGTAAATCCCGATAGGATGTGGTAGAAGATTTCCTTCGGTTTGTCTTATTCCTGGACAACTTGTATAGATGAATGTCAAACGTTGCATTTCTAATCACATTGATTGATCTCTATAAACGTATCATATGTGTGGTGATGGAGAATGCAACTTCTCTTAGCTTATCACCCTTTTCCGAGACATACAAACTTAGGAGTTATACGTTTGTAGAAATCAGTTGTGTGATTATGGAATGACAACGTGACATTCAAAGTGGAATATGTGCTATGTGAAAGGTCATCGTTACCTCGGGCCTCATCATCCGCTTCTTATTTCTACGCTAACAAAGTCAGCCCAATAGGCCTCGCATATTTATATAAATACAAAGCAGCAGTGTAACTGAGAATGTATCAATAATATCAATAAATAAAAACACATTTTATCAGTTTTCTTAACTTGGTATCAAAGCCACTCTAACCTAGCGGTTAACCACCGAGTATCGTGCCTACCTTCATCATAGAATCTTCATCACCTAAAGGTGGCTGCATTGGTGGTGACCTTCTCAGATTCATCATCATCGTCGAAGATACTCTATTACCCACTTCTTGAATGCAGATTTACAGTTCTGTTTCAAGAACTATTTAAACCCGCGTATTTGGTTTTCTACAACTTTCTGATCATCACTGCTTTTCTTTCTTCTGTGCCTCGCCAAGAAAGCATCATCAGAAAGAAATTCATCACTTGATACTTACTGGCTGCACAATATCTACCATTCATCACTCATACAATGCTCTTCATCTTGTTATTCCTCTTTCTTGTGTCTTATTGGTTGGATCTCATCTTGGTCGAAGGAAATGAGGCAGCAAGCTCTCCAAACAACTCAAGAACTACTACATCACAATAGTCAACAAATCAAGATCTGATCAAGACAAAGATAAAGCCACAAAGTCAAATAATCACAATACAGTTAGATGATTCTAACTACTTAATGTGGAAATATCAAATTGAAAGTGCCATAAGAGGTTATGACATCGAGGAATATGTCCTTGGCACAATTGTTGTTCCACCAAAGTATGTTACAGATAATGAAGGGAAATTGAGTGTGAATAATGACTATTTGAATCATCAACGACAAGACAGTCTCATCAGTTCATGACTCTTATCTTCAATTGGTTCAAACATTTTACCACAACTTATAGGATGTAAATCATCACATGAGATTTGGCATTCTATACAGCAAGCATTCAACACACAGTCAGCTGCAAAAGTTCTATATTATAAAATGCAACTACAAAACTTAAAAGAAAGATGGCATGAACATGAGAGACTACCTAAACAAGATCAAAATTCTGTGTGATCAACTTGGTGCAGCAGGACATAAAGTGTCAAAGGCTGAACAGGTATTGTCAATATTAAGTGGCTTAGACGATGAATATGATGTTGTTGTTGCTGCACTTTCTTCTAGGGAAAGAACTCATTCTATTGACTATATGCACTCAATTCTTATCTCTCATGAGGGAATAATTGAGCAAAAGAAACCAATCATCAAAGATTTTACTGCCAATTATATGCCCATGAATCAAGAAAAAAGATACAATAATAAAAACCAAAGAGGTGGATCATCTAACAGATCCATAGGTAGAGGAGGCAGGTGGCAGACAACAATAACATGTAGAGGTGCCAAATTTGTGAAAAATTTAGACACGGTGCAAACAAATGTTATTTCCAGTTTGATAGTAATTTCATACCAAGTCAGCAAGGAGCCAATAATCAAAGAAATTATCAAAGTGCAAATATGATCAACTTACAACAAGATGTAAATAATCAGAAAGAAAACACCGCAAAAGTTGAAGACAATTTCAGATGACAGTTGGTTCCCAGACTCAAGAGCAACAAACCATGTGACTATCAATCTTGCAAATCTAAATCTTGGCAATCAAGAGTATAAAGGTAAGCAAGGTATACATATAGGGCATGGTAAGTCGATAAACATCACTCATATTGGCAATGCATATATCAATGGTGCTAGGAAACTCTACCTAAATAATTTGCTTAGAGTACCTCTGATTAGAAATAATTTATTGAGTGTTTCACAATTTATCAAAGACAATAATGTTGAATTCTACCCTAATTACTGTCTTGTTAGAGATCTTCTAACCAATGAAATTCTTTTACAGGGTAAGGAATGTAATGGACTTTGTAAGTTTAATGTCAACAACTCAAGAAATCAAATGCATAATGATAAGTGGTGTAACTATTCAGAGGTAGCTCAAGCAAGCATGTGTAAAACCTTTGATAAATAGCATTGTAGACTAGGTCATGTAAATGCAAAAGTTGTAAAAAAAAAGTATTAAACAACAATAATATTCCTGTTGAAAATATTTCTTTGCCATATGTATGCACTTTTTGTCAAATGGGTTAAAGCCACAAGCAAGCTTTTACTGATTCTACAGTTAAATATTCTAAGGCATTAGAATTAGTTGCTATTGATCTGTGGGGTACTACTTCTATCTGTACTGATTATGGATACAAATATTACATATCCTTTATAGATGCTTATTCAAGGTATGTATGGATTTATTTTCTAAAATCAAAATCTGAAGCATACAATGCTGTAATTTAATTTATTAGTCTGGCTGAAAGACAAACTAACAGTCAAGTAAAAATATTACAAACTGATGGAGGAATAGAATTTTATCCTCTGAATACTTATTTACAAAAAAAGGGATTGTTCATAGAACAACTTTCCCTTATACTTTTGAGCAAAATGGTCTAATAGAAAGAAAACACAAGCATATTGTAGAAACTTGTTTAAATCTATTAGATCAGGCCTCCTTACCTTTAAATTTTGGCCCGTAATAAATAGGCTGCCATAAAAAGATCTTAAGTTTCAAAAGTCCCATGGAGGTTCTATTTGATAGAAAACCAGATTATCATGAACTAAATTATTTTGGATGCTTGTGTTTTCCTTGTTTAAGACCTTATAATGCTCATAAATTAAATTTTAGATCATCTCCTTGTACATTCCTAGGATATGCAGCAAACAAGAAAGGATATGAATGGATAGTAATGGAAAAATCTTTGTATCTAGACATGTTTTTAATGAACAAAATTTTCCATTCAATGATGTGAATATAAAAACTTCACAGAAGGTGCATAATGCAAGATTTTCCATACCATCAATACTTGATTTAGCTATGCAGAATATCAATGAGACAGGTCAAGGATCACACCAAGATATGTCAAACTCAGTTGCTAATGATGATCATTGAAATAAATCTGACCGTCCCCACCGAAGTGAATATCATAGTAGAAGCCTGTCTGAATCCAGACAACCAATTGATGATTCAGAATCACCAATTGATCAGCAAGAAGCCTAAATAATCAATACTGATCAACCTACTACTCAACAAATCACTTTTGAAAATACTGGTCATCATATGATCACAAGAGTAAAAAGAGGCATATTCAAGCCAAAAATATATAATACAGTTGCAGAAAAATGATGAGCCAGGTACTTTTTATCAAGCTATTCAGAATGAAAAATGGAAAGCAGCCATGATTAAAGAATATGAGGCACTACTACGGAACAAGACATGGAAACTTGTTCCATTACCAAAAGACAAAAACATCATAGGATGAAATGGACATACATACTAAAGAAAAATGCCAATGGTTCGATTTCTAAATAGACGACAAGATTGTTGGCCAAAGGGTATTCACAACAGAATGTTTTAATTTTAGTAAAACTTTTTCACCTGTTGTGAAACCAACATCAATCATAATAAATAGTACAATTTCCTTGCATAGAAATAGGATCATAAAGCAACTTGATGTGAATAATGCTTTTCTTAATGGTGATTTACAGGAAGAAGCACTGCCCAAAATAGTGATTTTGCAACATTTTATATTTTTTTAATTTTTAACACTTATAAATGTTACAGCCTACCGACAATAAAAAAGTGTTATGATACCTAGAAAAGTGTTGGAAAATATAAATAATGATTTTTATAAACTTTCCAACACATCATTTATAATTTACAACACAAAAAAGTGTTAGGACAGTTGATAAATTTATAAATAACTCACTAAAAATTGGACACTTGTGTAATCCTGTATATGAAGAATTTCCTAACGCTTTCCCCTTCCATCACCACTATCAGCCGCATAATTTTCAATTAGATTAGGGTTTCCAACTTCGCTCATTCCATCACCAGTGTCGACAGCCATTCGTGCATCCTCCAAGCTACTAGACATCTAACATCGAGCGGCTTAAGACTAGGGTTCCCCAATTCACTTGGGGTGTCATCTCTAGTCGAAGTCAAACTCTTCATTCACGGCATCGAGGAGCATCACATTTGAAACTGGAAGATAATCACGTCTAAATCAAAAGCTATCCTAGTCAGTAATCTTTTATTTTTTGGTTTGTCTCTGTTGTTATTTCTAATTTTAAACTTGGTCAGAAAGGTTTAACGTTAGACTTAAAGACTGAATGATAATCGGATGAAGGATATATGTTAATTTGTTTGTTGTTTTATTAAACTTGCATTATTATTTGTGATCTTCATGAAGCAAGTGGTTAAAGAATCCATCGATAGCCACACTGCTAAGTGTTACCTATAGTGCACAGACTATACTGAGCTAAACTAGGGATATTGCAGTTAATATTTTAATTTAGACTTCCATATTTAGTCTAATCTGGATTTTTGAAAACTTGGTGTGAAACAACAGGTGTGAAGTACTCCATGATCTGGCAATGATATCAAGTGTTTTGATGTTTGAATATGATATATATGAAATGCATAACTTTAGTTTGGTTCAAATGGAAAGAAAAAAGAAAGTTGATTATTGTTTTTATTTGTGAAGTTGTAACTAAAAGAACATAATTCATTTTTTTGTTAAAATTAGAAAGAAATGTAGTGTGTTCTGTACTATTAAATATTGACACGAATTAAGTGGAATGTTTCGATATTGATTGTGGGAATCATAGTTTTGTTAAATTGGTATGGATTGTGGGAAAAGACTTCAGTATTTGCTACTTCCCTATCCAAATTAAAATGAATCAGTGGGAATCACATTCGTATATAAAATAATAATTATAATAATAAACTTGACCAAATTACCTTTTTGTTCCTTAGCTATTATTCTTGCATATCATAAGATAAAAAAGCAATACAGATTTATAATGGGAAACTCTCGAAATCCTATATTATGTTCATTATGTTGACAAGTATTTTGAGCCTTAGTTTCATTTTCAACAGCGTATCATTTATCTGTTCAAAACTTCAAATGACACTGTAAAATCGACAGCAGTTTGCTAAAATAAAAACTTTCCTTATGTATCTCAAACCGAGAAGGAACACCGGAACCAATCCCAACCATACAATTTTTTCTATGAATTACCGACTGTTGAAAAAAACAGTTCAGAACAAACTTGTCTTGATGTTGATACATGGATGTTGGAAGTTGTAACTGCTTACTTGTTTGTATTCTCAACTATATGTATATTGAATATAAGAGGTTTCATTCTTAATGTCAAATAAGTTTTGTGATATTTGTTTTCAGCATACTATAAACTATAAAGACATCAAATAAGTCAACAACATATACAAAAATTTCCTCCTTTTTTGGTAATCTATTTTTGGTGTGAGTTAACTAATTAATGAGTTGGATGATCATGCTCTTACGCATAGGTACTTTTCATGTATTTATCTAACTACCTATCACTAGGAAAAAAGTTTAGAACTTGTCCAGTTGTCCTAGGCTTCATAAATAGCATACATAATATGCAGACGTTTCGAATTAACAACTAAACTATGCAAGGTCACTTTTAGAGGCAAAATCTGCTTATTAATTAGTGACCATGTAAACGCCAAAGCAGCACAAATTATTGAAAGTTTCCAAATATAGTGATTGTGAGAGCTTGAAAACTAATTCACATGGAGGTATGGCAGTAAGTTTTTGCAAGAGCACGAGCAAATTGCATTAGAATGGGAACAAGCTACGTTATTATTGATTCATTTAGTATGAAAATGATATACATGCGTGACAGTAACATCCATGAATTTTCTTTTCTTCAAGGTATGCATGTAGTACAAGTTGGAAAATATGCGTTGAAAATTTGTGTGAGAGTTAACTGGAACAGCTGAAATTTTGAATGCGAAATTGCAATTTTTAATATTGATCTGAAAAACATATATACAGTGGTTGGCAGCTTACAATAGTTTTTTCTTAATTTAATTTTTCTGTTTTTTGTTACATTTATTTCATTTGCTATCAGTTTTCTAAAAAAAACTGGTATATTTCTGGAGTTGTAGAGTTTACTTACCTAAGATCATACATTATTTGCAGGAAATTGATATGGTAGATGAAACTTGGTTGTACTGTACTATAACCGATAGTTTAATGACTGATTGTCAATATTATTTATGGTTCTAAAATTTCCCAGTGATGGAAACTTATTTTGCGGCCATGATTTCAGCAGTTAATTGGTTGAGGAGTAACGTTAGACATGAGATACACATTGGTTATAAACGATGTTGCTTAACCTACGTCTAATTTTTGAATTGATCCGTTTTTAGGTCAGGTGCAACTATGTGTATGGATACACATTGTTTAGAGCTAGCTGGATACACATTGCATTTGCAACTGTAGCATATTTCTGGCTTCAGTTGCAAACCTATGTGGCAAATGCAATGTGCAACTGTGTGTATGGATACACATTGTTTAGAGCTAGGTGGATACACATTGTTTTTATTTTGAATTTCCATTGGTTATAAAACGATGTTGCTTAACCTACGTCTAATTTTTGAATTGATCCGTTCTTAGGTCAGGTGCAACTGTGTGTATGGATACACATTGTTTAGTGCTAGCTGGATACACATTGCATTTGCAACTGTAGCACGTTTCTGGCTTCAGTTGCAAACCTACAAGGCAAATGCAATGTGCAACTGTGTGTATGGATACATATTTTTTTATTTGGCAAATGCAATGTGCAAGTGTGTGTTCTGTACTATTAAATATTGACACAAATTAAGTGGAACGTTCCGATATTGATTGTAAGGATGGTAGGAAGCTTGCTTTCAGTGGGTGGAGGTGGTCAGAAGTTTACAGTGGAGGGGTCTGCTTGGAGATGATGTTGCTGATTAGTGATGCAGTGTGAATGGTTGACTGGTGGTCAAAGGTATGTGTAGAGGAGGAGTTGTGTGGTCAGGTGATGATTCAGTGAGGAGTGTTTGTGGTTCTGTTGGCAATGGAGGCAGGCAATGTTGAAGTTTGACTGGTTTGCAATGAAGTGTGAAGCACAGTTGCACAGGGAGAGGGGGGCAGTGGGAAGTTGTAGTCGTAGTTCAGGTGGAATGATGGCAAGGCAGTGAATGAATTGGAGGTATGGTTGGCAGTGTCTAATATGCAAGTATGGTTGGCAGAAGAGGTTAGTTTGTTTGGGTTGTGAGATTGGATTTTTGCAGTGCAGTTTGTAGTGATAGGATTATTTGCAGGTAGAGGATGGCCCTGGTGGGCATGTAATTGAATTTGTGCAGGGGATATTGATGAAATGTTGTTAATGTAAGAGTGCCAGAAGAAGGCAGGAGGATGGAGGGTGTGTGACTGATGTGGCTGATGCTTTTGTGACAGGAATAAATTGATTAGTGTGTAGAGAATGTATGCGGCATGCTGATGAGTTGTAGAAGTGTTGAGTTTGTAGTGGATAAGGGTATGAACAGAGGAGTGTCTGATCAAAAATGAAATTTATGATGGAGCTTGCAGTGGATAGAGGAGTGGTCAGTGTGATGGATAATTGATATTGTCGTGTGTTTGCAGTGTTATGGTGCAGTGTGTTTGATGAAGGAGTATGTTGTGTTTATTTTATTTTATTTTTGGCAGAAGTGGGTATGTTTGCAACGTGGCAGAGGAGGGAAGTTTCACCGTTGTTGTCGGAGTGGATATATTATGAAGTAGTGCACAGTCAGTAGAAGTTTCAATGTTTGTCACGTAGGTTTTGTATCCACATAGGTTTGCAACTGAATCCATACAATGTGCTACAACTTTTATATCCATACAATGTGCTACAGCTTTAGGCAATGTGTATTCATACAATGTGCTACAGTTTTTGTAATTTAACAACTGAAGTCATAGCTACGTTTGCAAATGCAATGCCACAACCACATAACAGAATAAGACATGTATTCAAGTACTGATTTAGGCTTAGAATGCCAGAGTCCAGTCTTTATTTTCATGAGGTTGTAATATTTTGAAAAAGGCTGTAATGGGCATGCATATATAACAAAATAATATGAAATTTAATGATAAGAATGCCCATTTCATCGGAAGCAGAGTAAACGATGGTGCATTCTGCCAGTTCTGCTCCGTTCACAAGTTAAATTGACACTGGTAAAATCACAACTACACTTGAGACATAAGCAAAATCTATTAAATGGAAAAATATATATACGTGTCAAATGTAAATTTTAAGACTTCTTTACAAGAGCCGATTACTGTTGTTTCAGGAAGAAAAAATTGTTTTCCTAGCCCAAAATAAACAAAATGCATTTGTTGAACTTTTTGTATACAGTTGTCATGGATATTGATATACATATACCTGTGCACATTAGGATCCATATTAATATTAATATACATTTACATATACTGATTGTTTCATCTTTTGCACGTATGCAGGCACTTGTGGAGAAAGAGAAAGAAAAACAGAAGTTGGAATGTAGCGATAACCAGGAAGCAAACACATACGACCTTGACAATGATCCCATCTCTAAAGTTTTTGGCTCCGATAGAAAGAAAAACTATTGTCGTGCAATTAGCTCCACTTCCTCTGCAAAACAAGTAAAGTTGATGCAATATATAAAATTCTATTTATTACTAGCTCGTATTATATTGGATATCTAAAATTAGATATGAAATTGCTTTTTTGTAATTTGAATATGATATTGTGGTATTTTGAAATTGGAAATTTTGTAGCTCCTATTATTGTATTATCTAAATATGATATTGTTGCATTTGAGATATAGAAGCATTTTAGACTTCATATTGAATTGATATGATAAATTATATATGATATGGACATAATCATTTATGAGATATTATATTCATTTGTTTTAAGAATTTAATATTAATTGTGTATAAAATAGTGTAAAAACATAATTTCAATTAGTAACGCATTTAAGTGTTACCAATATTTTGGATAACAACACTTATCTACGTTACAAACCTAAATGATAAGCAAAGCATTTTATGTGTAACAACACATATATGTTTTACTAAATAATCATTTTCCAACACTTATAAGCGTTACCGTATATTTCTATACCTACTTATAAGCATTGCCGCATATTTCTGTACCAACACTTATAAGCGTTACCGTATATTTCTGTGTCAACACTTATAAGCGTTACCGCATATTTCTGTACCAACACTTATAAGTGTTAGTAATACGTATGTTCGTAACACTTATAAGTGTTACAAATTTGGCCGCTTCATTCCTCACAGTCCATTAGTAACACTTAAAAAGTATTACTGAAATTATTTGTAACACTTATAAATGTTAGAATTTACCTGTTTTGGTGTAGTGAAGTTTATATGGAGCAACCACTTTGATTCAGAAAAGACAATTCTCAATAACTTGTATGTAGGTTAAAAAAAAGACAATTTATGGACTGAAGCAAGCACCAAGGGCCTGGTTTGATAAGCTCAAATCAACCTTGGTTAAAATGGGTTACTTATCAACCAAATCAGACAACTCAATATTTACAAAGTTTGACAGTAATGACACTACATATATACTAATATATGTTGATGATATACTTATTACAAGAAGCACTCAAATGGAAATCAGCAATACAATCAAACAACTAAATGAAGCATTCTCTATTAAGGATCTTGGAAATTTAAACTACTTCCTGGGAATTAAGGTAAAAGAGAATCAACTTCAAGAGTGCATTTAATTCAAAGAAAATACATTACAGAGATTCTCATGAGAGCTAAAATGGAAAATTCAAATCCTCTACCTACACTCATGATCAGTAACCTACATCTATCAAAGGATAAAGGGGAACCAACCACAAACGTCAAACAATACAGAAGTATAGTGGGAGCTCTACAATATGCAACCATCACAAGACCAGAGATTTCATTCAGTATAAACAAAGCAAGTCAATTTATGCAAAATCCACTTGATCAACACTAGAAGGCTGTGAAAAGAATACTGAGATATTTAAATAGCACTCTAAATCATGGTTTGACTCTATAATCAAGCAAGACTCTAAATATCATAGCATACGAAGATGCAGACCGGGAAACAGACTTGGATGATCGAAAATCTACTATAGGCTACTGCATCTATTTGGGTTAGAATCCAAATCCATGGTGTTCAGAAAAAACAATCAACCATTTCTAGATCTAGCACTGAAGCAGAATATAGAAGGGTAGCAAGTGTCACAATAGAGATTATTTGGATTAAATCTCTAATAAGCAAACTAAAAATAAAATTTCATAATAAGGCTATGATCTAGTGTGATAACATGAGTATAATAGCACTAACAACCAACCTAGTATTACATTCAAGGACTAAACACATGAAACTTGAATATACTTTGTCAGAGAAGAAATAATGAAAGGAAATATCGTTGTAAATCACGTGCCGATATCTTACCAGATCACAGATATTCTTATAGAGCCTTTGTCAAAGATAAACTTTCTTCGACTAAAGAAGGATCTAAAGGTCACTGAACTCAGCAATAACCTTCTAGATACACAGAAGGCTCAAGCTCAAAGAGATTGAAGTCAATCTGAAAGCTTTCAGA
The DNA here is from genome assembly GCA_030765085.1 of Allium cepa. Lineage (NCBI taxonomy): Eukaryota > Viridiplantae > Streptophyta > Magnoliopsida > Asparagales > Amaryllidaceae > Allium > Allium cepa. The sequence continues at coordinate 105,112,547 of CM060942.1, read as the reverse complement.
GCTATCCATGTCTATTAAGTCTCTTCAGTAAGTTGTCACCTTATCGAAGCATATTTTACTACAAAACTAGATCAAAGATCTAATTTTGCCGGTTGAGCTTCTATACTTCATCTCCCAGTGGAATCGAAAGCATCAATCCGAGATCATTTTCTTAATTTCTCTCAGGATCTGATGTATAATCATCTGAAGTTTGTTTTTTTATCATTAATTTGTGAAGTGATTCAAGAGTTTTGAAAAGCGGCTGCTTTGAAGAATAATCGCAAACCCTAACCCTAATTGGGTTTGGAGGGGGAGGTATGAAGAGTTATGAAAGAAAGAATGTTTAATTGTTATAAAATGTATAAATTAGACATCGGGTATAATTACTCGCTTCTCATTTCCACTCTAACAAAGTCAGCCCAATGGGCCTCGCATATTTGTATAAATACAAAACAGCAGTGTAGCTGAGAATGTATCAATAATATCAATAAAGAAAAACACATTTTATCAGTTTTCTTAACTCCGAGTATAGACTTTAAGAGGAGTAAAATGATCACAATTTTAATCATATGTTTCCCTTATGGGTAAAACAAAAATTCATTCATCATGTACATGGTTAGTTGAATGAAGAATACATTAATTTAGCAGAAAATGAAGAAGATAAATGCACATAAAAGGAAAAATAAAAATAGTCTGGCACATAAGTTTTTAGTCATTTAATCAAGTAACATCACAATGGGTGCACAATATGTTAGAAGATAATATAGTGGAAATGAGGCACATTGTTTCAGTATGTAAGTTGTATTCACAAATTTGAAATAATGAAACTCAATACATCCTTCAATTGTGGATGATATCACAAAATTATATGTTATTTAGTGCTCAACTTTGCTTTGTATAACATTAAATAACTGCAAGTGTATATGAGTTATAAGAAATGTTCATAGGACTGATGTTTTACAGCTCGTGAGCCAGCTGATTCTAGCTTGTTAAATTGATTGCCTTCTCTAATAGGTCTTTGTTGTTGAAATTATGAAATTATAAATAACTTTGCTGCTATCTTTTGCCTTCTGTTGATTGAGAGTAATGACAAACTGGTTGGTTTATTTCTTAGTTCAAAATCAAAACCCACTGAAAATTGTGGTATGGTAGGCAATGCCAAATACGATATGTCTCTGTTTTTATGCCATTTTGTGCTCACGCCTAAGGTAGGAGGCTACTATTACTTTTTCAAAATAAGTTTTTTGAGAAAAATGAGTTGCTTTTGTAGGATAACTGTAAAACTATTGTTGTATGTATATACCTAATTATATTATATGTATTATATATTTTAAAGATCGAATTTTATATGAATGTTTGTATTAAGATTTACTTGTATAAGGCTTCATGTATACACAAGCCTGAAACAAATACACAAGTAATTGCATAAATTTCCATCCCTAAAATTTCAAATAAATCTGAAACAAATCAAGTAGAATTTTTAACTATCGGTGCTGCGTCAGTATACAATTGTTTGTTCAAGAGTCCTTTGTATGGATAGTTTGATAGCCACCATCAGTAGAGGTGCGGGTACCAACTGTGTGTACTTGGAATAGTACATGCAATTTGTAAGACAGGAATATGGGCACGACAAGAACTTACCCATCAACAATTTGATGCATACACAAAATTCCACAGAGCAGTTGGTAAGTATGAATCAATAAGTTTTAACTCAACCAATAAAATTGTAGTCCCATAAGACAATGCAGTACTTTAACTTTTACAATGGTGTAGATCAATAAATTTCTTTGGTTAGATGTAAATATAATGATCAGTTTACCGTTAGAGGGGATTTATATTGATTTTATATTGTATTTTGGATTTTATTTTAAGCCGACGAAGAGAGGATTTGTATTGGATAAAAAGAGAGGATATATTATAATCTCATATTGTGTATAATTATAAGATAAATTCATGTAAATAGATGTTAAGATTGTGCCCTCTCAGTATCAAAATCTTCTTAATTCGGCAATTTCATCAAGCAAAATGATGGGTCCTTGTTGCTTCTTGGTGCTGCGGGTATTCATGTTGCAGGAAAAAATAAACAGCGGTAGCTCTGTGAATGATCAGAGAAATAAGAATGGTAACAGACAAGAAAAAGAATGGAACAAGAATTGAGAGAAAATAAAGCGAGGAGAGTTTCAGGGGAAAGAAAGTAACACACAACAGTGAAAATGAAGAAAATAATTTTATTAGAACTGACTTGAATTACATGCATACATTCAGCCTTTATATACATAATCACATGACGACTATATTGACTTAGTCCAACAAACAATTACATAATTTGATTCAGCTTGTATTTACTGAATGACATTCCCTACATGCAAACCCTGATGCACGTGCACAAGCTTGTACAACAATGTTCATTCTTGTGAAATACTCAACCCCACTTCATCCCTTTCTTCCAGCCTCTCCAAGCTCTGTATCATGGCTTTTTTCTCTTCCTCCGACCTGCCACCTACCTTTGGCGATTTTTCCGACGAGCTTGCTTTCAAAAGTGTCCTGCAACCATTCTCAACTGTTTTACTGAGCATCTTATGAAAGAGGATGTAACAACTCTCTCCCCCTTCGAAAATGGACCTTGTCTCAAGGTCCAAGGTAGGAAACCTTTTAACTATATCCCAATAATCTTCCTATGTTGCCTCTTCAACAGCCCGGCCTTTCCATTTGATCAAAACTTGTATCACAGCCTTATTATTTCTAGGCACCATTCTCCTATCTAAAATTGCCTCTGGTTCATCAATCAACTGCTCAGTAAAAGTTGGTATTTCTGTCTGAATTACCACATTTATACCCACTTTCTTTTTTAGCAAGGAGACATGAAACACTGGATGTATTTGGGCACCCTCTGGCAGCTGCAGTTTGTAGGCTATTTCTCCTATTCTTGCCATGACTTGAAATGGACCATAATACTTAGGTGACAACTTTCTTTCTTTTTGGTTTCTTACTGTAATTTGTCTATTGGGTTGGAGTTTCAAGTAGACCCAATCTCCTACCTTAAACTGTCTTTCAGTCCTCTTTTGATCTGCTAACCTTTTCATTCTCTCTTGCGCTAGTTTTAGATTATCCTTAAGTAACTGTCTTGCCACATCTCTAGAAAATAATTCTTCTTCAACTTGAGGCACCTTGGCTGTATTTGGTACATATGTCAGTAAACTTGGAGGAGGCATTCCATATACAACTTCAAATGGGGTGGTCTTAGCTGCTTCCTTATAGGTAGTGTTGTACCAATACTCAGCTAGAGTCAACCATCTGGTCCATTCATGGGGTTTATGACTAGAGAAGCACCTTAAGTACCCCTCTAATATCCTGTTTATTACTTCTGTCTGACCATCAGTTTAGGGGTGGCACGATGAGCTAAATTTCAGTGTACAGCCCTGTAGTGTAAACAATTCGCTCCAAAACAAGCTTGTAAACAAGGCATCTCTATCAGATATAATAGTTTATGGCATGCCATGTAACTTAACAACCCCATCAAAAAAAACTTGAGCCACCCCCTTGGCTGTATAAGGATGTTACAAGGGAAAGAAATGAGAGTACTTGGAAAGTCTATCTACAACTACTAATATAACTGTGCATCTATTACTCCTAGGCAATCCAATGATGAAGTCCATAGAGAGATCTGTCCATATATTTTCTGGAATAGGAAGTGGTTGCAATAAACCTGGTATATTTATATTTTCACTTTTGTTTCGTTGACATGTGTCACATTCTTTTACAAATTTTTCTACATCAGCTTTCATTCCCTTCCAATAAAAAGACTGCTTAATTCTGTGTAAAGTTCTTCTGACTCCTGAGTGACCTCCCAATGGTGTGGAATGGAGCTCCTGTAGGATGGTATGTATCATGGCAGAGTTATTATAATCTAGTAGGACCCTTCCTTTATAAAAGAATGTTTCATTCAATCTTTTGTACTTCTGTTGATTTAGGCTTCCTTCCTGCCACCTTTTCTCTATCTTCTTAAAATACTCTGAAGACTTATATAAATTCTTTAATTCATGAATCCATCCTGGTTGTATTATTGAGATGGCTTGACACTGCTTGTTGTTATTGGTTGCTTCATCTCTTCGAGACAGTGAGTCTGCAACTAAGTTTTCCCTTCCCTTTTTATACTCAACCCTATAATCAAACCTTAAAAGTTTTGTTAGCCATTTCCCTTGTTGTTGAGTGCTAAGCTTCTGAGAAAGTAGATGTTTAAGACTCTGATGATCTGTTCTTATGACAAACTGCCTTCCCATTAAGTATTGGGCCCATTTCTTGGTGCTAAGATAAGTGCAAGTAGCTCCTTCTCATATGTAGATAGATTCAAATTTTTTCCATGTAAAGCCTGGCTTATATAGGCAAGTGGCCTGCCTTCTTGTAATAGTATGACTCCTATTCCATTCCCACTAGCATCACACTCCACAATGAATTCTTGTTCAAAATTTGGCATGGCTAAGATAGGTGGTTGTATTAAGCATTGCTTGAGCTTCTCAAAAGCACTAGTAGCTGCCTCAGTCCATACAAAAGAATTTTTCTTTAATAATTCAGTAAGGGGTCGAGCAATCACACCATATCCTCTTATAATTTTTCTGTAATACCCTGTGAGTCCCAAGAACCCCCTTAATCCTTTGATAGATTTTGGTATCGGCCATTCCATTACTGCTTTTACTTTCTCTTTATCAACTTCTATACCATTGGCTGAGATCACATGGCCCAGATAGCTAATGGATTTCTGAGAAAATGAGCACTTGGACAATTTGATAACCAGGTTGTGCTTCTGAAGAATTTGCATAGCTATCTGAAGATGGGACAAGTGCTCAGACCATGTCTGGCTATATATCATTATGTCATCAAAAAACACTAATATGAATTTCCTCAAATAGGGTTTAAAAATATTGTTCATTAAAGATTGAAAGGTGGAAGGGGCATTTGATAAACCAAAGGGCATTACCAGAAACTCATAATGTCCTTCATGTGTTCTAAAAGTAGTCTTGTGTATATCATTTTCATGCATTCTAATCTGGTGGTACCCTGATCTCAGATCAAGCTTGGTAAAATATTTTGAACCATGCAATTCGTTGAACAAATCATCAATTAAAGGAATATGATACTTGTCTTTAATGGCGTGAGCATTGAGGGCTCTGTAGTCTATGCAAAGCCTCCATGCCCCATCTTTTTTCCTAACCATTACCACTGGTGAAAAGTACGAGCTGGAGCTGGGTCTAATAATGCCTGTGGTTAGCATTTCACTGATCAACTTTTCTAACTCATTCTTGACATGATGGGAATGTCTGTAGGGCCTCAGACATACTGGTTTAACTCCTGGTTTTAATGGGATATGATGGTCACAGTCTCTAGGGGGAGGGAGGGTAGTAGCTTGTTTGGTCACATCAGGAAACTGTTCCGGTAATTGAGCTATTTCCTTTGGAATGTCTGTCATGTTTCCTTGCCTTGCTGGAGGGACTTCTTGGTAAAACAACATTAAGGCTATCTGTCCTTTAGATATCTCTTTTTTGCAAGACTTGTCCTTGATTACTTTTATCTCTTCTCTGCCAATCCCTTGCCATATGTAATTTTTGCCTTTGTATTTAAACTTTACTTGTAGTTTATCAAGATTAAGAGTGACTTCCCCTAAGCTTTTCATCCACTGAGCCCCTAAAACCAACTGGCAGCAATCAAGAGGGAGTAGTAGGAGGTCAATAGGCATGGTGCAACCTTGACATTTTAACTTAACTCGGTTACATATACCAATTCCATTCAATTTGTCGCCATTGGCAATTATTACTTCATAGCCCTTTGATTCATTGACCTTCAAACCAAGTTTCTTTGCTTCAGAGGTGTTGATGAAATTATGTGTTGATCCAGAATCTATGAGTATCTGCACAGCCTTTCCATTGATGCTTCCATTTAGTTTGAGGGTATTCAGGGTGGGTATGCCACACATTGCTTGTAAGGTAATGGAGAATGATTCTTCATTAGTTGAATCTTCTTGTGGAATTTCTTGCTCATCATCTGTTTCATCTTGCCCTTCCTTAGGGAAGTCATCTTGAATCTCTAAAGACATGACTCCCTCCAGTATATATATTTTCTTGTTCTTGCATTCATGCCCAGCATGCCATCTCTCACTGCACCCAAAACATAACCCCTTCCTTCTTCTATCAATAATCTCTTCAGGAGTTAACCCTCTTCTTTTTGCACTAGTCTCTACATTTTCTTTTCCAACAGTGGAGTTAGGATGAGGTAAGGCTGGTTGGTTTCTTGCATAATTGTTTCTAGGATTTCCAGTAATGGATGATTGGGGTTTTGAACTCCTCTTGGTGTTATTGTGTTTATTTTCAAATATTTTTGCGAGTTTCACAGCCTCCTTGAAGCATGTTGGCCCAGATGCTTCAACATCAAACCTGATTTCTTCCTTGAGGCCATCCATGAATTTGTCAAACACGTAGTCAGGGTGTAAGTGATCAAGCAGTCCTTGCAGTTGTTCAAATTTGGTGAGATAAGCTTGAACAATAGTTAGTTGTTTCAAGTTTGCAAAGGAACCAAAGGGTTTCTTGAGTTCAGGAGGAGCAAACCTGATGATGATTTCTTCTCTAAACACCCTCCGCTGCAAGTAGTTTCTGACATTTCTTTTTAGCCATTTGTACCATTTCTGAGCATCTTGTTTTAGGTGAAAGGAACATGTCTGAACCCACTCAACTTCGGGTGCTTGATGATATCTAAAGAGATCTTCCACTTGCTCCAACCATTCGACTACTGTATGGTCACCAGAATAGGTAGGGAACTCTAATTTAACTGCAGTATGTTGCAAAAGTCTGGGGGTAGTCAATATGCCAGGTGAGATATCATTATTTAAACTGAGGTCAGTGGTGTTTCTTGGTGAGCTTCTTTGAAATGGTGGCACATAAGGTAGAGTTCTTGATGGAAGGGAAGATTGTGGAGTTGGATTCTGGGTGTTCTTGAGGGTTTGTAGCACTGAATTCATAGTTTCAGATAATCGATCCATTTTGAGGGTCAACTCATTTGATCTTGACTGCAAATTTTGATGAAGTTCTTGATTCGAGATATGCAGTTCTTGTTGAGAACTGTGAAGCTCCTGCTGTGCCTCTTGCAACTGCTCAAGGGTTTGAGAAGTTTTGTTGTTAATGTGTTCTTGCCTTGCCCATAAATCTGATTCATCATCCAATTTTGGTATGGATAGGTTATCATCATCTTGGTTGTCGAGGTCAGAGTTATGGGATGGTTGAGGTGAAGCTGAGTGTGTTGTAGGTGGCACACTGGGCTCTGATACCAATGTGATGGGTCCTTGTTGCTTCTTGGTGCTGCGGGTATTCATGTTGCAGGAAAAAATAAACAGTAGTAGCTCTGTGAATGATCAGAGAAATAAGAATGGTAACAGACTAGAAAAAGAATGGAACAAGAATTGAGAGAAAATAAAGTGAGGAGAGTTTCAGGGGAAAGAAAGTAACACACAGCAGTGAAAATGAAGAAAATAATTTTATTAGAACTGACTTGAATTACATGCATACATTCAGCCTTTATATACATAATCACATAACGACTATATTGACTCAGTCCAACAAACAATTACATAATTTGATTCAGCTCCCACTTCATCCCTTCCTTTCAGCCTCTGTATCATGGCTTCTTTCTCTTCCTCCGACCTGCCACCTACCTCTGGCGATTTTTCCGACGAGCTTGCTTTCAAAAGTGTCCTGCAACCATTTTCAACTGTTTTACTGAGCATCTTATGAAAGAGAATGTAACACAAAAACACCTGTTAATTGAGTGCCATTCTGTGTTTTGTTTCGTTGAGCCCTGAAACCATTGAAAGTAGGGCTGGGATTTTTTTCATTTTACCTGTTTTCCGGTGCTTTCCTTCTGCATATTTTTGAGATTTTCCATTAAAAATAGTTTGAAAGGAATTCCTTTCGGTTTATAATGGAAGAAAATTGAAAATTTCATTGTTTTTCATGGAAATTTCATTCCTTTCGAATCATTTCTTCAACCTCGGACCGGCCCATAAACGAATTGTTACATCCAAAACTTCAGCACTCCAAAAAACATTTCATCGACCACCTCTCAAATTTGTAGAAGAAACCTAACCGTATTCCCTTTCCTCCATCCGCAATTCTTCAAAAAACCTACCAATTACATTGGCCGATTCGTTTCTTGACTGGGAAATACACTTGCAGGTATTTAAATCACTTCAATTTTAATTATTTATTATTGTTTTTATCTTTTATGTTTAAGATTTGTTGATTTGGTCCATTATCAATTGTCTTTACATAAAATGTTGCTTTATAATGTAATAATGGTTCTGTATTAATACTATTTTTCTAATACTATTAGTTTACAGACTATTTGGTCTGCTTGGATCTCAGTTTGTAATTGATTTTTATATTTTTTTAGTACTTAGACTTTAGTTTTATATTCATACTTATGGGAAATGAAGAATTGGAAGATTAACAAAAGCTTATATCTACTATAGTGCTGACTGAAGTTGTCTTATTTTACAATTTGAAAAACTGTAATTTGTTATCGGTTTTTTGTTTTGCAAGTTTCCTGACTGTTGTATATGCATATCATGAATACTAAAAATAGAATTATATTGAAGTATTATACTAAAGTAGCATCGACTTTTTAACTTTCAATTGCAGAAAGCATTCAATTTTCTATACTTTCATTTGAGAAATTTTGTGAAATATTTTACTTTAATTTCTATGAAATATTTTACTATAATTTTTGTGAAATATTTTACTGTAGTACATTTGAGAAAGGGCTACCGCCAAAATTGAAATTATTGGAAAGTGCTAAATCGAAGTAGCATCAATTTTATCTAAATTCACAGTTCTCTAAAATTTATTACTGTACTTCCATTTGTACTAAAATCACAGAGTTGTATATTTTTTAGTCCGACCTGCGTAAATCCTAATGCTAAAACAAGGCAGCATTTTTATTACTTAAAACTGTCCCTTGTTGCATCTGCTTTTACATTACCTGTACCTATATCTTGAAAAAAGTCAAGTGAATTTTCCTGGCCTGTTTTTCCTTTCCATTTATCAGCAAGAAATGAAATTGAATCTGTTTCCAGTTAACAACAGTTCTAATGTGGAAATTTTGCAGGTTTTCTATGGAATCTAGTGAATCAAGTGCAGCAAATGAAGCGGGACAAATTCAGCCTGACATGCAAAGTCGAACGGAAATTCAATGTAATAAGGTATGAGGATCATTGCGCAATGTGGTATAAGGTATGTGTTTCATCAGGTTTTGTACATGATCCCTGTCATTGCGCAATGTGGTATAAGGTATCATCAACTAAACACAACAGAATTCTGCCTAATAATTAAATTTTTCAGCCAATAGGTTGTACGATTCCCTCACAAAATGAGTGAGGAAACTTCAAAAATCTATAAACGGTATTTCGATAATTATAAGTTAATATTTCACATGTTAAAGGTTGTGCTTCATAAGTATATTTATTCATTGGCCAACTAGAATAAGGGTGAGGGTTTTTCTACATAAGAGACACAAACTTTAATTCAGTCAATGGAAACGTAGACATGAATGATCGGTAAAGAGCGATAAACTAAAGAAAGCGTGAATAAACCACATAAAATATCAAAGGATCGAGTTTTTTCCGCGGAGGGTTAAAGAAGGATACCAAATAAGCTCTAGCTTCTGCAAAAATAAAAGCCTAGAGCTTTAAAGTTAGGGTGCACATCTTGCTTTTTTTAGGTAGAGGATTAAAATAGAAGCAGGTCATGTAGCATAAACTACAAGCTTGGATGGTAGAAGATGTAAATATGAAAGGATATGAAAATGTAACTAGCTTTTATAATCGTCCAAAATTTCATTTGGAAAACATGAAATGATAAATATGAAAATTTCAATCTAACATGGCACGTACATTTGAGAGAACCAAAAAGGGGGTAAATTTCTATTGTTGCATGAAGTGCAGTAACATGTCAAGAGAGTTCCTAAAATATGCAATAATATATATACCTCTCAATTTATGCAGAAATGGTTGCAGTTTTTAGGAAATCTAACAAATAAATGATTGTCACAACAATTTTATAAAATTTTGCACCGAGGGTTTTATTTGTGTATGAAGATCCATTTTATACAATATTGGTATTGGGCAACTATAATCCTTATTGTTTTTTATTAGCTACTACCTTTTGACAGTTACGTCCATGGAGATGATATGTGGTTACCATCTAAATTTGGCCTATTCCTTTTAGTTTAAAATAACTTGCCTGTTTGCATATAGAAAATAGCAGTGTACCCACTAAATTTGATGGTTTAGTTAGTTTCTATAATGTTATTATGATGTGTACAAAGTTGGAGGTTTCACGTTCTCTGCAACCAATAAATTTTCATATGGTACATAACATGCCATTTTAGTAGTAATTAATGGCTAAAACGTAAACACACATAGCACATCATAATAAAGTAGATATAGCAAGATTGGACATAGGTATGCTTTAAATGGCGTGCGAACTGGGCATTTAGTATCAGGAAGAATGCGTACACTATTTTTTCATTAACATCCACATCTCATATGTGCCTAAACCATTTTCACTATTTTAAAACCCTTTTTTAATTCCTTTGTTTCATTTTTTTCTTCTAGGTAGTTTAAATTTCAATGTTTCTCTCATGTTCAAATTGAGTAATATTTTCGGAGAAAAAATAGTTTGCTTATTTTAAATAAAATTTTAATACCTTACAATTTCTATCAATTTATACCAACAATTTGAACAGGGAGCTATGCATAGATCTAGTTTAGTCTTTATCAATTTTGAGGTTTAAAAAATTAACAAAGAACAAGCAAGAATATCAACCAATTGGGTGAACAACCAAATCTATGAACATGTCCAGTATTTGTATAATTGTACATGTACATGTGTGAAATTTTTTAGTGACCTCTGATTGTAAATAAAGCACACATTATACCATATACAAAACAAAACCAATTGTATCATAATATTCTACTCCAGTTTAAACTTTGAAGCTTCACACAGAATTGAGATATATTAACAAAAATTTGACTCTTCACTTAAATAAATCACTTAACAGATGAAAGCAAATTGCAAATTGGATGCAATGTTTACTTTTCAAAAGTAAAGTCATTTTCATAATATAAACTGCAACAGTTAACCAAACGCTTAATGCATTGCATCGGTTTGCATATTTATTTGAGTTTTAACCAGGGTTATTCCATTAGCTCACATTATTCGAGGGTATGATGTGTTTAAAATGTGCTGAGATTTATAAATGTTTCTCTACTATTTAAGTTAAGCTGCAAAATGGTGTCACTCCTGTTTTTGCTATTGATCATCTGTTTTGTAAACCATTTCTATTACAACAGTGACTTGTTCCATGTCATTAGCAACATCATCATCACATAATATGGCGAAATAGATGCATAAAGGGCATAATTGTTCAAAGCAGGTATGTATTTTCTGTAATTTCATACCATAATAGTTGCATTCTTTATGTAAGGTTAACTACAAGAGTTGCAGTTGTTTCCTACTAACCACAGTGGCACTTTTGTATTTTAATGTGCTTTTTACGATATCAAGGTAATTTTGCTATCCATTTAACTCAAGCATATGCTATATATCAAGCTTTAAGTATGTAAATATTAGTTCACATGAAATTGTAAAGATTATATTTATTGTATGATAAGCTTGTAATGTGCTTTCACCCATTTTGATTATATTTCTGCATTTTTATTTGTAGAATAAGATGCTTCATGTCTTTAAATTTCTTATCCGATCTTTAAAATGCCATCCTTTTCTTTTCAAGTGATTAAATTTATCATTTGGGATCAGAGAATCAACAAATGTGTAGCTTGTATTTTGAGGCTTTGATGTAAAGATCTCAAATTCTTGTAATATATCAATAATTTTTGTGGATCTGTAGTGTAAGATTGAATTGGGTCTTTATCTTATGATGAAAATTTGATGTAATGTTTAGTTTGTATTAACATAATTATGAATTCCTATAATGTTTGGTTTGCAGTTAAATTTAATGAAAATTTCATTTTAGAAAATTCTTTGATCGGAAAAAGGAATTCCATGTTCCGTTCCGAGTTTTCCGATTTCCGTCTATAGGAATTCTAATGTTGATGGAACGGAATGTGGAATAGGCCGCATCATTCCATCAACAATCGGTAGGAATAGGAAATGCTTTGGATGGTACGGAAATTTTCCATACCCACCCCAAATTGTAAGCATAAAGCTTGCGTTTTCTTCATGTGTGATTCATTTTGTACAGTGACCGTGTTGTTGAAACCATCCATTAATACATACGTACACACATACGTACGTATATGTATAGTGTATACACATATATTATCAGTAGAGATTATTAATGTACAATGCTATGCTTTTTGTTATATAATAGTGATTGTATGCACGCACCTGCACACATAATTATTTAATCGAATCTTGTGGCTATATCGGGGGGCTACAAAATGGCAATAAATAAAGAGTGCTATTGATCCTAGCTTATATGTATAAACAAGATCATCTTAAAGCAATGTCATGATTAATTAATATTGATCCAACAACTTGAATTAATTCAAAAATTCCATATGTACATATATAGTATTATAATTTAAAACTGAAATTTCATATATATATATATATATATATATGCATGTATATATGTATGTATGCATATATGTATGATTAAACTATAAAACATTAAATGAATTAGTTTGAAAACAAGATTAACTTAAATTACTTTACTATTTCGAATAATATACAGATGCATATATAAAATCAATATTTAAATAATAAATTCACTATTTTGAACAAATTTAATTTGTCATATTCATATTTAATTCTAGCCAAAATCAAAATTAACATTAATAATCCACTTCTTTTAAACATATGAAAAATTGCTTTCATATCTTTCAAATGACAATTCAAAAATAATTTTAAATCGAATTTAATAAGTGATAATAAAATATTTACATATATGTGAATTTAGATTAGGATTGAACATTATGAATGAATAAAATGAAATAAGTTTAAACTTAAAAAGATTTTTCCCTTTATAACACTTCTATTTGCAAATCGTCTCCTAGGTTGCTTGAATCGCCAACCAATATTGCTAGAATCGAATGAACCATATTGATTTAATCTTGGTTGACTGGATATAAAAAATTTGACCATACATAGGATGGAGGAGGCAGTCATGGAAGAGAAAAGAAGGAGAAAAAGAAAAGTAAAGAAAAAAATTAATAACATGTTTTAATGAGAGCACACTAACCTTTCGCTTCTCTCTTTAGAACTTCATCTTTTAATTTCCAATTACTTTTGACTAAACCAATATCCTCCTCTATCCTGTGTATAGATGACCATGCCTTACCCTTGCATAGGTTAAATTTTTATTAAAAGCCCTTTAAGTAATTATTTGTATTTAAAGACCATTTAAATAAATATCAGTATCAAATATTGATATTTGCATATATAACTTTTATGCACACATCCAAATAATTACTATGACGTCCCACCTTTTTGGACGGTTTATATCGATTATAAACCACACATGTCTAACACAAACCATTCAAATGGGAAGATTGTCAATGGGGTAAGAGAAAAGAAGAGAAAACAAAACACAGAAACTCGCAGCGGGATTGACAAAATATAGTAATCAAATAGACAATTCATTAAGCTGTTTTACTATATACATTTGATTACACAAAATTTCACAAAATCAGAGTACAATTAACAAACAAACCAAATTAATGCAATGGAATAATAATAGTAAATACGATCCAGCAACTCCATCCCATCTTTAAGAAATAACGTCTTCAACACTGAAATACTCAGGCTGACCCAAGCGTAATGAAAAGACAAAACACTCGAGTCAAAACTGAAGGTTCTTATGTTAGTTAAATCAATAACAAGTAAATATAAGTATAATAGCTTCAGAGATGTTTACAGGGTTTCACATCTCCTATCAATGTGTACAACGTGATGCAATAATTTAAGAGATGTTATGGAATTTTCCATCTCCCAAGGATCCGTTAAACTATCTATAGGTAGTACAATACACTATATATGTAGTGTCTATCAGTAATGTAAAGTATTAAAATAGCATTAAGGATTTACATTGATCCCCTTGACAAATTTCTAAGCAGGTAGTCTATGCAGGTCCTGTAACACAACTAGTAACGTCTGTAGCCATCGAGTCCCTTATAGGTACCATACTAAAACAAAATCGCAGAGGGCACGCATAAGGATAAAAGTGTGATAAGGCACATGAGGCAATGCCCAAGGTAGGATTCTACCCATTTACCCTTTCTGGCTTGTGGTAACGCATCATAGCTATGACCACCCATCGAGTCCACCACTCCCAAGTCAAATCAAACCAAGGTGCATCGATCAAGTCCAAAATCAATATAATAATATGAAGGGGCGATGACCCCTAAAGGTTGCGAACCCCTTGGCCAAGCATAGTCTCATGTTTTAGTCATTTCCAATTGACACAAATATTGAATTCATCCATCATCGTTCTTTTTCTTCAAATCCAGCAAACGCCTCCAATTCAACCTTTACATTCTGTATAATATCCACCGCGTACACAGTTGTAAAAGTGGTTCCAATATTGATGGAGAGTATGCCGATAACAAGCCCTTGTCTCTTTAACAACCAAAATTCATTTTTCACACCGGTTGGTTCTTTTACATTTTGAAATTGATTCATATTTTATATCAAAATATCATATTCGCTTCAAAACATCATTTCATCTCAAAATACCATATTTACTCAAAATATATAATTTCTGTAACAACCCAAAATTTAAGCTATAATAATTAATTAACGAATTAATTAAATAATAAAATAAGTTTATGAAATTATCAGAATCGAGCTACAGAGTTGCACCAATGTGTCCATGGCGATTTTCTGATCAACTTTCATATATATATATATATATATATATATATATATATATATATATATATATATATATATATATAAGGTCAGGTCGACCCTAGGGTCGACCTTCACCATTGCTAGGTCGACCCCTAGCATGCCTGGGTCGACATCAAGGTCGACCCGTCCTGTATTTGGACGACATTTCATCTAGCTTCGTATATGACGTGTTTTTCAACTTCTCTCCAATCCTGTGCGTTCGTGCTTCCATCCGACAGTTTCCAACGAGCCTATGACGTGGTTGCACCAGATTTAATCTTCAAATTCAACAGTCTGAGATCCCTAAACCACACTACAAATAAGATCCTAGGCCTGACTATTTTTCTCATTCAGACTTTCTTCTATTTGGTTTCATTGCCTAAGGCTGGACCCTAAATAGAGTATTTCTAAGGAGAAGATCTTTTCGATAAAAATATTCTACGCTCTAGAAGTGGATCAAGGAAGGACAAGGAATAGAGCTAAGGACCATATGTGAGAGTTTAATAATTATTTTAGATTTTTAGGTAATTTAAAATAATAGGGTTATCAATAGTTGTAGTTTTTTTTTTCAATTTTGAGACAATTTTTATATAAGTTGTTTACAGTTAATTTTTAAAGTTCTTTTCAGTCTATTTTTTCAGCTATTTCAATGTAGCTATTTTATTCAGTTATTTACAGTTATTTACATTTATTTACATCTACTTTACGTTAGAATTTAGTCTGTAAATGTTAGTTTCTTTTTATTTCTTTTTACGCGAATAGAATAATAAAAAGGGAATAATTCGTAAATATGGATTAAATAGAATTAAACACTAAATTTACAGAACTAGATGTAAAATAAGAAATACTGTAATAAAAAGAAGATAGACTAAAATATGCAAATTTGAGACATTTGCAAGCATGTTTATAACTAGTGATTATAACTAAAAAGATAGAAAAGAAGAATAACAATTATAACATAGGTTATAATTAAGCGAAAAGAACAGTAAAGGATTATTTTAAGATTTAGATTAATTTAATCAGAAAATAGAATAGAAATAACAGAATAGGCTTATTTTAAAACTTACACTAAGTTAACAAGCAAAAACATAAAAAGGGCCCATACCAATAGCATTCCCTTTCAGACTAGGACTGATGGTCTCACAACAGATTAGGTGAGGCAGGACAGGACCCTTTTAGACTAGGACTGATGGTCTCACAATAGTTAGGTGAGGCTGGGACACAAGGTAAATAAGTGGCCAATAGATAGAAGCTCAAATCGGGGAATTTGGGTAAGGGATGCAACTAGATTTTATTTGTTAGGACCCATACCAACAACATTCCCTTTCAGACTAGTACCGATGGTCTCACAAAACACTTAAGTGATGTTGGGTAGGACCCTTTCAGGCTTGGACCGATGGTCTCACAATAGATTAGGTGAGGCTGGGCACGCTTATGCTGACAGGGTGAGTAAGAGGTCACAAGATGGGGGCGACAGTGAGTGTGTACCAACCGCGACCGAGAGTGCAGCATCGATTAGGGTTGTAATTCGCTACTGCGTTCCAAGCACTAAACATGTGCCTTTTGCTATAGGACCGCAGGATGAGACTAGTTCACAGTGGCACAACAGAGATAGAAGGCCGATCAACGGGTAGAATTAGGACTTCATCCTAATTAAAAAAGGATCAGAATTTCAGCCTAATCAGAGTAGCTATCTAAGACGGGTATAAACAATCACAATCAAAGCCAATAATTAAACAATATTTTTTTCCCAGTTTTATCTTTCCTTTATTTCCTTTTATACTTGAACTGTTGCTAAATATATTGTCTTTATCTTTCTTAAAAATACTAGTAGTTACTTTCACTCACTAGACTTATAGTCTGACCCACTCCTCTATTTACATTTTTTCCCCATTGGCCAACAGAGGCAAGGACAGCTGATTCAGAATTCATGGAGATATATTTCCAGAGTTCTTCATGTATTCTTCTTCTTTTCAATTTTCTTTTCATTTGGTTTTTGATGTACTGGTACTTATGAGAGGGATGATTATTTTATTGTACTTTGATTTTATAAGATTGAGATGTATTTTTCATAAGACGTGTATTTGGTATTTAAGACATGTGATGTTTTTTCAGACTTAATTATGAAGTTTTATTTTGAACAATGAGTTAACATTTAAATGTTTCCACTATTTTTATTTATTTTTCTTGTGAACCTTAGTCTATATAATGCTTTAGCTATACCTATGATGCACCACATCTTTTAGTGTGCCCTTTTTGGGTACACTAATGGGAGTGGGGTGTTTCGCTTTCACTTGAAAATATCATTCCAAATTCCAACTTAGGTTATAACCTCATTCAATCACATTCGCATTTAAATCAACGATTTAAATATGAACATTCCAACTTGCACAGTTTGAAATTTTAGAAAATATTTTGAATAGTTATAAATAGTTTAAAATAGTTTAGAGATTTAAACCAGTTTAATATAAAATGGTTTAAGTATTGAAAATGGTTTATATAGTAAAATAGTTTGGAAAAATCAAAATAATTTGAGTATAAAATAAATATATTTTAAACAGTTTATATTAGATTAATTTATTATGAAAATAGTATCAAATCAAACTTTTTCTTTCCATTTCAACAAATCTGGAACCATGTTCAAATTTCAAATCAACAAAAATCAATTCCCAATCTTTCAATTCATTTGACTCAATTTCAATTTAGCTTCAAATCAACTTGATTCCAATTTCAATTAGAAATAATTTTAATTTTCGAAACATTCATTTTTAACTTCAAATTCGATTTAACACTTCAATTCAATGATTTAAATTTCAATTCAATTCTTATTTTAAACCATTTCAATTTATATCAATTTCATGTCCAATTTCAATTACTGATTTATATCGCTTTAATCATTTAAATCTCATTTTTTAGTGTTAAACTCCAAAACTTAAAATAATTCAATTTTCAAAATTAAAGTCATATCTCCATTATAACTTCACATTTTCAATTTAATTCTTTAAAACAATTTCTTTTAATCAATTTCAATTTTTCAATATTTCAAAGCTTAAATTAGAAAATAATTTAATTCATATAAATCCACCATTATTTCCTTTAAAACAACATTAATCAATAAAAATCCAAATTCAAGATTTAAAAACCATTTAATTTAACCAATCCGGTGTTCGTATATAATTTTCTATCATATGGCCAAGTGATCAGTTATTTTAGTTTTAATTATAGGAATGGATATGCATCATTTCAATCCAAATCCAAGTGTCATAGGTATATGTCATTTCAACCAATTTCTTGATTTATTCGAAATAATTCAAATAACAGTTTATATGCTTTCTATTACTATACAGGGTAAACAAAATGGGCGTATATAAATAAATAAACATCCAATCATCCAAAATGTCAACAGATAAACATCCATCACAGTCAACATCCAAATCAGCTAATAATTCACAATAATTTACTGGTTATTAATATCAGGTCTTTAACTAGCAATTAAATCTAATATTAATTTAAATGTCAATTTAGTCTAGTATAAAATTCAATCACAATTAAAAGTGTCAATTTAAACTACCAAACAACAACTAATGAAACTCTTATCACATCATAAATTTAATTCAACTAACATAAGAAGATTTAATATTGTGTGAGTGTGTTAAATCACTTACCTTTGATTTATAGCGGATTAAAATCCAATAAAAGCCCAAAAATCCAACTGTCTGCAAATTCAACCAAACTAGTTTCATACTGTCTGGAATTTTGATACGATTCCAATGAAAAAAACTGTGCGCAATCCAAGTTTGTATGCAAAAGTAATGATAGTTAGAAATTTTAGAATTTAAATTGAAATAAAAGATAGTGGCATATTCATATACCTCACCTGCCCAAACCCTAACATCGTCCAACCCATATCAGCCGCTGACCTACTACCACCAGCCACCGTCGCCTCGGGCCATTAACGCTAGATCAGAGACCACCACCCAACTCCTCTGGCCGAGTCACACCCATCAGATCCCAATCGTGACCCACGTCGCCAGCAAAATGAACGTATCCGCCGCCCATTTGAGTCCCGATTCCGACGAACTATGGCTACTCCGTGATGATCGGCCACCACTTCTAAGATCTACTTCGCGACCTCTATAAGCTACAACTTCCCATCGTCGATTGTTCGACGATCCGCCATTGATCATGAAACCCTAGCACGAACAACCAAGACTGTTTCGCCCAATTTTGGACAGACAGAGCTTCTAATCGAGAAACGAACTACAGATGCAGATTACGTTAGTCAAGAGCTTTGCAATGATATATTATATGATAGGGTTTGAGCAGTTTGGATTTTTCGATTTGATTTGGAATTATAATTAGGGTTTGAGATGTCTGCCATTAAGAAAGAACAGATAATGGAATAGATAATATAAAATTTGTGCGTATGGAAAATGGAATAAAAGCGGTTAGGGTTTATAACAACATATATCTAGGCAGAGATGGATAAGAATGGACAGAACAGACCGGATGGGTAGAAGCGCTAACAAAGACCCAAAAAGTCCGTTTCGTTTACGAAACGGAGGTCATCTAATATATCGAAATATAGGTTTTCAATATTCTTAAAGTCAGTGAAACAAGTTTCAAACCCTAATTCTATCGTATGTAGAAGCTAGCTCTTAAAATCAAATTATTTTTTAAATTAATTCCTTTAATTGATTTCTACGCGTTTCGAAATCGCACGATCAAATAGTAGGTCCGATCGCTATGAAATTTGAAATCCTATAATAATTCAGTATTACGAATTCGATGGAACTGGTTTCATCGAAATCAGAGACTGTGCCTAAAAAGACTAATTTTACACGTTAATTGAATGAATTATTATCTAAAAATCAATCTAATCACTTTTAAATTCTAAATTAAATGCTTTCTATCATCATTCATGATTAAGCAGAAACTAAAAATATTTTAAAATGAAATTTTCCATGTTAAAGTAAAGATTTATATATTAGATTAATTTCAAACTGTAATAAAATCCACATTATTATAACTTAAATTCCAATAATTTCTTTTATTTTGATTTACATTCTTATTATTTAATCATCAAATACTTTATGAATTTATTTAACACAAGTTTCTGTCTTATTATCCTCATCCCTACGTTTAACGTCTTTTCTTATGTTAACTACAATATTTAATTACATTAAATTTCATTGATTTTCAAATTATTTCAAACGGATTAAATAATAAGGCGATAAATAAAACAACTATTATAAATTAGTAATTCAACACATTTCTAACTTTATTGTTTACAGACAAAAGCTAATAAATTTACGTACTAAATGATTGATTTCATATTCCATATTAAAACCAATTTCAATTAATTACATATAATTTTTTTTAATACAACATTTATTTTATTCCTCATTAACCTTTATTATTACCATTCATTGAAATTACATTAAACAGTTGTCGACTTAATTCAATTAACGTTATTAAATTATATTCTAATTTTTTTTTCCATTTATAAATCATAAATTTTAATTTCTCACAGTATTAAATTCCAAAAATCTTACTAAATTTAATATTTTTAATTATCAGAAAATACGGGTCATTACAATTACTAACAACACCAAAAACTTCATATAAATAACTAATTAATATTTCACAAATATTAATTAATCTGATTAATTTATGAAACTTTGCAAAGTAATCAATCATATTGTTTATCAAAGAATTCACAAATGCGGTTATGTGAATAATAAGTGTGAATTCAATCAATGATTAACATTGAACAATTCAAATATTGATCTTAATGTGTCATCAAGCCAGTGATGTGATAGTTTGGCTAACTTGATTGCTTACAGATCTTTTTGGTAAAATCATATCAAATATTATCCTAAGCGGTACCAATAGTGATAATAATTTATGTCCCCTTCCGCAACAATATATTGCATTAGGATGCATGGAATTTGTGTTGGTCAACCTCTAATATAGTAATGACACGTAAATTTCTATAATTAAATTGGTTAATTTAATAAGATATTTGTAATTAATTTTAGAAAGAAATAATTTGTTATAATTTATGATGAAGTGAATGAAAAAAATAAAATGTAGCAATGGTAAGTAAAATTAACTATTGACAATAGGAGTGAAATCCCAATAACGAAATAGTGTAAAGTGTTGCACTTGGTTATAAAATTGAAACTAAGTAAATAAAAGTAGGTATTGAATTAACCAACGAAATATTTTATTGATTTATGGTAACTAAATGTAAATTAAGGTAATAAAGTTAATGCAAGTTAATAAATAATTAAGTTAGTGCAATTCCAATTAATTGAAAATTTTATAGGGTTATAACTGATTGTACATAGTAAAATTTGGAAATAAATTCAAATTTATATTAATTGATGAAATAATACGCAATAAACTGTATTTTGATCAAATCAACGTTAGATAAATAATTATAACATTGGTTTGGAAATGACAAACTTAAAAATGTGATTGAGAGTTAATTATCACAATTATTATAAGTTAAATTATTTATTTAGTCCATTAAATCAAAATTTGTAATCCATTGCAATGAATCTCAATTCAATGTTATGTTAGTTTAAATTAAGAAAATAATTGGAAATAATATTAATTCCATTCATAATATGACTATTGGTTGAATGAAATTTATGGATATCAAGATTTATTAATTTATTGGAATTTAAACTTAATAAATGGATTAATTGCAATTAAATGAAATTTAATGAAATTAAGGCTAACATTGAAATTGATAAATTAATCAACTCTAAATTGACATCTAAATTTGGTAAAATTAGTATAAATGATTAAGAAATTTAAAAATGATGAGATTTGTTAATTATAGAGTTGAAATTGAAAACTTGATTTAATTAATCAATTATTAATTTATTTAATTAACCAGGCCACTGACTCAGATTTCGATGAAATTAGTTTCATCGAATCCGTAGTAGTGAATTATTATAGGATTTTAAGTTTCATAGCGATCAGACTTGTCGTTTGATCGTACAGGCTCGAAATGCCTAGAAGTCTATGAAATTGAAATCAATTGAAATCAATTTTAAATAACTTGATTTTAGCATAACTTCTTCATACGATAGATTTTGGACTTGAAACCTATTCCATTGCATTTAAAATATTTAAAAACATATATTTTGATATATGGGTTGACCCAATTTCGTTCCGGAGTCAGAACGAGCTTTTCGGGCCATTTATCGTTCAACGATCCAAAGCAATCGTATCCGTTCTTTCTATTTTCAATCCTATTTATATATACCTCATTATAAACCCTAGCAGTCTTTCAATTTCTCATTTTTGTATGTACAGAAATTTCTGTTGCTCCTCTTTCTCAATGGCAAACAAACCATGTATTTCACAGTCCAATTTCAATATCAAATTCAAATCAAAATTTCAAACTCCACAAACTATATCGAATTATATATGGATTTGAAGCTCTCAACGAGTGCAAGTCAAATACGTGATTCGTTTTTCGATCTGGGTTTTAGTGTGGCCGAAATGGGATGATGAAGCCTCGGCCATTCATCGCGCGTCGATGAACATTGTCTGATCGACAAATCGACTTAGGGGTTTTGTAGAGATCGTCTAGCGCATTCCATCGGCGTGCCTTGTTCTCTATTTTGACGGTCAGATTGATGCCAGAAATTCGATTAGGTCAAATTTTTACCGGCTGCGGCCGCGTTCTCCCGCTCGATCGGTGGCGCCGCATGGTTCGAGGATGCCAGAGAGACGGTCGGCGGTCTTTGACTGTGGTCGTGCGTGGTTGGAACGGAGTGTAGAGGCTCGCGGCGTGATCGAGGTGGCAGCTTCAGCCTAGTGCGTGCGTGTTAGGGTTTCGGTAGAGCAGGCTTTCCGTGCGTAAAGGGGGACAATGTTGGGAAGCTGAGGTGGCGAGAGTTGTTTGGTTTGTTCCTCTAAATTTTATTTTATTTTTTGTTTAACTAAAAATTTCAATTGTCAACTTCTAATTTGCATACTTTTACATACGAGGTCCATTTCACGCGTGGTTTTCTCTGCTAGGATCGTATCGAAGTTTCGGACATCTTGACGCTGGTTTGAACGAATTCTGAGACTGTTCAAATTTTGCATTTAAATTAGATTTAAATTTAATTTAAATTCAAAAGGTGAGTGTTTTAACCCGCTCACAACTTCTAAAATTTCTTATGTTTGTTAAATTTAATTTATGTTGTGATTATGAATTTATTTATGACTGTTTCGTATATTTTTAATCATCATCTCAGTTAAGTGCATTTATTTAAATTAAATCGTTATTTAATTTATTATTAAATATAATTGCCAGTTAATTACCTGTTATCTATTATCAGTTATATATTGAATTGATTCATTGTTTTGGATGATGATTATGATGTATGTATGATCTTTATGATGGATGAATTGATGTTTTATTTTATATCATTAAAATCTGCAAGTTCTTTATAGATTTATTATTATTAATTCGGGATTGTGGTTTGAAATTATATACAACCGTATTTTTTTTAAATTGTGGATTGAAATAATAAATATTCGTATCACTTGACCATAGGATAGAAAATTAAATACAGACACCGTGGGTTTACATATATAAATATTTTTGGAAATGATTTCTATGGTTTTGGAAAGAAATATATGGGTTTATATAAATATCGATTTTTGATATTATATAAATATTATTTTATATATATTTAAAATTTTAAATTTAAGCTATGTATAATTTGTTCATTATATAATGAGAGTAATAATGAAGTTTGATTTAATTAAAATATAATATGGGTAAGTATTTATTTAAATTATATTTTAATATATATAATAGAGTTTATAGATATTGATAAATTATGGTTGAGAAGATGGATTTGAAATCGATTTAAAATTGTTTTAATTAGGAATGTTGTTTAATTAAAGCAATTTGGAACTTATTGAATTTGAGATTTTAAATGGCATGATTTTATAACTTGATGATGGTTTAAGTTGATTAATGAATATTTCAAGTTTGTGTTTTATTTAAATAATATTGAATTATTAAATAAATATTTCAAAACTAAATAATAGTTAATTAAATTAAGATATACATGAAATTATCAGATTTAGTTTTGAAATTATGGAATATTTAAAGCCTTGAAATATATCTAAATTGAAATGTTTTTTCGAAATTGAAGTGTTTCGAAGTTATGAATTTCAAAGTATTATGGTTTCAAAGTGTTTTGTTTCGGAGTGCTACAACTTTGACATAACATGATTTTTGAAATATAATTTATTTAAAATTGCATTTAATTAAGAATTTTCTTAAATATATATTGATTTGAAACTTATTGAACTTAAAGATGTAATAATCTGACTTTATAATAAGGTTTTGGTTTAAGATGATGTAAAGAGGAAATATCTCATGTTTAAAGGAAGTGAAGGAAATATTCACTAATTTGGAAATTTGGATTTATTTAATGATATAATATTAATTTGCTTTTGAGATGGAAATGATATATTATTGATGTGGTTGAAATGAAATGACATATTATTGATTTGGTTTTTAAAGGAAAATAATATATTATTGATTTGGTTTTGAAATGGAAATGATATCATATTTTTATGGGTTATGAAATGGAAATGACATCGTATTTGGTTTTGAAATGGCAATGATGTTTTGGTTTTGAACTATAAACTATTTTGAAATGACCGCGATGTTATAATAACATTTGGTTGTTGAAGAGACCGGGATCGAAAGTTGTCATACTCTCTGCCAACTCCAAAAACCACTTTAACAACCATGTACGTGGTGGAGATTCCAGAATGAAGTAGGATGGCGGCGGCGTTCTTTTGAGGTATATACGTGGACCCGACTCCCGTGAGTTGGCATAAGGTGACTAAAACATGAGCGATTCTCGGGTGAGTGTGGTAGCTCCTCTTATCGGACACACTCCTTCGATACCATTCTATTACTTTGCGATTGATTTGGGCCCTTTGATTTTTGAGGGTGTGGCTCGAGGTGGGCGGTAGCTGTGCGCTATGCATCATCACCAGCCCGGATAGCAATTGGTATATCTACCCTGGCATTGCCTTATGTGCCGTGTCACTACCCTATCGCGCCTTGTACGAGTTTGATTTTCTCCCATAGCCCGTATGGTATCCTCTGGTGGCTTCCCAATCAGGAGTGACTATGATACTTGATGGACTATTGGGACTATTACCTGTTAAGAGGGAGATTGAGTAACTCCTTAACGCTATTTAAAAGTAAGTTTATTTTACCATTGGCATTATTATAATAGCGAAACATTGCTATATAGTAAATAGTTTAACGGATCCTTAGGAGATGTGAATCCCGAGCATCTCTTAAGTTACTGCACTCTCGTTTGACACTGGATAGGAGATGTCAAATCCCGTAAACATCTCTGACGCCGTTCCACTCATATTGTTTCCCGTTGATTTAACTTACATAAGATCTTTTAGTTCTGACTCGAATGTTTTGTCTTTTCAATTTGTTTGGGTCAGTCTGAGCATTTCAGGGTTTGAAGATCTAATTTCTGGAGGACGAAGACGAAGATTGTATTGTTATTATATGCTATATTGTTCCACTGCATCACAATGTTCCGTTGCATTATTTATTATTCTCTGGTATGTGTCACTCTGATATTTATTGTATAAGTATAATCAAATGTTTTGTAAAACAGCTTCATGAACTGTTATTTGATTGTTATATTTTGTCGTTTCGCTGCAAGATTCTGTTTTTTTCTTTCTCTGCCTTTTCTTATTCACCCCAATAACAATCCGCCCTTCTGTATGGTTTGAGTCTGACGTGTGCGATTTATCGTCGATTTAAAGCGTACAAAAAGGCAGAAAGTTACATGTGGTATCAAAGCTTTGGTTTAGCGATAAATTTTAGCTTTGTGGGGTCGGACTCTTTAATTATAAGGTAGTAATACCCTATGATGAGTCGCTGAGTGTGTATAAATATATGAAAACGTATTTGTTAGCGTTATAAAAGGTTTTAATATTGTGCTAATTTGTTCTGCTTTGTATTTATAAATACTGGTTGGTGCATTGGACGCTATAACATCAATAGGGATTTCTAAACACTTAATAGGATAGACTAACACAATATTTGTTTTGAATATAGGTGAATGAAATAATTTTTCCTATTATATTTCTATATATAAAATACAAATTTTATAAAGGTTATATTTGGTTGTAATATATTGGTTGTTAGGTAGTGAAATTTGTAAATATTGATTGGAAACAAAAATTGAAGAAAATAAAATAAATGGCAATTGGAAATTTTAGAACTTTAGTTCCGATATTTTGAAAATTTATGTCAAAGGATTTTGGAATATAATATTGTTTATAAGGATTTTCTGATATGTATATTTCAATATGATTTGAAAGAATCATTTTAAAGAAATTTTGAAAAGAAATAAGTTCTGTACTCCCCTCTCTGTCGTTGGAAAATAATTTCGGTGATGAGTGCACGCATCATCGACATTCATTTTCGAGTTTCTAATTGGGAAGACCACTGTAGTAGTTTTATTGGGGATTTATTTTGATAAACAAATATAAATTTTAAATGGTTTTAAATATAATTGGGTATATAAGTTGCAAGTATATATTTATCTATTATTTTAAAATGATTTGAAATTTAACCCGGTGTTTAATTCCTAAGTCTCCGTTAATTAATAGTTTCAATCAGTGTAGTGAAATGAAATTCAACTAACAAATTGAAACCTTTAATTTAAAATAAGAGATTTAATGATAGTTTATAAAAGAAATTACAAGAAAATTGAAATTAGTGACATATAAAACAAAAGATATGATTATTGAACATTAAATTAGTTAAAAGAAATGAGAAAAACTTGTATAACTTTCAATTACATTCTTAAAGGCATATATATATATATATATATATATATATTACCAAAAGATGTAAAAAGTTGAATGGTTAATAAGAAAATGTAATGGATATTATACAAGTAAAACTTGAAGTAATGAAAGTATTCAATGAAATTCTTTAATAAGTAAGAATTTAATGTGAAGATGAAAGGCTACTAATTAAATATAATAGAAAGGTAAGTATTATAAATAAATGAAATGAACACTGAATGAATGAAAATATAAGAATTTGTGAGAAATAAATATAAATTAAAAAGATAAACCATTATATGAGTGAAAAGGAAATCAAACAGCAAATGTTATGAAATGAAATTAATAAGAATGAACTTGATCTATTGATTGAAATTGTTGTTTGTATGGTTTATGGTTGTTTGAGCAAGGATACTTTAAAATTGTTTTGATGAATGAATAATCTATTTAGTTTCATCTAAGACTGTTGAGTAAATGATGCACTTAGTAGTTTATTTTTCATTCTGTACAATTTAAAGTTTTAAACCTAAACAACTATTTGTTTTGTTTGCTATGGATATATGGATGGTTGATTTTATCGACTACATATGATGGTTGTATGTTGTGATTGCAAGTGATTGTTGTTGATTTGTTTATTGGTGGTTGAAAAAATTTAAATATTTCATTTTATATAATTATTAACTTCCTTGGATTATATAAGTGAAATACAGGTTATGGAAGCAATTGCTACTACTTTTGGTTTCATAAAATAAGCGTAAATTTCCCGACAAATTGATACGTTTTTGAATTACGGTTTTATAGCGTTATTATATTGTTTTTCCCATGTTTGGATATATTATTTTGGAAGATACATGTATATATATTGTTATATTTGATATGTTAATTTCTTCCAAGCCTCCCCGTACAAAGGAGGCTCTGTCGAATTTTTTCAAAAATTTTGGACTAGAAAATTTTTGGGAAATGTTTTCCAAACTTTACTAATTTGAGTATAAAAATATTAATGGTTATAAATTGGTATATTTTATTTAAATTAATTAATTTTGTAAATTTAATTGTTTATAAAGTTAATATTTTTGAATAAGATGTATTGTTTACTCAATTCTTTCTTTTCACTTCTTTTTCCTTTTCAGGGACGAAAAGTTTTGAGTGGGGGAGAGTGTAACGACCCGTATATTTCTATAATTAAATATGTTAATTTAATAAGACTTTTGTAATTAAATTTAGAAAGAAATAAAAAATTTATAATTTATAATGAAGTGAATGAAAAAATAAAATGTAGCAATGGTAATTAAAATAACTATTAACAATGGGAGTGAAATCCCAAAAACGAAATAGTATAAATTGTTGCACTTGGTTATAAATTTGAAAATAAGTAAATAGTGTGAATCCCGAGCATCTCTTAAGTTACTGCACTCACGTTTGACACTGGATATGAGATGTCAAGTCCCGTAGACATCTCTGACGCCATTCCACTCATATTGTTTCTCAATGATTTTACTTACATAAGATCTTTTAGTTCCGAGTCGAGTGTTTTGTCTTTTCAATTCGCTCGGGTCAATCTGAGCATTTCAGGGTTTGAAGATCTTATTTTGGAGGACGAAGACAAAGATTGTATTATTATTATTATCATTGTATACTATATTGTTCCACTGCATCATAATGTTAATGTTCCGCTGCATTACTTATTATTCTCTGATATGTGTCACTCTGATATGTATTGTATAAGTATAATCAAATGTTTTGTAAAACCGCTTCACGAACTGTTATTTGATTATTATATTTTGTCGTTCCACTGCAAGGTTCTGTTTTGTTTTCTCTTTCTCTGCTTTTCCTTATTCATCCCAATAACAATTCGTCCTTCTATATGGTTTGAGTCTGACATTTGTGGTTTATCGCCAATTTTAAGCGTACAAAAAGGAGGGATGTTACAAATATTATCCACATTCAACTTGATTAGTCCATGAACAAAGTCCTTTATTCAATAATAATATTTATTACTAACCGTTCTACCCTGGCCTGATATTTTTACTTTGAGTTGACTATAGCTGATCGTTATACTATCCTTATAAAAATAAGGAGTATAATTCTCTATTGGATAGTGCTTCACTTCCAGTGCTTCAACTCATACCCAATTGTAGTCACTTGATGGATCACTATACCATGATTTAACTATAATCAAAGTGGATATCTATATTAAAGTTCCAAAATTTTCTCAATTCAAGGGAACCGTGTAACATCTTCACATTGATATTACCTATTTGATCTAATTATTATCGATCAATAGGAAACTCTTGGATGAGCCATTCCCTAGTTATCCAGTAACCGCGAGTATGTAACACCTTGATGCCTTTAGAAGGAATGAGTGGTACACTACCCAATATTTATAAAGCATTACATTCTCTTGTCTCAAGGGATGTATCGATATCCTTTCTAAAAACATCTTAACCAAAAATATTTAAAACAAAATGTTATTTTGTTTTGCAATTAATTACTCATGAACGCAACTATTTGCAACTGCAATCACATAACATTTATTAAAGAAATTTATAATTAACATATGTTAAATTAATTACATAATTAGTTATATCATAATATAACAAAGTATATAACAGAGACTAAACAACTTTATTACAAACAAGATTTACTACAAAGTTAGATATATGTAATGAATTACATATTAGCCCTAAATTATACTACTAACTCTTTCACCGTCTTGGTTACTATTTATTTAGTCGGAGATATTATGAGTTTATTTCTGTTATTTATATTTTATTCCTTTCATAGTGAGATATGAAAGTGTAAATGTTTAAATTTTATGTTTATCTTAGTTTACCATACAAACCATCTCAACCTAACTATGTATCTTTCTTGGTAATATACGAGTTTAGACATCTATTTTAAGCCTTAAATCAATGTGTCCGGGAGGGCGAATTGTTACATAGTTAATAGTGAGAGTAGACCTAAATACAACCAAGCAACCTAAATTTTTTGTTTAGTCTTTGGTTCGGTAACGAGGGGCTGCCAAACCCATATATATGTCGACTCAAGTTGCTAGCTATGGGACAGTGACCTATAACCACCTATGGTTCATTATAGGTTATCTTATGTCAAAACTAGTAGTTACTAAAACACGATGGTAGCCACTTAGTTTCAAAATCGAGTATAGATGTTACCAATGCCGAACGCCCACATTCCATAGTAAAACCGAGTTCCAAAAATATACATAAAGTTACTTTACCAATATATCAAGCCAAACCTGATAATTCTAGTAAAAATAGTCATTGGAGAATGCATAATTTTCTTATCAATTCAGCAGACAGGGGCTTAAACGCATCGCCAAAACCCGAAAAATCCCAATTTCAAAAAAATAGCCCATAAAATATGTTCTAATCTAGTTTCTAAAGCATGTTTACTAATCTATGTCAGCTGATCATATGTATCTACCCTACCAAGGTAAGAGACCCATTTCCTATTTGCTAGGCCATCAAATTCTAAATTAGGAAATTGGATCCAAATCCAAAAAATTAGCGAATTTGCAATATAGATTAATAGATTAGAATTTCACCTCAAGTTAGATGTAGTAAAGATGAAAGGAATTGGTGATTTGGTGAACACTCGAAGCAAATCTAAATGCATGGCAAGGTTAGATGAAAAGTTGCAGGCGTTGGATTTAATAGCAATGGAAGATTAGGTGAGGGTTGAGTAGGGTTTATAACTATTATTTCCCTTGTAATATGGTTCGGAACCAAGCATATTAGTCATCGATCCCAACAAGGAGTACCGAATCAAGGAAACCCGAACACATCTATATTTCATCCATCTAATCTTTTCATTATAGAATCAAGGTATCAATGAATCTAGTCGAAATGGTAAAGAGTGGAATCAACCAAAGAACTTCTTTATCATTAGCAAGGCAAACTCTATAAAAAATGATTACCTCAAGTTGCATCGAAGTGAATAAAATTATAAATAAGAGCACTCTCTAAGAGACAAATAAAGCACATGTAACAACCCAAAATTCTAGCCATTTTATTTTAAATGTTTGATTAATTTTAAATAATTGGATTTTAGAATTTAATAACTATAATTCAAATATAAGGAATGACTAAATATTTGAATTATTAAATTTAATGTTAATTAAATGATTGTAATAATATCATTAAGCTCATTTTAATTAATAAATAATATCGATGAATTTAATATATAAATTTATGTACAGATATAAATAGATCGAATATCGATATTTATATATAAAACTATATTTATATCTATGAAATTTTCATTCCAGGACATTGGATTTTTACGAAACCAGTTTCTTTGGATCTATAATAGTGAATTATAATATGCCGCCGAATTTCATGGCGATCAGACGTGTCGTTTGGTCATGCGAGATCGAGACGTGTTGAAATTAATACCGAAAATATAATACAATAATGGGGTTTGGAAATCTATCTTCTGCGTATGATCGAATTAGAGCTAGAGACTAGTTCCATTGTATTCGGAATTTAAATTAGTTCAAAAACTTGTAGATTGCATAACTTTTGCGTACAAGGTCAGATTTGAACGCTTTTTTTTACGTTGGATTCGGGTCGACAAGATCTTCGCCTTGGAGTTGGTTTGGCTGGATTTGGAACTTGTTGGACTTTACATTAAAATCGAACGGTCTTTCGGTTTTAGTCCAAATCGGAACGTTTCGGCGAAAACGAAAATCTATATGAGTTTAACACATTAATTTTATTATATCATACCTATGATGTTATAAACATTTAGTGACTGCTTGGATGTTAGTTAAATTTTTTGATTGCTTATTTGATTGAATTTCCATTTGGAAAATGGATGACATGTTAATTGGGTCGTTATGAACCCATATGATTATATATACATAAACATACATACATACATACATACATACATACATATATATATATATATATATATATATATATATATATATATTAGTAACCATTGTTTTGGAGGGAAACTCTATAGAGAGACCCTGAGGCGTTTCTGATCAATAATGATTTATTTACATCCCTTTGCTACTATATGTATGGTTAATTGAAAATAAACCTTGATATTCCATTTTATTTGTTAAGTGTCGCTATATTAATTTTGCTATATCGTCATTTATTAAATTTCTTCCCCGAAAATCTATCCTATGTTTTTGAGTTGAGCTTGTGTTTCCACTAAACAGAATGTTAAAATTCATTAATCATTTTGATTAATGATAACTTAAAATAATTAATTATTTTAACTAATGATTTTGAGATTAATTAACCAATTTAATAAATGATGTTTAAAATTGGTTTGTCTTTTATTTAAATGAGAGAAGATTTAATTAATCATTATAACTAATGATACTTGAGGTTAATTAAGTATTTTAACTAATGATAAAATTAATAATCATTTTAATTAATGATATTTTGAAGGTAATTAGTCATTTTAAATAATGATATTTGGATTTAATTAATCATTTAATTAATGATTGTTTTAAATTTACCTAATTGTTTTAACGAATGATATTCGAAATTTAGTTAAATCATTATAATTGATGATGTTTTATAGTTAAATAAATCATTTTTGACAAATGATGTTTAATTAATTGTTTGAACTAGTGAGGATTGAATTTAATTAGTCCAGTTAATTTACGATTATTTGAACTTAATTAATTGTTTCAACCAATGGTATTTAATTTTTTTCTATCATTTTAATTAATGATGTTGAGATGACTTATTCATTTTAATTGATGATTATGTGAATTTAATAAATCTTTTGATTAATAATATTTAAAGTCTTAATTGATTTAATAAAAGTGATTAAAGTAAATTAACTAATACAATAAAAGTGTTTTAAGTTAATTAACTGATTTAATGTTTTTAATGTTAATAAATGATTTAGTAAATATTTTAAAGTTGATTTACTGATGATATAAAAGTACTTGGAAATAATTAACTATTTTATTAAAGATAATGGAGTTGTTTACTTAAAAGAGATTATAAATATGATTAGTTATCTTTCGGGATAATTAATAATGTTTTAAATTTACGAAGGTATTTGAGGTGCTTTATTATCTTTTAGGATAATAAATGTTGTTTTTTAATTTATAAATAATGATTTATAAATGAGAAAATCCTTTAAAATAGATTATTTATAAATAAAGCTAAGTGTGAATTGTTTTTAGGTTTGTAGTAAACAATATTTTAACGACATTTGTATTTGACCCTTGTTTTAATATGCTTAGTACTATAAATTTTGTCTTATAAAAGAACATTTTGAAAGAGTATTTCTAAAAATGTTTTACCAATACCGTAATATGGAAATCAAGCACAAGTTCAATTTTTGTTAAAAAGTTAAAGTTCGATTTCGGTTATGGAAAAAATAGTTCCGTAATCAATATTGCTTATATGGAAAGGACTTAATCATACTTTTAATGCGAAACGTTGAGGCTTTGACTTGTTTCTATCTAGAAGGTTAAAAATGTCGTTTAGGCGATGCCTAGAGGTAACACTACCTCAACTTGCCTTGCTTTGTTTTTAACCGAGGGATGGCACTCGTTTGGGATTAATGAGTAATGGTAAATATATGATATTTAATTTCCATATATGATCATTTTAATTATCCCCGATTGTTGATTTATTAATTATCGAATTCAGCTTTCTTTATGGTGTATCATCACCTTAAAACTGATTTGCTGCTCTTTGAGCTTTGTTATCCTTTGTCAGAAATGACTAAATCCAACGAGCTTATGGGCGTCCAACTATGTGGGGTTCTTCCCATTAGGGTGTTTTGCATCTCATCTAGATTTTTGTATACCATCACGTGGAAAAGGTTAAGAATCAGATGTGAAATATTCAAATTATTGGTAAGGTTTGGCGGGATTCGGTTGGTACTTTTCCCAAGGAGGACACCGAGTATATGACCTTCTCAAAAGTATATTACTAGAGATATACTTCTAAGGGGACGCACTCTCCTAGTCATTTGTTGGAAATTTTTCTTTCCTTATTTTGATTCAAATCCTTAAATCTGTTTATTTTCAAATTGCCATAAGAAGAGTCAACCACTCTTCGTGGCGTTTAAGTATTGATTTAGTCCATTCGACCAAGTTTGGTTTGTTATCTTATTTTGTCCATTCAATCAAGTATGGATTGTTTCCTTGTTTTATCCATTCTGTCCCGTTTAGATTTTACTAGGGGTATTTTCATTCTTTGAAGTCTGATTGTTATATTATTTATGCTCATTCATATTTGTATTTGTTTTCCTAATGATTATCACTGCTCTTGCTTGTATGGATGTTATTCTTGTAACGTAAAAACCCATTACGTGTTAGTGGCATGGTCTCACATAACTTTATATGTCCTCCATTATTTGAGTTATCTCATGTTGGTATTTCCAAACTGATCTGGGTGTTATTTTATTATAATGCTCGGGTCAGACCGAGTTTTCCAAGTTGTCCTTGGTGTTATGGAGATCTTAGAGGAGAGCTGGATATTCAATTATCGTAGTGTTTTATTTTCCATTGTATTATATAGTATCCCTTTAAGCATTTGTAAGGTCAGGATTTTTATAACCGTCCAACTGATAAAGTTTGTTTTTAACTCTAATATACTGTGTATTTTTGTAGTGAGTTATACTGTCCTTCTTATATTATATGTTGTCGATTCCGCTGTGTGATCCAAGTTTCCTTTGTTCTCCGTTATTTTCTTTTTATTTACTCTAATAATCCGCCCTTTTGTCGATTGAATGTGCAACATTTGAGCACAGTGGTAGTGTTCGGTGTCGAATTTCGATGGTCAAAAAGGCGGGTTGAAACAACCCAGAATTTTAGTTTTTTCAAAATTAGAATATTTAATTAATTTTAAATATTGAAAAATTAAT
Source organism: Allium cepa (assembly GCA_030765085.1). Classification (NCBI taxonomy): domain Eukaryota; kingdom Viridiplantae; phylum Streptophyta; class Magnoliopsida; order Asparagales; family Amaryllidaceae; genus Allium; species Allium cepa. The sequence goes on along the minus strand of CM060942.1, from coordinate 105,077,874 downwards.
TTTATAGGTTAAACAACTTGAATTTCAAATATAACGATTTATTGGATAATATATTTGCAAAATTTAATAATTGAATTTGTTTACATAATTGAATCTTGGGATTTTATTTGGATGAAAATGATTCATAGGCTTATTAAATTTGTATTTAATAAGAACGAAGGTAATAAATTTTTTTAAACTGGATTTAAAAATGGTTTAACTGATTTTGAAAATAACTTATTTTAATTAACGAGTGAAAATAACCTTCCGGTGCACTCTCTCGGATTTCGACGAAGCCACTGTCATTGGGTCCGTAATAATGAATTATAGTACACCGTCAAATTTCATAGCAATCAGACATATCGTTTGGTGGTATGAGATAGAAACGCATTGCAATTAATATCGAAGATTTAAAATATTAATTGGGTTCAAAAAGTTATCTTCTCCATACGATCGAATTAGGGGTCGAGACTAGTTCCATTATGTTTGGAATAGGGATATAACATGTAGAACACCAGGTGGAACGTCTTGATTGGGTTCCAAAATTTTATAGCTAGATATTTTGGAATTAAGTAATATATATAACTAGATTTGACTACTCAAGCCCATGACCCATCACTTTCAAAGCACAACCCCGTACACCAGGTCATACCCTCTATTGCATAACCATCATTTCCTCTCCTCTATTTTAAGTCGCATTTTGATCGTTACATTGCAAAAAAAATAGACGAACGTCGCTTCTCCTCCATATCGAACGGCGTGTATACTCTTGGACCACTAGAGGCATCGATGGTCGAAGATTTCAACTAGGAAGTTGTAGGCGACTTCGAGATGAGCATCTTCAATGATGGAGATGGATTGTAGTTTATCATAGTGGCCAGAGTTACAAGTTGATCGTCAGATCTTCTAAGGAAAACTGCGGCGTCGTCGTGGGGTTTTAGTCAATGGGGTAAATAATTCTTAAGTCTGTAACTAAGGGAATTATTATATTATTTTATTTGATAATCTTATAAATGTGATAACTTACTCCTTTTAGGTCCAAATTAAACAGGATTAGTCGTGTTAGGATCGTATCAACAAATACTGCAATATGGATTTGGTTTGGCAACAAATGGAGCTTGTTGAATTTTACGCTAAATTCGAACGTCGTTCGAATTCAGACGGAACCAGAATGCGAAAGTGACTACTAGAGTAATGGTGAGTTAAACCCACTTTTTTGGTTAACTAGCATGATTTATAGTTGATAATTTTTTTTGGATGATTGTTTGGATGAATTATTATACTTATTAATTAGTTTGGATATATTCCCGCCTATTGGAGCAGATAAACTCTTACATTCCCATGTAAGAGCGGACGACCCTTTGTATACGAATCCCACATCGAAGCGGTTGATTTATATTTTATGATTATTTAACGTTGGTGATGCAGAGGAAACAGGTCGGAGGGATCCAACAGGATTCCTCACAAATGTTGATTTTGTTTACATATATATGTGCTAATATATATGAGCTGTGTTGCAGAAGGACAGGTTGGAGGGATCCAACGGGATTCCTTGACATTGTTGAATTGTTTCATAATATTTTTGTTATACGGATTATTGAAAAGATGAACCTGATTGTGGGTACTATAGTTATAACATTATTACATGTTGAAAACTAAAACCCAATAGTAATAGAAAATCAATATCGATATCGGTTAAGTGTTGGGTGACTATTTGCATCAAATTAGTATTTTAAAAATACTATAGATTGTCGTTTAAATAATAAATCGATTTTGAGACAAGAAACAATTTTAAATCCGAAATTGGGTTTCGGAAATATTTTTAAGGATTATCTAATTAAATATATTATTATTGTTTTTAGGTTATTTAGTTAGAATATTTATTTAAGGTTATTTAGTTATAATAATATCCTTTTAAAGTTATGTAAGATATTAACATTGTTTTAAAGTTATAATATCATATTAATATTATTTTATGGTTATTTAATTATTATAATACCGTTTTAAAGTTATTTGTTATAGTTAATAGGTTTTAAGAATTAATAAATAGTTAATAAATTGAAAAGTTAATTATTTCAAAGGTAATTATGGTTTCAAAATTTATAGTAAGGATTATTAATAAGTTTTGGAAATAAGTTATTATTATTTATAAAAGTGGTAAAGATAAATTATCATTGTTTAATTAATAATATTTCAGAATTACTAATCATTATTAAGATGCTTAAAGTTAATAATTTCCATTAATTTAAATGTTTAGTGTTAATTATTATTATAAAATGGTGTTTTGAAGTAAAAGATTTTAAATTGTTTATAAATGTTTCAGAAACCTATGAATGAAGTTGAAAGACCTGGATTTACAGCTTATGAAATGGTCTAGAGGTGTAAGGAAGATTACTTACAAGGTGAAGGGTTTTATAAATGATTTTTCAAATGTACAAAGAGATTATAAGTGAATGAATTTTTATTAGGGATTATAAATGGTTTCTTGGAGATTTATAATGGTTTATAAATGGTTTTGGAGAAATGTAAGAGAATTTATAAATGATATGAGAATCAAATATAAAAGAAGACTTTCTAAATCTTATGAATTTACTTATACCGTTGAGATGAGTATATGGATATTTCTAAGTATTGAAATGTTGGGATTTACGAGTATATCTTTGTAAAGGTGTGTATATACATGTAATTTACAAAGTGGGGTTTTTATGATAATTTATGAAATGAGGCTAGTGTGTGCTTATATGCTTAACCAATGTTTGTTTTTCCTATGAAATATAATCTTGGTTTGAATGTTTGTTTGTTTGATAGTTTAATAACCGATTATCAAATCTTGGCCTAAATATATAATCCTTCTTAATTTTAGTGGTATGGAAAATGCCCTACTTAACACCAAAGGATTTTAACTCTGGAAATATTTAGCGAAAACACGGGAATTATATGGTATAGTTACCATCGGTGGTGCTATACCATATGTATAAAGTTGTTTCGTTCTTCTAGGACAAATGGTAAGGAGATCCGTCCACTTAAACAGTTAGTGGGTGATACCTGCTCTTGTGTATTATTTGATTATTTCCTAAAGAACCGGTAAGAATTCTAGAAATCAGCGTTTGGTTTTGTGGAGCACCTGAGAAACAGAAGAGTGCACTCGTAGAAGATGACTTGAACCCTTGACCACTCCGAAAACCATATATGGTTCTTTGGAGGAGATTCGTGATATTTTGAGATATTGGAACCTGTGTGTGATTCCAAGACCCGTTGGGGCATGGGAGTCCGGGCGTGATTCCAAGATCAAATTTAGAGACCCGTTGGGGTATTGGAATCCATGTGGGATTTTGTGATCTATTTGGTGATAGTGCGTAAGCTGGAATGATGTATGTAGCCTCATTAGTGGGAATGGCTAAACCCAGAGATAAGAGGCATGACTAGTAGGGTTGGCAAACACAAAGGGTGTAGTCAGCTCCTCCTAGATGTCACTTATAGTTGTTATGCATGCATGAGGATATGCACTCAATCTTGGTGAGATCAGCTATGTTTTTTATATGGTACATCACTATGGATGTATGCTGCTTCAAAAAGATAGCTCTGATCCTTGTGCAGGAGGACTGTTGCTCAAAGTACTGAGGGCATCTCCATGGATATCCTACATAATTAGCGAATGCGCATTATCGATTTTAGATTATATACCTAGTATTGTTGTGATGTACACTCACGAGCATCACATCAACTTGATTATTATTATTTTCGCCTTTAGAGAGTATTATAATATAAATGGATTTTCTATAGTTTTGGTTTTGGTTTTTGTTACTAAGGTAAAAACTCATCCATGTTTATGTGTGGCATGGTCTTACGAGATACTTTTGATTTCAAAGGTTTTATATCACTTTAAATCCAGCTAGGTGTGCTTTCGCACGCTAGTTTTCCAAACTGACTCACATGTTATTTATTTATAATGCTTGGGTCAGACCGAGTATATTACAGATTGGTTTAGATGCTTGGAGCTTCAAGAGACGAGTTAGAGGCCCAGAGACGTATTCACGTTGATGGTTATTTTACACTGTATTCATTGTTGTGTTATCAGCAATTGTGAGGATAGGCTGTTATAACTATCCAGGCTGAAATATGTTAGTATACTCTGGTTGATGTCTGTATATACATTTAATTTACTTTTGTTTTTATGTAGAGATTTATGGTATATTATAGATTATTTATTCCATTGTGAGATTTTATAATGTCTAGTCTTCTTCTTTTCTTCATCCTTCTTTCCCTAACAAATTGAGTCTTCCGGCATTCGATTGCTCGGCATATGATATAATGGACGTATTAGTGTCGGTTTTCGAGGGTCGAAAAGCTTGGTTCGTTACATTGGTATCAAAGCTGAAGGTCAAGCGAGAACCTTGCCTTTGGTGGGGGTACTCATTAGAGATAGGGTTAGTAGCACCCTAGAATGAGTTTGAGTGTATATATACGAGTGTGTATTTGTTGGTGATATAAAATTGTTTTATATTTTGTTGGTTGATTTTTTGAGTGGCTTATGGATTCTAGTCAATGCGAGTAATTAACATTATTAATAGGGATCTCTAAAAACTTGAACAAAACAATTCGACATGGTATTGTTTGAAATTGAGTAAATGAAATAATTTTACCTTGATTATTTTCATATATAAAGGAATATTTTTTTAGAAATTATTATGGTATATATGGTTTGCTTGGTTGTTTGGTAATGATAATGTTAAACCATTATCATTTGCTGTTTTTCATTGTGATCGAATAAAAGTTGATATTATAATGAAAGCAAGATTAACAAGTAAGAAATGATTTATTATAACCAAAGTTAGATCATATAAATATATGATTTATAAATTAAAATGAATCAGAAGTATATTATATAAATAAGGGTTATAAAAACGATTTAAAGAGGGGAATCTAAATCCCGTTGGTTTTGAAAATGTTTTTCAAAGTTTTGAAAAATAATATAATATTATTTGGAAAATACTTTTGAATAGAAATATTTAAAAGGGTTCAAAAGGAATAGAAAGCAATGAACTCACTTCGGTCGTTGAAAAATAATTTCGGTGATGACCGCAGCATCATCGACGTTCATTTTCAAGTTTCCAAGAGAGGAATTACTATCATTAGAGTTTTGTTTGGTAAAACTGGTTTTGATTTCAAAAATTTAAAATAATGATTTGATATACCAAGGGAATTTTGTGTATATATGTATGTGTGTGTGTGTGTGTGTGTGTGTGTGTATGTGTGATTTCAAAAGTGATCTAAAATATTTAAGATCAAGGTGTTTAAAATCTGAAATTTTCAGTGAAATGTTTTATTTAGAATTTGAGAAAAGGAGTTGATAACTTATAAATTTTGGGAATTTGTTAAGTGAAACAAATATTTAAAATTGTTGCATGTGAATGTTAAGGAAAGTAAATTTAGAATTGAACTATGGAATTAAACTTAACTTAAGTATAAAATGAATTATGGAAAGAAATTTAGCCTAAGTTAGGTTAAATAAAATAATTTTTGGAAATGAAATAAGAAATGAACTAATTGAATAAATTAGTGAGTTGAATATGAATTTGGAATGTGGTTAAAATTTAACCAAATGGATTGAGTCAAACGGAACTGAAATTGGATTTGATTTGAAATGGATATAGACTTAAGTGTGAAGTGATAATAAACATAAGGCGTGTTGTATGAAATGTTTATAGACTTGAGAATTTTTTTACGTAAGGATTCATAAACGAATTTAGTATGGAGTGAGATGTGGTTAAACATAAAACTGAGGGAATAATTCTTAAATGATATTAGTACCGAAAGGATATACTAAGTAAATAATGAATGTGAATAAAGCAAGGTGAATAAAGCAATGTGAATAATGATTGTAAATAATTGATTGTAAATGAAATGAATGTGAATAAGTGAATTTGGGATATCCAAGAAATCAGTTGAAATAAATACGTGAGTGGTACGTATATTATTTTATTCATATAACAGTTTGATCCAGATTCAAGCATATAATTTCGAGATAATTTATATCGATCCGAATTAGGATTTTTCATTCGATTCTTGAAGCGAGCACTAGATATGGATTTTTGATTGATTCTGAAATTCTCTATCATAGTATATGGCTATGCAAGGAGAATGAAGGTTTCTAATCAAGAAACCAGATTTGAGTCCGCACTAGAGTGGTCGTGTGAACGATACTAATTCGGAAATGAACTGCGTGATCGAGCGAGCGATCAGATTTGATATTGCATAAAGATGATATATGTACATCATACAGCTTTAGTAAAGCAAACATTGGAAATTGAAAATGCACAATAATATGATTATGAACTACATGATTGGATATCATTGGAAAATAAGATGCAGGTATATAAAAGCAAGAGCTAATTTGATGCCTTTGATTTCATAAGTAAAATTTGGTTGCTCGACAAAAATGTACATGTTTTTATTGTTGCTTGAATTTGATGATTTTATAGTGAAGCCACTTGCTGGTTGTTTTCTTTTGCTGGTTTGGGCCATTTGCGGCTATTCGTGGTTATTATGATCGAGCCGCGCAAGGGAGACACTGGCAGATTTTTTTTTTTTGAAAATTTAAAGAGTTAGAAATTCTGAAGAAAAATTTTAATAAATAAAATTTGATTTTTGATTTACAAATTGAAATTTTTGAATGAGATGACATCAGTTGGAATCTATGAATGAATTTGGAAACTTAGTAAAAGCAATATAAAGGTTTCAAAAAATAACTTTGGAAAAGGTTAAGGGCTTAAAATAATTCGGCAAAATATTTAAACTAATTTGTTTTTAAAAGAAATTAGTTTGGGCATTTTTCATATCTTGGCAATTTTGAGGACGAAATTCTTTTAAGGGGGGAAAAATGTAACGACCCCAAATTTAAGTTATTTGAAATTAGAATATTTAATTAATTTTAAATATTGAAAAGTCAATTTTTAGGTTGATAACTTGAATTTCAAATATAGCAATTTACTAGATAATTTAACTGCTAAATTTAATAATTGAATTTGTTTAAATAAATGAATCTTGGATTTATTTGGATAACAATGATTCAAAACCTTATTAAATTTCTATTTAATAAGAATGAAGGTAATAAAAACTTTTAAAATGGATTTAAAAATGGTTTAACAGATTTTGAAAATGGCTTGTTTTAATTAAAGAGTGAAAATAGCCTTCCGAGGCACTGTCTCGGATTTTGATGAAACCAGTGTCATTGTGTCCATAATAATGAATTATAATATGCCATCAAGTTTCATAACGATCAGACATATCATTTGATTATGCGAGATAGAAACGGGTTGAAATTAATATTGAAGATTTAATATATTAATTGGGTTCAAAATGCTATCTTCTACATACGATCGAATTGAGGCCAGTAGCTAGTTCCATTGCGTTCGGAATAGGGATATAATATATAAAACATTAGGCGACGTGTCTCGATTGGGATCCAAAATTTTATAGCTAGATATTTTGGATTTAAATAATATATATATAACTAGATTTGGCTACTCAAGCCCATGATCCATCACTTTCAAAGCACAACCCCGTACACCAGACTATACCCTCTACTGCACAACCATCATTTCCTCTCCTCTATTTTAAGTCGTGTTCTAATTGTTCCCTTGCAAATAAAAAGAAGAAGAAACAAACGTAGCTTCTCCTCCAAATCCAATGGCACGTATACTCTTGGACCATTAGAGGCATCGATGGTCGAAGAGTTCAACTAGGAAATTGTAGGCGGCGTGGAGATGAGCATCTTTAATGGTAGAGATGGATTGTAGTTCATCATGGTGGTCGGAGTGGCGAGTTGATCGTCAGATCTTCTAGGGAAAACTGCGGCATCGTCGTGGGGTTTTAGTTGACGAGGTAATTAATTCTTTAAATGTGTAACTAAGGGAATTATTATATTATTTTATTCGATAATCTTATAAACGTGATAACTTACTCATTTTAGGTTTGAATTGGACGCAATTAGTCGCATTAGGATTGAATCAACAAATACTACAATATGGATTTGGTTTGGCAACAAATGGAGCTTGTTAAATTTTATGCTGAATTCGAACGTCGTTCTAATTCAGATGGAATGAGAACCCAAAAGCGACAACTGAAGTAATGGTGATTAAACTCACCTTTTTGGTTAACAAGTATGATTTATAGTTGATAATTTTTTTTGGGTGATTGTTTGGATGAATTATTATATTTATTAGTTGGTTTAGATATATTCTCACCTATTAGAGTGGATGAGACCCTATTACGTTTCCATGTAAGAGCGGATGACCCTTTCTACACGAATCCCGTCTCGAAGTGGTTAATTTATATTTTATGATTATATAATGTTGGTGATGAGGGGGAAACAGGTCGGAGGGATCCAACAGGATTCCTCATAACTATTGATTTTAATTACGTACATATGTGCTAATATATATGAGTTGTGTTGTAGTGGGACAGGTTGGAGGGATCCAATGGGATTCCTCGATATTGTTGAATTGTTCCATAATATTTTTGTTATATGGATTATTGAAAAGATGAACCTGATTGTGGATACTGTGGTTATTACATTGTTATATGTTGAAAACTAAAACCGGTAGTAACAATATCTGTATTGGTTAAGTATTGGGTGGCTATTGGCCTCAAATTAGTGTTTTAAAAATATAATAAATTGGCTTTTAAATTGGTAATTGATTCTGAGACAAGGAACTATTTTAAATTCGAAAAATATATTTAAGGATTATCTAATTAAATATATTAAAATTGTTTTGAAGTTAGTAAATTATATTAATATTGTTTTTAGGTTATTTAATTAGAATATTAATTTAAGGTTATTTAATTATAATAATATCCTTTTAAAGTTATGTAAGATATTAACATTGTTTTAAAGTTATAATATCATATGAATATTATTTTAAAGTTATTTAATTATTGTTATATTGTTTTAAAGTTATTTGTTATAGTTAATAGGTTCTAAGAATTTACGAAAGGTTAATAAATTGAAAGGTTAATTATTTTAAAGGTAATTATGGCTTCAAAATTTATAGTGAGGATTATTAATAAGTTTTGGAAACAAGTTATTATTATTTATAAAAATGGTAAAAATAAATTATTATTGTTTAATTAACAATATTTCGGAATTATTAATTATTATTAAGATGTTTAAAGTTAATAATTTCTATTAATTTAAATGTTAAGTGTTAATTATTATTATAAAATGGTGTTTTGGAGTAAAAGATTTTAAATTGTTTATAAATGTTTTTGAAACCTATGAATGAAGATGAAAGACCTGAATTTTATAAAGAGCTTACGAAATGGACCGGAGTCGTAAGGAAGATTACTTACAAGGTGAAGGGTTTTATAAATGATTTTCGAAATGTACAAAAGCTTAGAAGTGATTGAATTTTTATAAGCGATTATAATTGGTTTCTCGAAGATTTATTATATGGTTTATAAATGGTTTTGGAGAACTTTGAGAGAATTCATAAATGATATAAGAATCAAATATAAAAGAAAACTTTCTAAATTTTATGGACATACTTATAACATTGAGATAAGTAAATGGATATTTCTAAGTGCTGAAATATAGAGATTTACGAGTATATCTTTGTAAAGGTGTGTATATACAGGTAATATACAAAGTGAGGTATTTATGAAGATTTATAAAATGAGGCTAGTGAGTGCTTATATGCTTATTAATGTCGATTTTTTAAATATAATCTTGGTTTGAATGTTTATTTATTTGATAGTTAATAACCGACTATCAAATCCTGGTCTAAATATGTAATCCTTCTTAATTTTAGTGGTACGTGAATATTCCATACTTAACACCGAAGGATTTTAACTCTGGAAATATATAGGGGAAAAACGAGAATTATTTGGTACAACTACCATCGTTGGTGCTATTCTGTACGTACAAACTCATTTTGTTCTTCTAGGACAAGTGGTAAGGAGATCCGTCCACTTAAACCGTTAGGGGGTGGTCCCCGCTGTTATGTATTTTCTGATTATTTCCTAAAGAACTGGTATTGAGCATTCCACAAATCGACGATTGGTTTTGTGGAGCACCCGGAAAACAGAAGAGTGTACTTGTAAGAGATGACTCGAACCCATGACCACTCTGAAAACCATATACGGTTTTATGGAGGAGATTTGTGATATTTTGAGATGTTGGAATCCGTGTGTGATTCCGAGACCCATTGGGGTATAGGAATCCAGGTGTGATTCTAAGATCAAATTGAGATGTGGAAATCTATGTGTGATTCCAAAAGCCATTAGGGTATTAGAATCAATGTGGGATTCCATGATTTATTTGGTGACGGTGCATAAGGTTGAATGTTAGATGTAGCCTCATCAACGGGAATGACCAAAACTAGAGACAGGTGGCATGGCCAGTAGGGTTGGCAAACCCATAAGGTGTAGTCTACTCCTCTTAGATGTTACTTATAGTTGTTATGCATGCATGGGGAGATGCACTCGGTCTTAGTGAGACCAGCTATATTTTTTCTATAGTACATCACTAGGGTTGAATGCTGCTTTGGAAGGATAGCCCCGATCCTTGTACAAGAGGACCGTTCTTCGAAGTACCGAGGGCACCTCCGTGGAAATCCTACACAATTAGCGAATGCGCCTTATTGATTTTCGATTATATACCTAGTATTGTTGTGTTGTACACTCACGAGCATCACAGCTACTTGATTATTATTATTTTCGCCTTTAGACTTTATTATAGTATAGACGAATTTTCTATAGGAAAGGTTTTGGTTATCGTTAGGTAAAAACAGGTTTGTGTTTATGCGTGGCAATGTCATATGAGATACTTTTGCTTTTAAAGGTTTTATATAACTTTAAATCCAGTTGAGTGTGCTATCTCACACTGGTTTTCCAGATTAACTCGGATGTTATTTATATAAAATATATTTTTGAGAAATACTTTGATTTGAGATTTTTGAATAAGTTTATATAAAGATTTAAGGTGACATTTTATAAATAAATTTGATTTATAAAGAGATGGATTTATAAGTGGATTTTATTAGTAAATTTAGTTTTATAAAAAGATGGATTTATACTTGGAATTTATAAATGGTTTTGGAGTTTATTTGCAAATGAAATTATAAATGGATTTTAGAAATCTGATTTATAAAGAAATGGATTTTGTTAGGAAATCAATTCTATGGTTTCGATGACAACAACTATACAATGGAAATAGAATGTACACATATATTTATATTTACAGGTAGTTGATAAAGTAACATCATCAAAGAGACAAGAACAAGACTCAAAAGAAGTATCAAACGACTACAAGTCAATAGAATTGGAAGAGGGATGAAACAGGCATAGAAAAAGCAACATGCACACATCCAGACGTCTAGGTACACTAACCAGACGTCTGATTGATTCCTCTGGTTCGAAACTCAGAAAGAATCAGACGTCTGGTTAATGAACTTAGACGTCTGAAAAGCATCCGGATATAAAAAATACATGAAAGCCAGACGTTTGGTTAATAAACATAGACGTCCGAAATGCAACCAGATATAAAAAAATATGAAGACCAGACGTCTGAAATATTTTCCAGACGTCTGATTTTGAACTCGGCTGTGAAAATTCAAAGAACAACTGTCACATCCGAAAAGACACGTTTGCTTCTCTTTACTGCAACTCTTCATTACCATGAGAAGCGACCTTAGAGCACTTACTAACAGTTGCAACTACACAAAGGATCTCTCCACCACTATAAATAGAGTCGGGAATTCAAGAAAAGATCTTACCTTACTCAATTACGCTCTTAACTCTTATACTTTGGTTTATACCTGATCTTTAAGTAATCAAATACCTGTAGCTAACTCTTTCATTTATTCAGAACTCCTCATTCAATATTATATATATATATATATATATATATTGGAAGAAATAGTACTTCATAGTCAACATCCGTGTTATTGAACACATTCTTGACAAAGAAACACTACTATTGTAAACCTGTTCCTCCAGGTCAAGTGAGGGTTAGTCGAAAGGAAATTCAGAAGAGGAGCTTCGGGACTGGACATAGGACGGGAGGTCTGAACCAGTATAAAATCCTGGTGTGTTTATTTTAATTTACTTCTCTACTATCATATATCAAGTTATATTATATAGTAAGTTGTTTATACTTGCATATATATATATATATATATATATATATATATATCCTATACGATCCACTCATATAGACTTTCAATTGGTATCAGAGCAAGGTTTCGATCAAATAATAGTAACACGTTTTTTGAATCACTTCAATATGGAAAGTATTTTTCAAGAAGGACAATCCACAACACGACCCTCACTCTTTAGTGGATCTAACTATGCATATTGGTTAACACGTATGATATTTTTTATGAAAGCTAATGGTCTTAAAATTTGGTCAGCCACACAAGATAAATATGGAGCACCTACTGTTGCTATGAACACTTGGACTGATGCACAAAAGACCTTAGCATCAAACAATGCTAAAGCTATGAATGTTTTATTTTGCGCTTTAGATAAAAATGAATTTTCACGTGTCATGTTATGCACCACTGCATTTGATATTTGGCGTACCTTACAAACAACACACGAATGTACAACAAAGGTCAAATAAACTAAGATTTCAATTTTACAAAACCAATTTTCTTCATTCAAATGAAGCAAAATGAAACTATTTTTGACATGTATTCTAGATTTCAAACTGTCCAACACGATCTTATGGCATGAGGAGTTAAATTTACTGATTTTGATTTAGTTTCTCAAATACTCAACTCTTTAACATCAGATTGGGAAAGGAAGGTTTTAACTATTGAAGAATCTAACTATCTTTCTACTCTCAAAGTTGAAGAGTTGATAGGAAATTTAATGTCCTATGAAGCTAATTTGCAGGCACGAAGAGTACTAAATTCGGAGAAAAAGAATATAGCATTTCCAGAACAAAAAATGATGACTCTGATTTAGATGAAGAAGAAATAGTCTCCATTGCCAAGAATTATAATAGATTCAAGAAATTTAGAAAGATGACCAAATTTCAAAAATAAGGGAAGTCCAACACAAACCTATCTCAAATCAAGTGCTATGAATGTGATCAATATGGATATATGAAGAAGGATTGTCCTAAACTCAATAATGACAAAAAGAATTACAAAGTTCAAAAATTCAAAAAGAAGAAGGCTTTCAAAGTAACTTGGGATGACTCGGATTCTTCATCTTATGAACGAGATAGTGATAGTGACGGAGAACAGGCTAATGTGTGTTTTATGGCACAAACTGAAGAGGTATGTCCTGAACTTAGCTATGATGAACTATTAGAACTTAGCATAGAATTAGATGATAAATTTAGACAAATAAAAAAATTTAACAAAGAATATATAGTCAAAATAAATAGATTAGAACTTGAGATAGGAATGTTGAAAGATGAAAAAATTATTCTAGAAGAAGAACTTGAAATATCTCAAGAAAAAATCAGAAATAATTTGATAGAAAGTGAGAATATTACTATAGTAAAAGAGAATTTGTTAAAAGAAAATGTTGAGTTTAAAAATAGTATTGAATTATTGAAAATTGAAAATATATAATTGAAAGTAAAATTAGATAAAATTACTAACAATGTGTCAAAATTTAATAAAGGAAAAGAAGATTTGGAAAATCTTATCAAAACTTCAAAACCATCAAGCAATAGAAATGAAATATGATTTAAAATTTCTTCTAAAAAAAAAGGAAATGGTGATAAAAATATTAGTTTACCTAAGTCTAAATTGAATATCAAAAATATGAAAATTTGGATTCCTAAAACAAATAATAACTTGGTTAGACAAAAGCATAATAATAATTATTTAAATAATGTAGTCTATAATAAAAATTATATTTATAATGGTACAAAATCGTCTTGGGTATGACTACCTTCCCCTAACAATTAGGACCCTAACAAAATATATGGGTACTAATTAAAACATTTTTTATTTTACAGGTACCCAAAATAAGAAATAAGGAGAAATGGATACTAGATAGCGGTTACTCCAAGCATATGACAAGAATTCAAAAATGTTATCAATCGATGGTGGAACGGTGACATTTGGAGATAATTCAAAAGGATATGTCATAGGCATTGGAGAAGTCATCAACTCTGGTATATCTATGTCACAACCCGAAATCCAACGTTCGAAAATTGATATCAAATACCTCACTTGTACTCGACTGTCAATGATTCAAACATCGAACTCCAGTCGGATGGAGCTTATGACAACATTTGATGAATATATATAACAGCGGAAATAAAATGAATAACATGCATCACATCACAGATACAACATCATAATAATATCTGTTACATCATCAGAGTATATAATACATGAATCACATCTGCAAATAGAATGACATAATAGAACAACTAGATATCATATGCCAAAAGTCTTCAAAAAGATAGGGAATGGTAGTGAACATCCAAGCTAAGCACCTTGAGATCCAAAAGCTTCCAAAATTTCTTTAAGGTGTGAGCCTCCAAAATCGATAATCTCCAACCCAAAATACTCCAAAATGTAGCTAGAGCCAAAATACGGGAAACCTGCTACTAGGCTGCCTGTGTAGAAAAAGTGGGCATCCAGAGTTTAGAAAGGAAACAATAAACTCCGGGTCAGTCATGGGACTGGTATGAGTAAAAAAAGATAGATGCTTTCAAATAAAACATATTTATACAAGAAAAACCGCTATGCTTTTGAAAAATGAAACTACCATAAGACCTCCCGCCACACACACAATGCAATCGCAAAATTGGAGGAGATTTCTTCTTATGATAGTCAAATATGCTTGATACGGGAAAATCTTTGATATTATTACTAGTGCATAGTGTAGAAAGCCATTTCGAAAGTATAATATCAATCCTAGCCAGCATAGACATTCCGAACTATGCCTACCATAGCTACCATCTAAAAAGTGGTGACCACCATATGTAAATGGCAGGTAATACAACTAAAACCGTACTAGGTTCGTATTGGGAATTAGATTTCCAACAAATGGTCAGGCTAAGGAACTTCCTATGCCACATGGGTATGCCTCTGGCGGGACGTCCCGAGAACTTAACCAGCTCTCTGCCAACAAAAGGCCGGGTTACCTCTGTAACTAGGTAACTACTACACGACTATGTCATTCCCCGGTCCTTTGGGACCTTTATCCGAGGGGCCCCCATCACAAAGCAACAACCACATAGAGAATGAGATTGAAGCAACCACATAGGTAAGTATCTGAGCTCCATACCGTGACACCACCTTTTTCCAAAAGGAAATGACATACCCTAAAGGGCGCGACCCTCATAACCTTGCCGCATCTTTCCTGTTTCGACCATTTTACGGGGTGTGAGTTCCGATGAGGTCTCATCCACAAATCTATGCTTTACGTGAAAGCCATGCTTTGATCACAAATGATCAACAAATGACCATCGATGCACAACAGCACTTAGCATGCCACACTACCAAATTGGGAGTATATCGCTGATAACCTTCAACTACATAACCTCCGAGCTCGTACGTCTCAGAGAAGGGTGTTAAGCTAAGAGAATAAATTCTCCGCCACCAACATATATGTATTTGAAAAAAATCATCTTTATATCTCAAAGTGTAGTGTCAGACACACGACCATACAAGTCTGTTCCAGGTTCGAACAAAACCGAAGGCACTTCGTCCAATAAAGGAAGAATCCCTTGCAAATCCGCATAATTGTCTTTATTTATCATTTTTGATTAGGGTGATTGTGATTAAAGTGAATTAACCATATAATTGTCTTTATTAATCATTTTAAATTAATGTTTAATTTTACTTAATTATGAATTAATTTAATTGGCTTAATTAATTAATTATCCTGTGATTTAATTTATTAATTCTTAATTATTAATTAATTAAGTTTAATTATCTTTATAAATTTCCTATTCTTTAATTAATTAATTTTAAATCATAAAATCATTACAACCATTAATGGTTAATTATTCATTCATTATTATAAGTAAATTTGGTTTTTAAATTAACATTTAAACATTTATTTTACTTTTAAAATTTTGTTAAATTAAACTTTAAAACAACTTTTATAAAATTATAAATTTGAGATACCATTTGTTTCATGTTCTATTTACCATTATCATTAATTTATTCAGCAAATAAATTTATTTGTGTTTTCAAAAATTTGGTATAAAAAAACTGGGTTGCTGTTTTAATTCACTCACCCGAGACTTGCTTCAGGTTTACCTCACGACAAACGTCCCTTTACTTTGGGTTTTTACCCTAGAGTGACTCGTGTTGCATTTTTTTTTGAAATTTGTTTAAGGTTTAAAATCGATACGATACAACACTAAAGCACCCGAGTTCGTCTTCGAGTTTCCACCCAAAATCCCCTGCGTACTACTTCGAGCTACCATCCTTTCTTCCCTAAATTTCACAGCTGACACACAACCAAGTACGTGAACGTGCATGGCCAACTTCGCCAACGTTGGTCGGAGCTGCGGCCGCAAAAGAGTCGCCGTCCATCCCCCAAAACATCACCAGTACCCAGAATTTGAAAAAAAATTCGAAAACGAAAATCGAAGGATCTCGACCCAACTACCCATCAGGAATGTCATCCAATAACTACTTCGTGCCACCACCTCTGGCCGTTATTTGCCACCAAACTTTGCCTCAAGCTTCAACACCGTGCGACACATCGATTCACCCTACTAACACGCAGTCCGATCACATGAGGACGGTGCAGCACCGTCGTTTCTAACGTGAACCGAAAAAGGTTTTTAAACCCTTGTTTGCTTTCAAATTAAAGATTTAAGGGTTTATAAATTAATATAGAATTTTTTGATGATTTCGAACATTAAATCATGCTGCCACAATGATCTTGAGGTCCAAAATTTCATAGATCACCAGAATTGCTCAAAAATTCACTTTCAGTTCAACTTTCATTTCCCAGAGGAATGTTCAACGAAAAAAATGAATTTTTGTTTCAAAAATCATCACTTTCGAATTAGATTCACATGGTATTATAGAAATTAAAATTTAGGAAGTTCGAAATTCTTGAAAGTTTGAATTATGGCTATGTTTCATTGTTTCCAGAAAGGAATTTTTTATAAGATTTGCTTTAATTCATTTCTGGAATAACATACAGGTTTAAACAAACTTTTAACTTGTTTCCAATCTTTCCAGAAGCAAAGAGAGATATTTAGATTTGTTTGAGTATGGGTTAACCTGTAAACCAAAAATTACTATGTTTTGTTTAGTTTCCAGTAAAAAGAAAGTTTTAAACTGCTTTTATTTATTACTGAGACCTCGTGTAAGTTTTAAAAACAAACTCCACCCCTTTTTATTTTTCCAAATTCAATAGAAAATAGAGACAGGGGGAAAGAAGAAAAAGGTTTGACAGGTTTTGTTTCCCAAAATTAAAACAGTGACTAGTATTTTTGTAAGATCAACATGCACAGGCCACAATCCAATCATATATTCAAGATTTTTTTTGCAAGCAACCAAAAACTAAACTTCTCTAATCATTCAAGCATTCACATAACAACACAGATTGAAAGAAAAACAAAAGTTTACTCACATGTTTTTCTAGGAACTCCTGACAGTTTTCAAACAGAGTGAGGCCTGGAATTTTTCTTTTTTTCTTACTTTAAATTCTTTTAAGTTTTGGATCTGCAAATGATG
Source organism: Allium cepa (assembly GCA_030765085.1). Lineage (NCBI taxonomy): Eukaryota > Viridiplantae > Streptophyta > Magnoliopsida > Asparagales > Amaryllidaceae > Allium > Allium cepa. Next base: position 105,060,217 of record CM060942.1, on the reverse strand, counting down.
ATTACAGATCTATGATTACTCTTGTTGTATCCATTCACTTAATTTATTAATAATAGTGGATTATAGTTACTTACAGTTAGGATTTATAATAGAGAAGCCACTTTTTATTTTCTGAAACTTGAAAACCAGAAATAGAGTAAAACTTTTATCTTGGTTCTTCCTACAACAAATCAAATATTGTTGTATTAATTTCCTTGTTGTATTCATTTATTTAATCATTAAAAATAATAATTTTTTTTCCAGATTACTTACAGATTGAATAGCAGAGAGCTTTCTTTTTCCTGCAGTTTTGAAAACAGAAACTTGGAAACCAAAAAAAATATCCTTTAATTCTTGATTCTTCCTGCAAAAATTTGATTGAATTTTACTGGATTAAACCCTTTCTTCATAAGAAATTATAACTTCAAGTTCAAACTTTAAAAAGAAAAGTAACTTGCCTTTTTAATTCATTTCTAGAAATCATTGCATAAGCTAACCTGAAGCTCCCCCTTTCAAGTCAATCTGCAGTTTTATGTTTGGATTTATTGTTAAGACTTGATTTAAAAATCATAATTTTTATAAACTATAAAGTTTAAAACAAAACTTACCTGAATGTATCACACTGCTGTTATGAAGCTTGAGAAAATATTTCAGATTTTAGTTGAATTGAAGAAGACAGTTTTTTTCTTCTTTTCTTTCCTTTCTGATTTTTTTCTTCTTTCTTGAATGTTGAAGTAAAGATTGCAAAGATCTTTTTGGTTACTGAACTTCAGATGTTTAGAAGATTTACAAAATTTGAATTTGGAAGATGAAGAGTTTTTTTGAATTTTTTATTTGATTATTTTATTAAAGAAATGATGGTTTGTGCCATTTGTAAGGAGATATCTTAAACTCTAGATCTTTTTTACCATTCTACTCTATTGTGCATGTATGTTTCAGCCTTTGAGTTTACAAAGCAAAAGAAAACTTTATAAATTTTATATTTATATCTTATACATTTTAAAAGTAAATGTGTATCTTTATTCTTTTATATTTATATATATATACCTACATGTACAATGTATAAAGAACTAAACTTATATATATATATATATATTACATCTTCACAATTTTAATGCTACTTACTTTGTAAAACATTTATTATAAATTTAAATTCAATCTTCAATTTTTAAAACTTGAAATACAAACACTTATCTTGAATAAATTTAAATTAATTTTAAATATGCATTCAATTTTACTTATATTTGTAATACACACACACACACATATATATATATAAAAGATTTTATATCTAATTGACTTTTAAAACATTTATTATTTCAATATTTTCAACTCAAAATAAAATTGGAATCTATTTCATATATTATTTCCACTTATTTTATTTGTTTTAGATTTTTCTTCTAATTTATTCTCAAATTAAACCCCAAGAGTTTAATATATTATTTGTTTTAATTAAATTTTTTTTTAGGATGTTACAAATATCCCCTCCTTAAGAAAATTTCGTCCTCAAAATTGAAAGAGAGAGAGAAACAGACAAAGAATATACGAATTCAGAAAGAATAAGGAAATGGCTTACCGGCTAAGCCGAGATATCCACTCTGCAATTGGGATAGGATTTATGCATATTATCTTCAGTTTCCCAAGTGCAGTCCTTTGGATCGCCACTCCACTAAACTTTAACAAGCTTTACAACATTGTTCCTCAATTGCTTCTCTTCACGATCCACAATCTTTATCGGTTCTCTTTTGATGGTTAGATTGGGGGTGATTTCAAGATCCTATTGGGCAGCTTATTCAATAATACTATCTGGATCGTGCACATACTTCTGAAGGCTAGAAATATGGAATACATCATGAACACCTGATAACTAGCTAGGCAACTATACTCGATAAGCTAGAGGACCGGTCCTCTCCAGAATAGGAAAAGGACCAATATATCATGGTGCTAGCTTACTGATCATCCCAAATCTCAGTACACCTCTCATAGGAGATACTTCAATAAAAACAGAGTCCACATTCTGGAATTCCAAATCATGTCTTCTACGATTATAGTAACTCTTTTGACGACTCTGAGCTGTCTTCAATTTCTTCCAAATAAAATCAACTTTATCGATGGCTTCTTTAATCATATCTGGCCTAAGGACAAGTCTATCACCTGCCTCGATCCAACATGTCGGTGATCGACACAGTTGACCATATAAAGCCTCAAAAGGAGCCATCTCTATACTGGCCTGATAGCTGTTGTTATAAGAGAACTCGACCAGATGCAAATGGTCCTCCTAAGAACCACCAAAATCAAGTATACAAGCTCGCAATAAGTCCTCCAAGATTCGATTGATTCTTTCAGTCTGCCCATCAGACCGTGGGTGATAAGCAGTGCTGAAATTCAGCTTGGTTCCCAATGCATCTTGAAATGCCTCCCAAAATCTACTAGTGAAGATCGGATCACGATCACTCACTAGGCTGCAAATAACGCAATGGAGACAGATAATTTCTTTCACATACAAATTAGCTAGACTTGCAGCCGTGCGGGTAGCTTTTACTAGCAAGAAGTGGGCGGTCTTAGTCAAACGGTCCACAATGACCCAAAGTGCTTCATTGCCTTTACGAGTACGAGGCAAATCGTCGATGATATCCATCGATACTTGGTCCCATTTCCACTTGGGTACCTCTAAAGGCTGAAGTAAACCCGCCATTTTGTTTTGGTCGCTCTTGATTTGTTGGCAAGTAACACAGCGACTAACATAAATAGATATATCCCTCTTCATCATCTTCCACCAGAAAGTTCTTTTGATATCACGATATATCTTATTAACTCCTGGATGGATGCAAAGCTTAGACTTGTGGAATTCGTCCAAAACTTCGCGTTTCATATCAGGGAAGTCTGGAACACATATTCTTCCTTTCAATCTTATAACTCCTCTACTATCCATCTCAAAACTAGTGTCTTTTCCTTGGCATATTCTTTTATAAATTTCCCGAAGAAACTCATCTTCATACTGCTTGCTCGCGATTCTCTTAAGAATTGTAGGAGCGATAACAAGGTGAGCAAGAATAGCATGCTTTCGACTCAAGGCATCGGCAACTACATTGGCTTTTCTGGATGTATATAGAATGTTTAGGTCATACGATGCCAGAAATTCCAACCAACGTTGTTGTCGCAAATTCAAATCTTTCTGGATGAAGAGATATTTCAAAGACTTGTGGTCGGTGAATAATTCGAATTTTTCACCTAGAAATAAAGAGAGTTCGATAAGTATATTTGTTAAGTTAAGTTAAATTAAATTCGTGGATTGTTAAGAAAGCTGAAAAGATTCTTACCCAGAAGATAATGTCACCGTATTTTTAAAGCGAAGATAACAAATAAAAGTTCCAAATCATGGGTTGGATAATTTCTTTCGTGAGGACGTAATTGTCTACTCGTGTAGGCAATCACCTTCCCATTCTGCATCAATACTGCACCCAAGCCTTCACCGCAAGCATCGGTACAAACAGATAATCCCTGATTCCCATTGATAATAGTGAGAACAGGAGCGGTGGTTAATCTCTTCTTCAACTCCTCAGAAGCTTCGTCACATTTTGGAGTCCAAATGAACTTTGCATTCTTCATTGTTAGCTTGGTCAATGGACTAGCTAACTTCGAAAAATCCTGGACATACTTCCGATTATAACCTACTAGGCCCAAAAAGCTTCGAACTTCCTTTGGGGTAGTAGGTCTCCTCCAATCAAGAATGGCGAAAATTTTGCTAGGATCAACAGAAATCCCTTCTTCATTAACAATATGGCCAAGAAATTTAACTTCTTTGACCCAGAAATGGCATTTGGAAAATTTTGCATATAGAATATTTCTCCTTAATATCTCCAAGAGGATACTAGTGTGTTCGGCATGCTTCTCTTCGGTATTGGAATAGACCAAAATATCATCAATGAGTACGAGCACAAATTTATTCAATACATCCCGAAACACACGAGTCATAAGATCCACAAAGTATGCTGGGGCATTGGTTAGCCCGAAAGGCATGGCTAACCATTCGCAGAACATATTAGGACCCTTAAAAGCTGTCAAACGGACACAGTCTTCGGCGTTTCGTAGTTAATGGAATCCTTGGGCTAGATCCATCTTCGAAACTAAACAAGCGTCGTGCAACTGATCAAATAAATCATCAATTCTGGGCAGTGAGAATTTATTTTTGAGAGTCTGCTTATTGAGATCGCGGTAATATACACACAACCTCAAAGATCCGTCTGATTTAGCAACAAATACGATAGCTGAGCCCCATTTAGAAACACCGGGTCAAATCAACCCTTTCTTTAGTAAATCTCTGGTCTGCTCGACTAATGCAACCCTTTCCCTTGGTGCCATCCTGCAACTTGCATGAACGACAGGACGAGCATTGGGTACAAGGTCGATCCTGAATTCTATTTCTCGGTGAGGACGTAGAGATTTCACTTCTTCAAATACATCTGAAAAATCTCTAACAATAGGAATGGACTCCAAGCTGGGTTCAGGATAACCTAAATTACATATCAACCCTTCCCTTTTAGGACTAGGGTCCTCACAAGAAATTTCGATGAAATCCCCAAATTCGGTTTTGATTGAGATCAATCGATTATTGCAATCCAATTTGACTTCATATTTGTCTAGCTAATCCATCCCGAGTAAGACTTCAAACTCATTGAAGTCAAGAACAAAGAGACCAATAGGGAAATGATGGCAAGAATATGAGATAGGAACATCTCTACATCGAAGACAGAGATTTACGGGACCTCCAACTGGATTCTTTATGCATATAGGCTCATTAACAAAATCAGGTTCAATATTCAATTCATTAATAGTTTATTGAGAGATAAAACTGTGTGTAGCACCAGTATCAAAAAGAACTCTAACAATGCTATCGTAAATGGTAAGATTACCTTCCAGAACTCCCTTCCCTTTTTCTACTTTGGAAGATGTGGGCTTGTATTTGACTGAGTACAATTTAGTTGTCCGGGCTTGCTTCATAACTGGGCAGTTCTTAATTTCATGTCCCACCTTCTGACCATAATAGCATTTTTCGGGCTTTGCTTGAACGGATTGACCAACTTGCTTCTTAGGCTTCGTGCATCTACTAGAATAGTGGCCCTTCTCCAAGCAATTATAACAAGTGACATTCTCTGTAGCGCTCCCTTGATTGCTTTTCTTTTTCTTCTTGCCGTGCCATGGTTTCTTGCCTCCAAATTTCCTTTTCTTCCAACTCTGATTGCTCGAATTTTCTTTATCCACCGAGGCTTCTTGCATGTCAAGTGTAGCATAACGGTATCCCATATCAACCAATCTGAGATGGATTCTTTGACATGGCCAGACATCCTTTCGTGGATCTTTTTATTCATCCCACGAATGAACCTCTCATTCTTCTTCAAAGGGGTATTCACTAATTCTGGACCGAAGCAAGACAATTCATTGAATTTGTTGAGATACTTCTCGAATGACAAACTTCCTTGCTTTAAGTCCATAAATTCTTGATACATACGAGAAATACCAGCTGACAACATATAGCGCTTCCCAAATACTTCTTTGAATCTGCCCCAAGTAAACTCGTCTTCAGGCTCATCAATAGTGATTGTTTCCCACCAAGCTAAAGCTTCATCTTGAAGTTGCCAAGTAGCTATGAGGCGCATTTGATCATCTTGTAGCTTAAGCCCCTAAAAGATTTTCTCATAAGATCTAATCCATGCCTGGGCCTCAACAATCGTCTCCTTGCCGTTAAACGGCTTACCACCAAGCCTTGAGAAGTTCTTATATAAATCAGCCTGATTCGGCTGATGCTGAATAAGTAAATCTGCCTCGGCTGTAGGGGAACTTGGCTAGGTACTGTGGCATTTCCTCGCCCCCCCAACTCTGCCTCTTCGTCCGCTCATCCTTACTATCTGTAGTTAGTAAGAAAAATTTTCTTAGATATTTAGACGAGATATCTTAAGAAATATCGGCAATTAAAGGAATTAGACTAAGAAAAATTTGAGGTGCTGATCGATTATACTCATTCTAGGGTATACTTCACCCTATCTCTAATGAGCCATCTAATGTGTTATACTTCGTAGCTAAAGTTCTTACTCAACCTTTAGCTCTGATACCACTTGTCACGACCCAAAATCCAACGTTCGAAAGTTGACATCAAATACCTCACTTGTACTCGACTGTCAATGATTCAAACATCGAACTCCAGTCGGATGGAGCTTATAACAACATTAGATGAATATATATAACAACGGAAATAAAATGAATAACATGCATCACATCACAGATACAACATCATAATAATATCTGTTACATCACCAGAGTACAGAATACATGAATCACATCTCCAAATAGAATGACACAATAGAACAACTAGATATCATATGCCAAAAGTCTTCAAAAAGATAGGGAATGGTAGTGAACATCCAAACTAAGCACCTTGAGATCCAAAGGCTTCCAAAATGTCTCTAAGGTGTGAGTCTCCAAAACCGATAATCTCCAACCCAAAATACTCCAAAATGTAGCTAGAGCCAAAATACGGGAAACCTGCTACTAGGCTGCCCGTGTAGAAATAGTGGGCACCCAGAGTTTAGAAAGGAAACAATAAACTCCGGGTCGTCATGGGACTGGTATGAGTAAACCAAGATAGTTGCTTTCAAATAAAACATATTTATACAAGAAAAACCGTTATGCTTTTGGAAAATGAAACTACCATAAGACCTCCCGCCACACACAGTGCAATCGCAGAATTGGAGGATATTTCTTCTTATGATAGTCAAATATGCTTGGTATGGAAAAATTCTTTGATATTATTACTAGTGCATAGTGTAGAAAGCCATTTCGAAAGTATAATATCAATCCTAGCAAGCATAGACATTCCAAACTATGCCTACTATAGCTACCATCTAAACAGTGGTGACCACTATAAGTAAATGGCAGATAATACAACTAAAACCGTACTGGGTTCGTATTGGGAATTGGATTTCCAACAAATGGTCAGGCTAAGGAACTTCCTAAGCCACATGGGTACGCCTTTTGCGGGACGTCCCGAGAACTTAACCGGTTCTCTGTCAACACAAGGTCGGGTTACCTCTGTAACTAGGTAACTACTACACGACTATGTCATTCCCCAGTCCATTGGGACCTTTATCCGAGGGGCCGCCATCACAAAGCAACAGCCACACAGAGAATGAGATTGGAGCAACCACATAGATAAGTATCTGGGCTCCATACCATGACACCACCTTTTTCCAGAATGAAATGATATACCCTAAAGGGCGTGACCCTCATAACCTTATCGCATCTTTCCTATTTCGACCATTTTCCGGGGTGTGAGGTCCGATGAGGTCTCATCCAAAAAGCTACGCTTTACATGAAAGCCATGCTTTGATCATAAATGATCAACAAATGATCATCGATACACAGCAGCACTTAGCATGCCATACTACCAAATTAGGAGTATATTGCTGATAACCTTCAACTACATAACCTCTGAGCTCGTACATCTCAGAGAAGGGTGTTAAGCTAAGAGAATAAATTCTACACCACCAATAGATATGTATTTGAAAGAAATCGGCTTTATCTCTCAAAGTGTAGTGTCAGACACACGACCATACATGTCTGTTCCGGGTTCGAACAGAACCGAAGGCACTTCGTCCAATAAAGGAGGAAGCCCTTGCAAATCTGAGCGTCCATAATCCCGATCGGACTTCCCATCACTTAGGGAATCCCTATACCGGAGCAACTTAGTGCAGAGACAATCGATAGGTTATCCTATCATTTTCGAAGACACCCGATCTTCACCACCGTCTTCAATTGCTATCCATTCGTCGAGTCACTATTCGGAATGTGTTATATGACACAAAGGTCCTCTCCCAGCAATCCGAATAGTGAACGCTTGTTTTTAAAACTTGTGGGTGTGTCAATTACAAGGGATTCATATTCAAGGTACGATGTGGGTTTCAAATAAAAAACTGAAATCCGACTCCCTGTCGCACCGAAGTATAAATGCCGTTTTACGGGCAAAAGGGGTTTCACACACATATAGGAACAAATTACAAATCACAGTTCATCACAAAGCAATCACAGTATCACAACAGAAATATCAATCCAGTACAGAATATTTGATGATGGTCAATCGTCTTTGATTAGGGTGATTGTGATTAAAGTGAATTAACCATATAATTGTCTTTATTAATCATTTTAAATTAATGTTTAATTTTACTTAATTATGAATTAATTTAATTGACTTAATTAATTAATTATCCTTTGAATTAATTTATTAATTCTTAATTAAATAATTAAGTTTAATTATCTTTATAAATTTCCTATTCTTTAATTAATTAATTTTAAATTGTAAAATCATTACAACCTTTAATGGTTAATTATTCCTTCATTATTATAAATAAATTTGGTTTTTAAATTAACATTTAAACATTTTTTTTACTTTTAAAATTTTGTCAAATTAAACTTTAAAACAACTTTTATAAAATTATAAATTTGAGATATCATTTGTTTCATATTCTATTTACCATTATCATTAATTTATTCAGCAAATAAATTTACTTGTGTTTTCAAAAATTTGGTATAAAAAAACGGGTTGCTGTTTTAATTCACTCACCCGAGACTTGCTTCGGGTTTACCCCGAGATAAACGTCCCTTTATTTCGGGTTTTTACCTCAGAGTGACCCGTGTTGCATTTTTTTTTCGAAATTTGTTTAAGGTTTAAAATCGACCCGATGCAACACTAAAGCACTCGAGTTCGCCTTCGAGTTTCCATCCAGAATCCCCCGTGTACTACTTCGAGCTACCATCCTTTCTTTCCCAAATTTCACAACAGACACACAACCAAGTATGTGCACGTGCACGACCACCTTCACCAACGTTGTCGGAGCTGCGGCCGCAAAAGAGTCACCCTCCATCCCCCAAAACATCACCAGTACCCAGAATTTTAAAAAAAATTCGAAAACGAAAATCGAAGTATCTCCACCCAACTACCCATCAGGAATGTCACCCAATAACTGCTTCGTGCCACCACCTCTGGCCGTTATCGGCCACCAAACTTTGCCTCAAGCTTCAACACCGTGCGACGCATCGATTCACTCCACTGACACGCAGTCCGATCACTTGAGGACGGTGCAGCACCGTCGTTTCTAACGAACTGAAAAAGGTTTTTAAACCCTAGTTTGCTTTCAAATCATAGATTTAAGGGTTTATAAATTAATTTATAATTTTTTTGATGATTTCGAACATTAAATCATGCTGCCACAACGATCTCGAGGTCCAAAATTTCGTAGATCACCAGAATTGCTCAAAAATTCACTTTCAGTTCAACTTCCATTTCCCAGAGGAATGTTCAATGAAAAATTGAATTTTTGTTTCAAAAATTATCACTTTCGAATTAAATTCACATGGTGTTATACAAATTAAAATTTAGGAAGTTCGAAATTCTTGAAAGTTTGAATTGTGGCTATGTTTTATTGTTTCCAGGAAGGAATTTTTTTATAAGATTTGCTTTAATTCATTTCTGGAATAACATACAGGTTTAAACAAACTTTTAACTTGTTTCCAATCTTTGCAAAAGCAAAGAGAGATATTTAGATTTGTTTGAGTATGTGTTAACCTGTAAACCAAAAATTACTATGTTTTGTTTAGTTTCCAGTAAAAAGAAAGTTTCAAATTGCTTTGATTTATTACTGAGACCTGGTGCAATTTTTAAACACAAACTCCACCCTTTTTATTTTTCCAAATTCAATAGAAAATAGAGACAGAGGGAAAGAAGAAAAAGGGTTTGACAGGTTTTGTTTCCTGAAGCTAAACAGTGACTAGTATTTTTGTAAGATCAACATGCATAGGCCACAATCCAATCATATATTAAGATTTTTTTTGGCAAGCAACCAAAAACTAAACTTCCCTAATCATTCAAGCATTCACACAGCAACACAGATTGAAAGAAAAACAAAAGTTTACTCACATGTTTTTTCAAAAACTCCTTGCAGTTTTCAAACAGAGATGAGGCCTGGAATTTTTCTTCTTTTCTTACTTTAAATTCTTTTAAGTTTTGGATCTGCAAATGATGATTACAGATCTATGATTACTCTTGTTATATCCATTCACTTAATTTATTAATAACAGTGGATAGGTACTTACAGTTAGGATTTATAACAGAGAAGCCACTTTTTATTTTTTGAAACTTGAAAACCAGAAATAGAGTAAAAATTTGATCTTGATTCTTCCTGCAATAAATTAAATATTGTTGTATTAATTTCCTTGTTATATTCATTTATTTAATCATTAAAAATAACAAATTTTTCCAGATTACTTACTGATTGAATAACAGAGAGCTTTCATTTTCCTGCAGTTTTGAAAATAGAAACTTGGAAACCAAAAAAATATAGCCTTTAATTCTTGATTCTTCCGGCAAAAATTTGATTGAATATTACTGGATTAAACTCTTTCTTCATAAGAAATTATAACTTCAAGTTCAAATTTAAAAAGAAAAGTTACTTGCCTTTCTAATTTATTTCTAGAAATCACTGCATAAGCAAACCTGAAGCTCCCCCCTTTCAAGATAATCTGCAGTTATATGTTTGGATTTATTGTCAAAATTTGATTTAAAAATCATAATTTTTTATAAACTATAAAGTTTAAAACAAAACTTACCTTAATGTATCACACTACTGTTATGAAGCTTGAGAAAATATTTCAGATTTTAATTGAATTGAAGAAGACAGTTTTTTTTTCTTTTCTTTGCTTTCTGATTATTTCCTTCTTTCTAGAATGTTGAAGTAAAGATTGCAAAGATCTTTTTGATTACTGAACTTCAGATGTTTAGGAGATTTAAAAAATGTGAATTTGGAAGGTGAAGAGTTTTTCTGATTTTTTTTTATTTGATTATTTTATTAAAGAAGTGACGGTGTGTGCCATTTGTAAGGAGATATCTTAAACTCTAAATCTTTGTTATCATTCTACTCTATTGTGAATGTATGTTTCAGCCTTTGATGTTTACAAAGCAAAAGAAAACTTTATAAATTTTATATTTATACCTTATACATTTTAAAAGTAAATGTGTATCTTTATTCTTTTGTATATACATATACACCTACATATACAATGTTGAAAGAATTAAACTTGTATATATATATATATATTACATCTTCACAATTTTAAATGCTACTTGCGTTTTAAAACATTTATTATAAATTTAAATTCAATCTTTAATTTTTAAAACTTGAAATATAAACACTATCTTCAATAAATTAAATTAATTTTAAATGTGCATTCAATTTTACTCATATTTGTAATATACATATATATAAATCTAATTGACTTTTAAAACATTTATTATTTCAATTTTTTCAACTCAGAATAAAATTGGAATTTATTTCATATATTATTTCCACTTATTTTATTTGTTTCATATTTTTCATCCAGTTTGTTCTCAAAGTAAACCCCAATAGTTTAAATATATTATTTATTTGAATTAAATTTTTTTTTTGGGATGTTACAATCTAACTTTCCTATTATTACAATTGTTTTATTAGTAGAAAATCTAAAACACAACTTACTAAACATTAGTCAATTATGCGATAAAGGTTTTCAGCTAAATTTTGAAAAGGATAAATGTAATATTTTAGATAATAACAAACAACTCATTTTTGAAGGATTTAGAAACAAATTTTTTTATGTATTAAACATGAATATAAATAAAAATTCAAACTTATGTTTAACTGCTAAACATGATGATCCATGGTTATGGCATAAACGATTTTGTCATATCAAATTTAAGAGTATTAATAAGTTAGCAAAATATGAATTGGTAAGAGGATTACCTAAAATGAATTACAAAGTAGAAAACTTATGTGACGATTGTCAAATTGGAAAATTAAAGAAAAACTCTTTTAAGTCTAAACACAATATTTCTACAAAACAACAATTAGAATTGTTACATTTAGATTTATTTGGACCAACACAAATACGATCTATAAATCACAACAAATATGTTTTCGTCATAGTTAATGATTTCTCAAGATATACATGGACTTTATTTTTAAAACATAAAAGTGACACTTTTGGTATGTTTAAGATATTTGCTAAAAGGATTAAAACACAAATGAACTTAAAAATTAAAAATATACGAAGTGATCACGGAGGAGAATTTGAAAACGATCTTTTTACCAATTTTCGTAATAGAAAAGGAATAACTCATAATTTTTCTTTTCCTTGCATACCTCAACAGAATGGTGTTGTGGAAAGGAAAAATCGTACATTACAAGAATGTGCACGAACATTACTAAAACAGTGGTCTACTAAAACACTTTTGGGCTGAAGCTATTGCCACATCCTGTTATGTATTAAATCGAGTAAACATACGTCCTATGACAAAACAAACTTGTTTCGAAATATTTTTTGGTAAAAAACCTAAAGTATCATACTTTAAAACTTTCGGTTCAAAATGTTTTACACTAAATACAAAAGATAATTTAGGAAAATTTGACCCAAAGGCCGATGAAGGTGTTTTTATTGGATATTCGGATCTAGCAAAGCTTATAGAATTTTTAATAAATGAGATAATACTATTGAAGAAAGTTTACATGTTTCCTTCGATGAAAATCTCTTTAATCGTAATATCAATGATGAAGAAGAAATTATCCCACTAATAAATTCAACGAATTCCGTTAGCAATGAAACAAATATTCAAAATAACACGTTAATATCATCTCCTAGGATTCTTAAGAATCATCCAAAAGATAGTATCATTGGAGATCTTAATTGTAGAGTAACAAGAAATCAACTTAATCAAATAAGCCATATAGCTTTGTGTCAAGTTTTGAACCAAAAAATTATAAAGAAGCTTCAAGTGACAATTTTTGGATAATAGCGATGCAAGAAGAATTAAATCAATTTGAACGTAATAACGTTTGGAAATTAGTACCAAAACCTGAAGACCAATCAATTATAGGAACAAAATGAGTATTTAAAAACAAAGCAGATGTGAATGAAAATATTGTTAGAAATAAAGCTTGTTTAGTTGCTCAAGGCTATAATCAAGAAGAATGTATCGATTACGATGAAACCTTTGCACCTATAGCAAGATTAGAGGCCATTCGTACATTACTTGCCTTTGCAACTCATCAATTTCAAACTATTTCAAATGATGTCAAAAGTGATTTTTTAAATGGTTTTATTAAGGAAAATGTATACGTCGAACAACCACCATTATTTGTTCACGAAAAATATCCCAATCATGTTTTTAAATTACATAAAGCACTATATGGATTAAAACAAGCCCCTCATGCATGGTACGAACGTCTTAAAAGTCACTTAATAACATCTGGTTTTCATATAGGCAAAATAGACACAACTTTATTTATTAAAAGAGAAAATAATGATATTTTAGTTGTATAAATTTATGTTGATGATATCATCTTTGGTTCAACCAACGAAAATCTATGTAATCAATTTTCAAATATTATGAAAAATTAATTTGAAATGTCACACGTGGGAGAATTAAATTTCTTCTTAGGTCTACAAATAAAACAACTCGAAAATGGAATTTTTATTCACCAAGAAAAATATTGTAGTGATTTATTACGGCGATTTGAAATGGATAAAACATCAAGCAAACCAACACCAATGAGTATCACTGTTCACTTAGAAAAAGATGAAAATGGAAAAGGTTTTGATGAAAAGTTATATTGAAGCATGATTGGTTCTTTACTTTATTTAACGGCCAGTCGACCGATATTATGATGAGTGTATGTCTTTGTGCTCGATTTCAAACAAAACCAAAAGAATCTCATTTACGAGCTGTTAAGTTATTTTACGTTATCTATCTAGTACTAGAGATTATGGTTTGTTTTACCCTAAACGATCATCGTTTGAACTTGTTTCATATAGAGATGCAGATTTCTGGTGGATGTAGAACAGATCGTAAGAGTACTAGTGGAACTTGTCACTTTATCGGACAATCTCTAGTTTCATGGTTTAGCAAAAAACAAAATTGTGTTTCTTTATCTACTTGTGAAGCCGAATACATCTCCGCAGCTCTAGCATGTGCACAAGTGATATACTACAACAAACACTAAAGGATTTCAGTAAAATTATCAATAAATCTCCAATATATTGTGATAACACAAGTGCTATAAATTTATCAAAAAACCCTGTTAATCACTCATGAACCAAGCATATAGATATATGACATCATTTTCTACGAGACAATGTTGAAAAAGGAACTATTTCATTGGAATACGTAAATACCGAAAATCAAGTAGCCGACATTTTTACAAAACCATTAAATGAACAAACTTTCATTAAAATCCGACGAAGTTTAAGTATTTTCTCACTTCATGACCTTTCTCCTTAAAAAATTAATAACATCATTTAAGGCTAAGTTTAGTTATCTACTTTATTACCACAAATTATACTTATTTCCAAACCTTTAAATTTTTAGTTAGTTTGTTTATCTATAAATAATGTTTTCAGCTTATATATATACATAGTTAATAAAAACTATATACAAACAATTTATATATAACATAATATAGCAATGTCTTCTGGGGACTCCTATATATCCATCTCCATCTCAACACCATCAACGGAAAGCTCGGTTTACACACCACAACGGCTTCCTACGCCTACACCAAAACAGGAGCCAACAAATAGGTTGTCCTCGTATCGTACGGGTTTTACTTCCGATAATAAGAAAACCAAAAGATCCCTGTTTGTTTCTCCTAACACAGTGGAGAAAATTGATGAAATTCATCATTATCAGAAACAACAGATAGATCTTCAACGAGAGCTATATTTCGAAGAAGAAGTTACAACGCGACGACTAAGCTTTTTAGAGCAAGTGGCAATGAAGTTCTGTTCGTCACGAAAGAAAGATGTTCATGAACAGCTACCAAAACGTTGCAGTTCCTTGGATCCATCTTCTTCGTATCGTCTTTCTTCAGACCCTTCACCAAGACGATATTCTGGCTCCCCACAGACCCACGAACGTGGAAATATATGGTCTCCACTTAGACCATGGAGGGATAACGAGTCAGAAGATCGTAAAACTCCGTCGCCTTCTAAATAAATAAATCATATTAATTATTATATATATCTATACTTATGTGTTATTTTATTTTAACAATAAAATTATTTGTGATCAAAATTTGATAAATAAGTTAAACCATCAAACCTTAGGCTATTTTTAGCCAAATTGCAAATTCCAGAAGTTTAACAATAGTCTTCAGACTTCTGACACAATGATATACTAATTAAAAATTAAGCATTGTGCATATGTCAGACGTCTGATATACCCTCCAGACATCTGAACTTAAGCTACGCCTCCTAAAAATATAATCCATAGAATTTCATATGTCTAAAATATTGAACCAGACATCTGACTAAGTTCTCTGCCACAAATACTTACAAAATTTATCTAAAGTAGACATCTGACAAATAAAACCAGACGTCTGATTAAACTTTTTGCATACTCACTCTTATACATTCGACCAAAACTGACATCTACTCTAAAGACCAGACTTCTGTTTGTATCTTCTGTACAATTTTTTAGGGCAAACCAGATGTCTGATTTCAAATCTGGACGTCTGGAATCCAATCGACCATTTATACAGCCAGATAGCATCATTTTTTTCCTTTATCTCAAAATTATTCCAATCTACGAATTAATTCGTGACGATTTTTCTTCAAAATCGACATCTTTAACACAATTAAATCCAAATGCCTCCTCGCACTAAGAATATCAAAGTTTCAAAATGCAAACAAGACTAGCCCACTTCATCTTCAAACCCTCAGGTGTGCTCCGACGATTAGATCGAGAGGTGGATGAATAAAGCACCACAATCCATCAAAAGGTATCAAGATATTCAAAAATAGAAACTCCATATAGGACCATTCTACAATTTACTTAAATTCCCTATGCATGATCCAGATGAACTTTGTGAAAATAATGGATTGGAAACCTTAGTCTCTTTTACTCCTAATGATGTTCAAATAGATCAACTAGCTATATTTTTATTCTACGCTAATCTAGATAGTACTTCAGTGTGGAACATTAAAGATGAGGATAACTGGCTCTGGTCCAGTGTTTATGGGAATACGATTAGATTAACTCCGGGCTTAATAGGTAGAACCTTAGGATGCTCTGATACCGGAGAAGATCTACACAACATTCCAGATATGTGCTTCAAGCCACGAAATAGTATTACTCGTCAAATTTGGAAGGACGAAATGCCAAAATTTGCTTCGAAATATTAACGTCCAAAAGCTCGACTCTTGACAAGAATGATAATCAATATAGTTGTTCCACATATGGGGAGTCACGAGCAAATAACAGAAATGGAGTACAAAGCTCTATATGCTCTCTTTAATGGAACTTGGGTACATTGGACCAAATTCATCTTCGACGATCTCAAACACTTTTGGACTCGATCACGGCCATCGATTATTTACACAACCTATATTATGAGACTTCTTCGTGCGCATAGTATTCCTTCCTACCTATCGACATTCGAAGAAATCTCGCCTAAATATACTTCCACCAAATTCTTCTATCTAATGCACCTTCCTGAAATCTCTCTAGAATTCATGACCTTTGAAGATTGGACACACAATCGTCAATCTAGAAGAGTTGAGCCTCCTCCTCAACCACATATTGATCTATCCTAAGAGGAAGTACAAAATCGAGAAGTCACTCCTCCTCCCGCGCCATTTGATTATCCGGGACAAGATGAAATTGTAGAGACTCGACTGGATACAAACCCAACTGAAAGTATTCGAGATCTCACACTTTGAAACCAATATACACTGTCCCAAAATCAAAAATATTTGGCTAAGCGAACTGACAATTTTGAAACTTCATTTTCTACACATCTAGCCACAATTGAAGAATCTCTTTCGATTGTTTTATCTGTTCTTAAAGAAGTACTACAACGGGTTCGTGGTCCAACGCCACCCTCTGAGGATTGGCCAACCCCTGTACCTTCTCCTCCCGTAAAACATTCCAAACTATCTGAGGATGAACCTCCAAAGGAAGCTTTGACATCTCCTTCAAAAGCTAGCACTTCTGAAAAAGAAGAACCAAAGGAAGATGATCCAAATAAAGCTTCCCTAAAGGAAATCTAAAATTTGGGAATCGTAATTTTTATGTTTTTGTATATAAAGTTTGTACAAATCTATGCTTTTAACCTCTTCATGTTATTAAGGAAATTTTTTTTTTGACAATTGGCTTCAATGTTATACATCTTTTTTATAATGCCAAAGGGGGAGAAAATATAGGTAGAATCATATAACATTAAAAATAAGCACATATTCAGGGGGAGATTTATAATCTATAGGTACATTGAATAGTTGTCATCATCAAAAAGTGGGAGATTGTTAGGAAATCAATTCTATGGTTTCGATGATAACAACTATACAATAGAAATCGAACGTACATGCATATTTATATTTACAGGTAGTTGATAAAGTAACATCATCAAAGAGATAAGAACAAGACTCAAAAGAAGTATCAAACGACCATAAGTCAATAGAACTGGAAGAGAGATGACACAGGCACAGAAAATGCAACATGTACACATCCAGACGTCTGGGTACACTAACTAGACATCCGATTGATTCCTCTGGTTCAAAACTCAGAAAGAATCAGACGTCTGGTTAATAAACTCAGACGTCTGAAAAGCATCTGAATATAAAAAAAAATATGAAAGACAGACGTCTGGTTAATAAAAACAGACGTCTGAAATGCAACCAGATACAAAAAAATTTGAAGGGCAGACGTCTGAAATATTTTCCAAACGTCTGATTTTTAACTCGGCTGTGAAAATTCAAAGAACAACTGTCACATCCGAAAAGACACGTTCGCTTCTCTTCACTGCAACTGTTCATCACCATGAGAAGCGACCTTAGAGCACTTACTAACAGTTGCAACTACACAAAGGATCTCTCCACCATTATAGATAAAATCGGGAATTCAAGAAAAGATCTTACCTTACTCACTTACGCTCTTAACTCTTATACTTTGATTTATACCTGATCTTTAAGCAATCAAATACCTGTAGTTAACTCTTTCATATATTCAGAACTCCTCATTCAATATTCTCTAGATACACACACACACATATTGGAAGAAATAGTACTTAATAATCAACATCCGTGTTATTGAACACATTCTGGACAAAGAAACACCGCTATTGTAACATGTTCCTCCGGGTCAAGTGAGGGTTAGTCGAAAGGAAATTCCAAAGAGGAGCTTCGAGACTGGACGTAGGACGGGAGGTCCGAACCAGTATAAAATCCTGGTGTGACTATTTTAATTTACTTGCTACTATCATATATCAAGTTATATTATATAGTTAGTTGTTTATACTTGCATATATATATATATATATATATATATATATATATATATATGCTATACGATCCACACATATAGACTTTCAGATTTATAAGTGGATTTTGATAGTAAAACTAGTTTTATAAACGAATAGATTCATAAATAGAAATTTGTAAATAAAGGAATTTTATAAAATAGAAATTTAATAAAATCGAAAGGAGATTTATGATAATAGTTTTATAAATGTGGAAATACCTTATGTTAAGATTTAAATATGGATTTTTATTTAAAGGGGTTTTGAAAGAAATATTTTGATGGAGTTAATGGTTTTAAAAAGCAATTTATCTTTTAAAGTAAATTTTTGCAAGTAATATTCTTAGTGGTATTAAATGGTTTTGAAATGTTTTAAAATGAGATATGCATAGGAAACATAGATTTCAATGTTTATTGTTGAAGTAGACATTTCCAGGTAAGCTAAGGAAGGCATGAACTGTAACACTGTTGTTATAGTGAATGATTTTTGAAAGGAAATATTTTATATGTAGTATATGGGATATACATATCTGTTTATTTACAGAATCCCTATGCTAGTATTTTGGGTCGTCGTAACGATGTTTTACACAATATTCGTTTCGACCTAAATAAAGTGAGTTTTGAAGAATACATTCCCTTAAATGATTGTATATATACTTATTTTTGGTTTAAGTATATGAAAATATTTTGTAAGTGTTGAAAATGAAATGATTGGTAAATATACTTATATCGTTAATATAAGTATATGGAAATGTTTTCCAAATATCGACCGATTGAAATGGTTTTGTGAACATATCTTTTTCAAATATAATTTGAAGTAAATATTTGGAAAGTGATTTAAGTGCTTAAAGATTTATTAAATGGGCCTAGTTATTGCTTGGTGCTAGATATTGTGTGTTTCTTTGATAGTTAAGTAACCAACTATTAAATATTGGCCTCTTTATCGTTCTTGGTCGGAGAGTCCAGGTCAGATTTATTTAAGAACCACTTCGGACCAATGTATATGCATTTGATGTGCAGGTTTGGAAGATATTAATATTTGGGATTTTCATATGAAGGACTGCTTGTTGATAGTTTGGAGATAAAATCCTAATATACGTATAGTAGTAGTAATCTCTTCATTATGAAATACTGATGCAAGGACTATTCACGGCTAATCCTAGGGTAATTCCCAACAGGATGTGGTAGGAGAGTGCCTTTGGTTTTTCCTGTTCCTGGACAACTTGTATGGACGGGTATCTGACCTTTCTAAATCACAGAGTGGCCTCTGTTAATGTATATCAGTTGGTGGCGGAGAAAACACCTTCTCTTAGCTTAACACCCTTTTCCGAGACATTCGAGCTTAAGAAGTTGTACGTTTGTAGAAATCAGTCATGTCATTATGTAATGCTAATGTGCCATTCATAGAAGAAAGATGATATGCTATGTGAATGGTAAGCGTAACCTCTGGCCTTGAACCTGAAAATGACGAAAAAGGGTAGATGCGGCAAGGTCATGTGGTTCACAACCATTACGGTATGATCATCCCCTTATAGATATATTTCTTCCCGCTATAACATTATAAATGTAAATTATTGTTGATATATGCGATTTGGGCCCTCGGATAGGTCGATAATGGCTGGGATGATGACATATTCAGTACTACCTTGGAAGAGGTAGCTCGATCTTGTGTTGGTAGAGGACCGTCAGGTGGACCTCCGTACATTCCACTAGAGATGTACTAGTGGAAGGTAGTCCCTTCACCTGGTCATTTGTAAGGGAATCCATTATCCACTACATGCCTGCCATTTTGTTTGTTGAACCCGCATTTGTGGCTAGTATGCTGGAATTTAATAATATAACAATTTCAGCTATGATTAGTGTTATTTGTACAATAGACACTATTATAATATAACATGATTTGATATGAAAAGTTTTGGTTACCGTAAGGTAAAAGCCCATCCGTGTTTATGTGTGGGCGTGTCTTATGAGATACCTTTGTTTTGATAAAAGAATATTTTTACAAACTTTAGAATAAGTTCTGTTAAGATGTATTTTCTCATGATGTTTACCAGACTGATCGGGGCATTCTTCCCTTTCAATTCTTGGGTCAGACCGAGTATAGATTTGGATGCTTTGGAACTTCAGCAGGCGAGCTGGAAGTCTTCTAGTCATATTCCACGTATACGTTTATTTTTCCACTACATTGTTATTTAAATTATCAACAATTGTGAGGACATGTTATCGTAATTGTCTAGGTTGATGATTAGTGATTGATTGTTGTACTCTGATAGATGTATGTATATAATATTACAGTTTCTATTTTGTAAAGATCATTAATATGATATTTTAAGTTTTTCCACTACGATTGTGAGATTCTGTAATTGTTTTTAGTTTCTTCTGTTTTCTCTTTCTTCTTATTCTTTTCTTTCTTTCTTCTCTTTTCTTCCTTTCCTTCTCTCTTCTTTCTTTCTTTCTCTCTTCTTTCTTTCTTTCTCGTGATTATTCGTACTTCCCTTCGGTTTAGCGCTGGGCATCTGTATTTATTGTCAGCTCTAGATAGGATGGATTTGTGGGTCGTCATATCAGGCATCAGAGCTTAGGATTTTGCTAACACCTAGGTTTTGATGGGTACTCAGTATAGACTGGGTCAGTAGCACCCTAGATTGAGTTTGAGTGTATTATATATATGAGCAAGTATTTGTTATTGATTATAAAGATGTTTAGTTATGTGTTACTTTACCTGTTAAAGTGGCTTGCGAATTTTAGTCTAGACATGGGACACTATGTTATCGTTGGGGATTTCTAAATGCTTGAACAAGGCAAACCGATACAGTATCGCCTTCTAAAATGAGGTAAATGAAATAATTTTACGTAAATTATATTTTATATCCAAAGGAATAATTTTTCAGGGAATATTATAATTATATTTGGATGTTTGGTTGCTAGTGGATGGTAATACTTGATTTTTATCACCTGTTGTTTGTGATTTAATAAAAGCGTTGTTATATAAATATAAATAACGATAAATAAATAATAAAATGATTTACATAACCAAAGTGAAATAAGTGAATTATATATAAGAATAAATTCATAAATAGAAATTTTTCTAAAGAAATAAATAACACTAAACTCATTTAATCGCTGGGAAATAATGCGAGTGATGGCTGCAGCATCATCAATATCATTTTCGAGTCTCTAAGTGATAAATTATTACCCTTAATGATTTCCTATTGAAGCTATGTTTGGTAAAACAAGTTTTTTTTATTAAACAAGTTTTGTATAATTCCAAGAATGATTTGATAAATAAGAAATAAAGTTTTGGAACTTATAAATTGGAAATAGTATAGATAATAAATAAGTTTACAACTTATGAATTTGAGTTGGATATGTGAATCCAAATTTTAAATCGGTTGAATAATTTGTTACGTAAACAGAAACGAAATCGAAATTTGAGATATATGAAATAAAAGAATTAACTTGAGCAAAGTTTATTAAATAAAGTTAAATAATTTGAGTTTGTGAGATAAAGTAAAAGTTTGACTTAATAAAAGTTAAATGAAAGTGAATTAAATTTGAGTTGAAATGAACTAGATAAAATAATAAAATGAAATTTTAAGTAAATAAAGTTGTATAACTTATGGATTTGAATAATGTTAAGCTAAAAATAAATGTATAATTTGTTGAATGAGAATATTAAGAAGAAAAGAAATCTATTGAATTTGAATTATAAAATGAAATTTAACTTAAAGTTAAGTTAAGAAGTATGAAAGAAAGTTGAATTTGTAATGAATTAATGAAACGAGTTAAATGAATCAGAACTTGAATTTTGAAATAAAGATGAACATAGGTTATATATGAAATTAAAATTGAGTTGCAAAAAGAAGTGAATACGTTTTAGAATGTTGTTTGATAGAAAATGAATGTGAATGTTAAGAAAAGTAAACTTGGTAATGAAACTAAGAAATGGAAGTCTACTTAAGTGTAAAGTGAAAATAAACATAAGAAGTGTTGAATAAAATGTTTATAAACCTAAGTAAATAATTTTAGGGAATGATTTATTAAATATTGCTAATATTAAAAAGAAGTTATACCAAGTAAATTGTATATGGAATGAAATGTGGTTAAGTATGAATTGAATTTAAAGTGAATACGGATTAAATGAATGCAAAAGGAATTGTAATCAAATAAGAATCAGGAATAAAAGAATGAAATATAACAAGAAACCAAGTGGAATTAATACGTAAGTTGTATGTATATTGCTTTATTCGCGTAACTGTTTGATCCAGATTCAAGTATACTTTTTCGAGGTGGTTTACACCAATCTGAGTTTGGATTTTTTTACTTAGTTTCTTGAAGACAAATCTTGAATGTGGATTTTTGATTGATTCTGATGTTTTCTATCATAGTATATGGCTATGCAAGGAGGATGATGGTTTTTTGATCAAGAAACTGGATCTGAGTCTGCACTATTGTGGTCGTGTGAACGATACTAGTTCAGAAGTGGAATTGTATGATCGAGCGAGTAATCAATTATGGTTTTGCGTACAGATGATATATGCACATCGTACGGGGTTTAATAAATTAAAATTTTACATTAGAAAATGTAAATTGATGGGATTATGAATTAAGTGGATGAATATTAATTGGTTGATGGTTTCTCCGGTTGCTTTTGTTGCATTTGATATATTAGATATATAGTTGTTGTATTGATATATGTTATATATTGATATTACTTTCTATATACATGTTCTCATTTGTTATTGAGTGTTTAGTAAGTGTTGATGGCCTATGCTTCGCATTCGGAGCTCATTTTTGCGCTATATTAGTTGTATATGCTCGCAAATATAATAAAAGGTACATATCTTGGATTACTACCATACGTTTATATATATATTTCCCTATAGGATGCCTCATCCCAGAAGATGAGATGTATATTTATGATATATATATATATATGTATATATATGTTGTGATTTTACTGCGATTGAACCACACAAAGAAGACGCTGGCGAAATTTTTTGTAAATTTAAAGCGTTAGAATTTTTTGACAATTTTGGGAAAATTTTTGATAACTAAAATTTTGATTTTGGAGTTATAAGTTGAGAGAATGAATGAATGATATTAGTTGATTTTTGAAAGGATATAAGAAAATAACTATGAATGAATTTGAAAACTTAGAAAAAAAAATTATGAGAAGTTTAACTAATTGATTTCGGAATTTTAAAGGTTTTGAATGAATTTTATAGTCTAGTTAAAACGAATTGTTTTGAAAAGTTGATGCAATTTTGTGGCTTTTTCTTACTTGGTGATTTCGAGGGCGAAATTCTTTTAAGGAGAGGAGAATGTAACGACCCTGAATTTTAGTCATTTGAAATGGGAGTATTTAATTGATTTTAAATATTCAAAAGTTAATTTTGTAAGTAAAATAACTTATATTTCCAACATAGTGATTTATTTGGTAATTAAATTGCACAGTTTAATATATGAAGTTGTTTAAATAATTGAATCCTGAATTTAATTTGAATGAAAATGATTTATTAAGTTGATATAAATTCTATTTAAGTTAGAATGGAGTCAGTAAAGTTTTAAAATTTATTTAAAGGTGAATAAATAGAAATTGAAAATTTTATTATTTAATTAACATGCGAAAATAGACATTTTTGAAACTGTCTTAGATTTCAACAAAACCAGTTTCATTGGATCCGTAATAGTGCATTATAGTATGATGTCGAATTTTGTGTCGATTGGACTTACCATTTGGTCGTGCGAGTTTTAAACGTATGGGAATTAATCAAAGGAGTTTTAATTAAAATAATTCGATTTTGAAATGCCATCTTCTATATATGATGGAATTAGTCTTCGATATATATTCCATTGTGTTCGGAAAAGGGGTAAAATATTAGAAATGCCAGGTGGCATACTTCGTTTGGAGTTTGAAAAAATTTCTGGTGAATAATGTTTTATAAATGGATATATAAGGACCCTAAACTAATTTCATTTACCCCAAGCCCTAGCCCATAACCCTAGCCGCCACTATCGTTTTCAATGGCCGTAAATGCATTGACTTCATCTTCAATTATCTCTCAATCCATCGATATTTAACAAAAACATTCTATTAAGAATATGCAGAGAACGTCAAGATCTTCAAGTTCACCGTTGGAGATTGGAAACTGAGCATCATGGTGACCAAGATCTTCTCGCGTTCATGTGGCGTACGAGTGGGTACTGCGATGTGTGGGGATGGCCAAACTCGATGAGGTTGGAGGCGTAGGTGTGGTGGAGGATGGGCGTTCTTTGGTGGTAGTCGATCGTTGTCTTGGTCGATGTGGGTGGCACGACATGCAATTGAAATGGTCGACTTTGGGTTTGAGCGTCCATGCGTTTACAGGGAGAGGGAGATAAATTTAAAAGTTAATTTGGTAATTAACTTAGGCTAATGATGTTAATAGTCATATTATTACTCGTGTTACTTATAAAACGCATAACTTATTCATACGAGGTCAGATTCGCACGAAACAAGCGGCGTTGGATTCGTATTGTCGAATACTACACAATGAAGTTGGATTGGACTGATTTGGAACACGTGGGAATTTTGATTAAATTCGAACACCTGTTCATTTTTAATCGAAATAAATGCTGCAACGACGAATGCAACCAAAGTGAGTAAAACTCACTCTCTCTGGCTCGCTTATATTTTTATATAAGTGAGAATAAATTTATTTATGATGGTTGCTGCTTATTAGGATGATATATGATATATTATACATATATATTTGTTGGTTTGGATATGTTCCCACCTATTGGAGTGGATGAGATATAATACTTCTCGTGTATGAACGGATGACTTTTTGTACGCGCATCTGCTTCGAAGCAGATATTGTAAATTTTTCTCATATGCTGTATTTGTAGGTTACAAGTTGGATGTATCCAATAAAATTCCTCACCACTGTTGATTATCTTCGTATATATGATGATATATGATGTTATGGATGTCATGATGATGTTTTGATGTTATTTGACTTATTCAGTGTTCAGTGCTATGGTAGCACTAGGCCTTGTATTTCAATATTTTGGAAATATTGAAATTGATTATTTTGTTTTGAAAAGGTTCTCGAAGTGAATTCTTGAAGTGTATATGTTTTAATGATTTTTGGTTTATTTTAAACGAAAGGAATTTGTTTTTAAAATAAAATTTGTTCTTAAAATAAAAGTTATAATTTTTGCTGTTATAAAATATTTTTTTGAGAAATACTTTAATTTGATATTTTGAATAAGTTTGTATCAAAAGATTTATAGGTGACCTTTTATAAATAAATTTGATTTATAAAGAGATGGATTTATAAGTGGATTTTATTAGTAAATTTAGTTTTATAAAAAGAAAGATTTATAATTGAAATTTTTAAATGGTTTTGGAGTTGATTTGTAAATGAAAGTATAAATGGATTTCGTAAATAAATTTGATTTATAAAGAAATGGATTTGTAAATGGATTTTGATAGTAAAGTTAGTTTTATAAAAGAATAGATTTATACATAAAAGTTTGTAAATAAAGGAATTTTATAATGTAGAAGTTTTATAAAATCGAAAAGAGATTTATGACAACAGTTTTATAAATATGGAAACGACTTATGTTGAGATTTAAATATGAATTTTTATTTAAAGGAGTTTTGAAAGAAATATTTTGATGGAATTAATGGTTTTAAAAAGGAATTTGTCTTTTAAAGTAAATGTTTTGGAAGTAATAATTCTAAATGGAACTAAATGGTTTTGAAATGTTTTAAAATGAGATATGCATATGAAACATAGATTTCAACATTAATTGTTGAAGTAGACGTTTTCAGAGAAGTTATTGAAGGCATGGACTATAACACTGTTGTTATAGTAAATGATTTTCGAAAGGAAATATTTTATATATAGTATATGGGATTTACATATCTATTTATTTACCAAATTCCTATACTAGTATTTTGGGTTGTCTTAACGATGTTTTTCGCAACGTTCGTTTTGACCCAATTTAAGTGAGTTTTGAAGAATAGATTTCCTTAAATGATTGTATATATATTTATTTTTGGTTTAAGCATATGGAAATATTTTATAAATGTTGAAAATGAAATGACTGGTGAATATACTTATATCGTTAATATAATTATATGAAAATATTTTCCAAATATCGACAGATTGAAATGGTTTTGTGAATATATCCTTTTCAAATATAATTTGAAGTAAATATTTGGAAAATGATTTAATTAATAAAAGATTTATTAAATGGGCCTAGTGATTGCTTGGTGCTAGATATTGTGTGTTGCTTTGATAGTTTAATAATAAACTATTAAACATTGGCCTCTTTATCATTGTTGGTTCGAAGAAACCGGGTAGGATTTATTTGAAAACCGCTTCGGACCAACGTATATGCGTTCAATGTCCAGGTTTGGAAGATACTGATATTTGCGATTTTCATAGTAAAGGGCTGCTTGTTGATAGTTTGGGGATAAACTTCCATTATACATATAATAGCAGTAGTCTCTTCATTATGAAATATCTGATGCAAGGATTATTCGCTACTAATCCTAGGGTAATTCCTGACAGGATGCGGTACGAGGGTGTCTTCGGTTTGTCCTATTCGTGGACAACTTGACGAGTGTCTAACCTTGCATTCTAAATCACAATGAGTGGTCTATATATATTGTATATTAGTCGATGGGGGAGAAAACACATTCTCCTAGCTTAACACCCTTTCCCGAGACATTTGAGCTCAATAAGTTATATGTTTATAGAAATCAGTCATGTAATTATGGAATGATAATGTGGCATTCAAAAAGGAAAAATGATATGCTATGTGAAAGGTAATCGTGACCTTAGGCCTCACACCCAGAAATGACTGAAATAGGGTAAATGCGGCAAGGATATGTGGTTCGTAACCATCAGGATATGATCATCCCATTCTAGATATGTTTCTTCCCGTTATGATGTTTGGGTTGTAAATTATTATGGATGTATGTGATGAGGGCCCTTGGATAGGTTGGAAACGACCGGGATGATGACATATTCGGTGCTACCTAGGAAGTGGTAGCCGGTCTTGTGTTGGTAGAGGACTGTCTGTTGGACCTCGATTCATTCCTCTAGAGATGTACTGCCGGAAGGTAGTCCCTTCACCTGGTCATTTGTTTGGAAATCCATTATCCACTGCATCCTGCCATTTTGTTTGTAGAACCCGCATTTGTGGCTAGTATGCTGGAATTTAATAATGTAACATTTTCAGCTATGATCGATGTTATTTGTATAATGGACACTATTTTAATATAATATGATTTGATGTAATGTTTTGGCTACCGTAAAGTAAAAGCCCTCCGCGTTTATGTGTGGGCGTGTCTTACGAGATTCCTTTGTTTTGATAAAAGAACGCTTTTATAAACTTTAGAATAAATTCAGTTAAGATGTGTTTTCTCATGATGGTTATATTTTCCCGCTGCATTGTTATTTAAATTATCAACAATTGTAAGGACATGTTATTATAACTCGCCGGGCTCATGATTAGTGATTGATTGTTGTACTCTGATAGATGTATGTATATGATATTACAGTTTCTATTTTGTAAAGACCATTGATATGATATTATATGTTTTTCCACTGGGATTGTGAGATTCTATAAAAAAAATTAGTTTCTTTTGTTTTCTCTTTTTTCTTCTTCTTTTCTTTCTTTCTTTTCTTCTCTTCTCTTTCCTTCTCTCTTATTTCTTTCTTTTTCATGATTATTCGTATTTCCCTTCGGTTTGGGCCGGGCATACGTGGTTATTGTTAGCTCTAAACAGGATGGATTTGTGGGTCATCACACATATGATTGAACTAGAGCTCCAGACTAGTTCCATTGTGTTTGAAATTTTAATTATTTTGAAAACTTATAGTTTGCATTACTTTTGCATATGAGGTCGGATTCGAACTCCATTTTTTGCATTGGACTCATGTCGTTGAGATCTTCGCGATGGAGTTTATTTGGTTGGATTTGAGGCTTGCTGAAATTTATGCTAAAATCGAACAGTTGTTCAGTTTTAGTCGAAATCGGAACGTTTCGACGAAAACGAAAATCAATTTGAGTTTATTTTATTATATCATAATGATGATGTTATAAACATTATTGATTGCTTGGATATTAGTTAAGTTATTTGATTTCTTTTTTGATTGAACTTTAGTTTGGAAATTGGATGACATACAAATTTGGTCGTTGTGAACCCAAATGATTATATATATTACCATAACCATTGTTTTGCAGGGAAAATCCGTAGAGAGACCCTGAGGGGTTTCTCGCCAATAATTGTTTATTTACATCCCTATGTTATTATATTTATGGTTAATTGAAAATAAACTATGACGTTCCATTTTATTTGTTAACTGTCGTTATAGCGATTTCTCTATATCTTCATTTATTAAATTTCATCCCCAAAACCTTGTCGTATGTTTTTAAACTTGAGCTTTTGTTTTCGATAAATAATATGTTAAAATTCATTGACCATTTTGATTATCGATAATTTAAAATAATTAATCATTTTAACTAATGATTTTGAGATTAATTAATCTGTAACGACCTGGCACAATCATCCACTCATGTCAGACTTGAATTGCTCAAAACAACAGATTGTTTATTTATATTTGGCAAAACTTAGCATATACAATAAATAAATCAATCATAGAATTACATACATAGAGTATTACAAGAATAAGCAGTGGAATAGCTAAATAGTAGGTCGTGAAGCTACTACAATAAACAACAGAGTTTGGAACAAATACATAGATATCCAATACATAGAAGTGTCATTACAAAAGAAATTGACAAATCTACACAAATCATCTAGAAACAACTGAGAAGCTGAATAGATAGAGATAGGTCTTCAAACTAAACTCCAAGCTCCAAAGGCGAGTCTCAAATGCTATGACACTCAACCTGACCCGAGCATAAAGCAAAACACAAAACACTAAAATTAGGATTAACATTCTTATACCAGTGAATTAAACTCTGAATAGATAGTGCAGATCATGCTACATGGTATTATACTATACTTGTGTGGAAATAAACTAAGATACTATAGCAATGTGAATAAGTAAAATAAAGTAAGCACACCAGGAATTTTTATACTGGGTCGAAGCACCGTCCTACATCCAATCCTAGACTCTTTTTGGAATTTCACTAAAATAAAAACCCTCACTTAACCCGAAGGAACATGTCATACAACCCTTGAGAAGCCGAATAGGGACCTGAGGAACAAAACAGAATTTCACCTCAACAGCCGAAGAGGACTTCACACGCCTAAGCAGCAGAGCAGGACTATTACAAATAATTTTTTTGACTCTATGTGTTCTTTAATAACACTAATTTGTTAATTATAGTACACCCTTCATATAATCTTCTCCTTTATGATGTATCTATGTAGTTAAAGCGCTCGGCAGATTCAAAGCGGTGGAGGTGTAAAAAGTCACAGCGGGGATATAGCGAGATATAGCGGATGGCTCTAAAATAGAATATAAAACTCATACTTAATTTTTTTACAAATATGTAAATGGTAATTAAATGAAAAATTATCATTCAATTGAATAACAATTAATACATAAATAATTTTAAACATAAAACATGTGTGAATATACTTTAAATAAACATAAAACTGTTATATAACATAATTGAATTTAGTAGAATATTAGAGTATTTTCATTTCTGAAAATATATTAAAAATAAAATAAAATAAATTAGTTTCATAATTTTTATAATGTATAAATGCAATTTTTTAATTCATTTTATTAAAGAAGATATAACGGAAATAGCAAAATATAGCGGGATACGGGATATAGCGGAAATAGCGGGGATTAAAGCGGAAAGGCTATATTTTGGGGCTATATGGAAAAATCGTAGTGGTAGAAATCTGCTATGGGATATAGCAAGGTTATAGCGGGGTAATAATGGGGCATTAACTGCATAGTGATGTATATATGAATACGGGAAGGATAAGGTAGTAATAGAATGAATTTGTATGAAATTGAATGCACAAGAGTATTAGAATCAAAAATATGAGAGTAGAGTAAGAATAAATTGGATTAAGTTATGGAAACATTATTCTAATGTGTTTATATAGATTATAAATAGGTGCATATGTTCACAAAGAGATATGGTCGTATCTATTGAAATGAAGAACACATCTCTTTACGAATGGAAATGCCTATTTGAAAATATACCCTTTATAGATATTAAAACTTCTGAATTGAATAATTTAGACTTCTGAAATTGCACGAGCTCAAACCATAAAGGAAATAGGCAAAAAATAACCATTTTCAGACGTCTGAAATGAACAAGTCAGACATCTGAATATTGTACTAAACAATATTCATTTTTTCAGATTCAGACATTAGATTTGGTACATTCAGACGTTTGAATGTAAACAAAAAATGAGAATATGCAAAGACTATTAGTGTATGCAAATGAAATGAAAATGTTTCGAAATTTATATATATCATATAGGAGAGATTTTAACATAAGTAAACTCTAGACACAGACTCGATACATACTTTTATAAGATCTGAAGCTTATTTGAATCCGGTCTTGATTAATTCCTGCAAAAACAAGTTAGTATATAATAATGACTTGTATAGTTGTCATAGTCAAAATATCGTTATTACGAAATATCGTAAATACGAAGTTTCAACATTCTCCCACTTTTTGATGATGACAACTATATAAGTATATACACAATATGAACATATATGTGATGCCCCACCTCTATGCCCACGCTAGCCAAGAACACTCCGGAGTAGTGCTGTCAACTAGCACGGAGAATAAGGCTGTTGAGGAGCGACCATCCATGTAATTGCTTATCACACGGTGGCTATAAATAATCTTCGGAAACAAACATAGAAATAATCATATCACAAATCAGTCACAGATATCCATATCACAAAGGTGGAAGAAGATATGAATATATAACTAACACATGAAAGTGTACATCAGAGTAGTGGTCAGTAAGATCCACGATAATACAAAAGAATAGCAACACGTGCTATACAAAAGAATACAACTATGAGTCTATATCTCAAGTGTATACAACAAAAACTGCTAATCTAAACAGTTAGCCAAAAGTCAGAGTGATGAATCCCTGGGAAGAAGTCAAGCAGAAGCACCTGTAACATCTCGGTCTGACCCGAGTATTATTTAAGAAAATAATAAACGGGTCAGTCTAGCTATAAATATCAGATGACATGATATAACATAAAAGATAATCAATATCACAAGAATCTTCTCAAAGATTCGGAAAGGGCATCATACCCCAAACTTGTACTCATAACAAGTCAATGACATAAATTCTAGAAATCAATGCAGGAAGTCCAGAAATCATAGAAAAGAGAAAGAGGCCTATCACATGACGGTCCGAAGACCAAGGGGAGCTACCCCACATGTGTGAATGGAATCACACAGATTAAGGTCCAGACTAACCAAAAAGCAAAAAGGTATGTGTGAGTGGAATCACACAAGTGGTGTCTAGTCTAACCTCGCAACAAGAGACATCGCACAGTTGCTAGTCTAAATCATCAGAATGATCGTCATGATCAACGAGAAGTGTCAATTACACTAAGCTAGTAAATATAGAAGTTTAGCTTCATGTCCCATAACCACTTGCTTAACTTAAATATTTACGAACAAACTGTAAATCTTCACTAATAAAATTGTCACAAGAGGTTCAATCGAACAAGTCCAAGAATTAACCGACGAAGTGAACGCAAGCGTTTCATACCACTTGTTTTACTAAGTCGTTTAATTAGATTTCTCATCCGAGTGAGGTAAAGGTTTGTATATACTAATAGATTGGAAAACGGTTTAAGAAAAGAGCTTAGTTATTAAAAATAGAGTTGAAATTGTTTGTTAAAAGAGTTTTGATATTTACTACAAGTATTGAAACCTTTATATTATAAAGTGACAAAACACAGAAGCAATTGTAGAAACAATCAGTCACAAAGATCGCATACGGAGATGTGAATAAAATCCAAGGAAATCAGCTCAATGTTTTTCAGATAAGATCCCCTACGGAGGGGGGGTCCAGGGGGGTAGCAACCCCCAAGGTGGGGGTGCGGGGGCAACGCTACCGCTTACGGGGTTCGACCTGCCCGGTCAGGTCGCGAGGGTCCAGGGGGCAGCGCCCCGTCCAAAACGGTACGACTTAGTGAAGAGAAAATGAGGTCTAACGACCTAAGAGGGATAGGGTCGAGCGACCTAATGGTTGCGACCTAGGGGTCTAAGGGGCACGACCTAGTGGTCCAGCGACCTAAAGGGTAAAGGTCATGCGACCTAAAATGGGTTCGCGACCTAACACTCAAACGACCTAAAGAAATTAAGGAGCCGAGCGACCTATAAGAAGCAGCGACCTAAGTAGAAACGAGGCCCAACGACCTAGGGGTTAGGTCATGCGAGTTAAGAAGGTCAGCGACCTAACAAAGACATGCGACCTAAGAAAGAAACGCGACCTAAAGGCACGCGACCTAGCGACTTAAGAGGAGAGTGACCTAAGTGTTACGACCTAAGAGTCGAACGACCTAGCGTGGAAGCGGCCTAAAAGCCAAACGACCTAACGACCTAAGGTCATACGACCTAGCGACCTAAAGCCATACGACCTAACGACCTAAGGTCATACGACCTAGCGACCTAAAGCCCTACGACCTAGCGACCTAAGGTCCATACGACCTACGACCTAAGGTCCATACGACCTAACTCCGAAGACGTTAGAAATGGCCAGGACGACCTACGACCTAAGGTCCATACGACCTACGACCTAAGGCTCAACGACCTAATTCCGAGGCTAACGACCTAACGCTGCAGGGGGAATTTAAGGCCAGAAACGACCTACGACCTAAGGGTTAGGTCGCGAGCGACCTAACTCCGAACACACGAAAATGGCCAGAACGACCTAAGTGCAGAAAATTCACCAAAACGCTAAAAATTGGAGTTTTTCGCCAATCCAATCCAAACCAAATGCAAATGTGCATGCAAAAGGGATAGGGAATCATTCCCAACAGTCCAATATAGTTATAGACTAGATTTGTGAGATAAAAATCTCACCTTTGCACCAAATATCAATGAAAATGAAGTTTTAAGCAAGCAAGAATCAATCCTTCTTCTATCTAAGCACAAGAAGCTTGAATCCAATGTCTTCTTCTTGAATTTGGAGTAGAAAGATGGATTGCAATTGAATTTGAGTTTTGGAATTTTAATTTTCCATTCCCTCCACCATTAATGCCAAATCTTGATTAGTTAGAAAATTTATGAAGAGTGAGGAGAAGAGGGTTGGAACTTGGGCTTAATAGGCTAAACTAACCCAAAGTCCAAAGCGGGAAAAGTTAGTGAAATTTCACTAACTCCAAACCTATCGATGTTTATACTTAAAAAAGTTGTAAACGACATTTCGAACTCAATGGAAGTGGTCTCGAGTCCTAATTTGACCGTTTGCAAAAAGTAGCTTTTCGGACCAAAA
Source organism: Allium cepa (assembly GCA_030765085.1). Lineage (NCBI taxonomy): Eukaryota > Viridiplantae > Streptophyta > Magnoliopsida > Asparagales > Amaryllidaceae > Allium > Allium cepa. The sequence goes on along the minus strand of CM060942.1, from coordinate 105,026,390 downwards.
TCCGATTAACGAGTTAATATTTAAATAAAATATTTAAATACAAACTCGATAAATATGCGGGTTGTTACAATATATAAATAGGAAATAGAATTATACCCTTGTCGATGGTAGTATTTAAACTTCTTATCCCCCTTTGACATCGACAAAAATGAAACATAATATATATGAAATACTCACATATCTTATAAACGACAGTGAGAAGAACAGCAGAGATAATGTAGAATAGTTAACATACTACACTATTCCAAAAGAGACATAGAAGTTTAATTTTACAAATCAACACAGCTAGTATGAGCTCACCATATAAATACATATACAACAAAAAGCATATAACAATGAATGTTTTGAGATAAGAAAACAACCATACCACTACCTTAAAACTTTGTGCTTGACTCATCATCACTTTCTTCTTCATCGTCATCGTTATCATCATCATTGGTGCTGGAGCTAGAAGACGACTGAAAAGGGGCTGGATCAAAAGCTTCGGTAGAAGTCGAGGAAGAGCAACCAATACATTCCAATATTTTATTTAGAAAACCACGAATGGAGTCGATCCTTTTATCGATAAGTTCATAAGTCCCAAGATTTTGGATCCAAGCTCTTTAATTGTTGAAAATTCGGAATCAGGAAAAGAAATACCATAGTTTTGGAGAATTTTCGTTATATAAGCACCATAGTGAAAATTTTTATAACGATGATGGCGATTCACATCCATAAACTCTTCCATAATGACACAGCCCCAATCCACGGATTTTCTAGAGTATATAGCATAGAGATCTTGAAAGTTGCGCTTAATAACAACTTCATAGCTACTGGTTCGAGGTAAAACGGAGCGAATCAAAGCTCTATGAATGATACGGGCTTGTGGCCGAAGTTGAATAGAGGTGAGTTTAGTAATATCGTTAGAAAGAAAGTGGTGAGAAACTTCATCTCGTTCATCCAAGGATAGAGAGACCTCAATATTATCTAAATCGGTTCCGGTTGAAGGACATTGAAGGATTTCTCCAAGACGAACAAGTGGAAGGTAAATTTTAGAACCACAAACTATAGTCCAAATACAATCTTCACGATTGTGAGGATGGTGATGATCCAAATTCATGTTTGCATAAAAAAGCTTTACCAATAGATGACTAACTTTACATGATTGGCAGTAAATGAAAGAAGATATTCTAACTCATTAGAGCGAGCTACTTGTCGAATTTGATAAGGCTCAAATTCTTCAAATTTCATGAAGGCATTGGGAAAGAAGTTGGATCTATCCATTTGAGCAAACCATCATTTTTCCTCGTCATTTCAAAGCCATTGATCAATGTTAGGAGTGGATGAGAAAGTTGAAGCCCTAGATCTCTTTGGTCTTGGAGCCATTTGTAAAGATTTAATGATGAAGATTGAGTTTTAAAAAAAAATTGGTTTATGGTGAAATAAAAAGTACTGGCTTGTTGGAAATGGGATATAGAGGAGGATTCTAATGTTTTTAAGATGGTAGGTGGGGAGAAAAAAATATTGAAAAGCCCCTAAAATTTGAATCGACGGAACTTTTCAGACATCTAGATTTGGTATTTCAAACGTCTGAAATAAAAAAATTAAACAGAACACATGTAGTTAATTTTTGGGCATATTCAGACGTCTTTTTTAGATGTTTCAGACATTTGTATCTGAAGTCAAAAAATATATATTTGACAATATTCAGACGTTTGTTTTAACCATTTCAGACGCCTGAATTTCAAGAAAAATGTATTCCTGAGAATAAACATATTTATTAGAAAAGGGGAAATGCAGAAGTTGTTTATTAAAAAAATACAATTATAAGCACAAAAACAACATTTAAAATCAATCGATGATTTTGTGTCTACGATGAGGAAGAAGATTTTCTAGGAGTCTTAGGCTCTTCTGGTGCTATCTTCATCTTTCCTTTAGATGATTCCAAAGAATTCCAGTTACTGCCACGTTCCCATGAATTTGGAGATGCATGAGGCTGTTGCAGTGTCTGATTCCACGAATTGTGATGGGAAGATGATGTAAGTTGATGAACACTTGACGTAGATGAACCGCAAATTTTCCAACCAAGGTTCTGTAGAATTGGGAATTAACTTTTTGCTCATAGTACATTTCTCGTTGAATTCCCATCGATTCCTGTTGGTAATGATAATATCATCAATCTTTTGTTTGGTTTGCGGAGAACTGAAGAACAAGAAACGACGAGCTTTCTTCTTTTCTACAGTATGACCGGTATGATTATTTGGAGATACTTGTCGGGCAGGTTCATAACAGGGGGTTGGTTTTGGTAAATTAAATGAATAATCCAATGATCATGTAGAAAAATCTACAGAAGAAGGTTCTTCTGAAGCAGAACCATTCGACACCATAGAATAAAAGAAAATTACAAGTACGTTGGAAAGAAACATGGTTTTGTTAATAGTTGAAGATAGAATTACAAAACAGGAAAACTAATAGGAAAAATATAGTCAAGGGAGGATTTTATAGGTGAGAAGAAAAGATATATTGGAAAGTAAACTGGTGGATGAGAACTAATAATTAATAAGCACCAAAGATTTTAAAAATAGCAAACAAAAAATATGGATAATTTCTTTGCATGAAATGAATGGTTAAAAAAAAAGAAAAGGTATTCATACTGTAACATGCAAATTGGAACATAAATAACATTAAACTTGTACTTAAGATCAAGTAGAAAAAATAGTATGCTAGTAATAATATATCTCGAAAAATCAAATTATAAGTTTTTAAACGAGACGATTCCGAGTTCTCGTCTTAGTTTTATAAAAATATTTTCAGAAAGTGGTTTCGTAAAAATATTAGCCAAATGATTTTCGGATGAGAAAAAATTTAAATTTGTCATTCCTTTTTCAATACAATTACGAAGAAAATGATAACGAATATCAATATGTTTCATTCGTGAATGATTTACAAGATTTTTTGATAAATTAATAGCACTTGAGTTATCAAAATATATTGTTACATTTTTTAAATTTATATCAAAATCTCTAAGTGTCTGTTGCATGTAGATAACTTGAGCATAAGCTAATGCAGCAGAAATATATTCTGCTTCACATGTAGAAAGTGAAACGCAGTTTTGTTTCTTACTAAACCAAGAAACTAACGGGTTTCCAATAGTATGGCACGTACTGCTGGTACTTTTTCTATCTGTCTGAGATCCATCGAAATCCGCATCACTATATGATACTAATTCGAAAGGACACTCTTTTGGATAGAAAAGTCTAAAGTCCTTGGTATTACTAAGATAACTTAATATACGTTTGACAACTCTTAAATGTGATTTCTTTGGATTGGCTTGAAATCTAGCGCATAAACAAACACTCATCGTTATGTCAGGATGACTGGCCATTAAATATAGTAATGATCCAATCATACTTCGGTATAATTTTTAGTCAATGCTTTTATCATTTTCATCTCTATTGAGATGTGTGGTTGCACTCATAGGAGTCGGTTTGGTAGAAGTATTTTCCATTCCGAAGCTTTTGATTAAATTATTACAATATTTCTCTTGATTAATAAAATACCATTTTTTAATTATTTGATTTGTTAACCAAGAAAATTGATAATTCTCCGATGTAGGATATTTCAAATTCTTTGATCATAATATCGGAGAAGTCCTGGCATAATTTTTCATTGGTAGAACAAAAAATGATGTCATTAACATAAATTTGAACAATTAAATATGCCTTTTTGAATGTTTAATAAAAAATGTTTGATCAACCTTTCCAATTTGAAATCCAGATGATAGTAAATAGCTCTTAAGCCGTTTGTACCAAGCACATGGTGCTTGTTTCAAACCGTATAGAGCTTTCTTAAGTTTATAAACATGGTCTAGATATTTCTCATGGATAAATAAAGAAGGTTGTTCACCATACATGTTTTCTTTTATATAACCATTCAGAAAAGCACTTTTAACGTCCATTTGATAAAGTTTGAAATTATGAAAACATGCATAGGCCAATAAGATACGTATTGCTTCTAATCTAGCGACATGAGCAAACGTTTTTTCGTAGTCAATTCCTTCCTCTTGATTATAACCTTGAGGACTAACCTTGCTTTATTTCTAGTGATGTTACCTTGTTCGTCCGCCTTATTTTTATATACCCATTTTGTACCAATAACAGTTTGATCACTTAGTCTAGGAACTAACTCCCAAACTTCATTGCGTTCAAACTGATTAGCTCTTCTTGCATTGCGATTATCTAGTAGTCATCGGTAGATGCTTCTTTAGGGTTTTTGGGTTCGATATTGGAAAGAAATGCTATATGGCCTAGTTGATTTAATTGACTTCTGGTTCGAACGTTTGAAATAATTTCTCCAATAACAATTTGAAAAGGATGATCCCATAATATTTTTCTTGGAGATCTTAACTCATTGTTGTTATGATTAACATTTTCATCTTCTCTAGAATTATCAATTATGTTTTCATTATTTTCAAAATTTATGTTATCAATATTTGTGATATTATCTGGAAGTTCTTCATCATCTCTTATACTTGGTTTTTGTAGAAAATTTTCATCAAAAGATACATGAAGAATTTCCTCAACAGTATTAGTTCTTTTATTAAACACCCGATAAGCTTTGCTTCTATCTGAATATCCTAAAAAGATACCTTCACTGGATTTTGCATTGAATTTGCCAAGCTGGTCTTTGGTATTTAATATGAAACATTTTGATACAAAAACTTTAAAATAGGAAATATTTGGTTTTCTTCCATGAAAAAGTTCATATGAAGTATTTGTGGTAAGAGGTCATATAGAAACACGATTCAAAACATAACAAGAAGTTGCTACAGCTTCTGCCTAGAAATGTTTTGGAAGTGTGCTTCCATTTAAAAAAGTTCTTACACATTCCTATAATGTTCTATTTTTCCATTCTACAACTCCATTTTGTTGTGGAGTTCTAGAAAACGAGAAATTGTGAAAATTCCTTTCTTTTTACAGAAATGTTCAAAAGCTTCGTTTTCGAACTCTCCTCCATGATCACTTCTATTATTCTTTATTTTTAATCCTTTCAAATTTTGGATTCTTTTGACAAAAACTTTAAAATGGTCAAAAGTATCACTTTTATTTTTCGTAAATATGGTCCAAGTATATCTTGAAAAGTCATCTATAATTACAAAGACAAATCTACTATGATTTATGGATTGTACTTGAGTAGGACCAAATAAATCCATATGTAGTATTCAAGTGGTTGTAATGTAGAAATAACTTTCTTAGTAAAAGATGATTTAGTTAACTTTCCTAATTACATGCATCACAAATATGATCAACTTTAAAGTTTATTTTTTGTAACCCTTTCACTAAAATTTTAGAAAGTTTGTTTATAGCTTTGAAGTTAATATGACAGAATCTCTTGTGCCATAACCAAGAATCATTTTCTTTGGCTATTAAGCACATATCTGAATTATGATTAATTTTCATATTCAGAACGTATATGTTTCTATCTCTATTACCTTCAAAGATAAGATTTTCATTTTGATCATAAATACTACACTTATCCTAAAAAAAATGAGATTTTGAATCCTTTGTCACACAATTGGTTAATACTTAACAAATTATGCTTCAAGTTTTTTACAAGTAAAACATTGGAAATGAGAGGTAAATTAGATATACCGTAATTGCTCACATCGCCTTTGCCGATGATATAACCTTTGGAATTATCTCTAAATGTGACAGTGCCTCCATCTGAATATGTGGTATTTGTTAGCATATTTTTGTCTCCTGTTATGTGTTTTGAGCAACCACTGTCGAGTATCTATTTTCCTCTTTTCTTAAGTGGGACATGCAAAAAATAAAAGAATAACATTGGTACCCACTTTTTAATAGGGTCCTAAGAGTTAGGTCTTAGGAAACCAAACCCAAGAGGGTTCGATATTCCCTTTATATAAATAATTTTTATTTTTATGAACATTTTTCAAAAAGGACTCAATGTATTTATTCCTAATCAAACCGTTGTTTGTTTTAGGAACCCATATTTTTATGGTTTTTGAGTATTGATTCCTTTTTGGTTGAACTATGGTAGACTTAGGTTTAGAAATATTTCTCTTATTCTGCTTGGTTTTTGGTGGAGCTACCGATTTCTTAGTATAACCTAGTCCTTTATTAATTGAGACAGACCGAGAAGTTTCAATAATTTTAGATAAGTTTCCTCTGCCTTTATTAAAGTTAAACACATTTCTAGTAATATTATCTAACTTAGTTTTGAGACCAGCATTATCTAATTCAATCATTTTGACCTTGGTTTTTAGCTTACGATTTTCAGAGATAAGAGCATCATCCTTTTCCTGTTGAGTTTCGATTTCTTGACTCAATAAGCTAAGTTGAGAGTTATCATTAGAAAAAAATATCTCTAAGTTTTCCAAGTTCTTCTTCTAATATCTGCTTTTCGTTATTAAGCATATCTCTCTCGAATTCAGCTTTTTTCTGATTTTCTAGAGCCTCTTTATATTTTCTTTTGAGACTTTTTAAGTATCTAATAATTCAGAATTTATTTCAATCATGTCATCAAAAGTAAGATCGTTTACCTCATTATCAGTAGCCATGAAGCAAACATTTGCTTATTTATTTTCACTATCATACTACTTTCAGAAGACAAAGACTTTGAGTCATCCCATGTCATCGAGAATGCCTTCTTTTTGAATTTGTCCTTTCTATATTTATTTTGTTTTCCCTTCCTTTGTTCTGGACATTCTTTTTGCATATGACCCTTCTTATGGCAATTAAAGTGTAACGACCCACTATTTTGGACCATTCAAATCGACAATAAACCATACATATCCGACTTGATTAATTCAAAATACCGAATTGTTAATTTAATTTGACAAACGTAACATATATAGTAAATAAATCAGTCACAGATCACAGACACAGAGTATTAAAATGCAGCGGAATAGATAAGGAATAGTAGTTCATGGAGCTACTATATACATCAGGGTTAGAAATAAAATACATCAGAATACCCCAGATGCAGTGAAGTCTCCAGTACGAGCAGATGACTGAAAGGATAGATAGCTGGATCTTCAAGCAAAGCTCCAACTTCGAAGGTGAGTCTCAAATGCTGTATCACTCAGTCTGACCCGAGCGTAAAGCAAAACACAAAACACTCGAGTCAGGATTAACATTCTTATATCAATAAATCCAACTCAAGTGAAATATCAACTGAAATACAAATAACTTAAAGGATGTTTGGAATAACCATCCTCTAAGGGTCCATGGAACTATCTACAGGGTAGAAATATACACTATAATACCGTGGTTCTTTCATCTTAATTTATACCTCAAAATCAAATATCATTTCACTTTAAATATAGCTATTTTCCCAAAATAGTATTTAGATATATTAAATAATTTATACCGTAAAATATTTTCAGTTCCCTCAACTTAACAAATTGTTTCAACATCAACCCGACCTTCCCATTTAAATTAAATTCAATCTCAATTTATCAATTTAAATTCAACTCAATTCCTAAAATAACCACTTTAATTTTATCGATCTCAAATTCGGATTTGTAATCACAAAATACCCCTTTATATTCAATATTTTTAAACCTTTAAGTATTCAACGTTTCAACTAAATTTTTATTCAATTTAGTTTTCTAAATAATAAATTCGAATTTAGTTCAACCTAAATTTTCATTTTAATTTAATTTAGTTTCTAAATAACAAATTCGACTATATTGATTTCAAATACAGATCCGAATCTCAAATTTAAACCATTTAAATTCCAATATAGTTTAAGGCTTAAAAAATTTAAATGTTCAATTTAACCGTTTCATATAGATCTCGATTTAACCTCATTATTATTTAGTCTTGAAATACTTCCTCATTTGATTCAAGATTATTTAATTGACCTTAAATTCCATTTTTCTCAATATTTTCTTTAATTTACTTAAACGTGAAATATGCATTTAATCGCTTAAATAAAAAATCCAGTTATAAAATCCTACATTTTTAAAATTTCTCATTTAAAAATTTTAGATCGATTTAATTAAATAAAACCTTATTTAGATACCATTTAATAAACTCGAATTTATCTCCCCATCTTAATTTATCCCAATTATTTCAAAAATCTATTTGAAATATAATTTACATAAATATTAACATAGTTTATGTATTAAATCAAACTTAATTAAATTAAATATTAAATCTATATATATAGAAATTTAAGAATTAACATTTATTAAGACCATATATTTCTTTCCAAACAAAGAATTTATTTCCAAAATATTTATATATGAACCACGGTGTCTATATATATTCCTTATCATCTGGTCAAGTGTTACGGATATTTATCATTTAAATCCGTACACTAAATATATACGGATGGATATCATTCCAATCCGAAATCCCAAATTTAATTAAATGAAAATCGCTTGGGTCTATCATTTCAACCCATAACGAAATTCTCCTATTCTAAAGTCTGTTTGGGTATGTATCATTTCAACCCATAGTGAATTCTAAACTACAGGGAACTTGCAGAGTGATAACAGATAACAAAAATATAGCAGGATATGATAATAATATACAACAGGAATATATCGTCGGTAATTAAATAAAGTATAAACAATAGGATATGGTGTCATATCCCGTAGGTGAACAGATACAGGTAATAGCATAAATATAACAATTTAAATAACTACAACAACATATTTCAATTGTCGTTTCAATTGAAATCAAATTTAATAAATAAAAGAATGTTAATCGTGAGTGATTGCTCACCTTTCGAGCCTAGAGGAAAGGGCGGAATGAGAAGAGATACGAATCCAAGCACAGATTTCGAAGCAACGCAATATTGGCAAGAATTTTAACGATCAAAGCTGATAAAGAGGAATTGACGAAACTCAAATTAGAGTTGGGTCGATTGAAGATAAATAGGATAAGTGAGCTATATATAACCATATACAAATAAAACTGTATTCTAAATTTAGACATATATTAAATTAAATATATATTTTCAAAAACCATTGGTGTAAACAAAACATATCTATATGTAGTATAGTTTAAAATAATGTATATGTTTAAACCTATATACAAACAAATATCCAACACCATTTAAAAATTTAAATCTTTATAAAGTAACCCTTGTAAATAAAATATTAAAATCAATATTAAAACATATTCTAAATTTAATATACATACATTCCAAATCATTGTTTTCAACAAAACGTATATACACTAAAATCAGACATGTATGCAATATATATGTTGAAATAATACTAATTAAAATATAAATACATATATATATATATAATGCATGTTTATTTGCAACGTATCAACTACCACATATATTATACTTTTAAATTTAATATATCTTAAAAATATAATCTGTACCAACTTTTATACTTAAGATAATTTATATTATACATACTGTAACTTATATAACCCAACTTATATAAACAGACCGAATCAACAATTTATACTTATGTAAACATAAACATAACGCATAAAAGAAAAATCAAGGCACGTCCTGACATATTATAGTTTACGTCAAAACAAATGGAACTAATATTATAACTTGTAAAATATATACAAACATAAAACATACCCATACTTGAATAAGGATATGTATCCACTATATGTAGATACGCAGTCGAAGCAGTAGAGTGAGATGGTGAGCGGACGTTGGAGGTGGAGCGAGTAGCTTCTCAACATTTTTTTCGTTTGGGTCTGAAAGAAGAAAAGAAGGGGAGGAGGAATGTAATGGCAGAGAGAAAATGAACAGGGGAGACAAAAAAGAACAATGATGCAGATAGAAGAGAATGGAATATATATATAAGTATGAATTGGAATCCAAGAGACTGGAGCAGCCGATAAAAAAAAGGCCACAAAAGTAACGTTCAAATTAATTAACCCAACGTAAAGCAATAAATTATGGACCGTTTGATTTAAAAAAAATCAATGCAAACATACGTTTGCTTTTCTCAACGGTTATAAAACAATGCGTAGGGCCTAAGGTTAGGAATGAAAAAGGAAATCAACGTACCATCAATAGATTAAGGTGAAAAAAGGCAGGGAGCAATCAAAAATCAAAATTTCCAATTTGATACGTTCGAATTAAAGAATAGAATGTTTGTACTGAATTGGGAATAGTTACAATCCCTTTTATTTCGGAGTTATGAAATTTATTAAAGCAATTTATTTTATGGCAAGAAATCTCATTTTCCTATAAACGGGAAATTTAGGGACGTTTATAGTGTTTATAGGAGCTATATTTTCGTTGCTTTGTGCGCAAGGAAATAATAAGATGCGCAATCGAAGCATGCAAGTTTTATGGTCAAGGAATTTCGTTTGTTTGCAAATCAATAAGTAGAGAAAACGGCAAGTCACATTTTAAAATAAATGATTTTAATGCAATAAAAAGGTGCGTGGGTTTTTATTACTTGGATTATGGGAAAAAAGGTAGAAAATAATTGAACATTCCGAACATGTTATAAAATAGGAAGCTGCATGATTTTTTTCTTTTGAGATTTAGTAATTTCGTTCACACAGGTAAGGGATAAGTTGCTTCCATTTAATGTTTATTAACAGAGCTAAAAATGAGGTGAAGTAATAATGCAACGTTTCCAGTATTTAGGTGAAGCTTGCAAAAATTTTGAGTAACCAAAACAGGGATGCAAGCACTTGATTTGTTGATTGGATTTTAAAGGCGGCAAGCAATTATTTTATCCTTGAACGGAATAGAATTTTGGACAAATTTATTGCAACGTGTTTAAATGAGAGAATTGGCCTTTGATAGCTGAGGAAACGGAATGTTATTTGATTTCGAACGTTACCTTATCTTATAATAACTTGCGTGAATTTAGAGTAGCGAAGTGGCAATAAATTTCGTACGTGAGTGCGTTGGTTCAGGGAAAGAAAAAGGCAAGCACTAAATATTCAGATGGCGTTGATTTAAGTGGAAGAAAACGTCACTAATTTATGGTTTGAACGTTTTTAAACAATGTGTTTTATTTCTATTAGATAAAAGGAGGTAACGGAAAGAGAAAATTTATTTCTTTCCCTCTTAAAAGAATGCACGCCTACTTGTATATTTATTTATGTAGTTAAGGTAAAATTTTATTTCCTTTCGTAATATTTATCTTTTTCTTTAAAAAGTATACAACAAATATCAGTAGAACAACCGCAAAATAAGTATTGTTCATATATATATTGCGGTGTGAATTTTAAAAATGCGTAGAACCTATGAAATAATATACACCCAAAATTAATGCAAAAGTAACGCTTTTTAATTAATATGATTTTCTATTTTATACGTTATTTATTAAATATCGTACCCTTTAAATGCGTAATTTAACAGTTTCCTTGTACACTATAAGTCTTCTTCAAATTTATTACTTGAATAAAAGATAGAATTATGATTACCTTCTTCTCTTATTACTATTACCATTTACAAAGTGATTTATTATTCAAATGGATAAAATATTACCAATTTTTTTTAAAGCAAGTAGATAATCCAATCCTTTTATTAAAATTCCAAGTAGAGTTATCCTTTAAACAAAGTTAAATTTTTTTTCAGAACTTCCATTTTATACTTAAAATTTTGGGAAAAGATTTAATCAAATTAAAAATATATATATCAAAACAAATTTCAAGGTTTTATAAATAAAAGAATAAAGTGCTAGAAAAGTAGGGCTGTTACACTCTCCCCCACTCAGAACTTTTCGTCCTCGAAAAGGAACGAAAGAAGGAAAACAAAGGAAGATAAGATAGTAAAGCAAATATTTAAAAAGGATATATCCAACAAGGAAGGAAGGTAGATTTGGAAAACAAAATCAAGGTGAATAACTAAACTGAGCAGATAAGGTAGATGCAAGGAATAGTATCGGGCACGGATAATTAATCTAGAACCATAAGAATTTAAATTTCAAATATTAATTACAAATTTCTTTGTTGGGGAAAATACCTTTATAATAAATAACTTTATAATAATACTTTTATAATAAAATACTATTATATCGAAATAAATTTTCCTTTTGAAAATACTTTTATGACTCGATGTTTCAACAAGTTTATCCTCGTTCTTGCAGACTCTGGCCATGCGTTGATCAGGCGCAAAGCTAGAATTCTTCAAGTACTTGGTAGACCCGTTTCAACACCCAGTGAAAATACTTGAAAACCTTTAAAAACAGATATGGAAAGTACAATCCAAACAAACAACCAAACCAAAACCTTTGTCCAACCATGGTTCGCAGATACACAATGGTTACGCCTGGGTCCCCCAGGAAACAATCCATATCCGTAAGCTTTCTCAGCCCTGCGAGTTACGCCATGATGACTAGTAGAATGCAGGATACACAATGGTTACCTGGATCCCCCAGGAAACAATCCGTACCCCTAGGCAAGACTCAGCCAGGCACTTGCGCTACTATTCGCGACCTACACAGATTGTAGGATACACAATGGTTACGCCTGGATCCCCCAGGAAACAATCCGTACCCCTAGGCAAGACTCAGCCAGGCAATTGCGCTATGCATTCACGAGAGAAAAAAAACCCATGGGTTACGCCACGGTGGGAACACTCGAGTATTACATCCGAAAAACCAAAAATCAGAAAGAATATATCGATAGAATGAATCCACGATGTGGCCACAAAGCGGATATCAAGCAGCAAGCACTTTCCATATCTTTACTTCGAAAATATATATCATATAGTACCTTTTCAAATTACTTTCAAATATCGTACTTATATAAAGTCCATATACATATTTTTCCCAAATCGAATACTTTCCAAATCAATAGTAGATCAAATCATACTTATATAGACTTCGATTATATAAAATCTCTTTCCAAATTGAGTACCTTTCAAATCAATAGATTTCAAATCAACTTCATACTTATACAATCCATTTTATATAAGTTCGACCACTCCCAAATCAAGTGCTTAATAATATAAGGTTCTTAAATTTCAAATCATTTCAATATCAATTCAGTTTCAAAATCATATATGATTTCACCCAATTTTCTTCCAAATTAAATATCTAAATTTCAAAGTTCCCAAAATAATAGGTTTAGAAAATTATCCCATTTTCCAAATTAAAATAATTCAAGTCAAACAAATTCATTTCCAAAATCACCATAGAAGTACTGGTTTTTAATTCCAATTTAATTTCAAAACCAAATATTTTCCCAAAATCAATTATACTCAAAATGGTTTCCAAATTTATAATTATCCCTTTTTTAAAACTTTTAGACTATCTATTTCTATGTGAAATATCCAATTTACCTTTCTGAAAACCATTATTCAACTTTTTTTTTTAAAACATTTCAAAACTAAATTTATATTCTTTATCAAACATTTAATACTCTTCGAAATTTCTTGGCTGTGAAAATTTAATCTCGATTTGGAAGTGTTCGAACATTCAAAATAGTTAGGAAATCAAATTTTCAATTCAAGAGTTGAAAATCAACAATAAATCAACAAATCAATTATTAAATCCGAAACTCGAGGACTGAACACCGGTCTCATTTTAAATTATTTCAAATATATACTTATATCTTTCTAAAATATCAAATTATACTTCGGAATTTGAAATCAAAACGGTTTTACAAAATCACTTGCATAGCGAAGCTATTAAAGTGGCCTCTCCCCCATTATGAAACTCGAAAATCAATGTCGATGATGCGTGCACTCATCACCAAAATTATTTTCCAACGACATACGTGAGTTCTGGACTTCTATTTTCTTGAAAACTTCTTTGAAATTTCTTCAAAATTATTGGAACTCATTTGAAACATTTCTTATTCGGAAAAATACCTTTAAATCGTATTATTTTTATATATTTTCCAAAATCTTAAATCCAATTTCAAAATACCGGAATTCAATTCTCGAATTTCAAATTTAACCCTTCGGTTGTAAATCATTTTTATATAAATAAATTTCTTACAAGTTTTCAAATTTTCAAATCCTTTCAAAACTTTTATACATATAGAATAACATTTCTTATTTGTTTTATATATAGGTATATAATCCTTATCGAAAACAATTTCTTTTTATATATAGAATAAAATCATAGTTATCAAAATAATAATTTCGGTACAAAACAATTTCAAAAATACAACATACTCGATTTTTCAGTGGGTGGTTTAAGAATGGATTTCAAAACAAAGGTAGAGATTTAAATTAGAAGACTCTAACCAATAGAATCCTGATTCGAAGATAGACTCGATCGAAGATGATTAAATTACAAAATAGGAGATGGATATACTTCTATAAATCACGGGCGACCTTAATCGGGTCAATCATGCATTTAGCAATATGATGGATGCAGAATTCTAAGGCAAATCGACATTCGATCGCTAGAGATAGAATTTGGAATAACAGGAGATAGTAGCATCTAAACCGAGGATACAAAAATCTTCGGTGAATCGACGCCAATTGTAAAGGAGTTTTCATCCCCATTTACAAATCATTTAGTGGAGTTACTGGATACTCCAGAATCAAAAGAATATAAATAGAGGGAGACAAGAATGAATTTTGGAACCGAGGGACATTCCAAAATTCAAAGGAAATCGAGTCAGAAAGGAAGAGATTCAACTCGAGCGAAAGTGATTCTATTAATAAATTTACCATATATGCTAAGTTTTGCCAAGAGCCAAAGCTCTGATACCAACTGTAATGACCCGCTATTTTGGACCATTCAAATCGACAATAAACCATACATATCCGACTTGAATAATTCAAAATACCGAATTGTTAATTTAATTTGGCAAACGTAACATATATAGTAAATAAATCAATCACAGATCACAGACACAGAGTAATAAAATGCAGCGGAATAGATAAGGAATAGTAGTTCATGAAGCTACTATATACATCAGGGTTAGAAATAAAATACATCAGAATACCCCAGATGCAGTGAAGTCTCCAGTACGAGCAGATGACTGAAAGGATAGATAGCTGGATCTTCAAGCAAAGCTCCAACTTCGAAGGTGAGTCTCAAATGCTGTATCACTCAGTCTGACCCGAGCGTAAAGCAAAACACAAAACACTCGAGTCAGGATTAACATTCTTATATCAATAAATCCAACTCAAGTGAAATATCAACTGAAATACAAATAACTTAAAGGATGTTTGGAATAACCATCCTCTAAGGGTCCATGGAACTATCTACAGGGTAGAAATATACACTATAACATCGTGGTTCTTTCATCTTAATTTATACCTCAAAATCAAATATCATTTCACTTTAAATATAGCTATTTTCCCAAAATAGTATTTAGATATATTAAATAATTTATACCGTAAAATATTTTCAGTTCCCTCAACTTAACAAATTGTTTCAACATCAACCCGACCTTCCCATTTAAATTAAATTCAATCTCAATTTATCAATTTAAATTCAACTCAATTCCTAAAATAACCACTTTAATTTTATCGATCTCAAATTCGGATTTGTAATCACAAAATACCCCTTTATATTCAATATTTTTAAACCTTTAAGTATTCAACGTTTCGACTAAATTTTTATTCAATTTAGTTTTCTAAATAATAAATTCGAATTTAGTTCAACCTAAATTTTCTTTTTAATTTAATTTAGTTTCTAAATAACAAATTCAACTATATTGATTTCAAATACAGATCCGAATCTCAAATTTAAACCATTTAAATTCCAATATAGTTTAAGGCTTAAAAAATTTAAATGTTCAATTTAACCGTTTCATATAGATCTCGATTTAACCTCATTATTATTTAGTCTTGAAATACTTCCTCATTTGATTCAAGATTATTTAATTGACCTTAACTTCCATTTTTTTCAATATTTTCTTTAATTTACTTAAACGTGAAATATGCATTTAATCGCTTAAATAAAAAATCCAGTTATAAAATCCTACATTTTTAAAATTTCTCATTTAAAAATTTTAGATCGATTTAATTAAATAAATCCTTATTTAGATACCATTTAATAAACTCGAATTTATCTCCCCATCTTAATTTATCCCAATTATTTCAAAAATCTATTTGAAATATAATTTACATAAATATTAACATAGTTTATGTATTAAATCAAACTTAATTAAATTAAATATTAAATCTATATATATAGAAATTTAAGAATTAACATTTATTAAGACCATATTTCTTTCCAAACAAAGAATTTATTTCCAAAATATTTATATATGAACCACGGTGTCTATATATATTCCTTATCATCTGGTCAAGTGTTACGGATATTTATCATTTAAATCCGTACACTAAATATATACGGATGGATATCATTCCAATCCGAAATCCCAAATTTAATTAAATGAAAATCGCTTGGGTCTATCATTTCAACCCATAACGAAATTCTCCTATTCTAAAGTCTGTTCGGGTATGTATCATTTCAACCCATAGTGAATTTTAAACTACAGGGAACTTGCAAAGTGATAACAGATAACAAAAATATAGCAGGATATGATAATAATATACAACAGGAATATATCATCAGTAATTAAATAAAGTATAAACAATAGGATATGGTGTCATATCCCGTAGGTGAACAGATACAGGTAATAGCATAAATATAACAATTTAAATAACTACAACAACATATTTCAATTGTCGTTTCAATTGAAATCAAATTTAATAAATAAAAGAATGTTAATCGTGAGTGATTGCTCACCTTTCGAGCCTAGAGGAAAGGGCGGAATGAGAAGAGATACGAATCCAAGCACAGATTTCGAAGCAACGCAATATTGGCAAGAATTTTAACGATCAAAGCTGATAAAGAGGAATTGACGAAACTCAAATCAGAGTTGGGTCGATTGAAGATAAATAGGATAAGTGAGATATATATAACCATATACAAAGAAAACTGTATTCTAAATTTAGACATATATTAAATTAAATATATATTTTCAAAAACCATTGGTGTAAACAAAACATATCTATATGTAGTATAGTTTAAAATAATGTATATGTTTAAACCTATATACAAACAAATATCCAACACCATTTAAAAATTTAAATCTTTATAAAGTAACCCTTGTAAATAAAATATTAAAATCAATATTAAAACATATTCTAAATTTAATATACATACATTCCAAATCATTGTTTTCAACAAAACGTATATACACTAAAATCAGACATGTATGCAATATATATGTTGAAATAATACTAATTAAAATATAAATACATATATATAATGCATGTTTATTTGCAACGTATCAACTACCACATATATTATACTTTTAAATTTAATATATCTTAAAAATATAAACTGTACCAACTTTTATACTTAAGATAATTTATATTATACATACTGTAACTTATATAACCCAACTTATATAAACAGACCGAATCAACAATTTATACTTTTGTAAACATAAACATAACGCATAAAAGAAAAATCAAGGCACGTCCTGACATATTATAGTTTACGTCAAAACAAATGGAACTAATATTATAACTTGTAAAATATATATAAACATAAAACATACCCATACTTGAATAAGGATATGTATCCACTATATGTAGATACGCAGCCAAAGCAGTAGAGTGAGATGGTGAGCGGACGTTGGAGGTAGAGCGAGTAGCTTCTCAACATTTTTTTTCGTTTGGGTCTGAAAGAAGAAAAGAAGGGGAGGAGGAATGTAATGGAAGAGAGAAAATGAACAGGGGAGACAAAAAAGAACAATGATGCAGATAGAAGAGAATGGAATATATATATAAGTATGAATTGGAATCCAAGGGACTGGAGCAGCCGATAAAAAAAAGGCCACAAAAGTAACGTTCAAATTAATTAACCCAACGTAAAGCAATAAATTATGGACCGTTTGATTTAAAAAAAATCAATGCAAACATACGTTTGCTTTTCTCAACGGTTATAAAACAATGCGTAGGGCCTAAGGTTAGGAATGAAAAAGGAAATCAACGTACCATCAATAGATTAAGGTGAAAAAAGGCAGGGAGTAATCAAAAATCAAAATTTCCAATTTGATACGTTCGAATTAAAGAATAGAATGTTTGTACTGAATTGGGAATAGTTACAATCCCTTAAATTTCGGAGTTATGAAATTTATTAAAGCAATTTATTTTATGGCAAGAAATCTCATTTTCCTATAAACGGGAAATCTAGGGACGTTTATAGTGTTTATAGGAGCTATATTTTCCTTGCTTTATGCGCAAGGAAATAATAAGATGCGCAATCGAAGCATGCAAGTTTTATGGTCAAGGAATTTCGTATGTTTGCAAATCAATAAGTAGAGAAAACGGCAAGTCACATTTTAAAATAAATGATTTCAATGCAATAAAAAGGTGCGTGGGTTTTTATTACTTGGATTATGGGAAAAAAGGTAGAAAATAATTGAACATTCCGAACATGTTATAAAATAGGAAGCTGCATGATTTTTTTCTTTTGAGATTTAGTAATTTCGTTCACACAGGTAAGGGATAAGTTGCTTCCATTTAATGTTTATTAACAGAGCTAAAAATGAGGTGAAGTAATAATGCAACGTTTCCAGTATCTGGGTGAAGCTTGCGAAAATTTTGAGTAACCAAAACAGGGAAGCAAGCATTTGATTTGTTGATTGGATTTTAAAGGCGGCAAGCAATTGTTATATCCTTGAACGGAATAGAATTTTGGACAAATTTATTGCAACATGTTTAAATGAGAGAATTGGCCTTTGATAGCTGAGGAAACAGAATGTTATTTGATTTCGAACGTTACCTTATCTTATAATAACTTGCGTGAATTTAGAGTAGCGAAGTGGCAATAAATTTCGTACGTGAGTGCGTTGGTTCAGGGAAAGAAAAAGGCAAGCACTAAATATTTAGATGGCGTTGATTTAAGTGGAAGGAAACGTCACTAATTTATGGTTTGAACGTTTTTAAACAATGTGTTTTATTTCTATTAGATAAAAGGAGGTAACGGAAAGAGAAAATTTATTTCTTTCCCTCTTAAAAGAATGCACGCCTACATGTATATTTATTTATGTAGTTAAGGTAAAATTTTATTTCCTTTCGTAATATTTATCTTTTTCTTTAAAAAGTATACAACAAATATCAGTAGAACAACCGCAAAATAAGTATTGTTCATATATATATATTGCGGTGTGAATTTTAAAAATGCGTAGAACCTATGAAATAATATACACCCAAAATTAATGCAAAAGTAACGCTTTTTAATTAATATGATTTTCTATTTTATACGTTATTTATTAAATATCGTACCCTTTAAATGCGTAATTTAACAGTTTCCTTGTACACTATAAATTTTCTTCAAATTTATTACTTGAATAAAAGATAGAATTATGATTACCTTCTTCTCTTATTACTATTACCATTTACAAAGTGATTTATTATTCAAATGGACAAAATATTACCAATTTTTTTTAAAGCAAGTAGATAATCCAATCCTTTTATTAAAATTCCAAGTAGAGTTATCCTTTAAACAAAGTTAAAAAATTTCAGAACTTCCATTTTATACTTAGAATTTTGGAAAAAGATTTAATCAAATTAAAAATATATATATCAAAACAAATTTCAAGGTTTTATAAATAAAAGAATAAAGTGCTGGAAAAGTAGGGCTGTTACATAAAGCATTCTAGTACTAAGGATGATGGCTTATTGTTGAAGTTTCTTTTGCCATTATTTCGATTTCTATTTCTGTACTTCAAAATTTTCTTAAAATTTTTAGCTATGAAAGCTAAATCTTCATCCTCTATATTCGATTCCTCTTATTCCGCATGAAATGCCATATTTTTCTTGTCTTGTGCTTGATTATGGACTCATCTTGCTTCATTCTGAAATTTTGAAATCGACTCTTGAGCATAGATATTTTGCTTTGTTTAACTTTGCTAATTCCTTCATGAGTAAATTTAAGTGTTTTTCATATTTGATATGCAGTGTTACATGTGCTAACTTGGTTAAATTCATTTTTATCCAATGCACAAAACAACATATTCATTGCTTTAGCGTTAGCAGTAGCATCTTATTTTTGTGTAGCTGTCCATGTAGAATATTCAGTAGTAGATGTAGTATATTCTGCTTGTGTAATATTGCATGCATCAAAACTATTGGCTTGCATATAAATATGCATTCATGTTGCCCAATAGTTGTAATTCATGTCATTGAATAGTGGAGGTCGTGTTGTAGTTTGGCCTTCTACAAAACTGGTGGTTAGTGATAGTGCTAGTGCTGGTGTTGTTTTCCATATAAACAAATATCAAATAACTGTGTAACAGTTATAAGATGCCTGCTCTGATACCAAATGAAAAGACAGTGCGGATCGTGTTATATGGAATTATACTATACTAATGCGGAAATAAACTAAGTTATTACGGCAACATGAATAAGTAAAATAAAACAAGCACACTAGGAATTTTTATACTAGTTCGGAGCACCGTCCTACGTCCAGTCCCAGACTCCTTCTGGAATTTCACTAAAACAATAACCCTCACTTAAGCCTGAGGAACAGGTCTATACAACCCTTGAGCAGCCAAACAGGGACCTGAGCAGCAGAACAGGATTTCGCCTCAACAGCCGAAGAGGACTTCACACGCCTAAGCAGCAGAACAGGACTTTTAAAAATAAAGTTTTCTTGACTCTATGTGTTCTTTAATAACACGAATTTGTCAATTATAGTACACCCTTCTTATAATATTCTCCTTTATGATGTATATACGAATACGTGAAGAATAAGGAAGTAATAGAATGAATTTGTATGAAATTGAATGCACAAGAGTATTAGAATAAAAGAATATGAGAGCAGAGTAAGAATATATTAAATTAAGTTATGGAAACATGATTCTAATGTGTTTATATAGATTATAAATAGGTGCACATGTTCGTGAAGAGTTATCATGAAGATATATGGTCATATATATTGAAATGAGGAATGCATCTCTTCACGAACGAAAGTGCCTATTTAAAAATATAGCCGTTATAGATATTCAAACTTCTGAATTGAATAATTTAGACTTCTGAAATTGCACGGGCACCAACCAGAAAGGAAATAGGCTAAAAATAACCATTTTCAGGTGTCTGAAATGAACAATTCAGACGTCTGAACATTGTACTAAACAATATTCATTTTTCCAGATTCAGACGTCTGATTTGGTACATTCAAACGTCTGATGTAAACAAAAAATGAGAATATGCAAAGATTATTAGTGTATGCTAATGAAATGAAAACGTGTCAATGTATATGTGTGTGTGTATATATATATATATATATATATATATATCATACAGGATAGATTTTAGCATGAGTAAACTCTAGACATAGACTCGATACATACTTATATAAGTTTTGAAGCTTATTTGAATCAGATCTTGATTAATCCCTGCAAAAACAAATTAGTATATAATAATGACTTGTATAGTCGTCATAGTCAAAATATCGTAATTATGAAATATCGTAAATATGAAGTTTCAACAAACTCAAGTAAAATATTAACAAAAATATAAAGTAACTTAAAGGATGTTTGGGATTCCACCCTTTAAGGATCTGTTAAACTATCTACACACGTAGTACAATACGGTACATAGATAATGTATATAGTAAAGTAAACTATTAAAATAGCGTTAAGGCGTTACCCATATCTCCCTTAACACATTTTATATAGTGTCGTAGTCTATACAGTACTGTAAACTCCACCAAACCGGTGGGCTATCAGGGAGCACTCCATAGGTATGACACAAACCAAATTCGTATAAGGCGCGATAAGGCATGTAACAAGGCACACGAGGCAATGCCAGGGTAGGATTCTACCGTTTGCACTCTTGGACTGGTGGTAACGTATAGCAGCGACTACCGCCCACCTCAAGACACACCCCAAATCAAAGATGCACCCAGTTAAATCACAAAGTAATAGAATGGTATCAAAGAAATGTTCTTGATCGGAGGAGTGACCTCACTTAGCCCAGTATAGCTCCTGTTTTAGCCACATCAAGCTGACTCATGGGAGTCAGTGCTACGTTAATACCTCAGATAGAATCGTCGCGAAACCATCCTACTTCATTCTGGAATCTCCACCACGTACAAAGTAGTTAAAGTGGTTTTCGGTATTAGCAGAGAGCATGACAGTATCCGATCCCGGTCTCTTTCAACCAAACTCTTATTTCACACCGTGGCCATTTATATTTCAAACAGTTTATACATCATATCAAATGTCATATTCTTTTCAAAATCATATCACTATTGAAATAATATTCACTTTCGAAATCATATTCATTTCTAAACTCATAACCATAAAATAGTTTAAATATTGAAAATAGTTTATGTATTGAAAAATTTATAAATTAAAATAGTTATATTTAAAAATAGTATATATATTAAAATAATTTCAAATTAGAACTGTTTCTTCCAATTTTACAAATCAATTCAAATCAACTTTTAGTTCCAAATTCAACTCAAATCAAATCTCAGTTCAACAAATTCAAATTCTCATTAAAACCATTTTTAATTTATCGATTTCGAATCTAGATTTGAACTACCAATTTAAACCATTTCAAATTCAATAGGTTCAAAGTTTAAGTATTCAAACAATTTATAATAACTCAATTTGATAAATTCCATTTATATTTCAAATTTTCAACTATAATTTTATTTAAATATGAAATATTCACTTAATCAATTTAATAACATTTAAATAAAATCACTAAAATTACAAATTTAAATCAATATTAAATATTCAATTTCAATTATATTTAATTTGAAACTATTCACTTAATCACCTTTTTATAAATATTTAAATAAAATATCATATTATAAATTTAAAATTGAAATTAAATAATCAATTACAATTTTATTTAAATTTGAAATATTCATTAACTCAATCTTATCAAAATCAAGTTATTAAGTCATGAAATCATATCTTAAAAATCTTAAAATCAAAGTTTCAAATCAATACTTATTTAAATTCAACTCTTAAACCTATTATATTACAAATAAAATTTATTTATCTTTCCAACTTTAATTTATTTAATTATTATAAAAGTCTATTTTAAATATTAATATAAGTTGTAAATAAATATTTAAGACATATTATATACTAGTTGAATTAAATTCTTATTAAATTTTATTATATCAATTATTAAATTAAAATCTTATTATCATTAAATCTATTATAAATCTTATTTTATATATTTAAAAATGATAAATTTATAAGTAACATTTTATAATTTAAATTTTTAAACATTACTTATAATTTTAAAATTTCCAAAACATATAATTTTAAAAGTCTAAATTTTACTCGTATAATAAAATAAATATTTATATTAAAATTCAAAATCAGTATTTATTAAAAACCATATATTTCCTTTCAAACTTTGGAAATTATTTTAAAAATATAAACCAACGGTGTCCATATATAATTTTCTATCCTATGGTCAAGTGATATGGATATTTATCATTTAAATCCGCAATTCAAATTTAATATTTACGGGTATATATCATTTCAACCCTCAATCCTAAAATTCAAGAGCAATAAAAATCGCTTGGGTTTATCATTTCAACCCATAATGATTTTTCTCTATTCTAGAATACCGTTCAGGTATGTATCATTTCAACCCATAGGGATTTCTAAACCAACAGGGAACATACAGAGTGAGAACAATACGATATAACGTATCAACAACATGCCTATATCAGTAACAAATTTAAATATAACATATACAGTAAGTTATGGTGTTATATGTCATAGGTAAACAATCACAGATAATGACATATCATATTTAACAATTAAATAACTTAACTATTCAAATTTAACAACATATTTCAATCGTCATTTCATGTGAATTAAATTTAATAAATAGAAGAATGTTAATCGTGTGTGATTTCTCACCTTTCGTGGCAATGGAAACACGACGATGAAGAACAATGCAATGGACACGGGAACGAAGCAAGTATAACAAGTCAATGATCTGCTACAAGCACAAAAGTAGATTTAGCCCAAGAATTCAATGAAAACAAATATATAAACATATGCGATATACACACACCTGTTTTATAGATACTGGTAGGGAACCAATGTTGTAAAGGCCCACAAATCCTTACCCCTTTTGAGCTGTCAAAATTCCACAACAATTCAGCCCGAAGTGGAACAAATGTACGAGTCTTCGTGTTTAAAGAAGAAAGAGGTAGAAGAAGAAAAGAAAACAATAACAGAATCTCACATATCGCAGCGGAACAAATATGATAGATAAATGAATATCTTTAAAACAAAGAACTATATCAGTTGTTACATTACATCACATTACATTATCAGAGTGTTACAACAACAAAACAGCGGAAAAGAATCTAACATATACTAGTGGTACGCTTCGCCATCCATCTTGCTCCTAATTTCCACAGCATCTCCTTTCTAACTTCGCTCCAAAATAATGATAACCTGACTCTAGGCTGCCCGTGTGGAAAAATTGTGGGCACCCAGAGTTTAGAAAGGGAACAATAAACTCCAGATCAGTCATGGGACCAGTTTGTGAGGCTCGATGAGGTCTCGTCCACAAAGCTATGCTTTCACAAAGCCATGATTTGATCAACAAATGATCAGCAACACTTCGTATGCCACTTTACCAATTTGGGAATGTATCACTAATAACCATCAACTACATAACCGCTGAGCTCGTACGTCTCACAGAAGGATGTTAAGCTAAGAGAATAAATTCTCCGCCACCAATAGAAATGTATCTGATAGAAACTAGCTTTACATCTCAAAGTGTAACGTCAGACACACATCCGTACAAGTCCGTTCCGGGATCGAACGGAACCGAAGGCACTTCAAAGAAGCCCTTGAAAATCCGGATATTTACTAATCACGTCCGGAATCCCCATCGCAAAGGGTGATAAAATATCTATACCGAAGCAACCCGGTGCAGAGACATTCGATAGGTAATCCTTTCGTTTTCGAAATACCCGGTCTTCAACACCGTCTTCAAATGCAATCTCATTTCGTCGTATCACTATTCAGAATGGGTTTTATGACACAAGGTCCTCTCCCGGCTAATCCGAATAATGAGCGCTCATTTTTAAAAATAAGTGTTCATTCAGATTTCAAACAAATCACAACAATTTCCACGTTGATCTTCTTAAACAAAAGATCCGTCGCAATCACAAAGGTTCGATGTGGTTTTTGAATATCCACCTGGAATTCGAATCCCGGTCGCATCGAAATTCTAATGCCATTTAAAGGATAATATTGATTGTCGGTTATTTAACTATCAATCATCATTTACAACAGTTACCAAATTTAAATAATTTTCCCCAATAATTTATTTTCAAAATATTTTCGCAAGATATATTTCACACTTCAACTATTTGAAAAAAAAAATCAAATTACTTTCCACATTTCAATACTTTGAAAACAATTTCAAATCACTTTTCCTTATGCGGAATACATTTCCAAATATTTATTTATTTCCACTGAAAATCTGCCGAGTTCAGATGCTTTAAATTAATTTAAATTACTAATCCAAACATATATACTTGGAGCATTCAGAATAAACACTATCTTAAAACACTTTATTTAAAACGCTAGTTATGAAGATATTATATTAAAATCTCATATAAAAATTCAAGTCCAAACTAATTTTTAAAATAAAATTAGTAGATAGGATATAACTATTTAAATATTCATTTTCTAAAATAGATATCAATTAAAACTTTAAATAACCACTTCTATACTAAATTAAAATATATCTTTACTTTAAAGATTTTCAAAATAACCTAAGTAAATAATTTCTCTAAAATAATCTTTCCTTAAAACCATCTTCAAAACTTCAATTTCATATTTATAAACTACATTGAAAACATACTCGGCTTTCAAGGGAAAGTACACCTTCCATTCTAAAAGGGTTCATTCAAATCAATTTATAAATCCTTTTGGATTTACTTTAAATTTACGTTCCAAATCCTTAAATTTCTTTCCACACTTTTAAAAAATAAAACAATATTTATTTTTATTTTTTTAAAAACAAATTTCTCTTTCTTTTATAAAATTCCGTTTGTGAATTTAAATTCCCAAATATCCACTGATATATGATTTTTAAATCGATTTCAAAAAAATCGTTTACAAACACCAAAAATTCTTTTTAATTTGATTCACCCATTTATTGCCGTTAAAAAAATAAATTCCTTTATGCCTTTCAAACTATTTAAAAAACTAATTTTTAAATAAATCGTTCAACTTTAAACAATATTACTAAGAATTCCTTTATTAAATCCTTTCCCATTTTTTTGGAATTTATTCAATAGGATTTCACTATAGATTTTCTACTTAAATTTAAAAATCCAATTTTATTTATTTTTGGTATCTTACGATACCAAAAATATATTCAACTAAATTTGATCCTTCTACGATTTCAATCGCAATATAATCACACACAGATTTTAAATAAATCAACACATAATATTGAAACAAATTCAAATATTTGAGGAATCCAGTTGGATCCCTCCAACCTATTTTCCCTGCATCCACAGACGTTAGCACAACAATTAAATATCAAATCCACTTCGAGGTGGAATAGTGCTGTATATGGGATTTATCATCCGCTATTAGGCGGCGCATAGGGTCTCATCCGTTATATAATGCGGTAAATCAATCACTCCAATATATATATACACACACACTATATATATTATATCATATAGTGAATAAATTATTATAAATCAATCATCCAAGCACACAGTCAAGCAATTTTAAATCTAACTATTCAAAATTTAAATCAAAACAATATTTGATTGAGTGAGAAGATCTCACCTTTAATTTGCATGCAATCCATTTCCAATCCAGTTTGTTTTCTTCATGGTTTTAGACCTTGCATAACAATTGTATGATTTTATTAATATTCGAAATAAGTTCGAACAATAAATTCCTACTGGATAAATTTAATTAACCACTGATTTTAATTTCGAAATTAAAGTTTGATTTTTAAACAAATTTCTTTTTAACAAAATATTTTCTTTGAAATAATCTATATAGATTTTAAAATCTATATATTTTTTTCCTCTTTTTTTTCTTCAACTTTATCCATATTACTAATTAAAATTCCCATTTCTAAGTCTTATATATGTGGGTATACATACATTTACTGAATTGAAATCGAAATTATTTTATACTTTACAAAAATAAAGTTTCTGTTAGCATAAAGATTTATCACAGTAAACCTTTCCTTGATTTATATTTTCCATTTATATACATAATTTGTAAATTAATAAGTAAGTAAAACTACCTCATGAGATTTCTATGCGACCCACTCCTTCAACACTCGAACACATACCCCTCAACTTTGCCTGCCGAAAAATCTGACATCGCCATGCCCTACATCGAGTCGTCGAGCAACTGTCGTCGCTCTGCTCCTTTTCTCGAATTCGAGTTCAACATCAAAGTCGAACAAATCAAACCCATTGTCGAACCCTAATTTGCGACCTCTATTGCATTGCCTCCACCACCCCAGTCGCCAACACCTGAAGCCATCACTTGACTTGTCTAGATGGTGGTTAAAATCAAGTTGAAAACGCTCGACCTCTGGCGTACATGGTGTCGTCGTCTTTGCGGTATCGACACCGAGCGCACCCAAATTCTCGATCGCGCTGCTACCATCCAAAATGCCTCGCGATTAAACAACGCGGTGCTCGAGACTTCCCTCAACAATGATGCCTCACTGCCACGAGCGCACGCTCTAGTTCTTCGCCACTAGAATCGCTTAAGGAAGGCTGCTCTGTAAATTGGGTTTTGATTTATTATATTTGATTGATTTTATTTTTTGAATTGAAAATGAAGAGAGGAATTTTATTGATTGCAGAAGGAAACAGCGGCCATGATTTTTTTTGAACTGCTTGATTTTTTCGGATTGAAGGAGATAAGGGAAAGAATATGCGGCTATAACTGGGATGGAATGGCGTGTTACATAAGGTAGGCTTTTACTGTTAAAATTTATTCAATTAATTATTTTCCAGGCGTTTATATCTCGTACGATCACATGATAACTCCGAAAGCTATGAAACTTGGAACCCGATAATAATTCAATATTACGGATCCAATGGAACTGATTTCGTCGAAATCCAAAACTATGCCTCGGAAGGCTATTTTTAAATATCGATTTAAACAATATGATTTCAAAACTGAATAAATCATTTCCAAATTCAATTCTGAAGCTTCCATTATCTTCAGTATTATCAATATAAATATTCTAAGCTTTTGAAATATTTTTAATCAGCTTAAAACTGCAGATTCAAATTTTTATCCAACTTCAACAAATTAAATTCAATAATTAAATTTCCAAATTCATAGTTAATTTTGAAATTCAAGTTGAACCATCATTCAAATATCTAAAATCAATTAAATTTTCAAATTTCAATTGTCCAAAATTCAGGGTCGTCACATCCTTGTCCCCTTAAAAGAATTTCGTCCCGAAATTACTAGTTAAGAAGAATGATCCTTAACCCATTAACTATTTTCCCAAAACCAAATAGTTTTGTCATCTTACCAAAACAAATCTTTTTATTTAAGCCCCATCATTTATTCAACTAACTTTCCAACTTCAATTATTAGTTCCAAACAATATTATTTTATTTAACAAGTTAAAATTTAAACTTTCAAAATTTCTCAAAATTTTTCTAACTCCCTAAATTTTCGAAAAATTTCTTCAGCGTCTCCTTTGCGCGGCTAGCTCGGTATGACTACAAAATGGCACCACTGGCCCCCAGATTCAAAAAGAGAACAAAACGCCAAGTGGCTAGACAAGAAAGTCATCAAATTTCATATAGAAATTTAAATACATACCTTTTGTCGAGCAATTCAAATTTATCTTCGAAAATCAAATTCCAATTCCTTTTGCATTTAAATCACTTGTATGCTACTAGGCAATAATATCCAATTACCATATCCAAAATCGTTTAATCCATTTCCTTTCAGAATTTTCATTCATACTCCTTGTACCATTTTTTTTTACTTCACTATTGAAGTTATATATCCATTTTCATTCAATTTTGCACTTTAAATTTCATTTGAATTCAATTTACACTTTCAATTCTATATGGATTCAATTTATTGAATATTGAATTTTATCAATTATCTTTCATTCACAACTGTACTATTTTAAATTAGTTTCATTTACTAATTCATTGCAAATTCCAATTCAATTTATCTCAAACCATTTTTTCCCCACCTTTATTACCTTTAGTTCACTTCGAACTAATTTTACAACTTCATTTTATTTCACACAATTCAAATTGGTTTCCGATATTAAGTTTTCAATTCCAGTTTTATTCTTTTTTTCATCCCCAAACATAATTCAATTTCAGTTCACCATTTGGTTTACAACCACCTATATTTAAACTGGATTTCAAATTCCATATGAATTTAATTTATCTTTCATTTATAAATATTGAATTCAATTCATATCAATTTCACTTACTAATTTCATTTCAATACTTCGCTTTGTTTATCACAAATCAAATTCAATTCCAATTCCAGTTCTATTTACTTACAAATTCGAAATGAATTTCAACATTTAATTTCACTTTCATTTAATTGTAATTGTAAATTTATTCATTCTTTCACAATTTTATTTTCCACCTTTATAGATTTTATGCCAATCATTTAGTCTATAAGACTTCTCAAATTCACCTTCATACAAATTAACTCAAATTTTCAATCTCAATTCTTTTATTCAATTTTCATTTTTTAATTCCACTTGAATTAGATTTTCCTTCAAACTTATTTTGTTTCCAGCTTTACTTTTATCTAACTTCTCTTTAACTTAGATTTTTATTTTAGCAACTTCTAACTTTACAAGTTGTCAACTTAATGAATAAATATTTTATATAACATTCCAGAGTCTTTTCAACCTTTCAAAAATCATTTTTTAAATCAATTCAAATTATCTTTTGAATTTCCAAAACCAAGCCCAGTTTTCCAAACAACTTCGATTTAAAACAATTTGGCAGCAATTCCTCTCTTGGAAACTCGAAAATGAACACCGATGATGTCGCGATCATCATCGGAATTATTTTCCAGCGACCGAAAAGAGTTTAGAGCTTTTCATCCCTTCAAAACATTTTTTCCAAAACCTTGAAAATAATTTTCAAATTCAAAAGGGATTTAAACTTTCCAAATCTCCAAAATTTTCAAATTTTTTTCAAAACATTTCCAAATACTTCTCCGGAATTCCGTTCCAAATTATAAATCACATTTATAATTTATATTCTCAAATTCCATTTGTATGTGAATTTATTTCTTAATTTCAGAGTTATGATTTCAATTTCCTATTCAAATGATAATAATATTATCACTTCCTAACAAACAAGCAACTATATACTACTATAATAATTTACAAAAAATATTTCCTTTTATATACAAAATAGTTTTGGATAAAATTATTTCATTCACCCTATTTTAAAACAATATCGTGTCGAACTGTTCTGTACAAGTGTTTAGAGATTCCTATCGATAGAGTTGTACATACTATATCGACCAGAATCCATATACCACTCAACAAACCAATCATCACAATATAAAACAATTTTGTATTCACTAACAAATACGCGCTCATATCTATTAGTACACTCAAACTCATTCTAGAGTACTACTGACTCTATCTCTAATGAGTAACACCCAACAGAGCCAAGGTTGTCGCTTAACCAAATGCTCCGATACCAACTGTAAAGGCCCGCAAATCCGTACCCCTTTTGAGCTGTCAAAATTCCACAACAATTCACCCTGAAGAGGAACAAATGTATGAGTCTTCGGGTTTAAAGAAGAAAGAGGTAGGAGAAGAAGAAAAGAAAACAATAACAAAATCTCACATATCGCAGTGAAACAAATATAATAGATAAATGAATATCTTTAAAACAAAGAACTATATCAGTTGTTACATTACATCACATTACATTATCAGAGTGTTACAAAAACAAAACTGCGGAAAAGAATCTAACATATACTAGTGGTACGCTTCGCCATCTAGCTTGCTCCTAATTTCCACGGCATCTCCTTTTTGACTTGCTCTAGAATAATGATAACCTGACTCTAGGCTGCCCGTGTGGAAAAATTATGGGAACCTAGAGTTTAGAAAGGGAACAATAAACTCCAGGTCAGTCATGGGACTGGTGTGAGATCTTAAAACAGCTATTTTCACAAAGAAAATAAAAAGAAATTCGCTATGCTTTTTGAAAAATGAAACTAGCATAAGGCCTTCTGCCACACACACAATGCAAACGCAGAACTGGAGGAGATTTCTCCTTATGATAGTCAAACATGCTTGATACGCAAAATCCTTTTATATTATTATTATTAGTGCATAGTGCAGAAACAGTTCGAAAGTATAATATTAATCTTAGCCAGCATACAACCATTATTTTATGCCTACTATAGCTACCATGTTCAATAGCAGGTTACCGCTACATTCCATGGTAGGTTATACAACTAAAACCGTACATGGCGCGTATTGTTTCTTTGGATTTCCAACAAATGGTCAGGCTAAGGAACTTCCTACTGCCACATGGGCACGCCTTTGGAGGGACGTCTCGAGAACCTACCCGACTCTCTACCAACACAAGGCCAGTTACTGCCTTCCCGGGGAGTAAAACCTAAGATATGTCACCCCTGGTCGTTTGCGACCTTTATCCGAGGATCCTCTACACCAACAACCACAAAGAAAAGTATTTGCAGTAACCACATAGGTTAAATACCAGGGCTCCATACCTGATACCACCCTTTTCTAGAAGGAATGGACATACCCTAGGGGAGCTACCCCTGAAACCTTGCCGCATCTTTCCTGTTTCGACCATTACCGGTTTGTGAGGCTCGATGAGGTCTCGTCCACAAAGCTATGCTTTTCACAAAACCATGATTTGATCAACAAATGATCAGAAACACTTCGTATGCCACTTTACTAATTTGGGAATGTATCACTAATAACCATCAACTACATAACCTCTGAGCTCGTACGTCTCTAAGAAGGGTGTTAAGCCAAGAGAATAAATTCTCCACTATAAACAGAAATGTATCTGATAGAAACCAGCTTTACATCTTAAAGTGTAACGTTAGACACACATCCATACAAGTCCGTTCCGGGATCGAACGGAACCGAAGGCACTTCAAAGAAGCCCTTGCAAATCCGGATATTTACTAATCACGTCCGGAATCTCCATCGCAAAGGGTGATAAAATCTCTATACAGGAGCAACCCGGAACAGAGACATTCGACAGGTAATCCTTTTGTTTTCGAAAATACTTGGTCTTCAACACCGTCTTAAAATGCAATCTCATTTCATCGTATCACTATTCAGAATGGGTTTTATGATACAAGGTCCTCTCCCGGCTAATCCGAATAATGAGCGCTCATTTTTAAAAATAAGTGTTCATTCAGATTTCAAACAAATCACAACAATTTCCACGTTGATCTTCTTAAACAAAAGATCCATCGCAATCACAAAGGTTCGATGTGGTTTTCAAATATCCATTTGGAATTCGAATCCCAGTCGCATCGAAATTCTAATGCCATTTAAAGGCCAATATTGATAGTCGGTTATTTAACTATCAATCATCATGCACAACAGTTACCAGATTTAAATAATTTTCCCCGATTATTTTTTTTTCAAAATATTTTCGCAAGATATATTTCACATTTCAACCACTCGAAAACAAATTTCAAATTACTTTCCACATTTCAATACTTTGAAAACAATTTCAAATCACTTTTCCTTATGCGGAATACATTTCCAAATATTTATTTATTTCCACTGAAAATCTGCCGAGTTCAAATGCTTTAAAATAATTTAAATCACTTATCCAAACATATATACTTGGAACATTCGGAATAAACACTATTTTAAAACACTTTATTTAAAACATTAGTTATGAAGATACTATATTAAAATCTCATATAAAAATTCAAGTTCAAATTAAATTTAAAATAAAATTAGTAGATAGGATATAACTATTTAAATATCCATTTTCTAAAACAAATATCAATTAAAACTTTAAATAACCACTTCTATACTAAATTAAAATATACCTTTACTTTAAAGATTTTCAAAATAACCTAGGTAAATAATTTCTCCAAAATAATCTTTCTTTAAAACCATATTCACAACTTTAATTTCATATTTATAGACTACATTGAAAACATACTCGCTTTCTAGGGAAAGTACACCTTCCATTCTAAAATGGTTCATTCAAATCAATTTATAAATCCTTATGGATTTACTTTAAATTTAAGTTCCAAATCCTTAAATTCCTTTCCACACTTTTAAAAAATTAAACAATATTTATTTATTTTTATTTTTTTAAAACAAATTTCTATTTCTTTTATAAATTTCTCATCATGAATTTAAATTCCCAAATATCCACTGATATATGATTTTTAAATCGATTTCAAAAAAAATCATTTACAAACACTAAATCATTTTTTTTAATTTGATTCACACATTTATTGCCTTTGAAAAAATAAATTCCTTTATCCCTTTCAAACTATTTAAAAAACAAATTTTTAAATAAATCCTTCAATTTTAAATAATATTGCTAAGAATTCCTTTATTAAATCCTTTCCCATATATTTTATTGGAATTTATTCAATAGGATTTCACTATAGATTTTCTACTTAAATTTAAAAATCCAATTTTAATTATTTCTGGTATCTTACGATACCAAAAATAATTTCAACTAAATTTGATCCTTCAACGATTTCAATCGCAATATAATCACACACAGATTTTAAATAAATCAACACACAATATTGAAACAAATTCAAATATTTGAGGAATCCAGTTGGATCCCTCCAACCTATTTTCCCAGCATCCACAGACGTTAGCACAACAATTAAAAAACAATTCCACTTCGAGGTCGAATATCGTGGTATATGGGATTTATAAAATATCATCCGCAATTATGCGGCGCATAGGGTCTCATCCGCTATATAATGCGGGAAATCAATCACTCCAATATACACACACACACACACACTACTATATATATTATATCATCCAGCGAATAAATTATTATAAATCAATCATCCAAGCACACAGTCAATCAATTTTAGATCTAACTATTCAAAATTTAAATCAGAACAATATTTGATTGAGTGAGAAGATCTCACCTTTAATTTGCATGCAATCCATTTCCAATCCAGTTTGTTTTCTTCACGGTTTTAAACCTTGCATAACAATTATACGATTTTATTAATATTTGAAATAAATTCGAAAAATAAATTCCTACTGGATAAATTTAATTAACCAATGATTTTAATTTCGAAATTAAAGTTTGATTTTTAAAAAAATTCTTTTTAACAAAATATTTTCTTTGAAATAATCTATATAGATTTTAAAATCTATATATTTTTTCCTCTTTTTTTCTTCAACTTTATCCATATTACTAATTAAAATTCCTATTTCTAAGTCTTATATATGTGGATATACATACATTTACTGAATTGAAATCGAAATTATTTTATACTTTACAAAAACAAAATTTCTGTTAGCATAAAGATATATCACCGTAAACCTTTCCCTGATTTATATTTTCCATTTATATACATAATTTATAAATTAATAAGTAAGTAATACTACCTCACGAGATTTCTATGCGACCCACTCCATCAACACTCGAATGCATGCCCCTCAACTTCGCCTGTCGAAAATCTGACATCGCGACGCCTTACATCGAGTCGTCGAGAAACTGCCATCGCTCTGCTCCTTTGCTCGCATTCGAGTTCAACATCAAAGTCTAACAAATCAAACCCATTGTCGAACCCTAATTTGCGACTTCCACTGCATCGCCTCCACCACCCCAGTCGCCAACACCTGAAGCCATCACTTGACTTGTCTAGATCGTGGTTAAAATCAAGTTGAAAATGCTCGAGCTCTGGCGTACATGGTGTCGTTGTCTTTGCCGTGAAATCGATACCGAGCGCACCCAAATTCTCGATCGCGCTGCTACCATCCAAAGTGCCTCATGATTAAACCACGCGGTGCCCGAGACTCCACTCAACAATGACGCCTCACTGTCGCGAGCGCACGCTCTGGTTCTTCGCCAACAGAATCGCTTGAGGAAGACTTCTCTATGAATTGGGTTTCGATTTATTATATTTGAATTATTTTAATATTTGAATTGAAGAAGAAGAGAGGGATTTTTTTGATTGTAGAAGGAAACAACGGCCATGATTTTTTTTGAACTGCTCGATTTTTTTTCCGGATTGAATGAGATAAGGGAAAGGATATGCAGCTATAACTGGGATGGAATGGCGTGTTACATAAGGTTGGGCTTTGACTGCTAAAATTTATTCAATTAATTATTTTCCAGGCGTTATATCTCGTACGATAACACGATAACTCCAAAGCTACGAAATTTGAAACCCAATAATAATTCAATATTACGGATCCAATGGAACTCGTTTCGTCTATAACTACCCGGGGTTTCGTATCGATTGATCATTATCATTGGGCGGTTAAATAGGTTAGCTAATTACTTTTGGGAGTTTTTAAACTGGGTTAAAATTCTTTTATAATGTGATTAAGGAATTAAGCGGGCTTTAAAACGAAATTTCGGCCCACGTTCCTTTTTATTTTGGTGTTGCATTATCTAAAGTAAGTACCCGTTCCACTTTCTCCCTTCATTCAGTTCGAAAACCCTAAAACAAAACATACGAAAAAAAATTAATAGCGGCTCGTTCGTTCCTCTTTAACGAAATTAGGGTTTAATCGATGGTGATTTCGGCCGCTTGATTTGGGTTCGTCTCTGCTTCGATTTTGAACAGTTGGATCTGCGCCCTCGATCAAGGTGAGTGATTTTGATTTTCACTCACATCTAGTTCGAATTTTAGTGATTTTGAACTTGCGATTTCGTGTTTTCCTCGGATCTGAATTGATGTTAAACTTTGGTTAATCTAATTTTGTGAAAGTATTTTGGCTTCGGCCTCCTTTTGCTTTGCGAACTCAATTTGGGTTTTTGCTGATGGTTGCCGCTGCTATCGAAAATCGAACTTTGAATAATTAGTGTTCATTGACTTGCGGTTTTTGACTTGTTTTGACGATGTTGATTTTATTCTTTATGCTCGACTTTAGCCATTTGTGTTCATCCTTGTAGCATACTCGACTTGTACTTTGATTTACTTCCGGCCTTGACTTTTTTATGCTCTTGACCATTTGCTGTTTGGTTGAGGTGCATATGTGCTGGTTTGTAGCTTCGAGCTCTGTCTACTTGTTTATTCGAGTTGTACACATATATGTATTTTTGTGTACATTTGTTCTGGTGTTTTGTTGGTCTGCAGCTCCATGCTGCCACCGCTGTTTCATTTTGTTTTTGGGCATTATCAACTAATGGGAGCTTGTTGTATTCTGACTTGTATTCACATGAGCTTGAGTTCATTATGTAGCCTGGTTGACTTTTGTAATCCACTGGGTTGCAACTGCAGTGACGTTGTGCATTTCATCTTGTAACTGCGTCATTTTACTTTGAGACAAATTGTTTATCTTGGTAGCCTCGAGCTCTGCATAGTGCTTATGCATTGAGTCGTGTTGCTGTTGAGGTTTTGTATTGTTCGATTTTGATAAAACTGCATGTTGCACTTGTGTTGTTTGGATCTGGAATACTTATGCACTTCACTTGTATCATTTTGTATCCACATTCATGTTTAGTTGTTTATTGAAGTCACTTTCTCTTGTATCACACATTTCTGGTCTTTGCTTCATGTAGGCACTGCCTGTGTGTAGTTTTAATTGCAAGTATGTATGTAGTTTAACTCTTGTTTGGCGATTTTCGGTGCACATGCTTCTGATTCATTTTTGGGGAAGTTTGCATATATGGGCTAATATGTGTTCGTGTACATATACACTTGGTAGCATTTGTTAGCTGATATGTTGGTTTGGACTTGCATTATTGGTTCAGCACTTGTGTCCACTGCATACTACGTTGCATATATGTGAGATCATATACGTATATTGTTGCTCCATAGTTGTTTCTATTTCATTTACCGCCATTAACTAGGGGCAGTAGTTTGCACTGTGCATTCATGTGCACCTCGTTCACTTGCTTCTGCTTCTTTCTGATCATGCTGGTCTGGTGATGTATACACTGTGTATTTGTGTCACAGTGATCAATTATGCAGTCCCATTGGAGCTATACATATAGATGTTCTGTAGTTCAGTTGCTTTACCATACTCCTTCTGCTGTTTAATTTACTCCTTTGATCATATGCACTGTTGCACGTTTCATTGACGATGCTATGTGTTTGGTTGTCATATCATTGGTGCTTTCACCATCATTCTGCTGTCTTCATGTAGATGTACCACTTTCTTTGTGCACTTGGTCATTCGAGTTGAGTTGTTTTGCAGTTGTGTTGAGTCATGATAGCCGTGACTTGACCTTTGCAGTTTCGACTTGCTGTTAATATTTGGAGTTGTGATGACATCGTATACTGTAATGGCAAGGCAGTGCACACGAGCGTGTACTGCAGCCACACAGTATTGCTTTTATTGATATTCTATTTGCTTTTGGTTTATTAATCTTTTGCGTATTTCGTATGTTGTAGTGGCGAGGCAGTACACGCGTGCGTGTGCTGCAGCCCTACCAGAATTGATGTTTTAAGTGATATTTCAATTACTCGAATTGTTTTGTCCAATTCAATATTTTGAAACGGTATTGTGATTTGGTTTGATTTGATCATTTTGTTGTTGTCTAGTTATCTTTTTGATAATTAGATTATGAGTTTCTAATTATTTATTTAATAATTAGATTTTGTTGTTAATTGCTGTTTAGGAAATTCTGTTGTTTTCTAAATTTTCTTCATTGATAATCCTTTCATTTATCTTTGTTAATAATTTGAATTTTCTGATTTGTTGTTTAACATTGTTACGTGTTATATTTACCGTTGCCAATTTCCTTACTATAGGATTGGATAGGTAAGATTTATTGTGACTGTCGTCTATTTGACTATTTAATTATTATTGCTTCCGTGCATTAATGACTGAGTATGAATTAGACTGACCCGTGTATTATTTTCTTTTGAATTTAATACTCGAGTCAGACCGAGTTATTACAGGTTGTTGAAATCTTTCTTTGGGTTGCTGATTGAGCAATGAAGTCTCTTTATACCTTTTGGAGTAGTTGTTGTCATAGTGTAGGATGATATGTATTCGTGTATATTAATTATATTAATGTACTTGTATATGTAACATCCTATGTCGACAGTTGTAGTTGTATCATATGTATTATATCACGTGTATTGTAACTGACTTCAGTTATATATATATGAGATTTGATATTATCTATGTTCCGCATTTAGCTTTTCCGTGTTGTTATGCTATATATTATCCTAAACTATATTGAACCATCGTAGTACGTTTTATACTGGAATTGGATATGTCGATGGAAGTATATAAACAAAAAAAAGAAAAACATATATACCACTAGTGTAAGGCCTAACTACAGATGGCCGCTCCTATCCAGCCTTATTCTTCGTAATATGACACAGTATTTTCTTTTAATACTCTTTGTTATTGTGAGCATAGAGGTGGAGCGTCATAGTTGGTATCAGAGCGAGGGGTTTATGGGCATAATATAAAACATAACTTAGATGGAACATGTGTTACAACTATTTATTGATGTTTTATTTATGCTTTGAGTCAAAACTAAAGTTTTGAAATTGCGATGAAATTTTTAAATATCTTTATTTAAAAATAAAAGCGAAATTGTGTTTTGATTATTGATTAATTTGTGTCTGTTTATCAGAATGCGCAGCGGAAACAGTGAGAATGTCTTTGCTGAATACAGCTGATAACCTTTTGATTTAAAAATCAAAATTATGATAATGAAATAAATTTCATTATGTTGTTACATAGATGTGTTTATTTTGTTTTCTTTGAAAATTTCGAATCCGAGTTGAGGATCCGAAGCGATTGCAGTTATGTGATTTTGTCGAGAATTTTGCTATTTTAAATTATTTTCATTGAAGATATATTCGAGTGATTTCTTTGTTCATTTTATAGTATACGTACAAATTTGAGTTGCACGTTACTGCATTAATTTTACGTTGAACCAGTGTTTGGTTTTAAACGTATTTTGTTACCATTATTTTTATAATGGGATTTTTGCACCGGTGCTAGATTTTTGAAGCACAGTGTTTTGTTGACATTTTTAATGAATGAAAATCCACTGGTATTATATTTTGATGCGAATTATTTTGATGAGATTTTGACGTATAAAAAAAATTACTGTCGCTTTGACTTCAGTAACCGTCAAATTTAAAGTAAATTTTCAAGCGGTAATCCCGCAATGTTGATTTTGAGATCCGTTTTTACAGTGTTTTGAGAAGTGCAATTTCCTTATAAATTTGCTACAGATGTTGTTATTCTAATCACGTGTTTTAAAAAAAAGCGTTTTAAAATAAAATTGTTTTCCAAAATTTCTACAGTTTGCGCTTTCAAAAGAATGAGGAAGCGATTTAAACGCTTCAGCAAAATTGAGGACTATGAACCCTCACTTTTACTGATTCGCTTAATTCTAGACTTGTCCGTTTGAGAATGTAAAATGTTATTTATTTAAAATAAACAATTTTGCACTTTCAAGGAAACGATGAAGAAAATCAAACGATTTAGTAAAACTCGTGGTATGGGACATGTGCGTTTGCTATTTCGATTAATTCCGGACTCGTTAATTGAAACATCTGCTGTTTGATGATTTTGATGATTTTGTGTGCTTTCGAGCCACTATGTTGGACCTTCGAGTCATATGTTGGACCTTCGGGTCATATGTTGGACCTTCGGGTCATATGATGAACCTTCGGGTCATTTGTTGGGCTTTCGGGCCACTCTGCTGGACCTTCAGGTCACTTGTTGGGCTTTCGGACCACTCTGCGGACCTTCGGGTCAAATACCAGTACTAGACCTTCGGGTCACTCTGCGAACCTTCAGGTCATCTGATGGGCACCAAAATTTATAGTACTTGGTAGGCTTCGGCCATCTGAGATGCACGTGCGGCGTAGCTAAAAATTCGCCATCTGATGGGATCGATCCAACCTTTTATGTTGATTTTCTAGTTATCTTAATTGATTCAAGATATTTGTTGTTTCCAATTATCTATAGGTAATTGGATATTTGTTGTTTATGATTATCGTTTTTGGTAATTAGATATTTGTTGATTTGAGATTTCTGATTATCGTTTTTGATAATTAGATATTTGTTGATTTGAGATTTCTGTTATCGTTTTTGATAATCGGATATTTGTTGTTTCTTATTATCGTTTTTGATAATTAGATATTTGCTGATTTGAGTTTTAATTATCTTTGTTGATAATTAGATATTTGTTGATTTGAGATTTCTGATTATCGTTTTTGATAATTAGATATTTGTTGATTTGAGATTTCTGATTATCGTTTTTGATAATCGGATATTTGTCGTTTCTGATTATCGTTTTTGATAATTAGATATTTGTTGATTTGATATTTCTGATTATCGTTTTTGATAATTAGATATTTGTTGATTTGAGATTTCTGATTATCGTTTTTGATAATTAGATATTTGTTGATTTGAGATTTCTGATTATCGTTTTTGATTTTTCTAGTCTCTAATTGATTCTAGATTATGTTGATAATATTGAATTGCTATTTTCTATCTATCTCTGTTGATAGCTAGCGTTTGCTGATTATGAAGTTTGTCTTTTCTAATTATCTGTTGGATAACTGGATAATTGCGATTTTACGATTTTTGATTTGTGTTTCCTAATTATCCTTGTTGATAATTAGATTTTGCTATTTTCTAATTATCGTATCGATAATTAAATATTGCTGTTTTGTGATTTCTGAATTTTAATTATCTAATTGATAATTAAATGTTGCTGATAGTTGTATTTATTCAGTTTTGTGTTTTCTGATTATCTACTTGATAATTGGATTTGGTTGAGAATTTGTGAATTTCTTTTATGAAATTAAAAGATTTCTTTAGCGTGTGTATTCTTGACCTTTATTTTTCTAGCTTAACCAGTTTATGTTAGAAAAATAATTGTTATTGACGACTTTAATTATGAAAATTGCGGGGACGCAATTTTTATAAGGAGGGGAGTTTGTAACAACCCGGGGTTTGTATCGATTAATCATCATCATTGGACGATTAAATCGGTTAGCTAATTACTTTTGGGAGTTTTTAAACAGGGTTGAAATTCTTTTATAATTTGATTAAGGAATTAAGCGGGCTTTAAAATGAAATTTCGGCCCACGTTCCTTTTTATTTTGGTGTTGCATTATCTAAAGTAAATACCTGTTCCACTTTCTCCCTTCATTCAGCTCGAAAACCCTAAAACAAAACATATGAAAGAAAATTATTGGCGGCTCGTTCGTTCCTCTTTAACGAAATTAGGGTTTAATCGATGGTGATTTCGGCCGCTTGATTTGGGTTCATCTCTGCTTCGATTCTGAACAGTTGGATCTGCGCCCTCGATCAAGGTGAGTGATTTTGATTTTCACTCACATCTAGTTCGAATTTTAGTGATTTTGAACTTGCGATTTCGTGTTTTCCTCGGATCTGAATTGATGTTAAACTTTGGTTACTTTAATTTTGTGAAAGTATTTTTGCTTCGGCCTCCTTTTGCTTTGCGAACTCAATTTGGGTTTTTGTTGACGGTTGCCGCTGCTATCGAAAATCGAACTTTGAATAATTAGTGTTGATTGACTTGCGGTTTTTGACTTGTTTTGACGATGTTGATTTTGTTCTTTGTGCTCGACTTTAGCCATTTGTGTTCATCCTTGTAGCATACTCGACTTGTACTTTGATTTACTTCCGGCCTTGACTTTGTTATGCTCTTGACCATTTGCTGTTTGGTTGAGGTGTATGTGTGCTGGTTTGTAGCTTCGAGCTCTATCTACTTGTTTATTCGATTTGTACACATATATGTATTTTTGTGTACATTTGTTCTGGTGTTTTTTTGGTCTGTAGCTCCATGCTGCCAGCGCTGTTTTATTTTGTTCTTGGGCATTATCAATTAATTGGAGCTTGTTGTATTCTGACCTGTATTCACATGAGCTTGAGCTCATTGTGTAGCCTGGTTGACTTTTGCAATCCACTGGGTTGCAACTGCAGTGACATTGTGCATTTCATCTTGTAACTGCATCATTTTACTTTGAGACAAATGTTTATCTTGGTAACCTCGAGCTCTGCATAGTGCTTATGCATTGAGTCGTGTTG
Organism: Allium cepa; assembly: GCA_030765085.1. Classification (NCBI taxonomy): domain Eukaryota; kingdom Viridiplantae; phylum Streptophyta; class Magnoliopsida; order Asparagales; family Amaryllidaceae; genus Allium; species Allium cepa. Next base: position 104,984,279 of record CM060942.1, on the reverse strand, counting down.
CTCTTGAGGTTTTGTATTGTTCGATTTTGATAAAACTGCCTGTTGCACTTGTGTTGTTTGGATCTGGAATACTTATGCACTTCACTTGTATCATTTTGTATCCACATTTCATGTTTAGTTGTTGAAGTCACTTTCTCTTGTATCACACATTTCTGGTCATTGCTTCATGTAGGCACTGCATGTGTGTAGTTTTAATTGCAAGTATGTTTGTAGTTTAACTCTTGTTTGGATTTTTGGTGCACATGCTTCTGATTCATTTTTGGGGCAGTTTGCATATATGGGCTAGTATGTGTTCGTGTACATACCCACTTGGTGGCATTTGTTAGCTGTTATGTTGGTTTAGACTTGCATTATTGGTTCAACACTTGTGTCCACTGCATACTATGTTGCATATATGTGAGATCATATACGCATATTGTTGCTCCATAGTTGTTTCACTATTTCATTTGTTGCCATTAACTAGGGGCATTAGTTTGCACTGTGCATTCATGTGCACCTCGTTCACTTGCTTTTGCTTCTCTCTGATCATGCTGGTCTGGTGATGTATACACTGTGTATTTGTGTCACAGTGATCAATTGTGCAGTCTTATTGGAGCTGTACATATAGATGTTGTGTAGTTCAGTTGCTTTACCATACTCCTTCTGTTGTTTAATTTACTCCTTTGATCATATGCACTGTTGCTCGTTTCATTGACAATGCTATGTGCCGTGTTGTCATATCTTTGGTGCTTTCACCATCATTCTGTTGTCTTCATGTAGTTGTACCACTTCCTTTGTGCACTTGGTCATTCACGTTGAGTTGTTTTGCAGTTGTGTTAAGTCATGATAGCCGTGACTTGACCTTTGCAGTTTCGACTTGTTGTTAATATTTGGAGTTGTGATGACATCGTATACTGTAATGGAAAGGCAGTGCACGCGTGCGTGTACTGCAACCACACAGTATTGCTTTTATTGATATTCTATTTGCTTTTGATTTATTGATCTTTTGTGTATTTCATATGCTGTAGTGGCGAGGCAGTGCACGCATGCGTGTGCTGCAGCCCTACCAGAATTTATGTTTTTAAGTGATATTTAATTACTTGAATTGTTTTGTCCAATTCAATATTTTGAAATGGTATTTTGATTTGGTTTGATTTGATCATTTTGTTGTTGTCTAATTATCTTTTTGATAATTAGATTATGAGTTTCTAATTATTTATTTAATAATTAGATTTTGTTGTTAATTGCTGTTTAGGAAATTCTGTTGTTTTCTAAATTATCTTCATTGATAATCCTTTCATTTATCTTTGTTGATAATTTAAATTTGCTGATTTGTTGTTTAACACTGTTACGTGTTATATTTACCATTATTCAATTTCCTTTCTATAGGATTGGATAGGTAAGATTTATTGTGACTGTCGTCTATTTGATTATTTAATTATTATTGCTTCCATGCATTAATAACTAAGTTTGAATTAGACTAACTCGTGTATTATTTTCTTTTGAATTTAATATTTGAGTCAGACCGAGTTATTACAGGTTGTTGACATCTTGCTTTGGGTTGCTGATTGAGCTATGAAGTCTCTTTATACCTTTTGGAGTAGTTGTTTTTCATAGTATAGGATGATATGTATTCATGTATATTAATTATATTAATGTACTTGTATATGTAACATCCTGTGTCGACGGTTTTAGTTGTATCATATGTATTATATCACGTGTATTGTAACTGACTTCAGTTATATATGTATATGAGATTTGATATTATCTGTGTTCCGCATTTAGCTTATCTGTGTTGTTATGATATATATTGTCCTAAACTATATTGAACCATCGTAGTTCGTTTTATACTGGAATTGGATATGTCGATGGGAGTATATAAACAAAAAGAAGAAAAACATATATACCACTCCTATCGAGATAACCAATACTAGTGTAAGGCCTAACTATGGATGGCCGCTCCTATCCAGCCTTATTCTTCGTAATAACAGACAGTATTTTTTTTAATACTCTTTGTTATTGTGAGCATAGAGGTGGGGCGTCACATCGTCAAAATCCGAAACTATGCCTCGAAAGGCTATTTTTAAATATCGATTTAAACAATATGATTTCAAAACTAAATAAATAATTTCCAAATTCAATTCTGAAGCTTCCATTATTTTCAGTATTATCAATATAAATTTTCTAAGCCTTTGAAATATTTTTAATCAGCTTAAAACTGAAGATTCAAATTTTTATCCAACTTTAATAAATTAAATTCAATAATTAAATTGCAAAATTCATAGTTAATTTTGAAATTCAAGTTGAACCATCATTGAAATATCTAAAATCAATTAAATTTTCAAATTTCAATTGTCCAAAATTCAGGGTCGTCACAAATGTACATATGCAACATTTATAATTTCATGGACAGATATTAAGGTGACACATAACTTCTACTGCCGGTATATATATTTATTATATATATAGCATATTAGCTTGAATTGAAATGGACAAAATATGCGCAGAGCTCATAGAAATTAAAACAAGCACAAAGCTCATATGTCATGCAACATATCTATTCAAACAATATATATGCGCACAACACATACAAACACATATTATACATATGCACAACATATCCGTAAGCAAAATTTTATTAAAGTGTCCTATTAACAAGCAAGGGAGAAGGATGGCACAAACAAACTGTCTGTGCCTTACAGGACAAGACAAACAAGCATATTTATATACACAACATGTGTATACATATATGGAACAATATATATTGAAGCATAGAGCAAGTCCAGATTGAAGGAACAATATATATACGCAACACACACACACGTATGTGTATATATATATACACATATGAGCAAAATTAACATTTTGAGTGTACATAAATACACTAGCAATATGCATAACCTCTCTGCCAAAATATATATGCATAAGCCCATACGTAGGCTTTTAAATACAGTCACACATATGCTTATATATTTGCGCAACACATATATATACTGTTATATACTTTCTTTTACAACAGAGAGAAGCAAAAAAGAAAAGAAAAAAAAATATAAGAAGCAAGGAGAGTTCTACTACAGCAGAAGATCTGGGTTTGGTGGCTATCAGGCTATAGTGTAGGGAGCAGAGTTTGGTGCTGGGTTGGTCGAGGAAGAGGCGATGGATGATCGGTTAGAAAAGAAAGTGGACGCATAGATTGAAGATCGGATCTGGTCGTGGGGTGACGAGCTGTAGGGGTGAGGTCGGATCGCTTGGGTGGCTACAACTATTGGTGTTGGTGGCGGTGCAAGTTGAGGAGGCGGATGGATGTTTCGGGTGGTGGCGACGTGAAGGTGCAGAGGCCATGGCTGCTCCGGGTTGTGCTTCGGGTCAATGAGGGAAAACTCGGGTATGGCTTTGAATCAGGAGGAGGAAAACACGGGTCAGGGCATAGGGAAAATCGAGGAGTAGTACAAGGCGATGGAGAGGGAAGGTAAAATGGCATGCTTGGGGTCTACTTGGGTGGAAAGAAAGAAATCTTCGGGCACGAGTCGGGTTTCCTTCAAGAGGAAGGAGGGAAAAAAATTTGAAAGCGACAGAGATTTTATAAGTATAAAACTCGGATAATTTTTTTTACTCTAAGCACCCGATCCAACCTGGAGAGAAGATGAGAAAAACTCGGAGCAAGGTGGAGCCGTACTGCTATTTTTTCCCAGAACAAAGAAAATGAAAAAAAAGGAAAGGGAGCAAGCAAATAAATACCAAAATCAAAGGAGTAGCAAAGGACAAACATCGGTTTGCAGAAATTCATAAAGGCAACAGGCTAAAGGGTATACGACTAAGCAAATGAAAAGACATATGAAACAAAATGGCTCAAATACGGAACCACTACGACAAACCGTTATGTTGATTTCGCTGCGTATCGAACGTCAAAATACAGGAATGAATATACTGCAAAGATCAACACGACCAGATGAACAAAATGGTACACACATATCTGCGATATGACCAAGCTATCAAAACTCGGTTTTCCGCTGCCGAAAATGCTGCTAAAAAGCCGAAAGTAAGATAAACGAGGCTGTAGCAGTCCAAATTTGGCGAAACGAAATACGACGTCTCACTCAGAAATTGATTTACATTTTTACTATATAAAAATATTCAGGTTTCGAAAATATTTTATTTTCATCAAATCAACTGATTTTAAATTTAAATAAAATTACATAACACAACTAACTTCCATATTTTCTAACAAAAAATCTGCCATTTGTTATGTTTAAATAGACGCATACCAAACATCAAATTTTCATTGTCAAATTTAATTGTTTATTTTAAGAAAGAATTTAGTTAATTATGTTATAAAAATCGTTAAATTTTCCGGTTCGTTAAATAATCAATTTAATAAATGATGTTTAAAATGGTTTGTCTTTTATTTAAATAAGATAAGATTTAATTAATCATTATAACCAATGATTACTTGAGCTTAATCAATTTTTTAATTAATGATATTTGAAATTAATAATCATTTTAATTAATGATATTTAAACGTAATTAGTCATTTTAAACAATGATATTTGAATTTAATTAATCATTTAATTAATGGTTGTTTTAAATTTAACTAATTGTTTTAACTAATAATATGTGGAATTCAGTTGAATCATTTTAATTGATGATGCTTTATAATTAAATAAATCATTTGTAATAAATGATGTTTTAATTAATTGTTTTAACTAACGAGGTTCCAATTTAATTAACCCAATTAATTATAGTTATTTGAACTTATTAATTATTTCAATCAATAGTATTTAAAATTTATTTATCATTTTAATTAATGATGTTGAGAGAATTATTCATTTTAATTGATGATTATGTGAATTTAATAAATCTCATTAATTAATGATATTTAAAGTTAATTGATTGATTTAATAAAAATGATTAAAGCAAATTAACTAATACAATAAAAGTTTTTAAGTTAATTAACCGATTTAGTGTTTTTAAAGTTAATAAACTGATTTAATAAAGATTTTAAAGTCAATTTATTGATGATATAAAAGTGTTTGGAAATATTAACTATTTTATTAACGATAATGAATTTGTCTACTTAAAAGAGATTATAAATGTAATTAGTTATCTTTCAGGATAATTAATATTTTTTTACATTTATGAAGGTATTTAAGTTGCTTTATTATTTTTTTGGATAATCTACTGTTTTTAAATTTATAAATAATGATTTATAAATGAGAAAATCCTTTAAAAATGATTATTTATAAATAAAGCTAAGTGTGAATTGTTTTTTGGTTTATAGTAAACAATGTTTTAACGACATTTGCATTTGACCCTTGTTTTAATATGCTTAGTATTATAAATTTTGTCTTATAAAAGAATGTTTGGAAAGAGTATTTCTAAAACTGTTATACCAATATCGTAATATGGAAATCAAGCTCAAGTTCAGTTTTTGTTGTAAAAGTTAAAGTTCGATTTCGATTATGCAAAAATAGTCCCATAATCGATATCGCTTATATGGAAAGGATTTAATCATACTTTTAACCCTAATTGTTGAGGCTTGGGTTCTTTTCTACCACGAAGGTTAAAAATGTCATCAAGGCGATGCCTAGAGGTAACACAACCTCAACTTGCCTGGCTTTATTTTTAACCAAGAGATAACACTTGTTTGGGATCAACATGTAATGAAAAGGGCTTTCTACCTTCGAAAATCAACACTAATACATCCATTGTGTCACATGCTGAACATTCAAGTGCCGAAAATACCGATTTGTTAGGGTGAAAAAGAAGGTAGAAGATAGAAGAAATCTAAACAACACAGAATCTCGCAACGCAGCGAATAATATATAATAGAACGATGATCTTCACCAAAAGAAAACATCTTTATTCACATATACAACGTCATAGTACAGTAGACTTTCCCTAAATTTGGACAGTTATAGAAACCTGTCCTTACATCGATGAACATATAGACTCCATAATACAGCAAAAGAAAAATATAAGTGAGTACGTCTTGACCATCCAACCCCTCTCCAACCCTAGAGTATCCAGCTAATCCTGGGAAAACATGCTCGGTCTGAACCGAGAATTACATGGAATAATGTCCATGTCAGTGTGGTAAACCAACGTGAGTAAAGCTCGATAACAAGTAACAACCAAACTGATTTCCACATTTGAAAACCTTTAAAACAAAGGGTATCTCGTAAAACCACATTGCACATAAAAATGGAACAGTTTTTACCTTATGAGGACCAAAACATTTTATATCAAAATTTAGTGATATTATCATAGTGTCTAGGTTTAAAATAAATAGATAAAATAGCCGAAATGTTTGCATCTCACATTCTATCATACTAGGCTCTACAATCGAAAACGTAAGGCACGTATTGGAGAATGGATTCCAACTACTGACTAGGCTATTGGGGTACCATCCATCATAGTACAACTCTAGAAAAATGTACCAAGGTCATACCTAACGACCCCTGCCAACACAGGACCGGCCTGCCCCTTGCTGGATAGTACCGAATATATCACCACCCCGGTTGCTTTGCAATCTTTAACCGAGCACTCCCACGTACACGAATCCTTTGATGATTGTGTGTGTGTATATATATATATATATCTAAATTGGAGATGATATACCCTAATGGGTGCGACCCACAAAGCTTTGTTGCATATCCCATGTTTTAGTCTTTCCCGGTTGATGAGGCTTGAGGCTACGTTTTACATTTTTTAAAAGCAATCCATCATGGAATGCTAACACTTCCCTCTAAGATTCAATGCAATGCCAGCATTCATCCATACATGTTCTGTAACAACCCGCATATTTATCGAGTTTGTATTTAAATATTTTATTTAAATATTAACTCGTTAATCGGATTTTGGTCCGAAAAGCTACTTTTTGCAAACGGTCAAATTAGGACTCGAGACCACTTCCATTGAGTTCGAAATGCCGTTTACAACTTTTTTAAGTATAAACATCGATAGGTTTGGAGTTAGTGAAATTTCACTAACTTTTCCCGCTTTGGACTTTGGGTTAGTTTAGCCTATTAAGCCCAAGTTCCAACCCTCTTCTCCTCACTCTTCATAAATTTCCTAACTAATCAAGCTTTGGCATTAATGGTGGAGGGAATGGGAAATTAAAATTCCAAAACTCAAATTCAATTGCAATCCATCTTTCTACTCCAAATTCAAGAAGAAGACATTGGATTCAAGCTTCTTGTGCTTAGATAGAAGAAGGATTGATTCTTGCTTGCTTAAAACTTCATTTTCATTGATATTTGGTGCAAAGGTGAGATTTTTATCTCACAAATCTAGTCTATAACTATATTGGACTGTTGGGAATGATTCCCTATCACTTTTGCATGCACATTTGCCTTTGGTTTGGATTGGATTGGCAAAAAAATCCAATTTTTAGCATTTTTGGAAATTTCCTGCACTTAGCTCATTCTGGCCACTTGACTCGTTCGGTGATTGGTCGCAAGGTCACTGGGTCGTAGGTCGCAGGGCTTTAGGTCATTCTGGAAGAATTGGCACTTCGGAATTAGGTCGCTCACGAGTTAAGTCGTTAGGTCGCTCACGAGTTAAGTCGTTAGGTCGCTCGCGAGTTAGTACCATAGGTCGCAGGGCTTTAGGTCATTCTGGAAGTATTGGCACTTCGGAGTTAGGTCGCTCGCGAGTTAAGCCTTAAGTCGTAGGTCGCTCACGAGTTAGCCCTTAAGCCGTAGGTCGCTCGCGAGTTAAGCTTTAAGTCTTAGGTCGTTTCCTACCTATAATCTCTAGGCAAACGTTAAGTCGCTCGCCCTGGTTTATCTCATAGGTCGTCTCCGACCTAAGCTCCTGATAAGTCGTTCGAGTTAGGTCGTTGGACCATTTACCTTAGGTCGCTCGTCCACTAAGTCGGCCTGGTTTATCTCGTAGGTCGTCTCCGACCTAAGCTCCTGATAAGTCGTTCGAGTTAGGTCGTTGGACCATTTACCTTAGGTCGCTCGACTCTGTTAAGTCGTAGGTCGTTAGACCTTAGGTCGTTCGCCTTCCTTAAGTCGCTCGACCCCTCCACACTAGGTCGCTCGGCTTGCTTGAGTCGTAGGTCGTTGGACCTTAAGTCGCTTGCCTCCCTTGACTCCAGTTAGGTCGCTCGGCCATTGTGTTAGGTCGTTAGACCTCATTTTGCTGCAGGTCGAACCCCGTAAGCGGTGGCGTTGCCCCCGCACCCCCACCTTGGGGGGTTGCCACCCCCCTGGACCCCCCCTCCGTAGGAGATCTTATCTGAAAAACATTGAGCTGATTTCCTTGTATTTTATTCACATCTCCGTATGCGATTTTTGTGACTGATTGTTTCTACACTTGCTTATGTGTTTTGTCACTTTATAATATAAAGGTTTCAATACTAGTAGTAAATATCAAAACTCTTTTAACAAACAATTTCAACTCTATTTTTAATAACAAAGCTCTTTTCTTAAACCGTTTTCCAATCTATTAGTATATACAAACCTTTACCTCACTCGGATGAGAAATCTAATTAAACGACTTAGTAAAACAAGTGGTATGAAACACTTGTGTTCACTTCATCAGTTAATTCTTGGACTTGTTCGATTGAACCTCTTGTGACAATTTTATTAGTGAAGATTTACAGTTTGTTCGTAAATATTTAAGTTAAGCAAGTGGTTATGGGACATGAAGCTAAACTTCTATATTTACTAGCTTAGTGTAATTGACACTTCTCGTTGATCATGACGATCATTCTGATGATTTAGACTAGCAACTGTGCGATGTCTCTTGTTGCGAGGTTAGACTAGACACCACTTGTGTGATTCCACTCACACATACCTTTTTGCTTTTTGGTTAGTCTGGACCTTAATCTGTGTGATTCCATTCACACATGTGGGGTAGCTCCCCTTGGTCTTCGGACCGTCATGTGATAGGCCTCTTTCTCTTTTCTATGATTTCTGGACTTCTTGCATTGATTTCTAGAATTTATGTCATTGACTTGTTATGAGTACAAGTTTGGGGTATGATGCCCTTTCCGAATCTTTGAGAAGATTCTTGTGATATTGATTATCTCTTATTGATTGATCTTCTGTTGATCATTATTTACATACTTATGGTGGTATGTCATTATGGATATTTTATGTTTATGCCATATCTTTTATGTTATATCATGTTATCTGATATTTATAGCTAGACTGACCCGTTTATTATTTTCATAAATAATACTCGGGTCAGACCGAGATGTTACAGGTGCTTCTGCTTGACTTCTTCCCAGGGATTCATCACTCTGCCTTTTGGCTAACTGTTTAGATTAGCAGTTTTTGTTGTATACACATGAGATATAGACTGATAGTTGTATTCTTTTGTATAGCACGTGTTGCTATTCATTTGTATTATCGTGGATCTTATGGACCACTACTCTGATGTACACTTTCATGTGTTAGTTATATATTCATATCTTCTTCCGCCTTTGTGATATGGATATCTGTGACTGATTTGTGTTATGATTATTTCCATGTTTGTTTTCGAAGATTATTTATAGCCACCGTGTGATAAGAAATTACATGGATGGTCGCTCCTCAATAGCCTTATTCTCCATGCTAGTTGATAGCACTACACCGTAGTGTTCTTGGCTAGTGTGGGTATAGAGGTGGGGCGTCACATGTTCGTTCTAGGTTTGAACGAAACAGAAGGCACTAACTCTATACATCCATTTTGGAATCACCCTCGGGATTAGTAGCAGTAGCCTTGCACTTCAAAAAGCACCATCTTCAATCATCGTCAGGATGTCTTCCACTCGAACGTACATGTTGGTTCAAAGTGGTTTTCGGATATAGATTCGATTCTGGTCTCTCCGTATCAACAACTGATAATTTCCGGTTAACTCATTCCTATATCTTTTGGAAGTAAATATTCGAGTCCTTGTTGGAAATTCGAATTTTACATTTATACTTCCTAAGTAAATTTGGTCAAACTTGATAGTTACTTATTTAACTACCTAATAAACAAACAACAACCAATTCCATTTGAGATTAATTGCCCAAAACAATCATTAAGCCTCAAAACATATCTTTGTTTAAAAAAACAAGCATATACTTATCTTTCCGGCATAAGTTTATTCACAAAATATTTGTAAGATTTCCCATTACCAAATCTTTAAAAAGGATTTAACTACATATTTAAATTAGAGAAAAGGATAATTCTAAGCACTATTCCTCCGGTGTTAAGTAAGGAACGGATGTTCCATACCACTATTTTTAAAAGGTCAGCTTCGAGAAACCCAAACCTTGAATTCTTGTTGTAATTATTTTCAACAAATTCTTCTATAAATTTCCCTTACCCATGAAAACCTTTTTGCTTTAACCCAAATCCATTTACAAAACATATATCAACTTCCATACTCACGTATGAAACTCTTTAGAATTATTCAAACATGGTTATATAACTTCTTTATAAAATTTCAAACCTTGCATAAAACTTCCCTATATAGACATTCAAATCCATTTATAAAATCCATTTTATAAACATTCAAAACCAGTTCTAAAACTCCTTTTATGAATACCCCAAAATTATTCATAAAATCCTTTATATAATATTCAAAAACAATTATTAAATCGTTCTTCAAATATTTTGTTCAAAATAAAATAACCTTGAAAACCATTTTAAAAGAAAATGAACTATTAACTTTCCAAAACCAAACGAAGGCTTAATGACTACAATGGATCATTAAATTTAGGTTTACTTATCCAAGTTATATCATGGGTATTGCCTTACATCAGATATGTAAGGGATTCACAAATAACATATGATCAATTATAGGTAGATGTCCAAGTTACAAATATAGATACATACATTGCCGGGCATAAATTTTTTACATATAGAAGTATATTCCATCTACTTAAGTTATCATGGCTCGCTTATTAAAATTAAATTCCTTGCATTTATCACATTACCGATATTCGTCATTTGTGCTAAACATAATAACACATCATAATAAAGTCAGAAACATTTCCAAAACAATGTAGTTTTACTCATCGAAATCTTTCAAACCTGAAATGCCTTAGATGCACCAAAAATCACCCTAAAAATATGTCATATTCTACTTGATTTTTGGACATATTACTCTTGGATTTTGAAAAGGTGATCAAAATAAAAGTTTTAAAAAAATTATTTTCTCTACAATTTAAAAAAAATAAACCACTCAAATCAGATTTCGTTTGAGGTAGATATGGTGTAACGACCCGGTATTTCAAACCGTTCAAATCGACAATCATCCACTCATGTCAGACTTGAATTGTTCAAAACAACAGATTGTTAATTTATATTTGGCAAAACTAAGTATGTACAGTAAATAAATCAATCACAGAACCATAGACATAGAGTATTACAACAACAAGCTGCGGAATAGATAAAGTTCGTAAAGCTACTATAAAACATCAGAGTCTAAAATAAAATACAACATAATCTCAAATACAAATGAATCTCTAATATATAAGCAACTAATGAGTCCGAACATAAATGACTGGAATAAACTGAAATAACTGAATGTTGAATAGATAGATGGATCTCCAAGCGAAGCTCTAGACTCCAAAGGTGAATCTCAAATGCTGTGACACTCAGTTTGACCTGAGCGTAAAGCGAAACACAAAACGGTCGAGTCAGGATTAACATTCTTATATCGGTAAATTTAGCTCAAGTGAAATGTCAACTGAAGTACAAATAACTTAAAGGATATTTTAGGATACCCATCCTCTAAGGATCCGTGGAACTATCTACTATGTAATAATATATGCTATTATAATATGTCTATCCGTAAAGTAAAGTATTAAAATAGCGTTAAGGCATTACCCATATCCCCCTTAACACATTTTATATATTCCCATAGTTTATACAATGCCGTAAGATCCATCAAACCGGTGGTTTACCCAAAGGACACCCCATAGGTACGGTACGAAATAAAGTCGTAGAATGTGCGATAAGGCATATGACAAGGCACGCGAGGCAATGCTATGGTAGAAATGCCATTTGCACTCCCGGACTGGTGTTAACGCATAGCAGCTACTACCGCCCACCTCGAAACACACTCCCAAATCAAAGGTGCACCCAAATCAAATCACAAAGTAATAGAATGGTATCGAAGAAATATGCCCGATCGAAGGTGCAACCTCACTTGGTCCGGTATAACTCCGGTTTTAGCCACATCAAGCTGACTCACAGGAGTCAAGGCTGCGCTAAAACCACATACAGAATCATCGCCAAACCATCCCACTTCGTTCTGGAATCTCCATCGCATACACAGTTGTTAAAGTGGTTTTCGGTATTGGTAGAGAGTATGACAATATCCGATCCAGTTATCTTTAATAACCAAACGCTTATTTCACACCATGGTCATTTCCTTTCAAATAGTTCATACTTCATATCAAAATATCATATTCATTTCAAAACCATACCAATTCGACATCATTCACTTTAAATAATATTCATTTCCAGAATCGTAACACTTCCAAAATTATAACACTTCTGAAATCATGACACTTTTGGAATCATGACACTTTTGAAATTATGACACTTTTGAAATCATAACACTTTTGAAATCATAACTCTTCCAACTTAAACTGTTTAGATATTGAAAATAGTATATATATATATATATATTAAAATAGTTCTAAATTAAAATAGTTTATACATTAGAATAGTTGTAAATTAAAAATAGTTTATATTTATTTAAAGAGATTATACTAAAATACTTTCCAAATTAGAATTGTTTCATCCAGTTCCACAAATCGATTCAAATCAAATTAAATTCCAAAATTCAATTTAAATCAATCCCGGTTCAACACTTTCAATTTAAAAGGTTAAAGATTCACTTCAAATTCTCAATAAACCATTTCAAATTTTATCGATTTCAAATCAGGGTTTGAATTACCTCTTCAATTCTAACAAGATTCAAAGTTTAAATATTCAAACATTTCAATATAAGTTTCATTTAGATTTCAACATTTAACTTTAATTTTATTCAAATTGGAAATTATTCACTTAATCATTTTAATAACAATTAAGTAAAATCTTAATTTATAAATTTAAATCAATATTAAACATTCAATCTCAATTTTATTTAAAAATGAGAATATTCATTTAATCACTTGTTATCAAATCAAGTTATTAATCATATCTTTCAAATCTCAAAATCAGTAAGTTCAAATCAATTCTTATTTAAATTCAATTATTAACGAATTTAAATTCCAAGTCAACATTAATTTATCTTCCTAACTTTTATTATTAAAGTTATAAAAAATCTATTTTAAATATTAATATAAGTTTAAATAAATACTTAAACATATTATAAACCAATTAAATTAAATTTTGTTAAATTAAATCTTATTATTAAATGTATTTTGTATTAAATCTTATTTTTTATATTTAAAAAATAAAATTATAAGAAAAATATTAAAAAAATTATTTTTAAAACTAACTTATAAATTTAAAATTTCCAAATCATATAATTTTAAAAATATAAATTTTACACATATGTTAAAATAAATCTTTTATATTAAAATTTAAAAATCGGTATTTAACAAAATCCATCCTTTCAAACTTTGGCAATCATTTTTTGTCAAAATAGACCAATGATGTTCGTATATAATTTTCTATCCTATGGTCAAGTGATACAGATATTTATCATTTCAATCCGCAATAATTTAATACTTATGGGTGTATATCATTTCAACTCGCAATCCTAAAATTTTACAATCAATGAAAATCACTTGGGTTTATCATTTCAACCTATAAGGATTTTCCCCTAATCTATAATATCGTTCGAGTATGTATCATTTCAACCCATAGGGATTTATAAACTAACAGGGAACTTGCAGGGTGAGACCAAATGTAATAATAATATAACATATCTACAACAGGCATATCGTATACAACAATTATATAATTAACAGTTCAAATTTAACAGCATATTTCAATTGTCATTTAAATGTGAATTAAATTTATTAAATATAAGAATTTTAATCATGAGTGATTTCTCACCTTTCGAGGATAGAGAAGATAGACAACGCGACAAGCCATGAACTGGCTCATGAACCCGAAAATCAACCAATCCAGATGACAAATCTCAAAGCAAAGCAAGGTGAACACGGATTCGACGAACAAAATTGATAATAGAAATCGATGAAACAAAATAAAATCAGCTTGACATAGCTAAAAAGAAATGTATAATATATCGATATACATTTGAAATCAATATAAAATTTAAAATAATTTTTTTATATTATTTAAAAATAAATATTCCATTCAAACACATATCAAAATAAAATCTTTGTATATATATTTTTTAAAACCAATATTTAATTAAAAACACGTATTAAGACAAAAATCTTCATATTATATATTTTAAAAAATAGATATTTATTAAAAGACATATATTAAATCAAAATATAACATAAAAACCAATACTAAAATCAATATTCTTTTTTCAATACTTCTAAAATGAATATACATATATACAAAGAGAGGGGGAAACTGCTGCTAAGCAAAGGAAGGTCGGTCAGTAGGGTGGTAGCTTTGCGTATCTGTGGTGGCTTCTATCGATAGAGGGAGCGGAGTATGGTTTCGGAAAATGCGAAGAACATCACAGGAAACATAATATATTATGTTATATACTCGAACTAGTATAGAAAAAAATGGTCGAGTAAGGTAGGTTCAGGTGGATGTGGACTCGGAGGTGAAGGCGGCTCAAGGGATAGGTCAGTGGTTGCGGGATGCAAAGGTGGCTGAGGTGTTCGGCAAGCTATATATATATGGCTAGTGGATCTGGGCTGTTGGACTTGGAGAAAAAGGAAGGTGATGCTGTCAGGGGCAAGGAAGGCTGTGGTGAGGCCGATGGGTTTAGTATGGCAAGGAGGGGAAAGAGCAGGCACTCAAGGAAAGGCTTCGGCCAGTGGATGGGTCATTGGGGAAAAAGTGATGTGGTGTTGTGGCTGACGTTGTGGGTCCAAAGGAGTGGCGGTGCAGCTTGGTGAAAAGGAAGTGGTCGGAACTCGGAGGAGGGAAGAGAGGCAAAGGCGATCAAAGGCTGTGGGTGGATGAGTTTTTCTCAAGAAGGCTAGGGATGAGGCGGGTCTCGTCTCGAAGTAAGCATAGAGGGAAGGTAAGTTTGGTTCCAGAGAATATGAAGTTAGCAGGTAGTCCCGAAGCTAACCTATGCAAACAAGAAAATTTTTCAAAGCAACGACAAAAAATAATTCAATGAAAAGAAAAACATGACCTTGAGAGATGAGCAGTCAGCAAGGTAAAGTAGTTAGCTTTAGGAAAAATTTGAGATAAGCAGGTAGCAATTGAAGGAGACTACAAACTTACCTCTTTTTCCAGAGAAAGACAACAAAGAGGAAAGGTGAAAGGACAAAAGAAAATATATATTAACCAATGGGAATCATAATTGTCAAGCACGAATTCTGCATGTTATTAAAAGCAATTGACTGTTGGTAATGTATGGTGGATAAGTGAAAGGTCTTAGAAAAAACCCAGAATGCCCAAATACTAAACCGATACCGGCAAATCGTTTTGTCGATTTCGCCGCTACCGGCCACCAAAATGCACAAATGAATATTTTGTGGAGATCCGCATGGCGAGACGAATATAATGGTACATGGATATAAATGATACTATCATCCTATTAAAACTCAAATTTTGGTACCGAAAATGCTGCTAAAATGCCGAAAATAAGATAAATGGAGTTAAAGCAGTCCAAACTCAGCGAAATAAAATATGACCTCTTACTCAGATTATATAAAAGTATCCAGATTTTGAAAATATTTTAATTTCATCAATTTTGCTTAAATAGAAATTGAAAATTACACAACAGAAATAACTTTCACAATTTCGAACAAAAATTTACCATTTTCTATATTTAAATAGACACGTTACAAATATCAAATTTTCATTTCCAAATCTTAATATATGTTTTCTAGAAAAATTTTAGTTAATTACATCAAAAATCCTTAAAATTTACGGGTCGTTACATATGGTTAAAAGAAGAAGAGCTATTTTCGGATTAGGATTTTTGAGTTTAAAAGTACACCGTAAAGAAATGAGTTTTTGACAACCCTAAGATTGAAATTAGAAAAGGTGGCAAAAAATAAAGTTGTAGATACTAAAATTTTATATGTTTGAAAAAAAATCTTAATTTCGTTTAAAAGAGAGGAAGTTATGGCCGAATAAAGTGGAGGAAAATGGAGAAGAAAGAGTTTAAAAAAAAGTTTGCATCTTTAAAACAATTTAAATCATTTGATTTAAAAAAACATAAAACTAACACAAGAAGCCATGAATTTATGAAGAAAGCTTGATAAAAATGGAAACGGAGAAATAAATGAAAATATTGTGAAATAGATGTGTATTTATAGACAAAAGAAAGCAGGAAAATTACCATACTAACCTTAGATTAAAATATCCTAACATGTCATTATTTATCAAGTCACAGCACCACCTTCCTCCCCCTCATATTTCACATCCCCCCTCTCTAGTCACATCCTCTAGGTCATGATGGATAATGATGATAAGATGAAGATATGACAAGAGATAATGTGTATGTACTTTGTATATATATAAGCATATATGTATATATATGTTATGATTTTTAAAACCATGACTTGTCACATCACTTGCTAAAAATTATTAACATAAGATAAAATACTATTATTGTATTATTATTTTTTGGTTAATTAACTCTATATGTGTATGTGTATAGTGCACAAAAACGAATAACGTTCCCCACAACTTTCCGGTGTTGAAAAGTTGAAATTCCGAAAAACGTTCTTCCATCACATTTTCTATTTTTCTACGAATTATCTATTTTTGTAAACAAACTTTAAAAATGATTTCATCACTATTATTAAATGATTAAAATAGGTTTATTTGTAAATAAAAAACCGTTTATTTATTATTAGACTAAACTTGAATTTTCGAAGAAATAAATAAATCCTATTATATCTACTGTTAATGTCATAAATACATTTTATTTTCAGAATTTAAAATAGTTATCTATTTCATAATCTTGTTTGAATACATATTGGAGTTTACGAATCTAGAGCTGTGCATGATCCTTATTGTTTAAAAGCAGTTTTATTGATAAAATGATTTTCGACTATTTTATCGATATTTTACTTATGACGATATTTATAAATTATCAATATTTTACCTCCGTAATTTGTCTGCAAATATTTTTCCTAAACAAAATAATCATTATTTTTTACCACTTAAAAATGATTATTTCTTACTTTTAAATTCGTATCTAAATATTTTAAAAATAAATATAATTTATTAAAGTGATAAATTTGCAGGTCGTTATACAATGAGTAGTGGTAAATATATGATATTTAATTTCCATATACGATCATTTTAATTATCCTCAATTGTTGATTTATTAATTATCGGATTCATCTTTCTTCATGGTGTATCGTCGCCTTAAAACCGATTTGTTGCCTTTTGAGCTTTGTTATCCTTTGTCGAAAATGACTAAATCCAAAGAGCTTATTGGCGTCCAGCTATATGAGGTTGCTTCCATTATGGTGTTTTCACATCTCATCTAGATTTTTATGTACCATCATGTGAAAAATGGTTAATAATTAAAAATATTTGGATGCTTGGTAAAGTTTGGTGGGTTCTGGCTGGTACTTTTTCCGAGGAGGTCACCGAGTATATGACCTTCTCAAAAGTATATTACTAAAGGTATACTTCCACGGGGGTTGCATTCTCCTAGTCATTTATTGGAAATTTTCCTTTCCTTATTTTGATTCAAATCCATGAATTGTTTATCTTTAAATTGCCACGAGAAGAGTCAACCACTCTTTGCGGCATTTAAGTATTGATTTAGTCCATTCGATCAAGTTTGGACTATTACCTTATTTTGTTCATTTAATCAACTTTGGACTGTTTCCTTATTTTATCCATTCTGTCCGTTTTACATTTTACTCGGGCTATTGTCATTCTTTTAAGTCTGATTTTTGTATTATTTATGCTCATTCATATTTGGATTTGCTTTTTTGATGATTATTTCTATTATTGCTTGTATGGAAGTTATTCTTTTGAGGTAAAAATTTGTTCTGTGTTAGTCGTATGACTCATAGAACTTTTGTATGTCCCCCATTATTTGAGTTATCTCACTTTGGTATTTCCAGACTGATCCGGGTGTTATTTTATTATAATGCTTAGGTCAGACTGAGTATTTTCTAGGTTGTCCTTGGTGATATGGAGATCTTTGAGGAAAGATGGAGATTCTCCTATCACGGTGTTGTATTTTCCGTTGTAATCTATAGTATCCCTATCAGCATTTATAAGGTCAGGATTTTTATAACTGTCTAGCTGATAAGGTTTGTTTTTAACTCGGATATACTCTATATTTTTGGAGTGACAGTTCTACTATCCTTATTATATTATATGTTGTCGATTCCGCTGTGAGATTCAAATTTTCTCCATTCTCTGTTCTTTTCTTTTTATTTACCCTAACAACCTACCCTTTTATTGATTGACTGTGTGACATTTAAACATAGTGGTAGTGTTTAGTGTCAAATTTCGATGGTTAAAAAGGCGGGTCATTATAACACATTTTGTATCCTCTAAAGCATGCTTTTAGAGGGAAAATATAGAACAGTAAACGAAAAGGACAATAAGGTATATAAAATGGCTAAGAAGCCCTTAATTATAGGGTCATCACATAGCTAAAGTTCTAGAGAAAAGGGAATAAAGTTAGAAGCTAGAACGAGGAAAACTACAAAGAAACGACAAGTTTCTCATGGTACATAAATTTGTTTGGTAGAGGACCAAAATGCTCTCATGTTCAATAGAATGACTATCGTACAAGAAATCTTATTTGGTAGAGGGCCACCGAGTCTAGTGATGCCATCACCAACCATTAATCCTAGTACAAAAGTGAAGTATCCCCAGTTACCATGTGTCGAACGATGACCACCTACTGACCAAGGATATGCCAAGCACTCCTTGCCAAACTGAATAAGACATATATTAAAAATATTTTGATATGACAACTAGCCTAACCTTTATATGTCTTCACACCTGTAAATACCCAAGCTTGGATTAGTAATGATAGATAATTCTGAGAGAAGAAACAACCGACTAGACCTTGACAAACAAGAATTATAAGAGCTATAACTTACTTTCTTTGAGCATCAAATCATTATATTTTGCATTTTTGTCATTGTGTAACTAAAATGGATAGTAGATTTAGGCACATTTTGACCGAGCAACTATAAATTATGAGGTTTTTTATTTTATTGCATTTTTTTATGCACATTCTATTTGTGATCTTCTCTCTAACCACATTATAAGCATAACAATCACATCCTGCACTCTTTCGCATAGTTCTAAAACATTAGATTGGAGATGTTTACCCCTTTTTTGAGCAAATAGTATCAACATAAATAGTGAGAGCATACCATATGATACTAATGGTCGCATCAATTTTTGAATTTTACATTCATGTATACCAAATTTTATTCATGAAATAATAACCATTTTCATTTTTAACCAAAATAGATGCAACTTTGATTTTTTTAGGCTGCATAGCGCTAAAGAGTTGGTTTTTCAAAAATATTCCTTTTATTGCATTCACCCAAATGCCAATTTTATATTATTATTAACAAATGTATAAATTATATTTAATATAAATTCAACTCTGATTTGATTTTAAAAAAATTGTTAGTAATTTAGTGCTGATTATGAATATATATATACTCAAATCTGTAAAGTTAATACATAACAATATGATAATAGGAACACGTATATACACACACACACAAACACATGATAATACACGTGTGCACACACACGTTGCAATTAGGATTTATAACTATATACATATATGTGTGTTAATAGCAATCACTATATACATATATACATAGTTGGTATTTAATATAAATGCATATTGCAAAGGAAATTATGTATGTATGTATGTGTATGTACTGAAAATATGTAAATTTTATTTGGCCTTTCAGCCTAAAGTTGCTTGGCCCATATATAGAACCGATATACATACAAAACACAACTTTACAAAGCTATGATCAATCTAAAACACTCCTTTTTAGATCCATTCCTACTTCATCCCTTTGTCTTTCACTATAAGCCTTCCATGGTGGTTGGAAGGGTTTATATCAAACTTATTCCTCTCTTTGCTCCAGATCCCACTCTTTGAATGACCCATTTTATTGATTTTGACGTTATTGTGAGTGTTCTTCTTCCTATCCTTTTGAGACCATTTGATATTGGTTTTTATCAAGTTATTGATCTCTAATTTACTTCTCTTATGGTTCTTGAACTCATAGTTGTTCCTCTTTTTCTAAATGCACCAAACAATGATTGTCAAGGCAATTCCTTCCATTTTGAATTTCAATTCTACTCCTTTCCTCCTTCCAATCAGGTATTCTACTTCTCCTATGAGGTTGGTCGCTGGATCTTCTAGTTTTAGTCCCATTTTACATATTTTCCACATATACTACGTGCATTCATATTCAAAAAGAGACATTATTGAGATTCATTCTCTTTTTCACAAAGTATGCGTTTTAGCTCTTAGGTAAATCCTCACTTGAGAGTCGATCTCTAGTCGACAACCTACCCATTAATGTTTTGTAAGTAGTCGATGCCATTTTAAGGTTGTTAGCTCTGTCCTAAACTATTCTACACCATGATAACATAGGCTGTCTTTCCTGATCTCTTCCCATGATGTTTTGGTAGTAAATTCTCAATCCATACTCTTGCAAGACTAAATATCACCCTCTGTGTTCATAAAAAGAGGCATATACTCAATTTTTTTGTCGAATTTGTATTCTCAAATGTAGCTTCTCATAGTTCAATTGCCTTATCGTATTATTCTATCCATGTTTTGTTTGGACATCCATATGCTAAAAATGTATTCAAACAAGGTGTTATATTAAAGACTTGCCTTCAGTCCAAGTATCCACCAATAGATCAGTATCTCTTCCACTTGCTATCACTCCCATATAGCAACCTACTAGCCTTCCCTTTATTTTCCAAGTTGACCTCTAAGTTGAGAATGCATTATTATCAGTAGCCATCTGCAAAAAATTACCTTTGATATACCTCTGTCTCATTAACTTTTCCCATAGCCCTTGTGAGTTGATTATTTTCCAACCTTGTTTCATAGTGAAAACATCCCTTACATCTCTTAACTTTCTAAGACCTACACCCTGTAACGACCCGATATTTTCAACAATTCGCATTCGCACATGTCGAACTTGAATTGCTCAAAATACCGCGTTGTAATTAAAATTTGGAAAATCTCAGAATATACAGTAAATAAATAATCACAGATCACATACACAGAGTATTTAATAATGCAGCGGAATTAAAATAGATAGTAGTTCATGAAGCTACTATATAAAAATAAGATACATCAGAGTTAAACAAGATACAACAGAAGAGTAACAAGATACATCAGGTATAAATCAGAATACATCACTGAAATCACTGAATACTGGAAACAAAATAGATGGATGGATCTTCAAGCAAAGCTCCAACTCCGAAGGTGAGTCTTGAATGCTGAGTCACTCAGTCCAACTCGAGCGTAAAGAAAAACACAAAATAATCGAGTTAGGACATAAATACCTATGAACTATAAAATAATTCAGGTGAACAGTAACAAAATGCATCAGTAACTTAACGGATGCTTAAGATCGCCCATCCTTTAAGGATCCGTTAAACTATTTACTATGTAGTAATATTGCGCTATTATAATAATGTCTACAGTAAAATAAACTTACTTTAAAATAGAGTTAAGGAGTGACCCAATATTCCCCTTAACACGTAGTAGTCCCAATAGTCCATCCAGTATCAGCATATCTCCAGATCGGGAGACTACCCTAAATACTCCATGGGCTATGGGAGAAAAACAAACTCATAGTAGCCTCGCTATGGTAAGTGACACGGCACATAAGGCAATGCTAGGGTAGATATCCCAATTACGCACACGGGCTGGTGGTAATGTAGCATCCACATACGCCCACCTTGGAACACACTCCCAATCAAAATCGGAGGATAACCATCAAATCAACCATAAGTAAGAGTATAGTATCGAAGAAATGTGCCCGATAGGAGGAATGACCTCACTTGGCCCGAGATCGCTCTTTTTTAGCCACCTTATGCCAACTCACGAGAGTTGGGTCCACGTAATATACCTCAAGAACGTCGCCACCATCCTACTTTATTTTGGAATCTCCACAGCGTACACGATTGTTAAAGTGGTTTTCGGAGTTGGAGAGTATGACAACTTCTGATACCAGTCTCTTTAACAACCAATCGTTATTATAACGCCGTGGTCATTTCAAAATAGTTTATACTTCAAAATTAAATCATTTCATTTCAAAACTATATTCCTTCCAAAATAGTTTATACTCCGAAACCAAAACCATTTTTATTTCAAAACTATATTCAAATCAATACAATATCATTCTATTTCAATATATATTCACCTTTCAAAATCATAATACTTTCAAAGTTATAACTCTTTCGAAACCAAAATACTTGAAATCATTACACCTTGAAAATCATAACATTCATACATTTGAAATCATGAAACATTCCTTTAATTTTTTACGTTTGCAAATTTATTCAATTAAACCAAAAGCTTCAAATTTTCAAATTTAATTCAATTCAAACCATCTGTTTCGTTTCAATTCGGTTTTCCAACAAACCATTTTAAATCATATCAATTTCAAATATAGATTTTATCCACAAAATAAACCATTCAGTTTTTCAAAACTAAATTTTATAATTTCATATATCTCAAATTCAATTTACTAATATTTAGTTTTGAAATATTTACTTAATAAACTCAATATCATTTAATTAAACCCAAATTACAAGTAGACTAAATATCCTTTCATACCGATATAAACTTCAAATATTCATTTATCGAATAAATCAAAATCAAATATCATTCCAAATTCATATTCTTTATCAAAATAAAGATCATGTCATTCAAAACCATTTAAATCATTAAAATATCACATCTTTTCAAAACCTCATTATCAAATCATTATTTGAATTCAAATTCAAATATTCAAATTTGAATATCATTTTTAAATCAACTAAGTCATTCATTTATTATTCCAAATATCATTACAAAACACATTTCAAAAATTCCATTCAAAAACCATTATTTAAATTCAAATTCAATTTAAATTCCTTTAAATTTCATATTTAAATATTAATTTTCAAAACTCCTAACATTTCACAAATAATCAATTCCAAAAGTTAAATCATTTAACACTTCAAAATATAACTCAAATAGTGTTAAAATCTATAATATTTCAAAACATTGTCAATTAATAGCAACGATAGCATTTACAAAATGTTATCGTAGCTTATAGTTTGCAACATAGTTTAGTTCAGGAACAATGGCATTTATAAAATGCCGTAATAGATATTTTTTTACTTCAACAAAGTTAAATTCAAAACAACAGCATTTAAAAATGCTGTCATAAGACCATAGAATTTTGGGAAATGCTATTAATAAAATTCCAAATTTTGTTATAACTTTTCAGAAACAATAAAACTTCAAATTCTTTTTATATAATCTATAAATCATATTTCTAGACTTTAAAATTTCACATTTAAATCATTTTAACATATGATTTATGACAACAAAATTTTAAAATCAAATATTCAATTTAAAAACTCAATTCATTTATTAGTCAAAATTTCACTATTTATTAACTTATAAATTTAATAAAACTTAACATCTTATTTCAAATATCATTTCAAACTTTAAATTTAATTCACATTATTTACTTACATTTTAAAAATATAAATTTAAAGTCAAAATCATAATTACCTCAAATTTACATACTTAAATTCACAATTTCAAGACTTAATATTTAACTTTCTTAAAACCATAAAATATATATCTTTAAATCATAATTTCATATTTTAAAAATACATATCTATATAAAAATCATTTAAAAATATACCACGAGGTCTGTATATAATTTTCTAACCTAGTTCAAGTGATATGAATATGTATCATTTCAATCCGCAGTTTAAAAAGAAAACCGGGTTCTATCATTTTGAACCCGCAATCCCAAGTCAAATAAAATATAATAAAATCTCTTAGGCTATCATTTCAGCCCATAATGATTTTTTTCTTATTCTAAAGTCTGTTTGAGTATGTATTATTTCAACCCATAGTGATTCTATTCTATGGAAACTTGCAGTGTGATCATATACATAAACAATATAAACAATGTCAATATCACAATATAATGTCATGTATCATATGCCAATTGATGATTAACAAGGTGAACATGGTAATAACATGGCATAGCATATCATATAATCATCATTTACTTGCATAACATTCCAATTTACTAAACACTTGTCATTAACTCACTATTTCATAAGTAAACCTGTCAGAGTGAGAACACCTTTTCAAGCTGGATTTAGCAAAACAAATTACACGATTAAATTCCAGAAAGCACGTTATGGAACGACACAGCATGACTTTGATTTAAGTGAGTGGAGAGAGCCAAGATATTATCTTGTAAACAACAACCAATAAACAAGACAATATACACATGAATATTCAATACAAAATACATAGAAACAAATTGAAAAAATAAAAGCAATAAAGACAAGATAGTTTAACCTTGCCTTAACCACTCTAATGCTCTGCCATAGGGGATCTTTTGCTCGTCCATGATGTGTGTTCGGGTCAGGTTAAGCATCAATATAGCATGACTAGATGGAGTAAGTGAAGGGTAGGTGATGCAACATGGGTATACAAAGAGACAAGGCAAAAAGAGGCAAGTTTGGTCAACATGTGGCTTGGCATGGTCATTACTTGGCTCGGCCATGCTTAGTACAAATCTGGTCAGGTCAGGTTATGGATGGAGCTGTGTCTAGAGGAGGTGTAGATCAGGTGGTGGTGGTTCAAGGTGGTGGCCGAGGTGATGTATAGAGGGGTAGGTGAAGATATGTGGCTTGGCTTGCATGTTTTGTGGAGTATTGTGAAAAAAAATTTAAGTGATGGCTTCATGAGGAGGCACGGCCAGGCCTTGGTCAGAGGAGGAGGAGGAGGAGCTGCTGTAGATAATGAGGTGGTGGCTAGTGGTGAAGGTGGAGAACTAGGCCGAGCAAAGCTAGAAGAAGAGGAAGGCAAAAATTCAAGGAAAAGAACAAGGAAAGTAAGAAAAGGAAGAGGGAAGCCATTAGCATTTTTTCTTTTTGCCATGATTTTTTCAGATGGGAAGAAAATGCTTCTCACATGAATGATAAATGAAAGTTATGGCTGAAGCAAAAGAAAAAGGACGGTTGCTCAAAATGAAAAGGCAATTGGAAATTGGAAAGACAAGTAAACGAAAAGTCAATGGAAAATGAAAGGTCTATGACTCTTTATATTTCTTTTTCTTTTAAATCAAAATAAACAAATAAAAATTCAGTAAATAAAAATAAAAAGATAAACAAAATAAATTGAAAAATAAAATAAACAAATAATTTAAGGAAAAATAGAAAATAAATAAGAAAATAGCTTAATAATTGAAACAAGACTTTAAAAGTTATAAACAAAATAGAATCAACATTGGAAAATTATAACAACTCTTTTAAAATGTTTTAAAAATAAAATTATATACATAACATGTCATGTTGCATATATACACACAAATTAGAACAAACAAAAATATTATGTATATAAATTAAAATAAACAATTTTGTTAAATAAAACAATTTATACACAATATTGTTAAAAGCATAACTTTCATAATATTAATTGGATTTCAACGAAACGAAAAGCAACTGTAACGACCCGGAATTTTCGATCCTGAAAACTCCAGATAGTTAGGGAAAGAAGAAAAATAAGAATAGAAACACCAACATCTCACATTTCCCATCGAATAAAATATATTAACAAATAATAACAGTTATACAAAGAAAAACTGTGCTTGTCAAATTTCACTTTAATACATCAAAGTTACAAAATATATATAAACACTATACATATATAATCAATGTGACTCGGATATATACAACAATATAATACAAAAGGAACTCTCCATACATTCCTGTTATCCAGCTCGTCTTCTGAGCTCCAAAACGTCCTTACCTGAAAATCCGTAATACTCGGTCTGACCCAAGCATTACATCAAAGTAACACCCGGGTCAGGTAGGAAACCAATGTGAGTAAACCCATCTAACATGAAATTCCAATGCATAGAACTTATTTAAAACCTGGGGTAACTCGTATCAATTTACAATTCACAATTTGTTATAGAAATCACTTATTTCACACATCAATTTTCTAAGTACCAAAACTTAGATTAAATAGTTCAATTCACTTAAATCATTTCATTCCAGCCTATTGATTTCACATATCAATCTATAAAAATTCGAAATGGTTTCGGGTATTTTCTAATACCCGACGTCGGTCTCTTCGAATCCAATGTCATCTTAACCCAAGCCATTCAAATAAAATACAATTCAATTTTAAATTCAGGGTGTCATAGTAATTCATCATCAATAGATAACCACGACATCCAAGTTTAAACCAAACATATGACATAGCATCACGAATCACATATTAGGGATAACAATTAATCCAAGGCTTCCAATATCATTCTATCATCCATACACAAGGTTGATTAGACATACCATTAATTAATTTAAATATATTAAATTAATTACTTCCATCATCTTTAAATCCTGCGTACCCAATATTAATTAAGTACACATCGACTAATTAATCATCCTCTAATTATTCTCTTAATTAATCATTTTTGATTAATTATTCTTTAATTACAACAAGTAATTAATTCTCAATTAATTACACAAATTAGTTATCCTTTACGCATCCATAATAACTATATTGATCCTTAATTAATCACTCAAATTAATTATCTCATAATCACTTCATTGACCAATTATCCCTTAATTAATCATAATCATTATTTAACTAATAATTGATTAGTTTCCTTAATCAACAATCCTTAATTAATTAACTTCCATTAAATATTTATCATTAATTAAATCACTTTAGTAATTATCCACTAATTACTTTCCTTAATTAATGATGTTCAGTAATTGTTCTTTAATTACTTTCATTATCATCACTAATTATTTTCATTAAGTGATTAATCCTAAATCAATCACATAAATAAATCAATCCATTAAATTGATTTCTCAAATTAATTAACCTTTATTAATTATCATAAAAATAATTAATTATTTTCTTAATTGATTACATTAATCAATTAGCGATCCTTTAATACATTAGATAATCACCTTTTTTTTAAATCACCTTTGAAACATCATACAACCTCTTTAAATAAAAAATTTAAAATATTTTAAAAATTGAAATCTTGTTTAAATCTTGCTAATACTTTGTATCTGAACTTGGTTTGTATTTTCTTTTGAAAATTTTATATTTAAACAAACCTCAAAAAACTTGATTAAACACTTCTATGACCTATATTATTATTAACCTTCCAAATCTGAACACTCAACTTGCTTACTTTAATCTAGATCATAATTAAATTAACCCTAGTTATTGAATACAATCCAAAATATGAGCCTAACACACAACTCCCCCGAGTCATCTTCCAAATATCTCGAGCAAACCTCCAACAACCCTTCTCTTCGAGTCAGCACGCAAATGCCCCGAGTTCAACTCGTGAAATCTTCATCTTACCCAAACCTATAATTACCCAGATGCACGAACCATACACGTGCATGTGTACATCGACCCGGATCGTCAACGAACAACGTTCCTGCCCTTGACAAGTCAACCCCGTCCTCGGCAATCCAACGCGATCACCAGATCGTGACATCACTCACGGATCAAAAATCGTGCATTTGAACAAAACTGCAGCCAACCCAAAAGTCTAAAATCGCCACTAGTCATCGCCTCCGACCATGAGTTCACCCATCGACCAATCAAAAACTACGCTACAACTTCTAGCTTCGCTTCATCCTATCGCGATGGGTTCCGATCCTTTGTCGATGACGATTGAATCCCGGTAATTCCAACTACCCAAACCCTCCACTACACCCTACTACATCAATCTCCAACCACCACGTCCATTAATAAAATTCAACTTCATTTTTCCTGAGATCCCTAACGTTGGCTACCTTTAGCCCAAAATTCACCGCAAAACTCGACGCCAATCATCGACAATCGACAAATATGTCGAAACCCATTACCCAAGAATTACTCAACAATTATCTTACTAAAAACTATGATTTTCATCTTTAAAATCATATTATCCAGAGTTGAATCAAGTTATATAATTGAAACTACAAATCATAATACTTGATTTTATCCCAATTTAAGGTTTTCACTGTAATTTTTTTCTTTCCAGAAATTTTAAAACTTAATTCATCTTATTTAAATTTTAAAAACTAAATTGTGTTTAATCAATCAGCTTTTGTTTGAAATACAAAGCTTATTAGTGATTAGCTTTGGAAATTTTTGAATTTTTATTAAATTTTTACTTTGTATATTTTAAAACAGAGATGGATCAAACTAGGCTAATACATACACAGATTCAAACACAACATATATACATAGATTTTGCTTTTATATATATACACACACACACACGCACACACACACACACACAATACAAACATCATCACCGAACTACACATGCACATTATTTATTTCCTTTAGCCGTTTTTTTAAAATAAGTGTTTGCTTACTTAAAGTATGAAAACAGAGGGAAGTTTTGAAAACCTATAACTAAACAGAAGTTTGTATCCATATGAACAAATCTTACATGTTCAAACAACAACATATTAATCTATATACTAACATATTTTAGCATGCATTCAAATCTTGCATAGTTATTTCAATGTTTTATCACAATCATCAACTTCAAACAGATTCAAACATTAAAAGAGTAGTAGTTAACTCAACATGTAGTTTTTTTTTGAACAGAGCACAGGTTGATACTTTTTTTTCTCTGGAACATGTTGCTGAGATGAATTGCTGCCGATGCTGATTGAATTTGGTTTGGATCTTACTTACTGGACTTTAATTCTTGCATAGCCTAGTTCAGATTTGAAATATTGCTGTTGTTCATTAAATATTGAATTTTAGGTTTGATTCTTTGATCTTCTTTTACTTAGTTGTTGAGTTGAGTTTGTTTGTTTCTTTAGTTTTTTAAGAAACAGCAGAATTATTTATCACTTGCTTGCCTTAGTTCAAAATGAAGAAAAAGAACTGAAGAGAAAATATATAGGTGAGGGTATTCAGCTCTGTACATAGCATGCTTTTTTCCTTTTTCTCTTTTTCTTTCCTTTAAATTTTGTTTATATTTGGTCAACAATCTTTCCTGATATGATCTTTGAGAATGAAATGTTTTATTAAAGTTGAGAAATGACCTTTTACGTGCTTGAATAGATAGGCATTTAATGTGTGTTCCCCTTTTAGTTTACATGCATATCTCATTCCATGTGTATACATATCCCCTACATGCATACATATATTTATTTGCCTCATTTGCCTTACCTACATATGAATATCCACATAAATTTTACCATAGTCAATTTATGTGTTTTACTTAATATTACATATAGCCATAAAACCCTCTATATACTTATTTCTATCTCTAAATACATAGTCTTATTTTTATTCCTATTTTTATTTTAAGCTTAAGTTATCAATATTTAATTTATATCCTTATATATACGTATATGTGCCTATATTTAGTGTTTAAAAATGTAGGGTCTTATTTTAATTATCATAAATTTAGTGGTTAGACCCATTAAAACTAATATTACGATAAGTTTAAATCAGTTAATCGCTCGATTATCCGACACCAAAAACCCAGGTTGTCACATTCCTCCCCCCTTTGAATCTTTTCGTCCTCGAAAAGGAACGAAGCCAGAATTATTAAAATGCTTAAAATCCGATAAATTTACTTTAATCATTTTAATATACTTTTTAAAAAATCTATATAATATTATTCCGTAGTAGTTTTATAAAAATACTTTTATAACTCGATGTTTCAACAAGTCCATCCTTGTTCTTATAGAAATTCGGTCATACGTTGATCAGGCGTAGGACTGAAAATCTTTAAGTACTTTGTAAACCCGTTTTCAATACCCAGTGAAAATACTTGAAAAAATAATTTTATTGAAAATATAGAAAAAGTTTTGAAAATAGAGGAAATATCTTTGGTGAGAATGCTCTGGAAATCATCACCCCCATCTATGGTCGCAGTTACATCTTGGGTTACGTTGTCATCACAGCAAAAGTTCATGTAACTGTAGGCACTCCGCGCCCCTCGATTATGCCATGTAACCCACAATAGATCGCAGTTACATTACAGGGTTACGTTGCCATCACAGCGAAAGTCCATGTAACTGTAGGCGTCAACGCCCTCGATTTTCGCTGCCAAAAATGAAATATCTCCACTCCCACATAGGTCGCAGTCTACCGACGTAAAATCAAACGTAGACCGTTGGCTCTCAGCGGCACACACGACTTTCGCTATGTTGCCATAGGTCCTAGTCTACCGATATAAAATCAAACACAGACTGTTGGCTCTTAGCAGCACACACGACTTTCGCTATGGTCTGCAGTAGATCGCAATGACATCGAGTTACACTGTCGTCACAGCATAACCCAAATGCTTCTGTAGGCATCAGCACCCTCGACTTCCGCTACACACTACACATAATCCTCAGAAACTAGTTTTGTCCGGACTCCTCACAGGATCAACTTTAGAACCCCCCATAGGGTTCAAGGCAGTACCACCCTATGGCATTCCTTAGAAGTTCATTTCAAGGGAGCGCCTTTTTCCCTAGAGTCATTTTCAAAACACTTTATATTATACACATATAGTATCTTCCAAATCACACACCTAGTATGATTCTCATATAAATCTCCTTTCTTAAAATCGATTATCCCAAAATCGATAATTCTCAAACTAGGCTTTCCAAATTTCAATATTGATTTTACCCAAAAATCAAAAGCCTTTCCAAATCCAAAGGTTCGCAAAACATTTTCCTAAAATCCTCATAAAATCCTTTATATATATAGATGTATATAATTCTTTTAAAAACTTAGATCATTTCAAACTTGTATAGAACTCCTTTTTTACTTCAAACACTTATCAAAATCATTTTTCTTCCGGCAATAGATTCAATAAGGGAAGATTTATCTTATGTAACAAAGATATATAACTTTGTTTATGCCAAATCAAATATTCAAATTCGATTACTCTATAGATCACCTACCAAATTACTTACTTCCAAAAAGTAAGTTATTACCATAGAAATATCAAATTTCCACTTTACTTCATCATATATTTCACAAAATATACCTTTCATTTCAAAAACCACTTTGCATTTCTTGTCCACAAAATTTCCAGTATCAATTTCATTCCAATCCGTACGATGTACACATATCATCCGTATGCAATATCAATCTGATCGCTCACTCGATCACACAACTTCTCTTCCAAACTAGCATTGTCCACCCGCCTTTCTAGTGTGGACTCAGATCTGGTTTCTTGATCATAAACCTTCTTTCTCCTTGCATAGCCATAACTATGATAGAGAATATCCAGAACCAATCAACAACCCATATCCAGGTTCGCCGTCGAAAATCGAATGAAGAATCCCAACTCGAATCGATAAAACTATCTCGAAATTCTATGCTCGAATCTGAATCAAATCACTATGTGAATAGAATAATATACGTACATCCTACGTATTTAACTTTATTGATTATTAGTCAAATCAATTTCCTTTCTATTCATCCTCACTTTGATTTTATTCACTTATTCACATTTTCCTTAATCCCCATTTGGATTATCACTTCAATTCTTATCTCAATTAGGTATTTAATCAATAACAGTTTGAACTCCGACCAGTTTATATTTAGAAAATAGCTTGAAATTTTGTGAAATAAATAAGCAGTTGAAAAAAAAATTATTAGTTTGCAAAATATCTGTAAAATAGTTAAGAAATTGTTAAATAGTTGGAAAATAGTTAAATAGTTATAATAATTGTAAATAATTGAAAAATAGTTGTAAAATAGCAATTAATTTGTAAAATAGCTGAAAAACAGTAATTGGTTGATAAAACAGCTGTAAAATAGTTAAATAGTTCCAAAAGTAGTTACAAAACAAGCATAAGATAGTTTGGGTTTTAAAAAGAAAATTGTATAGTAAATATATAGGAAAATAGATTTAAAACAGTTTATACTAAAATATTTTATTTGGAAAAAATAGTTCGAAGCCAAACTGTTCAATTCCCAATCTCCATTGCCAATCAATTCAATTTAAATTTCCACTCCCATTTAAATTGACTCAACTCCAATATAAATATTTTCAATTTCCATTGAAATTGATTTAACCCCAATTCAAGTTGAATTAACCTCAATTTCTATCCACAATCAAATCAAATTCCATTTGAATTCGAAACCATTCAACTTTAATCACAACTTCAATTAATTCAAGTAAATTTCAAATTGAACCAATTTCAATTCATATCAATTTAAATTTTGAATAATCCCAATTCCCATTTGAATTTGAACAATTCACTTCAAATTTCAACTCTAAACCATTTCGAATTATAAATTTGAGTTAAATTTTAAATGTTGATTTAATCCCTTAAATCAAATTAACTTTTATTTTTAAGTCAACAATCTATATCTTTAAATAATTTAATTCTGAGTCAGAATTTCAAAATTTCATTTTAAATTATCTCTACTTAACTTATTTCAAAGTTCAATTAAGAATTCAAAAACAATTTTATCTTCAGAGTCCAATTTACTACTGAATTTTAACTTCAAAACCCATTCTCAGTTTCATAGATTATTTATAATATCCAGATAAATAAACATCCAAATTTATCCAAACACCAATTTACAGTATCCATCTTCAATTTCCAGATCTCAAACCTAATTTGACATCACACAAACTTGCAATTCAAATTAACCATTTAACTTCCCAAGTTAAATTCCAAATTCATCTTGAAGTTTCCAGTTTAGATTGCTTGTTAAATTATTTAACTTTCCCAAAGTTAAATTCAGTTTACTTAATCTAGTCAACTTTATCCAATTTGAATCTCCAATTCAAATTTTAAACTTCTCATGAATAATCTTCTCACTTATAAGTTCAAAAACTTATATCACTATGGGTTTTACATCACATTCCAAATTTAAAACTCAACATTTAGAGTTTTATTTCAAACCATCTTTGATATTATGTATATTCCTCGTATATACGTTTTATTTCCTTTGCACACCAAGTTATCCTAAAATTTTAAACCACCTTTGGTTTTTAATTCGAAACAAATTTCTTTAAATTTTTAAACATCTCTTGTTTAAAGTAAGACCCTTCATTCTAATACATTAAATAACATTATTTATTATTTCTTTATCATTTTGAAATAATTTTCAAATTCTGGATCTAGATTTAAAACTTCACAATTCAAATCATCTTTAATTCCAATTTATAAGTCATACTTACCCAAATGTTTTACTTCCCTAAAACATTTCATTTTGCTTACTCATTTATACATATTATATTATTAAAAACAACATTTATTTATGATAATAGCCAAGATTATCATATCTGGAAACCAATTCATTATTATCTTATTCTGAAACTCTTCTCCAAATTCAAGATTTTAATCTCAGTTTGAATCCATCTCAAACTTATCTTAATTTAAATTTGGTTGTATTACTATTACCACTTAAATTTCATTCCAATAATTTAACAACCAATTACCTTAATATATAATGGTTAGAAGAATCATTACTTTATTTATAAACTTATATAAAACTCATTTACTTTCAAAACCATTATATAAGGAAAATAACAAGTACGCCCTCTCATATATATTACACTCAACTCATTCTAGGGTACTATTAACCCTATCCTTAATAAGTAATCCCACCAGAGCCTTGGTTCTCGCTTAACCTCGCTCCGATACCAACCGTAACGACCCAGAATTTCCGATTCCGAAAAATCCAAATAGTTAGGGAAAGAAGAAAGAGATAGAAGAAAAAGAAGAACAGAAACACCAACATCACGCATTTCACAGCGGATAAAATATAATAACAAATAATAACAGTTATACAAAGGAAAATTGTGTCAAATTTCACTTTAATACATCAGAGTTACAACATATATACAAACACTGTACATATACAATCAACATGACTCAGATATATACAACAATATATTACAAATGGAACTCTCCATACGTTCTTGTCATCCAGCTCGTCTTCTAAGATCCAGAACGTCCTTACCTGAAAATCTGTAATATTCGGTCTGACCCGAGCATTACATCAAAGTAACACTCAGGTCAGGCTGGAAACCAGCATGAGTAAACTCATCTAACATGAAATTCCAATGCATAGAACTAATTTAAAAACCAGGGTAACTCGTATCAATTTACAAATTCACAATTTGTTATAGACATCACTTATTTCACACATCAATTTTGTAAGTACCAAAACTTAGATTAAATAGTTCAATTCACTTAAATCATTTCATTCCAACCTATTCATTTCACATATCAATCTATAAAAATTCGAAGTGGTTTCGGGTATTTTCTAATACCCGACCCCGGTCTCTTCGAATCCAATGTCATCTTAACCCAAGCCTTTCAAATAAAATACAATTCAATTTTAAATTCAGGGTGTCACGGCAATTCATCATCAATAGATAACCACATCATCACAGTTTAAACCAAACATATGAAATAGCATCACGAATCACATATTAGGGATAACAATTAATCTAAGGCTTCCAATATCATTCTATCATCCATACACAAGGTTGATTAGTCAAACCATTAATTAATTTAAATATATTGAATTAATTACTTCCATCATCTTTAAATCCTGCATAATCAACATTAATTAATTACACATCGACCAATTATTCATCCTCTAATTATTATCTTAATTAATCGTTTTTGATTAATTATTCTTTAGTTACAATAAGTAAATAATTCTCAATTAATTACACAAATTAATTATCCTTTACCCAGCCATAATAATTATATTGATCCTTAATTAATCACTCAAATTAATTATCTCATAATCACTTCATCGATCAATTATCCCTTAATTACTCATAATCATTATTTAACTAATCATTGATTAGTTTCCTTAATCAATAATCCTTAATTAATTACACTAAGTAATTAATTCTTAATTACTTCCTTTAAATATTTATCATAATTAAATCACTTTAGTAATTATCCACTAATTACTTTCCTTAATTAATGACGTTCAGTAATTGTTCTTTAATTACTTTCATTATCATCACTGATTATTTTCATTAAGTGATTAATCCTAAATTAATCACATAAATAAATCAATCCATTTAATTGATTTCTCAAATTAATTAACCTTTATTAATTATCATAAAAATAATTAATTATTTTCTTAATTGATTACATTAATTAATTAGTGATCCTTTAATACATTAGATAATCAACTCATTTTTTAAAATCACCTTCGAAACATCATACAACTTCTTTAAATAAATTTTATAAAGTATTTTAAAAATTGAAATCCTGTTTAAATCTTGCTAATACTTTGTTTCTGAACTTGGTTTGTATTTTCTTTTGAAAATTTTATATTTAAACAACCCTAAAAAACTTGATTACATACTTCTATGACCCATATTATTATTAACCTTCCAAATCTGATCACTCAACTTGCTTACTTTAATCTAAATCATAATTAAATTAACCTTGGTTATTGAATACAATCCAAAATCTGAGCCTAACACACAACTCCCCCGAGTCATCTTGCAAATATCTCGAGCAAACCTCCAACAACCCTTTTCTTCGAGTCAGCACGCAAATGCCCCGAGTTCAACTCGTGAAATCTTCATCTTTCCCAAACCTATAATTACCCAAATGCACGAACCATACACATGCACGTGTACATCGACCCAGATCGCCAACGAACAATGTTCCGGCCTTTGACAAGTCAACCCCGACCTCGGCAATCCAATACGATCATCCAGATCATGATATCACTCACGGATCAAAAATCGTGCATTCGAACGAAACTGCAGCCAACCCAAAAGGCTAAAATCGCCATAGTCAACGCCTCCGACCACGAGTTCACCCACCGACCTATCAGAAACTACGCTACAACTTCCAGCTTCGCTTCATCCTATCGTGATGGGTTCCGATCCTTTATCGATGACGATTGAATCCCGGTAATTCCAACTACCCAAACCCTCCACTAAACCCTACTACATCAATCTCCAACCCCCATGGCCATAAATAAAATTCAACTTCATTTTTCCTGAGATCCCTAACCCATTGGCTACCTCTAGCCAAAAATTCACCGCAAAACTCGACGCTGATCATCGGCAATAGACAAATATGTCGAAACCCATCACCCAAGAATCACTCAACAATTATCTTACTAAAAACTATGATTTTCATCTTTAAAATCATATTATCCAGAGCTGAATCAAGTTATATAATTGAAACTACAAATCATAATACTTGATTTTATCCCAATTTAAGGTTTTCACTGTTATTTTTTTTATTTCCAGAAATTTTAAAACTTAATTCATCTTATTTAAATTTTAAAAACTAAATTGTGTTTAATCAATCAGCTTTTGTTTGAAACACAAAGCTTATTAGTGATTAGTTTTGGAAATTTTTGAATTTTGATTAAACTTTTACTCTGTATATTTTAAAACAGAGATGGATCAAACCAGACTAATACATACACAGATTCAAATACAACATATATACAGAGATTTTGCTTATATATATATATATACACACACACAATACAAACATCATCACCGAACTACACATGCACATTATTTATTTCCTTAAGCCCTTTTTTTTAAAAATAAGTGTTTACTTACTTAATGTTTGAAAACAGAGGGAAGTTTTGAAAATCTGTAACTAAACAGAAGTTTGTATCCATATGAACAAATCTTACATATTCCAACAACTGCATATTAATCTATATACTAACATATTTTTGCATGCATTCAAATCTTACATAGTTATTTCAATGTTTTATCACAATCATCAAGTTCAAACAGATTCAAACATTAAAAGAGTAGTGATTTACTCAGCTGTAGTTTTTTTTTGAACAGAGCACAGGTTGATACTTTTTTTTCTCTGGAACATGTTGCTGAGGTGAATTGCTGCCGATGCTGATTGAATTTGGTTTGGATCTTACTTACTGGACTTTAATTCTTGCATAGCCTAGTTCAGATTTGAAATATTGCTGTTGTTCACTTAAATCTTGAATTTTAGGTTTGATTCTTTGATCTTCTTTTACTTAGTTGTTGAGGTGAGTTTGTTTGTTTCTTTAGTTTTTTGAGAAATGGCTGAAGTATTTATCACTTGCTTACCTTAGTTCAAAATGAAGAAAAAGAATAGAAGATAATATATATATATAGGTGAGGGTATTTAGCTCTGTAAACAGCACGCTTTTTTTCTTTTCTTCATTTTCTTTCCTTTAAATTTTGTTTATATTTGGTCAACAATCTGACCTGATATGATCTTTCAGAATGAAGTGTTTTATTAAAGTTGAGAAATGACCTTTTACGTGCTTGAGTAGATAGGCATTTAATGTGTGTTCCCCTTTTAGTTTACATGCATATCCTATTCCATGTGCATACATATCCCCCTACATGCATACATATATTTCTTTGCCTCATTTGCCTTACCTACATATGAATATCCACATATATTTTACCATAGTCAATTTATATGTTTTACTTAATATTACATATAACCATAAAACCCGCTTATATACTTATTTCTATCTCTAAATACATATCCTTATTTTAATTCCTATTTTTATTTTAATCTTAATTTATCAATACTTAATTTATATCCTCATATATACATATATATGCCTATATTTAGTGTTTAAAAAGGTAGGGTCTT
The DNA here is from genome assembly GCA_030765085.1 of Allium cepa. Taxonomy (NCBI): domain Eukaryota; kingdom Viridiplantae; phylum Streptophyta; class Magnoliopsida; order Asparagales; family Amaryllidaceae; genus Allium; species Allium cepa. Next base: position 104,946,401 of record CM060942.1, on the reverse strand, counting down.
ATTTTATTTATCAGAAATTCAGTGGTTAGACCCATTAAAACTAATATTACGATAAATTTAAATCAGTTAATCACCCGATTATCCGACACCAAAAATCCGAGTTGTCACATCAGTATACTTGAGATTTTATTTATTTTCATAATAAAAGATAAAGCTCAAATTTTTAAATTTAAAATTTAAAAGTCAAAGTTTGATCATATTGACCAAAATTCACATTTTTGGAAAATATTCTATTTATTCATGTTTGAAATAATAATTCACATGAAAATCAAAAAATATATTTAAAATAACAAAATTTAATCATTTTAATAAAATAAAGTTTTTAAATCGGGAATTTCAATTTAAAAATAATTGCAAAATACAGGGTTGGTACAGTCTCCCCCACTCAAAACTTTCCACCCCCGAAAAGGAATGAGGTACGGGAAAACATAGAAAAAGATAGAATGAAATATGATTAAGACAAAATGACAAGAAGATTGAAATTATACCTGATAACTGTTGTTATAGGTAAGTTTAACAAGGTGGAGATGATCTTCCCAAGATCCTCCAAAATCTAGAACACAAGCACGAGAAAGATCTTCTAGAATCTGATTCACCTATTCTGCTTGACCGACGGTCTGTGGATGGCAAGCACTGTTCAGATTCAAAAATGAGTACCAAAGATTATAGAAAGGTTTCCAAACAGACTGGTATAAGCAATAACCTTCCCATTCTGTGGCAAGATAAAGGAAATAAGGATAACCAAAAGATAGTTTGAAAGACAAAGCAAGATGATAAATTTGAAACCCTGAAAATTTCAACTTGAATTGAAAATTAATTTTACATAAGTTAAATAAATCTTAACTATCTAAAATTTCATTATCTTATCATCAAATTATCTTAAATTAACAATCTCTAAAATCATGGATTTGAAAACTCTTTTATTATACTCAAAATGTACTCGATAAAATTTATTCTTCATTATTCCTAATTAAAATTAAATTTATTCCTCTCAATATATTTTATCACCTATGTTAAATATATTTATTCTTATTATAACTGCTTTAAATTTATTCTTAGTTCCTTTAACATCATTTTATATTGTAAATTATTCCATTACCCTTTTTCTTTATTTACCTCCGTTAATCTTTTTATAACTAAAATTTAAGTGTATAACATTTATTATAACCACTCAAATTTTGTTTATAAAATCCTTTTATATTGTATATTATCCAATTACATATTCAACTTCTGTATAATTTAGGTAAGTTATATTGGAATGAAATTATGCATTATACAAATAAAACTTCCTAATTTAATCATTTCAAACTTAAATATTTATTCAAATCTTGAAATTATACTTGACATTATCCTTTAAGATAAAATTTAGGAATCAAATTTCCGATAAATTCCAAACTATTTAGAGATAAATAAATGCATATATACTATATATATATATCCATTCAAATTTAAATCATATATCAGCGTTTGTAATGAATCCAGTCTTATTTTAGAAATTCAAATCAATTAAAATTCGAAGTCATCACCGAAGTTATTTTCCAGCGTTTGTAATGAATCCAGCGTTTGTAATGAATCCGGTCTCTTCACTTTGAAACTTGAAAATGAATATCGATGATGCTGCAGTCATCACCGAAGTTATTTTCCAACGACAAAGAGAAGAGCACTATTTTTTAAAATTTAAAATTCTTTGGAAACAAATTTCTATTAGAAAATACATTAAAAAATATATCCTTTAAAACTTTAAATACAAGGTTTGAAATCCATTGGAAATTAAATTCTCAAATTCTTGTTTAAATTCATTGTAAATTTCCAAATAAATTTATAACCATGTTTTATAGTTCAATTATCTATATATGAAACAAGAGATAATGATATATAAAATCAAATATTATTTCTTAACAATCAATTCAGTAAAATCTAGAATTTTTTTCATAATATAGTTACAAAATTTATTTCATTACCAAATTTGAAAAACATATTATGTCAGTTTGCTACGTTCAAGTGTTTTGGAAATCTTATCGGTAGTGTTGATCAAACGAATCGATCAGAAACTCAAATCAACATCAACAACTCAAACAACACAATAAATAAAAAAAATTAATATTAGTTTACAAATACACTTCAAGAATGATTTGAAGATAAGTTGGAAACAAAGATGAGATGGTTAAATAACAGAATAGAAAGATGAATAAGCTTATATAAATCGCAGGCAACCTTAACCGGGTCAACCATGACTTGAAGAATAAGATCGATGTGGATTTCTAAGGAAAAATTTACATTCGATCTCAAGAGATAGAGTTTGGAATTATAAGAGATACTAGCATCTAAACCGAGGATATAAAATCTCTGGTGAATCAATGTTGTTGTAAAGGAGTTTCACCCCTTTACAAATCAATTTGGGCTTGGCGGGACTGCCGACTCATTATAAAGATCATTCGAAGTGGAGTTATGGAATACTCTAGAATCAAAAGAAGATGAATAGTGAGGGGCACGAATGGATTTTGGAACCGTAGGGAACGTTCCAAAATTCAAAGGAATCGGGTCAAAAAGGAAGGGATTCAAACACGAATGAAAGTGATTCTGTAAATACATTTACCATATATGCAGAGTTTTGCCTAAAACCAAAGCTCTAATACCACATGTAACAGACAACCTGCCAGTGGGGTAACGCCCACCGTAGCATACATTGTTACCTGTGTTTTGCCTTTACGGCCAGCCTCTCGACTGTACCAATCCCCGTAGGGACATGTGGGAGTAAGAGTCATCCGCTCGCTACTAAACCAAATGCGAGAACCCCGTATCATGCTGCACCCTCCAAGTGCATAGGCAGACACACATGTCGGACTTGAATTGCTCAAAATACCGCGTTGTACTTAAAATTTGACAAATCTCAGAATACACAGTAAATATAACGACCCTGACTCGACCTTCGAAAATCGGCACCGAATACGACACTCGTATTCGAATGCCGCAGATCCAAACGTCGAATCTGGTTCGTCGGAGCTTATAACACATTAAGTACAATACAGCGGAAGAAATGAATAATACATTTGATATACAACATTTGATACGATATCTGATACAACTGAACGATACAATGAATATCAATATACATCAGAGATATGATACAAGGCAATAGCAGCGGAAGGAAAAGATAACACCAGCAGCGGAACAATATCTCCAATATGGTCTTAAAGAAAGAACTCCAGTATCGGTAATCTCCATCTTCAAGGCACCAATCCAAAAATAGCTCAAACTCCCAATAACGATGCACTAAGCTAAGAAAGGTCAGTCATCCAAAGACTGAACTAGCCCCAGATAATCTACTAACTATCTGAAAACCCCAACTCTAGACTGCCCGTGTGGGAAAATTGTGGGCACCTAGAGTTTAGGAAGGGAATAATAAACTCCAGGTCATTCATGGGACTGGTATGAGCAAAAAAAATAGTTCTTATCTTTTAAAACAAACAACAAAAGAATTTAAAATTTTAAATCTGCAATGCTTTTTTGAAAATGAAACTACCATAAAGCCTCCCGCCACACACACAATGCAAACGCAGAATTGGAGGTGATTTCTCCTTATGATAGTCGAATATGCTTGATACAAGAAAATTTCTTTGATATTATTACTAGTGCATAGTGTAGAAAACCATTTCGAAAGTATAATATTAATCTTAGCCAGCATAGGCATTTCGCACTTATGCCTACTATAGCTACCATGTTTAATAGCAGGTTACTGCCACATTCCATGGCAGGTTATACAACCCAAACCGTACAGGGCGCGTATTGTTTTATTTGGATTCCCAACAAATAGTCAGGCTAAGGAACTTCCTACTGTCCATGGGTACGCCTCTGGAGGAATGTCCCGAGATCTTAACCAGCTCTCTGCCAACACAAGGCCGGGTTACCTTTGTAACTAGGTAACTACTACACGAGCGTGCCATCCCTCGGTCCTTTGGGACCTTTATCCGATGTACCTCTAATCCAACAAACACAAAGCAATCACAAAGTAATAGATTTGCAGTGACCACATGAGTTAAGTATCTGGGCTCCATACCATGATAACACCCTTTTCCAGAAGGGAATGGCACACCCTAAAGGGAGCGACCGTCATAACCTTGCCGCATCTTTCCTGTTTCGACCATTTCCGGGGTGTGAGGTCCTGATGCAGTCTCGACCACAAAGCTACGCTTTATACAAAAGCCATGCTTTGATCAACAAATGATACACAACAACACTCAGCATGCCACACTACCAAATTGGGAGTATATCACTGATAACTATCAACTACATAACCTTTGAGCTCGTACGTCTCAAAGAAGGGTGTTAAGCTAAGAGAATAAATTCTCCGCCACCAAGCAGAAATGTATTTGATAGAGATCAGTTTCACATCTCAAAGCATAGTGTCAGACATACAACCATACAAGTCTGTTCCGGGTTCGAAAAGAACCGAAGGCACTTCCTAAGAAGCCCTTGAAATCCGGGCATCCACAATTCCGATCGGACTTCCCATCACATATGGAGGACTATATACCGGAGCAACTCAGTGCAGAGTCAATCAACAAGTTATCCTATCGTTCTTGCAAATACCCAGTCTTCAACACCGGTCTTCAAATGCAGTCCATAACATCGTATCATTATTCGAAATGGGTTATATGATACAAGGTCCTCTCCCGGTTAAACCGAATAATGAGGGAAATATTTAAAAACAATGCATATGGGATTTCAGTCAAGTCACAACTTTTAAAATCCAAAGCTTTTCTTCAATTGGTTTAAACAAATTACCATTTCAAATCTTTAAACAAAAAGATTTATTTCACAAAGTTCACCCAGTTTCACAAAGATCCATTCATAGATTTTCAAAACAATTTCCATTTCAGTTAGGATTAACTCATCCAATTTTTAAATTAAAGATTTAACTTATAGCTTTCAAACCCTTTCCAAAGATTTATTCATAACTTGGAAAACTATTTTCATTTTGGACTTGAAATCCCTTTTAACACAAATGGGAAGTTTATTTCTAATGTGAAAGCTTTTATTATTTGAAAACAAATAGTTTTCGTTTCGGAAAACCCGATTTTATTTACACAAGTTAAAATCTTTGGGTTAAATTCAAATTCACAAAACAACACTTTTAAAATGGTTTACAGCCCATATAAACTTGTATAACCTTTTTAAATCATAAATAGAATTCAATTTCAAATTTTGAATTCAAATTTAAATCAAAATTCAAAACAAAATCAAGTTATTCAAAAAATACTTTTATCTTTGAAATTCCTTTTAACAAAATCCATTTCCAAAACCATTTGGGTTCAAAAATTCAATTTTAAAACTATTTCAAAAATCTATGATTTAACCAATTCCCACGTGCAATCCATATTTGTGTGTGTATAAGTGTGGTCCAAGGGTTTTACACAATAAAAGTGCAACACCATCAATCAGTACATATTTCCAATACAGCTATATATTTGATAAGCGGTATAAACTATAACGCTTAACTTTCATTCACAGATCACAGCTATATATCACAGATAATAAATTACATTAAACACGGCTTAAATTAAGCAGAGCATCACAATCAAGGATATCAAACAATTCAATCATCCAATAGAATCCAAACATTCATAAGTGAGATTAGTTAATTGTTTGATTAATTCAAATCAGATTAATTACTTATGAATTACTAATCCTGGTTAACTAACACTACAAATCATTTTTGATTAATTATTCTTCAATCATTTATTAATTAACCATTAATAATAGATTAATTAACCTTTAATTATAATTCATCAACTTTTAATTATTAAATAATTATCCTTTAATTATTTAGTTAACCATTAAATTAATTATCTTTAATTAATTAATTTAACCCTTAATAAATCACCCTTTATTAATTTCACTAAGTAATTAGCTTTTATTTAATTACACAAAGTAATTATCTTCTATTCAATTACACAAAGTAATTGTCTTCAATTTACTTTGACAAATAAATTTATCTTTAAATTAATTATCCTTTATTAATCTTAATTTAATTGCATTAAGTAATTAACCATCAATTGTTAATTAACTAATTTTTTTATTAATTAATTATTCCTCAATTAATTAATAATTAATTTCAAAGTAATTACCCTTCAATTACAATTCAATTAACTTTTTAAGTTATTGCTTAGTTAACCTTTAATTATCCATTACATTAATTAATTAACCATAGATTAATCACATTAACAAAATATTCTTCCAAATTAATTAACCCTTTTTAAACACTTGATTAATCAAGTTTTAAACCATTAATTATACATTCTTAACTACTTTCAATTAAAAAATTATCTTTACTTACTTTCATTAAATAGTTATCTTTAGGCAATTAATCTTCCTTAATTACTTCCATTTATAAAATAAACCTTTAATAATAAACTTTAAGACTCTTGAGTTAATTAATTAAATTAAAACATTATTTAAGACAAGCCATTTTATCTTAATCATATTTAATTAAACATAACCATATACTATTTGGGAACTTAGGAAACAAAATTTAAATAAACACCACTAATCTACGTTAAACAATTTATTCATCTCTTATTTATCCAAAAAAATTCTTAAATCTAACTCGGTTGTTTTTAAAACTTGATTTATTTGAAAAATAAAAGAAAAAAAACTTGAATGTTTTATGCGAGATAAACTGGGCCAACTCTTTCCTTACCTGAGAAAACCACGCAATTGCACGCGATTGACTTCGAGCCTTCACCAAAACCAACCCGCACTTTTCTTTTAAAACTTAAATTTTTGTTTAAAGATTTAAAACCTGTTACCCAGTTAACACATGCAAACAAACCAGAGTATATACTCGAACCACGCCATCACTTCCCCGAGCTCAGCTTCGGGTTCTTTTCTTCTTCTCCTTTTTCTATCTCAAACCATACCCAGGCACATTTATGTGCACCGTGCACCTACACTGGCTAACTGACCACCACCAGCCACCATCCACATGACAATAATCGCTTACTTATACGCTCCGATCAATCAGATTGACCAAACGATTCGAGAATCAAAATCGAGCTAAAGCAACCTAATTCTGGAATGAACTCTGGTCACAAAATCGACCTGCCGACGACACTTCCGGTCCTTATCCTCCTCGCCATCATTCCTGAAGACACATAAGCCTTTCACGCACATTCTCCCCTAGGTGCGATCAACCCAATCTCCTCGACGACGGCGCACGAGTCAAATCTTTCGACGTCGTTTTGAACTAGGCTAAAACCTAAATCGACATTGCCTAATCTCCATGGTGAACTAAAATTCAAACGAACATTTTCCTGATAATCACCTATCCACCAGCCTCCTACACTAACAAACGCGACATCCCATTCGTCACCAATCAACGGCAAACCACAAAAATGCAATTTTCGTTCATTTAAAATGCCTCAATGCATACGGACTTAAAAATCTCGAATTGGTTATCAAAATCCATCATTTTGAAATACAAACCTATTTGTGAAGTTAAAACATAAAATAGAAATCTTTGATTTTTGACTTTATTTAGATTATCACTGTTATTTGATAATATCAAAATAGTTACTGAACACTTCAGCTTGAAACCACTTTAAAAGTTTATATCTTGTTAACTTGAGCATTCTTTGTTTAAACAACTAAGCCAAAAAAAATTGAAAGAAGTGCTTTTGGATTTTGAAAAGGCTTTAAACCTGTACAGTGAGAACAAGGGTGATTTTCTTCTTTCCTATAAGCATACACACATATACTTCAACATGCAGTCACATTCACACACCATACTAGCATAACCACATCATAGCTCAAAGTACAACTTCAAACAGTAAGGTAAACAACAAGGTCAAAGGGTTTGCTCACCTTGTAAAAGCAGAGAGAGGAGAAAGAGAGGCCTTGAAAAGAACTGGGACTTGATATTTGATTTGTTGAAAAGATCCTGAAACTTGCTTGTTTCCAGTTTGAAGTTTAAGCTTTCCAGGTTGTAGCTTTGATTCCAGCTTGATTTTGAAACAGATCTTGATTTTTAAACTACTATTTTTTTGGTTTTCATTCTGTTTTCCAGGTTTGCAAGCTTGATTGCCTCTCCTTTTGTTTCTAGTTAATTCGAATTTGATCAATCCCTTTGCCTTTGGAAGCTGAGTTGATCATTCCTGGTTGTTGATGAGATATTCTATTGCTTTCTGATTTTGGATTTAGGTATGAAGAAGAGAGAAGAATGAATTCCTCAGCCTGTTTTTTTTCCTTTTTACTATTGCCTTTGATGTTGAGGTATGTGATTCTCAAATCTTTGTTTTATTGTTCTTTCAGATTTGGTGAGAAACTTAAAAATTGCATATGGGAAGCTGAAAAGTTTTTTTGTAATTTTTTAAATCTTATTATTTTATTCAATTAATTATTTTGGGTGCCATTTGTAAAAAGATAATCATGAGATCTCAATGTATATAAATTTCTTTATTCCCTTATGTATGTGTAACATTTGCAATTTTTCAAAGACAAAAGAATCTTTAAATAAATTTTTATATCATATACACTTTATAAATAAATGTACCCCTTATTTTATTAATTTGTTAATATGAAACAATTTGTGCTTGAACCCTCTCCTTTACTTTATTTATAAATATTATAATATGTTTTCTCATATTTATATTTTTTATAAACACCTTAAATTTTCATGTTAATAACCCTTAAATATAACTTTATATTATGTTTCCCATTTAAATAAATACAATTTTCTTTTATTTACGTATGCGTTATGTTTTCTTTTATATTTATATTTACAAAATAAAATCTTATCTCCATTGTTTCTTTTTTTCACATTCAATCTTTAATTTAGTTCAACATATTTATATACTTATATATTTATACAATTTACATTCATACATTCTTCATTATTTATTTTTGTACAACTTTTAAAAAGAAAAGAAGGATTTAAAATTTTTGATTTATATTAACAAATAGTCACATTTATTTATATAAGAGAATTAAATCTTAAAAATAAATCTTTTGAAATTTATTACATCTTCCAACTATTAATATAATTAAAAATTTATAAAACAACTATCATTAACTTTTTATTAATCTCAAAGCTTTTAATTTATATTTTATTTTTAATACATTTTATTTTAAAATTCAATATTTGTTTATAAAATACTTATTCTTAAATTTCAAATCAAATTTCTATTTAAAATCAAAAATTTATTTATTCTGGAAATTTATAATTTATTCACAAATAACCTCATAATTTAATTCCAAATTAAATTAAGTGTCAAATTAAACGTGGTTGATTTTTTTAGTAATGTTACAGATTCCCCCCACCCCTTTTAAAAAAATTCATCCTCGAAATTTGCAAGGGAGACAACAAAAAACAGATGAAAGATAGAGAAATATCTTTCCAAATCAAACTAGATATCGATTTTGTATTTGGCTTACCAAATCAGAATATCAACAATAGATACAAAAATGAATCTATTTAACACTTCATAAGATACTCGGTCCACCGGTCTACGAATATGCAAGGGCATTGATTAGTTCGAAGGGATAACCAACCGTTCATAGAATATATCGGATCCTAGAGAATAGATAAATGGATTTAATCTTCCACATTTCTCAAACATTAGGTATGGATTCCAAATTCATGTCGGAATGCCCTAAAGTATATACCAACCTGTCCCTCTTCGGACTTCGATCTACATAAGAAATTATAATAGAATTTCCAATTTGGTTTTAAACGAAATCATTGTATTGATTCAATTCAAATTTAGCTTCATATTCTATTAACCAATTTAACTCAATTTAAAATTTGCAATTTATTTAAAATTTTCAATTTCAAATTCATTAAAGTTTAAATCGAAAAACTGATAAGAAACCGATGAAGATACAAAGTAAGGATTTTCTAGAATGATTCGTAGGGCCACCATCACACCGAAGCTTCTTCTTGTAGCTGTTATGAAACAATCAAAAGAATTCGAAATCGAATCAAAGAAGATTGATAGAGAAAGTTGTTTCCGCTATTACAGGGTGTTAGCCATTTGTAATGGTACTCCTCTATCCCTATCTCGTCCTTTTCTCGCACTCATACTCACTATCAGTGAATAGTAAGAGAATTTACTAAGGCATTCGAACGGATATCTTAGGGATATACTCATTCTAGGGTATACTTCACCCTATCTCTAATGAGTCACTTAATGTGTTATACTCTTGAGCTAAAGTTTCAACCTTCAGCTCTGGTACCAATTATAACGATCCCGACTCGACCTTCGAAAATCAGCACTGAATACGACACTCGTATTCAAGCGCCGCAGATCCAAACGTCGAATCTGGTTCGCCGGAGCTTATAACACATTAAGTACAACACAACGAAGGAAATGAATAATACATTTGATATACAACATTTGATACGATATCTGATACAACTGAACGATACAATGAATATCAATATACATCAGAGATATGATACAAGACAATAGCAGCAGAAAGAAAAGATAATACCAGCAGCGGAACAATATCTCCAATGTGATCTTCAAGAAAGAACTCCAGTATCGGTAATCTCCATCTCCAAGGCACCAATCCAGAAATAGCTCGAACTCCCAATAACGATGCACTAAGCTAAGCAAGGTCAGTCGTCCAAAGACTGAACTAGCTCCAGATAATCTACTAAACCTGACCATCTGAAAAACCCAACTCTAGGCTGCCCGTGTGGGAAAATTATGGGCACCCATAGTTTAGGAAGGGACAATAAACTCCAGGCCAGTCATGGGACTGGTATGAGCAAACAAAACAGTTTTTATCTTTTGAAACAAACAACAAAAGAATTTAAAATTTGAAATCCGCAATGTTTTTAGAAAATGAAACCACCATAAGGCCTCCCGCCACACACACAATGCAAACGCAGTATTGGAGGAGATTTCTCCTTATGATAGTCAAATATGCTTGATATGAGAAAATTGCTTTAATATTATTACTAGTGCATAGTGTAGAAAACCATTTCGAAAGTATAATATTAATCTTATCTAGCATAGGCATTTCACACTTATGCCTACTATGGCTACCATGTTCAATAGCAGGTTACCGTCATATTCCATGGCAGGTTATACAACTAAAACCGTACAGGGTGCGTATTGTTTTGTTTGGATTCCCAACAAATGGTCAGGCTAAGGAACTCCTACTGTCGATGGGTATGCCTCTGGAGGAACGTCCCGAGAGGTTAACCAGCTCTCTTTCAACACAAGGCCGGGCTACCTCTGTAACAGGTAACTACTACACGAGCGTGCTATCCCCCAGTCCTTTGGGACCTTTATCTAAGGTACCTCTAATCCAACAACCACAAAGCAATCACAAAGTAATAGATTTACAGTGATCACATGAGTTAAGTATCTGGGCTCCATACCATGATACCGCCCTTTTCCAGAAGGGAATGACACACCCTAAAGGGAGCTACCCTCATAACCTTGCCGCATCTTTCCTGTTTCGATCATTTCCGGGGTGTGAGATCCTGATGCAGTCTCTTCCACAAAGCTACGCTTTATACAAAATCCATGCTTTGATCAACAAATGATACACAACAGCACTCAGCATGCCACACTACCAAATTGGGAGTATATCACTGATAACTATCAACTACATAACCTCTGAGTTGTACGTCTCAGAGAAGGGTGCTAAGCTAAGAGAATAAATTCTCCGCCACCAAGCAGAAATGTATTTGATAGAGATTAGTTTTATATCTCAAAGCATAGTATCAGACATAGAACCATACAAGTCTGTTACGGGTTTGAACAGAACCGAAGGCACTTCCGAAGAAGCCCTTGCAATCCGGGCATCCACAATTCCGATCGGACTTCCCATCACATATGGAGGACTCTATAATGGAGCAACTCAGTGCAGAGTCAAGTGACAGGTTATCCTATCGTTCTTGCAAATACCCGGTCTTCAACACCGATCTTCAAATGCAGTCCATAACATCGTATCATTATTCGAAATGGGTTATATGATACAAGGTCCTCTCCCGGTTAAACCGAATAATGAGGGAAATATTTAAAAACAATGCATATGGGATTTCAGTCAAGTCACAACTTTTAAAATCCAAAGCTTTTCTTCAATTGGTTTAAACAAATTACCATTTCAAATATTTAAACAAAATGATTTATTTCACAAAGTTCACCCAGTTTCACAAAGATCCATTCATAGATTTTCAAAACAATTTCCATTTCAGTTAGGATTAACTCATCCAATTTTTAAATTAAAGATTTAACTTATAGCTTTCAAACCCTTTCCAAAGATTTATTCATAACTTGGAAAACTATTTTCATTTTGGACTTGAAATCCCTTTTAACACAAATGGGAAGTTTATTTCTTATGTGAAAGCTTTTATTATTTGAAAACAAATAGTTTTCGTTTCGGAAAAACCCAATTTTATTTAACAAACACAAAGTCTTTACAAAAAGAAATCATCTTTATTTATACGCAACATCAAAGTACACTGCCCTATTAGTAGCTTGGATGGTTATAACAGCCTATCCTTACAATTTTTGATTTATATACAACAAACAAACATCAATGACAACTAACAGCGGAAGAATATAAGATATGCGAGTACGTCTTGGAGAATCCAGCTCGTCGTCTGAAAGCTCCGAAGTGTCTAGCTAAATTTAGGAAAACATGCTCGGCTGATCTGAGCATTATAAGAAAATAACGCCCGGATCAGTATGGAAAATCCAGCGTGAGAAACTCAAATCATAAGAAATTTTATTTATTATAACTTGTAAAATCCTTTAAAATCAAAGGTATCTCGTAAGACCACACCGCACATAAACATAAACAGGTTTTTACCTTATGATAACCAATTTTTTTTATAGAAAATCCAGTGATATTATGATGATGTCTAGAATACAAATACATATTAATCATAGCCTAAATTGTTACATTATTAAATTATAGCATAATAGGTGCACAATCAAGTCTAAAGGCACTTATTGGAGAATGGATTCGAACTATGAAAGGGTAAGGTTCTACCCACCGAATATGTATACCTCTAGATAAAATGTACGGGAGGCCACAACGCATTGCACTATTACTACTCAGGATTGGCCCTACCCCTTACTGGATAGCGCCGAAGATGATCACCCCTTGGTTGCAATCGAACAACCATAATGGGCCCAGTAGCTTACACAGAGATATCTATATTAGATCTTAGGATGGTCATACCATAATGGGAGCTAACCACATAGCCCTGCTGCCCGTCCCTGCTTTATTCATTTTCCCGATTGATGAAGCTTAAGGCTACAATTACCGTTCTATATAGCAACCATCATAGAATGCTAACACTGCCCTCCAAGCAGCAATGTAGTGCCGACATTCATCCATACAAGTTCGTTCTGGGTCTGAACGAAGCTGAAGGAACTACCTCTACTACATCCATTTTGGAATCACCCTCAGGATTAGTAGAAAGTAGCCCTTGCACTACAAAAAATCCATCTTCAATTATCTTAAAGATTTTTCAGTTTGAATCGCATGAGTTGGATTGAAGTGGTTTTCGAACAAATTATACTTATCCGATCCCGGTCTCTTGGAAACAACTTTCGATAGTTCCGGTAAATTCAACCCCAGTTCTTTTGAAACTAATTAGACAATACATAGGAGCAGGGATTACCCCTAACCGTTTAAGTGGACGGATCTCCTTATCATTTTTCCTAGAAGAATAAAATGAGATTTATATGCACCGTATAACATCATCGAAGATGACTGTACCATATAACTCACGTGTTTCTCCTAGATATTTTCGAAGTTATATTTTGTCCAGATTTGATACTCAGATATTTTACTATCAAATAAAAAAACAATTACAAACTTGGAGATTTAATTACCCATAGCAACCACTAAGCTTCAAAATAATTTTTTCATTTATTATTTCAAAAGTGTTTACCAAAAGCATTCATATACTTATCGCACTGGCACAGGTATACTCACAAAACATTTATGGAAGATTTCTCATTTCCAATCATATCAAAGGATCAAAAAAAAAATGTTATTTAAATTGGAGACAAAGATAACCTCATATAATATTCCTTTAGTGCTAAGTGTAAAAGAATGTCCCTACCACCAGAATTAAGAAGGTTAGTTAAAGGAAATCCAATCTTAAATCCTTTTATAAATTTCCTTCTATAAATCCTCTTAATAAATCTTTTTTATTTATGAATCTTCTTTACTTAAATTCCAAACCTATTTACAAAACTCTTTATAACCTAGTTAAATTTACAAATTTCTTTTATAAATATCAAAATCATTTATATATCTATATAAATCTCCAAAACTATTTACACACTTCCTTTATGAATATCCAAAATCATTTATAAGACTTTCTTATAAATATTCCTCATTTAAAACAAAACTCCTTTAATAAACTCATTTAATAAAGCCCATTTGATAATCAAAACAATTATTTAAAACACTTTTACTAAATCATTACTTAACTTGAAATCATTATTAAAAGTATGATTGGCCATAAAAATCAGAAAGAAGCTTAGTGACCGTAATAGCTTTCTTTTAATTAAGTTTACTTTTCAAGTTATAACATGGGTATTTACATAACAAGCAGATATGTATAAGGAAATCAACCGACAGCAAACAAATCAACATATAGGTAAGATGTCCAAGTTACTATAATAGCAGACGGGGATTTGTTCTGCTAAACACATGTCGAAGTTAATATAATAGCAGAATGGGTTTTTATTCTGCTTAAATAGATGTCCACATAATCTACTTGGAAACTTATGGCAGAACTATAATTTACTCTACCTAACAGATGTCCAATATAGATTAATTAGCAGAAGGTATGCTAAATAGATGTCATTGAGTTTCATATTCAATTGGGGTTACTTAAGAGTAATCGACAAAAAATCCCTTGGATTTAAAATATTCTTTTTAAAAGAAAGTTATTTTAAAACAAAACCGTTCATCGAAATTAAACTGGATTAAAACTTTAAGCTTTTATATGAAAATTAATTGACTATTAAACTCTTCACCTAATAATAATTAAACCTTTAATTAATAACTGAATCATAATTTACTATTAAATAAATAATTAAACCCAAATTAATCTTTGATTAATAATTAAGAAATAATTTAAATTAATTAATCTCAATCAATCAATTAATTAATTCTTAATTAAAACTTAAATAATAAATTAAACCTTCATTTAACTAATTAAATCATAATTAAGTATTAATTAAATCTTAGCTTAAATTCTTGGTTAATATTTAATTAATAATCAACCATTTTCAAATAAATAATTTAATTAATCTTAAATAAATAATGATTAATCTCTAAATAATTAATTAATTAATAATTAACGTTTTATTATAATTAACTTACTTAAAAATATTTACCCTAACTTAATTAATGATTAAGTATTAATTACCGTACTTTATTTATTAATTAAATAATCATTAAATAAATAAATACTTATTTAAATTATAATTTCTTTTAAATTTAAAATATGTTTGAAAATACTTTTCAAAAAGATACTTAAGTTAAAACATTTTAAATCAAAAAGAGTTCGTATTTTATGAACTGCATTTATAACGACTATCGCTATACGGTCTGAAATTTCAATAATTCATTTTATACTCTAAATCAGTTTTCAAACTCATTCTTTTATATTTAAAATGCTTTATAAAATTTTAATGAAGTTTTAGAAAACAAAGGTAAGGTCTATAAAACTTTTACAAAACATTTTCAACAGCAAAATTAGAAAATAAGTTTAAAGCAAAGGATCTCGATGACGTTTTAACAAGTTCCAATGCTAACTTTCTATGCACATACAGCATACTAAGCTCATACACATAAACACATGCCATAACAACATACATAAGCTACAACTATAAACTAAAATCATATCTTTCCAACTAACTTCAACATTAGTTTTCATTCAAGTCTAACTTCCAATCACATACAACAATATTCAATATTGTCTAAACCAAACATCCAACATACTTAATAACCGAATAACAATATTTATTATCAAAGTAAGCGTCATATTTAAAGTTAGAACCTTTAAATAAATTCATGAGTTATACTCAACTAACAGCTACCAAACTACTTCGAACTTCTACTATAACTTGTCTATGACTTAGCTCCATGCTATATGCTTTGAAAATGAAGATTTGGTGGCCTTATTGTAGCTATATGGTTCAGTCAAGGAGTGGTTCACAAGGTCCAAAGGTAGTAGAGCTCGACCTTGAAAGGTGGAGGGACTTCGGATCATCATCGAATTCACAGAATCGAACGTGAGAATGGGTCTCCGTCTAACTGATTTTTGGATAAGTAAATCACAAAATTTGTAAAAAGAAAAATTCTTTGAATTTTTTTTTCAATTTTAAAAAACGAATCTCTCAGTTTGGATCATGTTTGAGGGAGATATAGTTAAAATAAGAAGAGGTATTTTCGAACTTGAAAATCTGGGTCCGAAAACACACTTCAACGAAATGTGATTTAGGCATGGTTACGCACAAAATTTATCGAAGTAATATAATGAAAGTTGTAGCTACTGAAATTTTACATGGTTTGAAAAAAGGAAAACCTCCATTTGGTTAAGAAATGAGAAAGATACGGCAGAAGGAAGAGGAGGCTAAATTGAAGAAATGAGAGGAGTATTTATAAGAAAGAACAAAGTAAATTACCTTAACACTCTTGGTCCATTACCTTCATCTCCTCTTACCATATCACCATGCCACCTCACCTTCATGTACCTCAGCCCACAAGCTTATCCCACCTCCATTCTCCTGGTTCCAACATGTTTAAACATGTTTTTGATGACATGACATTCACTTTTCTTTTTTTTAAATTTAAATATAAATTCCTATTTTCATAAAATGTCACATCCATTTATATACTAACTTAAGTATATATGTATATACATACATAAACACACACACACACACACACACTATATATGTTATCTCTAGCGTTTACAACGTTTTCAACAACATTAGCCAACAAAAAGTCAAAAATTCAGAAAATGAATTCTTGTCACATTTCGATTTTTCTTCGAAATATACATTTTTGTAAAAAAATTGAAAAATATTTCACAATTTTAAAAGTGTTTTATTTTAATTACAAAACCTATTATTTGACTATTTAAAATTAATTAAATATTTTCAAATGAAAGCGCTGAAATTCTAGGCCGTTACAGTTCCTAACACCCATTTCTAAACTAAGATGGGATATTTTAATATTTCATTCCAATGCTACCCATTTTCTTAATTTCCCTTTTTTCAGTCTTCAATAAATGTGGTCCATTTATTTCTTCAATTAATATCCATAGCAGTTGATTATTACTTTTAGAACTAGACCACCACCAATTAATCCTTCTTCAATCTTTTTAACCTTCTTTAGTTTTCCAAAATCCATTCATTACTCAAATTTCTTTCTTCCATAAATGCAATATCAAGTTTGCTTAATCAGTCCCCATTAGATTAATTTTCCTATCGTTAATTAAAAATTTAATAATTAATGTCAATAAGTCCTAATTCATCAATTACTAACTAATACACATATAGTCGTGTTCTATGCTGCATATATATTCTAGTCGTTTAGCATAGTTGTATGATATCTATGTCCAACTATTATTTCTACAACTAGGGTACTCATTTCCATATTTAATTCATTGAAGCTATCCTTCCAAAAATATTACTGTCATAAATTAACCATAATTGAGATTCTTGCTTTGTTTGAAATTACAAGAATCATTTCTTTTCTTATTATTGAAACAGATAGTATAAAATATGGAAAAGAATATCTATCTCTTACACATCCCTTTCCTTTTTAGTATATTCCTTGTTACTTCAAACAACACACTTTTATATAATTTTTTGGGAATTGGATAATTTATGGAAATTACATGGAAATTGCTCCAAAATTGAAATATAGAATTCATAATCAAATTCACAACCCAATTGCAGATCTGGAATATCATTGCACTTTACCAATTTTTTCAAATAGAGGTTTGGGGCTGATTTTCAAACTTCCAGATTTGGTCCTATATCTATTTCTATTTATTCATATCCTAAAAGCCTTTGTCTATTAACCTAGGCCATGATCCGTATCTACTCCAAAAATATTGTAAAATCATAACTTTTGCATACAAAATAGAATATTTTCATACAAATAAACTTATTTAAAAATAAGCATTTAATATTTCATTTCTTATAATACTTAAAACATGAAGTATCAAAATCAATATCTCCATCTTTGAAAATGTAGACTTTAAAAATTCAAAATTCCTTTGTTGCCTAATAGGAATAAAGTAATCTCTTTTTTTAAAAACTTTCGATATCAAAATTTTTTCTCTTAAAAGTTAGACTATCTAATGTATGGCATTTAAAATTATCTTGGTTTTCGAAAAGAAACCTGTGAAAAACTTTCCTTTTTGATAGCTTACTAAAACAAGGATTTACTCCTTTTTGAAAATATGATTTTTAACATAAAAGATTCAAAACTTAGTTACCTTTCCAAAATAATATACTAGACCATTTTTGTTTCAGAGAGTTTTCTAGCTATAGGAATTATCATTTACAAAATAGTAAAATTTTCACAATTATCATTTCAAAATAACAATTATTTTCTTCTAAAGCATACAATAATATCTATTACCTTAGCACTCAAACTATACTGTTATTTGAAGAAATATATCTCGTAACTTTACTCAAAAGCTCTTAAAATCTCTTGCAGCAGTTTTCTTTATCAAATCTAACATTATTGATATCCAAATATTGATTGTATTCATATAAAATTCTCGTCTTTAAATAAATGCTTCTCCTTATACAAAAACATCTAACTTAATTATTAATCATCGTTTGAATCTGATCGATGGTCATAGATACCATTTATAACTTATACGATAGAAAATGGATGTAATAGATGAAGATAACTCCTACCTTATTCTATTACTTCTTTCAATATCTCATCTATAAGAATTCACGATTCTTTTCCAAAATTGGTGTTATTTCTATGTATAAACCCCTAAAAAGAGTTCTAAAGAAAGAACTTTTAATTTATAAAAAAACGCATGAAAAATCGAGGAATTAAAATCTTTTTAATCAAATTAACAAGGTTAACAAATGAAAACTTTACAAATCATTCATTTATAATTAAAATCATCCACCATTTTGGCTTTAAAGAAATTCACTGCTTTTAAAAATTGCATTACCTTTCCAAGCTTTTCTAAAATTTATGTTGGTATATTTCCAAAGTTTTCTAAAACCATATTTATATTTTCAAAAGTTTCCAACTTATACAGCCTCTAAGAAGTTATAAAGGAAAGAACTTTCTAATTTATTGCTTAGGAAATATAACATAGAAAAATAGAAGAATACAATAAACAAGGGATTTGATATTTTTTTTTCATATTCAATCAAATTTTAGTTTGAGAAGTTAATAAAAGGAAACTTTTTTTTTCAACTTCTCAAGTCACCAAATTCGTAAATTAAACTCACCTACCAAAATATTTCACCACCGTTTCTAAATATACAGCCTCTTTTCAAGCATTTTACAAAAAAAATGGTGGTATAATTTAAAAGTCATCTAAGATCACTTTTTATCAAAAATCTCTAACTCATCGATTTTTATCTTTTGAAAGACACTTTCAAAAATTTCAAGGGGTTTTCAAAGAAAACTTTTTATCAGATTATATCCCAAGAGGTAGGATTAAAATTTGTTTTTTCGTTTAAACCTTTATACTCCACCTTTTAAAAATCTAATTTCCTCCTTGTGTTAATAAATGTATTCCTTCTTACGGAAGTTTGCTCCTTTCCTTACTTTCGTATTTTATTGATACATAACACCTTCATTTGTTACCTCCATAAATGTTAATTTGTCTGTAATAATTATCAGCCCAACGGATGTTCCCTTAAGGTTATATTTTTTTTCCTATCGACCTTTCCATCTACAGTTCATGTCCCTCTTACCTTAGTACTTATACGGCCTACAATGATAAGGGAGTCTAGATCCTACAAAGAAGTATAAATTTAACTCTATTTATTTTCCAACTCATAGTTACTTCATCTACCCTTTTAGAATACGGTACCAACTACTTCTATTGTCGGAATTTATAGAGTTAAGCGTAAACTCGACACACACACACACACAGTTTGAGTTTTAGAAAAATATTTTAAAACTTTTTCAAAAATAACAAGTACACTACCCATACATATATTATATTTATCCCATTGATCGGCTAACCTAGGCTCTAATATCAAATGTAACAACCCACAAAGGAACATGCCTAAATTTCGGCCTAAAAAGGCCCATCAAAACTTAGATCCATTGTAAGGTAAGTTGTTGGTATAATAAAAATAACAATATATAACCATAACTAAACTTTCAAAACTCACAGTGGATGGAGCAAAATATAATAGCAAAGTGTAACCATTTACTTCAAAACCATAAAAATGTGATAATACAAAACTCCATAAAAATATCAACATAATATCCGTTACAATAATATTCTAAATACATGGGACACATAAAAGCAAATAATAATAACAAATACTTCCACAAGCCAAGCTTCTCCATCTCTAAGCATCGTCGCCGCCATCAATCTATCCTTAACCTATTTTGTAATAAGGAGGGAGTCAAAATAACATGTGTTTGGTGAAAAAAAACCTCAAGTCTTACCTTTTTAGTACTTGGGTAGTATATATAAAAATAACAATATGTTTACGAACATAAAACCATTAAAAACGATTTAATATTTCTTTATAAGGAAAGGAGCCGGGTCCAAACACTTAATACCTTCCATTCTAAATGTAGGTTTCTAGAATCTCATATCCAATCATATGTCATAAATATCTAATAATGTGAGAGACGGTACCCAAGCCACTTAATACCTTTTATTGGAAAATAGGCAGACTTTGTCATTTAATAGCTTAATCAAGGTAGGCCCCATCATTCAATACCTATTTCAAGGCATGCTCTCACTCGTACTATCTAGCCGACAACATATGGAATCTTTTGGGCCACTTAATACTTCCTTATGGAAAATAGGCAGACTCTGCTCATTTAATACCTTAATTAAGGTAGACCTCATTATTTAATACCTATTTCCAGAAGCGGACCCTCTCATTAAGATACCACCTAATGTAACCCTTTGGCCATTTAATACTTCATCTAGAGAAAAGAGGCGGATCCTCATACAATCACTTAAAACCTCTATACCTTGAGGCCCTTTATCTTATGGCCCATCTCATAATGACGTCTCACATTAGTCCGGTTATTCAAAGGAACTGATAGCCGGATTAGCTTGGTAGAATTCCCCTACAGAATTTGGGACTAACCTCGTGTCTTTACAAATATTTATCATTAGGATATCTCACATCCATAGGAAGTGTACGCAACTGCTGGTAGCCTTAAAGTGAAGGGCGGACTTTCATCATGTTACTCTATTGACCTAGCATCCTTATGACTTAGTCTTAAATAAAATACTCTCCATACACACATGTGCGCGAGCGTGCGCACACGCACGCACATTCGTCTTACTGTTTCATAAATAAGGCCTTATAAGGGACATCCCTTATCATGCCTTAAAATAATAATTAGGCTGTATAAATGTTTCCTCTTATTTATGCCTAACAATCAATTACCTTCCTAATAGGGGAAATAAATGAAAATAATTACCTAAATAACTACTTCATATACGCAATAATTATACGTTAATTATGCTAATAGAGATAAATAAATATTCATGCCCAATAAATTTTAAACGCATGGATTTTATGCCCTAAACTAGTGTTAAATGTCAATTCTCTAACCACATACTTTTACAAGTCCTTTTTCTTCAAATTCCTAAGATTTCAACATATCAAAATAAGGGATTCTAATGTCTAAAACATGGAATAAATATTCATACCCAAAACTACAATAACAGACTTGTAGGTAAAATAAAAACTTAATTTATTACACCAATTCAATGGAATATCATAAACAATAGTAATTGCAATCTAAACTCCATAATCTATTCTACTCCTCTTTTACAAAGAAACATGTAAGAATAAATGGTGTAAACTATAAATTGAATTCATAATCTAAACCCATTATTTCATTGAAGAATCACAATTCGAACCAAAGTAGAAGAAGAAGTGGAATAGACTATGAGATTATCAAAAATTGCATAAATGAAACAAAATCCATCGATTTAATGTACATAATTAAGAATTTCAACATAGAATTAACATTTCGAAGTAAAAAGAAATTTTAGGAGATTTTTATCTATAGTATTTTCGCAATCCCAAAATCTCTTGGGCATATTTATATCCAAAAAGAAATATACTAGACAATTACTGAAAATGAAATACTAAGGTTTCGGCTTACTGTATAGCCTTAGCTTCGCTTTCCTTGGATTTGCATGCCTCAAAATCTCTCTCTCTTTTGTTATATATATATATACACATATACACACACACACACACACACAATAGGGAAGATGTATATATATTTCTTAGATTCTGAATAGTTGGAGGAGAATGGAAGAAGAATTGGCTAATGGAAGAAGAAATAAATAGAAAATATATTGGAATCTTACCTGAATTCTATACAAAGTTTCTGAATCTAATTTGGAGAGATAATAATGGTAGAGTTTCATTGAATTCCCCAAATAATATGAATAAAAAATAGAGAGGATATGCTTCTATTTAAAGGGATTGAAAGGCACCAGAACAGTAGAATGAAAATAGTTTAAAATGGAGAAATCTAGAGTATACAAATAAATAGCACACCCCTTCAAACCCTAGTCACCACTACCAGAATTCGACTTTGACCGGTCGAATACCCCTCTTCGGCCGGTCGACCGCTAAGGTTGACCAATCCCAATAAAGGGGTCGACCGGTACGTTTTTTGGGAATGTTTTTATTTCCATCGCGTTATAATTTATTTTATACCTTAATTAAATATAATGTTGGTTATTGACTAAACATTTACTTAACCCCTAACCTAATTTTTAAAACCCTATATTTGAATTCTCATTTAAATTTGAATTCCAACTAGATTAATTTATATATGAAAACTTCAAACACTTATAACTTCTATGTTTGAGATCCGTTTTCAGCATATTATATATGGAAACAGATCAGAGTTTCACCACGAATGCAATGGAATAACTTTCATAGTCAAATTCCAACTTCTATAAAATTCTCATATTTAATGTTATCACATTTAATTCAATTAAACCCATTTAATTACGGTTCATTTTACGGGGTGTTACAGTGACAATGGATGATGAAGCAACTAGTGGACATGCACGATACACTAGATGGTGGTGTTCATGTTAAGGGAAGCAATCTGGTGGAGCAAGCCTAGCCAACTAGGTGTGTGGGAGATGGAGGCGTTGTTTAAGCTAAGTGCGCATAACATAGGGATGGCATTGCGGATGAAGCATGTAAGGTGGTTGGTCGAAGATGAGGTAGAAGTTTTGGTTACATTGCTTAGAAATTAAGGTGAGCTATCCCACTCACTACTATAATCTAGGTTGATTACCTTATTTCCTTGTTTAACTACCTTTGAATGCCTTGATTTCTAGTTGTGATGGATAATCGTTGATAACAATTGAATTGGTCGAAGATGTTGTTGAATGCTATTGCTTAATCATTGTTGAAATGAATTTAAATTAAATTTTGGCTGAAGAGATGTGAAATATAAGCTCAGCCACTGAATGTTCCCTTTTGATAATAAATGTGAATCCTTTTTATTTAGTTATAGATTGACTTGGAATAGCATATATAATGTTACATCTTCTAGCTTGGCTTTAATAACAGTTAACACTGCTTTTGAAATTGATTAGAAGGGGGAAATTTTAAGTAAGGTGATTTTTTAATTATTTATAATAGGAAACATTGCTTGAACGATATTATATTTGAAACGATTTTCTTTAGAATTTGATCCTATCAAAGGATTTTAAAGGATAGTTTTGAAATAGAATGGTATGGGTTTGGATATGTTTAAATTAATAATCCATTTAGGTAGTGAATTTCAACTTGGTGTTCAATAGGAAATATACATTTCTATATGAAAGTAATGTTTTATTTAAATTATCATGGAAAAAAGGAAATAGTTTTTTGTATATAAAAAGAAACGATATATGTTTAAAAGTTTTGAGAAATATTCTTTACGAAATTTTGGTAAAGAAATTAATTTTGAAAGTTTGAATTAGTATATTAGTTTTATATTTATGAAGTAATATTATATTTATTTATCACTAAAATAAAAATAAAAATATAATATATTTGAAAATATTTTTATGAAATTGTAACGACCCGGAAATTTTCATCCCGAAATTTCCAGATAGTTAGTGAAAATAAGAAAGAGATAGAAGAAGAAGAACAGAAAACCAAACCCAAAGTCTCACATATGCAGCGGATAAAATATAATATCACATAAATAATAGTTATACAAAGGAAATTGTACTTGTCAAATTACACTTTATTATATCATAGTTACAACAGATTTACATTCACAGAACAGATAAATCTATCTATTACAGATACTATAATATATTAACATCAGAAGCTCTCCATAGTTCTTGCTCTTCAGCTCGCCTCCTAAGCCCCAGAACGTCCTTACCTGAAAATCTATAATACTCGGTCTGACCCGAGCATTACATCAAAGTAACACCCGGGTCAGGCTGGAAACCAGCGTGAGTAAACCCATCTAACATGAATGACAGAAGCATACGACTTATATAAACTCGGGTAACTTATATCAATTTTACAACTTCACAAGTTGTTATAGATATTACAAATTTCACACATCAATTTCTAAGTGTCGGAACCTAGATTAACAGGTCCAATTCACTTAAATCATTCCAAACCAGCCTAAAGGTTTCACATATCAATTTATAAGAAATCGAAGTGGTTTCGGGTATTCACTAATACCCGACTCCGTTCTCTTCGAATTCAATTCCATCTTATCCCAAAATTATTCAAATGAAACATAATTCGAATCTCAAATACAGAGTGTCACCTATACATATTAATTCATCATTGATAGGTAACCACATTATCTCAGTTAAAACCCAACGTATCATATCACACAGTGTCACAAATCACATATCCGAGAGATCAACCAATCTAAGGCATGCCATTCTATTCAATCATTCATAAGCAAGATAAGTTAGTCATACCATATTTAATTAATTTAAACAAATTAAATTAATCACTCAATCTCCCTTAGTCCTGGTTATTTAACATTAATTATTTACAAATAAATCAATTTAATCATCCTTAAATTATCAATTTAATTAATCATACTTGATTAATTATCTTTAATGACATAAAGTAATTATCCTTTAATTAATTACACAAATTAATTATCCTCAAACAATTTAATTCATTAATCAATCCTGATTAATCACAGCAGTAATTAATTCCTTTAATTACTTATATCCCTTAAATCAACTCCTTAATTTATTACATTAATTAATCTTTTAATTACATTAAGTAATTATTCCTTAATTACTTCCTTTAAGTAATTTTCCTTTAATCAATAACATCCATCAGGCAACTAACTTTAAATTACTCATCTTTAATTAATCATTCTTTAATTAAGGAATTAACTTAAAATTTATTGGTAAATTAACCTTTAATCGGTCACATAAATTATTCAATCATTTATCAATAACTTATCGCTTTTAAATTTCATTAAGAAATTATCAAGATCTTAATAACTTTAAAAGATAAACCATTTATCTTTACTCAACAATTAATTACATTCAAGGTTGTTTGGAAACCTTTGTAACAATTCTTCATATTAGACAATTCAACTTAAATCCTTTAACTTACTTAAAGCTGTTACAGTACATCCTTAAACTTATTTAAATGGACTTGAATTTAAAATAATAGGTTCAAAATTTAAATACCTTATGCTTAATAAATAAAATATTTATTCTAAATCTTTAATCAATTTCAAAACCAAAATAAACCATATTTTAAAGAGTTAAACCAGAATTTATTTGAACATGATTTAACAAACTTGTTAAATTTTATATTCAAATTGGAATAGGTTTGAACCCGATATTCTTCGTTTTTTTCCACCCGCTTCAATGCTAGTTTACTCAAATATAAACCTTGCTAATAAACTCGTATAATGCCAAACCGTACTCGGGCAATCCACTTCTTTCGAGTTCCTTTCAAGCAAGTCCCTTATTAATTACACAGTACAACAGAAACACCACTAAAAGTCTCGAGCTAACTTTACAACTTCCATTTCCCTGTACAAACTATAACACACAACCCAACCCGAGACAGCCACGACAGATGCACGAGTGCTACCCCGAGATAAAATCCCCATCTCCTTCCTTCGAGTCATGACCATAAATGACACGCGGGCTTCTTTGGGTCGATCTCGTCCTTCCTAAACCAAATACCCTGTGCGCACACACACACGTATGCTCGTGTACGTGTCCCATCACCTCCGACCAAACCAGGTCGTCGCCACCATCACTATCGATCACAACGTCACTCGCGAATCTAAATCCGAACCCAGATTCCACAATTGACATTCAAATCGAAATTTGAACCCTTAGCGCGAAAACTGCAGTAACTACAAGACCCAAAACCCCTACACGGCCAACGCCACGATGCCATACAACCTTCGCCGACCACTCCACCGAAGTGCCATGACCACGAACTACATCCTCCCCAAACGCTAACCATTCCGGTCCCAAATCCAAATCGCGACAGTCACGATTGTCAAACACAAACAATAATGAGCTAAAACCCTATCTTGATCCAATTTGAAAAATTTACACATTGGAAAAATTCTAAAACATTTTTCCCATCATCCCCTACGTATAAGCAAGCTTCAACCCCAATATCAAATCAAATTATTATGTATATCATCGGCAGTTCGCAAAAATTCCCAAAACATTCAAACCCAAAATTCTCACGATTCATCAAACTAAAAATTACAAATTTCATGCGTAAATTCATGATTTATCATTACGATTACATGCATGTAATTCAATTTAGAATTTAAAACAGTTGATTTTTAACCAAAATTTAAGTTTCGCTGTGTTTTCCATTTTTAAAATTATTTGAAAATTTAAAAATCACAGAAACTATTTTACAATCTTCATCAAACATTTACAAACAACTTCTATTCAAATATTCAAGGCTGATAATGATCAAGGAATGAGATATTAATTTTTAAGAGGAAAACTCAAAATCTGTTAAAATAACAGGACTTACATTTCCATTACAGGTATTTAAATCAATCATGCATTCATGTATCAAATATTCATCATCAAGCAAATTCATTGCATGCATCATATTCAAAGATGTTTTAAGTTCAGTTTACTCACCTTCGTTTGAAGACAGGGAACATACAATTGAAATTTGGCATCTGATCTTGCGTTTTAAAACCGAAGCTTAGATTACTTTGGTCTGCATGGATCTAAGATGAAGAACTGTAACTAGTTGAGTTGCTCCTGTCTCTGATCTGAAGCTTGTTTGATCCTACATTGATTTCCAGGTTTTGGATTGTTTTTGAGTTTATTTGCCTTTAATAACTCAAGTTTGCTTGATTTATCTTCCGTTATGAAATGTTTATAGGTCTTTGAACTAGAATTTGTACTAGAACTGAGTTGATTATGCTTCAGGTTTTGTGTTTCACAGATCTTTCTTCTTTTGTTTTGTATGTGATAAAGGAATTGAAAGAGAATAAGAAACATTCATATGTTCTAATTTAAGATTTTATAAAAAATTTGAAAAAGAAAAATACAAGGTGTGACGCTTGTATCTACCACACTCCATCACTTAACACATGTTAACATATGTTGTATTAATGTTTTAATATAATAACACTTGTCTTTGTATTATTTTATTTTTATTTTAAATGTTAATAAAGTTTTTACTTAATTTGTTTATCCTTATATAATATATGTGAATTTCTTGTGTAAAGAAAATGTAATAAAACCTTATTCATATACCTTTGAATTAAAATATCTCAAAATATCCATCCTTTGAATTTCAAAACTTTAAATTCAAATTCAAATTCAAATTAAATCCTAAAATCCAATTTACTTTAATATATTTGTCTTTAGATTCCAATCTCAAATTCAAATTTATTTTAAAATCTTATATATTTATTTTTAAACAAACACATATCTAATTTGTTTGAACATTATAAGTTTTCCCACTACATAATTATATTAGGAGATTTCAAATAAATATTTATTATCAGATTAACTTATTCAATTTACAATTCCGTATTTCTATTAATTAATCCAATTATATTATCAATTACATATATCCAAAAATCCGGGTTATTACATTTCTTCCCCCTTTGAATCTTTTCGTCCTCGAAAAGAAACGAAACTAGAATTTTTAAATTGCTTAAAATCAGATAAAATATTCTTTGACCATTTTAAAACACTTTTAAAATCTGTAATACTGCCAAAATAGTTTTATAAAAATACTTTTTAGAATTAGATGTTTCAACACGTCCATCCTCATTCTCACAGAAATTCGGTCATACGTTGATCAGGCGTAAGATTGAAAATCTACAAGTGCTTGGAAGATCCGTTTTCAACACCCAGTGAAAATACTTTGAAAATAATTTTATTGAAAATATTGAAGGCATTTTGAAATCGAGGAAATATCATTGGTGACAATGCTCTGGAAATCATCACCCCCATCCATGGACATAGCTACATCCAGGGTTACGTTGTCGTCGCAGCAAAAGTCCATGTAACTGTAGGCACTCAGCGGCCTCACGATTACGCCATGGAACCCACACAACAGATCACAGTTGCATCCAGGGTTACGTTGCCATCACATCAAAAGTCCATGTAACTGCAGGCTCTCAGCGGCCTCTGATTTTCGCTGTCGAAATGAAACCTCTCCACTTCTACATAGGTCGCAGTCTGCCGATATAAAATCAAACACAGACTGTTGGCTCTCAGCGGCACACACAACTTTCGCTATGTTATACCATAGATCGCAGTTACATCCTGGGTTACGTTGCCGTCACAGCAAAAGTCCATGTAACTGTTGGCTCTCAGCGGCACACACGACTTACGCTATGGTATACTCAACTCATAATCCTCAGGAACTAGTTTTGTCCAGACTCCTCACAGGATCAACTTTAGAACCACCCCTTGGGGCTCAAGGCAGCACCACCCGGTGGTACTCCTGAGAAGTTCATTTCAAGGGAGCGCCTTTTTCTCCAGAGCTATCATCAAAACATTTTTATACTATACACATATAGTATCTTTAAATCATACACCTAGTATGATCTCATACAAAGCTCCTTTACACAAAATCGATTATTCAAAAATCGATAATTCTCAAACTAGGCTTTCCAAATTCAATATTGATTTTACCTAAAAATCAAAAGCTTTTCCAAATCCATAGGTTTCCAAAACCTTTTCTAAAATCCTTATATGATCCTTTATAGATATATAAAATCTTTTAAAACTTTGGATCATTATCAAACTTGTATGAAATTCCTTTTATACATCAAACATTTCCAAAAACACTTTTCTTCTGGCAAAAGATTCATCAAGGGGAGATTTATCTTATACGTCAAAGATATATAACTTTTATTTATCCAATATCAAATATCCAAATTTGATTACCCCTTTTTAATATCATTTTCACTCAAATCTGTACGATGTACACACATCATCCGTATGCTATACCAATCTGATCGCTCACTCGATCACACAATTTAATTTCCGAACTAGTATCGTCCACCTGACTTTCTAGTGCGGACACAGATCTGGTTTCTTGATCAGAAACCGTCATTCTCCTTGCATAGTCTAACTATGATAGAGAATATTCAGAACCAACCAACAATCCATATCCAGGTTCGCCGTTGAAAATCGAGTGAAAAATCCCACTCGGATCGATATAATTATCTCGAAATTCTGTGTTCGAAACTGGATCAAATTACTATGCGAATAGAATAACATACGTACCCCCTACGTATTTATCCTAATTGGTTATTAACCAAATCAATTCCATTTCTATTCACATCCACTTAAATTTTCATTCACTCACTCACAATTGCTTCAATCTATTTGGATTATCACCTCTATTCTTATCTCGATTGGGTATTTAACCAATAACAGTTTGAACTCCGACCAGTTTATTTAGAAAATAGTTTGAAAATTTTAAAAATAGATAAGCAGTTGAAATATAATTACTAGTTTGTAAA
The DNA here is from genome assembly GCA_030765085.1 of Allium cepa. Classification (NCBI taxonomy): domain Eukaryota; kingdom Viridiplantae; phylum Streptophyta; class Magnoliopsida; order Asparagales; family Amaryllidaceae; genus Allium; species Allium cepa. The sequence continues at coordinate 104,916,200 of CM060942.1, read as the reverse complement.
ATAGCTGTAAAATAGTTCAGTAATTGTAAAATAATTGGAAAATAGTTAAATAGTCATAGAAATTTTAAATAATAGCAAAATAGCTATAAAATAGTAATTAGTAGTTGAAAATAGTAATTAGTTTATAAAATAGTTAGAAAATTGTTAAACAGTTTCAAAAATAATTGTAAAATAAGTACAAGATAGTTTGGTTTTTTAAAAAGAAAGGTTGTATATATAATGAATAGCTTGGAAAAATAGGTTTATATTAAAATTAGTCCAGAGTCAAAACTGTACTCTCCCCAATCTCCATTCTCATCAATTCAATTTAAATTTCCTCTATCATTTAAATTGACCCAATTCCAATTTAAACAACTTCAATTCCCATTGAAATTTATTCAATCCCAATTCAAGTTGTATTAACCTCACTTCTTCCCAAATTTAACTTTATTCAACCTTGATCTCAGATCCTACTAATTCAGATAAATTTCAATTGAACTAGTTCCTATTTCAATTCATTTCAACTCCAATTTGAATTAATCTCAATTTTCAAACTACATTTCCAAATCAAGTTGAATTATTCTTGATTTCCTCCCAAAGTCAATTCAAATTCCATTTGGATCTTATACTCATACATTCTCAATCACAATTTCAATTACTTCAAATCAAATTCAATTTAAACTAATTTCAATTCGAATTTCAAATTTAATCCATTCCGAATTATATAAATTCGAGTTAAATTTTTAAATATTGATTTAATCCTTTAAATCAATCAACTTATGTCTTTAAACCACTAAATACTGAATCCAAATTCCAATTTACTTTAATAATGGATATATTACCACACCAACTTTCTCGTTCATTTAAAACAAATCCAATTCACAGCTTAAAGATTTGTAACAATGGAATGATATTATTCAAATTATTTTAAATCATCCCTCCATTTCCAATTTTCGGATCTCAAACCCATTTCGAGATCACTCAAACTTCCTAATCTAAATCAACCATTTAACTTTCCAAGTTAAATCTTAATTTCATTTTCAAATTTCCAAATCAGTTTGATCATTCCAACTTATTTAATTTTTCCTCAGTTATACTCAATTTACTTAATCCAGTCAACCTTGCCCAATTTGAACTTCCATTTCAAATTTTAAACTTCTCATAAATAATCTTTCCACTCATTAAGTTCAAAAACATATCACCTTGGGTATCACATCTTATTCCGAACTCAAAACTCAATATTTAGAGTTTATTTCAAACAACCTTTGCTATTATGTATTTTCACATATATATATATATATATTAATTTCTTTTACATTTTCAAACAACTCTTGCTTGAAATAGGACCCAATTCCATTCAATTTCATTAAATAATATTATTTATTGTTTCTTTAAATTAATTACGTCATTAATTAATTCCAATTAATCACATTTGGTAATTAACTTATTTCTTAATTACCTTAATTAAATAATTTTCCCTTAAATTACTTACCAATAGTTACTTCATTAAGTAACTCCCTCTTATTTATTAATTCCAATCATTATCCATTAATTAATCTCATTAAATAAAGTTCAATTAATTACGTAAATTAATTGATTATCCTTATCCTGAAACCTTTCCCAATTTCAAGATTTAATTTCAGTCGAATCCATTTTCAAACTTGTCTTTAATTTAGTTTCAATTTGGTTGTAATTCTATTACCACTTAATTCTTACTTTTACTTTTGATTTAATTAATACTACAACCAATTTCCTTAATATAATAGATAATTTATTTCTTATATAAGATTCATTTACTTTTGAAATCGTTTAGAAACCTTTATATAGGAAAATAACAAGTACGTTCTCTCATATTTATATACTTAACTCATTCAAAGGTACCATTGACCCTTTTCTTAATGAGTATCCCCCACCAGAGCCAAGGTTCTCGCTTAACCTTCAGCTCTGATACCAAATGTAACGACCCGGAAATTTCGATCCCGAAATTTCCAGATAGTTAGTGAAAAGAAGAAAGAGATTGAAGAAGAAGAACAGAAAACCAAACCCAAAGTCTCACATATGCAGCGGATAAAATATAATATCACATAAATAATAGTTATACAAAGGAAACTATACTTGTCAAATTACACTTTATTATATCAGAGTTACAATAGATTTACATTCACAGAACAGATAAATCTATCTATTACAGATACTATAATATATTAACATCAGAAGCTCTCCATACGTTCCTGCTCTCCAGCTCGCCTCCTGAGCCCCAGAACGTCCTTACCTGAAAATCTGTAATACTCGGTCTGACCCGAGCATTACATCAAAGTAACACCCGGGTCAGGCTGGAAACCAGCGTGAGTAAACCCATCTAACATGAATGACAGAAGCATACAACTTATATAAACTCGGGTAACTTATATCAATTTTACAACTTCACAAGTTGTTATAGATATTACAAATTTCACACATCAATTTCTAAGTGTCAGAACCTAGATTAACAGGTCCAATTCACTTAAATCATTCCAAACCAGCCTAAAGGTTTCACATATCAATTTATAAGAAATCGAAGTGATTTCGGGTATTCACTAATACCCGACTCCGGTCTCTTCGAATTCAATTCCATCTTATCCCAAAATTATTCAAATGAAACATAATTCGAATCTCACATACAGAGTGTCACCTATACATATAAATTCATCTTTGATAGGCAACCACATTATCTCAGTTAAAACCCAACGTATCATACACACAGTGTCACAAATCACATATCCGAGAGATCAACCAATCTAAGGCATGCCATTCTATTCAATCATTCATAAGCAAGATAAGTTAGTCATACCATATTTAATTAATTTAAACAAATTAAATTAATCACTCAATCTCCCTTAGTCCTGCTTATTTAACATTAATTATTTACAAATAAATCAATTTAATCATCCTTAAATTATCAATTTAATTAATCATCCTTGATTAATTATCTTTAATTACATAAAGTAATTATCCTTTAATTAATTATACAAATTAATTATCCTCAAACAATTTAATTCATTAATCAATCTTGATTAATCACAGCAGTAATTAATTTTCTTTAATTACTTATATCCCTTAAATCAACTCCTTAATTTATTACATTAATTAATCTTTTAATTACATTAAGTAATTATTCTTTAATTACTTCCTTTAAGTAATTTTCCTTTAATCAATAACATCCATCAGGCAACTAACTTTTACTTACTCATCTTTAATTAATCTTCTTTAATTAAGGAATTAACTTAAAATTTATTGGTAAATTAACCTTTAATCGGTCACATAAATTATTCAATCATTTATCAATAACTTATCGCTTTTAAATTTCATTAAGAAATTATCAAGATCTTAATAACTTTAAAAGATAAACCATTTATCTTTACTCAACAATTAATTAAATTCAAGGTTGTTTGGAAACCTTTGTAACAATTCTTCATATTAGACAATTCAACTTAAATCCTTTAACTTACTTAAAGCTGTTACAGTACATCCTTAAACTTATTTAAATGGACTTGAATTTAAAATAATAGGTTCAAAATTTAAATACCTTATACTTAATAAATAAAATATTTATTCTAAATCTTTAATCAATTTCAAAACCAAAATAAACCATATTTTAAAGAGTTAAACCAGAATTTATTTGAACATGATTTAACAAACTTGTTAAATTTTATATTCAAATTGGAATAGGTTTGAACCCGATATTCTTCGTTTTTTTCCACCCGCTTCAATGCTAGGTTACTCAAATATAAACCTTGCTAATAAACTCGTATAATGCCAAACCGTACTCGGGCAATCCACTTCTTTCGAGTTCCTTTCATGCAAGTCCCTTATTAATTACACAGTACAACAGAAACACCACAAAAAGTCTCGAGCTAACTTTGCAACTTCCATTTCCCTGTACAAACTATAACACACAACCCGACCCGAGACAGACACGACAGATGCACGAGAGCTACCCCGAGATAAAATCCCCATCTCCTTCCTTCGAGTCATGACCATAAATGATACGCGGGCTTCTTCGGGTCGATCTCGTCCTTCCCAAACCAAATAACCTATGCACACACACGTACGCTCGTGTATGTGTCCCATCACCTCCGACCAAACCAGGTCGTCGCGACCATCACCATCGATCACAACGTCACTCGCGAATCTAAATCCGAACCCAGATTCCACAATTGACATTCAAATCGAAATTTGAACCCTTAACGCGAAAATTGCAGTAACTACAAGACCCAAAACCCCTACACGGCCAACGCCACGACGCCATACAACCTTCGCCGACCACTCCACCGAAGTGCCATGACCACGAACTACATCCTCCCCAAACGCTAACCATTCCGGTCCCAAATCCAAATCGCGACAGTCACGATTGTCAAACCCAAACAATAATGAGCTAAAACCCTAGCTTGATCCAATTTGAAAATTTTACACATTGGAAAATTTCTAAAACATTTTTCCCATCATCCCCTACGTATAAGCAAGCTTCGACCCCAATATCAAATCAAATTATTATGTATATCATCGGCAGTGCGCAAAAATTCCCAAAACATTCAAACCCAAAATTCTCACGATTCATCAAACTAAAAATTACAAATTGCATGTGTAAATTCATGATTTATCATTACGATTACATGCATGTAATTCAATATGGAATTTAAAACAGTTGATTTTTAACCAAAATTTAAATTTTGCTGTGTTTTCCATTTTTAAAATTATTTGAAAATTTAAAAATCACAGAAACTATTTTACAATCTTCATCAAACATTTACAAACAACTTCTATTCAAATATTCAAGGATAATAATGATCAAGGAATGAGATATTAATTTTTAAGAGGAAAACTCAAAATCTGTTAAAATAACAGGACTTACATTTCCATTACAGGTATTTAAATCAATCATGCATTCATGTATCAAATATTCATCATCAAGCAAATTCATTGCATGCATCATATTCAAAGATGTTTTAAGTTCAGTTTACTCACCTTCGTTTGAAGACAGGGAACATACAGTTGAAATTTGGCATCTGATCTTGCGTTTTAAAACCGAAGCTTAGATTACTTTGGTCTGCATGGATCTAAGATGAAGAACTGTAACTAGTTGAGTTGCTCCTGTCTCTCTGATCTGAAGCTTGTTTGATCCTACATTGATTTCCAGGTTTTGGATTGTTGTTGAGTTATTTGCCTTTAATAACTCAAGCTTGCTTGATTTATCTTCTGTTATGAAATGTTTATAGGTCTTTGAACTAGAATTTGTACTAGAACTGAGTTGATTATGCTTCAGGTTTTGTGTTTCACAGATCTTTCTTCTTTTGTTTTGTATGTGATAAAGGAATTGAAAGAGAATAAGAAACATTCATATGTTCTAATTTAAGATTTTATAAAAAATTTGAAAAAGAAAAATACAAGGTGTGACGCTTGTATCTACCACACTCCATCACTTAACACATGTTAACATATGTTGTATTAATGTTTTAACATAATAACACTTGTCTTTGTACTATTTTATTTTTATTTTAAATGTTAATAAAGTTTTCACTTAATTTGTTTATCCTTATATAATATATGTGAATTTCTTGTGTAAAGAAAATGTAATAAAACCTTATTTATATACCTTTGAATTAAAATATCTCAAAATATCCATCCTTTGAATTTCAAAACTTTAAATTCAAATTCAAATTCAAATTAAATCCTAAAATCCAATTTACTTTAATATATTTGTCTTTGGATTCCAATCTCAAATTCAAATTTATTTTAAAATCTTATATATTTATTTTTAAACAAACACATATCTAATTTGTTTGAACATTATAAGTTTTCCGACTATATAATTATATTAGGAGATTTCAAATAAATATTTATTATCAGATTAACTTATTCAATTTACAATTCCGTATTTCTATTAATTAATCCAATTATATTATCAATTACATATATCCAGAAATTCGGGTTATTACAGAAATGATTTGAAATTTATATTCCAAAGTGATGAATTTATTAAATGGGAATTGATTAAACGTGAATTTTTTTTGTGAAATAATATTTCGAAATGATAAAAGCATGAATGTAAATTATTTATTATATAGAAAATATTATTAACAAAAGCTTATTATTATATTTACTATTAAATATAACTTTTTCTATAGTAATTTATTTTGTATTTTATTATTTTAAATAAGTAGAAATTGATTTAAATCCTTTAGGAAGAAATTTTTTCGAGTTAGATTACTTTAGGAATGAAATTTTAGAAGTTTGATATTATAAATGAATTCTATATGTATATATATAGTGGTTTTTTAGTGGTAGATAGTTTGGAGACTTTTGTAAAAGGGAATTATAGTTTGGTAAATTATTATTTCAAAGAGATTTATAAGGAATTTGAAAGTATATAAAGATTTTGAATATTGCTTTGGAAATTAAATATTTGTGGGTTTGGAAATATTTTGGATTGGAAATAATATACTTTTAATTTGATGTTTCGAAGATATTTAGAAATTACCAACTTCTTTATAGTATTTTCATAATATTAAAGTACAAATTACAATAGTATTAGTTATTTCTAAAAGGATTTTAGTGGTTTTACTATTTATTGATGGTTTTGGACAAATCTTCTTCAAAATAAATTAAGTGGTTTAAAATTATGGATTTTTCAAATTAAATGAGATTCTGATTAAAAAATAAGGACTTTAGCATTTAATCCTCTTTGAATTTGGTACTAGTAAAGAGATTTAGAAGAGTTGTTTCGTATGATGAGAATTTCGAATAAATGGATCGGTGATATCAACAGTATGGGACGTTCGATAATATTTTTTCGATTATTCTATGACTCATTGTATAGAATATCATATGTTTGTATTAAGTGAGCTTTATAATAAACGCCCTTTTGATTTAGTAATTGGCTAATTGAATGATTTAGAGAGTTATACTTGTATGTGAAGACATGCAACGATGTGTGAAAATTTGTTGTAGAATTTTATCACATTTTTTTAAAATGCATTTTATCACTTATAAAAGAATTAAAGACCTAATTGATTATTAAGATGGGAGTGGTAACCATGGGATTTTATAGTAAGTGAGGATTACGTAAGTAAAATTAAAATATGATGATTATTACATTGGATACCAAATATGCTAGTTATCAATCCTAGCCGACTGACAATGGGTAGCACCCTGAGTCATGAAAATTTGGCCCCATTGTGGCTAGTCAAACAGTCTATTGCATGGGAACAACAAGGAGGTATGAAATTTTTTTACGAGGATGATGGAAGCGAGGATTACCAACACGGTAAGTATTATTTTTGCAGCAAATGAACAATGTGAGGATGCTCACATTTTTTAGTACAAGTAGTAAATACCTCAAGTATGGAACTCATCTCTTGGTATTAAGTTAATCTGTAACTAGGATAACGTATCAACTAAATTGATAGATAATTAAAATTAACTGTGTGTAATTAATAATAAAGGCATATATGTGAAACTTATTTGACTAGAGCAGCGACTGTGTGTCACTGTAAAATTAGAGACATTACATGGGTTTTAACATGTTGTGGAAGGACGTTGAGGTAGTAAGTACTTCCTGTGTCGTGTGACATTTTTGAAAGAGAAAGCATACTATTTGATTATAACCCATACACTATGGTACCTGTACATTACTTCAACTTTACCATCCATTTGGGTATTCTTACCATGTCATCTACATGTTATTCTACTTGTTATCTTGTTTGTGTGCCCACCTTCGAATCTAGACATAGTTTGACTTGTTTATTATTTATATAATACTCGGTTAGTCCGAGACTATAGGAATAGGGACACTAGCTTTACTTTGGATATTAAGCTATTCGAGGAGATAGTTTTTGTAACATTGCATTAAATTGATAAGAAATTAATTAATTAATAACAAGGCCAAAATTGATAATTTTACAAACATTATTATTTGGCTAAAAAAGTTACACCGTTATGTTCATAGTGATTTTTTGAGCAACTTTCATATGTAAAGTTTCACGATGAAAATTCAAATGAAGAAGTTATTGGCGTTTAAAGTTTTTGGATTAAAATAATTCAAACAAATTTAAATTTAAAATTTAATAATATTAATGTTTTAGATTCAAAATGGGTAATAAAATATTTTAACGTTAACGATAGGGTTAAATAGAGAAATAAATAATATGACATTAAAAATTAATGTAATGCTAACACATGACCACCAATCGACACACTTATTGGGGTCGGTCGATCGGTTGTGTGTCCGCGGCTAGGGTTTGCCTATGCCTAAACGGCTCGTATTTTTTTTTATTTTAAACCAAATACAATCATATGATCCAGATGCATTTTAAACACTATAAATAAGAGGTTAGCACCCTCACCTTTATTGACAAGAAAAATAAGCATGCTAGCAAAACTCTTTCAGTTTCCTTCCTTCTCAATAAACATTCTAGATTTAAGATTCAAGCTTTAGGGAAGAAATCAATTGGTTTTAAGGAAATGGTAATAAATTTAGATATATGTATATTTCTCTACTTCTATTCTTTCATAATATTTGAATTCTGATTCTAATCAATATACCAATGAATTTTCTTATATTGTAAAATTAAAAAGAATGTAATTGGATAAGGAAATAAGAAAAGGCGTGGAATCAAATCCAAAGGAATTCAGGGAAACTATCCATGAGTGAAAAGCAGACTTTTCTCTTTTTAGTAATTTTTACAGTTAATATTTGGATTTTTTTCATGCCTTGGAAAATTTTATATGCAAAAACTTTAGATTTAAAACCCTGAAATTCCCCCGTAAAATGTTAATTCTTGAATTGGTTGGAATCTTATTAATTTTATGTTAATATAGTAGAATTTACTTTGTTATTATTTGTAATATCAATAACTTATGTTTTATTCAACTTCCACTTTCCAATTTTTGTTCGTTATAACAAATGGTTCTAAAAGAAAAGGAATTAGGAAAGAGTGTGCAAAGTATAGATTTTTACCCTATCTATAGTTTGCACCGCCTATTTCCATGACTAAAGTAAATATGAATTCTCTTTCACTCCAATCTTATATATTTAAAAGTCGAACAAAATATAATGATTTTAAACTGTAAAGTCTCATCCCCTTGAAATAAAGGCATTAATTCTACTATGTTAACGTATAATAAGTTGGATGTTTTGATTCTATTCTTTTGAATATATATATATATATATATATATATATATATATATATATATATATATATATATATATATATGCAAATCTATTTTGTTAGCTAATTTAAACTGTGATATTAGCTATTACGTGAACAGTTATATTGGGTTGGGACTTGTATAGATATGGAATTTTGACATTTAGATTATCTTAACAACTTACATAGGAGTGAAAAACCTTAGTTTAGAAATACTTTTACACATGCTTAGGAATATTTAATGTAAACTAGTTAACCTTGAATTTACGTTAAGCATAAATATATTAGTAACATATAAATCGTAACGTATAAAATAAATAGAACTAAACCCTATAGAAAAGAAATTAAGAACAATTATGGAAATTTAACCATAATTTAAGGCAAAATAAAGAGTTTTCCCTTATATGGCCTTATTGCGTATATGAGGGTGAGGTATATTATATATATATATATATATATATATATATATATATATGGTATATATATCTTAGTATATTTTGTAATGTTGAAAGGTAAAAATATAACTATGTTATAGAAATGCAAGATCAGTTAAAAGTACATAGAAAGTTCCCCAGCTAATATGGATACCAGTATTGTGACTATGGAACTGATGTGGGAGATCACCTATAATAAGTACTCACGGTGGGTGCAAGGTTAGTCCCAATTATGTAGGGTAATCCTACCTAAACAATTTGGCTACCAGCGCCTATGAGCTACGAATGGTAAGACTGATGTATGACATCACAGTTCTGGGTTAGGGTCACAGAAGGTATATCTCGGTGCGGGGCCGTTTCAGGATTGAAGGTATTAAATAGCTATTATAGGGTCTGCCTTCCTCCCATTCAAGAAGTATTAAATGGTTGGAATTATCTTTTAGGGGTGATAGTGGGAAATCTCTAGAGCGAGTCTGCTTCAGGGTTAAGGAATTAAATGAGTATTGGAGGGCATGCCTCTTCCTCATTAAAGAAGTATTAATTGACCATATGGACTTTCTTACGATGTCGGCTAGGAAGTACCAAAGAGGGGTCTGCATTGGATCTAGGTATTAAATGATGGGGACCCTCCTAAGGTATTGGTATTAAATGGTCGGGGTGTTCCTATTTTCCATTAAAGTGGTATTAAGTGGCTCAGGTATTTTCTCTCGCATCATTAGGCAAGGTTGATGAGATAGGTTATTTGTAACGACCCGGAATTTGAGGCAATATCAATTTAATAATCTGTGTTAATAATTAAATTGATTTAATAATTTTTCTTTATAATTTTAATTTAATTTGGTTAATTTATTCTTTTTAATGGTTAATAAATATTTAATCTTATAATTGTGATTAATATCTTTTTAACAATTTAAAATATGATAAGAATTATTTATCAAAGCTAATGAAATTTTATTCTATTTATAATATATACATATCTGATATATATTGTGATTAGAAGATCTTGTGTTTTAAATAAAAGATGAATTTTCAAATTGTAATATATATGTTTGTATATGTTATAATTTGATATTGTTTTAAATTTAATTTAATCTATGGATAATTTGTATATGTGTGAAATTATAATTTAAAGCTTTGTTTAAAAATTAATATCCTTCAAAAGCTAATTTAAAGACTAATTCAATTGTTTTTTAAATATAAGATTTGTTATTTATTTTAAATAAGATAGTTTAAAAAGAATTTAAACAAGCTTTGTTTTGTTTCTCTTAAAATGCTTATTATAAAATGGTTATAAGTGATAAATATAAATGTTTTAAATTTTAAATATATATGTATAAGATGTATATTTATGTTATAACTAGTTTTAGAAAATTTCATAATAATGAAGTAAATTAAAAATGTAAGTTTATATTTACATTTAAATCAAATAAAAGTTTAATTAAAATACAAAGACATGTGTAAACATGTTAATTACCTTAATAAACACATGTAAGAAGATTTTGTAATAAAGTGACAAGTGTCTTTTTTTTGAAATTCATTTTCTTTAATTTTAATAAATATAACATTTAAACATTGAAAAAATTTGTTTTCTCATTCATTTTCCAAACTTTCTTTCTACATATCAAATTCTTTTCTTCATTCTTTGTTTCTTTTCTTAATTATAATGGAACCAGAAAATTTAAATACAAAGTGCTACCTGAAAATTGAGATCAAATCTAAATTTAAATTAAGATCTGCAACTTAAAAGCTTCAACCTGCATTTTCAAATTGAATCAACCTGCAACTTCAACATGCAAATTGAAGTTCTCATCAACCTGTAACTTCAAATTTTCGAACCCGCAAATTTAAAGGTTGCAATGCATAAGGAGTTTTCAACAAGCAAAAGGAAATCAATAGCATAATTAAAAGCATTTTTCAAATTAAAAGTGGCCATGCTTGGGAAATGAAGTAAAACTGCTCTGCAAATTTTATTAACTGGTGAGTAAATTCTGTTTTAAAAACAGTTTAGATTTAATCTTTGATTGAATGTTGCATGCAAATGGATTTGAGTTTGATGATGTATTTTAGTCTACCTGAATGTATGTTTGTAAAATAAAAAAATATTGAATTCCTGTATATTAATACCGTTATTTTACAGGTTTGATTTTTCCTTTTTAAAATCAATAACTTGATTTTGAATACAAATTAGACATTGATTTGTAGATGAAAGTTGTTTGCAACTAAGTGATTTATCATCTAAAAATAATTATAGGGTTTAAAATGAAATAGTTATTCATATTTTTCCAATTTACAGTGAAAATCAAAATCTGGCAAAAATTTATGATTTCAAATTCTAGTTTTGAATGTATAATTGAATTATAATAGGAAAGTCATGATTTTTAGAGTTGGTATCATAATTTTTAATTGTGTATTTAAGTTGAATTTTTGGTTTGAATGATTAAGGATTTTTATGAACTGTGGATGTTATACTTAATAATTTGAGTTGATTCTTGGATCGTAGCTTGCATCTAAGTTATAGATTATGGAAAAAATGCAAAATAATTTTTCAAAGGAGTGTATTGATGGGAATTGAAGAAGTAGGGTTTTACTTGTGTTTTCGGCTGGGCTTGGTTGCCGTGATCATTGCGTCTTAAACCTATGACCGAAAGTGATCGCGATGGTGTAGAAATGAGGCTCGTGTGGTGGCGGTTCTATGGTGAGGACGGCGAGGTGTAGCGGCGTCAAGAATTGCGGCGGTGATTGGATGTTGGGTTCGAGTTGCTTCTGCAGTTTTGGGCTTCAGGGTCGATTTTCGTTTTGATGGATATTTGATGGATCTGGGTGTGTTGTCATGTTCGTATGTGCACGCGTCATACTGTGTACATGGTATTTTGAAATTTGGGGGAGATAAGTTAGGATCGAGTTTCGCTCACATTTTTCTTCGGGTTTGCTCTCGAGTATGCATCGGGGACGACTCGAAGATTTTGGAGCTGGGGTTTTGCTCGGGTAGCACGCGTGAAGTTACCATGCTCGTCTCGGGTTTTTGGGTTGCGTGTTTTTCTTTTGGGTTGGCTCTATAATTTGCAAATGCAGATTTTACTTGTGTGCAAATTTAGGTCAAGTTGAATATGAACTTGAGTTTGAACTAATGAAATCTAGCATTAAGTATAAATCAAGTTAAAATTATAAGAACAAGTTTATAAAGGAGGTGAAAATAAAGGTAAACTTGTTATTTTAAAAGAAAAGTAAATCAAACATTTAAAGGTAAAAATTGAATTTATATTTCAAATGTAAAATGTTTAAGATGTTTGTTTAAAAATAATTATCTTAATTAAGTTTTAAAATTCAAATTTAAAAGAGTAATTTGAATTTAATTATTAAACCAAAGTTTTAAGTTAAATATTGAAGTAATGTTTTAATAACAAATTTTCAATTTATATTGGAAATAAATTAGTTTAAAACTTGATAATTTAAAGTGTTTAAATTTGGAAATGATTTATAAATGCTTTATCTCCAAGACAGACTATTATTATGATTTTGTAAACCAAGTTTAATAAAAAAAAGTTTGAATTAATAAGATTCAAATAATTTATTTGTGGAAATAAATAAGGTTAAATTATTTGGATAATTAACTTAAGAATACTTATTTAATATGATTTGTTAATAAGTTAAGTTTGATTAAAATTTATGGTTTTCTTAATTTATTAAAGATTTTCTGTAATATTAGAAGTTAATTAATTAATTGTTTAATTAATTTTAAATAATTAGTTAATTGTTTGTTTAATTTTAATATCACTTAATTATGGATAAATTAATTGTGATTACTTAATGAAGTAACCAGTGGTTAATGTTTGAATATAATTAAGAATGGAAGAAATTAATTATGGAAGTAATTAATGGTAATTACTCATGGGATATTTTAATGGAAGTGATTATTGGTTAATCACTCGATGATATCAATTAAAGAATTGATTAATATAATTGTAGAAGTTAATTAATTATGAAGTAATTAATTAATTAAAGAATTTAGAATTATTTAATAATGTAATTAATTACTTGTTAAGGTAATTAATTAAGAAAGTAATCAAGAGTTATTATTGAAGTAATTAGAGATAGTTACTTATGTAAGAAATTAAGAGTAGTTATTTTAGTTAATTAATTAATGTGATTAATTAATTAATGAATATGATTAATTTAAGATTAATTACTAAGTGTAGTTAATTAAAGTGTAATTAATTAATAAAGTAATTAATTAGGGATTTATTTATTAATTTAATTGAATAATAATTTACTTAATAAAGTAATTAAACATTAATTAATTAGATTAATTAATCAAAGGGTTAACTTAATTAAATAAAATGTTAATTAATTAAGATAAGTAATTATAAATTGTTAATTACTGATTATGATTAATGAGTTGATTAATTACAAGTTAATTATCTAAAGTAATTATTAATTAATAAGGATAGTTAATTAATGTGATTAGTGATATTAATTAAGGTTGATTAATATAAGTGATTTATTTAAGTATGATTAATTAATTGTAATTAATTAGGTTTAATGTAATTAATTATAATTGATTAATTAATGGAAGTAAATGAAGGATCATTAATTATTGTAATTAATGATAGTAATTAAAGGTTAATTACTGGATATGGTTAAGATTGATTACTTGAATGTAATTAAATAATAATTAATCAAGGAAGATTAATTAAAGGAGATTATTAGAGATGATTAATTTATTTGGAATAAATAAATGAAGAAGGATTTAGGTAATCCTATTGATTAAGAGTTAATCAATTCTTTTTTGGATGATTGATTAATATTGGTTGATTGATTGATATTGGATGATCAATATTGAGTGATTAATATTGGATGATTGATATTGGTTGATACTGGATGTTTTGGATATCTATGATATGTGATATGTTGCTTTGTGAGATGAATAGTTGTTATGAATTATCTATTGTGATAATGTTATTCATCTATCTGTTATATCACCTTGAATATGAGTTTAACTGTTGAAACCCTTAAGTACAACTTGGACATTAAAATGGCGTTTGGTTTCGGTGAGACCGGGATCGGGTTTCCATATTTGGAATCCGAAAACCACATCGATTCCAATTAAATGTTAGGTCGTTAATCCAAGTGGAGATTTGTGAAGACTCGAGGTGTAAGGACTATACGTCAGTATAACTCTGTGGGTGATTCCGTAATGAGTTTGACGGAATAGTACTTATAGGTTCGAGATGGTGATTTAGAGTGCAAGGGCTATGGTCGTTGACTCTGAGGGTGATTCCAAAATGAGTACAACGAGATAGTGCCTTCGGTTTCTTTCGAACCCGGAACGAACTTGTATGGATTGAATGCTTTCAGAACATCGTCAGATGGACGATGAGCATTCTAAGATAGATATGTTCTATAAAGGTAATCGCGGCCTCAAGCCTCATCAGCCGGGAATGGCTAAAACAGGGGAGGTGCAACAAGGCTTCGTGGGTAGCTCCCACTGGAGAGAGAGATTTACCCTTGTCTAGAGGTCCCTTTCTATTTCGGCTTAGTGTGTGGTTGGTCACGCCAACTACGGGGTGGTCTTGTTCGGGACTGTTCAGTAAGGAATGGTTCCGGCCTTGTGTTGCAGGGGAGCGGGCGTACTCCTCGGTACGGTGATCTAGGCCACGTACTGTGACGGACGGTACCCCAGTAGCCCTGCCGTTGATGGAAACCCATTCTTCCTACGAGATCCTACGGTTTTGATTGTATTACCCACTTTTGTGGTTAGTAGCTGGAATTTAATAGATGTAACAATTTCGGCTATTTCTTATTTATTTGAAAACCCTAGACACTATTATAATATCACTGGATTTCCTATCAAATGTTTTGGTTAGCGTAAGGTAAAAACTTTTCCATGTTTATGTGTGGGAAATCTAACGTGATACCTTTTCTTTCAAAGGTTTTCTAAAGTTAAACAATTTTAACCCGTTTACTCACACCAGACCCCTGTCTGACCCGAGTGTTTATTTTCTGTTTTATTAAACTCTTGGGTACTCATATTATGTATGAGTAGTCAAGTGATTCAGGTTAGCTTGACGAATTCTGGAGGAGATATGGAGCAGGTGACTTCCACGTATAGATATATTATGGTTCCGCTGTGTTTGTTGTATCTGTATCTTGTACTTGAGTTATATAGTTAGACAGATGTTTATAACTGTCTAATATCTGTTGTATAAGTTGTTTACTCTGATGTAATATGATACTATGTAATATTTTATGTGATATGTTATATTTCATTCGTTCCGCTGTGAGTTATCTGTTGTTGTTTCTTTCTTTCTCTTTTTTTCTTCTTCTATCCCTTTCTTTCTTTAAGATGTTGCGATTTCCTGGAGATAGGAAGTCGGGTCGTCTCATTTGGTATCAGATCATTAGGTTGAGTGAATACCTAGGCTATGGAGTGGTGTCTATCTTTAGAGAGCATACTTGTAATTTTTATACGTATATATATATATACCTAATCTGTTGGGTTATCTGTTCGGATTTTCCGACATAAGTTTTAGAGGTAGATGAGTAGAGGTGTGTGTGTAACATGACTACCACTGATGGAAGAGGTTCATGTGTTTGAGGTTGGAAGTATATTTGTCGAGACTGTAGACCTAATACCGTCTCGAATAAGATTTGTAGTTTGAAGTAAGGATTTATCTGATCTCCGAAGGAAATCTTTTAAAAGATTCAGAGTTTATCTTTGAAGTGTAAGTTTGGATTTCGCTCAGGTGAGCATATTTTTCTTGACTTTGGATTTGTTGGTAGTGCAGGAGTAATGAGATCTTGATAACTACGTGATGAGATGCAGTATCCTTGGATATTTTCAGAAGTTGTTTTCTTTTGAAGCAGTTTTAGTAGTGGTTGAGGAGCAGTTTTTGCCCAGGAAAGATTTGTCTGAGTAGAAGTTGTCTGCATCTTTAGCATGGAGATTGGCTGTTCTGGAATATGAGACTAAGGTCTATGAGTTATCCCGCTTTGGCATGGTCTCATTTGTTATTCCTAAAGGAAAGCGAGATGTTGATGCTTGGTTTGGAATCCGAGTTTTTTGAGAGGTTGTCTGCCATCTCAAAGGTCTTTTGCGTGATTTGTAGATAGTTTTGGGTTTTCGAGAAGCCTTTGGATTAGAAATCTTTAGTTAGCTGTGGTAGCAGTTTCATCTCGAAGTGTTCGGTGTGCTGTCGAGAAGGTCTTTTGGCTTCGCAGTATCGTCGAGGTAGAGTTCGGAAGTAGCAGTGTGGCTCGTTTCTTTAATGATTCAGGAATCTTTGTGGTTCTTCTATCAGTAGTCCGGGAAATTGGTAAAAGTTTTCTTGAAGAATTAACCTTGTTTGGAAAAGCTTAAAGCAGTTCTAATTGGTAAAGAGAGGACGGTTTCTTTGGAATCCGAACTAGGTGGGATTGCAAAAATGACTTGCGATTAGTTTGGAAATTTATTTGGACAATCTTTGTTTGAGATAAGGGTTCTTATGTGGAAGTAGGAGCTACTGATGTAATCATAAGGTTGTCTGCATCTGGAGTTGAGTTCCATATTTTTTTGGTTCCAGAAGTAATTCTGGTAGATAGCTTGGTAGTAGGGTAATTCTTGGAGAGGAAGAGTTGGTGTAGCAGCTCCGTATATTTTTGGAAATTTGAGATGGTCAGATAATGTTTTGAGTTGGGTGGTGTGACTGAGACAGTTGGGTCACTCGGATTTTTATGGATTTGATGAACAAAGTTTCCCGGGTATATTGGATAAGTTTGTGTTTGTGTTCATCAACGGTATTCTCATCTATTTCAGAATCAGAGTTGTGCAGCGGAAGCGAGGTAGCAGCTGTGCAATGAAGGAAGCGAGGTAGCAGCTTTTGTTTGGGAAGTAGAGCTTGTGTTCTGGATTCCAACGGATTTTGGAAGACTTTTCTGTTGAATAGGATCCAGAAACTGGTTTGCTTTGGTCTAGTTGATTCTGGAAGTACCAGAATAGGTTGAGCTGTTCAGGAAGAAGATGGGCAGTCCGAGATTGTCAGTTGAGTTATAAAGATATGAGATAAGGAGTTTGGAATTCGAAGTTGGAGAATTCATTGTTGTTAAGATTTTCTCTGGTTAAGAGAGAGCAGTATTTGGTTAGTTTGGTTGGTTAGTGTTGTGGCATTTGAAGATTTCTTATCTATGTTTTTGATAAGATAAGATTGAATTGCCAGTTTGGATAGCTGGAGTTCATTGTATGTCACGTATCTCTGAGGGAGAACATGTATGATTCATCATTGGTTGTTGAATCTGTAGTTCAGTTGGATTTGGAAGTTGAGCTGGACTTGAGTATAATCTGATGTTCTGTTCAGATTGATGGATCTGGAGATGAGAGGAGCTCTGGATTTTGGTAGTGTAGTTAGTTTGTTAGCTTTAGTAGAGCGAGTCTCCCGGTGATTTATACTTGGAAACTCGAAATAGTATTAGAAATTTATTCTGATTTGTGTTAGAATAATTAGTTAGGTTTGTTTGTTTGATTGGTTGCTATGGTTGTTAGTTACTGGTTGACAAGAATGCTTTGCTGTTTGAAATTGAATCTTTGATGGGTTATTAAATTACCTTTGCTTTTAAATTTCGGGGACGAAATTCTTTTAAGGGGGGAGGATTGTAACGACCCAGAATTTGAGGCAATATCAATTTAATAATCTGTGTTAATAATTAAATTGGTTTAATAATTTTTCTTTATTGGTTAATTTATTCTTTTTAATGGTTAATAAATATTTAATCTAATAATTATGATTAATATCTTTTTAACAATTTAAAATATGATAAGAATTATTTGTCAAAACTAATGAAATTTTATTCTATTTATAATATATATATCTGATATATATTGTGATAAGAAGATCTTGTGTTTTAAATGAAAGATGAATTTTCAAATTGTAATATATATGTTTGTATATGTTGTAATTCGATATTGTTTTAAATTTAATTTAATCTATGGATAATTTGTATATGTATGAAATTATAATTTAAAGCTTTATTTAAAAATTAATATCCTTCAAAAGCTAATTTAAAGACTAATTCAATTGTTTTTTAAATATAAGATTTGTTATTTATTTTAAATAAGATAGTTTAAAAAGAATTTAAACAAGCTTTGTTTTGTTTCTTTTAGAATACTTATTATAAAATGGTTATAAGTGATAAATATTAATGTTTTAAATTTTAAATATATATGTATAAGATGTATATTTATGTTATAACTAGTTTTAGAACATTTCCTTAATGAAGTAAATTAAAAATATAAGTTTATATTTACATTTAAATTAAGTAAAAGTTTAATTAAAATACAAAGACATGGGTAAACATGTTAATTACCTTAATAAACACATGTAAGAAGATTTTGTAATAAAGCGACAAGTGTCTTTATTTTGAAATTCATTTTCTTTAATTTTAATAAATATAAAATTCAAACATGGAGAATTTTTTTTTTCTCATTCATTTTCAAAACTTTCTTTCTTTATATCAAATTCTTTTCTTCATTCTTTCATTCTTTGTTTCTTTTCTTAATTCTAATGGAAACCAGAAAATTTAAATGCAAAGTGCTATCTGAAAATTGAGATCAAATCCGAATTTAAATTAAGATCTGCAACTTAAAAGCTTCAACCTGCATTTTCAAATTGAGATCAACCTGCAACTTCAACATGCAAATTAAAGTTCTCATCAACCTGCAACTTCAAAATTTCAAACCTGCAAATTTAAAGGCTGCAATGCATAAGGAGTTTTCAACATGCAAAGGGAAATCAACAGCATAATTAAAAGTGGTCATGCCTGGGAAATGAAGTAAAACTGCTCTGCAAATTTTATTAACTAGTGAGTAAATTCTATTTTAAAAACAGTTTTGATTTAATCTTTGATTAAATGTTGCATGCAAATGGATTTGAGTTTGATGATGTATTTTAGTCTACCTGAATGTATGTTTGTAAAATAAAAAAATATATTGAATGCCTGTATATTAGTACTGTTATTTTACAGGTTTGATTTTTCCTTTTTAAAATCCACAACTTGATTTTGAATACAAATTAGACATTTATTTGTAGATGAAAGTTGTTTGCAATTAAGTGATTTATCATCTAAAAATAATTATAGGGTTTAAATGAACTAGTTATTCATATTTTTCAAATTTACAGTGAAAATCAAAATCTGCGCAAAAATTTATGGTTTTAAATTCTAGTTTTGAATGTATAATTGAATTACAATAGGAAAGTCATGATTTTTAGAGTTGGTATCATAATTTTTAATTGTGTATTTAAGTTGAATTTTTGGTTTGAATGATTTGGGGATTTATATGAACTGTGGATGTTATACTTAATAATTTGAGTTGATTCTTGGATCGTAGCTTGCATGCAAGTTATAGATTATGGGAAAAATGAAAAATAATTTTTCAATGAGGTATATTGATGGGAATTGAAGAAAGTAGGGTTTTGCTTGTGTTTTTGGCTGGGCTTGGTTGTCGTGATCATTGCGTCTTAAACCTACGACCGAAAGTGATCGCGATGGTGCAGAAATGAGGCTCGTGTGGCGGCGGTTCTATGGTGAGGACGGCGAGGTGTAGCGGCATCAAGAATTGTGGCGGTGATTGGATGTTGTGTTCGAGTTGCTTCTGAAGTTTTGGGCTTCAGGGTCGTTTTTTGTTTTGATGGATATTTGATGGATCTGGGTGTGTTGTCGTGTTCGTATGGGTTAGTGAGTCTGTCGACGACAGGCGTGAGAATCAACGGCGACCGACGACGTTAGTGTACGTGCACGCGTCATACTGTGTACAGGGCATTTTGAAGTTTGGGGGAGATGAGTTGGGATCGAGTTTCGCTCGCGTTTTTCTTCGGGTTTGCTCTCGAGTATTCATCGCGGACGACTTGGAGATTTTAGAGCTGGGGTTTTGCTCGGGTAGCACACGTGAAGTTACCGTGCTCGTCTCGGGTTTTTGGGTTGCGTGTTTTTCTTTTGGGTTGGCTCTGTAATTTGCAAATGCAGATTTTACTTGTGTGCAAATTTAGGTCAAATTGAATATGAACTTGAGTTTGAACTAATGAAATCTAGCATTAAGTATAAATCAAGTTAAAATTATAAGAACAAGTTTATAAAGGAGGTAAAAATAAGGGTAAACTTGTTATTTTAAAATAAAAGTAAATCAAACATTTAAAGGTAAAAATTGAATTTATATTTCAAATGTAAAATGTTTTAAGATGTTTGTTTAAAAATAATTACCTTAATTAAGTTTTAAAATTCAAATTTAAAAGAGTAATTTGAATTTAATTATTAAACCAAAGTTTTAAGTTAAATATTGAAGTAATGTTTTAGTAACAAATTTCAATTTATATTGAAAATAAATTAGTTTAAAACTTGATAATTTAAAGTGTCTAAATTTGGAAATGATTTATAAATGCTTTATCTCCAAGTAAGACTATTATTATGATTTTGTAAACCAAGTTTAATAATTTGTTTTTGAATTAATAAGATTTAAATAATTCAAATAATTTATTTTTGGAAATAAATAAGGTTAAATTATTTGGATAATTAACTTAAGAATACTTATTTAATATGAATTGTTAATAAGTTAAGTTTGATTAAGATTTATGGTTTTCTTAACTTATTAAAGATTTTTCTTTAATATTAGAAGTTAATTAATTAATTGTTTAATTAATTTTAAACAATTAGTTAATTGTTTGTTTAATTTTAATGCCACTTAATTATGGATAAATTAAGTGTGATTACTTAATGAAGTAATCAATGGTTAATGTTTGAATATAATTAAGAATGGAAGAAATTAATTATGGAAGTAATTAATGGTAATTACTCATGGGGTATTTTAATGGAAGTGATTATTGGTTAATTACTCGATGATATCAATTAAAGAATTGATTAATATAATTATAGAAGTTAATTAATTATGAAGTAATTAATTAATTAAAGAATTTAGAATTATTTAATAATGGAATTAATTACTTGTTAAGGTAATTAATTAAGAAAGTAATCAAGAGTTATTAATGAAGTAATTAGAGATAGTTTCTTATGTAAGTAATTAAGAGTAATTATTTTAGTTAATTAATTAATGTGATTAATTAATTAATGAATATGATTAATTTAAGATTAATTACTAAGTGTAATTATTTAAAGTGTAATTAATTAATAAAGTAATTAATTAAGGATTTATTTATTAATTTAATTGAATAATAATTTACTTAGTAATGTAATTAAAGATTAATTAATTAGATTAATTAATCAAAGGGTTAACTTAATTAAATAAAATGTTAATTAATTAAGATAAGTAATTACAAATTGTTAATTACTGATTATGATTAATGAGTTGATTAATTAGAAGTTAATTATCTAAAGTAATTATTAATTAATAAGGATCATTAATTAATGTGATTAATGATATTAATCAAGGTTGATTAATATAAGTGATTTATTTAAGTACGATTAATTAATTTAATTAATTAGGGTTTAATGTAATTAACTATAATTGATTAATTAATGGAAGTAAATGAAGGATCATTAATTATTGTAATTAATGATAGTAATTAAAGGTTAATTACTGGATATGGTTAAGGTTGATTACTTGAATGTAATTAAATAATAATTAATCAAGGAAGATTAATTAAAGGAGATCATTAGAGATGATTAATTTATTTGGAATAAATAAATGAAGAAGGATTTGGGTAATCCTATTGATTAAGAGTAAATCAATTCCGCTTTGGATGATTGATTAATATTGGTTGATTTATTGATATTGGATGATCAATATTGAGTGATTAATATTGGGTGATTGATATTGGTTGATACTGGATGTTTTGGATATCTATGATATGTGATATGTTGCTTTGTGAGATGAATAGTTGTTATGAATTATCTATTGTGATAATGTTATTCATCTATCTGTTATATCACCTTGAATATGAGTTTAACTGTTGAAACCCTTAAGTACAACTTGGACATTAAAATGGCGTTTGGTTTCGGTGAGACCGGGATCGGGTTTCCATATTTGGAATCCGAAAACCACATCGATTCCAATTAAACGTTAGGTCGTTAATCCAAGTGCAGCTTGTGAAGACTCGAGGTGTAAGGACTATACGTCAATATAACTCTGTGGGTGCTTCCATAATGAGTTTGACAGAATAGTACTTATAGGTTCGAGATGGTGATTTAGAGTGCAAGGGCTATGGTCGTTGACTCTGAGGGTGATTCCAAAATGAGTGCAACGAGATAGTGCCTTCGGTTTCGTTCGAACCCAGAACGACTTGTATGGATTGAATGCTTTCAGAACATCGTCAGATGGATGATGAGCATTCTAAGATAGACATGTTCTATAAAGGTAATCGCAGCCTCAAGCCTCATCAACCGGGAATGGCTAAAACAGGGGAGATGCCGCAAGGCTACGTGGGTAGCTCCCATTGGAGAGCAAGATTTACCCCTGTCTAGAGGTCCCTTTCTATTTCGGCTTAGTGTGTGGTTGGTCGCGCCAACTACGGGGTGGTCTTGTTCGGGACTGTTTAGTAAGGAATGGTTCCGGCCTTGTGTTGCAGGGGAGCGGGCATACTCCTCGGTACGGTGATCTAGGCCACGTACTGTGACGGGTGGTACCCCA
The DNA here is from genome assembly GCA_030765085.1 of Allium cepa. Lineage (NCBI taxonomy): Eukaryota > Viridiplantae > Streptophyta > Magnoliopsida > Asparagales > Amaryllidaceae > Allium > Allium cepa. Next base: position 104,892,995 of record CM060942.1, on the reverse strand, counting down.
GTAGCCCTGCCATTGATGGAAACCCATTCTTCCTACGAGACCCTACGATTTTGATTGTATTACCTACTTTTGTGGCTAGTTGTTGGAATTTAATAGATGTAACAATTTCGGCTATTCCTTATTTATTTGAAAACCCTAGACACTATTATAATATCACTGGATTTCATATCAAATGTTTTGGTTAGCGTAAGGTAAAAACTTTTCCATGTTTATGTGTGGGAAGTCTAACGTGATACCTTTTCTTTCAAAGGTTTTCTAAAGTTAAACAATTTTAACTCGTTACTCACACCAGACCCCTGTCTGACCCGAGTGTTTATTTTCTGTTTTATTAAACTCTTGGGTACTCATATTATGTATGAGTAGTCAAGTGATTCACGTTAGCTTGACGAATTCTGGAGGTGATATGGAGCAGGAGGCTTCCACGTATAGATATATTATGGTTCCGCTGTGTTTGTTGTATCTGATCTTGTACTTGAGTTATATAATTAGACAGATGTTTATAACTGTCTAATATCTGTTGTATAAGTTGTTTACTCTGATGTAATATGGTACTATGTAATATTTTATGTGATATATTATATTTCATTCGTTCCGCTGTGAGTTATCTGTTGTTGTTTCTTCCTTTCTCTTTATTTTCTTCTTCTATCCCTTTCTTTCTTCAAGATGATGCGATTTCCTGGAGATAGGAAGTCGGGTCGTTTCATCGTTGGACCCAATATATTCCATAGTTGCATTACAGCCATGTTTTAGTTTCGAAGTTAGACTGGAAACAACCATTGGCATATTGTTAGAGATACGTTATGGAGCTGGACTAGAAGAGCTTTTTGGTTGCAGTTGGGGGTATAGTTAGTAGGGCATAGTATAGAAAGCGTAAGGCATAATGATCATCCAAATGATACGCCCAAATACTATTATGGTAAGACTTGAAATTTTCTTTTACCAGACTTTTGTTGTTCTAATTCCCTCCTCATTACTACCCATAGGTTAGGGAGAATGATGTTGATGATGATGTTGAAGGAAGAGGTAAAAACTTATGGCGGTTTAGTTATTTATCTATGTTTTTTATTTATTCTGATGCACCTAGATTTTAGACTTGATGAAGTTATATTTTAAGACATTGCATTAAGGATATTTAGAATGTTGTATTTTTGAAATATTTGAAATGGGTACTTATTTTATTATTATAATTTATCCCTTTTGCTATGAGATTCTCAAAGTATAGTAGATAGATTTGTATATTGTTTGTCCGATAAAATTTACAACCAACAACCAACTTTCGAATGGACCTAAGCTTCGATAGGCTTTTATTATGTTGAAAGTTAAGCCTGTTTACGAGAGGGTTGCTGCATTTGGCATCATAGCTTAGGTTTCTCGATCAACGAGAATTGGTATATGCTCAAGTACATATTTGTTATTTAAATATTTTTCTAAACCCTCATATATATATGTATGTATGTATGTATGTATGTATGTATGTATGGACACACGCGAACACTTTAGGCATACATTTGGGTCAGCAAGTAGTACTATCATAGGAAGTCGGGGTTAGTCCAAAATTTTATACCTATAAATAGTTGAAATGGATGAGAATAGCACCTTTGAAGTTGGAAACCACACCTCTCAAGAGAAACGCAACATTCCAGGTATGCCATCATGGCTTCGACAATATCGAAGGCTCGTAGGGCAAGTTCCCATTCCTCAACAAGCTGTATCAGCAACGCCAATTGGACCGCCCACTAAACTATCACCATGCCCACTAAACTTCCTAAAAATTTGTAAAGATTTTCATAATATGAGAGGACGAGCATTTTCGAGGGTGGAAAATTTTGTAGAAACTAAGGCATGGGTTAACGACTGTGGCTATATATTCCGAAAGCTAGGATGGTGTGATCGGATTAAGAGGAGGATAACTGCATGGCACCTAAAGGGAGAGGCACTAGATTGGTGGACCATAATCCTTGAAGAGAATGGAGAAAAAAAGAATTACTTGGGTTGAATTCAAGGCCCGCTTTGAGTGAAGATTCATGTCCAAAGCTGAAGTAAATCTACAGTTGGAAAATTTTATCCAACTAAGGCAAGGAGACCCATGATAAAGGAGTATATCAATAATTTCATGGAGTTAGCTATGTATGAAATGAGTGTGATTGACTTACCTACGAAGAATACAATGAAATTTTTAAAGGCCTAAATTTCTCCCCTTAGGGAGCCACTTTTAACTTAAGTTCCCTTAGGCACCACCTATGAGATGATAGTTGAAATGGTCCTGCTTTAGAAAATTGGCTTGGAAGAAAAGGTGAAAGTAGTACAATAGCATAATCAAGGTGGAGCAAAGAAAGGAGGATTCTGGGTAGACAAGTATGCCAAGGGGAGATAAAGAAAGGAGGTATGATCTAGCGTAGATGTCAGAAAAAGGGACACGTTGCTAAGGATTGCAAAGTGAGTTTAATGAAAGAAGAGTTCAAAAGAAGGAACTGTAACTGTAAGGAAAAAGGGTACTACAAGAACTGATGCTCGAAACTAGCAAATGAGGGATAAGATGGGCAAGTTTATGCCATTGAGGCTATATCTGTCTCAAGCAGACGTCCTTTTAACGACAAAGGAAAAGCTACGATGGAAGGCATAACTATTATTTATGGAAATACAATTCGTACCTTATTTGATTATCGGGAACCACATTCGTTCGTAGCCAAGAATGTAGTTAAATTTTTAGGACTAAATACCTAATTTGTCACCAACCCTATAGTTATGTCAAATCCTATTAGAGGTTCGACACACCTTTCTATGATTTGCAGAGACCTAGTGGTGGATATATGTAATTTTGATTTTATGTGTAACATGTATGCTCTGTGTTTTGAGGGGTATGGACTTATCTTAAAGATGGATTAGTTGTCTTACTACAGGGCTGTATTAGATTACGATAGGAGGACTTTATGATTGAAGAGTTATAGGGGGAAAGACATAGACGTTTGTTGCATGCCGTAATGCTCAATGAAGTTAAGCTATTTGCATTCTCTTAGCCTATCATAGGATGAGCACTCATCTATGCTCGTAGTTTGAGACTTTCCTGACATTTTTAAAGAAGTCTGCGGTCTCCCACCTTGAAGGGAGATAGAGCTTAGGATTCATTTGGAGAAGGATGCTAGACTCATCGTGCTACCACCGAGTCATATAGCCCTAAACAAAGGAAAGAGCTGGATAAGTAGATTTTAGAGTTGTTACAGAAGGGGTTTATTTATTGCGGCACATCAGAGCGGGGAGCACTGGTTGCGTTCTCCACCGAGGCAGACGGCTCCTTAAGGCTATGCATTGATTATTGAGAGCTTAACAAGTTGACTAAGAAGAATATGTATCCTTTACCCAGTATAGATGACTTATTTGGCCAGCTTACTAGCGCTAATGTCTTTTCCTAACCAGAATTTGCCATTAGATAACATCTATTAAAATTAGCCGAAAAGAAAACACTGCTTTTCACACTCTAGGTGGACTATATGAATGGTAAGTAATGCTTTTTGGACTAATAAATGCCCCTACATATTTTGTGGATTTGATGAGCAGGGTCTTTAGAAGGAAACTGAATAAGTTTATCGTATTGTGTGTAGATGATATTTTAGTATTCTCTAAAAGTGAGGATGAGCATGATTATCACTTAAGGAAGTTATTAGAGACCCGAAGACAACATTAGCTAAAAGAAAAACTCTTAGTGTGTCATTTTTGGAGGAAGAAGGTAAGGTTTTTCAATCACATTATCTTCAAGAAAGGGTTAGCAGTTGACCGTGCAAAGGTAGTAGTTATTTAAGGCTAGAAAATTCTGAGAAACGCTACTGAAGTTAGGAGTTTTCTTGGTTTAGCTAGTTACTATAGGAAATTCATCAAGGACTTCACAAATATAGCAGTACTATTAACTTATATAATGTAACATCCCCTTTTGTGAGGCATGTAGCTGACCGCTACAGATGCTACAGTCATGTATAGTATTAACTTCTATGACAAAATATGGTAATGTTAATGGTATCCATAATATCAAAAGCACATGAATATGAAATAAAATCAACGCAGATTTCAAAGCAGCTTTTCTGATTACTTTTCAAATCAATATTTCATATTCAATTACATAATCCCAAAACGATTCTAGGTTAAGATATATATAATTATTACAAAATACGCTAAGAGTGACATATGAAGATACCCTCTTGGACAATCAGAGTACTAAATAAACATATCAGTCAATAAATACATCACAACGAAAACAATAATGGATAAACTCCTAAATAGCTAAATCTTGCCTCCTGCACATCTTCGAAAGCTTTATTCATCACCTACTAAAACCTGAAATACCTTAAATCTCAATCTACTCAAATTAAATTTTGATCACCTAAGATTTTAAGGGAAAAACATAAACTTCGAGCCAGACATAAAGCCTAGTGTGAATAATTTTATTACATCTTGATTTACTGATTTAAGTGAGACCACTTCACTTAGCGGGACGGGTTTCCCCTTACTAATTTCATTTTAAAAGCATATCTTTTATAAATCAAAATCCTACAATCAAATTGATTATAACAGTAATAGCAATAACATATATGCATACAAATTTGGTAATCGATGGACTATCCATCGAAATATTATAGTTTTATCAGGCTGGCTATTAACCACTAGCTAATTCAGGCCTACCAGACATAATAAATACTCTAATTTCTATTAGACACAATATTGGATGGTCTGTCTTACTTCTCATATGGTCAACTAATCCTAATGGTTTTGTAGGCTCACCAATAACCTATCTCCACTCTGTGTATTCCATTCTGTATGTAACATCATTTTAGTCCTGCCTGTGACAAAGCCCTACACACTGGAATTTTGAACTTATATTAGCTATGGGCTGCTGGCTAGCAACCCCAGACCAGTCTCATCTAGTTTTCTAATATCCGAGTCATTCTTTTAGCAAATTATGGGCTGACCACCCTATTCAAATTTCCTTTCCTTAAAAACAATCTTTACAAATGATTTAACCCTTGAAAATATCTTTTTTTAAAACAAGGAAATCATACTCTTTTCTTTACTCAAAATACTTATGCCTTGATATATGCTTTATACAAAACAATTTTGATGAAAACCTAAAATCAATAAGGTTATCTATCCCTTAAAAATAAGTTAAACCCTTTTCAACATAGAAAACATTAGGCTATAAAGCCAAAATAATACCTTCCAAACCATTGTTGAAAACCTTAAACAACCTCTTTTGAAATCAGTGAAAGCATCCCTTTTGAAATCATTGAGTTCAAAACTTTATAAAACTATACAATCAAAGGGAACAAGGGCGAAAGCATCACTTTCGAAAGCATTTGTCTCAAGTAAAAGAATTGGAGAAGAGGGTAGCTTGGAAACTATCCTTTCAAAACCATTGCCTTCGACACTATTAGTAAAAGTAACTAAGTCAATCCTTTTAAAAACATTTAGGAAGGTGGCTTTAACAATAGCGAAAGGTATGAAGACAAAAGTTTCCCCTTTCACATGCATTGTTTAAAGGTTGTAAAAAGTGGCCTCTAGTAAGGTGAAAGGTATTAATGCGGCAATTAACCATAGTGACGAAGGGATAGGTGCAAAAGCATACCCCTCCGCAAACAAAAGCGGGTCAATAGATTTGAAAGCTAATAAAAGCAGCTTCAGCCCTTTTGCAAGCATGCCTTCACCACATCCCTTCCTTTCGTCCAACTTCAATACACTACGTACCAAATGCTTGATACCCTATGCATTGGTTTTGTATGGATGCGAAAGGTTTAAAAGTGGGAGTATGGTGACGGAAGCTTGCCTTGGTAATGTGGCGAAGCTGCAATTAAGTTAAAAACTGTATTTTTGTTTTTAAAAGAAACTCCTTTTCACCTAACCATCAATATTTGTCAAAATCTCATTGGTTTATAAAACATTACTAATTTCTTTCTCTAAAAATACCGTCGCATGTTATATGCATGAATACTTAAACATTTTACACTTAAGCCCGAAATTAAACATTTTACTTAAGCAAATAAGCCCTTATCATTGAAAATAATTTATTTACTCATCCTAAACTCTTAGAGAAAATCCACAAAAATCAAATTAAATCAAATTAATCGTTCTCTTCCCCATATCCATATTTTGGGCCGAAAATATATTTTAACCATTTAAAATGTTTAAAACCAAATTAATCATTTTCTAAATTTAGAAAATTCACCATAAATCCATATTATTTGGAAAATTATAAAACTTGAAACTCACTTCTAAAATAATGATTCTCATGTCATATCAAATTATCAAGTCAATTGGATGTCATATGAATGGTTTTTTAACTCAAACATAATACAATAAATCGTATTTAAACCATAAATCATCAATATAGCATACATTCACTTTTAGACACTAAATATGCCATATATTTGCAAAGGAAAATGGATTTACCTTTATAAAAAAATCGTTCATAAAAAATAATGATTAAACTACTTATTGACCTCTGTTTAGATTAAGGAGTCGAGACTTGAATTAAGATTAATTTCCTAAGCTTTTCACTTTAATCTCTTAGCTTTAATCCCTTTTTTTTCCTTCCTTGTAATGACTGCCAGACTTAGTATTGTTTTTTTTAGTTAGTGAATGTAGAATGAATGGGGAAGTGGAGAGAATGGAAGGGTTTAGGGTATAAGAATAAAGATTCTTAGTATTTTACCCTTGTCATAACTCTCCTTCTAACCTATGTCTAATTCCCTTCATTAATATATTGATTAAGGCAGGGCTCAAGTTTAATTATCAAATCCCAATTCCTCTAACCCTTTACATTATTTTATTTAATTTTTCTAGTTAAATGTCTAAATAATGTTAGCTAAAATCAGAGTCGTTGCACCAAACCAATAAAAATTTAATCTTTGCATAAGATGAGACAGGCGTGGAAGCCTTTGAGAAGCCGAAGGAGCTGTTAACGAGTGCGGCAATATTGAATATTCCACATGGGTCAAAACCTTTCACTGTTTATGCTGATGCATGCGATATATGGTTAGGAGATATTCTTATGCGAGAAGGCAAAGTGATAGCCTATGTAAGTAGGAAGTTGAAGGACTATAAGAAGTGGTAACACATTATGATTTAGAGTCAGTACCTATCATATTCGCCTTGAGAATATGGAGGCGTTATCTTTTGAGGGAAAGGTTTGAGTTATTCATCGACCACAAAACTCTTAAATACATGTTTTCCAAAAAAGATTTGAATCTTAGACAATAGAGATGGATGGAGTTTATAGCATCATATGACTTCGAAATTCAATATACCCCGAAAAAGATAATGTCGCCGAAGCCCTCTTCTCTTGGTGCTATATATGAGTTAAGGCAGTTGGAGTTCCTCTTGAATTTCAATTTCCAACCACTATCAGAATTCACTCTAGATTATCTAGCAACTATAGAAGTAAGGCCAACATTGATGGACTGCCTCGGTTAAGAATAGAAGAGGGATGTAGCAACAATCGACATTTTGAGCAAGTTGGGTATGGGTGAGCATTTCCCCTACATTGATTGGTATTCGATCGACGAAAGAGGATAGAAAGGGAGAGATGGACGACAATATATTCCAATAGTGGAAGATGTTCTGGAGGAAGTGCTGGTAGAATGCCATCGTTCTAGGATGGCTATTCATTTCGTTGAAGATAAGATGCATATGGATATGAAGCGAGTATTCTACTGGCCAGGGATAAAGAGGCGAGTTGTGGAATACGTCCCTAAATGTTTGTTGTACCAAAGGATAAAAGCAAAGCAATGGAAGCCCAAAGGTCTGTTATTACCGTTAGAGGTACGGACTTGGAAGTGGGAGCATATATCGATGGACTTTATAGATGGGTCCCCTAGAAGTCAAAGAGGCAAAGAAGCTATTTGGGTTATAGCGGATAGACTTACTAAAAGTGCACGCTTTATTCCAATAAGGAGTAATAAGATGAAAACATCTCTAGTGCAAAACTATATTAAAGAAGTTTGATTGCATGGTGTTTTGCTCAACAATGTTAGTGATAGAGACCCCTTATTCACTAGTGAATTTTGGAGGAGTTTGCAATCAGCATTAGAAACGACATTAAATATCAGCATCGCTTACCGATCAGACAGATAAATTAGCAGATGTAGAGGGTAGGGAAACTTACGTATCGAGTAGTGCTTCCAACTAAGTTAATAGGAGCCCATGATGTTGTCCATGTATCTCATTTGATGAAATGTCTAGATGACATCGCCACTATACTAAAGCCAAATCTGTTAGTAGATTTAGAGAGGTGTAACACCCCAAATATTTAGCAAAATTTCAGTAAGAAAAATAAATTTAAATAAAACAAGGGTTAAAAAGTAATTTTCACAAATATCAGAATTTGGCTACGAAACTTACACCATTGCATTTGTAGCAATTTTCTGGAAAATTTTCATGTATAACACTTCGAAATCAGAGTTATTACGGAGAAGTTATGAACATTTGAAAATTTGAATACGGAATAAATTAAAAATTAAAAATTTAACAAGAATTAACACCATGAGTGTTTGACCCCTAGGGTTTAATTATCGACCGGTCCCTAAAGATGATCGACCGATTGACACTTTAATTTGAGACCCTGGAGCGTGAATTGAACAATTGAGATTGGATGAAATATTTTTCTTCATTGCCAAGTTTCTAATATGTGGTTAGGATGAGAAGAAAGATTCTATAGGGAAAATCCAATGCTCCAAATCAGTCTCTAATTCCTATAAATTAACACTTAAGTTAACCTTAATTTCATTAGAAAATTTATAGCCGATCGAAACTTTGTCAAAATTTCTACTCCACTTGTAAACTTTATTTCAAAAATAAATTAAATCAAAGCAAGAGAACACCGGTAAATCAATTCAAGGAGGGAGAAAGCTAGCGGGCGACGGTTCTCCGATAGAGCATAGAGTTAAAACTTGGATCCGAGCTGAGTAGGAATAAGTTTAATAAGTCGATTATTCACAGTTAGTTTTAACCTATTCTACTTGGTCTAGGATGTTTTGTAATTAAATTGCAAACCCCAAATTTTTTAAATATGAAGTTGAATTAGAAATAATATAAATATACAATCTGATTTTAACCTAAGTTAAACCCTTTTTGTTATTGAATTGAAACCCCTAAAATTGACTTACCCTAAATTAAACTATTACATGTAAACTGTACAAATCCATGAAATTAAGACCGGTGAAATGTAGGGAAAATTTTCAAAGATTGGTCACTGTAAAATGATACTTAGTGTTCATTTAGTAAGTCAGAATTGATAAAATTAATAAATAATTAAAATTAGAAAACGCTATATTTTACACCAAGACCAGTCGACGGTTCATCTTTAGTGGTCAACCATAAGCGGTTGATCGATAGAGTGCAGCGGGTGATCGGTCATAGGCTGAAATGCATATTCGAAACAACGGCCTGAGGCATAGGATAAAATATAAATTATCAATTATATGTATAAGTATATTGTATACATATGTGTGGATGTTAGGGATATTAGGTGTTACCAAGCTTTTTGGCCTGGATAAATTCGAACTATTTAACAAGTCAGACTCGATTGTCAAGGGGATCGACAAGTTAGATTAACAATCGCAAAGCTCGAAGATCAGGCAAAGATGATAATATGGAGCTGGGATGAAGTGAAAGCAAAAGATGCATTCAAACCAACGATGAAAGTGTGAAAATATACCACCTGCTGAACATGGACCTGGTATGATCCATATTCTTTGATTATGGATTATACTTTATCGATATTATAGTTCAACTCAATGGAAAACGATCGATATCTCAAAATATACAAGTCAAATAAAGATGCAATTTTGGAACATAAATATATTGAAGAGTGGAGCCCACCATATCGATCGCATGCCAAAATAAGCCCATAGAACTATCGGTATCAATCGTTATTGTTAAAGAAGTGGTACCCACGATCGATAGCATGACTTCTTCTGGATCTGGTGACTTCACTGCCGAAATTTCAGGAAGATATTTCACAGTTTCTCCTATATATATAGATTGATTGTACTTTTGATGGATCTTTACGCTGCTTGTTACTTTGCATTTCTTTGTAACCCAGGGTTTTACTCCAATCCATCCGCTAATACTCAACAATTTAAGTGTTTAATAAAGTTATTTTCTCCAAAGTGGACGTAGGCTTTCAGTGCCGAATCACTATAAATTGTTGTGTCTTTGCTAATAGCTTGTTTCTTATAACTTTACTGCTATATTCTCTCTGTTTACATTTATTGTTCTTCATTTATTCCTCTACAAAATCTCTATTGGTTGTCTGTGCCTACTTTTGGTGCATACATTTTGCTGATTTCATTGGGAATCTTATTCTCAGCTCTGTTTGGATCCCTTTGTTGCTACTAGATTGCATAAATCCCCAAAGAGTTCCATAATTATTTTCAAGAAGATTATTCATTCTATTCAGATTTGCAAAAGTATAAGGAAAGATATCAACAATGGTTAGGAATACCAGGTCAACTTCTCAGAACGTGGTAGGGAATGAGAATGCTAGCATCCTGCAAGGAGGCCTGAGCAATCTACCAGTGGATATGAATGTTGTCAATCCAGTTGATGTCTAGAATCCTGCTGATTCCATCACAAGTGCTGATTTATAGAATCTAATGAGAGAGCTAGTGGATAGCCCCCAATAGTTTAACTATCAGATTTAATCCAATATCTTCTAATGAATCGACTCAGGGATCAACAACGCGAGAAGACTAGGAGGGAGCCAACTTTCTATTCTACATCGAAAAGCTCAACTTCATTAGATGACTATTATAGTCATAAACGTCGCAGAACCGATGACACTGGCTGAAACATCAAATCGCCATCACTCGACCAATCCAAACAAACCGATAATGATCGGTATCGATCCATTTAGAATGGGAGGCGTCGATCCAACTCTTGGAGGCAGTCGTGCCAGGTAGCGAGAAGTGCACACATTGGTGATGTTGTGATCGATTTGGAAGCTAAAGTTCAAGTTAAGTTAATACATTTTAGTTACCTCTATGGAATGACAATGAAGTGAATGCACGTGATATACATCGAGAGGACGTTGAGCCAAGAAGGCGTGGAACAACTCATAGACGTCGACCGGACCATTCACATGATGTGGAGTACAGCTACCGCTTGGCTCCAACAATCCATGACAGCTATCGTCAAACATCTAGTGAGGGAGAGGCAAGGCTTGACCAGTGATGATTGAGGAATCTTGTGAAGCTATACCCCATTCACCGACGATATCCTACACATGGACTATCCGTGGAGGTTTAGCATGTCCTTAGTGCCAGCGTATGAGGGAAAAACCGACTCTAAGTAGTGCATCATAAGATATGAATGGATGATGGACTCCGCATGAGCTGATGATGCAACAAAATACAGATATTTTCATATTACTCTCTCGGGCACAGCAATGATATGGTTTACGAGATTACCTCCATGATCAATCTCTAGATTTGACGATTTGGCAACAAAGTTTGTGGAGCAGTTCTGTATGCATGCAACTCATCCAAAAGATGTAATGTCCCTGTCAAGCATGATCTAGGCTCTGAGAGAATTGCTAAAAGATTGCTTGGACAGATTTTTTACGGTTGTCAAAGAAGTTAGTAATTCGAATGACCATTTAATATTGATAGCAGTAACAAGAGGGACTGATCAAGAATCTGACTTGGCGATTGGTTAGTTGGCAAACCACCTACAATATTGGAACATTTCTATGCTAAAGTAACCCAATATTTTAGAAAAGAGGAAGCTAGATGCTCTAGGAAGAAGAATGTCGTAGAACCAAGGGGAGAGGGAGTGCAGAGTAACATTATAGTGAAACAGTCCGAGGAGAGTTTCGAAAAAAAATGTCCAAGATAAATCTAATCAGCGAAAGAAAGGCAACAATAGGAACCACGAGCGAAAGAGGGATTCTGGAAGAGAAAAGCCAAGGATTCCAATGTACGATACCTACACACCACTACATACATCTTTAAAGAACATCTATTTATCTACTGGAAATACCGTGCAGTATAGGAAGCCATATTCAAAAGAATCAATGGAGAAGCAAAAGCAGATTGGAAAATACTGCCGATTTCACGACTGCTACAGTCATAACACGAATAAGAATATGCATCTCTAGGATGTTATTGAGAAACTGATTTGGGAAAGAAAGTTACAACAATTTGTTAAAGCCCTATACGATGGCAGGTAGGGGACATCCGACCCCAACCAAGGACACGCGCCGCACAGGACTAAGGAGCCTTCATGGACTGGTGGAAGATTAGTGATCAATACAATAGTCGAAGGACTATATCTAGTTAATAAGAGTTGGCATGAGATCGAGCGCTATGCTAGCGCGATCAAGCATATGAATTTTGAATGTTGTTTGAGTATAGAAGATGGAGCTCATGCAAAACAACAACGTATAATGACATGAGACAATGTACTCAGAAACAAAGATGTAGACAAGGTAGAGGCACTAACGATTGACCGAATGGTCATTTCGACCATGATTGGCCCCACGTTAGTGAGGAGGATTTTTGTTGGTTGTTGAAGTTCCATAAATATAATTTTCAAAAAGGCTTATGAGCAGATGAGAATGGAAGCTAGGGACTTGAAACCATCTAAAGCCTACATTCATGGCTTTAAAGGTGTTGCGACCAAAGCTGTCGGATATGTCGAATTACCCATAGAGTTAGGAGAAGGTGACTGTAGGGGAGTGCGGATGCCACCGTATGTTGTCTTGGATGTTGACTCTCCGTACAATTCTTTTCTAGGCCAACCCACCCTAGCTAAACTCCAAGCAGCTCTTACCCTATGATGTTTGACTTTGAAGTTCCCAACTGGTAATGGCGTTGGAGTTGTGCATGGTGATCAAGCGACCGGACGTGCCTGCTATGTAGCTGAGTTAAGAGATTCTCAATGAAAGGAGAAAGGTAAGGGATGGACAAGTCTCTCTACATCCAAACCATGAAAGATTGACAAGCAGTGCCTAATCCTTGGCTCGGGTGCCACAGTTGGTTCTATAAAGACATAGATCCAAGGGATGACGAGAAGGAGCCCAAAAAGACCAAGGCTGCACTGACTGAGCTGATGATTAATATCATGGTCAGCCATGATGACCCATCACGGGTCCTAAAGATCGGAACATAGCTCAGTCTTGCGATGATGAAAGAACTTGCTAGTTTTCTTCAAGCAAATCATAATGTGTTCGCTTGGACTCACTCTTACAAGTGTGCTATCTCACCAGCCATTTGCGATCCATGCACTAAATATCGACTCGAGGCATGCCCTGGTGAAGCAAAAAAGGTGTGGCATGGATCAGGAAAGATCTGCTGCCCTTAAAGAGGAGGTGGATAGACTCAAAGGCAATAGATTTATTGATGACGTCCTCTACTCTAAATGGATATCTAATCCTATACTTGTGAGAATGGTGAATGGAAAGCAGCGGGCATGTATTGACTACTCGAACTTGAACAAGGCGTGCCCAAAAGACAGTTTTCCCCTTCCAAGGATCGATCAACTGGTAGACTCAACCATAGGACATGACTTTCATGAATGTGTACTCTGGATATAACCAAATCCGGATGCTCACTCTCGATTAGGAGCACACCAGTTTCATTACCGATATTGGATTATATTGCTATATGGTAATGCCATTTGGACTGAAGAATGCTGGAGCGACCTATCAATGCCTAGTCAATAGAATGTTCAAAGATCAGGTTGGAAAGATGACGGAGGTATACGTGGATAATATGCTCGTGAAGTCATGGTGATTAAGCGACCAAATTAGAGGTGGCAGAAATATTCGATATCCTCCGATATTATGAAATGAAGATCAACTCTCTGAAGTGTTATTTTGACATTGCATCGGGAAAGTTCTCAGGTTTCATCATCAATGCTTGTAGAATTGAAGCTACTCCCGAGAAGATTCAAGAAATTCGCAGCATCCAAGTGCCAAAGACCATCAAGAAAGTACAGAGCTTAAATGGGAAGGTTGATGTCCTAAGTCGATTTATTTCCAGAGTTACTGATAAATGCATTCGCCTCTTCGGCTTGATTAGAAGAGGTTTGAATGGACGCAGGATTGTGAGGAAGCATTCCAAGCTTTGGTAAACCACTAGAGAGGCCTCCCATCTTATCAAAGCCAGTGGATCATGAAGACTTGTATGTCTACTTAGTCATGTCGGTACATGCTATAAGTGCCACACTACTTCGCGGGGAGAATCGGATGTAGAGACCGGTCTATTATGCTAGCAAGTGATTAATAGGAGCTGAAAGGAACTAATCGAAGATAGATATGTTGGCATACTACTTGTTGGTTGCTTTACAAAAGCTCCGCCCCTATTTTCAGGCTCATCCCATCAATGTTTACACCGCCAAGCCGTTACAATAGGTCCAACAACGATCTGAGACGTTTGGAATGTTACTCAAGTGGAACATCAAACTGAGTCAATTGGACATTACCTATCTCCCTCGAAAAGAAATCCGAGGACAGGAACTGGTAGACTTTATAGTAGAATTTACTACATAGGATGATCTCCCAGAGAGCGGTGGAGCCCCTACCATTTGGTGGAAAATGTATACGAATGGAGCATCCAATAATCGTTGTTCTAGACCTAGAATCGTGTTTGTAACTCTGGAAGATCAATCAATTTGCTATGCTTTAAAGCTCAAATTCCATGTAATAAACAAAGAAGCTGAATATGAAGCTCTGATTGCTGGACTCAAACTTGCCAGAGAAATAGGAATAAAATCTCTTGAAATCTTTTACGACTCACGGTTGGTAGTATACCAAGTCACGGGGATTATCAAGCTAAAGAACAACAACTAGCCTAGTACCTTATCCAAGTACACGAGCTATTGATTGGCTTTGAGTGTTATGACATCATGCACATTCATCAAAATCAAAGCAAAGAAGCCGACTCATTGGTGAAGTTCGCTAGCGCTGGTGATGCACAACAGATGGGCTTGGTTCCAATCAAAATGTTAGATGCTTTGAGTATAAACCAGATGGAAATCGACTGGATATTAGAGACGAAGCCTGAGAAAGAGTCGTGGATGACTCTGATTAAAGACTATTTGATACAGTGAGTCCTTCTCGAATGGAGGAATGAAAGGCGAAAAGTCCTTTGCAAAGCTTCGCGGTATATCATTCAAGAAGGATTCATGTATAGATAAGGTTTTTCCATTCGCCTGCTCCGGTGCATCGCTCATGATGAAATAAAATGAGTTCAAGGGAAATCCATGAAGGAGGATGTGGCGATCACACTGCGCGGCAGACCCTAGCAAAGAAAATACTTTGTTATGGTATTATTGGTCGACTGTTAACTGAGATGTTGCTGTTACGCTAAGTGATGTAACAAGTGCTAGATGTATGCAAAAGTTCCAAGAGATTTGTTGGTAGAAATCGCATAAATAGCCAATCCTTGTCCATTTGCTGTATGGGGATAGATAATATCGGTTCCTTACTAATCTCTAAAGGTGGTGCAATGTACGCCATCATCGCAGTTGATTACTTCACGAAATGGGCCTAAGCAGAACCTTTAGCTACGATCACGATAAAGAAAGTAATCAACTTCATCGTTCGAAACATCATCTATCGTTTTAGCCTTCCACAAACTATTGTAACTGGCAATAGAACTCAATTCGCCGTTGCTGAATTCAAAGACTTCTGCCATCGGCATCATATTGAAAAGAGATTTACGGCAGTTGTGCACCTTTAAGCAAATGAACAAGTTGAAGCTATGAATAAAATCATAAAATCCATTTTGAAGAAGCATTTGGAAAAGAATAGAGGCAAGTGGGTGGATGAACTTCCATTAACATTATGAGCTTATCGAACCACCCATAAGTCCATGACTGGTTATACTTTACTCGCCCTTGCTCATGGCTCTGAAGCCGTCATTCCTGTTGAACTCGAAGTCCCTTCTCATCCAGTTAGCTATTACGATCCCAGACCAAATAGGGATTTCCTCTTGGAATCTCCAGACTTTGTAGATGAGATGCGCGAAGAACTGCATATCGATACCGAGTCGCCCGATACTACAACACTACAGTCCAACCTAGTACCTTTGTAATCAATGATCTCTTCTTGAAATGGGTTTTTCCTGCCCCATCACACAATAATCCTACTTGGAAAGGACCGTATGTCATTGAAAAGAGGCTTGAGAGGGAACTTTCAAGCTAGCGACTGTTGATGGCATCACATCCCAAGAGCATGGAATAACGAACATTTACGATGTTATTTCACTTAGTTTATTCCTTTTCATTTAGTTGTATTCAATTTCCGAATTTTCTTTAGTGTTTGATTTTCTAAGTATGTAATAAGACAAATTATATCATTTCTTTTCATCTAACAACTAATGTTCAAATGTTCCTTTATATCTGTGATCGATGTAGCATTACATATTAGTTATGTTCCCGACTAACTATATTGACGTGTCCGAGCATTTTCCTCGACTTTGGAGCAAGTAGATTATATAAGGTCACGATTAAACTAAACAAAATGAGAATGGTCTGACCATTCATTTGATGATTCTTGTTCATAACCTGACGGACGAAATACCTGATGAGGAATTGATGTGACTCGACCATCTGATAACCAAGTTAATCCCATCGAGCGATGGGATTGACATGAATAAAAAACGATCGTGACATAATCGATCGCTCGCTAAGTTTAAACCCGGACTTGGGGATAAATCAACCAATTAAGGAAAGAACGATCTGACTATTTTTTGAAATAACTCTAAGTCCCAAGAGTGTGGATTGGAGTATAAACATAAGTTAGGTGTGCTTCAACCATCCACCAACTAACTCTTATCCCCAAAGTGCGGGTATGAGTATGAATAAATAAGATGAGCGTGGTTTGACCACTCAATGCTCCATAAACTCCAAAAACTGACAAGAGGAGTATAAACTTGCCAATGATGGAGTTCAACCCTCCATTATCTAACCCCGCTAACCCAAGACTGAGTGCAGGAGTATAACCACTCAAACCGTTGAATCCAATAGCATAACCTAGGGCTTGAGCACAGTGTTTGATATAACTTAAGGCTACGACCATATGGAGGCCTTGAGTAGAAAGTTGATGGATGATTGTTCGAGTAAACGAATAACGAATTACAAGTACATTGAATGGAAAAGCAAGAGCTCGATTACTTAAACAAAATTCACACAAGAGTACGACAAAGTAAAGAACTTTATTTACGTAGGCTTGGAAATCAAGTACAAGAATTCATAATAAAAGAATCAAAAAAGAGGGCCGATCACGTACAAATTCAGCCAACAAAAACCCAAAAGACTTGAGAGAATGAGTGCATGCAAAGAATCACTTCCTCCTCGGCTTCCTTTTCTTCTTCTTAGAATCGAGACAGATTTCACTCGAGCTTTCTCCACTCCTCTTCTCCCCCTTATACTTACTTCCTTGGCCTTTGACTAAAATGGATGGGGTTGACCCAGTAGGTGCATCTTGAGTAGGTTTTGGCTAAGGAGCGGAAGAATGAGATGCGAGGGGAAATGATCCCCATTTTCTCTGGCTTGACTTTTTCTTCAAGTGCAATGTCCGCTTCAAGTTTCTGTGCTATTTCCTACATGGAGGGACCTTACAATGATTGAGAAGTTCCAATAATCACAACATCGTCATCAATGGGGATTTCTTAACACGGATCACTTTCTTCCCTCAATAAACATCCACCAGGTGCTCATCAATCATAAAAGTTTCCTTTTCTTAGGCATTTTGGGTTGTCACCGAAGCCGTGACAGCAACGGACTCCGTCGTTTGCACCTGAGATCCTGATTGACATTCTTCGAGAAGAGGTGGAGCTGTAGCCAGTAGATCTAAAGCTAATAAAACAGAACTAAAAAAATTAGATATATTGGTTGGTGACACTCCAGCTTTTTTGAGGACAGGTGAGTTTAAGGAAATACCTTCCCTAGATCGATCTCCCATGTGATCTGGAACCTCCTTCGACAATCGGGGAGAGACCACTAGATGTAGGTAACCACACTCGATAGAAGGACCCAAAGTGGTACTGGGAATAGCTTGGGTCACCGGATTCTGGCCATCTCCGACACTGTATGATATGGACCTAGAACCTTCACCAGCTTCATGTTGAGAAGTTGAACATTCTCTTTTTGAAGTATAGTTAGGTTTCATGAAGAACTTTGGGTTCATCATCCAATAGAACTTTTCCTTCCAGCTTCATCAAGTCGATTTTTTCGGTGTCGAGAGCCTCCTTCTCCACTTGAACAAGATGCTTTTATGCATATATAAGATGGTAAGGATAGTCACCCTAAAGCCACTCCAAGTCTCTATACTTCAAGTCGTTGTCATTGTAAAGAATGAGCGGTGGATCTGATTCCTCCATAACCTCCTCCCCAACCTTTTCTTTTGCGGCTTCCATCCCTCATTTAACAAGTGCATCAATGTCTTTAGCCTTTTCGACAACAACATCCCTTTCAAGCCTCACGGCAACCGATTACTCATAGGTCAGCTGACCGATCTTCTACGCTTCTTCTTTGCCTTTGGATTCGCGCTCGAATTTAGTTTTATACCGGGTCGTGATTCTTTGAGCCGCGTCCCTTTCTAGCACCAGTTTATGATCCGATGATGAAGTGCTTCAACTTTGGCTAAGTGCCTGGCTTTCTCATCTTCAAGTGCCTCGATGGAAGTCACTGCTTTTCTCTCGACTTCTGCTTATGTGTTCCTTAAAGATTCTAACTCATTAGATAGACTTTTGATGATCCGCTTGTCTTGGGCCACTTAGCGTTTCAGTTTCTCAATTTTTGCCACTCTCTCCCAAGACACTTTGGAAATCCTCTCCGACGTTTTCATCCACTCATTATACTTCTTGTGTATACCAGTCACACAATCAATAGCCATTTGCTAGCCTTTTTTTGGAACATTCTTAAGATCAGGTACATAGTAAAATCTATCAAGACATACTTTTGGAAAATTCGACTTAAGTTGGGTCATGCGAGTGGTGACATAGGCTTGTTGAGCTTCGGTGATAACTTGGGTGTCAACATTTTCTTTGATCGACCTCTATCGGTGAACATCATGATGTCTAAGATCACTGGGTCGCTAAGGATAGGATGGAAAAACAGACTGTGAAGAAACTGAAGTAGTAGGAGTGTAGCAGGAGGTTTCAATAGGAGGAACATTGTCATGACGATCTTGTTGCCTTTCAAGATCTTTAGGTAGAGGAGATCTAAATCCGGACTGATATTTTTCATAGGAGGACCTGCCTCTGTCACCTTTATTTTGATAATCATGATCCCGACTGGAGCGATAGCTAGGGTCATATTCACGACCACTACGTTGATGATACGAGCCCGAGCGAGAACCAGGATTCTGGCATGATATTCCTATAGAGACTGAAAGATGTGCTTCTTCCTCATCATTGTTTTCGTAAAGAAAGAAAACAAATAAATCAGTTTTAAGTATTGAAGGACTTGGAATAAGTGCATTGCAATATTGTGAAGTGTGTGCGAACATGTGCGTCCTTGTGTCCCCCCAACGGACCAGTTATTGAAACTTTACTAACAAGAGTAACCTCTCCACTAGTGGTAGGAGGGATTCCAGCCCTAGCTCCGGAAGGAGATTCTGATATGTCGACGCTCATGTCAGTAAAGTGAAAGGCATCAATGTCGTCCGGTATTGGAAGATCGGATAGTGCCTCGAATGTGTTGTCTAAGTGTTTTAACAGTTGAGAAGCAGACTAATCCGGAGTAACTTGAGGGTCGATTGATAACTTGGGTTGTTTAAAGAGACGACTCTTAGGGAACCTGCACACAAGCTTCTTCCTTCTTATTTTTCATAAGAGAGAGTAAGCAATTGGAATCCAAGCATTATTTTTACTTATTTGATTTGACTTGTTATTGAAAAGAAATGATAATACCACTTTGATAAACTTTGATAATCAACTACGGATCTATTTCATGGTTATACTTTGCTATCAACTGAAACAATGAGTTAAACTATTGTTTATTTGTTATGATAATTTGATTTTTGTTGGAAATTTTGATGAGTAAATGACTTAAATTTTCAACATAATGAACAAAATCTATATTTAACTTATTTGTGTTAATTTAAAATTAAATGCTTCATTGTAAATATTTTCAAAAACTTGCACTCATCTCTTTGTAAATAAATCTGGCATTTTGTAAATATTTTCACTTTGCATTCGAATTTTATGGGTAGTATCCGCTAAAACCCTCACGAGACAACACTCATCCCACTAAGGACACCTAGAGGTTTAACGGCTTATTGCATACGCTCAATGCAATCGTATTTCTTACGAAAACGGATTTATCTTGTTCTTTTTATTCGAGGACGAATAAAATGACAAGTGTAGGGGTATTTGCTGTGCACGTAAACGTGCATATTTTTACCACCATATTCAATCTACTTAAATTAAATAAAAGATCATATTGGATATTTTAATTTATTTAAACCAAAAATTCAAATTATTTCAAATCTTCACATATTCATCTTTATTCAAGTGGAAAATGGTAATTTTTGTGAATATTAATTTTCTAAAATTTAATTGAAATATTTAATGTTGTTTTGTAGGAATTTAAATCCAAATACAAGTGGCTTCATAAAGATATGCATGCACAAAAGGAAACAAAGCAAATGAAGATGAAAATAATTCAAACTCATGAACATGAAGGACCCCACATACCCACTTGCATTGATTTCCAATTAGGAGCTAATGCACATGCTAAAAGGCCATTAAAGCTTCATGTACATTTAAGTGGGGAATTAAGACATGCTAATAATTACTTGGTGGCCACACTACCTCAAGGGTATTTTGGGTATTCCATAAAAAATATGAATTAGAGTTTCTAACTTATATAAATATACCATATCTTCATGTAACCCTCCTCTTCCTCTTAGTTAGTTTTGTTTTAGGAACAAAAAATAAACAAAGCTCTTTTTCTTTTTCTTTTTGATGGCTAATTAGACATTTTTATTTCATGTAATCTATCTTTTTATGCAATGTCAGTTAATGTTCATTTACATTTACGTGCTCTCTTTCTTATTTTGTTAGTAGTTTAGTGTTCATTTCTTTTTATTTAGCTTTACTTTTTCATTTTTCTCTCGTTTTCCTCTTCTTTATCTCATGTTGCTTTCTACATTTGTTGATTTAATAACAAATATGAGAGGCTAATCCCTACAATTTAGGGCTAATGAAGCTCTCTTGAATGACGTAGATGCAACATAATTTTTCATTTATGTCTCTTTTGTGTTTAATGGAAAGTTAGATGTTTGTGTGATTTTATGTTTAATATTGAGTTTGATAGCTTATGTTGTTCAAAACAACTAGGCTATGCTAATCATATGAATCACTAATTATGTCTTCATCCACATATGATCATGATAATGGAAGTGGATTTAGAATCAAAATTTGATGGTTTATATTTCTAATTCAATAGTTAATAAGCCATGCTTAAAATAGATTCTACTTTTAATTTCATGTCATTTTCATTAATGTTAGTAAGTGGGTTAGAGGGTGCATTAAAGTTTGATGGTCTAAGTGTGTTAACTAATAACACAATTAGGCCATTCTTGTGATAAATGCATCAACTAAACTCACTGATTACCAAAAAGTGATCATAATTTCATCATGTTGATTTATGTGATCATGAGAGGGGATTTGCCTTTAAATTTCTCTTTAATCTCATAATTTTATTCTCCTTAGTTTTGGTTTGTTTTTACATTCTTTTAGTTAGTTAAAAATCCCTTGACTTTTGTTTAATTTGATTGAATAGAATTTTAAAATCTAAACAATTCCTTATGGATCGACCCATACTCGCATACGTGCTACAATCGTACACCGTGAGCTTGCGGTTATTTTTATTTCAAAATTTATCTGTGGTTTTCTAAATCGATAGAAAATTTGACTTTGAACATCCACGTTCGAATATTATTTTCCATTAGGTCATGGATAAGAACCTACACAAACCCGAGAAATTTCTTGATTCAGGATACGACCTGGATACAAGCAGTAAAGAAATTAAGTAAGGAGTAACATTACGACATTCCAACCACCATCTGGAAAAGCCGGGAGCGCAACAGATATGGAACCAGTCGCTTTTGGAGGCACTCAGCTTGTTCCACGTACCAATTAGGATTTAGTGCTTCTTGGCGGCTCGAGGAATGTAAATGAATGGCTTCCCTTTCGATGCTTGAAGGTAAAAAAGAATCGAATATCTTCAGGAATTAGAGGATGGAATAAAAACTCCATGAATCCCATGTAAGTACAGTTGAGCAAGGCATAGCTGTTTGGATGTAGTTGTTTCGGTGCTTGACTCATATGACGTAACATTTCTTGGATGAATGAGTTTAAGAGTGGGATGCATCCTGCCCAATACATGAACTTGTTTATTGCAGCGAACCCTTAAGGGGGACATGAGCTCTATCATCCTAGGTTGGGACTTTCACAATGTCAGAATCCCTGTTTAGCAAAGATTCGACGCAGAGAGGCTTTATTATTCTTTGAAGCCACAGAATCCTTCGAATCTTCCAAAAGTATAGCATCTTCTGGTGTGTCAGGAGTGGTGTCTATCACTTTTTCTGGAACAACGGGAACGACAAATAAGAGGTCGAATGATGGACAAAAGCTTTTTGGTTGTTCTGCATGATGACTCGGGAAAAATTAATATGAAGCAGTTACGGAGGTTGGTTTGTCACTTGAACTATCGTGCAATAAAATCTGTTCAGGAGATATGGCGGCTAAATGGCCCGAGCATTTGGAACCCATGACTACTAAACTCAGTAAATAATCATTATTAGAAAAAATAATCTATTTCCCCTCATATAAAGTGTGTGCTAGTGCAGAGTGATGTAGTGTCATGCGTTGCAATAAGAACAGTTCAGAATTAAAAACTATGATTTTGACGAGACTCTAGGGTTCAAATCGAAGTGACCATCATTGCTGACCATCTCAACTGATCTTCTACATCAATGGAAAGGCCTTCGATCTAGTCATCATCATCTATTATTGGCATGTTAAAGTTCGATTCGTATATTTAAAAGTGGACGAGCTTCAGAAATTTATCCAAGGCATTGGTAACAAACGTAAGTATGCAGTGAATTAGTCAAGTTCATTCCACGATTTGGTTGTCACGTACATCTAATATGCAGTTTGTTTCATAGGCAAGTCATTTATGTATTCAAGGCCGAAGCTCATCATGAAGTTTAGATCGAAATTTGATGATTATCTAAGATAAACCAACGACCGATCCAAAAATAATGTTCGAACGATCAAGTCCAATGCCTATGATCAATCATTCCTGGGCAAACCATTTCATGCCGATCGATCTATAGCCGATCGTTCGCAAACCTTCGGCACTGGTCCACACTTCACTCCAATTCAAAACTCGCAGCACCGATGCAAAATCGGTCGGCCAACAACCCTAACAAATGAATACTGGTCCAAATTTTGTTGGCCAATCCATCATAATCATCGGTCATACCCCTCTTCATTCCCCTATGCAAGAAACTTTGCCATATCCACCACATTAGAAATGATCGGTTGAGAGCAATCTCTCCCCTCCGCTCCGACAAATTAAGTCGCTATGACTAGGATTATGCAAAATAGAAGGAGATCCTGTTATATCGTCACAAAATCCTAATAAGTAAGAAGAAAAATGAACCTACCTATATATCAAAGTAGGAAAACGATGGCGATTTGGATTAGAGTGCAAAGCAAAATCAGAAGGACATGGCAGCGGTGATGGTTGGCATGGCAAGGGATCAGGTCGACCAATAAAGATAGATGCAAAATGAGTACGGGGTTGGATCGGAAGGTTCGACGGATCAATGTTAAAGTGGATATGAAAATGGTTTTTTCTTTTCTTTTTTGGTTATGGTATCTGCAATGAAAAATGAAACGAGATAAAGGAAATAATCTAAGTACATGAGTATATATATGAAGGATGCGGTACAAACAATAGAAGTTTGCAATTCAATGGAAGCCCAACCTATAAACGATCGGGTACGATCGTTTTGTGAAGGACTTAAGATGAACTATTCGTCCTAAACCTATGTTTCAACCAAATAGCCAAGTCCAGGAACGATTAGAGTGCAATTGTTCAGTGATGAATGCACGTCGATCCATCCCTAAATATCAAAAAAGAAGGGGACAGAACGATCATACCCAAGTCAATCTCAAAAGGGTTTGGCCCAATCGATACTAGAAAATGAAAATGATTAATTTACATTCCAATAACTTGGCAATGACTCATGAACGTATGATCGCGTTCGAGAGCCAATGATAAGAACATGTACATGGATGTGCATGTGTGCATCCTAAAAATACAATTTCTTGAAATCGATAGAAGTTGAATTCTCACCTGAAGTTATCAGGGAAAGAACCAGATTAGGAGACCGGAGTCCGCTAGATCAATGGAACTGGGCATATCTATTAACTGGTAAACAATAGGTCAGAATTTATGCTATCGGAAATCATTATATTATCATTTCAAGTAGAAAGAGATATGACTCTTTAAGGAAAGCGATTCGCCGAAGGGTTGATAACTATTTAGAAAACTGAATGAATTCCTTTTCGACAATTCAAATTTGTATCGCTTCAAAGCACGTCATGTTGAAACAAAACATAATTTGGGGGGCAAGTGTTATCCAACCATTTGGCCTGGATATAATCGAACTGATTATACAAGTTAGAATCGACTATCATAGGGGTCGACAAGTCAAGTTAACAATCACGAAGCCCGAAGATCAGGCATAGATGATATTATGGAGCAGGGACAAAGTAAAAGCTAAATATGGATACAATAGAATGATAGAAATATGCAAATATACCATCTACTGAGCAAGGATCGGGTACGATCTGTTAGCACCAGAATTGGTCACTAACACCCTTGAGTAGAGTTATGTAGAGAGATAAATGAAGAGAGTAAATTAGAACAGAAGAATAGTGTAATTCAATACAAAAGGAACAACAAAAACGAGAACACTGGATTTATAGTGGTTCGGCGTCATTGCCTACGTCCAGTTTGAGTTTAATCTTTATTGCTTTCTAAATTACTTGAATATAAATACAATCCGTAAATCAACCATTTGAATACAAGTTTGAATTAAAAAGAGGAGAGTATAAAAAATGGTAGAGTCTTCCCAGTGTTCCCAGAAAAGGGTCCATTTCACTGTGCCCCTACCCTTCTATTTATAGACGAAGATGGGTTGGACTTCCCTCACAGGCCTAGGAACAAGGTATCTCGTCCAGTGGTAAGTAGCTTCTGCGCACCGAGCCAGGTATGCCGAAACATGTCGATTGCATCGAACCCTTATACCTTCAGTCTCTTCTTGGTCAGAATCTTGTCTAGTGCTAATAATAATATCTTCAACTGTCGTTTTGTAGCCGGCCTAAGGTGCCGGGTAACACTTGCCCCCCAAAGTATGTCGTGTGAAGCAACATGACACACTTTGAATTAGCGAGTATTCCTTGTTTACAGAAAGAAATCCATCATGTTTCCTGAATAGTCATTATTCTTCAGTTTTATCCTCCCAAGGTGTCGTATCCTTCTTTGGTCGTCATGATGCTTGGTCGATTCCTAATATTATGAATCCAGGGTTGTAGTTCATCAATGGTCATTCATGTCTGGTTCTACAGGGCCAGTAAGCTTCAACTATTTGATCTAGTCTCCTCTTAATAACCTTAAGTGAAAATTCAATTCCTTGTTGATTTCAAAAAGTCGAACTTTATTTCAAATGTACATATGCATGTTCGGGTACATGTTCTTGCCATTGGCTGTCGGATGCGTTTTATATGCTCGTAAGTCACTGCCAATTCCATCTAGTTTAATTGCAATTCAATCGCGATTCCTGATTTGTATATTTTTTTGTGAAATAAGGGTTGTAATCAGCCAGTTGACGAGAGGGGACGTCAACTTTCACACGGATGACGACCTTAGAGCAGTAAGCAAGGGCGAATGGAGTACGACCAGTCATGGACTCATGGGTAGTTCTATAAGCCCATAATGCTGTTGGAAGTTCATCCAACCACTTGCCTGTAGCCTTTTCCAAACGCTTTTTCAATATGAATTTGATTATTTTGTTCACGGCTTCCACTTGTCCATTGGCTTTCGAATGAGCATTTGATGCAAACTTTTTCTCAGTGCCAAATTTTTGGCAAAATTCTTTAAACTCCTTGCTTTCGAATTGAGTTCCATTGCCTGTAATGATAGTTCGTGGAAGACCAAAACGACATATAATATTTCATACAACGAAATGAATGACCTTTTTGGTGGTGATAATGGACAAAGGCTCTGCTTCTGCCCACTTAGTAAAGTAATCGACCGCAATTATTGCGTATTTCGCACCACCTTTGGATATGGGTAAGGAAACGACTATGTCGATCCCCCACATTGCAAACGGCCAGGGACTAACCATTTGTGTGAGTTCCGTCGGCAGAGCTCTCGGAACTTTTGTATATTTCTGGCATTTGTTACATCTCCTCACATAGTCTGTGGCATCCCGATTTACAATCGGCCAATAGTACCATAGCAGAGGATTTTCTTCGCTAATGTCTACCACCCAGTATGGTCACTGCACTCTCCTTCATGGACTTCCTTTATGACTCGTTTTATCTCACCATGGGCTCTGCATCAAAGTAAGGGGGTCGAGAATCCCCTTCGATACATTATTCCGCTCTCCATTACATATCGCGAAGCCTTACGAATGACTTGTCGTCTTTCGCTCCTTCTTTCGGGTAAGACCGCATGTAGTAAGTATTGTCTAAATGGGGTCATCCATGATTCCTTATCAATTTCGGTTTCTAACACGAAATCTACCTCCATCATATTTATACTCGGAGTATGTAAGGTTTCAATGGGAACCAATCCCATTTGCTGGGCATCGCTAGTGCTAGCAAATTTGGCCAATGAATCAACTTCTTTGTTTTGTTCACATGAGACATGCGAGATATCATAATATTCCAGATTTTCTAATAGCTCCTGAACCCATTCAAGATACGGGGCAAGTCTCTGTCCATTTGCTTGATAGTCTCCCCGCACTTGGTACACCACCAGTTGCGAGTCACAAAGATTTCAACCGATTTTACTCCCAGTTCTTTGATAAGTCTCAAGCCAGCAATCAATGCTTCATACTTGGCTTCATCATTTGTTGTTGGGAATTCAAGCTTCAAAGAATTACAAACTGATTGGTTTTCAGGAGTCACAAGAACTACGCCAGCCCCCGAACAATGGTTGTTAGATGCCCCATCGGCGTACATTTTCCATCGAACGGGAGGTATGACATTGTGTCGTCTGACACAGTGAATTCAGCAATGAAGTCTGCTAGTGTTTGCCCCTGTATGGCCCTTCATGATAGGTAGGTAATATCAAACTGACTCAACTCGATATTCCATTTTAACATCCTTCCAGAATTTTCCGGTCGTTGGAGTACCTGTCGCAAGGGTTGATCAGTGTAAACACTGATTAAGTGTGCCAGAAAATATGGGCGAAGCTTGCATGATGCAATCACCAAGCAATGGGCTAATCTCTTGATCTTGGGCTAATTTCTTTCTGCCCCGTCATACATTTACTAACATAGTAAACTGGCTTTTGAACTTGGTCCTCCTCGCGAACCAAAGCCGTACTGATAGCATGCTGGGATACTGCCAAATACACGTACAACATTTCATGGTCTATTGGTTTCGATAGCACCGGGGGACTTTCCAAATGCCTTACCAGAGCTCGGAATGCTTCCTCACAATCGGATGTCCACTCGAAATTCCTCCTTCCTTTCTTTATCACACCGAAGAAAGGAATACACTTGTCTGTAGCTCTGGATATGAATCGACTCAGTGCATTCACCTTTCCATTCAAGCTTTGTACTTCCTTTATAGTCTGGACACTTGTATGTCTTGGATAGCTTGAATCTTCTCCGGGTTAGCTTCGATTCCACGTACATTCACAATGAAACCCAATAACTTTCCCAACGCTACGCCAAATGAACACTTCAAAGGATTGATTTTCATTCCATAATGCCTGAGTATATCAAACTTCTTCGGTAGGTCTCGGATGTGGTCGTTTGACTGCCATGACTTCACGAGCATGTCATCCACATAGACTTCCATCGTTCTACCAATCTGGTCTTTAAACATTAATTTCACCAGACATCGATATGTTGCTCCTTTGTTTTTCAATCCAAAAGGCATTACCACATAGTAATATGGCCCCACATCTGTGACGAAACTTGTGTGTTCTTGGTCTAGAATGTGCATCGGGATCTGATTGTATCCCGAATATGCATCCATAAAAGACAATATTCGTGTCCGGCCGTAGAGTCGACGAGCTAGTCGATTCTAGGTAAAGGGAAACTATCCTTCGGGCATGCTTTATTCAGATCAGAGTAATCAACACAAGTTCTCCACTTTCCGTTTGCTTTCCTCACAAGCACAGGGTTAGAAATCCATTCAGGGTAGAGGGAATCGCGGATGAACCCATTGGCTTTGAGTTTGTCCACCTCCTCTCTAAGAGCAGCGGACCTCTTCGGGTCCATGCCTCTCCTTTTTTTTACAGGGACGTATTTCGGGTCTATGTTCAACATATGACTCGAAATAGCGGGAGAAATCCTGCACATATCAGAATGTGTCTAAGCGAAAACGTCTAGCTTCGCTCGGAGGAAATCGGTAAGATCTTCGGCTAATGACGGGTCGAGTTGCGATCCAATTTTAAGGAATCGTGATGGGTCATCCCGGCTGACTGGTATGTCAATTGTCAGCTCAACCGGTGCTGCATTCGTTTCCCTAAGTCTCCCATCATCATCTCTTGGATCTATGTCTCAATAGATTCGAGAATGCTGCCCGAGCCAGGGCTCGGGCACTACTTGCCAATTGTTAGTGCTTTCGATGCGGACGGAGTTGTCCACCTTGTCTGCATCTCGACTCCTAAACACTATATCGTCTGTCATTATGCGCCGTTGTTTTGTAGGTGTTCCATCTTCCACATTCAAGCAACATTCATGATCCGCATGCCTCGGGTTAGAGTGACAGTTAGTTGCCCACTAGCTTAGATATCGATTTAATGATTCTATCCCTAGGCATTCTTTCGGTCGTAGCCTTGAGTAGTTGTAAACATTATATATAAGTTTCAATATTGAGCTATCGCAGCCAGTCTTTGGATGACCATGCGTTTGATCCCAGTCTCGGGTTGATAAATGTACTGCATGGACGGTTGAGTCTCGTCCTAGCTATGTTTATATTCCCACCTAAACTTTGAAAACATAGAGTTGATCGATGAATAGTCGGTTCACATTCATGTTGCTTCTAGCTCATACCCCTAGGTCTAGGACATATATACCAATAAGTAGGAAGGTTAGCCATGCCCATTTTAGCATTACTCTCTCTCTCCCGTTGAATCGCGGATCAGGTCAGTCGATGGAAGACGGGGTCTCGCCTATCTTGGATTTTATCGTGCTTTTCATTCCAAGAGGAATACTTCGATGCCTCGTCAGTTTTAGGGAGTAATTTGGACACTGGACGGTCATCCACGTGCACTTTGGTTCATGTTCTGTAATCAGATCTCGAGGTAAAGTTGGCTACAAATACAGTCCGCTCATGCCCATCCAGTTTCATACTCCTCCTAATGGATCGAAGGAGGGTGTTGGAGAATTTTTGACTAAGTCTTTATGGTTTACTCTCCTTTCCACACTCTGGAGGTCGTATTTTTTCAAGGAACATCCCAGTCACATTCTTATGTGCTTAGTGCGGATCGGTATTGACCCTCGATCTGAGGTATGATGTAGTCGGTTGCTCGTAGCTTTGGATGCCGTTTCGATTAGTTCTGTATTGAGGCCTCCATGTAGTCGTTGCCTTAAGTTATAAAGAACGCCAATCTAGAGCTATAGTAAGCTGTCGTATTCAGCTTTTAGTGATTTGTACCCCTGCTCACAACATTGATTTAGCCAGGCCACTAGTTGGATCGTCGAGCTCCATCCTTAGCGAGTTAATAATCCTCCTGTCGATTTTAGGCCGAAGTTTGCGGAATAGAGAATGGTCGGAATCCACTTGTCTATTTGTCGATGTTTATACGCCACTTTGCATCCTGATGACTTAGTGTTATTCTCCCTTAGTTCGACTCGCGCCCAATTTGTGTTCATGCTTCAGTCCACGCTCTGGGACTTAGAGATTTGTCAAACGGTTTATGCTTTAGTCCACAGTTCAGGACGCAGAGATTTTCATCAATTCGTTTATACACTAGTCCGCATTCCAGGGAGTGAGAGTACTCTTGTCCACTTCAGGGACTTAGAGGTATTTAAATCCTTTATACTCTAGTCCACGCTCAGGGGACTGAGATTACTCTAGTCCGCTTCAGGGACTTAGAGGTTTTTAAGTCATTTATACTCTAGTCTGCACTTTAGGGACATAGAGTACTCTAGTCCTCACTCTGGGGACGTAGATGTTTTTAAGTCGTTTATACTCAAGTCCGCATTCTGGGGACTCAAAGTACTCCAGTCCACGCTCCGAGGACATAGAGGTTTTTAAGTCGTTTATTCTCTAGTCCACACTCCGGAGACTTAGAGTACTCTAGTCCGCACTCTGGGGACGTAGAGGTTTTAAGTTGTTTATACTCTAGTCTGCACTCTGGGGACGTGGAGATTTTGAGTCGTTTATACTCTGGTCCGCACTCTGGGGACTCAGAGTACTCCAGTCCGCACTCCGAGGACTTGGAGATTTTGAGTCGTTTATACTCTAGTCCACACTCTAGGACTCAGAGTACTCCAGTCCTCACTGCGGGGACTTAGAGATTTTGAGTCGTTTGTACTCTGGTCTGTACTTTGGGGACTCAGAGTACTCCAGTCCGCACTCCGGAGACTTAGAGATTTTGAGTCGTTTATACTCTGGTCCGCACTTTGGCGACTCAGAGTACTCCAGTCCGCACTCCGAGGACTTGGAGATTTTGAGTCGTTTATACTCTGGTCTGCACTCTAGGGACTTAGAGTAATCTAGTCCACACTCCGGGGACTTGAAGATTTTGAGTTGTTTATACTTTAGTCCACACTCTGAGGACTCAGAGTACTCCAGTCCACACTCCGGAGACTTGGAGATTTTGAGTCGTTTATAATCTGGTCTGCACTATGGGGACTCAGAGTACTCCAGTCCGCACTCCGGGGACTTGGAGATTTTGAGTCGTTTATACTCTGGTCCGCACCCTGGGGACTCAGAGTACTCCAGTCCATACTCCGGGGACTTGGAGATTTTGAGTCGTTTATACTCTGGTCCGCACTCTGCGGACTTAGAGTACTCCAGTCCGCACTCCGGGGACTCGGAGATTTTGAGTTGTTTATACTCTAGTTCGCACTCTGGGGACTCAGAGTACTCCAGTCCGCACTGCGTGGACTTGGATATTTTGAGTCGTTTATACTTCAATCCGCACTCCAGGGACTCAGAGTACTCCAGTCTTCACTTCGAGGACTTGGAGATTTTGGTTGAGAGCAGTCGTATTTCCATTCTTTTAATTTGTATTTCATTTACCGTATCGAGACTAATGCTATCGAATGAAGGATCGGAACCTGTTTGCTCATGGAATGGGACTCTGCCCCCAGCATGAAGGACGAAACTTGAAGAATGGACGGCCGATTCTCGTTCGCTTAGTGATTATAGCTCTTCCAATCTAGTCAAGGAAGGAGGTATATGATATATGGTTGGATCACATCCATGCTAGGTTAGATAGTTAGATCTCATAATTTTTTTTCATATCTCTTTGTAGAAACTAAGAATAATGGATTATTGAGTAGACACGGTAAGTTGCATATGTTTCAAGGTGTAGTTGTGTCCATGTATTGAGAGTGATGGTTAACAAGTAAGTCATCACAATTACTCCGAGTCGGGCTTTCGAACAAACTTTTTGTGTTCAAGGTAGGATTTGATGTGTAGATGATCAAATCACGTCCACTCTAGACAGATCCCGACGTCATTGAGCTTCAAGAGGGGCATCTGTATTTTTTCGAACTTTGTTCTGTGACTCGATTTGAGTGGATGATCGAGCCATACTCATTCCAAGCCTTGCTTAGATCTCCAAGTCAAATGTGGAGGTCGATGAATGTGAGGTCAGTCGTGTTCACTTTGTATTGGGCTCTGATCGTGATGAGCTTTTCAGTATCTAGTCCATAGCCCCAAATCAAAGGCATATGGTTGATATGAGTGATTGAGTTATGCTCGTCTAGATGTAACTCCACACGTCCGATCATGGTCTGCGTGGATTAGTTGGCGACCAAATCTGAGTACCTGGTCACTTGCATCGTTTTGAAAGTATTTTAGTTCAAGCTAGTCGTAGTTCATAGAACAATTGAAATAGAAATAGATTTGAAAATAATTAAAAGAAGATTAGGATAAGTCTCATTGATAAGTGAAGCAGCATCGTGTGCTCGCTATTCCACTTTGCCCCTGGCTCCTTTCAAACGGATGTCGGCCGTCAGCAGTCCAGTTGATAACCATAGCCCTTTATTAATAGGCATCGGATGTTCGCTGCCCGCCATTCTACAGGACTTGTACATACTATTGAAGCTTTCCTTTCCATATCGGCTTTTCGATCACACCTCGGAGGTGTTTGTAATCGCCCGTGTTAGGATCAGTGAGCATCTGGAAAGTATTAGCAACCAATCATACATTGACAAAAAATGCAGGTTAGTTGAAATGAAATTGCTTTTTAAAGTTAAAAATCAGTTTATAAGGTTTTTGCTGTTTCGCCACTTTCGGCAACCACTTTCGACCATATACTTCCGTCTTCACCTTAGTCGAAACCAACACATAGGATATCAAGGACTTGGTAAGTGGTGGATTGGAGATAAGTGGGAAGTATAGAGTTGAAATAGGGCTTTCGAAGGGGTCGAGGCCTTGTTTTGCTTTCGTAAGAAAATGCCGCTGGCTTTTCTTTCGAAAAGAATGCTTTCGAATATGATAGCTTTTGACTTGAACAAGTGTTTTAAAAGAAAAGAGCTTTCGGAAGAGGTTGTCGCCTTTGTTTTAAGAAAATGCTTTAGAAGGGATCGAAACCCCTACTGCCGCATTCTACCTTTCGAAGCAATGCCTTCGAAAGGGTTCTTTCATTTTGAACCCTAGGCGCTTCTCCAATATTTTCAAAGGGGTTGGTTTCAACACCATCCACTTCTTCTACTTAGGGAATTTCTTTCGAAAGAGGTTCTTTCGACTTAGTTATTTTAAGACCCTTTTTGAGATTTTGAAAGTTAAACACAAAGGTTATGAAAGGAATGGTTTTAAAAGACGTCGAATAATTTTTCCACATGTTTTCAATTGAAACTATTGCTTTCAAAAGGTTTGATTTATGTAAAGGACTTAATGCTTTCGATTTTTGAAAGGTTTACCTTAGTGTTTTAATGGAAGGTTTCCAATGTTTTCGAAAGGCATATTTAAAGTGTTTTGAAAGAGGATGTCTAGAGTTTTATAATGGTTTCCAAAGGACATTTTCAATGTTTTGAAAGTTCAATGGTAAATGGTTTCGAAAGGTATGTTTTGGCCTTTCGGTCTAAGGTTATAAAGTAAAGTAATTAACTTGTATCGGAAGAGGTGCTTTCAATGGTGTTGAAAGTCAAATGGTTTGAAAGAGATTGTTTAAAAGTTTTAAACAAAGCTTTCAAATGTCTTCACCAACAATGTTTTGTGCAAAGTATATATAACATGGAAAAGTGATGTGAGTAAAGCATAGAGTGTATTTTCCTTGATTAAGTATGATTTATAGGGTTAAATCAATTTTAAAAAAATGTTTTCAAGGAAAATTTGATG
This sequence comes from Allium cepa, assembly GCA_030765085.1. NCBI lineage: Eukaryota > Viridiplantae > Streptophyta > Magnoliopsida > Asparagales > Amaryllidaceae > Allium > Allium cepa. The sequence goes on along the minus strand of CM060942.1, from coordinate 104,859,222 downwards.
GGGTAGTTGACCCTAAGTAAATGACTTAGATAGTAGAACATCATATGGGACCGGTATAGGGTCGCGCCCTATGCGTTAGCTATAGCCTCTAGCTAATTTAGTCCAAAATTCCAGTGTGTAGGGCTTTGTCAAAGGTAAAACTAAAATGTTGTTACACACATAAAGAAATATACAAAGTAAAGATAGGTTATTGCTGAGCCCAACCATTAGGATTAGTTGACCTTGGGAGAAGTAAGTTAGGGACAGACTATTCAGAAGTGTGTCTAAAAGAAGTTAGATTATTTATTATGTCTAGTAGGCCCAAGTCAACCAAAGGTTAGTAGTTAGCCAACCAAACTATATTGTTCAGACAGATAGTTCATTTATTACCTAATTTGTATGCATACATGATATTATTATTATTGCTTTAACCAGTTTGGTTGTAGGATTTCAATTCGCAAAAGATATGTTTTAAAAGGGATATTAGTGAGGGAAAACTCATTTCGCTAAGTGGCATGATCTTACTTAATATCAGTAAAGCGAGATGCATAGTATTATTCACATCAGGCTTTATGTCTGACTCGAAGTTTATGCTTTCCCCTTAAACTCTAGGTCCTCAAAATATGATTTGAGTAGGCGAAGAGTTGAAGATTTACCAGTTTTAGTAGGTTGAAGAATAAAGCTTCTAAAGACATGCATAAGGCATGGATAGCTATTTAGGAGTTGTTATTTTCATTTCCGTTGTAATGTATTAAGACTGTTATGTCTATTTAGTGCTCTGATCATCCAAGGGGCACCTTCATATGTCACTCTTAGCGTATTTTGTATTAATCAAAACCCGAGAAACATTTGCAATTATGTAATGGAATATGAAAAATGTTTTTAAAATGTAATCAGTAAAGTTGCTGCTTTTGAAATCTGTGATTTTGTTTCATATTCATGTGCTTCTGGTATTATGGATACCATTAACATTACCATACTTTATCATTGGGAATTAATACTATTGACAACTACAACATCTGTAGCGCTTAGCATCGGGCCTTAAGATAGGGGATGTTACAACTCAGTATCAAAGCATAGACTTATGAAAAAAATTATACCTAAAATAATTTTGAAAACATAATCCTAAGGAATTAGAGAAAACTATCTCTATTAAGCTATTCTTTTGTATCTTACAAAGGCTCGAATGCAGATATGGATGCCAGAAGTGGAAGAGATAACCTTGGTAAGGGAAGCACTGCAACTAATGGAAATGCCAAACCAAATATTAAGAGGAACCCAAATCAAGCACAAGCTACAATATGGGTGCTGGAGTCCCGCAAGTCGACAAGGGAGTAATGTATCAATTCTTTGTAAACATTATGCAAGCAAAAGTTGCTGCTGGAGTACTTGGAAGAAATGTTGGGGGAGAAAACCAAGAAGCTCCGGTGGTGAATAACTATGTTGTTTTGAGTAGAGATTATGCTCGGCTGGGAAAAAAGCCGTTTATTGGTACTAAAGATGCAATTAAAGTGGAGAGTTGGTTACTTCGTTGTAAGAGGATTTTCACTGATTTGGGACTCAATGATGAGCAGAAGAGTAGACTCGCTTCTAGACAGCTACAAGGAGCAACACTGTTATAGTGGAATAGTGTTACTATTGGAGTTAATGAGGAGACTATGACTTGGGCCGAGTTCAAAAGATGGTGTAAGGAGAGGTTTATGTCGGAGATTGCTAAGTCTAGTCTACTCAGGACGTTTGCTGCCCGGTAGTCCAGTTCAATTAATGTGCTATGTTAGAGTAGGGAGATATGACTGTGTTGAGTATGCAACCAGGTATGAGCAGATAGCAAGATATGGCTATGCTACGGTAGATACTGTGATCTAGAGGAATGAGAAGCTCATTTGTAAGTTGAAGCACGAGCTTGCTAAGGCCACATAACCGCATATTTGGGATCCATGTGATGTTGTTGTGGAGATGGCCTTGAGCCATGAAGAGATGCTTGTTTTTCTTGAAAGAAATAAGGAAAAGGAAGCTCATGGAGGGTAGAGTCAGAAAAGTAAGTTTTTCCACAAGAAAATGGCTTAGAAGGGTCGAGCTGCTAAGAATGGAAAGGCAGAGGTTGTCTGCTATAAATATGATAAGAAAGGGCATTTCGCAAATGAATGTCGCTCGGTAGATGGGAAGAATATGATCGAGAAGATGAATATTAGATGCTTCAACTGCTATCAAATTGGACAATGTAAGAACTAGTGCAAGGAGTCAGCCAAGGATGGGAAGGGCAGAGCGTTTGTATTAGAGCCAGCTACATCGAGGCCAACAGCAGAGGAAAAGGGAAAGGCTGTGTTGGGAGGTACACTTATGATTCATGGTATGTCAAATAGCATTCTATTTGATACCAGCGCATCACATTCTTTTATATCTCGTTGTTTAATAGATAAGCTTAGCCTAGAACCCTCATACCTAGTCACTTCCTTAAGGGTTGCAAATCCTATGGGAGGTTATGCGACTCTTGGGATGAGATGTGACCACTGAGAGTTTGAATTGTTAAGTCATACTTTTGTTTTCAGTTTACCTATGTTTGACTTCATAAGGTCCAAAATTATTTTCGGGTATGGATTGATAAAGTAAAAATGATTTTAGGATAATTTTCCATGATAGGAAAATATCACTTAGACACGCTGACCGTAGTGATCGGATCATATACCAGTAGAGAACCTAAGTTTTGAGGTTAACGCTTTGTTAAGTGTTGTGGAGGTAGAAGATAATTTGAATCGAGTTTTCGTTGTTAAATATTTCACATATGTTTTTGAACCTATTGTGGGATTACCACCAAAATTAGCCATTGAGTTTCGAATAGATTTGGTACCAAGAGCAAAACCAATGAGTAGACCGCCAAGAAGAATGACACCTAACGAGATAAGGGAGCTCAAAGTGCAATTGGTGGATTTGGAAAGTAAGAATTTTATTAGACTAAATAGTTCGCCTTGGTGAGCAGCCATAATATTTTCTATGAAACTTGACGGATCGTTAAGGTTATGTATCGATTATCGTAAGTTGAATGAGAAGACGATAAAGAATCGGTAAACGTTGCCTAGAATTGGCGATTTGTTTGACTAGTTGAGTGAGGCTAAAGTATTCTCCTAGTCGGGTTTAGCAACAAGGTTCCATCAGCTTAGAGCGGCAAAGGATAGTGTTCTTGACGGTGTTTAGAACTAGATATGGATCGTACGAATGGTTAATAATGTCATTCGGACTAACTAATATGCAAGCATTCTTTGTAGATTTGATGAACCAAATTTTTCGAAAGCACTTGGATAGGTTCATGTTAGTTTTCATAGATGATAGTTGATATACTCTAAAGATGAATGAGGACATAAAGTTTATCTTAGAGTGGTGTTTGAGATGCGAAGGCAGTATCAGCTAAACGCGAAGTTTTCGAACTAGTATTTCTAGAAGAAGGAAGTGAGGTTTCTTGGTCATGAAGTATCAGAGAATGGATTGTCTATAGATCCGACTAAGATCGAGGCAGTGAATGATTGGAAGAGATCGAGATAGCAACTGAGATAATAAGTTTTCTTGGATTAGCTAGGTATTATCAGAGATTCATTAAGGATTTCTCATAGATAGCAGCACTGATGACCAAGCTAACGCGAAAGGATATGAAGTTTTTCTAGACCAATAAGTGTGAGGAGGCATTCCAAAAGCCGAAACACTTATTAACTAATGCATCTATGTTGGTTGTTCCAGAGGGGAATCAGGACTTAGTGGTGTACACGGATGCATGTGGAACAGGATTAGGAGCCATGTTAATGCAAAGAGGTAAAGTGATTGCCTATGCATCTAACAACTTAGACCGCATGAGGTTAGGTACCTGACTAATGATTTGGAATTAGATGCGGTAATTTTGGCATTGAAGGTGTGGAGACATTACCTTATAGGAGAGAGATTTGAATTGTATATGGATCACAAGTTTCAAAAGTATTTATTCTCCCAGAAGGAGTTGAATATGAGACAACATAGGTGGTTAGAGTTTTTAGCCGCTTATGATTTTGGCATTGAGTACACACCAGGAAAAGGCAAAAATGTTAGTAATGCACTTAGCAGGAAACATCAGAATGCAATGTTGGCAATGATAGTTGAGTGGAAAGATTTAGAAGCGTTGACTACATGTAGGGTATAATGGAGATCTGAAGCTAAATCTAGTAAGGACACTGCTATGTTGTCATGTTTAGAAATTCGACCGATGATGATTGAAAAGATTGCTTCTAAGCAGAAGGAGGATTCATTATTAGTTGAATAGATTAGAAAGTTAAGGGATGGAACAGAGAGCGATGAGTTGACAAATTTCAGTCTTGATCAAAATAGGTAGTTGAGGAAGAAAGGATGACTATGTGTTCCAAATGTAGAAAACATCAGGAAGGAAGTTTTAAAAGAATGCCATCGTTCGAAGTTCACCATTCATCCAAGAGGAACTAAGATATATCAGGACATGAAAATTAGTTTCTTCTCGGAAGGTATGAAATAGATGCAGGCTTGTGGGTAAAACAATGTTTGAACTGTCAATGGGTAAAAGTCGAACATTAGAAACTAAGCGGGTTACTTTGGCCTTTAGATATTCCAGTATGGAAATAGGATTCAATCTCGATGGATTTCATAGACGGGTTGCTAAGATCAAATAGAGGAAATGAAAGTATGGGTCATAGTGCACAAGTTAACCAGAAATGACCATATCATTCCAGTTAAGTCAACTAGAACGACACTTTGTTTTAGCTAAGTATTTATAATATAGTTAGACGTCACGGAATTTCTAGTAGTATAGTAAGTAATAGAGATTCTTTACTCAATAGGGAGTTCTGAAGAGTCTACTGGAGACTTTGGATATTAAGCTCAAGATGAGTACTACTTACTATCCATTGACATATAAGCAAATGAAAAGGACTAATAAAGTCTTGGAAGATTTGTTACGAGCTTATGTGCTAGATTTTGGGGGATCATAAGAAGGCCATCTACACTTAGTCGAATTTTCGTATAGCAACAGTTATCATCAGGCTAGTATAGGAATGAAACTATTTTAAGCTTTGTATGGAAGGTCATGTAAATCCCCTATTTATTGGTTAGAAACTGTGGATAGGTTAGTTCTTGGTCCAGATTTGGTAAGAGAAGTTGCAGAAAATATTGAGTTAATTCGAGCTAGAACGAAGGAAGCTTATTCTAGGTAGAAGAACTATGCAGATAGAAGATGGAAAGACTTAGACGTTCTCAGTTGGACATCATGTTTTTGTTAAGGTATCATCCATGAAAGGTGTAATTCGATTTGGAAAATTAGGAAAGTTGGCACCGAGATTTGTAGGACCATTCCCTATTGTAGAATGGATTGAAAAACTCGCATATATAGTAGAGTTACTAAACATTTTGGCAAGGGTCCACGATGATTTTTGTATTTCTCACCTAAGGAAGTGTATTCGAGATCCGAAGACTACTATAACACCAACTATGTCAGAGGACTTAGTAGTGGAACTGAATTTGACTATAGTTAGAAAGCTAGTTCGTATAGTCCTAAGAGATGAGAAGAGGCTAAGGAACAAGATAGTCAAATTAGTTAAAGTCCAGTGGAGCGACGGCGAGAGAGAGACTGTGCTTGGGAATCTGAGAGCAGGATTAGAGATGCTTATCCTGAGTTGTTGCATGGTATGTTTTACCTTTATGATTGAGTTTGAGGAGTGCCTTACCATAATTTCGATGACAAATTCTTTACAGAGGGGAGTATGTAACAACCCTAATTTTGATTAATATTATTAGGACATTTAATTAGTCAAATAAAATAAAACAATATAAATGGTTAAGGGAATTGAGATTTGAATAATAAAATGGTAGCCGTGCCAAATTAAACAGTGAACAAGAGAGAATTAAAATGAAAAAGTTAGGTAATAGATAAGGGCAAGATAGGAATAAGATATATTCATATACCATAAACCCTCAAGTCACTTTGATTTTATATGTTCACAAACTAAAACTAATGTAACGACTTGTAAATTCGAACAAATTTTAAAAATATTAATTATAATTATTGAATAGAATATGGTTAGAAATACAGAATTTTCATTTATTATAGTAAAATAATAACAGTAAATTTGTTAGAATATAAAACATGATCGTAGATAAAATTCTAAAACAACTAATCTTTATTGAAATGGAAGGTGGTAACGTGTATTAGAATATAATTTAATAATATTGATTGAATGTAATTGACAACTGTATTAATGAAATTTCAATCAACTTTAACAAAAATTGTAATTTAAGAACGGGATAAACAATACTCTAAATATGTTAGCATACAACAAGAAATCAATTATTTGGTAAGTAGATTTATACTCCTTGTGTAAACAACAAATTAATAGATATGAATTACTAAGCTGTAACAATTGATTTATTCCTCATCCCATTGATTAATCCGCTTTGGAATTTATTTTGTAATTAATGGAATTAAATGTAATTGAAATCTTTCAAATAAAAGGAAAAAGAACATTAATTGTAAATAATGAACGTAATAATAAAACGTATGTTTGAATTAAAATAAAAGAGGAAATTGAGAAAATAAAAGGGAAACATATATTTTAATTGAAAGAGAAATTTGATGTAATATAAAGAACATGTAAATGGAAATAAAAGGATAAAACTTTGTTTGAATTATTTAACGAAAATAAAACGATAATTGTGTAACCAACATTCAATTGAAAATTTATTATTGAATAAATTTGAATTAAATCTTTTAATTAAGGTAAAGAGTAATAGATGGTAATTGGTTCAGTTAAGAATAAACAACATATGCTGAACTGAATAAAATGAACATTTGAATGAAGGCAAACCAATGTTAATAAAATGAAGGCTCAGTTTAGTCAATTTTAAAATATATTATTATTTGAATTTAAATAAAATATCAAGGTTAAAATTTAAGAATTTTTTTGGAATATTGAGTAATATGTTTTTCCAAGTTCAATGAAATAAAAAAATTTCTAAAATTTTGTATTTTGGTCAAACTTAGTCAAAATTTTACCTTTGGTTGAAAATTTTAAATTTGAATTTTATTATTCTTTTTATACGATACTAGACTGAATTCTGATCTTTTCTTTACTTTTTGTTTCATCAAAATCAAATATCAATTGCTCTAAATATCTGAAGTCTATGAAAAATTGACATAAGTTTGTGGTGTTTAGTTGTGAAATTTCGCTAAGTCCTAATGGGTTTGGTTTAGTCCTAATGGGCCTTGGTTAACTAAGAGACTTGTGTCTACTCTTATGCCTATGACCATTTGTTTCCTTCTTACTAACTTGTACGTATATAATTTTCCCTTGAGAAAACTTTCTCATCACACTCCCTTCTTTGTCTCCAAATTTACAGAGAGTTTTCGATCTAAAAACACAAATTTCTCTAAATCAAAATTCCTTCCTTTCCTCCTCCAAATTCCTTCCACCTTCTCTTCTATTGCCACCTCTCCCCCACCATTCAAGCCATCTTTCCCTCCCCTTCAACTCGGTCACCATTTCCTCCAAGCAAGGCTGAAATCATCCCCTCTTTCTGAGTCTGTAACCATGACCTATCTCCACCAAATTCCACCCAAATCACCACATCTTCTCCTCTTGCATAGCTAAACCATCTCTTCCACCCTAGCCCACCTTAGCCGCATCCAAACCATCCTTTCAACCCTAAGCCGAGCTTCGTAACCCCTCTGCTCTTCTCTTTTATATTAGAAAAATGAAATATATATCCATATATATTTTGCGTTGCATCAATTCAAGTCCACCTTGATTTGCTTTGGAATTCGCGACTCAAATTCATAGCTTTGTGCCATCAAGTTTCCTAGCCTAGAAAGGTGATTTCTTCACTCATAATTTATAATCTTATGTTAATTAAATGGATATTAATTGATATATCAATGGAATGTTGCAATAGTTAAGAAATTTTACGTAATCTGGTTATGATTTGATATGACATATGTTCACCTATGTTCCCTTATTACTTTTGACATGAAATTGTTTTTGATATAATATTGTTTATTCATAAAAATAGACGTGATGATATGGTTATTAATATGCATCATGATGTTAATATCAATTTACTATGTTGAAAAGAAAAAATGTTATATTGATTTAAAGGTTGACACTTTTGTGATGGAAATTGTCATTAGTATGTTATGTGATATTTAGGTGTGAAAAAGAAGAAGAAAAAGAGAATAAAAAAAGAAAAGGAATAAAATTTGTTTGCATATGTGTAGTATGATTGTTATATAGGAAATCACCTAAGGTGCTATATTGGAAATGATTGCATGTTGGGTTATGTTATGGTAGAAAATTTATGTCACATTCCATGCTATTTTGTATAATTAATTATGTAAGTTACATGCTATGTTACGTAATTAATTATGTAATAGTTAATTATGTATGTTACATGCTATGTTTTATAATTAATTATGTAAGTTACATGATATGTTATGTAATTAAATATGTAATGATTAATTACGTAAGATAAGTGCTATGTTTCGTAATTAAGTATGTAAGTTACATGCTATGTTTTGCAATTAATGATGTAAGTTACATGTTATGTTCTGTAATTAATTATGTAAGTTGCATGCTATGTTCCGTAATTAATTATGTAAGTTATATATTATGTTATGTAATTTGTTATGTAAATCATATGCTATTTTATGCAATTTGTTATGTAAGTCATATGTTAATTTATGCAATTTGTTATGTAAGTTATGGTGCTACCTTATGTAATATGTTATGTATGATTTTGTGTTATGTTATTTATTTTATGTAAATCATGCTGCAAGTCGCTTAGTTTTACGTATTCCCTGTGGGTCGAAATGATAGATACCCGAATAATCTTTAGAATAGGGCAAAATCGTTATGGGTTGAAATGATAAACCCAAGCGGTTTTTATTAATTTTGAAATTTAGGATTGCGGGTTGAAACGATATATACCCGTTAATTTTAAATTATTACGGGTTGAAATGATAATTATCCATATCACTTGACCCTAGGTTATAGAACTATATACGGACACCGGTGGTCTGTTTTTAAAGTGATTTCTGAAATTTTAAAAAATGCGTTTGAAAGAAAAGAAAATTGATTTTTAAATTTAATACAAAGATTTTATTTTTAAACATATGTGTAAAATTCAGATTTTAAAATTATTTGTTTAAGAATTCTAAATTTATAAGTAAGTTTTAAAATGTAAATTATAAGAACTTATAACTTTATTTACTTTTTTTCATATATAAGATTTAGTTTTAAGAAAAAATTAATAAAATAAAATATATAATGTTTAAAATGTTTAAATTAGTATATTTATCTTAATATATAACCTGTTTTAATGTATAAACTATTTCTAATATATAACCTATTTCAATCTATAAACTATTTTAATATATAAATTGTTTCTAATATATAAACTATTTCAATCAATAACCTATTTTTAAAATATAAACTATTTTTAATGTATAACTATTCCAATATGGAAACTACTTTCAATATTCAAAATGTTTAAAGTTGGAACTGTTATGATTTTTATTTAATTGATTCAGAATGTGAATATTTTGATATGATGGTTTAAGCTATTTGGTGGTTATGATTTTGAAAATGAATATGATTTCGAAAATGAACATGATTTCGAAAGTGATATGATTTTGAAGTGAACATGATTTCGAAAGTGATATGTTTTTGAAGTGAATATGATTTTGAAAGTGATATGATTTTGAAGTGAATATGATATTTTAATATTAATTATGAACTAGTTTTGGAAATGTAAAAGAACCATCCAATGTGAAATAAGCGTTTGGTTATTAAAGAGACCGGGATCAGATATTATCATACTCTCTGCCAATCTCGAAAACCACTTTAACAACTATGTACGTGGTAAAGATTCCAGAAATGAAGTAGGATGGTTTGGTGAACGGTTCTGTACGAGATATTTACGTGACCCTGACTTCCGTGAGTCATCATGATGTGGCTAAAAAAGGAGCTATACGGGCCAAGTGAGGTCGTTCCTCCTATCGAGCACATTTCTTAGATACTATATTGTATTACTTTGTGATTGATTTGGTGGCCACCCCTTGATTTGATTTAGGAGTGCCGTGTTTACATGACCTATCACGCCTTCTACGAGTTTATTTTGTGTCGTGCTTATGGAGTGCTCCCTGATGGCCCACCTGCGATTGGATTTTACAGTTTCTGTATATACTACGACATTTATATAAAAATATGTTAAGAGGGATATGGCTAACGCCTTAACGCTATTTTAATATTTTACTTTACTGTAGACATTATTTATGTAGCATATTGTATTATGTATGTAGATAGTTCCACAGATCCTTAAAGGATGGAAATCCCAAACATTCTTTAAAGTTACCGCATTTCATTCGGACATTTCACTTGAGTTGGTTTACTTGCATAAGACTGTTAATCCTGACTCGAGTGTTTTGTGTTTTTCTTTATGCTCGGGTCAGCCTGAGTATTACAGCATTTGATACTCACCTTTGGAGCTTGGAGCTTTGCATGGAGATCTTTAATCTATTCAGCTTTTCAGTTATCGCGGTTATTTTAATTATTCCTAGTTGTTTGTGTTCAGACTTGTCATTTACTTATGTATTAGAGACTTCTTTGCATTTGGACTTAGGTTGTTTTTGGTTTTAGACTCTGATGTTTCTGTAGTAGCTTCATGAACTACTATTTATCTATTCCACTGCATATTGTTGTATTACTTTGTATCTATGAATCTGTGATTGATTTATTTACTTTATATGCTAAGTTTTGCCAAATATAAATAACAATTTTTCATTTTGAGCAATTCAAGTTTGACATGTGTGGATTACTGTCGATTTGAATGCTTTAAAATAGCGGGTCGTTACAAGTGGTATCTGAGCTTTGGTTAAGGCAAACTTAGCCTATGGAGTAAAAATATCATTAGAGATAGGGTAGTTATACCCTAGAATGAGTAGAATCAATTACGGAATCATCCTTCCTTTCTAGCCTATCTTCTTAATTGGGATTCTCTTTGATTAGGGTTTTTATAAATTTGAGTCTCTGTCTTTGTTCAAAAATCCATTCTTGAATCATCCTATGAGAGAGCATATCTGTTAGTGCTATAAAAAAAATTTTATATCGTATTGTTTATTTTGTTTAGTATGATTATATTTTATATATAAAAGTATAATTTTTTGAATTTAGATAGTCAAATGAATTAGTTGTTAGAGATGATAATACTATATTATCATTTATTATTTTGTTAACATTCCTAAATCGGTAACTATTATTGTATGTTATAAAGAGATGAAATTTTATAAATTTGGTTTATAAATTTGATTTTCAAATGAGATAAAAATAAAATTGTGGATTTGACAATTTAATTTTCGATCCTTACAAAATTTGGTTTTCAAAGTTTGAAAAAAAATAAAAAAAATATCCATATTATTTGAAGGTATTTTTAAGTAGAAATTATTTCCAAAATAATATAAAAGAAGCAAGTTAGTACTCTCCTCTTTTGTCGCTGGAAAATAATTTTGGTGATGACTGCAGCATCATCGACATTCATTTACGAGTCTCAAAGTGAGGGAGACCACTTAGTATCTTTGCTACACTTTTGTTTCGGAAACTAGATTTCGACTTGAATTTATTAAGTATGACTTGATATACAAAAAAAATATGCATATATTTATTTCAAAATGGTTTGAAGTGAAACCATAAATTAAACTCTTAAGTTTTTGTTAAGTAATGGTTTTCAGTTATTGAAATGATGTAAAAAAATTGAATTATTGGAGTGTCTAAAATGAGAAATGAAATTGAAACAATTTGAAACAGTTGAACTAGGATAAAATTAATTTTTATAATGCTCAATTGCATTCAAAAACAAATATAACTTACCTGAAATATTTGGAAATTTAAAATGTTAACATGAATATGTAATTTAAGAGTATACAAGAGGAAACTTAAGTAATAAAAATGTTTAAACTAAATTTTTGCTTAATAAAATTTTGTAAATATAAGGTAAATTATTTAATGCTCAACTACATTTTGAAAAATTAATATAAAAAAATTACCGGGAAAAATGTTTTAATGTTAATGAGAACATGTATTTGAATAATATACAATATAAAATGAAGTAATAAGATGTTCAAAATGAAATTTGTTAAGGAAAGTTATAAATAAAAATTGAGTTGTTTTAATGAATGTTTATACACTTAATCTATGTTATAAGAAAGGATAAGTGAAATAAATTGAACAATAATAAGAGAATGCTATTTAAGTAAATGAATACGAACTTAAGAAACTAAACAAGTAATAAATAAATTTATATTTTGTAAACTATTTGTGATACAAAGGTAAATTACAAAGAATAGTTGAAATAAAATTATGAAGTGGAATTAATTTAAGTGAAGTCAAATGGATTAAATAAATGAAATGTGTTCAATAAAATAAGATTTTATTGAATCAAAATATACATATATATATATATATAAATGAATTTAAGTTATAAAGATAAGGTGAATGTAAATAAATTCTGAATGAAATTTAGTTAAGCAGAGATGTAAGAAATTTGGATTTTATATAAGCTATATAACTTGAAACTTGAGAAAATAGGAAGTAAAAACCAAAATAAGAAGGTGATTAAACATTTTGGATAGGCAAAGGAAAATATGAAATGTTGATATTAAACTTAAGTAAATTTGTAGAATGGTTAATTAAGTTATATTGACATTAAAGGAAACATACTATGTGAATGAAATAAAATAAACGATCATAAATAAACTTGAATATGAAAGAGAATAAAAAATATGACTATAAATGAATGTAAATAAATAGGGTGAATATAATGAACCTTAATAATTGAATGTATGTTAATTGGACATAATAGAACGAAAACTAATGGAATGAGAATTCATGGAATATGAATAAGTAAACATGGAAAAAAAAATATTTTTGTAACGAATGTTAATAAATTGAAAGTAAATAAATTGAATGTTAACCAATTAAATGTGGATGAAACAAATGTAAATAATTGAAAAATCAATTGAATGTAAATACATTAAATTAGAATTAATCAAATGCGAATGCAATGAATACTGATTGATTGAATAAAAATGGAATTAAACCACATTAACTGAATGTAAATCAATTAAAATCAAACGAATTGAATATAAATCCATCGAATGATCAATGAGATGTATAAGAATAAGTGAATGTTAATCAATTAAGAAGTAAATAAGATGAGGATATGAATGTAAATAAATTAAAAGTGAGTTGATTAGAATGATAATAATAAATGGATGTTAATAAGTAATAGACATGTATAAAGTTAACATTCGAAATGAAATTTATATGGTTTTGTATTAATTATTTGTATGTGGTACTATTCATTTCGAATCTATATTATCATTCTAATTGTTTATATTCTACCACCTCGTTCCTTTTCAAGGACGAAAAGTTTTGAGTGGGAGAGAGTGTAACGACTTGGAAATTCGAACAAGTTTTAAAAATATTAATTATCATTGTTGAAAAAATGTGGTTAGAAATAGAGAATTTCAAATTATTACTGTAAAATAATAATAATAATAATAATTTTTTTAGTATATAAAACATGATCTTAAATAAAATTCTAAAATAATAATCTTTATTGAAATGGAAGGTGGTATCGTGTATTAGAATATAATTTAATAATATTGATTGAATGTAATTGACAACTGTATTAATGCAATTTCAATCAACTGTAACAATAAAAGTTACTTAAGAATGGGATAAACAGTATTCTAAATATGTTAGCATACAACAAGAAATTGATTATTTGGTAAGTAGATTTATACTCATTGTGTAAACAGTATATGAATTACTAAGCTGTAACAATTGATTTATTCCTCATCCCATTGATTAATCCGCTTTGGAATTAATTTTGTAATCAATGGAATTAATTGTAATTGAAATCTTTCAAACAAAAGGAAAGAGAACATTAATGTAACGATTCGAATTTGAACGATCGAATCTGCGGCATTCGAGTACAATGTGAAGTATGGATGTCGATTTTCGAACGCGAAAAATTCGAATCGTTACACTTGGTATCAGAGCTGAAGGTTAAAACTTTAGCTCAGGAGTATAACACATTAAGTAACTCATTAGAGATAGGGTGAAGTAAACCCTAGAATGAGTATATCCCTGAGATATCCGTTCGAATGCCTCAGTAAATTCTCTTACTATCCACTGATAGTAAGTATGAGTGCGAGAAGAGAACGAGATAGGGGACAGGGGAGTACCACTACAAATGGTCAATACCCTGCAACAGTGGGAATATCTTTTCTCTATCAATCTCCTTTGATTCAATTTCGAATTCTTTTGATTGCTTCGTGACTGCTCCAGAAAGAAGTTTCGGTGTGATGATGGCCATACATATTGTTGTAGGAAATTCTTACTTCGTATCTTCATCGGTTTCTTATCAGCTTTTCGATCTAAACTCTAATGAATTTGAAATTGAAAATATTAAATAAATTGGAAATTTCAAATTAGTAAATTGGTTAACTAGTATGAAGATTTGATCCATCTATCTATTCTCTGGGATCCGATATATTCTACGAACGATTAGTTATCTCTTCGAACTAGTTAATGCCCTTGCATATTCGTAGACCGATGGACCCAAATATCTTGTGTAATATCATATGAGATTGTTCTCATATCTATTGTTGATATTCTTATTTGGTAAGCCAAATACAAATTGTTATCCAGTTCGATTTGGAAAGGTATTTCTCTATCTTTCATCTTTTCTTTTCGTCTTCCTAGCAAATTTCGAGGACGAAATTTCTTAAGGAGGGGAACCTGTAACATTCCTGGAATTTAGCTAAAAAATAATTTGATAATTGATTTAATATTTGGGATTAAATCTTAAAAAGATATTGGTAATCAAATTTATTTTGGATTTGATTGTAAATTTATTTAGATTTATTGACATTTGAAATATAAAAATAAAAATTGAATTCATCAGATTTAATAATATATATGTTCATACAAATGAATTTTAATTTGGAAATTTAAATTTGAAATTTAATAAATATATAGACAATGAATATTGTGGATGGAAAATACTAAAATGAATTCAAATTTTAATTGTCTGAAATTTGAAACCATATTGTGTTTTTAAATTTAAATTTGATTTGAAAATCTCAAGTATAAATGCATATGTGATTTGTATTTGGAATGGAAGGTTAAGTATTTAATTTAGGAATTCAAATGAATTGAAAACTGAGTTTTAAATCTGGATTTAAATTTTTTTAAACTTCAGTTTTAAAGTAAAGGATTTAAATTTAAATTGCTTTCAAATGATTTACATTTGAATTGAAGGTGAAATTGTAGGAAGAGTTTTAAAGAGTTTAAACTAAATTGAAAATGGAAGTTATATTTCAGTTTTGAGATTTTAAAGCAATTTTTAAATTTATTTGAATTCAAGTTGAAT
Organism: Allium cepa; assembly: GCA_030765085.1. Taxonomy (NCBI): domain Eukaryota; kingdom Viridiplantae; phylum Streptophyta; class Magnoliopsida; order Asparagales; family Amaryllidaceae; genus Allium; species Allium cepa. The sequence goes on along the minus strand of CM060942.1, from coordinate 104,843,772 downwards.
TGAAATCTAAATTGTTTTAAACTTATTAATAAAGTATATGTTTCTTTTAAACATATAAGATTAAGTTGTGTATTGTTTTAAACGCTTATTTAAGACAAATTTGAGTCTTGAGTTTAAAGAAAATGTTAAATGGAATTTAATGTAAATTTAAAAACATTTTGTTTTTGAATGCATAATTTAAATAAGGAATGTTTATTTAAAGATAAAGAAAAGTTTAATGATTTGTAATTCATTTAATTATTAAGGTAGTACAAATGGATAATTAATATAATTAATTAATTAATGAAATGGATAATTAGTTAAAGTAATTAAGGGTTTTAATTTGATTAATTAAAGTTTAAGATTAATTTTTCTTAGAATAATTAATTTGTAATTAAGAAATCATTAATTGAATGATATTAGATTTTAAATTAATAATTGAAGATTTATTAATTGAATAAATATGGATAGTTAATTAATTAGGAATAATAAATGAAAGTAATCATGTAGGTAATAAATTTAAAACCACCCAGTTTATTCATCTTAATTGTAGATGCTGATTGTTATTGAATGTTGTGTGATGGATTGATATATTTGATATGTGATGTGATGCTATTGATACTTTGTGCTGATCTGCTATATTTGTGATGAATATACTGTTGTATGAATATGAAACCCTTTGACCCGTAAAACGACATTTGAATTTCGATGCGACAGGGAGTCGGATTCTAGCTGGTTATCCGAAACCCACATCGAATCATATTAGTGAATTTTTGTGATTGATAATTTACTTTATCTATGAATCTGTGAATATAGATAAGCGCTATGGGTTATACCGCTTATCTTTATGATTGAATCTGTGATGGTGATGTTGTGCACTATTGTGTTGAACCCCTGGACCACACTTATACACACACAAACATGGATTGCACGTGGAAATGGGTTAAGTCACAGATTTTGAAATTGTTTTAAAATTTGAATTTTTGAATCCAAAATAGTTTTGGAATTAGAATTGAAGTTTTTGGAAAAAATGAATTTCAAAAAATAAAAGTTATGTGAATAACTTAATTGAGTTTTGAAATTTAAATAATTTGAGTTAAATTTGAATTCAATAATTGAATTGAATTCTATGATTTGGAAACTAGGGTTTTAAAAAGTTATTCAACTTATAAATGGATTTATATGGGGTTTTTAAACCAATTTAAAAGTGATGTTTTGAAATTTAAAATTAACCCAAGATTCCAACTTGTATAAATCGGACTTTTCTGAAACGAAAACTGTTGTTTTCCAATAATAGAAGCTTTCATATAAGAAATGGATTTTCAATGTGTGTTAAAAGGAATTTAAGTTGAAATGAAAATGGTTTTCCGAGTTATTAATAAATCTTTGGAACGTGTTTTGAAAGCTATAAATTAAATCTTTAATTTAAAGGTTTATTGAGTTAATCCAATTGAAATGGAAGTTGTTTTGAAATCTATGAATAGATCTTTGTGAAATTAGGTGAAACTTTGTGAAATAAATCTTTTTGTTTAAAGATTTAAATGGTAATTTGTTTAACCATTTGAAAGAAAAGTTTTGGATTTTATAAGTTGTGACTTAACTAAAATCCCATATCCATATGTTTTAAATATGGCGCTCATTATTCGGTTTAGCCGGGGGAGGACCTAGTGTCATATAGCCCATTCCGAATAGTGATACGACGTTATGGATAGCAATTGAAGACCGGTGGTGAAGACCGGATATTTCCGAAAACAAAAGGGTAACTCGTCGATTGTCTCTGCACTGGCTGATCCCCGGTATAGAGATCTCCATGTGTGATGGGAAGTCCGGACGTGATTAGGGATTATCCGGATTTGCAAGGGCTTCTTCGGAAGTGCCTTCGGTTCTGTTCGAACCCGAAACAGACTTATATGGTTGTATGTCCGACATTACACTTTGAGATGTTAACTGATTTCTATCAAATACATTTCTGCCTGGTGGCGGAGAATTTATTCTCTCAGCTTAACACCCTTCTCTGAGACGTACGAGCTCAGAGGTTATGTAGTTGATATTTATCAGTGATATATTCCTAATTTGGTAATGTGGCATGCTGAGTGCTGCCATGTGATGATCATTGGTTGATCATTTGTGATATGATCATTTGTTTGATCATTTATCTTTGTGATCATTGCTTTGGTCATCTGTTGACCCAAAGCATGGCTTTGTGCCAAAGCGTAGCTTTGTGGACGAGACTGCATCAGGACCTCACTCCCCGGAAATGGTCGAAACAGGAAAGATGCGGCAAGATTATGAGGGTCGCTCCCTTTAGGGTGTGTCATTCCCTTCTGGTAAAGGGTGGTATCAGGTATGGAGCCCTGGTATTTAACCTATGTGGTTGCTCCAATCTCATTTACTGTGTGGTTGTTGCATTGAGGCGCCTCGGATAAAGGTCCCAAAGGACCGGGGGATGGCATATTCGTGTAGTAGTTACCTAGTTACAGAGGTAACCCGGCCTCGTGTTGGCAGAGATCTAACCGTAACGTTAGTTTCTCGGGACGTCCCACCAGAGGCGATCCCATGTGGCAGTAGGAAGTTCCTTAGCCTGACCATTTGTTGGAAATCCATTCATCCAATACGTGCCTTGTACGGTTTTAGTTGTAGAACCTGCCATTTAACATGGCAGCTATAGTAGGCATAGCATCATGGTACCTATGCTGGCTAGGATTTATATTATACTACCGAAAGATTTTCCACTATGCACTAGTAATAATATCAAAGGATTTTTCTCGTAGTAAGCATGTTTGACTATCATAAGGAGAAATCTCCCCCATGTGTGCGTTTGCATTGTGTGTGTGCCGGGAGGCCTTATGGTAGTTTCATTTTTCAAAAAGCATTGCGGATTTCAAATTTAAATTCTTTTGTTTGTTTTCAAAGACCAAATGTTTTTGTTTGCTCATACCAGTCCCATGACTGACCTGGAGTTTATTGTTCCTTTCCTAAACTCTGGGTGCCCACTATTTTCCCACACGGGCAGTCTAGAGTTGGGGTTTTTCAGATAATCAGTAGTAGGTGTAGATTCGATAGCTTTCAGCCTTAGGATTTGGCAATTACAATTGGATCGAGTTGCTTCTCTTCATCTTGATTTGGGAGTTCTCGCTATTTCTGGATTGGTGCTTTGGAGATGGAGATTACTGATGCTGGAGTTCTTTCTTGAAGACTATTTTGGAGATTTTGTTCCGCTGCTAGTGTTATCTTTTTCTTTCCGCTGCTATTCTTTGTAACTCTGATGTATATTGATGTTCATTGTATCATTCTGTTGTATCAGATATTGTATCAAATGTTGTACATTGATATATGTTATTCATTTCTTCCGCTGTGTTATTTACTTAATGTGTTATAAGCTCCGGCGACTCGAATTTGAACGATCAAATCTGCGGCATTCGAGTACAATGTGAAGTATGGATGTCGATTTTCGAACGCGAAAAATTCGAATCGTTACAATTAATTGTAATTAATGAATGTAATAATAGAACGTATTTTTGAATTAAAATAAAAGAGGAAGTTGAGGAAATAAAAGGGAAATATATGTTTTAACTGAAAGAGAAATTTGATGTAATATAAAGAACATGTAAATGGAAATAAAAAGATAAAACTTTGTTTGAATTATTTAATGAAAATAAAATGATTAGTATGTAACTAACATTCAATTGAAAGTTTAATATTGAATAAATTGGAATTAAATCTTTTAATTAAGGTAAAGAGTAATAGATGGTAATTGATTCAGTCAAGAACAAGCAAAGTATGTTGAATTGAATAAAATGAACATTTGAATGAAGACAAACCAATGTTAATAAAATGAAGGTTCAATTTAGTCAATTTTAAAATATATTATTATTTGAATTTAAACAAAATTTGAAAATTTAAGAATTTTTTTTGGAATATTGAGTAATATGTTTTTCCAAATTCAATGAAATAGAAAATTGTTTAAAAATTTTGAATTTTGTCAAACTTAGTCAAAATTTGACCTTTCGTTGAAAATTTTAAGTTTGAATGTTAAAATTTTATTCTTTTTATATGATACTAGATTAAATTCTGATCTTTTCTCCACTTTTTGTTTCGTCGGTCCTAATGGGCCTTGGTTAACCAAGGGATTTTCACCATACCAAGTGATTTGTGTCTATCCTTATGTCTACGACCATTTGTTTCCTTCTAACTAACTTGTACATACATAATTTTCTCTTGAGAAAACTTTCTCATCACACTCACTTCTTCCTCTCCAAATTTGCAGAGAGTTCTAGATCTAAGAACACAAATTTATCTAGATCAAAACTCCTTCCTTTTCTCTTCCAAATTCCTTCCACCTCCTCTTCTATTGTCGTCTCTCCCCCACCAACCAAGCCATCTTTCCCTTCCCTTCATCTCACTCACCATTTCCTCCAAGCAAGACTGAAACGATCCCCTCTTTCCTAGCCTATAGCCATGCCCTATCTCCAATAAATTCCACACAAATCACCACATATTCTCCTCTTGCATAGCCAAACCTCTCTTCCAACCTAGCCACCTTAGCCGCATCCAAACCTATCCTTTCAACCCTAGGTCGAGCCTCTTAACACTTCTCCTCATCTCTTTTATATAAAGAATGAAATATATACCCATATATATTTTATGTTGCATCAATTCAGGTCCGCTTTGATTTGCTTTGTAATTCGCGACTCAAATTCATAGCTTTGTGTGGTCAATTTTCCTAGCCTTGAAAGTTGAGCTATTCACTCAGACTTATAATCTTATGTTAAGTAAATGGATATCAATTGATATATTATTGGAATGCCGCAATATAAGAAATTTTGCATACTTTGGTTATGATTTGATATGAAATATGTTCGCCTATGTTCCCTTATTATTTTTGACATGAAATTGTATTTGATATTTTGTTATTTATTTATAAAAATATATGTGATGATATAGTTAATAATATGCATCATGATGTTGATATCAAATTACTTTGTTGAAAAGGAAAAAAAGGAAAATGTCATATTGATTTAAAGGCTGACACTTTTTGTGATGGAAATTGTCATTAGCATGTTATGTGAAATTTAAGTGTGAAAAAGAATAAAAAAAGAGAATAAAAAAAAAGAAAAAGAATAAAATTTATATGCATATATGTAGTATGATTGTGATATAGGAAATCATCTAAGGTGCTATATTGGAAATGATTGAATGTTTGGTTATGTTATGGTAGAAAATTTATGTCATAATCCATGCTATTTTATATAAGTAATCATGTAATTAATTATGTAACACTTAATTATGTAAGTTACATGCTACATTATAATTAATTATGTAAGTCACATGCTATGTTATGTGATTAATTATGTAATAATTAATTATGTATGTTACATACTATGTTCCGTAATTAATTATATAAGGTACATGCTATGTTTTGTAATTAATTATGTAAGTTACATGCTATGTTCTGTAATTAGTTATGTAAGTTACATGCTATGTTCCGTAATTAATTATGTAAGTTACATGTTATACTATGTAATTTTTATGTAAGTTATGTGTTATTTTATACAATTTTTTATGTAACTCATATGCTATTTTATGCAATTTGTTATGTTAAGTTATGTTCTACCTTAAGTAATATGTTTGTATGATTTTGTTTTATGTTATTTATTTTATGTAAATCATACTGCAAGTTCCCTTAGGTTTAGGTACTCCATGAGGGTTGAAATGATACATAATCGAATGATCTTTAGAATAGAAAAAAATCGTTATAGGTTGAAATGATAAACCCCAACAGTTTTTATTGATTTTGAAAATTTAAGATTGCGGGTTGAAATGATATATACCTGTAAATTTTAAATTATTGCGGATTGAAATGATAAATATCCGTATCACTTGACCCTAGGATAGAAAACTATATATGGACACCGGCGATCTGTTTTTAAACTGGTTTCTGGAATTTTGAAAAGATGTGTTTGGATTAGATAAAGGAAAATGATTTTTTTAATTTAATATAAAGATTTTATTTTTAAACATATATGTAAAATTTAGATTTTAAAATTATTTGCTTAAGAATTCTAAATTTATAAGTTAGTTTTAAAATGTAATTTTAAGGTTTTACTTATAACTTTATTTACTTTTTTTCATTTATAAGATTTAATTTTAAAAAAATTAATAAAAATAAAATATATTATGTTTAAAATGTTAATTAATATATTTATTTTAATATATAAACTATTTTAATATATAAACTATTTCAATCTGTAGCCTATTTTAATATATATAAATTATTTCTAATATATAAACATTTCAATCTATAAACCTACTTTTAAAATATAAACTATTTTTAATGTATAACTATTCCAATATCTAAACTACTTTCAATATTCAAAATGTTTAAAGTTGGAACTGTTATGATTTAGGTTTAATTGATTTAAAATGCAAATATTCTGATATGATGGTTTAACCTATTTTGTAGTTATAATTTCGAAAATGAATATGATTTCAAAAGTGATATGATTTTGAAGTGAATATGATTTCAAAGTGATTATTTTAAAGTGAATATGATATTTTGATATTAATTATGAACTTGTTTAGGAAATGTAAAAGAACCATCCGATGTGAAATACACATTATTGTTAAGGAGACCGGGATCAGATATTGTCATACTCTCTGCCAATACCGATAACCACTTTAACAACTGTGTACGTGGTGAAAATTCCGGAAATGAAGTAGGATGTTTTGGTGAACGATTCTGTATGAAGTATTTATGTGACCCTGACTCCCGTGAATCAACATGATATGGCTAAAATAGGAGCAATGCCGGGACAAGTGTAACGACCCAGAATTTTAATTTATTAAAATTTGAATATTTAATTAATTTTAAATATTAATAAGTGAATTTATAAGTCGAATAAATTTTATTTCGAATAATTGGATTTAATTGGATAATTAAATCAATAATTTAATATGTTAAATTATGGAAATAATTGAAAATAGAGTTAAATATGATTGAAAATGATTTGTAAAATTTTATTTTATCATATTGGAGTTAGAATGATGTTTTAGAACTTTTAAAATCGAATTTAGAGTTAATTTGTGAAAATTGAATATTTTAATATTTAAATCGACTAGTGAAAATAGTCAATTTTTGAACAGTCTCAGAATTGAACGAAACCAGTTCCATTGGATCCGTAATAGTTAGTTATTACCGGATTTCAATTTTCGTAGCAATCAGAGTTGTCGTTTGATTGTGGCAGCTCGAAACGCATCGAATTATTTTTAATATTAATTTAGCGAGTTAAAATAGCCATTTTTCAAAAAGTCTCGGATTTCGACGAAACTAGTTACATCGGATCCGTAATGTGATATTATTGTAAGGTTTCAAATTTCGTGTCAATTGGATTTACCGTTTGTCCGGTACAAATTAAAACGCCTAGAAAATCGTTTAAATCCGTTTAATTTAAATTGAACGCTTATTGCCATAACTCGCACAGATGTCCGAATTAGCTTTCGAAACATGTTCCATTGTGTCCGGAACGTGGGGTAAACCCTAGAAACGCTGGTTACGGCGCGTGAATCGGAGTTTTGAAAATCAAAATGAATAGTGTTCGATTTTTCCTATAAATAAACCAACAACCCTCATAAATTAAAAAAAAAAAGAAATTAGGTTTTATAAAACCCTAGCCGCCAGTTCAAACGATTAATGGCCGAAATTGTCTCAACTTCCCCCCTCAATCTCTCCCAATCTACAAACATTCACGCGAAATCACCAACTAAGAAGTTGTAGAGAATGGAGAAACGAGTAAATCTATACGGTGATGATCAACAATGGAGCATCAGAGGGGGAGCAAGAGGGGGCCGACACTAGCTACTTGCGAACGGTTTTCCATGCTGTAGGGGGGGCCGAGTTGGCCTGTGCTCTGGCCGAACGTGGAGGGAGGTGAGGGCTTCGAGATGGAGTATCTTGATCGTGTTCATGTCGCTCGAATTGGAAGCAAAAATTAACCCTAATTTGTATGAGTGTGTTCGGCCGTGCTTATTATCACCTGGAGATATGCGTGAGTTGGGAAGAAGGGGTGTGCGGCCTGGATAGCTTGGGGGTGAGATCGTGTGGCTCAGAATTGATGAAGGTTAAAATAATATATAAATGTTGTAAATATTATGAATATAAATCGTTTAAAACTTCATAAAATCATAATTTTTTCATACGAGGTCGAAAACGCGCGAAACCAGTTGCATTGGAATTGTATGGACGAGCACTACGCGATGGAATTGGATTGGAGTCGTTTGGAGTTAGTGAGAATTTTGGGTAAAATTAAACGTCCGTTTAATTTTATTCGAAATAAATCGCTAAAACGAAATAGAAATCAAGGTGAGAACTTCTCACTCAATCGAATCAGTTTCGATTTTATTTTAAATAGTTAGATTTAAAATATTTGAATGCATGTTTGAATGATGATTGTTATCTATTGATTGTTAAAATAGACATTATGCGCCGTTAGTAAGCGGATGTTATTTATTAAAAACATATACCGCGAATATTTCATAAACAGTGAAATTGGTATTATATATAATAGCAATATATATATATTGGCATATGTATATATTGCAGTTGTTGATTTCCTGCATTTTTTTAGCAGATGAGACCCTATTGCGCCGTCTATTAAGCGGATAATATTTTAAATCCCATATACCCGATAATTCCGTACTGGAGCGGAATTGGTATTGTGCTAATGTTTTTGGATGCAGGAAAACAGGTTGGAGGGATCCAACTGGATTCCTCAACAGTATTTATTTGAATTCAGATATTTTGATATTTGATGGATTATCATATCGATATATGATATCGTTGTTGTCGTGATTGACTATTTGGTATGTAGCATCATTGGACCAAATTTTGGAATTTTAAAATGATTTTTAAAGTGATTTTTGAAAGTATACGTTTATAAAATATTTTTGGAACTGATCCATTTAAAAAAAAATAAACGTTATAATTTTAATGTTATAAAAATTATGATGTTTTTGAGAAATATAGTTAAAGGTTGATTTTTGAAAATATGAGATTAATGATTTTATAAAAGAACTTAAATCGGGATTAATTGAATTTATTATAAAAAGTTTAAAAATAGGATTTATAAAATTAAATTATTTTATAAAACAAAATGATGAAATTATAAAGGAGTTTAAAGACGTTTTAAAATAATAGTATAAATTGAAATTATAAAGGATTTATAAATTGATAATTTATAAATAAAAATATTTGAGTTATAAAACGAGTTTTTATAAGTGTTAGAATGAATTGTGAATGAATTTCATAAATGAATGAAATTTATAGAATTATAAACGGTGAAGTTATAAATGGAATTTTATAAGCAGTAAATTTATAAAATTCATAAAGTTATTAAAAGAATAGATTTGGATAAATAATTGAATCTTATAAGTTATAAGATTTATAATTATGAAGTTTAAAGGAACGATTTTGTAAACAAATAAATTATAAGTATTTGACTTATAATATGAACCTTTAGTTTATAATTGAGTTATAAATCGAATAGGTTAATAAAGAGATTTATAAAAGGAAGTTGTTATAAAATAAATAGAAATGGAGTTTATAAACGTTGTTTTATAAATTCGCAAACGACTTATTTTGATAAGTAAATTGTTGAAACTTAGTAATGGAGTTATATTCACGTTTTTAACTGTGAATAATCCTTTGAAATAAAATGAATAAAAGGATGAAATTTGTTAACATAGTATATTCACGTTTTTGAATAGTGAATAATATGTTAAAGAAATTGTTTTGAATGTAATGTTTTAAATAGACTTAAAAAAGTTAACGATGTTTTAATTGGGTTGAGATTCGAAACCATAGATTTCAACATTGATTGTTGAAATAGACGTTTTCGAGAAATAGAAGGAAATGGTGGACTATAACACTGTTGTTATAGTAAATGATTTCCGAAAGGAAATGTTTTGCATAGTATTGGGATTTATATATCTATTTTAATTTTGAATCCCTATACTAGTGATCTTGGGTTGTCGTAACGATGTTTTACGTAACATTCGTTTTGGCCCAAATAAATATGTTTAAGAGAATGATTTCCTTAAAGAATGAAATATATACTTAATCTCGATTTAAGTATATTGAATATTTTCTAAGTATTGAAAATAAATAAATTTTGTGAATTACTTATGAATAAATAAGTATGGAAATGTTTTCTAATATTTCATTGAATATTATGAGAATTTATCTTTTTGAAGATAAATTGAAATGGATAATTGAAATCGTATATACATGGATATTGTGAAATATAAATTCACTATGGAATTTATGAATGAAAAGGAGAATTTATTTAAAAATAAATATTGATTTATTTTTGAAGTGTGAAATTTTATATCTAGTAAAGATATTTCTGGAAAATAAATAATTTGGAAAATTATTTGGAATCTGGTGATGTGTGCATATCCATTGATAGTTCAATAACTGACTATCAATATTTACCTTTGAAAGGTATTTATTGTGATTTGCTGAATTTGAATGCTACACTTATTTTTAAATTATTGCGCTCTTTATTCGGATTACCCATTCCGAATAGTGATACGACGTAATGGATAACATTGATGACCGGTGTTGAAGACCGGATATTTGCGAAAGCGATAGGATGACCTATCGATTGTCTCTGCACTGGGTAGCTCCTGGTATAGAGATTCCCTAAGTGATGGGAAATCCAAACGTGATTGTGAATACCCGGATTGCAAGGGCTTCGTGAGAAGTGCCTTCGGTTTTGTTCGAGCCCGGAACAGACTTGTATGGATTGTATGTCTGACGTTACAAATTGAGATATAAAGCAGATTTCTTTCAAATATATTTCTGTTGGTGGCGGAGAATTTATTCTTTTAGCTTAACACCCTTCTCTGAGACGTACGAGCTCAGAGGTTATGTAGTTGAATGTTATCAGCGATATATTCCCAATTTGGTAATGTGACATGCTGAGTGTTGCTGTGAAATGATCATTGTGTTGATTATTTGTGATAGGATCATTTATTTGATCGTCTATCTGGTGATCATTTCTATGATCATTTGTTGACCCAAAGCATGGCTTTTGTATAAAGTATGTTTTTGTGGACGTGACTTCGTCGAGCCTCACACCTCGGGAATGGTCAAAACAGGAAAGATGCGGCAAGGTTATGAGGGGTAGCGCCCTTTAGGATATGTGCATTTCCTTCTGGAAAAGGGTGGTATCATGGTATGGAGCCCAGATACTTACTCATGTTGAAAACACTTTATGATTGTGTGAATTGATTGCGAGCGCTCGGTGAAAGGTCCCAAAGGACCGGGGGATGGCATATTCGGTCAGTTGTTACTCAGTTAGGGGTAACCCGGCCTTGTGTTGGTAGAGATCCGGTTTGGTTCTCGGGGATGTCCATCCATAGGCGTTCTCATGTGGCAATGGGAAGTTCCTTAGCCTGATCATTCGTTGGAAATCCAAAGAAACAATACGAGACTTGTACGGTTTTAGTTGTATAACCTGCCATGGAATGTGGCGGTAACCTGCTATTGAACATGGTAGCTATAGTAGGCATAAGTGCGGAATGTCTATGCTGGCTAAGATTTATATTCTACTTTCGAAATGAATTTTTCCTACACTATGCACTAGTAATAATATCAAATGTTCTTTTAAATGCGTATCAAGCATCTTTGACTATCATAAGGAGAAATCTCCTCCGATTCTGCGTTTGCATTGTGTGTATGTGCGGGAGGCCTTATGGTAGTCTCATTTTTAAAAAAAAGCATTGCGAATTGACTTTAAAAATATTCCTCTATTTTGATTTTAAAGATAAATAAACTGTTTTGAGTTCTCACACCAGTCACATGACTGACTCGGAGTTTATTGTTTTCCTTCCTAAACTCTGGGTGCCCACCAATTTCCACACGGGCAGTCAAGAGTTAGGTTTATCAGGATATTCTGGAGTTGCTGGAGGCAAGCTGGATGGCATGGCGTATTACTAGTATACAGTATTTCTTTTTCCGCTGCACTGTTTGTTGTTGTTTGTTGTACACTCTGATGATATGATGTAATGATGTAATGTAATGTAATAACTGATATAGTTCTTTGTTTAAAGATTATTCATTTATCTATTATATGTTGTTCCGCTGCGAATTGTGAGATTCTGTTGTTGTTCTGTTGTTTTCTGTTCCGTTCTATTTTCTACTTTTTCTTTCCTCTCTATTTTTCCATCTCTTATCTCTTCTTCTATCCTTTTTCTTTTTCTTAAAACCCTAAGTGTTCGGTTTTCCGTCGTTCGATTGCTCGGCAGTTGATAAAGTGAGTATCGATGTTGAATTTTCGGAAGTCGAAGAATCGGGTCCTCACAACAAGTGAGGTCATTCCTCCTATCGGGCACATTTATTCGATACTATATTCTGACTTTGTGATTGATTTGGTGGCCACCCTTGATTTTGATTGTGGAAGTGTGTTCCGAGGTGGGCGGTAGTAGCTACTATGCATTACCACCAGTTCGGGAGTGCAATTGGTGTATCTACCCTGGCATTGCCTCGAGTGCCATGTTCACATGCCCAATCGCGCCTGCTACGAGTTTGTTTTGTGTCGTACCTATGGAGTGCTCCCTGATAGCCCACCTGCGGGTGGAGTTTACAGTATTTGTATAGACTACGGTTATATAAAAATGTGTTAAGAGGGACATGGGTAACGCCTTAATGCTATTTTAATATTTTACTTTACTGTAGACATAATTTATGTAGCGTATTGTATTATGTATGTAGATAGTTCCATGAATCCTTAAAGGATGGAAATCCCAAACATTCTCTAAGTTATTACATTTCATTTGGACATTTCACTTGAGTTGGTTTACTTGCATAAGATTGTTAGTCCTGACTCGAATGTTTTGTTTTTTGCTTTATGCTCGGGTCAGCCTGCGTATTACAGCATTTAAGACTCAGCTGTGGAGCTTGGAGCTTTGCTTGGAGATATATCTTTAATCTATTTAGCTTTTTAGTTATCTCGCTTATTTTAATTATTTTCAATTGTTTATTTTCAGATTTGTCATATGCTTATGTATTAGAGACTTCTTTGCATTTGGACTTAGCTTATATTTGGTTTTAGACTCTAATGTTCTTATAGTTGCTTCATAAGCTACTATTTATCTATTACGTTGCTTATTGTTGTATTACTCTGTTTCAGTGATTCTATGATTGATTTATTTACTGTATATGCGAAGTTTTGCCAAATATAAATAACAATTGTTATTTTGAGCAATTCAACTTTGACATGTGTGTATTATTATCGATTTTAATGGTTCAAAATGGCGGGTCGTTACAACCAAACCAAGAAGAGGCTGGCCACCATTAAGAGAAAGCAAGAGAAGCTAAAATCAAGAGGAAGAAAGCTTAATCAATCTAATTCAAGAAACAAATCTCAAACTCCTTACTCAAAAGCTAAAGGTGAATAATATGTTACATCTCATATTTTCTTATTTTTGATTAAGGTTGAGATCTAAAGTTATTTTGCAAATGATTTGCCATGTTTTGATTGTTTAAATATAGATATAAGCTTGTTGATGATTTATGCTATTTCATATATATTTTATGATAAGGTTTAACTTGAAAAATAATCAAATTATATCCAAATGCCGTGCGATTTTGTTATAAGGTCAGAAATATTATTTTAGGGTTGGGTTTTAAGTTTCATAATTTTCTGAATTAATTTGGATTTATCATGAATTTTCTAGTAAAGAAAATAGTTAATTGGGTTTAAAATTAATTAAAGTTATTTTATATTAGATTTGGATCAGAAATTTATGTATGTTGGAAAACATATTAAAATTAATTTGTGGGAATTTTTGGAGAATTTTTCTAAATGTTTAATATGCTTGTAAAATTATTTAAGGTATGGGACATAAATGTTTTATATGTTTATAAAAGGAGAAGGGGCAATTTATAATGGTTTTAAAATATTAATCTCTGAATTTTAGCAGCATTTTTAGAAAATATTTTGAAAAAGTATTGGCAACCAATCATATGTTGACAAACAAAGCAGGTTTGTTGAAAAGAAATAGTTTTTAAAAAAATCAGTTTTATAAGGTTTTTAATGTTTCGCCACTTTCTGCAGCCACCTTTCAACCATATACTTCTGCCTCCACCTTAGTCGAAACCAATACATAGAGTATAAAGAACTTGGTACGTAGTGGATTGGAGATAGGCGAAAGGTATAAAGTCGAAAAATGGATTTCAAAGGGGCCGAGATCTTGTTTTGCTTTCAAAAGAAAATGTCGCTTGCTTTGCTTTCGAAAAGAATGCTTTCGAAAAGAATTCTTTTGAATGAGATAACTTTCGAATTAGTTAAGTGTTTTAAAAGAAAAGAGCTTCCGAAAGAGGTTGTCGCCTGTGTTTTAAGAAGATGCTTTCAAAGGGGTCGAAACCCCTGTTGACGCATTCTACCTTTCGAAGCAATGCCTTTGAAATGTTTCTTTCATTTTGAACCCTAAGCGTTTCTCTAGTGCTTTTGAAGGGGTTGGTTTCGGCACTATTTACTTCCTTTATTTAGGAAATTGCCGAACTTGATATACAACCAATTATGAATCGCAGTAAATCTCCATAGCAATAATTCTCAAGCTCTGGCGAGTCTTAGTCCGACAAGTAAAGCTTCATATTTGTCCTCGTTATTGGTGCACAGACATCAAACTTCAAAGCAAAACATAAGGATCAACCTTCTGGGGTTTCAAGTACAACTCCAACCCCTGAGCAGCGGTCGTTTGATGCACCGTCTGTGTATAGCTTCCATTTGTATTTGGAAGATTCACTAGTTTTGGGAAAATCCTCTAGGATAGTAAATTCAGCAATGAAGTCCGCCAGAACTTATCCTTGGATGGTCCTTCTTGGTGTATAAGCAATATGAAACTGACTCAACTCGATGTTCCACTTAAGTAACCCACCAAATGTCTCAGGCCGCATAAGGATCTATCGTAACTGCTGGTCGGTGTAGGCTGTGATTGAATGGGCCTGAAAGTAAGGATGGAGCTTTCTCGAGGCAATGACAAGATAGTAAGCCAGCTTCTCCAACTTCGGATAGTTGCTCTCTGCATCGATCAATTGGTTGCCAATGTAATAGACCGATAGTTGTATCCGATCCTCCTCCCAAATTAATGCAGTACTGATTGCGTTTTCTGAAATTGCCAGATAGATGTATAATCTCTCGTGATTAATTGGCGTTGACAGAATATGTGATGCAGCTAGGTGTTGAACCAGTGCTCGGAATGCGCCATCACACTCCATGGTCCATTCAAAGTTCTACTTTCCTTTCCTGATCAGATTGAAGAAGGGAATGCATTTTTCGATGGATTTGGAGACGAATCTGCTCAATGCTGCTACCTTCTCGTTGAGGCTTTGTACTTGCTTTATAGTTCTGGGAGTCTCGAGATTCCAAATCACCCAGATCTTTTTAGGATTGGCTTTAATTCCTCAAGCATTGACATTGAATCCAAGGAACTTTCTGAACACGACCATAAAGTGACACTTCAACGGGTTGAGCTTCATTCCATACTCTCGGAGTATGTTGAACATTGTTTCCAGGTATTTGACATGATTCATGGGAGCTGCGACTTTACAAGCATATCATCCACGTACTCCTCTATATTTTTCCCAATCTGGTTGCCGAACACCGGTTGACTAGCCATTGATAAGTTTCTCTAGCATTCTTGTGTCCGAACGACATCAATTTATAGCAATAGATTCCCAGATCAGTGACAAAGCTGGTGTGCTCTTGATCGAGTAGGTGCATCGGTATCTGATTGTAGCCGGAGTATGCATCCATAAAGGATAAGAGCTCATGTCCGGCCGTTTAATCTATAAGCTAATCAATTCAGGGAAGCAGAAAACTATCCTTGGGGCATGGTTTATCTAAATATGAGTAGTCCACATAAGTCCTCCACTTCCCATTGGATTTTCTGACAAGTACTGGGTTGGATACCCACTCTGGATATAACGCATCTTGGATGAACCCATTCGTCTTGAGTTTGTGCACCTCTTCTTTCAGAGCAGCAGATCTCTTTGGATCCATACCATGCCTTTTCTATTTGACCGGGACATGCCGTGGATCAATATTCAATGTATGGCTCGCGATGTCCAATGAGATCCCACACATGTCTGAGTGCGTCCAGGCAAACATGTCTGAGTGCGTCCAGGCAAACACGTCGAGGTTTGCCCAGAGAAATTCAACCAATTCCTCTTTCATCTGTTGGCTTAGCTGAGACCCGACCTTTATCATTCTAGAGTCGTCGTCATCATTGATCGGAACATCGATCATTAGCTCTGCCAAGGAAGCCTGACTATCTTTGACTTCCTCTTCATTATCCTCATCTCATGGATCTATATCCTTTAGGAACTAGTTGTGGCGCCTGGGCCTAGGTCCAGGAGTTAGCTGTCAATTGTCGGTAAAACGGACGTAGAAAGATTCCTCCACGTCCTTGCCCTTCTCTTTTTGCTGCACGTCCCATGGCTCAGCAACATAACTGGTGAGTCCAACCGCCTGATCTCCCTGAACAACTCCAACCATGTCGTTAGTAGGGAACTTAAGAGTTAAACACTAAGGGGCAATAGCTGCTCTGAATTCAAACAGGGCTGGTCGGCCCAAGAAAGCATTATGTGGTGAATTGATATCCAACACAATGAACTGTAACATCCGGACTCTCCGACGTTCTTCAATTCCCAATTCGATCGGTAATTCCACCATCCCAGTAGGTATAGTTGCACTTCCATTGAAGCCATATATACGAGACGGACACAGCTACAAGTCCTTTGCTTCTATTTTCATTTGATGTGCGCTTTCTTGAAAAGAATATTCATGGAGCTACCACTGTCCACTAAGATCCTCTTCACCAGAGCAGGACCTATTTGAGCTGATATGACTAGTGGATCAATGATGGGGGCTTCGACTCTATCGGCATCCCTATCTCATAAAACGATGTCGTCTATCATCGTATTTTGTTGTTTAGCTGGAGCCCCACTGTCAAGGCTACTGCAACATTCGAAGCTCGCATGCCTAACTGGGATAGCATATGACTCCATTTTCTTCTAGCCCCAGTCAGCTGGATGAGGACCACCACTTACCGTGTTAATAACTACCTCCCACCCGTATGCGCGGGTTCCTCTAGTCTAGCCTAATTCTGTACTTGATTCTGATTCGATGGGCCCACACCTCTAGCCCGCGGCGCTCGGACAAATTTTTCCAACTTCCTCTCACCGATTAGCTTCTCAATAATGTCCTATAAATGGTGACATTCATTAGTATTATGACCATAGCAATCATGGAACATGCATAATTTTCCAGATTGAATTTGCTTTTCGGACGACTGCTTTGGAGCAGGCTTCTTATGTTGGCAAGTATTACAGGTCTGCAAGTACACATTCTCTAGGGATGTATTTAAAGGAGTATAGGTGTCAAACATGCGAGCCCTATGTCGCGGTCCGTGATTTTGATCTTGCTTCTAATATACAAACTATTTCAATCTATAACCTATTTTTAAAATATATAAATTTTTTGTAATAGATAAACTATTTCAATCTATAACCTATTTTTAAAGTATAAACTATTTTTAACGTATAACTATTCCATTATATAAACTACTTTCAATATTCAAAATGTTTAAAGTTGCAACCATTATGATTAAGATTTAATTGATCTAAAATGCAAATATTCTGATATGATGGTTTAACCTATATTGTAGCTATGATTTTGAAAATGAATATGATTTTGAAAGTGATATGATTTTGAAGTGAATATGATTTCGAAAATGATATTATTTTGAAGTGAATATGATATTTTGATATTAATTATGAACTAGGTTTGGAAATGTAAAAGAACCATCCGATGTGAAATAAGCATTTGGTTGTTAAGGACACCGGGATCGAATATTGTCATACTCTCTGCCTATACTGAAAACCACTTTAACAACTGTGTACGTGGTGGAGATTCCAGAAATGAAGTAGGATGGTTTGGCGAACGATTCTGTATGAAGTATTTACGTGACCCTAACTCCTGTGAGTCAGCATGATGTGGCTAAAACGGTAGCTATATCGGGCCAAGTGAGATCATTCCTCCTATCGGGTACATTTCTTCGATACTATTTCTGACTTTGTGATTGATTTGGTGGCCACCCTCGATTTTGATTATGGGAGTGTGTTCTGAGGTGGGCGGTAGTAGCTGCTATGCGTTACCACCAACCCGGGAGTGCAATTGGTATATCTACCTTGGCATTGCCTCGAGTGTCGTGTTCACATGCCATATCGCGCCTTCTACGAGTTTTTTTTGTATCGTTCCTATGGAGTGCTCCTTGATAGCCCACATGTGGGTGGAGTTTACAGCATCTGTATAGACTATGACATTATATAAAAATGTGTTAAGGTAGATATGGGTAACACCTTAACGCTATTTTAATATTTTACTTTACTATAGACATTATTTATGTTGCGTATTGTATTACTGTAGATAGTTCAACGGATCCTTAAAGGATGAAAATCCCAAACATTCATTAAATTAATGAATTTCATTTGGACATTTCACTTGAGTTGGTTTACTTGCATAAGATTGTTAATCCTGACTCGAGTGTTTTGTGTTTTGCTTTGTGCATGGGGTCAGCCTGAGTATTACAACATTTGAGACTCACCATTGGAGCTTGGAGCTTTTCTTGGAGATCTATCTTTAATCTATTCAGCTTTTCAGTTATCTCGGTTATTTTAATTATTTCTAGTTGTTTATGTTCAGACTTGTCATTTGCTTATGTATTAGAGATTTCTTTGCATTTGGACTTAAGTTGGATTTGGATTTAGACTCTGATGTTTCTGTTGTAGCTTTATGAGCTACTATTTATCTATTCCACTGCCTATTGTTGTATTACTCTGTGTATGTGATTCTATGATTGACTTATTTACTATATATGCTAAGTTTTTCCAAATATAAATAACAATTTTTCATTTTGAGTAATTCAAGTTTGACATGCGTGGATTATTGTTGATTTTAATGGTTCAAAATGGTGGATCGTTACAACTAAACCAAGAAGAGGCCGACCACTATTAGGAGAAAGCAAGAGAAGCGGAAATCAAGAGGAAAAAACTTAATCAATCTAATTCAAGAAAAAAACCCCAAACTCTTAATCACAAGCTAAAGGTGAATAATAGGTTACTTCTCATATTTTCGGTTATGATTTAGATCCGAAATTATTTTGCAAATGATTTGCCATGTTTTGATTGTTTAAATATAGATATATGCTTGTTGATGATTAATGCTATTTCATATATATTGTATGATAAGGTTTAACTTGAAAAACTAATCAAATGATATCCAAATGCCTTGCAATTTTTTATAAGGTCAGAAATATTATTTTAGGGTTGGGTTTCAAGTTTCATAATTTTCTGAATTAATGTGGATTTATCATGAATTTTCCAGTGAAGAAAATGGTTAATTGGGTTTAAAATTAATTACAGTTATTTTATATTGGTTTTGGATCCGAAATTTATATATGTTTGGAAACATATCAAATTAATTTATGGGAATTTTTGGAGAATTTTCCTAATTGTTTTAATAAGCATGTAAAATTATTTAAGGTATGGCACTTAAATGTTTTATATGTTTATAAAAGGAGAAGAGGCAATTTGTAGATGTTTTAAATTATTAATCACTGAAATTTGGCAGCATTTTTATAAAAGATTTTGGAAGAGTATTGGCAACCAACCATATGTTGGCAAACAAAGCAGGTTAGCTGAAAAGAAATTGTTTTTTAAAACTAAAAATCAGTTTTATAAGGTTTTCAATGTTTTACCACTTTCGGAAGCCACTTTTCAACCATATTCTTCTGCCTCCACCTTAGTCGAAACCAAAAGGTATAAAGAACTTGGTATATAGTGGATTGGAGATAGACGAAAGGTATAGAGTCGAAATATGGCTTTCAAAGGGGTCGAGACCTTGTTTTTCTTTCAAAGGAAAATGCCGCGCGTTTTGCTTTCAAAAAGAATGCTTTCGAATGAGATAGATTTCGAATTACTCAAGTGTTTTAAAAGAAAAGAGCTTTTGAAAGAGATTATCGCCCTTGTTTTAATAAAATGCTTTCAGAAGGGTCGAAACCCTTGTTGATGCATTCTACCTTTTGAAGCAATGCCTTTGGAATGGTTCTTTCTTTTTGAACCCTAACCGCTTCTCTAATGCTTTTGAAGGGGTTGGTTTCCACACCATCCACTTCTTTTACTTAGAAAATTGCTTTCGGAAGAGTTACTTTCAACTTAGTTCTTTTAAGGCCCTTTTCGAGATTTTGAAATTTAAACTGAAAGGTTACAAAAGGAATGGTTTTAAAAGGTTTCAAAAGGTTTTTCCATATGTTTTTACTTGAATCTAATGCTTTTGAAAGGTTTGATTTATGTAAAGGACTTAATGCTTTCGAAAGATATATGATAAAGGTTTCGAAGGGGTTATTCTTCAATGTTTTCAATAGTTTACCTCAGTGCTTTAATGGAAGGTTTCCAATGTTTTCGAAAGGCATATTTAAAGTGTTTTGAAAGAGAATGTGTAGAGTTTTATAATGGTTTCGAAAGGACACTTTCAATGTTTTCGAAAGGTCTATGGTAAGTGGTTTTGAAAGATATGGTTTGGCCTTATGGCATAATATTATAAAGTAAAGTAATTTACTTATATCGAAAAGGGTGCTTTCGATGGTTTCAAAAGGGGTACTTTCAAAGGATTTGAAAGAGATTGTTTAAAGGTTGTAAACAAAGATTTTGAATGTCTTCATCAACAATATTTTGTGCAAAGTATATATAAATGGCAAAGTGATTTGAGTAAAGCATAGAGCATATTTTCCTTGTTTAAGTATGATTGATAGGGTTAAATCAATTTGAAAGAAATATTTTTCAAGGAAAATTTGACGTGGTAATTAACCTTAAGTAAATGACTTGGATATTATAATACCAGATGGGACTGGTATAGGGATATGCCCTATACATTAGCTATAATCCCTAGCTAATTTAGTCCAAAATCACAATGTGTAGGGCTTGTCATAGGTAGGCTAAAATGATGTTACACACAAAAAGGAATATATAGATTAAAGATAGGTTATTGGTAAGCTTACAAAACCATTAGGATTAGTTGATCCTGGGAGAAGTAAGTTAGAAACAGATCATCCAGAAGTATGTCTAACAGAAGTTAAACTTTTTATTATGTCCGGCAAGCCCGAGTCATCCAAATGTTAGTAGTTTGACAAACAAAACTATATTGTTCGGACAGATAGTTCATTTATTACCTGATTTGTATGCATTTATGATTTGTTATTATTGCTTTAACCAGTTTGGTTGTAGGATTTCGATTTGCAAAAGATATGTTTTAAAGGGAATATTAGTTAAGGGAAACCCCTTCCGCTAAGCTGCGTGGTCTCACTTAACATCAGCAAATTGAGATGTATAGTATATAATTCACACAAGGTTATTGTCTGACTCGAAGTTTATGTTTTTCCCCTTAAACTCTTGGGTGCTCAAAATATGATTTGAGCAGGTTGAGAGTTGAGGATTACAGGTTTTAGTAGGTGGAAGAATAAAGCTTTCGAAGATGTGCATGAGGCATGGATAGCTATTTAGGAGTTGTTTTTCTATTTCTGTTGTGATGTATTAAGACTGTTATGTCTATTTAGTACTCCGATCATCCAACGAGACATCTTCATATGTCGCTCTTAGCGTATTTTGTAATAATTTAATCAAAACTTATGAAATGTCTGGAATAATGTAATGGAATATGAAACGTGTTTTAAAATTTAATCATTAAAGTTTCTTTTTTTAGAATATGTGATTTTGTTTCATACTCATGTGTTTCTGATATTATGGTTACCATTAACATTACCATATCTTATCACTGGAAGTTAATACAATAGACAACTATAGCATCTAGTAGCGCTTAGCTTCGGGCCTCAAGATAGGGAATGTTATACACAGCCTAGGTCTCAAGTGATCCACTGCATTAAAGGAAGAAGTGGATAAGCTGTTGGACCACGACTTTATCCATGATGTTACATATCCTAAGTGGGTACAAACCCCATGTTGGTCCAGAAACCGAATAGGAAATAGCAAACTTGCACTGACTTCTCAGACTTGAACAAAACCTGCCCGAAGGATAGCTTTCCATTGCCCAGGATCGATCAGCTTGTTGATGAAACCACGAACATGAAGTATTCACATTTATGGATGCCTACCTAGGGTACAATCAAATTATGATGAATGAACTAGATCGGGAGAACTCATGCTTCATCACAGACTTGGGACTATGTTGCTATTGCGTAATGTCATTCGGTCTGAAGAATGCTAGAGCTACTTACCAGAGACTGTTAAATATAATATTCCAGAACCAGATCGTATGAACGATGGAAGTATACGTTGATGACATGCTTGTAAAGTCGCGAGTGTCCGAAAACCGTCTAGATGATCTCTCGAAGATATTTGAACCCTCTCAAATGTTTATTTGGGGTTGCTTTTGGAAAATTTCTTGGTTTTATTATGAATGCAAGGGGCATTTAGGTCAATCCGAAGCAGATTGATGCCTTACAGAACGTTAGCGACCCGACGACGAAGAAGGAGTTACAATGCTTAAATGGAAAGATTGCAACATTTAATCGATTTATCTCTAGAGTGATGGATAAGTGCATACAGTTCTTTGATGTATTAAAGAAGGGTAAGAAGAACTTTGAGTGGAATCAAGACAACCAAAATGCTTTTGTAGAATTACATGATATATGGAGAACCAACATTTCTACCTGAACTGGTGGATGGGGAGCACTTATTCATTACCTAACGGTGTCTGCCCATGCATTAAGCACAGCGCTTGTACGTGAGGAAGTAGGTTCAACGGCCCGTCTACTACATTAGCAAGCGATTCACCGAGGCTGAGCAGAACTACTCTAAGTTGGAAAAGCTGGCATATTTCTTGCTAATAGCATCTGGGAAACTGTGATCGTATTTCCATGCTTACCCGATCAAAGTGCAGACATGTCAACCCTTAAAATAGATACTGCATCGACCCTAGACCTCGGGGTAACTCCTAAACGGGAATATCGAGTTGAGCTATTACGATGTGACTTAACATCCTCGAAGAGCGATAAACAGACAGACGCTGCCTAACTTCATCATCGAGTTCACTATTTGGGATGATGAGGAGGATGACATGACAGTTACAATTTCCCAGTGGAAATTGTTCATTGATGGCGTGTCAAAGAATTTTGCTAAGGAGCGAGAGTCGTGCTTGAAACTCCCGAAGGATGGCCAGTTTTCTATGCTCTGAAGTTGAAATTTATTGCCATTAACAATGAGGTAGAATACAAGGTGTTGATAGTAGAATGAAGATTGCAAAGGAACTGGGAATAAAGAATCTACATATCTATAGCGATTCCCTACTAGTTGTCTGCCAAGTTAGAGGGGAATACCAAGCTAAGGGCATGAAGCTTTTCCCTTGTCGAAAGCTTCGGAGTTGCTTAATGAAAATGAACACTACAGAGGAAGTGTTGCTGCTCCTAACATAGATAAAATGGATGTTGATTGGGCTATAGAGACTATGGAGGAGGTAGAGTTGTGGATAATCCCAATAAACGATTACTTACTTTGGGGAATACTCCTCGAACATAGAAACGTGCAAATGAAGCTCCTTCGAAAGGCACCATGATTCGTATGCAAGATAGAGTGCTATACATGAGAGGATGTCTTCTCCCTTGCTTAAGTATGTAACCAAAGATGAAGCCTGGAAGATTCTCATGGAAATTCATGAAGGGAGTTGCGGGGATCACATCGAGCGACAAGCGTTAACCAAGAAAGTGCTCCGTTACGGATACCTATGGCTGATGCTAAGTAGGGATATAGCGGATTATACAAAGCGATGTAGCATGTGCCAGAGATTCTCGAAGATTCTAAGAACCCTATCGATAGAGCTTATGCAGATGATTCGTCCATGGCCATTCGCGATCTGAGGAATCAACATTATTGGTGTGCTGCCAATGGCAAAAGGAGGAGCCAAATACGCTATCGTTGCAGTTGATTATATTATGAAATGGGCTAAAGTGAAACCACTTACCATGATCACTACTAAAAGTGCAATTAATTTTGTAATGAAAAATGTTATATGTAAGTTTGGAGGGCTTCAGAAGAATACCGCGAACAACGCGACTCAATTCGAGAGTGCTAAGTTTAAATATTTCTACATGCGCTACCGGATTGAGAAGGTCTTCTTTCCGATAGCGCACCCGTAGGCGAATAGACAAATGGAAGCAGTGAAAAAAATCGTCAAATCCACCATAAAGAAGCGATTGACGAGAGCTAAAGGCAATTGAGTGGATGAGCTTCCACTAGCATTATGGGCTTATCAGACAACACATAAATCTAAAACCGGGCACTCGTCATTAACCTTGGCATATGGTTCAGAAGCTATGGTCCCAATGGAACTGAAGTCCCCTTTCATCATAGAAGACACTTTAATCAGAGAGAAAATGGGCGGCTACTACCCGAATCCCTTGATCAAATCAATGAGAAGTGGAAAGAAGTTGAACTAAGGGTTGCTTCTCACTAGAAGAGAGCGGCAAGACACTTCAGTGTAAAAGTCCACAATCGCACCTTCGAAATAGAGGACCTTATCTTAAAATGAGTTATCCTGGGAACATGAGTGCTTAGCCCGAACTAGGATGGACATTATGTGATTAATCAAAAGCTTGGAGATGAAATATTCATGCTAGCAACCGTCGATGGAATTCGATTCCACATGCTTGGAATAAAGACCTACTGTAGTACCACTACACTTGATCTCTTATTTCTTACATTCGCAAATAAGCCACCCAGGGACACTGGCGGACTATAAATATGTAGGACTTGCCATTTCTTCTATTTATTAATAAAATCAGCTTTTTGAACCGATGGAACCGTGTTCACGTAAGCAAAACCATCAAGTCAATGGTCAAATCGACCGCCAACTTCGGAGAATCAATATTGCTTCGACAATGTTGAGAAGGCCCAAAACCGTCGGATCAATAGGGAAAGTTGATCCCTGCTGTGAACTGGCGTTGCTCACTTAGCATCAGAAAGGCCCAAAACTGCCAAATTAATGGGGAAAATCAATCCCTGCCTTCTAAGAACTGACGTCACTTCGACAAAGTAAGGAAGGCCCAAAATTCCCGGATGGACAGCGAATGTAACACTCCTAATTTTTAATAACATTACTCATGAGATTTAATTAGATATATTAAATAGAATAATATAAATCTTAGAGTGATAAGGGGATTAGGACTTGAAAATTCAAAATAGAGGCTGAGCTTAATTAATTATATAAATAGCTTTGTACGTTAATTAGGAGAGTAATTAATGCAAGGGTATTTGGTGTAATTACGCACCATAATCCCATTACCTTATATTCTCGTTTCTTATCCATTCATGTTCATTTTTCTCAAGATCATAAAACATGAAAAAAGAAAGTGAAGCAAGCCATTATTTAGGAGAAAAGGGGAGAAATCAAATCTAAAAGGATTCATGTTAGAGGAAATTAATCCCAATCAAATCTCAAGTTCCTTAACCCAATCAAGGTGAAAAATAATTTAAATTATCTCTATTTTGTTTTTATGATCTTTTGATTTACGTGTTTAAGTTTAAATCCATTATGATGATTTTTGATGATGATATGCTTGGATTTCATAACATTCTAGATTCCAACAAGATTGTTTGATAATTGTTTATATATGATTTTAAGGGAAAAGTTGTTTAAATTAAATTTCAAATGCCTTGATAAATTTTATGTTATGTAAAACATTATTTAGGAGATGGGTTTCAATTTTTATAATTTTTCAAACTATGGAAAAATTATTACGAATTTTCAAAGGAAAATATGAACAATTGGATTTATGAATTAATTTCAAAAATTATGAAGAGTTTGGGTCTGAAATCTGTATATGTTAGATAATATAGCAAAAGTGAATTTCAATGATTTTTTGGGATTTTTCCTAAGTAAGTTACAATGGAAATGAAAAATATTTTAGATGAAGGACTTAATTGTTTTATTGGATTTGCTCAATGGAAGGGCTATTTGTTAAATTAATACCTGTTTAGATCTAAAATTATGCAGCAGCTATTTTTGTAAAGAAACTGAAAAGTTATGGCAACCAATCAAATGTTTACAA
This sequence comes from Allium cepa, assembly GCA_030765085.1. Lineage (NCBI taxonomy): Eukaryota > Viridiplantae > Streptophyta > Magnoliopsida > Asparagales > Amaryllidaceae > Allium > Allium cepa. The sequence goes on along the minus strand of CM060942.1, from coordinate 104,817,612 downwards.
ATAGATAGGTTAGTTATAAAGTATTCACTTTGAAAGGCAATAAATCAGACTTTGTTCAGAAAATATGTTCCGCCTCTTTCAAAAGCTAACCTTCGACCCTATGCATTCGCTTTGACCAAGTCAAAACCAACCAAGTGGAAACCTACCAAGCCGAAACCAATACATAAGGTATCAATACATTGATATGTAATGGATTGGAGAAACGTAGAAGGCATGGTGTCGAAACCCTTGCTTTCGATAGGGTTGAAACATTTGCTTTACTTTCTAAAGGAGTGTGCTTGCCTATTTTTACTAAAAGCTTTCATAGGAGTCTAAACAAATGCTTTTTAAAGAGTTTTCAAAATAGCTTTCGAAAGGGTTGTCACCTTTTTATTTAAGTGTAGCTTTCGAATGAGTCCCTATATTTAAACTAATGCTTTCGAAAGGCTAGACTCAACCCAATCGAAACCTTGCTATCATCCCCATGCCTTTCAAATGGATTGAAGTCATCAACCAATTCGAAACATAGCTTTTGTTTAAGCCTGTACTAAGCCACTTCCTAAAGCTTATGAAAGGATTCAGGGGTTTCGAAGGCAATGGTTTCGAAAGGGGTTTCGATGCTATCCTTCAAATGTTTTACTTAAATGTTTTAAGCTTTCAAAAGCATGGTTTTGAGCCATCGGTTTTTCCCAAACCATTTTATATGGAGATTAAAGATTTGGAAATCTCGATGGAGAAAGCAGCACAACTAACGAAAATGTTCGACCAACCAGGAGGAACCCGGGTCGATAGGCTAATGCTAACCAAAATGTCGATGCCAATGTGGGTGCTGGAAATACACCAGTGGATATTGAGGTGATGTATCAATTCTTCGTCTATCTGATGCAAGCATCTGCTAGGGTCACGGGGAACGTTGGAGGATCTTATCTTATGGCTCCAGTTGGGAATAACTATGCTAAGTTAAGTACAGACTACACTAGTCTTGATAGGAAGTCGTTTATGGGAACAAAGGATGCCATACAAGTTGAGAATTGGTTGTTGCATTGTGTGAGAATCTTCACTGATTTGGGTTTGGATGATGAGCAGAAGAGGAGGTTGGCCTCTAGGTAGTTGCAAGAGGCAGCACTTCATTGGTGGAATAGTTTTTATTGTCGGAGTTTCAGAAAAAGAGTTGACATGGGCAGAATTTCAAAGGAGAGTTGAACAAAGGTTTTTATCTGAAGTTTCTAAATCAGCATTGATGAGAAAATATATGGATTTGATGCAGGGAGAGATGTCTGTAATTGAGTATGCTACTAAGTTTGATGAGTTGTCCTGATATGGGTATGCTGCTACAGACACCGTCATCAGGAGGAATGAGAGGTTCATTCGAGGATTGAGGCCTGAGATTGCTAGGACGACCCTGACACACTTCCATGATCCTTGTAATGTAGTTGTGGAGATTGCAATACGACATAAGGAGATGCTTTCTATTTGTGCGAGGGAAAAGCCGGTTGAAACTCAGGATTCTCAGGGAAAGAAGAGGAAGTTCTTTAAGAAGAAGGGAGCCCAAAAGGGAGAAGCTGCCAAGAAGGCACAAGCTTAGTTTGTTTCAAGTGTGACGAGAAAGGTCATTATGCCCATAAGTGCCGGTCAGGCAAAGGGAAGAATGCTATAGAAAAGAAGAATGTGAAATGTTTCAGCGTGACCAAGTTGGGTATTATAAGAACCAGTGTCCAGAGCCAGTCAGGGCGAACAAGGGAAAGGTTTTGCTATTGGACCATCATCAGCTAGGCCAACCGCAGCCGAAAAAGGAAAGACTGTGATGGAAGGTACGCTTTTGATTCGGAGTATACCAGTTAGGGTACTATTTGATACCCGTGCATCATATTCATTTATATCATAGAATTTGGTTGATAGGTTATGTTTAGTATCTACATACCTTGTTACTTCCTTAAGGTTTGCAATCTATTAGGAGGGTATGCAACTCTAGGGATAAGATGTGACCAGTTCGAACTAGAATTGTTAGGTCATAAGTTTACATGCAATCTGTATGTTTTTTATTTTTAAAGTTTTGGGATCATCTTGGGTATGGATTGGTTGGTTAAGTATAAGGCTAGGATATTTTTCTAAGATAGGGATATATCACTAAGACACCCTGATAGTCATAACCGAATTATATTCTAGGTGGAGAATTCTGACTGGAGTAGTTGTGTTTTGTTAAGTCCTATAGAAGTAGGAGAAGATTTAGGTCAAGTTCGAGTAGCAAGAGATTTTGTAGATGTCTTTGAGCCGGTGATAGGACTACCACCGAAATAAGATGTCGAATTTTAGATAGATCTTGTGCCAGGAGCTGAAACTGTGAATAGACAACCTAGTAGGATGACACCGTCCAAGATTAATGAATTGATGGTGCAGCTAGTATAAGGAAAGAATTTTATTATACGAAGTAATTCTCTTTGGGGAGCGGCCATAGTGTTCGTGAAGAAACCTGATGGGTTGTTGAGGATGTGTATCGACTATCGTAAGTTGAACGAGAAAACGATTAAGAATAAGCATCCTTTGTCGAGAATTGACGATCTGTTTGATTAGTTGTATAGAGCTAGAGTGTTTTCTCAGTTAGATTTGGCGATGGGTTTCCATCAATTAAGAGTGGCAGAGAACAGTATTCCTTCGACAGCATTTTGAACCAGGTATGGTTCATACGAGTGGTTAGTAATGCCATTCGGATTAACGCACCTTCTTTCTTCACGGATCTGATGAACCAAGTTTTCTTTGAGTACTTAGATAGGTTTGTGTTGGTTTTCATAGATGACATTTTAGTATACCTTAAGGATGAAAATGAGCATGAGGATCATCTTAGAGTAGTGCTTGAGATGCCAAGGAAGCATCAACTGAAGGTGAAGTTTTCCCAGTGTCAATTTTGGAAGATAGAGGTTAAGTTTCTTGGTCAAGTGGTTTCAGAGATGGGCTTGTCAGTTGATCCAAATAAGATCGAAGCTGTTAATAATTAGAAGACACCAGAGACGGTGATCGAGAGTATAATTTTTTTGGACTTATTGGCTATTACCTGAGGTTCATCAAGGATTTCTCATAGATAGCAGCACCTTTAACTATAACAAAAAAGATATGAAGTATGTCTTGTTTGACAAATCTGAGGAAGAATTCCTTAAGTTATAGCATTTGTTGACTAATGCACCAGTGTTAGTAGTTCTAGACAGAAACCAAGGGCTGGTGGTGTATACCGATGCATGTTGGACTGGATTAGGAGCTATGTTGATGCAAAAGGGTAAAGTTATTGCCTACGCTTTATGACAACTTAGACCACATGAAGTAAGATATCCTACTCGTGATTTAGAGTTGGCAGCAATGATCTTCACATTGAAGATTTGGAGATATTATCCCTTAGGGGAGGATTTGAGCTATAGACAGATCATAAGTCCTTAATGTATTTATTCTCTCAGAAGGAGTTGAATATAAGACATCAGAGGTGGCTAGAGTTATTAGCAGCTTATGATTTTGGTATAGAGTATACTCTTGGGAATTAAAATAAATTAGTGGATGCTCTTAGGAAAAGACATCAGAATGTGGTGTTAGCTATGTTGGCAGAATGAAAAGATTTAGAAGCTTTGACTACTTGTAATGTGCAGTTAAGATCGATTACTAGTTCCAATCAGAGCATAGCCATGTTGTCCTGTTTAGAAGTTCGAAAGGTATGGATCGAAAAGACTGCCTCTAAGTAGAAAGTGGATCCAATGTTAGCAGAGAAGATTAGAAGGCTTAAGGTTGATCGATGATCTAAAGGATTTTAGTCTTGACCGGAGAGGATGGTTGAGAAAGAAGGGATAGTTGTGTGTTCTGAATGTTGAGGACTTAAGAAAAGAAGTTCTTAGAGAATGTCGTCGGTCCAAGTTTATGATTCAGCCAGGAGGGAATAAAGATATATCAGTATATGAAGAGGAGCTTCTATTAGAAAGGTATGAAGACGGATATTGGCTCATAGGTTAGGTAGTGTGCAAATTATCAACAAGTGAAGGCCGAACATCAGTAGCTGAGTGGATTGCTTTAGCCATTGGAGATTCCAGTTTTGAAATGGGATTCGATATCCACGGATTTTATAGACGGGTTGCCAAGGTCAAATAGAGGAAATGAAAGTATATGGGTCATAGTGGATAGGTTGACCAAAAGTGCCCATTTTATTCCAGTTAAGTCAACCAGGACAACACCGGTTCTAGCTAAGCTGTATATGAAGAACATAGTTAGACTACATGGGATTCCTAGTAGTATTGTCAATGATAGAGACGCTTTGTTCACTACTGAATTCTGAAAGAGTCTACATGAGGTATTAAGTACCAAGCTTAAGGTGAGTACTATGTATCACCCTTAGACGGATGGGAAGACAGAGAAAGTCAATAATGTACTCGAGGGTTTTCTAAGAGCTTGTGTGTTGGATTTTGGTGTATTTTAGGAAGATCACCTACACTCAGTGTCGTTTTTCTATAATAATAGTTATCAGACCAGCATAGGAATGGAGCATTTTGAAATTTTGTATGAAAGGTCATGAAAATCACCAGCATGTTGGTTGGAGACCGGAGACATATTAATCTTAAGTCCAAATCTAGGTAGAAAGGCTTCAGAGAAGATTGAGTTGATCCCAGAAAGGATAAAGGAAGCTCAGTCCAAACAAAAGAGTTACGCAAATAAGAGGCATAAAGACCTAGAATTCTCAGTTGAAGATAAGATTTTCATTATGGTAGCACCGATGAAGGGTGTGGTGAAACTGGCACCGAGATATGTTCATCCGTTCCAGATTATAGAGAGGATTGGAAAGCTCGCATATAGAGTAGAGTTGTCGAACAGTATGGCAGGTGTCCATAATATGTTTGATGTATCTCATCTTCCCAAGTATGTACATGATCTAGACACTACTATTCCTCCGATAAGGTTGGAAGATTTGATAAAAGAACCTAATTTGACTTTTATTAGACAATTAGTTCGGGTTTTAGCGAGAGATGAGAAAAGATTGAGGAACAAGACAATTAAGTTGGTGAAAGTTCAATGGAGCTACAAGGAGAAGGACTGTACTTAGGAGTAAAAAGATAGGATTAGAGATACTTATCCTGATCTTCTTTGAGGGTATGTCTATATTAGATTTATATAGATAGTTGCTAGTCAGATAGACTAGTATGGTTGTTTGGAGTAGTTACAGGTGATTTCTATGCTTAGTATTTAGTCCTTACTGAATTTCGAGGATGAAATTCTTTAAGGAGGGGAGCCTGTAACAGCCTTAATTTTTAATAACATTATTCAAGAGATTTAATTAGATAAATTAAATAGAATATTAAATCTTAGAGTGATAAGGGGATTAAGATTTGAAAATTCAAAATAGAGGCCAAGCTTAATTAATTATATAAATGGCTTTGTATGTTAATTAGCAAAGTAATTAACGCAAGGGAATTTAGGGTAATTGCGCACGATAATCCCATTACCTTACTTTCTCACTTCCTATCCATTCAGGTTCATATTTCTCAAAAGCAAAAAACGCAAAAAAAAAGAAGAAAGAGAAGCCCGCCGTTACTTAGGAGAAAAAAGGGAGAAATTAAATATAAAGCTAAGGATTCAAGCCATAGGAAATTAATCTCAATCCAACCTCAAATACCTTATCTTATCAAGGTGAATAATAATCTAAATCATCTCTATTTTGTTTTTATGACCATTTGATTTTCAGGTTTAAATCCATTATAATGATTTCTGGTGATAATATACTTGAATTTTATAACATGTTGGATTCAAATAAGATTGTTTGATGATTGTTTATACATGGTTTTAAGGGTAAAATCGTCTAAATTGAATTTCGGAATGCCATTAGGAATTTATATGTTATGCAAAACATTAGTTAGGGGATGGGTTTCAATTTTTATAATTTTCCAAGCTATGGAAAATTTATTATGAATTTTCAAAGGAAAATATGAACACTTGGGTTTATAAATTATTTTTGGAAATTATATAAAGAGTTTAGGTCTGAAATTTATATATGCTAGATAACATATTAAAAGTGAATTTCTATGATTTTTGGTGATTTTTCCTAAGTAATTTACTATGGAAATAAAAATTATTTTAGATGAAGGACTTAATTGTTTTATTGGTTTTTCATAATGGAAGGGCTTATTTGTTAAATTAATCCCTATTAAGAGCTAAAACTATGTGGTGGTTATTTTTGTAAATAATTTGAAATGTTATGGTAGTCGATCAAATGTTTACAAATAGGTTAGTTATAAAGTATTCACTTTAAATGGCATTAAATCAGACTTTATTCAAAAATATTTCTGCCTCTTTCAGAAGCTAAGGTAGTGTTTGATTTAAAAATGAATTTTATTTTTTTGGTTTTCAATATGTATGTCAAATATGAGAAGGATAAAGGGACGATGGAAGGGATGAAAGAAAGATGGATGGAAGGACGAAGGGGACGGAGGTACGACGAAGGGGATGAACTTGTATTATTTCCTAAAAGATGGAAAAGAAAAAAGTTGTTTTCTATTTTTACCTAACCTTTCGACATTATGCTTTTGCTTCGACCAAGTCAAAACCAAGAAAGTCAAAACCTACCAAGTAGAAACCAATACACAAGGTATCAATATATTGGTACGGAGTGGATAGGAGAAAGACAGAAGGCATAGTGTCAAAACCCTTGCTTTCGATAGGGTCGAAACCTTTGCTTTTCTTTCTAAAGAAATGCGCTTGCCTATTTTTACTTAAAGCTATCGATGGAGTAGGAAAAAATGCTTTCAAAAGGGATTTTTAAATAGCCTTCAAAAGGGTAACCACCTTTTTGTTTAAGTGTAGTTTTGGAATAAGTCCCTATGTTTTAAACTAATACTTCGAAAGGGTAGTCTCAACCCAATCGAAACCTTGCTGCCGTCACCATGCCTTTCGGATGGATTGAAGTCATTAATCAATTCGAAAGGTAGCTTTTGTTTTAAACTTTTACTAAGCCGCTTCCTAAAGCTTATGAAAAGATTCAAGGGTTTCAGAGGCAATGGTTTCGAAAGGGGTTTCGATGCTTTCCTTCAAATGTTTTACTTAAATGTTTTGATCTTTCAAAAGGGGTGTTTCGAAGCCATCGGTTTTCCCCAAACCATTTTATATGAAGATTAAAGGTTTCGAAAGGGTTACTTTCATATATATATTCATTTTGATACAAAAGATATTTTTAAAAATAAACCTAATGCTTTTAAAAGCAGTACTTTCTAGTAATTTCGAAACTATGCTTCTAAGTGTTGATAAGTAATGCTTCAATACTTTCGAAGGTATAGTTTGATGGTTTCAAAAGAGATGTTTAAAAGTTTTTTGATAAGCATATTCTTAGTTTTTTGGTAAGAAGATTAAATTATTTTGAAGGAGGTTATCTAATGGTTTTGAAAGTAAAAGGTTTCAAAAGCCTTAGTTTTCTAAATAAAGAACCCAATATCAATTTTAAAGGAAAACCCACGGCTAAAATAAGGGAATTTTGAAATGGTTTTAACTATGAAGTTTTTGAAGAAGCTTTCCTTGATAAAATAATAGGTTAAAGAAATTAACCATGTTTCATATGTAAATGCTCTTAAGGATATTAAACCATATGTGTTGGTATTATTATGTTATTATGTTTTCTTCTTCTACTATGCATATTCACGTTAATATGGACCCATAACTACTTTTTGGGAGGAAGGGGCATAATAACTAGCTAGGTTGACCCAGTAGTGAATATAAATTGCGTTAACTCCTAACTGAGTAGAATTGCATTCAGGCGGTTAGGAAGACCAGAATATAGGATGCCTAAATAAAAAGTAAAGAAGTTGTCAGATAGACAGGTTCATAGTAAGCCTATGAAAACTATACCTAGAATAAGTTATTGACAGGAGCCAATAGGTTCATAGTAAACCCATAAAAACTATGATTAGAATGAGATTAGCATGGGCCAATATGTTTGTAGTGAACTAATAAAAATGTATCGGATTAAGTTAATAACAGATGTCAATAGGTTCCTAGTCAACCCATGAAAACCAGGATAAGGCGGAAGTTATTGGAGATACCAATAGGTTTAGGGAGAACCCATGAATATGTGAGTTATTGACAGGAGCCAATAGGTTCTTAGTGATCGCATGAAAACTATGAAATCAGAGAGTGAGTCCCTAAATATTAAACAGGTATTAGTCAGCCCATGAAAACTATTAGGTTAATGGTGACCTTAGAAACTATAATTAAGACGGATAGTCAGAATGAATGGGGATAGGTAATGCAGAATTGATTTACTTGTTTGCATATCATCATAATATTTTGAATTGTTCTGTTTCAACCATTGTGGATGCAGAAGCACATTATGTGGTTTTTATAAAGTTGTAATAAGATATCAGTGAGGGGAAAATCCTTTTCTCTAAGCAGCATGGTCTTACTAGATATCTAAATGGTTTGAGATGGTACATTATTATTCATACCAGGCTCTATGTCTGATTGAAGTTTATGTTTTCTCCTTAAACCCTTGAGTGCTCAATTAATTTCAGTAATTTGAGAGTTGAGGTTTTCGGGCACATCTTTGGACGAATAAGCTTTCGGAGATGTGGAGGAGGCATGATAGCTATTTAAAGTTCTTTTCTATTATGATTCCGCTTCGTTTTGTTTAAAGGAAAAAGTTTTTTAATTGTCTGGTTATGTACTCTGATCATCCAAGAGGGCATCTTTATATGTTGCTCTTGTCCTATGTTGTAATAATTATATTTTCTCTAAACGCGGTTCACGAATATGGGATTATGTAATTAATTTGAAATGTTTTGAAATGGAATGTGAAAGTTGTCTAATGATTTTAAAATTTTCCATATCCGTGCGTTTCTATTATATCAATGAATCTAACATTCCTGTATTTGGTCATCGAGGATTAATAACTATAGATGACTGCAGCATCCATAGCCATTAATTTTGGGCTTCCAAGTGGGGGATTTTATAAGGAAAATCAATTCATGTCTTCTGATAACCGACATTGCTCCGGCAATGCCGGGAAGACCCAAAACCGTCGGACTGATAGGGAAAATCAATCCCTGCCTCCTAAGAACCAATATCGCTTCAACAACATAATGATGGCCTAAAATCACTGAATCGAAAGGAAAAATCGATCCCTGCCTTCTGAGAACTGGCGTTGTTCCGGCAACGTCGGGAAGATCCAAAACTGCCAGGTCGACAATGAAAATCAACCCTTATTTCTCGAGAACCAGCATTGCTTCGGCAATGTTAGGGAGGTCCGGACCACCAAGTCAATTGGAAAATTGACTCAACTCTCTCATAACTTGACATTTCCTAGAGATAAACCATTACAAAAGAAATAAGACGAAGCTCAAATATGAGCAACGATAAGGAAAATCCATAGAATGATCTACTTATGTATTGGTTTTCGATGATAGAAACCGGTACATGACTAGGATCTTAGTACTAAACTTGGAAGACTTTGTAATGATGAAAGATGACGACGATGCATCTTTATGATACATAAATCCAGAATGATATTGTCTAATGATATCAACTTGAAGAATTTGAATGTAGCTAAGGAATTGGGGCATTAGAAATATAGTGAGTGGAATCAAGCAGCAAAGTCGGTAGTTATCGAAGATAGATTTACCAGGTGAATCAGATATGATACAATCAAATGAATTTCTCAGGATATCCAATCTCTCGTAGATGCCCGAGTCTTAATATTCAGCCCTATAAAAAGGGGCCCATAAGCCAACACTTAGTCGAAAGGAACTCGACTATTCCCGAACAGGAATAGCCATAGAGTAGGCTATGCAATAGTTCTATTTTATTGAACGAAGTATTTTGGCAGATATAAACAAAGCTAATCAACAAAATAACTAAAGCAATTATAGGAATATTATTTGCATGCATAGAGTTGCATTAAGTAACCATATCATATAGAAACAAAAGTATGTAATATGGAAATTGCAGTACAAGAAATCATGTTATATACACGGAAAGTCATGTATAAATAAGCACAGTACATAAAATGCAGAAAAGTACACACAAGAAAGATTATGGAGGAAAAGCTAATATTTCCTTACTACTAATCTTTTATGTACAAGTCAAATAGGTGGGCCTTACCCGCACAATCATGGCCTATTGAAGGTGAAAAAACGAAATACAAACTCAATCACCATAATAACACAAAAACCAAATGCTTGGCTAGCACATGCACTATTGATTCTTCCCTATCCTGCTACTTTGAATGACTTTATCGTTTTAATTGGATTGGTTTGAAGTTCTTCCTCACTTTGCTTTACTTGTTAGAAGGACTCTCACCTACCGAGTGAGCACATTCCCCATCGGTCGTAGTATGTGGCTCCATGAACTCCCCTGTTGAAGACCAGTAGGTTTGTTTTAGGTAGTTATATTTTTACCGCGGGAATCTTTTCCTAGATGCTTGTCAGTTTTATAGAGGCGGATTGGTCAATTTCAAGTTCTTTCTTTACACCGATCGTTTTCATATCCTTCCGCAACCTCTTAGCCATGGTTTCATGCTCAGTCGGATTAACCTATAATGAACACATCCTCCTCCTGGGATACATAAATATCCTTCAAGCTCTCCAGAGCAGCAGTCTTTTTAGAGTCAGGACTTGGGTCGAAACTGGAGATAGGAGCTATGACAATCAGTCCCGAAGGGAAGGAAGTGGATGAAGCAAAGATGGCCCCAGACCTTGTGTAGGTAGAGGCGGAGGAAGCAATTGAGATTGAACTAAAATTTGACAAACAAAGTGAAAGTTTAATAATGGTTTCTCGTGATAACTGAAGCTTCTTGAAGACCAAAGAAATAAAAGAGATACCTATAGTAAAATCCTGGTGGGATATGATGAATTTGCCTTCTTTGGTCCCAAGTTCCCCAAGCTGGACACGGAATGAGTTGCTCATAGAGTATAGTCGTTGTTGAAGTCAGAATCTCATAGGTAGGTTTAGAGCCAACCCCAGTGGATGCACGAATGATCGCCACCAGCTCTTTGGATTCCAAAGTGGAAACTTCTTGCTGACCCGATAAGCTTAGGCTAGTGAGAGCTTTGGCAGCATTAGCAGTAGCAGTATTGGCGGTCTCTTTAGCTAGGAGAGCCCGTCCAATAAAAAGAGATTCAATGTCCTCAATATCGAGTTATATATCTATTAGCTTCTCCTCAGAGTGATAGTCTCCATTCTACGTAGATCTAAGCAATACTTTCTTTTAAGCGCTAGCGAGCTTTTCGGGATAGTCGCTCCCTAGCCATCTTAAGTTCTTGTTCATCACTAAGTTGATATAGAAGAATAACGTGTTGGCATTAAGTTCCTCATCGGTCTTTACCTTATCTTCCTAAAGCTCTTTGTAATTTTGTGTAGAAATTAGAAGCTCGAGGTCATTAGCATCTTTTTCGACTGACAGCTTCTCTAATTCATCAGTGATTTTCTTTTTCTCCTCCCTGAGTTTCTAATTTTCCTCTAAGAACCTGGCAAGTTCTACAGGTTGTTCTGATATAGTTTTGTCTTGAGATTTCATAGTCTCATCTTTTTGGGTAAACGCTTAGGCTCTTTCATCAGCTAGCTTCTTGAACTCAGCACTCTTGCTTAAAGAAGCTTTCAATTCATCCCTAATCACGACCTTGGTAGCGGCTTGAGCGTGTTTTTACTTTTTCATTAAGCTTTCGATATTGGGTTTGTGCTTTTATGTGAGGTCTCTCTCTGGAGACCTTAACCAAATCCTCATATTTCTCCTTAATCATTCATTCAAGGACAACTCTCTTGGACTCGAATGATTGGATATTGGTATAGTTAATCTTATTTACTTCAGAGAGAGACGTACACTATTTCTTTCACTTAAATCCCCCATCGACATACTGTCGGACGCTCTCTAAAACATTTGTCACTATCTCTTTCGACGTATCTGAAATGTCTTGATCAAACTTGATGCCGGGTAAGAAGAACTATGCAAATGGAGCTTGCAAGCATGGAGGATCAGGTTGAATAATTAACAGGGGAGCAGAGACGCCAATAGAAGCTGGAGAAACCGTAGTAATCATAGTTTGGAAATCTGGAACTTGTTGTACAAAAGAAGTTTGAGCCTGTATATGCGGCGAGACATCAGCAGAAGCTAGTGCCCGCCGCTCAGAGGAATCTCTATGACGCTTGGATGCGTTGCAAAGTAGCTCGATCTCAATCTCCCATTTCTTTCTTTCCTTCTCTCTCCCCCTGTATTTTTCCCTATCAGACTCTCATTAGCCCCATGATCTTTCCTTCCCCACCTTTCCTCATCAGTATTATAATGATGAGGTTGATTAAGATCGGGAGTTTGAGTTCAGTAAGAACTGCATAGTGAGAGAGCTTCTCATAATAACTGCGACCCATTGAACCTAAAAAAGGAAACGGCAATGTATGATTCATTACTTTAGAAAACATAAGTGTATAAAGGATGAACGTTCATGATCCTTATGAAGTGTATGACACTGATGACTCCCTAAGTACTCTACGGACCGTGCTTGTATGGGCGTAAAGATGGAGTTTCTCCACCTTTTCTTAAAAAACCTCCTAGCGAGAAGGTAAAGCACGAGCCAGTTTCATCCAAAATGTCACAAACGGTGAAGTCGATCTCATTGAAGTCACTTAAACTAATGAAGATGTCGCTAAAGGCAAGGGATCAAGGCGAAATCTCTACCGAGGGCAATATAGATTGATCTCCACCGTCTTGGAACTTTCTATAGCATTGTTTTCCTTGCAAGGAAAGCTAGGGAGATCAGGACTCATCCCAGGCGATTCATCAAATGAATTTCCTCTTCTTCATTAGAATGATATAAACTATCACCATAATTGACCCTCTTCTTCCTCTTTGACCATCAGCTCTTTGCCTTCTCTCCTTTTGTCTTCTTCGCCTTCTTCTAGAATTGAGGGCATTTTTACTGCTTTCCATCTCAGGGGATCTCACCTCCCACACGCTCTTTTTCTTCTTCTTTGGGGGTCTCCTTTATGTGCACCTTGATCAGGAAAGAAGAACGAGTATGAGCTCTAGAGCTACTCTACGCTGGAGACACAGCAGTAATAAACATGTCAACGCAAAGAAGACCACGACGCTGTATTCATCTGTAAGAAGGATGCGACGGCACGCTGACATGATCTAACTGCGTTATGGCATTAAGGGTTGTTTTATGCTCATCACTTTCGTCATAAGCTGGAATTTCTATGAGGAAAAAATATCAAGTTAGATACTTAGAAATTCTTGTGTGGGAGATGCAAAGGAAAAGAGTCATACATGTAGATAGCTAGGGCTTATTGAAACTACGCAGGCATCACATAAAGAAATATTCATTCTTAAAGTATAAAAATTTATTGGTAAGGGCCTCAATATGTTTGCATCCCTTCCAGGCTTCGATTTTCACGTAAAATAGGGAATCGTACCTTCTCTTGTTGAATTAGATGTGTAAGCTCATTGAACCTTGGAGGTTGGTTAAACCGATTCATGAAGAGGATGTAAAACGTACTCAGAAGAGGATACCCATTTGGATGGACTTTTAATTGAGCCGGTCTAAGTTCTTATAGTAGCATTATGAGAAACGATTAAATGGAGGGATGGCATCGCATAGGCACATGTACCGATTGCACAAAGTATATCCTTTCAGGGGGTTATGTTCGAACTTAGCCCTCCCAGGGAGAAGAAAGTCCTATTCGAGAATCTCGTGCTGAAGAAAATATTGTGAAGCATCTTAGCTGTTACAATTGTCGCCACTTGCTTTGGTGGATTATTCAATATTCTTAGACCTACGAGCACATTTATGGGAGGTAGTTGATTCATCATTGGAACATCTAGCACCAACAAACCTTATGATCAGATGTAGAGGGTTAACCAGGTCTAACAGGGACCGTAGGTGAAGCCTAAGTTGTGAAAGGCCCATCTGTAGGAAGTGTAAATGGGCACTTATCGGACTTGAATTGCGACGGTTGATGAGTCATTCTAAACAATAAAACTTCGCGTTCCATATGGTCAGGTATGTTTTGTTTTTAATAGCAAACAGGTATGACCAACACCTAGAATCCATAGGATGTCGACATGTGTTGACCTATCAGATTCTGAGCATTGACAGGGGCAAGTTAAATGTGTTAATCTATGAAGTGTGGGTACAGTTTCCCACACACCATGAATGGACCATTCTGTGTAGATAGCTCGCACGTGTTAGAAAACCGCGCCGCTTTGTACTTTGAGATTATGTTTTAGGACTTACTTGTTGTCAATGAGCAAACGATAATGGAACCATTGACCAGAGTGACACGGAAAGCATTTCTTTTCAAGAACGCTAGAGGTGGAGAAACAGAGAAAGTGATGCAATGGAATCATCCAGTACAACCAATCTTAGAATTATCTTTCGTATAAGAACTTGAGTGACAATGAAAGTATAGTCAAGTCTTGACAAGAGATAGCCAAAGCGACGGAGTTAGAAATATCTCTAGACTGATGTGCACATGACCGAGGAAAAACCCTAGACTGAGTGCAAACCAAGCTTAAACCATCTCCTCTCAACGAAAATCGACCATACCACCATCAACATCACCGTGACGTTCGTAATCACCAACCTTAAATCATTGAAGTTTGGATCGGTGCTAGGGTTTTAGATCTCATGTACAAGTTCTTCGAGTGGCGATTCGAGCGGCGACGAATGGTCTAAGGCAGTGGTAGAAGGCGGCGATGGCAGTAGCAGGTCAGTGCTAAAGGTAAAGTTGGTGGCAGGTGGACTCGAGTGAAAGAAGGAAGACTCGGGTGGAAGCAAAGAAAAGAAATGAAAACACTTTTAATATTATTTTTAATGACATTCTTTTGAAAACACTTTTCAAGTAAACTTATATAATCCTAGCCAAAATTGTTACATTCATTAAGTTCCAACATAATAGGGTCTACAATCAAATTCAAAGGCAATTATTGGAGAATAGATTTCCATATAATGCATGTAAGGATCTATCTTACACACAGTACATCTCTAGAGGGATGTATCGAGGATTAACACCTTTGAAACCTCTACACCTGGCAAGACCTGCCTGCCCATGGACCCATCCAGTGGCAGGTAGAACCAAATATGGCATCACCTCGGTCATCCCGACTGACCCAAGAGCTCTCTTAGCATACACAGCATGCCCAAATATAGAGCGTAATATAGAAAGGTGATGACCATACCCTACCCTAATGGTTGCGAACCACACAGCCTTATGTCATGCCTGTTTAAGCCATTTACGGGTGATGAGGCCCGAGGTAACGGTTACCTTTCCATAGCACATTCCACTTTGTTACCACATTTCCAATTCTATCACACACTATTGATTTTAACAAATGTAGAAACTTCAAGCTCATACGTCTCAAAAAAAGGTGTTAAGTATAGGAGAGTTACCTCCTACACCACCAAACAGATGTACGTTGGCAAAAATCATTGTACCTTTATTTTTGAAATGCATTGTCATACATTCATCTATACAAGTTGTCCAGGAATAGGATAAACCGAAGTAACTCTCCTACTACTTCCTGTTGGCAATTATCCTTAGGATTAGTAGCAAGTAGCCCTTGCATCAAAGATCAAATGAAGATCTACTGCCAAATGTATAATATGGCAAATTCCCCCGAGGGTCCGTGACAAATAGCCCTTCATTCCATTTATTATCATTCCATGTCTTCACCATCGAATGCGTAAATTGGTTCGAAGTGGTTTTCCGATAGAATCACACAAGTCCGATCCCGGTTCCTTCGAACCAACCTTCGATAAAAAGATGTTAAGTTTGAGGGTAATTATCATTTCATGTTTAATATTTATTATCAAATAAAATATCTCTTTTAGATATATAAATCTTTAAATCATATTCTTTTGTAGAATACATAGAATCATTATACCTCTCTTTAACTTTGGAAATACCAAATCAAAATCATTTCTCATTAGTTATATTGCAGAAACTTCTTGAGTAAAAAGGGTCGATATAAATTATACTAATTCTACTTAGCGTCAATTTCCGTATTCAACCTTCAATATCCATCGAATAATAGTTAAATCACCTCTTTAATTCACATGATAGTATGGGTTCCCTTCTTGGAATTTGATAACAAGTATAAGAGGATTATTTCTATATAATCCAAGTTGTATTAAATTTGGAAAAAGTAAATCATTTATAATTGGCTCGTTTTTGACATTTCAAACTTCTCTATTTCTTTTCTAGGAAAGAGGCCATGTGAGCTAGGGCACTGGTTGCTCCTCAAGATCTCCTTAGTTTAAGCACCTCACATACGGATCTCATGAATTTATTCAGTCTACTCATCGGCTTTTAGAGTCTAAATTAAATAACTTGATTATAACAGCTTTTCTTTAAATCATTTATTTATTCTTTTTAAACTAAATTATAAAACCTTCATATCATCTTCAAAATACTCAATTATTTATTTGAAAACATTTACAAAAGATTTGGGAAAGAATACTTAAGTTCAAAAGTTATTAAAAGTGTTGCAAAAAATGCTGCGAATAGTGTTTTCAAAGCTTATTTGATCAAAACAACTTTTCTATCATTTATAAATCCATTTGTATAGCTCAAATATTATTTAAAATATTTAAAATTTATACCACAATTTTAAATAATTAAAAATATACATTTAAAGTATTTAATGCTTTGGTTTTCCAACTGCCAAAGAGCGACTATTTTGAAAACTTATTTTGCTCGTATTTCAAAATCTATTAAACGAAATCTTGATATTTTTTGAAAACTATGACCAAAAGAGTTTGGAAAATTATTATTCTAAATAATTCTGACTTTGACTACATCATAAAAATAGATTTAACTTTCTACGACGCGAAATCACGAACTACCGTTACGCGATGTGCTTGTTTTAAGTCAATTTTCATATTCTTTTCAAACTTTGTCAAAACACTTTAAAATATTTATAAAACATTTCTAAATCATTTTAAACCATTTTAAAGAGGTTTAACAATCTCATATACACCATTTCATTTGTTAAAGGAAAGTGATTTCCTTTGTGATATTCGACGTGTATTAAACATGAATTGTTTATACATCCAAACAAACATATTCTCATATCTAAACATAATTCACAATCATCAAAACCAAGCATAACCAAACATATATCATCCAATATGTCATAATATAAATAAGGTTTTTCACCTTCATTGGATTCTAACTTTATGAAAATTCGCTATAGCTTTGCTATGATCGAATCGAAGGCTATAGAATCAAGCTTAGGACCTTTGGTTGGACTCAGCCTAAGCTTGCAAGTGGAGATGGGCACAGACTTGGTGGTGGCCATGGGTTTTGAGTGGAGGAGGGAGTGATTTTCTTTGATTTTGAACTGGATTGCTAATACACACACACGCGCGCGTGCGCGAACTAATACAAATTTATTTTCTTTTTGTTAATTTTCTTCATAATTTTCCTAAGGTAGGAAGTCATTAAAGAGGAGTATAAGAGATAAAGAAGCTTAGTAATTTATGAACAAATGAAGTGAAGATGGAGGGTGGTATTTATAGGCAAATTTGTGAACTAAAATATCATGATATTTATGTGCATATAGATCACCATTTCATCACCACCACACCCTCCTCCTCCATCTCTATGCATGGCCGAACACCTCCCATGGGTGTAGCCATGTCTATGGGTTGATTCATATAAGAGTGAAGTGAAGTTTGCTTTTTAAGTGTGTAAATATCTTAGATCTTTTGTAATATATATATATATATATATATAAGTGTATTGTATATTTGTGTATATATATATAAGTCTATTGTATATTTGTATATATAAGTGTTTTCATGTATATGTTAGAGTGTGCATGTATATGTAATATATGTGCACAAGACATATAAACAAGATTGCAACAACTTTGAACAACTTCCGTTCATTAAACCGTTGAAAATCGGAAAGCCGATTCTCAGTCATATTTTTACTTACAAATTAATCTACATATAAATGTAAAAATAATTTCAAAACTAATTTCTTATCAGTTTTAACTAATTAAAATGTCCTATTTAATTTATAAAATCGCTAGTAATAAACATTTTTTTGCAAATAGTGCTGCTATATCGATAAAGCGATACGAATTTTCCTTATAATTTCAAATCAATATATATCTTTATAAAACTATTATAAAAAAATTATTATCACTTTATAACTAATTAAAATGAATTATTATCTTTTAAAAACAATTATTGGAATGATTATAATAATTTTATAAATCATTAAATCTCAATTTAAATTCATAAATCAATTTTTAAATATAATGTCATTATTGATGATGTCATAAATACATTTTATTTCAAAAAAAATATTTCGTATTCTTTTGCACATGGATAAATAAATGAATGTCTCTAGGATTGTGTGCGACTTCTGATAATTATAAAGTTGTTTATCGATAAATAGTTTTCGACCATTTTATCGATATTTTTCCAAAGTATATATTTTTGTAGATACTTATTCAAAATAAGACTAACAATATTATTTATTTTTAAAACATCATAATCTATGTTAAAAAGCTTATTTTTGAATATTTTAAAAATAAATGTAATTTATTAAATTGAAAATTTTGTGGGTCATTGCAAATGCAATGGTAGTGCTTATTTGTCACAGTTCAGCTATATTTGATCTGAATATTCTCTAGAAGTTTTAGAATAGATGAAGGAGCTGTAATTTTCAATTTAAACAATGGAAAAATGATGATGAGAAGGATGATGGTTTGTATAGTTAGTTAGAGGAGGAGGACAATCAAAGTCAATTTATGGTGACCAATCTCCTTGGAAATTGCTTGATTTTAGTCAAAATTTTGATTATGATTTCGAGATTAGCTAGCGATGACCGTACATATGGTGTCGCAAAGTGAAGTATGGGTGAATAGATTCATTAGCGGTGATGTGGGGGACATACAACGGCCTATGTCGGTTTCTACGGAGGTCGTAATAGAGTTGGACATCGATGCGAAGGAGGCGGTGTGAGTGTATTGGGAGAAATAGAGAACTGTAGTTGGTCATTACATTTGTAACTAAATATATCAAAATTTAATATTTACAATTTAATCCTTCAGTTTTCTATCAACTTATCTTTTACATATGTTTCGTGCACGATTTATTTCACGGGGTAGATTGCAAAATCCGATACAATTTGACATGTAGTTTGCTAGCATTTACCACTTTTTATGAAAGTGACTTAGTAGAATTAAAACCTTATAAGTATTTATATTCCAAAATATTGAATAAATATTCATTAATCAGAAATATACATCTTTTGTTTTATGTTATGACCTTCTGATGAATTTTTGATTGTTGTGATGTTCTTAATATTGTATGTATTCCAATTGGTTGTTTGTCTATTTAATTACTACATTATTACATGATGATATATTTCAGTAATTTTGGATATGGAAAAATAGATAAAGTAATTGAACATAAGATTTCAAATTTTGAGTGATATTTTTAAACAACCATGATTTACTATACATACTGAGACTAATATGAAAGATTTAGTAAGGTTGCACTCTATAAATTTCTATGGAAATTCGTAGCCAATAACGAAAAATATAATCTAAAGTGAGTTTGGAGAATTTATTATTATTATTATTAATTAAAGTATAATTTAATAAATAGTCATGTGATTATTAAGGAAACTATTAGTGGAATGATAATACGAACGCTTATGGAGTTTTTGAAGGAAATTATTATTGTTACTGTTATTATTTAAGTAATATAAATAAGAAATATTTTAACAAAAGCAGAAGTAGTAATAAAGATGAATTTTCCAAAAGTATTATGGGTAAATTATTACTATTTTTGAGATAATAAATATAAAGTGGTTAATGAAATTTGATGCAAAATATTATTATTTTGTGATAAGTAGTAAAAAACTATTTATGGAAGATAATTAGGAGATATAAGTATACATTATTATTTTTATTTTGAAGGAATTGGATGTAAACTACATGTAAATGATAAAGTACCAATTTTCAAAAAATCAATGTAAATTATTATTTTTGATTAAATATGATTTTTTGAGATATCTGAGGAAATAAATGTATAATGAAGGCTTATTGAAGTATATTATCATTTTATGAAAACATTAACTTTTTGGGTGATAGAGACAAAAGTATTTTTTTGTAATGAACAATAATAAGACGATTTTATATTTAAGTGGAAATAATATAGGTAAATAGATTATTTTAGATTATTGTGCATATGTGTGTGATTAATTTCTATCTGAAATTATCAAATATTTTTGTTGCGTAGAGGTGGAATAGCATTAGGATGAGGTATGCGATATTTTACCATGTGAACATTGTGTAGATACTTATGGTTTTGATGACATTGATGTTTGTATTACTAAGATAGAGTAGTTAGTACACATTTGATAAGTTTGATGTTTTGTTACTAATATAGAGTGGTTTGTGCACATGTGGTAGGTATACTTGCATTTATGTTATTGATGCTATGTTACTAGTGATGGTGATTAGACATTTGATATTATTTGTTCTTGTTGATTCACTTGATGTTTTGGGTTGACATTGAGTATCATTGAATTCATGTGATGTTTAATGGTTGAGTGTTGTTATTATTACTATTACCGTGTATTTGTGATGATTGATTAATGTTTTCTACTTGCATTGGTGTAACACCCCGTGAATTGAATACTAATTAATTAAAAAGAGTTAATAAATAATTATTAATGCTCAAAAATAAAAAAATCTGTAAACGTAAGAATTTGGCTATGAAACTTGCATTGTAGTGTTCGTGGCGATTTTCTAATCAATTTCATACATTAGGTTTCACTATCATAGTTCAAACGAAAAGCTACCAACATTTAAAGTTTTTAGATCAAAAACAATTAAAAACTAATTAAGAAAGTAAATGTGAATAGCTTAATATTAAAATGGGCACTAAATATTAATGTTAACATTAAACGAAATGAATGTAGTAAATCTAATTAAATCAGCATTGAAAAAAATAACAATTCATGGAGGTGAAGGTAATGAATATTAACATTTAAAAATAAAAGAGGAAATAAAATATTATTAGTTTAGCATTTAAGCAATCACTAAATATAAATGTAAATTAATAGCGTTCAATCAAATAAATCTAATTAAGCAAGCATGGAAGTAAATGAAGAAATTGAACGCAAAAGGAAATAAATATTTAATTAATGGTAAACTAATACTTCATCCCTAAGAAACATTAAAATTAAGTTTAACTTTAATATATTCAGATCAACAATAAATGAAAGAAAATGGGCAATAAATTATAAAGCAAACTAGTCAACGCCCTAGAGCCCACCGATCGACACCCAGCAGTTGACCGGTGGAGATTGGGAGGTCGACCGGTCAGTTAGGTTTAGGTGAGAATGAACCTAAGCCCAACGGCTTGGATTTAATGACTTAAAATCCAAAGGATGGAATTGATTCGTGCGCCAATAAATACTAGCCTAGCCCTGCACTTTTCTTCTTATGTTTTCTGACAGATGGAGCAAAGCTCCATCATTTTTTTCCCACAAACTCTAAGTAATATAAAATTATAAATAATATATTATGTGTGTGCATGAAGATTAATGGAAAATAAAAGAGAAGAAAACTAACAGGTGAACCAATTTGTGAAGAAGAGGTAAAATCTAAATCTAAAACTTTGCAACTACATTTAATTTAAATATTTTATCAGATATATATATTTCTAACAAATATATATACGCTTTAATACATATTTGGGTGGAAGGAAAAGGAAGTCAAATAAGAAGAATGGACTTAGATATAGAGATTTGGAAACTTAAAGGTGAGTGAGAAATTATATATTTTTATAGAATATTTGATTTATATTATTGTAAACCTGTTCCTTATATGTATGAATATAATTTTTGAGCTATAGGCTTAAACAAATAAATATACATACATACATATATGTGTGTGTGTGTAATGGATTTGAAAACCATGCCTATATATTATGTTAATTACTAACTTTGATTAAAATATCACATATACTTGTATCTAGAAAGTAAGGGCGAAAGTAGTTCCTAAATTTTTGAGACTGTATAGTAATTCTAGGTTTGTCGGTTAAACGATATATGTTTGTAAACAAGAGTGCGTTTTGGGTTGGGATTTAGGTAGTATTTTAATTTACTGAAATGAAGTGTGTTGCAATGTAAATTTCTATAAATTATCTGGTTTTATAAATATGAATAAAAGTGTATCATTTGAAATAAAAATGAATAACTAAAAGAAAGAGTTGTATAAAACAGGGATGTTTATCTTATTTTGTACCATCTATTTCAATAATAACAGAAAAGATAATTGCTTGCAATCCTAAACATAACATAAGTCCTCTTCTAGATAATTTATGAAATCTTGTAGTTTTAACGTTTCCTTTTGGGAAGATGTAATCCCAATGCATTAAAATATATAAATTCCTAAGTATAAACCAAAGTATTATAAGTAGAGGTAATAACAATAATTCAGTTATAACTCCAGTATGTGCGATAAGTTCGAAAATAACAATAAGTGATGAAATGTATTTAAAGCAACGCAATTCAATTCTACGTCTCACTATTGCTGTTATCTTTAAATTCCTTCATTGTAACTGCGGTAATCGTCTGTAATCAATGAAGAACATCAATAAAATCAAACCTTTGAAGTGGACATAGGCCGGAGATAGCCGAACCACTATAAATCTTGTGTTTTTGTTCGTTATTCCTGGATTATTGTTTGTTATTTGCTTAGATCTGTGACTTTTGCTTGAAAATTGTAAGCTTACATTCATGTATGGTGTTTTCATGACATTTGGGGTTTGTGACCAATTTTGGCGCAAACACTTTGGTGCTTTCACTGAGAAGAACTAGCACCCGCTATACCAGAATCAGAATCCAGATTTGATGGCTTGAAGGAATTAGATTTGAAAGACAATGACTCGACAGACAAGCAGAAGGCAAAGAGCTGAGAGAAGCCAGCAGGAAGGAAGTCAAGAAGCATCCTCTGGAGCAGGAGAAGGACAAGCTTCAATCTACATAAACAGGGATGAGATGGAGGCTATGGCGAATTCAATGCATGAAAGAATAATGAAGATTCAACAGGAGATGCTGCAGAACTTCTTCGTACAGATGGGAGCAGCAAATGCACAAAACCTTGGACCAACTACCGCAACTACGAATGTGGGACAGGGAGCAAGGGTCATGGAACCCAATGGAGGACAAAATACAGAGCTAGAGGGCAATCAATAAGGGCTTGGGGGAAGGCTCGCGGGATCTGACACTGGAAGGCCTTTGGATGGAGCTCAACAGGCAAGAGCGAGCGCTAACATTAATGAACCACATAAGGAATATGTACCAGAATTCTCTCGGGGGCATGGGGGCCAACCTTTGACAGGCAATGTTGGAATAGCTGAGATTATTAGGAGAACTATGCGTGGAAGTCTGACCAATAGAGATTTGAAAGGAGTAAACAGGAGTCCGTTTACTCAGGAAATCAAGATAGCTCGAAATCCACCTGAGTTCAAGCTGCCAAGCGTGGAAGTGTACAATGGCAAGGCTGACCCAACCGATCACTTGATGAGATACACCAGACACATGGAAGTGCTCGGGGAATCGGAGGAAGTTATGGCCTGATGTTTTCCTCTGTACATGACGGATATAGCTGCGATGTGGTTCAGGCAGCTGGAAGAGGGATCTATTGGGACGTGGACAGAGTTGGTGGACACGTTTTTGAGGCAATTTCAGGTTCATATCAAAAGGACAAAAAATGTGATGACACTGACGTCAATCAAGCAAAGGATGGATGAGTCACTCAGAGCTTTCCTAACTCGGTTCAATGCAGCGGTTGCTTCTGTGGATCGGCCAAATCCATCGATGGTTTTGATGGCAGCCGTATCGAGAGTCAAAAAGGATTCGGATTTCAAGATATCTCTAATACGAGACCCACCATTGGATCTTGGAGAATTCTTTCACGAAGCTGAAAGATTCCTTCGGCAAGAAGACGCATGTATGGACTTAAAGTTAAAGGAGGTGAATGCGATTGAGGGTGGAGGACCATCCAGCGGAGGCTTAGACAGAGATAAAAGAAAAAGGAAGCTGAATGATGATTCAGGAAAAGCTAGGAAGCGATGGAAGGATCCAAAGTTTTCCACATACATAGGATTAAACGAGACGCTGGAGCGGATATGCATGGAAACCCGAAATCGCCTTCCTTACCGAAGGCCAGCTAGGAGGGAACCTTCTGAACGTGAAAGGGCATCAGGAAGGCACTGTCCCTTCCATGATTTGGATGGACACGATACCAACAGCTGCAGGCACATAAAGGACATAATTGAGGAGCATGTGAGGAATGGACAATTGAGGCAGTATGTTGGGGCTCGGAAGGCAACGGTGGAAACGGAGCAACCACCGTCTACCTCAAACCATGATGATGCGAGGCCCAGGGATGATGGTCGATTGGTTATCAATTGACTGGGATGTTACGAAATAAGTAGCAAGCCATAGCAAATGGCAAAATCATTTACACATGTACGGGGACGGAGATAGCCCCTAGGCATGCTCTGAATGGTGGTAGACCGCGATGCTATGATTTGTGAAATTTGTTTTTCATTTGTGGATTAGATACTTGTTTTTTCTGGTTTGGTTTTGGAGTTTGGTATGAACTCCTGGTTTTATCTTCTTTCTAACTTGGATTCCCATAGGGATGATCGTTTTTTGTTTTGGATGTTGGTTTGGATTTCTGATTTTCTGATTTGATTTGGATTTTGGGTTGGATTTTGATTGGATTTTTTTCTGGTTTTTGGTAAGCGGTCGTCGGGTATGGATTATACCTCGCAAGGGGTGAGTCGCTTTGCCCGAACGTGGTAAAGTGACTTATTCAGGTCGTCGAGTATGGACTATGCTCGACTAGGGTCCGGAAAGACCAGGATTCGGCCTTGGACTTGGCCCTACGTTATTTGCTATTGTTTCAGGTCGTCGAGTATGGACTATGCTCGACAAGGGTCTGGAGTGACCGGGATTCGGCTTAGGACTTAAGCCATGGCATTATTCAACGTCCAGGGGCACTGGACTACAGTCGTCAAGTGTGGATTGCGCTTGGCAAGAACCTAGAGAGGTTAGCTCAACGTCCAGGGGCACTGGACCATGGTCGTCAGGTGTGGATTGCATTTGCCAAGAACCTGAAGAGGTTAGCTCAACGTCCAGGGACACTGGACCACGGTCGTCAAGTGTGGATTGTGCTTGGCAAGAACCCGAAGAGGTTACGGATTTGGATATCGACTCGGAGAGGTCCTGGATTCGGTTATTGGCTATTGAATAAGGATGGATTAGGACTCGGTTGTCGAGTTCAGATGGATATGGAATCGACTAAAGGCTTTGGTTTCTGGATTTGGGACTGGGCATCGACACGGAGCTGTCGAGAGCGATTTACTCTAGTGATATGGCTGTGGAATTTGGATATCAGATTCAGAACTACTCATAACACGCCTTCTTATCACAAGGCATGTTTTTAGGGGCAAATGTTATCCCACCTTTTGGTCAAGGTTGGAATATTAACAAACTGGCAAGGAAGGACGGATATCAGGACTGAAGATCGATTGGAAACAAGGCTGTGATCGATATCATTAAAATTTGGCCGAGCTTCGATCAGAACGGAATCGCTTGGAGGTGATGATCAAGGCTAGGTAAGGTTGCATTTCAAATTTTAGGTTAATCGGAGTTCGTATGATAGAGATATGATCGATACAAGACAAAAAGGACACACCGTTCACACCCATCGAGGGAAGTCAAATTTTGTATCCATCATATTCGACTCGATCAACATCTGTTCGAATCGATCGGGCTCGAATCAATCCTTGGCCATACTATTCGAGTCCATCGGGTTCGTATCGATCAGTGTGGAACTATTTGTATCCATCGTGCTTCGAATCGATCATGTTCGACAAATAGTTCGAACCCATCTGGAGCCATGCTACTCGTATCGATCTCAAGGGGCCTCATTCGTACCGACTAAAGTTCATATCGGTCCATCAGTGCACCTCATTACACTATTCGTATCAATGGTGAAGGCTTTGTTCGCATCCATCGAACATTCATAAACGATGGATACAAATAGCGCCATGACTATCAACATAAACGGCATGAAGTGTTTGACATGAACTCAGCTCCGATGTTGGTTGCGAATAAGACTCCTTCAATTCGGCACAAAAGGTGGAGCGATCCAAAAATCTCACGTCACGTCACCATGCACTCACGTGTCCAGATCGATTCGAAGGATGGATACGAAATCATGGATTCGAACTCAGCAGCATACGAAAATCACAATCTTGCATCGATCATATCTCACAAACCATAGGTCCAAATGCTATAAAATTTTCACAGAAGCTTACGTACAAGATAAAGAACATTTCTTCCAAGTTTTGGCTCGATTGGATCATTTTTTGATCGATACGAAATCGATTCGTATCGATCACGGATCGAGTCGAAACTTGGTGGGATCGGTCATGTGTGCCCACTCACGTGCCAGAAGAAGTCTCCTAAAGTTTGAATGCGATATCAGCCTCCTACACCTATAAATAGCCCCCTGAAGCCTACAGAAAAGTGGATCTTTTGGCTGTTCAACGTCCAGACTCTGTCGAATTCAATTCTACATCTCACAATTGCTGTTATATTCGAATTCCTTCATTGTAACTACGGTAATCATCTGTAATCAACGAAGAACGTCAATAAAAGACAAACCTTTGAAGTGGACGTAGGCCGGAGATAGCCGAACCACTATAAATCTTGCGTTTCTGTTCGTTATTCCTGGATTATTGTTTGTTATTTGCTTAGATCTTTGACTTGTGCTTGAAAATTGTTAGCTTACATTCATATGTTGGTGTTTTCATGACATTTAGGGTTTGTGACCAAGTTTGGCGCAAACAGTACCGAAGTTGGATGGTTTCGCAATCGAAGTGCCAAAGGGCCAAGTAGAGTCTATTTCAACCTTTTAAAGGGTACGTGTTAGGTAGCTAAGTGGGCATTTCCTTGACTGCATTAGGCAATCTAAATGAAATGGTAAGCATAGGCTCGATGCTATGCCAGTAAGGTTGGTACCATATATGTAAGGAGTAGGGGTTGTACACATTGGTCGAGATTGTCATCGATGCTAGAGCAGTCGGCAGAAAGACAAGGGTTAAACATAAATGCTACTACTGTAAATCACGCTTAGAACATGCACCGCCTCACATTTGTTTGTTAATTTTTGTTGTTAGGAGGCAAGGCTAGATAACCCTTAATGCCGGTCTTTCAAAAAAAATGAATACTCCATGGAGCCGAGTCCATGATATGAAGCAGATTGATAAGTTTTCAAGATGAGATATAATATGGCTATATAGTTATAATCGTGTTGTTTGTCACTATGGGAGTTCCTTAGTATGCACGACAACGAGGACATGATACAACATTGATGATGGATCCAAACGAGGTGCAGAGTTACGAATACTAGCCGAAAAAGTATCCCGGTCCAAAGGAGGACTGCGGTATTTATATATGCACACTAATACATACGTATGTAGTTATTGTCTACTCTGAGTGAGTGGGAGTATCGTACGCATATAAAAATTAACACGACTAAGTTTAAAATGTGGACATAACATGTAATGGAAAGCAATCGGTATTAACTAATGTTGTGTATAAAATATGTAATATACTAGTCACCAGAACATTGTTCTAACCCCATCCTCATATCAAATCACATGATAGATTTAGAGAGGTAGTTACTAGTATAAAGTAGGAACTGTGGAATGACAGATTCCTTATGTATGCTCTGCAATAACAAGGACACTAATACTAGAGGCATTAGTCTTGGTCGGTAATTATGTGATTTGTTATATTTTATACTTCTATTGTGAGTTTTTATTGATAGTGCTCTGATATACTTTTGTTTATTGTAGGATACCAACACCAATGATCCATGATGAGTGGACTTAGGTATTTGATTTAACGAAACTTCGGACCTATTAAGGTGTGGGCTGTAATAATTGCTTGCTTTTACTATGCAAATATATGTTCTAATAAGTATTTGACGTAGGAGAAGTGTAATGACCCATAATTTTATCACGTTGAATTAGAATATTTAATTAATTTTAAATAATTGGATAACTATTTTAAATGATGAATAATTCACTTTAGTTATTATATAATGATAATAAGATATTTGTAATTGTCACATAAATATATAGGTTAACTTATTTTATAAAGATATATAAACTTCATCGCATTCTGGCAATTCGACGTCGTATTTTTATAAATGAATTTTTATATTATTTAAAATAGTTTTATAGCTTAAATAATCTTGTTTTAATTATTTAAAGATGATAAGAAAATTATTTTTAAGTTTGATTACAATAGTTTGATTAAAAACTGAAAATATGACTGAAAACCGGATTACGGATTTATAACTATTTGACGAATTGAAATTATTTTAAGCTATAGAAACCTTATTTGAACATGCATACACATGCATACACATGCACATATGCATATAAATGTGTACCGGAATTAGTCAAATCGAAGCCAAAAGAAATGTCTAACATATATACATATAAACTCCTTATGTACAAACAAATGTAACTTGAAAAAGAAAACTCACTAACACTCAATCAAGAGAAGACAAGCACATGGAGGGGGAGTAGGTTCAGCTAAAAGTCAAGAGAGTGGTTTAGCACATGGGTGATGGGAATTTTAATGATGTTGTTGTAGATATTTGTGTGAAAAAGCCTATAAATAGCACCCTATACCCTCTCATTTCTTCACACCAAATTCTCAAGTTCTCCTCCTTCTTCACAAGCTTACTAATGGCCTCCATCACCTCCACCTCTTCTCCAAAATATTCCTCAATCATAGTGAAGCTTTGCGAAAAATTTATACAAAATATACCACCTTATTTCAAAGTTCAAAGTAGTGATCTGCATCCACTTCTCCATCTTGGTCGTCCTCCTCTACGACCACTACTACCTCGTCAAATACCTCCACGTATTCATTTATAGGCCATGACCTAGAGGCTGAGCTCCTTAGGCTTTGAATTGGGAAAGAAAAAAAAACATTAAATTTTGGAAACGGATCTCTATATACGTAAGAACACTACTTCCATCTTATTTAAATTTATCTTAAATTTATCAGTGATTTGTGATATGCAAGTATACTTAGTCGATTAGCATAGTTTGGATGCTAAAACGATCGATTATTGGATGATTGGTAGATAACATGCTTGCTTGGTACGGAAATTATTCACGTTAGAATAACGCGTCAAATTTACATAAAGGAATCACTTTCCTTTATGAATTATATACAACAATGTTAACCTCTTTAAAAATGGATAAAAATGGTTTATGAATGTTTTATAAACGTTAAAACTAATTTCGACGAAGTTCGAAAAGATTGGAAAATTGGAGTCAAACTAAGCGCATCGCGTAACAGTGTTTGCGATTTCACGCCGTAAAAAAGTTAAATCCATTTATAGAATGGAATATGAGTCGAAATTCTTTGGAATAAGAATTTTTAAGACTCTTATAACCATTTTTTACGAATGAAAATGAAAAAATGATTTTTCATTTAATAAAGTTTGAGATATGTCCATATCAAGTTTTCGAAATAGTCACATTTTGGCAGTTCGAAAACCATGGTTTTCAACCTTTTAAAACTTGATATAAATCGTTAAAAATACTAAGTAAATTCCATAAATATTTTAAAATGTTTTAAAAGGGGTATGAGTTATAAAATGGACATAATTATATAAGTGAATAAGTGTTTTGATCTACAGAGCTTTAAGATCATTATTCACCTGCAATTTAACAACCGAATTTGGCAATTTTTTGAATAAATTAGTAAAACTTGGATTTCTTTTCCTGAATCTTCTAGAAATGTTTTCCAGAGAACCAAATAATTATTTTAAAGGTTTAGAGTTGATCAAATAATGTAACTGCCTTATGACTGACAAAGAGGAAATCTCTAGGTTAGAGTTTGGAAAACTAGTTGCTTACTCCCCGTTGCTATCCAGACTGGCCCGAAGGAGGGGATAGTTAATTTGATTTACTCAGATCATATTTTTCCTATGATGAAAGAAGAGAGATTGAGTTTTTTTCCAAAAGTTCTACAAGATTAAAATTAGAACTTTGATGATAAAGAGAAAGTTCTAGTTAAACTCCGTATTGAATTTCGAGGAGGGAACACATACTATCCATGTGAATTTATAAGGTGATTTCATCATTAATCGATGTATAGTACAAGTTGAATGTAGAAATTAGTATTGTGTATAATTAATCTAAAATCTATGAATCTTGTTCACTTAGTACTAATTTGTTTAGGTATATAGTAAACGATGTCTTAAATTACATTGTTTTTAACTCACTAAAAGATATATTTTGGAAATAAGTAATCTCCATTAAGATTGAAATTATAACAATAATAGAAGATGGAAATATTTTTCCCAAGTAATTTAAAGGAAATGATTTGCCATTTCCATATTTAAAAAGAGGTTTAATAAATCTGTATATACCAAGAAAAAATGGTTTAAAATATATCTCTACGGATATTTTATTGGCTATAACGATATTAACTGATTGAATGATGATCACCAATCACCCACATACTTAATATCATTTCTACCGATAATTGGTTCAGAGAGACTGGGATCGGATTTGGGTGATTGCGATCCGAAAACCACTTTGGATCAATATATGCATTCGAAAGTGAAGACTTGTTACAAATATTGATTTTGAAGACAGAGATCATAATGTAAAGCTACTTGCCACTAACCTTGTGATTTCCATATTAAATACATATGGTGGTAGTAGTATCTTCACTTTGAAACCTTCAATGCAGGACCGCTCATTACTAATCCTAAGGATGATTCCCAAAAAGGATGTAGTAGGAATACCTTCGGTTTGTCATGTTCCTGGACAACTTGTATGGATGAATGTCAAACATTGTATTTCTAAGACCACGTACATTGGTTTTTACAGACGTATATCTATTTGGTGGTGTAGGAGGTAACCTCTCTTATACTTAACACTCTTCCCTAAGGCGTATAAACTCAAGGGTTGTACTTTTGTGGAAACCAATTAATGTGTTGTCGAAAATGGAAATGTGGCATTCAAAGTGGGATTTTTTGTTTTGAGAAAGATAAAACATTACCTCAAGCCTCACACATCGGTAATGACAAAAATAGGGTTGTAGGGTTGATACGGCAAGGCTATGCGGGTAGCACCCATTAGGAGAGGATCATCACCTTTCTAGACTTCCCCTATATATAGGATCTGTTGTGTATGCTATGGCCATCCTTGGATAGGACGGGAACGACCAGGGTGATGAGATATTTGGTACTATCTACTGTACAGGTAGGCCACTTCTGTGTTGGTAGAGGGAACCGGGGCTGTGCCTTGGTACATTCCTCTAGAGATGTATTGTACGGTACCTTGTCATTGTTGGAATAAATTCTCTAATATGTGCCTTTAACGGACTTGATTTTATACCTAAATATACCGTTGGATTTACAAATGTAACAATTACAGTTATTTTAATATGTTATTTAAAAGTATTTTCAAAGCAATGTCATTAGAAATAATATCAAATGATTTCATAAAAATGTTTCAGTTATCATAAGGTAAAAACCCATCCGTGTTTATATGCAGCATGGTCATATGAGATACTCTTCTTTCCAAAGATTTTGTTTGACACCAAAGTCGATCTATCACATTGTAATATGTATTTATAATTTGTGTCTTACGCTGGTTTTCCGATCATGATCTAGATATTTTTAGTACTTCGGTCAGATCCGAGTAGTTTTAGGACAAGCTGAAGATGCTTGGATTTTCTAGATGGAAGCTAGAGATCTTGGTGAACGTATAAACATAGTTTGCTTTTTCATGTATTTGTTTTTTTCAAGCATTTGTAAGGACTGGTGTTTATAACTATCCAAGCTGAGCAAAGGATAGACTCTGATATATGTATTTAAAAGTTTTTCCACTTAAATGATTATTGAAATAATATATGTTATTCCGTCCATATAAGATTCTATTCTGACTTCTTTTTCTTTTTACCCTTAACCATCTGCCTTTTCGTTCAGTTTGGGTTAGATATGTGTGGTTTATTATCAACCTAAACTGTATGGAAGTGCGGATCATTACACATAGTATCATAGCTTAGGTTGAGTGAACGCCTGAACCCAATAAGGGTAAAATCTCATTAGAGAGAGGGTTAGTAATAACTAGGATGAGTAACTCATTTGAGATAGAGTAAGTAACACCCTGAAATGAGTTGAGAGTATTATATATGAATGTGTATT
The DNA here is from genome assembly GCA_030765085.1 of Allium cepa. NCBI lineage: Eukaryota > Viridiplantae > Streptophyta > Magnoliopsida > Asparagales > Amaryllidaceae > Allium > Allium cepa. Next base: position 104,785,337 of record CM060942.1, on the reverse strand, counting down.
TGTTAATGCCATATATAAATGATTTTTTTTTGAAAAAATGGTAAATTAAATAATTTACCTAGGTGTTAACCCAAAAAATGATCAACATCGTGTTTTGAGTATGAAAGCACCAGCACTTTTCTGATAGAGCAATAATACAGATAATATGTATAGAAAAAGATGGTAAAAGAAAGAAGACAAGGAATTTTATAGTAGTTTGGTTATTAATGAAGCCTACATCCACTACAACAAAACAGTCTTTTTACAATGGGCAATGCCCGTTGTAATATGGTTATCACAACGGACATGTGCCTGTTGTAATGAGCCACGTTGTAATAGATCCACCACATTTTACAACGGGCAATGCACGTTGTAAAAACTGTTTTTTACAACGGCCATAACCCGTTGCAAAAGTCTATTTCACAACATGTATTGAGCGTTGTAAAATACATTTTTAACAACACACATTGCCCGTTGTAAAATACATATTTAACAACACACATTGCCCGTTGCAAAATAAATGCAAATTTCAAAAAAATTACAGCAGCATCCATGCAATACATCCATACTAATACTAAATATTGTCGTAAAATAATTAAAATCACATACGAAAAGACTAAAAGCTAGAGTCATAGAATTCTAACACTCCAAAAAGTTAGATAAGTTTACATGCCAACTACATAAATCATTAACACATAACAGTCCGCTACAAATATCATGTTCTAAGTACAATCATACTATACCATCAAGTTTGCAAATTCCACAATAAGACGAATTCCATCAAACTCTCTACCATCCAAGCTGTGCCTTGCATCATCTGCATCCCTAGGATCATTGAATTCCTGTAATACAATAAAACAAGACATAGAATAAATGTAATGGCAAACCGGAAATGGTTAGTATGTCAGATACTTGGATATGACAAGGAGAATAGGTGTAAGAAATATATACAACAAATGCATAGTCGCGCTTCATATCCACATCTTGCACTCTCAACACAAAATTTGGTGGAACAAAAATAGGCCAGCAAGCAAAGAACTTGCACGACAATGCAACATTTCATAGTAATATAACACAATAGCATAAAGTCATGGAAAATTTCCAAACTTCAGTTCAACAAAACAACAATATGGATGTTGAAAGCTTTGAAAATAAAGAAAGTGCAGCAGACAAAACAATAAAACGAAAAAAATAAAGCACTAAGGTGAATACTCATCACAGTACTCCTGTGCACATCCTTCATCACAATCAAAGTCCTTCATCACATCCTTCATCACAGTTAATATACATAACTGAAACACCCATCTACATAACTGATCATATTATAATTAAAAACGCCATGTAAGTCAGTAAATTTTAATGTATTCTCATACAACGTTTTCATCATTTTTTTCCCTTTGTTTTTTTTTCTTGTAGACGAAAGAAATCGATCACAATAAAATTAAGAATGCAGTTATTGTTTCACATGAAAAGGTTACTGATAGTAAAAATATGGAGACTTGGTTGATCAAATGTTTCAAAAGGTATGCAAGTTGATTTGACAAATCATTTTTTAGCCAATCAAGTATTTATTTAAATTTTCATAAGTTAGCAAAATCATTCGCATCATATAAGTATTGGCACACAATGTTTGAACATCATAAACTTAAGTTGAAAATGTTATAAATATTGCAAACGAAGACGACTAATAAAACACAAACAAAACCTTAAACAAGTTCATAAGGTAAAAGATAACAAACCACTTAAAACTTGACAATCCATTCTAAAATAGACGAAAATTAGAATAATAAAACCTCGAATTAATGGTAAGATTTCTGAAATCGGGCACGTGCACCACGTCCACCAAACTTCTTGGGCTCGCATCGTCTTGGATCCGCAACAAGCAATGTCTGATTGCATACAACGAGAATGTCCTTGATTTTCTTCTTTTGCTGATCGTCAACAAATTTCTTTTAGTAAGCGACGAGAGCCTTGGCGATACTCTTCCTTATTGCGTAGATCTGACTGGTGTGAATTTGACTCCCTTTTGTTTTCTCTAAACTTGGGGCCACCTGGATCCGGTAGGCCATCAATCGCAGCAACTAGTCGCTTAGTGTGCTAATCATTGCCTCATTATATTTTTCCTCAGCAGCTAACACTGTAATACAATAATCATACTTTCATGTCAGACAATATATAACATGATTAAAAAAAATTTACCAGGCAGGTTTCAGATATAGTGGCATCCAAAATAGTGTCCCCAGCTGCCTTAACAAACTCAGGTCCTCCAGTAATTACTCCTTCCTTTTGACTTGTTACTAAAACAACCAATCCTTTATTGCTACCTTGTTCAACGGTGGGATACCACTTTTCCAATACTTGATCAGCATACTCAAATGCATCTGCTTTACTCTGAATTGCTTTTATTTATTTTAGTTACAGATTTCAAAACATATTGTACATTTGGACCCTTCTATAATTGCAAAAATTGATCACTTTCTGTTTATGTGGCGTAAACTGAATATTTGTACTGAAGCTATTCAAAATAATATCACTTCATTTTTTTTTTGAAATTCTATTAGTGATGTCGTTTGGAAAATAAATTAGTATTGCGGTTATTTGAAAGCGCTAACATATTATTATTTAGATAAACTGTGTTTGCAGTGTCTGAAACAGCTCCAACATATTGTTACTATCATCGTCATTTCAAATTATTGCAGTTGTAGTGTGTGAAACAGCTCCAGTATAAAATGCTACTTTGTCACATGTGCAGAAATTAGTTTATTTTCCTAATTCATTTTCAGAAGGATCTAAAACGTGTACTTATTTTTAAAAATAGGCTTAGATGGATAAAAAGGTGGATAAGAAGGTTCATTTTATTACGAATGCAGATTAAGGATGGGAGATATATTTTACCGTAAGCTTGTGAACAGTGATGAAATCAATTTCCAAATTCTTCCTGGCTTTCAAATCAGAGACCAACCTTTTCAAATCAGATTTTGTAACTCTGCTCAAAACACGCGCATGTCAACACCGGCGAAGCCATTGTGGCCGAGGAGGAGAATGGGTTCGAATGCCTTGTATCTGAGAATTTCGGGCTTGATTAGCTCGATTGGGGACCCGTTTACCTTGATCAGACCGCGTCCTGCTTTGCAGTGCGTGACGGCGAAGGCGTTCTTCTTGCGACCGAAGCAATGGACCGAGTTCGTAGGAGGTGGGCTCGCCATTGTTGACTTACCTAGCGTATTTTAGATTGGGGAAGAAACAATTGGCGGCTGCTTTAGGGTTTGAGGAACGTACAACAATGTTGAGTGGTTTACATACTGGACCTGGTGCGCTGCAACCAACCTTCCTTTATTTTCTATAATATAATATTATTAATGATTAATTATTTTCTATGATTCAAATTATTATAAGTTATAAATGACTAATATAATATTATTAATGATTAATTATTAATTATTAAATATTAATAAATAATACAACATTATTAATGGTTAGTAATTAGTAATATAATATTATAATTAGTAATTAGTAACATATGATTAATCTAATATTATTAATGAATAATTATTAAATATTAATAAGTAATAAATATTAATTTTAAGAAAGCATTGTAATTATTAATTATTGGTTATCAAAATTTGGCAACAAACATTTATTACAACGGGCATTTTATGACCGTTGTAAAATTGGCACCTATTACAACGGGCATTTTTAGCCCGTTGTAAAATTGGCACCTATTACAACGGACATTTTTAGTCCATTGTAAAATTGTCATCTATTACAACGGTCACGAAAGGACCGTTGTAATAGCATTCTATTACACGGGCAGTCATTGCCCGTTGTAAAAAAAGGCGCTGTATAGGGCATCTATTACAACGGGCCTGAATGGACCGTTGTAATAGCCTAATATTACAACGGGCAGCCAATGCCCGTTGTAAAAAGAGCGTTGTAATAGAGTATGTTTGTTGTAGTGATCCACTTTACAGTTTTATTATAGACTGATTGCTATTACAAGTAGTGTTTGGTTATAAGGCTTTTGATTATACTTAGCTAGACTGAGTTGGTTTCCACTAGATAATCACAGTGGATCACTTTGGAGGTTGTTATGAGGAAGGTAGAGAGTGAAGAAAGTTTCCAACAGAGCTTCAACCACCAATTTGGAGAAGATCCTCTTTATTATGCAGATAGGATGTTATTATAGAGATCGGAGAGCTCCTAGGCTAGGCCAGTTCGCCAATTTCTTGTATATGGATGTAGGAGGACCTATATGAGTTTAGCTCGCGACATGAGCCAAAAGCATGGATCGCTAGCGATGCATAGATTTAGCTAGCTCACGAGCCAATGACTTAGCTGCTATCTCCATCATTTCACCATGCTAGGTTGCAAGTGCATCATGCTTAATATGGTCACTTATAATCCATTTGCGATCCATACACTTAGTATATTTTGCCTTTTGCCTTCTAGGCTCCTTAGCTCCTATTTCTCTCAACGAACCATCATGTTGCATGGATCGCTGGCAATCCATAGAGTATGGATCATTAGAAATCAAAGTACTTGGATTATTTTAGGAGTTTGAAGTTTGGAATGCTTTCATGGGATTGTACTAACGTTGTTCATGTTGTCTCATTGCGCGTTGCTCTATTTCTATGACAATCTACAAGCTGATCTACTAGCTGGTTATGCTTAGCTACTGATTGGATGGATGTTGGTCCCTTAGTTTAATCAAATTCAATCGATGCTTTAGTAATATGATTTGGCTCTCTTTAACTTGTTGGTTTACCTCTTTTGGTTGAGTTCCAAGCCATTCTTACTTCATCAACTTATTCCGTCTTCTAGGATCCTATTGGGTTATAAACTCATATAACATTTTCCCATAGAGTACGTGTCCGTTGGAAAAACGATGGGCTCTGGAAGTTATCAATTATAATATCTGTTTACTGAGTTCCAAATAATCGCATTAGCGTTTTGCGGACATGTAGTAGGTTATGTTGTTGATCACCTAGTCTTGGTCTTGACTACTACCGCTTGTCGTAACGAATCAAATTTTTCTCCATGGCTTCTTAGTGTACTTTGAAATGATGGGTGGTGGTCACAATCCAAATTTGAAGTCGGAGATAAGCAATTCTATGGACCGCTAGCGATCCATAGCTAATGGGTCGCTGGCGATCCAAAGCCGCTGGTTCGCTAGCGATCCATTGCTAATGGATCGCTAGCGACCCTAGTACTTCGAGATTTTTCTTGTTTTTCTTTCCAGCGCCTATATAAGCCATTTGAGCTGACCCTTCTCTTCACTTTTATGCGACCCAAACCTTTCTTCTTTCATGCGATCTGAGCCCCTTCTTCAGCGGTTTGACCTAGCTTGCTCAACCCGATCTAGTGTTTCCTAAGATCCATCCTTGTCCAAGTTTTCAGCCGTGATTTCCTTTTGTGCCACTGTCATTGGAGCATTGCCACCTTCTTAGTCCATCTCTGACCAAAATCCTAGTTCACCATCATCTTAGATCACCGTCGATCCATCCCTTAGCTCGCTACCGAACTAAATCCGTCGTGCTAACTCTAAGTCAACGATCACTCTTTTGTTTTAGAGTTCAATTCGAGGTAGGTTTGCTAATCATAGTGTTCATTTAATGATTTGATGGCGAGGCCGCATTTGTGATTTGGTCATGAGAAGTTTGAGTTGATTACGGCTTAATGGAGGAAGATAGTAAATCGAGTCTTGATTTTTTCCTAGAACGAGATTTGGGTCTTGGCTCGGTGCTTGGCACGTTTTGCTATCTTCGTCCATTAAGCCAGAATTGACTTGTGCCAAGCTCCATAGCCGATATCGCATGACACATCGCGAATTGGTTCCAACTCTTCTAGAGGATATGGACTTATCTTGCTTGCTTGTTTCACGGTTGGTGTCTATGCAGTGAGAATAATTTTCCACATCGCTTCAGACAACGGATCCGTTATCGATAACGGGTAAATAGAGAGGAAGTAAAAAACAAATGAAAACAATGTAGGAAATTCTTTTCCTTTTCCACCATGAGCGAACTATCTACATGGGATAGAGTGTTTGTAGTGTTTCAGACACCGAGCTCAACCCTTATAGACAGCACACTGTTATTGCTCCAGTACACACTTGAAATCTGATAGGTGGACACGAATTGATGTCTCTCCGAAATTCAATTGTTATAGGGGAAATTATTAATTTAGAATATCCTTTTCCACTGTGAGCGAACTATCTACTGGGGATACAATGTTTGTAGTGTTTCAGACACCAATCTCACCCTCTATAGATAGCACGCTGCGGTTGCTTCGGTACACACTTGAAATCCGTTGCATGGGCATGAATTGATATCTATCCGAAATTCAAGGGGAAATTGTTAATTTAGAATAGAATCACCTAACCATTTTAAATGGGAGTTTCGATGTTTTAGAATGAAGCACCATCTTCGTGCTATAAATTGAGCGGGGAAACCTAGCACTTTCGACAGCCGAGTCATCATCCATCGCCCTTTCTCCTTTCACTTCGCAAGCTAAATATGGCTAGTTGGTTCAAGTTGGTCCGGTCTTGGACCGAACGCCTCTTAGTTTTAGAGTTCTACTCAATCCACCAAAGAGAGCTTCTTCGGTGGTTTCCTCTAAAGTTTTGCACAATATCTGCGTATAGCATGGTATATAGAGGGGGACGTACGTCTATAAAAAAATGAGTTTGCTCACATGCCTCCTCTGGAATATGCCGCTTGCCATCGGTACATGTGTTTGAATTGAGTCGTGCCTCCCTTTAACAACTTTCTACGTGAGACTCTTTCAAAATTAGGCATTGCCTCATTCCTGATTCATTCCATTAGTTATGCCATATTGACTTGCTTGCACATTCTTTTCATGCGAATATTCAACCTCGTTCCAAGCTTTCATTAGTTGTGGTACTTTTTGTCGTTTAAGAGGAGAGATGAATGTCCATCCTTGATCGTGATTGAAGCTCAAAGGAACTAGAAAAATCATTTTGCATCTATAGTGTAACTTGTCCTAGTTCAAGACATAGTATTTCTTTGTTAAATTCCCCGAGGGGTTTAACCGTCTTTGGACGATAGGGGGTAAGTTCCTTTTCATACTTATTGATTTCTGACGCGTTGCTTTGGAATTTTTGACAAGTCGTATACTTCTTGCAGTTATCCCAAAGGCAAATAGAACGTGTCTCTTGATGAAGTTTTTCGGACCCTAAAGGCTATTGATGCTAAAGAAAGGCAAGTCAAAGCCTTGCTAACCGATGAAAACTTGCTTCGATACAGATTAGTGCATCCAGGAAGATCCACTGTTCAAGTTGAGGTCCCTCCCTTCTCGATCCATGGTCCACACACGATCTACTTCTTCTTCTTGCGGTTCCAAAGAAGGCGCTTCTTAAGAGAGAGAAGGCTTGTTAGAGAAATCAGCCAAAGAGGCCTGCGAAGGAGGAGATGCTACTACGACCAGAGTTAGAGGCTTGGTCAGAATGCCTCCAATCCTAGAAGGAGAAGAGGAGTTCCAACAGAGGGAAGGCAAGGCTGCAATGGGCTTAGAGAAAGAGGAGGGGTAACTCGAAAGTAGTAGTGATGAGTCCACTTCTAGTGATTGACTGCTACGTAGAATCCGTTGATGGGGATTCAGAATCGTGCGTTGAGACTCCAGGAATGAGAACCGTCCTTCCAAGCTCACCTTCTCTAGATACGAGCGATAAAGACAATGCCTCAGAATTAAAGACCGTCTGGATTCTTCGAGTAAAGATGATGGCATAGAGTTGGAAGATTTGAGTGATGTATATGTCGATTTCGACGAGCTTATAAGGAAGAATTTCAAATTTGAGGAGGTTCCACCTCGTTCGAGTGGTATTGCACTTGATGTTATCCCGATTCCACCGACGACGGCCGCTCGGCTCATGATGACTTTCTAGGCCTTCCTGCGAAACACACCGCACATTTCACTAGGGTTCCTTTTTTTGCACATCCTACTTATTTTTATCCCCTGTTACTAAGATCTTTCATTTCTTCTTCTTGTCAGGTATGACAAAAGGATGTGGCCTCTATGATGACTTTAAACAATTCATCGATTCCCAATGCTGCTCTAAACATCCTTCCAGCCTTTATCAGCCTCGAGATATGGAGGAGAAGTACAAAGGTGGGTATGAGAAGAGGAGGACCTTTGAAGAGAGGGAGGAGCCATCGAAAAGGTCAAAATTCGATCATCCTTCCTATTCTTCCGAGCAGCATGTTTTTGCTTCGACGCACTCTTCAATAGCCCAATAAATTCCAGTTACTTCGGTCCCTATTCCACCTGCAACCTACATCCAGCCATCTTTCTATTATTCTTGCCCTCAATGCTTCATGTTCCAACTGGAGGCCTGCCTATATTCTTCCTTCAAGCCCTCCTAAACTCGAGGCAGCGCTCCCCAGATGGTTCTTGAGGGGAATTAGGTTCGACCGTGATCTAGATCCGGTTCGCAAAGATTCATATGTGTCACACCTTCCAGCTATTCAAAATGATTTAGACCAAGCCGAAGGGTGGGAAAAATTATATAAGCAGCTAGTAGACACCAATCACAATAACCATTGGGAAATATTCTCTTTCGAGTCAGAGAAAGATGATTTTGAAAAAGCGTTGTCAAAACGCCATGCCTGAATTAAAGTACTGTAGGAGGAGAAAGTGGCGGCGCTGCAAGAGTGAAAAAGGAACATTGACTTGCTAAAAGAAGTGAAAAAGGCTCACGCTAGGATTAAGATCGTCTATAGGGACGAGATAAAAAGGGATCATGCCGAGAAGGAAAAATTGAAAGGAGAAGTGGCATTCTTGTAATGCAACGATTGAAGCCCAGAAGAAAACTATCTCTGATCATGACCATATCGTCAAGGGGCGCAATAAGACAATCTCTGATCAGGCTGCAACAATCGCCCACCTGTAGGACCAAGTTGCACAGCCTAGTGCTGGCAATTCTCGCATTGAGGTTGAAAAGGCATTTGTTATGATGGATTATCTAGAGCTTCAAAACGTTTTCGAGAGGAAGATGGAAAAGATGGATGCGACCATCCTCAATTTCTACATCTCCCTATTGCACTAGGGGAGTCTCAGCTACTTGGGCCCGAAATTCCCATGCACTCATGCTTTGGTATAGGAAGAAATCTTGTCCCACTTTCTAATAGTGGTGATTTCTACACTGAGCGGGAGTTGAGGGACGCTTATCTTAATGAAGAATCGAAGAAGGCGTTGCTCGAGGGTCAAGAAATTCTACGGTTTGAAAGAGAGGAAGAAGCCCCTGATGCTGCCACGAAAGCTGCCACTGAAGTGCTCACTAAGCCTTTTATTTCTTACGCCGTCAAACCATCGAAGCAGCCCATGACCCGTCGACAATTTCAAGGCTTGAGACTCTTCCTCAGGTAGTGGAACCATTGAAAGAAGGCGAAGGCGGTGAGTATGAAGTCGACATTCTTGACCATTGCTCCGGTGTAGGTGATGTTCTTGTTTCCTCTGAGTTTGAGAGCTTCCATCTTACGCCACATGATCAGGAAGAATTTAATGCTTTCATTTTTAATCTTATAGTTCTGTCCACCTTTCATGTTGATGTGCCAGCTTCCTCGGTGCCCAAACCTACTGCTATTTCCACAGCCTCCATGCTCATTTCTGTCTCTATTCATGTTTCCGTGTCCGTGTCTGGCTCACAGCCTTGGCTGGAATCTGAAAAGATAGCCACGCTTCATGGCTTGGATAACCCTTCTATACCTTTGGAGGGTCACATGACAGAGGCAGAGGATATGGAGTAGGAAGTTCAAATAGAGCAGCCTCGCTAGACTCGGCATGAATTGGTCGACATTAAGAAGGAGAAGGTTGAAGCGATCAAAGCCTCGAAGAGCTCCTTTAAATCATGAAAGCGCAAAGCGAAGGGAGAATCTTTTGAGAAGGCCATAGAGCAAGGGAAGGACGTTGCCACTAAGAAGTTTGTTGATATTACTGGCAGTGACACCACTCTCGAAATGAGGAAGATACTGCAAAAAAAAGCAGAAAATGGAGCGTTGGAAGGAAGAGCTGAGTAGCTTATATGGAGACTAATCTGATTTTTGTTCCTTTTGAGTAATTTTGTTCAAGTGCAGAGTATGCACTTAGTATTTTTGTTATGGAGTCTATATTTTCTTAGTTTGGCCAGTATTGTGTGGGTACAGCCCCCACGTTTTAACCCCGTGTAAAGAAAATTATAAACTATACATTGATATTTTGACTGTACTCTTATCTGTCTGTTCATATGAGTTATGCACACTTGTTCTTATTTTGTTTGTGATTGCCACTAAATTTTTTATCTGGAGGAAAAATTCTTTGTTTGGAGTAACAGAACTTGTGAACTTATTGTTTTCATTTGTTTTTATTTAAGTACCAGTGTATGCCCCTAGTTCACATGGTTGTTTACTTCAAATGACCGATAACTTATAGTTCGATAATTTTCATATTAAACTTGAAATTTTGCTAAGTCATATCTTGATTTTCCTTTTTTCGAAAGTTTTGTATAGCATGTAATCCAAGTTTGTTTTGATATTCTGGTTTGTAGCACTCTAATTTTGTTGGATTTTTAATCATTAAGTGTCGTTAATTGAAACTTTTACGTTGGTTTATAGCATTCCAATTTTGTTGGAGTTTTAATCATTAAGTGCCATCAGTTGAAACTATTCTATTGGTTTGTGGCACTCCAACTTTGTTGGATTTGTGCCCATTATTCCCAATCGTAGAAGTAGTTGGCTTTGGTTATGAGATATGCGGTGTTTGGGGTCGATATGGCCCAGTGATCCGGTTCTAATGCTCCTCAGCGCCGCTTATCTTTGGGCAACGTGGGGAGTTTACACTTTAGAAGCGTGATTATTTGGCGATGTTCCTCAGTGTTGTCTATCTTTGGGCAATGTTGAGGTGCTGATGTGCGGCTTATGGGTGCACAACTTTTGATATTCTTCCGTATTACCCATCTTCAACCAATGTATGGGGTTTGTGTTTTGAAAGTTAATGCATAGTTTATTGGATGCACGGCTTTTAGTTTTCCTCGGTGTTGCCTATCTTCGGGAAACGTGAGGAGTTTAAGTTTTTTTAAGACTTAGTGCATGACTTTCGAAATGCGTGGCTTTTCGTGCTTCTCGGTGTTGCCCATCTTCGGGAAATGTGAGAAGCGTATGTTTTGGGAGTTAGTACGCAACTTATGAAACACATGGCTTTTGGTACTCCTCGGCATTTCCTATCTTCGGGCAAAATGAGGAGCATATGTTTTGGCATGGCATATGAAATGCACGGCTTTTGGTACTCTTTGGTGTTGCCTATCCTCGGGCAACGTGAGGAGTTTATGTTTTAGTGCAGCTTATGAAAATGCACGGCTTTTGGTACTCCTCGGTGTTTCCTATCTTCAGGCAACGTTAGAAGCACATGTATTGGCATGGCTTTTGGTACTCCTCGGTGTTGCCTATCTTCAGGCAACGTGAGGAGCATATATTTTGGCATGGCTTATGAAATGTGCGGCTTTTGGTATTCCTCGGTGTTGCTTATCTTCGGGCAACGTGAGGAATGTAATTTTGGGCCTTCCCGATGTTTCAGGAGCAACACCGATTTTTAGAAGGCAAGGATCAGGTTCTGCCAATCCAGGGGTTTGAGTCGATTTACTTCCGTCGACCCAGCGGGTGGTTATTTGAACACAGTTTTGTCGGTTCCTGTAGGTTAAGGTGTTGGATCTACTTGTTCAACGATCCTTTGGACAAAACTTCTCAACGCCACCAGCAATGTCGATTCTCAGAAGGGGGTTGACATGACTCATCGAGGGCATAGAAACATTCCTATCGCCCGCTGTCTGTAATGTCTCTAGTGTCCAAGTACGGCTCATTTAGAAAAGGAGAGTAGACAAGGATGGACGAGAAGGCATCGCTTTAGGTTGCTATCCATTCCTTAGTTGCTAGCTAGCTAGAGTGTTATTTTATAATCATCTTTTCATTTGATTTCGTCAGTTTGCTGGGGCGCTTTTCTACGGCGTCTTAATAGCCTTGCATGGGTAGAAGGTCCTTGAGGTCTTATATCTCCTTCACTATTTGGTATGTTCTTTAGAAAATTAACGGGTTTGCTTTCTTCCAATTGCACTACTTCTAGTATTTAGAACCGGTTTTCCTTTCTGTAGAATTCTTTTAGGGTAGCAGGTTGTTTTATCCTTTAATGATTCATGAGGGCCTTGCAGCAGACTGCATCTGTCACCCTTGCTTCGTCCATCTGCCAGTCATACTTGTAAAGGAGCAATTTTGAATCAGTGTACAGTTGTATAAAAGGTAAAGTTGGCATGATAAACTTCTTTGGATATTCTGCATGTTGAACGACTTCGGTGAATGGGTTTCGATTGGGGAAGATACTCTAATCGTTATTAGATCGGTCCGTTTTCAAGTTACGGCTGTTTATAATGCTTGAGAATGATATATGCATGATTTTCTATGCTTGAATGATTGGAAATACCGATTAAACGACACATCACTTATGATGGGGTCATGGATTAGTGATGATCCCAAAAAAAATTCAAACTAGGTGAGATCGGTCTGGGGTGACAAAGAAAGCCCCATAAGGTTACATTCCAAATTTCAAGGTATTCGGAGTTTGCATGTTCTAGTTATGAGCAAAAGAAAATGGATCGGCATCAATGGATTGGTGCATTTTACTTGGAGTTTGACCGAGAAAATTTTCCATTTGCTTGGAGTCAGCACATGATTCGCTTAGGGTCAAATAATTTAAAGTGCTGGGTTGGTGTCAAACATTGCTTGGAGCCATTTGCATGTTTGCTTGGAGAAAATCTTGGTTTTACCCAAGTTTTATTTCGGGGTAAAATTTCCTAGGTTTACTTCAAGTCAAATGGGTGATTACTGAAGTTCGACTTCGAGTCAGGACTTCCAGAATCTTCTTCAAGTCAAATGGGCGATTACCCAAGTTTGGCTTCGAGTCAAATGGGCGATTACTCGAGTTTGACTTCGCGCCAATCCCGAAGTGAATTTTTTAACGACCATTTTGACGATTTTTGACGATGACTATTCTTGATAGGAGCTTCATGATGGGATTCGAAGCTGGTCAGCCGGGTATGGTCACCATAACCTATGGGAACTTGGCCTTGTAATTGATTATATCCCTTTCGAACAACCCAAACAGTGATCAGCTGATTACTAGAGAAAGAATTGCAACTCGAGCCAATTGCAACCTTCTCCCATCTTGTTCCATATAGGTTGCTGCAAATCAATGAAATGGTATGAGTCGCTAGCGATCCAAAGCATAGCGTATGGATCGCTAGCGATCCATATACTTAGAATATTATTGGACTTTGCTTTTCGAAGTTTATGGCGGTCTGGTGAAAATGTATGGATCGCTAGCGATCCATAGTGTATGGATTGATAGCGATCCATGTACTCAGTTGATTTCTGAGATTTGCCTTTTGGATCGCGTCTACTATCTCATGTTGATGTTCTCCATCTAATTTCATAGCTTGTTGCCTTGTTTTGATGATGATCTATGTACTGGTTGCATTGGACTTCTATTGGATCATGATGTGAAGGGATTGGTAGACCCACGAGCTTACCATAGGAGATGGATCGCTGCCAACCCATCACCTTAGCATTTGTTTGCTTGCTTTTTATTCGATCCTTCTGTTCTCAACAACAAATCTTCTATGCAGAGATTGAGTATCTTACTTTTGAACCTATCTGATCCAAAGTAGATAGCTAGATTTAAACCCGAGTTCGGTTCTCAATGAAAGCACCAAAATGTTAACCCAAAAAATGGATCGAACCCTAGTTTGATTATGAAAGCACTTACCATGTTCCGACAGAACAATAACAAAGATAATAGGCAAAGAAAAAGATGGTAAAAGAAAGAGGACAAGTAATTTTTACCGTGATTCGGCTACTAATGAAGCCTATGTCCGCTTTATTTTATTATAGACTAATTGCTCTTACAAGTAGTGTTTGGTACAAGGATTTTGATTATCCTTAGATAGATTGAATCCCCAGAGTTGGATTCCACTAGAGAATCACAGTGAATCCCTTTAGGGATTGTTATGAGGGAGGTAGAGAGTGAAGAAAGTTTCCAGCAGAGCTTCAGCCACCAGTCCGGAGAAGATTCTCTTTATGTTGCAAGTAGAATGGTATTTATAAAGATCGGAGAGCTCTTAGGCCAAGCCAGTTCACCAAGTGCTTGTAGATGATGTAAGAGGACCTATAAGAGATTAGCTCGCGACCCAAGCCAAAAGTATGGATCACTAGCGATCTATGGTCTATCGATCGTTAGCGATCCATAGATTTAGCTCGCTCGCTTGCTAATGACTTAGCTACTATCCCATCATTTCGCCATGCTAGGTCGCAAGTGCATTGTGCCTTCATATGGATCACTGACGATCTATTGTGTATGGATGGCTAGCTATCCATACACTTAGTGTATTTTGTATTTCTCATTCTAGGCTCCTTATCTCCTGTTTCTCTCAACAAACCATTATGTTGCATGGATCGCTGGTGGTCCAAGAACTTGGATTATTAAAGTTTGGAATGCTTTCATGGCCTTATACTGACGTTGTCTGTGTTGTCTCAATGCATGTTGCTCCATTTCGATGACGATCTACTAGCTGATGTACACGCTGGTTGTGCTTAGCTACTAATTGGATGGACACTATTCCCTTGGTTTAATCAAATTCAACTGATGCTTTAGTAATATGATTTGGCTCTCTTTAACTTGTTGCTCTAACCCTTTTGGCTGAGTTATAAGCCATTCTGACTTCATCAACTTATTTCGTCTTCTATTAGATCGTGCTAGGTTAAAAACTAAGAGAGCAATGCGTCAAAACTTGATAAATATGAATAGGAACTTACCCCATGTCATCCAAAGATGGTTAAACCCCTAGGGGCACCAATGAAGAAATACTATGTCTTGAACTGGGACAAGTTGCTCTGTAGACTCAAAACGATTTTTCGGTACCTCTGAACTTCAGTTATGATTAAGGATGGACATTCATCCCTCCTTTTGAACGATAGAAAGTATCACAACTCATCAAAGTTTGGAGCGTGGTTGAATGTCCGCATGAAAAGAACATGTAAGCAAGTCAAGGTGGCATAGCCATTGGGATGAATCTGGAACGGGCAATGCCTAAGTTTGAAAGAGTCTTGCGCAGAAAGTTGTTAAAAGGAGGCACAGCTTCATTCAGGCACATATACTAATGGCAAGCAGTATATCCCGGGGAAGGCATGCGAGCAAACTCGTTCTTCTCTGGTAGATGTACATCCTCCTCTAGTATACCATGCTACATGCAGATATTGTGCAAAACTTTAACGAAAACCACCGAAGAAGCTCTCTCTGGCGGGTTGAGCAGAACTCAAAAGTTGGGAGGCATTCGATCCACGACCGGACCAACTGGCCATATTTTACCTGTGACGTGGAAGGAGAAAGGGCGGCGAATGACGACTCGGCTGTCAAAAGTGCCGGACTTCCTCCACTTGATTTACGATGTGAAGATGAGTGCTATATTCTAAAACAATGGAACTCGCATTCAAAACGGTCAGGTGATTTTATTCTAAATTAATAATTTCCCCTACAACGCTTGACATCCAAAGAGATACTGATTCGTGCCTATGCAACAAATTTCAAGTGTGCACCAGGTCAAATGCAACGTGTTGTATCTTGGTGTTTGAAACACTATAAACATTCTATCCCATGTAGATAGTTCGCTCGCAGTGGAAAAGGAAAAGGGATTCCCGCATCGTTTCCATTTGTTTTTACTTCCTCTACACTTATCCATTATCAATCAATGATCGATAACAAATCCACTGCCCGAAGCAATGTGGAAAATTCTTCTCACTACAGGTACTTCGAGCATACAATAAGCAAGCAAGAAAAGTCCAAATCCTTTGGAAGAGTCGGGACCAATTAGCGATGTGTCGTGCAGTCTGTGGAACTTGACATAAGCCAATTTTGGTCTAACGGACGAAGATTACAAAATGTTTCCAACATCAGGCCAAGGCCCGAATGTCGCTCTGAGAGAAAGTTTAGACTTGATTCACTATTTTCCTTCATTAGACCACAATCAACTCAAGCTTCTCACAATCAACATCATAAACGCGACCTCGCCAACAAAATGTTAAACGAACGCTATGATAGCAGACCCCTTAGGATTAAACTCTAAACACAAAATTGGTCAAAGACTTAAACGGTAATCAAAAGACAAGCTGGAGGCAAGCTAGGAATAAGGTCGGCAGTGATCTAATGATAGGTAAAAGGCGATTCAAGGCGCAAGCTAGCTAGGGTTCTGGTCAGAGATGAACCGAGGAGGCGGCAATGCTTCGACGATGGTGGCACAAAAGGAAATCATGGCGGAAAGCTTGGACAAGGATGGATCTAAAAAAGCATTAGATCGACTCCAGCAAGCTAAGTAAAATCGTTGGAAACCTTTAGATCACACAAAGAAAGTAGTTTGAGTCATGTAAAAGTATAGACGAAGCTTGACTCGAATGGATATATAGGCAACTGAAAACCAAAAAAGGCAAAAAAATTCTAAGTGCTCAGGTCGCCAGTGATTCATCGGTCATGGATCTCTTGCAATCCATGAACTATGGATCGCCAACGATCCATCAGCTATGGATTGCCACCGATCCATCAGCTATGGATCGCCACCGATCCATAGAATCGCCCATTGTCGACTCCAAACTTGCACTGTGACATCCTCTTACCGATTCAAAGAATATTGAAAGACTCTGAATAGATGTTTGATCCGTTACGACAAGCAGTAGCTGAAGAGACCAAAACTAAGCGATCGGTAGTGTAACCTGCTACGTACCCGTAAAACTCTATACGGTTACTTGAAATTCGACGAGTAGATGTTAAAAGCGATAACTTACAGAGCACGCCTTCTCTCCATTGAAAATGTACTCTGGAAGGCAAATGTTATTCTGGTTTTTAACCCAGCAGGATCCAATAGAAGGTTGTATAAGATGATGAGGTCGGTTGGCTCGGAACTCAGCCAAAGGAGATAAAGCAACAAGTTGAAGAGAGCAGACTCATATTACAAAAGCACTAATTGAATTTGATTAAACCAAGGTACTAGAGTCCATTCGGTCCAACCAGCAGCTAAGCACAACCAACTAGAAGATAGTCATCAAAATGGAGCAATGTGCAATGAGACTACATGAACAACGTCGATACAAGGCCATGAAAGCATTCCGACTTCAAACTCCAAAAATAATCCAAGTACTTGGATCACCAGTGATCCATACTCTATGGATTGTCAGCGATCCATGCAACATGATGGTTCGCTATGACACATGGAAGCAAAGAGCGATCGGTGCACATGATGGTTCGCTATAGCACATGGAAGCAAAGAGGCTAAAAGAGGCAAAGCAAGAAAATATGTTAAGTGTATGTATCGCTAGAGATACATACACCATGGATCGCCAGTGATCCATACTTATCCATCGATCTTCAACGAGCTAGCTAGGCAAAGAAATGAGATAGGAGCTAAGAAATTAGCTCATGCGCGAGCTAAATCTATAGATCGCTAGTGATCCATGGTTTTGGCTCGGGTTGCGAGCTAAACTCCTCTAGGTCGTCCTGTGTCCATCTGCAAGTGACTGACAAGCGGGTTTGGTCCAAAGGTTCTTCGATCTCTATAAATGCTATCCTGCCTGCAATATAAACAAGATCTTCTCCAGACTGGTAGCCAAAGCTCTACTGAATCTTTTTTCACTCTCTACCTCCCTCATAATAATCTCCAAAGGGATTTGCTGCGATTCTCCAATGGATTCCAACTCTAGGGATTCACTCTAGCTATGGACAATCAAAACCTTAACCAAACTCTACTTGTAACAACAATCAGCTATAATAAAATTATAATGTGGACATAGGCTTCAATAAGAGCCAAATCACTATAAAATTTTCTTGTCTTCTTTCTTTTATTGTCTTTTTCTAAATGAATTATCTATATTATTGCCCTATGAGAACAAGGCTGGTGCTTTTACACTAAAGCCAAGGTGTTGATCCGTTTTTTGGGTTAACATTAGGATTATATTTTGAATATAAAAGGGTCATCTTTTTAAAAAATATAGTTAATTATAGGATAATGATATTCATTTATTAGCATAGGTTGGTTTAAAGAAATAAATTGGTATAGGAACATCTTTTGGTTAGAATTTCACAATTTGACTATAAGATGTTTCATAAAGATGATAGTTTAAGAAGTTAAATTAATAATAAACTTGTTAAAATATGATATTTGATTCTGCTGTGAATAGTTAAAATGCTTAGTATATGTTTCTAAGTATTTCGTTGTCTATTGTGGAAGCTTTCCAATTACGGTAGGAATTATTTCAAATGAGAATCCTCAAGAATCTCTTTGAGAGAAAATGATGACTTAATAATCCTTTCTAGCAACGATGAGGGAATTGAAAAAGGGTTACCTATAAACCATATGCCACTGGAATGGTGGTATTCATATTTGGATGGTCCATCGACCTCCTAGTTTGATTGATTTGATATGCATTTTGGTAGATTTGGAAGTTGCTAGGGAGTAATAGTATTTTGGATATCATAAGTATATCAGGAATATGTTAATGTAATTATCATGAGTATGTGAAACAATTAATTATAGTTTAATTATGTTTGACTGGCAATGCAATAGTTTTTCATTATGATATATATTGTGCATGAACCTTATTATGCCTTCTTTTATCTCATGTTTAAATGACTTAGGAAGAATTTTCTATGAATTTTACTTCTTTGATGATTTTCTTTATAAAGTAAAGCTCACTACAAGAATTTTAATTTTTAGTAGCACTCAAAAAACTCTACTAAAATTTTTAGCAGCGTTTTGATGAACGCTGTTATAAAGCCTACGACTAAAAATACCTGATTTTTAGTTGCACTTATTCAACGCTACCATAAATCGTTTTACTGCGGCGTTTATGAAACGCCACTAAATTCTTATTTTGTAGCGTGTATAAAATGCTACCAAAAGGTTTTTTGACGCTACCAATAGAATTTTCAACTTTAACCCTACTTTACGGTTGCGTTTGCTCAACGCTACTATATGTATTTTCGTAGCGTTTTTGAAACGCTACTAAAAGTTATTGATCATTTTGCACCATTTTTTCATGCTATTATTTCATGTTGATGGTCTATTTTATTTCTACTATATCAATCAACAATCACTCATATAATCATCATATTCAAAAAATTAAAAAAAATATTAATCATATAATCAAATAAGATATCCATAACCATTCTAATACCGTAGATTTTTTATAAAATTACCAACATACAATAAACATTCATATACAAATTTACACACCAAGTACTGTTTCTTGGGGGATTGAACATGCAACTTAGCACTCGGCCTCCCCATAGTTCGGTTAAACTATCGTTTGGCATGTTAAGACCGTTCGGCATAGGACGGCCACTAAGTACTTAGCTTATCTAAATTTCTAGGCATAAGGGGACACTCAGCAGAAAGGAACGCTCGGGACTTAGAGGCATTCGGCATTGGGAAGTATTCGGCAGGCAGCTTCTCGCAAGGTTTGGATCGTTCGGCCTCATCTCGTTCGGCCTACGGAGATTGTTCGGCACCACACCGCTCGGAATCTAAAGAGCGCTCGGCATCTGGAAGAGCGTTCGGCATTGGACTTCGCTCGGCCAAAATCATCGTTCGGCATCCACACCTTGTTCGGTGAGCCATTTCGTTCGGCACAAACGGATGCTCGGCACCCAGAGTGTCCGGCCACACCTTGTTCGGCATAAGGAGGAAGGCTTAGCATTTGGTCGTTCGGCCTCACTGGTTTGGCGCATAGAGCCACTCCACTTGGGCCAAGATATTCACCTATCAGGCCCACCAAGGAAGTCCAACCCACCTTCGCCTATAAATAGAGGGGCAGGGGCACAAAAAAAGGGAGAGATTTTAGAGAACATTGGAGAGACTCTGCCATTTTCAAGACTCATTCCAGACCTATTTCTTTGTATCTTGCAACTATATTCAAGTACTGAGAATCGAGTTGTATCTGTAATCAATATCAATGAAAAGAAAATGATCAACTTCAAAGTGGACGTAGGCTACTACGTCGAACCACTAAGGTGTTCTTACTTTCTGCAGTTAAATTTACATTCTGTTCTCTGTTTTAATTTACTTTCTTCATTGATCTCTTTACACAATCTTTCTGAGGGTGTTAGTGACCAATTTAGGTGCTAAAATTTTGGTGCTTTCATTGATAGATGAACTCAGGCTATTAAGATCTACTTTGGACCTACTGGATTGGATAAATCCCCCGAAGGAGATCCATAATCATTCATAAGGCATCTTTTGATTCTACTCAGAGATACAACCAACAACTCTAACATGGGAAAACCACGAACTAGATCAGCCTCTCAAAATGCAGATGCCCATGAAACCGCTAGTGTGCAACAACTGGGAACTAGCAATCATCAAGCGATTCGAGGTGCAGGGCCCTCCAACCAAAACCAAGCGGAAGTTGTTTTCCTAGCAGAGTTCAATGACTTGACAAGAGAGGTTAAGGAAAGTAGAAGGCAACTTGCTGAGCAAATGCAAGCCAACTCTAACCTCATAACTCAGCTTACTCAACAGCAGCATCAGAATGCTGAAGGTAGCCCTATCCCTTACTCTGAAGATGATGGTTCGACTTCAGCTGATGAACCTCCTAGGCGTAGATGTCGTAAGGATGAAGACGCATAAGCGGGTGCCACTGATCGATCTACTATAAATCAAGCCCGTGAAGAGACCGGACACCCGAATCTCCAAGACCCAAATCGGACGGGACATCAACCTGCACGGCCCCGTGGAACGGAACCCAACCTCCCATCTTTCATATAAGCCCCAGATTTGACAGCTATGGTCAGGCAATTGATGAAAGAGAACCAAGGTCTAACTAATGAAGAATGGGGAGTGTCTAAGAGTCATACTCCCTTCACGGATACCATTCTACAGGCTGAATACCCAAGAAAGTTCAACATGCCCACCATTCCAGCTTATGGAGGGAAGACCGATCCTAGACAACATGTGATGAGGCATGGATGGATGATGGATTCTGCAAGAGCCAATGACGCAACCAAGTGCAGGTGCTTCCCAATCATTTGTCCGGAATTTCCACCATGTGGTTCACTCGACTCCCACCTCGATCTATATCCAGCTTTGACGAATTAGCAGTGAAATTCATAGAACAATTCAGGATACACACCACTAGCCCAAAGGACGTGATGTCCTTATCAAGCGAAATTCAAGCTCCGGGAGAGTCATTAAAAGCATACTTGCAAAGGTTTCATGTTGCTGCTACCGAGGTGAGCAATCCTAACGACCACGCGATTTTGATGGCAGTAATGCGTGATGTGGATCCAGATTCTGAATTTAGAGATTGGTTGGCGGGAAAGCCCCCAGCTATGCTGGAATGTTTTTATTCGAAAGCTCATCAGTTCATAAGGAGGGAGGAAGCTCGGTGGACAAGACGAGACAAGGCACCAGGGCCCGTTCAGGAGTCTGTGAAAAGCAACATCGACGTGAAGCAAACCGGCGATAATTCTAGAAAAACTTAAGTTAACGTCCAAAACAAGCCTGGGCAGTCTAAAGGATCCGGAGGTGATCCCGGAAATAAAAAAGAAATAGGGAGATGGAAATCAAGGTTCCCAACCTACAATGAATACACCCCATTGAACGCATCTCTTGAGAACATCTATTTACCAACTTGTAACACTTTCCAATATAGAAAGCCACGCCCAAAGGAATCGATGGAGGAACGGAAGCGGACCGGAAAGTATTTTCGTTTTCATGAGTCTTATGGGCACAACACAGAGGAGTGTAGACACCTCCATGATGCTATAGAAAATCTAATTAGACAGAAAAAGCTGCAGGAATTTTTCAGAGACCCACAGGACGGGAGGCAAGAAACATCGGACCCTGAACGTAGGCCGGCCCCACACCAACCTGAACAACCTACTCGAACTGTGGGCAGATTGATTATTAACATGATTGCTAGCGGACCTCATCCTGCGGATAAGAATTGGCAGGAGATGGAGCGATATGCTAACTCTTTAAGACATGTGGAGTATGAGTGTTGTTCGAATGTTGAAAATGGGACCCCTGTAAAGCAGCAGCGAATGATGAATGATGATATCGTATTCAGGAGAAGAGATGCGGATAAGGTAGAGGCCCCTACCATCGACCCAATGGTCATATCTACGACCATTGGGCCGGCATTCGTGAAGAGAATTCTAATTGATTGCGAAAGTTCCGTTAACATTATCTTCCAAAAGGCATACGACCAAATGAAGCTGGAGACCAAGGATTTGAAACCATCCAAAGCCAGAATCCATGGCTTTAATGGCCCAACGACCGTTGCAATGGGATACGTGGAGTTACCAGTTGAGCTGGGACAAGGTGAACGCAGGAGAGTGCGAATCCTACCATTCATAGTACTGGATGTTGATTCCCCATACAACGTTCTGGGTCGTCCAGCCCTGGCAGAATTTAGGGCGGCTTTGGCCCCTTGGTGTTTGACGTTAAAATTTCCAACAGACAAAGGGTTGGAGTGGTACACGGTGATCAGGTAACCGGCCGTGCATGCTATGTAGCTGAGCTCAGAGAGGCACGACGTAGGGAGAAAGTAAAGGTTGCGAACAGCTCTGTCCACATCCAAAATTCTGATGATTGACAACTAGAGCCCGAGCCCTGGCTCGAGCAACATTCTTGGATCCATAGAGACATATCCGAGAAATGATGATGGGGAACCCAGGGAACCAAATGTGGCACCGGCAGAACTAATTGTTGACATCTCAGTTAGCTGCAATGACCCCTAACGAGTTCTTAAAATTGGATCACAACTCGACCCCGTGGTGGCCGAGAACCTCACTGACTTCCTCCAAGCAAATCTTGATGTTTTCACTTGGACACATTCAGATATGCGTAGGATCTCTCATGCACTTGCGAGTCATATGTTGAACATAGACCCAAAGCATGTACCTGTGAAACAGAAAAGGAGAGGCCTGGTCCCAGAGACGTCTGCAGCTCTCAAAGAGGAGGTGGATAAACTCAAAGCCAACGGGTTCGCCCACGACGCCTTCTACCCTGAATGGGTACCTAACCCGGTGCTAGTAAAGGAAGCAAACGGGAAATGGAGAACTTGTATTGACTACTCTGATTTAAACAAAGCATGCCCGAAGGATAGCTTTCCGTTACCAAGAATTGACCAACTTATCGATTCAACAACCGGGCATGAGTTACTGTCCTTTATGGATGCATACTCTGGATACAATCAAATCCCAATGCATGTTCCCGACCAAGAACATACCAGTTTCGTCACGAACGTCGGGATATATTGCTATGTAGTAATTCCCTTCGGATTGAAGAATGCAGGAGCAACTTATCAGCGTCTAGTGAATCGAATGTTCAAAGATCAGATGGTA
Source organism: Allium cepa (assembly GCA_030765085.1). Lineage (NCBI taxonomy): Eukaryota > Viridiplantae > Streptophyta > Magnoliopsida > Asparagales > Amaryllidaceae > Allium > Allium cepa. Next base: position 104,761,937 of record CM060942.1, on the reverse strand, counting down.
AAACAATGAAGGTCTATGTGGATGACATGCTTGTGAAGTCGCGACAGTCAAACGACCACATTCGAGACTTAGCGGAGATGTTCGATGTACTCAGACACTACGGGATGAATATCAATCCTCTGAAATGTTCATTCGGTGCAGCTTCAGGAAAGTTCTTGGGTTTCATTGTGAACGCACGGGGAATTGAAGCTAACCCGGAGAAGATCCAGCCTATCCGAGATATACAAGTACCCAGAACCATAAAGCAGGTGCAGAGCCTGAATGGAAAAGTGGCTGCGCTAAGTCGATACATATCCAGAGCTACAGACAAGTGTATTCCCTTCTTCGACATTATAAAGAAAGGAAAGAGAAAATTCGAATGGACATCCGACTGTAAGGAAGCATTTCGGGCTCTGGTAAGGCACTTAGAAAGTCCCCATGTACTGTCAAAGCCAATAGACCATGAAATGTTGTATGTATACTTGGCGGTATCCCAGCATGCTATCAGTACAGCCTTGGTTCGCGAGAAAGACCGAATTCAAAAGCCAGTTTACTATGTCAGTAAACGCTTTACAGAGGCGGAAAGAAATTATCTAAAGATTGAGAAACTAGCCTATTGCTTGGTGATTGCATCATGCAAGCTTGGCCCCTACTTTCAGGCACACTCAATCGGTGTCTACACTGACCAACCCTTGCGACAGGTACTCCAACGACCAGAAACTTCCGGAAGGATGCTGAAATGGAATATTGAGTTAAGTCAGTTCGATATTACCTATCTACCGCGAAGGGCCATACGAGGACAAGCACTAGCTGACTTCATTGCTGAATTCACTATGCCAGATGAACCGAGCAGTCACAGTGTCATACCTCCCATCCGATGGAAGATGTACACCGATGGTGCATCTAACAACCATCGCTCGGGGTCTGGCGTAGTCCTTGTAACTCTGGAAGACCGATCAATTTGCTACGCTTTGAAGCTTGAGTTTGCAGCGACAAATAACAAAGCCGAATATGAAGCATTGATTGCTGGCCTGAGACTTGTTAACGAACTGGGAGTGAAGTCAATTGAAATCTACTGTGACTTGCAACTGGTAGTATATCAGGTGCGGGGAGACTATCGAGCGAAGGGATAGAGACTGGCTCCATACCTTTCTCGTGTTCAAGAGCTGCTGACGAATCTGGAATATTACGACACCTCGCATGTCCCACGCGAACAAAACAGAGAAGCCGATTAGTTGGAAAAATTCGCAAGCATTGGCGATGCACAGCAAATGGGATTATTCCCTATTGAGACCCTCCATGCTCCGAGTATAGAGATGATGGAGATAGATCTCATATTAGAAACCGAACCTGAGAAGGAATCATGGTTGATCCCAGTTAGACAGTACTTTCTACAAGGGGATTTACCTGAAAAGAGGAACGAAAGACGCCAAGTCCTTCGTAAGGCTTCACATTATGTAACACATGACGGGATAATGTATCGGAGGGGATTCTCGACCAACTTACTCCGGTGCGTGGCCCATGATGAGATAAAACGAGTATTAAAGGAAGTCCATGAGGGAGAGTGCGGTGACCACACTGGGGGGCAAACATTAGCAAAGAAAATCCTCCATTACGGATACTATTGGCCGACTGTCAATCCGGATGCTGCAGACTATGTGAGAAAATGTGACAAATGCCAGATATATGCAAAAATCCCAAGAGCTCCGCCAACGGAACTCACATAAATGGTTAGTCCCTAGCCATTTGTGATGTGGGGGATCGACCTAGTTGGCTCTTTACCCTTAGCCAAACGTGGAGCGAAATATGCAATAGTTGAAGTCGACTACATTACCAAATGGGCAGAAGCAGAGCCTCTGGCCACGATAACCGCTAAGAAGGTTATTAATATTGTTGTACCAAATATCATATGCCGTTTTGGCCTTTCACGGATCATCGTCATGGATAATGGAACTCAATTCGAGAGCAAGGAGTTCAAAGAATTTTTCCAGAAATATGGCATTGAGAAGAAATTTGCAGCAGTTGCTCACCCCAAGGCAAATGGACAGGTAGAAGCCGTAAACAAAGTAATCAAGTCCATATTGAAGAAACGTTTGGAAAAGGCTAGAGGCAAGTGGGTGGATTAACTCCCGACAATGCTTTGGTCTTATAGAACTACCCGCAAAACCGTGAGTGGCCACACTCCCTTCGCATTGGCGTATGGCATGGAAGCTGGCATACCCGTAGAATTTGAAGTTCCATCACATTGGGTAACTCATTACGACCCCGAGTTGAACCAGAATCTCTTATTAGAATCGTTGGACTTCATTGACGAAAAGCGCGAGGAAGCCAATTTAAGAGCGGCCGCATATAGACATAGAGTCGCTAAATATTATAACGAAAAGGTCTGACCGAGAATTTTTGGTGTGGGAGACCTTGTTTTGAAATGGGTTTTCCAGTCCCATCTCATATGAATCCCACATGGGAGGGTCCATACGTCATCGAACGGAAGCTTGGAGAAGGAACTTTCAAGCTATCAACCGTCGATGGTGCAACACTCCCCTAAGCATGGAACAACGAGCACTTGCGGCATTATTATACTAAGTCTATTTCTTTCATGTACCAGCTGCATTTATTTCCAATATGCTTTTATTTCTAATTCTTGGCATGTAATAAGGCAATGTAGCTCACTCTCATTAATAGAGGCTTAAAGCCATCTTTTCCATGAATTACTAATGTCTCTACAAATGATGATCCTGTGACAGGCAAAGAAAATTACGTTATTTCAGCTAACGTACGATCGCGCATAAACGACTCAAAATCTCCAAGTCCCCGGAGTGCGAACTGGAGTATTCTAAGTCCTCGGAGCGTGGACTCGAGTATAAACGACTTAAAAATCTCCAAGTCCCTAGAGCGCGGACTGGAGTACTCTCAGTCCTCGGAGCACGGACTCGAGTATAAACGATTTAAAATCTCCAAGTCCCTTGAGCGCAGACTGGAATACTCTAAGTCCCTGGAGCGTGGACTCGAGTATAAATGCTTTAAAATCACCAAGTCCCCGGAGCGCGGACTGGAGTACTCTAAGTCCTCGAAGCGCGGACTCGAGTATAAACGATTTAAAATCTCCAAGTCCCCGGAGCGCGAACTGGAGTACTCTAAGTCCCCGGAGCACGGACTCGAGTATAAACGATTTAAAATATCCTAGTCCGCGGAGCACTGACTGGAGTGCGCTAAGTCCCCGGAGCGCGGACTCGAGTATAAACAATTTAAAGTCTCTAAGTCCCCGGAGCGTGGACTGGAGTACTCTAAGTCCTTGGAGCACAGACTCGATTATAAATGACTTAAAATCTCCAAGTCCCCAGAGCATGGACTGGAGCGCTCTAAGTCCCTGGAGCGCGGACTCGAGTATAAATGATTTAAAAATCTCCAAGTCCCCGGAGCGCGGACTGGAGTACTCTAAGTCCTCGGAGCGTGGACTCGAGTATAAACGATTAAAAATCTCTAAGTCCCCGGAGCGCGGATTGGAGTACTTTAAGTCCCCGAAGCGCGGACTCGAGTATAAACGATTTAAAATCTCCAAGTCCCCGGAGCGCGGACTGGAGTACTCAAACTCCCCGGAGTGCGGACTTGAGTATAAACGATTTAAAATCTCCAAGTCCCCGGAGCGCGGACCGGAGTACTCAAAGTCCCCGGAGCGCGGACTCGAGTATAAATGACTTAAAATCTCCAAGCCCCGGAGTGTGGACTGGAGTACTCTAAGCCCGCGGAGCACGGACCCAAGTATAAACGATTTAAACGACCAGATCCCCCAAAGACGGACTGGATGTAAATGACTTGAAGACATCGAGCTTTCAGCGTGCGTATTAGAAAGTTGGAGCGTGGAAGAACAAAACAAACGGCTCTCGAAGAATTTCCGAGCTATATGAAAATGGACCGAGAGGTCTATTATATTCACAACAGCTTGGACTTGAGTCACAATCACAAAGAAAATTGAACAACAAGAGCCATGGAAAGACAGAAAAACCAAGTTTTATTTATCAAAGATAGGTTTCCATTACAACTCCTTTGAAGCTCGGAATCAAAAGTTTATTTACACAAACTAAGAAAACAAAAGTACTTGCCTAATCTACACTAACCCTCGTTGAACGAGAGTAATACTTACTTCTTATGCTTCTTCGCCTTCTTCACCTCCGTTGTTTTCTCAAACGACCCCTCTCCTCCGCGTTTACCCTTGGTACCCTTTGTTGATGGTGGAGTGACAGCCGAACAAGTATGAGGGACATCCACGGGTTTAGACCTGCAAGGGAGAATGATCTTTAGCGGCCTATTCAAGGGATCGTCGGGGTCCACGGCTTGAGGTTCGACCTTGATCTTGGTCGTTTCTCTCTTCTCTTTCTCCAGCCTCTCCTTCATACTCAGCTCAGACAAGTGTTTGGAGGCTCCTGTGATCTCTAATTCATAACTCCCCTCGATAGGAGAAGAAGTCTTAGATTTGTCTTCATCTAGTGCCCCAATCACCTGAGCATCTGGCCTGGGAGCTTCTCCTGCCTGACTAGCTTCACCTATCTTCTCCTCCACCTCCTTGGCGACATCGTTCCTTGGAGTGGGCCCGGGATTAGAACGAGCTGCGCGCATGCATGGAAAACAAACATTAGAATACAATGGTCCCAGGATGTCAACATTTCGAATCTCAAAGTGAAGAGTCGTCTACCAGCTTCCGGTAGGCTTTCAGCTGTCAAGGGGGTCTCACCCTCCGGAATGGGAGACATAATATGGACACCAAGGCCAGGGTCCTTCGAATTGTGACCAATGTCCTGCTCGAATGGATCAAGTATCGGCCGATCGACCAATCGAATAGGCGCATGAGCTATAGGCGCGGCCCCGGATGGACCAGTAATAACTTCTTTCCCTTTCCTTGAAGGGGAACCTTTGCCATATATAGTTTTAGCTGCAGACAAATCCGAAGGCTCGTTTCCCCTGAGATATTCTTTTATCAATGCCCCCTCATCAATCTCTTCGGTGTCGTGCTCGGCCTTTCTGATTTCTATCAATGCCTCTCATGCCTCGTCTAGAGATTCAAGATAACCCTCAACCAAGAAAGTCAAGTCTCGATGCATGAGAACGCGGGTGATGAACTCAGCGATTAGTGGGTCAAACATATTTTTGACCTCCTCCCTGCCTTCTTCTCTAGCCGCCTCAAGACGCGAGTCGATATCGATGGACGTAATCCTTTCGCCCTCTTTAGAGGGCCTCCCTCTTTAATGCTTCAACCCTAGAAAGCTCGCCCTCAAGTTTTTCTTTCAAAAGTCGAGTGGCAACGGTCTTGTCACGGTATCGTTGTGACTCCTCTTGGGCGACCGTTTTCTCTTCACTCTTCCTACGAAGCTGCTCCTCAAGCTCCTTGACTCAAAGGCTGGGCACGTCCCTCTCCTTTTGAACGAAGTCCTTCTCTAGAGCCAAAACCCCACACAGTTGAACCGCCTCATCAAGTTCTTTCTTATGAGTTGACTCCAGACGAGTAATGGCCTCAGTAGTGTCCTTAGCTCTCTGATGAGAGGCCTCGAGCTCAGACTTGTAAGTGGCCATTTCTTCGTCCTGAGCTTTAATGATATCCTTGTCATGGATAGCCTCAAGCTTCAGGCGGTCGATTTCATTCTGGTGCTCCACGGAAACTTCAGAAAGTTTTTCGGCTAGATGAACAAACGCGATATGTTGAACATAGACGTCATTCGTACAAGCAAGGGCGCTCTGTTTGGCATGTATAGGAATAGGGTGAATATCCGGGAGGAATTTCAGGCCGTCGAAGCAGATTTTTGGAAATTTATCTTTAAGCTCAGCCAGCCTCTCTGGCACTGACGGGTCCGTTGCAGGAGCAGGAGGAGACGGCTTTGAAAGTTCGCCCCTCCTGTAGGAATCTCGGGACTGACGAGTGGAAGAAGAATCAGAGTGTTGGTCCCGGGGAGGATCAGGTTGCGACCTCTTATGACCGCGCTTGTCTCTACTTTGCTCTGCATAAGAAGATGTGTCCTGGTGGTATTTTGGCTGATAATGAGCTCTCCTCTAAGATGACGAGACTCGGGAATGATAGTCTTTATCACCGTCACCATCCCTATCTCGACGTCTTCTGGAACCCAAGTCCCGTCCAAAATGATGAAGAACTGATGAACCGGGAAGGCGATCGAATCCATGTGAAGGCCCCATACCACCTATACAGAATTCAAATAACAGAAAATTAGAAAAGGGTAGTGTGACGAAAAAAATCTAAGCGAAAATTGGAGTGTAAGTGTTCATGTGTGTCCTAATGTTTCCCCCCAACGGACCAGTCGCTTTGTTAATAGGAGTTTTCACTCCCTGACTCTGGGTCGGAGTGCCCGCGTCGTCTTTGATGGGCGAATAAAGTTTGAATACCCCCGGATCGTCAAATTCATAATTAAGTAGATCGTCCGGAATGGAGAGGTTAGATAAGCCCTTTAAAGAACTCTCTACGTGATGTGAAGAAGCCTTTTTCTCCGTCGGAATAAGCGCGGCTTTCGAAGTTCCGCCAATCTTCTCCTTTCTGATCTTATACGTCAATCCCTTTTTCCCCTGCGAAGGAGAGGGTGACGTTTCGATATTGTGCACCTTAACTATAGGATCTTGAGCTGGACCCAGATTCTCACCTTGTGCTACGGGTGTTCCACCCTCCTTGATTTCCCCCTCTTCTTGTACATCAGGGGTGTGGCATGATGATGACTCAGCTAACTTTTTGGGCTTGGGTATGGAGATGCCCTCAGGAAGGCTTACCCGATGGCCTTTTGCTAACAGTCCGAACCTTGACATTGACTCATTCGAAATGAGAGTTCGGATGTCTCGTTCTTCGGCGTGAAGAGCTCTAATAGCTTCAACGGCTTCAGAATAACCACATCCATCAGGCCGTGGATTGATACCTGAAAAGACGAAACAAGAGTTAGAAAAGGCATAGCCTCGATCAAAACATGAGCATCGTTCCAAGAGAAAGACTTACTTCCTTCAACCCATCTCCTCGCGAAACCAGGGGGCAACGCACATAGAACCACTCCTGTTTGTACAGTGCAAATTTGCTCCACGCCCCGGTTAAAATTTGGCATTTGTGGTGCGGCTCAAGGAACACAAAAGAGGGGCTATCTCTCCGTTTCTTGATCATATAAATATATTTGATGTCGCCGGGAGTTGGAGGCCTAGAAAAGACGGTCATGAAAAGAAGGTATGTGCCATAAATGAATGCGTGGCCATTCAGGTGCAGCTGCGAAGGGCCGATGTCCATGTATTGCAACATGTCCCGAAGAAATAAATTGAATGGAGGCACGCTGTCCACCCAGCACATAAACTTATTACAGGCGGTATATCCAACTAGGGGCAGGTGTGGGCGATCATGCCCCGACGGAACCAACACGTCGGCGAAAGGGATTCCCTGGATAGAGAATATTCGCCGGAGCGTGACTTCGTTAATCTTCAAAGCCTGTGAATCGATTGGATTATCAAAAAGAATCGATGCCTCTAGGGCATCAGGAGCTAAATCATGAGCGAGGGAAGTCGATGGGTTAGAAGAATCTGCAATCCCTTGTTTAGAAGACGACCCGGGTCTGTCAGAAAGCGTGGCGGAGATAGATCTCTTAGACATCTCTGCTAAATATTGAGTTTGACGAAATCACTTGTGAGAACTATACTTGGAAAATTTTCAACGTTAGAATTAACAATACAAGTATTCCCCCCACGTGGTGTGTGAACTAGTGTGGTCAATCGTGTATAAGCATTGAAAATTTGAAGGTCACAATGTTACAGATATAAAACTGAGCTTCACATCGTTCGACTTCGAAGACCGTCATCGCTGACCGTCCCCAAAAGCCTGCCTTATGGTGATTACAGTTGCAGATTCAAAAAACATTTAAAGAAGTTATCCATTTATGTCAATCTAAGTTCAGGTTTATGTCTACTAAAGCTAGGAAGCGAATAGTACGGATCAGTTCGATATGCTAGTATGATAGAGTCCTTGTCCTTATTTTGTTATATATGATTAGGCAGGGCAATTGTTAGGATGACACTTATAGTGGTTCGGCGCGTATGATGGTTCAGCACGTATGATGGTTCGGCATCTATGTTTGTTCGACCTGGATATGGTTCGGCATTTATGTTTGTTCGGCCAAGCCATCGGTCGGTGAAGCTACCGTTTGGCCTAAAACTCGTTCGGCAAAACTCTCGTTCGGCCTAGCTATCGTTCGAACTAGCTAGCGCTCGGAAAAGCATCGTTCGGCCAAGATTTTGTTCGGCCGAAACAACACTTAGCATCCCCACTAATCCATGCTTCCAACCTAACCTTCCATTCCATCGTTCGGCTTATGGTGAGGCACGCCGAACCAGAGCTATGCCGATTCTTAGCGTTCGGCAATCCACCCTTGGCTACAGTTCCATTCCTCTCCTACTCCATCCACGTCGAACAACAAGAACATATCGTTCGGCAAGTCATTCCGGATCATGTCGTTCGGCATCCTAACCACCACTGACACTTCCTCTATTCTTTCTTCTCCTCCCAAATCTCATTCGGCACGAAGGAACTAAGCCGGACTACAACACATCACCCAACAACTCATATGTGTGATCATCCCTAGCCATTTCTCCTCACCTCACACCATTTAGCTTAAAAGATATCCCAATCGGGGTTTGATTCCTCCGTCCACGTAATCCTCTCGGCTACGGTTCTAGTTTACAAACCTAGAATTTCTTATTTGACACTGTTTAGGATTTAGATAGAAGGAATGATACCTAGTCGGTAGACCGAAGCGTGGGAAGGATTGATTAGGCTTTTAGTATCCGATTAACAGGCGAGAATTGCAGGCTCTTGGAGAATAACGGAAATGAAAGTAGCAAAGAGGGGAAAAAGGAGGATGACATGTTTTATAGGGAAGAAGAAGAAGTTGAAGGGGTCATAACCGATATAGCCGGTCAAAAGGGTATCGTTCGGCACGCACAGTGCGTTCAACATTTACACCGCGCTCGGCACACACCTCCACCACTGATATTCTCAAGAAGACACCTCCGAGAAGATTTAACCAAGGTTCGAAACAGAGCATGGAGGATACGTAATTCAAAGCATATCACGTTTGGTCACGTAATACACTTTGGGGCGAAAGTGTTTCCTGGGGGATTGACCAGGCAACTTAGCACTTGGCCTCCCCATCGTTCGGTTAAACTATTGTTCGGCATGTTAAGACCGTTCGGCATGGGATGGCCACTAAGTACTCGGCTTATCTAGATTGCTCAGCATAAGGCGGCACTCGGCAGAAAGGAACGCTCGGCACTTAGAGGCGTCCGACATCGGGAAGTATTTGGCAGGCAGCTTCTTGCAAGGTTTAGATCGTTCGGCCTCATCTCGTTCGGCCTAAGGAGATTGTTGGGCACCACACCACTCGGCATCTAAAGAGCGCTCGGCATCTGGAAGAGCGTTTGGCAATGGACTTCGCTCAGCCAAATACACCGTACGGCATCCACACCTTGTTCGGCGATTAATTTCGCCCGGCACAAACGGATGCTCGGCACCCAGAGTGTCTGGCCACACCTCATTCGGCATAAGGAGGGAGGCTCGGCATTTGGTCGTTCGGCCTCACTGGTTCGGCGCACAGAGACCACTCCACTTGGGCCAAGAAATTCAGCTACCAGGCCCACCAGAGAAGTCCAACCCACCTTCGCCTATAAATAGAGAGGTAGGGGCACAAAAAAAAGGGAGAGATTTTAGAGAACATTAGGGAGACTTTGCCATTTTCAAGACTCATTCCAGACCTATTTCTTTGTATCTTGCAACTGTATTCAAGTACTAAGAAGCGGGTTGTATCTGTAATCAAGTGTCAATGAAAAGAATAAGGATCAACTTCAAAGTGGACGTAGGCTACTACGCCGAACCACTATAAATTTGGTGTTCTTACTTTCTGCATTTAAATTTACATTCTGTTCTCTGTTTTAATTTACTTTCTTTATTGATCTCTCTACGCAATCTTTCTGAGGGTGTTAGTGACCAATTTTGGTGCTAACAAGTGCTAATAAAATAGTGCTAACAAAACGCTCGATTACCCATAATTCTTTGTTGCATGCACAAGTGAAAGCTAGAACCATAAGAGTCCAACCTTGCTCTTTTCGAAAATCCAATGTCCGCACAAATGAAAGCACAACATATAGTCAAACAATTATGTTAATTCGTAGGACTTTAAATCTGATGTCAAACGTCTATAGCATTGTACAAGCATATCATACTATAAATAACGTCATATAAATAATCGAAGATATGAACAAAATGAAATAAATAAAGTCCATTTTTACAGTTATATATAAAACTTTGTTAGATAAATTATATTATTATTATTTATAAAATTTTGTTAACTTAAACTTAATTAATTTTATAAAACTTGTTTAATTAATTTTAACAAAACTTAGTTAATTTTTATTAACTTGGTTACCTTATTTAATTTATTATTATAATTATTATTATTTATAAAACTCGATTAACTTAGTTAATTTATTATTATTATTATTATTATTATTATTATTAAAACTCGATTTAACTTAATTTTATTATTGTTGTTGTTGTTCTTATAAACTTATTTCATTTTTACGAACTTAGTTTAATTCATCATCATCGTCATTATTATTATTTTTTAAAAATTTTTGTTAAATTGGTTATATTATTATTATTTAAAAAATTTAATTAACTTAAATTTAGTTAATTTTATAAAACTTGTATAATTTTAACAAAATTTAGTTAATTTTTGTTAATTAGTTAATTAATTATTATTATTTATAAAACTCGGTTAACTTAGCTAATTTATTATTATTACTATTATTATTAAAACTTGGTTAACTTAATTATTATATTATTATCATTATATTAGTTAATTTTTGTAAACTTTGTTAATTCATCATCATCATCATTATTTTTTATAAAACTTTGTTAAATTAGTTATATTATTATTATTTATAAAATTAGTTAACTTAAACTTAGTTAATTCTATGAAACTTGCTTAATTTTAACAAAACTTAGTTAATTTTTATTAGTTTGGTTAACTTGGTTAATTTATTATTATTATTATTATTTATAAAACTCGGTTAACTTAGTTCATTTATTATTATTGCTAAAACTCAGTTAACTTAATTATTATATTATTATTATTATATTAGTTAATTTTTATAAACTTTGTTAATTCATCATCATCGTTATTATTTGTAAGACTTTGTTAAATTAGTTATATTATTATTATTATTTATAAAAAAATTGGAACTAGGGAAACCTGTTCAATCACTACCGACATGCGATTCCTGAACAGTAAACCTAGAGAATAGATGGCTGGCTCACCACAGCCACTATACCAGGCTAGCTAGACCTTTCGGTTGCCACTTGTGCAGGAGGCGCGAAAATGAACCTCAAACCTCCCATGTGAAAGGCGTATCTCGTCCCACACAAAGGTGGGACTCGAACCTCGAACCTCACACTTGGAAGGCGTATCACCCCACCACCCGACCAAGGCCCGTGGACTTTATTTATTTATAAAATTTAGTTAACTTAAACTTAGTTAATTTTATAAAATTTGCTTAATTTTAACAAAACTTAGTTAATTTTTATTAACTTAGTTAACTTAGTTAATTTACTATTATTATTATTTATAAAACTCAATAAACTTAATTATATTGTTATTATTACTATTGCTACTACTGTGCTATTTATAAAACTCAGTTTGCTTATATTACTATTACAAATGTTTGAACAACCGTAAATAAAAAATTCAAACTTTCGCAACCAATCTTGAAACATACTTCATTTCCAACAACATCTGCCACAAAACTACAAAACTTCACTTCCAACAACATACTCTACGACATCTACCACTCTACAACATCTACCGCAACCACATACATCTGCACCTAATCACAAACTTCACCACATTTCCTCTTGACCACCACAGTTCCACTATCTACTCCTCTGCCACTCTAGTCATTCACTATCTACTTTGTGTATCCCAGCACTGCCATACTTACATACAATCACCACTGCCCCGCTTTGAACCATCCCCGACAACCCTTCAATCTCATACAAACTACTGCATTGCCTCTATCAATCTTCCTTGCAGCCATCTTCAGGCTTCCTACCTCTGATCAACTACACTTTAGCATATATCTCTACCCATCAACATTTCTGCCCATCAATATCTTGTTCACATTCTTTGCCCCTTCCAGTTCCCTGTCACTTTACCAGAAGTTCTGCCATCTCCACCCTGCAACCAGAAAACCCACACTACTGCCATCACTTCAGGGAAACCATCAACTTCAACCTCTAACTTCAACAAACAGTAGTACTCATATCGTAGCACTTCACAATACTATCATACCTTCACTGCTTTCACCTCCACTTATAGCCATCTGCCACAATCACTGCTGATAGCAACAACAGCCACCACCAGATCCCCTACAGTATCAGTTCAACCACAAACTACACTTATCCTATCAGTTCAACCACAAACTACTCTCCTTATCATTTTTGCAATTTTTTCATTTGAACACTTCTGTTCACAAAAAAGCAACTTCCACTAAATTAAAACCAAACCAGCTGTGCATTTTATTTCATTTGGTTGCTTGCAATACACTGTGTTTGCATTACAATCTGTTCTTCTTTGGGTTTGCATTTCTGATTTGGGTTTGCAACTGATAAAACTACTTTTCTTTGAGACATTCAACAGTGGCTCTTTTATACCACCTCCCCCTGCACACTTCTACAATTACCTCACTTTCAAACAAGACCCAAAACCGTTGAATGTTTTTTCAAATAAGAACCCCTACGGGGGGTCCAAGCGGATGGCAACCCCCTATGGTGGGGGTGTGGGGGCGATAGTAACAACCGTTAGAAAACGGTCACAACCAGTAGCACAACAGCCAGTAGCACAAAAGCCACCACCAAATCCCCTACAGTATCAGTTCGACCACAAACTACACTTATCTTATCAGTTCAACCACAAACTACTCTCCTTATCAAATTTACAAAACTCGGATTTAATAAGGAATGGAATAATTGTTGTATTGTAGAAAAATGGTGTTCATAATTCAGCTTATAGAATGAAAGGCACGAATAAAAGATATGAATAAGTAGTTATAAATAAATTGTACCAAGTAGTCGTCATTAACAAGAATAATAAACAAAAATCATAGTCTTGGCATATTTATTTCCTTAGGTAATAAATATATCTACCCACCATGCACAGTAATCAATTTTGGTTTATAAATCATAGTGTCATTACGTTTTAATCAAAATAAAATTATGAATAACAACTTAAACTACAGAACAAAGTGATAAAAATGCTTGAATGAAGTAAAATTTAGGCGCATATATAAAATAGGGAAAAATCATTCAGGTGCAAATCTAATAGAAAAGCAATAACAAACTAATGGACTAAGTACACGGATAGTCAAATGGTATTTCAATATATGGATCATGTAATTATGGTTAATCAACGTACGCATATCAAAGCACCGAACTATAGGAATATACTAAAGTAATGTCAAGAATTCCTACATAGATCGATCTGAAAAATTATAAATCCTCCAAAGTTGATTGAAACAATCGTACCTAGATCTAATCGACAACCAAATTTTGTAAAGTAAGTTTTTAATGGTTGTGGAAAATAACTAAATAAACTACCAATGGTTTAATGGACTATCGTTGTTCTCCCAAATTACTCCAGTGACGTAGAAGACGCCAAAACCCAAATCCAAGAATGGTTTACAGTTCAATACACTGTAAATACGAACGTAGGTCAAATATCGTGAACGAAGAAAAAATTGAAAACGAAGGTAAGTAGAAAAGGGTTAACAAATAAAATTACCACAATTCGAAAATATTTCATCCAAACATTGGTTTGAAGCCCTGAATATTTTAGATCTGAACATTGGTCGACCTCCTCTTTTGCCAGCAGTGCTAACTTTTCTCATGCGTGAAATTATAATATTTTTTCTCTTCATTAATTGATTTGGGGGTAAAAATAGAGACGAAGTGATTTTAGAAGATGAATTTATGGGATTTGATGGTGGGAATGATTTGGCCATATGAGATGAAGATTTTGTGAAACTATAAAAGTGGATGAGAAAGAAAAAAGGAGGAAGATTTTTTTGAGGATTTGATTCATTTCAGAGAAGATAAGAAAAATTATGAGTGGCCATATAAATTGTAGCAAAATTTCACTGAATTAATGGCTGGAATGATTTGGCCGCGTTTATACCTTAATTTTTATATTTTAGATAGGTCAATGGTTGCATATAACATGAAACACCACCGATTAATGCAATCAAAAACAGATTTTCTTGTAGTGTCTATATCTTTATAAAAATATTTAAATAAAAGATATATAGTGATATTTTGAAATAATAAAATTAGTGCTTGAGTTCTTAAGAAAGTTGATTGAGACAAATGAGATTTTGATAAGCTAAACTTGGTAGAAGATTTTAGTAAATCCTATTTTATTAAAAGTCGTGGTTTTTTGAAACTTTTGAAAAAGAGTATTTAAGAAAAATAGCTTTTAATTATATTTTCTAAATGAGGGTTAAAAATATTTAGGATATACTGAAAGGTTTAAAACATTTGGATGGGATTTTATGAATGTTTTCATAAAGAATATTGAAAAAGAATTTTTTATAACTAAGTATGTATGAGATACTTAGATCATTTCATCGCATGATTCTGAACTAAGATTCGAGTACGAAACTTTGAGTTTTTACACTAGTCCAAAAAAGGATTTATCAATCGATTCTTGACGACGAACATTGATGATGATTTTGGTTGGATATTTGTGTTTTGTATCATCATTGAAAGCTATGCAAGGGAAGCATGGGTTTCTGAAAAGAAACCTGGTCGTAGTCCACACTAGAGGATCGAGGGATCTATACGAGTTTGGAAACAAAGTAATGTAATTTAGTAGAAGATCGAATCGGATATTACGGAAGATCTATGTAGATCATACCAAATTAAGTTTAAAGATAATATTTTAGTTAAACTCTATTGGGTTTTGGGTTTTGGGTTTTGGTGAAATTTTGAGCATGAAATTCTTTCAAAAAGAAAGAATGTAACGATCCATAATTTTATCACTTTAAATTGGAAGATTTAATTAATTTTAAATATTCAGACAGTTGTTTTAAATGATGAATAATTCACATTAATTATTATATAATGATAATAAGTGACTTAAAATGGTTTTATAAATATATAAACTTATTTTATAAAGATATATAAACTTCGTCACATTTTGGCAGTTCGACATCGTATTTTTATAAATGGATTTTTATATTATTTAAGTAGTGTTATATCTTAGCTTAAATAATCTTGTTTTAATTATTTAAAGATGATAAGAAATTTATTTTCAAGTTTTGATTATATAAATAAATAGTTTGATTGAAAAACCAAAAATATGACCAGAAATTAGATTATGGATTTACAATGGTTTGATGAATTGAAATTATTTTAAAATGTAGAACATTATTTGAACATACACACACATGCATATACATGCACATATACATATAAATGTGTACCACAATGAATCAAATCGAAACTAAAAGAAATATCTAACATACACACATATAAAGTCCTTATGTATATACAAATGCAATGTGAAAAGGCAAACTCACCATCACTTATTCAAGAGAAAGCAAGCACATGGAGTGGGGAATGGGTTCGATCGAAAGTCAAGGGGGGTGGTTTAGCACATAGTTGATGTGAATTGTAATGATGTTGTTATAGATATTTTGATGAAAAGTCCATAAGTAGTACCCTATACTCTCTCATTTCTCCACACCAAATTCTCAAGTTGTTCTCCTTCTTCGCAACCTTATTAGTGGCTTCCATCACCTTCACTTGTTGTCTAAAATATTCTTCCATCATAGTGAAGCTCTGCTAAAAATATATACAAAATACACCACCCTAGTTCAAAGTTTAAAGTAGTGATCTACATCCACTTCTCCATCTTGGTAGTGCTCCTATAAGGACACCACCACTTCATCAAACACCTCCACCTATTCAATTATAGGTCGTTATCATCCCTATAGAGGCCGATCTCCTTGGGTTTTGAATTGGGAAAGAAAAAGTTTAAAAGTTAGGAAACGATTCGCTATATACGTAAGAACACTACTTCCATTTTATTTAAATTTTTCTTAAATTTATTTATGATTTGTGCTATGCAAGTATACTTGGTTGATTATCATAGATTGGATGCTAGAATGATGGATTATTGAGATATTAGTTTATACTATGCTTGCTTGGTATGGAAATTATTCATGGTAAAATACATGTCGAATTTACACAAAAGGAATCACTTTCCTTTATGAATTATAATGGTATATATAACATTGTTACCCTCTTTAAAAATGAATAAAAATGATTTATAAATGTTTTATAAACATTAAAACTCATTTGGGAAAAGTTCTAAAAAGATTAGAAAATTGAGTCAAAATACGCGCGTCGCATAACGGTAGTTTGCGATTTCGCACCTAAAAAGTTAAATCCATTAATAAAATCAAATATGAGTTGGAATTCTTTCGAATAATAATTTTCTAGAATCTTATAACCATAGTTTACAAATGAAAAAGAAAAATCAAGTTTGCATTTAATAAAGTTTGAGACATATCCAAATCAAAATTTGAAAATAGTAGCGTTTTGGCAGTTCGTAAAACATATTTTCAGCCTTTTAAAATTTTGATATTTTTACATCTTTAAAAATATCAAATAAATTCCATGAATATATTAAAATGTTATAAAAGGGATTTGAGTTACAAAAATATACATAAATATATAATGGAATAAGTGTTTTTATCTATAAAGCTTTAAAATCACTATTCACCAACAATTTTACAACTGAATTTGGCAATTTTTGAAAACTTGATTTAGTAATCCGAACTAGCCCAATGGAGGGGATTGTTAATTTGATATACTTGAACCATATTTTTCCTAAGATAAAAGAAAAGAGATTAGGAGTTTTTTCCAAACATTAAACAAGATTTAAAATATAAATTTGATGGTAATGATAACGTTCTGGTTAAATCTGTATTAACGTTCGAGGAAGGAACCCATACTATCCGTGTGAATTTAAAAGGTTATTTCACCGTTATTCGATGAATTTTCTAGGTTAAATATAGAAATTAGTATTGAGTATAATTAATCTAAAATCTATGAATCATTTTTACTCGGTACTAATTGATTTGGGTATACGTTAAACGATGCCTTAAATGACATTGTTTTCAACCCATTAAAAGATATGTTTTAGAAATAAGTGATCTCCATTAAGATTGAAATTATACCAGTAATAGAGGATGGAAATATTTTTCCTAAGTAATTTAAAGAAAATTATTTGGTATTTCCAAATTTAAAATTTAATAAATCTGTATATACCAAGAAAAAATGGTTTAAGATATATCTCTAAAGATATTTTACTGAATATAAAGATATTAATTGATTGAATGATGATCACCAATTATCCACATACTTAATATCTTTTCCATCGCTAATTGGTTCAGAGAGACCGAGACTGGATTTAGGTGATTCCTATCCAAAAACACTTTTCAAACAATTATGCACGTTTGAAAGTGAAGACATATTGAAGAAAATGATTTTGAAGACCGAAATCCTTATAATGTTGGGCTAGTTGCCAGTAACCTCGTGATTCCCATATTATATACATATGGTGACAGTAGTACCATCATTTTGAAATCTTAAATGCAAGAGCCGGCCGCTACTAATGCTAGGGGTGATTCCTAAATATGTTGTAGCAGGAGTACCTTCGATTTGGCTTGTTCCTGGATAACTTGTATGGACGAATGTCCGACATTGCATTTTTAAGACAACGTACATTGGATTTTACAAACGTGCATCTGTTTGGTGGTGTAGGAGATAACCCATCTCCTACTTAACACCCTTCCCTAAGGCTATGAATTTGGGGGTTGTACTTTATGAAAACCAATTAGTGTGTCACCGAAAATGGAAATGTGACATCCAAAGTGGGATTTGTTGTTTTGAGAGAGGTAAAATATTACCTCAATCCTCATATATCGGTTATGGAAAAAACAGGACAGATGTAGTAGGGCTATATGGGTCACACCCATTAGTAGATGATCATCACCTTTCTAGATTTTCCTCTATATATTAGGTTTATTGTGTATGATGTAGCCATAGATAGGTCGGGAATGACCGAGGTAATGACATCTTGGTACTACTTATGATAAAGGTAGACCAGTTCTGTGTTGGTAGAGGGCAGTGGGGTTGTATCTCGGTACATTCGTCTAAAGATGTACTATACGGAAGGTAGTTTTTTAGCTTATCATTGTGGGATCCATTCTCTAATACGCGTCTTTAATGAACTTGATTGACATACCGTTGAATTTAACAAATGTAATAATTCCGGCTACTTTAGTATATTATTTGAAAGGATTTTCGAAGTAATGTCATTAAAAATAATATCAAATAATTTGATAAAAATGTTTAGTTATCATATGGTAAAATATCATCTATGTTTATGTGCGACGTGTTCTTTTGAGATACTCTTCTTTCCAAAGCTTTTGTTTGACATCAAAGTCGATCTATGACATTGTAATATGTATTTATAATTCGTGTATAAAGCTGGTTCGCCAAGCCTTATCTGGATATTTTTAGTACTCCGGTCAGATACGATAGTTTCAGGATTAGCTGAAGACGCTTGGAGTTTCCAAAGTAGAGCTGCATATCTTCATCCATGTATAAACGTAGTATACTTTTCCACTGTGTATGTTGTTTTTTAACATTTGTTAGGACATGTATCTATGACTGTCCAGGCCGAACTTAGGATACATTCTGATATATGTACTTTAAAGTTTTTATATTGTAATGATTATTGAAATAATATATGTTATTTCATTCAGGTGAGATTCTGTTCTGTCTTCCTTTTATTTTTACCCTTAACCATCAGCTTATTCATTCAATTTGGGTTGGACATGTGTGGTTTACTTTAACCCAAACTGAAATATAGGTTGTTACAAGAAGAGCAGGATATAAATTAACATGGGCTTGATCCTAAAAGGTTACATATGCAGTCTTTTCCTATGTAATAGTCTATAGATCCTTTGAAGCCGGCGTGTATAGGGTTAGGCACAATCTATAAGTAATTGATTACATTCTCCTTTATATTGTATATATTTGTATTTTTAAAGTTGAGTAAATAAAGGAGGGAAAAGAGTTATGAATCAAGGATATATCTATTGGTTGCTCACTTGGAACAAACTTTAGAAATGTTTTTCTAAAATTATTTTGTTGGAAAGATATTTTTTTTAGGAAATTTTAATTAGAATACATTTTGAGAACTATGAGACTAGACTGAGCGACATAGGGTGTGACTTGCCTAGAAAATATGAGTTTTGGATTTGCCCACCATCCATTATGATGATGTAGCATCTATGCCTGTTATATGTGACTTTTTCTAATGAGTTTTAGGGATGTCTAATTATTCTTTCCAAGAAGAAAGTTAGGTTGTTATGTTATAGTTGCCTATTTTGGTGTATGAGTTAGAGATACTTAATTTTAGTCGTATTTGCTTACTTTGGTTGAATTGATTATATTATTCTTATGAGTGACTAGGTATGTTAGGAAAATTGTATTTCATTGTTTGATTATGCTTGCTATATAGTTTGTGAAATGTTTATTTAACTTAATTCTTCTATTTGTACTATAGTGTTTATATTTGCTTGTTTAGTTATGATCGTTTTTTTAGCAAAGCTAGCTAACATTTTATAGTGGGCCGTCCACATGTATGAATGAAGTTGAAATGGGTGTTCAAGTACATGCACCAAAACAGCTAAAAGAAAGAATAAAGCTTAGAAGTTTGGCGAAAATGCCAAACTACTAACCAATAACAAAACCTAATCTAGTCTCCCTTCAAGGAGGAAGATCCACCCCCCTCATCCAAAGATTCAGGCCCAATAACATGATAATATTCAAAGAAGAGAGATGCTAAAATAGGAATGACATCCACAGAATCAGAGCAATAAAGGTAATTCCTATCCCAAGAGGCACCTGAAATAATAGAGTGATTCAAATCACCTAACAGGCCAAGTACCGAAAGCATAAGCCCATCACCCTCAACATGATAGTACAGTGGCCTCTCTTCTTTATCTCTACCGACATACTTATAGAAACTACCACCTATAGGGTCAAATCTCATCTCAGATGGATCATGAATCCAGGCCAGCTCAAATGAGTCCTAAAAGATGTCATCCGAGGAAGGAGCCATTTCCAAAACACCCGTAGCATTGGCATCAATAACGTCAACAGAGTGGACATCAATGATAGGAGTATCAATCTCAAGTGGCAAAGTCATAGTAGTGTCAATAAAGCGGACATCAAAAGCATTAATAGAGTGAACAACAGTGACAAAAGCCATGATCGTAGGAGGTGAAAGCATAGTAGCGGGGGAAACTTTCAGGACCTACTTCATGACAGGCCGAGATTGGGATCCTAAGTGAAAAGGGAATATGAAGGACTTCATTGGAGAGAACAGGCATCAACAAGGTGACCAAAAGTGTAGCAAGAAAAACAAATTTCTAGCTCCCAGTTATAATTTACATCGACAACTAAAACATGGCCCTTGACAATGTGGATAGATATCTTGGAGGGAAGAGGCTTTTCTAGAGTTACTTAAATGAGAGCTGTCACATATATGAGCTTGTTTCGAGCAACAGTATTAGCATCAAAACGTTAAGTTTACCAACTACATTCACTAACCAATTTAACCTAATCATGGGCTGCAATCCAGATTAGATATGAGATAAATGAGCCCATACCGAAATGGAGAGAATTTGTTCTTTAGCCATATCCACCATCGGACTCCATAGTGTAATAATGAAGGGTTAACCTGGTATAATGGAGGGATCCACCTCAAGCACTTGAAGCCTTTCTTCTTTTCTAGAGAACTTGAAAAGGAACAAACTATTATAAAAGTGCACTTGGAGTCTACCCCTAATATTCCAACGGTGATGGCAATGATCACGGATAGCTTATAAGGAGGGTTAGAATTAAGGAAAAACCCCCCATAAGATACTCTTAACAAAAAACATCCTTTGCTTCCAAAACCTCCGATGGGGGCACAATAGCACCATCCATCTCTTCCATATCAGAAGAATGAGGGACATATTCACATTTGTTCCTTGGCATCGCACTAAAAAGTGACGACTACTTGTTACAAAATACAAGAGAGGAACTCCAAACGTTATTAGCAAGGTGGTAGCATTTGTTGTACTAAAATAAGGTTTGAGAAAGTTTAGGGAAACAATGGATATCGGTAGGACGCTATCTTAAAAAGATTGAGTGCTTAAAATACTACATACTTGAATAGGTTTCGTGTATTATGATCTTATTTTAATTGTTTCTTAGGTTAGTTACCTTTTTGTAGTTGTTTCTGTTTTATGTTGATTATATTTTTGTTATGTACGATAACTGTATGATGAGGTATTTATTCAATGTTGACTTTAAATGGTGTGTGCAATGGTGAAACTAAGTGGTATCTAGGAACACATTTGGTTTAATCATAGTAGTATGAAAGTAGGCTAAGGAGGGAAAGGCATTTGAATTGATGATAGATGTGATGATGTTCCTTGAGGATAAGTAATAGTAACTGGAGACTATTAGTGACTAGAAGCTTGTTGGTTTCCATTGAAGAATCAAAGTGGCATGCGGGAGGTTCATTGTATCTTTACAAAAACATGGAGTTTTAGCATATGTATGTTTCAAATCTAGCATTGTACCAGTATTATAAGCTTCCATAAGTTTTTTAATTTCAACAAGGACATCTATTGTAATTTTAAAAAGAAGTTTACGCATTTGAAATTTTTATAAAATAGCATTTTCTAAAGTTAATTTAAGTTGATTTTAAAGGGAAAAAATGATGATAGTATTTTGAATAAGAGAAAATTTTGGTTGGAAGAGAACATGGAAGCTTTGGTTTGAAAATGAAAATATTTTTATATAAATAATTTGATTTAAAAATGTATTATAACTCTCATCACCAACAATGATGAGCTAGCATATCCCTCTTTGGTATTATGTGTTGGAATTGGACTAGCCCGTAGAGCAACTTATGTGTGAATTTCAAAAAATTTACCTTACTGGATCTTTTATGGACCTATGAAGTCAAACTGAATTAGAACATTTCTAAATTTCACTTAAACAAAATCATCTATTTTATTTAAATTCAAATATATCAAGATATGAAATTATTTTACTTGATTTATTTTATACATAAATGTATCATATTCATATATGTGTGAGTACTTGCATAACATAATAATCCATGAAAGGTATAGTATGCCCATATGTGAGTGATGGGTTTACATCACAATAGACGTATTAGCTCATTTTTATGTCATGTGTGTTGTCCAAATATGTACATGTATATGTGTTACAAAATATATACACACACACATGTATGCATAAATATATAATATATAATATACGAACATAAAGTTAATTTTTCAAACATAAAAATTTTAGTATTTTAATTTTTATGTATTATGAATAAAATAATGATTTCATCCATAAATAATCAACATAAAATAATCTATTAATGAAAATTCAAATTTTACACTTCTCAAAAATCTAGGATCATAAAACAAATCTAAGGAAAAATCAAGAGATTTTTCAAAGTTGAAATTTTTTTTTTAAAAATACATTGATTTCGGCAATATTTATTTAATATAAAATAATATATTTTTAAAAATTAAAATTCTAAAATTTCAAAAATAAGAGGATCATGAATGAAAGTTTACAAAAAAATTTAAAGAATTTTTCAATTAAATTATTATTTTTAATAAATCATAAACAGTTTTTTTGAAATCATATTAATTATTAAAAATGATAGACTTTATTGAAAAATTCTTAAATTTTTTCTATATGATTTTGAAGTGATACAATATTTTAAAAAATATAAAATTGAATTTTTAATGTAATAATTATTTTATATATAATAAAAAATTCAAAAATCCAATAAATGTTAATTTTTTATATCATATATATATATATATATATATATATATCTTATATATGCATAAATTCTATTATGAGAGAGAAATATACACTAATATATACATATGAATTTATTAGCAAATATATATAAAACAATTATTAATGATAAAAATTGATTTTGTAAAGTAAACAAATTTTACCTATACATAAATCAAATAGTATAATAAATAAATTATGCACATAACCAAATTGATTTGAGACAACCACATTTACTTACAGAATCTCGCTTAACTAAATATAGTAGCAATTTATTTAAACAAATATGAAATTTCTTATTATAGGATCATAGAATATAATTTAATTACTGTAGTATGAATAAAATTACCAATTTAAAAATGCCTTTGAATCCACATTGAAGTAATGACTTACCTTCCTTTTACTATTCTTGATTCGTCAGATTGCAAGTTCGGAATAACCGACCTCTAACTATCGAATAGTATTATTTTAATTTGAAACGTATTTGAGGATTTTGGAGTGGATTGAGAGCTATGTTTGAACCAACAATTTAAAAGGTTAGTCATTATTTTTAGAGATACGTACGTACGTACACACACATACATAGGGTTGTATTAGAGAGAAACGAGGAAACACTTTTTACACATTCTCACTTTATCTCAATCCATTGTCTTTAAGACAATTCCCTATGTTTTAGCCACCCCTAGACCTTCCCAAAACTGAAATATTGCAGCCCTAATGATGGGCCTTAAACCATCTAAGCCCAACTATGCAATTAAATATAATTTAACCACTTGTCGATATTGTATATCGATCGATATATTTATAACAGTTATAAATATATATAACATTATTTATTTCTCAAATCGTATTCAAATTATAATTAATATTTCATAAATATTAATTAATTTAATTTTATAACAATTATAAACTAATTAAATCATTTGATCTTAAGGGAATCATCATTTCGGTTGTGTAACTTTTGGGTGCAAATTTGGTTAGCGATCAATATTGAGCTATTCTATTGTTAACGTTCACACGTCACTTAACAGGTGGTATGACATGATGGCCAAATTTATCGCTTACTCATTTTCGGTAAAATCCAATTTTATTTTAATAAGCGTTACCCGGTTGTGACATTTCTTTACACTAATTCTCTTCGCCAAAACTATATCACTTTGGGTTTATTGAATTTGGTAGTGGTCAAAATTCCAACCACATCCTCATTCAACTTTATAGTCTAAATACAAATTCCTTGGTTCAGTAATAACATTTATTATTAACCGAAATGCTTTGGGCAAAGACTTTGACTTTGAGCTGATTTGAGTTG
The DNA here is from genome assembly GCA_030765085.1 of Allium cepa. Lineage (NCBI taxonomy): Eukaryota > Viridiplantae > Streptophyta > Magnoliopsida > Asparagales > Amaryllidaceae > Allium > Allium cepa. The sequence continues at coordinate 104,737,617 of CM060942.1, read as the reverse complement.
ACATTGATACTAACCGCCATGCCGTATCTTAAATAATGCTTGTGACGACCTAGATTTTCTAACATTTGTTATTGGGTGATTAACAATTTTCAATATTGGAATATTGATCTTATAAGTTGAACAAATAAATTTTTGATAATTGATATTTGAATATATATAAATTGATTAAAAACTATATTTAATTTTAAATTATAAATTTCTACGTATGATAAACTTCATAGAAATGTGTATATATAACTCCACCTTTTAAAATTCAAGGTAGAATATACTTGTATATTAATATAAATACATACAAGCTTATGATGTTTAACATATATATAAGTATATAAGTATAGATATATATATATATATGTATATATGTATGTATGTATGTATGTATGTATATGTATATGTAAGGAACTGACTTTTTGGATGGTTTAAATTGACGATAAACCACACATGTCAGTCTTAAACCATGAAAAAGGGCATATTGTTATTGGGGCAGATAAGAAAAACAGGGAAAGTAAAAAAAAAACATAGAATCACGCAGCGGAGTGACCAAATATAATAATCAAATAACAGTTGATGAAGCTATTTTAAAATACATTGATTATTGTTTACAACACAACATTAGAGTTACATAAAAAGGAACAAATGAATAAATAAATGCAAGGGAACAACATAATGCAATGGAATAAATATAATAATAAAAATAATAGTACACATCTTTTTCTTCGTCCTCCATAAATATGGTCTTCAACATGAAATGCTCAGGCTGACCCGAGCGAGTTGAAAAGACAAAACACTCGAGTCAGAAGTAAAATATCTTATGTAAGTTAAATCAATGGTAAATAAATATGAGTGGAATGGCGTCAGAGATGTTTACGGGGTTTGACATATCATATCCAGTGTATAACATGAGTGCAGTAATAAAAGATGTTCGGGATTCCCATCTCCTATAGATCCGTTAAACTATCTACAACATAGTACAATACGCTATTATAATATGTCTACAGTAAAGTAAAAGTATTAAAATAGTGTTAAGGCATCACATATATCCCCTTAAACACATTTTATATATTTCCATAGTCTATACAGTATCGTAAGCTCCTCCATAAATTGGAGGTTTACCCAGAGGGAACCCCATAGGTATGGTAAAAACAAACTCATAGAAGGTGCTCTAAGGCATGTGAACATGGCACTCGAGGCAATGCCAGAGTAGATATATCAATTGCAGATCCAGACTAGTGCTAACACATAGAAACTACTACCGTCCACCTCGGACACACTCCCATAATCAAAATCAAGGTTGGCCAACAAATCAATCATAAAGTAATAGAATGGTATCGCAGAAATGTGCCCGATCGTATGTGCGACATCACTTGTCCCGGCTGGCTCCTGTTTTAGTCACATATATGTTGACTCATGGGAGTCAGGGTCACGTCATACCTTATACAGAAATCGTTCGCCAACCCATCCTACTTCATTTCTGGATTCTCCACCACATACACGGTTGTTAAAGTGGTTTTCGATATTGGCAAAGAGTATGACAATATCCGATCCCGGTCTCTTTAACAACAATTGCTTATTACACACCGAATGGTTCTTTTACATTTCAAAAGTCAATTCACAATTTATATCTAAAATATAATATGCACAAAACCATATTACCTTTGAAATTATATTCACTTTCCAATTCTTATCGTGTTTAAAATCATATTGTTACCGAAATCAAAGTTTTTCCCAAAAATCATATTTCCAATTATGTTAAATCCTCACTTCAAAGTCATCATATTTAATTATTTATAACATTTAAATCCCAACATAGGTTATAATATCATTAACCATATTTAAACACATTTATTTAATTAGTTTGAATTTTAGGAAGATAGTTTAGATAGTTGTAAATAGTTGTAAATAGTTATAAATAGTTAAATACTCTAAAATATTTATTAAAGATTAAAGATACTGTAAAATTGATTTAAGATAGTTAAATAGATTTGAATAGATTAAATATAATTAAAATAGGTTAAATAGCTTTAAAATAGATTATTAGATTTAAAATAAGTTCAAATGGGTTAATTAATTTTCAAATAAATTAAATGGTTTAAAATTGGTCAAATGATTTATATAATCAGTATAGGTTAAAATAGTTTAATAATTTGAAAATCTTAATAATTAGAATCTACAAGTTAATATATTTTTAAAGCAATTTATAAATATGAATTTGGAAATTTTTATCAATTAAAACTATTTATTTCATTTCAACACCTTTGGCTCATTTCAATTTTCGAATTAACAAAAATCAAATTTCACTTTCAATTCAAATTTTCAATAAATTATTAAATTCTATATTTACTTTCAAACCATGTTTGAAATATCAATTTAAATTTCTCCAAGTCCAATATATTTCAAAGTTATATTTCAAACAATTTCACTAACTCAATTCCGTTTAATTCCATTTATACTTCGAAGTTCGATTTAAAATTTCAATTAAATTTCTTTGAACAATTCCTTAATCCAATTCAAATTTTAACATAAACTTGATTTTTAATAAACATTCAATTTATATAAATCAAATTTTATTTCAAAATATCATTTAACTAATTTCAAACAAATTTAGGATTGAAAATCATTTAATTTAACCAATCTAGTGTCCGTGTATAATTCTCTACCCTAGGGTCCAGTGATACAAATATTTATCATTTCAATCCGCAACTTAAAATTTTACAGTTATATATCATTTCAAACCACAATCCCGAATTTAATAAAATACACAAAATCGCTCGAGTCTATCATTTCAACCCATAACGATTTTTCCCTAATTTGTATATCGTTCGGGCATATATCATTTCAACCCATAGTGATTTACCTAATAATAAATAAGGGAACTTGCAGAGTGATAATAGTATGTAATTCAAACAAGACATCCAGTCATCCAATATCAACAACTAAACATTCATCACCATCTTCATCCAATTCAATTAATAAATTTCAACAACTAACTAATTATCAATAACAGGTAAAGCTGTCAATTTAAATTTAGTAATAAATTAAATGGCAATTTAATTCAAAATAAATTCACATTAACTGGAATAGCAATTTTAAATTACCTAACAGCCATAAATAAATTTCTAGCCATGCAATAAATATAATTTAACGGACATAAGAAACTTTAGAAGTTGTTAATGGGTTAAAACACTCACATTTTGAATTCAAATTGATTTGAACTTCAGAATATGGCCCATATTCAAACAGTCTCAGAGTTTGTCCAATCTAGCGTCAAAATGTTTCATTTTTCAATACGATCACAGTGGAACAAACTGTGCGTAAAACAGACCTCGTATGTAGAAGTTATACGTGTTAGAACAATCAGAAATTTAAATTTAAAAAAAAACATATTACCCACAGACACGTCAGCACATCAATCGCGACCTAACACAGACAAAAGCCGATCGTGCTTCTTCTTGGCCGAGATCAGCTTCAGCTGCCAATCTAATCATGTTTTCCACGCACCACGCTCGACCGCACCTGGCGGCGACGACCTAGATTGAGTCGCCTCCTCCATATCATTTTCGAGATTCCCTCCCGATCGTCTTTCAACGATAACCATGAGCAGCCGCCTACAGGCGATCTAACCGTTAAATCTCCAAACGACCATCGTGGATGCACTACACTCGTCGCTCTTCCCAGCCAGATGTTAACGATAAAAATGGCTTTAACACTAACACCCGGTGTAGCTCGTGATGAAGTGAAAGCACCACCCGTTTGCACGAGAATCAAAGTAAAAAGAAAATTGCCGAAAAGTAAAAGAGACAGAGATTTTTATAGTGGTTCAGCTTCCAATAAGCCTACATCCACTTTACATCTTCCGTTATGTTTTTCGAGCACACTTTACAAGATTACAACACTTTTACAACACGATCTCTTGATTACAACACTTTTACAACACGATCTCTTGATTACAACACGATTAGAGAAAGGAAATTAGAATTTTGATGATGGATTACTCCTTGGATTCATGTTGAATGAAGTAGATTACTTGATGAAGATTCTTCGGCGTTTGAAGTGTTTGGAGAGTCGAGAAATCAGCAGAGTCTCGGTGCTTTGGAATCCAGAAAAGTCCCCCTACCGAATGTGGAGTTGGTGGAGTATTTGTAGGCAATTTCTGAGTTAGGTCGGCCGGAGCGACCTAAGGTAGGTCGTAGGTCGCGTACGAACTAGGGGATAGGCTATTGGTTGTTGGCGACTTAAGAGATAACGGCTCAGGAGTCATAGCATGGAGCAACCTATGGAAGAGGCGGGGCATGCTTCGGGTCGTGAGCGACCTAATTCTCAAGTGCATAGGTCGCGAACGACCTATCTTTGAAGAGATGGTGGATAGGTCGCGAGCGACCTATGGGTTAAGGAGAGGAGGTAGTGTTATGGAGAGTGGTAAGAGACTTAAGGTTAGGGGCGATCTAAGGAGTGGGGGCATGTGGAGAAGCTTTGGTAGGTTTAGGTCGTGAGCGACCTAACTAGGATGAAGTTGTGCTTAGGTCGCAAGCGATCTAACTTTGAGGGAGCATGGCTTAGGTCGCTAGGACCTCTAGGTGGTAGGTTGATAGGCCGTGGCTTCATCAAGTCACTGAGTCGTTAACTCGTGGAGTTTCTTAGGTCGTTAGCTCTTTAGGTCGCAAGACCTCTTAACTTTTTAGGTTGCTGAACCTCTCAGCTCGCTAAGTCGTAGGTCGTTGGACCATTGAGTCACTTAGTCCTTTAGGCAGTTAGGTCGCGCCTTTCCGTAAGTCGTTCGGTCGGTCATGCTTTAGGTCGTCCGCTGGGGAAGTTAGGTCGCTGGATACTCCATGCCCTAGGCCGCATACCGTTTTGGACGGGGCGCTGCCCCGCACCCCGCCGGGGGCGCTGCTCCCGGACCCCTGCGACCTGACCGGGTAGGTCGAACACCGTAGTGGTGGTGTTGCCCCGCACCCCCACCTTGGGGGGTTGGCACCCCCCGGACCCCCCCTCCATAGGGGATCTTGGAGGAAGAGTCATTCAACAGAACTTGCTTTGTTGAGATGTTGAGTTGACCATTCTTCGAGACGAACTATCTTTGGCTTCTCGGTCGATTTTTTGATATCACGGCCTTGCTGAAAAAGGTGGGATAACACTTGCCTCCCAAAACATGCCTTGCGGTAGGAAGGAGTGTTTTATAACGCCATAATCCGGACGTTCATATCCTGCTGATAACCTGTAAAGGAATTGACAGTTTCATATGGCCCCAAATGATGACCGTTCGGGATTGATCTATTTGGGATGAAGCGCAGCCGTTCACGGTCAAGCGCTTTACTTCAAATGACGACCATTCGTGGTCGAGTCATTTGAGGTGAAGTGCGGCCCTGCGCGGTCAAGCGTCTAAATCCATGCGACGATCGTTTAGGATCGGGTCATTTGAGGTGAAATGTGATCATTCATGGTCAAGCGCTTTACTTCGAATGGCGACCATTCGGGGTCGAGCCACTCATGGTGAAGTGTGGCCCTGCACGATCAAAATGACAACTGTTCATGGTCAAGCGCTTTACTTCAAATGATGACCATTCGGAGTCGAGCCATTTGTGGTAAAGTGCGGCCCTGCACGGCCTAATGGTAGAGCTCAACCGTTCATGGTCAAGCGCCTTACTTCAAATGACGACCATTCAGGGTCGAGCCATTTGTAGTAAAGTGCAGCCCTGAGCGATCAAGTGGTAAAGCGCGGCCGCTCGTGGTCAAGCGCTTAACTTCAAATGACGATCGTGTGGGATCGAGCCATTTGAGGTGAAGCACGGCCGTCCGTGGTCAAGCACTCAACTTTATATGATGGTCAGGATCAAGCCAAGTGAGCTGAACTGCAACCGTCCACAGTCAAGTGCTTTACTTCAAACGACGACCATTCGGAGTCGGGTCATTTGAGGTGAAAGTGCGACTGTTGGCGGTGTGAAGCGCGGTCGTTCATGGTCAAGCACTTAACTTCAAACGACGACCATTCGTGATCGAGTCATTTGAGGTCAAGTGCGGCCCTGGGCGGTCAAGCACTTAAATCTATGCGACGATCGATTAGGATTGAGTTATGAATTGAAGCGCGGCCGACCATAGTCAAGCGACTGTTGGCGGTCAAGCACTTAAATCCATGAGTTTTTGACTGTTCAAAGTCCGGTGCCTGTTCATAGGACTTAATCATTGAGACTGTTCAAAGTCGGGTGCCTGTTCGTAGGGCTTGATGATGCCTGTTCATAGGGCTTACACATTTCGAAATCATGAAAAATCAAATATTCAACTAAAAAGTTGTCAAGTAGAAATGTCTGAAAAAGTCAAATCCAAACATTCGAAGCAAATCGTGAAAGTAATGTGGAATCAAATCCAAATATCGGAAGCAAATCATGAAAGCACAGTGGAATTAAATCCAGACATTAGAGGCAAAACATGGAAGCAAAGTAGAGTCAAACTCAAACATCAGAAGCAAAACATAAAAGCAACGCAGAGTCAAACTCAATCATCAGAAGCAAAACATGAAAGCAATGTCGAGCCAAATCTAAACATCAAAAGCAAAGTAATCAGTCCTCAGAAGTAAAATACGAAAGTAAAATAGTCAATCATCAGAAGTAAAATTCAAAAGCAAAGAATTGACGTCCGAGTGCAAACATCTACATCGGTACGATTTATAGTTGTATCAGAGCATGCCTGGGGATCGATCGTGGTCACATACATGTGTGAACAACTTAATTGTGTCGATGTAGAGTTTTCCACTCATTCGTCACAACCTTAATCATTCGATAACAGGCCGGCATTTTGATCCTGAGGCGTCTCCAGTTGGTGCAGGTGGTCGTTCTTGTTCCACCATTGCAGTCTTCTTTTTCACATATTGTGAGAGCAAACCATCCCGGATGTGTCCCTCAATTTCATCTTTCAAGTGCCTGCAGTCATTCGTGCTATGACCGTTTAGCTCATGGAACAAGCAATACTTGTCCGACTTTTTCTCGTTGTTGGTTGGATCTCTCCTCAAAGGCTTTCGATAAGGAATCTGTCCTTTAGTGTCCTGGTAGATTCACTCCAAAGTCTCATTCAACTCTGTGTACGAAGTGAATCTTGATCCCCTTTGTTGTCGTGCTGATTCTTCATTGTTATCCTCAGCTTTTCGTTTACCTTTGCTGGTTTCTGCATCTTTCTCAGGAGGATTCCCACCTTTGACCACAAAAACATCGGTTTCTTGTCCTTCTTCTATATCAGCCTTTGCGTCCTCTAACCGTAAGAACCCTTCGTCCTCATGGAAAAATTCTCCCAAATCCATAGGAGGATCTTTGGTCAATGAATTCTTGAACTCTGTGCCGTTAGCTATGCCCGACACGACTGCCATCAGAACCATGGATGGATCTGGTCGATCCACCGATGCCGCAGCTGCGTTGAATCGCGTCAAGAAGCTCCTCAAAGATTCTCCGGTTCTTTGTTTTAGTACTGTCAAACTCATAACATTCTTGGGCCTCGTGATGTGGACCCTGAATTGCCTCATAAACCTCTCAATCAAATCATTCCACGTTTCAATCGATCCATTTTCCAACTGTCTGAACCATAATGCCGCAATATCTGTCAAGTACAGCGGAAAGCACCGGGCCATAACTTCCTCTGATGCCCCCAGCACTTCCATATGCCTCATATACTTTGTCAGACGAACTGTAGGGTCTGTCCTTCCATTGTACATATCCAATGATGGTAGCTTAAAGTTTGGTGGGTTCTTAGCTCGCCTGATTGTTACGGTAAAAGGACTTCTATTGACATCCTCCAAGTCTTTGTTTATCAAACCACCTCTCATAGCCTTTTTGACCATTTCCGCTAATCTGTCGTTATCTCTCAGTGACAGTCCTCGCCCTTGGTCTTCGTCTTGCCCCCCGAGTTCACGAGGGGACGGTGGAATCTGTTCTTCCGGTTGGGCTTCTGTTCCTCTTTGATTCCGCGCTCCAAGCTGCCCAATCTGATGAAACAAATTCTGGATCAAATCCTCTTGCTTTTTCATCATTGCCTCTATCTCTCTCTTGTAACAAAGGCTGAAGTTTGGCTTGCTCTCGAAGAAGCCTCTTGACTTCCTTCATGCTGACTATTCTCTGGTCTTTGTAGTCTACTCGATCGCCTTACCATAGTTCTTCGGATTTCTCGTACCCAACTCTTGATTATTCGAACTCCTGAGTTCAGTTCTAAGTGAAAGCACCAGATACCCTCCATTCAACAATCTGACGAAAATCATCAACAACCAACGAACGGATGAGATTAAATTGCCCAGTTCCAACCACATAGCAATCCAAATTGAAAAACAAACTACAAATTTGACTTCCCTCTTCGAGAGCTTCAAATCGATATATAATTCGATAGGGTATGAGGAGTTTTAATCTTTGATTTGAAATTGAATTGGGAATTTGGTTTTTGGTTTGTCCGCCATTAAAATGAGGAGTTGAGAAGGAAATCTACGTACAGACAAATGAAAATAAGAAGTAACTAGGGTTTATAACGGACTATATATCGGTAGGTCAGAATTGAGATGAATGGGCACGATTGATTTGGATTGAACGATAAATGACCCGAAAAGCCCGTTCTGTCTCCAGAATAAAAATGGGTCAACCCATATATCATAATAGATATTTTAATGATTTTAAACTCAACGGAATAGGTTTCAAATTCTAATTTCGTCGTATGAAGAAGTTATGTTAAAATCATCTTATATTAAAATCATCTTATTTTAAATTGATTTCAATTGATTTTAACTAAATTGATTTCTACGCGTTTCGAGTCCGTACGATCAAATGACAAGTCTAATCGTTACGAAACTTGAAATCCTAGAATAATCACCACTATGGATCCGATGAAACTGGTTTCGTCGAAATCCGAGTCAGTAGCCAAAATGACTATATTTCAGTTAATTAAATAAATTAATATTAAATTAATTAAATCACTTTTACAATTCAAATTTAATAAATCACAATTTCTATTATTATGGCTTACTTAGTAATTTAAAATCCTTTATAACAAATTTCTATATTATTATTGAATATTGCATAATTTTTGGTGTTAAATTTCAATTTCGATAAGCTTAGTAATTATAAACTAAATTTCCAATAAATTCATTTATTTGATTTTTCAATCTTATTATTTAATCAATTATCATCTTATGGATATAATTATCATTAATTTATGTCTCGGTACATTAATATTCTCCAATTCTATTTTAATTTTCATTAACGTAATGTTTAATTACATTTAATTGCAATAAATCTATTTATTATAGCTTAAATTCTAATAAATTGATGAGCCTTCATTTCAATTCTTCTTATTCACTCAATTATCATATTATGAATAGAATTTACATTGGTTATATCTAATTGAATTAACATTCTTCAATTATCAATTTAATCCACATTAACTACACTAATTAAGAGAATTAATTGTACTTGGTTTCCAATTTTAATTTAACAGACTAAGTAAATAGGTAACATATAATAATTGTCACCGTTAGTCTTTAATTACATTTATAAGTTTATTACTTAAAATCAAATGTTATAACTACTTACATAATACTGATACTATTCAATTTCCATTAATTTTATATCATTTCATTAATTAATTCAATATTTACATTTGTTTTCTTAAATTTAATTTATAACCTAGTATAACCTTTCAATCACTTTATTTAATTAGAATTCCATTAAACTTGTTAATAATTAACTTAAGTTAATATTGTTCCATTTCTATTTATTATTCCTATTATAAATCATAAATTTTAATTTCTTCCAACATTAAATAACAAATCTTATTAAATCAACAAATTTAATTATCGAAAATTTATGGGTCGTTACAGTATATATATCTACACGAAGCAATTGTGTATATATATATTTATTTAAATAGTCAGAATGTAAATATATATGTACATATAACCATATATATATATATATATATATATATATATATATATATCTGTGTGTGTGTGTGTAAGTAAGTAAATGAAAAGATGTATGAATATAAATACGTGGGTGTATTGTGATACAAATTACGAATGCATCTGGTAACCTATATATAAATGGTGTATATCTAATATATAGAAGAAATATGGGTATAACAGAATAAAATACATATGCATAACTATATACATATATATACATATAATATATATATGCAAGAAACATCATCATTCCAAAACCTCTTTTCAAGCACATAAAAGATCAAACCTCTCTAATAAACCAAGTCACTCAATAATCAAATCACTTAAAATAAGAGAATCAAATCATTTAAAAAGGAAATCAAATCAGGTCAAACATTTTCAAATCAAAATTATAAAGAAAGAAATTTTGTAAAGCATGTACAATGCTTCAGCCTCCCATTCTCTTTATACATATACTACATATCACTGCCTGGTTTCATATTCTGGCATTCGAAAAAAATAGACATATACAAGCTACTAGTTAGAACCCTGTAGAATCAAGGTGGTAGGAAATCAAAACAAAAAGGCAAGCAGCAAAATCCTTTTTCAAAACAGTGCTCTGTTTCAAGGAAAAACTGTGAGTAAACAATTTCATACTAGTTCTTGTTTTAAACACTTACTTACGTAGAGGCTATTTGGATGAATCTTTGAGCTAGGATAATTGTATATGTATCTGGCATATGTGCAAATAAAGGAATAGGTGCTTAAACATGAATGGATTCGACCTGTACACTAAATAATATTGTTCCTCTTCTCTGTTTCCATGTTATTTTGTTCAAAACAATTTTGTCAACTAACTTCAAAATTCAAAAGCTCTAAAACTAATTGGTTTTAACTTATGACTTCAAAACAAAAGTGATTGGTTCTAGAATGTAGATCATTTTAAAATTGGTTTCATTAAGTTCCGTATAGTACAGAGGTATAAAAAATTATGTGTAGTAAGTAACATAAGTTGGTAAGAATTCGAATATCATGATTGCATGATTGGATTATATGACATTGTTCTTTGTTCAAAATCATGAATTTTAAGCTTTGTTTAATGATTTTTAAAATTGTATAGAGGGGGAATTTTGTAGTTGATCGATTTTGGGTTTGGGTCGAACTCCGACGAGGCCATGATGGTAGGAGACGGCATTGGGTCAGAAGGCAGCTAGGAATAGGGGAAGTTCGGGAAAAATGTTAGGGCATTGTACGGGTCGGCGTGGTGGTCGATCGAGGTCGATATAGGGTTTAAGGAAAGTTTCTTACCATGTTCGGTTATTTGGTGACGGCGGTGACGGTAAGGAGAGAGGAGGCCGCGGTAGAGGAAAAAAGGAGGAGGAACGTACGGTGAGGCTGTGGTGGAGTTTGACGTGGGCTAGTGGTCGGAGATGGCGGAACGAGGCAGAGGTAGGGGATCGGTCGTTTTTCCTAGTAGTGGTTTTATGCTCGGTTTTCGATTTTAGGTTTTGGGTGAATTCGGGGTAGCCAAGGAGGTACATAGGTTGAAGGCGACTTGGAGGAGTGGTCGGAGGTGGTAGGAGTGGCGGTGACTCATCGCCAGCGTGCGCATGTGCACGGTGAAAGGTATGTGCAGGTAGAAGTAGCAGGAAAAAAAAAAAGAAAGGAAGGAGAACTGGGAAAAAAGAAAGGGATAGGGGAGAAGATGAATGGGCTGGGGGAAAAGAAATGGGCTAGAGGGAAAAAAGAAGAGAGAAAAAAGGTAAGGAAAAAGAAAAGAAGAAAGGAAAGGGAAAATAAGGAAGAAAATGGAAGAAAAAAGAAAGAAGGGAAGAAAAAGGAATGAAAAGAAGAGAAGGAATGAAATTTATACATATACATTTATAGGATAATTTATATTTTCTTTCTTTTAACTAAAAAGTTATTGTCATTTTAAAACCATATTTTAAAGTTAACGGTATTTTATAAATTAAACGGGTAATTAATTATATTGTTAGTTGACTTAAAACTTATGTAAATTATCAAGGTTAGATATTAAACAGAGTGTTAATTTTAGTTAACTAGAAATAAATTTTTATATAATTTCTTTAATTTTCAATTAAAGGGGAGTAAGACATAAATGAATTCAGATAATTAAAATTATGAAATCCTGATGTGAAATTGTTTGATATTGTTATAGATCGTTAATTTGGTTAACGATCTATATCTTGATTTAACTCCATTGGACATTCATTTCAATTATCCTTGTTTGTGCCATCAAGTGGTTAGACAAGTTAAAATAGTTAGAATAAAATGATGATTTTGTTTTAGTTAAAATAAAAATCTGTAATAAATTACCACATCTGAATATTGTCACCATAAATAATAAATTGTTACTTAAAAGAATTTATCCTTTTAAACTTATTTCTTAGATTCGAAGAGACCCGGTTCGGATAACAATGTTATCCAGAACCGCTTAAATTTAATGATCTCTACGGACCTTTACAGGTTTGATTATAGAGTTTAATAGGCTGGAGTTGAATAAATTAAATAAATTTTACTATTTTAAATAATTAATTGTGCTTGGACATTAACGTAATATCAATGTTTTTCTGTAAAAAAATTTTGGTTATAATAAGATGATAACTCGTTGGGTTATATGGGTTACCTTGGTTTCAAAGAAGTTTTATAACCTAAGTATCTCAATTTAAGTGGATTTACTTACGCTGATTTCCAGCCTAACTCGGGTGTTACTTTGTTATAATGCTCGGGTCAGACCGAGTATTATAGTTTTTTAGGTTAGGACGTTTTGAAGTCCCGAAGAAGAGCTGGATGGCAGAGATGTATTTGAATATATTCCACCGGTATTGTAGGCTGTATAGACGGCGGCTAGAGATGAGTTACTATAACTGTCCAGATTTATTTGTTGGTAATTGTACTCTGATAACTTGCATGTGTATTAATAGTTACAGCTTTCCTTTCTTTAAAAATGTTGTTATTGTATATCATATTTTGTTCCGCTGCGATTGTGAGATTATATGCTATTGTTTATGTTTCTTATTCTATCTCCTTTTCTTCTTAACCCTAACAACCTGGTATTTCCGGCACTTATAGAGTGGACGTATTTATGTCGATTTTCGAGGACGAAAATCGCCCGATCGTTACATGTGGTATCACAACTGAAGGTTAAGCGAGAACCTTGGCTCTGGTGGGGATTACTCATTAGAGACAGGGTCAGTAGAACCCTAGAATGAGCTGAGTGTATTATATGAGGGCGTACTTGCTATTTTCATATATGCTGATTTTAAAATTGATTTTTAAATAATTTCTACATAAGATTTTATTTTGATATAAAAGAAATAATTTTTTAGATCATTATAGTATATTAAGTTGTTTGGTTGTTGTTATTGAAATTAAATAAGATTATAAGACTTAAGTGGTAAACATATATAACCATATGGAAATTTGATATGGATAACTTAGGCAAATGAGTTAAGCTAAACTCAAAATAGAATTTTAAATCCTGGAGATTTCGGGTATGTATTTCAAAGTGTTCTAAAATGGAATAAGTTTATCCTGATTTTATTTAGATAATCTTTTTAGGAAATTATGATGAAATATATGGTGAGTTTGGTTTATAGATATGATAATATTGATTATTATCATAAATTGGTTATTGTGTCTTAGTAAAGGATGTTTCTTACAGAACAAACAATGATGAACATAGTGAAATGTTTAAGGAAGTGAAAATATATATGCTGAATTTATAAAAGTGACTTATAAAATAAAAATAAATTTAAATTGGGAAATTTTGAATCTAAGTCTCAAATTTTTTTAAATGTGTTTCACAGTGTTGGAGGAAATGATAAATAATATTACTCGAATATTTTTGATATAAAAATTCTTATTTTAAAATAAGAGTTGTTGAAAATGATTTTTTTTTGGATTAAGAACCAAATAATGGTTTAAAATTAAAGTGTGACTTGGTATGTGAATGGGATATATGTGCATATATATGTGGACATATATGGTTTCAAAGTTGGTTTGAAATAAATATTGATGTTGAATTTTGAAACCCCCTTAAAATAAGAAGGATAACCCAAAGAAAGATAAGTTTTGAGCTTATAAGTGGAAAGTGATATTGATAAGAAATTTACATTTGGAGTGTAAAGATTTAAATTGAGTAAGTTAAAAAGGGAATAAAATGGGTTTGAATTCTGGAAATTTGAAATGAGCCAGATTATCGAATTAGTGGATTAAATTATAAAAAAATGACCCGGAACAAATAAAAGAACAATTGGAAATAAGAATAAAGCTGAAAATTCGACTAATCAAGGTTTAATTGTAGGTTAGAAAGTGCTACTAGAATCTAGTTCAAGTTGTAAGAGATGGCAAAAGGAGAAGAATGGAAGGCAAGGCATAGGGAGCGAAGAGCAGCTGCATGTAAGGCACGGGAAGAAGCGAGCATGAGAAATGAGTTAGGGAAAGGGCTGGATCTGGTCCTTATGATAATATCACATGCTATAGATGTTACAGTAAAGGACATTACGCAACTTGGTGCAGTAAACCAAGAATGGAAAAGAATGAAATAACCAAACGGTTTCGTCTGAGATTTTATGCTTTAAGTGTCAAAAGAAAGGACATTTTCTAAACCATTGCCCTAAAGTGAGGAAGGGTAAACATAAACCCATGATACCAGTCGATGGATCAACTATTTGCAACCATTGTAAAATGATGGGACATGTCGCTAGGGATAGTCCCAAGAGACGGACGAAAAGGGAAGTTGTGGAACACCCCTCGGGAGGCGTGGAAGTCATCCATGAAGATGGAAGTATAAAGACCTTTTGTAGCAAATGCTATAAGTGGGGATATTCTGTTGCAGATTGCATGGATGGGCTTGGCCCGTTGGTAGGAATTCTGTAAGGATGTTTTATGAAGATTTCTATGGTTCTATTATTTTCTAAACCCATAGGTAGTGGTGGAGGCGTTAAGATTTATGACATTTTGCAAGACTTTTATTATGGATTAATGGATGTAATGTTGAACTTACAAGTGTTGTAGTCTATCAACACGTGTAATATTTTGTAGTACAATCTAATATAAAATCACTTTTTATATTAATTTGAACGAAAAATTTATAATTGCTTAATTATTAATGTTGGAATTGAATTGAATAAAGTGAAAGCGTAATCAAAATTGAATCAATTCGAAATTGGAATGGGTATCGAAGATAATTCGAGTTGAAATTGAATATGAATCAATCTAAATGTAAATGGAAATTGAAAATTGATTTAAATTGGAGATTTGGAATTAGATCAGTCTGACCTTGGAACTATTTTCAAATAAATTATTTTAATATAAACTTTCCTAAAATCTATCTTCTTAAATATTCATGTTATTTTGATTTTCAAGTTATTTACTATACAGACCATTTTAAAAAAAACTCAAACCGTCTTATATTAACTATTTAACTATTTTAAAACTATTCATCCGAATTTCAAACTGGTCAGAGTGAAAACTTGTTATATTTGTACTATTTGGAATAAAATTGAAGTTATAACCCAAATGAAATTCGAAGCAATGCTGAAAATGAACCGGAATCGAGATATGAAGGCAAAAATTATTTGAAGTGAAAGAGTATATTTTAAGCAAATATGATGATTTTAAATTGAAGATTGGATAGTACTGTAACTGAAACTCACTTTATAAGAAGTAAGTAATGTTACAAATGACTTGGAAAAGGAAATTGAACTTGAAAATTTGACTTGGTATTGAAGAGAATATAAATGTTAGCTATATATTCGAACTTTCCCTTGTTGAATTTATAATCAGAAGAAAATAATCTTTGAAAGATATTTAAAATATAAATGGAGTTTATATAAGTATGAAGTGGACTGAGAAAATTATTGATCTGAGAATTATTCGAGTTGAAAGAATAATTTTATATGTATATGAGAATGAAACAGAAAGGGTTTTGGAACTCATTGATTTTAAAAAGGGGCTTTTGATTTTAGCAAAGGTCAATTTTGGAAATTTGGTAAACCAAATTTGAGAACTATCGATTTTGTATAGATGAAGTTTATATGTGATGCATATAAAGAGTATGATTTGAAAGGCACTATATATATAGTATGATATGTTTTGAGGAAGGTATGGAAAAAAAGGCACCCTCATGATAGTCGAAACTTATAGTAAGAGATCCAATGGGTGGTTTGCCTGAAACCCTAAGGGCGGGTTCAATGAAATTGGAATCCCAAAGGACGTCCAGACAAAACTTGAGTTCCTGGTGATCATTATTAGGCAGCGTAAGTCGAGTGGTGCTGATGCTTACTGTTACATTGGGTTTTACTGTGATGGCAACATAACCTTTGTTGTAACTGCGATCTATTGAGTTTCCATAGCGTAAGTGAGTGGCAGTGATTGCCTACAATCTACGTATGATTTCCCTAGGAGAGCGACGTAACATTGGTCGATTGCGGTCTATGTGGTTCTATAGCGGAATTCATGTGGCAGTGAGTGCCCATAGTCTACGCTGGGTTTGACTTATGTAGTCTGCGATCAATGTGGTAAAGTTTCATTTGGCAGCGTAATTCGAGTGGCGCAGATGCCTATAGTTACATGGGTATTGCTATGATAGCAACGCAACCATGAGTGTAGCTGCGATCTGTGCAGTTCCTATGGTGAATGTCGAGAGGTGCAGATGCCTAAAGATTTCTTATGGATTTTGCCGGGTTGGCGATGCAATCATCGTGCTAACTGTCATCCATAGGGGGGATGATGCTTTCCATAGCATTTTTGAAAAGGGCTTTTCAAGTATTTTCACTGGGTGTTGAAAACGGATCTACTAAGCACTTATAGATTTTCACCCCTATGCTTGATCAACGTATGATTATATTTATGTGTGAACAAGGATGGACTTGTTAAAACATCAAGTTATGAAAAGTATTTTTATATAAAACTAGTTTGGTAATACTACTGGATTTTAAAATGTTCTAAAGTGTAAAATAAAAGAGTAAGGAGTTAAAATGTTTTAAAAGAATGATTAAATTAATAATACACATCAAAATTCAAATTCTCGCTTCGTTTCTTTTCGAAGACGAAAAGTTCTAAGGAGGGAGGAATGTGACGCCCGGATTTCCTAACGTTTGTTATCGGGTGATTAACTATTTTCAATTATTGAAATATTGATCTTATAAGTTTAATAAATAAATAGATGATAATTAAAAAGATATGAATATATGTAAATTGATTAAAAACTATATTTAATTTTAAATTATAAATTTCTGGATATGATAAATTTTGTAGAAATGTGTGTATAAAACTCCACCATTTAAAATTCAAGGTAGAATAGTATATAAATATAAATACATACAAGCTTATGATTTTTAACACATATATAAGTATATAATTATAGATATATATGCATATATACCCACATGAAGCAAATGTGTGTGTATATATATTTATTTAAATAGTGAGAATGTATATATATGTATTTATAACCATATATATGTAAGTATACGAAAATATGTATGAATATAAATATATAGGAGTATGGCGATAACAATTACAAATGCATATGGAAGTCTTTATATAATGGTGTATATCTAATATATAGAATAAATATGGGTATAATAGAATAAAATACATGTAGATAACTATATAAATATATATATATACATATAATATATATATATATACATATAATATATATATATATATATATGCAAGAAACATCATCATGGCTCTCAAATAAATCAAGTCACTCAATAATCAAATCACTTAAAATAAGGTAATCAAATCATTTAGAAAGGAAATCAAATTAAGCCAAACATTTTCGAATCAAAATTAAAAAGAAAGAAATTTTGTAAAGCCTGTACAATGCTTTAGCCTCCAATTTTCTTTATATATATCCTGCATATTACTACCTAGTTTCATATTCTGGCATTTTAAAAAAAATAGATATATGCAAGCTACCAGTTAGAACCCCGTAGAATCAAGGTGATAGGAAATCAAAACAAAAAGGCAAGCAGCAAAATCCTTTTTCAAAATAATGCTCTTTTTCAAGGAAAAACTGTGAGTAAACAACTTCGTACTGCTTCTTGTTTTAAACACTTATTTACATAGAGGTTGTTTGGATGAATCTTTGAGCTAGGATAATTGTATATGTATCAGGCATATATGTAAATAATGGAATAGGTGCCTAAACATGACTGGATTCTACCTGTACACTAAAGTGTACTGTTCCTCTTCTATATTTCCATGTTATTTTGTTCAAAACAATTTTGTCAACCAAATTCAAAATTTAAAAGCTCTAAAACTATTAGTTTTAACCTATGACTTCAAAACAAAAGTGATTGGTTCTAGAATGTAGCTCATTTTAAAATTGGCTTCCTTAAGTTTCGTATATTATGGAGGTATAAAAAATTTATGTATAGTAAGTAACATAAGTTGGTTAAGAGTTCGAATATCATGATTGCATTATTGGATTATATGTCATTTTTCGTCATTTGAAATCACGAATTTTAAGATTTGTTTGGTGATTTTTAGTATTGTATAGAGGGGGAATTTTGTAGTTGATCGGTTTTTGGGTTTGGGTTGAATTCCGGTGAGGCCGTCGATGGTAGGAGACGGCGTTGGATCAGGATGTAGCTAGGAGTAGGGGGAGTTCGTGAAAAATGGTGGGGCATTATATGAGTCGGCGTGGTGGTTGGTAGAGGTCGATATAAGGTTTAAGGCAAGTTTATTGTCGTGTTCAGTTATTCGGTGATGGTGGCAACAGTGAGGAGAGAGAAGGCTACGGTAGGAGAAAAAAGGACGAGGAAGGTGCAGCGAGGCTGTTGGTGGAGTTTGACGTGGGCTATTGGTCGGAGATGGTGGAACGAGGCAGAGGTAGGGGGTTGGTCGTTTTTCCTGGTAGTGGTTCTATGCTCGATTTTCAATTTTGGGTTTTGGGTGAATTCTGGAAGGCCATGGAGGTTACATAGGTCGGAGGCGACTTGGAGGAGTGGTCTGAGGTGGTCGGCGACTCATTACCGGCGCTTTTATGTGCACGGTGAAGGGTATGTGCAGGTAGAAGTAGCAGGGGAAAAAGAAGAAGAAAGGAGAATTAGAAAAGGAAAGGGATATGGGAGAAGAAGAATGGGCCGGGGGAAAAGAAATGGGCTAGAGGGAAAAAAGGAGAGGGAAAAAAGATAAGGAAAAAGAAAATAAGAAAGGAAACAGAAAATAAGGAAGAAAATGGAAAAAAAAAGTGAAGAAAAGGGAAGGAAAAGAAGATAAGGAATGGAATTTATACATACGCATTTATAAGACAATTTGTATTTTCTTTCTTTTAACTAAAAAGCTAATATCATTTTAAAACCATATTTTAAAGTTAATGGAATTTTATAAATTAAATGGGTAATTAATTATACTATTAGTTAACTTAAAACTTATATAAATTATTAAGGTTATATATTAAATAGGGTTTTTAATTTTAATTAACTAGAAATAAATTATTATATAATTTCTTTATTTTGCAATTAAAGGGGAGTAAGATATAAATGAATTCAGATAATTAAAATTATGAAATCCTGATGTGAAATTGTTTGATATTGTTATAGATCGTTAATTTGGTTAACGATCTACATCTTGGTTTAACTCCATTGTCCTTGTCTGTGCCATCAAGTGGTCAGACAAGTTAAAATAGTTAGAATAAAATGATGATTTCATTTTATTTAAAATAAAAATCTGTAAAATTCCCACATTTGAATATTGTCACCCTAAATAATAAATTGTTATTTAAAACAACTTATCCTACCAAAATTATTTCTTAGATTCGAAGAGACCCGGTTCGGATATCAGTGCTATCTAGAACCGCTTAAATTTAATAATGTCTACGGACCTTTATAGGTTTGATTATAGAGTTTAATAGGCTGGAGTTGAATAAATTAAATAAATTTGACTATTTTAAATAAGTAACTGTAAATGGACATTATCGTAATATCAATAGTTTTCTGTAAAAGTGTTTTGGTTATAATAAGATGATAACTCATTGGGTTATACGAGTTACCTTGGTTTTCAAAGAAGTTTTATGACCTAAGTAATTCAATTTAAATGGATTTACTCATGCTAGTTTCCAGCCTGACTCGGGTGTTACTTTATTGTAATGCACAGTCAAACCGAGTATTACAGATTTTCAGGTTAGGACGTTTTAGAGTCCTGGAGACGAGCTACATGTCAGAGACGTATTTGAATATATTACGCTATGTAATGTAGATTGTATCGATGGCTACTGGGGATGAGTTATTATAACTGTCTAGATTTATTTGTTGGTAATTGTACTTTGATAACTTATATGTGTGTTAACAGTTATAGCTTTCCTTTTGTGTAAAAATGTTGTTATTGTATATTATATTTTGTTCTACGGCGATTGTGAAATTCTGTGTTATTGTTTATGTTTCTTATTCTATCTCGTTTTCTTCTTAACCCTAACAACCTGGTATTTCCGGCACTCGATTATTCGGCACTTTATACAGTGGACGTATTAGTGTCGATTTTCGGGGTCGAAAATCGCTCGGTCATTACATGTGGTATCAGAGCTGAAGGTTAAGCGAGAACCTTGGCTCTGGTGGGGATTACTCATTAGAGATAGGGTCAGTAGTACCCTAGAACGAGCTGAGTGTATTATATGAGGGCGTACTTGTTATTTTCATATATAATGATTTTTAAAAATAATTTTTAAATAATTTCTACATAAGATTTTATTTTGATATAAAGGAAATAATTTTGTAGATTATTATAGTATATTAAGTCGATTAGTTGTTGTTATTGAAATTAAATAAGAATATAAGACTTAAGTGGTAAAACATATATAACCAAATGGAAATTTGATAGGAATAACTTAGGCAAATGAGTTAAGCTAAACCTAAAACAGAATTTTAAATCTTAGAGATTTTAGGAATGTTTTTCAAAGTGTTCTGAAATGGAATAAGTTTTATCCTGATTTTATTTTAGATAATCCTTTCAGGAAATTATGATGAAATATATGGTGTGTTTGGTTTCAAGATATGGTAATATTGATTATTATCATGAATTGGTTATGGTGTGTTTGGTTTCTAGCTATGATAATATTGATTAACTATTAGTATGTAATCCTAGATGCCCCCAGCAGTCATGACTAATACATTGCCCAACATTTGGAGAGCGTTACGTACTCCAGTCTCAAGGGATACATCGATATCCAGTCTCGATGCATCTTGACTAGGAATATTTGAAATAGTATATTTGTTTCGTTGTGATAAATTACTCATGATTACAACACTTTGTAACTACTATCACAAAATATACCATTTATGGATTTTTCTTTTAAATATACTTTTAATTAATTTAGATAATTAATATAATCACATTATATCAAGTATATAATAGGAAGAAAATAGCTTTATTTCAAATGAGATTCGTCAACGAGTTAGATATATGTAACAAATTGTATAATTGCCCCTAGAGCATACCCTAACTCTATCAATCTCCCACTTGCACTTGGGATCAATTATGGAATCTAATTCCAACTTCACCAATTAGTTTTCTCAAAACCAATTTGGTTAGTCCCTTAGTGAATGTTTATGCTATTATCTTTTAATTATCTACTTTGTCGATTAACTCTCTCTAACATTGATAAACTGCTTATATCATGTGGAATGATTCGAAGTACATCTTTCGACTTCTAGTGAGCTTTAAGTTCTACCATGACCAATTTCATGATATTGTTATCTTATAACAATAGTACAAGATTCTCAACATTTGGAATCACTTTTGGCTCAATTATAAATTTGTGCATTTATATCTATATACATTGGTTTGTTGTAGCGCTATTCAAGTTAATGTTCTCGACATTTCGTTGAATCGACCACAATCACTTTTATTTTGAAACATTTTCAAATTAAAGATTTTAACTTGAATTTTATCATTGACATGTTATACTCAATATCACTTATAAAAGTTTGTGTCCAAACGTTCCATCATAATGAGTTCATTGTTTTTATAAACTATTCTTTAGTATTTCATAAATTCGCGAGAACACCTTAAACAACCAATTGATGCCAATTTGGATTTTATGTTTGCTCCATATATCAAATAAATAAACAAAACACAATACCATACATAACATAACCTTTATGATAATTCCTATTGCTAATGCATAAGGAATCCAACTTACATGTTCTCATTTTAGTAGGGTGCTCTTGTATATCATTTTGGGACGATACCTATATCTTTTATACTCACCATAAATGACATTATTTACAATCAAAAATTGAGTATTAAAACAACTAAAGTTGATTTTAATACAAGCATGTTGTTAAAATCAACAACGTGTTGTTTACTTATAGTTTAGAAATGTCATTGTACCTTTTAACGTTCTTTCTTATGAACACACGCTTTCTCTGCACTTTGATTGAAAATCAAACTATTTGATATCTCTATCAAAATACTTATTCAATTTTGATCCTTATAAAATGATACATTTGTTTCATTTCTAGGATCATATCCAAAGACTCACAAACCCAATATCGCTCCCACTGACTTCAAGGCATTTTTGGTTAATACATGTAAATGTCTTACTCTCATCATTACTTAGAATTTTCTATCTCAATACATAAGTACCAAGCACTAAGTCTTACCGAGCAATAATTTTGTGAGTAAATCTGAATTAACTTGATCGTGTTGAATACCGAATCTATTATGCTAATTCAATAATTGGAATTTGCGGTATTATTCTTATCAACATTGCTTATTTAATTCCAACCACATCAGTCTTTCCGATAAAGACACAATCTCGATCGATGGATCACATCTCTTTGATTACAACCATTAAAATCATATTTTGATAGCATACTTGGAATTCTTTCATATCTGTGCATCATATCATATAGAGTCAAGAATCTTAATAGTTTAATTGAACCACCGAGGGTAATGTATATTTTCGACATAAATAAGAAATCATAATTTCTCTTCGACGTACGGGAATACTTACTAGACATTCTAATGTTATGTGTTAATTTAGGTCAGTTAATTTCACTTCATCTCATATAATCAGTTCTATCTATGGATCGGATCCAATTCCATTTAACTACCAAAAATTCCTCAAAGAAATTCCTTTACAATGGAGTTGATATATCTTGAAACAACAATTGTTTCTTAGTGCAAATAGAATAGAATTCATAAATGCTTTATGAACCTTTTTATTTATAAAAATAATTTTAGTTTACAAAAATTATGTTCAAAACATAAATATATCATTTGATGACAGACCTTTCCAAAAACTTTTGAAGATTCATACAAGATCCCTCATGAATAGCTATTACGTGCAATCTTTCGACTCGCATAACCTGCCAACTCCTTGGCATAGGATACGTTGGGATTTCTAGCAAACCTTATCTTGTATGATTTTGTAAACTGTTGTTTAGATGAAACAATATCAACCTTGTGTACTAATCTTGAGTACATGACCTTATAGAAAGAAATTAACTCAACTTCACTCGCAAATAATCGTAAATTGTCCAACAATGTCTGATTACTCCTTATCGATGCATCATTATGTATCACATAAAGAGTGATTTTGAGATTGAAACTATATTCATTTTTAGGTACATTTGGAACTCTTTCCAATATACTCACTTATTCGACCAAATCAAATCATTTTATTCTATTGCATGTTGTTTTATTTACTTTTCTTTTATATGCTACGATTTTATCATAAAGTTACTACATGTGTATCTAATACACATGTTCATGTTGGTAATAAATCATCGATGAATATAGCAAAGTATGAGGAACCCTTTTGGTATTAATAGATTAGTGATTGCATACATCAATATGTATTAATTCAAAGAGTTAATCAACTCTTATGATGCTCCTACCAGTGCATAGCCATTAATTGTTTGAGATATAATTAACCTGTATCATATGATTTATAATCATATAGTAAAATTATTTCTCAAAACTACGGCTTAGTCTACAATTCCAAAACAACTGTAAATAATATTAGATACATATGTATTTTTGTTGCATCACGTTTACTATGAAAACAAATTCCATAATATAGTTCTATTTCATAATACTCATACTGAAATATGGTTATATATATTTTTCAGTCAATAAAAAAAAAATTATTTCACAAATAATGTTTGGCACATTTTACGAAAACAACATTGGGTGCTATATGGCATGCTCATACTATTTCCACCATTACTATAATAGCGTACTAAATTTAATGGTCCACCACTCACTTAATATTGTTAATATTGTTTACTTATTTCATATGCTGCAACTAGTTTACAAAGGAGAGTTCTTTTATCGAATATCTTGAACTCAAAGAAATAAATGTCATAGGATACATTTTTCTATATGAAAATACATTTTGGAATAAAAATCATTTTTCATATTCCAATATTAAGTATTAATTATTATTACAATTCTTGTTTCCAATATTTCACTATGAAGCCGAAGTGATTATTCATTCTCGTCATTCCAACTTTACCTTAAATTACCTCTATTCTTATACACTCGTTTTTCTTTCAAATAGTCAAACTATTCAAAAGAAAACCCTACTGTATATTATAACAAACCTTTTACGAAAGCGCATTCGATTATTCTTAACATTTAAGACATCAAATATGTTGCATTTTATGTAAACCGATCAAGATGACATTTCAACGATCAAGTTCTTAGATGTATCTAATAGTGGGTCTTGTGTTACATTAACACAATATGATCATTTTGAAATAATTCAAGTTGAATACATAATCTTAAAATACTATTTATTGGCTGACTTCGAGTGAACTAACGTCATTGAAATATTGTACCCTACAAGTTATGACTATTCACCAAATAACATTTATATGTGAAATTACATGCATCAAATATCTATAGTATTGAATTGCATTTAGAGTTCAAAAACCCATGACTGCAAAACACGGTCTAAACCAAATAAACATATAAGTGACCAACTTACAAATGTATTAAGTAGTTGAAATTAGGCACTTGCATGGGTATAGAGACATTATATAACATGCAATTAGAATTATTAGTAAGTATATATTATATCTCTATTTGTCAACTTTCAATTCAGTTTGTATATATATGTTAATTGACAAACGTTTATCAATCATATTAAATGAACAAATTTATCATTGTAGATAACTATAGCATTATATAACATAGGTTCTTACAATATTAGAAAGGTTAAATGTTACCATTTCATTTTTCTTATAAGGCTCCCACTAGTCTTTTATGTTTCTCCTAACCCTAAGATGAAACATAGAAGTCTTACAACTTCACTAGTGGGAGTTAGGACTCGTTTGTTTTGGTATTCTGACCTTGAGTTTGCTCAACAAATCATAGCCTCATAAACAATGGATAACTCTTTATTGTTTGTATCACATGAAATTCCTAACCCATTTTCCTTGTTCTAATCTCGTTTTGACCTTGGTTTGTTCAACAAATCGAAAGAGATTATTCACTCATACCTACCATATCATGATGTCCTAAGTGTAATATATGTACCTTGAGTTTGCTCAACAAATACATATACTTATCTTAACTCGTCTGTTAATATATTAATAACACTACGCATAACATTCTCAGCTTGAGTTTGCTCAACAATTAAGGAGTATGTATGTAATTTATTAATATATATATATATATATGGTAGAGGACAACATTATATTGAAGATTCATAATATTCAATATATATATTGATTGATATCGACTTATAAAATAATATATTTCTTATGAAATACCCCATCGATTAAAGTGTCAGACATTTCAGAAATCATGGTATATGTACATTTACATATGTATTTATTTCTCAAGTCTATTTGGGTTTCTTTAATGTTCCACATTTAGTTTATACACATATCATATAAGTTATATTGTTATATAACTTTTATATTTCATATTACTTATATGATAGTCTTACATATAATATATCATTAATCAAATCTTATCTAATTAATTTTAATTAATTAACTCCTTAATTAATTTTAAATTAGTATTCCAATATAACTTTTATACCGGACATAGCTACGATAACATTATAGTGTATACTATAACCTTTATAGTGTAACACGCATATATCATATATATGTTTGTTTTATTTAATTAATTAATATTTAATTAATTTATTCAATTAAATAATTTTTATTTAAATTTATTAATTTCAAAATTTATCTTGTATGCATACACGTATACTTATGTTACCTATGAAATCTCAACTAACACAAAAGGGCATATATTTTATATCATAAAACCCATACAAAAGATACACTAAGCAAGCACAACACAAGCAATGCATACATAAGCCATACAAATAAGCAAACAACTATCCTAGCAACAACTCCGAATAGGATTCCTTCATACTCTCCTCTATCTCCCAAGTACAATCTCTAGGATCTTCACTCCACCAAATCTTACTAATCGCACCACCTTATTTCGTAGCCTCTTCTCATCCCGATCCGCAATATGAACTAGATGCCTAAACATGATCCAGTCCAGTTCTACCTCCAAATCCTCCTGCACAGACGGCTCCACGATTAATAATAGGTCATGCACATACCTCCTCAGATGGGACATATGGAAAACATAATGGATCCTTGACAACCTCTTCGGCAACTCCACTTTATAAGCAAGCGACCCAATCCTTTAAAAATATGGAAAGGTCAAACATGCATTGGTATTAACTTTCCTGCTCTCCCAATTCTAATAGCTCCTCTAATCTGCAAAATCTTTATGAACACAAAATGTCCAACAACAAATTCCAAATCCCTTCACCTCTTATCTGCATAACTCTTTTGTCGATCTTGGGATTTCTTCATCCTCTTCTTAATCGCTACAACCTTCTCCATAGCCTCCCAAATCATATCCAGTCCAAGCATTAGAAGATTCCCGGTCTCTACCCAACATGCTGGTGACTTGCATAGGTATCCATAAAGAGCTTCATAGGGCACTATGCCAATGCTAGCTTCATACCTATTGTTGTAGGAGAATTTCAACAAGTGCAAATGATCTTCCCAAGATCCTCCAAAGTCTAAGATGTAAGCTCTCAACTGATCTTCTATGATTCGGTTCACCCTCTTAGTTTGACCATCGGTTTGAGGGTGGTATTAATGCTCTGACTTAGCTTTATTCCCAAATCTACCTGTAATGCCTCCTGAAACTGGCTGGTAAAGATAGAATCCCGATCACTTACTATGCTCATTGGAACTCCATGTAATCGAAAGGTCTTCCTCATGTAAATCTCCGTTAATGATGTTGCAGTCCTTGTTGGCTTGATTGGAATAAAAAAGAGCACTCTTACTAAGCCGATCCACTCTGACCCATACTCCTTCATTCCCTTTCCTCGATCAAGGCAATCCATTGATAAAACCATTAGCACATGTTCCCATTTCCAATTTGGGATTTCCCCCGGTAGAAGTAGCCCAGCAGTTCTTTGGTGGTCTCCTTTGATCAGCTGATAGTTTGTACACTTACTCACCAAGATAGAGATATCTCTCTTCATCCCCTTCCACTAGAATACCCTCTCCATATCTCTATGCATCTTAGAAACACCCGGATGGACACTCTACTTTGAATAATGACATTCTAGTAGAACCTCAAGCCTAAGACCGTCGACATTAGGAACACGGACCCTCCCATTCATCCTTAAAATTCCATGGCCATCAATCCTAAAACTTGAGCATTGTCCCTTGCCAACATCCTTGATGATTTCCAATAAGCGCTTGTCTTCCCTTTGCTTGCTCGTTATCCTTTCAAGAAGAGTCGAAGTAACCACCATGGAAGCTAAGACTGCATTCCTGCTCAAAGCATCCGCAATCACATTTGCCTTCCCTGGCATATAAAGAATATCTAAACGTAGGCCACCAGAAATTCTAACCGCCGTTGTTGCCTTAAGTTCAGATATTTCTGAGTGAAAAGATACTTAAGGAACTTGTGGTCCATAAAGAGCTCAAACTTCTCACCCAAAAGTAACGTCTTTGCATCTTCAGAGCAAACACAACCACTAACGATTCTAGATCATGCGTAGCATAATTCTTCTCATGGGGATTTAGTTAGCTGCTAGCATATGCTAACCTTTACATGCTACATCAAAACTACACCTAACCCTACTCTACAAGCATTGGAATAAATAGCACATCCTCCACTACTATCTGGAATAGCTAAGATGGGCCCACTAGTCAATTTCTTCTTCAATTCCACAAATGCACTTTCACACCTTGGAGTCTAAAATAACTTCTCATCCTTCTTTGTTGGCTTTGTTAAGTGTGAGGCAATCTTAGAATAATCCTGAATAAATCTCCTATAGAATCTGGTCATACCTAAGAAACTTCGAACTTCTGTAGGAGTCTATGGTTGCTTCTACTCTTGAATAGCACCACCTTTATTGGATCCACTGAAATGCCATTTCCCGACGTAACATGGCCTAAGTGTCTCACTTATGATTGCCAAAAATGGCACTTAGAAGATTTCACCTTCAGAATGTGTTTCCTTAATGTCTCAAATACCACTTCCAAATGATGTTACTTTAGACTTGGAGTAAATAAGGATACCGTAGATAAAGACTAGCACAAACTTATTGAGAATATCCCTGAAAACATGATTCATAACGTCTACGAAATACGCGGGTGCATTAGTTAGCCCAAAAGGCGTAACCAACCACTCAAAGAAGAAGTCCCGCCCTCTAAATGTAGTCTAGGGTATACTATCTTCGACTACCCCTTGCCGGTGAAATCCAATGGCTAGGTCCATTTGGAAAACTACTTTAGCTCCATGAATCTGGTCAAAAAGGTCGTTTGAGAGGGGAAAGGGTTACTTATTCTGAATGGTCGGCTTATTCAATTCCCTATAATACACAAATTGTCTTAAAGAACCATCAGACTTAGCCACTAAAACCACTACTAATCCCTAACTCAAACGACCGGGCCTAATCAATCCTCTCCTCAACAAATCACTGGTTTGATTAATAAGCTCCTCCCTCTCTCTCAGAGCTACCCTTCTCTTAGGTTGAATCGTGGGTCTCGCACCAGGAACTTAACCAATGCAAAATTCTATTTCACGGTGTGGGGGTAGACTTTAACTTCCTCAAACACATCAGGAAAATACTTTAATAATTTTTATCTACCCTAACTCTTCTTGGAAAGATTCAAAAGTATACAAGAAACTATAAAAATACTTCTCTGGATCGACACATGATAATTTAAAATGATTCCCTCTCTTATTTTGAAATACTATTGACCTTGCATCATAATCTGCAACAACTTTATTTTCTAACAGCCAATCCACACAGAATATAACATCAAACCCCTTTAAAACCAAAACAAACAAATCACAAGGACAAATGTGGGTGAGGTAGGAAATTGGGGTATTTTCACAAACCATGCACAAATTAGATGTACCTCTTATGGGGTTCGACACACTAACAAGGTTGTCTACAATTATAGGGGAAAGTTGTAATTAGGTCTGTCAATGGATACGCGATAAATTCGAAACCCGTCCGGTATCCAAAAAAAAATTAGATGTGGATGCAGATATGGGAATATCCTTATCCAAAAAACATCTGTCCTTGATCCGAAATTAATTATAATAAAAATTATTATTATTGGTTTATTATTTAATGATGAACTTAAAATATACCTAGAAATGAATTGGCCCAAGCCCAAATTGCTCCATAATTAACCAAGAAAGCAAAACCCTAGCCGTTTCCAATTTAATTTTGCTCGCCCATTTCCAATTTCGCTTTCCTCACATTCATCATTTTCCTCAGCCGTTTCCAATTTCAAACCCTAAATTTCTCTCACGCTCCAGCTTTTATCATTAATCCTCCTAGTTCAACTCACCTCATCGTCGTCGTCCGGCTGTGGGTCGTAAAACCCTAAGTTGCCACGATTATTGCTTTCATCGTTTTCGACTTTGCCCTAGGGTATTGAATCCGCCTTTTTTTCGTTATCAGATTTTTATTTCGTTTTTTATTTGGATTTTTTGTTCTCTTAGAAAATAAATGCTTAACGCTATAGTGGATTGAGTCTTATTTCTTGATGATAAGTTACAAAATAAAATGAAATACAACTTGTATACCACCTTTAACAGATTTATTGGAGGGTTATCATGGTTTCATCAATCTTTCCATTTAAATTGAAAAATTATGGAAGCCTACTTAATTTTCTATCATTTCTTCCGAAGGAAGATTACAAATTAAAAAATTTACGGTGAAAAAAATTCTTATATTTAATGCCTCATTAGTTGTGTTATTTATTGATTACACTACTTAGGCTTATTTTCCGGTCGAACATATTCAATTTTTATTTTTTGTGATGTAAGTATCAAGTTTAATTTTATTTGAAATATTGGATTTTTGCTATTTTACACTTATTATTCTAGAGCTGATTATGTTAAGTTTTATTTATAAAAACAATCAACCTATAAAATAATCATTCAAAAACACTTCTTGTTTGATAATTTTGTTTATCTTTGATTAATTGTAACATCCTACCTATTTAGTGATCACATACATATAACTAAATGATATTATATAACTTGATCCATATGCTCTAATTAGAACTATTTAATATCTTATATTTAGGTCCTTGTGTGCCTCCTAAAACACTAGAAGATAAAGCAAGCATCTCTCAACAAGCTCGAATTTTGTATTCACAGCAAATGTGAGTCAAGTGTTTCAAAATTTTCAAAGTAGGTAGCATATATGTGTGTGTGTGTGTATGCTATGATCAACTAATTTGTTCAATTATCTTTTGGAGAGTGTTGTGTTGTAAAAGTAGTGCTATCAATTTTTTTTGTTTGATCAAACATCAATTTTAATAAATTTATGGCTTGCTATGCTATTTATTTTTGGGAAAACACCACTTCATTTGCATGATCCAAAAATCTAATCTTGTAAAGCACCGAATACACATTTGTTAAACAACCAAGTTAATCCACTGATAATTGCAAGAAAAAAACATTCAGTATCAACTAAATAATAAAGTGCCTGATCCATCCCCTCAAGAGGTAGAGTGAAATTCTTTTGGGATGTAGCTTTATCACCATTAAATAGTATATTAAAACAAAAAAGTGAGTAGAACTATTCATCTATCTTCTTCTAATAGTAGCAGCATTAGGTGGTGCTCTGACTACTTGTGCTGGGGTTCCACCAGTTTGTCCATTTGTAGCACCAGCCTATTGTTCTTCAGGCATGTTCATGGATTGAGTCACAACATTCATCACTATCATGCCTAGAGGTGTCAGATACATCCACTGCGTATAAATGCATGGAACTTTTGTAAAACACCCACTTTTATGTTTCAAAATATAATTGCACTTTTTCAAAGATATGTTTTGATAAACATCCCTATTTTCTATTTTAATCAAAATGGTATAAAAAAGAAAATAGGAAATTTTGTTTTTAAGTTCAAATATTCATTCATCTCAGCTATTTCAACATGGAAAAAAACCCGCAGATTTATTGAATTTTAAGTATTTAGTTTCACTGTTAAAGCTCACATCATGTTTAAAATTACCTAAAAAAAGATGTGTTTAATGTGTTTAATGTGTTTAAAGTAACATATTTCTTTTATTTCTTTTTTTCTTTTACATTTTTGCATGCTTCTCATTTCACGTATCTTAGCCCGGGAATAACTATTATGTTAATTTTTATAGGGATACTTGATTGGTTGCAAGTTTGAGAAAGTTATTGCTGCTGAATCATTTACAGGTATGTTCTTTTAACTTCAGTTTACTTTCTATACCGCAATTTCAAAATTTTCGGTTTTTCATTGTCATTAATAGATTTTTCCACACTCACCGTGATGGAATTTCTATATGTTTTAAGTGTAAAATGCTTGGTACATTAAGAACCATATTATCTAACAATCGAAATGCATTAATTTATAGTTATATTGCTTCTACTGATCTAATGGCCCTACATGTTTTTCTTGGCAGGAAATATTAAAAAGCTATGGTGGATGGAAGAAAGAAAAATATTATCTATTGTTTTTGCTTATTAGAATTGTTGTAATATCGTATGAACTTGTTTGACATTATGTATGTTGTTATTTTATTATCTGAATTGTTGTAATATCGTATGAACTTGTTTGACATTATGTATGTTGTTATTTTATCATCTGAATTGTTGTAATATCGTATGAACTTGTTTGGTATTATGTGTGTTGTCATTTTGTCATTTGAAGAACTGATTAGTATTATAGTGTGTGTATTGTCATTTGAGAAAGTGATTGTTTTAGCTGTGTTGTTTTAGTTCAAAAATATTAGTATAATAAAAATCTTATTCAATTTTGAATGTAGATATTTCGGATATTTTCGAATATCCAGAAATATCCACTTTTTATTTTCGAATGCGGATATTTTTGGATATTCGAAAATTATCCACAGATGTGGATACGGATGTTAATTCTCAGATATCCATGGATATCGGATGTGGATTCAGATGTGGATTTAAGTTTTCGAGTGCGGATGCGGTTACAGTCATATTCGCACTTGTTTGCATTCGTTGACAGTCTAGTTGTAATCTATCAAGCAATTCTTTAGAGATAAAACTATGGTAAGCCCCGATGTCAAATAGTACTCTAAAAAAATTCTATTAATTATTAAAGTACCTTCAAGGACTCCCTTCCCTCTCATATCTTTTGAAGATGGTGGCTCATCCTTGATCGTGTAAACTTTAATTTGCTAACCTTTCTACAAAAGTGGGCGATCCCTTATCATATGACCAGGTTGATGATAGTTGAAACAGAGTGTATTCTACACAATCAGAGAGAAAGGTCCCCTCTGCTGCTGGTGAACTCTAGAATTCTAACAGAACTTAGAGATGCAGCCCTTCTGCTTACACTTACTGCAAATAAAATCCTTGAAATGATCCTCATGTACCCCACCACTTAGCTTTCCTTTTCCTTGCTTCTTCTACTTCGGATTAAACTTCCTTTTAATTGAATGGTTGTAATC
This sequence comes from Allium cepa, assembly GCA_030765085.1. Classification (NCBI taxonomy): domain Eukaryota; kingdom Viridiplantae; phylum Streptophyta; class Magnoliopsida; order Asparagales; family Amaryllidaceae; genus Allium; species Allium cepa. The sequence continues at coordinate 104,704,745 of CM060942.1, read as the reverse complement.
GTTGTTGGGAATTGTTGTTGGCTTTTGTTTTCCCAAAACCTCATACCTCAGAGCCATGTCTAATAAATCCGCCAAAGAACCCATAAGACGAGCAGTCATCTTTTCCTGGAAAGCTTCTATTATTCCCAAAACAAACATCCTGAACTTCTTCAGCGGTGTATCGATTAATTTTGGTCCAAAATGTAAAATTTCATTAAAGTTTGTCTTATATTCTACCACTGCTAGGTCTCCCTGCTTGAGATCCAAGAAATTCCTATACGTCCGAGTTTTTCCCACTATGGCATAAACTGATCCTTATATACTTCCTTAAATCTGGCTTATGTGAAATCACCCTCCAAAACATTGGCTGTAACAAAGTCCCACCAAGCTGCTGCTCCCTCTTGCAGTTGCCATGGTGCTAAGAACCTTTTCTGCTCATCTAAAAGATCAAGACCCTTGAAAATATTTTCACGAGATCGCAACCAAGCCTGAACTTCGACAATGGATTTCATTCCCTTGAACTGCTTTCCTCCCGGATTTTTAGAATCCTTGCACATGATTGCAAAATTCACCCTAGGCTGCACTGGCATTGCCTCTTCCATAATCCAAACTCTTCTAGCATTTGGAGCTCGACCATTAGCGATCGTGGTGCTACTTGCTCCTCTACCTTATCTTGTCCTATTGATCATTCTTACTACTTGGATATAGGAATATAACTCTTAGAATACTTGGACGAGATAAATCTTAAAAAAAGGGTACTAATCAAACCTTTCAAAGCTGATCTAACTAACAGGAATATGTATATATATACAAATTAAGATTACAAATACATGCTCTCAATAGTTGACCCCAACCTAAAGCCTAGTTATTCGCCCAACCAAAGCTCCAATACCACGTGTAACAATCCGCCGTTCTTACTTCGAAAGACGAGCCATTAGGGTGAAAAGAAAAGAAATACTATAATAAAAATAAAAATACTAAATCTCACAACGCAATAGAACAATATATAATAGACAACATAAGATCATACATAGTCATTCCCATAATAATAATACGTCGGAGTCAGAATATATACACAGTTCAGCCAGATATAACTACCTGTTCCCTTATTTATTGATACAAAATGTAGATATACACGGTGAAAATATAGCAAATAACTAGATATCTATGAAGCCATCTGCCCTAAGCTCTTCCTAATGCATCCGTGAGAAAACCTGGACTACTTGGTCACACATACAAATCTGAGTACCCAAGAATTTTAAGGAAAGAAAATAAAATTCCAAGTCAGACATGGGTCTAGTGTAAATAAACTCAAAACAATTGAATTACTACTTTAAAAAAACTCTAGTAAAATCAAAGTTATCTTGTAGGACCACGCCGCATATAAACATGAATGGATTTTAACCTTACGATAACCAAAACATTTTCTATAGAAAATCCAGTGATATTATAATAATGTTTAAGGCTTTAAAGTAAATAATGGATCATGGCTGAAATTGTTACTTTAATTAAATTCTGGCATAATAGGTATACAACTAAGTCCGAAGGCACTTACTGCAAAATGGGTTCCATCAACGACAGGGCTATCGGGGTACCGTCCATCATAGTACACCTCTAGATAACATGTACGGAGATCAAAAACCTTTCGACCCCTGCATGGAAAGACCGGCCTACCCCTTACTGGAGAGTACCAAACATATCATCCTTATTGTGATTAACAACCGTACCCAGGTCACTAGCATACAAAATCTAAGAATATCAATCTAGATCGAAGGTGACTAAACCCTAATGGGAGCGATTCACTTAGCCTTGCAGCATATCCTCTATTTTAGTCATTCTCGGTTGTGAGGCTTGCGGCTGCGCTTTATCTTTACTTTAGTAATTTCCACTTAAAATACTAACACTGCCTTCCAAAAAATAATGCATTGTTAGCATTTGTCCATACAAGTCATTCAGATATGAACAAATTGAAGGCATTACCTCTACTATATCCATTTGGAATCACCCTCTGGATTAGCAACCAGTAACCCTTACACTTTCAAGATCTTCATCTTTGATTCTAGTTGTTTCCAATTTGAAAGCTTACATCAGTTCGAAGTATTTTTCGGATAATTCATGCTATCCGATCTTGGTCTATTTAAACCAACATTCGATAATTTAGTGGGGCCAAGTTATTGATAGTGGACAATTCAATACCCAAGGTGTAAAGGTTTTCATATGTAAAACTCTTCCATATACATAATTTATAATGACCCATTCATCGAAATTTACTCCATTTATTTATCATGTTTCCGACATTTCGACTTCTCTATACCTTATCTAGAAAAACAAGTTCTAGATCCCATAGATAAAGAAAGCCTACTCATCGGCTTTTAGTGTTAAACACAAGACGGCTTATTTCCAATAGAACTTGTCAACGTTTTAGTTATAACTTATTCATATCAGTTTGGCTACTTTATGACACAGACAAAAGATCCCTTGCTTTGAACTCATTTACTTATAAAAGAGAGCTACCTTAAAATAAAACTGATAAAGTTTAAAATAAACCTTTATTAAATCATAATTAAATTACTAATTACATCTTAACTAAAAACTAAAATTTAATATTAATTAAACCTTAATTTAATCTTAGATAATTAATTAATAATTAAAGCCTACCTGATTATTAATTAATAAATAGTTAAACCCTAATTAATTAATAATTAATTAAATAATTAAACTTAATTAAATAAAAATAGTACATAATTAAATCTTTACTTAGTTAGACGCTTGTTAGTTTTATAAAGGCGGATCTGTCAGTTCCGAGTTCTTTCTCTACACCGATCATTTTTCATATCCTTTCTCAACTCTCAACCATGGTTTCATGCTCATCTATAATGAACCCTCCTTCTGGGATACATAAAGATCCTTCAAAGTCTCCAGAGCGGCAATCTTTTCAGAGTCAGGACTGGGGTCGAAACTAGAGATGAGAGCTGTGACAATCAGTCCCCCAGACACGAAGGTGGATGAAGTAAAGATAGGTATAGGCCCTAAATCTTGCATAGCTGGAGACGAAGGAGACAATTGAGGTTGACCTACAAGTTGAAAAACATAGTGAAAGTTCAATGATGGTTTCTCATGAGAACTGAAGCTTCTCGAAAACCAGAAAAACAATAGAAATACCTATAGTAAAATCCTGGTGGGATATGATGAATTCACCTTCTTTTGTCCAAGCTCCCCAAGCCGGACCACTACAGGAGGAATGAGTGGCTCATAGAGTGTAGTCGATGTTGAAGTCGGAATTTCATAAGCAGCTTCAAAGCCAACCCCCATGGATGCAGGAATGTTTTCCACCGGCTCTCTAAATTGTAAAATGGAAACTTCATGCTGACCCGATAAGCTCAGGCTAGTGAGAGCTTTGGCAGCATCAGCAGTAGTAGTATTGGCAGCCTCTTTAGGTAGGAGACCCTTCCAATAAAAAAGAGATTCGATGTCCTCAATATTGAGATACATATCCATTAGCTCCTACTCAAAGTGATAGCCTGCATCCTGCGTAGATCTACATAATACTTCCTTCCAAGCGCCAACGAGCTTTTCGGGATAGTCGTTCCATAGCCATCTCAAGTTCTCGTTCATTACTACATTGGTATAGGAGAACATCATGTTGGCATCAAGTTCTTCGCTTGGTTTTTTCCTTCTCTTGCTGAAGCTTTTTGAGCTCTTGCCTAGAAATTGCAAGCTCAAGGTCAATGGCATCTTTTCGACTGAAAGCTTCTCCAACTCATTAGTGATTTTCATTTTTTCCTCGCTGATTTTTTGATTTTCCTCCAAGAGCCTGGCAGGTTCTATAGATTGTTCGGACATACATTACAAGAAAACCTGCATTTAGTTGCATTTATCAGCAGCATTTATACGATAAATGAAATTAATATTATTTTACCCGCTCATTTTACTCGTTTTTGTTTTATTTTAACACTGCCAAAATTTTTCGCCTTCCTCGCCCAATACTAAAAAATTATTATGTTTCCCTAATGTCCTTCCGTCCATTGTCGCGTTTCTAACCCTATTCCATAAAATTCCTCTCCCTTAATTCAATAAAATTCCTCATGCCATCTATCTCGTGCTACTTATCTCCATCAATCAACTTCCATCCAATTCGTTGACCCGTTCTTCCTTCAATCTGTTACCGTTTGCTTCCTTGATATTTGTTCAGAATCTTGAATCGACAAATCGAGGTAATTCCCATCTACTAAATACAACTGTATGACTTTTATCGTTGAGATTTTTTAATTATTATAAGAGCGTTTGTTCGAGGTTAGTGCGAATATAATGGCAATCATTGTATTTTACATTATGCCAGTTTCCATCCCAACTTTAATGGTAATACTTAGTTAAACCCATCTATTAAATTCAACTAATGTCAGTTGTGCTAGTTTAGCTTTGGAAACCATGCTAATGAATGTGCAGTTAAGCGCTCGGCAGATTCGAAGTGGTGGAGGTGCAAAAAGTCAAAGCGGGGATATAGCGAGGATATAGCGGATGGCTCTAAAATAGCATATAAAACTCATACTTAATGTTTTTACAAATATATAAATGGTAAATAAATAAAAAATTATCATTCAATTGAATTATAATTAATACATAAATAATTTTAAACAAAAAACATGTGCGAATATACTTTAAATAACCATAGAACTGTTATATAACATAATTGAATTTAGTAGAATATTAGAGTATTTTCATTTCTGAAAATATATTAAAAATTGAATCAAATAAATTAGTTTCATAATTTTTATAATGTATAAATGCAATATTTTAATTCATTTTATTAAATAAGATATAGCGGAAATAGCAAAATATAGCGGGAATAACGGGATATAGCGGAAATAGCGGGGATTAAAGCGGAAAGGCTATATTTTGGGGCTATATGGAAAAATCGTAGCGGTAGAAATCCGCTATGAGATATAGCGAGGTTGTAGCAGTGTGATAGCGGGGAATTAACTACACAGGCTCATGATCATCTCAACAGTTTTCTAACTGATTTATTATAGATGACTCATACATTTGAAAACAAGCCTTTACCAAATAATTAAGACTTAAAATCCATTCAAATTGTGCTAGTAATGTTTGACGTTAATATAGTTCAAAGTCTGCATAAACTGAGAGATTTCAAATATTTATGCATCAACAACTAAAATATTTCTTATTTTTTGAAAAGTTAAGAGAAACTTGTTTGTCTCAGTTCTGTAATACAGATATGATAAGTTAAATATGGAAACATGATGTTTTGTTTGTAATGATGCTAAAGTTTAAATATAATATGAGTATGATAAGTTTAACATAATATGATAAGTTTTGTAATGCAGATATTCCAAACATTTTGTTTTGTAATACATATATGATTTATAATATGAGTATAAAAATTTAACAATGCCTTTACAAATTAAAAAAAACACTTTTACATGGATTCGTGTAAAAAATATTTTATCCATTTTCTAGTGGTTATGCCTTCATAACCTTATCATATTATTTTGACCATACATTCTACTTTTTATTTTGCAAACCAAGTTCAAAAATCATGCACAGATTATGGTGTTGTTGGGACTTTTATGTGAATCTTGAGAAGTCACTCGAACTTATCAGAATTTTTCCAGTCGGTCTTCAAATAGCAAGACATAATCCGTTAACTAATGATCTATTCGATGAAATTCTTGAACCAGATCCTTAACTGATCTGTAACTTCTTAAGACGCTGATTTTGGTAAAGCATCATAATAATATATTTATCAGAACTTGAACTTTATCATTAACGTGAGAACAATATATATGGGACAAACTTGAGCTTTATGGTGGATATATATATATATATATATATATATATATATATTGTAAGCTTTATCAGAACCAAATGATTGATGTCAACTCAGTTTAAAATACTAAATTTACACTCAACTGAGTTTAAACTCTTTTTTTAAACTGTTAAGCATATACTTAGTAAAAACTGAATTTAAGTAACCATACAGTTCATTTCTTTTAACTGACATGATTGCAAATAAGATGGTTCATTGACATGATCAGTTACAATTTATATTAATGCAAAGTTCACCAATAAAAGTATTAAGATAATTGTGGAGACAACTTAACCTTGGAAGCTCGATTTTTTTCATAATCCAAACATTTCAATAAGTTACAACGGTTAAATACTCCTCCATTGCACCTCTTTGCTTACCTCAGTCTTCGGTCCATAATTTAGTGCTAAACTTTTCTCACTGTTTTTATGGTGTTACTATTGTAATTCTCATGTGGTGGTTTTAAGTTTAGTAGTTTACACATTTGTAGTTTTGTGTTTATTCAAAGAGCATGTGGTAACTTTTTCCTCTTTCTTTTCTTTTCTATGAATTTTTTATCTTGGTTGTGGTGGATATATTTTATTTTTATTTTTTATAATACTGGAATCGCTTATTTTAATAAAAGGATGTTTGGTATTGCAGTCTCTATGCCTCTATTACTGTGTTGTTAGATTATTTTTTTCCATAAATTTGAAGACTAGTTAAGAAACAAAAAATTGTAAGGATAAAACACTTGGAAACCCTATCTATCAAAGCAGTTCTTTCGCTGATGGTTACCTTAAGTATCATTTAGTTTTTCTTCTTCTTAAATTCAGGATGCATTTTTTTACATGGTGAACAAAAATATTTTACTGTAACTGAACATATATAGTCACTACTATTAGAACCAAAGTAGATAAGGCACTAAGGCGCAAAAAGGCGAAAGATTTGCGCCTTGGGATTTTTTATGTGCCTTTTATATAAGTCTGAGCTTTTATGGTGGAAAAAAACTGCACTATGAAATACTACTAAAAACGTTAAATCTAATGTCGAATAGCATCTTATTTAACTATTTTGTTGACTGAATTATAGTTCATTGAACTATTTTAAATATTTTATTAACTATAATTCTAATTTTAACTCTATATTATTTATTCGACCACTTAAATATTTTATTTAACTATTTTATTAACTAAAATTATAATTCATTCAACTATTTATAAATATTTAAATATTTTATTAATTAAAATTCTGGATTTAACTCTTTATAATTCATTCAACTAATTAAATATTTTATCAAATAATAATTAAATTCTAAATCATATTTTCTAATTTATTTAACTATTTATATATTACATTTAACTACTTTATTTATTAAAATTAACATTTAACTATTTCATCAACTAATAAGTCTAAAATTCAAATTTTAGCTATTTAATGAACCAAAATTTAAATTTTAAACCATATTTATAATTTAGTTAACATAACTATTTAAATTTTAAACTAAATTAATCAAATTAACTTTAAAGTTTAAATTAATTTCAATTAACTTTTTAAGTTTAAAACAATTAAAGTTAACTTTAAATTTTGAACTTATTAAAATCAATTTTAAAGTTTAACTAACTTAAATAACTATTAATTAAGTAAAAAAAATAAAAAATTTAAGTAACTAAACTAATTTAAAATGAATATAAATAAGAAGTTTTATCTGTGAAAGTTTCTTTTGGATTTTAAATTATGAGACATGAAATAGTTTTTATAAAGTTGATTCTTATTAAAAACTATGGTGTTTATTGTATTCATAATCTCATTTTTATGGTGCTAGCATGAAAATGCATTTTAGTTCAATTATCTCAATATTAGACTCGATGAAGCTAGCAATCTGAACTACAACTTGATGATTTATTGGCTGGATGAGGGAGAAGAATGGCAAGTTGAGTTCAGTATGAAAGATTGAGTTCAGTATGATTTGCCTGTCTGTCTTAGTGAACCTTCTAACTAATAATAAATCTTTTTTGTTAATTCCTTCTGCGTGCTCGCACCGTAAAAAGTTAGGCTTTTAGGTGAAACTTTTAACCCTCCTGGTATCATTTTTGGTAATTCAGCTTTGCTTCTATCTTGTTGGTTTTATTATATGCTTTTTTAACTTGGAAAAACATCAATCAAGAATATATAGATTGGGCGATTCAACATGATTTTAGTGAAGCTTTTCATGCACAACTGCTTTATTTACTGGCATTTGGTAACTTCTTCTTAACGCATTTTTTCCATAAACGAAATGCTAGGATCTTTAATAGGTTGATAGTTAGTTAACCGCATTCACATCAATTCAATTGGATTGGAAACGCATGACTAATGAATGATATTTTGAAATAATATTTCTCTTTCAGTTCATAGCTTTACTCTTTACATGGATGTACTCTTATTTTTCTTCTTCTTAAAGCTTTACCATTTACCTAGATGGATCTCAAATATTATATCCATTTCGTTCATTATCTAGTTTCAATTATCATTTAATATATCATCCAAAATCAAAAGTGAAGATAAATATATCTGGCTTAGAATTAGTTTGCAGAAAAAAAACGAAGTCCATTAATGACCATCGGTGCAGTGGTTAGACATCTAGTTTGAGTTGTGTTTAGAAGTCTTGAGTTTGAATCACATATGTAATAACCTCTCAAATGAGTAACATTGTTACTTTTCTATGTATTTTGAAGTAGTTAATGTGGCATTAGTTTCCTTTTTTAGGATAGTGCTAACTGTATTGGGGTTTTTAGGTACAAGATGCCTAGTACAGTTAGCATGTGCATATTGAGCACAATTTTGGTTACCGGTTTCCTTGTATCGGATAAATTCATGTACAAGTAGCATGTTGCTTTTAATACCTTCCTGAAAACCATAAATTCTCACCAACTTAAATAAATTTATTTAAATCTAATATTGTTCTAAATAATAATGGTTACAGGCATAGATGTTATATTTTCTATTTTTGATAGACTATTGGAAATGTATCAAGTGGGGATTGAATTTGTCAAAAGTCAAAACCTTATTTTTCGCCATGAAAGAATATGACCTTGAAGATTATCCACCTTAATTCTTTTTCCTGTTTTCTCTTTTTGAGATTTCCTCGTGTTTTTCTTTTGAAAAATTTAAACTATACTCTCTTGTAATCTTAATTGGTCATAAGTGTCTAATTTATTATATTGTCCCCAAAAAAAATTTGGACAAATGATTTCTTTATATAGGTACATACATAGCACTTTTGCTACATCTGGAGAAGGATTGTACGAAGGTCTAAACTGGCTCTCTAGTAACATTGCCAGCAAGGTAATATACTATATATGAAAAATTGGTAAAAGTTAATATACTTGGCTGTAGATTCCATATATAATTCGATCACTAATAATATGACTGAGATTGGCGTAAAAAGATTGAGAGTATAGATAATGATGCCATTTGATGTACATTATAGGACTTAACTCAATGGCCAATAACCAATCCTTTGCCCTCTTGTGGCCGTGGAGAAGAACTTCTAGATGGAAGACACCGCAGTTTAACCAATGGATACAACTTAATTGATGTTATGATAATTGGTAATTACTTAATGGGTTTTCATTATTATTTGAACTACTAGAATTTCCAACATTCATTATTTTACTTATTTTTTTCTTATATAAATTTCAAGGGTCAATGAAACCATAGATGGCCAAGGATTAACTTGGTATGAATGGTACGATTCACATAGTTTGCATTATAGTTGTCCACATCTTATAGTACTTATAAGCTCGACCAAAATAGTAATTTCAAATTCACATTGTTGAACGCACCTTCATGGAGCATTCATCCAGTGTACTGTAGGCATGTATTAGTTTTCAGTGTTATGTTCACTTCCGTACTAATATAATTATGTTTTGGATATTTTTGGAGCATTCAATTGTGTTTTCTTTTCTTTTCTTCTTTTCTGTGATGTAGTAAAGTAGAGATTTGCAAGTTGACCATTCAAGCACCATCAAATTCTCCTTATACCAATGGGATTGTTTTGAGTTTGTTTCTTCCTTCCATTATTATTACCAAAACCATATATTGTGCGGTTTGTTTCAATCATCTGAAATTTGCTTATGCTTCAACTATGCAATCTTTTTCAACCACAAGCTAATATTTTTTCCATTCATGATTGTATATTTTCAACATGGATTATTTTGCTTTCAGACCTCTGTTTCTTACTACAGTTATATTTTATTACATTCCCTCAATGCTAACTTGTTAAATGCAGAACTCCTGACATGTTTGCAATCCATTATGTCACGTCACTCACCTAAAGGTCTTAAGCAACAAAATGGAAGATGTATCCAGGGTATGTTTCCTGCATATAAATTATGAACCTTTTTTGTGTAATTTGTTTTCTTTTTTCACTCTTATATATACAAAAAAGGCAGGTCACGAATACCTATTTAAAAATAAGAATAGCTATAATATATGTGTGTGTGTGTGTGTATTTTTTCACACGGTGACTAATGCATCATTATAAATACTCCTACAAATACATGTATTCAGCACTAATTTCATTCCTAACTACCACCATGTATGCGAAGCATGGGATTCCCACTAGTTGCGTTTAAGTTTGACATAATTTATAAGTTTAAGTTAATTAAAATGTAAGTCATGACATTTTAAGTTTTAGCAATTGAGATAATTTTTAAGTTTAGTAATAATAATAATAAATAATATTTTGACTAAAATTAACTAAGTTTTATAAAAAGTAAATATGTCTATAAAACTAAGTAAGGATTATAAAAATCAACAAGTTTATAAGAATAATAATAATAAACTAAGTTTTATAAAAAAAATAACTAAATTTACAATAATAATAAACAATAGTCTGATAAAAATTAACTAATTTATAATAATAATAAATTAACTAAGTCAACTAAGTTTTATAACTAAGAACAACAACAGCAGCTACTACTAAAACTAAGTTCATAAAAATTAACTAAGTTTATAATAATAATGATAATAATAATAATAAACTAAGCTTATGAAAAATTTATAAGTTTGAAATAATTTATAAAAATTACCTAAGTTAGTAAAGTTTAATTTTGAGATAATTTATAAGTATAAGTTAATTAAAATATAAGTTATAAGTTATGGCATTTTAAGTGTTAGCAATTGAGATAATTAATAAGTTTGAGTTAATATAAATAAAGTTATAAATAAGTTAACTGAGCTTCATAAAAATTTAACTAATTTTTATAAAAATTAACCAAAATTTTATAAACCAAAATTTTAAAAATTAACCAAGTTTTATAAAACGGAACTACGTTTTATAAAAATTAAATAAATTTATACAAATTAATTAACTTTTATTGGAATTTAACTAAGTTAATAAGTTAAATTATCTAAGTTTACTATAAAAATTAACCAAGTTTTATAAAAATTAAACTAAGTTAACTAAGTTTTATAAAAATGATTAAATTTAATAAAAGTTTAACTATGGATGTTTAATATACTTTAAATATGCAAAGCAGTTTCATAATCATCTGTTGATTTTTAAACTTGTCCATGGGTAATTAGCTTTTTAGGAGTAAAGACCATCTGCAGCAAAGAATTGTAGGTAATCAAGTAATGAACATGGCTTTAATCGTTTTATATACTATAACATTTTTTTAGTACTTGTTGTGTAAACTTGTTTATGAATGGTTATGGATTTTATGTGAATTTGCTCATTTTTTCGAAAAATTATTGTCGAAATGGTTATGGATATTATATTTGATTATGTGATTAACGTGTTTTTTTCAATTGTTTGAATATGATGATTATGTGATTAATTAATCGATTGTTGGTTTAAATACGACGATTATGTTATTGATTGCTGGTTTTAATAAGACTATATGAGCGATGACTGGAAAGGATACAAGCCAGTAACAGGAAATGATATCATATACAATATGCTACAAAATAGTTAATAACTTTTACTACCATTTTAAAAACGCTACAGAAATAAAATTAAAAACCGCGATACGCCTTCCATGGCGTCAAGAAAACACTACCAAAACTTTTAGTAGTGTTTTGATAAACACTACGATACGACATGCTACTAAAAGTTTAAAATTTTTGGTAGCATTTCTAAAAACCTACAATAGGTCAAGTTTTGATAGCGTTTTCTATAACGCTACAAAAAGTTTCAGACTTTTAATTGCATGACGTATCACAGCGTTTACAGAAATGCTACTAAAAGTTTAGATAGCGTTTTTACAGAGCCAGAAAGACATTTTCTGGTGAAGTGATAGTTTGGTCTCGAGCCTGAATAGTCTCATCTTCCTGGGTAAGCGCTTAGGCCTTTTCATCGGCTAGCTTCTTGAACTCAGCTCTCTCGGTTAAAGCAGCTTCCAATTCGTTCCTCATCACGACCTTGGCGGTGGCTTGAGCAGGTTTTAACTCTTTTATCAGGCTATCGATATAGGCTTTGTTCTTTTGTGCGAGGTCTCTCTCTGGTGACCTTAACCAAATCTTCATCTCGCTCCTTAATCATTCGTTCAGTGTCAGCTCTCTCGGACTTGAAGGATCAGATATTTGTATATTTAACCTTGTTTACTTAAGAGAGAGTTGTACACTGTTTCTTTCACTTAAATCCCTGGTCGACGTGCTATTGGACGCTATTTAAGCTCTTTATCACAACCTCCTTCGATGTATCTAAAATATCTTGATCAAATTTGATGCTGTGAAAGATATGGAAATGCAGCTTGCAAGCATGGAGGATTGGGTAGAAGAATGTACGGGGGAGTGGCGATGCCAATAGAAGCAAGCGGAACCATCGTAATCATAGTTTGGGAAGCTGGAACTTGTTGTACATAAGAAGTTGAGCCCGTATATGTGGCGAAACGTCAACAGAAGCAGATTCCCATGCTTAGAGGAATCTCCATGACCCTTGGTCTCGAAGCAGCTCGGTCTCAACCTCCCGTTTCTTTCTCTTCTTCTCTCTCCCCCTATCTTTTTCTCTATGCTCCTCTCATTAGCCTCTCGATCTTTCCTCCCTTACCTCTCCTCGTCAGTTTTATAGCGATGGGGCTGATTAGGATTGGGAGTTTGAGTTCGATAAGAACTGGCATAGTGAGAGAGATTCTTGTAATAACTATGACCCGTTGAACCTAGAAAATGGAAAAGGTAATTTAAGATTCGTGGCTTCAGAAAACACAAATGTATAAAGATGTGTGTCCGTGATCCTAGTGAAGTGTATGATGCTAATGCCCCCCTAAGTACTCTATGGACCATGATTGTATGGATGTAAAGATAGAGTTTCTCCACCTCTACATAAAAAACCTCCTGGCGAGAAGGTATAGCCAAAGCCAGTTTCATCCAGAATGTCAAAATTGGTGAAGTCTATCTCACCAATGTCACTTAAACTAGGAAGATGTTGCCAAATGGGCGGGATCGAGGCGAAATCTCCACTAAGGGTAATATAGATTGATCTCCTACAATTTCGGAAGTTTCTGTAGCATTGTGTTCCTAATGGGGCGAGCTAGAGAGATCAAGACTCATCTCGGGAAATTCTTTGAATGATTTTTCCCTTCTTCATTAGTGTGAAAGAAACTATAATCAACACCCTCTTCTTCCTCTTTCATCATCATCTCTTTGCCTTCTCTCCTTTCAACTTCTTCGCCTTCCTATATGTGCACCTTGATCGGGAAAAAGAACGATTATGAGCTCTAGAGCTTCTCTACGCTCGATATTCAGCAACAACATACCTGTCAAGGCAAAGAAGGCCACATCGCTATAGATTTTCATCCATAAGAAGGAATGCCAACGTGATTTGATTGCTTTTATGGCATTAAGGGTTGTTTCATGTTCATCCTTTTCATCTCAAGTTGGGATTCCTACGAGGAAACACATATTAAGTTAGATACTTAGAAATACTTGCACGGGAGATGCAAAGGAAAAGAGGCATACATCCAGATAGCCAGGTCTTGTTGAAATCATGCGAGCATCACATGAAGAAGTATTCATTCTTGAAGTATCAATGCTTATTGGCTAGGGCTCAATAAGTTTGCATACCTTCCAAGCTTCGATTATCATGTAGGAAAGGGAATCCCATAGATTAAATTAGATGTGTAAGCTCGTTGAACCTTGGAGGTTGGTTGAACCGATTCATGAAGAGGACGTAAAACAAAATCATAATAAAATATCCATTTGAATGTTCTTAGAATGGAGCCAGTCATATTGAGCTTCTTTTATCCCCTCGATTCATCATCAGCAGAGTCAGATTCAGTTTTAGTCTTCAAAAATTTCCCTAATGTCTTTAAAGAGGTGCTTTTCTCGAGGCATAGAGAAGGTCTACACATGGTAGGGGTTTGAGAAATGGATTTGTTTTTATAGGTTTGGATTATGGAAATCCAAAGAGAGATGAGAAAAGGTTGGAGATGTACAATAGATTTAGTTGATAAGAAAATCAGAAAGCCGATGTGTAGATAATTGCAGAAACTATAATTGTTTCATATAAATTGATTTAATGGTAGTGCCTTAGAGTAAAAATATAAGCATCAAAGAGGAATTGGAGTAAAAGACTTTGGTAAGGAAATGGGATTACCAAAATTTAGGTAGCATACTCCTAGAGTAATGAGAAGAAAACCCAATTTATATCTAGCCCAATAAAATTGTTAGAATTAGAAAAGTTGAAAAGTGTAATTGCCAATATTTCTAAAGTAAATATTGGGTCTTTTTGAAAAACGACATGAAATTTAAAATTGGTTTTTATGTGATATAAATTTTGTTGAAAAGGTAAAATTCTTCTTGAAGAGATATAGAGCGTATATAGCTTACTAGCTTCTTTGTAAGTAATCAAAGATTTAAATATAAAAACATAAAGTATAATAAGTATCGAAAACAAAGGTTACAACCTGTATTGTTAATGAAAGGAGTATAGATAATAACATTATTGTTATAGTAGATGGTTCCCAAGAGGAATATTTTTACATAATATGTGAGGTTTATAAATATTTATTTTAATTAAATTCATATACTAGTATTTTGGGTTGTGTTAACGGTGTTTTACGCAACATCTATTTTAACCTACATAAAGACGTATTTTAAAAAGATAATTTCTAAGAATAGAAAAAAAAAGTAATTTGTGAATACACCTACTCTTTAAATAAGTACAAGAAAATGTTTATGATAGGAAAGTATAAATTAAACATGCTTTAATCTATTTGAATGAAAAGAATAATGTTATAATTTTCTATGAAATAATAAAAATGTTTTATGTAATCACAAGCAATATATGAAAGAGATGTACAAGGTATGGGAAGCACCATATTTTATATAGTCTATTTCGAAAATATAGAATAAATTCCTTGTAACTCCACATCAATATGAAGTCCTCTTTTAAAAAAGTTCATAGAATATTTTAGCGTTAAGAATTTCTCCTTAGAGAAAGTAGTTCCAATAGCTTGAGGTACGAGGCTATTAGGTATAAAAAGAAGATGATTTGAAAAAGGACAATTTAAAGATATTTTAAAATAAAAATGTTTGATGAAAAAGTAAATAAGTTTTTGAAAGAAAAAAGCTTAGTAACAGTTGAATGTAAAAATCCCAATTTTTATAGAAAATTGTAAAGGTCTTTAAAAGAAAATGAGGAATAAGTTTTGGATTTAAAAAGTTTCCCCACTAGTTTGCGAATTAATGTAAATTCAAAAGGCTAAAAGAATGCAATTTTAGAAAAATAAAATATTGAGTAGTCAAGTATTGTTGAATTTAAAAGAAACTAAAAAGATAACACTTTTAAAGACAAAAATTTTGGGATTTGATGTATTAAGATTTTTAAAAACCTTAATTTTTACATAAGGTGATAAATACCAAACCAAACTCTTAAATGTGGAGTAGGTAAGAGTCATTTCCTAAGAGTAACGGAAAAGGTGTAAGGAGATAGCAGTAGTTACTTTTAGAAGTAATAATGGAAGTTTTCATAAAGTGTATAGGACACTAGTAAGAACCTAGGAGTGTTGATTCATGAAGAACAGCAAAATGAAATTAGTGGAATTCATATGGTAGTAGTTTTCAAGCTATCATTGGAGTGGCACATTTCAAACTCTTTATGGAAGACCGTGCAAGTCGCCTTCGCGTTGGATAGCGTCTGCAGAGGGATTGCCTGGGTTCCGACATAGTTAAGGAGACTTCGAAGGAAATTGGTATGATTAGGAGAAAATTCGTATCTCATATCCTCATTTCTTTGATAGTAAGTTTTAGAATTTCCAATTTCCATCTTTAGTTTTGAATAAGTTCTTTCCTTTACTATCCTTTGGGATGGTAGAACTTAGGATTTAACCTATGGATGGTAGGATTTGACGTAAACATGTTAATAGAACGTGTTATGAATGATGTATGCTAGTGTTTGCTAGTGGATGCTAATGGACGCATATACTTACACTAGGCACAATTATCCTTTAGGGATCGGCTTAACTAGGACACTAGATCATATGCATATGGATGTGTGCGCATTTGCATTTTTATTTTATTTTATTTTTGTGGTTGCTATAAATGGATGATTATCACATGATTGTTGCATTTGGATGATGATTGTAGCTGCATATAGAACTACCAATTATCATTAGGGAATTTGCATTCATTTGGACACATGGTGTAGACATGATTGCATAAAAGAAGATCGACTGAATCAATGGACCGCCTAATCTTTTGCATTAGTTAGAGGCATTGACACTACACTACTTGCGTAAGTATCATAAATCGCATTAGAAAAACCTAAGGACAATGGATGTAATGGGTGATGATTGAGTAGTTGGTGGTAGAACTTGGATGAAAACATTTCTTTCATTCCTCTATCTTTAGAGATTTCGGGAACGAAATCCCTCAAGGAGGAGAGAATGTAACAACCTGAAATTTGAGAAGAAATTAATAAATAATTATAAGTGAAAATGAAATAGTGTTTATAATTAGAATTTGTTGAAATTAGTATTGAAATTAATTGGCAGTAGATTTTTTGAAATGTTTCAATTAAAAAGGGAAAGAGGAATTAAATTGTAGTTATTAAGTTTAATAAAAGAAGTAGAATTTGTATCAAAATGGAGTGAACATTTTGAATAGAGATAAATGTATGTTTTGAGATAAGTGAAATAAACTTTTCATTTTTGAATATATGTATGATTTTATAAACAGGGAGTTTGTTTTGTTAAAAAAACGAAAAAATAATATACATATAATAGTATATTTAAAAAGAAGGCATCTACTTTTATAAATTAGAAAAGTGAAGATGATGATGTTCAAATGAGATGGGTTATTGTAAATGAGAGAAATGTAACCATGTATTTATAAAAAAACGGCATTTAATAAAATAAATGTTATAATTTGCTAAGAAAAGGCAAGAGCGTAATGAAAGGATTGCATTTCTAATGTTATTTCTTTATTAGTAAGGTGTAACGACGCGGATTTTGCCCGCTCAAAAATCGACATCCATACTTCATATCGTATTCGAATGCCATAGATTCGACCGTTCAAATCCGATTCGCCGGAGCTTATAACAACATTAAGTAAATATCACAGCGGAATAAAACAATAATACATTGATATACAGCTTTGATACAATATCTGATACAACAGATGATCCAATAGATATCAATATACATCAGAGATATGATACAATAAATAGCAGCGGAAAAGAAAATAGATGACATCTAGCAGCGGAACAATATAACTCTAAGATGGTCTTCAAAAGAGAACTCCGAGACCTGCAACTCCATTTCCAAGAATCAATCCAGCAATAGCTCGAACTCCCAATAACGATGCACAAAGATAAGCAAGTGCGGTGTGATCCAAAGACTGAACTAGCTCCAGATAACCTACTAATCTGACTATCTGAAAAACCCAACTCTAGACTGCTCGTGTAGAAAATAATGAGCACCCAGAGTTTAGGAAAGAAACAATAAACTCTGGATCAGTCGTGGGACTGGTGTGGGCAACAAAAACAGTTTATCTTTTAAAACATTCAAAGAAATATTTTAAAGTCAATTCGCAATGCTTTTAAAAATGAGACTACCATAAGACCTCCTGCCACACACACAATGCAAACGCAGACTTGGAGGAGATTTCTTCTTATGTTAGTCAAAGATGCTTGATACGTATTAAAAAGAAACATTTGATATTATTACTAGTGCATAGTGTAGAACAAATCATTTCGAAAATAGAATATAAATCTTAGCCAGCATAGGTACCATTATAGTATGCTTACTATAGCTACCATATTAAATGGCAGGTTCTACAACTAAAACCGTACAAGTCTCGTATTGTTTCTTTGGATTTCCAACGAATGATCAGGCCAAGGAACTTCCCATTGCCACATGAGAACGCCTCTGGATGGACGTCCCCGAGAACCAAACCGGATCTCTACCAACACAAGGCCGGGTTACCCCTAACTGGGTAACAACTGACACGAGTATGCCATCCCCCGGTCCTTTGGGACCTTTAACCGAGCGCTCGTCACCATCATCACACAATCATAACAAAGTGTTTTCAACATGAGTAAGTATCTGGGCTCCATACCATGTTACCACCCTTTTCCAGAAGGAAATGCACATACCCTAAAGGGAGCTACCCCTCATAACCTTGCTGCATCTTTCCTGTTTTGACCATTCCGGGGTGTGAGGCTCGACGAAGTCTCGTCCACAAAAACACGCTTTATACAAAAGCTGTGCTTTGGGTCAACAAATGATCATAGAAATGATCACCAAGATAGACGATCAAACAAATGATCCTATCACAAATAATCAACACAATGATCATTTCACAGCAACACTCAGCATGTCACATTACCAAATTGGGAATATATTGCTGATAACCTTCAACTATATAACCTCTGAGCTCGTACGTCTCAGAGAAGGGTGTTAAGCTAAGAGAATAAATTCTCCGCCACCAACAGAAATATATTTGAAAGAAATCGGCTTTATATCTCAATTTGTAATGTCAGACATACTATCCATACAAGTCTGTTCCGGGATCGAACAGAACCGAAGGCACTTACAAAGAAGTCCTTGCAATCCGGATATTCACTAATCACGTTCGGACTTCCCATCACATATGGAGTCTCTATACCGGGGACCATTCGATGCAGAGACATTCGACGAGTTGTCCTTACGTTTTCGAAAATATCCGGTCTTCACCACCGGTCTTCAAATGCTATCCATAACGACATATCACATATTTGGAATGGGATATATGACACAAAGGTCCTCTCCCGGCTAAACCGAATAGTGAGCGCAATATTTACAAGAAATATATGGATATTGGGATTTCAATTAAGTCACAACTTATTACCCAAAACTTTCTTCCAAATGGTTTAAATCAATTACCATTTCAAATCTTTAAACAAAAAGATTTATTTCAAAAAGATCCATTCATAGATTTCCAAAACAATTTCATTTCGATAGGATTAACCCGTTAAATCTTTAAATCAAAGATTTAACTTATAGCTTTCAAATCGTTTCTATAACTTGGAAATCATTTTCATTTTAAACTAGAAATCTTTTTAACACAAATTGGAAGTTCATTTCTTATGTGAAAGATTTTATCATGAGAAAACAAACAGTTTTCGTTTTAGAAAAATCCAATTAATTTACACGAGTTAAAGTTCTTGAATTATATTCACATTCCTAAATCAATACTTTTAAAATAGTTTAACCCATATATAACTGGTATAACATCTTTAATCCCTAGTTTCAAATCATAGAATTCAGTTTCACATTTTGAATTTAAATTCAAAACAAATTATTCAACTTCATATTTTATCGAGTTATTCAAAATAAATTTCATCTATGAAATTCCGTTTCAAAAGCTTTTCACTTAAACCCAATCCATTTCCAGAACATTTGAATTCAAATATTCAAATTCAAAACTATTTTCAAAAATCTGTGACTTAATCGATTTCCTCGTGAAATCCATATTGGTGTGTGTATAAGTGTAGTCCAGGGTTTTAACACAATAGTGCAACATCATACAATCATCACAGATCAGAATACAGAAATATAGTTGATAAGCGATATAAAACTTATAACGCTCATCGTCCATTCACAGATTCACAGATAATATACAAATGCAAATAAATATACACTGCTCAATCCACAGAACAAAATATCACAAATCAGATAGGATAATCAATTCTAGGCATTTCATACAATACAATCATTCATAAGCAAGGTCAAGTATTCAATAGTCATTTATAAGCAGGATTTATAAATTATTTATCCTAATTAATTCAATTTATTTCCAATAAATTACTTATGAGTTAATTTACCAATTCTGATTTATTAATCATTCGATATCAATTAATTTATCAAATACTTTAATAAATTAAATTATCCATAATTTATCTTATTCATTAATCTAATCTTTAAACCAATTGCATAATTAATTAACCCTTTAATTCATTATTTTAAGAAATTAAATTTTTAATTTCTTACCATTAAGCAATCATCCCGTAACCCTAAATCATTAATTTCAAATTAATCTTTATCATTTAAATAAATTTACTTTAATAAATCTTTAATTAATATTAATAAATCTCATTTATTAATTAATCCTTAATTAACCTCTATTTGATTTATTATCCTTAATTAATCATAATAAGTAATTATTTCTGATTTCTTTCATTATGTAATTTACAATTTACAATCTATAATTGATTATCTAAATTAATTTATCTAATTCATTATCAAAATAAATCATATTAAGTAATACTTAATTATCCTTAGTTAATCATCTTCATTAACTAATAACATTTCTTAATTACTTTTAATTAATCTCTAATTATAAATAAATCTAAATCATAAATTTATAAATTAAATAAATGAGTCTTTAATTAATTATCATATAAATTACATCACTTAATGCCTTAATTGTTTCTAATATAAAATCAATTCCTTTATTAATGATTTCATTAATCATTCGAGTGTATTTTAAACTTACACTTTAAATTTAAATTCAAATTTCATTTTAAAACCAGTTAACATTTCAACTGTTTATTTGAAAACTAAACTTTACTTTTAAATTTAAACTTAGTTTAAATTATGTTTCAGATTTCTAAATTAGATTTTTAAAAATAGAAACTGTCAGGTGCAGAAACTGAAAACCCACCTTCTAAATCTTTACAACTTTGATTTAAAATTAAATTTCCTTTTTAAAACTTTAAGATTCAAAGTTCTATTTGAATCTATCTTAAATCTGATTTAACTTTATTCATATCTAGTTTACAAATTCATGTAAATTTGGTTTAAATTCAATTTGCAGACAGTTTTGAACAAAACTGTCATCCTGTTAAACCAACCCGAGGCAACTTGAGTTTGCTTCGAGTCCAACAGCCAGAGACTTCGAGTTAAAATATTTAAATTTATAAACTTGATTTGAATTTCAAATCCGGGCTTCAAATGTAGGATTAAACCCAGGTTTCAAGTTTGATTTAAACTTTATCCTTACATTTCAAAATTCATTTTAAATCCAAATTATTTTCAAATTACATTTAAAACTTATTTAAATAAACTTGAATTATAAACTTTATTTTAACTCCAAATCAGTTTCAAAACTAACTCAAATTCATTATTTTAACTTTGTTTTAGTAACTTGGTTTAACTTGTAAAAAAAAACCGTTAAAACTGATAACAGGTTTAAAACCTGAACAATTCTACCATAGCTCCTCCCCTCATCTACTTCGAGCAAACGCGAGTTTCCCCCGAGAAAAACAACAGCCTGCTTCGAGTTCCCCCTTCATAAATTCGAACCCACCCAAACACAGCCTCACCAGAAAAAATACCCCGCTGTGCACATGCACCAACGACCCAGGTGGTTCCGACCATCCATGCCACTACGAACAAGACGACGATCTCCCCTATAACTAACCCAGACCATCCAAACATGATTGTAGACCCACGATCAAAATCCAACAATGCAGTTGAACCTGGAACAAAAGAACATCACCAACTGCAAACCTGTCACGGCGTCGTTCTCACCACCACGATCACCAGAACACTCGAAACTTCGGCCATCTATTCGACATCACCCCCTCTACCATCACCCCAAACCTCATCGCACTCGATCAACCATAGAACGTGTGGTGATCGATGCATCAATCGCAGTAAAACTTAGGGTTACAAAAAGAAGTTCCTCGTCGTTGCCACCACAGTAATCAAAAGTGCCTCCAACCATTTTACCCCGACCCTCCGATCACTCCTGCACCTACGGCCGAAATCGCGATCATCCCCATGCTCGTGGCCATCAGAATTTGTCCAGTATTCCAAAAACAGTGCAACCCCAATATTTACTTCATTTTAGATCTAAAAATTATGATTTCGATCTTAAAAATCATGTTTTAGATTAGAGTTTCATTTTATATCTCTGAATTGCCAAATTAAAATGTTCAAATTTTCCCTTGTTCAAAGCTTTGCTCAGTAACTTGGTTTTCAGAGATGTCACCAAGCTGTTTTAACTTGAATAGATTTTTAAATTAAAGCTAATGATAAACAATCAAACTATATTTAAATCTTGAATCCAAACATATATTGGGCTAAGGGATATTGATTTTTTTGAATCAAGCACTGGAGCCTGGAATCTAAACAGAGCATTACTGATTCATAACACATGCACACAACTATACACAGACATATGTGTATACAGGACCACTACCTATATTCACACAAACACAGTATTTCAATAAAACATAAATACTTGATTATCTTCATACCTAATCCAAGCAATCAGTCAAAAAAAAATACTTAACCAATTTTTTTTTTAAAAAGAAGTTACTCACCTGGAAGTATGAAGGCAGAGCCTCTTTTTCCTTTTAAAACTGTTCTTGAAACTTGTATTTGATTTGCTACTTCAGGCTTGAAATTTTCCTTTGATAAATTATCTTGTTTTTTTTTTGTTTTCATGAATAAATGCTTCAGCTTTTAAAAATGGAAATGCTTGCTTATCCTCTAGTTTACTTATTTTTGATGAATGAAAATGAGATGAGAAGAAGGTGATATATGGAAGCAAGTTACTGGTGATATTATTTTTGTACACAGTGATATTATCTGTTTAGTACAATACAAAGCAGAGACTTTAGCCTTTGTTTTGAAGTCTGATATGATACGTTGAGGCTTGCATTATGGGCGGCTTTACAGAGAAGTTACACTTTACTTGTACTTGTTTATGCATATGTACCTTTTCGTTTTTATGCTTCCTATTTGTGTATGTGTAGATATTTCTATCTACCTTTATACTTGCCCTGGATACTAAGCTTCACATACATATTTTTTTTTTACCAGGTTTGTTTTCAACTTCATGTTCATGTATACTTTGTTTTGTTTCATTCTTTTTTTTTCCTTTTACTTGTTTTATACCTAGATGCTTTCAAACTCAGCTGAGATGATGTAATGGATGCTGGCCTTTATTATACTTGAATATATTTGCTTTGTTATTATTTAAGTGTACCTGATTTGTTTATTTTTTACTTACTTTTCATATTTGTTTTATTTTATAAGCTTGTACTTCTTTTATTTGTTTGTACTGAGATATTTTTAGTATTGTTTCTAAGTGTGCATACTTATATACATTTGTTTTATTAACATGTTGTTTGAATTTATTCTAGTGTATTTATTTATTGGTTTTATTTATTTGTTTTATACTTCATGTATATAGATATAAAGCTATTATAATTATTGTTATAAAAATAACTCCTAATTGATTTAAAATAATTTACAAAAGAAACCATTTTCTTATTAATAAATAACACAAACCATTTAAATTTTGGAAAAACTCCAATCGATTATCATTTAATTTCACAACTTTTAAATCAAAAATAAATTTAATTGTCAATTTAAAATAAATTAAAATTCGGGATCGTTACAGACTTCCTCCCTTAAAAGAATTTCGTCCTCGAAATTCGCAGGCATGAAAACAACACAGAGATAGACATATTCGATCTCCTATAATTCCTCAAACTTAAGATATAAATTCCAAACTCAAATCGGAATATCTCAGAATACATACCAATTTGTCCCTCTTCGGACTTCAACCAACCCAAGAAATTACAACAGAATTTCAAAATTTGGTTTTAAACGAAATCGTTTTATCGATACAATTCAAATTATCTTTCATATTCTATTAATCAATTTTAACTCAATTCAAAATTTCCAATTTTTTTAAATTTTCAATTTCAAATTTTCCATTTATACAGAATTTCCAATTTATTCAAAATTTCGATTCTAAATTTCAAATTCATTATAGTTTAAAACGAAAAACTGATAAGAAATTGATGAAGATACGAAATAAAAATTTCCTACAACGATACGTAGGGCCATCGTTACACCAAAACTACTTCTGGAGCTATCACGAAGCAATCAAAAGAATTTGGAAAGACGAATCAAAGGAGATTGACAGAGAAAGATTGTTTCCACTGTTGTTACAGAGCATTGACCAATTATAGTCATATTTCCCTGTCCCTTATCTTGTCCTCTTCTTGCACTCATACTCACTATCAGTGGATAGCAAGAGAATTTACTGAGGCATTCAAACGGATATCTTAGGGATATACTCATTCTAGGATATACTTCACCCTATCTCTAATGAGCTACTTAATGTGTTATACTCCTGAGCTAAAGTTCAACCTTAGCTCTGATACCAAATGTAAGGAACGTACCGTCAGCGGTCACAACCGGTAGGCTTTTCAACCATCCCAGCCCCACCGTGGCTTACACTGATATCCCAAACTTGCTTTTACGGCCACCCTTTCGAATGTCACGGCTTCGCCTAACCAACCCCGTAAAGAGGACGTGTGGGGGCAAGAGTCTCCCGTTCGCCACCAAACCACGAAGCGAGAACCCCCCATCACATATCACCTAGCAAATGTAACGACGTGGATTTTGCCCGCTCAAAACTCGACATCCATACTTCATATCGTATTCGAATGCCATAGATTCGACCGTTCAAATCCGATTCGCCGGAGCTTATAACAACATTAAGTAAATATCACAGCGGAATAAAACAATAATACATTGATATACAGCTTTGATACAATATCTGATACAACAGATGATCCAATAGATATCAATATACATCAGAGATATGATACAATAAATAGCAGCGGAAAAGAAAATAGATGACATCTAGCAGCGGAACAATATAACTCTAAGATAGTCTTCAAAAGAGAACTCCGAGACCTGCAACTCCATTTCCAAGAATCAATCCAGCAATAGCTCGAACTCCCAATAACGATGCACAAAGATAAGCAAGTGCGGTGTGATCCAAAGACTGAACTAGCTCCAGATAACCTACTAATCTGACTATCTGAAATATCCAACTCTAGACTGCCCGTGTAGAAAATAATGAGCACCCAGAGTTTAGGAAAGAAACAATAAACTCTGGATCAGTCGTGGGACTGGTGTGGGCAACAAAAACAGTTTATCTTTTAAAACATTCAAAGAAATATTTTAAAGTCAATTCGCAATGCTTTTAAAAATGAGACTACCATAAGACCTCCTGCCACACACACAATGCAAACGCAGACTTGGAGGAGATTTCTTCTTATGTTAGTCAAAGATGCTTGATACGTATTAAAAAGAAACATTTGATATTATTACTAGTGCATAGTGTAGAACAAATCATTTCGAAAATAGAATATAAATCTTAGCCAGCATAGGTACCATTATAGTATGCTTACTATAGCTACCATATTAAATGGCAGGTTCTACAACTAAAACCGTACAAGTCTCGTATTGTTTCTTTGGATTTCCAACGAATGATCAGGCTAAGGAACTTCCTATTGCCACATGAGAGCGCCTATGGATGGACGTCCCCGAGAACCAAACCGGATCTCTACCAACACAAGGCCGGGTTACCCCTAACTGGGTAACAACTGACACGAGTATGCCATCCCCCGGTCCTTTGGGACCTTTAACCGAGCGCTCGTCACCATCATCACACAATCATAACAAAGTGTTTTCAACATGAGTAAGTATCTGGGCTCCATACCATGATACCACCCTTTTCCAGAAGGAAATGCACATACCCTAAAGCGAGCTACCCCTCATAACCTTGCTGCATCTTTCCTGTTTTGACCATTCTGGGGTGTGAGGCTCGACGAAGTCTCGTCCACAAAAAAACGCTTTATACAAAAGCTGTGCTTTGGGTCAACAAATGATCATAGAAATGATCACCAAGGTAGACGATCAAACAAATGATCCTATCACAAATAATCAACACAATGATCATTTCACAGCAACACTCAGCATGTCACATTACCAAATTGGGAATATATTGCTGATAACCTTCAACTATATAACCTCTGAGCTTGTACGTCTCAGAGAAGGGTGTTAAGCTAAGAGAATAAATTCTCCGCCACCAACAGAAATATATTTGAAAGAAATCGGCTTTATATCTCAATTTGTAATGTCAGACATACTATCCATACAAGTCTGTTCCGGGATCGAACAGAACCGAAGGCACTTACAAAGAAGTCCTTGCAATCCGGATATTCACTAATCACGTTCGGACTTCCCATCACATATGGAGTCTCTATACCGGGGACCATTCGATGCAAAGACATTCGACGAGTTGTCCTTACGTTTTCGAAAATATCCGGTCTTCACCACCGGTCTTCAAATGCTATCCATAACGACATATCACATATTTGGAATGGGATATATGACACAAATGTCCTCTCCCGGCTAAACCGAATAGTGAGCGCAATATTTACAAGAAATATATGGATATTGAGATTTCAATTAAGTCACAACTTATTACCCAAAACTTTCTTCCAAATGGTTTAAATCAATTACCATTTCAAATCTTTAAACAAAAAGATTTATGTAAAAAAGATCCATTCATAGATTTCCAAAACAATTTCATTTCGATAGGATTAACCCGTTAAATCTTTAAATCAAAGATTTAACTTATAGCTTTCAAATCGTTTCTATAACTTGGAAATCATTTTCATTTTAAACTATAAATCTTTTTAACACAACTTGGAAGTTCATTTCTTATGTGAAAGATTTTATTATGAGAAAACAAACAGTTTTCGTTTCAGAAAAATCCAATTAATTTACACGAGTTAAAGTTCTTGAATTATATTCACATTCCTAAATCAATACTTTTAAAATAGTTTAACCCATATATAGCTGGTATAACATCTTTAATCCCTAGTTTCAAATCATAGAATTCAGTTTCACATTTTGAATTTAAATTCAAAACAAATTATTCAACTTCATATTTTATCGAGTTATTCAAAATAAATTTCATCTATGAAATTCCGTTTCAAAAGCTTTTCACTTAAACCCAATCCATTTCCAGAACATTTGAATTCAAATATTCAAATTCAAAACTATTTTCAAAAATCTGTGACTTAATCGATTTCCTCGTGAAATCCATATTGGTGTGTGTATAAGTGTAGTCTAGGGGTTTAACACAATAGTGCAACATCATACAATCATCACAGATCAGAATACAGAAATATAGTTGATAAGCGATATAAAACTTATAACGCTCATCGTCCATTCACAGATTCACAGATAATATACAAATGCAAATAAATATACACTGCTCAATCTACAGAACAAAATATCACAAATCAGATAGGATAATCAATTCAAGGCATTTCATACAATACAATCATTCATAAGCAAGGTCAAGTATTCAATAGTCATTTATAAGCAGGATTTATAAATTATTTATCCTAATTAATTCAATTTATTTCCAATAAATTACTTATGAGTTAATTTACCAATTCTGATTTATTAATCATTCGATATCAATTAATTTATCAAGTACTTTAATAAATTAAATTATCCTTAATTTATCTTATTCATTAATCTAATCTTTAAACCAATTGCATAATTAATTAACCCTTTAATTCATTATTTTAAGAAATTAAAATTTTAATTTCTTACCATTAAGCAATCATCCCGTAACCCTAAATCATTAATTTCAAATTAATCTTTATCATTTAAATAAATTTACTTTAATAAATCTTTAATTAATATTAATAAATCTCATTTATTAATTAATCCTTAATTAACCTCTATTTGATTTATTATCCTTAATTAATCATAATAAGTAATTATTTCTGATTTCTTTCATTATGTAATTTACAATTTACAATCTATAATTGATTATCTAAATTAATTTATCTAATTCATTATCAAAATAAATCATATTAAGTAATACTTAATTATCCTTAGTTAATCATCTTCATTAACTAATAACATTTCTTAGTTACTTTTAATTAATCCCTAATTATAAATAAATCTAAATCATAAATTTATAAATTAAATAAATGAGTCTTTAATTAATTATCATATAAATTACATCACTTAATGCCTTAATTGTTTATAATATAAAATCAATTCCTTTATTAATGATTTCATTAATCATTCGAGTGTATTTTAAACTTACACTTTAAATTTAAATTCAAATTTCATTTTAAAACCAGTTAACATTTCAACTGTTTATTTGAAAACTAAACTTTACTTTTAAATTTAAACTTAGTTTAAATTATGTTTCAGATTTCTAAATTAGATTTTTAAAAATAGAAACTGTCACGTGCAGAAACTGAAAACCCACCTTCTAAATCTTTACAACTTTGATTTAAAATTAAATTTTCTTTTTAAAACTTTAAGATTCAAAGTTCTATTTGAATCTATCTTAAATCTGATTTAACTTTATTCATATCTAGTTTACAAATTCATGTAAATTTGGTTTAAATTCAATTTGCAGACAGTTTTGAACAAAACTTCATCCTGTTAAACCAACCCGAGGCAACTTGAGTTTGCTTCGAGTCCAACAGCCAGAGACTTCGAGTTAAAATATTTAAATTTATAAATTTGATTTGAATTTCAAATCCAGGCTTCAAATGTAGGATTAAACCCAGGTTTCAAGTTTGATTTAAACTTTATCCTTACATTTCAAAATTCATTTTAAATCCAAATTATTTTCAAATTACACTTAAAACTTATTTAAATAAACTTGAATTATAAACTTTATTTTAACTCCAAATCAGTTTCAAAACTTACTCAAATTCATTATTTTAACTTTGTTTTAGTAACTTGGTTTAACTTGTAAAAAAAAAATAAACTTATAAAACTGATAACAGGTTTAAAACCTGAACAATTCTACCATAGCTCCTCCCCTCATCTACTTCGAGCAAACGCGAGTTTCCCCCAAGAAAAACAACAGCCTGCTTCGAGTTCCCCCTTCATAAATTCGAACCCACCCAAACACAGCCTCACCAGAAAAAATACCCCGCTGTGCACATGCACCAACGACCCAGGTGGTTCCGACCATGCATGCCACTACGAACAAGACGACGATCTCCCCTATAACTAACCCAGACCATCCAAACATGATTGTAGACCCACGATCAAAATCCAACAATGCAGTCGAACCTGGAACAAAAGAACATCACCAACTGCAAACCTGTCACGGCGTCGTTCTCACCACCACGATCACCAGAACACTCGAAACTTTGGCCATCTATTCGACATCACCCCCTCTACCATCACCCCAAACCTCATCGCACTCGATCAACCATAGAACGTGTGGTGATCGATGCATCAATCGCAGTAAAACTTAGGGTTACAAAAAGAAGTTCCTCGCCGTTGCCACCACAGTAATCAAAAGTGCTTCCAACCATTTTACCCCGACCCTCCGATCACTCCTGCACCTACGGCCGAAATCGCGATCATCCCCATGCTCGTGGCCATCAGAATTTATCCAGTATTCCAAAAACAGTGCAACCCCAATATTTACTTCATTTTAGATCTAAAAATTATGATTTCGATCTTAAAAATCATGTTTTAGATTAGAGTTTCATTTTATATCCCTGAATTGCTAAATTAAAATGTTCGAATTTTTCCTTGTTCAAAGCTTTGCTCAGTAACTTGGTTTTCAGAGATGTCACCAAGCTGTTTCAACTTGAATAAATTTTTAAATCAAAGCTAATGATAAACAATCAAACTATATTCAAATCTTGAATCCAAACATATATTGGGCTAAGGGATATTGATTTTTTTGAATCAAGCACTGGAGCCTGGAATCTAAACAGAGCATTACTGATTCATAACACATGCACACAACTATACATAGACATATGTGTATACAGGACCACCTACATATATTCACACAAACACAGTATTTCAATAAAACATAAATACTTGATTATCTTCATACCTAATCCAAGCAATCAGTCAAAAAAAAATACTTAACCAATTTTTTTTTTAAAAGAAGTTACTCACCTGGAAGTATGAAGGCAGAGCCTCTTTTTCCTTTTAAAACTGTTCTTGAAACTTGTATTTGATTTGCTACTTCAGGCTTGAAATTTTCCTTTGATAAATTATCTTGTTTTTTTTTGTTTTCATGAATAAATGCTTCAGCTTGTAAAAATGGAAATGCTTGCTTATCCTCTAGTTTACTTATTTTTGTTGAATGAAAATGAGATGAGAAGAAGGTGATATATGGAAGCAAGTTACTGGTGATATTATTTTTGTACACAGTGATATTATCTGTTTAGTACAATACAAAGCAGAGACTTTAGCCTTTGTTTTGAAGTCTGATATGATACGTTGAAGCTTGCATTATGGGCTGCTTTACAGAGAAGTTACACTTTGCTTGTACTTGTTTATGCATATGTACCTTTATGTTTTTATGCTTCCTATTTGTGTATGTGTAGATATTTCTATCTACCTTTATACTTGCCCTGGATACTAAGCTTCACATACATATTTTTTTTTACCAGGTTTGTTTTCAACTTCATGTTCATGTATACTTTGTTTTGTTTCATTCTTTTTTTTTTTCCTTTTACTTGTTTTATACCTAGATGCTTTCAAACTCGGCTGAGATGATGTAATGGATGCTGGCCTTATTATACTTGAATATATTTGCTTTGTTATTATTTAAGTGTACCCGATTTGTTTATTTATTTACTTACTTTTCATATTTGTTTTATTTTATAAGCTTGTACTTCTTTTATTTGTTTGTACTGAGATATTTTTAGTATTGTTTCTAAGTGTGCATACTTATATACATTTGTTTTATTAACATGTTGTTTGAATTTATTCTAGTGTATTTATTTATTGGTTTTATTTATTTGTTTTATACTTCATGTATATAGATATAAAGCTATTATAATTATTGTTATAAAAATAACTCCTAATTGATTTAAAATAATTTACAAAAGAAACCATTTTCTTATTAATAAATAACACAAACCATTTAAATTTTGGAAAAACTCCAATCGATTATCATTTAATTTCACAACTTTTAAATCAAAAATAAATTTAATTGTCAATTTAAAATAAATTAAAATTCGGGATCGTTACATAAGGATTAAGGGTCTGTTTGATTTTTGAACATAAAAATATTTATACCAATTAATTAATATAATTGATTACTCAATTTAAAGATAAAGAATAAGGTTACTAATTATTGCACAACATAGATATATGTTATTTATCTAATTACAACAGATGTGAATATGGAAAAAAAATTGTAGATAGAACAATTCACATGTTAATTTATTTAATTCAGATGTAAATGTGGAAAGATATTGATATGTTATTTATTTTAGGCGTAAACATAATTTAATGGGATGTCGAAAATTGAAATAAAACATGCGAATAAAGAGAGACGTAGTGAAATTTAACCCGAAATAAAATGCACAAATTAGAAATTAATTGAGGAGAAGAAAACGTTATTCATATTTTGTATATTATTAAGGGTGGAATTAATTGAATTAAATATAAGATAAGGCGCTAACAAGGCACATTGTAAGATTTGACACAGTAATGAGTTGGCAAAAGTTTCATACACATTGTTTTGCATTTTTTTATTCCATTTGGTCCTTCCGTGCTTCCATCTGATGGCTCCTATTCATCCTATGATGTGGTCGCATCCTACTCAATCTCCAAATCCAACGGTCTGAGATCTACTTATATACTTATAAATAAGACAATAGGCTTAACATTTTTTTCTCATTCTAGCTTTTCTCTGCTTGGGTTCACCTTTTCATGAAGAACCCTAAAAGGAATATTTTTCCAAGGAGAGAACCTTTTTAATAAAAATATTTTAACAACTCCAAGTGGATATATGAAGGCCTAAAGGGAAGAGCTAAGGACCAGAGGTGAGTGATTGTAATTATTTTAAGATTTCTTTAAGTAATTTAAAATAAAGGGTTTCCAATAGTTGTAGTTTTGCTACGATTTTTGGAATAGCCTTTTCGGTAGTTTATTTACAGTTTTTAGAATTATTTTCAGTCTATTTTCTTTCAGCTATTCTTTCAGCAATTTTAATTTATTTCTATTAATTATAGCTTTTTCAATTATTTAGTTTATTTATAGTATTTTAGTTATTTACTGTTATTTATAAGTTATTTACGTCTTCTTTATACGCTTTGGATTTTCTTCTATTTTCAGTTTTCTTTTATTCCTCCTTCTTCATGTACGAATTAGAATGACATTAATGTGAATATAGATTAAATTGTAAAAAATTGAAATAATGGAATATAAGATGTAAATTATAAAGACTGCAATAAATGAAATTAAGACGGAAATTATGCCTAATATGATATTAATTGGACTGAATTATAGAGATTGACCTATTTATAATTATGAGAAGTAAATTATAAAGGCTGTAATATAAGTGGAATTGAACTAAAATTATGCCTAATTATGATTATAAGTGGACCAATTAATTGGTTTAGTTATAACATAGAATTATGACTAAAAAGAGTAAAAGATGAAAGAGGTTATTTTCACACGTAGACCTTAGATTAAGTATTAAGCATGATTATAACTAATGTTATAATAAAAAGAATAGAATGAGGCTTATTTTAAGATTTGGAATAAAATAATGAACGTAGAAAGTAAAAATGATAATAAAGGCTTATTTAAATAATTTATCTAAGTTAATAAGCAAAGATGAAAGTAGGACCAATACCAAATAGCATTCCCTATTAGACAAAATAGTTCTCACATTAGTCTGAAGTGAGATGGGGACACGCATATGCTAAAAATGGTAGTAATTGGTCAAATAGAAGTCCAAATCATGAGGGATTTCGATAAGGGGCGCAACTAGATATTGTTTGGATGAAGGGACAGTACCAACGGCATTTCCCCTATAGTTTCTACGGACACACGGTGATCTCACATTAGCCTGAAGTGAGATGAGGGGCATACTATAATAGAGGTTGGAGGAAATAAGAAGACCCAATAGGTGGAGCAAAAGGTAGCATGAGCATGTTGGCAGTTACGCATATGACTTCCATTTAAGGGTGCTCAGTAACAGCTATGAGTTCCAAGCGCTTATTATGGGTGTCTTTAGTAGACACCATTGCCTTCTATGTAGGGAGCTATATATATCGTCTTGGCCACAATAACATTTTATGTAGAGAGTTATATAGCGGTTGGTCCACAAAAAGGTATTATAGAATAGCAGGCCGGTCAAAAAGGGAAGAATTAAGGTTACATCCTAATTACAGGATTAGGAATTCAGCCTAATCAAAGCAGAAATCAGGAACAAGTGCAAACAATCAAAGTTAACATATCATATAAATTGAGCAATATTTAATCGTACTTATTTTTAGTTTATCTCTTTCCTATTTCATTTTATTATCCTTCTTTATGCTAGAACTGTTGTAAAGTCTATTACTTTTATCTTTCTTAAAGATTCTAGTAATTACTATCATTCACCCTGCTTTTAGTCTGACTCATTCCTCTATTTTCCCTTCCCCCTTTAGGCAATCAAGAGAGAAGTCAGTAGATTGCAGTTGCTTGGAGATTTCTTGTAGGAGTTAGCTACCATGTATTTCTTTTTTTCTTCAGCTTTTGTTCTTTCTATGTCCTGTCTTACTATGAGGGATAATATGTACTCTGATTTTATGTAATTGCTACCATGTATTTAACTTATACACACAAATTGTCAGCTCCTTGACCTAGAATATGTAGCGTTTGTTCCATTAACTCTTATCTTGTATGATTTTGTTGATTTTATTCTAGATGAAATTTAATTTACTTACTCTCGTATACATGTCCTTACAAAAAGAAATTAACTCAACTTCACTCATCATCAACCATACTTTGTCCAATAAATTCCAATTACTCCTTATCGATACATCATTATGTTCATAGGGAGGAGTGACTTTTAACATTGAATCCATTTCATTTTAGGTACATTTGGAACTCCTTTCCAATACTTAGCTATTAAATCAAATCGATTATTTATTTTGTTTGCATATTATATTTTCTTCTTTGGTTTCATATTCAATGAACTTATCATAAATACATTACTTGTATATCAAATACACATATTCATCTCTAAGATAATTCATATGTTAATGTAATGAAGTAAATGGATCCATTTTGTATAATTAGACTTAGGATATCATACATCTATATGTATCAATCTTAAGTGTTAATCAAATCTTTTGTCGCTCTCACCGAGTAGGTTTTTTTCCCTTAATCGTTTGAGATACAATTCGCCAGTACCATATGATTCATAATCATATGATCAAAACTATATAGCAGTCCATTATTCTAAAATAATTGTAAATTTTTGTATCTTTTATATTTTTTTACGTATTACTTTTGTTAGGAAAACAAATGACATTTTTATAGTTTTATCTCACAATAAATATTCATAACATTCATATTACAATAAAACCACATCTATTTTCAAACAGTATGAAAACAATTCTTACTTCGTAAATAATATTTGATGTGTTTATGGAAATAATTTTTCATAGCTTGATGCATCCACTAAGAAGTGTTATGTGATATGCTCTCATTATTTCCATCACTACTATAATAGCATATGATATATGTAACGACCCCTATTTTGGACCATTCAAATTGAAAGTAAAACCACACATGTCTGACTTGAATAATTCAAAACAGTAGATTGTAATAAAATTTGGATCAAATAAACCAACCACATAATCACAGACACAGATAAATCAAAATACTCGCAGCGGAACTAAAAATAACCATAGTGGTTCATGAAGCCACTACAAACTCGGTCTCGAAACAAGTACAAAATACATAGTCTGAAAAACAAATACAGTTCTGAAACAAATACAATAGACATCCCAAATACATAAGTCTCTAATCCATCAGCTGAAACAGAAGGACTAAACTGAATTAGATAAAAATAGATAAGCAGATAAACTCCAGAAATCTCTAGCTTCCATAATATAGATCCAAGCTGTGATACTCAAACAGACCCGAGCGTAAGAAAATAAACACAAACACTCAAGTTAGGACATACATATTTATACAATGTAATCAACTCAAGTGAACTGTAATATAGGTACAAGTAACTTAATGGATGCTTGGGATCGCCCATCCCTTAAGGATCCGTTAAACTATTTACTATGTTTACCCAAATACAATAAAATAAACAATTTCTGAAATTTTATATTCTGGTCAAACTTTGACTTTTATTTGAAATTTTGAAAATTAAAAATTTTAAATTCTAATCTTTTTATTTGAAGCTGGATATAATCCGTTATGCTTTTCGTTCCATTAAATTATGATCTATACTTTTTAAATTGGATAAAATACAGTGTTTTACACGCAATTAAATTCTATATTTTATTCTATATCTTTCCTATGTCCATCACTTTATTTTATTTTTCTATTTTGTTTGTACAGACTTTATTTGATGTATTGGATTTTTCTTGTGCATTTTTATTTAATGGCTTGGAAAAAATAATTAGACATACGTTACTTTGTTTTAATAGGGCAAACGTTACATTGGGTTAAAATGCTTGCCTTTATTTTCTTTCACTCTTTTTAGCCATGTATTGCAAAACCCTAGCTTCCTTCTACCCTTATCAAATCACGTACAAAAGAAGTTTCTCATCTTAAAAAAATTCATTTGTATCCAGAGAAAAATACAGTAAGTTCCATGGCTTCTTTTCCTCTTCCTTTTTTCTTTTTCTTTTGTTTTCTTTTGTTTTCTTCATCAAGTTGCTCGGCCTCTACCTCTATTGTCAACCACCATCTCTTTCCACCTCCACCATGACTGGCCATCCACCTCCCCATCATCCCATGCCCTTGGCCGTGAACCCTAGAACAAAGACTCCACCAAAAATATGCAAAACAATCCCCTAGTTGAGCCTTCCTTAAGCAAACCACTTTTTATTTGCCTTGGCCACACCTATTTCCACCACCTTCTCCTCCTCCTTGCCTTGCTCCAGGCCATGCCCCTCCGCCTTGATCAGATCTGACCCAAAGCCTAGCCATAGGCCGAGCTACATGGCCATAGGCCAAGCCTAAAGATCAACACCTCATGCTTTTGCCTTTATTGGAGTTAGCTTGCCATCCCTTTCATGTTCACTTACCTAGCCATGCCTAATGACCATATAAACAAGCCTCACCATGGCCAAGCCTATGGGTGATGAGGCCGAGCCTGTGTAGTCAATTCCCCGATATTGTCCCGATATATCCTCGATATATCCCATAGCGGACTTTTGGGGCAACGATATTCCTATGTAGCGGCCCAATATAGCGGATCCGCTATTATCCCCTATATTGTGGCAATAATCCGCTATATTCCCCATTTTTTCCCCGCTATATCCCTCTTTCTTATAAATAAGCATTTTTCTTGATGTCTTGCTTTTAAATTTTATGATAACTTCAAAGTTGATGTAACAATGATATACACCATTGGTTATTATAACTAGTGCTTACTTTTTAAGTGTCAATATTGTTTATTTTACTTTATTATAACTTTTTTTTCTTGGTGGGAAATAATAAGTAATACTTGTTCCTCTTTTTAATGTAGACTGTTCACCATTCCTCTTTTTCAAGTCGTCCGCTATATCTTGCTAAATCCCCAATATATCTCCGCTACAACTTTTCACACCTCAAAAGCTATAGAGCGGCAGGGCACTTTAAC
This sequence comes from Allium cepa, assembly GCA_030765085.1. Taxonomy (NCBI): domain Eukaryota; kingdom Viridiplantae; phylum Streptophyta; class Magnoliopsida; order Asparagales; family Amaryllidaceae; genus Allium; species Allium cepa. Next base: position 104,668,045 of record CM060942.1, on the reverse strand, counting down.
TGCACAGGGCCGAGCCTATAGGGGTTGTGGCCAAGCCCACTTGATGATTCAGTTTTGCTTCACTTTGATTCATTTGTTCATTGATTTGATTTAAATTATCGTATTAAATTTTTTTCTCATGGTTTAATCCATGTTTGTTTGTGGTAAATCATATATTTGTAATTGTTTATTTATTGATTACAAGATTTGAATTTTGATGTTACTTCTTCTCGAATCTTGTCGTGCCTTTTCGTGCTTTGCGGAGTGCGAATTTTTTTTTGGTTTTGAATTGATCTCTGGCTTCAAAAAGGCGAGTTATTCACTCTAGACTGATCATACTTACATAATTATGAAACGACGACAAGTGAATATGTAATGATTGACATACTATGTTCATATATGCTTTTGATCTGTTTATATGATGTATAACCTGATTTTATGCCTGTTACATCATCTGTTATAATATTATATGTTATACCGTTATTTTGTTTTCTATATCTCACACTGCAAGTTCCCTTATCACTAGGGGTTGAAATGATACATACCCGAATGGACTTTAGAATGAGGAAAAATCATTATGGGCTGAAATGATAGGCTCGAGTGATTTTTATTGTATTTGATTTACTTGGATTGCAAATTTGAAATGATAGAACCCAGACTTTCTTTTAAATTACGGATTGAAATGATATATTATCCGTATCACTTGACCTAGGTTAGAAAATATTATATAAACCCGTGGTTAATTATATATATTTTCTGAAGTTTTTAAGTATTTTTAAATGTAAAAATATGACATTTTAACTTAAATTGGATTTAAATAATTTAAATGAATTTATAATGATTTTTCTATAAGTTAATATGTGTAAAGAATTAAATGGAAAGGTGTATTTTAAAAATATGACTTAACTTGAAAAAATTTTTTAAATGGAAAATTTTAAGTTAAGTAAATGAATGGAAAATTTAGTTTTTTTGATGAAATGGGTATTTAAAAATAAAGTATTAAGTTAACTATAAAAAATAAAGTTGAGAAATTAGTTGACTTTTGACTTAATAAGTGAACTATTGTTTAAATTGGATATTATTTATTAAAGGTTTATTCTATTGAATCATAAGTTAAATGATATCTAAATGATTATTTTTGAAGTGAAAAACATGATTTCTATAAGTTAAATTGGCTAAAATTGAATTTTTAATGTTGTTGAAAGTTTATAGTAAATATGGAATTAGCATTGGTAGCACTTCAGAAATGCTGTGGTTTTAAGACAGCATTTGTTAAGTGCTGTCATTTCTGGAAATAAACTAAGTTCTGAAATAATAAAGAGCTACTACAGCACTTTGTAAGTGTTGTTGCTGCTGAAACTAAACTAAGTTTTGAAATAACTAAAGAGGTACTACAACACTTTGTAAGTGTTTTTGTTGTTGGTAAACTGTTTTAAATAACACAATAGCTACTGCAGCACTTGATAAGTGCTCTTGTTGCTGAAATGAAAGTAAACTGTTTTAAATTTCTAATAATACTGCAGCACTTTGTAAGTGCTGCAGTTTTGAAATTATGCTGTTTTGAAATAACTAAATACCTACCGTAGCACTTTATAAGTGCTGCTGTCTTTGAATTTGACAATGTTTTGAAATAGTACTATATCTACCATAACATTTTATAAGTGCTGTTATAGCTGAAATTTACAATGTTTTAGAAGTTGTATAATTGAATGAATGGACTTAGAAATGTTACAATTTAGAAATGAATATTATTTGATATTGAATTTAAATGGTTTAAATGAATATGCTTTGAAGTGAAATATAAATCATTTTTGAAATTTATAACCATGGTTATAATAACGATTGGTTGGCAAAGAGACTGGGATCGGATATGGGCATCCTCTCTGTCGATACCGAAAACCACTTTAACAACCGTGTACGCGGTGGAGATTCCAGAATGAAGTAGGATGGTGGTGACGTTCTATTGAGGTATATACGTGGACTCGACTCCCGTGAGTTGGAATAAGGTAGCTAAAACAGGAGCGATTCTCGGGCCAATGAGGTAGCTCCTCTGATTGGACATACTTCTTCGTATGTCATTCCATTTACTTTTTGATTCATTTGGTGCGCACCTTTGATTTTTGGAAGTGTGGCTCGAGGTGGGAGGTAGCTGCGCGCTACGCGTTACCACTAGTCCGGATGCGTAATTGGTATATCTACCCTGACATTGCCTTATTGTGTCGTGTCACTTACCCTAGCGCACCTTGTACAAGTTTGGTTTTCTCCCGTAGCCTGTGGAGTATTTAGAGTACGCTCCCGATCCAGAGGTACGCTAATACTGGATAGACTACTGTGACTATTATGTGTTAAGGGCGATATGGGTAACCCCTTAACGCTATTTTAAAGTAAGTTTATTTTACTATTAGACACTATTATAATAGCGTATATTACTACACAGTAAATAGTTTAACGGATCCTTAGGGGATGGACGGTCCCAAGCATCCTTTAAGTTACTTGTACCTTATATTACAATTCACTTGAGTTGGTTTACATTGTATAAGTATGTATGTCTCGACTCGAGTGTTTATGTTTATTTTCTTACACTCGGGTCAGCCTGAGTATCACAGCTTGGATCTATCTTCTGGAAGCTAGAGATTTCTGGAGTTTATCTGCTTATCTAGTTTTATCTAATTCAGTTCAGTCTTTCTGGTTCAGCTGATGTATTAGAGACTTATGTATTTGGGATTTCTACTTTATTTGTTTCAGAACTATATTTGTTTTTCAGACTACGTATTTTGTACTTGTTTTGAGACTGAGTTTGTAGTGGCTTCATAAACCACTATGGTTATTTTTAGTTCCATTGCGAATGTTCTGATTTATCTGCGTCTGTGATTCTGTGATTGGTTTATTTGCTCCAAATTTTATTACAATTTACTGTTTTGAATTATTCAAGTTAAACATGTGTGGTTTTATTGTCGATTTGAATGGTCTAAAATAATGGGTCGTTACATTTGGTATCAAAGCGAGGTTTTAGGCAAAAATCTTAGCCTGCGGAGCAAAAACTCATTTGAGATAGGGTAGAAATACCCTAGAATGAGTGAAATTAATCTTAGAATCCTTTCTTTGTGAAAGAATGTATTTTAAAATATAAAATGATTTTCAAATGAGCTTCAAAGGATTTTAAAAAATATGTTATATAAAAACTTTTCTTTCTTTGAAATCAAACTTTCCTTGACTTCTTTCTTTTCCTTATCCACCTTGTTAATAATTTCATCCTTCGGGATATTCAAATTCCTGTTGCATCTTATCTTTTCTAATATTGTCTTTGTTTCTTAATTACCTCTGTCCGAAAATTCATTCTTGATTTTCAGGATGAGTAATAGAAACGCTAGAGGTAGGGGACGTGGTATTGCCCCAGCTCCTAAGCCTGCACCCCAGTGAGGTTCACTAAGCTTTGTAAGGAATACACTAAGCTTGGTGTCACCAAGTTCACCAGATCCGAGAGCATTATAGAAGCTCAACAGTGGTAGAAGGATTTGGAGAGAATCTTTTCCGGGCTTGAGATCACTACTGCCAAGTAGCGTCAGTTGGCAGCTTGACAATTGAAAGGAACAGCTTTGTATTGGTGGGAGACTATCACATCTCACACCACTGAGGCTGACATTTCTTGGGAACAATTTAGGTATCATTATTGTTTGTCTTGAATTTGGTTCAGTTTCACTTTTTGAAATTTGTCTTATTCTCTTTATCGTGCTTTAGGGAGGCTTTTCTTGTAAAGTGGATGCCCGAGGCACGGAAGTCTCAACTGTATCGAGAATTCATGTATCTGAAATAGGGTGATATGTCCTTTGTTGAATATGAGAGGAAGTTAATGAACTTTCTAAGTTTGTCCTCAACCTGATTGACACTCCTCTCAAGAAAAATGAGAAGTTTATTACTGGTGCACGCCCGGAGTACTATGATTACCTCATAGCCTATGTGCATAGTCCTTTCACCACTCTGATGGACATGGCCATTAGATACGAGAATCCAACTTCTAAGGATCCTCCAGCTGCCCGTTCTGCTCCATCTCAGTTTCCTCTGGTAGTTCTAAGAAGAGGAAGCCCAACTTTTACCATCAGAAGAGGAATCAGAACAAGACTCTAGGGTTGGAACCATCTTCTTCATCTCAGAGGTAGTCGATCGACCTATCTGCCATTACTTTCTATATATGTGATCAGAAAGGACACTATGCTAATAGCTGTCGTACTTTGGTTGGTGCTACTGTTCCTCCAGCTCAGTTGACCAGGTGGGATCTCTGTCATATTTGTCTGCAGCCCGGCCATTTCAAGAAGGACTTTCCTACTCAGCGGAAGGGCAAGGCATTTGGTATTTTTGATGTTACTTCTGCATCTTCTCCAGCTCCACCACTTGTACCTGCACCTATTCCTGATGCTGCTCCTAATGACTCTCAAGGTACTTTTCAGGGCACCTTTACTTTGTTTAAATCTCCTGTTCGTGTTTTATTTGATACTGGAGCTTCCCATAGCTTTATCTCTATCGATCTTTGTAATAAATTCGAGCATCGTCTTTTGCCTGAGTTTGCTTTTATGCCTTTGCATGTTTCAAATCCTACTAGTGGTCCTGTAAATCTTAGCAGGATTTGTAAGCAAGTGAAGCTTCTCTATCTTGATCACCTTTCACGGTGATTTCTATGTTTTAGTTTTTGATGCTTTTGATCTATTGCTTGAAGGTGATTGGCTGAAGAGGCATGATGCTATATCTCTAGTAGTTCTCGAACTGTTTCTCCTATGGATGATCTTGGTAATTCTTTGATGATTCAGTGTAGTTTGCCTCAGGATTTTACTGGCAGCTTCATTTATTCTCTTGATTATTCTCCTGGTGATCTTGACTCGACTCATGTGGTCAAACTATATCCCGATGTATTCGGTGAAGTCAATTCTTTGCCTCCTAAGCAAGAAATTGATTTTCATATTGACCTTATTCCTGGAACTCGACCTATAGTTCTTCTACCCAGAAGAACGGCACCCTGTGAGAAGGTCGAGTTAAGGAAGTAAATTGAGGACTTGTTCTCCAAGGGTCTGATTAAACCTAGCCATTCTGAATGGGGAGTAGCGGTGGTTTTCATCACCAAGTCTGATGGCTCTCTCCGGATGTGTGTTGATTATAGGGAGCTGGACAAGCTCACTATGAAAAATAGATATCCAATGCCTCGCATCAATGATATGTTTGATCGACTCCATGGAGCTGCTGTTTTCTCTCAGCTTGATCTTACCACAGGTTTCCACCAGCTCAAAGTTGCTGAGGAAAGTATTCCTAAGATTGCCTTCCGTATTGAGAATGGATTTTATGAGTGGTTAGTTATGCCTTTTGGTTTGACTAATGCTCCTGCTTTCTTTGTGGATTCGATGAATCGTGTTTTTCGTGATGTGCTTAATAAGTTTGTTCTAGTCTTTTTGATGATATCCTTGTCTTCTCCAAGTCAAAGGAAGAGCATGAGTCACATTTGAAATATGTTTTAGAGACTCTTTGAAATCATCAGTTGAAGGCTAAATTCTCTAAATGCCATTTCTAGATGGATGAAGTCCGATTCCTTGGGCATATTATTTCTAGAAATGGATTTTCAGTTGATCCAGTCAAGATCGGTGCGATCGATGTAAGTCTTTCCTTCTTCTCCTTCTTTAAGTTGAGCATTCTATCTTGTCTGTGGTCCTTATTTCTCCCTATTCTGTTGCAGAATTGGGAAACTCCTAGGACTCCAACTGATATTCGCAGTTTTCTGGGCCTCGTCGGTTACTATCGGAGATTCATTGAGTACTTTTCTCGGATTTCTGCACCTCTTACTGCTTTAACTCGAAAGAATGCTAAGTTTATATGGAGTGATGAGTGTAAAGCTACATTCAACAAGTTGAAGCGTAAGCTTACTTCCGTACCATTGCTTACCATTTGAAATGGAAATGAGGGATTAACGGTGTACACTGATGCTTATCGTGAGGGTTTGGGAGCTGTTCTGATGCAAAATGGAAAGATGATTGCTTATGCCAGTCGCCAGTTGAAGACCCATGAGGCTAATTATGTTGCTTATGATTTAGAGTTTCTTATTGTAGTTTTTGCCTTAAAGCTTTGGAGGCATCATCTTTTGGGTGCTAAATTTGAGCTCTTCACTGATCATCGGTCTTTGAAATATATATATTCACCCAGAAGGATTTGAATCAGCGGCAGGTTAGGTGGCTTGAGTTTCTTGCTTCTTATGATTTTGGCATTAGCTATACCCCTGGAAAAGCTAATGTTGTGGCTAATGCTATGAGTAGCAAGAAGGCTTCGTTGTGTCAGCTTGTTGTTTCTTCTCCTCCTCTTTCGGATCGTATCATCGCTAAGCAGGATAAGGATGAGATACTTAGGCGTATGAAGGGGAGTGTTCGTAGCAGAGGTGGTGGTATTAGTCCTGATGGTAGTGGAGTTCAGATCGATGATAGAGGGATTTTGAGGATTAATAATCGGATTTGTGTCTCGAATATTGATGGATTGAGGCAAGAGTTACTTCGAGAACATCATCAATCCAGACTTTCTATTCATCCTGGTGTGACGAAGATGTATCAAGACATGAAGAAGCTTTATTGGTAGAAGTGTATGAAGCATGATGTCTCTATCTTTGTTAGTAGGTGTGCGACTTGTCACAAGTCAAGGAAGATCATCAGAAAACCCATGGTTTGTTGCAGCCCTTGAAATTCCCAATTGGAAATGAGAATAGGTTTCCATGGATTTTATTGATGGATTGTCGTGGAGCAGGATGGTTAATGAGAGTATCTGGGTTATTGTGGATAGATTGACCAAATCAGCTCATTTCATTCCGGTCAAATCTACCCGTTCTGCTTCCAGTCTGGCTAAGATTTATATGAGGGAGATTGTTTGTCTCCATGGTGTTCTTATCAGCATTGTTTGTAATCGGGATCCTATCTTCACCAGTCAGCTTTGGAATGCTTTTCAGGAATTTTTGGGTACTCATTTGAGTCTGAGCATTGCTTACCATCCACAGACTGACGGTCAAACGGAAAGAGTGAATCAGATTCTAGAGGACCTTCTTCGTGCTTGTGTTCTTGATTATGGAGGATCCTAGGAAGATCATCTCCATCTTTTTGAATTCACCTATAACAACAGTTATCAGGCTAGCATTGAGATGTCTCCGTTTGTTGCTCTTTATGGAAGACCTTGTAGATCTCCATCTTGCTGGATTGAATCCGGTAATCGTTTGGTTCTTGGTCCTGAGATGATCTTGGAAGCAACGGAGAAGGTTGAGGAGATTATGTAACAACCCGCAGATTTAACCGGTTTTAATAACGTTATTAATTGAAATTTTATGGAATTTTAAACGATAAAATTTGAAATATAAATTTGATATTTGGAATGCGTCCAGTTAGACATAGCAACCGGTAAATTTTCGTCCGAAAATATAAAAAGTTTATTTCGTGCGTAAATTTACTTCAATTTAATCAGTTAAAAGCGATGAAAATAAAACGTTTTCAAAAGCTAAATATTTTTACATAGAAAAATTCTAAACCATCTTCTGAGCAAGCCGTCAGTTCGTCTTTTTTCCAAATTCGGACCTCTTTAGCTCCGTCGATCTTAATTTTCTGCAATTTTTATGCATTTTCCGCTAGTAGAAAGTTCAAATTTTTATAATTCAATCGTACCACTGATATCCGTATACCATTTTGATTGGCTCGTCGTGCTGATCTCTACGGTATATTCGATTGTCAAATTCGGAGTCTAGTGTGCGTTGCACTTTGCGAAACGCCTTCCGTATCAGTACCGGATCCTTGAACTTTTGTTTTCTTTGCTTTCGAAATTTTGAATCGTGACTGGCAAGCAACAAATAAATTGCTATAATTATTTTCTGAATTTATGGTTAGCCATTTATTTTATTCCTAGAGATTGAAACTGACATCGTGAAAAGGAAATGAAAATTTATTCAAACTAAACTATTCATCTCCTTTGTTCACTGTTCATGCTTTTATTATGAAAGCGCACACTTTAAACAAGACTGTGCATTCTTTTATGCGTGCTTGTAGCTTTTCATTTACTTTCCAATTTCTTTCCTCCTTATATTTTTTCCTGTGACCGTTACATCTTCTTCCCATATTCATTTCCTGACCCATCTCCCTTTTCTTTAGTTATTTTTGTCCTCCTGAAACCATCCCTTTATATTTATTATACTACTCTCCCTTTTGCCTAGACCACCATCTCCCAAAAACTCCACCCCACTCCATTGTAGCCTGTAGCTAACCTACCCGCCTTGCCATATCATCCCTCCGAGCCCACGGTTCCAACACCACTGCCGAGTAACCCAGCCCAGTTCACAAACCCAACCCCTAATCTCCACCCACTGAACCCATCACCGACTACAAATTCCACCTTCCAACTCATCGAGAACCTAGCACGCGACCCCCTTCATCTCATCCCAGAGCCGAGCCTCGTCTCTGCGTGCCATCCCATGCGTCAGCCATCTCCATCAGAGCCGCCACCCGCAACTGCCCAACCATTGTCCTCCTCCTTTCCCTCGCACCTAGCCGCAAAGCAACTCCGAGCATCGGCTGCCATCTCCTCCTTACCGCCCATGACAACCTGATCTGCTTCGAGCTCCACACCCACGTAGCCATCAACAACCGTTATCTACCTCGCTTGAAGCCATGGCCGAAGCCTACAAGCAGTTACCAATCTTTCCGCGAGCCTGACCAACCTCTCTGGCTTCCTTCCCTTCCCCTCGGGCCTTTCGCCTTCATGCCGAGCCTCCGAGCTCTCTTGCCCCTCTCCTTCCCTGTTGCTTGGTTGGGTAATCCTGTATATAAATATGTATTAGTTTATATTAGTTCTATAAAATACTTTTCGCATATATATAGATTAGTGTATCCTATAAACTACTTATAACTGTGCTTTTGCTCTTTTATATACACAAGAACATTTCCATATTTACTGACCAACGGCTTCTCTGTTTATGTATTAAAATTATATATTAGTTGATTTTAGTTTGGGTTTTGGTTTTATCTTTTCATCATTTACAGAACTTTATATATTATATTATCGAGTTTTGGGGCCGTTTTATTCATATTATAAAGGTTTATAAAAAAAAAATCGACCTATCAGCTTATATACAGATAGCCTATGCATATATATGTATTTTTTTTGTAACATGCATTCGTTTCATTTATATATGTAATGTACAAATATACTGACTTCTCAATAAATGTTTTGAGTTTGAGCAACTATAATATATAGACGTGTTATCTTAAGATATGGTTTTGAATTTAGTAATGGTTTGTAATGTAGGATCGATTTCACCCTAGAGGGGGGGTGAATAGGGTGATAGTGTAAATTATAAAAATTAATCGCGGAAGCTTATTAATTAATTTAAATTCAGAGCACAGAATAGCAGCACAGATATCACAGAATATAAATAACAGAATAAAACAGAACAACACAGAATTTACCCAGCTTCGGCAAAACCCTGCCTACGTGCTGCCCCCAAGGTTTCTACTAGAAATTAGATAGTCCCTCGCTTACACACGTAAACTCGCTATACCTGCTATTGACTAATCTAACTCTACGCTCAAAACCCTGACCACAACTCAACCACCGAGTTGCGAATTCCCAAACTACACACCGTAGTTTGTCCCCTAGTCACACGACTACAATTTACAACGGTTTAAAAGAGAATTTTAAAATTAAAATAAAAACAAACATAAAAAGCAAATAATCCTAATTTAAAACAACTAAGCCCAAAAATAAACGGCCCACTAATTAAAAAATATGTCTCCCTTTTTCTCCCTTTTATTTTATCGGCCCGGTTCTTTTTCTTTGCTTGAGTATAATGGCGACGTTCCTTTTGCAAAATTGGGGCTTTCGTTCTTGATGCCGTGCTCTTAAATTAGGGTTTTAAATTGAAGTTGCTGCCTTTGTTGGTTGATTGCAATCACTGTTTCTCTGATTTGCTTCAATTTGTTTGCGGCTTCTCCTCCTTGATCGAGTTCGATTGCTTCGGTATGTATTTTCCTCCTTTTGCTTTGCTGGTTGATTCTTGAACTCAATGCCTTATGCCGATGATGATTTTGGGTATTTATAGGATTCGAAATCCTATTTTTGCGTTCGTATTTTTGTGTTTGAATTTGTCTACTGAATCACCTCCGCCACTTGATGATGCTTGAATGTTTGAGATTTATCTGACTTTGTCAATTTCGTATTTTTGATGCTTGGTTGACACGGCTTCGATTTTGACTTGTTCAACATTGAAATTCTTGCTATCCACGGCACAGCTTTGATATTGTGGCTTGTACTTGTATACAGCTGTGTCCTTTACATGATTTCGACTTCACTGTTGCAAGTGTTGCTGTGTCATACTCGAAGTGTTTGACTTGTTCATGCTGTACTTGGATATTTGCAGTTCATTTGTACATTTGTTCACCCGCACTCTTCGTTTGTTCACCATTGGTCTCTGTTACATTCATGAGCTTGACACTGTAAAAGTTATTTATCATTTGCTTTGACACTGCTTTGGCCCATCTTTGTGCTGTTGATGTTGTCTTAGTTGTTGCCTCTGTTTGACTTCACTGTATCACTTGTTTATATTCTTGCAGTTGCTATACTTTTGACAGAAATGCTTCACTTGATTCTGTTGTATTTGTGCATTGCCTTACTGTTGCTGTGCACTTCTGTTTGCTGTCATGTTCTTGTGCTCGAGCTTGCATACTGTTTTCATTTGTTATGTTGTTTGCAACTGTGTTTCATTTGCATAGCTGAACTTCACTGTTGCACTTGAGTTTTTGCTTCTGGCCTGCATGTAGTTGTTGTTCCCAGTGTTGCTTTGTCATTGTGTACTTGATTGTCTAGTTGTGCTTAGTTCATGTGTATGCTGTACACTAAGCATTTCTTAGTTTGCATATCAACTTGTTGTAGTTGGATATCAACTTGTTGCAGTTAATGGTCTGACTTGCTTTGAGTTTTACTGCCATAAGTCGTGCATGTGTGTTTATTTGTGTCCACTGATGCTTTGAGTCTGCAACTTGATTGATGCTGTACATATTGCTGTTATGCAGTAATCGAGTTTCACTTGCATCTGTCTCATTTCAGTTGTGTCTGCATTTGTCACTGTTGCCTTGAATTTGATTTTCTGATGTTGTTTATTACTGCAATACTTGTTGCACTTTTGTGGTCTGCACTGCTTGTTTTAAGTCACTTCTAAATGGTGCATTGTCTTCTGGTCATTTGCACTTGCAGTTGGTTCATTTGCTTTGGCTTCTCTGTACATTATGCTTGGCTTTGGTTCTGCACCATGTTGTAGCAGTATTGTCTCGAGCTCGACAGTGTTGTTTTCTTGCTTTGATGCATTCACATGCTGTGGTCTTGCTGCAGTTTGGTCTCATATTCAATCTTTGATCATGTTGGCTATTTGGTCGAGTTTGCAGAAGTTGTGATAATTGCTTCATGCTGCTGGACTTGTTTTTGTACATTATTTGAATTTGCATTGATGCATTGTCTTTGCATTCCATGTTGCATGCATGAGTCTGGTTCTCGGCCTATTGCATTTGATCACTGAACTTGACTGTTTAGTTTCATGTGTACTTTTGATTTGCGCTTGAGTTGAATCCAGTTACAAAAACTCGGGTTTGACCTTGTGCTCGTGTCGTATTTTTGAATTTATTGCACCTGAGTTGAACCTGTCCGTATATTTGGGTTTGACCTTGTGCTCACCTGTCCCTGTAGCATTATCAAGTGTATATATCGGCGTGCACGGCCTTGTGGCATATACAGTAATACACTGTGTATGTCACAAGTTGTTCGTGTATGATGAATTCAAATTTAAATTATGACGAACAACCCAAATAACTGAGGCAAATCATATATTCAAAAATTATCTTCTATTTTTGAATTGCAAAAATATTTCTTTTTCAATTTTACTGCGTTAGTTTATGTTTTTGCAGATTGCTCAGATGTTGGATTCAAACTGGAATGAAGTTGAAGATAAATACGAGTGTGAGTGATATGTAGTGAGGTTATTAATGTAAACTGAATTGTGATGTAATCGTGATGTAATCAAAAATGTATATGTATAGTGAGAGCTTGAATTTGTACTATCAAAAATTGTAATAAATATTTGTTTGAATAAAATATTCGTTTGAATTCAAATTCCGTGTTATTTATTTTATTCTGCAAATATTTATTTAATCTGTGAAAAATAAAATAGTATATTATCAAATACATTTAAACGAATGTATATATGTTTATTATCATCAAACAAAAATCATATAAGCGCATATTCAACAATCTCCCCCTTTTGATGATAACAAACATATATTTAAGATTTTGAATATGTTAAATGTATTTGATCATTGATATATTCTAATTGCTCCCCCTATTTAAATGCTTCCTCTCTATACGATGCTCCCCCTACATATATGCATACAAATAAAAATATGCAAATGATCCTAGATGCAAATAGAAAATTATTTGACCTTTGCTTGATTTTATTCGACAAAATCTTAACTTTTCTCTCCCCCTTTTGTTATCAGCAAAAGAATAATAGTGTTAGAGAAAATAGAGATAAAGTAAATGATATCAATCCAACATTAAAACTCAATTGAATATAAATATTAAATTTCAATAAAAAATCAAACAAAAATTATAAATATTTTGTTAGGCGCATATTCCACTTTTAGAATGATGGAAATGATGTCATCATATAAAACCATACAGTTGTGTCTATTTGTGGTATATTATATCAGGAATTTGAATAACTACTAACCATGCATAACCGTTAGGACTTTTAAATGAGATTAGTAGTATTCCAATTTTATTTAAAAAAATGAATTCAAGTATCTTCTAACCACGCATAACCGTGAGGACTTTTAAATGGGATTAGAATCAACTTGTTTATTTTACAAATCAACTTTTGATATGCGTTCCATACATGCATAACCGCGAGGACTTTTAAATGAGCATGGAAGCACATAACAAATTCCAAGTAATTCACCCATGCATAACCGTGAGGACTTTTAAATGAGAGTGAATACTTTGGTATTTATTTATTTATTTAATTTTTTTATTTTTAAAAAAAAATGTAAAAGTGAAAAACGAACGATTCCTGTTTAAAGTACCACATATTGACAAACTATATAGAATTTTGATGAGTGATGGTTGATAGAAAAACATGATAGACATAGAGATGGTCATGGAATTTTTTACCAACAAAAATTTTTATAACTCTTGTTTACATTTCTAAAGAAATTTTCTAATTATACTTTCTCGAGTTATAATATATAATCAATATCAACACTCATCACTTTTTCAATCACTATTTTTCTTTTCGATAATCATTTGGGAGTCAGATTAGTCATAATAGTCATTTAAAATCAAATTCAAAAATAATTATGAAATTAATTTTTCAAAAATGAATAATCTGAAAATATGGTCAAAAAAAATGATTTTCTCCAGGGGGTTTTAAAAGAAATTTTTTTGCTATTTGAAAATTATTTTAAATGAAGAATATGCAGATATTTTCATTGAAAAAACGATGCAGTTACTAAGTGTCTCAAAAATCACGTTCAACTAGTAATTTTTTTATCAACTAGATTACCAGTGTAATCTGCATCTGAATTTCTTTTTCACTCAAAATTCTCATCAATTGAATTTTATTGACCAAAACATGAAGTGTGCACCAAAACTTTCAAATTCAATTTTAATAACAATTGAAATGACATTCTTTTGAATTTGAAATGAAACCGTGTAAATAATCAGAAAAACCGTGAATAAAGAGTTAGCCATATTATAATCAATTGTAATATCCAACAAAACACTATTTTTAATCCAAACTGATATATATGAAGTAACTCAAAGAATCTAGAGATTTTTATAGTGTTTTTGGCATAAGAATATAATTGGCCAACTATGTTGAATAAGTCAGAATCAAAATCATCATCTTTTCATCAATCTCAATATTGGCTGATTTAATTCAAAATACGGTGCAGATTATCACATTTAATATATCGTTTAAAACATACCATACCTGTTTTACCTTTACGATATTTTTCGTTGTTGTCCGTTGTGATTCTGTCACCTTTATACTAGGCTAAGGAACTTAGCTTTGTCGCCCGTTGTGTTTCTGGAACAGCCAAAATCCAGAGAACACTATTGTTGTTCCTTAGCCTGCCACCACACCTACATGGAAAAGGATTTATGTGACCTATTTGTTTTTATAGGTCCATGGTTGTTAGTGGCAGAAAATTTTGAAAAATAATTTTGTGTAGACCCAAAACTATTTATAATTGTTCCCTTTGGCACCCAAATTTGTTTAACTTTGAGAGATTTTATATTTGTGCCTTTTGGAACCCAAATCGGTATAGTTTTCACATGTTTGGGTCTATACCAACAATTATTGTGATCTTGTCCAAATTTTCTACAAATCGTGCACATGGATTTAGCTTGACTAATATTGCTTTCAACAATTTTTGAACTATTATATCCAAGTCCTTGTCTAACCGAATTAACAGTTTGCTTTCCTAATAGCATATTCAACGATTTTTCACTTTTTGAAAATTTATCTAAAGTTGTTGATAATTGTTGGACTTGTGATTTGAGAGATTCATTTTCGTTTAACAACTGTGTGCACTTTTTAATAGAATTCTCTCTCCTAGTATTTTCATTCTCCTTTAAAATCAGAATTTCATTTTCAAGTGTTTTTATATTGATTTCTGATTTTTTAATTTCCTTTTCAAATGTTGGACACTTATCACACTTAGGGATCCTACTTTGATAGGTTTTATCTAATTGATCAAGTTGTTTATTACATTCTATCAAAGTATCTTTTTGAGATTCAAGTTTGGCGTATTTTTCCCTAAGTCGTTCAAAACAACCGTTTACTTCATGAAAATATATAAGCAACTCAGAATGGGTAAGTTTTGATACCTCACTTGGCTCGTCATCGTCACTGTCAGTTGTATCACCTCGAAGACACAATTCTGCCTTTTCGCTTTCACTGCCAGTGCTTTGATCATTCTCGTCTATTTCATCCCAAGTGGCTGCAAAACTTTTCTTTTTCTGTTTCTTTCCATGGCTGGATTTAATTTGTGGACAATCGGGCTTGATATGGCCGGGTTTGTTGCAATTATAACAAATAAACTTTTGTTCTTCCGAGTAGTCTAGTGCTTTGGCTATTCTGCTTTTTGCTTTTTGAATTCGAGCTGAATTTCCATATTTTTGATTCCATTTTTTGAATTTCCTTATTAACAGCTCCAATTCTGCTGCTCCATCATCTTCATCGTTATCATCATCACTTTCGGTTGTTCCTTTGAGAGCTATTGATTTCTTTTGAGTGTCACCTCCTTCACGCTCTTCTTTGAATTTCATTTCTAGCTCATAAGTGGTGAGATTTCCGATGAGTTCTTCAACTTTAAGTTGTTTTAAATCTTTCGATTCTTGTTTGGCAGTTACTTTTGCTTCAAAGCTTCGTGGAAGGACTCTGAGGATTTTTCGGACTATTTCTAATTCGGTATATGTTTTTCCGAGAGCTTTTGATTTGTATACGATATTGGAGAGTCGTCCGTACATCTCTTTGACATTTTCTTCCTTCGCCATTTTGAAGTTCTCGTATTCGCTGCTTAGCATTGCAAGGCGAGATTCTTTGACTTGAGATGTTCCTTCGTGAGTCACTTCTAGTGTGTGCCATATTTCCTGTGCAGTTAGACAATGTGAGACACGATTAAATTCAAATTGATCTAATGAACAGATAATAGAATTGATAGCTCTAGCATTAGCATTTTGTAATCTATTTTCTAGATCTGTCCATTGATCTTTTGGTTTCTCTATTTCCTGATTATCTACAGTTATAGTTGGTATACTATAACCTGTCTCAACAATATTCCAAGCGTCAATGGTTTTCAGAAAAATTTGCATTCTATTTTTCCAGTAAGCATATTCACCATTGAACATTGGTGGTCTAACTATCGACTGACCTTATGCAAAAGCATTATTAAAAGAAGCCATTTTAAAAATTCAAATTTTTAAAACAAAAACCGATTTTTTTTTTGAAACACGAATTTTTAAACGAAAATTCGTTTTTGTAAAATCAAAATTTTAAAACAAAAATGGCTTTTGTTCCTAGCTCCGATACCACTTGTAGGATCGATTTCACCCTAGAGGGGGGGTGAATAGGGTGATAGTGTAAATTATAAAAATTAATCGCGGAAGCTTATTAATTAATTTAAATTCAGATCACAGAATAGCAGCACAGATATCACAGAATATAAATAACAGAATAAAACAGAACAACACAGAATTTACCCAGCTTCGGCAAAACCCTGCCTACGTGCTGCCCCCAAGGTTTCTACTAGAAATTAGATAGTCCCTCGCTTACACACGTAAACTCGCTATACCCGCTATTGACTAATCTAACTCTACGCTCAAAACCTTGACCACAACTCAACCACTGAGTTGCGAATTCCCAAACTACACACCGTAGTTTGTCCCCTAGTCACACCACTAGAATTTACAACGGTTTAAAAGAGAATTTTAAAATTAAAAGAAAAACAAACATAAAAAGCAAATAACCCTAATTTAAAACAACTAAGCCCAAAAATAAACGGCCCACTAATTAAAAAATATGTCTCCCTTTTTCTCCCTTTTATTTTATCGGCCCGGTTCTTTTTCTTTGCTTGAGTATAATGGCGACCGTTCCTTTTGCAAAATTGGGGCTTGTTCTTGATGCCGTGCTCTTAAATTAGAGTTTTAAATTGAAGTTGCTGCCTTTGTTGGTTGATTGCAATCACTGTTTCTCTGATTTGCTTCAATTTGTTTGCGGCTTCTCCTCCTTGATCGAGTTCGATTGCTTCGGTATGTATTTTCCTCCTTTTGCTTTGCTGGTTGATTCTTGAACTCAATGCCTTATGCCGATGATGATTTTGGGGATTTATAGGATTCGAAATCCTATTTTTGCGTTCGTATTTTTGTGTTTGAATTTGTCTACTGAATCACCTCCGCCACTTGATGATGCTTGAATGTTTGAGATTTATCTGACTTTGTCAATTTCGTATTTTTGATGCTTGGTTGACACGGCTTCGATTTTGACTTGTTCAACATTGAAATTCTTGCTATCCACGGCACAGCTTTGATATTGTGGCTTGTACTTGTATACAGCTGTGTCCTTTACATGATTTCGACTTCACTGTTGCAAGTGTTGCTGTGTCATACTCGAAGTGTTTGACTTGTTCATGCTGTACTTGGATATTTGCAGTTCATTTGTACATTTGTTCACCCGCACTCTTCGTTTGTTCACCATTGGTCTCTGTTACATTCATGATCTTGACACTGTAAAAGTTATTTATCATTTGCTTTGACACTGCTTTGGCCCATCTTTGTGCTGTTGATGTTGTCTTAGTTGTTGCCTCTGTTTGACTTCACTGTATCACTTGTTTATATTCTTGCAGTTGCTATACTTTTGACAGAAATGCTTCACTTGATTCTGTTGTATTTGTGCATTGCCTTACTGTTGCTGTGCACTTCTGTTTGCTGTCATGTTCTTGTGCTCGAGCTTGCATACTGTTTTCATTTGTTATGTTGTTTGCAACTGTGTTTCATTTGCATAGCTGAACTTCACTGTTGCACTTGAGTTTTTGCTTCTGGCCTGCATGTAGCTGTTGTTCCCAGTGTTGCTTTGTCGTTGTGTACTTGATTGTCTAGTTGTGCTTAGTTCATGTGTATGTTGTACACTAAGCATTTCTTAGTTTGCATATCAACTTGTTGTAGTTGGATATCAACTTGTTGCAGTTAATGGTCTGACTTGCTTTGAGTTTTACTGCCATAAGTCGTGCATGTGTGTTTATTTGTGTCCACTGATGCTTTGAGTCTGCAACTTGATTGATGCTGTACATATTGCTGTTATGCAGTAATCGAGTTTCACTTGCATCTGTCTCATTTCAGTTGTGTCTGCATTTGTCACTGTTGCCTTGAATTTGATTTTCTGATGTTGTTTATTACTGCAATACTTGTTGCACTTTTGTGGTCTGCACTGCTTGTTTTAAGTCACTTCTAAATGGTGCATTGTCTTCTGGTCATTTGCACTTGCAGTTGGTTCATTTGCTTTGGCTTCTCTGTACATTATGCTTGGCTTTGGTTCTGCACCATGTTGTAGCAGTATTGTCTCGAGCTCGACAGTGTTGTTTTCTTGCTTTGATGCATTCACATGCTGTGGTCTTGCTGCAGTTTGGTCTCATATTCAACCTTTGATCATGTTGGCTATTTGGTTGAGTTTGCAGAAGTTGTGATAATTGCTTCAGCTGCTGGACTTGTTTTTGTACATTATTTGAATTTGCATTGATGCTTTGTCTTTGCATTCCATGTTGCATGCATGAGTCTGGTTCTCGGCCTATTGCATTTGATCACTGAACTTGACTGTTTAGTTTCATGTGTACTTTTGATTTGCGCTTGAGTTGAATCCAGTTACAAAAACTCGGGTTTGACCTTGTGCTCGTGTCGTATTTTTGAATTTATTGCACCTGAGTTGAACCTGTCCGTATATTTGGGTTTGACCTTGTGCTCACCTGTCCCTGTAGCATTATCAAGTGTATATATCGGCGTGCACGGCCTTGTGGCATATACAGTAATACACTGTGTATGTCACAAGTTGTTCGTGTATGATGAATTCAAATTTAAATTATGACGAACAACCCAAATAACTGAGGCAAATCATATATTCAAAAATTATCTTCTATTTTTGAATTGCAAAAATATTTCTTTTTCAATTTTACTGCGTTAGTTTATATTTTTGCAGATTGCTCAGATGCTGGATTCAAACTGGAATGAAGTTGAAGATAAATACGAGTGTGAGTGATATGTAGTGAGGTTATTAATGTAAACTGAATTGTGATGTAATCGTGATGTAATCAAAAATGTATATGTATAGTGAGAGCTTGAATTTGTACTATCAAAAATTGTAATAAATATTTGTTTGAATAAAATATTCGTTTGAATTCAAATTCCGTGTTATTTATTTTATTCTGCAAATATTTATTTAATCTGTGAAAAATAAAATAGTATATTATCAAATACATTTAAACGAATGTATATATGTTTATTATCATCAAACAAAAATCATATAAGCGCATAGTCAACATGTAATATATTATATATACATATTTTATATGATGGATTCGAATATTGGTTTGGGGTATATATCTATATTATGTTTTCTCTACAGTATAAATATGTATATATTTGTTATAAGACTGATTTGCATACGTTGTTTACAGGATGGGTTTTACATATGTTTGTTTATAAATATGTTTTATATACGTTGTGTTTATAGCCTAGTTCTTACATAATTTGTTTTGCATTGGTCCTGAAAGAATTATACAACACAAGGATGTAGAAACTAGAGTACAGTATTATATTTTAAAGTATTATATCTATATATAATTTATACTTATAAGTTAGTTTATATGTATGTCTTGTATTAAAGTAAGCTATGGGTTAAAAGTCTGGACTATATTTTTCTATTGTTATATACATTTTTTTATATTTATTTCAAATATATAATGTATATACGTTGATTTATATGTGTGTTTTAGTTCAAAACTATGGCTTTTTGAAAACGTATGTATATATAATTTTAATGAGCTTCAAAATTTACTTTGGTTAAGAAAATAAAATATTAGAATAATATATATTTTGTTCGGTCTACATCAAGCAATTTTTGATCTATTGTCATCAATTTCTGTTTATCAACCTTGTCCGTCCAATTCGTGCCAATTCAGCTTTGATTTGGAATCCGCGCTTGGAATCGCAACTCACTCTATCGTCAAATTTCTCTAGCCTCGAAAGGTGAGCAATCACTCACGATTAATGTTCTTTTATTTATTAAATATGATTTCAATTGAAACGACAATTGAAATATGCTGCTGTTAGTTATGTACACTGTTATATATGCTATTACCTGTATCTGTTCACCTATGACATCTGACACCATTATCTGTTAATTACTATGCGATGATAATACAGTTTGATTGATAAATTGATTGATTGATTGTTGTTTATATTGGATGTTAAATTGTAATGTATAAAGTGATAAATATTATGCAATTGAATTTGACGTAGGATAGTTAAAATTTTGAATCGACATATGTGTTGAATTTGATTAGTTAATTTGAATAATATGACCCCTTTTAAATTGTTAAGTTAATTGACACTTTAAATTGTTAAGTTAATTGACACGTAGAATTTGATAAATTACACTTTGAACCTTTGAACGTATATTGGCTAAATTGTTGTAATATAAAAATTTGAAATTTGAATCGAATGACAAGTGAAAAAACCGTAATGTAATAATCTTTAACCTACATGAAATGATAGTGTAGATTCTAGGAATAATTATATTAACTCGCACAAATAACAATGCGAATTAATACGATTATTTCGGGATTATTCGAATTAATTATTGGATTGTTATTGATTGTGTTATTGCTTGTTTATTTACTTTGACACCATCCCTGTTATCACACTGCAAGTTCCCTTTACTATGCTTTGATTTGTGAATTGAATTGGAATCGGGTTGAAATGATAAATACCCAAAATGAACTTGACTTAGGATAGTGAATTAAATAAACCGATTGGTCAATAATTTGATTTGAAATAAAATAAAGATTTTATTTGAATAATAAGGTTTTGAAATAAAATTTGGAACGTAAATTTTGATAAAAAGGAAAATGTTAATATTGAAATCTGAAACAAAATATTAATGTAATAACTGATGAAAGAACGTTGTTTTGAATTTTATTATTTAACAATGAAATTTGGAATTATTCATTGAATTAAGTTTGAAATGATTTAATAATTAAGTTTGAATTTATAATTAAGTTGAAATTATTTAATAATAATATAAGATTGAATTATTTGATAATTGAATAAAATTTGAATTCTTTGATAAGAGAAATTGAAGTTTTGAATAAGTGAATTTGAACTTGGTTAGTAAATGAAATTTGGTTTCTTTATTAGTTAAGTTTTGGAAAATTTAAGTAAGATGATAAGTTAAATTGAACTTCTTGAATATATGAAATTTAGTTCTTGAATAATTGAGTTTGAAAAGTGTAACCGAGTAAGTAAATAAATGAAATCGAATTTCTTTAACAAGAAATATAATGTGATTAATGTAAGACTTGTAATTTTGGAAATTTGATTTGATGAATCTAATTTAGTTAAATTTGAAGTTTTGATATAATGAAGATGAACGTAAGTAATTGATTTAATGAATTGGAAATTAAGTAAAATTGTTTTGAATGATAAAGTAACTTAACGAATATTGAATGGAATCGATAAATGAATTTGAAATTGATTGAGTGTTAAATTAATTTATTTAAATGATTTCGAAATAAAATTCATATATGAATTTGAATCAATAATTGAATTATTTAAATAAAAGTTGAAATTGAATTATAAGATTTTGAAATGGTAATTTGAAAGTTTTGAAACGTAAACTTTGGAAATTGATTTAGAAAGACAAACGAAATGTTGATTTACGAATTGAAATTGAAATTGAATTGATTTGGTTTTTTTGAAATTACTAAAATGACCAATCGGTGTAATAATTACGAAAGTTATTAAAGAGACCGGAATCGGTTATGGATATACTCTCTATCTAAACCGAAAACCACTTTAATAACTATACGCGGAGTGATGATTCAGAATGAAGTGGTTGGAATGATGTACGTAATGACCGAAGAAAGAGAACGATAATGGATAGCCTTGACACTTGTGTCAAATTGGAAATGACTAAAATCAGGAGCCGTGCCGGGCCAAATGGGGTTAGCCACCTCGAGCGAACACACTTCTTCGTAACTACTACTCATTACTTGTTATTGATCGGTGCACCCTCGGAAATTTCAGGAGTGTTGTTTCGCGGTGTTGCGATCGCTGCGGCGATGTGTTCTCACCAGTCCGGATCAGGCAAACGGTAGTTTCACTACCTTGGGTATTGCCTCATGTGCCTTGTCATACTTGTATCCCTATATACGCGACCACTACGAATTTGTTCTGTGTTATACCTATGGAGTACTCCCTGATATCCCACCAGTTTACGGTGGAGTTTACAGTGCTGTATGGACTATAACGCTTATATAAAATGTGTTAAGGAGGATAATGGTAACGCCTTAACACTATTTTGATATTTATATTACTGATAGACATTATCTATTTAGCATACACTACTACATAGTAGATAGTTTAACGGATCCTTAAAGGATGGTTATTCCAACATCCTTTAAGTTACTTGTATTTCAATTGCTATTTCACTTGAGTTGGATTTATTGATATTAGAATATTAATCCTGACTCGAGTGTTTTGTGTTTTGCTTTACGCTCGGGTCAGACTGAGTGTACTAGTATTCGAGGCTCACCTTTCGAGTTGGAGCTTTGCTTGAAAATCCAGCCATCTATTCTGCTTTCAGTGTTCGATGATTCCAGTGATGTATTCTGATTTGTACCTGATGTATCGTATTGCTCTTCTGTTGTAAACTCTGATGTACCTTATATATTTATATAGTAGCTTCATGAACTACTATCTCTTTTACTTCTGCTGCATATTATTACTCTGTGTCTGTGATTCTGTATTATTTATTTACTGTATATCTCAGTTTTGCCAAATTTAAATTAACAATTCGGTATTTTGAATTATTCAAGTCTGACATGTGCGGATGCGAATAATCCAAAATAGCGGGTCGTTACAGTTGGTATCAGAGCTTTTGGTAGCTCTAGGCAGAACTCAGCATATAGGGTAAATGAATTTACAGAATCACTCTCATTCGAGTTTCAATTTTCCTTTTAACTCATGAATTTTGGAACGTTCCCTCGGTTCCGAAATTCATTCTTGTCCCTCACTATTCGTCTTCTTTCAACTCTGGAGCATCCCATAACTCCACTTCAAATGATCCTTATAATGAGTCGGCGGTCTCGCCAATCTTTGAACGATTTGTAAATGGGTAAAACTCCTTTACAATGGACATCGATTTACCGGAGATTTCTGTACCCTCGGTTTACGATGCTATCTATCTCCGGCTGTACTTGAAATTCTATTTCTTGAGATTGAATGTAGATTTGCCCTGAAATGCTGCATCGATCCAATTCTTGAAGTTACGGTCGACCCGGTTAAGGTTAACCGTGAATTAAATAAGCTTATCCATCTTCCAATTCTGTTAATTGAATTATCTTATCTTCTGTTTCGAACTTATTATCGAATCAAAAATTCTCTTTGATTTGATTTCCATCAAATTTGGATCTCTATCCTTACTTTGAAATCCATTATCGTATCATTGAGCGAGAAGTGTATTTGTAAATTAATGTTAAAAATGTTTTATATATATTGTGTTGTATGAGTTGTTGATGTTGGTTTGGGTTTTCGATCGACTCGTCTGATCAACGCTATCGATAGGATTTCCAAAACACTTTAACAGAGCAAACTGGCATAATATCGTTTTTAAAATTGGTAAATGAAATTTTTGAATGATTATATTATATATAAGTATAAATTTTTCTGAAATTAAATGTTAATGAACCTGTTGTCCGAAATGATAATATCTTCATTTATTGTATTATAAACCATTGACTATTGCATAATATAAATAAATGAATTTATTAAACTTGGATAATTTGATTTGGAATTTAAAATGAATTTAAAACAAGAATTTAGGAATTTAATTTCCGATAGATTTCAAACCTTGTATTTAAAGGTATATTATTTAAAGAATTTTCGAATAGAAATCATTTGAAAGAAATTCTAGACGTTTAAATCAGTGCTCTATCTCTCTCAACAACAACAACGGAGGAGGAGGAAAAGAGAGAGATATCTCTCTCAACAACAACAACGGAGGAGGAGGAAAAGAGAGAGATCTTTGCTATGGTTTGTTTTGAAAATAAATTGATTTGAATTTCTTAAAGTATGATTTGATTTGTAGTATATATTGATGTATGGTTTAAAAATTTGATTTGATATAATATATATTTATTTGTCTCAAAATAACTTTGAAGTTACTCGAAAATTTAATTCTTAAATTTATGTTAAAGGATAATTTAAATTATAAAATGAAATCGAAATTTTAAATAAAAGAATAAGCCTGAATAATTAAATTAGAAAATTTTACTAGTGTAATACTCAATTGCATTATATATAACTTACTTAAATTTTCAAAAGTTAATTATGTAATTGAATATTATACAATATAAATGTTATCAAAGGAAGTTTTAAATAAAATTTGAGTAGTTATAATAAATGTAAATATACTTAATATATATGTAATAGGATATTAAGTAGAATAAATAAAGAAGAATTAATTTGTCGAATAAAGCATGATTATAATAAATGACTATTCAAATTTATGATATTTGAAATTGTTAATTTAAGATAAATTGGATAATATACAATATAAATTGTCTTTATAAATAAAATGTGAGTGCGTATAATAAATGTTATTCACTTAAATTTTAATTATAAAATGTTTATGGAGATAAATAGAATAACAAGTTAAATAATAGGTTATATTAATAGAAGAAAATTTGTTTTGAAAGTTAATAAATTGAATTAAATCAACTTAAGGGGATATCTTGAATTAATTGGATTTAAGTTGAATTTCATTTGAAAGGAATCTTTTGTACCTAACATTAATAAATGAAAAATCAAATCAATTTAATGAAAATCTCGAATTTAAAAAAAAAACAAAAAAACAAAATTGTTGAATATAATTTATTTAAATTGAAATTTATATGGTTTAAATTAATTGTTTATAATGTAATTCAAGTCTATTTTCTTTTGTTTGTTTCTACCCTCCTACCTCCTTCCTTTTCGGGGACGAAAAGTTTTGAGTGGGGGAGAGTGTAACAACCCGCAGATTTAACCGGTTTTAATAACGTTATTAATTGAAATTTTATGGAATTTTAAACGATAAAATTTGAAATATAAATTTGATATTTGGAATGCGTCCAGTTAGACATAGCAACCGGTAAATTTTCGTCCGAAAATATGAAAGTTTATTTCGTGCGTAAATTTACTTCAATTTAATCAGTTAAAAGCAATGAAAATAAAACGTTTTCAAGAGCTAAATATTTTTACGTAGAAAAATTCTAAAGCATCTTCTGAGCAAGCCGTCAGTTCGTCTTTTTTCCAAATTCGGGCCTCTTTAGCTCCGTCGATCTTAATTTTCTGCAATTTTTATGCATTTTCCGCTAGTAGAAAATTCAAATTTTTATAATTCAATCGTACCACTGATATCCGTATACCATTTTGATCGGCTCGTCGTGCTGATCTCTACGGTATATTCGATTGTCAAATTCGGAGTCTAGTGTGCGTTGCATTTTGCGAAACGCCTTCCGTATCGGTACCGGATCCTTGAACTTTTGTTTTCTTTGCTTTCGAAACTTTGAATCGTGACTGGCAAGCAACAAATAAATTGCTATAATTATTTTCTGAATTTATGGTTAGCCATTTATTTTATTCCCAGAGATTGAAACTGACATCGTGAAAAGGAAAAGAAAATTTATTCAAACTAAACTATTCATCTCCTCTGTTCACTGTTCATGCTTTTATTATGAAAGCGCAAACTTTAAACAAGACTGTGCATTCTTTTATGCGTGCTTGTAGCTTTTCATTTACTTTCCAATTGCTTTCCTCCTTATATTTTTTCCTGTGACCGTTACATCTTCTTTCCGTATTCATTTCCTGACCCATCTCCCTTTTCTTTAGTTATTTTTGTCCTCCTGAAACCATCCCTTTATATTTATTATACTACTCTCCCTTTTGCCTAGACCACCATCTCCCAAAAACTCCACCCCACTCCATTGTAGCCTGTAGCTAACCTACCCGCCTTGCCATATCATCCCTCCGAGCCCACGGTTCCAACACCACTACCGAGTAACCCAGCCCAGTTCACAAACCCAACCCCTAATCTCCACCTACTGAACCCATCACCGACTACAAATTCCACCTTCCAACTCGCCGAGAACCTAGCACGCGACCCCTTTCATCTCATCCCAGAGCCGAGCCTCGTCTCTGCGTGCCATCCCATGCGTCGGCCATCTCCATTAGAGCCGCCGCCCGCAACTGCCCAACCATTGTCCTCCTCCTTTCCCTCGCACCTAGCCGCAAAGCAACTCCGAGCATCGGCCTCCATCTCCTCCTTACCGCCCATGACAACCTGATCTGCTTCGAGCTCCACACCCACGTAGCCATCAACAACCGTCATCTACCTCGCTTGAAGCCATGGCCGAAGCCTACAAGCAGTTACCAATCTTTCCGCGAGCCTGACCAACCTCTCTGGCTTCCTTCCCTTCCCCTCGGGCCTTTCGCCTATATGCCGAGCCTCCGAGCTCTCTTGCCTCTCTCCTTCTCTGTTGCTTGGTTGGGTAATCCTGTATATAAATATGTATTAGTTTATATTAGTTCTATAAAATACTTTTCGCATATATATAGATTAGTGTATCGTATAAACTACTTATAACTGTGCTTTTGCTCTTTTATATACACAAGAACATTTCCATATTTACTGACCAACGGCTTCTCTGTTTATGTATTGTAATTATATATTAGTTGATTTTAGTTTGGATTTTGGTTTTATCTTTTCATCATTTACAGAACTTTATATATTATATTATCGAGTTTTGGGGCCGTTTTATTCATATTATAAAGGTTTATAAAAAAAATTCGACCTATCAGCTTATATACGGATAGCCTATGCATATATATGTATTTTTTTTGTAACATGCATTCGTTTCATTTATATATGTAATGTACAAATATACTGACTTCTCAATAAATGTTTTGAGTTTGAGCAACTATAATATATAGACGTGTTATCTTAAGATATGGTTTTGAATTTAGTAATGGTTTGTAATATATTATATATACATATTTTATATGATGGATTCGAATATTGGTTTGGGGTATATATCTATATTATGTTTTCTCTACAGTATAAATATGTATATATTTGTTATAAGACTGATTTGCATACGTTGTTTACAGGATGGGTTTTTACATATGTTTGTTTATAAATATGTTTTATATACGTTGTGTTTATAGCCTAGTTCTTACATAATTTGTTTTGCATTGGTCCTGAAAGAATTATACAACAAAAGGATGTAGATACTAGAGTACAGTATTATATTTTAAAGTATTATATCTATATATAATTTATACTTATAAGTTAGTTTATATGTATGTCTTGTATTAAAGTAAGCTATGGGTTAAAAGTCTCGACTATATTTTTCTATTGTTATATACATTTTTTTATATTTATTTCAAATATATAATGTGTATACGTTGATTTATATGTGTGTTTTAGTTCAAAACTATGGCTTTTTGAAAACGTATGTATATATAATTTTAATGAGCTTCAAAATTTACTTTGGTTAAGAAAATAAAATATTAGAATAATATATATTTTGTTCGGTCTACATCAAGCAATTTTTGATCTATTGCCATCAATTTCTGTTTATCAGCCTTGTCCGTCCAATTCGTGCCAATTCAGCTTTGATTTGGAATCCGCGCTTGGAATCGCAACTCACTCTATCGTCAAATTTCTCTAGCCTCGAAAGGTGAGCTATCACTCACGATTAATGTTCTTTTATTTATTAAATATGATTTCAATTGAAACGACAATTGAAATATGCTGTTGTTAGTTATGTACACTGTTATATATGCTATTACCTGTATCTGTTCACCTATGACATCTGACACCATTATCTGTTAATTACTATGCGATGATAATACAGTTTGATTGATAAATTGATTGATTGATTGATTGTTGTTTATATTGGATGTTAAATTGTAATGTATAAAGTGATAAATATTATGCAATTGAATTTGACGTAGGATAGTTAAAATTTTGAATCGACATATGTGTTGAATTTGATTAGTTAATTTGAATAATATGACCCCTTTTAAATTGTTAAGTTAATTGACACTTTAAATTGTTAAGTTAATTGACACGTAGAATTTGTGTAACGACCCGTATTTTTAGCTATTTTAATTAGAAAATTTAAGGTGATTATTGAAGGAAAATGATTATTAATGTAATTTGTTCAATAATTTAATATTTGAAATTATTTGAATAATTGGATAACGGGTTTAGTATGATTAAAAATGATTTGTAAAATTCTATTTTATCATATTAAAGTTAGAATGATGTTGTAGAACTTTTAAAATCGAATTAAAAGTAAATTTGTGAAAATTGAATATTTTAATATTTAATTGACGAGTTAAAATAGCCATTTTTCAAACAGTCTCGGATTTCGACGAAACTTGTTTCATCGGATCCGTAATAGTAAATTATGGTAGGATTTCAATTTTCGTAGCAATTGGACTTGTCGTTTGGCCGTGCGAGCTTGAAACGCGTAGAAATTTAATTTCGAATTTAATTAAAATAATCGACTTCGAAAAGCTATCTTCCAGATATGATCGAATTAGGCCTTGAAACTAGTTCCATTGCGTCCGGAATGGGGGTAAAACCTTATAAACGCCTGGCGGCACGTCTCGATTCGAGTTCGGATGATTTTGGACCTACCTATATAAATACGCACGCAAACCGAGACAGTTTTATTATTATTTTAATTCAGAAACCCTAATTCTAAATCATGGCCGCCACCTATTCCATGGCCAGAAATTGCCGATTTTCTTTCCTTAATATCTCTCAATCCGTTTGACGAAATCGAAAAATTCCAAAAGAAAAAGTGTAAATCTCGACGAGCTCTTCAAATCCATACGGTTGATGTATGCTAATTTTTCATGGATTCGTCCCGATCTGACTTGGAAGTGTGTACGTATTTTCTTGGATTGCGTGCAAACAACGGCGAATGACGGGATGAAACTTGGCGCGTAGGTGGCTCTGGTGAAGGGCTTCGTGGTGGCGCTAGCTGATCGTTCTGGAAGTCGACGAGGTGGTCATGAAAATTGCTTGAAGATCGGCGGCTAATGGGTTTGCATACGTGAATTTCACGTTGGGGAAGAAGCGCCGGAATCATGGAGATGAGGGCTGCGCTGCAGTGCAGATCCGAAAGTGTTTGGAGCTCATTAAAATTTTATGTTAAATCGAACGTCGTTCGATTTGATTTAAAATCGTAAAATCAAGGTGAGTGATTTATAACGCTCACAACGTACTGAATATCTTTATGCTAGTTAAATTTGACATTATGCATAGTTATGATTTTTATTTGTTGTTGTTTGATAAAATTTAATTATCATATTGATTGTCATTTGAATTCACCATTAAAAAAATTAAATTGACAGTTAAATTTAAATTAAAATTGAATTGCGATTAAATTACCTGACATTGATAAATATGAAATTGCCGTGAATTGTATTGCCTATTGGATGATGTATTTCGATGGATGTTATTGGTTGATATTTAAATGTTTGGATGTTTATTTGTTTATATATATCCTGCTATGCATACATATGACACTGTGATTGATTTAAATGATATATTCATCCCTGACATTTAATTGTAATAACTAATCACTTGGCCATAGGTTAGAAAATTATATACGGACACCGAGTTGGATAAATTAAATGATTTTAAAAGTTGTTTTGAAATTATTTAAATGAATTGATTTTAAGAATAAAATCCAATTTATGGAAATTGAATTAGTTTGAATTGGAGCTCGAAATGTTAGAATTTAAACTTGGTAAACGAAATTATTAAATAAAATCGAAGTTTAGATTTAAATTGAAAATTGAAATACGGTGTAAATTTTTGAAAGTTGATTTGTTTTAAAAGATTGGACTTTTAATCGAACTCTGAATATTTCTAAGAAAATTGATATGAAATGATATTTCAAGTTTGAGTTTGGAATTGAAAATTTATTTGAAATTTAGATTTAAATTAATTTGGAATTGAATTGAAATTTAAAGAAATTTGTGTATTGAAATCGAAATTTACGTGGAACAGAAATTTATTCAAGTTGAAATTGGAATAAATCGATTAAATCGAAATGGAATTTGGATTTGATTTGGATAGGAAATTTGGGAAGTTGACCGGTTTGACTTTGGAATTATTTATCAAATAATTTTTGATTTTTTCCAAACTATTTTATATATAAACCATTTTATATTCAAATTATTTTCGATTAAACTATTTAAATATTTTCTATTAAACTATTTTGAATTATTTAACTATTTTAAACTATTTAAACTATTTTCTTAAATTCAAACTGGTTAAAGAGACGGAAATGTTTATATTTAAACCTTTGGTTTAAATACGAACTAGGTTAAAGTAGAGATTATAACCTAAATTGAATTCGAATCAAATTTTGAAGTGAAATTGATTTATCGGACAAAATTGATAATTTTGAATATATGATGATTTTGAAATGGATTTGATTTTAAAGCGAATATGATATTTTGTTATCAATCATGAATCAATTTGAAATATGAAAGAGCCATCAGTGTAATAATACGTAGTTATTAAAGAGACCGGGATCGGATATGGACATACTCTCTGTCGATACCCAAAACCACTTTAATAACTATTATATGCGGAGTGTTGATCCAGAATGAAGTGGATGGTTTGGTGAACGCGTTGACTGAAGAAAGAGAACGATATTGGATGACCCCTGACATGACTAAAACAGGAGCCGCGCCGGGCCATTGAGGTTCGCCACCTCTAGCGGACACACTTCTTCGATACCATATCTACTACATTTGTGATTTGATTTGGGTGCACCCCTTGATTTGGGAGTGTTGTTTCGCGGTGTTGAGGTAGTAGCTGCTATGCTCAACATCAGTCTGGATCACGCAACTACTAGTATCCTAATTGGTATCGCCTCATATACCTTGTCATACTGATTATCCTATTCGCGACCACTACGTTTTGGTTTGTACCTTGAGTATATGGATTGCCCTCTGGTGACTTTCGGTTTTGGGGAAACTACGGTCTTGTATATGCTTTTGGGAATATAAAATGTGTTAAGGGGGATTATGGTAACGCCTTAACGCTATTTTGATACTTTATATTACTGATAGACATTATCTACTTAGCGTACATTACTACCTAGTAGATAGTTTAACGGATCCTTGAAAGGTGGAAAATCCTGTAACATCTCTTAAGTTATTGCACGCACGTTGACACTGGATATGAGATGTCAAACCCCGTAAACATCTCTGACGCCGTCACACTCATATTTATTTACGATTGATTTAACTTTCATATGGATATTTTAGTCCTGACTCGAGTGTTTTGTCTTTTCATTACGCTAGGGTCAGTCCTGAGTTTTCAGATTTTTGAAGATCTATTCTGGAGGACGAAGACGAAGATTTGGTATACTATTACTATTATTATCTGTGCATCATGTTGTCTGCTGCATTATTTATTTGTTCTGTTGTATATGTATAACTCTGATAAATGTTGTATAAATAATTGTCTAAGTATAGTAAACAGCTTCATGAACTGTTTATTTGACTATTATATTTTATCGTTCCGCTGCGAGATTCTGCGTTGTTTCATTTCCTTTATTTCTTTTCTTTTCTTAATTACCCTAATAACCATCTGCTTTTTTTAATGGTTTGGAACCGGCATGTGTATTTGATCGTCGGTTTAAACTGTCCAAAAAGGCGGGTCGTTACAGTTGGTATCAGAGCTTTGGTTTAGCGATAAACCTTGGCTCTAGTGGGGAATAACTCATTGAAATAGAGGTAAACTATATGAATGAGTTGAGTGTATATGAGAGAGCGTACTTGTTATTTGATATAAAATGGTTTTATATTGTGTTAATTTGTTCCGTTGAGTATTTATGAATTCTGGTCGATACTTGGGACGCCAAGGCGTTGATAGGAATTTCTAAACACTCGAATAGGACAAACCAACACAATATCATTTTGGAATATATTTTATATAAAAGAATTATTTGAATATTTATTCATTTTGATTGAATTGATTGTTAGGAGATGATAATATTAGATTATTATCGTTATTGTTTGATCAGTCAATATTTACAACAATTGATTAAATAACAATGGATTTAGGAAAATGAAATCTTGTAAACACAATTGATAATGAATATAAATTTAACTTGGATTTGGGAATTTAAATTCCGGTGTTTGAGATTGACTTACAAGAATTTGAAAAATATAATATGAGCATTATATGATAGTATAATTGAGTTGAAATTGTTTTCGAAGGATTTTTTTTTATGATAAGTGTTATATTCCCTTCTCTTGACGCTAGAAAATGATTTCGATGATGTGTGCACGCATCATTGGCGTTTATTTTCGAGAGTCCGAGTGGGGGAGACCACTTAATAGCTTGTCTAAACCTTGTTTTGACTCAAATTTTATTTTGTTTTGCATTCTCTATAGTATGATTTGATATATAAATTATATAAGTATATATTATTTCAAACCTTGATTTGAAATGAAACCGGGATTGGAATTCTTAAGTTCTTTAATAATTAATGATTTTTTTTATGATTGAAATGAATTTAGACTTGAATCATTAAGGAACTTCTGAATTGTGAAATGAGAAATGAACCTAAGAGCTAAGTGAAAATATCAATTGAAGTAGAAATCCTTAGAATTAGGAAATTATGAACTTAAAATAAAATTGAAACTGTAAAACTCGCATAGTATTAAATTTCATTCCATAGCTTAGATATAACTTACCAAAATACTTAAGAAGTTCAAAAATGTTATATGAATTGTTAATTGGATAATATACAAGTATAGGTTTGAATAATTAAATATGCATTTAATTAATGGTTTGCAAATATAAATAAAATTGTTAGTAAATAATTGGAATTTAAATTAACATTTAAAGGTGATTCACAATTATGTTAATATAAAATGAAAATACTATATGTGAATGTAAATGTGAAATTAAATTATAGTGAAATTTAAGTAATGACTTAAGAATTGATAAATTGAAAATTCAACTTTAAATGAAAAGAAGTTGTATGTTGTTTAACTACATTCTATCTGCATAACTATAACTTACCAAATACTTAAAGGGTTTAAAATGCTAATAAGGATAAGTAGAGAAATAATATACCAGTGTGAGAGTGAAAAATAAAATGTAAAGATCTATTGATAGTTGTAAATATAAAAGAAATTTAAGCTGTAAAATGAATGATACATGTATAAGTGAATGAATAAAATTTAAACTTAATGAAATATAAAATTGGTAAATGGAAACTAATTAAATTTGAATATAACTAAATGTCAATAAACTTGGAAGTGTATGAAATTAAAATTGACTTGTAAATGTATAATTGATTTAGTGTAGATTTTGGATGGATGTTAATGTTTGATATGCATTGGTTGTTAGATGGATGATAATTGATTAAGTAGAATTCATTAGTGTTAATGGAATTGAATAAACGGAATAAAATTTTAAATAATTAAATTCAAATTGGGAGCAAATTGACTTGAATTAAAAATGTGAATGAAACAAACTTGAATAAATCGGAAACAAATTGAATGTAAACCTATTACATGGATGAATAAGAAAATAGATGACTTTGTGTTTATGATTGTTCTTTAGAAAATTTGAAGTTTTGATGTTTTGTACTTTGAAATAATAAAAGCAAATTTTTGGAGAAAAAAAAAATCCAACATTGTCCAATATATGCTGAAACGAAAACAACCATAACTTTTAAATGGCTGAACGGAATTCAACGATTTTGGACTTTTCGGAAAGCATAGAAACTATAGCACAACTTTTGTTTAGATAACTTGAGAAAATTCCTTCGTCTGCTTGGTTAAAAACTTGAATGTTACTCGCTGTCCTGTATAAAAATAAGTAAAATCAGTAGTATACACCATTAATATTTTCACCATATCTTTTGACTGGTTTATCGGATTTTGATGATCTTGCACTTTCTGGAAATCTAAGAACTTAATATAAAACTTTTGTTTTAAGTGTTTTGTGTTTTGATATCGTTTAGAAGGTCGAAAACGTGGGTGAACGTCGCTGACCTGCGCAATTCATTGCCCAGGCTGAGGCGTATCCTCTAAGTAAAACGGCCGTAACTTTTGAATGTATGGTCCGAATTCGATGATTTTGGACATTCCGGAAAGCTTGAAATGAATACAACAACTTTTTTTTAGATTCTGTTGCCAAATTTTATAGTTTAGGTGACCTAAAACTGAGATTTGTTTGCTGTCCTGAAATTGGAATCTCAGTTTTGAAGCTAAATAGGTTATATATATGTTGTGTAGGCTAAATATATCGATCTATCTTTATATGCATGGTTCTAACTTAGTTATTGAGCATTTTAATAGGTAGCAAAGGGGTTGCGCTTCGTTGTAGAGCTCGCTTCTGTGCTAAATACAAAATGTAAGTAAACTGCTAATAAATGCTAAATAAAAGGTACGCTTATGGTTTTATATGGTATTGGTGATATATATATATATATGTTGTTTCCCCAGATATGGGATGCCTCATCATTGAGATGAGATGTATATTTGATATATATTGGTTATATTTGTGTTATATATTGAATTGTAAAAATTTTCGAACGAGCCGCGCAAAGGAGACCCTGCCGAAATTTTCCGTGAATCCGGGTGTTAGAAAATTTTTCAAGTTTTTAAATTTTATAACTTGTTTTGATAACTAACTTTTAAATTTAGAAAGCCGTACGGAGTAACATTGTGGAAGCGTAGTTATGACTTTATAAATGGAATTTCATTGTTTTATAAGTTGGTAACTTTGAATAAAATATATCTAATGTTGAATTCTATACTTAGTTCCTTTTCCCTTCTTTTCCTTTTCGGGGACGAAAAGTTTTGAGTGGGGGAGAGTGTAACGACCCGTATTTTTTGCTATTTTAATTAGAAAATTTAAGGTGATTATTGAAGAAAAATGATTATTAATGTAATTTGTTGAATAATTTAATATTTGAAATTATTTGAATAATTGGATAACGGGTTTAATATGATTAAAAATGATTTGTAAAATTCTATTTTATCATATTAAAGTTAGAATGATGTTGTAGAACTTTTGAAATCGAATTAAAAGTAAATTTGTGAAAATTGAATATTTTAATATTTAATTGACGAGTTAAAATAGCCATTTTTCAAACAGTCTCGGATTTCGACGAAACTTGTTTCATCGGATCCGTAATAGTAAATTATGGTAGGATTTCAATTTTCGTAGCAATTGGACTTGTCGTTTGGCCGTGCGAGCTTGAAACGCGTAGAAATTTAATTTCGAATTTAATTAAAATAATCGACTTCGAAAAGCTATCTTCCAGATATGATCGAATTAGGCCTTGAAACTAGTTCCATTGCGTCCGGAATGGGGTAAAACCTTATAAACGCCTGACGGCACGTCTCGAATGGAGTTCGGATGATTTTGGACCT
Source organism: Allium cepa (assembly GCA_030765085.1). Lineage (NCBI taxonomy): Eukaryota > Viridiplantae > Streptophyta > Magnoliopsida > Asparagales > Amaryllidaceae > Allium > Allium cepa. Next base: position 104,632,720 of record CM060942.1, on the reverse strand, counting down.
ACCTATATAAATACGCACGCAAACCGAGACAGTTTTATTATTATTTTAATGCAGAAACCCTAATTCTAAATCATGGCCGCCACCTATTCCATGGCCAGAAATTGCCGATCTTCTTTCCTTAATATCTCTCAATCCGTTCGACGAAATCGAAAAATTCCAAAAGCAATAGTGTAAATCTCGACGAGCTCTTCAAATCCATACAGTTGATGTATGCTAATTTTTCATGAATTCGTCCAGATCTGACTTGGAAGTGTGTACGTATTTTCTTGGATTGCGTGCAAACGACGGCGAATGACGGGATGAATCTTGGCACGTAGGTGGCTCTGGTGAAGGGCTTCGTGGTGGCGCTAGCTGATCGTTCTGGAAGTCGACGAGGTGGTCATGAAAATTGCTTGAAGATCGGCGGCTAATGGGTTTGCATACGTGAATTTCATGTTGGGGAAGAAGCGCCGGAATCATGGAGATGAGAGCTGCGCTGCAGTGCAGATCCGAAAGTGTTTGGAGCTCATTAAAATTTTATGTTAAATCGAACGTCGTTCGATTTGATTTAAAATCGTAAAATCAAGGTGAGTGTTTTATAACGCTCACAACGTACTGAATATCTTTATGCTAGTTAAATTTGACATTATGCATAGTTATGATTTTTATTTGTTGTTATTTGATAAAATTTAATTATCATATTGATTGTCATTTGAATTCACCGTTAAAAAAAATTAAATTGACAGTTAAATTTAAATTAAAATTGAATTGCGATTAAATTACCTGACATTGATAAATATGAAATTGCCGTGAATTGTATTGCCTATTGGATGATGTATTTCGATGGATGTTATTGGTTGATATTTAAATGTTTGGATGTTTATTTGTTTATATATATCCTGTTATGCATACATATGACACTGTGATTGATTTAAATGATATATTCATCCCTGACATTTAATTGTAATAACTAATCACTTGGCCATAGGTTAGAAAATTATATACGGACACCGAGTTGGATAAATTAAATGATTTTAAAAGTTGTTTTGAAATTATTTAAATGAATTGATTTTAAGAATAAAATCCAATTTATGGAAATTGAATTATTTTGATTTGGAGCTCGAAATGTTAGAATTTAAACTTGGTAAACGAAATTATTAAATAAAATCGAAGTTTAGATTTAAATTGAAAATTGAAATACGGTGTAAATTTTTGAAAGTTGATTTGTTTTAAAAGATTGGACTTTTAATCGAACTCTGAATATTTCTAAGAAAATTGATATGAAATGATATTTCAAGTTTGAGTTTGGAATTGAAAATTTATTTGAAATTTCGATTTAAATTAATTTGGAATTGAATTGAAATTTAAAGAAATTTGTGTATTGAAATCGAAATTTACGTGGAATAGAAATTTATTCAAGTTGAAATTGGAATAAATCGATTAAATCGAAATGGAATTTGGATTTGATTTGGATAGGAAATTTGGGAAGTTGACCGGTTTGACTTTGGAATTATTTATCAAATAATTTTTGATTTTTTCCAAACTATTTTATATATAAACCATTTTATATTCAAATTATTTTCGATTAAACTATTTAAATATTTTCTATTAAACTATTTTGAATTATTTAACTATTTTAAACTATTTAAACTATTTTCTTAAATTCAAACTGGTTAAAGAGACGGAAATGTTTATATTTAAACCTTTGGTTTAAATACGAACTAGGTTAAAGTAGAGATTATAACCTAAATTGAATTCGAATCAAATTTTGAAGTGAAATTGATTTATCGGACAAAATTGATAATTTTGAATATATGATGATTTTGAAATGGATTTGATTTTAAAGCGAATATGATATTTTGTTATCAATCATGAATCAATTTGAAATATAAAAGAGCCATCAGTGTAATAATACGTAGTTATTAAAGAGACCGGGATCGGATATGGACATACTCTCTGTCGATACCGAAAACCACTTTAATAACTATTATACGCGGAGTGTTGATCCAGAATGAAGTGGATGGTTTGGTGAACGCGTTGACTGAAGAAAGAGAACGATATTGGATGACCCCTGACATGACTAAAACAGGAACGCGCCGGGCCATTGAGGTTCGCCACCTCTAGCGGACACACTTCTTCGATACCATATCTATTACATTTGTGATTTGATTTGGGTGCACCCCTTGATTTGGGAGTGTTGTTTCGCGGTGTTGAGGTAGTAGCTGCTATGCTCAACATCAGTCCGGATCACGCAACTACTAGTATCCTAGTTGGTATCGCCTCATGTACCTTGTCATACTGATTATCCTATTCGCGACCACTACGTTTTGGTTTGTACCTTGAGTATATGGATTGCCCTCTGGTGACTTCCGGTTTTGGGGAAACTACGGTCTTGTATATGCTTTTGGGAATATAAAATGTGTTAAGGGGGATTATGGTAACGCCTTAACGCTATTTTGATACTTTATATTAGTGATAGACATTATCTACTTAGCATACATTACTACCTAGTAGATAGTTTAACGGATCCTTGAAAGGTGGAAAATCCCGTAACATCTCTTAAGTTATTGCACGCACGTTGACACTGGATATGAGATGTCAAACCTCGTAAACATCTCTGACGCCGTCACACTCATATTTATTTACGATTGATTTAACTTTCATATGGATATTTTAGTCCTGACTCGAGTGTTTTGTCTTTTCATTACGCTAGGGTCAGTCCTGAGTTTTCAGATTTTTGAAGATCTATTCTGGAGGACGAAGACGAAGATTTGGTATACTATTACTATTATTATCTGTGCATCATGTTGTCTGCTGCATTATTTATTTGTTCTGTTGTATATGTATAACTCTGATAAATGTTGTATAAATAATTGTCTAAGTATAGTAAACAGCTTCATGAACTGTTTATTTGACTATTATATTTTATCGTTCCGCTGCGAGATTCTGTGTTGTTTCATTTCCTTTATTTCTTTTCTTTTCTTAATTACCCCAATAACCATCTGCTTTTTTTTAATGGTTTGGAACCGGCATGTGTATTTGATCGTCGGTTTAAACTGTCCAAAAAGGCGGGTCGTTACAATTTGATAAATTACACTTTGAACCTTTGAACGTATATTGGCTAAATTGTTGTAATATAAAAATTTGAAATTTGAATCGAATGACAAGTGAAAAAACCGTAATGTAATAATCTTTAATCTACATGAAATGATAGTGTAGATTCTAGAAATAATTATATTAACTCGCACAAATAACAATGCGAATTAATACGATTTTTTCGGGATTATTCGAATTAATTATTGGATTGTTATTGATTGTGTTATTGCTTGTTTATTTACTTTGACACCATCCCTGTTATCACACTGCAAGTTCCCTTTACTATGCTTTGATTTGTGAATTGAATTGGAATCGGGTTGAAATGATAAATACCCAAAATGAACTTGACTTAGGATAGTGAATTAAAAAAACCGATTGGTCAATAATTTGATTTGAAATAAAATAAAGATTTTATTTGAATAATAAGGTTTTGAAATAAAATTTGGAACGTAAATTTTGATAAAAAGGAAAATGTTAATATTGAAATCTGAAACAATGTAATAACTGATGAAAGAACGTTGTTTTGAATTTAATTATTTAACAATTAAATTTGGAATTAATCATTGAATTAAGTTTGAAATGATTTAATAATTAAGTTTGAATTTATAATTAAGTTGAAATTATTTAATAATTGAATAAGATTGAATTATTTGATAATTGAATAAATTTGAATTCTTTGATAAGAGAAATTGAACTTTTGAATAAGTGAATTTGAACTTCGTTAGTAAATGAAATTTGGTTTCTTTATTAGTTAAGTTTTGGAAAATTTAAGTAAGATGATAAGTTAAATTGAACTTCTTGAATATATGAAATTTAGTTCTTGAGTAATTGAGTTTGAAAAGTGTAACCGAGTAAGTAAATAAATGAAATCGAATTTCTTTAACAAGAAATATAATGTGATTAATGTAAGACTTGTAATTTTGGAAATTTGATTTGACGAATCTAATTTAGTTAAATTTGAAGTTTTGATATAATGAAGATGAACGTAAGTAATTGATTTAATGAATTGGGAATTAAGTAAAATTGTTTTGAATGATAAAGTAACTTAACGAATATTGAATGGAATCGATAAATGAATTTGAAATTGATTGAGTGTTAAATTAATTTATTTAAATGATTTCGAAATAAAATTCATATATGAATTTGAATCAATAATTGAATTATTTAAATAAAAGTTGAAATTGAATTATAAGGTTTTGAAATGGTAATTTGGAAGTTTTGAAACGTAAACTTTGGAAATTGATTTAGAAAGACAAACGAAATGTTGATTTACGAATTGAAATTGAAATTGAATTGATTTGGTTTTTTTAAAATTACTAAAATGACCAATCGGTGTAATAATTACGAAATTTATTAAAGAGACCGGAATCGGTTATGGATATACTCTCTATCTAAACCGAAAACACTTTAATAACTATACGCGGAGTGATGATCCAGAATGAAGTGGTTGGAATGATGTACGTAATGACTGAAGAAAGAGAACGATAATGGATAGCCTTGACACTTGTGTCAAATTGGAAATGACTAAAATCAGGAGTCGTGCCGGGCCAAATGGGGTTAGCCACCTCGAGCGAAAACACTTCTTCGTAACTACTACTCATTACTTGTTATTGATCGGTGCACCCTCGGAAATTTCAGGAGTGTTGTTTCGCGGTGTTGCGATCGCTGCGGCGATGTGTTCTCACCAGTCCGGATCAGGCAAACGGTAGTTTCACTACCTTGGGTGTTGCCTCATGTGCCTTGTCATACTTGTATCCCTATATACGCGACCACTACGAATTTGTTTTGTGTTATACCTATGGAGTACTCCCTGATATCCCACCAGTTTACGGTGGAGTTTACAGTGCTGTATAGACTATAACGCTTATATAAAATGTGTTAAGGGGGATAATGGTAACGCCTTAACACTATTTTGATATTTATATTACTGATAGACATTATCTATTTAGCATACACTACTACATAGTAGATAGTTTAACGGATCCTTAAAGGATGGTTATTCCAACATCCTTTAAGTTACTTGTATTTCAATTGCTATTTCACTTGAGTTGGATTTATTGATATTAGAATATTAATCCTGACTCGAGTGTTTTGTGTTTTGCTTTACGCTCGGGTCAGACTGAGTGTACTAGTATTCGAGGCTCACCTTTCGAGTTGGAGCTTTGCTTGAAGATCCAGCCATCTATTCTGCTTTCAGTGTTCGATGATTCCAGTGATGTATCTGATTTGTACCTGATGTATCGTATTGCTCTTCTGTTGTAAACTCTGATGTACCTTATATATTTATATAGTAGCTTCATGAACTACTATCTCTTTTACTTCCGCTGCATATTATTACTCTGTGTCTATGATTCTGTGATTATTTATTTACTGTATATCTCAGTTTTGCCAAATTTAAATTAACAATTCGGTATTTTGAATTATTCAAGTCCGACATGTGCGGATGCGAATAATCCAAAATAGCGGGTCGTTACAGATTAAGAGGAAGTTCAGGATTTGCCCAGGATAGGCAGAAGAAGTATGTTGATCGTCATAGGAGGAGTTTGGAGTTTGCTGTTGGTGATTTGGTTTTCCTTAAGGTCTCTCCCTTAAGGAATGTGATTCGGTTTGGTCGTAGAGGGAAGCTTACTCCTAGGTTCATCGGCCCTTTCCTCATTGTGGAAAGAGTTGGTTCTCTAGCTTATCGTTTGGATTTGCCTGAGAAATTTGCTGGAGTACATAATGTATTCCATGTTTCGCATCTTCGTCAATATCTGCATGATCCATCTCTTATTGTCCAGCCCTTTGCTATGATAGTTTGGATATTGAGCCTAATCTGACTATTGAGAGGAAGCCACTTCGTATTGTCGATCGAGGTACGAAGCAGCTAAGAAGGAAGTCAGTCAACTTGGTTAAAGTGCAGTGGAGTACAAATGATCGGGATTGTACCTGGGAGACGGAGGAGAGCATGCGTGCTTCGAATTTGGAATTGTTTGTTTCGGGTACTTTTTCTTTGCTATCATATTTTTTTTCTTCTTTTGTTACTTTTCGAGGATGAAAAGTTTTGAGTGGGGGAGAGTGTAACAACCCAAAATTTTGTAAATATTTTAAATTTAATTTATTGGAAAACTTTGATGTTTAATTATTTAAAATTTTGAAATTTTGAAATTATCTAATATAATTTTGAAGTTTGTTTATAAATTATTGTCCCAAATACAATAAAATAATCAATTTCTGAAATTTTATATTTTGGTCAAACTTTGACTTTTATTTGAAATTTGAAAATTTAAAATTTAAAATTCTAATCCTTTTATTTGAAGGTGGATATAATTCTAATATCCGTTATGTTTTTTGTTTCATTAAATTTTGATTTATACTTTTTAAATTGGATAAAATACAGCGTTTTACACGCAATTAAATTCTATATTTTATTCTATATAAACAAACTCCAAAATTATATTTGAAAATTCCAAAATTTTAAATAACTAAACATCAAAGTTTTCAAATAAAATAAATTTAAAATATTTACAAAATTTTGGGTTGTTACAACATATGGAGCTCCATTCAATTACTTGTTACTGGATTTTAATGCATTCGCTGTGACTAGTTCGCTACATATGCTTCAGATCAAATATCTTGAACTTGAAGAAATTATTTTTATAGAGAATTATTTTCTATATGAAAACATATTTGAATGGAAATCACATTTCTCATTCAACATTGAGTATCTTTTAGTATTTCATACAATTCTTGTTACCAATGTCTCTTTATGAAGCAAAAGTGACCATTCATTCTCTGCATTCCAACTGTGCCTAAGTTATAGCCACTCTTATGAATTCTTATCCCTTTCTAAATGGTCGAATCATTCAAAAGAAAACTTTTACTATAAGATCATAACGAATTGTTTATAAAAGTATATTTGACTGTGCTTAACGTTTAAGGATATCAAATAAGTTGCATCTCATGCAAACTGATCGCACTGTTATTTCGATGATAAAATTGCTAGGAACAACTTTTAGTTCTTAGTCTAGTGCTACATGTAATAACAAGATCTTATTGTAATTAATTGTATTAAATACATAATCTCGTATTATGATTGACTTGCACACTTCGAATGAACTAATTTCATCGAAGTTTTCATGACTGTTAACCATATAACATTTATGCATGATTGAATATGGATCAAATATCTATCTTCTTGTATTTCTTTGGAGTTCGAAACTCATTGAAGACAATGCACAGTATTGTACAAATAATTAGTTAAGTGGCCAAGGTAGGAATGTTTTAGTGGTTGTATAAATTGGCTCATGCATGGGACTTGAAATTGACAACATGCCAAAAGATTTTTTTGGTAAGTTTATTTATATTTCTATGTATATCCTAATTAAGTTCATTTATATATTTTAGCTTATATATATATATATATTCTATCAATTATATTAGTTGCACAAATTTATTGATGTAGATTATTTTAACTTTACATAACATATGTTAGAAAGGTTAAATATTATCATTTCATTTTTCTGATATGGCTCATATTAGTTTTTTATGCTTCTTGAAATCGTAAGAAAAACAGAAAAATCTTTTGGTTTCTCTAGTGGATATTAGGACTCCATGCCTTTGGATTCTGACCTTGAGAAAAGCTCAACAAATCATAGGCCCGCATGCGATGGGTAACACCTTACTAGTTAAATCACATGTTACTCTTAACCCATGGTCTTTGTCCTATCTCATTTTGAACTTGAAGAAGCTCAATAAATCAAGAGAGATTATTTACTCGTACCTACCATTTTGTGACGGCCTAATGTATAATGCACGTACCTTGAAGAAAGCTCACCAAATACATGTGTGTATTTTACCTTATCTAACCATTACATTAATAGTGCTACACATGACATCTCTAGCTTGAGAAAAGCTCAATAACTAAAGTGTAAGTAAGTAATATATTAATATATAAATGGTAGATGACAATATATGTTAAAGATTCATAATCTCTAATATATATTTTGAGTGATATAGACTAAGGGAACAATGCATTTCTTACAAAATGTTCTTGTGATTTAAGTGTCAGCAGGACACATCTAAAATCATGATATATATATATACACACAATATGTGATTTTCACTTCAAGGGCTTATTTGTGCAGGGTAATAAGTTTTAAGGACACAACTCCTGAAAAATTATTTTTAAGGACATTTTACAGGAAAATGATAAAATAATTTATCGTTTTAAGTTATACAGAAATAATGATAAAAGGGTTTATCATTTTCCTGTATAACTTAAAAAGATAAATGAATTTATCATTATGCAGTAAATTGTCCTTAAGACTAATTATTCAGAAGTGATGTCCTTAAATTTTTTTTACCCTGCAATTAGAAGCCCTTCAATCTAATATCCACTATACAATACGTATGTACTTGCTCCTATGATCTAAATTGGGTATATTTCAGTTCCACGTTTCTAATGTTATACAATTGTGGTTATATAAGTTTTAATTTTGATTATAACTATTATAATCAGTTGACTTATATCAGCATAAATATATTTAATACTTAAATCTTATTTATTAACTAATTAAATCTAATTTAATATATTTGATTAACTAATTAATTCAAAGTTATTTTATTTAGATTTTTATTTTTTATTTTACTTAGCTTAAAAAAACTAAGATAATTCATCAACTATAACTGTAACAACCTGGAACTTTATCGATTTAATTTATGAATATTTAACTTAATTCAAATATTCAGTTAATGTTTTTATTAATTAAGTAACCCCTCCTTTTTATCCATAATTGATAACGAAAACTTATTTTTAAAATTTAGTTTACATAAATAAATAATTAGATGGAAAACTGGAAATATGGCCGAAAGATAATTTTCAGATTTTTTAGCTTTTTGATTGCCTAACAAGTTATTAAAAGTGTAATATGTTGATTTTGTTAAAACAATATTTTAAAAGGTTAACACACTTTACACTTTGAATGTAGTATTGTTAATAAGTTTTAAAGGTAAATATTATTTAAAATTCAAAATAAAAGGATGAAATGACATAAAGCGAAGCTTAAGTGTTAAGTACGGGTGTAAGTACATGGAAATATCCTTTTATCCAATGGACATGGAAATATCCTTTTATCCAATGAAAGTGAATTACTGAGAAATGGAAATGTCTAGGAATAGGAACCTAGGAAAATGGAAATTGAGGAATCATGTTATTTTTTTGGGATTTTGGTTAATGGGTTTGTAGTATTGGGCCTTGGAGCATTTATTTCCTTTTTCTTTTCTACTTTTTTTGTTGCTTTATAGGTAAATAAGCCCAATAAGATATAATCACTTTCTAACTATATCACAGCTTTATTTACTTTACAACATTGTAAAATTTTCTAGAATTTAATAAATTTAAATATTCAAACACTTAACGTTAAATAACTTTCAAATTAATAAATTTTACAATTCTTAAATCAAATAATTATTCTCAACCTATTTAATTTTTTCACCAAAAATTATATATATATATTTTTAAAACTACAATATTCGAAAATAAATCCAAATTACCTATATTTAAATTCAAATTATCCATTTTTGACTGATGAAATATTAATTAGTAATTATCTTTGAAAATGGAGTTGTTACAATATATCTCATAGTGTATAGGCAAAATATAATATCACATATGAAACAAAAGAGATAGTAATATTAATGCAAACAAATTATCTTCGGAGTACAACATCTATGGAGTTATACATCAATAGTAGAGTTTTTACAATGGAATCAAACTCAACAACTATGTTAAATACAATAGTAAATCGAAATAGGCAAGCACAAACATTGTAACGACCCATATTTTTAACTATTTTAAATTATAGAATTTGATATGATTATTGAATGAAAATGGTTAATAATTGGTGAATTATTTATTAAAGGTGATGATTTATTGGAAATTAAATTGTTTAAATTTACTATTTTAATTATTAAAATAATGGAATTTTGAATTTTTTGTGAATGAAAATGGTATCAAAAATGTGATTTCAATTTTATTTAAACATGAATGAAGACCGTTTACATTTAAAATTGAATTTAAAAGTGAATAATAGGAATTTGAAATTTTATATTTTAATTAACGAGTGAAAATAGTCACTGTGACCACTATCTCGAGTTTCTACGAAACCAGCTTCATCGGATCCGTAATAATGAATTATTATAGGATTTCAAGTTTCTAGCGATCGGACTAGTTGTTTAGTCGTGCGAGCTTGAAACGCGTAGAAATTTATTTCAAAATTTAATTAGAATAATTCGACTTAAAAAGCTATCTTCTACATACGATCGAATTAGGCCTCGAAACTAGTTCCATTGTATTTGGAATTGGGGTAAAACATTAAAAATGTTATGTGGCATGCTTCGTTTGGAGCTCGAGAATTTGGGACGTTGTAAGCTAGATGTTTTGTAATAAAATAATATATATTTCTATTTTTCCAACTCATCCAGGCCACATCCCTTATCTTTTAGCTTTTTGATTGCCTAACAAGTTATTAAAAGTGTAATATGTTGATTTTGTTAAAACAATATTTTAAAAGGTTAACGCACTTTACACTTTGAATGTAGTATTGTTAATAAGTTTTAAAGGTAAATATTATTTAAAATTCAAAATAAAAGGATGAAATGACATAAAGCGAAGCTTAAGTGTTAAGTACGGGTGTAAGTACATGGAAATATCCTTTTATCCAATGGACATGGATTTAGTACATGAAAAACACCTATTATCCAACATTCATGAACTTGCTTAGTACATAGGATGGCTTGATGTGAATTTTGAGTTGAAAAGTATATTTTAATTTCCATTAGTTCTTCTAAATTCCCTTGTACTTATATCCACCTTTTCGCATTTTTTTTCATTCCACCTTTCATTCTCAAAATCCATTCTTTCCCAAACTCAAAAATGGTGGATTTTCTCAAGAATTAATTTTATAAAGCTTAATGATTTGGATTAGCATTTTTAAAGCATGAAAACAAATGTGAGAATCACTAACCGTTGAGTATACATTTTGGAAAAATATAGGTGGCATTGTTAGATCTAGTAATTGGGTTGAAATGGATGTGAATGTTTTGGTTACAGATTGTTTTAGATAGGATATTAATGCTTATGTGATTATTTCCAAATGAAGATCTTACTGTAATGAGGAAGATATGCCTGCATATGCCAAACACAATTACAGGATCTTCTCTCCTTCGCTGTTCTTGTTTTAACACGAATACACAAAGCCTTTTCAACTATAAAAATCAAAATCTCTCAAACTAGAAAAAAATATCCCAAACAATCTACTGGAAAGCTGTCCGTTATAGGCAATTGTGATTTTCAAAAATAACCGCAGGCGTTTCATCGTTCGTTGGGGCCGCGATTGTTCAATGTCAGTAAACAATGTAAAATGTCAAAATTTTATTAAGCATAAAAGAGCAAGTGGGTTATACAAGCTTCCTCTTCGGTGGTCGGAGGTGATGTGGAGAGGTCAAACTAGGGTTTGATAGCTTTTGCCGGAGTTCGGTTTTTGGTGTCGTAGCGGTGATTGGGTACTGCGGAGTGGCTGAAGTGGTTGCTCGAAGGCAGGGCCGTGTATTGGGGTTCGATTGGTGGCGGCGGCGGAGGTTGCAGGTAGGTGAGGCGATGGAGTGAGTTTGATTTGTTGGTAGGGTTGAAAACCTGGAGCTCGACATTTGACATGGCCATGGGGTCGAACGGAGCACGGGGGTGCCATGGGAGAAGGTGAGGATTCGGATGAGTCGACCATGTAGAGGGAGGTGTGTTGACGGTGGTGGCGGGTGGCGCGACATTCGTTTGCACGTTAGTGTGTGCCAGGTTTGTAAGCATGGAAGTGGAGCTCTGTGTGATGAAGAAGATGCTTGGGCAGACTAGTTTATGGGTTTGGGCCGAATGGGCGTACAGGGTGTGTGTTAGGAAAATAAAAAGGGTTCTGATTTAATTAGTTTTAATTAGCTAAAGCTGAACTTTATAAATTCATACATCTCTCTTTTGGAACACGTTTGATACGCAGTTGCCGACGTTAGATTCATATTAACTTATATAGCACACTCATGAAATCACTTAACTCATATGTTATAGTGTGATTTAATTGCAAATAATACTGGCAATGTTTAATTAAGTCGTTTAGTAATTAAAATTAATCTCTGACGTCCTGTTAGCGGTATAAAACACCGTTCTGCTATGTTTAAGTTGAATATATAATTTGGACATCTAATTAGCAGAAATATCACCGTTCTGCTATGATGTGAAGTTCGACATTTATTTATGTGCCAGTAATTTATATTAAGTTTTTATCCATTGATGTATAGTTGTGGATTTTATTTACATATCTGTTGTTTATGTAAATATTGTATTGGGATTTGAATGTTGTTATGAAATATAATGGTAACTTGTTAAGTACCATTGAAATCTGAGCCTCTTCCGAAATGGAACAAGTATTTGATTTGAAATCAATTTGAGTTTTATAACAATTTAAAGGAATTGTTGGATTTATTAATAAGTTTAATTGTTAATTTTATCAACAATGTTTAACCCCTATTTAAATACCAAGTTGATTCAACTAAAAAGGTTTCAAATTAATTGATATCTGAATTAACAATGCTTTATGTTAATTATTATTTAATTAACAAATGTTTAAGTAATTATTATTGTCTAATTAATAATTATTGAAGTTAATTATTATTTTAAATTAATAATGATTAAGCTAATTATCATTTTAGTTAATGATTTTCTTAAGTAATTAACATTTTAATTAATGATGTTTAGAAGTTATTTAATTATTAAGGATAAGGATATTTAAGTTAATTAATTATTTATTTACAAGGTTTAGCTTAATTAATTACTTTATAAAAAGTATTTAATTTGAGTAATTAATCTAATGACAATGTTTTGAGTTAACTAATTAATTGAATTATTAATGGTCATTAAGTTAATTTGATTAACCTAAGAATTTGCTTTAAAATAATGATATGGTTTTATAAAAGGGGTTTAAAAACTATTAAGTTTGTTTTCTAAAAAGGGAGTTCTACTTTGTATAAAGAACTAAGTAATAAAGTTGCATTTGAAAAGAGAATCTTGGATTTTGAAAAGAAAAATTGAATTTATGAAGTTTTGATTGAATCATTTGTTTTAATCAAGTTGGGAATCAAATAAATAATTAGTCCTTCTTAATTTTGGTGGTAGGGATGTAATTTCCTACTTAACACTGAAGGACTAGTTGTTTGGAGGTTTATAATTAACTGTGTTTCAAAGACTTATGATTTGATCTATTTAAAATTAATTCGAAATAACAAATCTTTCTTAGCTGGTTTATGAATATACTTATACCAGTGAGGTAAGTATATGAATTATTTTGGGTAGATAATCAAAGAGGTTTAATTAATAAGAGATTAATTAAATGATGCTTGGTGATTTCCATGGGAAATTAGACCTATGTTTGATTGCATGTTTATTTGATAGTTAAATAACCGACTATCAAATGTAGACCAAAATGTAATTCCGGAAATATTTAGGAGAAACACGTGAGTTATAAGGCACAGTCATCTTCGATGATGCTGTACTGTGTGTATAAATCGTGCTTCGTTCTCCTAGGACAAGTGATAAGGAAATCCATCCATTAACAGTTAGGAGGTGATCTCCGCTCTTGTTTTTTGTCCAATTATTTCCAAAAGAACCGGGGTTGAGTTTATCTGAAACCGTCAAATGTTGGTTCGAAGAGACTGGGATCGTATAAGTATGAATTATCCAAAAATCACTTCGTACCAACTTAAGCTTTTGAATTGAAGACATCTTGAAGATGATTGAAGTAGATGCTCTTTGAAGTGCAAGGGCTACTTGCTACTTATCCTAAGGTTGATTTAAAATGTACGTAATAGAAGTAGGGCCTTTGATTTCGTCAAGACCTAGAACGAACTTGTATATATAAATATTGGCATTACATTCTGCCTAGAGGGAAATGTTAGCATTCAAAGTAGGATTGCTATATAAAAATGTAATCATAACCTCAAGCCTCACACCCAGTAAACGACTAAAGGTGGAATGCGCAGTAGGGCTAAGTGGGTCGCTCCCATTAGGGTATGATCATCGTCTTATCTAGAGTCAATATCTATTTATGCTTCGAGGCCCATTATGGATGTTTGACCACAACCAAGGGGTGATCATATTCGGGGCTATCCATTAAAGGGTAGGGCCAGCCTTGAGCAGTAGAGGTGCAACATGTTGTAGCCTCCCGTACATTTTGTCCAGAGGTGTACAAATTTAGTGGGTAGACCCTTACCATTTCATAGTTGGAATCTATTTTCAAATATGAGCCTTTGGACTTGATTGTATACCTATTATGCTGGAATTTAATTTAACAATTTTGGCTATGATTATTATGTTTTTTTATCCTAGACATTATTATAATATCACTGCATTTTCTATAGAAAATGTTTTAGGTATCGTCGGGTAAAAATCGATCTGTATTTATGTGCGTCCTGGTCTTACGAGATACATTTGACTTTAAAGGGTTTTACAAGTTAAATAAATAAAATTCCTTATGATTTGAGTTCTCGCGCTGGTTTTACCAGACTAATCCAGGCATTGTTTTTCTTACAATGCTCGGGTCAGACCTGTACATATTCCCAGGTTAGTTTTGGGTGCTTTGGAGCTCAAGAGACGAGCTAGATGTACAAGACAGATCTCTCATATATTCCTTTTTATTTCTGCTTCATTGTCTGTTGTATTTATCAGCATTTATAAGGACAAGTTGTTATAACCATCCAGGTTAATCATAGGTTAGTACTCTGATTGTGTATATAAAACTTTTCTCTTGTGTAAAGATCATTTTATATTATAGATTATTCTATTATGTTGTGAGATTATGCTCTTTCTTTTCCTTTTCTTTTCCCTAATTAACTGTCTTTCCGGCACTCGAATGCTCGACACGTGAATGTCATGGATGTATTAGTGTCGACTTTCGAAAGTCGAAAGGGTGGGTCGTTACTATAACATTTATAGTTAATTATTTACACACAAATTTATGTATATAACTTATTAATTAACCTTTAATTAATTTATTTAACAAAATCTTTTTATTTAATTAAATAATTTTAAATAATTTCAAAATCGTAATATTATCTTAAACAAGTTTTAGATGATTCTCAACTATAATAATTATAGTTATATATATACCATATATTTTTATATATGTTAACCAATTAAAAATTAATTAATCAAAAATAATTAAATACTATATTAAAAAATTCAACATTTAATTTTAAATTTTCAAAACAATTTTGAAAAATTCAAAATTTTAATTTTGTAACCTTTATAAAATATGTTCTAATTTTTTAACTTAATTTTTAATTTAAAATATGTCTTTAATTTTCAAAATGAATTTGAAAATTAGACCAATGCCAAAATAATTTGGGCCTTTATATTGGTGATAATCTTCGGGATCATTCTTCGGGCTAGGTCAGTAGCCAAGTAGGTAGAGTACTTGCTTACCCAAACCCAACCTTAGGTGATACATTTCTAAATATCCTACTAAATGCGTAAGCTTAATCAGGTTAGCCATAATATTGCTAATTTAGACCGCATAGACCACTGAGCTCTGATACCAGTGTTGGTCCAACCCAAATGCTTTTGGGGTGACCCAAATAGGTACCTTATAAGCAAGTTTTACAAGCAGCCTTTCGACTAGCACAACCATCTTAGGATATTTAGGGGCAAGAGGCAATGCTTCGTCATAGATCACAATGTGAGAACCCCATATCATGTTGGTGTAGGTAAAACTTGGGGCATCCAATGTACCAAGTGAATGCCTCGACCATCCTCGCTCTTATACCATTGAAGGAATGGGGCCAGTAAAAAGAGGTAAAATAAGTAGATTTCATTTTTTTCTATTTTTGGATCTATTGGGCATATGAAGCATAAATGGTTTATTTGATCCAATCTAATATGTTTTAAATAAAACTATATTTTATTTGATTTCAAAAAATAAGTAGTTTTAATTTAATATAAATTAAATATATTATAATGAGCATATTAAATGCACTCATATCTATATCTAGTGCAAGTACAACATATAACGGTGTACATGGTCAATGTGTACTTTTATAGATGTTGGAATTTACATAGCAATAGACAAATTCGTGCTTTAAATACGCCAATTTTGTCCATAGTTATATTCTACAAACATAATAATAATAATATG
The DNA here is from genome assembly GCA_030765085.1 of Allium cepa. NCBI lineage: Eukaryota > Viridiplantae > Streptophyta > Magnoliopsida > Asparagales > Amaryllidaceae > Allium > Allium cepa. The sequence continues at coordinate 104,616,434 of CM060942.1, read as the reverse complement.
TACATATACATAGTTTACAAAAACCTATATGTAAAATGTTATAAAGTATTTTTAACTAATTGGCAATAGCATACTTATATTTAAAATATAAAATTTAAGGAGTTTAAGTAGCCACTTAAGAAGAGGAAAAGGTAGAAGACTTTTCTCCTTCTTTTACGCATTTATTCAATATCATTTCAAATCAATATTTAAACACTTAAACCTTTATACATATAAAAAAATTATTATGAGAAGTTTTATAAGTTTTAAAATTTTAAATTATCATTTTGAAGTCAGTTTTGACTTAGGAAGGATTAAATTTTTAGATTTATGATTTTAGACAAAAGTCCTTTAAAATTTGAATTAAAATAACATACACACACATATATATGTAATAATTATATATATGTATATATGTGTGTGTGTATGTATACACACACACACACACACATGTATGAAAAATGTAATGATCCTCTTTTTCGACCCTTAGAAGTGGACACTAATACATCCATAGTACTCACGTGCAGAACAACCAAGTGTCGGAAAGATATATGGTTGGAGGAAAGAAGAAGAAAGAAGATAAGAAGAAACTAATCAACACATAATCTCACAATGCAACGAAGAATCTACAATATAACAATAATTTTTACAAAAAAAACATTTGCATACATACATCCATAAGAGTACTAGCATATCATCTATCTGGACAGTTATAACACCCGTCCTTATAATTTTTGGTAAATACAACAAAACTTTGCAGCGGAATAAAAAGAAATACGTAGATATGCCTTGTTCTCCAGCTCATCCCCTCAGTTCCAATGCTTCCAAAGCTAATCTGGAAAATATGCTCAATCTGACCGGAGCATTAAAAGAAAACAACACACGAATCAATCCGGTAAAACCAGCGTGAGAAACTTAAATCACAAGGAATTTTATTTTAACTTATAAAACCTTTTAAAAACAAAGGCTCTCAAAAGACCACACCGTATATAAACACGGATGGGTTTTTACATAACGGTAAACAAAATATTTCTATAAGAAATCCAATGATATTATAATAATGTATAGGATTGAAAATAAATGTACAAAATAGCTAAAATGCTTGCATCTCAAATTTCAACATAGTTGGACACAACTGAATCTGTACGACGCTTATTAGAGAGTGGATTTCATATAATGACATGATAAGGGACTACCTTTCGAGTGGTACACCTCTAGATAAATTGTACCGAGGTCGAACCTATCGACCTCTTCCAACACATGACCGATCCACCTCTTACTGGATAGTACCAAATATGTCATCACCCAGGTTGCTTTCCAACCATTCCCTTGAGAGCACTCATGCATAATCAAATCCATAATAGCAATCTAGAAGGTGATGATCATGCTCTAATTGGAGCGACCGAAATAAAAATCCCACTTAGAATGCTAACGCCGCCTCCCAAGCAGCAATGCAATGCCTTCAATCATCCATACAAGTTTTCCAAGTTATAAACAAACTGATACTACTTCTACTACATCCATTTTGGAATCACCCTCAGGATTAGTAGCAAGTAGCCTTTGCATTTCAAGGATCTTTATCTTCGATCCATCATCTTCAAGATGTCTTCAATTCGAACAATTAAGTTGGATCAAATGGTTTTCGAATATTTTATACTTATCCGATTCCAGTCTCTTCGAAACTACATTCGATAGTTTTCGTAAAATTCAACCCGATTCATTTAGAAATAAACAGACAATACATAGGAGCGAAAATCACCCCTTCGTCGTTTAAGTAGACAGATCTCCTTTTCCTTTGTCCTAGGAGAACATAAAGAGATTTATACGTACAGTACAACATCATCAAGGATGACTGTGCCCTATAACTCTCCTAGGTATTTCCAGAGTTATATTTTGGTCCATATTTGATAGTCGGTTATTTATTTGTCAAATAAACAAACAGTCTAATCTAGATTTAATTCCATATGTGATCCACTAAGCTTTTATTTACAAATCTTTTATTTATTAGATCACTTTAGAATTATTGAATCAAAATCCTTCACAGAGGATCTTTACAAATCTCTTATACTTCTTCAATACTTGGAAAACACTTAAATACTTATCTCAAGGTATAAGAATACTTACAAACATTATGCTTTCAATACCTAGAAAAAATATCGATATACTTATATCATCGGTATAAGTATATGTACAAAACTTAATGAAGATTTCCTCGTTCCAAATTCATAATAAACTCCCTTATAAAACTCAATACGATTTATAGCTTCTTTACAAAATATCATCTATAATTCTCTTTTTAATAAATCTTTTTCATGAAGTATAACCCATTTTATAAAACAATTCATTCTCTATAAACACCCTTACCCCATTGAATAGTTACCTTAAACATCATACTAATAATTTAAATAAGTAACTAGGTTAAACATTATTAATAAAATTATTTGTTAACTTTAAAACCTACTTAAAATATAGTCACCAACTTACTTGAAAATATTTACAATAAAATAGTTAATTAACTAACTTTCGAACATCCTTTATAATTATATAAACACTCAACCTCAAATTTGTTAATAAAATTGGAGTTAGCTTTAAACCAAATTTACAAGCTTCAAAAAAGGCTTAGCGACTACATTGGTACTAAATCAAATTACCATTTAATTAAATTTGACTTTTCCAAGTTATATAATAGGTACTTACATATGCTTATATGTATATATAAAATCAATTAGCAATCACTAACTAACCATCGTTGGTAAAATATAAATTAACTAGAATACAGTTCAATGTCCAAATCAATATATTAGCAAAATGGAGATTTATTCTGCTAAAGGTATGTCTAAATAATCTATTTGATAAGTTGTAGCAGAATGAGAATTTGTTCTGCTAAATAGATATCAAAGTTTAATATAACTTACCCGCATTTGTTTGGCTGGCTTAGACAAGAGATCCCTTGATTAAAATCAGTTGACTTAAAAGAAAACCGACTTAAAAATAATTGATAGGGTTTAATTTAAACCTTTATTAGTTAAAAAATTAATATTAATTTAATTACTAATTAATCATAATTAACTCTAAATTTTATCTTAGTTTAACTTAATTAAATCTTAATTAAGTCCTAATTGATTGATTAATTAACCCTGCCTGATTAGTAATCAATTAATAATCGACCCTAATTAAATAACAATTAATTAAATAATTAAGCTTAATTAAATACAATTTAATACTTAATTACCTATTAACTTCGTTAATCATCAATAAAAACTTCATAATTAATTAATTATAATTCACTTAATTAATACTTAAGTACTAATTACTTCACTTAATCACTAATTAATTAATAATTATACTTAAAAATTAATAAATTAATAAATTATGAAATAATTAACTTGGGTATTTAATTAGTATTTTCAAAAAAAATTCAAAATGTTTTGAAAAGAAACCATTTTAAGTTTAGAAATGTCAACTTCTTTCAAACTACATCTATAGCGACTATCACTACGGATGCAATAACTTAGAATTAGCGAATTAGCTTCTAGGATAAACTTTTCCAAACTTAACTCTTAGTATTTACTCATTTAAAACATAAGTAAAAATGGTTTTGAGACTAAAACAAAGTTCAAAACTTTGGAAATGTTTTTCAACTTTTGAACCTAGTAAACATGATTTTTTGTTTCAAAGGATCTCACATCACTTTATCGTGACCAAATACTGATATTAATAGCATATAAATCTACACATCCATGATTTTGCATCCCAAAAACATAACATCACCATCACATAAGAAAAGATTACATTTTTACAACTAAACACTATATTTTAGAATTCGGTTGACAAGTCTAATTCCAAACCACAAACTAGTACCTACATAAATCCAAAACAACATGAATATACAACCAACCAACCAATATATTTTAGAATAAGAAAAACAAAATATAATGTTAGAATCTTTCCCAAAAGTAAACGTGTTTACTCACCAAACTAAACCACACCTTCTCTAATTTGAAATAAGAAGAGAACTTTGTAAATCCTCTAGAAAAAAATGATTTTTACGCTTAAACAAGGAAGAGTGGGCTCGGCCTATGTGTTATAGGCGTGGCCAAGGTGGGATGTGTACTTGGCCAAGGTAGGCAAGGGTGGATGTCGGCTTTGTTTGGCTAAGAGATGGTAAAGGAAGAGGAAAGGAGATGGTTTTAAGTGATTTTAATAATTAAAAGAGAGGAAAGAAGTGGTATTTAACTTTAGAAATACGGAAAGATGGTGTTAAAGTGCTTTTGAAAGCTTTATGAAGAAGATAAACTTTTGAAAAACTTTGAGAAAATTAAATGGAATGAGAGAGAGAGAGAGAATTTGAAGTTGTTTTTTTGAAAATGGAATATGTGAAATTGCCTTAATGTCCTTTTGTACCACACCCTCCACAAATTCATGCCATATCACCACACACACCCCTACTCTACCTTTCATACATGTTAGCACAAGAGGAAGCCCTTTTATACACTAGATCATTCACTAATGTGTACTTAAGATGTGATGTTATATGATTTTCCAATTTTCCTTTAATTTCATTCTATGAAAATGGCCGCTTCTCTCTTTTCTTAAAGCACTCCTATATTTCTACCTTTTACACACTTAATTAAATCCTTATTAATTATATAAGAGTGTGTTTTAGTGTATTAAGGTGTTTTACAACTTTTTAATGGTGAAAAACTGAAATTTTCCGAAAAGCTTTTCGGTCGCATTTTCTAATTTCCTTTGAAATAAATATTTTTGTAAACACATTTCGAAAATCATTTCACCATCACTAGTTATTATTTAAAAGGTTATTTTTGAGTTATAAAATCCATATGTTAGTTATTTAATAATATATTAAATATCCAAATTTATAGTGATTACATTTTAGGTCGTTATATTCTCCCTTCCTTAAAAGTATTTCGTCCCCAAAATTTTACCACAAACCTATCCTAGAAAACAACTCTCCCAAAAACACCTAACGCTATTCATTAGTCCGTATGATGTGTGTAGATTATTCCTACACAAAATCTAATTTGATCACTTACTCGAATACATAGTTTTACTTCCAAACTGGTATTACTCAACTAATTATCTAGTGCAGACTCTAATTGGGCTTCTTGATTAGAAACCTCCATTCTTCTTACCTAGCCATATACCTTAATATAAAACTTTGGTTCCTTTCCAAGAACCATCGTCAAGTGTTTGCTGTCAAGAATCGAGTAATAAATCCTTATTCGAAATTGTGTGGGACATCTCAAGTCATGTACTCGAATCTTGGATCGAGAAATACGTAAGAAGGGAAAAATGATCCACATACAGCTTTCACACTCATCTAAAGGTTCTTATCTACCCAATTTTTTACTCTCCCAAAAATATTTATGAAAACATTTTATAAAAGTTTCTACTTAGGTTCAAATATTTTTAAGAGATGCAACTTATTTATCAAACCTTTCATAAAATCATTTTTCTTTATTAGCTTGAATAATATTTTCCTTTATCCTAAGAGTGCATACAAAACATCCCAAGCAACATAACAACCCTAAATCCAAGGAAATACATATCACAAGGAAAGAATTTGTCATACTAAATATTCCATAACCAGTCGGACCCTTGCCCATCGGGTTTGACATAACATAGGGTCATGAAACATACTGGTTCAAGTCCTAGTCTATCAACATGGCTAAGAGATATGAAGCTATGATAAGAACCAATATCAAACAAAGGACAATAAAAGGAACGGTACATATATGGAAGATCGATCAAACTACATACAACCCTGGATACAAGCTTTGTGACTCCATCAAACAGATCGGGAGTACACTCCAAAAGAAATGATACAACGGAAAATGCTACATAAGGAACAACTTAGGATACTACCTCCTAATACTAGTCTCTATCTCCCAATGCATTAAGAAAACCTTTCCAGAACTGCTTTCCCATTAGCTACAGTTGGAGTGGATGGCGTTGAAACGATAAAAAAGGGCATAGGCTGCTCCCCTTTGTTGAGCATAGAACAATCCTTGATGAAACGACTCTTCTGGTGGAAAAAGTAGCAACTCCTTAGGGTAGTCTGTGCCCCAAGCTTTGGTACCTTAATCACCTGTGCTTCATCCGCTTGTCTTTTCTTACTTGACCTACAGTTCTTAACAAAGTGACCCTTCTTTCCATACACGTGGCAACCAAAGTTGGACTTATCCATTTAGAACTTGTGCTTCTTATTCTCAACTAGCGCAATAGTAGGCAGCTTTGGAGCTAAATCTTCAAACCATAGAGCAATACTTTTTACCCACTTAAACAATCCATGAATACAAATCATCATGTCCTTACATAACTTGCCACACAGGCCTAGCCAATTCTTAACATCGATGATAGACTCAGTACCATAGAACTTCTTCATGCTTAATATCTCAATGTCTGGCATATCAAAGCAAAGTTCATTTGGGTTTGATCTTGCACTCCTTCCTCAACAACATACTCCTTAGTTTCAAAAACACCGGTATTCATAATTCTTTACTACCTTAATTATAGTAAAGTATCTTTTAGGATACCTTTAAGGATAGAGTTACTCTAAATCGAAGGTTACTAAGAAAGGATTGCCACGAAAGAATTTCTAAGAAAAGGTTATTCCAATGGAAGAGTTATTCAAATGAAGGATATAAAAGGAAGGATATTTGAGGGAGGATATCTTTAAGATATATATTTATACATATAAAATATGGTTCTAGGTAATATTATTTTATTTACCAATTTTAAAACAATATTGTGTTAGTATTCCTTGTTCGAGTGTTTGGAACCCTTATCAACACCGTGGCATCACATGTCTCAACCAGAGTTCTTAAACCACTCAACAAATAAATCATCAAAATATAAAACATTTTTATATTACTAAAAAATACGTGCTCCCATATATATACATATACTCTCAGACTCACCCTAAGGTCTCACTTACTCTATCTCAAATAAGTCAACTCATCAAAGCCTTGGTGTTCGTCCAACCTCGCTCTGTTACTAACTATAACAACCTGTCTTTTTGTTTTATAGATGTCGAAGCTAATACAAACATGGTATTCACGTGCCGAGAAACCAAGTGCTAGTAAGATATATGGTTAGGGGAAAGAAGAAGAAAGAGGACAAGAAGAAACTAAACAACAATGAATCTCACATTGCAACGAATAATATATAATTTAATAATGATCCTTACAAAAGAAAACTTTCATATACATACATCTATTAGAGTACTAGCTTATCATCTGCTTGGACAGTTATAATACATGTTCTTACAATCTTTGGTAAATAAAACAAAACTATGTAGCAGAACATAAAGAAATAAGTAGAAACATCTTGGTCTCTTGCTCATCTCCTAAGTTCCAATGCACCCAAAGCTAATCGGGAAAATATGATCGGTCTAACCCTAGCATTAAAAGAAAACAATGCTCGGATCAGTCTGGTAAAACCAACATGATAAACTTGATCACAAGGAATTTTATTTTAACTTATATATAACCATTTGAAAATAAAGGTATCTCATAAATCCATGCCACATATAAATAAAGATGGGTTATTAGCTTATAATAAACAAAAAAATTCTATAGGAAATCCAGTGTTATATAATAATGTTTAGGGTTGAAAATAAATATATAAAATAGACGAAATGCTTGCATATCACATTTTGACATAGTTGGGCACAACTAAGCCCGTACGATGCTTAGTGGAGAATGGATTCCATATAATGACAATGTAAGGGACTACCCTCTGAATGGTTCACCTCTAGATAAATTTTACCAAGGTCGAACCTATCGACCTATTCCAACACATGACCGACCTACTCCTTACGAGATAGTACCGAATATGTCATCACTTAGGTTGCTTTCCAACCTTTCCCTTGAGAGCTTTCATGCACAACCAAATTCGTAATAGCAATCTAGAAAGGTGATGATCATAGCCTAATGGGAGCGACCTACATAGCCCAGTTGCATCTCCTATGTTTTAGTCATTCTCGGTTGATGAGGGTTGAGGCAAGGTTTTACCCTTTTTGATGGCCATCCCATATAGAATGCTAATACTGCCTCCTAAGCAGCAATGCAATGCTCGCATTCATCCATGCAAGTTGTCTAGGGTATGAACAAACCAAAGGCATTACTTTTACTACATCCATCTTGGAATCACCCTTAGGATTAGTAGCAAGTAGCCCTTGCATTTCAAGGATCTTTATTTTCGATTCTATCATCTTCATGATGTCTTCAATTTGAATGCTTAAGTTGGATCGAAGTGGTTTTCAGATAATTTATACTTATCCAATTTCTGTCTATTCGAAACTATATTTGATAGTTTCCGATAAACTCAACCCCGTTCTTTTGAAAATAAACAGACAATACATAGAAGCGTGAATCACCACTTAGCCTTTTAAGTGGACGGATCCCTCTATCAAGTGTCCTAGGAGAACAGAACAAGATTTATAAGCATAGCATTGTTAGTCCTTGAGATGATGGTTTTGATGATAACAACCTTAGAATAGGATTATAAAATATAAATACTAACATTATAGTTTAGATATATATGTATATGCAGGATTTAACCATGCAGGTACCAAGAATGAAGACTGTATAGTATAGAGATTCAAGATATCAAGATTGAAGACTCATGAGTATCAAGAATATCAAGATTCAAGATTTCAAGAATAAGTAATTTTAATTAGGAATTTTGTTAAAACTCCTAGAAAAGCACTGGCATCTTAAAATCCAATTTATTCGTGGAATGAAATCCATTTCGAGTCCGTTAAAGGGATGGAACCCTAAGTAGGATGGAACCTACGAAAAATCTAGTGGAACATTGTTTTGTATCCACTAACTTTTATTCAAAATGTTTTTACAAAATTATATCTTGTTTTCAAATTGATTTTAAAACCTTCCTTTTAAAAGAATCAAAATCATCTATCTTGGTTTTAAATACTTTTAGCCTCAAAATAATCTTTAATTTCAAAATCAAATTATCCTTAGTTTTAAACTATCTTTTAATAATAATATATTTAATTTTTAAATATTTATACTTAGATTTAAATATAAAATTATAAGAAAAGTTTTATTTATACCAAAATATTATTCTCTATATTTATTTATGTATTTTAACTATAGTTAAGTGTATATATATAAAAGTTTAGAATAGTTTTAATATAAGATAAAAGTTATTTTCAAAGAAAAACAAAACACCAAAATTTCCTTTTGGATGTCGACCTACCCAAGTTGCCCATGTCGACATTGTGTCAGTTGATTTCAAAATTTTGAATTTCAAAAGAAGCGTCTATTCGTCATATCCCTTCACGAATGAACATGGCTATTGTTCTTCTATAAATAAGGGCTGTTTTCAACGAATTTCTAATCATAGTTTCTATTTTTCACTCCTCTTCTTCTTTCACATTTATTTATACATATTCTTACCGTTACTCTGTCGAAATCAACATTGAATCTAACTAGAACATTTCTGGTTTGATTCTCTAACACTATCTCAACAAGATCCTCAGTGCTATTCAGAGTTATAGACTTCTTTACAATCAATTTAGTGAGAAAAGGTATGATTGTAGCCTTGGAAATCAATCAAGTGTAAATGTGTGATGTAGCCTAGGAAATCAATTGGGTGAACTTGTTGCCCATGAAATCAAGTATCTCTACCCAAAGGATTGTGAATATGGAGGGTGTACCTCGTAGCCTTGAAAACGACGGTGTAATTGTAAAGATTGTTTTGAAAGGAAATATGTACTTGTGTGCGGGACTGGATGTAGGGTATCTCCGAATCAGTATAAAATCCGGTGTGTTCTTTCCGTTACTGGTTTTACTTTATTTTCGCATCTGTGTTTGTTTCTGTGATCGTATCTGTGTCTGAATATTGCATACATTTGTGTTTAAATTAACATGAACTCAAAAAGATTCAGTAATTCCTTAAAATACTATTCACCTCCCCTCTAGTGTTTATCATAGCCTTAAGATCCATAATCCGCATTTCTAACATTTGGTATCAGAGCAAGGTTTTCAAAGTTTTCATAATCTGAATTTTGAAATTTTTCAAAATGGCTACCAACACTAGTACTGGTAACACTAACAACACTAGTTCTATCATCCCTATCACTAGTTCATTTATAGAAGGTCAGTCTACTGTCAGACCACCACCTTTTAATGGCAGTAATTATGCATATTGGGCATAGGATGAAAACATATTTACAATCTGTAGGATTAGACACTTGAAATATCACACAGACTAAATATTCTGAACCTACAACTGATTTTGCACAGTGAACCACTGAGAAAAAGATGTTGCACAAAATAATTCTAAAGCAATGAATATTCTATTTTGTTCACTTGATAGGAATGAATTTAATAGAGTGTCAGTTTGTAAGTCTGCGTATGAAATATGGAAAACTTTGCAAGTTACTCACGAAGGAACAAGCAAAGTTAAACAGATCAAAATTTCCATGCTCACAAATTGGTTTCAATTATTTAAAAGAATTCTAATGAGTCTATTTCAGATATGTATAGTAGATTTCAGGATATTGTGAATTCTCTAATATCCTTGGGAAAGGAATTTTCGGAAGAAGATCAAGTCAGAAAAATCTTAAATTCTCCTACTCCAGAATGAGATCAAAAGACACTTGCGATCGATGAGGCAAATGACATCAGCACCTTAAAAATAGAAGAATCAATTGGAAATCTAATGTCATTTGAAGTTCAAATGATTGAGAGAAGAGAAAGCAAAACATTTGAGAAGAAATCAATGGCATTCAATGCATTGACCGATGGATCAGACTCAAACAGCGATAATGATGAAGAGATAGCCTTTATGACCAAGAATTTTCGAAAATTTCTGTAATACAGAAAGATGAACAATGTCAAGAAAAACAACTATAAGAACTCTGGAAATCAGATGTAGTGCCAAACAATATCAAATGTTTTAACTATGATGAACCAGGCCATATCAAAAGAGACTATCCGTATCTAGATAGGCAAGATCTTCCTATAAACAATGATTCCGTAAAGAAACGAAAACATTCATTTACTGCTACTCTAGATGACTCAGACTCGTCCTTAAGCGCTGATGATCAGAAGGCAGATAATTCAAATATGTGTTTCACAACCGTTCTCGACTTCGACGATGTAACAACCAGGTATTTTCAACCATTCGCATCCATTATAAGTGTATAGGTAGACACTCATGCCGGAATTGAATTGCTCAAAATACCGCGTTGAAAATAAAAATTTGGCAAATCTCAGAGTATACAGTAAATAATAATCACAGATCACAGACACAGAGTAATAATAATGCAGCGAAAGCAAAAGAGATGGTAGTTCATGAAGCTGCTATATAAATATATCAGAGTTACATAAGATACAACAGAAGAAATAAAGTACAACAGAAGTTTCAATATGATAACCAAGTACAAGATGAATAGAACAACCGAACTGAAATAGACAAGACTACATAAGCAGATAATCTCCAGCGATTCAAATCTCCAGAAGTGGAATCCAAATCTGTGAATAACTCAGGCTGACCCGAGCGTAAATAAAAATACAAGCACTCGAGTCAGGACATACATACTTATACAATGTAAACCAACTCAAGTGAACTGTAGTAAAAGTACAGGTAACTTAGAAGATGCTTGGGATCGCCCATCCTCTAAGGATCCGTTAAACTATTTACTATGTAGTAATATACGCTATATACAGTAGTGTCTAATCAGTAAAGTATAATCATATAGAAAATAGCGTTAAGAGGATGGTGAACCTTAACGCGGTCGGATCTTTAAAACCAAAATCGTAGTGGGCTCGATATAAGGAGATGACACAGCACGCGAGGCAATGCCAGGGTGGATACACCGTTTGCACTCCCGGACCGGTGGTGACGGCAAGCTAGCAGCTTCCGCCCACCACGAACAATACCCCCGAATCAAAGTGGCGCCACATATCGAATAACAAAAGTAATAGAATGGTTTTCGATGGAGCATGCTCGATGAAAGGGTGCGACCCTTTGTGTAGCCCGGTGTAGCTCCTGTTTTAGTCATTTATGCCAACTCACGGGAGTTGGGTCCACGTAATATACCTTGAGAACGTCGCCACCATCCTACTTCATTCTGGAATCTCCACCGCGTACACAGTTGTTAAAGTGGTTTTCGGTATTGGCCGGCTATAAGACAATATCCGATCCCGGTCTCTTTAACAACCAATCGTTATTATAACCCGTAGTTATAACTTTAAAACAATATTTTATACTTCAAAAATAAAATGTCATTTCAACCCAAAACTTTATCAAAATAAAGATTAAATCATTTCGAAACCATTTCAATATATCATCATACCATATCTTTCAATTCAAATATTTATCAAAATAAATATCAAGTCATTTCTAACCATTTCAATATTTTAAATTATCATATCCTTTAAAAACTTCCTTTCAAATCATTTTAATACATTAAAATATCATAACTTTCAGTACCACATTTCAAATCATTTTAATATATCAAAATATCATATCTTTTCGAAACCACATTTCAAATCATTATTCATTTTATTCAATTTAAAATACCATTTCAATTCATATTTCAAAACAGTTTATATTCCAAAAAAAATCATTTTTAATCATAAAAATGAAGTTATTATGTTAAAAATTAAATTATTATATTTCCAAAATTTTCAACTTCCAAAGTTCATTTATTCACTTACATTTATCAAAACAGTGAAATTCCACTTTTCGCAGCATTTAGAAAACGCTACGGAAAGTTACATTCAAAACAGTTCAATTTAACAAAAGACAACATTTTAAAATGTTGTAATAGGGTTTACTTAAATTCCAAATAAACTTAGTTAAATTCAAAAATTATAGCACTTACAAAATTGCTATAATAGTTTTTAATTCAATTTAGCTTTTTAGTTCATTATCATCAACTACAGCATTTACAAATACTGTAATATCATTTACATTGTAATTAATAGCATTTCAAAAATGCAGTCAATTAACTCCAAATATTCAATATAATTTCTCAGCCAATTATATTTTTATTTAAAACATTTTTAACTCATAAAATCATACATTTTCACATTTATAAACATCATTTAATTTTCCTCAAGTTCATGATTTTATAAAGTTAAATTTCCGTTCAAAAATCAAGATTTAATAATAATTCACTTATTAAATTCCAATGTTCAATTTTAAATTCCTTGCATTAAATTTCAACTTAACACTTAAGTTCAAATTCTCAAATATAACATAGTTTTATTTTTATTTGCTTAACTAAAAGTTCACTTTTAAGTCAATTTCATAAATTTCCAATTTTAGTTATATTTCAAAATTTCAACTTAAATATTCATTCATTTCACATTCAACTTTATCAAAAATCATTAATATGATATAAAATCACTTTTAAATTAATTTAAATTCAAACTATCATAAATTTATCATATTTTCAAAGTTATAAATTCCATTAAAAATTAAATCAAAATTTCCAAAATAACTTACATTCATATTTTCTAACTTTTCCATAATTTATTTAACTTATAGATTTTCAGAAAATAAATAATACTTTACAAAAGTTATATTTTTATTAAATCTCAAATCAAATATTATAATAATTAATTTTCTAAAATATTTTAAATTTTTTTAGAAAAACATATTTTAACTACGGGCCTGTATATAATTTTCTACGCTAGGTAAAGTGATACGGGTAATATATCATTTCAACCCGTAATTTACAAAGAAAATCCGGGTTTTATCATTTCAAACCCGCAATCCCAAGTTAAAATAAATTAAATAAAAACCGTTCAAGCCTATCATTTCAGCCCATAATGATTTTTCCCTATTCTAAAGTCCGTTCGGGTATTATCATTTCAACCCATAGTGATTCTAATTTACAGGGAACTCGCAGTGTGATAAACTGATAAAATATACTGAATAGCATGAAATAATAGTAACATATAATATAATAGGTGTAATAACAGGTGTGAACATCATATGATAATAATATAAGCAGTTATAACATGATCATATAGTTCTACAGATTCAAAGGGTGTCAATTTACTACTTATATAAGTACATAATGTCTGGTGAGAATAACTCACATTTTTATGCTGGAGATATTAATTTGAATGACACAACGGATCCAGAAGGCATGACCTTTGATTTTGAGTGGAGAGAAATAGCCAAGATATCGTCTTGTAAACAACCCCAAAACAAGACAATATAACTTATGAATATTCAACCAAAACAACATAGAAATAATTGGAAATTTGAAATTAACAAAGGACAAATGATTCAACCTTTCATTAACCATTCAAGTGCTTGACCATGACATCATTTGGCTCAGCCATGATCAGGTCTAGACCTGAAATGCTCATCCAATGGTCAGCAAAAAGAAGGCAAAACAATGGGATGTGAAGAGGTAGGAGTTAAACATGAAGCAGACAAAGAGTCAAGGCCAAAAGGAGTGGTTTTTGGTGCACACTAGGCTCGGCCTAGTCATTGTTTGAGCTTGGCCATGCTTGCTCCAGATCTGGACAGAGGTCAAGTGATGGCCAGAGATCAGGTTATGGTGGTGGTGGAGCAAGGAGAGGTGGCCAAGGTGATAGAAGAAGGATATAGGTGAAGTTATGTGGTCTAGGCATTGTTTTCAAGGATTGCTTTACAAGTTTGTGGGGTTTGCATCATAGGGAGGCCATGGTCAGATCTTGGTCAGAGGAGGGGAAGGTGGTGCTGCTATAGATGGTGGTGGTGTGGTCGGTGGTGGTGGTGGAGATGTGGGGCCGAGCAAAGCTATGAGAGGTCATGGCAAAAATCAAGCAAACAAAGAAGAAGTAGAAAAATGAGAGGAGGAAGAGAGGCCATTGCTTATTTTTCTTTGCTCAGATCTGAAATGGATGTGTATTATTGATGGAATGAGAAAATTTCAGGTGAATAAGCAAAAGATAATGAACGGCTACAAGGAGGTTAAGCACGGCCAAAATAAATTGATGTATTGATTGAAAAAGAAACGGTAAAAGAAACGGTGAAACGACTTTACGTTTCTTAGCTTTTAAAACCTTCCATATTTCTTATATATGTTTATATAACTTGATATTTCTGAAATAATACTAATCCCAGATAAAATTTCGAAAATTTATCAAAATATATAATATTTATTAATTATATAAAGTTAAATTAAGGAAAATGGCTAAAAATAGTAAACTAGTCTAGAAAATTTGAAATTAAATGAAATAAATTTGAGAAAATTCATATGAGCTTGTAATATATTTTTAAACATAAATAATAATATAAAATAAAATTACATTCACAAAATAAAAAAAATTAAATTTAAATATAATTTTAATGAAGAAAATAGCAGAAAATAAGAAAACAGCCTTGAAAAAAAAAAGAAATCAACACAGTAAACTTTGGAAAAATCATAACATCACTTTAAAAATATTAAAATAAAAAATATACTTAAAATAAAATATTAACACATAAAAATAAAAATTAAATTTAAAGAAAATAGAAAAAGATTTAAAGAAATTGCTTAAAAATCCAAAACGGTGTCCAGAAATTACAAATAAATCACCATTGACTTTGGAAAATTGTCTACTTCATTTTAAAATTATTATAATACAAAAATATACATACAATAACATATTGAACCAGATTAAAATGAAATATGACAATAAAAATATAATTTATACAGCTTAAAAATAACAAATTTGCAGAATAAACAAATTGCACTCTAAATTGAAATGTACATAACTTTCACAGTTTAACTCCGTTTTCAACGAAACGAAAAGCAGTGTTCAAGTTATTACATATGTTTTCATAATAAAAGATAAAATTTAATATTTAAAATAATTTTAATTTTAATTTGAAAAGTCAAAGTTTAAACAGTTTGAGTAGAAATTCACTTTACAGTAAAATATTCAAATTATACTAATTTGAACTATAAATCATTTAATAATCAACATTTATATTTAAAAATGAAATGTTTGAAATAAACAAATTTAAAATAACTTAAAATAAAAATAAAGTCAATTTAAAAATATAAGCAAAATCTAGGGTTGTTACAGACGAATTCAGAGAAACGGACTCAGAAAAAGGTACATATTTACAATACAATTGGTTGAAATTGCATGCTTAGAATTGGGTGCTTGATTGATTGATTTTGAATTGGTGTGTTGTCTGAATTTTAAAATTTTTACTTTTACTATTATTTTATTATTATTATTATTATTTCATTTTTTAATTTTAATAGTATTATAATATTTTATAGAATATACTATAATTTCAAAATTATTCCAGATATATATATATATACATTAAAAATAATAAGTATATATATATATTAGAATACTTAGGAAAAATAAATCATAGAAATTCAAAGACACATGTCGACATGGTCCCCTTCATGATGTCGACATTGGTATAGAATTTGAAATTCAAAATTTGAATTCAAATGGTTGAATTTCCCTCCACCTTTTCACCTCATTTAATTCTCTGAAAAGGCATCTTTTGACCAGAGAACATGTCATTTGAGAATCTATTTATTCACTATCTTTTATCACATCTTTTCACTCTCATTTTCAAATTCAAACTCTCTCTTCAAAACTTCAAGCTCTCTACTCTCTACTCTAATGGCTTCTTCAAGCAACTTCTCCACCATGAGAATTTCCAGAAAGATAAAAGAGCAACTCTTTAATGATTCGGAGGCTATAAAAGCATACATCAATTATGCTAACTATGCAAAAGTCCATTCCGGAAAGTTTGCTATATTTCAAGATTTCTCTTTTTATGAAATTGATTCTCTTTTTGCAAACAATCAAATTCTTAGTCTTGTTGATGCTTCTCAAAATGATTTTGTTTGTTATCCAAATCTTGTTAAAATTTTGTAAGCAAATTTAAACCTTGGATTTTATGTTGGAAATGATGATGAAATTTGGAGTAGTGTCAAAGGCACTAGAATTGTTTTGAATTGTGATCTTTTGGGTACCATTCTCAATTGCAAGAGTACGGAATGGATCATTCTAGTTTTAAAATCAATAAAATGATCGTGAGACATTTCATCACATTTTCGAAGGAAATGATAATTTTGAATTCAAAAATCAAAACTTTCGACCAGAAGCTAGAATTGTTAATCTTCTTTTACAACATACTTTGACCCCAAGATCGAGGAATTTTAACAATCCTACTTCAAAAGTTTGCAAAGCACTTTTTGCTATTTTTGGAAATTATGATATTAATTGGGCGCAAGTTATTTTGGTTGAACTACGTCCCAAAAATCTTGAAATGGGTGAGAATACTTTGTATTATGGAATCTATCTTACTCGAATTTTTAACTATTTTGGAGTGGATTTCAAAGGAGAAGAATTTGTTTCAAGAAAGGTTTTTAATCACTCAAACATTTCTCTTATGAAAATTCCATTTGTTTTTCAACTTTATGAGACTCTTGCAGAAAAGAAAGGGCGTTTGGCTCATGAGGAGATGGAAAAGGAGGAAGAGGAAGAAGAAGAAGAAGAAGGGGATGAAATGGTAATTGAAGAAGAAGGTGAAACATCTTTGGAAAGCATTGATTATCCTCCTAATCCAACCAACAAAACATTTTTCTCAAAAATCAAAAGACCATTGTTGAGAATCAACGGATTCTTAAACGATCCGTTAGTAAGAAATTGGACAAAATTTCATCCAAGATGAACAAGTTTATTTCCAAAGTCAGCAAGAAGCTTGGATTATCTTTATCTTCGTCATCCTCTAACTAGTTCTACCTTTTCATATCTCGTTGTATTTGTTTTAGTTTATTTTGATTTGAATGTTCGTGTAGTTTTAATGTTAAGTCATTGTATTGATCTATTATGCAATGAAATTGAATTTCCTTTCTGTTATCTAGCTTATCTTATCTCCAGAATAAATGTTAGTATATTATATAAATATATATACACAATTATTCACAAAATCAAAATAAGCCATCAAAATTCACTGCACCATGTCGACATCCCCCTATGACCATGTCAACATTTGCTGGTCAGAAATGACACCTCATTTTTAATTTGAAATTTGAATAACTACCTTACGTATATTCATTTCAAACGAATTTCTACATTATAAATACCTATTTCTTCCAGAATTCATCACTCAATATTATTTCTTATTCACTTTGTCTCCCATTCTTTTCACAAACTCGAATATGAACAATCCAATTCATAATTTATCCGAAAATCTTGAAGAGACTTTAATTCTTTCAAGAATATTCTTTCGTTCATTCTTCGAAACCAGCGACACTTAGAGTTGAGTCAAATGCAGATGATCAAGGAGCAAGAAAGGCATTTCGATGCAATACGATGGATGATTTCCTCCCTGCACAAGGATGATAACGAAGCACATCCTCCAGTCTCTCTCGCTAATGATGATGAAAATTAGGATGCCATTAAAGCAAACCCTATATTTGGAGAAGAAAGATGGGTGGAAATTCCTCGTAATGGTTGATTTGAATTGTTTGATATGATTTGAATTGGTTGATTTGATTTGAATTGTTTGATTTGATTTGATTTGATTTGGATTGATATTTGGTGTGAAAAATGTGTATAAATATGCATTGATATTTATATGATCCTTAATTAATTATCATGTCTATTTGTATAATTATCACTTAATCTATCTATTATATACTCCATTGTGAAGTTTATAAATGCAGGTACTTTAATCCAAGAATGAGGAGGAGTTATATAGTTTGGAGTTAGTTTTTGTTGATGACAAAGGGGGAGAAATATAAAATAGGATAGTTAGGCATAGATTAAGGGAGAGTTATTAGATTAAGGGGGAGTTATTATTTTATAAACAAAGGTTGTCATCATCAAAAGGGGGGAGATTGTTAGTCCTTGAGATGATGGTTTTGATGACAACAACCTTAGAATAGGATTATAAAATATAAATACTAACATTATAGTTTAGATATATATGTATATGCATGATTTAACCATGCATGTACCAAGACCGAAGACTGTACAGTATAGAGATTCAAAATATCAAGATTGAAGACTCACGAGCATCAAGAATATCAAGATTCAATATTTCAAGAATAAGTAATTTTAATTAGGAATTTTGTTAAAACTCCAAGAAAAGCACTGACATCTTAAAATCCAATTTATTCGTGAAATGCAATCCACTTCGAGCCCGTTAAAGGGATGGAACCCTAAGTAGGATGGAACCTACGAAAAATCTAGTGGAGCATTGTTTTATATCCACTAACTTTTATTCAAAATGTTTTTAAAAAATTTAATCCCGTTTTCAAAATGATTTTAAAACCTTCCTTTTAAAAGAATCAAAATCATCTATCCTGGTTTTAAATACTTTTAGCCTCAAAATAATTTTTAATTTCAAAATCAAATTATCCTTAGTTTTAAACTATCTTATAATAATAAAATATTTAACTTTTAAATATTTATACTTAGATTTAAATATAAAATTATAAGTAAAATTTTATTTATACCAAAATATTATTCTCTATATTTATTTATGTATTTTAACTATAGTTGAGTATATATATAAAAGTTTTAAATAGTTTTAATATAAGATAAAAGTTATTTTCAAAGAAAAACAAAACACCAAAATTTCCTTTGGGATGTCGACATACCCAAGTTGCCCATGTCGACATAGTGTTAGTTGATTTCAAAAATTTGAATTTCAAAAGAAGTGTTTATTCGTCATATCCCTTTGCGAATGGACATGGCTGTTGTCCTTCTATAAATAGGGGCTGTTTTCAACGAATTTCTAATCATATTTTCTAGTTTTCACTCCTCTTCTTCTTCCACATTTCTTTATACATATTCTTACCATTACTCTGCCGAAATCAACGTTGAATCTAACTAGATCAATTCTGGTTTGATTCTCTAACACTATCTCAACAAGATCCTCAGTGCTATTCAGAGTTATAGACCTCTTTGTAATCAATTTAGTGAGAAAAGGTGTGATTACAGCCTTGGAAATCAATCAAGTGTAAAGGTGTGATAGTAGCCTAGGAAATCAATTGGGTGAACTTGTTGCCCGCGAAATCAAGTATCTCTGCCCAGGGGATTGTGAATCTGGAGGGTGTACCTCGTAGCCTTGAAATTGAGAGTGTAATTATAAAGATTGCTTTTGAAAGGAAATCTGTACTTGTGCGCGGGACTGGATGTAGGGTAACTTCGAACCAGTATAAAATCCAGTGTGTTATTTCCTTTACCGCTTTTACTTTATTTCTGCATCTGTGTTTGTTTCTGTGATCGTATCTGTGTCTGAATATTGCATACATTTGTGTTTAAATTAACATAAACTCAAAAAGATTTAGTAATTCCTTAAAACACTATTCACCCCCCTCTAGTGTTTATCCTAGCCTTAAGATCCATAATCCGCATTTCTTACAAGCATAGCATCATCAAGGATGACTATGCCCTATAACTCACGTGTTGCTCTTACATATTTCTAAAGTTATATTTTGGTCCAGATTTGATAGTCAGTTAGTTAACTATCAAATAAACAAACAATCTAACCTAGATTTAATTCTATGTGGGATCAATAAGCCTTTATTGATAAATCTTTTATCTGTTAAATCACTTTAAAATTTTTGAATCAAAATCCTTCAGAAAGGATCTTTCACAAATCTCTTATACTCCTTTAATACTTGGAAAACACTTATATATTTATCTCAATGGTATAAGGATATTTACAAACATTATGCTTTCAATACTTAGAAAATACATACATATGCTTATCTCATCGGTATAATTATATTTACAAAACTTAAGGAAGATTTCCACTTTCCAAATTCATTATAAACTCCCTTGTAAAACTCAAAAAGAATTTATAACTCCTTTATAAATAAAATTTATGAATCTCTTTTTATTAAATCCTTTTTCATGAAGTATAACCCTTTTTATAAAATAATTTATTCTCTATAAATACCCTTACTCAGCTAAATAATTACCCTAAACAACGTGCTTAAATTAATTTAATAAGTAGTTAACTTTAAACATTTTTAATAAAATAATTAACTAAATTTAAAGCCTACTTAAAATATAGTTACCAAGTTACTTTAAAGTATTTCAATAAATTAGTTAATTATCTAACTTTGAAACATCCTTTATAATTATATAAACACTTAACCTCAAATTTGTTAATAAAATTATAGTTAACTTAAAAACAAACTTACAGGTTTGGAAAAAGGCTTAGCGACCACAACGGTACTAAATCAAATTACAATTTAATTAAATTTGACTTTTCTACGTCATATAATAGGTACTTACATATGCCAATGTGTGTGTGTATATATATATATCTTTGTGTGTAAAATCAATTAGTAATCACTAACTAATCATCATTAGTCCAATATAAATCAACTGGAATACAGTTCAATGTGCAAATCAATATATTAGTAGAACGTGGATTTGTTCTGCTAAAGGTATGTCCAAATAATCTACTTAATTCGGTTATAGCAGAATGAGGATTTATTCTGCTAAATAGAGGTCGAAGTTTAATATAACTTACTCATATTTGTTTGGCTACTTAATGCCTTAAACAAGAGATCCCTTGATTAAAACCAGTTTACTTAAAAAAAGAAAGCCGACTTAAAAATGATTGATAAAGTTTAAATTAAACCTTTATTGATTAGAAATTAATCTTAATTTAATTACTAATTAATCATAATTAACTCTAAATTAGAACTTAATTTAACTTAATTAATTCTTAATTAAATCTTTATTAATTCCTAATTGATTAATGGATTAACCTTGCTTGATTAGTAATCAATTAATAATTGACCTTGATTAAATAATAATTAATTAAATAACTAAAATTAACAAAATACAATTTAATACTTAATTACCACTTAACTTTATTAGTCATTAATCAAAACTTCTTAATTAATTAATTATAATCGACTTACTTAATTAATACATGTACCAATTACTTAACTAAATTACTAGTTAATTATCCTTAATTAATAAATAAATTGATTAATTATTAAACTCATACTTAATTATGAAATATTTAACTTTGGTACTTAATTAGTGTTTTTGAAAAGTTTTCAATAAAAAGAAACCATTTTAAGTTTACAAATGTTAACTTTTTTCGAACTACATCCATAGCGACTATTACTATGGATGCAATAACTTAGAATTAGCTTCTAAGTTAAACTTTTCCAAACTTAACCCTAGCCTTTACTCATTTTAAAACATAAGTAAAAAGGGTTTTGAAACTAAAACAATATTTTTAAACTTTGGAAATATTTTGCAAATTTTAAAACTAGTAAACACGATATTTTTTTCAAAGGATCTCATATCACTTTATCGTGACCAAATACTAACATTCATAGCATAAAAATCTACACATCCATCATTTTGCATACCAAAAACATATCATCACCATCACATAAGTAAAGATTACTTTTTAAACTAAACACTATGTTTTAGACTTCGATTCACAATTCTAAATCCAAACCACAAACAAGTACCCATATAAATCCAAAAAGCATTAATATACAGCCAATCAACCAATGTATTTTACAATAAGCATAGCAACATATAAAGTTAGAATCTTTCCCAAAAATAAAAGTGTTTACTCACCAAACTAAACCAAACCTTCGCTAATTTGAAATATGACCTAGAATTTTGTAAATCCTTTAAAAATTTTGATTTTTGGGCTTAAAGAAGGAAGAGTAGACTTGACCTATGTGTTATGGGAATGGCCAAGGTGGGGTATGGGCTTGGCCAAGGTAGATGAGGGTGGATGTTGGCTTTGTTTAGCTAAGAGGTGGTAAAGGAAGAGGAAATGAGGTGGTTTTACGTGATTTTAATAATTAAAAGAGATGAAAGAAGTGGTATTTAACTTTAGAAATATGGAAAGATGGCATTAAAGTGCTTTTGAAAGCTTTATGAAGAAGATAAACATTTTAAAAACTTTGAGAAAATTAAATGGAATGAGAGAGAGAGAATTTGAAGTTGTTTTTTTGAAAATGGAATATGTAAATTTACCTTAATGTCCTTTTGTACCACACACTCTACAAAATTAATGCCACATCACAACACACCCCTACTCTACCTTATCATACACGTTAGCATAAGGGGAAGCCCTTTTACCTACTAGATCGTATAATAATGTGTACTTAAGATGTGATGCTATGTGATTTTCCAATTTTCCATAAATTTCTTTTTATAATGGTCACTTCTCTCTTTTCTTAAAGTACTCCTATATTTCCACCTTTTACACACTTAACTAAATCCTTATTAATTATATAAGTGTGTATTTAAGCATATTAAGGTGTCTTACAACCTTTTTAACAACTTTTTAATAGTGAAAAATTGAAAATTTCCAAAAAGCTTTTCTGCCATATTTTCTAATTTCTTTTGAAATAAATGTTTTTGTAAAAAATTTTGAAAATCATTTCACCATCATTGATTATTATTTAAAAGGGTATTTTGAGTAATAAAAAACATATATTAGTTATTTTATAGTATATTATATATCCAATTTTAAAATTATTAAATTTTGGGTCGTTACAAAAAACTTATAACTTTGTATCTTTTGAAATTTAAAATTAACAACTTGAAAATTAGCTTTGGTTTAGGAAGAGTCTAAAATTAGATTAATAATTTTAGACAAATGTCCTGTTATAAATTTTGAGTGAAAATAATATACATGAACTTATGTAAATATTAACTAAATGATTTCATATTACGAAAATAACATTATACATGAAACCTATATTTAATTACATAGAATGTTTTCAAGTAACTAATATATGCGACCCACTTATATTTGTATATGTAATATGTTATCAAATGAATTTCAATTAATTAAAATAAGTCTGAATTTTTTTAATCATTAAATGTTAAGTTAAAAACTAAAAGTAAACAATAAGATTGTACAAAGCATATATAAAATAGTCATATAAGATAAGAAATCTACACTATACAAACACGATGAAACATATAATCAAATAAGATGTATAAGATATAGGATCCAAAATATATACTAACGTGATGTAACATATAATCAAAATGAGATTGGATAATTACCTTAAAATATAGCCTCGAATTCACACCTTTAATGAAGAATTCTCCTCAGAACTCCAAGATCAATGCCCTATCCTTGGAAGAGATGGATGAACCATTTATGTCTCATTTTATTTGATGTTTGAATTTGATTTGGAGTTGATAAAACTTTAGAAATCTTTATTTTTTCCATGGAAGGTTAGGAGAAGAGAAGGCAAAAGTGAAGGGTGCCGCTATATACATGAACCAATTTTGGTGAATTTTATTTTAATGCGAGCGGAAGTGAATTATTTGATCAGGATCTAGTATTGTCTTTTTAGCTATCAATGCAAGTTAAAAATCAATTATGCAATCTCATAAACACAATAGCAGAAATAAGACATACGAAAGATTTAACGTGATTCAGATATGAATATCCTACGTCCACGAAGACCCAACAACTTCTTTAATCAGCAAGTACAAGAGATTTCAAGCCACTCAAGATTAGAGAGTTAAAAGATATATGGAGATTCTCCCTAATCTAATTAAAGATTTACAAAAAGAACATACAAATTGGCAGAGTTTTTGCTCTCTAAATTGTCCTTCATTAAAGTGTAGAAGCTCCAGTATTTATAAAATGAGAAAGTGAGCAGGACCATTGCAACATATCAATTCTGAGATTTGGTTCCGTAAAGATTGGTTCGGCAATCATCTGGTTTGGCATCAGTACTTGGCATTTGGATTGGCAAAGCACACCCGAACCAAAAATCTGGAGTGGCAACACTTTGATTCAATATTTCTACCGAACCAAAAATTTGGACTGAAAAAACTTGGACCAGCATAGCACCTTCAATATGGAGCGGCATATTCCCGAACCACCAATCTAGACTGGCATCCGTACTTCCCTCTGCTAAAATATATTGTCATCACCGAACGAAATCCACTCCTCCACCGAACCAAATATTTGGTTCGGTATCACTATGAATACCGGACGAGATTGCTATTTCATCAAACAACCATCTCTTCTCGAGCCAACCATTACCGGATGAGATTTTTCGTCCGGCATTCTACACATCACCGCTTCAGAATAAGATGATCACCGGACCAGATTTTTGGTCCTGCATCCCCATCATCGAAAGAAATTCCTGTTTCGCCTAGATTCCCTAGCACATCATCAGACGACATTGCTTCTTCCTCCTCGTCGAACTAGGGTTTCATGACTTCTTCAATTTGGTCTGTACATGTTTGAATCGCACAATTTCAACACCAATAACCCATCGATGCTAGTTAAAGTGACAATAGAAGAATTAAGTAAAAACACTTCAAATACCCACCATTCTAGTTAACCCAAACGATTTAGGATTGCTTCTTTGCAAAAAAGTGACTTATACAAGTTGAATTATATAAATCAACTTGTATAAATTTCTACAAAATTTATACAAAATCTCACATCAAATTATTTATCAACATGAGCAATTGCTTCTTTGCATGTCATCCTTAACATATTTGTAATTTTTATCGCTTGGAAAGATATTTCAAATGAGATCGTTTAAAATTTTAATATATTAAGTTTTACAAAATATCAAATCAACTACAATTTTCTATTAAAATTTTATAATATTGGAAATTTATAGATAACATGATTGGAGTTGTTGAGATTTGAGTTCACAATTGTTGTTTACAGTTGTATTTTTAAGAGGGGGAAAGAATGAATGTTTATTTTCTTAAAAATAAAGAAAATGATGTGTTAGTATAATTGGATGATAGAAGTAATGTATAAAGCAATGGTGGATGAGAAAAAAGGTGAGCGAGAGAAGGAGAAAAGTGGACGCACATTGTAGCAAAACTGAATAGAAAAAAAGCATCTACAGAAAATGAATCATTGGATTTGTTTTAATTGAATGAATGAAACCTTTCCATTCTTTTGATTAAAACTTCACTAATCAATTCCCTTAATTCTCTCTCTCTCCCCCCATCTCTCTCCTTACTTCTCCCTCTTCAAATGGTATGGCCCAAATTACTTACCACCAAATAGCATAAAATTTCCATAAATCCCTTCATTTAATTATCTTTTATTTAATCCTACCTAAACATACACTGATATGCCCAAATTACTTACCACCAAATAGCATAAAATTTCCATAAATCCCTTCATTTAATTATCTTTTATTTAATCCTACCTAAACATACACTGATATTACACGCTAATATAATTTTATATATGCATTCAAACAATTGCAAACAATTCAAAACATCAAATAAATTAAAGAATAACTAGTAGTTCTCATATATTAATTAATTTAATTTATTTATAATATTTTATAAATTAATTAAATCATATGGTTTTCGAAGAATTCAACATTACGGTTGTGCGACTGAGTGGTTTAAATTGAGTTAGCAATTATTATCAAACAATTCAAATATTAATGCTCACATGTCATCTTAGCTAGTGGTGTGACATTTTGACTGAGTTTATCGCTTATACGTCTTTTCGGTAAATTCCAGTTTAATTATTTTATACAGTACCTATTAGCAATGATTATTTACCCCAATTCTCATTGTCAAAACTATATCACTTTAGGATTTATTGATTTGGTTTTGGTCAAAACATTAATATTATCCACATTCAACTCAATTAGTCCAAAGAAAAAAAATCTTGGTTCAATTTATTACTAACCGTACTGCTTTGACAAGAGCTCTGACATTGAGTTGACAACAGTTGACCGTGATACTAATCTCTTATAACCGAGGAGACGAATACTCTACCAAATAATGTTTACTTCCAATGCTTCAACTTAGATGTAACGTTCGGGATTTTCGACTCAAGAAAGTCGACATTAATACGTCCACTGTATCAGCCATCGAGCAATCGAAGGCCGAAAAATCGAATTGTTAGGGTCAAAGAAGAAGTGGTAGAAGAAGAAAGAAAAAAACCAACAGAAACTATATTAGGATCTCACAAACGCAGCAGAACAACATATATTTGATCAATGAATGTCTTTAAATCAAAAGAACTTTACATTTTATACATTACATCACATTACATTACATTATCAGAGTTTACAACAAACGGCTGAAAAGAAATACTATATACTAGTTGATACGCCATGCCATCCAGCTTGCTCCTGATCTCCACAGCAACTCTTGAATTTCCAGAATGACATGATAACCTGACTCTAGGCTGCCTGTGTGTAAAATGATGGACACCCAGAGTTTAGGAAGGGAACAATAAACTCCAGGTCAGTCATGGGACTGGTGTGAGAACTTAAAACAGTTTATCTTTAAAAACAAACAAAGAAATATTTTAAAATAGACCCACAATGCTTTTGGAAAATGTAACTACCATAAGGCCTCCTATTACAAACACAATGCAAACGCAGAATTGGAGGAGATTTCTCCTTATGATAGTCAAAGGTGCTTACTAAGCAGAATCATTTGATTATTATTATTATTAGTGCAAAGTGCAGGAAAACATTTCGAAAGTACAATATTAATCTTATCCAGCATAGATACCATTATAGTATGCCTACTATAGCTACCATTTTAAATGGCAGGTTCTATAACTAAAACCATACAGGGCTCATATTGTTTCTTTGGATTTCCAACAAATGGTCAGGCCAAGAAACTTCCCATTGCCACATGGGTACGCCTCTGGAAAGACGCCCCGAGAACCTAACCGGATCTCTGCCAACACAAGGCCGGGTTACCTCTAGCTAGGTAACTACTGACACGAGTATGCCATCCCCTAGCCGTAACCAACCTAAATCCCAAGATTCACCAACAACCACAAAGAAATAAATTTGCAGCAACCACATAGGTTAAGTATCAGGGATCCATACCATAATACCACCTCTATCCAGAAGGAAATGAACATACCCTTTGGGGGTGCGATCCCCCAAAAACCTTGCTGCATTCTTCCTGTTTTGACCATTTCCGGGGTGTGAGGTCCGACGAAGTCTCATCCACAAAGCTACGCTTTTCATAAAACCCACGCTTTGATCAACAAATGATCAGCAGCACTCAGCATGCCACGTTACCAAATTGGGAATATATCACTAGTAACCATCAACTACATAACTTTGAGCTCGTACGTCTCAGAGAAGGATGTTAAGCTAAGAGAATAAATTCTCCGCCACCAACAGAATTGTATTTGATAGAAACTAGCTTTACATTTCAAATTTGTAATGTCAGACACACATCCATAAAAGTCCGTTCTGGGATCGAACGGAACTGAAGGCACTTCCAAAGAAGCCCTTGCAAATCCAGATATTCACTAATCACGTCCGGAATTCCCATCACAAAGGGTGATAAATCTCTATATCGGAGATCAGCCGATGCAGAGTCATTCAACGGTAATCCTTCCGTTTTCGAAAATATACGGTCTTCAACATCGGTCTTCAAATGCTACCCATTACAACGTATCACTATTCGGAATGCGATTTATGACCCAAAGGTCCTCTCCCGGCTAAACCGAATAACGAGCGCTTATTTTAAAACAAGTGTAGCATTCAAATTCAAGCAAATCAAAACAAATACCCATTTAAAGGTAAATATTGATAGTCGGTTATTTAACTATCAATAGATATGTATAACATCACTAGATTTCAAATAATTTCCCAAATTATTTATTTTCCAAAAAAATCCTTACAAGATAATCCGTAAATTTGTCTCCACACTTCAAAAATAATCAATGTTTATTTTTTTTAAAAATTCTCTTTCCTTTATAAATTCCATGGTGAATTTAAATTTCCAAATATCCACTGATATACGATTTTTAAATCAATTTCAAATATTCACTTTCAATTTATCTTTAAAAGATATAATCTCAAAACATTTCACTTCATATTGGAAAACATTTCCATACTTATTTAATAATAAGTAATTCACGAATCTATTTGTTTTCAATACCTAGAAAATATTCAATGTACTTAAAACACGATTAAGTATATATTTTATTCTTTTAAGGAAAACGTTCTCTTTAAACACATTCATTTGAGTCAAAATGAATGTTGCGTAAAAACATCGTTACGACAACCCAAAATCACTAGTATAGGGATTCGAAATTAAGATAGATATATAAATCCCAATACTATATAAAACATTTCCTTTCGAAAATCATTTACTATAACAACAGTGTTATAGTCCACCATTTCCTTATTTCTCGAAAACACCTATTTTAACAATGTATGTTGAAATCTATGGTTTCGATACTTAATGCATTTTAAAACAACTTCAAATAGTTTTAATTCTATTTAAAAGATCACTTCCTAAATCATTTCTTTAATACATTATTCACTGTCCAAATCGTGAATATACTTCGTTTATCCAATTCAATACTTCTACATATTTTAATTTAAAGGATTATCCACCGTCCAAAATCGTGGATATATCTCCTTTAATAAGCTTTCATAGTTAGTTATCAAATTCAATTGGTTTCGGATTTATAAAACAACGTTTATAAATTCACATTTATATATATATATTTTATAAAAACTTCAACATACAAAATCCCTTAATTAACAAATTCTATTTATATCTCATTTAAATGCCAAAATCCAATTTATAAGTTAATTACTTATAAATCTTTTATTTTACAAAAATCTATTCATTTTATAACTTCACAATTTATAAATCTATAAAATTCATTTACTTATGAAATCCATTTATACTTCATTTTAACACTTATAAAAACTCGTTTTATAATCCCAATATTTTTAATTTATAAATAACAATTTTATAAATCTTTTATATAAATCATTTATAATAATTCAAAAATCCCAATTTAAACCATTTTACAAATTAATCTACTACTTATTTCAAAAATCACATTTCGGTTATATTTCACCAGAATCATAATTTTTACAACATAAAAATTATAACGTTTATTTATTTAAAATGAATCAATTCCAAAATTCAATAAAATGTATACTTTCAAAAATCACTTGAAAATCCTTTTAAATTCAAAATCGTTACTTTAACATTTTTAAAACTCTAAAAATAGGCCCAATGCTGCAACAACACTAAATATAACAATCACGGCATCCAAAAACATCATATATCATATGATAACAGAATATATCACAATATCTGTAAATAAATCAATACGGATGAGGAATCCAGTTGGATCCCTCCAACCTGTTCCCCTGCATCCACAGATGTTAGCATAATACCCATCTCGTTTCAAGACGGAATATCGCGGTACATGGGTTCATATAAAATATTATCCGCTATTATGCGGCGCAATAGGGTCTCACCCGCTATATAATGCGGGAAAATCAACTCCAAGTACATATATAATACCAATTCCACATCAAGGTGGAATATCGCAGTATATGTGTTTTATAAATAACATCCGCTTAATATACGGCGTATAGGGTCTATTCCAATACTACAGATAGCAATTTATAATTCATTCACACAATCAAGCAATTTTAAATTTAACTACATAAAATCTAAATCGAAACTAATTCGATTGAGTGAGAAGTTCCCACCTTGTTTCAAATACAGTTGCAGTGTTTCGTTTCGAACAAAATTAAACGCGCGTTTAATTTTACCCAAAATTTACACTACCTCAAATCAATCCCAATCAAGCTCCATCCCGTAATGCTCGTGAATACGAACCTGACGCAATTCATTTCGTCATATTTCGACCTCGTATGAACAAGTTATGACGTTTTAAAGTTTAAACGAATTATATATAATAAAATTTCAACATTTATTTTTATTTTAAAACTTAAATTGATCTCGGCCATTGATTTTCTGGTAGCAACATCAGGCCGCTCGTGCCCTCCTTCTTCCCAAGTGTGAAAACCCTCAGGCAATCACGTATTCGAACCCATTCGGCCGCCACCATCCTTTTTTTTGCGACCCACCACGTCGACTTTAGCGACGATCAGCAACCCCCATTTGAACGGCCATCACGAGTGCTACCCACGGCCAGAGTATCATCAAGCTCGACCCTATATTGGCCTTGAATTTTGTGCACGAACGCTCGATGGATGCGCCGCCCTAGCAGCCTCCTCGATGCTCCATATTCGATCATGACCATTGATCTAGAAGATCTTAACGTGCTCTTCAACTTCGTAGTTGAACGTTTTGCGTAATTGTTGATGGATTCGAAGAAAATGAGGGAGGAAGAGGAACAATTTTCGGCCATTGGAATCATTAGTGCCGGCTGAAGCTTTAAACCTAGGGTTTGTGCAAAGAACAAAGAATGAGGTCCTTTTATAGAAATTTACACGGCACTATTCACCCGAAATTTTTTCGAACACCAAACGAAGCGGCCGCCTGGCGTTTATAAAGTTTTACCCCTTTTTCGAACACAATGGAATATATATCAGGAGCCAATTCGATCATATTTGGAAGATAGGTTTTCAAATCGACTATTTAAATTTAAAAATTCACTTAAACCGATTTTAGTGCGTTTTAGCTTGCCCCAGACCAACCGTAAATCCGATTGACATGAAGTTTGAAACCATACAATAATATAACATTACAGATCCGATGAAACTAGATTCGTCAAAATCCGAGACTGTTTGAAAAATGACTATTTTTACTCGTCAATTAAATATTAAAATATTCAATTTCCACAAATTAACTTTTAGTTCGATTTTAAAAGTTCTGTAACATCATTCTAACTCCAATATGATTCAATACAACTTTACAAATCAATTTAAATCACATTAAACCCAATTTCCAATTATTTTCTGTAATTTCAAATATTAAATTATCGATTAAATTATCCAATTAAATCCTGATATTCGAAATAAAATTTATTCGACTTGAAAATTTTACTTGCTAATATTTCAAAATCAATTAAATATACGAATTTCAAATGACAGAAATTATGGGTCATTACAAACTTCCCCCCTTAAAAGAATTTCGTCCTCAAAATTACCAAGTAAGAAAAAGTTACAGAATCCGTTAACTTTTCAAACACCCATTCAAATTGGATTTCAAATTCACTTAAGTGTTTAATTTTCTCAAAATCCAATAGTTAAACTTCTTACAATAACTTTACTAAGTTTTCAAATCATACTTGGTTATCTTTTCAGAACCGACTATATCGTTTAACTTTTCACTCCAAAATCAAAGTTATAGTTTTCAAAATTTTCCAATTTCTCAAAAATATTCTAACGCCTTAAATTTTCAGAAAATTTCGTCGTAACCTCCTTTGCGCAGCTCGATCCAAAAAAATGGCAATATATATATCACAAATATACATCTCATCAAAGTAATGAGGCATCTCGCAGGGCAAAAAGTGTAAAAGTACAATATATAATCCGAGATATGTACCTTATATCTTATTAGCGAGCATATACGGCTAATATAGCATGAAAGCGAGCTCCAAATGCGAAGCAAGCGCAATCCACACCTACTAAACACTCAATAATAATGAGAAACATATATATAGAAAATAATATCGATATACAACATATACCAGAAGCAACAACAATATGTGCCAATATAGCAAATGCAACAAAAAGCAATAAATGCAACCACCAAACAAATATCATCCAGCAACTTATGCAACAAATCCATATCAAATCAATATACATTCACTTCTCATTAATATTCAATGAATTGGTTTTTCATTTAATCACATTTGATTCATTAACATTG
This sequence comes from Allium cepa, assembly GCA_030765085.1. Lineage (NCBI taxonomy): Eukaryota > Viridiplantae > Streptophyta > Magnoliopsida > Asparagales > Amaryllidaceae > Allium > Allium cepa. Next base: position 104,583,834 of record CM060942.1, on the reverse strand, counting down.
GACTTTACTAACATTCATTTTCAATTAGTTTATATTCACTAATTTCCATTCAAGTTTGTTCACTTCCACATTCAAATCAAATTTCATAGCTTCCAATTTTATCAATTCAACTTCATTAACATTTAATGAATTATATACAATCAACTAACAATCATATAACAACCAAATCATAACCAAATTATTAAATTCACATTCAATTTGGTTTAACATTTTTAATTCCAATTGGTTTCATATCTAATTGACTTTTCTTTCAATTATTCAATTTCCAATTTACTAGTTTTTAATGAATTAACACTTACATCCATTATTCCATATCAATTCATTTACATTACATTGATTTACTCCGATACCAAAATCGACTTCATTCAACATTACTTAAGTTATATTCTATTTCGAACACCATTTGTTTAACTTAACTTAAATTTCTACTTATAAATCCAATTCAGATTCCAATTCTAAAGTAAATTCTATTTAACTTTCCTTTTATTTATAACTCACATTTATAAGTCTTTTTCTTATAGAATTTCACTATTCCACTTCACTTGCATAAGATTATTCCAATTTGATTTATCTTACTTAATAATATAACATCTTTAACTTTGAAAAACAACTTTCAAAATAAATGGGATTCAAAACTTTCAAATTCATAGTCCAAATTCATTTTTTATTTAAACTCATATTTATAAATATATTCATATGGTTTCACTTCTTACATATAAAATTATTTCACAATTGTAAATCACATTAATTATAATCCATACTTAATAATTCATTTGCTTATACAATTATTCTTTTAATTAACTTATATATATATATATATATTCTTACATTTTCAACGACCAAATAATCAATTTATATACTCTTTAATAATTCTGAAAAATTTATTCCTTTATATATAAAAAATAATCAAGGTAAAATTATTTCATTTACCCAATTTAAAATGATACTATGTCGGTTTATCTCGTTTAAGAGTTTAGAAACCCCTATCGATACGGTTGTACTTCCCGCACCGACCAGAATTCATAAACAGCTCAACTGATAAGCAAACACAATATAAAACATTTTTATATTCACTAACAAATACGCGCTCATATCTATTAATACACTTAAACTCATTCTAGAGTACTACTGACTCTATCTCTAATGAGTAATTCCCAACAGAGCCAAGGTTGTGGCTTAACCAAATGCTCTGATACCACATTGTAATGTTCAGGATTTTCGACTCACGAAAGCCGACATTAATACGTCCACTATATCACCTGCCGAGCAATCGAAGGCCGGAAAACCGAATTGTTAGGGTTAAAGAAGAAGAGGTAGAAGAAGAAAGAATAAAAGCAACAGAAACAATATTAGGATCTCACAATAGCAGCGGAACAACATATAATAGATAAATGAATGTCTTTAAATCAAAAGAACTGTACACTTTATACATTACATCACATTACATTACATTATCAGAGTTTACAACAACAAACAGCGGAAGAGAAATATTATATACTAGTTGATATGCCATGCCATCCAGCTTGCTCCTGATCTCCACAGCAACTCCTGAATTTCCAGAATGACCTGATAACCTGACTCTAGGCTGCCCGTGTGGAAAATGATGGGCACCCAGAGTTTACGAAGGGAACAATAAAGTCCAGGTCAGTCATAGGACTGGTGTGAGAACTTAAAACAGTTTATCTTTAAAAACAAACAAAGAAATATTTTAAAATAGATCCGCAATGCTTTTGGAAAATGTAACTACCATAAGGCCTCCTGCCACACACACAATGCAAACGTAGAATTGGAGGAGATTTCTCCATATGATAGTCAAAGATGCTTACTACGCAGAATCATTTGATTATTATTATTATTATTAGTGCAAAGTGCAGGAGAACATTTCGAAAGTACAATATTAATCTTAGCCAGCATAGGTACCATTATAGTATGCCTACTATAGCTACCATTTTAAATGGCAGTACTACAACTAAAACCGTACAGGGCTCGTATTGTTTCTTTGGATTTCCAACAAATGGTCAGGCCAAGGAACTTCCCATTGCCACATGGGTACGCCTCTGGAAAGAGGCCCCGAGAACCTAACCGGATCTCTGCCAACACAAGGCCGGATTACCTCTAGCTAGGTAACTACTGACACGAGTATGCCATCCCCCGGTCGTAACCAACCTAAATCCCAGGATTCACCAACAACAACAAAGAAATAAATTTGCAGCAACCACATAGGTTAAGTATCAAGGCTCCATACCATAATACCACCTCTATCCAAAAGGAAATGAACATACCCATGGGGGTGCGATCCTCAAATAACCTTGCTGCATTCTTCCTGTTTTGACCATTTTCGGGGTGTGAGGTCCGACGAAGTCTCGTCCACAAAGCTACGCTTTTCATAAAAGCCACGCTATGATCAACAAATGATCAGAAGCACTCAGCATGCCACTTTACCAAATTGGGAATATATCACTAGTAACCATCAACTACAAAACCTCTGAGCTCGTACGTCTCAGAAAAGGGTGTTAAGCTAAGAGAATAAATTCTCCGCCACCAACAGAATTGTATTTGATAGAAATCAGCTTTACATCTCAAATTTGTAATGTCAGGCACACATCCATATAAGTCTGTTCCGGGATCGAACGAAACCGAAGGCACTTCCAAAGAAGCCCTTGCAAATCCGGATATTCACTAATCACGTCCGGAATTCCCATCAAAAAGGGTGATAAAATCTCTATATCGGAGATCAGCCGATGCAGAGTCATTCGATGGTAATCCTTCCGTTTTCGAAAATATCCGGTCTTCAACACCGGTCTTCAAAGGCTACCCATTACGACGTATCACTATTCGAAATGGCATTTATGACCCAAAGGTCCTCTCCCGGCTAAACCGAATAACGAGCGCTTATTTTAAAATAAGTGTAGCATTAAAATTCAAGCAAATCACAGCAAATACCCATTTAAAGGTAAATATTGATAGTCGGTTATTTAACTATCAATAGATATGCACAACATCACTAGATTCGAAATAATTTCCCAAATTATTTATTTTCCAAAAATATCCTTACAAGAGAATCTGTAAATTTGTTTCCACACTTCAAAAACAATCAATGTTTATTTTTAAACAAATTTCTCTTTCCTTTATGAATTCCATGGTGAATTTAAATTTCCAAATATCCACTGATATATGATTTTTAAATCGATTTCAAATATTCACTTTCAATTTATCTTTAAAAGATATAATCTCAAAACAATTCACTTCATATTGGAAAATATTTCTATACTTATTTAATAATAAGTAATTCACAAATCTATTTGTTTTCAATACTTAGAAAATATTCAATATACTTAAAACAAGATTAAGTATATATTTTATTCCTTTAAGGAAAACGTTCTCTTTAAACACATTCATTTGAGTCAAAACGAATGTTGCGTAAAAACATCTTTCCGACAACCCAAAATCACTAGTTTAGGGATTCGAAATTAAGATAGATATATAAATTCCAATACTATATAAAACATTTCCTTTCGAAAATCATTTACTATAACAACAGTGTTATAGTCCACCATTTCCTTATTTCTCGAAAACGTCTATTTCAACAATGAATGTTGAAATCTATGGCTTCGGTACTGAATACATTTTAAAACAACTTCAAATCAGTTTAATTCTATTTAAAAGATCACTTCCTAAAACATTTCTTCAATATATTATTCACCGTCCAAAATCGTGAATATACTTCGTTTACCCAATTCAACACTTCTACATATTTTAATTTAAAGGATTATCCACCGTCCAAAATCGTGGATATATCTCCTTTAATAAGCTTTCATATTTAGTTATCAAATTCAATTGGTTTCGGATTTATAAAACAACGTTTATAAATTCACACACACACACACACACACACACACACACACACACATATATATATATATTATAAAAACTTCAACTTATAAAATCCCTTAATTAACAAATTCTATTTATATCTCATTTAAATGCCAAAATCTAATTTATAAGTTAATTACTTATAAATCTTTTATTTTACAAAAATCTATTCACTTTATAGCTTCACAATTTATAAATCTATAAATTTCATTCACTTATGAAATCCATTTATACTTCATTTTAACACTTATAAAAACTCGTTTTATAATCCCAATATTTTTAATTTATAAATATCAATTTTATAAATCTTTTATATAAACCGTTTATAATAATTCAAAAATCCCAATGTAAACCATTTTGCAAATTAATCAACTACTTATTTCAAAAATCACATTTCGGTTATATTTCACAAAAATCATAATTTTTACAACATAAAAATTATAACGTTTATTTATTTAAAATGAATCAATTCCAAAATTCAATAAAATGTATACTTTCAAAAATCACTTGAAAATCCTTTTAAATTCAAAATCGTTACTTTAACATTTTTAAAACTCTAAAAATAGGCCCAATGCTGCAATAGCACTAAATATAACAATCACGGCATCCAAAACATCATATATCATATGATAATAAAATATATCACAATATCTGTAAATAAATCAATACGGTTGAGGAATCCAGTTGGATCCCTCCAACCTGTTCCCCTGCATCCACAGATGTTAGCACAATACCCATCCCGTTTCAAGACGGAATATCGCGGTACACAGGTTCATATAAAATATTATCCGCTATTATGCGGTGCAATAGGGTCTCATCCGCTATATAATGTTGGAAAATCAACTCCAAGTACATATATAATACCAATTCCACATCAAGGTGGAATATCGTGGTATATGTGTTTAATAAACAACATCCGCTTAATATATGGCGTATAGGGTCTATTTCAGTACTACAGATAGCAATTTATCATTCAATCGCATAATCAAGCAATTTTAAATTTAACCATTTAAAATTTAAATTGAAACTAATTTGATTGAGTAAGAAGTTCTCACCTTGTTTCAAATACAGTTGTAGTCTTTCGTTCCGAATAAAATTAAACGCGCGTTTAATTTTATCCAAAATTTACACTAGCTCAAATCAACTCCAATCCAACTTCATCGCATAGTGCTCGTCAATACGAACCCGAAGTAATTCGTTTTGTCATTTTTTGACCTCGTATGAACAAGTTATGACGTTTTAAAGTTTAAACGAATTATATATAATAAAATTTCAACATTTATTTTTATTTTTAAACCTTAAATTGATCTCGGCCATTGATTTTCTGGTAGCAACATCAGGCCGCTCGTGCCCTCCTTCTATCCAAACGTGAAAACCCTCAGGCAATCACGTATTTGAACCCATTCGACCACCACCATCCTATATTTTCGCGACCCACCACGTCGACTTTAGCGACGATCAACAACCCCCATTGGTACGGCCATTACCAGTGCTACCCACGGCCAGAGTATCATCAACCTAGGCCCTATATTGGCCTTGAATTTTGTGCACGAACGCACGATGGACACGCCGCCCTAGCAGCCTCCTCGCTGCTCCAAATTCAATCATGACCATTGATCTAGAAGATCTTGACGTGCTCTTCAACTTCGTAGTTGAACGTTTTGCGTAATTGTTGATGGATTTGAAGAAAATAAGGGAGGAAGAGGAACAATTTTTGGCCATTGGAACTATTAGTGGTGGCTGAATCTTTAAACCTATGGTTTGTGCAAAGAACAAAGAATGAGGTCCTTTTATAGAAATTTACGCGGCACTATTCACCCGAATTTTTTTCGAACTCCAAACGAAGCGTGCCGCCTGGCGTTTATAATGTTTTACCCCTATTTCGAATGCAATAGAATATATATTGGGAGCCAATTCGATCGTATTTGGAAGATAGGTTTTTAAATCGATTACCCCTATTTCGAATGCAATAGAATATATATTGGGAGCCAATTCGATCGTATTTGGAAGATAGGTTTTCAAATCGACTATTTAAATTTAAAAGTTCACTTAAACCGATTTCAGTGCATTTTAGCTTGCCCCGGACAAATCGTAAATCCGATTGACACGAAATTTGAAACCATACAATAATATAACATTACGAATCCAATGAAACTAGTTTCGTCGAAATCTGAGACTGTTTGGAAAATGACTATTTTTACTCGTCAATTAAATATTAAAATATTCAATTTCCACAAATTAACTTTTAATTCGATTTTAAAAGTTTTATAACATCAGTCTAACTCCGATATGATTTAATACAACTTTACAAATCAATTTAAATCACATTAAACCCAATTTCCAATTATTTTCTGTAATTTCAAATATTAAATTATCAATTAAATTATCCAATTAAATCCAGATATTCCAAATAAAATTTATTCGACTTACAAATTTTACTTGCTAATATTTAAAAATCAATTAAAATACGAATTTCAAATGACAAAAATTCTGGGTCGTTACATTAGACCCAACTATAGTCATTTAATGGATCATCATGCCGTGATTTAACTATAATCAAAGTGGCATATCTACATTAAAGTTTCATAGTATTCTCAAGTTGAGGGAATCATGTAACACCGTCACTTTGAGATTCTCCATTTGACCTTAATTATATTAACCAACAGAAAATTTTCGAGTTTGTCATTCTGTAGTTATCTAACAAGTATTATTACACAATCCATTTTTATGTTCAATAGCCATGAGTAATATACTTCCTAACATTTGAAGAGGGCTATGTACTCTAGCTTCGATGAATGAATTAGCATTCTTTCTCAAAACATAATGAGTATGAATATTTAAAATTATATGTTATTTTAATACCAGAAATTTCTTATGATTACAACACATTATAATTACTATCACATAACATATCTTTTAAGGATTTTCTATTTAATATACTTTAAATTAAGTAGTTAATAATTATATTATAATATACAAAGTATATTATAGAAATCAAACACCTTTATTATTAACAAGATTGATTATCGAGTTAGATATATCTAACAAATTACATGATTTTTTATAGGTCATATCCTTAAATCTATCACGAGTGGCTATAGTTGGTTTTGGGTTGAAGCATTAGAAGTGAAACCTTATTTAATGGAGAATTCGACTCCTTGGTTATAAAAGGCTAGTATCACTGTCAACTATAAGCAACTCAAAATCAAAGTTTCTATTAGAGCAGTATGATTAACAATGATTGTTATTATTGAACGATGGATTTTATTTTTGGACAAACTAAGTTGAATGTGAACAATATTGGAGTATTAACCAAACCAAATTCTATTATTCCATATAGTTTTGACGAAGAGAATCGATGTAAATAATCGTTACTACTTACTACTAGATATTGCTTAAGAAAATATAAAATATGATTTTACCGAGGAGGTCTATAAGGGATGAATTTGTCCAAATTGTCATGCTACTAGCTAAGCTGACATATGAACGTTATTCTTTGAATTGCTCCAAATTAATCGTTGACTGGATTCACACCATTGAGCCGCACAATCATATTTGTAAATTCTTTGAAAAATGACAAAGCTTAATTAATTTATAGAATAATATAAATTAATTTAATTAATTAACATTGGAGAATTAATAACTATTATTTAATTTATTCAATGTTTTGGAGTTGTTTGCAGTTATTTGATTGCATGTATAAAAGTTGTATTTGCTCGCATCGATATACAATAACGATGTAACTTTAAATGGGTTTAGATGAAAGATAATTGCATTAGAGATTTGTGGAAATTTGATGCCATATGATGGCTACTATAGGTCGACCATGCTTTGAAGTGGAAGGGGTGGAGAGAGAGGATTAAAGGAATTAATTATGAAAGTTGCAATTGAAAGAAAGAAAATGTTTTGTTCTTTCAAATAAAATAAATCCAACGATTCATTGCATTCATTCTATTCTTTCATTCACTTTTCTCTTCTCCCTATAGCAGCAATGGCCAACATTTTATCACTTTATCCCAAACAAAATCTACTCCAAAATAGAATGATGAATGTTAAACAAAATAAACATATGTGGTTCATTCATCTCTTAATATACTAGGGTGTGGATCTTGAAGATCTGAGGAGAAATCTCAAATCAACATGCAAATCATATGCTACCTCCTTTTGTAATCTTTTAATTTCATTATCATTTATATATGCATCATTTGATCGTGTAGTTTAGACCTTATATATGTTCTAACGAACTTATATATGCTTGTGTTGTCCGATTAATTTTGCACACATCAAATTGTTTAAATCAAAAAAGAAGAAGGAAAGAAGGAAACATTAGTTTTTTATTATTATAATACCAATTGAATTTTTATTAAAGGTAGAAAAGGTTTTTTAATACCAATTGAATTTGTTTTAGTGATATTCGTTTAAATAACTGTTATAAAGGTAAAATGTTAAAGGTTTATTTTATTAACCGGTTATATAAAGTCATACATTTTCTTTGAATAAATGTTCTAATTCAAATTTTAAAATAGTTCTATGAAAAATCACTGTAATAGTAATTGAATTTGTTTCAATGGCAAACATTTAAAACAATGGTAATGAAAGGTTATGTGTTAAAGGTTAAATTTCAATGAGTTATAAAAGTTTAAACACTTTCCTTAAAGCAAGTGTTCTGATTCAAATTTTAAAATAGAGCTATAAAAACATCACTATAACACCAATTGAATTTGGTTTAAATGTATTCATTTAAAATAATGGTTAAAAAGAAGAAAGTATAAAATTTAAATTTTAACAAGTTGTATAGAGTTCAAAAAATTTCTTTAAACAAGTATTCTAATATAATTTTAAAATAGATTTTGTTTAAAAACATAAATCTAATTTTGGATCCTTCTTAATCAAAACTAGGTTTCCAAATATTAATTTTAAATTTCAAAACACACATTAGTTATAATTAATTTTATAGTGTATAAGGGTTTGAATATTCAAAATTTTCTTGAAATGATATTAAATAAATGAGTAAAGGAAGGAAAAAATTCTTCCACTTTTTTCTTTTCTTAAATACCAACTTAAATTCATTAACTATCATATTAAAAATATAACTGAACTATTGGCAATTAGTTAAAACTATTTTGTAACATTTTATGTACATATATATAAGTAAACTATGTATGTGTGTTATTATTGTTGTTGTTTTATATGATTTCAAAATAAAACTATGTACAACGAAGGCATACATAAAGGGCGAACGTATTCGTTATGATGTAAATCCCAACACCCATAAACATAAACATTGGCCATGTATACTGTTTATATGTTGCACTTGCACTATACACATATGAGTGTATTAGATATGCTCATTATAACATACTTAATTTAAATTAAATTAAAATTTCCTTTCAAATGAATTTTTTTTGGATCTACAATCAATTAGAGTTCTAGGCCAAATAAAAAACTAAAATAGTTTTTTTATAATTTACTCATTTAATCCTCTTCCACCTAGCCCGGTTCCTTTATCAACATCTAAAATTTTCTCGACATATAACTTCCAATCTCTTGGTATACAACTTCCGTACACACCTAAACTTACCATTTTAGGTTTTCGAATACCCAACTTTTCTTTTTTCATGGAAATACAAGGATCAACCTTTTGCTTTTTTGCTACACTACATTAGGTCGAAGCATATTCACTTAGCACAAATGTAGAAGGCAACCTTTTTTGAAGTATAATTCTGTTATGGGACCTTGCATGAGTTTTGAATTTACTGACCAAAGATGCTAGAGCCGGCGTTTGTGGCTAAACAACTTCTTTTATTTTCTTATAGGCTTGCACTTGATGCAGTAATTTGATTTCATAACTTCATTCAATCTTTCTTCAATTATTATTTTTCTAATTTAAACACCTTTTCTCACCTATTTAAATAATATACGATTTAGTCCAATGAAAATGGATCAAATCCAAAGATATTTCTACATTTCGACTAACTTTTTTTATCATGCAAACGTGGAAGTCTGTGTGTCTTACAAGTAACAATCTGCACAAGTCATCATCTATGATTCCATAGGAATATATTTTCAGAAGTTCAGAATGAATAGGCTTGTAAAATTTTAAATTCTTTTTTATGGTAAACATGAGCAACTTTTAATAAGCTTGTTTTAAACAAAGCATTCAGTTCCGTAAAAGATAGCTCTTGCAATGAATGCATGCTCTCCCATGTTTTTTCAAAGTTGCATCGATTCATTGCCAAATGTTTTCTTTTTATTTAGAATATACGACCTCGACTATAAAAAAAAAATAAGTATTAATTTATTGCTAAAAAAAATCTAAAATAATTAAATAAATACAAAAGTAATTATTTTATCTATCTGATTTGTTGTTGTAAAAATGCATAAATTGTCGACACAAGCATGCAAAAATCTATCCTTGCATGTCTCAACCCAATTTTCATGAATATATTTTATTGACTTTGGATACTCCTCATACTTCACATGCAAATCTTGTAAATTATTGTTGTATTGCTCAATATTTATAAAATTACATAAACTGACTCATCTTAAAACAAAAATGACTTTTTACTTCCTTTTTCGTAAATGTAACTTTTTCTTTGAATAAATGCAAGAATATTTTCTAAATATACCACTTGCATAAAATATGGGCTACTTGAGGGAAAACAATGTTAATTACATTATTAAAATGATCTCTCTATCCGTGATAATAACACTTAGCATTTCTACATTACCAATTGAGGACATTTCAAAACCTAAAAATAGTAATTTTCACGTTTGAATATAAGATATGCAATAGCAACACAAAAGATTTGATTTGGTGACGTGACACTGACCAGCAATGACATTCTATATTTATTCATTTCGTAAATAAAATCCATAGCAAAAGAACATGGAAATGCTATTATCAAATCTATACTCATGGGATGGGCCTAAAATATATCAGTATTACACCACTTCCATCTAAGACATGTGATGTCAGTTGAATTTTTCTTCTTTAAACTTGCTTAAAAGATATTTTATTTAAGAATGAACCACTCAATCCATTTTCTTATGCTTAGAAAGAACATTATAAACCATTTTTATTATTGTACAACTGGATGGATCATTTTGCTTTATGATGTGCAAAATGGCTTTTGCTTCATCGCATTTCCGTACATTTCGATAACTAATTTTGTCTTATTTTTAATTAGTCTACCTATAAAAGAGTGACCTTTCGAACTATAAAGTGTAGAATGATTATCCACATCACATATTGCTTCTAATATTCACTTATCTAAACTAGCAAGTTTGATATCTTTCAAACAAAATGGGCAGTTGCACTTTTGTACTTCTTAGTCTGCTATTGCCAAATTTTTATCTTTGTATTTTGGCTTATTTTATTTAAGCCTTAAAAATTGTTAAGTAGCCCTCCCTCACCCACAAAACTGAAGAAAAAAAAACCCAATATACCGATGTTTTTGCTGAGTATACCCATCATATCATTAAACCTTTTCTTTTATATCATTCCCTAGTAAAATCACCTCATAAAAGAATTTCATCATAGAAATAATTCCTACAACAAAAGGATTTCACCATCTGTAACGACCCGTAAATTTTCGATAATTAAAATTGTTAATTTAATAAGATTTTTGAAATTTATTAATTAAGAAAATCAAAATTTGCGAATCATTAATAAAAATAATAACTAGAATGGAATTCAAATTAATTGAAATAGTGGAAATATTATATTTTTTTTATAAATGAAATATAGGTAAACAAATGTAAGTATTGAAGTAATATATGTTATTTATTTAGGGTGTTAAATAAAATTGGTAATCAATTGCAATTAAAGGTAATAATGTTGATGTAAGCTAATAAATAATTAATTCAATGCAATACCAATTAAGGGAAACAAATTGTAAGGTTATAATTGATTGAAATCAGTAAATTGGGAAATAAATTCAAAAGTGATATTAATTGATGAAGTAATACGTATAAATTGTTGGTTGATAATTAAGTATGAATGTGAGTAAATTAGGCAAATAGTAAAAAAATTAATTGTTTACCCATTCGTTTAATTTCTTGAATTAGATCTAAATCAATTGCAACATTTATTTGTTATTAATAGCTTATAAGTGAGATTAAACGAAAGGTAACAAGTATTGTAAGTTAACCAATTATTTAGTATATGAAATTAAAACTGGTAATCAGTGAAATAAATCTAATTAAATGTTATGTTAGTGTAAATTAAGGGAATAACTGGAAATAGTGTTAATTCTTTTCCTATTATGACAATTTGTGGAATTAAAAGGATGGATAACAAGACTTGTCAATTTACTGAATTTAATTTATAATAATTGGATTAATTGTAATGATCCCGGATTTTAATTTAGTTTAAATTGATAATTAGTTTAATGTTTGAATAAAAATTGTGAAATAATTGGTAATTAATATGAAATACTAGTTAAAATAATAAATTATAATTGAGAAATTAATTGAGAAATTATTTGAATTGAATTTGAATTGGAATTGATAAATAATGTAATGACAATTAGTATTTAAGTTAAAAATAAGTATTTAAGTTAGAAATAGAAATAAATATTATAAAGTAAAGTAAAATATAAACAAAATATACTTACAAAATAAAGTATAAAAAAATATATATGTATGAATACAAGACAATGAATATTGAGGTTAGAAATGAGTATTTAAGTTAGAAATAGGAATAGATATAATAGATATATTTAAAGATAAGTCATAAAATATAAAGTGGAACATAGAAATAAATTTATATGGTTATGGAACAATCTAAAGTAAACACATAGATAGCTTCAAACTACACATTAACTATAGAATCAGATTTTAAAGTAATATGACAACAGTAAATATAGTCAGGTATGTTCAAATTGACATATAAATATCCATGTACAAGCAAAATATAAGTATGTACACTTGTAAAATAAAGAAACAAAATACATATGAATGTACTTGCTAAAGGAAAAGAAAATATAAACATATATGTGAATAGCTTATAAAAGAAGGCAAGTTAATAAATGCTAGCACACAATACATAATATATCAGCCACCAAGAAAGAAAAAAATCTCGGCCTATAGTACAAACAAAATGTACTTATAGAAATATATATATATATATATATATATATATATATATATGTAAAAATACAAGACAACAAGAACATAAGAATTGAAAGGATAGATATGCAAGTGTATTAGAATAAGACCTGGAAGAAAAACAAGTAAACACACACACACACACACACACACAGATATATATATATATATATATATATATATATATATATATATATATGAGCTTGCAAGTGATACAAGCAAAAATATATTCAAGCCTAAACAAATAAAAGATAAGTATGTAAGCTTGTGAAACAAGACAAATGGCAATTAATGCAATATCTTTAGCACACCATGAATATCACTTCATCCACCAAAAACATCTGCTAGTCAAGATAAGCAAAGAGAAAAATAATGTCTCTAATGGTTGTACAAAATATATTCAACTGTAGCTTTCTTTTTATACATCAAACTCTCCATCAATTCGTCCATTCTAAACTGAAGCAACATCATCTTAATAACTTAAACAAAATCAACAGCTCAATTTAAAACAATCAAAAGAAACCTCAGATCAAGAAGGAGACTTCAGCAAGCAGTTCTCAGGCTGATTCAAAATAAAGGAAACAACATTGTTCATATATAAATCACTGTGAGTAACTTTTGTTTTAAACTTAAAAGTAAAACTGTTGAATACTTATGTGAATAACTATTTATATATATATATGGCTTCTCTGTGTATATAAAAAAAATGGATGTATTGGTGTGCAGGCTGATGTTTATAAGTATTTTCTGTTTTAAAGATTTTAAACACAGGATTTTGACTCAAAATTCATTTTCGCTTGATCTACTAGCTATTTGGACTTAAGATTAAGACAAGACTTGTTTGTTATGGCATATATTTAAGATTAAAAATCTCTTTAAGCTAAAACAACTTGTTAATAACGCTAGAAATCAAGATATCTGAACAAACTTCAAATAAATCAAAACTCAAGTTTCGTAATTCATGGATTCAAGTTTGTAACTTGAATTTGTATACTTTAACATGAACTTTAAAGCAAAAATTATAATTTTTAGTGCCAGGATTTAAGAGCAGTTCGGGGTTAAATGAATTTCTTTGTTTTCATGATTCCTGATGATCCTCTAAGTTGTAGAAGTCGGGGTCTTGCTTGGTGATGGAAGGATGAACGGGGTGTCGAGGAAAAATAGGGTGATGGGGGTGTAGTTGGTCGTGGTGATTGCGGCGAGCTCGAGAAGTTCGTTAACCTAGTTTTTGTGAGGTCGAGATCTTTAACTCGTTTGTCGTCTGGAGTTGATCGAGCGTTGCAAGGTTTTGGGAGATGATGGAGGAGGTGTCGACGAATCGTTGACAAGAGTTTTAGGTCCTTCGGTGGTCGAGGTTTTGAGAACGATGGCGGCTTCTAGGGTCGATGGTGAAGCCTGATGATGTTCCAGGTATCGATTTTGGCACTCAATTTTGATTTAAAGGAAATGAAGGAATTCTGGTGATCGGGACTTTGTTGGTGGAAGATCGTCGACTTGCTCGACGATGCAGCGACATCTGGTGGTGGTCATCGGTGCCGTGCACGTGCATAGAGCACGAGTTTGGATGGTCTGGAAATTTTGATAGCCTGGGTGTGTGTAGAGATCATACACAAGTTTGACTCGAGTAATTCAGTATTTGTGCTCGAAGTCTTTGACGTGATGGACTCGAAGTGAAATGATAAGGGCTCGGGTCAATATTTTGTCCAGGTTTTATAAGCAAACCTGTTCTGTTTTGATTTGTCTTTTAAAATTTAAATTTCAAATTTTACAACAAAGCTTAAAAAGAATTTTATAGCCAAAGTTTAGGTCAGTTTGAAACTTAGTTGGGAAATAAAGTTTTAAATTTAAATTATTTTAATAATTAAAAAGTACTCAAGTATTTAAGGGAAATTAAAGGAATTTGAATTTAAAAAGGGAATATGATTTGTAAAGGAAGAATTTAAAACGAAATTTTAAACTGGACCTGAATCTAAATTGAATTCCAGACTTTGAAATATAAACTAAGTCTTATAAATTTAAATTTTTAAATAAGTTAAATGTTAATGTATACTTTAAACATGTAAATTTAAAGGAATTTGATTTTAACTCTTTAAATTTCTTTATAACAAAAGTGATACTTTAGCGTGTGAATTTGAAGTTCAAAAACAATGGTTTTAAAATTTATTAAAGTTAAATTGGTATTTATTTTAAACTTGAAATTAAAATGAGATTTTAAAAGTTAAAATTGAAATAATGTTTGTAATCATATTGTGAGTAATGATTAAATCATTTTTGTGACGAACCGGAATTTTTAACAACTTAAAATGGAATAATTAATTGTTTTTAACATATGTAAAAGTTAATTTTAGCTTGAATTCAAGATATAAATATTTACTGGCTAATTAAATCATTTGAATTATATAGTTTAAATATTGAATTTAATAATTGAAATTTGGTAAATTGTTGAATCAGAAATTTCTAAGCCTGTTTAAAATAATTTGAAGGCTTATAAAATTTATAATGATGATATTGATGATAATAGAATGATTGAAATTTAATTTAAAGGCGGTTTATTTACTTTTAGTAATATATCGTTTAAATTAAATTTAAAAATATCCTTCCGAGGCACAGTCTCGGAATTTGATGAAGCCAGTTTCATTGGATCCGTAATAGTTAGTTATTATCGGATTTCAATTTTCGTAGCAATCGAAGTTGTCGTTTGACCGTGGCAGCTTAAAACGCTTCAAACTATTTTAATCAATTTAATTTTAAATTGATCGTTTAATTCCGTAACTCGTACATACGTTCAAATTAGCCTTCGAAACACGTTCCATTGAGTTTGGAACGCGGGTAAAACCGTATAATCACCTAGCGGCATACCCTAAGAATGGTTCGAAATTTTAAATGGCATGTAACAAGGCGTTCTGGAAATTTTATAATATAAATAAATCTAGGTACTTTATTAGTCAGAGATATTTTAGTATTCAAGCGTGCTGAAGAAGCTAATTTCCCCAAACCAATATTTTTATTACCGTCCTCTCTCCTGTCTGCAGATTCGAACCGTGCCTCCCACTTTTTCTTCTTCTCCAAAATCGACTCGTATATAGAAAAAAAGAAAAAAAAGAATCGGAAATGGCCGTCGTGCTTCCCCCTCTCTCTCGACCTCTCGTCCTCAACATTTAATCAAAATGGAAACTCATATGGATCGCTCGTAGCAAAACATCGCGACGTCAACCCGAATAAGAAGGAAGAAGTTCCATGATTAGGTATTGTTGCCGTGTCCATTGAGTCGCGAGAGGATGGACGACGATCTGGCAAGCAAGCTCGTTAGTGGAGGCGGAGGCTCGGATAGGAATCGGCGACGACGCCGCATCTTCGAATTAGGGTTCGTGGCGACGAGGCTCGATCGCCTCAGAATGTGCGTCGCTATAGTGATTTGGGGATGGCTGAGTCGCCGTGTTCGTGTTCTGGCAGTGGGTGATAATCACAATAAAGGTTGGTGACCTTCAATCGATTTGTGTTCTATTTGAATCTTAATTCGAAATGGAAATCGAAATGATGTTGAAAGTAAACATTTTATATGTGTTTGTGAATGATTAGTAATTCATTAATTGTAAGGTAAATAAAGAGTTAAATAGATAAGTCGATTAATTAATGTATGGATTAATTAATTACATTATTAAGGGCTTTAAGTTTATGATTTGGATTAAGGTTATTAATTCAGGGTTAAATTAAATGGTAACTAAGAATTGATAATTAAGTAAGTTTGGATTGATATTCGGTGATTAGGAATTAGTTAAGCGAGTAATAAGGGATAAATTTTAGTTATAATTTAGAAATTAATTATGTAATGAGAAATGAAATAATTTATAATTAATTTACAATCAAAGTGATTAATTAACATTAATTACTCAAAGAAGTAATTAAAGAATTGGTTGATGAATATAGCAAATGATGGATCATTGGTGGAGGGTTTTGAATGGTTTATAAATGTGATTAATTTAGGGTAATTAATTTTACTAATTAATTAAGGATGATAAATTGTGAAATTTGGTGGGTATAATAACCTAACGTATTCATAATGGTATACTTACCTGGTGAAGTAATTGGTGATAATTATTGGATGTAATTGATTAAGGGATGGTTTGATAGAAATTACTTAATGGTATTAATAAAATATAATTATTTGGTGAAATTAATCAAGAGATTAATTAAGATGGTTAATAAAGGAGTAATTGATTTATTTAATAAAGTAAATAAAAGAATAGTTAATTACAGTTTGGAATTAATCAAAATGATTAATATTGTAGCTTAATCAAGATAAATAAATTTGATTGGGATAAATTAAAATTATAATTGAAATTCTTGGGTTTTATAATTAATAGTATAATCAAAGATTGATTAACCCATAATAAGTGACTTATGAGAATTAATTCATATAAGCAATTAAGAATAAATGAAATTTATTTATGGGGTAATTAAAGGATACCTATTGATTTTGGATAAGAATAATTAATATCGTGTAATTAAACAAAGATAGTTATATGAATGTAACTGAAAATATATTGAAACCAAGGTGATTAATTAAGATGAAAAATGAAGGATTGATTGGATAATTGATTTGGAAATTAATTAGTGACAAGTGGGGAATTCTAAATGGTTAAGGTTAGAAATTCAATCAGAATTAATTTAATTAATATCGGCAGCAAACAAGCTTTGCTTATGGACGATTGAATGATACTGGATGTTTTGAATGAGTAGATATCTCTGATATGAAATATTATGTATTTCATCTGAATAACTTGAGTTAGAATAACAAGAGTTTCGAAGAGACTGGGGTCGGGTATCGGGAGATACCCGAAACCACTTTGAATTTTTATAAATTGATTTGTGAAATCAATAGGTTGGAATGGACAATTTTGAATAAATTGAATTATTTTATCTAAGTTTGGTACTTAGAAATCGACGTGTGGAATGAGTGTTGTTTATAGCTAATTGCGAATTTGTTACATTGACATATGCCACCCGGGTTTATTTAAGTTGATTGATTTGGTATTCCATGTTAGTTGAGATTACTCACGCTGGTTTCCAACCTGACCCGGGTGTTACTTTGGTGTAATGCTCGGGTCAGACCGAGTATTACAGATTTCCAGGTTAGGACGTTCTGGAGCTCAGGAGGCGAGATGGATGGCAATAGCGTATAAAGTATATCCACCGTATTTATATTATGTTTAATCTGAGACATGATAATTGTAAATTTTCAGTGACTGTATATAATGTGAAACTCTGATGTATATTAAATGTAATCGATAGATATAGTATTCTTTTGTAAACTGTTATTATTTATTATATTTTATCCGCTGCGAATGTGAGATGTTTGGTGTTTCTGTTCTTCTTCTTCTTCTATCTCTTTCTTCTTTTCATAACTATCTGGAATTTTCGGGTTAGAAAATTTCGGGTCGTTACATTTGGTATCAGAGCCAGGTTAGGTTAAGCGAGAACCTTGGTTCTGGTGGGGATTACTCATTGAATAGAGTCCGTAGTACTCTAGAAAGAGTTGAGTATAAATATATGAGAGCGTACTTGTTATTTGTTTATAAAGATTTTTAATGATTTTATATAAAAATATATTTTGATATATATAGCAACGTTTCCTTTTAAATTATTGGATTGAGTTAAGAAGTAATATAAAATATGACCAGATTGAAATTTATAACCAAAGTTGAAGAATAAACTTTTATAACTAAATGGAATTTGAAATATAGATTGTGAATGTAATTTATAAATTGAAATAAACTTCATAAATAAATAAGATTATAAATTAAAATAAAATTCCAGAGAATATGTGAAAATAAAGTAAGATGGAAATTCCAGAGTAATGCTTAAACATGAATTGGATGGATTGGGAATTTGGAATTTTTGGAAAAAAAATTAAAATTCCTTTGGATTTAGAAGTGGTTTAAAAAGGTTTTGGAGAAATAATAGTATTATTTCAAAAATATTTTAGTGTTGAATTTGAAATCTGGAAGCTTTGAAATTAAAAATATTTGAAAATGTTTTTAAAGAGATAAAAGCATTGAACTCTTTTGGTCACTGGAAAATAACGTCGGTGATGACTGCAGCATTATCGATGTTTATTTTCGAGTTTCTAGAAGAGAAATTGCTACCAAATTGTTTTAAATTGGAATTGGTTGTGAACTGGGTTTGGTTTTGAAATTCAATGAGATTCAAACTGAAATTTAATCTTGAAATTATAGAAATAAGAATAATATAAAAAGGAAATGGGACTTGTTGCAAACAATGGATTGTTTGAAATTTGATTTGAATTTAAACCAAAGGCGGTTTAAAATTTTAAAACATGGCTGGAAGGGCCAAAAAATAAATATGTATGTATGTATAGATATACATGATGTCAAAGATAATTTGAAGTAAACTCTAAGAGAGTGAGTTTTGATTTTTCCCTGAAGCGTGATGTACAAAAAAAAAACCCTGAGTGATATAAGTTGTGAACTTATAAGAGGGAAAGAATTTTGAAGTTTGAAGCGGGAATTCAAATTGAGTAAGGATGATTGGATTAAATAAATTGGAATTTAACTTTGGAGAAGTTAAATAAGTGTGAATGAATAACTTGTATTTGAAATTTCAAGATGAAATTAAGATTTAACATGGAAAGTCAAGTGGTAATTTGATTTGGGAATTTGTGTGATCTCAAAACGGGTTTGAGATCTAAAAATTTAAAATGGATGGACGTTTTAAAATAAATTGGATGATATCCTCCTGTTGTAAATAAAAATCTTTAGATTGAGAATGGAATTGTATAAATAAAATAAAATAAATTTGAATCATTGAAGTGTAAAGTAAACTTGTTTAAGAACTGGCTTCAAACTGGAAGATAGAATTGAATAATAAATTAAGTTTTGAAAACAAATAAAATTGTATTGAACCTTGAAATACATAGATAAAAGTGATTTAAATGGAATCTTAAGAATTGAACTCAGAAATTAAATTGATTAAAAACTTTTAATAAGGGTTAATTTGGTTTAAAGGGTTAAACCAACCTTTGAGAATTTAACTCGAATTTATATAATTCGAGATAGTTTAAATTCAATATTGAATTGAATTTGGTTTGAATTAAATTGGATTATATTGAATTGATTTGAATTTGAAATGGGTTTAATTGATAATAATTCAAATTGATTGGAATAATATGAAATTAAAATTAAAATCGAACAGGATTAAAATCAACTGGAATTTGATTTAATTAGGAGAGGAATCAAGATTGATTCAACTTGAATTGGGAATAAATCAAGTCCACTGGAATTGGGAGTTATTTGAATTGGAATTGGATCAATTTAAATGGAAATTTAAGTTGAATTGTTGGGGAAGTGAACAATTGGCTCTTGGCTATTTTTCAATATAAATTGCTTTAATATAAATTTATGTTTTCTAAGCTATTAAATATATACAATCTTTCTTTCTTAAAGCCAAATTATTTTATACTTGTTTTACAATTATTTTGGAGTTATTTAACCATTTTTCAACTGTTTTCTAAACTAATTACTATTTTTCAACTATTTCACAAACTAATTTCTATTTTACAACTATTTTGCAATTATTTAAAATTCCTGAAACTATTCGACTATTTTCTGACTATTTTACAATTAATTAACTATTTTATAGCTATTTTGCAAACTAATAATTATTTTTCAACTACTTACCTATTCTCAATTTTCAAGCTATTTTCCAAATAAACTGGTCGGATTTCAAACTGTTAATTGGTTTAAGTACCCAACTGAGGTAAGAATTGAAGTGACAATTCAATGGGAATTAAAGGAAATGTGAATAGAAAGGAAATTGATCCTGGAAAAAGTAATCAAATTTGAATATTTGATTTTGGACAAACAAGGTTATATATCTTTGTTATATAAGACAAATCTTCCATTGTTGAATCTATTACTGGAAGAAAAGGATTTTTGAACATGTTTGAAGTATAAAAGGGAGTTTTATACGAGATTGAAATGATCCAAATTTTTGAAAGTTATATATATTTGAATATATATATAAAGGATCTTATGAGGATTTTGGGAAAAAGGTTTTGGGAACCTTTGAATTTGGAAAGGCTTTTGATTTTTGGGTAAAATCAATATGAGAATTTGGAAAGCCTAGTTTGGGAATTATCGATTTTGGAATAATCGATTTTGTATAAATGAGCTTTGTATGAGATCATACTAGGTGTATGATTTGAAGATACTATATGTGTATAGTATAAAATGTTTTGATGATGGCTCTGGGGAAAAAGGCGCTCCCTTGAAACTTCTCAGGAGTGCCATCGGGTGGTGCTGCCTTGAGCCCCAAGGGGGGTTCTAAAGTTGATCCTGTGAGGAGTCCGGACAAAACTAGTTCCTGAGGATTATGAGTAGTGTATACCATAGCGGAAGTCGTGTGTGCCGTTGAGAGCCAACAGTCTACGTTTGATTTTATATCCGTAGACTGCGACCTACGGTATAACATAGCGGAAGTCGTGTGTGCCGCTGAGAGCCAACAGTCTGCATTTGATTTTATATCGGCAGACTGCGATCTATGTAGGAGTGGAGAGGTTTCATTTCGACAGCGAAAATCAAAGGCTGCGGAGAGCCTGCAGTTACATGGACTTTTGATGTGACGGCAACGTAACCCTGGATGTAACTGTGATTTGTTGTGTGGGATCCATGGCGTAATTGAGAGGCTGCGGAGAGCCTGCAGTTGCATGGACTTTTGCTGCGATGGCAACGTAACCCTGAAATGTAACTGCGACCATGGATGGGGGTGATGATTTCCAGAGCATTCTCACCAAAGATATTTCCTCTATTTCAAAATTCTTTCAATATTTTCAATAAATTATTTTCCAAATATTTTCACTAGGTGTTGAAAACGGGTTTACCAAGTACTTATAGATTTTCAGTCCTACGCCTGATCAACGTATGACTGAATATCTGTGAGAACAAGGATGGACTGGTTGAGGCATCGAGTTATAAAAGGTATTTTTATAAAAGAGTTGTTTTATTAGTCTGATGTGAATTTAAAAGCATTTCTAAAAAGTTTAAATAAAGATGTTGGAATTTTGGGGAAATAAAAGGAAAACCAAACTAGAATTTTAATGAAGTAAATTTGTAATGAAAATCAATATTGATTTAAAGTTGGAAGTAAGCTAATTAACTAAATGAATTATTGGACATAATATATTAATAAAATTTAACTCGGTTAAATAAAATGAATTGTAAATTAATAATGGAATTTGGGAATGAATTCGAATTGTTAATAGAATTCGACTTGGATTTGATAATGAATTAAATAAGAAGAGATGTTGTAAAAGTAAAAATAAAATAGAATGGGATCGAAGTAGTGATGGGATGAATTGCAAATAAAATCCAAGTGTGACTTGAATAATATTTAATGAAATTTGCAAGTAAATTGGATATAAGAGAAGTGTTGTCATATGAAATGGAAGTGAATAATAATAGAAATGGTTGGGTTGTAAACAAAACCCAGGTAAGTAGAAATAAATTAAGAAAGGTTTTGTATTAATAAAATGAATTCGAAAATAAATTAAGTGAAAAATAAAAAAGGGTTAATTGAGTTAAATAATAAATAAATGAAGTCTGATTGAATAAAAACTAAATCTGTGATTGGAATTAGATTTATCAGACTGAACTTAAATTTAGTGGTATATTAATTTTAAGAATAAATGAGTTAAGTATGTGCTTGGATATTATTTTGATAAATTGAGAAGATGAAGTAAAGTTAAAATTTGAATGTGTGGACTAACTAAATTCAATGGAATTTGATTAAATGAGAATCAAATAGGGGTAAACTTAAGTTTGATGTTGGAATAAATTAAAGTAAATTCACTTAAGTTTAAAATTTATGGAAGCTTGGCTTAGAATAAGAATGGAAGTCTATTAAATAAAAGTTTGGATTGAATTAATTTGAGAATGGCTAGAAGTATACAAGAATAGAATGTGTCAAGCTTAATAAATTGTTTTGAATAAATCCAATGCAGAGATAAAATGAAATGCAAGGTATGGTTGGTGAATAATTTGAAAAGGTATTAAATATAAAATGAGTTGAAATCAATTTGATGTAGTTATAAACTAAAATCGATACTCTATTAAGCGAATATTTTCGAATTTGGATAAAAATAATTGTCGTTAGGCGTAAACAAAAGTAATTAAAATTCTATGAGTCAATAGAGATTAAATTAAATTGGTTTTGAAATCATTTAAAGTGAATATGATCTTGTTTGAATTAAAATCAACTGAATGCAAGAAGTTGAGTTGCAAATTACTAAAATTAATTGGGACGGCTTATAAATGAGTTGGAAGAAATTGAATAAGCTTTAAAATCATGTAAATCGTTTATGGGAAGCGTTTGGTGCTTGTTGTTTATGTGATGCTTGTGCTTAACCATTTAAAGTAAGTGAAATGCTTGTGTTAGCCATTAAAGGTAAGTGAGATGCAAATAGATTTTCTATATATGGCACTTACATATTTAAATTGAGTAAGTACAGGTACCTGAAGGCCGTTTGGCTGGATTTGGATTGCACTAATAGCTAAAATTAATAAGCTGCTTGCTTAAAATGCTAAATAAGGTACGCTTACACAATAAAAATAGGAAATATGAACTGTTTTTGCTTTTTCCGACCGGGTGGGTCGATGTATATATATTTATATCTCTTGTCAAATTGCAAAAGCTCCTCCATACAAAGGAGACTCTGCCAAAAATTTTCGAAAATTTTGGGAGTTAGAAAATTTTTGAAAATTTTTGGAAAATTTTTGTTAACAATAGAACGATTTCAAATTGGAATTTAATGTAAATCAGTAAATGAAACTAATATGAATCAGTTATAAATGAAAGATAAAATTTAATACTCAGAAGTGAAGACAGATTGAATTCATATGGAATGGGAAAACTAATTTTGAAATAGATATGAAACATATATGAGGAAATGTATAAAATGATTGGAAATGTTACGATTGGAAATTATTGTCAAGTAAGATATGCAGGTATTAAAAGGGGAAAAGAAAATTGGATTTGATTCCAAAAGATTAATGTGAATTGCCCGACAAAAGAGTATGTATTTTCATTTCTGTATGAAATTGGATTGGGTTTTTGATGTAGCCACTTGGCTTTTGTTTTCTTTTGGTATTTGGGAGCCCGTAGAGGCCTTTTGTAGTAGTACCGAGCTAGCCGCGCAAAGGAGACGCTGCCAAAAAATTTCGGGAATTTAGAGAGTTAGAAAAATTTTGAGAAAATTTTGATAATTCAAAATTTGGTTTTAAATTGAAATTTAAATGTTTGAGAAAAGTGATATCGTTTGGAAACTATATAGGTTTGGGAAGTTGGTTAAGGTGATAGTGGGTCTTTAATAAAAGATAGTTGGTATGAAGTTGAATTGTGAGTTTTGGGAAAAGTAAACGGGTATTGGTCCATTCTTCCTAACTAGTAATTTCGAGGACGAAATTCTTTTAAGGAGGGAGGAATGTGACGACCCGGAATTTTTAACAATTTAAAATGGAATAATTAATTGTTTTTAACATATGTAAAAGTTAATTTTAGCTTGAATTCAAGATATAAATATTTACTGGCTAATTAAATCATTTGAATTATATAGTTTAAATATTGAATTTAATAATTGAAATTTGGTAAATTGTTGAATCATAAATTTCTAAGCCTGTTTAAAATAATTTGAAGGCTTATAAAATTTATAATGATGATATTGATGATAAAAGAATGATTGAAATTTAATTTAAAGGCGGTTTATTTACTTTTAGTAATATATCGTTTAAATTAAATTTAAAAATATCCTTCCGAGGCACAGTCTCGGAATTTGACGAAACCATTTTCATTGGAGCCGTAATAGTTAGTTATTATCAGATTTCAATTTTCGTAGCAATCGGAGTTGTCGTTTGACCGTGGCAGCTTAAAACGCTTCAAACTATTTTAATCAATTTAATTTTAAATTGATCGTTTAATTCCGTAACTCGTACATACGTTCAAATTAGCCTTCGAAACACGTTCCATTGAGTTTGGAACGCGGGTAAAACCCTATAATCACCTAGCGGCATACCCTAAGAATGGTTCGAAATTTTAAATGGCATGTAACAAGGCGTTCTGGAAATTTTATAATATAAATAAATCTAGGTACTTTATTAGTCAGAGATATTTTAGTATTCAAGTGTGCTGAAGAAGCTAATTTCCCCAAACCAATATTTTTATTACCGTCCTCTCTCCTATCTGCAGATTCGAACCGAGCCTCCCACTTTTTCTTCTTCTCCAAAATCGATTCGTATATAGAAAAAAAAAGAATCGGAAATGGCCGTCGTGCTTCCCCCTCTCTCTCGACCTCTCGTCCTCAACATTTAATCAAAATGGAAACTCATATGGATTGCTCGTAGCAAAACATCGCGACGTCAACCCGAATAAGGAGGAAGAAGTTCCGTGATTAGGTTTTGTTGCCGTGTTCATTGAGTCGCGAGAGGATGGGCGACGATCTGGCAAGCATGCTCGTTAGTGGAGGCGGAGGCTCGGATAGGAATCGGCGACGACGCCGCGTCTTCGAATTAGGGTTCGTGGCGACAAGGCTCGATCGCCTCGGAATGTGCGTCGCTACAGTGATTTGGGGATGGCTGGGTCGCCGTGTTCGTGTTCTGGCAGTAGGTGATAATCACAATAAAGGTGAGTGATCTTCAATCGATTTGTGTTCTATTTGAATCTTAATTCGAAATGGAAATCAAAATGATGTTGAAAGTAAACATTTTATATGTGTTTGTGAATGATTAGTAATTCATTAATTGAAAGGTAAATAAAGAGTTAAATAGATAAGTCAATTAATTAATGTATGGATTAACTAATTACATTATTAAGGGCTTTAAGTTTATGATTGGATTAAGGTTATTAATTCAGGGTTAAATTAAATGGTAACTATGAATTGATAATTAAGTAAGTTTGGATTGATATTCGGTGATTAGGAATTAGTTAGGCGAGTAATAAGGGATAAATTTTAGTTATAATTTAGAAATTAATTATGTAATTAGAAATGAAATAATTTATAATTAATTTACAATCAAAGTGATTAATTAACATTAATTACTCAGAGAAGTAATTAAAGAATTGGTTGATGAATATAGCAAATGATGGATCATTGGTGGAGGGTTTTGAATGGTTTATAAATGTGACTAATTTAGGGTAATTAATTTTACTAATTAATTAAGGATGATAAATTGTGAAATTTGGTGGGTATAATAACCTAACGTATTCATAATGGTATACTTACCTGGTGAAGTAATTGGTGATAATTGTTGGATGTAATTGATTAAGGGATGGTTTGATAGAAATTACTTAATGGTATTAATAAAATATAATTATTTGGTGAAATTAATCAAGAGATTAATTAAGATGGTTAATAAAGGAGTAATTGATTTATTTAATAAAGTAAATAAAAGAATAGTTAATTACTGTTTGGAATTAATCAAAATGATTAATATTGTAGCTTAATCAAGATAAATAAATTTGATTGGGATAAATTAAAATTATAATTGAACTTCTTGGGTTTTATAATTAATAGTATAATCAAAGATTGATTAACCCATAATAAGTGACTTATGAGAATTAATTCATATAAGCAATTAAGAATAAATGAAATTTATTTATGGGGTAATTAAAGGATACCTATTGATTTTGGATAAGAATAATTAATATCGTGTAATTAAACAAAGATAGTTATATTAATGTAACAGAAAATATATTTAAACCAAGGTGATTAATTAAGATGAAAAATGAAGGATTGATTGGATAATTGATTTGGAAATTAATTAGTGACAAGTGGGGAATTCTAAATGGTTGAGGTTAGAAATTCAATCAGAATTAATTTAATTAATATCGGCAGCAAACAAGCTTTGCTTATGGACGATTGAATGATATTGGATGTTTTGAATGAGTAGATATCTCTGATATGAAATATTATGTATTTCATCTGAATAACTTGAGTTAGACTAACAAGAGTTTCGAAGAGACTGGGGTCGGGTATCGGGAGATACCCGAACCACTTTGAATTTTTATAAATTGATTTGTGAAATCAATAGGTTGGAATGGAAAATTTTGAATAAATTGAATTATTTTATCTAAGTTTGGTACTTAGAAATCGACGTGTGGAATAAGTGTTGTTTATAGCTAATTGCGAATTTGTTACATTGATATATGCCACCCGGGTTTATTTAAGTTGATTGCTTTGGTATTCCATGTTAGTTGAGATTACTCACGCTGGTTTCCAGCCTGACCCAGGTGTTACTTTGGTGTAATGCTCGGGTCAGACCGAGTATTACAGATTTCCAGGTTAGGACGTTCTGGAGCTCAGGAGGCGAGATGGATGGCAATAGCGTATAAAGTATATCCACTGTATTTATATTATGGTTAATCTGAGACATGATAATTGTAAATTTTCATTGACTGTATATAATGTGAAACTCTGATGTATATTAAATGTAATTGATAGATATAGTATTCTTTTGTAAACTGTTATTATTTATTATATTTTATCCGCTGCGAATGTGAGATGTTTGGTGTTTCTGTTCTTCTTCTTCTTCTATCTCTTTCTTCTTTTTATAACTATCTGGAATTTTTGGGTTAGAAAATTTCGGGTCGTTACAATTTTTAAGAATAAATTTTCCCTTTAATGGTTTATATTATTCATTAAAATTTTAAATTAATTAAAATGGATGATTTATTTGTTTATTTAATTAATGATTTGGATTAATTAAATAAGTAATTAAAGGTTTAAATTAAATTACTTAAGGTTTAAAGATTAATTAATTAAGGAATTAATTTGTAAATTAAGAATTATTAATTAGATATTAATTAATAATCAAAGTTGATTAATCAAGTGATTGAGCAATAATTAATTAAGGATAATGTGATAAATTAACCAAGGTAATTAATTTGAGAATTATTAATTTACTAAAGGTTAATTACTTTATAGAAGTAATTAAGAAATTAATGCTCACTGTAATTAATTAAGAATAATTAATTAAGGATTAATTATTAATTAAGGTTAATTAATGATTAATTAAAGGATAATTTATTAAATGTTTTGTAATTAATTGATTATTAATTTACCATGACTAGGAAATTTATTCATAGAACTTGATCTGATTTAAATAAATCAGATAATTAAATCGTTCCTACTTATGGATGTTTGGATTATATTGGATGTTGAACTGTTTAATATCCTTGATATGTGATGCTTTGTGATATATCCTAATTTGTGTTGTGGTCTGTTTATTTGGGATGAATGTAATTAATTCCCCGTGATGTAATTTATTATCTGTGATACATTTGTATATATATCTGTGATCTGTGAATGACAGATAAGCGTTATAGTTTATACCGCTTATCAACTATATTTCTTTATTTTAATCTGTGGTGATTGAATGTTGTTGCACTATTATGTTAAACCCGTGGACCACATCATACACACACAAATATGGATTTTACGAGGAAATCGGTTAAGTCACAGATTTTTGACAATTTTTAAAGATCGAATTCTTGAATCCAAAATAGTTTTGAATTTTGAATTAAGAACTTTTTAAATGAATTTCAAAAATAAAAGTTATTTTAAATAACTTGATAAAAACTTGGCATTTAAATAATTTGATTTAAATTTAAATTCAATGTTCGAAATTGAATTCAATGACTTGGAATTTTGGTCTAAAACATTATACAAGTCATAAAAGATGCTTATATGGGATTTTAACCATTTAAATAGTGTGGTTTTGGAAATGTAAATTTGAATTCAAATTCTATACTTGAATGGCTTAAATTTGTAATCATTTTTTCCAAAAAAACAAAATCTATTTGTTTCCAAATAATAAAGCTTTCATACAAAGAATGAATTCCTAATTTGTGCTAAAATAATTTCAAGTTTGAAATGGAAATGTATATAGTTGAAAGACTATAAATTAACCTTTGTGAAGATGATTGAACTTTGTTTCGAAGTCGAAGAGAATTTTGAAGAGTGAATCTTTTATATTATAAAAGATTTAAAATTGTAAATTGTTTTGAAAGCTATCAATTAAATCTTCTATTTAAAGATTGGATGAGTTAATCCAATTTTGAAATGGAATCATTTTGAAAGCTGTGTAAATGAATATTTATGGAACTGGGTGAAACTTTGTGAAATAAATATTTTTGTTTAAAGATTTGAAATGGTAAATTTGTTTAACCATTTGAAAGAAAGTTTGGTTTTCTATTAAGTTGTGACTTAACTGAAATCCCATATCCATATATTTTAAATATTGCGCTCATTATTCGGTTTAGCCGGGAGAGGACCTTGTGTCATATAACCCATTCCGAAAAATGACACGTCGATAGGGATAGCATTTGAAGACCATGGTGAAGACCGGGTATTTGTGAGAACGATAGGATAACCTATCGATTGTCTCTGCACCGAGTCGCGCTGGTATAGAGATTCCCTAAGTGATGGGAAGTCCGATCGGGATTGTGAATACCCGATTGCAAGGCTTCTTCTGAAGTGCCTTCAGTTCTGTTCGAACCCAGAACAGACTTGTATGGTTACGTGTATGACATTACATTTTGAGATATAAAGCAAATTTCATTCAAATACATATCTGTAGGTGGCGGAGAATTTATTCTCTTAGCTTAAAACCCTTCTCTGAGATGTAGGAGCTCAGAGGTTATGTAGTTGAAGGTTATCAGCGATATATTCCCAATTTGGTGGTGTGACATGCTGACTGCTGCTGTGTGTTGATGATCATTTGTGATCAGAGCATGGCTTCTGTATGAAGCATAGCTTTGTGGAAGAGTCTGCATCAGGACCTCACAGCCCGAAATTGGTCAAAACCGGAAAGATGCGGCAAGGTTATGATGGTCGCGCCCTTTAGGGTGTGTCATTCCCTTCTAGTAAAGGGTGGTATCATGGTATGGAGCCGAGATATTTACCTATGTGGTGGGCATCAATCTCATTTTTTGTGTGGTTGTTGCTTTGTGGTTTAGAGGCGCCTCGGATAAAGGTCCCAAAGGACCGGGGAGTGGCATGCTCGAGAAGTAGTTACCTAGTTACAGAGGTAACCCGGCCTTGTGTTGGCAGAGAGCTGGTTAAGTTCTCGGGAAGTCCCACCAGAGGCGTACCCATGGACAGTGGGAAGTTCCTTAGCCTGACCATTTGTTGGAAATCCATTCATCCAATACGTGCCTTGTACGGTTTTAGTTGTAGAACCTACCATTTACTTATGGTGGTCACCACTGTTTTAAAACCTGCCATTTGAGTACGATGCAAAGTATGGATGTCGATTTTCGAACGTGAAAAATTCGTATCGTTATAATAATAAAAATTAAATACTTAAATATTACGTTATTTGGAATTAAGATGGAATGTGAGAATATTTAATGTAACCATTTTGAATCCAATGTTAAATCCATCTATTTGACAATAATGAATGGAATAATTATTAATTTATTTAATTAAATGGAATTATTGAAAATTCAATTTAAAATTTTTGATTTTAGTGAAAATGAAGTTTAATGCTGAAATTGATCAATGGATCAACATTAAAGTGACATTTAAATTTGTGTTAAATTTTGGTAAATGCCCAAGTAATTTAAAATGAGAGAAATTGTGATTTATTAAATTTGAATTGAAAATTTGATTTAACTAAATAATTTTAATTTATTTAATTAATGCAAAAATAGCTATTTTGACCACTGACTCGGATTTCAACGAAACCAGTTTCATCGGATCCATAACGGTGAATTATTATAGGATTTCAAATTTCGTAGCAATCGGACTTGTCGTATGATCGTACGGACTCGAAACGCCTTGAAATCAATGAAATTGAGATCAATTTGGAAAATTTTGATTTTAGCATAACTTCTTCATACGATGGAATTTGGACTTGAAACCTGTTCCATTACGTTTAAAATATTTTAAAACATCTATTTTGATATATGGGTTGACCCAATTTCGTTCCGGAGTCAGAACGGGCTTTTCGAGCCATTTTATTGTTCAACGCGTATATAAATCAGGTCCATCTATTCTATTTCAGCTTTGTCTATAAATACCCTGTTATAAACCTTAGCCTACCTCTATTTCTCATTTATCTGTGCATACAATTCCTCTTCACCTCCTTATTTCAATGGCAGACAATTCCAAATCCAATTGCAATTCAAAAATCAAATTGAAATTTCAAACTCCTCAAAAAAATTCAGAAAAATTATATATCGAAGCTTTCACTGTACGCTTCTCACATCTGCAGTTCTTTTTTACATTTGAATCACCAATTGTCCATAAATCAGAAGGTTATCCTCGGCCGTCTGTTGCATCGCGATCAACTGTGTCAGATCGTCAAATCTGGGGTACCATCGCATAGAGGAGAGGGAGCACAGCACATCAGAGTTGGTGGTTCGTTTAATCGACGGTCGGATCGAGCAAATAAATTGGGTTAGGTTTTAATTTTTTGGGTGGAGGCTGCCTTGTTTTGGCTTTGAGATCGCATCGGCGAGTGGTTCGGCTGATGGGAAGATGGCCTCGGCGATGTCGCGGTAAGGAAAAGGGGTGGGCAGGCGATCGTACGAAGGCCGGTGGTGGTGCCGTGTTTTCGTTCTGGTGGTTGCTCATTCTCGCGTGTTCTATGGTCTCGTTGTGAAACGCGTGAGTAGGGATGAAGATCTGACGTGTGAGGTAATGGTTGGGTGACGTGTACATACGTTGACTTTATTAACTATTTTATTTATTTTTAATTTTTATTATTGATTGTTCTAATACGTCTAACTTTCTCATACGAGGTCAAATTTACGCATGGGTTTTTACATTGGGATCGTACTAAAATTCCAGACATTTTGGCCCTGGTTTGGATGAATTTGAAGACATTTGAAATTTTGGATTTAAATTGAATTTAAATTCAAAAGGTGAGTGTTTTAACCCATTCATAACTTTTAAAATTTCTTAAGTGTGTTAAATTAATTTGTAATGTGATTAGAAATTTATTTATTGCTGTTTGGTATTTTTTTATCATCATTCCAGTTAAATTTAATTTATTGAATTAAATTATTATTCAATTTATTATTGTATATAAACTGCCAGTTAAATTAATTTATTATTGAATATAAATTGCCTGTAATTACATGTATTTATTATCTATTCTATGTTGATGTTATTGTTTGAATTGGATGATGATTGTGATAAACGTTGATGATTGATATTGGGTGAATGGATGTTGTATTTTATATTGTTATAAACTGCAAATTGTTATGCATTTTTATTTCATTTGGGATTGCGGTTTGAAATGATATATAACCGTATTTTTATTTTAAATTACGGATTGAAAAGATAAATATTTGTATCACTTAACCATAGGATAGAAAATTATATACAAACACCGTGGTCTATATATAAAATTATTTTGAAATGATTTTCAATGGTTTGGTAAAGAAATATATGGTTTTATGAGATATTGATTTGGATATTTTATAAATGTTATTTTTATATATAGTTAAATTTTTGGTTTTAAGCTATGTATAAAATTGGTTTAAAGTATAAAATAAGTTAAACAACAAAGTTGATTTTATTAAGATAATATGGTAACTATCTGTTAAATTATATTGTATATATAGTTATAAGGGCTTAAATAAAACTGCGTTTGGAAGATAAATATGAAATTGATGTGAATTAAATTTTTTAAAGAATTTTCTCGAATAAATTTGATTTGAAATTGAGATAAAGTTGAGATTATATGAAATTGAATATAATTAAGAATTAAACTCAAAAGTGTTGATGTGAAATTTATTAAATTGGAAATTTTAAAAGGTATAATTATTATAACTTGATTTTGGTGGTCTGGGTGGATTAAATGATTATTTCAAGTATAAACGAATTGAAGGCAATATTTAGTTATTTGTAATTTGAGCCTTAGTTAAATGATAAGGGGTTTATTATGTAAAATATTTCAAAACTAAATAATAGAAAATTTAATTGTTGAATCGAAATTATCAAATTTAGTTTGAAATTTTGGAATATTTAAAGCCTTGAAATATATTGAAATTGAAATGTTTTATCGAAATTGAAATGTTCGAAGTTATGAATTTCAAAGTATTATGTTTTAAATGTGTTAAAATTTCAAATGTTTGGTTTTGAAGTGTATAATTTGGAAGTGATATGATTTTAGAAAAGGGATATATTTGAAATAAAATGATATTATATTGATTTGAAATAAAAAAGATATCATATTGATTTGCTTTTAAAATGGAAATGACATCGTATTTATATGGTTTTGAAATGGATATTATATTCTGGTTTCAAAAGTATAAACTATTTTGAAAAGACCGCGGTGTTATAATGACGTTTGGTTGTTAAAGAGACCGGGAATGGAAGTTGTCATACTATCTGTCAACTTCGAAAACCACTTTAAAAACCGTTTACGCGGTGAAAATTCCAAAATGAAGTAGGATGGGGCGGCGTTTCCTTTGAGGTAAATACATGGACCCGACTCCCGTGAGTTGACATAAGGTGACTAAAAGAGGAGCAATCGACGTGCTAATGAGGTCATTCCTTTGATCGGACACACTCCTTCGTTATTATATTCTAACTTTGAGATTTATTCGGTGGCCACTTTTGATTCTTTTGATTTGGGGGTGTGGTTAGAGGTGGACGGTAGTTGCTGCTATGCGTTACCACAGGTCCGGAAGTGTAATTGGTATATCTACCTTGGCATTGCCTAGTTGTGCCGTGTCACCTACCCTAGCACGCCTTGTACGAGTTTGGTTTTCTCCCGTAGCCCATGAGGTATCCCCTGGTGGCTTCCCAATCAGGAGGGACTATGATATTGGATGGACTACTAGGACTATTACGTGTTAATGGGTATATGGGTAACCCCTTAATGTTACTAAAAAGTAAGTTTATTTTACTGTAGACATTATTATAATAGCAAAATATTACTACATAGTAAATAGTTTAACAGATCCTTGGGTGATGTAAATCCCAAGCACCTCTTAAGTTATTGCACTCACGTTAGACACTGGATAAGAGATGTCAAATCCCGTAAATATCTCTGACGCCGTTCCACTCATATTTATTTCTGTGGATTTAACTTACATAAGATCTTTTAGTTTTAACTCGAGTGTTTTGTCTTTTCAATTCGCTCGGGTCAGCCTGAGGATTTCAGGATTTGGAAGACCGTCTTCTAGAGGACGAAGACGAAGATTTATTATTATCTATTGTATTATTTCACTACACCAGTTTATTCCGCTGCATTGTTATCTATTATTCTCTGGTACGTGTAACTCTGATATGTATTGTATAAGTATAATCAAATGTTTTTGTAAAACAACTTCATGAACTGTATATTTGATTATTATATTTTATCGTTCCACCGCAAGACTGTTTTGTTCTTTTTCTTTCTCTGCTTTTTCTTATTTACCCCATAACAATCCGTCCTTCTGTATGGTTTAAGTCTGACGTGTGTGGTTTATCGTCGATTTAAAGCATACATAAAGGCGGTGTGACGACCCGGAATTTCTAGCAATTTAAATTTGAATAGATAATTGATTTTTAAAATATTTGAAGGTTAATTTTAACTTGAATTCAAGATATCGATATATACTTGATAATTAAATCATTGAATTATATAGTTTAAATATTGAATTTAATAATTGAAATTGGGTAAGATGTTGAATATGGAGTTTTAAACCTATTAAAAATAATCTGAAGACTTATAAACTTTATAGTGGTGATACTGGAGATAATAGAATATGTGAAACTTAATTTAATGGTAATTTGTTCAATTTTGAAAATATATCGTTTAAATTGGAATTTAAAAATAGCCTTCCAAGGCACAGTCTCGGAATTTGATGAAACCAGTTCCATTGGATCCGTAATAGTTAGTTATTATCGGATTTCAAATTTCGTAGCAATCGGAGTTGTCGTTTGACCCTGGCAACTCAAAACGCTTAGAAACTTTTAAATCGATTTAAACTAGAATTGATCGTTTTCTTCTGTAACTCGCGCATACGATTAAATTAGCTTCCGAAACACGTTCCATCACATTCGGAATATCGATAAAGCTTTATAATTGCCTCGCGACATTCCTTAAGAGGAGTTCGGAATTCTAAGTAGCAATCGATGAGGCAATTTGAAAGTTCTATATAGGATAATAGAAATTTAAAATAAATTAGTATAGATATTTTTAACAGTACGAGATATTTTTGAATATTTAATTCTATAATAATCAAAGCTTACGCTAGAAGCTATTGGCAAGTTATACATCTTCGTCCCTCTCTATTCTCAGTAGAATTCGCATATCTATTACCACTTCCCTCAGCTAAAAAAATAATAATCGAAACCCTTTTTCTCTCACGAATCAAAACAAAATGGCCGAAGCCGTTCATTCATAAAGCGAATTTCGAAATTCTCTTCTTCCCCAATACTTCGTCTTGAAACCCGAAACCACATCCTAAATTCGAGTTTCTCGATGAGCTTCGCTATGGTAGTTCGAATCGAAGGGTGCGACGTCGAGTGAAGTCGTTCAATCATGGGATTTCGAACTGTAGCTCGGGATTAGGGCTTGCGATTTCTGGTAATTGGAAGAGGTAACGATGCTTGGTGCTTGATGTGAGTGGAGCGCACGAGGCCGTGACCCGATTCGAGGGGTGTCTTCATCGAGCTTGGTTGTCGAATTGGGTTGTAGGTCGTGAGACGCGCGTGATGGTGCGCGAGGGGCTGAGGCAAGCCGAGATGTTGATTCGTGATTGGAGAAGTAAGGTATAGTTTTATTTATTTATTTATTTTTATTTAATAAGGTACGGTGATTTGAAACATAAAATACATATATGTTAAAAAACTTTAACAGTATAGAAAATTTCTGTTTGTTTATATACAGTAAGTTAAAATAAATAGAAATGTTAAAATAGTTGATAGTTCATATATCGTATGATTCTGGAAGCTATATAGATTTTTATAAAAATATTTGTAGTTCAAAAGAAAATATAATAAATATAAATATGTACATTATAAAATTTCAGATTTATCTTAAAATAATAAAATATAGTAATTTATGTGTTTAATTAACTTATCATTTTAGTTACTAAAAGATCATTAAAAACAAAATTAGTTTGAAATTTAATTATTCATTAAAATTTAAATCATTAGTTAAATTAAATTATTAAATGATGATTGATTTTCGAATGTTAATAAAATCATCTGATATTTATTCAAGGGTCTTAAATCATGAAGAGGCCGAGTTGAGATTAAAGTGGATTGCACAAATCAAAGGTGAGTAAATCTCACTCGTTTGGTATTATTTAAATTTAAATGGTTAAATTTAAAATAATTGTTTGATTGATTGAGTTGATTGAATGTGTGCTGATGATATGTGACTTTGGTTTTGTTTGATTCTCGAGTTAATAAGGGTTTAATGATTGGTGATTCATTAAATGGGTAGAATAATTTGAATGCATAAAGAATTAATTCAATTAATTTATAATTGTGCTAATTAATTTAGTAATTAAGGGTTTGAATTAATTAAGGATTAAGTTAAATTAATTCAGAACAATCAATTGATGGTTGATATGTAATTACTTAATGAAATTAATAAAATATAATTACTTTGAGAAATTTATCAAGAGATTAATTAAAATAGTTAATTGAGGAGTAATTTATTTATTTAATGAAGTAAATAAAAAGGTAGATAATTACAGATTGAGATTTGATCGAGAATGATTAAAGTTGTGGTTGAATTAAGGTAATTGATTTGGATTAGAACAAATTAAAATATAATTGGAAATTATTAATTTATCTAATAATTGTTGTAATAATTTTTTTTATTATGACTAAATCAATTCTATAAGTAATGACTTATGAGGAATTAATTACTATAAGTAATTAAGAATTAATGTAATTAATAAAGATAATTAATTTATAAAATAATTGATTAATTTATAAAGTAATTAAGATTTCTTATTCATTTTGGTTAAGAATAATTAACATTGAGAAATTAATTAAAGATAATTATTTAAATTTAATTGAAAAATAATTAATCCGGGAAGATTAATTAAGATGAATAATGATGGGTTGACTAATTAATTGATTTGGAATTAATTAATGTTAACAAAGGAATCTAAGTGATTGAGTTTTGAAATTCAATTAGAATCAATAGAAATGATTTGTATGTGATTAAGCTTTGCTTCTGAATGATCGAATGGTATTGGATGATTTGAAGGAGTTGATAACTCTGATATGAAATGTTGAGTATTTCTTTTGGATAACTTCTAATAATTTGTAGCTTGTGAATTGATATATGTTACCCGGGTTTATTAAAGTTGATTTCTTTGGTATTCCATGTTAGTTGGGTTTACTCACGCTGGTTTCCAGCCTGACCTGGGTGTTACTTTGGTGTAATGCTCGGGTCAGACCGAGTATTACAGATTTCCAGTTAGGTACGTTCTGGAGCTCAAGAGGTGAGATGGATGGCAGGATCGTGTAAAGTATTTCTGCTGCATTATATTCTTGTTAATTTGAGACGTGATAATTTTATATATTCAGTAACTGTATACATGTGAAACTCTGATGTATATTAAATGTAACTGACAGTTATAATATTCTCTTGTAGACTGTTATTATTTATTATTATATTTTATCCGCTGTGAATATGAGATGTTATTGTTTCTATTCTTCTTCTTCTATCTCTTTCTTCTTTTTCATAACTATCTGGAATTTTCGCGATCGAAAATTTCGGGTCATTACATTTGGTATCAGAGCGAGGTTGGTTAAGCGAGAACCTTGGCTCTGGTGGGGATTTCTCATTTAATAGAGTCTAAAGTACTCTAGAATGAGTTGAGTGTATATGTATGACTGCGTACTTGTTATTTTCTTATAAAAAGATTTTAAATGATTTTATATAATATATTTTGATACATAAAGTAATATTTCCTTCTAATAAATAAATATCGCGATTGGTGGTTAAATTATTGAAATTAAAATTAAGAAGTAATATAGTACAACCAAACTGAAGTCTTGAATTGGAATTAAATTAAGTAGAAATAGAAATACAACTAAATTAAAATTTAATCGATTGATAATAAAATTCTAAATCTGGTCCCGGAATTTGAAAATTTTGTTTCAAAGTGATGAAAAATAATGAATAAGTATTATTTGGATAACTGGGACTTGATGCAAACAATGGGTTGTTTGAAATTTGATTTGAATTTAAAACCAAGGGTAGTTTAAAATTGTAAAACATGGCCGGGAGGACCAAGAAATAAATATTTATATATGTATGGATATACATGATATCAAGGATAATTTGAAACAAACTCTAAGAGGTTGAGTTTTGATTTTTCCCTGAAGTGTGATGTAAAAACCCAAAGTGATATAAGTTTTTAAGTGGGAAGATTATTATTGTGAAGTTTAAGGATTGAATGAGGTTGATTGGATTAAGTGAAATTGGAATTTAACTTTGGGAAAGTTAAATAAATGTAGAACAAGCAACCTGAATTGGAAATTTCAAGTTGAAATTGGAATTTAACTTGGAAAGTTAAATGATTGATTTGAATTGGGAATTTGTGTAATCTCAAAACGGGTTTGAGATTTAAAAATTGAAAATGGATGGATGTTTTAAAATAAATTGGATGATATCATCCTATTGTTAATAGAAATCTTTAAAATGAGAATGGTATTGTATAAATAAAATAAATTTGAATAATTGAATTGTAAAATAAACTTGTTAAAGAACTAGCTTCAAACTGGAAGATAAATTTTAATAATAAATTAAAATTTTGAGACTTGAACTCAGAAATTAAATTGATTAAAAACTTTGAATAAAAGTAAATTTTTTTTAAAAAGGGTAAACCAACCTTTGAGGATTTAACTCGAGTTTATATAATTCGAGATAGTTTGGATTCAAGATTGAAATTGAATTAGTTCAAAATTTAATTTGGTTTGAATTAATTGAATTGGTGATTGAAAATGTATAAGTTTAAGAATTTAAATGAGAAATTGAATTGGATTATGTTGAAATAATTTGAATTTGAAATAGGTTAAATTGATAATAATTCAAATTGATTGGAATAATTTGAAATTTAATTAAAGTCGATCAGGATTAAAATTAAATGGAATTTGATTTAAATTGGGAAGAGAATCAAGATGATTCAACTTGAATTGGGCTTAAATAAATTGCAAGAAAAAAAATGAAGTTATTCAAGTTAGAATTGAGTCAATTAAATGGAAATTAGTTGGGGAGGTGAACAGTTTGACTCTTGACTATTTTCAGTATAAACTGTTTTAATATAAACTTATTTTTCTAGGCTATTTAATATATACCACTTTTCTTTCTTGAAGCCTAATTATTCTATGCTTGTTTTACAATTATTTTTGGAGCTATTTAATCATTTTTCAACTGTTTTCTAAACTAATTACTATTTTTCAACTATTTCACAAACTAATTTCTATTTTACAACTATTTTGCAATTATTTGAAATTTCTGAAACTATTTAGCTATCTTTCAACTATTTTACAGTTAGTTACCTATTTTATAGCTATTTTGTAAACTAATAATTATTTTTCAACTACTTACCTATTTTTC
Organism: Allium cepa; assembly: GCA_030765085.1. Classification (NCBI taxonomy): domain Eukaryota; kingdom Viridiplantae; phylum Streptophyta; class Magnoliopsida; order Asparagales; family Amaryllidaceae; genus Allium; species Allium cepa. The sequence continues at coordinate 104,544,250 of CM060942.1, read as the reverse complement.
AATTTTCCAGCTATTTTCTAAATATAAATTGGTCGAAGTTCAAACTGTTATTGATTTAAATACCCAACCGAGATAAGAATTGAAGTGATAATTCAATGAGAATTAAGGCAATTGTAAATAAGTGAAAGGGAATTAATGGAAATGTGAATAGAATGGAAATTGATTTTGGCTAATAATCAATGAAAATAAATACGTAGGATGTACGTATATTATTCTATTCGCATAGTGATTTGATCCAGATTCGAGCACAGAATTTCGAGATAGTTTATCGATCCGAGTTGGAATTTTTCACCCGATTTTCGATGGCGAACCTGGATATGGATTGTTGATTGGTTCTGGATATTCTCTATCATAGTTATGGCTATGCAAGGAGAATGACGGTTTCTGATCAAGAAACTAGATCTGTGTCCGCACTAGGAAGTCGGGTGGGCGATACTAGTTCAGAAGTGAAATTGTGTGATCCAGTAAGCGAACAGATTGGTATAGCGTACGGATGATGAGTGTTCATCGTACGGATTTGAATAAAATTGATATTAGAAAGAGAAATCAAATTTGAATATTTGTTTTGAATAAACAAAGTTATATATCTTTGTTATATAAGATAAATCTTTCCTTGTTAAATTTATTGCCAGAAGAAAAGGATTTTTGAAGGTGTTTGAAGTATAAAGGAATTTTATACGAGATTGAAATTATCCAAGTTTTTAAATTTTATATTTTTGAATATATATGAAGGATCTTATGAGGATTTTGAAAAGGTTTTGGGAACCTTTGGATTTGGAAAGGCTTTTGATTTTGGGTAAAATCAATATTTAAATTTGAAAAGCCTAGTTTGAGAATTATCGATTTGGAATAATCGATTTTGTGTAAAGGAGCTTTGTATGAGATCATACTAGGTGTATGATTTGACAGATACTATATGTATATAGTATAAAGTGTTTTGATGATGGATCTGGGGAAAAAGGCGCTCCCTTGAAATGAACTTCTCAGGAGTGCCACCGGGTGGTGCTGCCTTGAGCCCAAGGGGGTTCTAAAGTTGATCCTGTGAGGAGTCCGGACAAAACTAGTTCCTGAGGATTATGAGTAGAGTATACCATAGCGAAAGTCGTGTGTGCCGCTGAGAGCCAACAGTTACATCGACTTTTGTTGCGATGGCAACGTAACCCAGGATGTAACCGCGACCTATGGTATAACATAGCGAAAGTCGTGTGTGCCGCTGAGAGCCAACAGTCTGTATTTGATTTTATATCGGCAGACTGCGACCTATGTAGGAGTGGAGATGTTTCATTTAGACAGCGAAAATCAGAGGCCACTGAGAGCCTGCAGTTACACGGACTTTTGCTGTGACAGCAACGTAACCCTGGACGTAACTGTGATCTGTTGTGTGGGATCCATGGCGTAATTGAGAGGCCGCGGAGAGCCTGCAGTTACGTGGACTTTTGCTGCGACGGCAACGTAACCCTGGAATGTAACTGTGACCATGGATAGGGGTGATGATTTCCAGAGCATTCTCACCAAAGATATTTCTTCTATTTTCAAAAAACTGTTTCTATATTTTCAATAAAATTATTTTCCAAGTATTTTCACTGGGTGTTGAAAACGGGTTTACTAAGTACTTATAGACTTTCAGTCCTACGCCTGATCAACGTATGACTGAATTTCTGTGAGAACAAGGATGGACTGGTTGAGACATCGAGTTATAAAAAGTATTTTTATAAAAGAGCTATTTTGTTAGTCTGATGTGAATTTAAAAGCATTTCTAAAAATTTCAGATAAAGATGTTGGAATTTTGGAAAAAAAAAAGGAAATCCAAACTAGAATTTTAATGAAGTGATTTTGTAATTAAAATTGAATATTGATTTAGAAGTTGGAAATAAGCTAATTGATTAAATAATTGTTTGATTGAGTATGTTAATAAAATTTAACTTTGGTAAATAAATGGATTGTAAATTAATAATGGAGTTTGGAAATGAATTAGAATTGTAAATAGAATTCGAGTTAGATTTGATAATGAATTAAATAAGAGGAGATGTTGTAAAATAAAAATAAAATAGAGTTGGATTGAAAAATGCGATGGTTTGAATTACAAATAAAATTCAAAGGTGATTTGAATAATATTTAATGAAATTTGCAAGTAAATTGGATATAAGAGAAGTGATTATAATAAAAATGGTTTGAGTTGCAAAACAAAACCCAAATGAATAAAAATAAATTGAGAATGACTTTGTAGTAATAAAATAAATTCGATAACGAATTAAGTAATTGAATTAAAAATTGAAATGGGTTAATTGAGTTAAATAATAAATGGATGAAGTCTGATGGAATAAAAACTAAATCAAAATTGTGATTGGAATTAGATTACTAGACTGAACTTAAATTTGGTGGTATATTAATTTGAAGTATAAACGAGATAAGTATGTGGTTGGATATTATTTTGATAAATTGAGAAGGTGAATTTAAAATTAAAATTTAAAATTGATGGGCTAACTGAATTTAATGGAAGTTGATTAAATGAGGATCAAATAGAAGTAAACTTAAGTTTGATGTTGGAACAAATTAAAGTAAATTAACTTAAGTTTAAAATTTATGGAAGCTTGGCTTTGAATAAGGGTGAAAACCTATTAAATAAAGTTTGGATTGAATTAATTTGGGAATGGCTAATAGTATACAAGAATGAAATGTTTCGAGCTAATGAATGGTGGGTGAATAAATTAGAAATAAAATGGAATTAAATATAAAATGAGTTGAAATTAATTTAAAGTAGTTATAAACTAAAATAGATACTCTATTAAACGAATATCGTTGAAATTGCATAAAAATGGTTGTCGTTCGGCGTAAATGAAAGTAATTAAAATGCTATGAGTCAATATAGATTAAATAAAATTGGTTTTAATCATTTGAAGAGAATATAAGCTTGTTTGGATTAAAAATCAATGGAATGTAAGAAATTGAGTTCCAAACCATTGAAATTGAATGAAATGGTATATAAATTGGTTGAAAGCAATTGAATTAGTTTTGAGAACATATAAATTGCTTGTGGAAGTTATTTGAATGCATTTCCTTTAGAATTGAAGTGTTATAGTTGTTTATGTAAGAGAAATGTTATAAACTTCATACATATAGTGCTTATATGTTTAAGTTGAGTAAGTACAGGTACCTGAAGGCCGTTTGGCTGGATTTGGATTGCACTAATTGCTAAAATTAATAAGTTGCTTGCTTAAAATGCTAAATAAGGTACGCCTACGCAATAAAATAGAAAATATGAAATGTTTTTGCTTTTTCCGACCGTGTGGGTCGATGTATATATATTTATATCTCTTGTCAAATTGCAAAAGCTCCTCCATACAAAGGAGACTCTGCCAAAAAAAATTCAAAATTTTAGGAGTTAGAAAATTTTTGGAAAATTTTGAGAAAAATTAGTTAGCGACAAAACGATTTCAAATTGGAAATTAAAGTAAATTAGTAAATGAAACTAATAAGAATTAGTTATAAATGGAAGATGAAATTTAATATTCAAAATTGAAAATAAATTGAATTCATATGAAAACGGAAAAAACTAATTTGAATGGAAGTGAATATGGAAACCTATATAAAGAAAGGTATAAAATGATTTGAAAGGTTACAATTGTATATTGTTGCTAAATAAGATATGCAGGTATTATAAAGGGAAAGGAAAATTGGAATTGATTTCAGGGGATAATTTGAATTGCCCGACTAAAAGGTATGTGTTTAAATATCTGTATGGAATTGGATTGGGTTTTTGATCTAGCCACTTGGCTTTTGTTTTCTTTTGGGATTTGGGAGCCCGTAGAGGCCTTTTGTAGTAGTACCGAGCTATCCGCGCAAAGGAGACGCTGGCAAAATTTTACGGAAATTTAGAGAGTTAAAATTTTTTTGAGAAAATATTGATATTCAAATTTTGGTTTTAAATTGAAATTTAATTGATTGAGCAAAGGGGTATTGTTTGAAACTATAGAAGGTTTTGGAAGTTGCTTATGGTGATAGTGGGTCTTTAATAAAGGATAGTTAGTAAGATATTGAATTGTGAGTTTTTGGAAAAAAGTAAACGGGTATTGGGCCATTCTTCCTAACTAGTAATTTCGGGGACGAAATTCTTTTAAGGGGGGAGGAATGTGACGAACCGAAATTTCTAGCAATTTAAATTTGAATAGTTAATTTATTTTTAAAATATTTAAAGGTTAATTTTAACTTGAATTCAAGATATCGATATATACTTGATAATTAAATCATTGAATTATATAGTTTAAATATTGTATTTAATAATTGAAATCGGGTAAGATGTTGAATATGGAGTTTTAAACCTATTAAAAATAATCTGAAGACTTATAAACTTTATAATGGTGATACTGGAGATAATAGAATATGTGAAACTTAATTTAATGGTAGTTTGTTCAATTTTGAAAATATATCGTTTAAATTGGAATTTAAAAATAGCCTTCCGAGGCACAGTCTCAGAATTTGACGAAACCAAATCCATTGGATCCGTAATAGTTAGTTATTATCGGATTTCAAATTTCGTAGCAATCGGAGTTGTCGTTTGACCCTGGCAACTCAAAACGCTTAGAAACTTTTAAATCAATTTAAACTAGAATTGATCGTTTTCTTTTGTAACTCGCGCATACGATTAAATTAGCTTCCGAAACACATTCCATCGTATTCGGAATACGGGTAAAGCTTTATAATTGCCTCACGGCATTCCTTAAGAGGAGTTCGAAATTTTAAGTAGCAATCGATGAGGCAATTTGAAAGTTTTATATAAGATAATAGAAATTTAAAATAAATTAATAAAGATATTTTTAACAGTACGAGATATTTTTGAATATTTAATTCTATAATAATCAAAGCTTACGCTAGAAGCTATTGGCAAGTTATACATCTTCGTCCCTCTCTATTCTCAGTAGAATTCGCATATCTATTACCACTTCCCTCAGCTAAAAAAATAACCGAAACCTTTTTCTCTCTCGAATCAAAACAAAATGGCCGAAGCCGTTCATTCATAAAGCGGATTTCGAAATTCTCTTCTTCCCCAATACTTCGTCTTGAAACCCGAAACCACATCCTAAATTCGAGTTTCTCGATGAGCTTCGCCATGGTAGTTCGAATCGAAGGGTGCGACGTCGAGTGAAGTCGTTCAATCATGGGATGTCGAACTGTAGCTCGGGATTAGGGCTTGCGATTTTTGGTAATTGGAAGAGGGAACGATGCTTGGTGCTTGATGTGAGTGGAGCGCACGAGGCCGTGACCCGATTCGAGGGGTGTCTTCGTCGAGCTTGGTTGTCGAATTGGGTTGTGGGTCGTGAGACGCGCGTGATGGTGCGCGAGGGGCTGAGGCAAGCCGAGAAGTTGATTCGTGAGTGGAGCAGTAAGGTATAGTTTTATTTATTTATTTATTTATTTTTATTTAATAAGGTACGGTGATTTGAAACATAAAATATATATATATATATATATATATGTTAAAAAACTTTAACAGTATAGAAAATTTCTGTTTGTTTATATACAGTAAGTTATAATAAATAGAAATGTTAAAATAGTTGATAGTTCATGTATCGTATGATTTTGGAAGCTATATAGATTTTTATAAAAATATTTGTAGTTCAAAAGAAAATATAATAAATATAAATATGTACATAATAAAATTTTAGATTTATCTTAAAATAATAAAATATAGTAATTTATGTGTTTAATTAACTTATCATTTTAGTTACTAAAAGATCATTAAAAACAAAATTAGTTTGAAATTTAATTATTCATTAAAATTTAAATCATTAGTTAAATTAAATTATTAAATGATGATTGATTTTCGAATGTTAATAAAATTATATGATATTTATTCATGGGTCTTAAATCATGAAGAGGCCGAGTAGAGATTAAAGTGGATTGCACAAATCAAAGGTGAGTAAATCTCACTCGTCTGGTATTATTTAAATTTAAATGGTTAAATTTAAAATAATCGTTTGATTGATTGAGTTGATTGAATGTGTGCTGATGATATGTGACTTTGGTTTTGTTTGATTCTCGAGTTAATAAGGGTTTAATGATTGGTGATTCATTAAATAAGTAGAATAATTTGAATGGATAAAGAATTAATTCAATTAATTTATGATTGTGCTAATTAATTTAGTAATTAAGGATTTGAATTAATTAAGGATTAAGTTAAATTAATTCAGAACAATCAATTGATGGTTGATATGTAATTACTTAATGAAATTAATAAAATATAATTACTTTGATAAATTTATCAAGAGATTAATTAAAATAGTTAATTGAGGAGTAATTTATTTATTTAATGAAGTAAATAAAAAGGTAGATAATTACAGACTGAGATTTGATCGAGAATGATTAAAGTTGTGGTTGAATTAAGGTAATTGATTTGGATTAGAACAAATTAAAATATAATTGGAAATTATTAATTTATCTAATAATTGTTGTAATAATTTTTTTTATTAATTAAGACTAAATCAATTCAATAAGTAATGATTTATGAGGAATTAGTTACTATAAGTAATTAAGAATTAATGTAATTAATAAAGACAATTAATTTATAAAATAATTGATTAATTTATAAAGTAATTAAGATTTATTATTCATTTTGGTTAAGAATAATTAACATTGAGAAATTAATTAAAGATAATTATTTAAATTTAATTGAAAAATAATTAATCCGGGAAGATTAATTAAGATGAATAATGATGGGTTGACTAATTAATTGATTTGGAATTAATTAATGTTAACAAAGGAATCTAAGTGATTGAGTTTTGAAATTCAGTTAGAATCAATAGAAATGATTTGTATGTGATTAAGCTTTGCTTCTGAATGATCGAATGGTATTGGATGATTTGAAGGAGTTGATAACTCTGATATGAAATGTTGAGTATTTCTTTTGGATAACTTCTAATAATTTGTAGCTTGTGAATTGATATATGTTACCCGGGTTTATTAAAGTTGATTTCTTTGGTATTCCATGTTAGTTGGGTTTACTCATGCTGGTTTCCAGCCTGACACGGGTGTTACTTTGGTGTAATGCTCGGGTCAGACCGAGTATTACAGATTTCCAGGTAGGTACGTTCTCAGAAGGCGAGATGGATGGCAGGATCGTGTAAAGTATTTATGCTGCATTATATTCTTGTTAATTTGAGACGTGATAATTTTATATATTCAGTAACTGTATATATGTGAAACTCTGATGTATATTAAATGTAACTGACAGTTATAATATTCTCTCGTAGACTGTTATTATTTATTATTATATTTTATCCGCTGCGAATGTGAGATGTTATTGTTTCCGTTCTTCTTCTTCTTCTATCTCTTTCTTCTTTTTCATAACTATCTGGAATTTTCGGGATCGAAAATTTTAGGTCGTTACAGGCGGGATGTTACATCTGGTATCAGAGCTTTGGTTTAGCGATAAACCTTAGCTTTGTGAGGTCTGACTCTTTATTCATAGGGTAGTAATACCTTATGATGAGTCGCTGAGTGTGTGTGTGTGTGTGTGTCTATATATATATATATATATATATATATATATATATATGAGAGAGTGTATTTGTTAGTGTTATAAAAGGGTTTTAATATTGTGTTAATTTGTTCCGTTTTGTATTTATAAATTCTGGTTGATGCATGGGACGCTATGACATCAATAGAGATTTCTAAACACTTAATAGGACAGACCGACACAATATTTGTTTTAAATATAGGTGAATGAAATAATTTTGCCTATTATATTTTCTATATATATATATATAATCAATTTTTATAAAGGTTATATTTGGTTGCAATATATTGGTTGTTAGTTAATGAAAATTATAAATAATAGTTGAAATGAGATTGAAAATAAAATAAATGAAAATTTGAAATTTAGAGCTTAAGTCCCGAGGTTTTGAAAATTCTTTCAATGATTTTGGAATATAATAATATTATTATTAGTAGTATTTTCTGATATAAATATTTCAATATAATTTGAAAGAATTGTTTTAAAGAAATTTTGAAAAGAAATAAATTCTGTACTTTTCCCCTCTCTGTCGCTGGAAAATAATTTCGGTGATGAGTGCACGCATCATCGACATTTGTTTTCGAGTTTCAAAGTGGGAAGGCCACTGTAGTAGTTTTACTACAGATTTATTTTGATAAACAAATATAATTTTTAAATTGTTTTAAATATAATTAGATATATATGTTGCCAGTATATACATTTATCTATTATATTAAATGATTTGAATAAAACCCGGTATTTAGTTCTTAAGTTTTCGTTAATTAATAGTTTCTATTATTATAGAAAATGGAATGTAACTAATTAATAATTGAAACCTCTAAATGAAATAAGAGATTTAATGCTAAGTTATAAATGGGATTAAAGGAAATTGGAAATTGTAACCTATGAAACAAAGAATAATATTGTTGAACATTAAATTAATTAAAGGAAATAGAACAAACTTGCATAACTTTCGATTACATCCTTAATAACATATATATAACTTACCGATTATAAAAGTTGAAATGTTAATAAGAAATGTAATGGGTGTTATACAAGTAATGAACTTGAAGTAATGAAAGGTATTTGATGAAATTCTTTAATAAATAAGAATTTGCTGTTCTATTGTTGTAAACTTAGGTATAATTGAAATTGGTTCTAATAAAATATAATAGAAAGGAAAGTATTATAAATAAATGATTATAAACCTTAGTAAATGAATTAATATGCAAAGAAAATTAACCATGAATATTATGAAAAAATAAATATTAATAAACGAAATTATGTAATAATTAATAAATGATGGCATTAATAAATGAAATAAGATTTGTAAGTAATAAATGAAAACAAATGAAATAAACATTGAACCAATGAATAGAAGCAAGTTGTAAGAAGTGAATGTAAAATAAAAAGATAAATCAGTATATGGATAAAAAGGAAATCAAAACAACAAATGTAATAAATGAAATTAATAAGAATGAACTTAATTTATTGTTTGGATTTGTTGTTTGTTTTGGTTTATAGTTGTTTGGGTAAGGATACATTAAATTTGTTTGGATGTATAAATAATCTATTTGGTTCCATCGAAGACTGTTGAGTAAACGGTGCACTTAGTAGTTATTTTTCATTCTGTACAATTTAAAGTTTTTGAACCCGAACAACTATTTGTTTTGTTTGATATGAATGGATAATTGATGTGTGTTGATTTTATGTGATGCTTTTATGCTTGTTGCAAGTGATGGTTGTTATATTGATTTGTTTGTTAGTTGGTGAAACAACTTTAATCTTTTTAGATTATATAAGTGAAATGCAGGTTATAGAAGTAATTGCTACTGCTTTTGGTTTCATAATTAAGTGTTAATTGCCCGACAAATTGGTACGTTTTCGGATTACGGTTTTATAGCACTACTATATTGTTTTTCCCGTGTTGGATATATTATTTTGGAAAATATATGTTGGATATTGTTATATTTGATATTATATTTTCTCCCGAGCCTTTCCGTACAAAGGAGACTCTGCCGAAATTTTCCGTAAATTTTGGACTTAGAAAATGTTTTGAATGTTTTCCAAACTTTATTAATTTGAGTAGAAAAGATTTAATGGTTATAAATTGGTATATTTTATTTAAATTAATTAATTTTGTAAATTTATTAGTTTATAAATTTAATATTTTAAGTAAGATATTTTGATTTCTTAATTCTTCTTTTCCCTTCGTTTTCCTTTTCGGGGATGAAAAGTTTTGAGTGGGGGAGCGTGCAAGGACCCGTAAATTTTCGATAATTAAAATTGTTAATTTAATAAGATTTTTGAAATTTATAAATTAAGAAAATCAAAATTTGTGAATCATTAATAAAAATAATAACAAGAATGGAATTCAAATTAATTGAAATAGTGGAAATAATATAATTTGTTATAAATGAAATATAGGTAAACAAATGTAAGTATTGAATTAATATATGTTATTTATTTAGGGTGTTGAATAAAATTGGTAATCAATTTGCAATTAAAGGTAATAATGTTGATGTAAGCTAATAAATAATTAATTCAATGCAACACCAATTAAGGGAAACAAATTGTAAGGTTATAATTTATTGAAATAAGTAAATTGGGAAATAAATTCAAAAGTGATATTAATTGATGAAATAATACGCAATCAGTTATTGGTTGATAATTAAGTATGAATGTGAGTAAATTAGGCAAATAGTGAAAATTTTAGTTGTTTACCCATTCATTTAATTTATTGAATTAGATCTAAATCAATTGCAACATTTGTTTGTTATTAACAGCTTATAAGTGAGAATAAACGTAATGGTAACAAGTATTGTAAGTTAACCATTTATTTAGTATATGAAATTAAAACTGGTAATCAGTGAAATAAATCTAATTAAATGTTCTGTTAGTGTAAATTAAGGGAATAACTGGAAATAGTGTTAATTCTTTTCCTATTATGACAATTTATTGAATTAAAAGGATAGATAACAAGACTTATCAACTTACTGAATTTAATTTATAATAATTGGATTAATTGTAGATAATAAAAATTAAATACTTAAATATTACGTTATTTGGAATTAAGATGGAATGTGAGAATATTTAATGTAACAGTTTTGAATCCAATGTTAAATCCATCTATTTGACATTAATGAATGGAATAATTATTAATTTATTTAATTAAATGGAATTATTGAAAATTTAATTTTTAAATTTCTGAATTTAGTGAAAATGAAATTTAACGCTGAAATTGACCAATGGATCAACATTAAAGTGACATTTAAATTTGTGTTAAATTTTGGTAAATGTCCAAGTAATTTAAAGTGAGAGAAATTGTAATTTATTAAATTTGAATTGAAATTTTGATTTAACTATTTAATCATTAATTTATTTAATTAATGTAAAAATAGCCATTTTGGCCACTGGTTCGGATTTTGACAAAACTAGTTTCATTGGATCCGTAATGGATTTCAAATTTCGTAGCGATCGGACTTGTCGTATGATCATACGGACTCGAAACGCCTTGAAATCAATGAAATTGAAATCAGTTGAAATCAATTTGGAAAATTTTGATTTTAGCATAACTTCTTCATACGATGGAATTTGGACTTGAAACCTGTTCCATTGCGTTTAAAATATTTTAAAACTATTTTAATATATGGGTTGACCCAATTTCGTTCCGGAGTCAGAACGGGCTTTTCGGGCCATTTTATCATTCAATGCGTATATAAATCGGGTCCATCTATTCTATTTCAGCTTTGTCTATAAATACCCTATTATAAACCCTAGCCTACCTCTATTTCTCATTTTTCTGTGCGTACAATTCCTTTTCACCTCCTCATTTCAATGGCAGACAATTCCAAATCCAATTGCAATTCAAAAATCAAATTGAAATTTCAAACTCCTCAAAAAAATTCAGAAAAATTATATATCGAAGCTCTCGCTGTACCCATCTCAGATCTGCAGTTCGTTTTTTTTATTTCAGTCACCAATTGTCCAGAAATCAGAAGGTTATCCTCGGCCGTCTGTTACATCGCGATCAACTGTGTTAGATCGTCAAATCAGGGGTACCATCGCATAGAGGAGAGGGAGCGCAGCGCATCGGAGTTGGTGGTTCGTTGAATCGACGGTCGGATCGAGCAAATTAATTGGATTAGGGTTTAATTTTTGGGCGGCGGCTGCCTTGTTTTGGCTTCGAGATCGCACCAGCGAGTGGTTCGGTTGATGGGAAGATGCCCTCGGCGATGTCGCGGCAAGGAAAAGGGGTGGGCAGGCGATCTGTAAAGGCCCATTTTCCCGTACCCTGTGAATCAACAATAAACCACACAAGTCTAACTCAAATTGCACGAAATGACGGATCATTAAGGGAGATAAAGAAAAGTAGACAGAACAGAATCTCACTCGAATGTAATAACATATAATATTGAACAATATTTTTACGGCGAAATTTTTTTAAATACATATATCAGAGTCTAACGTAAATTCAGCTTGGACAGTTATAAAACCTGCCCTTGCAAATGCCGACAAACATCAAACAAAATTCACTAAGTACAGCGGATAATAGAATATGTCCATACGTCGATGAATATCTCCAGCTCTCCTCTGGAAACTCCAACCGTCTTCGACTATCCTGAAACTACTCGGATCTGACCCGAGTATTGAAAATACCCGGATCAGGCTTGATAAACCAGCGTGAGAAAAACTCAATAATAGATGACAGTGTCATATATCAGCCTTTTTATAAATCCTTTGAAAATAAAGAGTATTTCGTAAGACCACGCCCACACATAAACACAGACGAGTTTTTACCTTACGATAACTAAATCACTTTTGTATCAAAACGTTTGATATTATTCTTAATGACATCTCTTTGAAAACATTTGCAAATAAACTTATTAATCCTATCCGAAATGGTTACCAATATAGCATTTCAAGGCTATTCATTACGCCAATACAAACAAAACCATAGGTTCTTATTGGAGAATGGATTTCCATACAAATGACCAGGCGCAGGATCTACCTTACGAATGGGTATACCTCTAGATGGATGTCCCGAGGAACCATCACAAAGCTCCTCTACCAACACAAGACCGGCCTACCTCTGCAACTAGATAGTACCGAATATGTCATCCCCCGGTCGTTACCGACCTTTAACCGAGCGCTCATTTTCCATACACCGCATTAATTTACATCCCGAACGTCATAGCGGGAAAAAGTATATCTAGAAGGGGATGATCATACCCTACTTGGGAATGACCCACTTAGCCTTGCTGCATCTAATCCTGTTTCGGTCATTTCCGGTTTGATGAAGCTTGAGGCTACGATTACCTTTTCACAAAGCACATATCACATCTGTAACGACCCGTTAAGTTCGACCATTTAAAATTGTTTGTTTAATAGGATTTTGTAATTTATTTTAGTTGAAAGAATAAAGGTGGTAGATAAGTATTAAAATGAAGGCTAGAATAAATTATATAGAAGTGACTTAGAAACCTATTTAAAGACATTTGAATAAAATTCAAATGAATTAAGTAGAGAAAGAAAGAAAAATTCTTACCTGTACATAAAATTTAATATGGGAATATTAAACCAATTTAATGCAATAAAAGATTGTGAACGATAAATTGAATAGATTAAGAAACCCTGTTATTGCAAGTCAATAAATTTGTAAACCCTAATGAACATCTCAAAATTTATAAATTTATTGAAATTTAAGACATAGCATAAGCGTAGAACTATAGGTATGATGATAAACTTTTATAAATTGTCTAATTAAGGGTCAGCAAATTTATTTGGAAATCAAACTCAATTAAGGGTAAGTAATTATGATGGATTGATGGCATAAACGTTACTAATTTTTATCATAGTAACGGAAGTGCAGATGGAAGGCAACTGTAGAAATTTAAGTACGTATTAACAATTGAAAGGGACTGTCGATTGAGTGGAGTACTTTAGGTTGTCTTACTAAATTTAGAATTTAACATAAGACAAATAGAAATAAATCAATAAACGTATAGATTTTAAGTTTATTATGATGAATTATTTTAGTGATATGACTTAGAATAAATGAAATAATTTGGGTTAATTGGTATTTAATGGAATTAAAGGTTGCAATATTCATAGGTAAGGATTTAGATGAAATAGATTGATGTATGAAAAATTTAATTTGATAAATGGCAATTAATTCCTTTAATTTGTGCAATTAATGTATGTTTAATTGATAACGATAAAAAGTTGATTTTTTTCAGTGTAACCAACGTAAAATATTATCATAGCATGATACTTGGTTTGAATAGAAGGATTTGATTTAATGTGAAAATTTTTGTTCTAAGTATTGAATAAAATTGGGAATCAAATTTTTTTTTTATGATAATAACGTTAGTATTGGTTAATAAATAGATTTCAATGCAGTAACCAAATAAATGGAATAAGATGAGTATATATTGCATAGAAATGAAATGATAAATTATTGATGTAATGGAAGATATAACCATGTCAATTATGCATATAAGGTAATAAGGTAATGAAACCGAGGTAAATTAATTAATTGAGACTTTAAGTAAAATTAACGTGTGGAATTGACCAAGGTTCAATAAAATGAGAATTTGATTGGTTATATTATTGGTTGAGAAATGTAAATGTGTATTTGGGGAATAAATTTAGTCAGACTTAAGTATTGAATTTAATTAATTAATATATATGATAAATGATGATTAAATAAAAACCCAATACTCTATATATATGTATAATATTTGAGTGAAAATAATAATACACTTATAAATGTGGAATTAAGAGTTTACAACAACTATTTTAAGTAAAGAAATTGTTCATTCAAGTAAATTTGAAACATCGCAATAGGTGTAGATTAAGTGTTGCGTTAAATAAATTATAAAGGAATAAATTTATAGAAACGTAGGAACGGAAGAATGAACATTATAGTAACGTAAAACGTATTGTAGGATAATAATTAAGTATAGGCTTGTAAATTAGATGTATGACAATAAATTTTGTACGTAAATCTTTCTATTAGTTGATAAGTCTTATTTTGATCAATTTAAAGGAATACACTAAATTTTGTAGTTAGTACGGAATATTGATGAGTGAATGAATAAGATGAAACAAAGGTGGAATGTATTAGTTGAGGTTTTAAGTTATTTATGTGATAAGTTACCAAAATTATAATTTTATCTAAATACAGTAATTTATGCAAACAAAAGATGAACATTTTGAAATATTACCACAGTGATATATAAAAGAAACGTTAACTATGTAGTTGGAGAATAATTGATATATTTTGAGTTGGATAATAGAAATCAAGTTATTTATATAATTAGATTTAAGATGAGAGTATAAGTATATGATTAAATAATTGGGTTTTGCGAATAAAATTTATAATTCCCAAATAATAAGAAAACGCAGAGGTTAACACTGCGAAATTTATATACTTATAAATTTTAATTCACATCCAAGCTTGCTAAATTATTTGGAATTGATTGGATTATATAAGTAATGAAATTTGGCCAATATTTAAAGTTGAAAGAAAATTTGGATTTTATGATTTATTTTAATTTATTTAATAAATATTAAAAATAGCCATTTTTGTCACGGACTCGGATTTCGACGAAACTAGTTTCATCGGATCCGTAACGGTGAATTATAATAATGTTTCAAGTTTCGTTGCGATCGGACTTGTCGTTTGATCGTACGGACTCGAAACGCCTTGAAATTTACGCATTTCGAAATCAATTTGAAAATTTTATTTTTTTAGCATAACTTCTTCATACGATCGAATTTGGTCGCGAAACTTTTTCCATCGCGTTCAGAATATTTTGAAACACCTATTTGGATATATAGTTTTAACAAATTCGACTCCGGAGGCAGAACGGGCTTTTTGGGCCAACTATCGTTTAGCACGTTCGTTATCCGTACCCACCTAGCCTTCTTTTATCTGTCTATATATTTGCGATTATAAACCCTAGCCACTCCTTATTTTCATTTTTCTATACGTACATCTCTTTCTCAACTCCTCATTCCAATGGCAGAAAACCTAATTCCCAAATTCCAAAATTTTATTTCAAAAAAAAAAAAAAAAAAAAAAAAAAAATTTTGTGGATCTGCAGCAGCTTCTGGTCGCGCTTCGGGTTTCAGAGGAGAAAACCCTAGAGCAACTTCGGGTCAGGAAGAAAATGACTCGGGTCGCTCCGGGTCGTTTTGGCGAAAACTCCAAGCAAGCATCGGGGAAATGAGGCGGCGCCCCGAAGTCGAACCCGAAGTTGACCCAGGACCAGAATTTTTCATTTTTCAAATTTTCATAACTTTTGCATACGACCTCGGATTCACGCGCGGTTTGTTTTGCTGGGATCGTATCGGAATTTCTGATGTTTTGGCACTAGTTTGGATGAATTTGGAGACTGTCCAATTTTTGGGTTTAAATTGGATTTGAATTCAATTTAAATTCAAAAGGTGAGTGTTTTAACCCACTCACAACTATTAGAAGCTTTTATGTTTGTTAAATAAATTTTAGAAATGAATAGAAATTTATTTATGAGCTTTTGGCATGTTATTTCATTCATATCTGTTGAATTGCATTTTATTGAATATAACTGTTAATTTAATTGATTTATTGCGTGTTAATTGGCTGTTAGAAATTTTTGGTTGCATATGAACTGCTAGTTAACAGTTATGTCAATTATCACTGAATATAAATTGTTAGATTAATAGTTGAAAATTTTAATTTGAATAAACTGCCAGTTATCACCTGTTATATATGATCATATATATAATTGTTATTGATTGATATTGCTTGATGTTTGTGATTGGATGATGGATGTGTTATTGAAGGGATGTTTTATTTGATATCATTAAACTGCAAGTTAGTATGCATTTTTCATTTCATTCGGGATTGCAGTTTGAAATGATATACAACCGCAGTTTTATTTTTTAAATTGCGGATTGAAATGATAAATATCCGTATCACTTGACCATAGGATAGAAAACTATATACAGACACCGTGGTCTATATATAACTATTTTTAATGTGATTTCTATGGTTTGGATGGAATACGGTTTATAAAAATCTTAAATTTTATACTGAATAAATGTTTTCTTCCATAGTTATATGCATATGAAGTTGAAATTTTGAAATTAAAAGGTGAATAAATTTCTTTATTAAAAATGGAAGAAAATTAAGAAAATGGAGTTTGATGATTATATCCTATGTTTAAATATTAAGTTGGAAATTTTAAAGATATGATATTTATAATTGGATTTTTTTCCCAAAATATTTTGAAATGAATATTCTAGTAAAAATTGAATTTGGAAATATATATATATATATATATATTTTACTAGAAATTGAAGTCTTATTAATTATGGATTTTATGTGAATGGTCAAGATTAATTAATAGAATATTGATTTTTGAAAGGATAAAAATCCAACTTTAGTTGAAATATTAATGCTCCAAAATGGATATAAATATATATAAAATTGAAATGGTTTTGCGACTTGAAGTAATATTTTGGATTTTGGTTTAACTTTAAAAGAAGAAATATTTGGAAAGCCATGTAATTTATTTCTTTATAAAGCAACAGTAAAGTTAAACTTTTTTTTTATTCGCATACCGTTGAATATCCAAACCATTTAGTTTTGAAAATAATGGTTTTAAAATGCTATGGATTTTCGAAGAATTATGTTGAAAGTTACAAACAGAATATTGGTTACATGGGATATTAAATAATAAAAAGTGACATAATTTTTTGGAAAGGAATAATTTTATTTGGGATAAACGATATCATATTGTTTTGGGTTTTAAAAGAAGAAATGATATCGTAATATTACGGTTTGAAATGGATTATATTCTGGTTTTAAAAGTATAAACTATTTTTAAATGACCGCGGTGTTATAATAACGATTGGTTGGCAAAGAGACCGGGATCGGATATGGACATACTCTCTGTCGATACCGAAAACCACTTTGACTAACCGTGTACGCGGTGGAGATTCCAGAATGAAGTAGGTGGTGGCGACGTTTCCTGTAAGGTAAATACGTGGACCCAACTCCCGTGAGTTGGCATAAGGTGGCTAAAACATGAGCGATTCTCAGGCCAATGAGGTCATTCCTCTGATCGGACGCTCCTCTTCGATATTATAATTTGACTTGGATTTGATTCAGTGGCCACTTCTATATTTTGATTTTGGGGAGTTAGTCCGAGGTGGGCGGTAACTGCGGCTACGCGTTTCCACCAGCCTGGATAGCAATTGGTATATCTACCCTGGCATTGCCTAGTTGTGCCGTGTCACCTACCATATCGCGCCTTGTACGAGTTTGGTTTTCTCCCGTAGCCCGTGTGGTATCCTCTAGTGGCTTCCCGATCAGGAGGGGCTATGATATTGGACGGACTACTGGGACTATTACGTGTTAAGGTGGAAAATGTAAAGCCTTAACGCTATTTAAAAGTAAGTTTATTTTATAAATAGACACTATTATAATAGCGCAATATACTACATAGTAAATAGTTTAACGGATCCTTAGGAGATGTAAATCCCGAACATCTCTTGAGTTACTGTACTCATATTTATATTCTGTTTATTTAACTCACATAAGATATTCTAGTCTGACTCGGGTGTTTTTGTCTATTCAAATTCGCTCGGGTCAGTCCGAGCATTTCAGGATAGCAGATTTTAGCTTTGGAGGACGAAGACGAAGAATAAGTATTATGTTATATATAGTATTACACCACACTCTTTCTATTCCGCTGCATTGCTTGTATTGGTATGGGTAACTCTGATATTTATTGTAAAAGAAGAATCAAGCTTTTGTAAACTGTTTATGAACTGTATATTTGTTATTATATTTTATCCTTCCGCTGTGAGATTCTGTTTTTGTTTTATTTCTTCTCTGTTTTTCTTATTTACCCCATAACAATCCGCCCTTGCGTATGCTTTGAATTGGCACGTGTGTCGGTTTAAAGTGTGCAAAAAGGCGGGATGTTACAGTTGGTATCAGAGCTTTGGTTTAGCGATAAACCTTGGCTTTGTGGGGTTTGACTCTTTGTTAATAGGGTAGAAATATCCTATGGGAGTCGCTGAGTGTATATATAAGAGAGAGCGTACTTGTTAGTATTAATAAAAAGATTTTAATATTGTGTTAATCTGTTCCGCTTTGTATTTATAAATTCTGGTTGATGCATGGGACGTTATGTCATCAATAGGGATTTCTAAACACTTAATAGGACAGACCGACATAATATTTGTTTTTAATATAGGTGAATGAAATAATTTGCCTATTATATTTCTATATATAAAAATAGTTTTATAAAGATATATATATATTTGGTTGCTATAGATTGGATGTTAGGCAATAAAAATATTTATAATAACTGAAGCTAAGTGAAATTATAATAAACCAAATTTGGAGATTTAGAACTTAAGTCCGGGATTTTTGAAAATTTGCTTTCAAAGAATTTGTGAAATTTATTGATTTGGTTTATAAGTATTTTCTTATATAAATATTTCGTATAAATTGGAAGAATTGTTTTAAAGAAGATTTTGGAAAAGAATTAAATTCTGTACTTTCCTCTCTGTCGCTGGAAAATAAATTCGGTGATGACGGCCGCATCATCGACTTTCATTTTCGAGTTTCGAAGGGGAAAGGCCACTGTAGTAAATTCTACTGCAGATTTATTTTTGAAATTTTCTAAAAATTTTCTTTTATTGTTCTAAATATAATTAGAGATATAAAAGTTGTAAGAACTTATTTATCTATTATTTTGAAATAGATTAAAATTTGACCCGGTATTTAATTCTAAATTTTTCCGTTAATTAATTGTTTAAACTTTGTTAGTGAAATATTAAGTAAGAAAGTTAATGCTAGGGATAAGGGAAGTAAAAGTTTTTAACTGATAAATAATGGAAAAGATTTATTGAAGAATGAATGAATTGAAACCTCTAATTGAAATAAGAGAATAACTGCAAAGCTATAAAGAGGAATTTGCATACATATGAGACAAAGGGTAATATGAATAAACATTAAATTTAATTAAAAGAATGGAGATTAAACTTGTATAAGTTCAATTGCAATTTCCTTAACATAAATAACTTACCCAAATATAAAAGTTGAAGTGTTAAATGAGAAACTGGAATTGAATATTTTACAAGTAGGAATTTAGGAAAAATGAAGTATTCAATAAATTACTGTTATAATAAGAATTTATTGGTATAAACTTAAGTGATAATTGAAATTTTACCCAAATTAAAGGTGAGTATTATTAATAGGTGATTTTAACTTAAGTAAATAAAATGAAATTCTTTAATAAATAAAGATTGATGTGTACGGTTATAAACTTAAGTATGTTTTAAAATGCTACTAGTAATATAATAAAAAGTAGGTAATATAAATAAATGTCTGTAAACCCTAGATAATGAATTAATAAGATCCTTTATTTATAAAAATGGAGGTTTTAAGGTTAATAATTTAAGTGTAAGTAGAGGGTTACTGTAATTAAATATAATAAAACGTAAACATTAAATAAAGGAATGAAATTAAGGGTAAGTTGAAATTGTAATTTATAAAACGAATATATATTTATTGAACCATTAATAAATAAAAAGGAATTGAGAAGAAACTTGTAAATTTTCACTTGCATTCTTAAACATACATAACTTACCATATAATAAAAGTTGCAATGTTAGTAAGAAAATGTAAGGGGAAATCTTACAAGTGAAGCTTGAGGTAATTAAGGTATTCAATAAATTTGCTGTTATAAATGAGAATTAATTGTATAAACTTAAGTTAAATTGGAAATTTTACTATATAAGAAAGGGTAAGTAGTATAAATAGATGATATAAACCTTAGTCAATAAATTGGAATACAATATAATGAATTTTGTAACAAATGGAAAATGAAAATTGTAAGAAACAAAGAAATCCCTCCATAAATGAAAGAAAGAAAATAAAACCACTGAAGCATGAAATAAATGTATAATAAGCTATTGTGGTGTTGATTTGAATTGTTTGGTTGATGTATGGTTGTTGGGTAAGGAATTTTGGAGTTGTTGGAGGAACAATAATCTATCTCTATTCCATCTAAGACTGTTGAGTAACGGATGCACTTGATAGTTATTTCTCACTCCGTAAAATTTCATAATTTGAACCCGAACAACTAACGGTTGTTGATTGAATGATTGTGGTTTGTGGTGTGTGCCGTTTGTTAAAATGTATGGTTGTTGCATTTGATTTGGATATGAATGATTGAATCTACCCAAACATTTCACTGTAATATAGATATTTAACTTTTAGATTTTATAAGTGAATACAGGGGTTGGAAGCAACTGCTACTGCTTTTGGTTCCAAAATAATAAGCGTATTGCCCGACAAATAGGTACGTTTCCGGATTACGTATAAAGCGCTATTTTATATATTTTCCCGTGTTGGGATATTTTATTTTGGATAATATATGTAATATATTTGTATATTTGGATATTATATTTTCTCCAGAGTCCCTCCGTACAAAGGAGACTCTGCCAAAAATTTTCGTAAATTTTGGACTTAGAATTTGGTTAAAGATATTTTTCCAACTTTAATAGTTCAAGTATTAAAAGACATAATGATTATAAAACAAGTGTATTTCATTAAAGGAAATTAATTTAGTAAATTATTGTTATAAGTTAATATTTGAAATTAGATATACTGTTTTATTCTTCCTTCTCCCTTCCTTTCCCTTTTCGGGGACGAAAAGTTTTGAGTGGGGGAGAGTGTAACGACCCGTTAAGTTCGACCATTTAAAATTGTTTGTTTAATAGGATTTTGTAATTTATTTTAGTTGAAAGAATAAAGGTGGTAGATAAGTATTAAAATGAAGGCTAGAATAAATTATATAGAAGTGACTTAGAAACCTATTTAAAGACATTTGAATAAAATTCAAATGAATTAAGTAGAGAAAGAAAGAAAAATTCTTACCTGTACATAAAATTTAATATGGGAATATTAAACCAATTTAATGCAATAAAAGATTGTGAACGATAAATTGAATAGATTAAGAAACCCTGTTATTGCAAGTCAATAAATTTGTAAACCCTAATGAACATCTCAAAATTTATAAATTTATTGAAATTTAAGACATAGCATAAGCGTAGAACTATAGGTATGATGACAAACTTTTATAAATTGTCTAATTAAGGGTCAGCAAATTTATTTGGAAATCAAACTCAATTAAGGGTAAGTAATTATGATGGATTGATGGCATAAACGTTACTAATTTTTATCATAGTAACGGAAGTGCAGATGGAAGGCAACTGTAGAAATTTAAGTACGTATTAACAATTGAAAGGGACTGTCGATTGAGTGGAGTACTTTAGGTTGTCTTACTAAATTTAGAATTTAACATAAGACAAATAGAAATAAATCAATAAACGTATAGATTTTAAGTTTATTATGATGAATTATTTTAGTGATATGACTTAGAATAAATGAAATAATTTGGGTTAATTGGTATTTAATGGAATTAAAGGTTGCAATATTCATAGGTAAGGATTTAGATGAAATAGATTGATGTATGAAAAATTTAATTTGATAAATGGCAATTAATTCCTTTAATTTGTGCAATTAATGTATGTTTAATTGATAACGATAAAAAGTTGATTTTTTTCAGTGTAACCAACGTAAAATATTATCATAGCATGATACTTGGTTTGAATAGAAGGATTTGATTTAATGTGAAAATTTTTGTTCTAAGTATTGAATAAAATTGGGAATCAAATTTTTTTTTTATGATAATAACGTTAGTATTGGTTAATAAATAGATTTCAATGCAGTAACCAAATAAATGGAATAAGATGAGTATATATTGCATAGAAATGAAATGATAAATTATTGATGTAATGGAAGATATAACCATGTCAATTATGCATATAAGGTAATAAGGTAATGAAACCGAGGTAAATTAATTAATTGAGACTTTAAGTAAAATTAACGTGTGGAATTGACCAAGGTTCAATAAAATGAGAATTTGATTGGTTATATTTATTGGTTGAGAAATGTAAATGTGTATTTGGGGAATAAATTTAGTCAGACTTAAGTATTGAATTTAATTAATTAATATATATGATAAATGATGATTAAATAAAAACCCAATACTCTATATATATGTATAATATTTGAGTGAAAATAATAATACACTTATAAATGTGGAATTAAGAGTTTACAACAACTATTTTAAGTAAAGAAATTGTTCATTCAAGTAAATTTGAAACATCGCAATAGGTGTAGATTAAGTGTTGCGTTAAATAAATTATAAAGGAATAAATTTATAGAAACGTAGGAACGGAAGAATGAACATTATAGTAACGTAAAACGTATTGTAGGATAATAATTAAGTATAGGCTTGTAAATTAGATGTATGACAATAAATTTTGTACGTAAATCTTTCTATTAGTTGATAAGTCTTATTTTGATCAATTTAAAGGAATACACTAAATTTTGTAGTTAGTACGGAATATTGATGAGTGAATGAATAAGATGAAACAAAGGTGGAATGTATTAGTTGAGGTTTTAAGTTATTTATGTGATAAGTTACCAAAATTATAATTTTATCTAAATACAGTAATTTATGCAAACAAAAGATGAACATTTTGAAATATTACCACAGTGATATATAAAAGAAACGTTAACTATGTAGTTGGAGAATAATTGATATATTTTGAGTTGGATAATAGAAATCAAGTTATTTATATAATTAGATTTAAGATGAGAGTATAAGTATATGATTAAATAATTGGGTTTTGCGAATAAAATTTATAATTCCCAAATAATAAGAAAACGCAGAGGTTAACACTGCGAAATTTATATACTTATAAATTTTAATTCACATCCAAGCTTGCTAAATTATTTGGAATTGATTGGATTATATAAGTAATGAAATTTGGCCAATATTTAAAGTTGAAAGAAAATTTGGATTTTATGATTTATTTTAATTTATTTAATAAATATTAAAAATAGCCATTTTTGTCACGGACTCGGATTTCGACGAAACTAGTTTCATCGGATCCGTAACGGTGAATTATAATAATGTTTCAAGTTTCGTTGCGATCGGACTTGTCGTTTGATCGTACGGACTCGAAACGCCTTGAAATTTACGCATTTTGAAATCAATTTGAAAATTTTATTTTTTTAGCATAACTTCTTCATACGATCGAATTTGGTCGCGAAACTTTTTCCATCGCGTTCAGAATATTTTGAAACACCTATTTGGATATATAGTTTTAACAAATTCGACTCCGGAGGCAGAACGGGCTTTTTGGGCCAACTATCGTTTAGCACGTTCGTTATCCGTACCCACCTAGCCTTCTTTTATCTGTCTATATATTTGCGATTATAAACCCTAGCCACTCCTTATTTTCATTTTTCTATACGTACATCTCTTTCTCAACTCCTCATTCCAATGGCAGAAAACCTAATTCCCAAATTCCAAAATTTTATTTCAAAAAAAAAAAAAAAAAAAAAAAAATTTTTGTGGATCTGCAGCAGCTTCTGGTCGCGCTTCGGGTTTCAGAGGAGAAAACCCTAGAGCAACTTCGGGTCAGGAAGAAAATGACTCGGGTCGCTCCGGGTCGTTTTGGCGAAAACTCCAAGCAAGCATCGGGGAAATGAGGCGGCGCCCCGAAGTCGAACCCGAAGTTGACCCAGGACCAGAATTTTTCATTTTTCAAATTTTCATAACTTTTGCATACGAGCTCGGATTCACGCGCGGTTTGTTTTGCTGGGATCGTATCGGAATTTCTGACGTTTTGGCACTGGTTTGGATGAATTTGGAGACTGTCCAATTTTTGGGTTTAAATTGGATTTGAATTCAATTTAAATTCAAAAGGTGAGTGTTTTAACCCACTCACAACTATTAGAAGCTTTTATGTTTGTTAAATAAATTTTAGAAATGAATAGAAATTTATTTATGAGCTTTTGGCATGTTATTTCATTCATATCTGTTGAATTGCATTTTATTGAATGTAACTGTTAATTTAATTGATTTATTGCGTGTTAATTGGCTGTTAGAAATTTTTGGTTGCATATGAACTGCTAGTTAACAGTTATGTCAATTATCACTGAATATAAATTGTTAGATTAATAGTTGAAAAATTTAATTTGAATAAACTGCCAGTTATCACCTGTTATATATGATCATATATATAATTGTTATTGATTGATATTGCTTGATGTTTGTGATTGGATGATGGATGTGTTATTGAAGGGATGTTTTATTTGATATCATTAAACTGCAAGTTAGTATGCATTTTTCATTTCATTCGGGATTGCGGTTTGAAATGATATACAACCGCAGTTTTATTTTTTAAATTGCGGATTGAAATGATAAATATCCGTATCACTTGACCATAGGATAGAAAACTATATACAGACACCGTGGTCTATATATAACTATTTTTAATGTGATTTCTATGGTTTGGATGGAATACGGTTTATAAAAATCTTAAATTTTATACTGAATAAATGTTTTCTTCCATAGTTATATGCATATGAAGTTGAAATTTTGAAATTAAAAGGTGAATAAATTTCTTTATTAAAAATGGAAGAAAATTAAGAAAATGGAGTTTGATGATTATATCCTATGTTTAAATATTAAGTTGGAAATTTTAAAGATATGATATTTATAATTGGATTTTTTTCCCAAAATATTTTGAAATGAATATTCTAGTAAAAATTGAATTTGGAAATATATATATATATATATATATATATATTTTACTAGAAATTGAAGTCTTATTAATTATGGATTTTATGTGAATGGTCAAGATTAATTAATAGAATATTGATTTTTGAAAGGATAAAAATCCAACTTTAGTTGAAATATTAATGCTCCAAAATGGATA
This sequence comes from Allium cepa, assembly GCA_030765085.1. Lineage (NCBI taxonomy): Eukaryota > Viridiplantae > Streptophyta > Magnoliopsida > Asparagales > Amaryllidaceae > Allium > Allium cepa. The sequence continues at coordinate 104,518,893 of CM060942.1, read as the reverse complement.
TAAATATATATAAAATTGAAATGGTTTTGCGACTTGAAGTAATATTTTGGATTTTGGTTTAACTTTAAAAGAAGAAATATTTGGAAAGCCATGTAATTTATTTCTTTATAAAGCAACAGTAAAGTTAAACTTTTTTTTTATTCGCATACCGTTGAATATCCAAACCATTTAGTTTTGAAAATAATGGTTTTAAAATGCTATGGATTTTCGAAGAATTATGTTGAAAGTTACAAACAGAATATTGGTTACATGGGATATTAAATAATAAAAAGTGACATAATTTTTTGGAAAGGAATAATTTTATTTGGGATAAACGATATCATATTGTTTTGGGTTTTAAAAGAAGAAATGATATCGTAATATTACGGTTTGAAATGGATTATATTCTGGTTTTAAAAGTATAAACTATTTTTAAATGACCGCGGTGTTATAATAACGATTGGTTGGCAAAGAGACCGGGATCGGATATGGACATACTCTCTGTCGATACCGAAAACCACTTTGACTAACCGTGTACGCGGTGGAGATTCCAGAATGAAGTAGGTGGTGGCGACGTTTCCTGTAAGGTAAATACGTGGACCCAACTCCCGTGAGTTGGCATAAGGTGGCTAAAACAGGAGCGATTCTCAGGCCAATGAGGTCATTCCTCTGATCGGACGCTCCTCTTCGATATTATAATTTGACTTGGATTTGATTCAGTGGCCACTTCTATATTTTGATTTTGGGGAGTTAGTCCGAGGTGGGCGGTAACTGCGGCTACGCGTTTCCACCAGCCTGGATAGCAATTGGTATATCTACCCTGGTATTGCCTAGTTGTGCCGTGTCACCTACCATATCGCGCCTTGTACGAGTTTGGTTTTCTCCCGTAGCCCGTGTGGTATCCTCTAGTGGCTTCCCGATCAGGAGGGGCTATGATATTGGACGGACTACTGGGACTATTACGTGTTAAGGTGGAAAATGTAAAGCCTTAACGCTATTTAAAAGTAAGTTTATTTTATAAATAGACACTATTATAATAGCGCAATATACTACATAGTAAATAGTTTAACGGATCCTTAGGAGATGTAAATCCCGAACATCTCTTGAGTTACTGTACTCATATTTATATTCTGTTTATTTAACTCACATAAGATATTCTAGTCTGACTCGGGTGTTTTTGTCTATTCAAATTCGCTCGGGTCAGTCCGAGCATTTCAGGATAGCAGATTTTAGCTTTGGAGGACGAAGACGAAGAATAAGTATTATGTTATATATAGTATTACACCACACTCTTTCTATTCCGCTGCATTACTTGTATTGGTATGTGTAACTCTGATATTTATTGTAAAAGAAGAATCAAGCTTTTGTAAACTGTTTATGAACTGTATATTTGTTATTATATTTTATCCTTCCGCTGTGAGATTCTGTTTTTGTTTTATTTCTTCTCTGTTTTTCTTATTTACCCCATAACAATCCGCCCTTGCGTATGCTTTGAATTGGCACGTGTGTCGGTTTAAAGTGTGCAAAAAGGCGGGATGTTACAACATCTTTGAATGTCACATTGCCATTTCCGTTAACTACTAATTTCCTTCCACAAAAATACAACCCTTGAGTCGTACGTCTCAACGAGGGTGTTAAGCTAAGAGAAGTTGTCTTCTCCGCCGCCACTGATGTACGTTTGTAAAAACCAATGTACGTAATCGTTAGAAATGCAATGTCAGACAAACGTCCATGCAAGTTGTTCAGGAACATGACAAACCGAAGGCACTTTCCTCGGCCATTATTAGGCAAGAAGCCCTTGCAATCCGAAAATCTCCATCACGAGGAGACCACTGCTATATATAACTCTATAATGGGTGCGACCCCGAGCAAATCAACAAGCATTCCTCACGTTATGAAGATCCACAGGCTTCAATAATCATCGTCTTCAACATGTCTTCACGTTCGAAGCTATACATTGGTTCGAAGTGGTTTTCGGATGGGATTTACCCAAATCCAACCCCAGTTACTTCGAAATCCAATATCGACAGAATGTGAATATGAGTATACAGGATTTATTAAGTCCCTTTTCACTTTAATTATTTTCGGATGATTTCGAAATCTCTTTCTTTTGACTTAGGATAATTTCTAAGAAATTCATTCTTTTTCTTTGGAAAATATCTCAAATTTCCTTACTTAATTCTTGATCAAATTCTTTAACTTTTAGGCGGGTCAAAAACGATGTTATTTAAGACATCGTTTACGATAAACCCTAAATCAGTCTTAAAAACATTTTGAAGTAAATAGGATCATAGAAATCATTCATTTTTGGAGATTGCTTAACTTTTGGATAATACCAATCTTCTTTTATTTTGGAAAACTTAAAAGAATCTTTTTATTTAAGAGCATCCGGGCTTTCCTTTCGCTCTGTTCCACCCCTCGCCTAAGAAAAGAAAATATAGGCCAGGTAAGTTCAGGGCACTGGTTGCTCCATCCCTAAACTTTGTTAAACGCCTTGTTTTATCTTCCCAGATCTCACAGGCGGGACAAATGTACTAGTCGTTTCCGCATACTCAGATTTTTCAACTTTATTTCGGAATTGCTTATAAATATTCCAAATTATCTTTCAAAATGCTTAATTATTGTTTTTAAACATTCACAATTGATTCTAGAAAAATCATTATTACATGTAAACTCACTTCCAAAAGTTATAGAATTTGCAGCAGAAAAGTGTTGCGGAAAGTGCTAAATAAGCTTATTTGAATTAAACAAGTTTTAAATATTTGAAAATTCATATATTTCGATCCAAACTCTCTTTTAAATCATTTAAATAGATTTATCAAATTTATTACATGTTTTTCCATAATTAAAAACATCCGTTTAAACAAATTTTCTGTTATGGTCACTAAACTGCACTAGCACGATTTTTCTAGAAAATTGATTTGGACTTATTTCAAAATCTACTCAACAAAATTTTGATTTTCTTTCTTCATTTAAAATATATGGACATAATAGTCTGGAATTTTCTTATTGAAGAATTCCAAGCTGTATTTCACTCTATACACTCATTTGAACTTTTCGGCGCGAAATCGCGAACTACCATTGCGCGACGCGTCTAGTTTTAAGTTATTTTTTAATATTCGAAATAATCTATTAAAATTGAATTTCAACACTTATAAAATCATTACAAATCATTATCAAGATTTAGATCCGAAAAATAGGGCATCTTCTCTCTTATTTTTGACTCTCTTACTCACAAAATTTGAAAAATTTATTAACTAAAAAGTTGTTGCAAATTCTTTTCTATTGAATTTGAAAAAAAGAATATTTGAATCCAAGTTGTCTTGAGGGAGATATGATAGAATGAAGAATAGGTGTCGGATTGACAAAAATGAAGCCCGAAAATGCACTTCAAAGAATTGAGTTTCTGGTATAGTAAATCTCAAAACTGAAAAAGTGATCAACATAAAAGTGGTAGCCATAGAAATTTCATATAGTTTTAAAAAAAATTCTAAATTTGGATTGGTTATGATCAAGTTATGATTAAAACAAAATGGCCTATTCTCTGGCTTAAAAACCGGGCCAGAAAATGCACTTGAAAGAAGTGGAATTTTGACATATTTATGCTAAGAACTTGACAAAGTATTCAACGTGACAGTTGTAGCCACAGGAAAAATACATGATTTAGAAAAAGAATTTTGCAATTTGGTTCAGTTTTGAATAATTTATGGCCGAGAGAAAAGAGGCAAAATATGGAGAAAATATAAGTTTGATTTGAAGAGAATAAATATTGAATTCTTTTGAATATTTTATAAATATTTTGACATTATTTCTTTTTAATTTTTTTCTATGGCTTGGAAGCCATTATAGAGAGGAGGAAGAAGATAAAGAAGCTTGAGAAAATAAGAAGATAAAATGTGAATGAAATGAGAGAAGGAGGTGGATATTTATAGAAAAAGAAAGAAGTGGTAAATTTACCAAAATAACCTTTTACCAAATTACCAAAATAAGCTTACTTCAACCTAAAGTAATCTCCACTTTTTCAATACTTAACATCATCTTTCACATCCTTACCTTATGTCTTAGTCACTTAAATATTAAGTAAAGAATATCATAATTATGTTGGCATTGATTTGATATTGATTTGATGTTTACTTTTGACTTTTCTTACTTACTTTTGTTAATTATTACTTACTTTTCTTAATGACTTCTAGAAGTTTTCTAATCTTATTTAGTAAAAGTAAACATGTTTAGTGAATTAATTAATACTTACACTATTTGAATATATGTTCCTGTATAAAAATAAAGGTGCGACGACGTTGCGACAACTTTTAATCGACAAAACGTCGTTTTTCGACAAAATGTTTTACGGTCACATTTTGACGTTTTGGTTAAACTATTTATTTATGTAAACCAAATTTAAAAATAAATTTGTATAATGCTATTTAAAAATATTAACACTCATAAATTAATTAAAATAATTTATTTAATCATTGAAACTTACTTTTCTAAAATCAGCATTTTGTCACTTATGTTGATATAGGCAAATGTTACTATTTTTGTGTATACTTCTCTTTCCTAATCCTATCTAATTTTGTTTTAATCATATAACCTTACTTATTTTACATTTAAAATCACTTTAAATATTATATTTTAAAGTGGTCAAATTCTGGGTCGTTACACGATCGTACGAAGGCCGGTGGAGGTGCCGTGTTTTCGTTCTGGCGGCTGCTCATTCTCACGTGTTCTAGGATTTCATTGTGAAACGGGTGAGTAGGGATGAAGGGCTGGCGTGTGAGGTAATGGTTGGGTGACGTGTACATGCGTTGACTTTATTAACTATTTTATTTATTTTTAGTTTTTATTGCTGATTGTTCTAATACGTATAACTTTCTCATACAAGGTCAAATTTACGCACGGGTTTTTGCGTAGGGATTGTACTAAAATTCCGGACTTTTTGGCGCTGGTTTGGACGAATTTGAAGACTGCTGAAATTTTGGGTTTAAATTGAATTTAAATTCAATTTAAGTTCAAAAGGTGAGTGTTTTAACCCACTCACAACTTTTAAAATTTCTTATATGTGTTAAATTAATTTCTGATGTGATTAGAAATTTATTTATTGCTATTTGGTATTTTTATCACTATTCCAGTTAAATTTAATTTATTGAATTAAATTATTATTCAATTTATTATTGCATATAAACTGCCAGTTAAATTAATTTATTATTGAATATAAATTGCCAGTAATTACTTGTATTTATTATCTGTTCTATATTGATGTTATTGTTTGAACTGGATGATGATTGTGATAAATGGTTGATGATTGATATTGGGTGAATGAATGCTGTATTTTATATTATAAACTGAAAATTGTTATGCATTTTTATTTCATTTAGGATTGCGGTTTGAAATGATATATAACCGTATTTTTATTCTAAATTACGGATTGAAATGATAAATATCTGTATCACTTGACCATAGGGTAGAAAATTATATGCAGACACCGTGGTCTATATATAAAAATATTTTGAAATCATTTTCTATGGTTTGGTAAAGAAATATATGCTTTTATGATATATTGATTTGGATATTTTATAAATGTTATTTTTATATATAGTTAAATTTTTGGTTTTAAGCTATGTATAAAATTGGTTTAATGTATAAAATAAGTTAAATAATAAAGTTGATTTTATTAAGATAATATGGTTAATAGCTGTTAAATTATATTGTATATATAGTTATAAGGGCTTAAATAAAACCGCGGTTGGAAGATAAATATGAAATTGATGTGAATTAATTTTTTTAAGAATTTTCTCGAATAAATTTGATTTGAAATTGAGATAAAGTTGAGATTATATGAAATTGAATTTAATTAAGAATTAAACTCATAAGGGTTGATGTGAAATTTATTAAATTGGAAATTTTAAAAGGTATAATTATTATAACTTGATTTTTGGGGTCTGGGTGGATTAAATGATTATTTCAAGTATAAATAAATCGAAGGCATTATTTAGTTATTTGTAATTTGGGCCTTATTTAAATGATAAGGGGTTTATTATGTAAAATATTTCAAAACTAAATAATAGAAAATTTAATTGTTGAATCGAAATTATCAAATTTAGTTTGAAATTTTGGAACATTTAAAGCCTTCAAATATATCGAAATTGAAATGTTTTCTTGAAATTGAAATGTTTCGAAGTTATGAATTTCAAAAGTATTATGTTTTAAATGTGTTAAAATTTCAAATGTTTGGTTTTGAAGTGTATAATTTGGAAGTGCTATGATTTTAGAAAAGGGATATATTTAAAATAAAATGATATTATATTGATTCGACATAAAAAAGAAATCATATTGATTTGGTTTTAAAATGGAAACGATATCGTATTTATATGGTTTTGAAATGGATATTATATTCTGGTTTTAAAAGTATAAACTATTTTGAAAAGACCGCGGTGTTATAATAACGTTTGGTTGTTAAAGAGACCGGGATCGGAAGTTGTCATACTCTCTGCCAACTCTGAAAACCACTTTAACAATCGTGTACGCGGTGGAGATTCCAGAATGAAGTGGGATGGTGGCGGCGCTTCCTTTAAGGTAAATACGCGGACCCGATTCCTGTGAGTTGGCATAAGGTGGCTAAAACAGGAGAAATCGACGGGCTAATGAGATCGTTCCTCTTATCGGACACACTCCTTCGTTATTATATTCTGACTTTGAGATTTATTCGGTGGCCACTTTTGATTCCTTTGATTTGGGGGTGTGGCTCGAGGTGGGCGGTAGTAGCTGCTACGCGTTACCACCGGCCCGGAAGGGTAATTGGTATATCCACCCTGGCATTGTCTAGTTGTGTCGTGTCACCTACCCTAGCGCGCCTTGTACGAGTTTGGTTTTCTCCCGTAGCCCGTGTGGTATCCTCTGGTGGCTTCTCGATCAGGAGGGACTATGATATTGGATGGACTACTGGGACTATTACGTGTTAAGAACTATGTGGGTAACCCCTTAATGCTATCAAAAAGTAAATTTATTTTACTGTAGACATCATTATAATAGTGAAATATTACTCCGCAGTAAATAGTTTAACCGATCCTTAAGAGATGTGAATCCCAAGCACCTCTTAAGTTATTGCACTCACGTTAGACACTGGATAGGAGATGTCAAATCCTATAAACATCTCTAACGCCGTTCCACTCATATTTATTTCTGTGGATTTAATTTACATAAGATCCTTTAGTTCTAACTCGAGTGTTTTGTCTTTGCAATTCGCTTGGGTCAACCTGAACATTTCAGGATTTGGAAGATCGTATTCTGGAGGATGAAGACGAAGATTTATTATTATCTATTATATTATTTGTGACGACCCGAAAATCCATACCCTTTTAATCGATAATGGTCCACACATGTCCGACCCAAAAAGCAAAGACTGACGGAAAGTCAAGAGAAAGAAAATAAGAGAGAAGAAGAGAAGAGAAGAAAGAGAGAAGATAGAACCAAACAGAACAATACAGAATCTCACATCGCAGTGGATAATATATAATATCATATCAATGATCTTTATTAAACAGAAACTGTATATATATACATACATAAATCAGAGTTATCAGCCTGAACAGTTATAATAACCTGTCCTCACAATTGCCGATAATATATAACAACAAACAAAGCACAGCGGATAACCAAGCAAATACGGATGTACGAAAATGAAGATCTTCAGCTCACCTGCTGAAGCTCCAAAAGAACCAAAGCATAACCTGTAGATATACTCGGTTTAACCCGAGCATTGAAATGGAAGAACGCCCGGATCAGTCTGGTAAACCAGCGTGAGAAACACACTCAACTGAATTTATTAAATTACCAAATTTTTCATTTATCAAAACAAAAGTATCTCGTAAGACAAGTCCACACATAAACACGGACATGTTTTTACCTTACGATAACTAAAACATTTCTTTCATATCAAATCCTCTTATATTATATTAGTGTCTAGTATACAAATAATATTAATCATAGCCGAAATGGTTACCTATATAGCATTTCGAGGCTATTCATTACGCCTTTACAAACAAAATCGCAGCTCGCAGTGGGTTTTGGATTTCCACACAAATGACCAGGCGAAGGGACTACCTTCCGGCAGTACATCTCTAGAAAAATGTATCGAGAAACCATCACAAAGTTTCTCTACCAAAACAAGACCGGCCCACCTCTTAACTAGATGGTACCGAATATGTTATCCTCCGATCGTTACCGACCTTACCGAGGGCCCTCTAGCATACAAACCACAATAATCAGATACATGACGTCATAGCATGCAAAGATATATCTAGAAGAGGATGATCATATCCTACTTGGCAATGACCCACTCAGCATTGCCGCATCTAACCTTGTTTTGGTCATTTCCGGTTGATGAGGCATGATGAGGTAATGATTACCTTTCACAATCACATATCACATCACTTTGAATGCCACACGACCATTTCCGTTGACTACTAATTGCCTTACACAAAAATACAACCCTTAAGCTCGTATGTCTCAAGGAGGGTGTTAAGCTAAGAGAAGTTGCCTTCTCCGCCACCACTGATGTACGTTTGTAAAAACCAATGTTCGTAATCTATAGAAACGCAATGTCAGACAAACATCCATACAAGTTGTCCTAGAACAGGACAAACCGAAGGTACTTTCTATCACATCCTGTTGGTAAATCCCTAGGATTAGTAGCGAATAGTCCTTGCATTGGATATTTCATAAATGAAGAGACCACTGCTACTGGATGTATATTGGGATTTTAACCCCAAACGATCAAAGTAGTCCCCCACGATGAAAATCCGAAATATCAATATCATCGCAAGCAACCTGCATAATCGTCGCATATACGTTGGTCCGAAGTGGTTTTCAGATAAATCTGATCCCGGTCTCTTCGCACCAACAACGCAAAAGCGTTTCTCAACCTCACACATCAACTAAGTCTCGTAGACTTATCAAGTCTCCAACTTTCAACTTGCTATCCTTCAGGCCAAGAAGGAAGCTCGATAGATTGGAGTAGTACTTCGCACTATACGAATCAACATCCTCAACAAAAACGATAATCAAGCCTACACAGAAGGCTACATACTAAGTGTACGACTAAATAGTTCCCACATCAAGTCGAGGAACTAAAATCTTTGGGCAATTTGATAGTCGGTTATTTAACTATCAAAGCAAACAAACAAATATTCAGCACCATACCAATCACTGGGCCCTTTTGTTAATCTTCCATAAATTAAATAACTTGCCAAATATTCACTTCAATTTAACTTTTAAAAAGATATATTCTCAAAACCATTTCAATCATTGGAAAACATTTCCAAATACTTATTTAATAATAAGTAATTCACAAATCAAATTATTTTCAACGCTTAGAAAATATTCATATACTTAAAACATGATTAAGTATATATTTTATTCTTTAAGGAAAACATTCTCTAAAACATATTTATTTGGGTCAAAATGAATGTTGCGTAAAACATCGTTACGACAACCCAAAATCAATAGTATAGGGATTCGAAATAAGATAGATATATAAATCCCAATACTATACAAAACATTTCCTTTCGAAAATCATTTACTATAACAACAGTGTTATAGTCCATCATTTCCTTATATCTCGAAAACGTCTATCTCAACAATGAATGTTGAAATCTATGGTTTCGATCCTTAATACATTTTAAAACAACTTCAAATCGTCTTAATTCTATTTAAAAGATCACTTCCTAAAAATATCCATTTTTATTTAATAATATATTCACTGTCCAAAATCGTGAATATAGTTCCCTTATCCAGATTTAACATTTCTACACCTTCAATTAAAGGAATATCCACTATCCAAAATCGTGGATATAATTCCCAACTAAATTCTTTATTATTACAACATTAAATTTTAAAGGATAATTCGCTGTCCAAAATCGCGAATATATCTCCGTTAATAAGCTTTTATATTTACTTATCAAATTCGATTGATTTCGGATTTATAAAACAATGTTTATAAATTCACATTTATATATTTTATAAAAACTTCAACGTATAAAATCCCTTTATTAACCAATTCCATTTACATCTCATTTACATGCCAAAAATCCAAATTTATAATGTAATCGGTTCTAAATCGTTTATTTCACAAATTCATTCATTTTATAACTTCACAAATTATAAATCTTATTCACTTGTAAAAATCCATTTATAACTCATTTTAACACTTATAAAAACACATTTATAGTTCCATCATTTCTGATTTATAAAAATTCAAATTTATAAATCTTATATATAAAACCATTTATAATAATTCAAAAATCCCAATTTAAACTATTTACAAAATAGTTAACTCTATATTCCAAAAATCACGTTTTAATATATATTTCACAAAAATCATAATTTTTATAACATTAAAATTATAACGTATATTTATTTAAAATGAATCAATTCCTTTACCATTCAAAAATCAATACCCGTTTATTTCCAAAATCACTTTTAAAATTCTTTTAAATTAGAAATCGTTCCTTTAACATTTTTAAAACTCCAAAATAGGCCCAATGCTGCAATAGCACCAAATACATCAACCACGACATCCAAAACATCATATATCATATGATAACAGAATATATAACAATATTTGTAAATAAATCAATACTGTTGAGGAATCCAGTTGGATCCCTCCAACCTTTCACCGGCAACAAATATACATATTAGAATATGTGTACAATGTCTGCTTCAAGGCAGATGTGCGTACAAAGGGTCATCCGCTCATACACGGGAACGTATATGGCCTCATCTGCTCCAATAGGCATGTATATATCCAAATACCAACCAATATATCATATATCATCCAAACAATCATCAATCGTCATAAATAATATTTTTCTCACTTATATAAACATATCAGTGAGTCAGAAAGAGTGAGTTGTACTCACAATGCGTCCAATAGCAGTTGTAGTGTTTTGTTTCGAATAAAATTAAACGACCATTTAATTTTATCCAAAATTCACACTAGCTCCAATCCAGCTCCATCACGTAGTGCATGTCAATACGAACCCAATGCAATTCATTTCGTACGAAACGGACCTCGTATGAAAGAGTTATAGATTTTTAAAGTTTGAATGAATTTGTATATAATTAAATTTCATTTTCTAATTTACTTTTTTTTAACCTTTATTTTTTTCGGGCCGTTCGATTTCTTTGCTCAGATCCAGGCTTGCGCGTTATGCTCTTTCCCCCATCGCGTGAAAACTTCATTCGAATCAACCCATAGCCGCCTCTAACCCTAAATCAACGCGCCCCCATCGATAAATTTCAATTCGATCGAACGCCATCACTTCGTAGCCCGTAGCCGACTCCATCAACGCCTCAAACGATTTAAAGCTCGGCCCTCCCCTTTACTTGAAAACCGTGCTCGAAGGTGACGCCTTCAAACCAAAATTGCCGTCTATCCACCACGAAATTTCCGATCATAACCGTTGAAGACGTTCGTCTCATCGCGCTCTAGAGTTTTGTAGTTGGTGGTTTCTGATAAAAGTGGAGGGATTGGAAGAGGTTGAGGAGGAAGCACACGAAATTCTGTCCATTAGTTTGAAGGTGGCGGCTAGCCCTAGTAGATTAGGGTTTTGTGAAAAATGGATGAATACAAGTCCTTTTATAGAAAATTTGCAAAATACTATTCATCTCGAAAATTTTCGTGCGTTTATAATGTTTTACCCCTATTTCGAACGCAATGGAATATATATTAGAGTCTAGTTCGATCGTATTTGGGAGATAGGTTTTCGAATCGAATTATTTAAATTTAAAATTCACTTAAACCGATTTCTACGCGTTTTAGCTTGCTCCGGACAAACCCTAAATCCGATTGACACAAAATTCAAAATCTTACAATAATATAGTATTACGGATCCGATGAAACTGGTTTCGTCGAAATCCGAGACTGTTTGAAAAATGGCTATTTTTACTCGTCAATTAAATATTAAAATATTCAATTTTTACAATTTGACTTTGAATTCAATTTTAAAAGTTTTCTAATATCATTCTAAATCAAATAAGATTTAATTCAACTTCATAAATCATTTTCATTCACATTTAATTCAATTTCCAATTATTTCTGCAATTTCTAATATTAAATTATCAATTTAATTATCCAATTAAATCCTTATATTTCAAATATAAGTTATTCGACTTATAAAATTAACTTATTCATATTTAAAACCAATTATATACACGAATTTCAAATGACTGAAATTCTGGGTCGTTACATTCTCCCATACTTAACAGAATTTCATCCCCGAAATTACCAAGTAAGAAGAAGTCGCAAAATCCATTAACTTTTCAAAACAATTCGTTCAAATTAGATTACTAAAAGTTTAATTTTTTTTAACTTTTCTCAAAATCCATTAGTTAAACTTATTATAAAAACTTTACTATGTTTTTAAATCTATATATAGTTATCTTTTCAAAACCAACTTCTATCGTTTAACTTTTAACTCAAAAATCAAACTTTTAGTTTTCACAAATTTTTCCAATTTTCCCACAAAAATTCTAACGCCTTAAATTTTCAGAAAAATTTGTCATAGTCTCCTTTGCGCGGTTCGATCCAAAAAAAATAACAATATATATATATATATCACAAATATACATCTCATCATCAAGGATGAGGCATCCCGAAGGAAAAAAAGTGTAAAAGTACGATATGTAATCCGAGATATGTACCTTATATATTATTAGCGAGCATATACGGCTAATATAGCGCGAAAGCGAGCTCCAAATGCGAAGCAAGCGCCATTCGCACCTACTAAACACTCAACGAACCATGAGAAACGTGTATATATGAAAGTAATATCAATATACAACATATACCACTACAACAACTATATATGCCAATATAGCAAATGCAACAACCATAACAAATCCAACCACCAAACAACTATTATCCAACTAACATCCATAACCAAATCAATACACATTCACTTTCATTAATATTCAATGAATTGGTTTTCAATTTAAATCACATTTGATTCATTAACATTGGATTTTTCTAACATTCATTCATTCATTTTCAATTAGTTTACATTCACTAATTCATATTCCAATTTGTTCACTTCCAAATCAAATCAAATCAAATTCAATTCTATTTAAATTCACTTAACTTCCAATTTGGATTCAATTATTTAGCTTTCAATTTCATTAATTCGATTTCATATGAATTTCTATACAAATCAATTAACATTCATCTAACAATCAATGCATATCCAACATTACCAAATTAATTTAATTTACTTTTAACAATCAATTTGGCTTAACACTTTTAATTTCAAATCGGTTTAACATTCAATTTACATTCATTCAATTATTTATTTTCAAATTTCATTAGCTTTTAATGAATTAACACTTGCATCCACTATTCCATATCAATTTACTTACATTCGATTGATTAATATTCAATTCATTCGTTAATTCAATTGCTAATTCATTCTTACAACTAAAGTTGAATTTTTATATAACTCAAGGTCACATTCATTTAATTCACTTTATTAATTAACTTTGATACCAAAATCAGTTTCATTTAACATTACTTAAGTTATCTTTCATTTCAACTTCAATTACATTCACTTTCGCTATATAACTTAAGTTCATATCTAATTCATTTCAAATTCTATTTTATTTAACTTTTACTTAAGTCAAATCTCATATCACTATTCAAATTTGGATTTTGTTTTGCTTAACAAATAGTTTTACCATTTTAACTATTGGTTTTACTTACCTTTCCACATTTTATAATTTATCAACTTAATTATCTAACTTCCAAATTCATATTATGTAATCACTTACCATCTTAAGTTTAATTTTCCATTCCAATAACATATCTAATCCAATTTAATTTAACCTTCCTTAGTTAAATTTCAAATCATATAATTCACTTACTAACTCAAATTCCTTTCAACTTTAATAAAGTAAATTCTTACTTCATATTATAAGTCCAAAAGTCGTTTCACTTATTTTTTTATCAATTCCAACTTGGATTTTAAATTCAAATTTGTTTATCAAAACAAAACTTCAATTTCAATTTACTATTGGTATCAAATCCATCACACGGAAACTCAAAAATGATACAGATGATGCTGCAGTCATCACCCTTATTATTTCCTAGCAATAGTAGTGAATTCAGTGCTTTATATTCTTTCAAAAATTTCCATTTATTTATAAATTACATTTACAAAATCTGTACTTATATAATTTCACTATTTTACTCTACTCATATAAGATTATCTCAACTTATTTATCTTATCTAGATTTATAACAATATAATCTCTTTAATTTTGAAAAACGACTTTCAAAATAAAACGAGATTTAAATTTCACAAATTATTAGTTTAAATTCATTTTTATTTATAACTCATATTTATAAATATACTCATATGGTTTCACTTCTTATATATAAGATTATTTCACAATTGTAAATCATATTAATTATAATTCCATACTTATAATTCATTTGGTTATATAATTTATCCTTTTACAATTGTTGTTTTTATTTAGATTATTCAAACAACTTTTATTTAACTCATATATATTTATATTTTCAAACAACTAAACAGTCAACTTATATACACTTTAATAATTCTGAAAAATTATTCCCTTTATATATAAAATATAATCGAGGTAAAATTATTTCATTTATCCAATTTAAATGGATACTAAGTCGACTTGCCTCGTTTAAGAGTTTGGAAATCCCTATCGATAATCTGGCGTCCCACGTACCGACCAGAATTCATAAACAGCTCAACGGATAAGTAAACACAATATAAAATATTTTATATTCACTAACAAATACGCGCTCATATATAATACACTCAAACTCAATCTAGGGTGCTATTGTCCCTATCTGTACTGAGTACACACCAAAGCTTAGGAATATACAAAATCTAAGCTCTGATACCGAATGTGACGAACCGAAAATTGTACCCTTTGAATCGACAATAGTCCACACATGTCCGACCCAAAAAGCAAAGACTGACGGAAAGTCAAGAGAAAGAAAAGAAGAGAGAAGAAGAGAAGAGAAGAAAGAGAGAAGATAGAACCAAACAAAACAATACAGAATCTCACATCGCAGTGGATAATATATAATATCATATCAATGATCTTTATTAAACATAAACTGTATATATATATATATACATACATAAATCAGAGTTAACCAATCAATCAGAGTTATCAGCCTGAACAGTTATAATAACCTGTCCTCACAATTGCCGATAATATACAACAACAAACAAAGCACATCGGATAACCAAGCAAATACGGACGTACGAAAATGAAGATTTTCAGCTCGCCTGCTGAAGCTCCAAAAGCGCCAAAGCATAACCTGTAGATATACTCGGTCTGACCCGAGCATTGAAAGGGAAGAACGCCCGGATCAGTCTGATAAACCAGTGTAAGAAACACACTCAACTGAATTTATTGAATTACCAAACTTTTCCTTTATCAAAACAAAAGTATCTCGTAAGATAAGTCCACAAATAAACACGGACATGTTTTTACCTTACGATAACTAAAACATTTCTTTCATATCAATTCCTCTTATATTATACTAGTGTCTAGTATACAAATAATATTAATCATAGTCGAAATGGTTACCCATATATCATTTTGAGGCTATTTATTACCCCTTTACAAACAAAATCGCAGCTCGTAGTGGGTTTTGGATTTCCATACAAATGACCAGGTGAAGGGACTACCTTCCGGCAGTACATCTCTAGAAAAATGTACCGAGAAACCATCACAAAGTTTCTCTACCAACACAAGACCGGTCCACCTCTTAACTAGATGGTACCGAATATGTCATCCTCCGGTCGTTACTAACGTTACCGAGGGCCCTCTAGCATACAAACCACAATAATCAGATACACGACGTCATAGCGTGCAAAGATATATCTAGAAGAGGATGATCATATCCTACTTGGGAATGACCCACTTAGCCTTGCCGCATCTAACCCTGTTTTGGTCATTTCCGGTCGATGTGTCATGATGAGGTAACAATACCTTTCATAATCACATATCACATCACTTTAAATGCCGCACGGCCATTTCCGTTGACTACTAATTGCCTTCCACAAAAATACAACCCTTAAGCTCGTATGTCTCAAGGAGGGTGTTAAGCTAAGAGAAGTTGCCTTCTCCGCCACCACTGATGTACGTTTGTAAAACCCAATGTACGTAATCTATAGAAATGCAATGTCAGACAAACATCCATATAAGTTGTCCTGGAACAGGACAAACCGAAGGTACTTTCCTACCACATCCTGTCGGTAAATCCCTAGGATTAGTAGCGAATAGTCCTTGCATTAGATATTTCATCAATGAAGAGACCACTGCTACTGGATGTATATTGGGATTTTAACCCCGAACGATCAACAAGCAGTCCCCCACTATGAAAATTCGAAATATCAATATCATCACAAGCAACCTGCACAATCGTCGCATATACGTTGGTCCGAAGCGGTTTTTAGATAAATCTGATCCCCGTCTCTTCGCACCAACAACGCAAAAGCATTTCTCAACCTCACAAGAAACTAAGTCTCGTAGACTTATCACGTCTCCAACTTTCAACTTGCTATCCTTTGGGCCAAGAAGGAAGCTCGATAGATTGGAGTAATACTCTGCACTATACGAATCAACATCCTCAACACAAACGATAATCAAGCCTACACAGAAGGCTACGTACTAAGTGTACGACTAAATAGTTCCCACATCAAGTCGAGGAACTAAAATCTTTAGGCAATTTGATAGTCGGTTATTTAACTATCAAAGCAAACAAACAAATATTCAACACCATACCAATCACTGAGCCCTTTTGTTAATCTTACATTAATTAAATAACTTGCCAAATATTCCCTTCAATTTATCTTTTAAAAAGATATATTCTCAAAACCATTTCAGTCATTGAAAAACATTTCCAAATGCTTATTTAATAATAAGTAATTCACAAATCAATTTATTTTCAGCGCTTAGAAAATATTCATATACTTAAAACATGATTAAGTATTTATTTTATTCTTTAAGGAAAACATTCTCTTAAACATATTAATTTGGGTCAAAACGAATGTTGCGTAAAACATCGTTACGACAACCCAAAATCAATAGTATAGGGATTCGAAATAAGATAGATATATAAATCCCAATACTATACAAAAACATTTCCTTTCGAAAATCATTTACTATAACAACAGTGTTATAGTCCATCATTTCCTTATATCTCGAAAACGTCTATCTCCACAATGAATGTTGAAATCTATGGTTTCGATCCTTAACACATTTTAAAAAAACTTCAAATCCTTTTAATTCTATTTAAAAGATCACTTCCAAAAAATATCCATTTTTATTCAATAATATATTCACTGTCTAAAATCGTGAATATAGTTCTCTTTTCCAAATTCAACATTTCTACACCTTCAATTAAAGGAATATCCACTATCCAAAATCGTGGATATAATTCCCAATTAAATTCTTTATTATTACAACATTAAATTTTAAAGGATAATTTGCTGTCCAAAATCGTGAATATATCTCCTTTAATAAGCTTTCATATTGATTTATCAAATTCAATTGATTTGGATTTATAAAACAATGTTTATAAATTCACATTTATATATTTTATAAAAAATTCATCTTATAAAATCCTTTTATTAACCAATTCCATTTACATCTCATTTACATGCCAAAAATCCAAATTTATAAGTTAATCGCTTACGTTTATTTCACAAATTCATTCATTTTATAGATTTACAAATTATAAATCTTATTCACTTGTAAAAATCCATTTATAACTCATTTTAACACTTATAAAAAATCATTTATAATTCCATCATTTCTGATTTATAAAAATTCAATTTTATAAATCTTATATATAAAACCATTTATAATAATTCAAAAATCCTAATTTAAACTATTTACAAAATAGTTAACTCTATATTCCAAAAATCACGTTTTAATATATATTTCACAAAAATCATAATTTTTATAACATTAAAATTATAACGTTTATTTATTTAAAATGAATCAATTCCTTTACCATTCAAAAATCAATACTCATTTATTTCCAAAATCACTTTTAAAATTCTTTTAAATTAGAAATCGTTCCTTTAACATTTAAAACTCCAAAATAGGCTCAATGCTGCAATAGCAACAAATTCATCAATCACGACATACAAAACATCATATATCATATGATAACAGAATATATAACAATATCTATAAATAAATCAATACTATTGAGGAATTCATTTGGATCCCTCCAACCTGTCACCTGCAACAAATATACATATTAGAATATGTGTACAATGTCTGCTTCAAGGCAGACGCGTGTACAATGGGTCATCCGCTCATACACGGAAACGTATAGGGTCTCATCTGCTCCAATAGGCAGGTATATATCCAAATACCAATCAATATATCATATATCATCCAAACAATCATCAATCATCATAAATAATATTTATTCTCACTTATATAAACATATCAGTGAGTCAGAAAGAGTGAGTTGTACTCACAATGCGTCCAATAGCAGTTGCTGTGTTTTGTTTCGAATAAAATTAAACGACCGTTTAATTTTACCCAAAATTCATACTAGCTCCAATCAGCTCCAATCTAGCTCCATCATGTAGTGCTCGTCAGTATGAACCCAACGCAATTCGTTTCGTGGGAAACGGACCTCGTATGAAAAAGTTATAGCTTTTTAAAGTTTGAAAGAATTTATATATAATTAAATTTCAATTTCTAATTTACTTTTTTTTAAACCTTTATTTTTTTTTGGCCCGTTCGATTTCTTTGCTCAGATCTAGGCCTGCGCATTATGCTCCTTCCCCCATTGTGTGAAAACTTTGTTCGAATCAACCCATTGCCGCCTCTAAACCTAAATCAACGCGCCCCCATCGATAAATTTCAATTCGATCGAACACCATCACTTCGTAGCCCGTAGCCGACTCCATTAACGCCCCAAACGATTTAAAGCTCGGCCCTCCCCTTACTTGAAAATCGTGCTCGAAGGTGACGCCTTCAAACCCAAATTGCCGTCTATCCACCACGAGATTTTCGATCATAACCGTTGAAGACGTTCGTCTCGTCGCGCTCTAGAGTTTTGTAGTTGGTGGTTTCTGATAAAAGTGGAGGGATCGGAAGAGATCGAGGGAGGAAGCACACGAAATTCTGGCCATTAGTTTGAAGGTGGCGGCTAATATAGTAGATTAGGGTTTTGTGAAAAACGGTTGAATACAAGTCCTTTTATAGAAAATTTGCAAAACACTATTCATCTCGAAAATTTTCGAACTCGAAACGAAGCATGCCGCCTGGCGTTTATAATGTTTTACCTCTATTCCGAACGCAATGGAATATATATCGGAGGCTAATTCGATTGTATTTGAAAGATAGGTTTTCAAATCGAATTATTTAAATTTAAAATTCACTTAAACCGATTTCTACGCGTTTTAATTTGCTCCGGACAAACCGCAAATCCGATTGACACGAAATTTTGAAATCTTACAATAATATAACATTACAGATCCGATGAAACTAGTTTTGTCGAAATCCGAGACTGTTTGAAAAATGGCTATTTTCACTCGTCAATTAAATATTAATATATTCAATTTTTACAATTTGACTTTTAATTCAATTTTAAAAGTTCTCTAACATCATTCTAAATCAAATAAGTTTTAATTCAACTTTATAAATCATTTTCATTCACATTTAATTCAATTTCCAATTATTTCTGCAATTTCTAATAAATTATCAATTTAATTATCCAATTAAATCCTTATATTTCAAATATAAGTTATTCGAGTTATAAAATTAACTTATGCATATTTAAAATCAATTATATATACGAATTTCAAATGACTGAAATTCTGGGTCGTTACATTATTCCACTACATCATTTTATTCCGCTGCATTGTTATCTATTATTCTCTGGTATGTGTAACTCTGATATGTATTGTATAAGTATAATCAAATGTTTTTGTAAACCAGCTTCATGAACTGTATATATCTGATTATTATATTTTATCGTTCCACTGCAAGATTCTATTTTGTTCTTTTTCTTTCTCTGCTTTTTCTTATTTACCCCCATAACAATCCGCCATTCTGTATGGTTTAAGTCTGACGTGTATGGTTTATTGTCGATTTAAAGCGTACATAAAGACGGGATGTTACACCATCGGAAAATCACTCTAGTAAGATCACAAAATAACATAAAAATCACGTTTTATCTCTTCTGTGAAACTTGCATTTTCAAAACAAAATTTAAAAAATCAAGCAACATAAAATTCAAGTTTTAGCTCTTTTGGTTTTATAAGGTTTGCATTATCGTCATCATAGTCTATCGATTCAAGTACAAAATTTTAGAATTTACCTAAAATTTGATTAGCATGGTTTATTTGATAAGAGGAATAGAAGAAGAAAAATATGACGCAAGTTAAAAGAGTGAATGAATGACGAAAGGACAATTTTGTTATAGATTTTTCTAATTTGTGGTGGTTACTAAACTATATTAGGGAATAGAATTGGTCTTGTTTTTTATATGCTCCACATCTCTCACATGCATCTTTAACAATTGGATTCCTATTGCTACAATTAATATCCGATTTTAAATCTAACACTACCATTACATTCCTTCTAACGTGCAGTCAATCCATTCTTTCGCTTTACACCTATTGGGAAATAACTTCATATAATCCATAAATTATAATGTCATAAATTCTTGTTATAACCTATTATTATTTCTTCATCTTCTTCAACCACTATTGCAATCTAAAATGTTTGAAAAAATATAAGTGGTTTTAAACAAACCTAGTTTTTGTTGAATAATTTTTTTATCACTCCAACTGCTTGATACACTATGTTTTGAGCTTTACTGTCTGTGCTATGATTATACCAATTCATATTATGTTACTAGCTACTAGGAAAACACACCTGACTTTACTGAATGACGTACGTAGAGTTTGCTTTTGAACCACTGCGTTCATCTTTAAAAATTCCAATATCTTGTTCAGAAATTTCAATCAATAAAAAGTGGCAGATAAAGAGACACATTAGGAAGAAATATCGAACTAACTTTAGTGGGTAAAACTAAAATTAAAATTTTAATATTATAAACTGATGCGAGGTTGAAAAACAGATAAAGCGGTGTTAATAGATGGAACCTTAATATATAATCAAGTACTCTTCCATCATTGGAGAAATGAGTTAAAATAGAACCTTAATTGCAGTTTTTGAGATCAATTTGCTACCTGTTAATATTTGTACTACTTCTTATTTAATTGAGATTATATGTTAGTTGCTCTTCATAAAAGTTACAGTCCTCTGATTTGTGTTGAATCTCTCTTGTACTCCCATGTATAGTTAACTAACAGAAGATAGTTGTTGGATCCATAATGTAGATAATTTTGATTAAACAATGGTAAAATCTTGTGTTAATTTTTTGGTTTAGATTGTTAAATTTATTTGATATTAATAGTTAAATAATGTGTAACCTGTGTGTTGCAAGCGGTATGCGGTTAAAAATAATGTTATAAATATTTTTTGATAATATATGGTGAATTTGTTAGGATAAATAAGTTATAAATTGAACTTAATATATTAATAGTGTGTAATTTTTGTTATGAGATTTATGTACTTTTATATTTGAAAAAAAAATTAAATTATCATTTTTGTTGATAAAAATGAGTTGTATATTATTTATTATTTCTTATGATTTAATATTTGTTAAGAAAACAAATGAAAATTAGTACTCTTAATTAATTTTGAAATTAATAATTTTATAAAATTTTATGGATAACTGTTCATGTACATAGATTTTGAATCAACATTATACTTTGATACATTCTAACAAAAAGATAAATGAAAAATCATTATTGACGGTCCAAAACCATAGATATTGATAGTTAAAATTCCATTTATTTGCTGAATAGAAAGGTTAATAGAAAATACCATACTATAGTTAGCATCAAAACACTTGGAAAAGCTCACATACATTGAATATTTTTTGTTGTTGTATATAAATTGTTTCAAATATTACTTGAGAATTGACGAAAATACCTAAAATTGGAAGTGTAATGTTAATGAATCAATATATTTATACGCATTTAACGTTTTTACACCACATTTTTGTCAAAAATAAGTATATAATACTGTCAAATTGATAAAAAATATATTTATTCAATTGCTAAAAATGCGTAATAGGTGAAAATAAGACCTATAACTTTACAAACAACGTTGTCATTAATAATTATAAAAAAAATGAATTTTAATCTAGTGTTTCATACTTCAACAATTTTAATTCATAATAAATTTTCAAATAATATAAAATATTTACCTCTAAAATATAATAAAATACAGAAGATTAATATTTCTAGTCAAAATATGGTATAATTGTTATTTGTCGATTATCGTAAATTACAAATATAAATAATCAAAATGTAACCTTTTGTCAAAAGCGTTCTAATTGAAAAAAAATTGTTTCTTTTCAACATCCTAGAATACAAACATTCACCACTTATCATTAATTGCAATGTTATTCTAAATTTTATTAACGACAAAGTATCCACTTGACGTTTCAAATTTGGAAAGGAAAAATGTTATATATGTTTGTAATGATATACCGATTTTAGAAAGAAAAGATCATGTGTATATTCACGGTAATGAAATACCAACTTTCGAAAGGAAAGAATTATGCATATATTTCTTTGTAGTAAAATACAAATTTTAGGAAGAACGAAATTTTGTGAACTTGAATATAGAATAACATATGGTACTTGATAACATTTTGTTTATAACTGTAAATTTTTTGAATCATGGACTGGAATGAAAAAATTATTTACCAATTTTGTCCATAGGAATGTGTTGCACAAACCAAGTTGTCATTCTTATGCTTTATTATATCAGTTAATAAATATTTGTTAATTTTATTTATTTAAAAAGTTTGAATTTAACTTCACTTAATAAATATATGGACTTGAACGTAAAATAATTTAAGAAGCCTTAGGAGAAACCCATAAATAATTGAAACGATTAAATGTTAGTATTTAGATGCAAAAAGCCAGAGAAGAAAATTAGTGGAACATTGTAATATTTTTCATAGCATTTCCAATTGAGAGTTTTTTTCTACCGGTTTTGACTTATTTTGAATGACCATATTGTATTATAGACGTCGCCATGACACTACTTATAAATTTTGCTCGTCGGTTCTCATTGGTTATAAAAACAATGAAAAATGGTTTTTTGTAATTTTGATAGTAATCCTCAACCCGTCAAATTAGGGTGTTTTGAAGGGTTTAATTTTAAAAATTTTTAAATTCACTACGAAAAACGCCTCGTATAGCGTCGGACAGGGGCAACGGCTAAAAAAAGCGACCGTTGCTCGACCTGTATATCAGCCAAACCCGAGCTTTCTTCTTCCCCATTCTCCAAAACGAAAAAAAAACCCTACCCGTCTCCCCGCCGATTCGGTACTCAAAAATTCGCTCCCTATCTCCCAAATTGATCCGGTATGTGTTCTAACCCTATTTTGTATTCAATTAGGGTTTAATTTGGGTTTATTTGCATGTTTATTGGGTTTAAAAATTGGTTGTTAATGGCATGTTTATGGGTTTGAGATTGGTAGTTATGTGGTATATGTATGGTGATAGTAGTATTGTAGGTTGATTTGAGAATAAAATCATTTTATTTCGAAGTTGAAAATGATGATTAACGCATACTATTATGATGTTGGTTATTGTAGAATTAATGATTGGTGATGTGATTTGGATTAAGATAGTGATAACATGTTTAAGATGCTTATTGATAAGTTTATGCAATATTGGTTGTCGATTAGGTGAAAATTTAATTATTTAGCATGTGTTAGTTATAAGTGTAAGTACACTACAACTGTGTATTTTGTTCAAATATATCATTTATGCTCACTTGCAATGGCCATGCTAAAGTACTCATAGCCTAAAAGAATTACAATGATTCACTTTTGTCTCATTGTGGAATTTCCAATTAAACGTATATAGTTTAAAAAAAAATTCAATTTATTATAAGTGCTAACTTCTAATTTGATTTAAAAAAATTCATTATTTAAAATTTGACTTAGTTAGCCAAATTTTAAAGTACGTGTTAAAATGTGAAATTTACTTAACAAATATTTATTGAACGTATTATTAAAATTTTTATAGTTGTTAAAATATAAATTAGAAAATTTGTTTTATTTGTGTGAACCCCTTAGACAATTTTTGGCCCCGTCTGACAAGTGTTGTATATGATCGTTATATGGATGTTCATTTTTACACAGAACGGACATCTGTATTCATCTGATACAATATTTGTTGGATTTGTACCAGTATTGGACAAGTTACAAACACAATAACGTAATCGCAGTTTATAAATCATTTCAGTTTAAACGGTTAACGAAATTTCGATGGCACTTCCTTTTTTTCCCTGTGTACATGCATTTGTGTACGATACAAGGAATAAAGGGAAGTGCTGCCGAAATTTTGTTGAATCGTTTAATCTGAAATGATTTATAAAATATGATTACGTTATTGTGTTTGTAATGGGAAGTAGGATGACTAGCCGTTAAACAAGTATTAACAAGTGTTGTATATGATCTGTATTTTATAAAACAATCAAATAATGTATTAAGTGCAATTTACTAAAGTAATAAAATTTAAAAGTTAGTTTGAAACTAATAAATTTGTTCAGTCTAATTTATTAAAGTTTGTTTAAAATTTACTAAAGTTAGTTTAAAA
This sequence comes from Allium cepa, assembly GCA_030765085.1. Taxonomy (NCBI): domain Eukaryota; kingdom Viridiplantae; phylum Streptophyta; class Magnoliopsida; order Asparagales; family Amaryllidaceae; genus Allium; species Allium cepa. The sequence continues at coordinate 104,494,151 of CM060942.1, read as the reverse complement.
TTTACCAAATTAATAAAGTTAGTCTAATTTACCAAATTAATAAATTTACTAAAGTTCAGTCTAATTTGTCAAATTAATAAAGTTACTAAATTAATAAAATTTACTAAAGTCCAGTCTAATTTGTTTCAGTGAAGTGTTTGTTTGAATTTTCTAATATAATTTTTGCAAATCAGGAGATATGTTCGATTATTTTCTCGATCGTAGTTGGATGTATGAATCCCGAAAAGGTATGAAAGGATCAATAAAGGAACATTTTGTTAACGGTGTACACGAGTTTATTAGATTTGCTAAATCTATTTATGGAAATAACGTAGACATTCGTTGTCCGTGTGCTAAGTGCAAACATCTGAAGCATTGGAAGGCAGATGTAGCAGAAGTTCATTTGTATAAATTTGGTTTTGTACCGAATTATTATTTATAGGATCGTCACGGAGAGTTTGTTCAATATACACCTAATCCTGTAGTGGAAGAGGATGATAATACAGCGGCAAATCCAATAGAAAATATGGTGCAAGATGCAGCCCGATCAATGTTTCATCCATTGATCAAGACCACATTGAAAACGAAAATGGTGAAGAACCGACTATGGAAGCTAAAATTTTTTATGATTTATTGGATTCCGCTAAGAGACCATTGTGAGATGGATATGAAAGTGGAACCGAATTATCTGTAACCGCTGAACACATCACGATGAAATCAAAATTCAATCTTACAGAAGCAGCGTTTACAGCAATTGTACAAACTGCTAAACGACACATGCCACCCAATAATTTGATGTGCGATAATCATTATAAAGTTAAAAAACTTATGTCTGCTTTTGGATTGCCATACCAGAAGATAGATACATGTGTTAAAGGTTGCATGTTATTTTGGAAAGACGACGCTCACATTAGAAAATGCAGAATATGTAACGAGGAAAGATACAAACCAAGGAAAAAGAAAGGAAAAGAAGTCCCTTATAAAAGAATGCATTATTTACCCATCACTCCTAGACTTCAACGGCTATATGCTTCTTTTGCTACAGCATGTCATACGCGATGGCACAGCGTGAGAACACCAGTAGAAGGAACATTGATACATCCATCTGATGGAGAAGCATGGAAACATTTCGATAGGATGTATCCTGAATTTGCTCGAGAGAGCCGTAATGTTAGGCTCGGTTTATGTACAGATGGATTTTCGCCATTCTCTCAATTTGGTAGTAAATATTCATCATGGCCTATTATTGTCACTCCTTATAACTTACCTCCATGGATGTGTATGAAAACTCCATATATGTTTTTAACGATTGTCGTTCCCGGTCCTGATGATCCGACTCAAGGAATTGATGTTTATCTACAACCGTTGATCGAAGAATTGAAAACACTATGGCATGAAGGAGTTGAAACATATGACATTTCGAGAAAAAGAAATTTTCGTATGTTCGCTTCTTTATTATGGACTATTAATGATTTTTCGGCATATGGCATGCTTTCAGGTTGGAGCACAGCTGGACGTCTAGCTTGTCCATATTGTATGGAAGAATCACGAGCATTTTCATTAAAGTACGGCAAGAAAATTTCCTGGTTTGACTTTCATCGGTGTTTTCTACATATTAATCATAAATTCAGAATGGATAAAACGAACTTTAAAGCTAACAGAGTAGAGAATATGCTACCGCCTAAAGTTTGGACAAGTGAAGAGATATATGAAATCGTGAAAGACTATCCTAAGATTCATGAAACTGGGAAACAGGTCGACATTCCGGGTAAATCGGACATTCATAACTGGTGCAAGAAAAGTATATTTTGGGAGTTACCTTATTGAAAAAATCTCTTACCGCGACATAATATTGACGTCATGCACAATGAAAAAAATGTGTTTGATAACTTTTTTAATACAATTTTGAATGTAAAGGGGAAAACCAAGGACGATGCGAATTCGAGACGTGATATATTACATTTCTATAAGCGGCCTGAACTTCAGTTGTACGACGATAACAAAAAACCCAAAGCATGTTATGAGCTAGGCAACAAGCAAGCAAAACTCGTGCTCAAATGGGTGGAAGGACTAAGATGTCCTGATGGGATTTCTTCTAACCTTCGCAGATGTGTTGACTTGAAAAACAATAAATTGAGTGGGATGAAAAGTCATGATTGCCATATCATGATGGAATATTTCTTACCTGTGATATTCAAAGAATTGTTGCCAACAAAAATATGGAGTGTTATAACAGAATTAAGTATGTTTTACAAACAGCTTTGTTCGACCACGTTAAAGGTAGATCATTTACGTAAACTTGAAGTAGAAATTCCTGTACTGCTCTGCAAACTCGAGAAAATATTTCCGCCCGGTTTTTTTAATGTAATGGAGCATTTGCCTGTGCATCTGCCATCCGAAGCACTCCTTCGAGGTCCTGTGCAATATGGATGGATGTATCCATTTGAGAGGTGATTTTAAACTCCTCAATATTCTTGTTGATTAGTTGAAAATGTATATTCTTGTACCAATATACAAAATTAATTATTTTTGTTATAGGTACTTGAATCATTTGAAGAAAAAAATTAGACAAAAAGCACGAGTAGAAGGTTCGATTTGCAAATCGTACCTTGAAGAGGAAGTTTTTTTTTTCTCACACTACTTTAGTGACGATGTGAACTTATCGTTTGTAAGTGTTCCCCGTAATGAAGAAGCTGTTGAACATGATTCTTCTCAAACAATGTTATCTGTTTTTAGACAACATGGAAGACCTGCTGGAAAATGTGTGGAAATATGGTTAGATGATAGAGACTACCATGTGGCACACACATATGTTCTTTTAAATTGTGTTGAAGTTGCACCATTTGTCAGGTAATACTGAATGATTGTACAGTTCAATTATACGTGCATTTATATATTAATAATTAGGGGAATACAATACATTTATTTGCAGCATATACGAATCACAACATCCATCTGGTGATTTCAGTAAACAATTTGCTTGGTGGTTTTGTGATATCCCGGAAATTTGGGCAATATAAATTTAATAATCTGTGTTTTAAATTTGATTTGATTTGATAATTTTAATAATAAAATTTGGAATTTGATTTAATAATCATGTTTTAGTAAATATTTAAATTGAAAGATTTTATCTTTTTGAATAAATAAATTGTTTTCTGTTTATAATAGATTATTTGTATGTATTGTAAATTAATAAATTTTGATTTTGAATTTAGTAAATAATGTTATGATTTATATTATGAAATTCTTATTTGTTTTAAAAATTTACTAAGCTTAAAAATTTATGAATTTAAATTTGATATATATAAGAGCTAAGTTTTATTTTATACATAGGAATTTACAATGCAAAATTACAAATGATTTTAGTTTATCATAATCTCTTTTACAAATTTTTTTGATATTACTTAATTTGTTATTTTTGTAATACTTAAGTTTTTATAAACATAAATAGATTTGTAGTAATAGGATTTGTTATTTTAAAATTTTAATAAGAGTTATATATGCATTTATATATATAGCTTGATTATTAAAATTTGATTTGATAAATTAATTTAAAGTTTGAATTTAATATTTTAAAGAATAAATACTTAAAATTATTTGAATAGGCTTTTATTTATAAAATTTGTTTGTTTTGTTTTTCTATAAAGAAGAAGAAATAAAATTCATTTATATATTATTTAAGAAATAAAAATAAGATTTAAAGCTCTTAATAAAATAAATTAAAGGGTATAAACAATTTTAAATTAAAATTTAAATACTTAAAATACATGTGTATATTTCTTAAGTCACCTTATTAACATGTGTAAACCATTAATGTGAGCAAGTGACAAATGTTGAAAATTAAAAACAAGTGTCCTTTTAATTTTCTTTTCTTTTATTTTTTTTTAAAATCAAAAATCTACTTGTATTAATATACTTCATTCCATTTCATTCACTTTTTGCAATTCCTCCTCAAAACTTAAGAAAATATTCAGATCTGAAATCTGAAATCCACATTCATACTTAAGTTTAAACTCTTTGATCCTCTTCCACAAAACAGAAAATTTCTATTTCTCTAAACCAAAACCTGAAGTGCAAATCATGTAAACCTGTAACTCTTCAATTCCAATCCCTGAAATCAAATTGCAACACTCAAAAATCTGCATGCAAGCAAAATCAAAGAAGCTATCTTCAAATTGCCTCAACCTGAAAACCCTTCTGCAATTCAATTTTGCAATATTCAAAACTGCATGCAACAACACTTCATCAAGCCTGTAGTCCTCTTTGAAAACAACATTCAAATGCATTTTTTTCTCTGGAAGCTGCATGTGCTCACCTGGGAATAAGTGTGCATATAGGTCAGGAAGCATTTCATCATTAAGGTTTAAAGCAAAAGCAAGATAAAGTTTTAAGGGCATCTGCAGTCTTTAAAAGGGCAATCTGAAGTTTTAAAGCAAAATTAAAAAATAAATCTGAAGCTCTTCATTTAATACTTGTGCTCTGCCCCTAAAACTCAGGTGAGTAACAAATTTTTATTTAATAAACATAAGTATAAGTAGTTGTTTGTTGCTCTGAAATGAATGCATGACCGAATATGGTAAGTTTTGGAATGTATGTATGTTTTTATGAATGCATGACTGAATATGGTAAGTTTTGGAATGTATGTATGTTTTTATGAATGCATGACTGAATATGGTGAAATTTTGGAATGTATGTATGTTTATATGAATGCATGTTTGCTGTGTCTTAAGTGTTTGGTCCTGAGACTAGAATGTAAGTTTAAATCCTGATCAAGTTTAAGATCTCATGTTTAAACATTTCTATAGTTAAGGTTTTAGACAGATTTGTAACAAGCTTTAAAAAAAAAAAATATAGGATGATGATAAACTGTGATGACACAGAATAGAAAAAATAATAATAAGAAACAGAGTAAATTTCTGAAATCATTATGTAAATGTTTCATATTTATCCGTTTAAGCTTAAAAACAAATTACTTGATCTTTAACTTGATTTTTAAAAACTATAATCTAAATTTTAGTTTGCAATCAATGAAGTATTTCTGGTTTAACCAGAAAATGCATTTTTGTTTAGTTCTGTCAATCTAGGGATAAGGAGCTACCTGAATTTCTTTTGTTGTTGGATTGATGTATATAGTTTTCAGGAAAAATCATAAATGATGGATTAAGGAAATTAGGCAAACCTGATTTGGGTTTAAAATTTTGAACCCTAGATTTTCTGTGTTCATGAGAACTGATCACTGTGATCAAATTAAGCAACCGAGTCCTTTCTAATTCGGGGAGAAGGTAGATGGGGTATGGAAGAGGTGACGGCCGGAGGAGCAGTCTCTCAGGTGATTGGAATTTGAGTATTGAAGAATTTCCAGGTTGCGACATTGTTTCAGTATTTTGAGCTCGAATGCTTAAAATTGATTTTGGGGTTTTTCAGTTTGCTTGTTGATCAGAATGGAGTTGAGGAATGGCCGTTGACTTGCATAGGGGGTTGCGATGGGTCAGAGAAGGTTGCCGTGGTGGTGCAGGTGCACAGTGGCAATGGCGTGTCAGTTGTTTGTTTTTGGGGAAGAAGGAGTTTGTATTCTCGGTTGTCTCGTATTTGCTCGAAGTTCAGGGTTGAATTGCTCGAAGTATTTGGTCTGGGGACTCGAAGTAATGAAGTCGTGGTCTCGGGTATAATTTGGTTACAGGGGATTGGGTTAAACCTGTTAGCACAGGTTTTATACAAACCTGATTTTTGTTTCAAATTTAAATGGATTTTAGGATGTAATGTTTATTCGAGTTACTCGAGTTTGCTTGAGTCGGCTAGAATTAGTTATTGAGGTTTAGTAATTGTTATGTTTCAAATTTTAAATTTAAATTTGAAATATAAAGCTAAGATTTAAATTAATTTTTAAATCTAATAGATTCAAGATGAATTGAATCTTAAAATTTGAAATGATTAAGTTTTAAATTCAAATATTCTTTAAAATAACTTTGAAAGAGTTATTGTTAAATGTTTTTAAAAAGGAATTTGAATTTAAATTGGAAATTGAAATATGTAGTAATATTTAAATAAAGTTTAAATTTGATTTAAATCTAACTTTGAATCTTGGTTTAAAATGAATTTAAGTTTTATAAATTTAAGTGTTTAAAACAAATATGATTGATAATGTAAGAATTTAAATGGTTTTAATTTTAAAAGAAATTTGTTTAACTTTTATAATAAAAGTATTGTTTTCATTAAGGATTTTAGATTGATTTTAAACTTGTTAAGTTAATAATAAATGAATGTTTTATATTTCATTTAATTATTAGGTTAATTAAATGAATAATTAGTTTATTTAATAAATTAATGAAATTAATAATTTCTTAAAGTAATTAAGGTTTAATCTTAAGGGTTTAGGATTAAATATTCTTTGAATAATTAACTGGTAATTAAGAATAATTAATTAAATAAAATTAGTTTTTAATTAATGATTAATAATTAATTAATCAAGTAATAATGGATTAATTAAGTTTTAATTAACATTAATTAGGGGTTAATTAATGGATTAATTAATGATTAATTAATTTGTAATAAATAATGATTAAAATAAGTTAATTACTTTGAAAAATAATTAATGAGTTGTTAATAGTTAATGAAGGTCATTAACTGAGGATTATTTTATAATTAATTAATGTGGTTAATTTTAATTATTAATTAGATTAATTAATTTAAAGATAATCAATTGTGAGTTATTAAGTATAATTACTTATGGAAGTGATTAGGGAATTAATTACTTATTGTAATTAATTAAGTTAATTTGATTAGTTTAAGTTAATTAATTCATTTTAATTAATTTAAAATTAATCAATGGATGAGTTGTGAAAGATAATTACTTAATGTAATTAAATGAAGGGGAATTACTTAGAGAAGTAATTAATGAGTAATTACTATATGCAATTAATTTAAGATGATTTGTTGATAGAAGTAGTTTGAGTATAATTACTTTATAAATTAATCAAGAGATTAATTGGAGACAATTAATTAAGGATGATAATTACTGAATGGAGTTAATTCAAGGGGGATTAACAGTTATGGTTTAATTAAAGATTAATTACTTAATGTAATTAATTTGATGTGAAAAGTAATTAGAAGATCATTAATTATTATAATTAATGATGTAATTAAGATTGATTAATTAAGATTAATTAATCAATAATAAGTGAATAAAAGTAATTAATTAATGTAATTAATTTAGGATTAATGTAATTAATTATAGTTAATTAATTAGGAAGTAATTAAAGGTTAATTACTTTGAGAAATTAATTAGTAAATAATTACTTTAATGTAATTAAAAGTTAATTAATCAGGGATGATTAATTAAAATGAATAATTGGATGATGATTAATTAATTGATTAATAATTAATCAATAGTGATATAAGCAAGGTTTATTTGATGAAGAAATTAATTTAATTTACTTTAAATTAATTTGAATGTTGTAATTAATTTAATTCATTTTAAATTAATTATATTTGGTGTGGATAATTATTGCTTATATGGTTGGTTAGTATTGTTTGCTTTGAATGATTTGAATCTCAGATATGAGATAGATAATGTTGAATGATTTGGATGCATTGGTTGCATTGTGATGTTGATATAGATTATTCTTTTTGAATAATGGTAATATGGTTTATCTGATATGATGATAATGTTGATTATCTGTTATGGATTTGTGATTTATCTATTTGAACATGTAGATAATTGAATTGTTTTAAACCTTTAAAACAACTTGGCCTTAAAAGACACGCTTTGGATTTTGATGAGACCGGGATCGGGTTTCCATATTTGGATATCCGAAAACCACATCGATTCCAAATAACGTTAGGTCGTTAATCCAAGTGGAGCGAGTGAAGACTCGAGGTGTAAGGGCTATACGTCAGTATAACTCTGTGGGTGATTCCGTAATGAGTTTGACGGAATAGTGCTTATAGATTCGAGATGGTGAATCAGAGTGCAAGGGTTATCGTCGTTAACTCTGAGGGTGATTCCAAAATGAGTGTAACGAGATAATGCCTTCGGTTTCGTTCGAACCCGGAACGAACTTGTATGGATTGAATGCTTTCAGAACATCGTCAGGTGGACGATGAGCATTCTAAGAGATGTGTCCTCTAAAGGTAATCGTAACCTCAAGCCTCATCAACCGGGAATGGCTAAAACAGGGGAGGTGCAGCAAGGCTTCGTGGGTCGCACCCACTGGAGAGCAAGATTGATCCCTGTCTAGAGGTCCCTTTTCATTTCGGCTGTGTGGGCAGTTGGATGTACACCAACTGCGGGGTTGTCTTGTTCGGGACTGTTCAGTAAGGAACGGTTCCGGCCTTGTGTTGCAGGGGATGAAGGGAGTAATCCTCGGTACGGTGATCTAGGCCACGTACTGTGACGGGCGGTACCCCAGTAGCCCTGCCATTGTATGGAACCCACAATCCAATAAGTGCCAACGGTTTTGATTGTATTACCCACTTTTGTGGCTAGTAGCTGGAATTTAATAGATGTAACAATTTCGGCTATTTCTTATTTATTTGAAAACCCTAGACACTATTATAATATCACTGGATTTCCTATCAAATGTTTTGGTTAGCGTAAGGTAAAAACTTTTCCATGTTTATGTGTGGGAAGTCTTACGTGATACCTTTTCTTTTCAAAAAGTTTTTCAAAGTTAAGCAACTTTAACCTGTTACTCACACCAGACCCATGTCTGACCCGGAGTTTATCTTTGTTTTCTTAAACTCTTGGGTACTCAAATTTTTACGAGTAGCCAAGGGATTCAGGTTAGGATTCAGGTTTGCTTTGACGAATAATGGAGGAGCAATGGAGCAGGAGGCTTCTGCGTTGTAGATATATAGTTCCGCTGTGTGTTCTCTGTGATGTGATTGTGATTAAGTTGTAAATACTAGACAGGTGTTTATAACTGTCTAGTATATGTGATGTATTTGCTATGTATCTCTGATGGGTATTGTATATTATGTAAATACTTATGTTATTAATATAATTTATTCGTTCCGCTGTTGAGATTCTAATGTTGTTTGCTTCTTTCTCTTCTTTCTTTTCTTCTTCTATCCCTTTCTTTCTTAATTGATGATGCGACTTTTTCTGGGAATGGAAAATCGGGTCGTCACAGGTTTGCAAGCTATGTTCACGATCCGAATAACAGTGTTGTTGACGAAGGAATACGACACCTTGCTATCGGGCCAAGAAGAAATGTCAAGACCTATCCTATATACTTCGTCAACGGATTTAAATTTAACACCAAAGATTATGGAGCTGAAAAATCAACGTATAACAGCGGTGTATTTGTCAAAGGCAGCGATGATCCAGAAGAGCATATAAAATATTTTTATGGCGTCTTAACACAAATTTTAGAGTTGACTTATTATACACAACCGCTAGAGAAAGTTTTTTTATTCAAATGCAACTGGTTTAGCAACGTTCACAGTTCTGGAATTAACGTACATAAGGATTATAAGTTAATTGAAATAAAGCATACGTCACATTACTATAAATATGATCCTTTCGTGTTAGCTAAGCAAGCATTACAAGTTTACTTTTCTCCGTATCCATCCTTAAAAAAAGATAAAGCAGACTTGTGGGCTGTTTTTAAAACAAAGGCAAGATTTACATTTGATGGAAATAATATTCCAGATGAAGCAGCGTATCAAGCAGATCTTGAGCCAAATACCGAAATAATAATAGCCGATGACATCGATGTAGGATCGTTGAATGATGAAGCGAATGTTTTAATAGATGCATTTATTAGTAACGAAGAAAACGATATAGAGTACGAGACCGAGTCTGAATCATAAGATGATGAAGAATGATCACAGATGGCATCGTTTGTTGTATTATGTGATGTACTATTCTGAGTTATGTCATGTGTTATATTGAGCTATGTATTCACTTATGCAATGTACTATTCTGAGCTATGTATTCACTTATGCAATGCACTATTCTGAGCTATGTATTCACTTATGCAATGTACTATTCTGAGCTATGTAATATTCTAAGCGATGTACTATTCTGAGCGATGTATTATTCTGATTTATGCGTTATCGTTTTATTGTATGATTATGTGATGCTCATTTGATCATTATGCTTTTATATATAATATATGATTGTAGCAGATATGGCTGATAGAAGACGTAGGAGTACATCTCAGCCTTCTCCATCTCAGCCTTCTCCATCTCAGTCTCCTGGAGCTGCAGCGGGTCCTAGTAGCTTAGAGGCAGATACACGCCGAGTTGAAGAGATTATTCCGAAGAGTGTTGGGTAAATGTCAAATTTATTTCAATTATATTATTTAAAATATATAAACTATATAAAATATGCACGTTAACAATTACAGGGGGTTCGAGGTGGAACCATCTTAGATGTCTCGAAGAATTCATATAAGGGTCGGATGTCAGCAGCTTGGCCGCATTGGGATAACATTCCAGCTCATATTAAAAATGCTATATGGGCCGACTTGATGGTAATTACAATTTATATATTTCTATTGAAAATAATATGCAGTATGTAATTCAAAATAAATTCAATATGCATGCTGTTGTACGAGTGGAGCCGCATGATTTAGATGTTTTTAGCAATAATTGGAACCAAAAAATGCGGAAGAATTATAGAGAGACAATATCAAGGGCGAAGAAGGATGGCAAAAAGCCAGGTTGGATGAGCGATGAAGTCTGAAACGGATTTCTCACATATTGGGAGTCAGAAGCAGCTAAAGTAAGCTATGATGAGAATGCTTACAATTATGTTAGTTGCATTATTTTAGTCGTGTATCTAAATTAATAGGAAGTAGCGGCAAGAAACCAAGCCAACAGGAATAAGAATCCTGGTTTACATCGAGGTGGCTCTAAATCTTTCCAACAACATAGGAGAGAATTGGTAAATATAAAATATATTTAGCATATGGTGATGCATATCTTCATGTATAACATTTATGCTTATTTTCAATATATCTTATTCGTGTATATCTTCAGTTTGCAAAGTATGGAAGGGAGCCTACAATGGCTGAGGTTTTTAGAGCCACACACGCAGTTGAGTCTGTTGATGATGAGGGGAATGCGACCTATGATTGGACCGACAGCAAAGCTGAAGCAGCGATGGTAAATATGCTAACTCGTGATTCAAATTTTATATATGTAAATTGTATACCAATTGTTTCAAAATTATGTTTGTAATTGCAGGGGCGATATGAGGCAAAGGCATCGGCATTGACACAGGCGAGTGGAATAGCAGAGCTTACAGTTGAGGAGTCCAACAGGATTTGGGATTCCGTTATTGCACCGCCTACTCGAAATAGGCGTTATGGTTTCGGCAATCAGGAGGTAAACCATTTCACTAACTTCATATTAAAAGATCCACATTATTCTCACATCGATACAAATTTCCCTCCAATGTTGTGAAGTAATAGCTTATTTTAGCCCAATCAAGTACATTTATTTAAATATGATACAATTGCATATCTAGATCTCATATCGATCAATAAATTTATAATAATTATGAATACATACAATATCATTAATTTTTCAAAACATAGTCGAATTTTATACTTCATATTTCATAAATATTAAATAAATGTAAACTAATTAAATTATTTGGCTTCAAAAGAATTCTCCGTTTCAACTGTGAAAATTTTGAATGCAAATTCGATCAATAATTAGTGTCAAACTATCCAAACGCTAACGTTCAAATATCACTTAGCACATTGTGTGACATCGTGCCTAAATTTGTCGCTTACATATGTATAGTAAATTCTTATTTTAATTTAATTGCCATTAGTAAGTTGTGACATTTATATACATCAATTCTTTTCGTCTAAATGATATCATTTTGCACTTATGGAATATGATAATGATCTAATTTCAAAATTGCTCACATTCAACTTTATAGTCCAATTACACATACTTTGGCATAATAATTATTGTTATTGACACATACTTTATAGTCCAAATACACATAATAATTATTATTGTTATAATTTGACAACAGTCAAAGCATATAACTTCATATTAAAAGATCCACATTATTCTCACATCAAAAGAATTATTTATATACTATCCAATTCATTCAAAATTCATGTAAAATGCTATCGTATTAACTTCAGTTATTTCACAGGCTGTTAATCTCCAAAGAGCTTATAGCAAATCATGGAGGAGGAGCGTATTGCTCAGATGCAGAGGCAGCTGGATGAGCTCAACGATTAGCGAAAGGGCCAATTGGCACAGCAAATAGATGAGCGCATTGCAGCATTTTATCAGGAGCACGGCTCTATGCCTGGGGAGCAGGGAGATGGATCTGATGATGCCGAGGATGATGAGGAGGAAGCTGAAGATGAGGAGGATGATGATGCATAGTTTTACTATTCTTGTGGGTATGTATTTATGTACATATTTAGACTAGATTTGATACTTGGGCTTGTATACTTGGTATTTTGGATGATGTTTGGGTTTGGTTATATTTAGATTTGATCCTTGTACCTTGATACTTGATTTGGTTTTGTATATTATGTTGGTTTGGTTGGTTTTTGTGTTTTTTTGGTTATATTGTTGAATATTGATGTTGTGGGTATTGTTGAGATGTGTTATTGCTGATATTATTGAGGTTTGAGGTTTGAGATGAGGTTTGAGGTTTGGGATGAGGTTTGATGGAAGAATAGCTGCTGTGTGCACAGCAGGTTTTGCCTAGAAAAGCGACGGCCAGCGACGGCTAGTAACGGCTTTCTGGGCAAAGATAGCGACGGCTAGTAACGGCCAATAACAGACTTCTGGGAAACAAACTAACTGCTACGTGGCGTTGACACGTGTACGTTGCCGTCGCTTTTTTAGCGACGGAGCCGTCACTATTGCCGTTGCTTTTCCTAGTGGCAACGGATTGAATAGCGACGGCAATTAGCGACGGCAATTAGCGACGGCTAGCAACGGTCGCCGACGCATTTTTGTCGTCGCTATACACTGCCTTTGTTGTAGTGATTCCTGATCATATTGTAAAATAGATCTTCTCATTCAAAATCAAATTAGATAATAAATAAAATGATATATATATATATATGTATATATGTATGTATGTATGTGTGCGCGCGCGCGTATAATATTACTTTTGTGAAATTCTTTTACCAGCATTGTATAATATTAAACTATCAAATATATATTGACCGGTTATAACAACATTTCGTATAATCAATCATCAAAATTTTAAGATCATTGATGGCCAAACCCATTCGTTTTAAAACCTCTCATGACTGGTACCACGAGAACTTCCAAACATTAAAAATAAAAACAATAATTGCCAAAATGGTTTTGAAAGACATGCGCACAAAAGGCTTCTGTTTCGTTTTTCGGTTACTATTAAAGATTATATAGGCATGATGGTTCTCTCGCTCTAATAAAAATGTTCACCAACATGATCTCACCGTAACTTTACCTAAGCTTTATTATCATTTTTTATTTTTATTTTTTTATTCTTTTGGATAAAAAATACATCTTAGTAAATATCCAATTAAATGTTTGGTAGATTTGTAAAGCGATCATGTACAATATTATTCTCCTCAATCTTCATTCCTACCAAACGTACGCTAGATATGGATCAATACATGTTGCAATTGCAAGTGTGCATAAATACAAATCATATGTCGTTTTCAGATAATTCTCTAAATGAGTAGCAACCCTCATGCATATTACATACATAGTACTCATTATTATTTTTTGTCATCTTTCTTGCATTCTTTCGTTATTTCTATCTTGAGCTCGTATAATGGAACCTTTTATTTATTCTTTCAGTGATAAAAGTTTTTTCATTTTTTTTTTCCCTTTGTAAGTGATGGAAGGGCCATGAAGAATATATGTGGCGATGCCATGATGATGAACAAGAGCCTGCATGCATATGTGGCTTTGTGATCTCGTGCAATCTGTAACGCTTATCAAATTAGTTTGTTAGAGCATCGATTCCTTTGATTTCATTTTTGTTCCTATTTATTTGGTGAGAAATTTAATGTTAAGTTAGTTTAACGTAACAAAATTTAGTATCAAAGAAGGAAAAGAGAGCATTTTGAAGAGGATTGATTCTTAATCAGATCACTGAAAAAATAGTCTGTATAATGTACTCACATGCAATGATTATAACTTACACTATAATACATTGACAAGGATTCATATAACTATAGCAAACTGTTCAAGATCAGTATATTCAAGGAATTTTACAGTTACATAATCAAAAGAAATTCGACAAAAAAATGATTTTGCCAATTAAAACCATATGATATATATTTGCTCTGCCTATTAAAGTAAATTTGCATAACAAATTAGAGATATATAGTAGCTCAATTTCAACACTGACAGCTGCTGTATGCTTTAAGCTAAATTACATGTGGTGTTATCTGAAGTGAAAAAAGAGAGATGGTTTTGGAAGGAATAAGAGCATCTGATACTATTAATTTTTGTAACTTCACGAGAAAGCTAAGAAGTTTCCTACCTCTAGTGCTGTATATTAATTGTACTTTCTTTCTTATGGACATTAATATAACTATTTTATCTTTTATCTCTACAGTCCACAGTTTTGCTTTTATAACCGCACCATACATAAAGATGGCTTGTCTATGTATATGAATTGTGATCTGTGCAATATTGTGACCAAAGTGCAGAATCCAATGTTTGCTTTGTATTTCCCAAAGATGATTCCTCCTCCTTCTAAGCCCTTAATAATAGAGCTAGCCTTGAATGATTTCTACTTGTATACCTTCTTCATGCATTTTCACATGTGGCTTTTTGAACTTGTCACTTTTAAACTTTGAAGTCAGTGTAAAATCATGATTTTATTTGCAGCTAAAAGAAAGTATATCCAGTGGTACTCAATTATATTGCTTGAGGATTTGAGGTTGTGCAGGTTGTTTAATTGGAGTATCTTATCTTTGCTACAGAATCTTGTATACAGTTTTTATTTGAATATATACATATACAAAAACCTTATTAATATGAATCAGTCGTCGAGTTATATGAGAGTAAAGGTACTAGGTTTATTATAGGGACGTTTTTCAAACATACTTTAGAACTTTCAAAATTCACTTCCGCTACAAAACTGTACATATTTGCACTTAGAATTACAAATATTTACAGTTCTAACTGCATATTTTTATAAAATGAAAATTTGTGGTCTATAATACAAGAATGTGCATTCTACAATTCAAATACCTTTCGCACTGCAAATATACATAGTTTAAAGTGCACATTTTCGCAGAAAATATTAACAGAAGTATTTTTGAAACTTGCTTTTTACACGGTTTTTTCAGGTATTAAGTTCGAAAATAAAGAGCGGATTCTAATTTCCACTTAATTATATCTGTACACAGTTATGTATGAGAGCATATAGGCATGTATATTAGTTAACCTTAATTTTAAGTTTGTCTAAAGGGCTAAAGAAGTTGAATTGTTAGAGGAGTTAATAATGAAAACAAGCTTGCTAGGAAATCTTATCGCACACATAAATGTTTCAGCTTAGGCCAAATCCATTAGCACTCCATAATTTTACTTTCAAACCCTGCTATTTTGTTAAAAATAATCCCAACCCATGTGTTTCTTTTTTCAGCACATATTATATCAATCTATTCTTTTATTTTTAATTTCTTCTTCATTAATTTTCTACTCTACATCTTCTTAAACTGTCAAATTCATGAAACTTAAAACCCTGGTCTACTAATTTGTAATTTTTATTATCAATATTTTTACAAATGAATCAAGAAAAAAAAAATTGTCAAATTTGGACAATTTAAATCTATTCCAAATTTTATAAAGGAGGAGATGTTAATGATTCTCATAATCAATCAAATATTGAAAACAAATTGGAAAGGTAATCAACTAGTATCAGAAGAGATAATAACTGATTTGAAGAATCAATTGAATAAGAATATATGTGGAAACAAACACAAATATGTTAAGTTTCTGTTCAAATCAAATCAAGCAAATCCAGAAATATTTCATCCTTATCTTCAAGGCAATCTTCATCCTTGCACTTATAAATATGAAGGCATTATGCCTTCCTAGTGGCCCTGCTATCTATTTTCTGTTTTCAGTCTTCCACTAGGGCGGGAATTGGATGATGTCCGTCCCTGAGCCAGGTGGTTCTGGCTTTATCGTCTCCGTTAGTCCCCCCTTTTTTCTCTCTCATGTAGTGGCTTTTGGTTGCAGGCTTTGATTATACAGGTTTGGTATGGGGACTGTTATTCCTTATCTGATGCTTGGATTTGGGCGGAGGATATTCCAGTTCTCGTTTTCGCCCGTTCTCTTTATCGTCTGTCTTTACTGGATTTCGTCCAGTTTGTTTGCTTCTTTCTCTGGAGGGAGCCTTCGGCAGCTATGTTATGTATTAGTTTTTGTTTTGTTACGACTTGCTTCGCCGCGTTTTGTCTACTATCCTTCTGATGGTTACCTGTCAGGCTTGTTGACAGCTTTTGGTGATTATTTATAAAAAACTTCATTTTGTGAAAAAAAAACGAAGGCATTTGTTCATCTTTTCATCACAACCAACAAGAGTGTTTTTAATCTAAATATCCTTAATAAGATTCTTATTTCTGTAGTAAAATTTATTGAGTGATTCATACCCTACTCATGTTGCACTCTCTCTCAAAGTGAAGAAATAATAAAGGGTTGTTCGATCTCCATGGATGTAGGATACTTATGTCCGAACTACGTTAAATCTTCTGTGTCTCTTTTTTATTCTTTCCATTGTTTTTTCTTATGTGATTTCATAGTTGGTTTTAAGCTGCACTGGTATTCAAATAGGCAATACTAGATTTTTCTTAAATCGCTTCCACTCATCAATTCTTCCCCACAGTTTTGTATCAGAGCTAGTGTTATTATTCTATTTGGGTATTTATGGCTACTTCTGGAACGTCTATTAGTAGACCTGGTGTCAATTATGTCGTTACACGTTTTGATGGAAAGAGAGATTTTAGAACTTGAAAGATGAAGATGGAGGCAGTGTTGAAGATAGAGAAGACTTTTAAGATTGTTTCCGCGCCTAAGAAATTGAAAGATATTAAGGTAGCTGTTAGAAGAGATGTAAGATGAAGCTCTTACAACAATTCAATTGAGTCTTTCAGATGAAGTTCTTAGAGAATTCTCTAATAAGAAGACGACAAAAAAATTATGGGATGCATTTTTTGATGCATGTCAAGACAAGTATCTCACAAATCAGATTATTCTTCAGCAACAACTATATTCATTTAAGATAAAGCCCGGAGCCGATCATGTAGGTGCTTTGACCACTTTGATTATGAACCCGAATGCAACATATATTGATAGTACCGCTAAGGCTCAAGTAGTGATCATCTTATGTTCCTTGCCTAAAGAGTATATTACTTTTGTTAATTCCATGATATATGATGGCAGTAAGATAACCTATCTGATGTAAATGCTGGTTATCATAATGAAGTGTTGAGAGGAAGATTGGCGGGCTTATTTATTTAGAGAGGTATAAGCCAAAGCAAGTGTGAAGGTATGTATGATTTAAGACCTCGGTTTAGGGGGCCTAAGCGATTAACTTGCCATTATTATAAGAAGTCATAGCACTTTATAACATAATGTCCCAACTCGAAGGAAGAAGAAAAGACCCAAAGCAAGCTTCAACGTCTACTGTAGAGAAATCAGATACAGAGAGTAATACTGATGTATTTATAGCTTCTGGTTGTTTTGGAAAGAGAAATTTATGGCTTAGTGATTCAAGCACTTCCTATCATATTACACCTGATAGGAACCGTTTCTTTACGTACCGTGAGATTGATGGAGGGGAAGTTCTAATAGCTAACGAAGCTTCTTGCCATATAGTTGGTCTTGGTAGTGTGAAGGTCAGAATTTTTGATGGTATTATTCATACTATTACTGATATTAGACATGTTCTTGATTTAAGAAGATTTCTTTTGAGTTTTTGAGTAGGCTTGGGTTGAAGATTTTAGTTGAGGGCGAAATGATGAAGATATCGAAGGGCTCCATGATTTTTATGAAAGTTGTGAGGGCATGAAATCTTTATTTATTGAATGTCACTAATAGTTGGAGATTCGGCTTTTGCTATTTCTACTGATTTAGATTCGTCCAGATTGTGGCACTTGTGGATTGGACACATCGGCGAATGCAGTTTGGATAGTTAAGAAAGCAAGGTTTGATTGATCGTGTCCAACGTTTAAAGCTTGGCTTTTGTGAAGATTATGTTCCTCGTAAGCAGACAAATATTTCTTTTAGCTCTGGTGAGCATAAAGCAAAAAATGTCTTGGAGTATATTCATGCAGATGCTTGGGATCCCTCCCCTTGTCCATTCTTAGGTGGAGCCAGATACTTTGTTCATTTATAGATAATTTCTCTCATAAAGTATGTGTATACTTTCCACAGTCTAAGCGTGAAATCTTTGTCACACTTTGAAAGTGGAAATCTATGGTTGGAAAGCATTCATGGAAAAAGTTGAAAGTTCTCCATTGTGATAATGGTAGTGAATTTGTGTCACATAAATTCATCAACTTTTATGAGTCCGAAGGCATTAAGAGGCATTACATCACACCTAGCAATCCTCTGTCTAATGTAGTTGCTGAAAGAATGAATCAGACATTATTGAAGAGAATTCGTTGCCTCAGGTTAACTGCTAAGTTGAAGAATGAATTTTGGACAGAAGCTTTATCTATGATAGCTTTCCTTATCAGTCACACACTGTCCGCTGCCATAGATATGAAGATTTCTAAAGAAGAATGGAAAGGAGCGTCTGTTAGCTATTGATTTCTTAGAGTGTTTGGATGGCCAGCTTATGTACATGAGAGCACAGGAAAGTTGGAATCTAGAGCTCGTGAGTGTGTCCTTTTAGATTATAAAAATGGAGTGAAGGGATATAGGTTGTGGTGTCCTATTAGTAAGAAGATCATTATTAATTGG
This sequence comes from Allium cepa, assembly GCA_030765085.1. Classification (NCBI taxonomy): domain Eukaryota; kingdom Viridiplantae; phylum Streptophyta; class Magnoliopsida; order Asparagales; family Amaryllidaceae; genus Allium; species Allium cepa. Next base: position 104,475,260 of record CM060942.1, on the reverse strand, counting down.
CATGTGACTTTTGATGAGAAGACTACGTTGAATATAGAGCCTTCCTCATCCGATGACAATGTGAGGATATATGCAGAGTACCAAACACAAGGAAAGTCATCTTTAAATCCTTTCCAAAGAGATTCCAATGGTGTTTCAGCTGACACCTTTGTTGATAAGGATAGTATAGATGTTGGTGCTAAGGATCAGATTCAAGGTGGTGCTCATTCAGAGACTAGGTATGCTAAAGAGAGGAAGAAACCTAAATGGCTTAAGGATTTTGTTGGATTGAGCATCGAAGACATTGACTTCAATAATACGGCGACATATGCATTAAATGTTGTCCATGATAAACCCAAAGATTACAGAGACGCTATTTCATTAGTTGACAGTTCCAGTTGGTTAGTTTCTATGGAAGAGGAGATTGAATCTTTGCAGAAAAATCATACTTGGGATTTGGTTCCTCTTCCCACCGACAAGAGAGCTATTGGATGTAAGTGGATTTGTAGAGTGAAAGAAGATGGCAATGGTGATCTCAGATACAAAGCAAGGCTAGTAGCAAAATGGTATATTTGGAAGAAAGGAGTAGAGTAGCATGATATCTTTGCTATAGTTATAAGACATACATCCACTCGTACTTTATTGACATTAGTTGCTCATTATGACATAAAATTTGAGCAACTAGATGTCAAAATTACAATCTTGCATAGTGAATTAGACGAGGAGATCTATTTGAGGGAGCCGGAGGAGTTCATTGATAGTAGCAAGCCAGATTATGTTTGTAAACTTAAAAAATCTCTATATGAACTGAAGTAGTCTCCTAGACTATGGTATAATATATTCGATAATTTTATGCTTTTACAAGGATGTTCTAAAAATTTCAAAGACCGGTGTGTTTATTTTAGGAGATATGATGGAGATATGATATATCTTTTATTGTATATTAATGATATGTCGATTACATCTCGAGGTATGGTCAGAATTACATAGTTGAAAGCAGAGCTTAACAAGGAGTTTGATATGAAGGATATGGGAAAAACATAAAAAAAATTAGGAATGGAGATATTCGGAGATATAAAGTGGAGAGAGTTGAGACTCACTTAAGCGCGGTATATCGAGAAGGTCCTCGCACGATTTAGTATGAGAAAGCTAAACAGGTTTTCACTCCATTAAGCTCTCATTCCAAGTTGTCGAAAGATTTATCTCCTACATCGGATAAGGACAAGACGTATATGGATGATATACCTTATTATAATGTTGTTGGTAGTCTTATGTATGTTATGGTTTGCACGAGACCAGATTTGGCCCATATAGTGGATGTCGTGAGTCGATATATGTCTAACCCATGCAAAGAGCATTGGCAAGCAATGAAGTGAATACTAAGATATCTTCGTGGCACTTCTTCAGTTGGCTTGTTATATAGTGGGGTAGGTGGTGACATTTCTCTTAGAGGTTACTATAGTTCAATTTATGTTAGGGATAGAGACGTACTGAAGTTGGCATCGGGCTATGTTTTTGTACTTCGTATAGGCTCAATTTCTTAGAGATTAAGTTGCAGTCTATAGTAGCTTTGTCAACTACTGATGTCGAGTTGATATCGATTGTGGAAGCGACTAAGAAGGGATTGTATTTACTTCAGCTATTGGATGATCTTTCTACAGTGCAGAATATAGTATAGCTATATTCAGACGGTCAAACTGTGATTCATCTTAAAAAGAATCAAGCTTATAGTTCTCGAACAAAGCACATTGATGTCAGAGGATTCTTTCTTATGCTTGAGGAAGAACGAAGCAAGATCAAGTGGGTGAAGGTGAGTACAATGGTTAATCCTTCAGATATGATGACAGAGTCACTTTCTAAGGACAAGTTTAAGCATTGCTCAAACTTGATCAGTTTGATTTCAGCTGCTTGAGAGCCATGTGCGCTGACCCAACAACAAGTTTTGTTGATTGATGAATATATTTAAATCGAGGTGGAGTGTAACGACTCGGATTTTTCGACGTTTTAATTTTGAATATTTAAACGATTTAAATGTTGGATTTGGAATTTTAGTTATGTTAGTAAGATTTTAAAACTGATATTTCAACTGATTTTTTCAATTTTTGAAATCGTCGATTTAATCGACGCTTAAAATAGCGATTCAGGGTATAGTCTCGGAATTCAACGAAACTGGTTATATTGGATCCATAATAGTGTATTATTATCGAATTTCAAATTTTGTAGTATTTGGATCTACCGTTTGGTCGTACGGGATATAAACACGTTGAATTTAATATCGAAAATTCAATATGATAATTGGGTCCAAAAAGCTATCTTCTCCATGTGATCGAGATAGGACTCGAAACCTTTTACATTGCGTTCGAAATATGGCTATAATAATATAAATGCCTAACGGCATGCCTCAATAGGGGTTCGAAATTTTGAGTTGCGTAAATCGAGATATTTTTGAAAATTTATTTATATATATTGACTAGTCAACTATTGTTCCTTTTCATAAATGCCACATATCATGTACGCCCCTTTCACCCTTTAAATCACGTCCCTATCCCTTCAGCTCAATTCAAAATCATGTCTGCCTCTCCATCTTTCGAAAATGAATCACAGAAAAAAGAAAAAAATGAAATCGAAATCAATTAAAATCGCGATATTTCATTCTTCCTCCTTCAGCTCAAAATCGTCTAACAAATAGTAATCAAATCACGATCATAGACGAATCACGAGAGCTTGGTAAGGAAAAGGCAGCGCCCGTGTGTGGGGTTGGGAGGGTCGAACGACAGCTAGGGCTTGGGTCGCTCGAGGCTTGGGATTCATGAAGCTAGGTTTGGAAGGAGGGTTCAATCGTGAAGCTAGAGCGTGCATGCGTAGAGGAGGGCGCAGCGAAGGGGAGCACGAGATGATGATTCGCGATGTCGTCGTGGCAGCGGTCGCAGTTTCACTGCTGGGGATGTCACTTTTTTTTGGCAAGGGGAAGTACAATAGGGATCATGTGGTTAGGAGGAGCAGAGGAGTGAGCGTACGGAGGTGGAGATTAGGGATCGAATCTGTAGGATGTAGGCAGCAGTTTGTCATGGCGGCAGCTTGTTGTAGTGGTGCCTAACGAGTCATGGGTAGGATTTGACGTGAATGTGATGGGGAAGGTATTACACTGTATCTAATTTAAATTTTTAGTTAGTTATTTAAATTGGAACTTTAAATTGTGATAGCTAATTAAACTTAATAAAATTCATACGGGGTCCAAAAATCAAAAATCAGTCACATTGGATTTATAGCTGCGACTTTTGCAACCTGGAGCTGGATTGGAATTTTTGGTGTCAATGGGGATTTTAGATAATTAAATTTGGATGTTTGGCAATTTAAAAATCAAGGTGAGTAAATCTCACTCATTTTGGATTGCTAGATTTGATTGATAATAATTAAAATTAATTGTTGGATGCCTAGTTGAATTTTATAAATTATTATCAGTTTGGATGTTTATATATATATATATATATATAAGTATGTATGTGTGTGTGTATATATATTAGTTGTAGGATATATTTCCGCCGATTGGAGCGGATGAGACCCTATGCGTCCCGCATAATAGCAGATGATCCTATATTACCGTGATATCCCGCCTCGAAGCGAGATTGGTATTTTTTATGTTATCTAACATCTGTGGATGCAAGGAAATAGGTTGGAGGGATCCAACTTGATTCCTTAAATATATTTATTGTTTTTCATATATAAAAATATATGATGTGATTGAATATCCTATTTGGATCGTTATGTGATTTAAATTATTAGATGTGATAGTAGCACTGACCATAATTTTGGAATTTTAAATACCATAAATATTATTTTTGAATTTTAAGGAAATAAAAGGAGATTTTGGATATAAAAATAATTATATCGAAAATGTGACTATTTAAAAAGGAAAATATTGGACAAACGGTAAATTTGATTTAAGATTGTACTTAACTAATCAGTAAAGTATTAAATAGAGTATTTACAAAAATAATCTATATAAGGGATTTTTTTTAGAAAATGATATCCTAAAAATATGGAACGGCGTTGAAGTCGATATTAAAAATAGATTTGGGGAAATAGAATGGAAGTTATATAGAAGTGGACTTATAAAACGGAATTTTATAAGAGAGATCAGTTTTATAAAAAGGTGAAACCCAAAGAAGTTACAAAAATTTATAAACAATGTTAATAAATAAAGAAGATGCTATTAGTTGATAAATTGGAATATATATTCACAGAGTAAATTTAAATCGAGATATGAGGATGGGTTTTGGAAAAATATAGTGAATTATAATTTTGAAATGTGAGAATGGTTAGGGAATCGAAATGAAATCGATGTGTTATGAATTTAGAGGGATTCATAAATTGGAATTGGTTATTGGAATTTTAAAAATATATTTCTATTGAGAAGTTAAGTTTTGTTTTTGAAAGGAAAATTTATTTATTCAACTGCGAAAAATTAATCTGTTAGTAGTGATATATTTTGGAAAGTGGACTAGTCAAATACTTAATATTTATTTTAATAAATCCTATTTTTTAAATCAGCATTGAAAATTTATTTATTTATTTAAAAATGAGTTATTGATGTTTATAAAAAAAGTGTTTTGATATTTTAATAAGTACTTGAACATGTTTTATAAATAATTTATTATTCTTTTAAAATATTTATTATATATATATAGAGAGAGTTTTGAAATGATTCAAATTTATTTATGAATCTTTATGGGGCTTATTTAATAGATGTGATTTTATAAGAGAAATTCTCAAAAAAATGGAATTTAGGGAAATGTAAAGAAATTTCCGAAGTGTTGAAATAAAAGAACTTCGAAATTTTGAATTAGAATTCATAAAAGAAGTAATAATTTGGGTAGTTAAAATTTAGAGACAAGTGAAATCGATTTGGAAGAATATATACTTATGGAAATTTCTTAAGTATGAAAATAGAATGATTTGAAATATTTCACTATAAGATTATTATTATTAGGAGTTTTTTTCGAAGTGTTGAATCATAAAAATGTAATGGAGAAAATATTCTAAGTATTAAGGCGAGTTAAAATATCCTAATATGGATATAAGTATTGAATTTGTTTTCAAATATAGAAATACTAGAAGGGATTTGAATATGTAAATCTTATTTGGCAATAAATATTTTGGAAAAATTATTATAAGGCCTAATGGCCGCTTATGGATGTTATTTGATAGTTAAATAACCGACTATCAAATTTGGCCAAATTCGTTGATTGTTTCAAAGAGATCGGGATCGGATTTAATTATCGGAAAACCACTTTGATCCGATTTAAGCGTTACGAATGGATATCATGAAGATAATGAAGATGGTGGTTTGGTTTTTCTAGACCTAAGACAACTTGTATGGACGAATGCTTTCAGAACATCGTCATTTGGCGAAGATGAGCAATCTAAGTGAAATTGTTCTTGAAAGGTAATCGTAGCCTCAAGCTTCATCAACCGGAATGACTAAAAATCAGGGGAGATGTAGCAAGGCTAAATGGGTCGCACCCAATTAGGTTATGTTATCACCTTCCTAGATACCCTCAGATATATTATTAATTATGGATACAATGGTGCATGGAAAAAGAGCTCTCGATAAGTGTGAGTAGAGCTGAGGTGATAACATATTCGGTTCTATCCAAGTTAGGGGTAGGGTCGGTCTTGTGTTGTAGGGGATCAAGGCGAGGTCCTCGGTATATGTTTCTAGGTTTGAACTATGATATGTGGTACCCTGGTGCTTAGTCATTGTGTGGAATCCATTCTGCAACAAGCACCGTACGGTTTTGATTGTGCCCAACTTTGCTGAAACATGAGATGCTAGCATTTCAGCTACTTTATATTTACTTTGTTTAGACACTATTATAATATTAGATGATTTTGACATATATTTTTTTGGCTATTGTAAGGTAAAAACCCGTCATATTTATGTGTGACGTGGTCTTACGAGATACCTTTGTTTTTCAAAAGATTTTGATAACTTTAGTTATTAAAATTAGTGTGTTTTCTCACGTTGGTTTTCCAGACCGACTTGGGTGTTATTTTATTATAATACTCGGGCCAGACCGAGTATTACAGATTCATGTTAGGATGCTATGGAGCTTAGGAGACGAGCTGGATGATGAAGACATATTTCTGTAATTGATTTGTATTTCCGCTGGGTGAGGACAACTTAAATATGCCAGATTGATTGTTGTCTATTGTACTCTGATAATGGTATGTATATTAACAGTATGGTTCTTGTATTTAAAATCTGTTATTATATATTATATTTTTTTCCGCTGCTTTGTGAGATTCTGTGTTGTTGTTCTATTTTCTTCTATCTCTTTATTCTTTTTTACCCTAGTTATTCGCTCTTTCGCGCAATTTGGTATCAAAGCGCAAGGTTAAGTGAGAACCTTGGCTTTGGTGGAGATTACTCATTAGAGATAGGGTCAGTAGTGCACAGAATGAGTTTGAGTGTATTAATAGATATGGGCGCGTATTTTTTAGTGAATAAAGATTATTTTATATTGTATTGGTTGATTTATTGAGTGGTTTATGAATTCTGGTTGGCACAGTCCGTACAACTGTATCGATAGTGGTTTTTAAACACTTGAATAGAGCAATTCGGCACAACATTGTTTTAAAATAGGGTAAATGAAATAATTTTACCCAAACTATATTTTGATGTAGAGGTTGAAAATGTGTACGTGCTAATATAGTACACACGGATCGTGTAATATGATGTATAACACACAAAAATATGACTAATCACAAATAATAGAAAATTCAGTAAAATAGAAAAAGCACACCAGAGATTTTTATACTGGTTCGGAGCACCGTCCTACGTCCAGTCCCAGACTTCTATCTGGATTTTCACTACCAACTACCTCGCTTCATCCGGAGGAACAGGTTTACAACACCCGAGCAGACACTGAGGACTTCAACACTTGCCTCTTAAAACAACGAGGACTTCAACACTTGCCTCTTACAACACCGAGGACTTCAACAAAGATGAAAATAATTGTTTGTTGACGGTATGTGTTCTTGCTAACACTATTTTGTCACTTGTAGTACAAACTTCCTATAATCTTATCCTTAAATAGAATATTTGTATATATGAAGATTTGGAAGTGGATATCGTATTGAATCAAAAGAATGTTAAATAAATTTCAGGATTCAAAAACGATATATGATAGAATATGAGCAATTTGAGCGCTTGAGAGTATAAGATTGAGATCAATAGAATAGAGATTAGAATAATAGAATTGGTTTTTTTTGGAATAATGATTTCATGATGTTTATATAAGAAATAAACAGTTGTAACCCTTTGTGAAAAGGTACAAACAAAGGTCATGATCATTGGTGAAGAGAAAGAGAAGCAACCGTTGAAGAAAAGGAAGTGTCTATACGAAAGGTTGCTTTCTGTTTGAAAATGGTCAAAAAGGACCAGTAGAAAGAAATTTGAATATATATACGTTATGTACACTTGTGCACGTTAACTGTGCATTCTGGGCAGAAATGGTCGACTGCCTTGTTTTAACCGGTCGACCGGTTCATCCCAGATTGCACAGTTAATGTGCACTCATTCATATATATATATATATATATATATATATATATATATATATATATGTTCAAAGATTGAAGGTATAAGATTATTTGAGGATAGATTTTAACATAAATAACATTACTAACATACCAAATAATCAACCTCTAACATATGGAGCTCTTTGTGTCTCTTAAATGAATAACTTCTTTTTGTCGATCACGGCTTATCCCTTTGTCTTGTCGATCACGGCTTATCCCTTTGTCAGAAATCAAAACTCTATAAAAATCTTGACTTAACATTCTCCCTCTTTTTGATTGATGACAACATAGTTATGAATCTCCCCCTGTATATGATATCCCCCTGAGATTGTGTCCTGCATATATATTGTTAGCACAATTTTCTCCCCCTTTGTCATCGACGAAAAGGAGTTGTTAAATGGAGGATGTAAATGAGATTATAAGCAACATAAAACTACTACCATAGATCAAGAGTAACATTCACACAAGATGATAATACACACAAGCCTAGTACGAATTAAAACACGACACTTTTAAGTACAAGTGCCAGATAATGTCTTTAAAGCAAAAACTAAAGTCATAAAAAAAAAAAAACTAAAAGAGACTTAATCTGACTCCGTCTCACCCTCTTCTTCTTCTTCTTCTTCTCCTTCTTCTTCAACAAGCTGAGATTTTCCGTGTCCACGTTCATGACTAGTTCCCGAGCTTGTACCCTCCTCCGAAGATGTCCAAGCAAAAGTAGGAGGAGTTGGGCGCTTGCCAAGGTCTGGAGCTTGCATTGATGAAGATGATGCACCACATGATATTGCTTCCCATATAGAAATGAAGAAAGACTTAAGTTTGTTAAAGCGTTTATCCATTTTTGTATTCATGCGCTTAAGTCGTGCTTCGAGAAGGAATTGATTTCGAGCAATAGTGTCAAGTGATTCTTTTGTTGAGGAAGATGGTCGTAAAAGTTTAACTTCCTCAGGTTTAGGGCGGGATGATCGTGATGAAGCTTCTTTATGTCCTTGTTCTTTCCATTGTTCAAAAGGCATAATATTAAAGTATGGAGCAGGAAGCTTCATTCTTTTAATCGATGCTTTGTTGATGACTTTTGGTTTGGAAATTGAAGACTTGGGAGGTTCAATGCCACAATCAAGCAAGAGACGCATAATATACTCGTTATAGAACAGTGTGGCCTAGAGCAATCATTTACTTTCAAGATCTCATCAAAGATCATACCAATCCAATTTATACGAATACCCCTATAGATTGAGTATAATACCTTGAAATTTTCTTTATAGACGGCATCAAAATTTCCTATTCTCGGTAATAGAGAGTGCATAAGAGTATGATGAAGAATTCTTGCAGAAGGCCGTAAACCAATAGACTTAGTGCTATCGTTGTCATCTTCAATAAATTGATGGCTAATTTGATTTCGGACATGAACATTGCAAAAATTACTTGAGAATTTTTCACCAATAAACGAAGAACCAAGAACGGTTGCCATCCTATCACATGAGATAAACACTTCTTTGCCACAAACAACGGACCAAAGACAATAATTAGGATTCTCTGGCTTGTTTTTCTCTAAATTTAGGTTAGCATAGAATAATTTGATCATTACATGGTTAATTTCCACATTGTTTTGATCAAAGTCAATTAGGTTTTCAATGTCAGCATCCTTTGCTAAGCCAAGAATACGATAGCTAGAGAAATCTGAAAAATTAACAAAAGAACCTGGATGGATTGTAAAATCCTTCATCTCATTCCATCTTTTGACTGCGATTGGATCCACAAGCCACTTCCCGACAGAGAAATCGATTGGTTGAGTTTCGGAGGTAGAAGCTTGCTTTAATTTCTTTTGTGGAGCAGCCATTTGGGTGAGATTGGTAGAAGATTTTAGTTCTAGGGTTATGAGAGTTTGTTAAAAAAAATAAAGAGATGGAGTAAAAAAATAACCGTATGTGCCTTTTAAAAAACAAAACTGCTCGAAACCGGTCGACCGCCCTGAGATCATCGATCGACCGTTTTCATATAGAAGCAAAAACGGTCGACCGTTGGTATCTGGCCGGTCGACTGGTTTGCCTGTGAGCTGTTTTTCCTTCTTCTTGCTTGTATTTCTGAGTGTTAACGGTCCATATAATATTGAGTTTATTCAAAACATGATATATATGTATATACATATATATCAGTTCATAAAAAAACAAATACGAGAATACAATCATAATATTGAAACAAATTTAATGAGAGGTAGAGGAATTATGGTCGGAAGTCTCTTCTTTGACATCAGTAATGCGTGGTTTCCATGGCGACCAATTTTCTTTCGCTCCTTCATTCTGAGCATAGTTTTTATCCCATGAATTTGGGCTTCTAGAGGATGAAGGTGCATGAGGCATTGGCTCGTATACGCCATGTTTGTTTGAACCACAAAAGAATGATGCCATTCTTTCTAGAAGAGATAGTCGTTCCGAAGTCAGTTGTTGCTCATAATGCAGCTGTCTTTGAAGATCGATTTGATGTTTTTAATAATGATGAATCTCATTGATCTTCTCTCTGGTACGGGGTGAACAAAACAACACTTTCTTTGCTCGTTTCGAAGTTGGCATATTGCCAGGAGTATGAATGCATTGGTAATGACACTTTGATTTGTGTTTTGGAGTTTCAGGAGAGTAATATTCTTCTGGCTCAGAACTTGTGACCGAAATATGGGACTTTTGAGCACACTCATCACAAATATGTGCCATAATGAACTATATGTATAAACTTTTAGGCTTAGATAGGAAGAGATAAAAAAATTTGTCAAGCTTATAAAGAAGAATTCTTATATATAAGCTTGTGGATGAGAATTGTCATGCAAACTTGGCCGTAGAAAAAATTAGAAGCTCATATTAAATTTCCTAATATAGCAATAGCAAAAAATAATCCGAAAAGAACTTAAGAATATAACATTAGTGATTACTTATCAAGTTCTTTTCTAGAAATTAAACCAAGTTCTCTACGAAATTTAATGAAACTAGACTCAAGTAGAGGCTTAGTAAAAATGTCCGCTAGTTGACTATCAGTTTGGACATATTCGAGACATATATTTCCTTTTTCAATATTGTTTCTAAGGAAATGATGACGGATATCAATGTGTTTGGTTCTGGAGTGATTCACTGGATTCTTAGAAAGATTTATAGCACTTGTGTTATCACAGTATATAATAGAATTTGATAAATGAATATCAAAATCTTGAAGTGTTTGTTGCATGTATATTACTTGAGTACAAGCGAGAGCCGCTGATATATATTCAGCTTCACATGTTGATAGTGAAACACAATTTTGTTTCTTACTAAACCAAGAGACAAGTGATTTTCCAATAAAATGGCACGTACCACTTGCACTCTTTCTATCCGTTCGAGAGCCTCCAAAATCAGCATCACTATATGATACTAACTCAAATAGACATTATTTTGGATAAAAAAGACCGAAATCTTTGGTATTATTAAGATAACGAATTATACGTTTCACTGCTCGTAGATGTGATTCCTTTGGATCTGCTTGAAAGCGTGCCCATAGACAAACACTCATCATTATATCTGGACGACTTGCTGTAAGATAAAGAAGAGAACCAATCATGCTTCGATATAATTTTTGGTCAATATTCTTACCATTTTTATCTTTTTCAAGATGTGTAGTTGTACTCATAGGAGTAGGTTTACCAGATGTGTTATTTAACCCGAAGCGTTTGATAAGATTTCTGTAGTATTTTTCTTGATTAATAAAGATACCATTCGGAAGTTGTTTGATTTGAAGTCCAAGAAAATATGACAGTTCTTCCATATGAGACATTTCGAATTCTTTGGTCATAATATTTGCAAATTCCTTGCAGAGTTTATCGTTTGTTGAACCAAAGATGATATCGTCTGCATATATCTTAATAACTAGAATATCCTTTTGAGAATGTTTGATAAACAAGGTTTGATCGACTTTGCCTATTTGAAATCCTGAGTTAATAAGATAGCTACGTAGTCGTTCATACCAAGCATGAGGTGCTTGTTTTAAACCATACAGAGCTTTCTTAAGTTTGAACACATGGTCAGGATATTTTTCATGTACGAACAAAGGAGGTTGTTCGACATATACATTCTCTTTGATAAATCCATTGAGAAATGCACTTTTGACATCCATCTGATAAAGTTTGAAATTTTGGTGACAAGCAAAAGATAATAGGATTCTAATAGCTTCTAATCGAGCAACTGGTGCAAAAGTTTCTTCATAATCGATACCTACTTCCTGATTATACCCTTGTGCTACTAATCTTGCTTTATTTCTGATGATATTTCCTTTTTCGTCAGCCTTATTTTTATAGACCCATTTAGTACCAATAACTGACTGATCAGTTGGTCTTGGAACAAGTTTCCAAACGTCATTGCGCTCGAACCGATTTAGTTCTTCCTGCATGGCAATGATCCAGTAATCGTCTGCAGCAGCTTCTTTTGGATTCTTAGGTTCGATATTTGAGAGAAAAGCGACATGACCCATTTGGTTGAGTTGACTCCTTGTTCTGACATGTGATGTTACTTCACCGATTATATTTTGGGCCGGATGGTCTCTTAATATCCTTGTGGTGATTATAACTCATATATTTGAGGAATATTCTCAATAATTATTTCCGAGTCAGAATCAACATTTGTGATGATTGGATTATCAGTGACTATTATTTCGTCATCATCTGATATATTTTGAGGATGCTGATAGAATTCATCAAAAGAGACATGAAGTGATTCTTCAATAGTTTTGGTTTGTTTATTAAACATACGATAGGCCTTGCTTCGTTCCGAATAACCGACAAATATTCCTTCATCGGCTTTTAGATCGAATTTGCCAAGCTGGTCTTTCGTATTTAAAATAAAGCACTTGGAACCAAAAACTTTAAAGTATGAGATTTTAGGCTTTCTTTTGTTAAATAATTCATAAGGAGTATTCTTGGTAAGAGGTCTTATGGACACATGATTTAAAACATAATAGGCAGTTGCGACGGCTTCTGCCCAGAAATGTTTTGGTAAGGTGGTTCCATTCAATAATGTTCTTGCACATTCTTGTAAAGTTCGGTTCTTCCGTTCTACAACTCCGTTTTGTTGTGGAGTTCTGGGAAACGAAAAATTATGATATATACCTTTCTTTGTACAAAAATGTTCAAATTCATTATTTTCAAACTCTCCGCCATGATCACTTCTTATATTTTTAACTTTAATCCTTTTTTATTTTTTAATTCTTTTGACGAAAGATTTGAAATGATCGAAAGTGTCACTTTTGTTTTTTAAGAAAATTGTCCATGTGTAACGGGAGAAATCATCAACAATTACAAGCACATATCGACTGTGATTTATTGACTGAACCCTAGTAGGTCCAAATAAATCCATATGTAGTAACTCAAGTGGTTGTAATGTTGATATGACTTTCTTGGATTTAAATGATGATTTGGTCAATTTTCTAATTGACATGCGTCACAGATGTTGTTAACCTTAAAACTTATTTTGGGTAGTCCTCTAACTAGATCGTTTTTGGCTAGCTTGTCAATAGTTCTGAAGTTTATATGACAGAAGCATTTGTGCCATAACCATGGATCATTATCATTAGCCACAAGACACATATCTGAATTATGATTAATATTCATATTCAGAATATATATATTTCTGTCTCTATAACCTTCGAAAGCTAAATTATGGTCTTTATCTAAAATAGTACACTTATTATCCGAAAAGGAAATTGTAAAACCCTTGTCACATAACTGAGTAATACTAAGTAAATTGTGTTTCAAATTTCTAACTAGCATGACATTAGTAATGAGAGGTAAGTTAGATGTACCGCAATTGCTCACATCGCCTTTGCCAATGATATAGCCTTTTGAATTATCTCCAAAAGTGACGGAGCCACCATCTGAGTATGTAATATTTGTTAATAAGCTCTTGTCTCCAGTCATGTGCTTCGAGCAACCACTGTCCAATATCCACTTTCCTCTATTCTTAAGTGGGACCTGCAAAAAATAAAATTAAGTCCATGGTAACCACTTTTTACGGGGTCCTAAGAGTTAGGTCTTAGGAGTCCAAACCCATACGGGTCCGGTATCCCCTTTATATATATAACTTGTATTAAGATGCACAGTATTCATGAAATTCTGAATATATTTGTTCCTAATCAAATTTTTATTTGTTTTAGGAACCTATATTTTGATAGTCTTGACATTTTTCTTCTGAAATTTCACAACAGGTTTTGGTTTGGAATATAATAAACTAAGATTTTTCTTAGCTTCAATCTTTTGTACTTTCTTCTTCCTTTCATTACCAAGATGTTTCTTGGTTTCTTGTTTCTTATATCCCAAACCTTGTTTATTTGAAACAGATTGTGAACTTTCAATGATTTTTGTTAAATTTTCTCGTCCTTTGTTAAAGTTAGAAACATTTTGAGTAGTGTTATCTAATTTAGTTTGTAAACTAGCCTTTTCTAGGTCCAGAATTTTGGCTTTTGCCTTAAGCTCATAATTTTTAGTAGTGAGAGCATCATTTTTCTCTTTTTGAGTTTCAATTTCTTGACTCAAAAGAGATAATTGAGTGTCAACATTAGATGATGATTCTTGAAGTTTTTCAAGTTCTTCTTCTAATATTTTCTTCTCATCTTTTAACATATCTCATTCAAATTCTGCTCTACTCAAATCTGCTTTGGCTTCTTTTAGCTGTCGTTTTATTTCCATGAAACAGACATTTGCTTGTTCATCTTCCGTATCATTATCACTTTCTGATGAGTCTGTATCATCCCACGTTACCGAGAATGCTCGTTTCTTTGATTTGTCCTTCTTATATTTTAATTTGTCATTTTCTGACTCCTTCTTTTGCTCTGGACAATGCTTGTGCATGTGCCCCTTTTTGTGACAGTTGAAGCATTCTATAGCGGATGATGTTGGTTTATTTGATCCAGATTTCTTTCTGTTATAACGACTGGCTTTTCGCTGTTTTAGGAATTTTTTAAAACCTTTTGCTATGAAAGACAGATCTTCATCTTCAGACTCTGATTCATTTTCGTCTTTTTAAGCATGGAATTCCACGTTCTTCTTTTCTTCTTTTTGTTCCTTTCTAGTCTGCAAGTTAGCTTCATAGGACATTAGATTTCCTATCAATTCATCTGGCTTCATGACGGAAAGGTCATTAGCTTCTTCAATTGCTAATACTTTTCCTTCCCATTCACTAGTCAGAGAATGTAGGACTGTTGAAACAACATCAAAATCAGAATACTTTTGTCCTAAGCCAATAAGTGCATGGTGGATAGTTTGAAAACGTGAATACATATCATTGATTGTCTCATTTGGTTTCATTTTGAAATTTTGAAATTGACTTTTCAGCATGGCTATTTTGGCTTGTTTAACCTTGTTAGTACCTTCATGAGTGGTTTTCAGCGTTTGCCAAATTTGATATGCAGTAGTGCAGATACTAACACGGTTATATTCATTTTGGTCTAATGCACAAAACAACATATTTATTGCTTTTGCATTTACGGCTGCTGCCGTTTTCTCAGCCGCTGTCCATTCTGAATAATCAGTTGTTGGATTCACTATTTTTTTTTGAGTGGCATTCCAGGCATCATAACTGTTTGATTGCATAAAGAATGACATACGTGTTGCCCAATAGCTATAGTTAAGACCATTGAAAAATGGAGGTCTTTGTGTCGATTGACCTTCCATGTAAGTGGTGTTTTGAGTGCTAGTACTTGCGTTATTTGCCATATTACAAGAATATACCAAATAACTATGTTACGGTTATATGATGACCGTGCTCTGATACCAAATGAAAATGTGTACGTGCTAATATAGTACACACGGATCGTGTAATATGATGTATAACACACACAAATATGACTAATCACAGATAATAGAAAATTCAGTAAAATAGAAAAAGCACACCAGAGATTTTTATACTGGTTCGGAGCACCGTCCTATGTCCAGTCCCAGATTTCTATCTAGATTTTCACTACCAACTACCTCGCTTCACCCGGAGGAACAGGTTTACAACACCCGAGCAGACGAATGGGATTTCACGCCTCTAATACACTGAGGACTTCAATACTTGGCTCTTACAACACCGAGGACTTCAACACTTGGCTCTTACAACACCGAGGACTTTAACACTCGCCTCTTACAACACCGAGGACTTCAACAAAGATGAAAATAATTATTTGTTGACGGTATGTGTTCTTGCTAACACTATTTTGTCACTTGTAGTACAAACTTCCTATAATATTATCCTCAAATAGAATATTTGTATATATGAAGATTTGGAAGTGGATATCGTATTGAATCAAAAGAATGTTAAATAAATTTCAGGATTCAAAAACGATATATGATAGAATATGAGCAATTTGAGCGCTTGAGAGTATAAGATTGAGATCAATAGAATAGAGATTAGAATAATAGAATTGGTTTTTTGGAATAATGATTTCATGATGTTTATATAAGAAATAAACAGTTGTAACCCTTTGTGAAAAGGTACAAACAAAGGTCATGATCATTGGTGAAGAGAAAGAGAAGCAACCGTTGAAGAAAAGGAAGTGTCTATACGAAAGGTTGCTTTCTGTTTGAAAATGGTCAAAAAGGACCAGTAGAAAGGAATTTGAATATATATATACGTTATGTACACTTGTGCACGTTAACTGTGCATTCTGGGCAGAAACGGTCGACTGCCTTGTTTTAACCGGTCGACCGGTTTAGCCCAGATTGCACAGTTAATGTGCACTCATTCATATATATATATATATATATATATATATATATATATATATATATGTTCAAAGATTGAAGGTATAAGATTATTTGAGGATAGATTCTAACATAAATAACATTACTAACATACCAAATAATCAACCTCTAACATATGGAGCTCTTTGTGTCTCTTAAATGAATAACTTCTTTTTGTCGATCACGGCTTATCCCTTTGTCTTGTCGATCACGGCTTATCCCTTTGTCAGAAATCAAAACTCTATAAAAATCTTGACTCAACAGAGGTAATAATTTTCTAACATTATTATAAAAGATTGGTGTGTTTGGTTGACAACATTATAATCTCACAAGATTATAAAATTGGAAAAAGTTTATAAAAACCAAATGAAAATTGTATAAGTGTGAATTATACAAATGAATTATAATTGAAATGGATTCAAACTAGAATTCATGAATTTGAATCCCAGAGGGTTTGGAAAATATTTTCAGAAAGGTATGGAAATGAAATTGGTGTTACTTTGGAAATATTTTAGAAATGAATAATAGTAGTATTTTTGGAATATTTCTGAATAGAAAGTGTTTAAAATGGATTTTGGAAGAGATATAGCACCGAATTCACTTCATTCGCTGGAAACTAATTATGGTGATTATTGCAGCATCATCAGTATTCATTTTCGAGTTTCTAGGTGACGGATTGCTACCGTAGTTATTTGATATGGAGATTTTTGTGAAAAAATATCTTGTTTTAGAAATTCCAAGGGAATTGTTTTGAATAAAAATCAAGTATGTTTTTGAAATTTGAAGGAAATGGATTGTTAAAATAGAATATATATTTATATATGTAATTTCAAAATAATATGAAATAAAACCGGGTGTTGAATTTTGAAATATCAAATTAAATGAAAAGTGAAATAAGAAGAGAATAAGTTTTGAAATAAAACTTGGAAAAAGTGAACTTTAAGATGAAATAATAATTTAACTTATGTAAGTTAAACAAATTGGATTTGTAAAAGAAATTTTGTAGGAATTGAAATTAAACTTAAGAAAAAGTTAAAGAAAATAACTTAAATGAAGTGATTATAATAAATAAAATGAAATGAATAGAATGTGATGAAGTTAACTAAATATAAGTGCATATGATTGTGTAAGTGAATAGAACAAATAAATATAAGTAAGTAAGTTTGGAAAAATTTGAAATTTGAATTAAATTGAATGAATTAAAAATAAATTTATTTGAAGTGAAAATTAATTTAGTATGAATAAATCGAATATGGTTTTGAAATGTTGGTTAAAAGTAATTGAAATTTAAACTAAATTGAATTGGATTGGATATGAAATAATATCGAACTAAAGTAATTATAAATTTTGAGTCGTGGACTAATTATATAACCATAAAGTATAAATTTTGAATGGAATAAAACTTAGGGAAAAAGAATTATCGAATGGTGAATAAATAAGTTATATAGCTTATAACAATTGGAGTTAATGGAATAAATATATATAATTAAGCTATAAAGTGTTGTGTAATCTTGAGTCAATAATAAAATGTAAATATACTCGAGTATAAAATTGATGGAAATGTGAAAAATAAGTTGTGTGACTCATTAAAATGGAAAAATAGAATAGAAAACCTAAAATAAAAATGGTTTGAGATTTTAGTGAAGAAATAAAAATCCAAACTTGAATTTAAAATGAATTTGAACTTAAGTAAGTTAAATGAAGTGATTTTTAAAATAAAAAATCAGGTATTGAATTGTAAATTGGAAGTGAATTAATTAGATGAATTGATTATTAATTGAATATGGGAATGAAACTTAACTTGGTTAAGTAAATTGGATTGTGGATTAAGATTAAAGTTGAATGTGAAACTCGATTTATAAATAAAAATTCGACTTAAATATGAACGAATTAAATATATTTCGGAATGTGTCGAATAAAATGGAATTGCACCGAAGTAGTAATGAATTGAGTTATAAATAAATTCAATTTAAGTGTAACTAAATTAAATATGGCCTTGAACGTTATTTTAAATGAATTCGAGTATGGAATTAAAATTTAAGTGGAATTTGACTATAATGGACTTAAGTTATATAATTGAATTGATTGCAAATAAACGAATAACTTAAGTTAATATTTTGAATGGAAGCTAGGCTTAAGTTTATGGATTGGATGTTGCTGGCATAAAAATTTAGCGAACAAGGCTTTGTTGAAAAATTTGAATGTGAACCACTGTGAAATGGAATAAAATTAAATATAAATTGATTTGGGATAATCAATTTAAAATATCTATAAAATGAAATTGTTACTTTATTAAATGAATATTGCCAAATTTGCATAGAAAAAAATTGTCATTTGACGCAAACGAGAGTAAATAAAATTCTATGAATTAATGGAAAGTGAATAAATTGATTTTGAAGTCAATTTGAAATGGATATGAGTTTGTTTGGTATAAATATGGATAGAATGCAAGTAAAATTGGTTGTAAATCATTGCGAATTGAATGAAAGAATATATGAATGGATTGAAAGTAATTAAATTAGTATCAGAACCATAAATTGCTTATAAATCTATGTTTGGCATGTGGTTTATGAAATTCGTGTGTTTAATTAGTTAAATGAATGAAACGTCAGTGAATTTCATGTTTTGGTACTTACGAGGTTTAATTGAGTAAGTATAGATACCCAGAGGCTATTGGCTAGAGTTGGGTTGCGTAATTGCATATAAAATAAGCTCGCTCGCTTAAAAACGGTAAAATAATGGTACGTTTTTGGATTAAATACAGCAAAAATATAATTATCGATATATATTGTGTTTTCCGACCATGTGGGTCATTATATATATTTTTATCTCTCTTGTCATATTGCAAAAGGCTCTTCGTACGAGAGAGACTCTGCCAAAAAATCGAGAATTTAGAGAGTTAGAAATTTTTTTGAAAATTTTGAAAAAAATTGTTAACTAAAAAGTTGATGTTCAAATTGAAATTGAAATCAAAGATTTTTGTTTAGAAATGGAAACTAAATGTACTGGATAGGACTAAAAGGTTTAGAAAAATAAACGTCAAGTTTAAACTAAGTGAGTTTTGATAAGTTATTGGGTTTGGATCATTCATCCTACCTTAGCAATTTCAGGGACGAAATTCTTTTAAGGGGAAGGAATATAACGACCCAGATTTTTCGACGTTTTAATTTTGACTATGTAAATGGTTTAAATGTTAGATTTGGAATTTCAATTGTGTTAGTAAGATTTTAAAACTGATATTTCAACTGACTTTGTCAATTTTTGAAATCATCGATTTAATCAACGCGTTAAAATAGCGATCCGAGGCATAGTCTCGACGAAACAAGTTCCATTAGATCCGTTATATTGTATTATTATAGGTTTTCAAATTCCATAGTGGTTGGATTAACCATTTGGTCGTACGGGATATAAATGCGTTGAATTTAATATCGAAAGTTCAATATAATAATTGGGTTCGAAAAGCTATCTTTTCTATACGATCGAACTAGGACTCAAAACATTTTCCATTGCCTTCAGAATAGGGGTATAATATTATGAACGCCTAGCGGCATGCCTTGATAGGGGTTCAAAATTTTGAGTAGCATAAATCGAGATATTTTGAAAATTTATTTTTATATATTGACTAGTCAACTACTGTTCTTTTTCATACACGCCACCTATCATGTACGCCCTTTTCACCCTTTAAATCATGTCCCTATCCCTTCGGCTCAATTCAAAATCACGTCTGTCTCTTTCTCTTTCAAAAATGAATCACGAAAAAAAAGATATCGAAATCAGTTAGAATCGCAATATTTCCTTTTTCCTCCTTTAGCTCGAAATTGTCTAAAAAAATAATCAAATCGCAAGAGCTTGGTAAGGCGAAGGCAGCGCCAGCACGTGGGGGGTGGGAGGGTCGAACGACCACTAGGGCTTGGGTCACACGAGGCCTGGGATTCATGAAGCTAGGTTTGGAAGTAGGGTTCAATCGCGAAGCCAGAGCACGCGTGCGGAGAGGAGGGCGCAGCGAAAGGGAGTGCGAGATGATGATTCGTGAAGTCGTCGTGGTAGCGGTCGCAATTTCACTACTGGGGAGGTGTCGCGCTTTGTTTCGACGAAGGGAAGGACAACAGAGATTGTGTGGTTGGGAGGCGCGGAGTAGTGAGCATACGGAGGTGGAGATCAGGGATCGGAGCTGTAAGCTGTAGGCAGCAGTTTGTCGTGGCGGTAGCTTATCGTAGTGGTGCCCAACGAGTCGGGGGTAGGGTGTTACGTGAATGTGACGGTGAAGGTATAACACTGTATCTAATTTAAATTTTAGAGTTATTTAAATTGGAATTTGAATTTGTGATAGTTAATTAATCTTAATAAAAATTCATACGAGGTCCAAAAATCAAAAATCAGTCACGCTAGATTTATAGCTGTGACTTTTACAATCTGGAGCTGGATTGGAATTTCTGGAGTCAACAGGGATTTCAAATAATTTAAACTCTGGATGTTCGGCAATTTAAAAGTCAAGGTGAGTGAATCTCACTCATTTTGGATTGCTAGATTTAATTGATAATAATTAAAATTAATTGTTGGATGCCTGGTTGAATTTCATAAATTATCAGTTTGGATGTTATATATATATATATATATATATATATAAGTGTGTATGTATATATATATATATGTGTGTGTGTGTGTGTATTAGTAGTTGGATATATTTCCCACCGATTGGAGCGAATGAGACCCTATGCGCCTCACATAATAGAAGATGACCTTATATTACCGCGATATCCCGCCTCGAAGCGGGATTGGTATTTTTTATGTTATCTAACATCTGTGGATGCAGAGAAACAGGTTGGAGGGAACTGGATCCCTTAAATATATTTATTGTTTTTCATATATAAAAATATATGATGTGATTTAATAATCTGTTTGGATTGTTGTATGATTTAAATTATTAGATGTTATAGCAGCACTGACCATTATTTTAGGATTTTAAATACCATAAATATTATTTTTGAATTTTAAGGAAATAAAAGGATTTTTTAGATATAAAAATAATTATATAAAAAATGTGACTATTTAAAAAGGAAAATATTAGATAAACGATAAATTTGATTTAAGATTATACCCAACTAATCTGTAAATTTTTAAATGGAATATTTACAAAAATAATCTATATAAGGGATTTTTTTTTAGAAAATGATATCTTGAAAATATGGAAAGGCGTTGAAGTCGATATTAAAAATAGATTTGGAGAAATTGAATGGAAGTTATAAAGAAGTGGACTTATAAAATTGAATTTTATAAAAATGATTAGTTTTATTAAAAGGTGAAACCCAAAGGAGTTATAAAAATTTATAAATGATGTTTATAAATAAAGAAGATGCTATTAGTTGATAAACTAGAATATAAATTCACAGAGTAAATTAAAATCGGGATATGAGGATGGGTTTTGAAAAAATATAGTGAATTATATTTTTGAAACCTGAGAATGGTTAGGGAACCGAAATGAAATTGATGTGTTATAAATCGAGAGGAATTCATAAATTGGAATTGGTTATTGGAATTTTAAAAATATATTTCTATCGAGAAGTTAAGTTTTGTTTTGGAAACGAAATTTATTTATTCAACTATGAAAATTTAAGCTGTTAATAGTGAGATATTTCGGAAAGTGGATTATTCAAATAATTAGTATTTATTTTAATAAATCCTATTCTTTTAAATCAGCTTTGAAAATTTATTTATTTATCTAAAAATGAGTTGCTGATGCTTATAAAAACAATGTTTTAATATTTTAATAAGTACTTGAACATGTTTTAAAAATAAATTATTATTTTTAAATTACTTATTATATATATATATAGAGTTTTGAAATGATTAAATTTTATTTATGAATCTTCTCGAGATTTCGAAATAGGGTTTATTAAATAGATGTGATTTTATAGGAGAAATTCTCAAAAAATGGAATTTAGGGAAATGTAAATAAATTTCCAAGGTGTTGAAATAAAAGAACTTCGAAATTACGAATTAGAATTCATAAAAGAATTAATAATTTGGGTGGTTGAAATTTAGAGACAGGTGAAATCGATTTGGAAGAATATATACTTACGAAAATTTCGTAACTATGAAACTAGAAGGATTTAAAATATTTCACTATGAGATTATTATTATTAGGAGTATTTTCAAAGTGTTGAATCATAAAAATGGAATGGAGGGAAAATATTCTAAGTACTGAGGCGAGTTATAAATATAAGTATTGAATTTGTTTTCAAATATTGAAATTCTAGAAGGGATATGAATATGTAAATGTTATAAAGATAATTTGGGAAAAAATATTTTGGAAAAATTATAAAAAGGCTTAGTGACTTCTTATGGATGTTATTTGATAGTTAAATAATCGACTATCAAATTTGGCCAAATTCGTCGATTTTTTGATGATCCCGCGATCCGATTTGAGCATATGGATGGATATCATGAAGATAGTGAAGATGATGGTTCGGTTTGTCCAGACCTAGGACAACTTGTATGGATGAATGCTTTTAGAACATCGTCATTTGGGGACGATGAGCATTCTAAGTGAAATTATTCTTGAATGCTAATCATAGCCTCAAGCCTCATCAACTGGAATGATGGAAAATTGTTAGATTGTGGATTATGGATCTTAAAGCTAGAATAACACTAGAGGGGGGTGAATAGTGTTTTATGGATTTTATAAATCTTTTTGAAACTTATGTAATTTAATCACCAACAAATGCAATACACAGGCACAGATATAATCAAAGAATCAGACACGGATGCAAATAATAAATAAAAGCAGTAAAGGAAAGAACATACCAGGATTTTATGCTGGTTCAGAGTTATCCTACATCCAATCCCGCACAATTGTATGGATTTCTTTTTAAAATAATCTCCCAGATTACACCCTTGATTTCAAGGCCACGAGGTACACCCTCCTGTATTCGATTCCGGGGCAAACTCTCTTAATTTATCAGCCACAAGATCACCTAATCGATTTCCGAGGCAACAATCACACCCAATTGATTTCAAGGCTCGATCGCACCTTTTACTAAATAGTTTGATTTACAAATAATCCTATAACTCTGAATAGCACTGAGATCTTATGGAGAGAGTGGCAGAGAATCAAACAAGAGATGATCAAGTTTGATTCACTTGGTATTTTGGCATAGTTTGAGATTCTTTAGAATAAATGTGGAAGATGAAGAGGAGAGAAAACAAGTGAAATTTGGTTAAAAATTTGTTTAAAACTATTGGTACTTATAGAAGATCAATAGCCATATCTATTCGTGAAAGGATACGACAAATAGACAGTTCTTGAAAATTTGAATTTTGAATTTAACGGGCACTATGTCAACATGGGGGGTAGGAGTATGTCGTCATGCTCTAGGCAAAAATGGTGACTTTGATTTTTTTTATTTATTAAAATTGGTTTCTATAATTTTTCAATACAATTTCTAAACTTTTATAAATATATTTGAATATAGTTTAAACAAATAAAAGTGATTTTTAATATATATAATCTTAATTTATAAAGTGATTTAAAATATGAGTATATTTAAAAAAATAAATATTTATAAACAAGAGATAGTTTAAAATCTAAGGACAATTTTGAAATTAAAATATTACAAATGATAAAGATAATTTTGAGGCTAAAATATTTCAAACAAGAGAGATGTCTTGTTGAAAAGAAGGTTTTGAAAACATTTAAAACACGAGATATATTTTTGAAAAACATTTTCATAAAATTAGTGGATATCAAAATAGGACCACTATATGTTCCACTGCATATTGTCGTGGGTTCTATCCCGCTAGGGTTTCATCCCTTTATCAGGCTCAAAATGGATTCCATTCCACGAATAAATTTCGAATAAAGATGTAAGTGCTTTCAAGAAGTTTTAACATAATTATAGACTCAATACTTATCTTGTACTTTGAAATCTTGAACTCTTGATATCTTAATACTCACGAGTCTTCAATCTTGATATCTTCAATCTTGAATCTCTATATTGTACAGTCTTCATTCTTGGTACCTACATGGTTAAATCTTGCATATACATATATATCTAAACTATAATGTTAGTATTTATATTTTGTAACAGGTCCTAAGGTTGTTGTCATCAAAACCATCATCTCAAGGACTAACAATCTCCCCCTTATTGATGATGACAAACTATATTTATAAAATATACTTCACCCTTACAATAACTCCCCCTTAATCTAAGCCCCTAACTACTCTAAACTACTCTATTTTATATTTCTCCCCCTTTGTCGTCAACAAAAAAACTAATCCTAAACTAATATAACTCCCCCGTAATCTAATACTAGAGTACCTGCGACAAATTAAGACGGAATATATATATAATATCATGAGTTACTTAATGAAATCATAACAAGTATGATAGTTTAAATCCAATAACTATATACTATATTTCATATAATGTTATACATTCCATTCAAACCAAATCAATTCTAATCAAAGCAAACCAAATCAAATCAAACATTTCAAATTAAATCAAACAATTCAAATCAAATAATTCAAAAACAAGCAATTCAACACATAAGGAGATCAAATAATTTTAGGAACTTTAAACCATCCTTCTTCTCGAAAAAAGGGTTCTTTTTAATATCTTCCAACCTTCATTATCTTGAATCAAAGTTCCTTCAGAATTTGCATCGAAATCATCTTTGCTTAGGGCAGAAATCATCCAATGGAGGGCATCAAAATGCTTCTCTTGTTCTTTTATCATCTTCATTTGACTTAGTTCTAAGTGCCTTTGATTGTGGAGAATAAAAGTAAGTATATTCTTGAATGACTAGAGAGTTTCTTCAAGATTCTCACTTAGAGTTTGAGAAGAGGATGCCATTTTTGATAAATAGTTAAAAGATGCAAATAGAGATGAGTAGAAATATAGAGGTTACAAATTTCTGAAAGAAACAGGTGTTTAAATAGGCAGGAATTCGTTTAAAATGAATAGACACAAGTTAGTTATTTTAAATTCAAATTTAAAATAAAACTAAATCAGACAGTTATATGTCGACATAGAGGGTTGGGATATGTCGACATGGGTATGTTGATCTATATGTCTTCTTTGTTTTATGCATAAGTATGTACATATATAAACTTATATACTATACTATCATTTATTCTAGAGTTACGATAAGGTAGTAAAAAAAACATAAGACGAATAATTTTTTTTATAGATAGATGAGCTAATACATGAGATACTTCATAACATGATAAAAGAGCAACACAAGATCATACAAAATAGACTAGTACATCACATGCTATTTTTTAGAATGTACTAGAGGATGAGGAGGATGATGATAAGCCAAGTTTCCGACCAACTTTAGCAAAGAACTTGTTCATATTAGTGGTCATTTTACCTAATTTCTTACTAACAGATCATCTGAGAATCCGTTGATTTTCCATTATGATCTTTTGATTTTTGAGGAGAGTTTTGTTGGAAGGATTATTTGTATTGATAGGATATTCAATACTTTCCAAGGAGGCGTCTTCATTTTCTTATTCAATTTCTATTTCCTCCCCTTCTTCTTCTTCTTTTTCTTCCTCCGCCTCATTTTCTTCTTCCATCTCTTCATGTGCCAACCTTTCATCCTTTTCGACAAGAGATTCATATTGTTGAAATATGAAAGAAATTTTCATAAGAGAAATATTGGCATGATTAAACACTTTTCTTGAAACAAATTCTTCCCTTTTATAATCAACACCAAATAATTAAAAATTCGAGTGAGATAGATTCCATGGTACAAAGTACTCTCACCCATTTCCAAATTCTTAGGACGAAGATCATCCATAATTACTTGCGCCCAATTAATGTCATAATGACCAAAAATAGCAAAAAGAGCTTTATAAACTTTTAAAGTCGGGTTATTGAAATTTCCCGATCTAGGAGTGATAGTATGTTGCTAAAGAAGATTAACAATACGTGATTTCAGACGAATATTACGATTTTGAATTCAAAGTTGTCATCATCTCCTTCGAAAATGTGATGAAATATCTCACGATCATGTTCATCAATATTAAAAGTAGAAAGATCCATTCCCGAATTCTTGCAATTGAGAACATTGCCGAAATTTCACAATTTAAAACAATTTTAGTGCCTTTAACACTGCTTCAAATTTCATTTTCATTTCCTTCATGAAAACCGCGATTCAAATTCACATAAAACATTTTAACAAGATTTGGATAACAAACAAAATCATTTTCAGAATTTTCAAAAAGACTAAGAATATGGTTCTCTTCAAGAAGAGTACTGATTTCATATGTGGAGAAATCGCTAAAGATAGTAAACTTTCTCATATGAACTTTTCTATAATTAGCATAGCTTATATAAGCCTTGATTGCTTTCGGATCATTATAGAGATACTCTTTAATGGTTTTTGACAGCCTCATTGTGGATGGATTGCTTGAAGAAGCCATTTTTGAAGAGAGTAGCGAGTTTGAAAGAGTAAAAGAGAGTTTGAGTTTTGAAATGAAAGTGATATGATAAGATAAAGAAAATAAATAGATATTAAATAATCATGTTCTCTGGTCAATAGGTACCTTTGCAGAACATTAGAGCTAATGAAAAGGTGGAGGGAAGTTCAAAGATTTGAATTTAAATTTGAATTTCAAATTTTTGACAGGCATATCGACATCATGGGTAGGGCCATGTCGACATGGGTCAGAGAATTCATGTGACCTATCTATTCTTAAATACTTTAATATCTCTATATACATATATATATATATATTATTTTTAATGTCTATATATTTTTCTAAAGTGATTGTTAAATATAATAATATTCTTTTAATAAAAAAATATTATAATATTTAAAAAATATAATAATAATAATAATTTAAAATTCAAACAACATATAATTTCAAGAGCAATCAAATAATCAAACAATCAATCAATTTTAAGCAAACAATTTCAACCAAAATATTGTAAACGTATACCATTTTCTAGATTCGTATCTCTGAGATCATCGAAATCATGAATACCTGTAAAACACATATTTGAATTTTCTGTCTTGTAATCATCATCGCTTAAGAATGAGTTCGAGTCTGAATCATCTGGAATAGTTGTACATGCTCTTTTACTTTTCTTTGTATAATCATTGCTTGTAGGAAGCTGTTGCTTATCAGGATGCGGAAAGTCTCTTTTGAGATGGCCTGGTTTGTCACAGTTGAAACATTTGACGTGATTTGGTACAACATTATGATTTTCAGAATTCCTATGATCATTCTTTTTGAAGTTGTTCATCTTTTTGTATTTTAGAAACTTCCGAAAATTCCTTGTCATGAAGGCTATTTCTTCATCATCATAACTACCCTATTCTAATACATCTGTTAATGCATTGAACGCAATTGATTCTTTTCGAATGCCTTGCTATCTCTTCTCCCTTGCATTTGAACTTCGAATGACATTAGATTTCCAATAAATTCTTCAATCTTTAAAGTACTGATATCATTTGCTTCTTCGATTGCAAAAGTTTTCTGATCCCATTCCGGAGTGAGAGGATTTAGAATTTTTCTGACTTGATCTTCTTTGGAGAAACTTTCCCCAATGATAATAGAGAATGCATAATATCCTGAAATTTACTATACATATCTGAAATGGACTCAGTAGAATTCATCTTGGATAATTGAAACTGATTCGTGAGTATGGTTATTTTGGTCTGTTTGACTTGGTTGTTCCTTCATGAGTAACTTGGAAAGTTTTCCTGATATCATATGTAGACTTACAAACAGATACTCTATTGAATTCATTCCTATAAAGTGAACAAAATAAAATATTCATGGCTTTGGAATTATTTTGTCAAATAGTCTTTTTCTCGGCAGTCCGCTATGCAAAACTAGTTGTGGGTTCAGAATATTCAGTTTGTGTGATATTCC
This sequence comes from Allium cepa, assembly GCA_030765085.1. Lineage (NCBI taxonomy): Eukaryota > Viridiplantae > Streptophyta > Magnoliopsida > Asparagales > Amaryllidaceae > Allium > Allium cepa. Next base: position 104,447,079 of record CM060942.1, on the reverse strand, counting down.
AAGTGTCTAATCCTATTGATTGTAAATATATTTTCATTTTACATGCCCAATATGTATAGATACTGCCGTTAAAAAGTGGTGGTCTGGCAGTAGACTGACCCTCTACAAATGAACTAGTGATAGTGTTAACACACTGGTATCCATTTTCAAAACTTTTCAAAATTCAGATTATGAAAATTTTGAAAACCTGGCTCTGATACCAAATGTTAGAAATGCGGATTACGGATCTTAAGGCTAGAATAACACTAGAGGGGGTGAATAGTGTTTTGTGGATTTTATAAATCTTTTTGAAACTTATGTAATTTAATCACCAACAAATGCAATACACAGACACAGATATAATCACCGAATCAGACACAAATGCAAATAATAAATAAAAGCAGTAAAGGATAGAACACACCAAGATTTTATACTGGTTCGGCGTTACCCTACATCCAGTCCCGCACAATTGTACGAATTTCTTTTCAAAATAATTTCCCAGATTACACCCTCAATTTCAAGGCCACAAGGTATACCCTCTTGTATTCGAGTCCGAGGCAAATTTTCTTGATTTACCAGGCCACAAGATCACCTAATCAATTTCCAAGGCAACAATCACACCCAATTGATTTCAAGGCTCAACCGCACCTTTTACTCAACTGTTTGATTTACAAATAATCCTATAACTTTGAACAGCACTAAAATCTTATGGAGAGAGTGGCAGATAATCAAACAAGAGATAATCAAGTTTGATTCACTTGGTATTTCGGCAGAGTATAATTTGGGATTCTTTAGAATAAATGTGGAAGATGAAGAGTAGAGAAAACCAGTGAAATCTAGTTAAAAATTCGTTTAGAACTACTAGTTTTTATAAAAGATCAACAGCCATATCTGTTTGTGAAAGGATGCGACAAATAGACACTTCTTTTGAAAATTTGAAATTTGAATTTTAACGGGCACCATGTCAACATGGGGTAGAAGTATGTCGACATGCTCTAGGCAAAAATGGTAATTTTGATTTTTTATTAAAATTGGTTTCTATAATTTTTCAAAACAATTTCTAAACTTTTATAAATGTATTTGAATATAGTTTAAACATATAAAAGTAATTTTTAATATATATAATCTTAATTTATAAAGTGATTTAAAATCTAAGTTTATTTAAAAACTAAATATTTAAAAACAAGAGATAGTTTAAAATCAAGGACAATTTTGAAATTAAAATATTACAAATGATAAAGATAATTTTGAGGCTAACATATTCCAAACAAGAGAGATGTCTTTTTGAAAAGAAGGTTTTGGAAACATTTAAAATAAGAGATATATTTCTGAAAAACATTTTCATAAAATTAGTGGATATCAAAATAGGACCCCTATATGTTCCACTAGATATTATTGTGGGTTCCATCTCACTAGGGTTCCATCCCTTTAACAGGCTCGAAGTGGATTCCATTCCACGAATAAATTTCAAATAAAGATGTAAGTGCTTTTAAGATGTTTTAACATAATTCAAAACTCAATACTTATCTTGTACATTGAAATCTTGAACTCTTGATATCTTGATACTCATGAGTATTCAATCTGATATCTTCAATCTTGAATCTCTATACTGTATAGTCTTCATTCTTGGTAGCTGCATGGTTAAATCCCGCATATACATATATATCTAAACTATAATGTTAGTATTTATATTTTGAGGAAATTAGTTTAAAGGAAAAAGTTTAATAAAATTTAATTTTAACGGATGTTAAAATTAAACTTCCGTCTCAAAGACAAGCGCCAAAATTTCTCGATCGTTCCTGCTTTTTTAGTTTCGTTTCTTCTATAAAAAAAAATTCTTCTTCATCAAAGAACGGCAACCCAAACCGAAATCAATTTTCTTCCTCAAACTGATTTACAAGCGCAATAGACTTCAGAATCTAAGTCGATGAACGTAAATCAAAATATTTCAATAAATCCTGAACAAATAAACGATGAACCTACGATTTCAAAAGTAGGATTTCGAATGCTACGCATACAGCAGTAAACAGAAGGCGAAAAACTACTTCATCAACGACTGTCGATTCGAATGAGATTAACGAAGATACAAAGAGGACGAAAAAATCTAGGCATGTAAAACTACGAATGAAGACGACACGAAGAAACAACAGCTTAGTGATGAAAACGTCGGCAAAAAAGAAAAACAAAGGTATAACAGCTGATTATTTTTTAAAATAACAATGATAGTTAAATTATCATTTGATTTGTTATTGAATGATAGATCAATACATCATTTGATTTGTTGCATGTATAATATTAAAATATGAGATGATGGATGAACGTAGCATTAAATCTTTGACACGTGATAAACAACAATAAGATGAATATTTATAGATAGAAAAATATGACATTGAAAAAAATGTTAGACAAACATAGAATAATAGAATGATAGTTGAATATATCACTTTATTTACTGTAGGTGTAATGATGTAATGATAGTTGAAAATAGCATTTCAATATTTGATAGATGGTAAAAAATAATTAGATGAATACTTATTCAATGATAGTTCAATATATCATTTGATTTGCATGTATAATATTGAAATATGAGATAATGGATGAACATAGCATTCAGTCTTTGATACATGATAGACAACAATAAGATGAATATTTATAGAATGATAGAAAAATATAGCATTGAAAAAAATGTTAGACAAACATATCATGATAGAATGATAGATGAATATATCATTTTATTTACTGTATTTATTAGGATGGTATGATAAATGATAATTATTGAATGATAGTTCAATATATCATTTGATTTACTGTATTGATAGTTATTGAATGATAGTTCAATATATTATTTGATTTACTGTTTTGATAGTTATTGAATGATAGTTCAATATATCATTTAATTTGTATGCATCATATTGAAATATAAGATGATAGATGAACATAGCATTCAGTTTTTGATTGTTGATAGACAACAATATGATGAATAGTTAAAGAATGATAAACAAATATCGCATCAAAAAAAATGATAGACAAACATAACATTCAATCTTTCGACTTTAGAAGCATACATTGAAAAAAAGAAATGATATGCAAATATATCATTTGAAAAAAGAATGATAGATGCAAATAGCACTAGTAAATTATGCTTTCATAGTTGAAAAAATTGATAGATAAAAATAAGAAAGCATTTAAAAGATGAGACATGAAAATAACATTATAGTTTGTTAAATACCGAATATTCATTCACAGTTTTTTGTACAGGGATCAAAAGGTAAAACATTGAAGAAAGCAAAAACAACTAAAGGAAAAAACCCAAAGAAAGTATCTCAGAAAAAAATTCAGTATAAATGTAGCTTACTGCCAATGATAATTTTTTTAGAAAAATTAGGGAAAAAGGAGGTTATCTTATAGATCAATTAAATTATTTAAAACAAACACCCTTCGAAAAATTCATGCTAGTGTTTTTCAAAGAAATTTTATCCATAGCTGCTTTTACAAAATCATCAACAACCTTAGATGATATCATAGAAACATTTTCTATCAATGATGAAGCTTTTAAAGTGGGGAATATTTTTTTAAAAAAAATCAAACCTGAAGATGTTTCAATTCTCTTTAGCTTACCTTTGTTTGGAATAAATATTTTTCCATTACCTAAAATGAGTTTACAAATCCTTCCAGACAATTGTAAAGATTTTGTACTGAGAAATTTTGGAACAATAGAGCACATCACAAAGGATCTTACAATTTCAAAGATGAATAATGTGCTAGAAACGCAACAATTTCAACATGAAAATGATTTTCCAAAATTGCTTTATTATTCTTGCAATGATAACCTTCTTCTTTCCTGATAACCAAAGATACTTACCATGGGGATATCCCTATATCCTTGATCAAAACAAAATGAACTCAGTATCTTGTCCAGTTTCAGTTCATCATTCATTGATTAAAGCTTTGACGACTTTCAAAACAAAGCCAAGAAACATGCCAGGTTGTTCCATGCTCCCAATTGTAAGTACAACATTCTAACTTTATGTTCATGCATCTATCTCTATAAATTAAATTATACACATTATATGTTTAACAAGCAATATTTTATTTGTAGTTTTTCCTATGTGAGCATGTGAATTTGATATCTCCATTAGCAACATACTGTTCTACCTTACCTAGATTTGGGAGGTGGAATATTGCAAGCTTGAAAAAGGTAATCTCAAGAGAAGCATTATGAACATGAACCATAGAAAGGTATTATTTATCACACTAGTATAAGAAATATATAATGATAGACAAATATATCATAACATAGTGTATATCAACAGTTGTCATTTTGTTATTATGCAATCATAATTTAAATGATAGATACATATATCAGTTCTGCACAAATACAATTTTCTATAGGTGCTACTAAAGAATGATAGTCAGATTAGCATCACATGAAAAATGACAATTATATATAAAATTAGTTCATCCATTGTATGTTACCTCATTCATTACTATTTATGTTATTACATAGATTTTTGTTGAAATAAGAAATCTGACTGAAGATGAAAAAGCACTTCCTTAATAAACAAGCCAACAAAAATTTGTCCAACTGGATACCAATGAGAATATTGGGATGCACAAAATAGAAAATTTGGAAGAGACATCAAAAAAGCAAGTTGAGACAATGCAGCAGTACATTGAAGATTTGGAAAATAAATTGAAGAAAAGTGAAAAAGAATTAGAAAAGGAAAAACAGAAAAGAATACAAGCAGAAGGCACTGCCATACAGCTGAAAAATGAAATCAAGATTTTGAGATCAAAAGCAAAAGTAGAAATAGAACCAGCATCATTTGATCTCAATATAACTCAGGAAATTAAAAAGATGCAGCAAGAGAAAGAACAACAAGATCAAAACAAACCTTCAGAGGCAGCAGAAAAAATCACTAGCAGTGCATGAAAAAACACAGAAGAAACCAAGCTCTTTAGTTTTGAGGGTTAAAAAGCGCCAACGAAGGAATAAAATTGATTCTGATTGCCAATATGAAATTGTTCAAAGAAAAACAAAGAAAAATATGGACAATGAAAACCAAAAGCAGCAACTTGAAACCAAGGAAGGTCAGATATAAAATACAAATGAACAGAAACAAGAAGAACAAAATGAAGAATCAGATTATGAACACGAATCTGAAACAGAAACAGATGAACAAGTCACAACAATTGAAAATGAAGAAATTATTGATGTTGATGGGTACTCGCAATCAAGTAAAACCTACAAGAGTAAAGATATCACAAAAAGCAGTATTCTACAATTATTGAATGAAGAACAGTAAAACAAAATTCTTACTTTCTTCAAATTTAACGAAAATGAGAAGTAAGAATTCTGATATTTTCTCTTTCATTGTATTTGTAATTAAATAAAATTGAAGAAAAATCAACTTGTCAATTATTGATTTTCAATTACAGCACTGTAGCATATGAAAAAGATGAAGGACACAAAGGAGGAATCACAATAGTGAAATCTATGCTGGAAGCTGTTCTGTTTGAGAGGGTTACAGATGGACAGGTATGCATCAAATTAAAATTATGATAGTAAAAAACTGTATATAAATATATAAAATGAAAGAAAGATAACTAAACCTAGCATTCAACTTTTCAAAATGCATATGAGTGAATTGAATGAGACAGTGGCAGCTAAAAGTAGCATTAGTATTTTTAAAATGCAGATAACTGTATAGGATGGGAGAATGATTGATAAAACTAGCATTCATAGTTTTTTAAGTGCATATAAGTGTAAAGGATGAGAGAATGATAGTTAAAACTAGCATTCAAAGTTTCAAACTGCATATAAATGTATTGAATGAAAGAATGTGAGTTAAAAATAACATTGATATTTGTAAACCGCATATAAATATATAGAATGTCCAAGATGACTGATTAAACGATCATTTGCATTTTTCAGTGCATACAATGTAGTAAACATATAAATGAAAGTGAATACTAGTATTAATATTCCTAGTCCAAAAAAAATTAATTATCCCCTGAAACTTGCAACCTTTGTTTTTTGGTTTAACAGCTTATTGATTGGTTTTATTACAATCAAGAGATGTATGAACACGGTTACTACTTCACCACAACGATGATGATAAGTATAAGCTTTTCAATATAAATGTTAAAAAATAATATAAAGTATTCTAATACATATGAATGTGCAGAATGCTTTAGTACATGACCAGCAAACTGTGATCGAAGACATAGTTATACCAATAATAGATATCATTGTCAAAGATGAATTTACAGAGAAAATTTTCTTCCCTCTACATTACGCAAACCATTGGAGCTTGTTGATGCTAAACTATGAAACAATGCAGTAGAGTCATTATGATTCAACAAAACCAAAAACTAGATCAACAAGGACTTTAAACCCCAGCTATAACCAAGCCATCATTCTTGTAAGAAAAGCATAATTTTGAAATCACTCTAACATTAATATACAACACTAATTTTACTTCTTGTAGAAATACAAAATTGAATTGATGTTCAGGACGAAATGGGCAGAATTAGGAATTCTGAACAAAGAATTTCACAAACCTAAAGTGCTGCCGCCAAAAAGCCCACCACAAGATTCAGATTCGTAAGTAAATAATTTCATTTCTTATCTTGTTTAAACTATCATTTCTATTTTTAAATTGCAGAAGAATGCATTAAATATGCAAAATGATAATTAAAACTAGCATTGCTAATTGACAGTTCATTGATCTGCATTTATTGAATAAAAAGATTATGTATAAGCTGCACATTCCACATGCAAAAATGATGTCTCTATGAATGCATTGATTAATATTGTGATCAAAATATAAAGCTATATTTTAGAATTCTAGAGTAAAAATTGCAATATTATTTTAGAATTAGGTTTTACTGTAATATTAACTAATATTTTTATATTTGAAACAGACTTGATTGTGCGTTCTTTGTCATGGTAAACATGAAAAAACTGGACAAGAATGAGATACCAGAAAAATATCCAAAGGAAATGCTTAGAAATCTAAGAGCTGTAGTGGTGTATAGCATACTCAATGATCCACAATACAGTTGGTCAGTGGAGAAACTCTGCAAAGATTCTACATAAAAATAGCTGTTGCATTTTAACTTCTTAGAACTTTGGATATATTTGAACTGAACCACTTGTGCTAATTAAATTGAGATGGAGTCTGATATGGAGTCTAAGATGGAATCTGAGATGGAGTCTGAGATGAAGTCTTATATGTTTTCCAATGATTGTATTTTGTTCTCAGTGTATAAATTGCTCAGATGATTTTGAATTTGATTTGATTATAGTTGTTTGTTTTCAATGCATGAACTACAATGTATAAACTATGGATATATTCAAGTTTTACTTTTATGTGTTTTTAATGCTTTTACTGTATTTCTGATGTACCAAATAATGTTTTATACTGAAATGCTAGATAGAACTAGCATTATGCGCAAATACATTTCTTAGTGATTGAACTGTGATCAATAATGTGTGAATTTATCCATATAGAATTTTTATATGATTTTCAATGTTTGAACTCCATTTCAAGTGTGATGACTATTGTTTACACTGTAATGCTAGTTATAACTGGCATTTAATTGAAATGATAAGCAGATATAGGCAGTTATGGAGATGGTAAGTGCTGGGATAGAAACATGGAGATGGTGGTTTTATTGTAAGTTACAAAGGCAAAGGCAGTGGGTTGTTGTATGGTGATAATGGAAGCGTGGCTGTATGAAGAAAATGGTGGAGATGCCAACAATTTAGCAGTGGAAGTTTGAGTGTGGGATGTATAGCAGCAGAACAGTAAAGATGTAGTTTAAAATGAAGTAGTAAGCAATAGTGGTAGTTTAAGTAGTAAAGGGTAGTATAATGTTGGGGTGGTGATGAAGTATGCAGGGTGGAAGAAGTGATTGGTATGGAGATGACTGGTGTGCACATTTTTGACTGAAGTAAGGACATTGGTTTGCATAGTAAGTAAAGTATTTATTGAAGACACTGTTTGTTGTGTAGCAGCGTATGTTGTTTTATGTTATCTTCTGAAACCGAGAGATGCAGTCTGCATAATGAAGATATCCCATTTACAAAATACTATTAATTATTTTTTCTAACCGCTGTTTCTAACAATAAGAGAAGATATTCCATTGCAGTATAGAAGAAATATGGGAGAAGATGTTCCCCCATATCATATAAACAATACATCATCATACTGACAAATCATTACAAAACCACTTAAGTAATCTAACCAAGTAATCATATAAACAGTATATCATCATCATCAAATCCTTCGTTCTTGCTCAAAAGCTTACTCGGTTGTATACAATGACAGATGATGGGTTTCAATGATAGAGAGATGCATACTGATTATAATGAAATGCTAGTAACAACTGGCATTTAATTGAAACGATAAGTACATATAACATTGAATAGAAATATCAATATCGAAATGTAGAGGAACAGCGGATATTACAAATTAAAACAAAATAACCAAAACATTTCACATTTTATTTTCTAATGATTCACAAAGTCTGACTTTATTTTTCTATAAGCTTTAGCAGCTGTACACTTAAAAAAACTTCTCAATTACAGTAACAAAACACATAAATTTTCTTAAATTTTTGAAGAACGAAGACAATTCCTTTTGTTGTGGCCAACTTCATTACACTGGTTGCATTTGTTTCTTTTACTTTGAGAATATCCAAATCCACCATGCCTTTTTGTAGATGGTCTTCCAGCACCATGAATTTCTTTAGGAGGCCTAATCAAAACATCATTTTCAGCAGCAATTGGCTTATCAAAATCTGGAATTGGATTGATAGCATTAGCATACGAAGATCTGAAAGCATTAACAGTAAAATAGTCCTCCACAAAATCGTAAACTGATAATCTACACTTATTAATGCACTTAATTGCATGAGCACATGGAAAACTAGTAACTCTCCATTGATTACAACTGCATAAACGATTTTTAAGATCAACAACTTGTGACTTAGGAGATTTAACTTCAAACACAAATTATGAAGACTTAAAAACATCCCAACCAAAGCCATCATCTACTAACTTTGACAAACGTTCCTCCATAACAGGACAAAGATATGTTGTCCACAGACAACATTCCTCTCTCCGTCTCGCCATTTGCTCCATAACTTTCACTCGAATACCATCCAAACAAGAAGTTATAGGCATAACTCTATCTTCCAAAATCCATGAGTTGAAACTTTCTGCAACATTAGAAGAATATTCACCATAACGCTTTCCTTGAAAAAACAAATCCGTCCAATGGTTTAACGGTTTATCTCTTAAAAAAAATTCTACAGATGTACCCCTAATATCTTTAAATTTGGAAAGATACCACTCAAAATCATACACATTAGAAGCTCTAGCACAAAGTTTGAACAAATCCACAATAGATGAATCACCTTTAGCCGCCTTGACAACAGTACCAATCTTCTGTTCCATGTAAAGTAAACAATAGCTATTATATGAAGAAGGAAATATTTTGGAAACACCTAAAACAAGACCCCATTGACGATCAGACATAAAAACTAAAGACCGATCTTCATTAAGCATTCCTTTTAGATGGGATAAAAACAAGACCAATTAGATTCATTTTCGTGTGAAACAATACCCATATCAAGAGGAAAGAAACCTACAAAATAAATAATTAATGACAGCTCAGTATATTTCTTGTTTTTGTAAACATTTCTACCATAAACATTTCTAGTGTAACCAGGTCAATCATTGAATAAAATAAAGCCAACAATTCTTATGTAAACATGGCTGCATTATAATTATGTACAACTTTAAACAATGATAGTTTAATATATCATTACTACAAAAACAAATAAGTAAATAAAACAAAACTAAAATGAAATTCATACCTTGATTACCATTTTTAGAAGTAGTAGCTAACAAAACACTCGGTCCCCCCTTCAAAACAGCTGCGTCTAAAAATATTAATGGCTGACAGTGTTTAAATCCAAGTAGACAAGCACCAAAACCAATACAAACTCTCTCAAACTGATTAGTTGAACCATTAACTTCCATGGTCACATAACTACTAGGATTAAACTTTTGCAATGCCTCTAAATACCAATGTAAATCATTATATGACATAGCATCATCCCCATATATATTTTTCAAAGCCAACTGTTTTCTGCTATAAGCATAATAATATGAAAGATTAAAATTGTACTTTCTTCTAAATTCCTTCATAATATCTTTTGGCTTCGTCATAGGAGCATCTCGAATTTGATCAACAATCAAAGGTTTAACAAATCTGCTTGAAATATTAACTTTATTAACATCTTTATGACCGGCTCCACACGAATGATCAAAATTGTAAGTCCTAATAAAAACCAAGAGAGTAGACCAGGATCCGAAGAAGCATTAAGATAAAACTTACAACCATCCTTCAACCAAGAGCAATTAACCGAAATTCTATCTAGATAATTTCTTACAAAAATCAAATCATAACCATTTTATATTTTATATTCCATTAAAAACTCCCGAAAATCCTCAACTCCATTAAAACAAAAACCAAGAAAATCCATAATAGTTTTTTGAGAACCTTTCTTCAACATATCTTTCAAATAATAAGAAGAATCGGCATATGAATCACTATTTAAACCAGAATTACTACCAATTGAAGTGCTTTGAACACTTGCATTGCCTAAACCACAGCCAGCAATATCAGCTTCCTTAACACAAACATTTTCCTTAACAGTAAACTTAAAATATCGACTCACCTTGAAAATTAGAAAAAGCACAATACTAATCAAATCTGAATCAGTATCAATGATTATATTCTTATTCTCAAGAACATAAGATATTTCAATAGAAAATGGACTAAGATGTGGCCAAACTTCACAGATTTCAGTCTTAACACCAAACAAAGAAGAGCCCGTCGTGAGTCGAGTAGAATAACAATTTTCATTATGTTCAAAAATAACTAGTAAACTATTTGCTTCATCATTGTAGATATCAGTACTGCAAAAGAAATTAAAAAACCAACTAACAAACTTACTTAATGTTATGATACAACAACAATAGAAAATGTTAAATTAACATAGCATAACAAATCAAAATCAAATTAAGAGCTAAATAAAAGAAATATAAATTAATTAAAAAGTAGATGATAAATGAACATAGCATAATCAAATTACAACAAATATGAATACAACAGTAAAGAATGCTATATAAATATAGCATGACGAAAAAAACTACACATGAAATTCACTAGAAAGATAGATGAACAGTAAAATTGTAAAACCTTAAACTACACTGAAGAAACAGAATGATACACAATAAAAACTTACGTTGCCATTGAAACAAATCCAAAATAGGAACTGAAATCTGGAAGAAGACAAACTATGAAACCTAGAAAAACAAAAATATACTTAATAATCGATGCATATTTTATCAGAGAAAGATAAAAAGAATATCGAAACAAATAAAAGCAATATACCTGAATGTAACGAATTATTTTGATAAAGAGCCAGAGCACGGTGAAGATCGACGATAAAAAAAACACGACAAAGATCGATGACAATCGAGAAGATCGAATACTAAACGCGTCCTTGAATCGAGAAGATCGATGAACAAAGATTAGTAATATCAGAATGAAGGTAGAGAAGAAATAAAGACGAAAATTTAAATTTTACAGAAGTTTGTCCTTAGAACGAAAAAATAAAGCCCGCGTCCTTCAGATGAAAAAAAATCATCCGCGTCCGTAGGCCCAAAAACAGAAATAAAACCTTCCACCAGCCCATTTTCCTGTTATATTTTATAACAGGTCATAAGGTTGTTCTCATCAAAACCATCATCTTAAGGACTAACAAAAATCAGAGGAGATGCAACAAGGCTAAGTGGGTCGCACCCAATTAGGGTATTTTATCACATTACTAGATACCCACGGATATATTATTAATTATGGATATGGGGTTGCATGGAAAAAGAGCTCTCGATAAGGGTGGAAACACCCGGAGAGATAACATATTCAGTTCTATCCATGTTATGGGTATGGCCGGTCTTGTGTTGTAGGGGATCCCAATGGGGTCCTCGGTACATGTTTCTAGACTTTTACTATGGTATGTGGTACCCCAGTGCCTTGTCATTATATGAAATCCATTCTCTAATAAGTACTGAACGGATTTGATTGTGCCCACCTATGCTGAAACGTGAGATGGAAGCATTTCAGCTATTTTCTATTTATTTTGTTTAGACACTATTATAATATCAGATGATTTTGATATAAAGTGTTTTGGTTATCGTAAGGTAAAAACCCGTCGCGTCTATGTGTGACGCGGTCATACGAGATACCTTTTTTTTCAAAAGATTTTGATAACTTTAATAATTCAAATTGAGTGTGTTTTCTCATGCTAATTTTTCAGACTGACATGAGTGTTATTTTATTATAATACTTGAGTCAGACCGAGTATTAAAGAATCAGATTACAATGCTATGGAGCTCAAGAGACAAGCTGGATGATGAAGACGTATTTTCGTACTTGATTTGTATTTCCACTATGTGAGGACAAATTGTTAAATTGTCCAGATTGATTGTTGTCTATTGTACTCTGATAATGGTATGTGTATTAACTGTATAGTTCTTGTATTTAAAATTTGTTATTATATATTATATTTTGTTCTGCTGCGTTTGTGAAATTCTGTATTGTTGTTATATTTTCTTCTATCGTTTTCTTCTTATTTACCCTAGTTATTCGCTTTTTCGCACAATTTGGGTTGAACAAGAGTGAATTATTATCAACTCAAAGGGTACGGAACGGCGGGTCATTACATGGAGTGATAAATTAGGACGATTTAAAACTATTCCAAATTTACAAGGTAGAAGATATTAATTGATTCCCATAATCAATCAAATATGATAAATAAACTGGAAAGATAATCAATTTGTATCAGAAGAGACATTAATTGATTTTAGGAATCAATCACATAGGAATATATGTGGAACCAAACACAAATATGCTAAATTTGTGTTGAAATCCAGAATATTTCATCCTTATCTCGAAAGCGGTCTTCATCCTTGCACCTATAAATATGAAGACATTTGCTCGTCTTTTCATAACAACCAATGTAACGATCCGTATTTTTACGGATCGAAACATTGTTAAACTATATGCTTTAAGTCGTATTGTTGTTAAGTCGTTTAGAGTATGAGTCAACCAAAACTTAAGTCGTTCGGAGTTGAGTCGTGGGTAGCTTAGGTCGAATGAGAGTTAGATTGAGTGGAGTGAGCGACTCATAAGGGAACCGAGTTCAGGTTTGGCCGACTAATAGGTTGACCGACTTAAGGGATTGGTACGACCCAAGAAGGCTACCGACTTAGGAAGTGGGCGAGTTAATTGTTGGAGTGACTTAATGGTGTTGACCGACCTAAGGAGTTAGGCCGTGTGGTGGTTAGGTCGCATGGATGTTGGCTTAAGTCGTGTGGCCGAGTTAAGAGAGTTGACCGACCTATATATATGGAGCGACTTAAGTTATTGACCGATTTAAGGGTTATTGGCTTAAGGGGTTAGGCTGTGTAATAATTAGCTCGTGTAAACGAGTTAAGGGTTAAGACGACCTAAGGATGGAGCGAGTTAAAAAGGTTAGCGGGTCAGAAGGCCCACGGGTTAGCGACTTAAGGTTAGGTCGTAAGTCGTTCGAGCGACTCAGGGAATAGCCTAGGGTTTGGTTAGGTCGGCCATAAGGCTATATAGTTAGGTCGTTGACTCGGAACCAGTTAAGTCGTAAGTCGTCTCCTTTGTTAAGAGTTGAGTCGCTATGGTTGTTGGGTCGGCCTTGTGGGTAGGTCGTTAAGGGGTTTAGTTGATAGGCCGAGAACGACTCAGGGTTATAGGGTTGAGTCGTGTGTTGTCTCTCGTGTTAGGTCGGCAGTGGGATAAGCCGTTGATTCGTGAGTCGCGCGCATGTGTTGAGTCGCGCGCATGTGTTGAGCCGCGTTTGAGTTAAGCCGTTGAGTCGTAAAGTGGCTTATGTCGTGGGTCGTGAGTATTAGGTCGTGGGCGACTCATGGGGGCGGCCGACTCAGGGGAAATCTGCCTATAAATAGAGGGGTTTGGTTCACTTTTTGGCACCGGATTTTGAAGCGACGAAGTGCTGCCATTTTGAGAGCTCGACTACAACACTTCTTCACTTCTTTTCTCCACTCTAATCTAGTGATTCCTTCCATCTAAATTGAAGATCAAATCGAAGATCCAAGAGCCAAAGTTGAAGATCTTCATCCAACAAAGAGAGATTTCATCGATTGAAGTGAGATTTTGCCGGATCAAGCTTAGATCTTTGCTGTCCAGATCTGGAGTTGGTTGTTTTTGAGGTGTTTAGGTGATTCGGTGAGTGGTAGTTATCTCTCACACGGACCCAAAGGAGTATATTGGATTGGTGGCTTGTTTATGTGTTAAAGATAATGATTTCTTGCATTTTCCCTAAGTATGCATGTAGATCTATCATCTATGAAGTTTTGACACCTATTTTACTAATGTTAACTTATGCAAGTTTATTTATCAAGTTGTAGAGACAATTGCCATTTCCTTGTATGATTGCTTATTAAACCTTGTTTGAATATTTGATTGCTTGGATTAATGATTGTCTTGATTGATTGTTTAGAGTTAGTTGATTTATGGTTGGATCTAGACAAGTATGGTCGAAAATGGTTCGAAAGCTAAGGGAGAGGCTAAGGGATGAGAAAAGCTGCTTGTGGCATATGTGGCGGATGATGAAGCTCATATGGACGGATATGATGACGATGTTGTGATGGAGCTTTGCTATGTTAAGATGAGGCGAAGCATGATGTGATGTAGCCTTGGCATAATTCAGACGGGATTATTCCAAGCATGTTGATAACTCGAGGGATGGTTCGAGTTGGTTGATAGTGGATTGCTCGAGAAGTAGCTTGGGCTAGTATGAGAATAGTCGTCGAGGAGGATGACTAGAAGGCTTGGATTTCATTGTTGTTGAAGGTTCTAGTAAATTCAAAACAAGAGTACATGGGATGCCCAAACGACTACAAGTAGGTGGTAGGGACACCCAAAAGACTACAGGTAGGTGGTCGAGTACTCTAGGCAGAGTAGGTAAGTCCTAGGCACAGGTCACGATGACGTGCGGAGTTTATCTAGAACCGGGGTTACCATTAGCCCTTGACGTACGGCTGAAAGAAGGTGCCGGTCATTCAATTAACGGTGATATCGAGGCAATGATAACAGTGATAGCCAGAGTCATGGATGTTTGGTTGTATCGTCATTCGGACTCAAGAGCGATGTTTTCAAAGTGCTTATCTGATCTTGGTTTAGGCCTTGGGGGTTTGTACTTGCAAAACATCGACCTTGACTCGAGTGATAATTACTTTACTTTAAATGTCTGCTTTGTTATGTTTGTTTCTGCTTAGTGGGTCTGGAGGCTATCACTGTAGAATGAGGTGGAGTGGGATGGTTGAGTTCCTATTCCTTTATCCTTTATGCTCTTTTGGTATGTTTGATAGTTAATTTACTGCTCACTAAGACTGTTGTCTGACTCAAGGTTTTATGTTCAACTCTTATTACCTTGGGCTGTTCATCCATGTTGGGATGGGCAGACTAGGTAACAGGTGACAGGTGTTGTTCTTGGCTACCAACGCTGTTGATGACGAAGACGAGCTGAAGGCTTTTGCATATTGTTTTCTTACTATATGTACTGGATGTTCCGCTGTTTGTTTGATACTCTGAGTGTTATGTAGTGAGGCTTGATGTATTGACTATTCAGATGATTGTATAAAACTATTATGAGTTTTATATGATGAGACTTCTGTTTTATAGAGCTTCATTATGTATACTTTCTATTGTATTTTATCCATGCGCTGTGAGTAATACGATAGAGTTTCTGTTTTATCTTACCCTGACTATCGTCCATGGTTGCCTGGCACACTTTTCAGTGCACCATTCTCTTGTTTTTAATGCGGGAGTCATGGGCGGTCATCACATTTGGTATCAGAGCTTTGGTTAATTGATTTTAGCCAACGCTCGCTGACGTAACTACGTATGAGAGACGTAATTGTATTTTGATGGATGATTACTATATATAATATAGTAGTTTAGAAGGATTTGAACTCCTTATGTAGTTGTTTCTCAAGGTGTTCTAAATCATTCCTTTTTGTAGATATTAAGGATGAGTCGAAGTGAGAGACAAGCTGCTAGGGAAATCCGTGCTGCTGGGGGAGCTACTGACTATGCTGCAATGTTCGAAGCTATGATGACTTCGATCATGAGAAGGATACCAACTTCAGGACCATCAATAGATGTTGGAGTTCAAGTTCAAGCTCCAAGACCAGTAGATTTTGCTAAGTTGTGTAAAGACTATACTGCTCTTGGAGGGAAGGTTTTCTTGGGAACAGAATCAACCATAGAAGTTCAGAGATGGATTGATGCTTGTAGAAGGATCTTTGGTGATTTGGAAATTGAGGATGCAACTAAGAGGAAGCTTGCATCGAGACAGCTTCAGGGAAGAGCTGCTGATTGGTGGGGTTCTATCACTATTGATACTCCAGAGGAAGAGATCACTTGGGAGCAATTCCAAGTTAGATTTGAAGCTAAGTTCATCTCTACAGCTCAGAGATCTGTTTTGTTTAAGAAATTTGTGGAGCTCAAGCAAGGTGGAAGATCAGCTCTTGAGTATGTTTCGGAGTTTGAAGCTTTGTCCAAGTATGCCAGATCGTATATTGAATCTCCCTACCAGAAGAACGAGAAGTTTGTGACAGGCTTGGACCTTATCTTGGGAGGCAGTTAGTGGATCATTTGGACGATCCATTTGAGAAGCTTGTGGAGAAAGCTCTCAGGCACGAGAGTTTATTTCCTAAGGAAGGGTCTGTTGTTGCTGTGACCAAGGAAGAGTCCAAACCACAGCAGGGTGGAAATAAGAAGAGGAAGCAGCAACAACGGAAGGGTAAGAATGGCCAGAAGAAGCCAAAGGGCGAAGTGACCTGCTACAACTGCCAGCAGAAGGGCCATCTCTACAAAGATTGTAGGAATCCCAAGGTACTGGGAAAGTGTTGCAGCTGTGATAAGCTGGGACATATCAAGAAGGACTGTCCAGAACCGAGGAAAAATAAGTAGATTGTGCAAGCTTATGCTTTGGGGGCTGTTCCATCATCTTCGAAAGCTCCTACTGCAGAAAAAAAGGGGAAGAGTGTGGTGGTTCAAGGTACTCTTTTCATTTGTGGTGTTCCTATTAGAGTGTTGTTTGATACTGGAGCGTCGCATTCTTTTGTTTGTAATGAACTTGTAGGCCGGTTGGGTTTGGAACCGGATATTGTTGATAGACCATTGGTTGTGACTAATCCAGTTGGGGGTTCGTCTTGTTTGTGTATGATATGCCGTGGTCTAGTTATGTCGAGTCATGATTGCTCTTTTGTTTGTGATTGCTTTGTTCTGAACTTTGCGGGGTTCGGAATTATTTTGGGTATGGACTGGCTCAGGAAGTATGCGGCAAGGATTGATTGTGAGAAACTGGAGGTGACAGTCGGGAATGTGGAAGGGCGAAAGGTTGTGATACGATGTAATCATGAAGAAGGCGTCTTCATGAGCTTCATGTATTCGCTAGTCGTTCCACGGGATGGACTGTCATCGATGCCGGTTGTGAATGGATTTGAGGACATCTTTGACGAGGTCAAAGGGTTACCGCCGCATAGGGAGATCGAGTTTCATATCGATCTAGTTGAGGGAGCCAGACCTATTGTGATGCCTCTTAGGCGGATGGCGCCTAGGGAGCAGCAGGAGTTGAAGGTGCAAGTTGAGGACCTTTTACGGAAAGGATTCATTCGACGTAGCGTGTCCGAATGGGGTGCACCAGTTGTGTTCGCAACCAAAGCGGATGGATCGTTGAGGTTGTGTGTGGATTATCGTGAGCTGAATAAGGTGACTAAGAAGAACAAGTATCCATTGCCGAGAATAGATGACTTGTTTGATCAGCTCCACGAAGCTAAGGTGTTTTCTCAGATGGATTTGGCAACGGGATTTCACCAGTTAAGAGTGGCGAAGGATAGTGTGCCGAAGACTGCTTTCAGGACACCGTCCGGTTTTTATGAGTGGCTGGTAATGCCGTTTGGATTGACCAATGCACCAGCATATTTTGTGGATCTTATGGATAGAGTATTCAGAGATCAGTTGAACAAGTTCGTACTTGTATTCGTGGATGATATTCTGATTTATTCCAGAACTGAAGAAGAGCACAAGACGCACTTGCGTATTGTCTTGGAAATCTTGCGGAAACATCAGCTAAAGGCTAAGTTTTCAAAGTGTCACTTCTGGAAGAGTGAAGTGAGGTTCTTAGGCCATGTTATCTCTGGAAATGGAATAGCGGTTGATCCCGCTAAGGTGGCAGCAATCCAGGATTGGGTTAGACCTAAGAATGCATCTGATGTGAGAAGTTTTCTTGGATTAGCAGGATATTATCGTCGGTTTATCAAAGACTTTTCCAAGATAGTTGCACCGTTAACAGGATTGACGAAAAAGAACCAAGTGTTCAGATGGGATGATAAGTGTGAGCAAGCTTTCGTAATCCTGAAAGAGCGACTAACAAGTGCTCCTGTTTTGACTATTCCAAGTGGGAATGATGAGATGGTGGTTTACACAGATGCATGTGGTACTGGACTTGGAGCAGTGCTAATGCAGAAGGATAAAGTTGTTGCGTATGCAAGTCGACAACTGAAGCCGCATGAAAGGAATTATCCGACTCATGATTTGGAGTTAGCGGCGATTGTATTTGCTTTGAAGATGTGGAGACATTACCTGTTGGGAGTTCGATTTGAGTTGTTTACAGATCATAAGTCGTTGAAGTATCTGTTCTCCCAAAAGGATTTGAATCTTCGACAGCAACGATGGCTAGAGTTTTTAGCATCATATGATTTTGAGATAGCCTATACTCCGGGAAAAGGTAACGCAGTGGCAGATGCGTTAAGTCAGAGACATGCAGGTTTGGGAGCCATGTTTTCGGAATGGAAGAATCTTGAGTATTTGGCTGGATTTGACTTCAAGCCTAGATGTGAATTGGAACCTGAGATGTTGGCAAACTTATCAATAAGACCTACACTTGTGAAAAGAATTGGCGAGAGCCAAAAGCGAGACGATAAGCTTGTCAAGATTATCCGCGATTTGGAATCTGGATTGGACCCAGAAAAGGATAAAGGATTTGAAGTCGATCGAGAGGGTTGGCTTCGGAAGCAAGGACGACTAGTTGTTCCCAATATAGATGGATTGAGAGATGAAGTTCTGAGGGAAATTCATCACTCGAAGTTGACAATTCTTCCTGGTGGAAATAAGATGTATCGAGATATGAAGAGAACCTACTACTGGGAAGGTATGAAGAAGGATGTTGGAAATTTTATTTCCAAATGTATGAACTGCCAATTGGTAAAAGCTGAGCAGAAGAAGCCTAGTGGATTGCTTCAGCCATTAGAAGTTCCTACATAGAAGTGGGAGCAAATATCGATGGATTTTATCGATGGTCTACCTAGAACCAGGGCAGGGAATGAAGGGATTTGGGTCATTGTAGATCGCTTGACTAAGAGTGCAAGATTCATTCCTGTTCGATCAACTAGGACTGCATCGAAGTTGGCTGAGTTGTATGTTAAGTGGATAGTTCGATTCCATGGTATTCCGAAGAGTATAGTGAGCGATCGAGATCCATTGTTCACCAGTGGATTTTGGAAGAGCTTCCAAGAAATTTTGGGAACCGAGTTGTGTTTGAGTACAACTTATCACCCCCAAACAGTTGGTCAGACCGAGAGAGTCAACCGAGTTTTGGAAGATCTTCTCAGAGCATTTGTTTTGGACTTCGGGGGATCATGGGAAGATCATCTTCATTTGGTGGAATTTGCATATAATAACAGTTACCAGTCAAGTCTTGGTATGGCACCGTATGAAGCATTGTATGGAAGACTGTGTCACTCTCCGACATGTTGGTTAGAAACTGGAGAAAAGCTGATACTTGGGCCAGAGATG
This sequence comes from Allium cepa, assembly GCA_030765085.1. NCBI lineage: Eukaryota > Viridiplantae > Streptophyta > Magnoliopsida > Asparagales > Amaryllidaceae > Allium > Allium cepa. The sequence continues at coordinate 104,427,103 of CM060942.1, read as the reverse complement.
ATTCGTCGGACTACGGATTGTATAGAGATCATTCGGCGACGAATGAAGGCAGCCCAAGATCGTCAGAAAAGTTATGCCGATAAGCATCGTAAGGATTTGTAATTCGACGTAGGTGATATGGTTTTTGTAAAGATTTCTCCACTGAAGAATGTTATTCGATTCGGGAAGAAAGGAAAATTGACTTCGAGATTTGTTGGACCATTCCCGATTATCGAGCGAATTGGAAAGCTCGCATATAAATTGGAGTTACCAGAAAAGATGGCGGGTGTGAACAATGTTTTTCATGTATCTTATCTACGGAAGTATGTGCACGACCCAAGTACGGTGGTTTCTGCTAATAGCTGTGAAGATTTAGAGGTTGATCCAGCTGTTACGAGACCTCGTAAGCCGCTTCGTGTTGTTGAAACCGACACGAAACAACTTAGGAGGAAGGCGGTTACGTTGCTCAAGATACAATGGAGTGATGATGTTAACGATTGTACATGGGAGGAGGAAGAGAGGATGAAGGCAGCTCATCCTGGACTCTTCGAGGTATGACCCTAAGGTGTCGTAACATCTCATGAATTTGTAACTTGTTCTAAGTCTTAGAATTCTGCATGCTAGGCTAGTAATTGGATGCATGGTATGTTGATTGCTATGGATGGTAGGTATGCAAAATAATTTTGATTGCTCTTGTTTGTTTGGAATTTTGGGGGCGAAATTCCTAAGGGGGAGAGAATGTAACAACCCGTATTTTTACGGATCGAAACATTGTTAAACTATATGCTTTAAGTCGTATTGTTGTTAAGTCGTTTAGAGTATGAGTCGACCATAGCTTAAGTCGTTCGGAGTTGAGTCGTGGGTAGCTTAGGTCGAATGAGAGTTAGATTGAGTGGAGTGAGCGACTCATAGGGGAACCGAGTTCAGGTTTGGCCGACTCATAGGTTGACCGACTTAAGGGATTGGTACGACCCAAGAAGGCTACCGACTTAGGCAGTGGGCGAGTTAAGTGTTGGAGAGACTTAGTGGTGTTGACCGACCTAAGGAGTTAGGCCGTGTAGTGGTTAGGTCGCATGGATGTTGGCTTAAGTCGTGTGGCCGAGTTAAGAGAGTTGACCGACCTATAGATATGGAGCGACTTAAGTTATTGACCGATTTAAGGTTTATTGGCTTAAGGGGTTAGGCTGTGTAATAATTAGGTCGTGTAAACGAGTTAAGGGTTAAGACGACCTAAGGATGGAGCGAGTTAAAAAGGTTAGCGGGTCAGAAGGCCCACGGGTTAGCGACTTAAGGTTAGGTCGTAAGTCGTTCGAGCGACTCAGGGAATAGCCTAGGGTTTGGTTAGGTCGGCCATAAGGCTATATAGTTAGGTCGTTGACTCGGAACCAGTTAAGTCGTAAGTCGTCTCCTTTGTTACGAGTTGAGTCGCTATGGTTGTTGGGTCGGCCTTGTGGGTAGGTCGTTAAGGGGTTTAGTTGATAGGCCGAGAACGACTCAGGGTTATAGGGTTGAGTCGTGTGTTGTCTCTCGTGTTAGGTAGGTAGTGGGATAAGCCGTTGAGTCGTGAGTCGCGCGCATGTGTTGAGTCGTGCGCATGTGTTAAGCCGCGTTTGATTTAAGCCGTTGAGTCGTAAAGTGGCTTATGTCGTGGGTCGTGAGTCTTAGGTCGTGGGCGACTCATGGGGGCGGCCGACTCAGGGGAAATCTGCTTATAAATAGAGGGGTTTGGTTCACTTTTTGGCACCGGATTTTGAAGCGACGAAGTGCTGTCATTTTGAGAGCTCGATTACAACACTTCTTCACTTCTTTTCTCCACTCTAATCTAGTGATTCCTTCCATCTAAATTGAAGATCAAATCGAAGATCCAAGAGCCAAAGTTGAAGATCTTCATCCAACAAAGAGAGATTTCATCGATTGAAGTGAGATTTTGCCGGATCAAGCTTAGATCTTTGCTGTCCAGATCTGGAGTTGGTTGTTTTTGAGGTGTTTAGGTGATTCGGTGAGTGGTAGTTATCTCTCACACGGACTCAAAGGAGTATATTGGATTGGTGATGTTTGCACAAAAAATGGACAAACACCTCCAGATTACAAGTACAAAGCTTCATCCTTGCACGAAAAATGGACAAACACTTTATATGTTATTCTCTCCTTTCTTTCAGATTACAAGTACAAAGCTTTAAGTACAAGTATAAGAAAGTTGTTTGAAAGTTCCTTCCTTGCTTGAGCTCTCAAACTTGTCTGCCATTGTTGTACCCCTGCCCCTCTATTTATAGAGTGACGCTGGGGGCAGAAGTCCTGGGAGTATATAGCTGCTGGTGGGCCCGGGTTGAAGCAATCTGGCCTGGCAGCGCTCTGGTTCGACGAAGCTTAGTTCGGTCGTGGTTGGAGATGGTTGGACCGGAGGAGATGGTTGGACCGGTATGGTTGGTTCGGTATGGTTGGTTCGGCTATGCAAGGAGGGAGGTATCTGGATCGGCATGATCTGGTTCGGCATTGATGTGGTTGGGCTGGTTCGGCATGGAGGTGGAGAGGTCCGGTTCGGCATTGGCTTCTGGACCGGTGGTGATGGAAGTGCGTTCATTCGGTAATGGGAGGAGTGTTCATTCGGTGGTGTAGGGAAGTGGAGTTGGACCGGTGAGGAGGTCCGGTGGAGCATGGTTCGGTGATGGAGTGGGGAGGCTTTGGCTCGACTAGGAATAGATACCGGATGGATATGGATACAGTATGTAGATGGTGATTCTGGATGAAATTGATGCTCCTTGGCCTCGTGATCTCATGGGTGAGAATTCGCCCAACATTTGCCCCCCAAAGTAGGGCATATGCTAGCATATGTCGTGCTTTGTTTCAGTGTGATAGCCTCGTGGTTTGGATACCTGGTATAGCTTCATCCGGCTTGAGGTGCCGAGCCAGTTGGTCCGGTGTGCCGAACCGGTTGGTCCGGTGCTTCTGCGCTCGTCTATATATAGGGGCTACACCCCCTTAGTTATTCCTTACCGAACCAGAGAGAGCCGAATCAACTCCTAACCGAATCAACTTCGTACCGAACCAGGTATATATCCTAAAGCCGAATGCGCTTAAGAATCTTGACTACCGAATGTATCTGATGCCGAGTGGATACGAAGTTTCTAAGAACCGAATGCGGCTCGGTATTGGGAATGCCGAATGACTCTTGTGCTTCGTACCACCGAATGATATTGGGAATTGGAGTGCCGAATGAATCTCAAACCTTTAATGCCGAACGAATTATGGTCTTGCTTTACCGAATGGGTTTTGAGAACTTGAATTTTAAATGATAACCCTAGATTTACACATGCTGGCTTGCTCTATACACTTGCTTGCTTATATCTCTATACTCCTTGTACTGATAACACGTTTTTCTCTATTGTGTATGTAGATAAAATGTCTCGCAAAGCGGAAACTCGATCGGACAGTAAGAAGTCCAAGGATGGGGGGAGCCTTCTTCCGTGGCCCCAGCCCAACCAGGACCGACGCGACATGGACCTGCCCCGAGGTTGTTAGTGGATGGGTATGGTCCCCAAGAGCTTCTGAACTCTCCCCCGATTGCTTTCCGAGCTCCCTCAAAGAGGAGCAGCTTGATGTCATTTCTCGTTCCTTTGGGATTGACAGGGCTCTTATGTTGTTGCCGGAAGAGGGGGTTATGCCATATGACCCTCCTGAAGGGTACTTTGTGTACAGCAGATATCATTGCATGTGTGGTGCTATCCCGCCTCTCAACGCTTGGATAGTTAGCTTTATCACATATCTGAAGGTGGCTCCATTCCAACTTCAGCCTAACTCCTATGCCATTCTGGTGAGTCTTTTCGTCATCTTTCAGAGGAAATTTGGGCGTCCCCCTTCCAACCGGGAGATCTGGTATCTGTACAACTTGAGAGGCTGCAAGAAGGGGTCTCCATATATCAGTGTGGAAGCGGCCGTGCCTTTCAAGCATGTTCTAGACTTGTACTCGAAGTTCAGTATGTTCAAGAAGGAATGGTTTTTTATTAGGGATGACTCTGTTTCTTTCCGCCTTTTCACTTCCGGCTGTAAGTTGAACTTCATTTATATTTTCCTTGTCCCGATCACAATGCTTCTTCTTATATGCTTTTATTTCTTGCTAGCGACAGGTGGTTTTGCGGTCGTGGAGACTGACTCCTTGGCTCGGATGGCTACCGAAATAAAGGTCATTTCGGGAAGGGATAGGTCGACCTCTTACCTGATCAGGAACGCCACTCTCTTGGAGTATAACTTGATTTTGCCACATCAATCTGTGGTCAAACAGAGAAATACAGCCGAGGAGAGGGCTGCTAAAGCTAAGGATGGGGCTACTGCGAAGAGTAGCAAAAATAGACCTTTCTCGGTGCCTCCAGCCGTTGGGGGAAAGAATCTTAAGAAGTCTGATGGACCCTCTCCCAGTACATGTCCAGATACTCCGGAGGAGGAAGGTGGAGAGGAGGAAAGAGACGAAGAGGAGAGCGGAGGAGATGGAGAAGGTGAAGGACAGGGTGGTAGTGGTGCCGGGGCTTTGTCTTCTGAGCAGGCGGGGGAGATCCAGGAGTGGACGGATGATGCCTTCCGTCAGGCTTTTGAAGGGTTGGAGGAAGGATCGGCCTCGGTGAAGAAGGCAAAGGAGGTTGACAAGGCTGGGGCTGGCGCCGATCCATTACCTAAGGGTTCTTCAGTCGAGGTGGCTTCAGCGATTCAAGGTGAACTCTTGACTTCTGCAGATTCCATTTATGATAGGGACTTAGGAATATTTTATGGTTCGCTTCCGTCCTGGACTGAGATTCAGGACTTATTGCAGTATTCTCCTTCTCCGCAGGGTTTGTATAATAAATGTGTCTTCTCATTCTTTTTAACTTAACATATTTCTCGGATTATTGACCATTGTATGTTCGTGACACTTGTTCTTTATTACAGGGGCAGGCGAGGTAGCCAAAACTTCAGACGTTCGACACCGCCTTGAACAATTCAAGTTGATGAGAGCTGCTACTAAGCCGCCAACTGGCCGTTCCGGGGGTGTAGTTAAATATCGCCCTCTTCTTGGAGTCATTGAGGAAGATATCCAGCAGAGGAAGAGGAGGCGTTCCTTATTTGATTCACCACCTGGTCTTCAGTCTCCTATTCAGCCTCCCCGAGACACTACGGAGAAGACCACGGAGTTTGTCCCCCCTCCGTCTCCTTCCGAGAACCCTACTGTGATCCGCATAAAACGTCCCAACGTTCCTCGCAATCCCTTTGCCGGTCACGCGGATTTGGACCCAAGCCTTCAGGATATCTTATTTGACGAGGCCACGGGCGAGCATCTCCTCCCTCGCAATCCCATGGTTCGGGTTCCGGATGAGGCTAAGTCCCTAGATCTGGATCTGCTCACTACCTAGATAGCTGCTATGGGGGACGAAGCCAAGGCCAACATTGACGGGTCGCGGAGGAGGTCAAGAAGTTGATGGAGCATCATGCTCGACTGGCTAGGGCTGGGGAGGAGATCGGGAGTGCTAACATCCGGCTGCGGCTACAGATCGCTGATCAGGACAAGCAGCTTGCCGATCAGGCTATCTAGATTTCTCAGCACGAGGCAGCCTCTAGGCAGTTAAAGGAGAGTTTGGAAAAGGTCAGCATGGCAGAATTGCGAAAAATGGAGGCTGCTTGCAAGGGGCGGATTGATATGGCCATTGCGACGGTGGACGAGGTTTGGAATGCGGATCTTGAGCGGATTGAAGAGTTGTCTGGGAGGCTTGAGGCCGCAGAGCTTGCTCAGGCCAAGCTAAAGGAAGAGATGGAGGAAATGAGGAGGTCTCTCCAGGCTAACCGCTTGAGATATCGATCGGAGAGGGATGTTGCCGTTGCTAAGTTGTTGTCCTCCGAGGCCCGGGTGAGGGAGTTTGAGGAGAATGAGGGGATGATGGATGAGATGTTGCAGAATATGTACTTCCGTACCTGGAAGCAGGGTAATCTATTCTGGATGGATGACTATCCCCGGATCATGGCTAGGATATATCTCCGGTCTTTGGAGGAGGCCAAGGCCGATGTGGATAAGGAAGGTGGAGCGGCATTCAGGATGGACGTGGTAACCGCCCAGTTCTCAAAGGAGGAGAAGGTAGCAGTGAAGGAGGGCATGCTGCTGCTTGCTGCGGAGGAAGCCGGTGTGCAGTTGGGGGATGAGGACCAAGAAGCGGGCGTCGGTGAGTTTTCCCTTTTTAGCTTTTCATAACTTGATTGTTCGCTGTTTATCTGATGGATTCTTCTTCTGAATTGGACAGGTGGGACCTCTGGTCAACACGCTGGGAGTTCCGATCCAGCAACCAAGTAGATTCGGAGAGCTGGTTCTGAGGTGTGGTGGTCAGCACTAATACAGCTGGTTACCTTTTGATTTCTTTTTATTGCTGTTCATGTTAGTCCAAAACATTGATGTATCTGTAATAATATTGTTTGTGATGAATGACTTTATGTAATTTCATAACATAAGCTGATTCCTTTATGTTGGAATTTTATCGCTATTTTGTTGTGCTGTGTAAGTGATGTAACTATGCATGTTACTAGTGACTTGACTGTGCCTGATGCCAAGTTTTTTGCTTAAAGTATGATTTTCTCATTTTGCAACGTGAATGTGACGTGTGAATATGAACTGCAGCTATGCATTAATGTATAAAAGTAGAAGGTACCGCCCTTCATGTTTCGGCTGTGGACGGCAACTTCGTGCGCCCTGTAAGACCAAGCACGGAATGTTGTTGAGTGTCCCTTTACCCGATTGTGAGTTTCTGTTCCCATTAGCGAACGTTCCCTATTTCATATCCTGTACTTTCAAGCACCGTTACGGAGAATAGGAGAAAAGTTTTAAATGAAATTGAAATATAGGAAAAGTAAAACTTCCAGTCACGGAAGGCCGTCGACGTGCTTAAGTTCGTGGCAAACGGGTTTTGTAGTCACTTTCCCTAGCTGTGGGTCTTGGAGACATTTGTCACCCATCTTACGCCTACTGCGGGGAGTTTTCTTTTTTACCACAGCCGCACTTAAGACACATCGGAGCCGATCGCGCACAGTAACTACCCGGGCCATTATGGCCCGTAATCGTGGGTATTATTCGATTTACTGTGGTCGGCTAGCGTGGGGGCTGATCGTCAACTGTGAACTGCCCCTGGCTGGCCACACCTTATGTTGGGGCTTATGATCGGTTCACAGTCGCCGGCGAGCCGAATCGCTGTAATGAGCTGCCATCGGCTATAGTCGGCTTTTTTTATGATGACTTATACTCGGCTTATTACAGTCGGCTTTAAGGGCCGAGGCAAACAATGAGTTAACCCGCGGTAGAGGGATACCAGAGCAAAGTGTCTCATTGGCGAGGGCATAGGAGCGCAGCGTACCTGTTAGATTTTGTCCAGGTGGAGTTACGTTGTGAAGTTCTGGAGTGAAATGTCATCTGCAAAGGATTTTGTTCAACAGCAAAGGATAAAGCTTAACAAGTAGCCAAGATATAAAGGAACAAGTTAACAAGAGCCAAGTTTTTTAAAGTGGTTCGGCATGAAAATGCCTACGTCCACTGATTCTCTTTGTTAATTCACTTCAAATGGGCAGTACAAGTTAAGAAATGTATCGACGGAGGTGTCGGATGTTCCATGCCCTCTGAAACACCTCTCCGTCCACTGTTGACAAAATATAAGCTCCGTTGTGGAGATCTTTATGAATTACATATGGTCCGTCCCAGATGGGGTCGAGTGCCCCGGGGCACGGAAAGATTCTCTTGAGGACAAGGTCTCCTTCTTGTAAGCTGCGATGTTTGACTTTGGAGTTGTATAGTGCTGCCACTTTTTGTCTATGAGCTGCTGCTTTGAGTGCTGCATCATTTCTTCTTTCCTCAATTAGATCCAAAGACATGTGGAGGAGTTCTTCATTTTCTTTCGGGTTGTAGTGGATCCTACGGTGAGAGGGCACTATAGTTTCAACTGGGAGCATAGCCTCTGATCCGTATGCCAAAGAGAAGGGAGTATGCCCTGTTGAAGTTCTGTAAGATGTGCGATAGGCCCACAGTGCCGTAGGAAGTTCGTCCGCCCAAGCGCCTTTCAACTTTTCAAGTTTCTTCTTGATTAAGGTTTTGAGAATTTTGTTGACAGCTTCTATTTGGCCGTTTGCCTGGGGATAAGCCACGGATGAGAAGCTTTTGCGAATCCCGTGCTCTTGGCACCAGTTGGTGAATTCCTTGCTGTCAAACTGAAGTCCATTGTCTGATATGATTTTGAGTGGTGTTCCGTACCTGCACAGAATATTTTTGATTAAGAAGTCGATAACTTTTGCCGAAGATATTTTATTTAGAGGTTCCGCCTCCACCCATTTGGTGAAGTAGTCGACTTCCACTATAGCATATTTGGCTCCGCCTCGGCCCGTTGGCAGTTCGCCGATTAAGTCAATCCCCCATATTGCGAAGGGCCAAGGGCTGGTCATTTGAGTAATCTCATTGGTTGGTAGTCGAGGGATTTTGGCAAATTTCTGACATCTGTCACATTTTTTGACGAAGTCTAAGGCGTCTTTGTTCAAGGTGGGCCAGAAATATCCATATCGGAGTATCTTTTTTGCCAGAGTCTGCCCTCCGGTGTGGTCTCCACAACTTCCCTGGTGGATACTGGATAGAATTTTCTTGGCTTCTCTTCCAGCAATGCACCTCAATAAGGGGTTAGAGAAGCCGCGCCGATAGAGGATGCCTTCTTGTATTGTGTAGCGGGAAGCCTTCCTTAGAATTTTCTTAATTTCATTTCGCCCGTCGGGTAGGGTGCCGTTTTGTAAGTATTCTCGGATAGGGGTCATCCATGTTTCTTCTTCGGTTGCAGCTATCAGGTTTACTTGCTCGAAACTCGGGGTCAGCAGCCTTGAGACAGTTATCGTTCCGGAAGTGGTATCATCTCCCATGCTAGCTTGTTTTGCCAGCTCGTCGGCCTCTTGATTTTCTTCTCGAGGAATGTGTTTGATCGAGTAGTGATCCAATTGATTGAGCAGCTGCTTGGTCTTTTTCAGATATGCCGTGAGCCGCTCTCCTCGAGTCTGGAACTCCCCTAGTATTTGATTTACGACGAGTTGCGAATCACTGTGAAGACATAAGGAACTGACTCCGATCTCCAGGGCGAGCTCTAATCCGGCTATCACTGCTTCGTATTCTGCGTCATTGTTGGTGGCAGCGAACTCCAGTCTTAAGGCGTAGTGCAGCTTCTTTCCCCTGGGGGTGATTATCACAACACCTGCCCCCGAGCCTTGTTCGTTCGACGCTCCATCTACGAAGAGACTCCACTTGATATCTTCTGCTATTTTAGATTGGTCCTTACCTTCGCTAGTAGTGAATTCGACAATGAAATCAGCTATGGCTTGCCCCTTGATAGCGGTGCGAGGATGGTAAGTGATATCATATTGGCTTAGCTCGATGCACCACTTGAGCAGTCGCCCAGAGGTGTCGGGACGATGGAGTACTTGCCTCAATGGCTGGTCGGTTAGGACTCTGACGGGATGAGATTGGAAATAGTGTCGCAGCTTCCTTGATGTGATTAGTAAACAGTACGCCAGCTTCTCGAGTTTGGGATACCGGGTTTCTGCTCCCGTGAACCTTTTGCTTATGAAGTACACTGGCCGTTGTGTGCGGTTTTTTTCTCTTACCAAAGCGGCGCTTAGGGCATGGGATGACACAGCAAGATATAGGTATAGTTCTTCGCCTTCATTTGGCGTTGAGAGTACTGGTGGCCGTTGGAGGTGCTTGATTAGGTTAAGGAAAGCTGCTGAACATTCGTCGGTCCACTCGAATTTTCCTTTGTCCCTCTTCAGTGCTTCAAAGAAAGGGATGCATTTGTCGGTTGCTTTAGAGATGAATCGGCTTAGGGCGGCCACCTTCCCGTTTAGGCTTTGCATTTCTTTCCGAGTGGATGGTATTTTGATATCTTGCAAGGCTCGGACTTGTTCGGGGTTCGCTTCGATTCCTCTAGCATGAACGATGAATCCCAAGAACTTTCCTGATGACACTCCGAAGGAGCACTTTAGAGGGTTCAGCTTCATTCCATATTGGCGGAGTACTTGGAACATCTCGTCTAGGTGGCTTACATGATCGTTGGCTTTTCTTGATTTTACCAGCATGTCATCCACATAAACTTCCATAGTTCGTCCTATTAGTTCTGCAAACATCTTGTTGACGAGGCGCTGATAAGTAGCTCCGGCGTTTTTAAGTCCAAATGGCATTACCTTGTAGCAGTACAATCCTCGGTCAGTGATGAAGCTAGTGTGGTCTTGATCGGGGGCGTGCATAGGGATCTGGTTATATCCTGAATATGCGTCCATAAAGGATAAGAGTTCGTGTCCAGCAGTGCTGTCCACGAGTTGGTCGATTCGGGGGAGTGGGAAGCAGTCCTTCGGGCAGGCGTCATTTAAGTTGGAGAAATCGATGCATGTTCGCCACTTCCCATTAGCTTTCTTTACCAGTACCGGGTTGGCGATCCACTCCGGGTAGATGGCTTCACGTATGAAGTCATTGGCAAGTAAGTTCTTTACTTCTTTCTCGAGGGCTGCTGATCGTTCTGCCCCCATACTTCTCTTCTTTTGCTTTACCGGTACCTTGGTAGGATCGATGTTTAGTGCGTGGCATGCTATGTCCGGGGAGATTCCGGTCATATCAGCGTGCGTCCATGCAAATACATCCATGTTGTGGCGAAGAAAATCAATGAGTTGATTTTTTAATTCTCTTTTTAGCTGAGATCCAACTCTCAGCAGTTTACTTGGGTCGTGTTTGTCTACAGATACGAATTCCATAGCCTCTGCAGGCTCGGTGGTGGCCTCCTCCTCTCCGTCCCTGGGATCTAGTTCGTTGAAGGGATCACTTGTATATCGAAGAGGAGGGGCTTTCTTTAGTTGCTATGCTTCCAAGCTTTTCATGCAGAGTGTAGTCTCTGCATTCTTCCCCTTATTTTTCTTGCGGTTATTGCGAAGTTCGGTTACATAGCAGTCCCGAGCGGCGTCTTGATCTCCTTCTACTTCTCCCACTCCATTATCCGTTGGGAACTTCATCTTCAGGCACCATAGGGCAAGGACAATTTGGAAGTCGGACAAGGCTGGTCTTCCTAAAAAGGCATTGTAGGCCGAGTGGCTGTCTATTAGCACGAATGCTTGTTTCCGAACGGCGGAGCGGGGATGACTTCCCAATTCAACAAAGAGATCCAATTGTCCGAGGGGCATCTTTGCTTCTCCAGTGAAACCGTGTAGTGGTTTGTTACAGGGGGATACATCCTTCATGGACAGCTTCATTTTGTCGAAAGCATGCTTGAATAGGATATTTACTGAACTTCCAGTGTCTATTAAGATTCGGAAAACTTTGGCTGGACCGAATCAGGCAGAGATGACCATAGGATCCATATGAGGGTATTGCCTTCCTTCTAGGCCGCGCCCGCTGAATGTGATATCATTACTTTCCTTCCGCTTAGGGTGGCGTTCTTCCATAACAGAATTGACGCAGTCTCCCTCGCTTCTGAGTGAGTTTCCATATCTTTCCATTTCTGCCCAGCTTTTGTCAACGATATGTGGCCCTCCTGATATTGTATGGACCACTATCTTCTCTTGGCTGGAACCGCTGGTGTTGCGATTTCCTCCGCCTGTCTCTGGGTGGAGCTGCCATGGGCTTTCCTTGGCTGGAGCTGGGGTCCTGTCCTGTCCCTTCACATAGCGTTCTAATTTCTTTCTCCTGATGTGTTCTTCAATTAGGTCTCGGAGATGGCGGCATTCATTGGTATCGTGCTCATGAGATTCGTGGAAACGGCAGAATTTTCCGGACTAGATTGCGCGATCTGACTCTTTCTTGTAACGGGGGGCGCTTGTATGTGAGTTCGTCCTGGGTGGCCAGGAAGATGTTCTCGACTGTTTCATTCAAGGGAGTGTAAGCGTCAAATCTCGGTCCTGGTCGGTACAAGCGCTTTTCTCCCTTCTTGCCCCCTGCATTGTCTCTGGAGTCGTTTCTCCGAATGTCTTTCGTTGCGGCGGGGGCGTTTCCATGGGTCGTCTTAGCCTGTGGTCCTGTCTGCCTTTCAGTGGCAGCCTCTTCGAGTCTCATGTACTTCCCAGCTTCATGAAAGAAATCGGGAAAGGTAGCTGGTTTTTCTTTAGTTAGCCTTCTAGCAAACTTGGTATTTGGGTGCACACCACTACAGAGGGCCATTAGGGTGAGTTTCTCATCGGCATCTTGGACTGCGGCCGCTGCGACGTTGAACCGGGTTAGATATTATTGCAGTGTCTCTCCGGATTTCTGTTTGACATTGGATAGAGAATAAGCATCCTTGGGTTGTTCCACATGAATGTGGAACTGGCTAATGAACTTTTCCTTCAACATTTCCCATGAACTGATGGATCCTTGGGGTAGATGGCAGAACCAGGAGGTAGCTAGATCTGCTAAAAATAGTGGAAAGCATTTGCATAATACTCCTTCTGTTGCTCCGCTCATGAGCATATGCTGTGTGTATCTCTGCAAGTGTACAACAGGGTCGGAAGTTCCCTTGTACGGTTCCATCGTCGGCATTTTCCACTCTCGAGGGGTGATGGCGGTTTCGATGTCGCACGTGAAAGGGCTGGTTACCCTAGCGCCTATCCCTCGCTCCCTTTGCTCCCGTCGGACGCATTCCCTGAATAATCGTGCCATTCTTTCATCAGAATTTGGAGCGGACAAGAATGAACTTGGTTCTTCCCTGCGGGATCGATCTCGTCCGGATGACCTGTAGGGATGGTATAGCCTATCACTTCTGACCTTATCCAGTGGTTGTCTTTGGCTACTCGGATGCATGCTAGGACCAGCTACAGTTGCCCCCTGCCTTGATCTTCCCCTGCGGGGTTCTGTTTCGAGCATTTCCATGGGGTCAACTTCGGGCTGGGTTCTAGCACGGCTCCGTTCAGCGGGGTTTCGATGATTAGGTGGCATGACTGGCTCAGCTACATCCGGCCCTCGCCTGGTGCCTCCCCCATTGGGTTCGGTTCCAAGCGCTTCCTCGAGTCGGAGTTCGGGCTGAGTCCGGACGCGGCCCCTATCATTGTTGTTCCTGTTGATAGCTTCTTCGAGGAGGGAAGACCTTTGCTGTCTTTGAGACCCTCCAGATTGAGACTCTCCCCATGATTCAGTGTTGCGGTTGGATTCTTCGGCATCCCTCAAGTGTGACATGAGTTGGTTCACCAAAGCTTCTTGTTGGGATGCGAAGCGGTTAGTTACTTCAGTCACAACTCTGTCTAGATCTGCCCTAGTGATTGCTGTCGGTTGTTCCGCGGTAGGGGCTGTTGGATTTGCCTGATCTGCTGTCGTAGTGGAATGGTTCTCTTGATCTGGATCCACTGGATCTGGAGCGCTGTTGGTTGCAACGTTCTTTCCCTTGTTGGTGTCTTTTCTCGGCCTGAAAGTCATGTTTCCTAGGCAATGAAGGGTGCTATTGGGAAAGAAGGTTGAATGAGGGAAGCTGAAGCTTCGAGTTCCAAACTCTCAGTGAAAGCACCAAAAATGTTTGCACAAAAAATGGACAAACACCTCCAATCCATATTATTTAGTTGATTATATGTTATTTTTCAAGGTTTTAGGTTACTTATGCAAATACGTAAGAAGCAAGGACTAAAATGTAAAAGACACGCAGATTTATAGTGGTTCGGCCAGAACGTGCCTACGTCCACTTTATATGTTATTCTCTCCTTTCTTTCAGATTACAAGTACAAAGCTTTAAGTACAAGTATAAGAAAGTTGTTTGAAAGTTCCTTCCTTGCTTGAGCTCTCAAACTTGTCTGCCATTGTTGTACCCCTGCCCCTCTATTTATAGAGTGAGGCTGGGGGCAGAAGTCCTGCGAGTATATAGCTGCTGGTGGGCCCAGGCTGAAGCAATCTGGCCTGGCAGCGCTCTGGTTCGGCGAAGCTTAGTTCGGTCGTGGTTGGAGATGGTTGGACCGGAGGAGATGGTTGGACCGGTATGGTTGGTTCGGCTATGCAAGGAGGGAGGTATCTGGATCGGCATGATCTGGTTCGGCATTGATGTGGTTGGGCTGGTTCGGCATGGAGGTGGAGAGGTCCTGTTCGGCATTGGCTTCTGGACCGGTGGTGATGGAAGCGCGTTCATTCGGTAATGGGAGGAGTGTTCATTCGGTGGTGTAGGGAAGTGGAGTTGGACCGGTGAGGAGGTCCGGTGGAGCATGGTTCGGTGATGGAGTGGGGAGGCTTTGGCTCGACTAGGCATAGATACCGGATGGATATGGATACAGTATGTAGATGGTGATTCTGGATGAAATTGATGCTCCTTGGCCTCGTGATCTCGTGGGTGAGAATTCGCCCAACAGGTGGCTTGTTTGTGTGTTAAAGATAGTGATTTCTTACATTTTCCCTAAGTATGCATGTAGATCTATCATCTATGAAGTTTTGACACATATTTTACTACATGTTAACTTATGCAAGTTTATTTATCAAGTTGTAGAGACAATTGCCATTTCCTTGTATGATTGCTTATTAAACCTTGTTTGAATATTTGATTGCTTGGATTAATGATTGTCTTGATTGATTGTTTAGAGTTAGTTGATTTATGGTTGGATCTAGACAAGTATGGTCGAAAATGGTTCGAAAGCTAAGGGAGAGGCTAAGGGATGAGAAAAGCTGCTTGTGGCATATGTGGCGGATGATGAAGCTCATATGGACGGATATGATGACGATGTTGTGATGGAGCTTTGCTATGTTAAGATGAGGCGAAGCATGATGTGATGTAGCCTTGGCATAATCCAGACGGGATTATTCCAAGCATGTTGATAACTCGAGGGATGGTTCGAGTTGGTTGATAATGGATTGCTCAAGAAGTAGCTTGGGCTAGTATGAGAATAGTCGTCGAGGAGGATGACTAGGAGGCTTGGATTTCATTGTTGTTGAAGGTTCTAGTAAATTCAAAACAAGAGTACATGGGATGCCCAAACGACTACAAGTAGGTGGTCGGGACACCCAAAATACTACAGGTAGGTGGTCGAGTACTCTGGGCAGAGTAGGTAAGTCTTAGGCACGGGTCACGATGACGTGCGGAGTTTATCTAAAACCGGGGTTACCATTAGCCCTTGACGTACGGCTGAAAGAAGGTGCCGGTCATTCAATTAACGGTGATATCGAGGCAATGATAACAGTGATAGCCAGAGTCATGGATGTTTGGTTGTATCATCATTCGGACTCAAGAGCGATGTTTTCAGAGTGCTTATCTGATCTTGGTTTAGGCCTTGGGGGTTTGTACTTGCAAAACATCGACCTTGACTCGAGTGATAATTACTTTACTTTAAATGTCTGCTTTGTTATGTTTGTTTCTGCTTAGTGGGTCTGGAGGCTATCACTGTAGAATGAGGTGGAGTGGGATGGTTGAGTTCCTATTCCTTTATCCTTTATGCTCTTTTGGTATGTTTGATAGTTAATTTACTGCTCACTAAGACTGTTGTCTGACTCAAGGTTTTATGTTCAACTCTTATTACCTTTGGCTGTTCATCTATGTTGGGATGGGCAGACTAGGTAGCAGGTGACAGGTGCTGTTCTTGGCTACCAACGCTGTTGATGACGAAGACGAGCTGAAGGCTTTTGTATATTGTTTTCTTACTATATGTACTGGATGTTCCGCTGTTTGTTTGATACTCTGAGTGTTATGTAGTGAGGCTTGATGTATTGACTATTCAGATGATTGTATAAAACTATTATGAGTTTATATGATGAGACTTCTGTTCTATAGAGCTTCACTATGTATACTTTCTATTGTAATTTATCCATGCGCTGTGAGTAATACGATAGAGTTTCTGTTTTATCTTACCCTGACTATCGTCCATGGTTGCCTGGCACACTTTTCAGCGCACCATTCTCTTGTTTTTAGTGCGGGAGTCATGGACGGTCATCACAGCCAACAAGAGTGTTTTCCAACTAAATATCCTCAATAAGATCCATATTTTTATAATTTTCAGGGTGAGTTAAATTTATTGAGTGATTCATATTTTTCTCATGTTGTATTCTCCTTCGAAGTGAAGAAATAATAAATGGTTGTTGGGTCTCCTACACATAGAATACTTATCTCTGAACCACGTTAAGTCTTTTTTTTTCTATTGTTCATTCTTGTGTGATTTCATACTTGTTTTTAAGTTGCATTGATATTCAAATAGACAATACCAGATTCTGCTTAAACCGCTTCCGCGTTCAATTTTTCCCCAAAAAACTTACTCTAAATAAGCTTTTTTTTAAAGTATATTTGTTCTTTCGTACATAAATTGACGTTACAGTTTGGGTTTTTTAGAAATTTGTTAAAATGACTTTGGAACTTGTTGAATTCGATTGAAATCGTCTATATTTTTTTTATTAATCAAATGGAATTAGTGTGAAATTAGATATAAATATGTGGTTATCTTCAACCTTTTACTTTTTGATTAAAGAATGGAGCGGGTTAGCAGGGAAAGGAGGAGGAAAGGAAGAACATCTAGACAACTATATTAATGTTGAAGGGTACTTTTGAAATTAATCATTTTTAGCTTTAACTGGGACGGGAAGAAAAAATTGGGATGTTAATAGAATTAGCCTTCAGCTTATTACATAAATATATCTAGGTTCAGATCAATGCATGTAACTTATTACATGTGTGCAATTGTTGAATTTGTTTATGCCCACTTCATAAATTATCATGTACAGTTTATAATTTACACTTGAGCACTAAATAAATACTAAAGTATATCCTACCGGTAGTGTAATAAGTGCCAAAAGAGATCTACATATATCATTCAGAATGGAAGGCTCTTTTATCAATATGTATGTTTTAATGTATGTATAGAGACACATAGCTTAACTAAATATACGGAGTTAAAAGATAGAGGAGTAATAACTTCAATTTTATATCCATTGCTATACTATATACTATTCAAATGTCAAAGCGTTGAATTGAACATTAACAGCAAATTGTTTTGGTAATTACTTCAGCATATTACGCGTTATAGCCAAGGTTTAAAATTCGTTTTCCGTTTGCGTTCCGACCATTGATAATTTTAAAATTTCCGGTTCCGTTTCGAAAGTTCCGCTTTAATTTCAGTTTTCTAGTTCCGGTACTTTTTTGTTTTAATTTGCTATATATGCTAATAAATATCAAATATTGTCATAAATTTCTAGTACATTTTTTACATTACATATGCAATACACACTTTAATTAAAAATGCGGTGTGTAAGATTCTGTGTTGTTCATTTGAGATTTTAAAACTTTGATTAATTTTGAATTTTTTATTATGATTCGATGTAAATTAACAAAAGTATAACAACTTTTTTTATGAAACTATATAATTTCTTCTCCATTTATTTATTGTCTTCATTTGTTTTCTTTTTTTAATTATTATATATTTGTTGTATTTTTTTAATTTTTTATAATTTTTTCAATATTTGAAAATCAAATCCAGAATTTAGACCGGAATCGAAAATTTGACCGGATTCCGTTCCGGTTATGAAGGGAACCGGAACGGAATCACCGGAATAACCGGAATTCCGCCAGATTTCGAACCATGGTTATAGCATCGACAGATATTCCTTTCGAAAGTGTATAAGTGAATTAGTTCAAGTATCTTTCACTTGGGACTCACCAGCCTCCTTTATACAATTTGGGGTAAACATATAGAATAGTCCATCTTATATCATCATGACGCTTCTTTTTTATTTGTCAGGATGGGGTCAAAATCTATGGGAACAAATATTCAAAAAATGCAAACAAAAATCCTGCAGCAATTTAAATTGTGCCTGGATATTGCACCTCTCCCAAAGTTAACTAAAGAAGCTTCCTCAATATTCTCTGCCTACATTTCTCAAAAACCAATAAAGCTATTAACAGCTTTGCTACCACCTTCATTTCTCTTTTTCCTCATGACCCAAAAAGTGAGCAAAACAAATTAAAAGACTCTTAAACTAACAACAATGTACATTATACTACTGAAACATAAGCACACTATTTATATAGTTTGAGGAATACTCTACTTAGTTAAAGTGAAAAGGAGGAAAAGGAAATGAAGTGAGATACTCCCTGTCTCCTCTTTTTTTTTTCTCATTTGCCTTGTTCAAAAGGAAGGGTTTCCAATGAGAGCTACTATATACACCATTTTTATTATTTATTTGTTTTTATTTTCAGTTATTAAAGGAGAAAAAACTGAACTTTTCTTTTAATAAATCGAAGAACAGTGCATCCTGATAAATAAAATGGGTTGTGCTGTATCGCGATTTAAATTTGTACTAAATGCTTTATTTATTTTTCTATTGATATAGTTTTCTTTTTTACATATGCATATATAACCATGTTATATAGGGTGGTGCATAAAAAAGTGTTGTCTATTTGCATGGTAATGTAAACAATTCCAAAGTTTATTGCTTGCAATGATGAAAGTAACTACTATGTCAGTAACTAACTAAAAAAGCAAGGCTGTAAAGTGTTGCTTCATTAGTTGTTAAAAGAACAAATTATGAGAGATTAAATATGTAGAACATCAGATTGTTATGAATAGACATTGAAATCTTGACCAAGAATATACACTGCATCTATCAAAACAAAGAAGCCTTGAACATTGTGAAGAACCTAGTTAATAGATTGCATAGTTATATGTTCATCTTCTGTATATTCTTTTTATGACATAGATTTCCAAATGATTGAATACTAGAGGATATAGGTAAATCAACATAAAAAATGACAAGCAATCATAGCAAAAAAACTAATTTGTGTGCTGCGCTATGAATTAGTTATTGGTGTAAAAGGTAGTTTTGTACATATCATACAGACATGCATAAATGATCACCAAAAAAGTGTTCAATGTAGGCAATGTTCTCGTATTTATTCAAATTATTTCAAGAGCAAAGATTTATAAGGAATAAATGCTATAAACTTATATACGAAATACAAGAAAAATCAACTAAGATTAATGGTGCTGCACTTTTGGTTACACAGCCATAATTAACAAATTCCATGACAGTAGAAATTGTCAATTAGTTCATTTTAATTATCCAAAAAAAAATTAAAAAAAAAATGCTGATAATGATGAAAGTTATATAGTGTCATGTCAAGCTAACTTTACTTTTAAATAACAATACATCACAAAGTACAAATTCTAGTGGCATATATATAATATATTTTGTTTGCACACAAGAATTAAAAAACCCTAGGGCATGCAAACACTTTGCCACAAAAATTATTACACCCTTAATAATAACATAACAATAACATAAACTGGTAGAACATAAGTTTTCATAAGAAATACATATGGAAAAAAAACCACTAATTAAGATTTGGGTTTAATAATTAGTCGTACACTATTAATCTATATCACCCCATTATATATAATTACTTATTTAGTTTAGGCAAGACTCGATATATATCCATACACGATTAAGCAACAAATATGCTTACCCATAGGATAAATTTCTCGCTTGATTCAAAACACCACTTCTTATCATTGGATTCAGCCTTTCCATCGCTGGAGCTCTTCTTGGAGATGGTCTTTCAAGCTTCGAAGATTCATCGAACTTTTTCTCATTATCTCCCAAAAAATTAGGTTTGGGCTCATAAACGCCGGTTATTGACTCCATATCTATACCGCTATCAATTACATGAGATGTTGCAAGTTGAAGTTGATCACTTTTTGATGTGTCTTGATCCTGAGATCCCAAATCTTGAAGTCGAAGATCATCGGGCCAAATCATAGGGCTTTTACCATTAGAATTGGTGTATGGGTTAGGCCTCTTCTTACCTAAACTTAGTGTTTCATTATTATTTGGAAAGAAACCATCAAGTTGATCTCCTCCATAGATATGAAGATCTTGAAGAGAAGGGTAGTTTAACGGAGATCCCATATCTATACCTCCTTGTTGGTTTCCCATATTGTTTTCGCTTGCAAGAGTTTGGCATGCTTTTTCAAGTATCGATTGCATGTACTTTCCTTGAGCTTCAATTCTCATTTGTATGTGTTTTTGCACCTAAAATTTCAGAAAATGATGATGATTCAAGATGATGTTTATGGGCCTATCCAGGTTTACATTGGCCTTATGGGAATGAGGGTAATATTGTAAGATGATAGTAAATTTACCTCTAGTTGTTCATGTAATCTCCTTTGGACTTCCATTTGCATCCTCAAAGCTTCTGATAGATGGACATTCCTACTGCAATGTATAAAGCAAGCAAAATAATTTTTTATCCAAGTATAATAATTTGTTCAGGGGGAAATTGTTCTATAAAACAAAATGGTTATAATAACTTACTCATGATTCATGTTATGACCCATCATTCCTGAAGAAGAAACAACATTTCTACGAATATCAAGTCCGGACCCTATGAAAAAAATCGAACTCATACTTAAGATTATGAACTTAAAAATATATGATAAGTTTTAACATAAATACATGCATGTAAATTAGCAGACAAACCCTCACCATCCTTGGCTGAATGATCATTGAAATCTTTATGCGGCTGTTTTCCAAGCCTGAATTTCTACATATTTATAGTGAAAAATATAAGATATAAGAAATAAAGTTCAATGCAATAAGTTCTGTGCATATGGACATACTTGAAGGTGGCTCTTAAGGTGGTAGAGTGTAAGACCTTTTACACCCATAACTCTCATGATTGTTTTTGGTGTTGCCTCTACAAAAATAAATCAGAAGTGTATATTGTTAGATGAATTCATAATCTGATTTTACAGTGAGTTACTAACTATGTGAATTAAAGCATGAACACAAATTAAGTCAGATATATGCCAAACAAGCCAGGTATTGATGAAAATAATCGATATAATATTGTAACCGAAACTCAATTCTGAAAAACAATATTAAAAAAAACAATGAAGCAGCTGAAAAAAAACAACATGAATACCAGCTAGCAAAATCTGGAGGATCAATAAGAGAGATAACATATAGAAGAAAAAAAAAATAGGGTTAATTAAGGCTTAGGAAGACTTAAACAATTACTACAATTGAACAACCATAACAACCCAAACTAAAACTAAAAGTAGAACCAAAGAAGAAGAAAACTAATTCATTGGGCTTAGAGAATTAAATGATGAAAAGAGCTATGATAACTAAAAGTGGTTGTAAATCAAAAAAGAAGATAAATAAACAAAAACACATACTATCAGGGCCACCAAGCTGAGTAACAGCATCAACAAATCTATCATGAAGCTCGACAGTCCAACGTAATCTTGGTTTAGGATCAGTTGTAAGAACAAGTCCAGAATCGCCTTGAACACATGGCATATGCTGCTGCTGCTGCTGCTGCCTATTTTGATCATATACCACTACAGAATTCATACTACCGCCTTTCTTATTTGAAGGGAACATTCTTCTTCTTTTTTCCCTCCTCTCTCTCGCTCTTTCTTTCTCTCACTTGCTATGGAATTAATTGGAAGATATTCAAGAACAAAGAACTAGCATAAATAGAGAATATGATGCTCTTCCTTTTTCCTTTTTTATTTTATTTTATTTTTCCCTATATATATAAAGTTTGCATGAGACATATGTAGTTTACTCTTTTTCATTTTCCTCTCTCAGATACATGGGATTCTAACCCTTCAATAAAAGCAAACATGACTTGTTAAAAGATTTGTGTGGACTTATAATGTTTCAGTAGTATATTTGTATTCCCTAAAGACATGTAAGGTTTGAATTTTAACAGTGGCAATAAAACTTTATATTTACGATTGTGGAAAAGAGTTATTCACATAATTTTTTACATCATATCGATTCATTCTCTAATAAGAACACATTCTATAAAATATGTTGAAATAAAATAAATAACGTGCTTCTGCTTGTCTAGCTTATCTAGGTATAACATTGAGAGGTCACTGAAAGACATAAGGGTCGAATAATGATATTGAATAATTTTTTGTTTACTTGGGTATTCTAAAGAACATCACTATAATATTTCCTTCTTTTTTAATCATTTCCCCTAGAAGTAAAAACTTAAAAGTGTGAGGAAAACTTTGTTTCTCCTTATTTTATTGCGTAGCAGCTAAAGAGATTCTTCTTCACTCGTGTATCATCTACACTCTTGTACCTTAACTTGATTTTCTTTTTTGAATAAATCCATTCAACCTCGTTCCACCTTGTGAAACACACACACACATTATATATATATATATATATATATATATATATATATATATATATATATATATATATATATATATTCCGCAAACAGCCTCTTCGCAATGCGAGAGAAAGACTACGTACATTATCGACCTTCTAGAGTCCGCTTTCTTGCGGGAGCCTCGTGCACCAGTAAAAGTTAGAAAAATAAAGAAATATTAACTCGGACCTCGATTATCTGATTCAAGCACAATTTATTGCTGATCATAACAACTGGTGTTCGCGATTGCCAAACAGCTCTAAAGAGTGGAAAAATATTAATGTTCAGACGATAATACAAAATGGATATGGTACATAGTGCATACAACATATGAAGTTCAATTGACATTAGATTTTAGTTTAATTTTTCAGGTAAATGCAATGTGATGGCCGATTTTTCAAATATATTATATATGGGTTATTTTTCGAGGAAGTAATATTCAGTGCAAAATGCTGCGCAAATATTAAATGTAGAGCTCAAATTTATTTAATTTTCTTTTGTTTAAACTGAGTATCATGAATGAGGTACTTGAGTACTAGATGGTACATACCTCTAGAAACATTAACCAGATTTAACTGAGGTGGTTTAAAACTGTCTGAGATTCAATTAGAATCATACACTAGCTTGCCCCATCAACTTAAAGTAGACCCAGTTACTACGGAAATTACTTTGGGATCCGACTGAGCTTATTATACTCAAATTCTTTGGAAATTAATTTGGCAATCATATATTACTATGTACACATGAGCCTACCACATTCACATTTGAATATATTCCAACTGCATACACTCACTTTAACTTGCTCTCTTATTATATCATATGTTATGTGTGATAGTGTGCCATTAATTTATATGTCCATATACATAAAACAATTCACTGATATGATTATTATGGATGGCATGATTAATTACCTGACAAACCATTGCTTTATGTGTGTATCTAAATCTTTGATGATATTACAAAGTCTCAACGAAATCATATATCCATTAATTTATTTTTATTTATTCATTAATCTAACTTAATTGTACCTAACTCCAGTTAGAAAACTCCAGACAAACTTGGTGGTTTGAACTTTGAACTTTGATAATTTGAATTTAAATTAGCCAACATGTTACTGTCAGCTGCTTTCTGGCAATATCTGTTCAGATTAAGTACTTAAACATGAAAAGATTTGCACTGAGATCATTTACAACATAAGTTTTCTAAACTTCATCCTTGACTATGCATAATTTGTTTTTCCTTTACTTCTCTCATATTTTTTATTTCTTACTTTTCTTAATCTCCCACCACCCCCAACGCCCCCCCCCCCCCCCCTTCTCTTTTTATTTATTTATTTATTTTTCCAAGCATCTATTGCACCTCACATTTTTTCTACTCTATAAAACAAAGTTATTTATAGTTGTTGGAAACTTGGAATTCTAGTTTTGCACATTCTCATTATCATATGAATGATTTGCTACTCCAGCTATATGTAAATGTTTCACATAATTTATGACTTATTCTACACACACACACACACACATTCATTGCATGTGTGTGCATTATGTATAGTGCAATCACTACATTGGGAAAAATATATCTACACGGGACCTCCAAAATGTTGTTGGATGCTCATGTAAACACAATTATGTAAAGTCCCTTGGAATGTTGCAATTTACAAGGGATCTTTTTCTTTCCTCTAATAAAGAGCTTGTTATAGCTCAAACAATGTACTTCACTTTAGTTAGTAGTAAAAAGATTGTCTCCCCTATGCTTGCGTCACTCATAAAACACCCCCTTCAGTCAAATTTAAACAAAATCATAAAAGATGGGTAAGTACTCTTATAATACCTGGTTAAGTTGTGCATGCTATGCTAAAAACAAAGTATGTGCTTTGTGTATCAGTCATTCCATAGTTTCGTGAAAACGGTGAAAGATGGAAAATTATATATACACTACTGGTCCAAAACCGAAATACCAATAACCATGAATGATAGCAATATGATATTAGTTGTGCAACAAAGAATTTGTATTCAAATTCTCTTTACCTTATATAAGCTATGAAGGTCAAAAAAAGGGTAATACATGTTATGGTAGAAACAATAGTAAGGTGCTTTATGAATTGCTTTGAATTCCTTTTTATTTGTTTTTTTCCTTTTAAACACTCAGGCAAACCGGATCTTATTAGGGCTACAAGCTATAAACATCATGGGAAGTAGCACTGCCTCCATAATACATATTTCAGGTTAATCAAATTGATCTGGAACCTATAATTCAGAAAATTTGATACATTTTAGTGATTGGCATTCAATACCCAATAAAATTTCCCCATCTAAGTTAATCAAAAGGTTTATTATAGTCATATTAGTTGCTTTAAAACATTGTTAAAATGCAAGTGATGGTGAATTTTAGTCTTGGTTGGGTGGTGAGTAATAATTTGGCTTGGCATATATAACAATGTGTGGACCTTAAACAGTTAATATTGACAAAAATGGGTCCACGTAGAAAAGAAAAGTAGAGAAGATGGGCATGGAGAACAATTTAAAGCTCTCTATCCCTCATATATGAGATATAAAGTGTACCATTTTACCTTGTTCCACAAGGGAATTAGATGCTTCCTTCTTTGACAAATAATCGTGGATTCTTCTTGCAACTTTTATAGTTACCAAAAACATGCATTGATAAGTTGCTGTGTTGATTAGAATTTTGTTTATTCTTTTCTATAAAACGGCACACAATTGATTTATGAATCATAGGTTGACTCAGTGATGTCTATCTATTAATAAAATTCATGTAAATTATGAAAGTTTGCGTCGTTACACATTCTCTATACAAGAGGCGTCACTAAGAACTGTTTTAGATTTTGAAGTTTTTATAAAAGAATATTTTTTGTACTGAGTTCAATGGATATGATTTATTATTTACCATAGTAAAAAATTAACCGCTCCCATAATCTGGCCACAGCTAATTTATCCCTGGAATATTATCAGAGTAATTTAGTTTTATCTACTGGTAACAAAGAGAAGATGAAACTGCGGAGATGAAGTAGATTTCATCTCTCCATCTTAAGATAGTAATGGGTAACAAAGTTGGTGTTTAACTTTTAGCTCCATAAGCTTCACAATCATATCTTAGCTTAGATTTTAAGCACACATTTAAAGAAAGATGCCTTCTTTAGAATGAAATATATTCTTTGGATAAAATAATAGATTTTTTTATTTTTTTATTTCACGGTGGCGGGCTTCATGGCTTCACGACAGCTTCTTTCTTTACATGGATCTGTCAATTATTGGTATCTATCCAAACTCATCTTAACTAGTAATTGATACCCAGGCAAAAGAACATTGAATACTGTTTAATTCTCATTTATGTGGCAATAAGATGTCGCTCAAAACGAAAATCATGGGCAAGAAGTTACCGGAGGTACATATCTGGCAATCCATATTTATACACCACATCTACAAACATAACTTGCGATGTGGGGCTATTTCATTTTTAACGATTGTTCCATATTTAATACATGGGAAACAAACCCAACACAATTGTTATGCATGTGGTTTAGGAATCTAGTTGTAAGACTCTGGAATGCGAGTCTATCAGCCTTCGATTTATAATGTTACACAGAATTTGTGGTTATTTATGAAACAAAACAACTAGATAATAAGGGGTATTCTTATTCTTTTTAGGTCAAAGCCCATTCGGTCTCATGTTTAATTGTAATGTTGGCCTGCAAGCAAATGGACTAGGAATACTATGATTAGGGACGTGAAATATCTTGTGAGGGCTGCAGCAATAATTTTGTTTGCATGAGAAACAAAGATTGTTATTAGCTTCAGTGATTTATTTAATTTGGACCCTACAAAGTTAAAATTTAGGGTTCTTTGGTCTAGGAGCATATCCAATAAGCATCAATTCAACAAGAAAAGATTTCAGCAATCGGAATGGATCAGCTCTCAACAGTTCATATTATATTCAGGGTAATATTGAAGGATTAATTAAGAATTTTGAATTAGTCTCGAACACGTATTTATATCTCTAATATCAGTTCACTACTAGAAAAGGCTGAAATACCGACAACCACTGACGATGGCTTCTGATGGCGGATTTCTGACGGCTTTTGACGAACCGTCGACGGCCATCAGAAATTCACGATATACAGGTCTCAGTCGAGACTTTTCATCCCCATTTCAGGAAAAGAAAAAAATGAGTTTAAACCTCTAAAACCCATTTTCAAGCTTTCAAACCTCAAAATCTAGCTTCTGGATCTTGCACAGCTCCTTAATCACTCTTCGTTGCTTCCAATCTCAGGTACAATCTCCATTTTTTTTTGAAAAATCTAATTTTTACCCTAAATATAGATTTGCCTAAGTTGATAAACTAGAACTAATTAGTGATTCTAATTGTTTTTAATAGTCTAATGATGGTTTATATAGTATCCCATGGAATACATATTTCATTTGTTAGCTTGAAATTGTGAAGAGTAGGTATAATTTGTGAATATGTGTATGTGTAAACCATTATATATGTGTTATTTCTAGCGTTGTCTTGTGTTAATTGGAATATTTTCCCTCTGTACTCAAACAAAAGTCATGTAACTTGAAAACAAGTTACTTAACGGAAAAAAAAAATGATATATTCAACTTCAGTCGGAGTTAGAATCATCCATGTCCATTGCTTCTAAACGTCTTGACTTGTATAAAAATGAATGCATGAGTCTCAATAGGAAATTGATTGCATTGGAAAATGACAATGACCTCCTCAGGGAAAGGAGCTAAAATGTCAAGAAACCGTAAAGAACGCGGAATATTGAAGCAAACTTATTCGATAAAATACTTGAAATAATGTTTTAAATTAATAATTTTGAAATATATAAAATTAGTAAATTTTCAACTGTTTACAAACCATAATATATTATATAATAAATAAGAATACAAACTATAAAACTTTCAATTTTTGTATAAACTACTTTATTATTACGTCCCTTAGAGAATTTTTGGTCCCTCCGATAAGTGTTGTATATGATTGTTATATAGATATTCGTTTTTGTCATAAAACGGACATTTATATTCATCTGGTACAATACTTGTTTAATTTGTCCATGTATTAGACAAGTTATAAACACAATAAATAAAGGGAAAGCACTGTCGAAATTTTGTTGAATCGTTTAAAATGCAATAGTTTACTAAATGTAAGTGTTTAGTGTGTTTGTAATGGGAAGTAGGATGACTGAACAGCAAAAAAGAAAACCATAAACCAACACTTCAATATTGTATTCTTAAGTTGGGTAAAATTAACGTGTATAAGATTATGTATCAATACATTGAAAAATAAAATGTCAATTCATAAAATGCCCAATATTTATTTTTGAATTTATGACATATTTTTTTAAATAGGAAAAATGATTTATTATTTTATTGGGTAAATCTTTGGGATTGTTGTAAAAGCGGTACTCAGTTATCAGTAACCGTAGATACATTGCGATGAAGTCAAAATACAACATCACTGAAGTCGAATATGTAGCAGTTATACAAGCCGCAAAACGACATATGACGTCCGATAATTTAATATGTGAAAATGACTATAAAGTTAAAAAAATTATATCGGCATTTAGTTTATCTTATCAAAAAATAGATACATGTTTAAATGGCTGCATGTTATTTTGAAAAGAGGACATCACTTTTAGAAAGTGTAGAAATATAACGAGGAAAGGTACAAACCAAGAATAAAAGAAGGGAATACAAACGTATGCATTGTTTGCCCATCACTTCTAGACTTCAATGATTATACGCATTTTCTGTAATTGCACCTCATATGAGATGACATGGTGTGAGAACGGAAGAAGAAGGTAGGTTGAAACATCCAGCCGATGGAAAAGCATGAAAGCATTTTGAAAAAACTAATCTCAATTTTGCAGCGGAGAGTCGTAATATTAAACTTGGGTTATATACGGATGGTTTTTCACTATTTTCTCAATTTGGTGCTAAATATTCATCCCGGCCCATTATCATCATGCCTTATAATTTACCTCTTTGGATGTGTATGAAAACTCAATATATGTTCCTTACTGTTGTCATTCTTGGCCTCGACGATCCGACACAAGAAATCGATGTTTATTTACAATAATTCATTGAGGAGCTAAAAACACTATGGAACGAAGGAGTAGAAACATATGACATTTCAAAGAAGAAAAATATTCGTATGTTTGCTTCTTTGTTGTGGACTATAAGTGATTTTTCTGCTTATGCAATCCTTTTAGGATGGAGTACATCCGGTCGTCTAGCTTGTCATTATTGCATGAAAGAAATGCAAGCATCTTTCTTACTAAATGGTAAAAAAAATTATGGTTTGACTGTCATCGATGTTTTCTCCATATCAATCATCCCTTCAGAGAAAATATATAAAAAAATTAGCTAATAGAGTAGAAACCAGACAACCACCAATGATATGGTCAAGCGAAGACATGTATGAACTTGCAAGGAACTATCCAAAGATACATGAAACTGGAGTACAAAAAGAAATTGCAGGTAAATTGACTATTTATAATTGGTGCAAACAAAGTATATTTTGGGAGTTGCCTTATTGGAAAGATCTTCTACTTCGTCATAATATTGATGTGATGCACAACAAGAAAAATGTATTTGATAATATTGATATGATGCACAACAAGAAAAATGTATTTGATAATATTGTTAACACAATTTTGAACATCAAGGGAAAGACTAAGGAAGTTTTGAAATCAAGACGCGATACACAAGAATTATGCGAACGCCTTGAGCTTCATATGAAACCAAACGATAATAAAAAACACAAAGCGGTTATAAGTTAGATAATAATCAAGTTAAAGTTGTGTTAAAACATAATTTATGTCATATGTGTAATTTATGTCATTCACGTCATTTATACCATTTATGTCATTTATTTAGCAATTTATGTTAAAAATGCGATATATTCTGCTTATCGTCGGAATATGAGACCCAATTTGACTTAGGTATATTTTACGCTTTATGTACTTTATGTCATTTATGTCATTATTATACAATATATTTCATTATTATGCTATTATTCTCTTATAAAATGATGTGTCTGTGACATGTAACATGTCATCCAGAAGGAGGAGCTCGTCTCATTCATCCGTAGGCGACAGCAGCGACCCATCGCAGCCGTCACAGCGTCCTGTTGTGTATCTGGTGTCTAAAGCGGAGGGGTAAGTATTAATTTTTATTTCAGCATCATAAATATTTTATGTACGGTATAATAATCTATATCATATTTAACACAGGGTGTTCGACCTACAACCTTCGGCTGTAGTTCTATCAGTTTGGAAAGATACATATAAGAGTAGGATGACGACTTGTTGACCCAAGTGGGATAATATCCCTTCCCACATCATGGAGTGTATATGACAGGATTTCATTCTATTTTCCATTCTTAATTTTTTTTGTCGTTTATTTATTGTTCACCTTATATTTTTTTAATTGTTTGTCACTTGTTTATCATGAAATGCAGGCCGCAGTCGACGTCCAAGCAGACGACATGCAGTTGGTACGACAATACTAGATGCAGAAGATGAGGAAGAATTATTGGAATTCTATGTCGGTTGTGAAGCATAAAGGGGGGAAGTCGAACTGGATGGAAACGAGTGTGTGGAAGGGGTGGCTGGTGCATTGGGATAGCGACGAACCGAAGGTAAGTGTACTAATCTTTTATTAATTATTTGATTGCTATGTAAATATCAAAAAATATTTGGTAAGTAAATAACGTATTGTTTATTTAAACGTACAGGCAGAGTCGTAGAGAAACTCTACAAATAGAAGTAAAAAGTCTGTCATTCATCGAGGAGGATCCAAGTCGTTCTAACAATATCGTCAGGATTTGGTAAATTTATTAACTGTGAATTGTAAGTTATTGTGTTGTATAATTTTGAATATACAATAATAGTACATGATAACCAATATCAGGAAACTGAGGTGTAGGGTCCCGTATCGTACGTGGATGTATGTACCCGTACTCATGTCGTCGAACATGTAAATCCAAAAGGGATTGTTTCATATACACGGCATGAAGATAAATCATGGAAGAGCCATGTAAACATATTTTAGTTTATATATTATTAGTAATTATATTAATTATTAAAGTATAATGAATTAAGATATCATGCTATTAATTTCAAATGTATTTTTATTTGTTCATGTAGGTACGGTTTATGGAACAAAGGTAGAAACTCCGGGAGGAAACTAGTCGAGAGCAGCTGACTACGGACGAGCAAGAAGTCATTTTTGAGTCAGTCATGAATCCACCTTCATAGAACAAGCCATACGGTTTTGAAAATCAAATGGTAATGAATAATATATTTAGATATAACAATTTAGTAATCTTTCAGTTTTAAAGAACTTCACATCGCTTTAGTTTCAATAATAAGTTTATAGATATAACAATTAACATATTATGTTGTAGCTTCGATAGTAAGACTATAATAATTGAACTTTTACTAAATTAAATATGTATTACATGTAGACAAAGGAGAGCCAGCCAAACCAGAGCTCAGATCGATCTAGCAAAGGTCAAGGAATTGAGAGCTAGGGTGGCGTAGTTGAAGGAGCAGAACCGTCGGCTAGAATGTAGCAGAATACCCTAAAAATGCTTTAGAAATTCCGACGGCTTTCGACGGCTGGCGACAGTGTACAGGTCGAAAATTTTTAACGGCTTCCGACGGTTAGAGGCCGTTTTTTTGCTACCTCTTGATTGGCCATGTGTTTTCGACGACCGTCTAGAGCCGTCGGGTTATCTGTTGGTAGCCGTCGGAAATTTTACAATGGGTGCTGTTGGAAGCCATCGGAAAAATTGTGCGTGAACGGAAGAACTTGCGATGTTTTTTTGCGATGGCTTCCGACGGCTGTCAGCCGTCGAAAATCGTACGTTTTCTTATAGTGGTTGCTTGTTAAATAAACACATACACTTTGCGTGCCTATTCAATTGACATTTGATATCAGAAGTCCTAGATGATATTTCAAGCTTATTAATTAAGCCTCCGTGTTACAATGGTTATAAAATGGTGCTTTCAACATATAAAGGCCATTTTTCTATCATTCATGTAAATAACTCACTTTCATTCTTCAAAATACATTACAATCTGCACTGCTTCCTTCACTAAACCATCATATATTATATTAATTTTGATACTTAATATGTCTTACACCATTCGAACTGTCACACAAACATTAAATTCAAATAATTTTGCATTTGAAGACTGATAAGGGTAAAGTGAAAGACCACTTAGCTTGGATTCATCCAATCCATGGCAAAGAAATGAAAATTTCGATTTATGTTACAAATATTGCCACTATGTGAAGATTCAATTAGGGAAAATAATCAAAGCGGCGATAAGATCTAGAATACGATTACAAATTCTTACAACAAAAAACATTCATTACAACAAAAGTACATTTTTACAACGTTTTTATCTACAAAAAAAGTACTGGAAAACAAATTTTAACAACGTTTTCTAAGGAAAAGTTGTTTTCTGCAACTTTTTTTCACGTAAGTTGTATGAACACTCTTTAACTATGTTTTTTTCCTAAAATGTTGTAACTATTGATTTATAACAACTTTTTTTTTCGTTATGTTACTTCTAATTTTTTAAGAACCGTCTTTTTTGGAAAAGTTGTACTAAATATATGTGATAACTAATAATTTTTAAAATAATTAATAATTAATAATTAAGAATTAAGAAGTAACATTTAATGATTAGTTTAAATAATTACTATTAAATAATTATAATTAATATTGATAACTGTTATTAATAACTAATAGATAATAATTAATATTTAATTATTAATATTAATTAATCAATAATTAATAATTACTATTAAATAATTTAGAAATAAAAATTAATAATCAATAATTAAAACTAATATTTAGTATTTTTTATTTAATAATTAATTTTCAGTTGTTATGATTGATAAGTAATCTTTAATAATTGGATATTAATATTTAATAATTATAATTGATAATTATATTTAATATGTAATATTTCAAAAAAAATTAAAACTTCAAAATTTTCTAAAATATATTAAAAAGATTCATAAAATTGGAAATTTTCATAAAATTCAAAGATATAAAAAATTAAAATATTAAATTAATTTTATAAAATACTCAAGACTTCAAAAAACTGAAAATGTTAAAAAAATTCCAAAAAAAATATAAACGTTATTTTGCAAATTATTACTTCCATGTGCATCTGGAGGTTTTCTTTTGTAACTATCTTCTTTGATATATATATGTTTTTCTTTATTGCCCTAACTAGCGAAAATTTCGGCTTAAATCCAAAAAAAAAAAAAATTCCTCCCATCAAAAAAATTTCATTAGGCCTAGGTTTAATCTTTTCATTTTTTAGCTTAGCCTCTATGTTTCTTGTTTATGCTCCTTTCGTAAGCTGATTCTAGTACATAATTATAACACTACTGGAACAACAGTCATTTTCGACCGCTGCCAGCCGTAGGAAAATCGGCCACTATGGCGTACGCGCTTTCTTTCGGTTGGCGACGGTATCGATGACTATTTGACGACGGCTACTCATGGCACTTTCCGATGGTTTTGTGAAGGTTTTCGATGCCTACGCGGCGTCCAAACATTCCTTAGATCCATCGCCAACCGTCGGAAATATGGGTAATTTTTTTTATTCCTACAGCCATTCGATTCTTGTACTACACATACATATCGAAACTCAATTTTACATATATCGAATATCCAAACTCAAGCAACACATAATCAACTTATATCCAATATCCAACTCAATCCCCACCAATTCAATACTTAAAACAAACAAAAAAGCAATACACTAAATAATCAACATCCAACATTCAATATATACAATCAACATCCAACATGTCAAAACAGTTCAACATATCATCCAACATAGTGTCAAAATGTATCAACCATATCCAAATACATCAATTTCAAAATGTCCAAACATAAACGCAAATTAACATACCCATCAAGACTCATCGCCAACTCCGGAACCACCCGATGAACGAAATGACCCATGCTGCTACACCTCAACCTAGCACCGGTTCAACTGCACCATCTCCGCAGCACAACGGTGGTCTTTCTCCTGCAGCTCCACGATCATAGCTCTAAGCTCCATGATCTCTTCTTTATCCTAAGCTTTTTGATATGCGTTCTGCGAGGACCTAGCCTGTAGACAACCAAGAGATATGTCAAAAATCAAAAACGTATTTTAGTGGCTAGTGTAAATTAAGAAGGACAAATAAGTTACGCATAATCATTTGTGAAAACATTAGTGATATAATTTTTCTATGACTTCCTTTTCTGATTATTTGTTTGAACTTATAAGTTGGTAAATTTTTTGAAATTACTGGTAGATTCCCGAAACCATAACGCCTATTTCGCTATGCGGGTTCCATGATGGACTTAAAAATTTCGCCTTCCTCATCAGTGGTCAACGAATCTCGTCCCGATCCCTCCAACATCCGTGCTCGTGCTTCTGCAAATTTTTCCTATAGTGGAAACTAAAATATAATTGAAATTCACACAAAATTATTTTAATTATTCTTTATACCTAATTAATTAAATTGATCAATAATAACTTCTGATTTAAAATATGCTTACATAGGATTCGCTAGCTTTATCGTCATTCCATGTGTACGATATTGAGCCATCTTCATTTTTTTGCTTGGTAGCATGAGTATGAGCAAATACGTCCATATAGGAGATGGGACTGTCACGCTCTCTTTCTTGAAATAATTAATACGTAGTATTTTTGTTTATACAAAATTACATGAGTTAATAACTGTTTACAATTTCAATTAAAAAATTTATGAAATCCTCACGATGATGTTAGAATGTTTTGGAGCCTCCCGATGTATAACTAGGTCTTGTTCCTATTTGCGGAGTTTCTCTTTGACTCCATCTGCAAATTTAAATTGAACATTATATATTTTAGCTTTAAATTATGTATTATATATGGGAACAAATTAAAATGACATATGATAAACTTACCTTAAATTCATCACTATTCCACCAAGCAACCGACGCATCACATACGCTAGCGCCCATCCATTTAGGCTTCTTCCTTGTTTCTAATGTCAGACATTGTGTCCAGGTAATTCTTAGACATCTTGGAAGTCCAGTAGCGCTGGAAAAGATCAAGGTCTTCTTCCACTAAGTCTACCTCCCCTATAAATTGAAATAATATAAGTTATACATTTATAATTAGTAAGAAAATTGTAAAAGTGGTAATATATAATGATATATAAATATAATGATATATAAATTCACACTTACAAGGAAGTCCTGCCAGATACTCACCCTAACGGGGTCTGAGATCTTACCCACCTAGGCCAACAATTAGTCATCCTGCTCATGTACGCCTGCTTGGAAATACTAACAACAATCTTTGGTAACTCCAGCTCAAATCCTCTGTGTTAAATATGATACAGATCTTTAATAAATAATGACTAATATATCAAATAGAAAAAAATTATAATGTTGAAGTAAATTTAATACTTACGACCCATCCGCTTTTGGTTGCAGCTTTACGACGGTAAGTGGTCCCTGCTTTGATGGACCGCTGCCATTACCTCCCGCATTCCTCCCAATTTGAGTAGAAGAGGGGGAACCCGAATGGGGAGAACCGTAATGTCAAAAAAAAAGTCATAATACCTTTCACAGATATATCATTTTATTATGGCAGAACATACATCTATTTATGAGAAAACATTACATTTTTTATACTAAAAAATGTAACATTAATAATCACATGAATTACCTTCTATCAAAATGTATATTATTAACCAGTACTCGTTGTTTTCTGATTCGGACTCGGTCTTATACTCTATACTGCTCCTCTGTAGTCTCAAATGCTTCTACTAATATATTTGATTCATCGTTTAAAAGTCCAAAATCAATTTGATCATCGTTTATTATTATTTTGCTATTTTCCTAGATATCTGCTTGATAAGCTTGTTTGTTTGGAATATTCTTTCCACCAGACATAAATCTTATCTTCGTTTTAAAAATCGCTGACCAGTCTGCTTTATCTCTTTTTAGAGATTGATAAGGAGTGTAATAAACTTGTAGTGTTGTTGGCTAGTATAAAAGGATCGTACTTACGATAACCCAAGGTATTTTCGATAAGATTATATTTTAGGTGCACGGTAATTCCAAAACCTGAAACATTGTTGAACCAGTTGCATATAAACAGAAAAAATTCTTCTGCAGGTCTTCTGAAATATGTCAATTGAAAAACCTAGATTAATACACCATGAAATCATTTATATGATCATTTGGATCATCACTATCTTTAACAAATACACTGGTATTGTTACTTAATTTTTCAGCATCATATTCTTCAGTGTTGAATTTATATCCACTAACGAAGAATATTGGATATGTTTTGACTTTTCTTTTTGGTCCCATCGCAAGATGTTTCAGTCCTTCATCGACCACACAATTTCTTGGTTCAAAAATGTAGTTCGAAAAGCAATTAACGAATTCTATACTGATATCATCGCTTGGATGTTGCTTTGAACTCGATAAACAGTTTGGCATCTAGTTTTGAACTCGATAACAAGCTGTCATGGTATGAACTCAATAGCCATTTAGAGTCTCGTTAACTAGTTACGATCTTGATAACTATTCATGAGTTCGACATTTAGTTATCTATTTTTCCTTAATGTTTTATTAAATATTTTAAATTTTATAAAGTATATGAAACTTCCCTAACTTTTGCATTATATTTTCTGATGGATAAAAGGCTGGCATAAGAGATTCTAAGCCCTCTTCTTCTTAAGCACGCTTGAAATCTCCTGATTTAGAGCAAGGAGGCTATAAACTCATGTAATCTTCTATAACTTCTCAAAATGAAGTAAATACTATCCTTCGACAGTTTGGCATTATCAACATGGAAGCTAGGGTGCTGGCCCATCCGAAAGGATAGAAAATCCTTTGGATGTATTCTATGCTTTCACTCCATTCCATGTTTGACATTCAGGCTACCTTTCAGAATTCCTGGTACAATTCTTGGACCATCTAGGAATTTATCTGATACAATTATCTTTTAACACCTATACCTATTTGAGTTGCTTGGAAATACTAGCTAGGGAAACTGACCTTCCCTCTCTTGATACTGAAACTCTTCATTCATTAGTAAATCTTGTTAAAGTGGGGAAACAACCAGTTGGTACCCTATATTGCCTTCTTCCTTATCCAGAGAGCTTGATTAATAATTTGATCGATGGGACAAAGGACTAGAAAAACTGGTTCTTTTATATTAAGAGCCATACCCCTAGAATCAAGGGGTCCTTCTCTATTACTAATAATACTTGTTGCATTTCTTCCCTATTGTTTATACTGTATTCTATTGTTCTCTTATAATAGTCATTCTCTTTCAAATCCAGCTTCTAAGGGGACGAATTCTTTTGTCGCTATTATAATTAGTGCTCTAAGCTTAGCCTCTCAGACTTCTAGGGATAGGCTTAAACTCTTGACTAAAACAAACCTTCGAAAGTGTTCTTTGATTCTAAAGAATCACAAAGTGCTCGAGGAGCCCCCAATCATCAAGAAGGATGCCCATGGAAACCAAGCTATGGTTATTGGCAATCAAAATGCCTTTTCCCCATCTTCTCCCATCTAACGTGACTCTTCTGGTAATCTGGTAACATGGTTTACTACGACTTCTTATACTGTCACCATATGATTTTTTCTTTGACTTAGGCTCGACTCTTATCACCCCGGTTGCTAAGCCAAAGAAAGCCAAAGCTCCTACCTCCTCCACTATTATGACTACTAAAGCTACCTCGTTGCCGACTCTATCGTTGATGCCCTTAAGACTATTGAAAGTCACTAAAGGAAGAAGAATTCTAATAATCTGTCTGGTGTTTCAATTCCTCCTTCAGTTAAAAAGGCAAAACTTAGAGAAAATCAATCGCTTGCCACTATTGCCGAGGAATCGAATGCAGCTAGGACCATAATCAACAATGACTCCAGTTTTATTGATTTAAACTTGCTAGACCAGAATCCTCAGGATCAGACAGAAGTTGCCTATACCCGGAGCCCTATTATGGACATTATGAATCCCTCATCCACAACTGTTTTCCAATGTTCGCATTAGGAGTTGGGTCAACTTCTCCTCAACCTAAATCTCTTCCTTGTGAAGTTCTAGCTCAAATCATTCCTTCATATTTCGAAAAAAAAATTTGTTCAATCTCTATCTGTGGCTTCTTTGGTACCATTGCGCTTTCTCCTTTTACCAAAGATCATCTCCATGTTCTTTTTCAACAACGTTTTGCGGTACCCACCCTTACGTGTCTAGTTAATACAGATTTTGGTTCCATATATTTTTATTTATTATATACATTTTTTATATATTTTAGATGGCCAAGCATATGTTCACTTATCCCCACTATTTTCCACTACAAACCAAGACTTTTTAGCGTCTACTTTAGTGGAATTAATATATTAAAGTTATGACAATGGCATAATTTAAGGCATAAGTGCTCAATATTAGTTAGAAATATATTGTAGTCATCAAATATGGACTGCATAAATCATAATATTCTTAGGTTTTATTATCTTAGATTAAAAAATATTTCTTTTCTTGCCAAAATAATGTAAGAAAGAGAATAAATTAACTTTAAATGTTCGGTTTTGCACCTCCACTATTTTCCACTATATCTCTGCTTTATCCACGCTATAATTTTTGCACATCCACCGCTATAGAACCACTAGATGCTTTAATTGCACAGATTTAGTTGTTTTATTTGTAACCTTAAAATGAATATGACTCGTTTAAAATTTCTTAGTCATTATATCTGAAAATTCTTTACTTTACTATTCATTTGTTGATACAAAAATAATATCATCTATGTATATATGTATAAGTTGAAATCATTATTGTTTTTTTAATAAATATAGTACTATTTAATTTTCCTATTTCAAAATTAAATTGTAATAAATATGATTTAAGTCTATCATACTATACTCTAGAAGCTTGTTTTAGACCATTTAAAGCTTTCTTTAATTTATAAACGTGATTAGAAAGTTTTTCATCTTCAAAAAGTAGGGGTTATTAAACATAAACATATTCTTTAAGAAATCCATTTTAAAATGCACTTTTAACATACGTTTGAAATAATTTAGAATTATTATGATTTGTGAAAGCGAGTACAATTCTAGTAGCTTTTAATTTAGTGTTTGAACCAAAAATGGCACAAACACCCAAGAGATTGTGTAGAGAGTGAAAAGTGAAGAAAAGTAAAATAAAAGAGCAAGAAGAGAGCACATAAAGTTTTATAGTGGTTTGGCTAATCTTGGCCTAGTCCACTTAACTTTGTTGATTGTTTATAGTGTCATTTACACTTCTGTTCTTATATATCAGAATAAATCTACGGATGATTACAAGAGATTAGAGTAAGAAAGCACTAGAGCCAAATGATCCTTGAAAATAAGCAATGCCTTCCCATTTATAGCTGTAGGAAGCCTAAAATCTTGACCCATGATCTCTACCTCATTTTCCACACCTAAAACTTGTTCTCTTCAGAAAATGGTGGCCATCTCACCAATTATTATGAATCAGTAACGATCCATAAGATTAACTTATGGGTCGTTTTGAATATCTTGGATAGGTGCATTTTATTATTAGTTTCATGTTTTCCATCTTGTTCGCATTGTTATTAGATTGTTTCTTGATCAAAGCGATGGATCGGTGATGAAATGAAGTTGCAGTTTTCCAGAGTTTGAGCAGATCGATCGTTGGTGCATGTGAATAATCATAGTGGGCCATAAATGGTTTGTAGGCGGCATGGATTTGGAGTGTAGAAATTTTGGGATAGTTTGGGTAAAGCAATATGGATCGATACTAATCCAAGTTGTTGGATCAGTGCTGATCCAGCATTTTAGTGGATTTTGGACCATTGCCTCTTGGAGTGGTTTTCTCTTCACCTTATAGCTCTATCCATACCTAATTTCTAAACTCCAAGGCTATCTCTTCAAGCTTCCTGCTTTGATAGCTTCCAAGTTCAATTCATCAGGACTATCTGAATATTGCCTGGTCAAAAGGATGGATAATATTTACCTCCTAAAGTATGCCTTGTGAGTGGAAGGTGTGCTTTGCTAAAAATATATCGAAATCGGTGGAATATTAGTAATTTGATCATCTAGTTAACAACCGATCTAGCCGTTGTGAATCGTTTTTTCCCTTGGATTCAACTGTAATCAAATATCATTTTGGAACATGATAGCTAAGGACTTGAGTCCTTTCTTAAGTGTCAATCATAGATAATCTTTCATGTTCCCCTGGAATTGTTATTTCATTCATTATGTCATACATCAGAATCATCCTATGCTCATCTGGGAGTTAACAGTCGTATGTTGAAATCTTGATCTCTCTAGATCATTAGTGAATTTGTGGTTATTTAAGGCTGATAGGCAAATCCGTTATTTCTCCGAATCTTTAATTGGATTTGTGGTCGTTCAAGGGTGGTAGTTAAATACATGGTCTCTCCAGACCATTGATCAAATCCGTGGTCGTTCAGGGTCGATGATCAAGTCCAAGATCTCTCTAGACCATTAATCAGATCCATGGCCATTAAAGCCGATATTCAAATTTATAGTCTCTTCGGACCGCAATCAAATCCACGGCCATTCGGGGTGATAATCAAATCCATGTTCTCTCCATACCGTTAATCGAATCCATGATTGTTTGGCATTGATAATCAAATCCATGCTCTTTTTGGACCGTTAATCAAATCCTTGGTCATTCGGGACCGATAATCGAATCCATGGTCCCTTCGAACCATTAATCAAATCCTTGGTCGTTCGGGGCCATTAATAAAATCCATGGCCATTCGAGGATGATAATCAAATCCATGGTCGCTTTGGACCGTTAATCAAGTCCATGGCCATTCGGGGTCGATAATCAAATCCATAATCTTTCTGAACTCTTGTTGAGCCCAATCTGCTCGCTCTTTGATGACGGGACTCAACGGCAAGCAAGCAGATTAGCTCATGCTCCGGTGGGAGTTACTTCTTGCACTTTGGTCCCTGCTCTGTGGCCGAGACTTAAAACGATCAATATCGTACAAGTCCATCGACTCGCTGTCTAGCGCAGGGACTTGTATCTTACACTCTGGTCCCGTCTCTCCGTGTGAGATTTAAAGCGATCAATATCAGCCATCACATTGAATGTGTTTTTTCCAAAATCCAAATATTCAAATCAAATCAAAGCAACCAACCATAAATCCTAAGTGTTCATCCCAGACATCCACGCTTTGTACACGTGTAAGTGGTCCGAGGTTATCATCGTCCTAAGTAGCCATCTCAGGCATCCAACTTAGAGCATTCCTAGGGTCCGCTCAAGATTCTATACACGTGTGAGCGGCCTAAAGTTATTATTGCCATTATTGCTTGATACGAATAGTGAAATGCAAAAAAGAAAAGTGCGGGAATTGAATTCAATTCCCATGCCATCCCAATCAAGAGATGACTATCCTCGACCTCGATCTAAGGCCATCTCCATTCACTGCGGATAATGACTGCTCTTGTTCTCTGAACGTGGCTTGGCTTTCCATATACTACTGTAATTGGTTGTTTCTGACATGTTCCTCGATTAGATCGCGCAACTGTCTATAATCATTTGTGTTATGCTCATTCAGCTCATGGAATAGGCAATATTTTCTAGATGTTCTTCCATGATTTTTAGGCTCACTCCAAGCTGGTTTTCGGTAGGGGATCTATCCCTTGGTATCCAGGTAAATCCGCTTCATGGTTTCATTCAAATCCATATAAGGAGAGAATTTCGACTCCTTTCTCCGTCATTTTGATCCTTCAAAGCCATCGTCCATCTTTTTGTTTGCCTCTGTCTTTACTTGATCCTGCTCCGTATGATCCTCCATCATCCGTGGCATTAACTTCTTCCATTTCAGTTTATGCGTCCTCTTGACGCAAGTACCACTCGGCCTCATGATAAAATTCAACTACATCCATTGGTGAACCTTATTCCAAATCAATTTTAAAATATGTTTTACTAGCCACTCTTGAAATTGCTGCTACCAAAACCAGTGATGGGTCCAGACTATCTATTGCGGTAGTACCGCGTTAAATCTCGTCAAAAAAACTCCTTAAGGACTCTCCGGCCCACTGCTTCACACTCGACGATGTCCTTATGTTCTTGGGTTGTGAGATATGGACTCGAAACTATCTTATAAATCTATCCACTAACTTGGTCTATGTGCTTATGGAATCGTTTTCCAGTTGTTTATACCATAATGCACCTAAATATGTTATGTACAAAGGAAACACTATCATCACTTCTTTAGGCACACCCAACACCTCCATATGCCAAATGTACCTCGTCAAATGAATTGTTGGATCCATCTTTCCATCGTACATTTCCAATATAGGTAGCTTGAAATTAGGCGAATTCCTAGCACACCAAATGTTTGGAGCGAATGGGCTCCTGTTCACGTCCTCCGGGCTCCAGTTGGGTAATCCACCTCTCATTGCTCATCTTACAATCTCATCGGTATGTTATCATTATTCGAAAGAATTCTCAAGTTAGCATTCTCAACTGGCCCTCTGTTTAAAATGTGTGAATTCTAGTACATACTTCTATGGTCTTGCTTCTACATTTTGACTCACAATCAAACGTTCAAAGTTGTTATCTAGATGCACACCATTTCCTCCCAAGTTAGCTTTGGTCATGCCCATGATTCTCGTGGATCGGTACCGATCCATGCTTGTGGATCGATATCGATCCTTAGGACTCATTCAAGGGTCATTCCATCCTGCTT
Organism: Allium cepa; assembly: GCA_030765085.1. NCBI lineage: Eukaryota > Viridiplantae > Streptophyta > Magnoliopsida > Asparagales > Amaryllidaceae > Allium > Allium cepa. Next base: position 104,385,234 of record CM060942.1, on the reverse strand, counting down.
CATTCTACTTCCTAGTTCATTTTCTCGAGCTTCTGGCCTTTGGTTCTGGTTTGCGGCAATTCTTGCTATTTCTATTTATCCTATTCTCCTGAAGAAACTCTACATGATCTCTTCTTAGCGTGCTATCATTCTTTCTTGCATTCCATTGATCATGGTCTTTATCTCATCCTTAATTATGTAGATATATGAGGATTAGCTCTTAACGATGCCTCTTGGCTTCCCCTTGTTGATTTCCTCCGCCAGCAATATTTCTAATAGATTGTCTCATCATTTTAGACTTTTTCAAATCTCAAATCAGCAAATTCAAGTGGTTCTTAGTGAAACCCCAAAATGTTTGAACTAAAAATGGTACATACCCTGAAGATTGTGTAGAGAACGAAAAGTGAAGAAAAGTAAATTGAAAGGAGAGAAAAGAACATACAACATTTTATATTGGTTCAACTAATCTTGGCCTACATCCACTTAATTTTGTTGATGATTTATAGTGCCATTTACACTTCTGTTCTTACTGATCGATATAAATCCATGGATGATTACAAGAGATTAGAGTAAGAAAGCACTAGAGCCAAAAGATCCTTAAAAATGAGTCCTAATTTTCTATTTTTAGTTGTAGGAAGCCTAAAATTGCATCCCATGATCTCCACCTCGTTCTCCAAGCCTAAGGTTAGTTCTCCTGAGAAAACGATGCCTGCCTCATCAATTGTTACGAATCGGTACCGATCTATAAGCTTAGATCGTTATTGATCCATAACATTAATGTATGTGTCGTTATGGATATCTTAGATAGGTGCATCTAGTTGTTAATTTCATGATTTCCATCTCGTTTGCATTGTTAGCTTGTTTCTTGATCAAATTGATGGGTCGGTGATGAAATGAAGTTGTGGTTTTCTAGAGTTTAAGGAGATCAACCATTGGTGCATACGAATGATCATAGGAGGCCAAAAAGGGGTTCTAGGTGACATAGCTTTGGAATATAGGAAGTATGGGATGGTTTGGGTAAAGCACTGTAGATCGGTATCAATCCAAGGGGTTAGATTGGTACTAATCCACCACTTTAGTGGCTTTTTGATCCTCGCCTCTTGGAATGGTTTTGTCTTCTGGTAGCTCTGTTTGTACCTAATTTCTGGACGCCTAGGTTATCTCTTCAAGCTTTCTGCCTTAATGGCTTCCAAGTTCGATTCGTCCGATCTATTTGAATATTTCCTGGTCAAAAGGCTGGATAACATCCAGCTACAAAAGCATAGGTTTCATTAAAGTATATACCTTCTTCCTGATTATGACCTTAAGCAACTAATTGTGCTTTAATTATAATAACTTCTATTTGTTCGTTCATTTTATTTCTATAAACCCATTTTTTTCCTATTACAGACTTATTTGTATGTCTTGGGACTAATTCCCAACCATCATTCCTGGTAAATTGATTCAATTCCTCTTGCATGACAAGAATCCATGAACCATACACTTGTATTTCTTTTGGATTTTTAGGTTCAATAGTTGAGATGAAAGCAACATTATTCATTTTATTTAATTGATTTCTTGTTTTTACAAAAGATTCTATATTTCCTAAAATATTTTGTATAGGGTGATCTTTCAAATATTTTGTTCGTTTGTTTGGATGTAAACTTTCAAATTTATTATTATTTTCATTGTTAGTGATTTTATTATTGGTAATCTCATTAGTTTTATTAATATTTTCTTCTTCATCAAAACTAGAATTATTGATTTTAAAATTCTCATCAAATGAAACATGCAATGTCTCTTCAATGGTGTTAGTTCTGGTATTGAAAACTCTGTAATCTTTATTTCTATCATAATAACTAATCAAAATTCCATTATTCGATTCAGCATCAAATTTATCTAAATTATCTTTTGTGTTTAATATCAAACATTTACTACCAAAAACTCTAAAATAAGATACGTTATGCTTTTTATTATAAAATAATTCACATGCCATAGCAACTGTTTCATCCCAAAAACTTTTAGGTAATTCACTAGCATTTAACATTTTTCTAGCACATTCTTGCATAGTTTAATCTTTATGTTCTACTATTCCATTTTATTGTGGTGTTCTGGAAATGAAAAGTTATGTGTAATTCCTTTCTTATTACAAAAGATTTCGAAATTATCATTTTCAAACTATCCTCTATAATCGCTCCTACTCGTTTTAATTTTAGTTGAATTTTGATTTTGAATTCTTTTAGTAAAAATTCTAAACATTTCAAAAGCTTCACTTTTAAGTTTTAAGAATATTGTCTATATAAATCTAGAGAAATCATCTATAATTACAAACACATATCTATTATGATTTATTGATTTTATTTACAAAGGTCTGAAAAGATCTAGATGAAGAAGTTCAAGAGGATAAGAAGCAGAAATCATATCTTTAGATTTAAAAGATCTTTTATGAAGTTTTCCTAATTGATAGGCATCGTATAAATTATTGACATTAAAACTCATTTTAGGAAGACCCTTAACAGGTTCACTTCTAGAAACTTTAGAAAGGTGTTTAAAATTCAAATGACAAAATCTTTTTTGCATGTCCAAGGGTCATTAGATTCAGCCAAAACATATAAATTATCATTTTACACTTTCATACTTAAAATATAAATGTCAAGTTTCCTAATACCTTTAAAGATAACTTTTGACTTATTATCTTCGATATGGAAATTATCTTTTTCAAACTTAATTTTAAAACCCTTTCCACACAATTAACTAATACTAAGCAAGTTACGTTTCAGATTCCTAACTAGCAAAACATTAGAAAAGTAGGAGTTTTAGAGTTACTGACATTGCTAATGCCAATCACATATCCATTTGAGTTGTCTTCGTAGTTAACTTATCCACCATCTTTATAGACAATATCTTTCAAGGTCTTCAAATTTCCAGTCATGTATCTTAAGCATCCACTAACTGGTATCCACTTGTCATTTTTGATTTGTGATGCTTGATTTTAATGTATCTATTCCCTGTTAGCCATATAACAAACTTGTTCCAACAATTAAAAATCATGCATTTTCAAGAAATCAAGTGACTTTTCAAAACAATTAGTTTCTAATAACATATTCGTTTCATAATATTGTTTTTCTACAGAAGTGTTAAAAACATTACTAGTTATTTAAACTTTTTAGAAACTCAAATTTAGAGTTTTTGAAAACACTGTGATATCAAATGTAGGATACAGAATTATGGATCTTAAGGCTAATGAATTACTAGAGGGGATGAATAGTGTTTTATAACTTTTGTGAATCGATTTAAATTTCTTTCAAGTTTGATATTAAATCACAAATTATCAACATAGAATTATACTATTAAATAGTCACAAATGTAATCACAGATAAAATAAAAGCCGTAAAGCAAAGGAAAGAGTTAAAGAGATGACACTAGAGAATTTATACAAGTTCGAATTTCTCCAACATCCAGTCCCATACAATTGTTTGTACAATTCATTTCAAATGCCAATATTTAAATGGGCAGGAGGCATACCTAATTACAACCTCAATTCTGAGGCTACGAGACACACCCTCCTAATTTTTTGAGCATATGGCACACCCACTTGCTTTGGATGGGATACAAACACATCCACTCGGATTTTCAGGCTACCAAGCATACTTACTTGATTCAAGCGGGATACAGGCACATCCAAGTAAATGCAAATAGAGTTTGATGCTTTTTCCAAAGATAATTTCTTAACCTTTGGATATAATGGATCCTACAACCTCTTGGACGGCACTTTGATCTTTGATTTGAGAGAGAGATGATTTCAGAACAATAAGAAAGTAATATTGAATCAATAAAAAGAAGTTTGAATTGATTCTATTTGATTCTGAAGAGAAAAGAGTATAATTTCAATGGAGTTTTCAAGAGAGTAAGAGGAGGGAAGAAAATAAGTTAATAACTACTAAAAAAATTCATTTGAACTCCCCTTTGTATAGTAAATGAAAAGATGTGTCCATTCGGGAAGAGTTACAACGAAAAGACTCTACACTTCAAAATTTGAAAAACAACTTTCTCCATGTATATCGACATACCATATGGGTATATTTCGACATACGCTTGTGAATTTGAAATTTTAATTTTCTTTAAAAATGTTTAAAAACCTTACACTCTGTAAAATAGTTTTATACTTTGTAAAACACTTTAAACATAGTTTATAAATGTTTTTATTTTTGAAAAAATTTTATAAATATTTTAAGGTATATTTTGAAAATATATTTTGTTAAAAAAAAATAAAAGACAGAAAAATAGGAGATAGAGATCAAAGATTAATACCAGGGACTTTAATAATATTCTATTACTCTATACACTATATTATAGTCGTGAGGTCTTCATATCATAGTCTTTGTACTCGTGAGTCTTCATGTCCATTTCTTGAGTCTTTATACTGTACGGTCTTCGATTTAGCACTTGTGTAATATCCTGCACTATATGCTATATAACTTGGCAAAACATTAGTATCTATATTTTAAATATATGTATATTTTAGTTATCAAGATTGTTATCATCAAAATCAATAAGTGAGGTATTAACATACATACATGCGTGCATGCACGCATAAAACATACTTTTACAATCCGACATACATTAACATAATCCATTCGCTTAATAAATCGTGTATATATATACACACCAATGTCCATACGATTACTGACTTACCATTATTGCGTCCAAACACACAACTAAACCAACAGTCATCACCAAACAAATCAACATCCAACCATATGATCTCAAATCAACTTTTCACTATATAACCACCATATATATATATATATACATATATATATAAATAAAGTTAGTTTATTTATGAAAACCGAGCTCGTTTACTCACCGAAATTACATGGATTCAACTCTAACTTGCACTAGACCTTGCTAATTACCCTAGAGCTTGAAAAGGAAGTTGCTTTCTTGGATTTTGGGCTACAAATGGGTTCGGCCTGTGTAAGGAAGGGCATGGCCTAGTGTTTATGGGGTGGTGGAGTACTTGTATTTGGAAGAGGAGGTGTTGTATGGAGTTGTAAATGTGATTTAAGGCTATGGAAGTGCTTTAAAATAAAAAAGAAGTGATTTTTTTTTCAAGTTATAAACTAAAGGAAGCCATGGATGGATGAAGAGGAGAAGAAGGAAATAAAGATAGAAAATGGAAAGTGAAAAATGAAGAGATGTGTATGTGTATTTATAGATGAAGAAAGGAGAGGAGAATTACCTTTATACCCTTAGCATAAAAAAAGCCTGACATGAAATCATTTTGTTAAGTCGCATCAACTTTTTCTTCCTTTACTTTTCATGACTTAGGCTTAATGATGGGCAATGATTGTAGTACTTACAAAATGACAAGAGATAATTATGCCTTTAATATATATATATATAAGTATATATATCATTATTATTGTTAAAACCATGTCTTGTCACATCACTTGCTAATCATAATTAACATAAGTTAATATATTTTTAATTGTATTATTACTTAGTTAATTATCAACTATATATGTGTATATATGGTGCACAAAGACGAACAACGTTCCCGACAACTTTATGGTGTTGAAAGGTTGAATTTTCGAAAAACGTTCTTCGGTCACATTTTCAGTTTTTTACGAACTATCTCATTTGGTAAACAAAATTTAAAAACGATTTTTCCATCATTATTAATTTATTAAAATGAGTTATTTATTAATAAAAATCCATTTATTGGCCATATATATATATACATATATATAATTGCCTAGTTAAAACGACCAAATCCTGGGTCGTTACAATCTGCCCCCTTAAAAGAATTTCTTCTCCGAAATTACTAACAAGAGTTAACACAAAAGGTTCATATATTTATACCATAAAATTCGTACAAAATGGTATACAGATACAAGCATTCATAATAATCCTTACATCCATGACTCATACAACACACAACTATTCAAGCATCCATCCAGGATAAGCTTCCTTTATGTGATCCACTGTTTTCCAAGTGTAATCTCTGGGATCATCGCTCCACTGAATCTTAAATAGTCGCATTACTTTGTTGCGCAATTTATTATCATCTTGATCCACAATACTGACTGGATGCCTAACTATTGTCAGGTTTGGTTCTATTTCCATGTCATCCTGAATTGACGTTTCCACTACTGAAGATGGATCATGCCGCTTTTCCACAAATGGAACACATGGAACGCATTGTGAACTCCTGACAACTTTTGGGCAACTAAACTCTGTAAGCGAGTGACTCAATCCTTTCTATAATCTTGAATTCTCCAATGTATCCAGGTGCCAACTTCCCAGCTTTTCCAAATCAAACGGCTCCTTTGATAGGAGTTATCTTCACATAAACAACATTGTCGACTTTGAATTCCAAATCCTTCCTTCTCTTGTCAGCATAAATCTTTTGGAAATCCTGAGCTTCCTTCATCCTTTTTCTAACCATTTCAACTTTTTTCGTCGCCTCTTGAATCATATCTGGTCTAAGCACTAAACAATCTCTAGATTCTATCCAATACACATGCGATTTGCATAGTCTCCCGTACAGAGCTTCATAAGGCGCCATTCTAATGCTAGCTTGATAGCTACTGTTATAAGAGAACTCAACAAGGTGAATATAATCCTCCGAAGTCAAGAATACAAGCACTCGACATATCTTCAAAAAACGTGATTAACTCTTTCAGTCTGGCCATCGGTTTGAGGATGGTAGACAGTACTTAAACTTAACTTCGTTTCCCAAAGCTATTTGCAGAGCTCCTCGGAATTGGCTCGTGAAGATAGAATCCGATCACTTACTATGCTTATGGTAACTCTATGTCAACGAACTATTTCACTCATATAAATTTCTACCAATAAAGCTGTCGTTCTAGTTGGCTTAACAGGGATAAAATGTGCACCCTTTGTTAACCAGTCCATAATGACACACACTCCTTCGTTTTCTTTCCTGGTTCTGGGTAAACCATCTACGTAATCCATTGGTATCCTCTTCTATTTCCACTCAGGTATCTCCAAAGGTTGAAGTAATCCGGCTGTTTTCTGATGATCTCCCTTAACTTGTTGGCAACTTGCACATCTGCTCACAAAAGTGGAGATATCTTTCTTCATTCCTAGCCACCAAAAGAATCTCCTCATGTCCTTGTACATCTTATGGACCCCAAGGTGAATACTAAATTTAGATATGTGACATTCCGACAAAACTTTATTTCTCAATCTATCTATATCTAGAACGCACAATCTTTCCTTGATTCTTAAAACACCTTGTGATCCATCTCAAAATCTATACATCAACCTTCCCTGACTCCTCGAATTAACTTCCCCATAGCACTATCCTTCCTTTGATTCTCCATTATCTTTACTTGAAGAGTCGGGGTAACTTCCAAAAGAGACAAGACCGCATTCCTGCTTAAGGCATCCGCCACTACATTAGCTTTTCCTGGCGTATAAAGATTATCTGAGTCGTATGCCGCCAAGAACTCAAACTATTTTTGTTGTTTGAGATTCAGGTCTTTTTGGGTAAAAAGATACTTCAGGGACTTATGATCAGTATAGAGCTTAAAATTTTCACCTAATTGAAGAAGAATAAAATCCTACTTACTAGAATGTCTAAAGAAAGAAGAAAGAAGAAAACAATGGAGAAGTAAAGAATTTACCTAACAAATAATTCCTCCACATTTTCAACACAAAGACCACGACCAACAATTCCAAATCATGCGTGGCATAATTCTTTTCATGAGGCATAAACTGTCTACTAGCGTATGCAATCACCCTTCTGTTCCGCATTAGAACAGCACAAAATCCCACTCCACATGCATCGGTATAAGCCGTAAATCCTCTACTCCCATCTGGGATAGTTAAGACTGGGGAACTGGTCAACCTCTTCTTCAATTCTACAAATGCCTCCACACACTTTGGAGTCCATATAAAATTTTCACCCTTCTTCGTTAGCTTAGTCAAATGTGAGGAAATCTTAGAATAATCCTGAATGAATCTTCTATAGTAACCGACCAATCCTAAGAAACTGCAAACTTCGGTAGGAGTCTGAGGTCGTTTCCATTCTTATACTATATCCACCTTTATCGGATCTATTATCCTTCCTTTTGGACAAAGCCAGAATATCAGCAAATTAGCTGGAAAGGATGGACATAGAGATTGGAGATCGATTGGGAACAAGGTTGTGATCGATGTCCTCAAAGTTTTGCCAAGCTCCAATCAAGGCGGGATCGATTTGGAATGATGATCAAGGCCAGAAGAGGCTATGTTTCAAATTTCAGGTCAATCGAAGTTCGTATGCTCGAGATATGGGTGAATCAGTATTGGAAAGGACTGATTTCGTACCGGTGATTTCGTATCGATACATTTCGTATCGATGCAGTTCGTATCGATACGAGTGGGTTCGGCTACTTACTCTGGGTCGACGAATGGGATGGACACCGGCTATGGATTTTGTAGCGATGCATACGTATCGATTGGGTGGCAAAGTATGTCAAAGCATTTCGTACCGATCAAGGGTGGAATCGATACGAAGGATGGAGCAGTGATCGCAGGAACTTGGATAAGCATTTCGTATCGATCGATTATTGATCGATACGAAAAACCTACTCATGCATCGATTTGAAGAAGACCGAAGGTAGAACTCATATCGGCCTTGTTTGTATCAATCCACGACAATAGCCTGATCGATACAAACAAGGAAGCAGTTGATGGGTATGAATAGATGTAAATAGCTGGATGCGAATGAATGGTTATGAAGCCGAAGAGCAGGTTTTGGACACGAACGAGAAGCAAGCATGATTTCAGGGAGGAAGCATTCGACTCAGCATGAAAATAGGATCGAGCCTTGAAAATAGTGCCACGTCACCGAGGCGCACGTGCTCAGTATCGACACGAATAAGCATCGATACTAATTGATCGATGCGGACAGGACAACATTGAGAAAGTTATATTTTGTTTCGATCATATCTTGTGATCCACAATTCCAAATGCAATAAAAATTTCACAGGAGCTTACGTACGACCTAAGGAATGTTCATGCCAAATTTCAACTCGATTGGATCAAATCTCGATTGATGCAAAATTGGTTTGTATCGATCACGGATCGAGTCGAAATCACCTGGGACCGATCACGTGGGCCCACCCACATGCCAGAAGAAGTCTCCGGAGATCTGAGTGAGATATTTGTAGTCTACACCTATAAATAGAGCCCTAGGGCCTACATAAAAAGGATCATTTGGCTATCCGATGTCCAAACTCTGCCGAAACCTCTTTGCACTACAAGACTGATGTTGTACTCGAATTTTATCATTGTAATATGTTGTAATCCGCTGTAACCAGCAAGGAAAGTCAATAAAAGATTAACTTATGAAGTGGACGTAGGCCGTAGATAGCCAAACCACTATAAATCCTGTGTCTCTGCCTATTTCTTTCTGTTTTAAGTTTATTACTCTTCATTTTTTATTCTCCACATTAGTTGAATCTGTGATCTATGTTCATATACTGGCGCTTTCACGATATTTGGGGTTTGTGATCAACTATGGCGCAAACACTTTGGTTCTTTCATTGAGAATTGAACTTAGGGATTCTACCGCTTGGATATTAAATTTGAAGGCTTAAGGATTCAGAACTGAAAAGATATGATAAGGCAATCAAGTAGAAGACAAAGAGTCGAGAGAAGTCAGCATGAAGGAAGCCAGGAGGATCATCAGGGGCTAATCAGACTTCGGCCTTCATCACCAGAGGCGGGATCGAGATGATGATAGGAGCTTCTGAAAAGACAGAAGGAAATGGTGCAGAACCTCCTCAGACAGTTTGGACAGGCAAGGACAGCTGGAATTGCTGGAGTTCAGATCCACAGAGCTAGAAAAGAAGGACCCAACAGGCAACTAGATGGAGCAGCTTAATAGGGCACAACCCCTAATTAGCACACGACTGTTGGTCAGGATGAATCCATACATGGGGCACACCACCCGGCAACAATGGACCAATCAATGGAGGAATTCCAGGTGACGCCACATAACTAGATGCTGGTAGGAATATAGAAGAGCGAGATGAAGAGTATGTGCCAGAATTTCCTTGGGGACTCGAGGGGCAACCCTTGGTGGATAATGCTGGATCAGCTGAGATTATCAAGCAAACTATGCATGGAGGATTGACAAACAGAGATCTGGAAGGAGTAAACAGAAGTCTGTTTATCTGTGAAATCAAAATGGCTTAGAACCCACCAGAGTTCAAGCTACCTACACTATAGGTATACAATGGCAAGGCTGATCCTACCGATCACTTGATGAGGTACACACGACACATGGAAGTGCCGAGGGAATCGGAGGAAATTATGGCCCGATATTTCCCTCTGTACTTGATGGATATAGCTGCTATGTGGTTCGGGTAGCTGGAAGAGGGATCTATCAAGACCTGGACAGAATTGGTGGACATGTTTCTGAAATAGTTTCGGGTTCATATCAAAAGGCCGAAGAACGTAATGATGCGACATCAGTAAAGCAAAGGACAGAGGAATCACTCAGAGGTTTCTTAACTCGGTTCAATGCAGCGGTTGCTTCAGTGGATCGGCCGGATCCATCAATGGTTTTAATGGCATCGTTGTCAGAAGTCAGAGAGAATTCGGATTTCAAACTATCATTAATACGGGACCTTCCAATGGATCTCGGGGAATTCTTTCACGAAGCTGAGAGATTCCTTCGTTAGGAAGATGCGTGTTCAGATATGAAATTAATGGAGGTGAATGCGGTTGAGGATAGAAGGCCATCCAGCGGAGGCTCACATAAAGATATAGATAAAGGAAAAAGGAAACTAGATGACGAATCATGAAAAGCTAGGAAGCGGTGGAGAGAGCCAAAATTTTCCACTTATACGGGACTGAACGAGACGTTCAAATGGATATTCATGGAGACTTAGAATCGCCTTCCCTACCAAAGGCCAGCAAGGAGAGAACCCTCGAAACGTGAAAGGGCATCAAGAAGGCCCTGTCTCTTTCACGATTTTGGACGGGCATGACACCAACAACTGCAGGCATATAAAGGACATAATTGAGAAGCTGTAAGGAATGGACAGTTGCGACAATATGTCGGGGCTCGGAATGCGGCAGTGGAACAGGAGCAACCAACGTCTACCTCAAACAACGATGGCACGAGGCCCGGGATTGATGGTCGATTGGTTATCAATTGACAGGGATGATATGAAATAAGTAGCAAACTCTGAGCAAGCGACCAAGTCACTTACTCATGTACGGGGATGGAGATGGCCCCTAGACATGCTCTGAATGATGATAAACCGCGACGCTATGGTTTATGAAATTTTTTTTCCTTTTGGTTTGGACATTTGCTTTCTCTAGTTTGGTTTTGGAGTTTGGTTTAAACTCCCGGTTTTGTTTATTTTTTGGTTTGGACCTTTGTTTGCATGATTGTTTTCTGGTTTGGACATTGATTTGGATTTCTGGTATGGGCTTTTGGTTTTCTGATTTGATATGGATTTCGGATTGGATGTTGATAGGATTTTTATCTGGTTTTTCGGTAAATGATCGTCGGGTATGGATTATGCCTGGCAAGGGGTAAGTCTCTTCATCTGAACGCGACGAATTGGCTTATTCAGGTCATCGAGTATGGACTATGCTCGGCAAGGGTACGGAGAGACCAGGATTCAGTCTAGGACTTAGGTCCTATATTATCAGTACAATTTCAGCTCGTCGAGTATGGACTATGCTCGGAAAGGGTCCATAGCGGCCAGGATTCGGCTTACGACTTAAGCCATGGCATTATAGAGTGTCCAGGGACACTGGACCACGGATACCAAGACATTGCTTGGCATAGATCGCTGGGTGTGGATTACGCTTGGCAAGAACCCGAAGTGGTTATGGATACAAATATCGGCTATAAACAGCTAAGGATTTGGATATCGACCCGGACAGGTCCTGGATTCGGTTATTGGTTATCGAATAAGGATGGACTAGGACCCAGTTATCATGTTCGAATGGATATGGAATTGGCTAAGGCGTTGGTTACTTGATTTGGGATTGGACATCGACTCGGAGCAGTCAAGAGTAATACACTCGGACGGGATAGCTTGGTAATGGATTATGAATCGGATGGTATGGCTATAAATGGGATATGGACTTCGAATGTCGGATTCGGAACTATTCAAAATACACCTTCTTACCACAAGGCATGTTTTTGGGGGCAAATGTTTTCCCGCCTTTTGGACAAAGCCGGAATATCAGCAAATTAGATGGAAAGGATGGACATAGAGATTGGAGGTCGATTGGGAACAAGATTGTGATCGATGTCATCAAAGTTTGGCTAAGCTTCAATCAAGGCGGGATCGATTAAGAATGATTATCATGGCTAGGAGAGGCTACGTTTCAAATTTTAGGTCAATCGGAGTTCGTATGCTCGAGATATGGGTGAATCAGTATTGGAAAGGACTGATTTCGTACCGGTGATTTCGTATCGATACATTTTGTATCGATACAGTTCGTATCGATAGGAGTGGGATCGGCTACTTACTCTGGTTCGGTGCATTCGTATCGATCAGGATGGATACAGGCTATGGATTTCGTATCGATACATACGTATCGATTGGGTGGCAAAGTGTGTCGAAGCATTTCGTATCGATCAGGGGTGGAATTGATACGAAGAATGGAGTAGTGATCGCAGGAACTTGGATAAGCATTTCATATTGATCGATTGTTGATTGATACGAAGAACCTACTCATGCATCGATTCAAAGAAGACCAAAGGCAGAACTCATATCATTCTTGTCCGTATCGATCCATGGCAATAGCCTGATCGATACGAACATGGAAGTAGTTGATGGGTACGAATAGATGCAAACAGATGGATGCGAATGAATGGCTACGAAGCCGAAGAGTATGTTTTGGACACGAACGAGAAGCAAGCATGATTTCAGGGAGGAAGCAATCGACTCGGCATGAAAATGGGATCGAGCCTTGGAAATAGCACCACGTCACCGATGCGCACGTGCTCAGTATCGATAAGAATAAGCATCGATACAAATTGATCGATGCGGACCGGACAACATTGAGGATATCGGTCATATCTTGTGATCCACAAATCCAAATGCTATGAAATTTTCACAGGAGCTTACGTACGACCTAAGGAATGTTCATGCCAAATTTCAACTCGATTGGATCAAATCTTGATCGAAACGAAATTGGTTCGTATCGATCACGGATTGAGTCGAAATCACCTAGGACCGATCATGTGGGCCCACCAACGTGCCAGAAGAAGTCTCCCGAGATTTGAGTGAGATATTTGCAGTCTACGCCTATAAATAGAGCCATAGGGCCTACAGAAAAAGGATCTTTTGGCTATCCGACGTTCAGACTCTGCCGAAAACCTCTTTGCACTACAAGACTGCTGTTGTACTTGAATTTTATTATTGTAATACGCTGTAATCAGCTGTAACCAGCAAGGAAAGTCAATAAAAGATTAATTTTGAAGTGAACGTAGACTGGAGATAGCTGAACCACTATAAATCTCGTGTCTCTGATGTGCACGTAAATGTGTATATATTTACATCCATATTTTATCTCTTTTTATTTAAATAAACATCATATTTGGGCATTTAACATGTTTAAAACAAAATTTAGTTACTTCCAAACCATCATATTTTCATCTTCATTCAGGGGTAAAACGATCATTTTCGTGCATGTGTCAATGTAAGAATTTTTACTTGGACATTTTTTGATAATTTTTATAGGAATTTGGATTCATATGTAAGAGGCTTATATAAAGATATATGCATGCACAAATGAATACAAAGGAAAGAAGAGGGAAATAATTCAAGCCATGAACATGGAGGACCCCACCCACCTACCTGGGCAATTTAGGAAGCTCCCTAAAAATAGAATTAGGGTTTTATGCATGTATAAATAGTCCTTTTATGTACATGAACAAATCATCTTTCACTCTTTCATTTTACTTAGGAAATTAAGAGATCAAAGTGTAAGCACAATGTTCAATGAAATAAAAATGGCTTCTTAACCTCTTTCTCTTCTCTTATTTACATGCTTTTACTTACTTCTCATGCTCTTATGCTCTTTCCTTTTCTTTGTTTATAGCTTAGATTTACATTCATGCAAGTGGTGTAGCTTTGTTTTTATGCAAGTAATTAGTAGTTAATCTCTCTCTACCTTTGCTTTGTTTCATTTCTTTGCCTTTTTAATATTGAAATTTACCTGTGTTGCTTCAGTGCCACAAATGAGTAGCTAAACCCCTTCAATTTATGGGTAATGAAGCTCTTAAATATTATGTAATTTCTACATTTTATGATTTATGATCTCATTTGATTTATACTTCATGAAGTGGATTTTGATGCAAGTTTATACAAATGGGTTTGATAGCTTATATTGCTTTGCAAATGAGCTATTCTTATTCAACATAAACACAAGTTGTATCACCGTTTGCTAATCGATTGTTGATTGTGAAATTAAATTAAAAATGAAATTTGATGATCTATATTACTAGTTACAATAGTAAATAGATCAAACTTAAAATAGCTTTTGCTTTGTCTTCATTTTTATGAGAAAATAAGTGGGTTATTTGTTGTATTATAGTTTGATGGTTTGAGTTCTGTTAATTAATAACATAAACAAACCATACTTATAATAAATACAATAATATTTCACTTAAATCAAAGCTAGAAACCATAAATTGTTTGTTTGTTGATTTCCAAAAATATGAGAGTAGATTTGCCTCTAAATTGTTCTCTATTTCAATAGTTTTTAAATCAAATTTTAATTCTAGTTTTAGCTTCATTTTAGTTCTAGTCAATAACTTCTCCTCCATTTGGTCTAATTTGATTGAATAGATTTTTAAAACTCTAACAACTCCCTGCGGATCGACCCTTATTCACCACGTACTACAAGTGAATGTCATGCGTTTGTTTGTGGTTATTTTTAATTTAAATTCGTTCGATGGTTTTCTAAACCGATAGAATTTCGTCGACGAACAAGTTTTTGGCGCCGTTGTCGGAGAGTTGATTTGATTTTGTTTTTCTATTCTTTGAATTATTTTTTGATTTTTGTGTGTTTGTTTGCATAAAAAAAAGATTTTGTGTAGTGCGTTTGTGTGATTTTTGATTGCATTTTGTGTGATTTTTGATTGCATTTTCTTTGTGTGCTTGTTTTCTTTCCCTTTTTTATTTGCATTTTCATTATTAAAAATAAAAATAAAAATAGAGCATACTCAAATCTAAAAAAGGAAAAATATTCTATTTTATTTGCAATTTTTATTTACATTTTACCTTTTTACATTGCTTTTCCTTTAATACAAAAAAGAAAAAAAATTACACTGCACTGTGGACACTGTGCACTGTGTTATACCCCTCACACCTCTCTGTTGCACTTAAATACCAAAGCATTCCCCACTGTCCAAACTGAAAACTGCCCTCTGCCTCAACACAACCTCCCTGCTTGAAATCTCCACCTAGTTACAGTCATCAAAATCCGACCACCAACATTCAAACTGTTGAGAACTGCCCTTTACAACCCACTGCTACACAGTGTAGTTCAAACTTCACTCGCATACACTTCTCATTCACCTTCTACTACACTCCTCCACCCGTTTCACATTCACACTCATACATTGATCCCCAACAAACTGTGCCAAACCACCACTGAGAGACCATATACTGCATACAAACAAACCACTGCACACAAACTACTACTTCCCACAAAATTTCGTTCAATATACTCTACTCCAATATTTTGCATCGATCCTTTTTTCCGCTTCTGTTTTCATATACCCTGACAACGACCACTGACTGCAGCATAACACAACCCTGACCATCTCCACTTACAACCGACAGCCACTAGCCTTGACCTCCACTGAAAACCGCCTTCATTTGAGTTTCACATTTCATCAATCACCAACCCACCTTCATACAACACTGTGCAACAGCAAATACTTCACCAATACCACGCCCAACTACCACTTACAACCACGGTCAACTCGATCCTCATTTCAAACTCCAGAATTCCAAGCATTCCCAAATCACCAACTTCAACAGCGAGTCGCCGCATCGGAATCGCCACTACTGCTACCCAGTTGCAGCACCTCTATCCTCCTCTCGAACCACCTCGCAATTCAAACAGCGATCACCTCTGCAATTACCCCATGCCATCGAACCTGTATCCCGCGACTTCATCCAAATTCACCTCCAACTTCAGCGGATCCAATTGAACTCGACATCGCTTCAAACTCCGTTTCCATTCCCCCAGTACCACCTCGAGTCCAACTCCTTCAACCCCATCGTGACACTCGAACTCGAGCCGCTCCACCGAACACTGCGTCGCTCGATCATTTCGAACCTTCGTAATTCCATTTCGGTTTGATTCTCAAATTTGAGTATTTACAAATTGAGTTTTGTTTTTGTTTTTGTGGGATTGAGAATTTGATTGTTGAGTCAGTGAAATCGATTGTCTTTTTGGTTGAGAATTCGATTTCGTGATTTGTGGTGCTCTCTGTTTTGCAGCAATATACCAAGTGGGCCGGGATTTATATTATTATTATTATTATTTTAGGTTTTTCCTACTTTAGTTTTAGTTTATACCCACAAATATACCCCAAAAAAAAAAAAAAAACTTTTTGCTGTTGAGTTAGTTCTAAAGTTGATTAGTTTGGGATGAGCTTATTGAATGTGTTTTGTTTTGTTGATTTGCCATTCTTTTCTCTCTTAAACAAAATGTTCTTTGAATTTGCTTTGCTTTGGCTAAGTGGTTTTAGCGTAGATTGTTTGGAGTTTCCTACTTTTCTGTTAATATATATATATATATATATATATATATATATATATATATATATATATATATATATATATATATGCTCAATTTTTTTTGTGTAGTTTGATTTTTGTTTTGTTTTTTCTTAACCTCTCGTTTTTTTTCAATATTGTATATATATCTTGTTTTATTTCAGATTGCCAAAGCAGAATTTCAGAAGGAGAAGAACGCTTGCTAAAAATAATTGATTGCCTGCTTGCTTAAAAATAAATTGCTAATAATCTGCATGCTCTGGTATCGTGCTTTCATCTCTAGTTTTTATTTGAATTGCAATGTTGGTTGCTTGCATTTGCATTTATAAAAAAAAATTCAAAGCCCAAAAACGAAAACAACTTCATTTTAGTTGCATTGTAAATTCACGTTTAATTTCTGTTTTGCATTCATGTCATCTTATTTTCTTTTTTAAGGACAATAACCCAATTCACATAAGATGAGTGATTTCATCACCCTTTTCTTGGCCCATAAAAGCATATCATCGTGCAATTTGACTAATAATAAAGATTAGACGTCGGATCTAAGGGTGTCATGAGCTCACTTAGGGTTTAACTGTATCTTCACAATTGTTTTATTTGAACGATTTTATTTCTTGATGTCTAGGCTACGGCAGAGTAATTAACAGTTATAAAAATTACGGTGATACGTAAATATTATACTGGTTGTTCCTCTAAAGGTACTTAAACCTTCGGTTGCATTGCTACGATGATTCATGGTGCACCGATAAGACAAAGTGCGATTATACAATTTTGAGTTAGGAGCTACTAAGGATAGAAAACTATAATTAAGTCCTTTGCATTCATTTAGTTGCATTGGTTCATGCATATTTAAAAAAATTCAAAAATCCAAAAAATATTGTAAATTTTACTTAACTTAGTTTTTATTTCAAAAAAAAAATATCTTTTTTCCCTTTCCTGTGGAAATTTTCAATCAAAAACAAAAATCCAAAAAAAATATAAAATCTTTTCAAAAAAGAAAAAAAATTAAAAAAAACAAAAACAAAAATAAATTTTCATTTTCTAAAAACAGAAAAATCCTGTCGATAAATATTTGAAAATTCGAAAATTTTACAAAAACAAAACATATTAAAAAAAATTTGAAAAACCAAAAAAAAAAAAATCAAACTTTTATTTTGAAAATAAATCTCATTTGGTAAATAATCTACTTCCTTGTAAAAAAAAGAAGAAGAGAAAATTCAAAAAACAAAAACAAGTTTTCAAATCTTCCATCATTCTCTAAAATCGTTTCTAACTTCTTTCTTCTCGATTTTCACTTGTGCATGAGTACTTAGACTCATGACACGACAACAAATCGTTGGACTCTCGACCCTTCTACAAACCGTTTAACTCGAACAGACGATCCTCCCGAAATGGAGAACGAAAACGCCGCTCGAACTCTTATGGATAGATTCTTTTCCGGTATAGCTTCTATTCCATCTTGCATCACGTTACCCGCCCCTAAGGGTAACCATTTCGAAATCCACTCGAACCATATTGCCACACTTTCGAAATTTGGCAATTTCGAGCATGATGACCAATACATCTTCTTGACTAAATTCGAACAAGTTTGCATAACTATTATACTCCAACAACTTTTCGATGATGGAATCAAACTTCGATTAATCTCATTCGCTCTTACGGATTACGCTGAAAATGGTTTACAACTTACCATCAAACTCAATTAAAACGTGAGAAGAATTCGTAAAAGCTTTCTTAAAAAAGTTTTACCCTTTGGAAAAAACGAGTAGAATTCGAAACGAAATTATTCATTTTCATCAATTCAAGGAAGAATCATTTGGAAAATATTTTGAAAGATTCAAATGGCTTTTGATAAAATGTCCACCCATAACTTTTAAACATGGACGATTTTTCAAATCTTATACGATGGACTCGAAAATAGATCACGAACCATGCTCCAATCAATGTGACAAGGAATTTTTTTTTTCCCAACATCATGACGATGCTTGGCAATTTCTTGAAAACCTCGTCGAAAAGTCGTCCCAATGGGAACGTTCGAACGAAAAATCAGTTTACTCTCGATCGAGTGCACACTCGGTAGTATCTTCTTTTGCTTTGGAAGCTAAGATCGATGCAATGATTAAAAATTCGATAACTTCTTCTTATCGGATCAAATGAACCAAGCTTCCCAACCAGTGTGTTATAAATGCAACGATCCTAATCATATAGCTAACCAGTGTCTCAACTCTGTCGAACAAATCAATGCTTTCAATAAAGCCAAAAACGACCCATTTTCTCCAACGTACACCCCTAGTTGGAGAAATCATCCAAATATTAACCAAAACCATCCCAATAAAAATATGATTCATCCCAATTTTCCAGCATTTCCGAATAATTCTTCGAATCCTCCCTTTCAGACCAACAATTTTCAATCAAATTCTGCCCATCCTCCTCAAGACGATAAACGTGTTAAGTTCACTTGAGAAAACTCTTGAAACGTTGGATAAGGCAACTACTAAAAGTCTTCAATCAAACAGCAATTTTCAAAATTTATTGACTTCATATATGCAAAACACAAACCAATCGATTACAAAACTTGAAAGCAAATGAGTCAATTACCACTTGTGTAAGTGAATGCGGGTGGAACATTCTCAAGCCAGCCACTTCCAAATCCCAAAAATCAAAACGCAAATTCAAAGCAAGCCTATGTTGTCAAGATAGCAATGTCACCCAATTGAATGCTATCATAACTCTCCGTTTCGGTAAACAGATCCATAATCAAGTCATTAATCCAAACGACTTACCGAAAACCTCTCTCGATACTTCCAAAACAACGAACGAATCTGAATAGAATGTGGAGCCAAACATTGAATCGAATGCCAATCAAAATTCTTCTTCTTCTACTCGAGTAGACCCGCCTACCGAGTATCATGCTCCATTTCCACATCATCTTCGACCTAAGAAACACTCGGACCAAATGGAAAAGGTGTTGGAAATTTTTAAACAAGTCAAAGTTAACATTCCGCTTCTTGACATCGTTCAGCAAGTCCCCACATACGCGAAATTTCTTAAGGACTTGTGCACCTAAAAGCGTCATACTCAAGTGTCCAAAAAAGTCTTCTTAGCCGCTAGTTTGAGCGAAGTCTTGTTCCAATCCATGTCTGTCAAATACAAGGATCCTGGCTGCCCAACGATTTCGTGTATAATTGAAGATAAGACGATTAACAAATGTTTGATAGACTTAGGCGCGAGTGTCAACTCGATTTCATACTTCGTGTATGAACAATTAGGCTTAGGAGTGCTCAAACCCATGAAAGTTATGCTTCAATTTGCCGATTGCTCGATTAAGAAGCCCGTAGGAGAAATCGAGGACATGCTCATTCGATTAGGGCAATTTATATTCCTGTTGACTTTATCATTCTCAAAACACAACCAGTGATGAATCCCTCGAGTCAAATTCCATTGATTTTAGGCCAACCATTCTTAGCCACCTCAAATTCCTTAATCAATTGTTGTAAAAGATCGATGAAAATCTCTTTTGGAAACATGACTTTGGACCTCAACATTTTCAATCTTGAAAGCCAATCGAATGAACCTCGAGACCGAACGTTGGAAGTTAGTGCCATTCACGAAAACTTTGAAAACAAAACACTTGATCTTCACAATGAATGCGAAGCCTAGTACGAAAAATTATTTCACGAAATTCCCAACGAGATTGAATACACTCTTCCTTTTGAATCACTTCATGTTGAGTCCGAATCTAAACCCAATTCTTCGATCGAAAAACTCCCAAAGTTGGACCTCAAACCGCTTCCTGACCACATTAAGTACGCATACTTGGTAAAAACGAAACTTGTCCTGTCATCATTTCTAACAATCTTTCTCTTGACCAAGAAGCTTCTCTTCTCTCCATCCTTTCGAAAAATATGGAAGCGATTGGATGGTCTATTTCCGATATAAAAGGAATTAGTTCAGCTCTTATTCAACATCGCATCCATTTAATCGATGATGCCAAGCCTGTTCGTGACGCGCAACAAAGGCTTAATCCAAAAATGAAAAATGCGATGCGTGATGAAATTCATGAACTTCTTGACAACGGAATCATTTACCCAATCTCTGATAGTTCATGGGTTAGCCCAATTCACGTTCTACCAAAAAGGTCTAGGCTAATTGTTGTCAAGAACGATTCAAACGAGCTTATTCCAACTTGTATTCAGACAGGTTGGCGTGTTTGCATTGACTATTGAAAACTAAATGCCGCAACACGTAAGATCACTTCCCCCTTCCTTTCATCGACCAAATGCTCGAACATTTAGCCGGCCACAAATTTTACTGCTTCCTTGATGGTTATTCCGGCTATAACCAAATTCCAACCGCTCCCAAAGATCAAGAGAAAACAACTTTCACGTGTCCATTTGCTACCTTCACTTATCGACATATGCCACTCGAACTTTGCAACGCTCCCACGACTTTCCAACGATGCATGGTTGGAATCTTTTCTAACTTGATTGAATGCTTTCCAGAAGTTTTTATGGACGATTTATCAATCTTTGGCGATTCTTTTTTCCAATGTTTACATTATCTCGAGTTGGTTCTAAATCGATATAAAGAAAAACATTTCACTTTGAATTGGGAAAAATGCCACTTTATGGTCAAATAAGGCATTGTCCATGGACATATCATCTCAAATAAAGGCATTGAGGTAGATAAAGCGAAAATCAATGTCATTGCAAATCTATCCATTCTCAAATATGTTAAGGACATTCGATCATTTCTAGGACACACTGCCTTTTACCGACGCTTTATGAAAGACTTTAGCAAAATCGCATGTCCTTTGACGACTCTTCGTGGAGAAGATGTTCCTTTTGATTTTAACTCTGATTGTATCTCTTCTTTTGAACGTCTTAAGAGCGAAGTAGTTTCTGCTCCAATCATTTGCACACCTAATTGGGATCTTCCTTTTGAACTAATGTGCGATGCTTCGAACTTTGCTGTTAGTGCCGTCTTAGGACAATGCATCAACAAGATCCTTCATGTTATTTACTACGCGAGTATGACTTTGCACGATGCTCAACTCAACTACACAATAACTGAAAAAGAGCTTCTAGCTATCTTTTTGCGCTTGAAAAGTTTCGACCTTACTTGATAGGTTCACACATTATGGTCTACACTGACCATTATGAGCTTCGATACCTCTTTGTTAAAAAGGATGCTAAATCCCATTTGATTCGTTGGATCCTTTTACTTCAAGAATTTGATCTTACAATCAAAGACAAAAAAGGATTCGATAATGTCGTAGCCGGTCATTTGTCTCCTCTTCCAAACGTACCATCCTCTTTGCCGATCAATGAAAACTTCCCCGATAAACAAATTCTTTCAATTTCTATCGACCCATGGTACGCTGATATAGTGAACTACTTAGTCACTAAAGAAACTCCCTCATCATGGTCCAAACATGACAAATACAAATTCATGTCCCAAGTGAAATATTTCTATTGGGCTGATCCATACTTGTCCCGACCATATCATCCGACGTTGCGTTTTGAATAATGAGATAAGGTGTGTTCTTTCGTTTTGCCACGATCAAGCGTGTGGTGGACATTTCGATCCTCGAAAAACTGAGGAAAAAGTGCTTCGGTGTGGTTTCTATTGGCCTTATCTTTTCAAAGACACGTTTGATTTTTGTAAAACTTACGATCGATGTCAAATGCTGGGATGAATTTCTCGAGGAGATATGATGCCTCTAAACCCCATTCTTACGATCGAAATCTTTGACGTATGGGGTATCGACATTATGGGACCTTTTCCCAGTTCTTTTGGAAACTTTATATCCTTCTCGCTGTCGATTACTTTTCAAAATAGGTCGAAGACATTCCATGCAAAACCAATGACCATAGAATTGTTGTGAAATTTCTCAAGGAAAACATCTTTTCGAGGTCCGGCACACCTCGCACAATAATCATGAAAACGGAACCCATTTTTGCAACCGTTCTTTTGAAACTTTGATAAATAATACTCGATAACCCAAAAGTTATCCACTCCGTATCATCCTCAGACCTGTAGCCAAGTTGAAATTTCAAATTGAAAAATAAAACAAATCTTGGAGAAAACTGTCAATCAAAATCGAAAAGATTGGTCTTAGAAATTGACCGACGCGCTTTGGGCTCACCGTGCTAATTTTAAAACAAACCTTGGGATGTCCCCAATTCATTTAGTTTACGGTAAAGCTTTCCATTTACAAATTGAAATTAGACATAAAGCATTGTGGGAAATAAAGAGCTTAAACTTTGACCTTGAGAAAGCTGGCGAAAAATGAAAACTACAACTTAACGAATTAGAAGAACTTAGGAACGACGCGTATGAAAACGAGAAAATTTACAAAGAAAGAACCAAAAAATTTCATGACAAGTCAATCCTAAGGATAGAGTTTTCTCCTAACTAAAAATTTCTTTATATGACACAAGACTTTATTTATTCCCTGGAAAAATTAAATCAAGATGAATCGGACCATTGTGGTACGAACTGTTTTCCACATGAGCTATAGAAATAGAAAACCCTAAGGATGGATCGATTTTCAAAGTCAACGGTCATCGTTTGAAATCTTTCTTGGAATTGCCAAATAACCAAGAGGAGGAGCTCATGATCCTTCATGAGCTAAGCTAGTTTAGTAAGAATGTGAACCCTCTTTTGTAAATATATACATAGTTTTCCCCGTTACACTCATTCATTGACTATGGGGACACAGTCAAAATTAAATGTAGGGAGTCCCATTTTTATTTTATTTTTAGTTTCATGGCATTTTTGAATTTTCATTTTCTTACTTGAAAAAAATCTCAAAATTTCTATATCTCAAAAACATTTTCTTTTAGCATTTTGATTTATTTTTGAAGAAACATTGAGATAAGTATAAGTTTTGGTTAATAAAATTGAAATTTTTTGAAAATTTATTTGTCTTAAAAAAATAAAAATGAAGTTTGATTACAAATAACAATGGTTTAACTAGTATATTTGAAGGTTCATATGTGTTAATTATGAAGTATGTTCTAATTGAATTTTTTTTTGAAAAATTGTGAAATTAAAGTAAACGATATAACATTTTTATCTTCTAAGTTATATGGTGCTAAGATGATTTTGCAAAACTCTCTCTCTTAATATATATATATATATATATATAATAACATACAAAGTATTCACTCTCATTTAGAAGTCCTCATAGTTATGCATGGGTGAATAACTTGGAATCTTTGATTATGTGCTTTCATACCCATTTAAAAGTCCTCACGGTTATGCATGTATGGAACACATGTAATAATAAAATACAGACTTAATAAAAACCATATATGGTCGATAGATGTATGTACGAAAGTATGTGCACTCGCCATGCTTTGTACTACCCTCACATAAGCCCGAAAGGCAGTGCATGGATGGTATATCTGGCCTTAGTTCACCTGAGCTAGGTGTGTAATTTTTCTTGCAAATAATGAGAAAGCAAGCAATTGAAATCCTAGCACTATTTTTACTTATTTGATTTGATATTTTGTTGAAAAGAAATAAAAATACAACTTTGTTAAACTTTGATAATCAATTAAGAATCCATTTTATAGTTGCATGTGTTATTAACCAAAATAACGAGTTAAACTATAGTTTATTTGTTATGATATCTTAATTTTTGTTGGAAATTTTGACGAGTAAATGACATAAATTTTCAAGATACTAGCCAAAACCTATATTTAACTTATTCGTGTCAATTTAAAAATATATCCTTCATTTGTAAATAATTTCAAAAACATGTCATCTCTTTGTAAATAAATCTTGCATTTTATAAATATATTCATCCTGCATTTGGATTTTTGTGGGTAGTATCCGCTGAAAACCCTCACGAGATAACACTCATCTTACTGGAGACACCCAGAGGTTTAAAGGCTTGTTGCATATGCTCAATACAATCGTGCTCCCTACAAAAATGGATTTATCTTAGTTTTCATTTTTCGAGGATGAATAAAAAGATAAGTGTGGGGGTATTTGATGTGCACGTAAATGTGCATATATTTACATCCATATTTTATCTCATTTTATTTAAATAAACATCATATTTGGGCATTTTAACATGTTTAAAACTAAAATTCAATTATTTCCAAACCATCATATTTTCATCTTCATTCAGGGGCAAAACGGTCATTTTTGTGCATGTGTCAATGTAAAAAAATTTACTTGGACATTTTTTTGATAATTTTTATAGGAATTTGGATGCATATAGAAGAGGCTTATATGAAGATATATGCATGCACAAATGAATACAAATGAAAGAAGAGGGAAATAATTCAAGCCATGAACATGGAAGACCCCACCCACTTACCTAATCGTACCATTAGGAGCTAATGGACAACTAAGTGAAGATTAAAGCTTCATGCACAACAAATGATGGATTAATTAGTGGATAATAGTTACTTTGTGGGCACACTTCCTAAAGGGCAATTTAGGAAGCTTCCAAAAATAGAATTAGAGTCTTATGCATGTATAAATAGCCCTCTTATGTACATGAACAGATCATCTTCTACTCTTTCATTTTACTTAGGAAATTAAGAGATCAAAGTGTAAGCTCAATGTTAAGTGAAATAAAAATGGTTTCTTAGCCTCTTTCTCTTTTCCTATTTACATGCTTTTACTTACTTCTCATACTTTTATGCTCTTTCATTTTCTTCGTTTATAGCTTAGATTTACATTCATGCAACTAGCGTAGCTTTGTTTTTATGCAAGTAATTAGTAGTTAACCTCTCTCTACCTTTGCTTTGTTTCATTTCTTTGCCTTTTTAATGTTGAAATTTACTTGTGTTACTTCGGTGCCACAAATAAGTAGCTAAACCCCTTCAATTTAGGGGTAATGAAGCTCTTAGATATTATGTAATTTCAACACTTTATGATTATGATCTCATTTGGTTTATACTTCATAAAGTGGATTTTGATGCAAGTTTATACAAGTGGGTTGATAGCTTATATTGCTTATGCAAATGAGCTATTTTTATTCAACATAAACACAAGTTGCATCATCATTTGTTAATCCATTTTTGATTGCGAAATAAAAGTAAAAAATGAAATTTGATGATCTATATTACTAGTCACAATAGTAAATAGATCATACTTAAAATAGCTTTTGTTTTGGCTTCATTTTCATGAGAAACATAAGTTGGTTATTTATTGTATTATAGTTTTGATGTTTTGAGTTATGTTAATTAATAACATAAAAAACCATACTTATGATAAATACAACAAAATTTCACTTAAATCAAAGCTAGAGACCTAAATTGTTTGTTTGTTGATTTACAAAAATATGAGAGGAGATTTGCCTCTAAATTGTTCTCTAGTTCAATAGTTTTTAAATCAAATTTTAATTCTAGTTTTAGCTTCATTTTAGTTCTATTCAACAATTTCTCCTACATTTGGTCTAATTTGATTGAATAGATTTTTAAAACTCTAACAACTCCCTATGGATCGACCCATATTCGCCACGTACTACAAGTGTGCGTCATGCGCTTACGGTTATTTTTAATTTAAATTCATTCGATGGTTTTTTAACCGATAGAATTTCGTCGACGAACAGTCTCCGTCTATTTCTTTCCATTTTAAGTTTATTACTCTTCATTTTTTATTCTCTACATTACCTGAATCTGTGATCTGTGTTCATATCTGGTGCTTTCACGATATTTGGGGTTTGTGACCAATTTTGGTGCATACATGGTATACTGAAATACCATCTCCCAATATAATATGCCCTGAAAATCTTACTTTCGATTGCCAAAAATGTCATTTAGAAAACTTTGCTTTCAAAACATGCCTCCCTAGGGTTTCTAAAACTATTTTCAAGTGATATCTATGTTCCTCTTTCGATTTGGAGTAAATTAAAATGTTATCGATAAAAACAACCATGAACTTATTTAGAATATCTTGGAAACACGATTCATAAGATCCACGAAATATGCGGGTGCATTGGTCAACCCAAAAGGCATAACCAACCATTTGAAGAAAAATTCTGGGCCTCTAAAGGAAGTTAGGGGTATACTATCCTCAGCAACCTTTAATTGGTGAAATCCAATAGCTGGATCCATTTGGGAAAATACCATAACTCCGTGAAGTTGGTCAAATAAGTCATCGATACGGGGTAAGGGATATTTATTCCTAATGGTCAACTTATTCAATTCCCTATAATCCATACATAGTCTCAAAGACCCATCAGACTTTGCTACAAACACCACAGCTGATCCCTAGCTCTAATGAGTGGGCCTAATTAATCCCCTCCTTAGCAAATCCTAAGTTTGATTTACTAACTCCTCTCTCTCCTTCAGAGCCATTCTTCTCTTAGGTTGAATTATCGGTCTTGCACTAGGAATTAGATCAATGCAGAATTCTATCTCCTTATGTGGGGATAAATTCCTAACTTCTTCAAACACGTCGGGAAAGTTCTTGACAACCTCTATGGATCCTAACTCTTCCAAAGTGTATAGGAAACTACACATATGAATACCAGGGTCCTCACAAGGTACTTTAGCAATGCCTCCTAATTTTGCCATTATTATTACAGTTCTTTCTTCATAGTCTAAGATAGCTCCGTACATCGATAACCAATTCATACCGAGAATAAGGTCATATCCTTTAAAATATAAGATATATGGATCACAAGTAAAACGATGGAAAAGATAGGAAATTGGCACATACTAGGTTCAAATGAGTTATACCCGCTATAGGATTAGATATGCAGATATGGGTTTCTATAATACTTGGGATAAAATGAAATTTCTTTATGTCTTTTAAAGAGATAAAACTTTGCAAGGCACCAGTATCAACTAAAACTCGAACAAAAATACTATTGATTAATAGGGTACCTTCAAGAATGCCCTTTCCCTTCGCATCTCCTGAGGTTGATGCTCGTCCTTAATCGCATATACTTTATCCTACCGCACCTTATTCATGAGTGGACAGTCCTTTATCATATGTCCAGGCAGGTGACAGTTGAAGCATAATGTCTTCTGAACTATTGGAGAGATAGGCCCTGCTTGTTGCTTCGAGGCCTTAAAGTTTTTACAGAATTTGGTTATATGACCTTTCTGCTTGTAGATATAACAAGTGGTGTCCAAACTTATTCCACTTATTCTCTCCTGGATGTCCTTTTCCTTTACACCGCTTACTCCAATTCGGGTTAAAATTCTTTTTGTTTGAATTGTTGCTACCGACAATGTCATTTGTTGCTGCTAGGGTACACTTCTTCTTTTCCAAGACTTTATACCTTAGTGCCATGTCTACTAGGTCAAAAAAAGAACCTTTGATGTGGCTAGTCATCTTCTCATGGAAAATTTCCCTCATTCCTAAAACAAACTTCTCGTGTTTCTTTAATGAGGTGTTGATCAATTCCAGACCAAACAAGATAGCTCGTTGAATATGGTCTCATATTCTGCTATAGATAAATCCCCTTGTTTTAAGTCCATGAGGTCTCTATACATTTTGGTCTTTCCTGCTGCTGGCAAGAATCGGTCCTCGTAAAGTTCTTTAAATCGAGCCCATGAGATTTCTTCTTCGGGGACATTCATTGTAAGGGAATCCCACCAAGTTGCTGCCCTTTCTTGCAGTTGTTATGCTGCCAAGAACATTTTCTACTCATCCGATAAGTTGAGACCTTTAAAATATTTTCACAAGATCATAACTAAGCTTGAACCTCAAAAATAGATTCAGTTCCTTTAAATAGTTTCTCTTCTAGATTTGTGTAATCCTTACACAAAGTTGAAAAATTCATCCTTGGTTGCACTGGTATTGGCTCTTCGACAGTTCCAACCCTTCCTGTTTAAGTCCGACCATTGGTGGTCGTAGTGCTACTAGCTCCCCTACCCCGTCTGTCTCTATTGTCCATTCCTTACTATCTGGATATAGCAAGATAATTTTTAAGGACTTTGACGAGATAATCTTAAAGAATGGTACTAATTAAACCTATCAAGTTGATCTAACCATCAATAATATATATTGGTATATGAATAAGAATTACAAATACGTACTCTCGAAGTTGACCCTCATTCCAAAGCCTAGGTGTTTCGAATAACCTAAGCTCTGGTACCAAATGTAACCAACCGCCTTTCTTGCATTCGAAAAACGAATCATTATGGGTTGAAGAAATAAGAAAGATAAGAGAAAGACTAATCAAACACAGAATCGTACCACTCATGGAACAACATATAATAGATAATGTAGTATATTACGTAGTCAAGCCTAAATATTACATCAGATTCAATGATACAAGTTCTAAACTAGGACAATTACAACTGCTTGTCCGCAGAAGACATAGGTCATACATACATACATACACGGTGGAATACTTAATAATATTAATAACTATCCATGAAGCCACCTGCTCCAGCTCCTCCAACATGCTTTCGAGAGAAACCTGGATCACATGACTACTCATAAAAATTGAGTCCCAAGGGCTTAAGGAAAAGAAATATAACTCTGGGTTAGACATGGGTCTAGTGAGTAAACTCAAATAATAATACTTTTATTTGAAACTCCTTTAAAAAAACAAAAGGTGTTGTAAGACTACGCTGCACATAAACACGGATGAGTTTTTACTTTACGATAATTAAAACACCTTCTATATAAAATCGATGATATAATTATAATGTTTAAGGGTTTAAAGTAAATAGAGAAGATAGCTGAAATGCTTGCATCTCACATTCCAACATATTAGGCTTACAATCAAAACCGTTAAGCTCATATTGGGGAATGGATTCCAACTAATGACTGGACTACCGAGGTACCACCCATCATAATATACCTCTAGAAAATGTATCGAGGTCATACCTAATGACCCCTGCTAACATAGGACTGGCCTACCCCTTACAGGATAGTACCAAATAAGATCATTCCCTTGGTTGGAATCAATAACCATTGTGGAGCTTAATTATG
This sequence comes from Allium cepa, assembly GCA_030765085.1. NCBI lineage: Eukaryota > Viridiplantae > Streptophyta > Magnoliopsida > Asparagales > Amaryllidaceae > Allium > Allium cepa. The sequence continues at coordinate 104,355,568 of CM060942.1, read as the reverse complement.
AGAATAGGGACTCGTTCTAGATGGGTTGATTAATACCATAATGGGTGCGACCCACATGGCCCTGCTGCATATCCCATGTTTTAGTCATTCTCGGTTGATGAGGCTTGATGCCACGATTTGCCTTTCAATAGCACTTCCCACTTGGAATGCTAACATTGTCTTCCAGTGTTGACACAATGTCATCAGTCGTCCATACAAGTCGTTCAGGAGATGAATGAACTGAAGGTACTATTTACACTACACACATTTTGGAATATCCCTTAGGGTTAGAAGCAAATAGCCCTTGAACTTCAAATCTTGAATCTTGATCATGACTTCGATACTTCCAATTCGAACGTTTACGCTGGTTTGATGTGGTTTTCGGATAACAACTTGTCATCCGATCCTAATCTCTTCAAACCAATGTTTGATATTTAAAAGCATCAAGTTATTGATAGTGAACAACTTCACTATCAAATGGGAGATTAACATATGGAAACTTATTCCATACTTAGGTTATCATGACCCACTTACCCAAATTAACCTCCTTATGTTTATCACAATTCTGATATCCAACATTCGCGCTAAACACAAGTCACTTACTTTCCATAAATGAGTCAACATTTCCAATTAATACTTTAATTCATTCGTCTACTTAATGGTCCAGAAAAGAGATCTTTTGATCTGGAATCAATTTACCTTGATAAGAATATTGATTTATAACACATTCAGTTCAATTTAAAATCACCTTTGGAAAAGGTTTAGTTAAATAAATAATTCATTTTAAATCCTAATTAAATTTTAAATAATCCAAATTAAATCAAGATTAAATCATAATTAAAGTCTAATTAGACTTAACGAACTTAGTTAAGCCATAATTAACTTCCTAATGCATCTTGGTTAAGGTTAAATCAAATCTTTATTCGTTAAGTCCTAATTAATTAAATATTAATTAAATAATTACTTAATTAAATAATAATTAACTAACTGATTTAATTAAACGATTATTAACCATTAATTATTCTTAACCAAGTTAAATACCAATTAAAACTTAATTAATCAAACAATTGTCATTAACTTAACTTAAGTGTTGATTAACTAATAACTACCTTCTTAATTACTAATTAAGGCTAATTACCATTAATTATTTAACTACTTAATTAATTAAATAATTAAATAACAAAACTTAATTACTTTTAATTATTAATTAAGTTAGTTGTAAAAACCTTTACAAAACAATTTCAAGTTAAACTACTTGAAACGAAAATCGATAAATTTCATCCAACTACATTCATAGTGACTATCGCTATGGGCCCAGTTCGCTCTAACCCATCTTTAAGCGAAACCACTTTATCAAAACCATACTATTTCATGATTGAAATATATTTTAGTGAACTTTAAATCTTAAACCAAATATACAATTCAAATCAAAGTCTAAACATTAACTTCTTGAAACGAGTTTGGTTCCAAATCCGACCTCGAATCCGTCGCGGCTACAAACAAAGTTTTCAACATTGTTTTTTTAAAATCATCATGACATAGCTCATGTTTTGTAATCCGACATGCATTAACATAATCCATTCACATAATATATATATATTTATTTATTTATGTCAATGTCCATACGATAACTAAGTTTCCATTATTGCGTCCAAACACACAACTAAACCAACAGTCATCGCCAAACAAATCAACATCCAACCATATGATCTCAAACCAACATTCCACTATATAACCATCATATATACATATATATAAATAAAGTTAGTTTATTTATGAAAACCGAGCTATTTTACTCACCGGAACTCCACGGATTCAATTCTAACTTGCACTATACCTAGCTAATGACCTTAGAGCTTGAAAAGGAAGTTGTTTTCTTGGATTTTAGGCTATAAATGTGTTCGGCCTATGTAAGAAAGGGCATGGCCTAGTGGTTGTGTGGTGGTGGAGTACTTGTATTTGGAAGAGGAGGTGTTGTATGAAGTTGTCGAAGTGATTTAAGGCTATGAAGTGTTTTAAAATAAAAAAAGAAGTGATTTTTTTGATAGTTAGAAACCAAAGGAAGCCATGGACGCATGAAAAGGAGAAAGGGGAAATGAAGATAGAAAATGGAAAGTGAAAAATGAAGTGGTATGTATGTTTATTTGTAGATGAAGAAAGGAGAGAAAAATTACCTTTATACCCTTAGCATAAAAAAAATCCTAACATGAAATCATTTTGTTAAGTCACATCAACTTTTTCTTCCTTTACTTGTCATGTCTTAGGCTTAATGATGGGTAATGATTGTAGTGCTTATGAAATGATAAGAGATAACTATGCCTAATATATATATATATATATATATATATGTATATGTATGTATGTATATGTATATATGATTATAAAGTCATGTCTTGTCACATCACTTGCTAATCATTACTAACATAAGTTAATATATTGTTAAGTGTATTATTACTTAATTAATTATTGTAACGACCTAGATTTTCGACGATTTAAATTTGAATTTAAAGAATATTTTTAAATAAAATTATTTTTAAAAAATAAGAATCTAACAGCGAAAAGTAGATATTTGGAATGTGTCCATTTAAATGAGAATAATAAAATTTGTTTCGTGTCAAAATTCGTCCTAAACCCGGTCAATATAATTTTTCCGGGTGAATTATCAAATTTTCGAGTATGAATATTTTTACATAGGAAAGATCTAAAAAAATTCTCTAATTTTAATGACGAAGTTTATTCCGTCAAATTCCGACTTTTGTAGCTCTGTTTATCAAGAATTACCGTTGTCATCCAATTTCGAAGCAATAATAGCAACGACAGATGAAATTTTGCTACGAACGTCGTAGCAAAGAATTGACTACATCGTTGGATTACATCGCGCTGATCACCATGGTATATTTTGTTTGTGTTTTGGCTTCCAAGGAAAAACGCTACATGGTTGAGATATGGTCCGTGACCGTGCAGGAGTCATAATTGCTAGCATTCCATTCTTTTCTTTTCAGTTCACATTTCATTCTCTTCAGCCAACTATTCGTTGTATGTATTATCACCTTTAATTAATGCGGCATTTAAATCTTCCATTACCATCTCATTATATAAACATGCCTCTCCATTCTCTTTGCTCCTCTGTGCAGTGTTAGGAAAAAAAACAAGAAGATCTCATATGCACACACACAAACCGTTGCAGCAGCATCACTCCCCTCACCCACCAGGCTCGCACCTACCTGCAACCGCCATCATCGACCGAGTCACCACCTTTCAGCCGTTCCCTTCACCTTCCCAAACCCTACGAACCCAGCTTGGATGTCACGACCCTACGCCCATAACCGAACCCGCCTACGCCCAAAACTCAGCCCATGACCTTTATTCTCTTCGTGAACCTCCCCGGTACCGAGTTCACCTGCGCCACCACTGGCTGAGTTCAACTACCCCACCACCAGCTTCTCCACCACCCAACAGTCTGTCCCTCCGCCTTACCACCCGAACCCACACTACCATATGTCCCTTGCCTCCTCCTCATCACCAAACCCAATCCAGTCACCCACCGAGCCTAACTTAAAGCCGGATCCTACTATCCCCTTTGCCGTAGCTCACTAGCCGAGCCTCCTCCCAACCGAACCACCTTCTCCTCTTCCCACTTTTCTTTCTTGCGTGCGTGCGTGCGTGTGTGCGCGTGTGTGTATAAAGTGGGAACATGGACAAGGAGGCAATTGGCATGCAAAGGAAAGTATGGATGCAGTAAGTAGTGGAAGGCAACGTGTTTAAAAGAAAAAAATTGTAAATTTATTCGTATATAAAATCATGCGATGTTTATAATGCTATAATGTTGTCGTACGAGGTCCATTTGGAATGAAACTTTGCACATTGCGATCGTGATGACGAGAGCTTCACAGTGAGACTGGTTTGGACAGATTTGGAGACAGTGGAAATTTGGGCTAAAATCGGACGTTGTTCGATTTTAGTTCTAAACTGGAGCATCCCTACAACAACGAAAATCAAGGTGAGTGTTTTATCGCTCACGACATAATAATATTTTTACACTTTCTAAATCGAGATCATTAAATTATTTAATTTTATTGACTGTCGTTAGGAAACGGAATTGAAATTCGAATTGATTGCTAATTAGAATTTAATTGGCAATAAAAAACCTGATATTGATAACTATGTAATTGTTGTGAATTATATTGACTATTTGGGTGGTTGATTGCGGTGGATACTATTGGTTGATATTCTGAATGATTTGGATGCTTGTTTATTTTGATATATCATGTTATCATCCTGTATATTATTTACAGTTTATAAAATTACGAATTGAATTATTTTGAATAAATTAAGAGATAGGTTGAAATTATATATATACCTATGATACTGTGATTTGGATTGAAATGATATATATATATATATATATATATATATATATATATATCCATCTCTGAAATTAAATTGAAATAACTAATCACTTGGCCACAGGATAGAAAGTTATATACAGACACCGGATTGTTAAATTAAACGATTTTAAAATTTTGATTTGAAATTATTTAAATTGTTTGATTTAAAAGAAATAAAAATCAAAGTTATAGAAATCAATTTATTTTCGAACCTAAACCCTAAAGTTTGAAATTTAAATTTGGTAATCGATATTGTTTAAATAATAGAAGTTGATATTTTGAAGTTATAATCGAAATAAAATTTGATTTTTTGAAAATTGATTTGTTTTAAAAGATTGAACTTTTATTCGAATTTTAAATGTTACCAAGTAAAAGTGTTATAAAAATGATATTTTGAAATTGAACTCGGAACAGAATTATATTTAAAGATTGGGATTTTAAACCAAATATTGAAGGATAATTTGATTTAAACGTTTTGAAATTATAATTTGAAAATCGAGCTCAAAATTGATTTAAATTAAAATTGAAATTGAATTAATTTGATTTGAAAGTAGAATTGAATTAATTTGAAATCAAAGTTGAAATTGATTTGAGTTGAAATGAAAATTGAATCGATTGAATGGAAATTGGAATTGATTTGAACTGGGAAGTTGCAATTGAATCGGTTGACTTTGAAATTATCTTCAAGTAAAATATTTAATATAAAACTATTTAAAAGCTATCTTCTTAAACGTACAAATTATTTTGGTTTTCCAAATTATTTTAATGTATAGACCATTTTAATACTTAGACTATTTTATATTGAACTATTTAACCTTTTAAACTATTTTTAACTATTTTAACCATTTACACTATTTTAATTATTTAAACTATTTTAAACTATTCATACTATTTTCAAAAATTCAAACTAGTCAAGTGTGGAATGTTTATTTTTAAATCATGGATTTAACTATAAATTGGGTTAAATTGAAGTTATAACCTAAATTGAAATTCGAATTTTTTTGGAATCGAAATCGAGATATTAAGACGAACAGGATTTTGAATTGAAATGGTATATTTTGAGTAAATGTGATGTTTTTTAAATTGATTTGATTTTAAAGCGAACATAATATATTGATATCAAATATGAATTGTAAAAGAACCAACCGGTGTGCAAAACGACATTTGGTTGCTAAAGAGACTGGAGCCGGATATGGGCATACTCTTTGTCGATACCAGAACCACTTTAACAACTGTGTATGCGGAGTGGTGATCCAGAATGAAGTGGTTAGATTTGGCATCGTTTGCTAGATTTGAAGAAAGGGAACGATGATGGATTAGCCTGGCATCGTTTGCTAGATTTGAAGAAAGAGAACGATGATGGATTAGCCTGGCACTTGTGCCAATTTGAAATGACTAAAACAGGAGCTGTACTGGTCAAGTGGACTAGCTATCCTGAGCAGATGCATTTCATCGTATTACCATCATTTACATTATGATTGATTGGTGCACACCCTCCGGATTATGGGAGTGTTGGACGAGGTGGACGATCATGGCTATGATGCGTTACCACCAACCGGGAAGGGTATTGGAAGTATCCTATTTTGGACATTGCCTCATTTGTCTTGTCATACTTTTATCCCTAAACGAGACCCATACGATTTTGAATTAGTGTTGTTGTATCACGGCGCATCCCTATCCACCAACCATTTAACTGGTGTTTTATATGCAAAACGTGCGACAATGATTAAAAATGCGTTAAGAAGGATCAATGTAAAGCCTTAATGCTAATAAAAATATTTATTTTACTGACTAGACATTATATATATAGCGTATTCTACTACATGTAAATATTTTAACGGATCCTTAAGGGATGGAAAATCCAATAACATCTCTTGAGTCATTGCACGCACGTTATACACTGGATATGAGATGTGAAATCTCATAAACATCTTTGATGCCGTTACACTCACGTTATATGCGATATCTATTTGACTTACATGAGGATATTTTAGTCCTGACTCGAGTGTTTTGTCTTTTCATTACGCTTGGGTCAGCTCTAAGTTTTTCAACTTATTGAAGATTTATTCTGGAGGACGAAGACGAAGATTTGGTATACTACTACTATTATTATCCCTGTATAATGCCGTCTGCTGCATTTTATTTGTTCTGTTGTGTATGAATAACTATGATAAATGTTGTATAAATTATAATCAAAAGTATAGTAAACAGATTCATGAACTGTTTATTTAATTATTATTATATTTTATCGTTCCGCTGTGAGATTTTGTGTTTGTTTCTTCTTCTTTTCTCTTATTTTCCTATTTACCCCATTAACAATCCTCCCTTTTAAACGATTTGAGTTGACATATGTGATTCATTATTGATTTAAACTATCCAAAAAGGTGGGTCATTATAGTTGGTGTTAGAGCTTTGGTTTAGCGATAACCTTAGCTTTGTGGGGTAACTCATTAGAGATAGGGCCAGGAGAACCCTGGATTGAGTTTGAGTGTATTAATAGATATGAGCGCGTATTTGTTAGTGAATATGAAGTGTTTTATATTGTGTTGACTTATCAGTTGAATGTTTATGAATTCTGGTCGGTACGGGAAGTACAACCGTATCGATAGGGGTCTCCAACTCTTCAACAAGGTAAGCCGACACGGTATTGTTCCGAAATTGGGTAAATGAAATAATTTTACCTTGATTATATTTTGTATATAAAGAAATAATTTTTCAGAAATTATTAGGGTATATATAATATAAATTGGTTGTTAGAAATGGTAATATTGATCATTATAATTTATTGTTTGAATAGTCAATATTCCTAAACTATTAGCTACTATATGATTATAAGAAAAGAAAATTGTATAAATGTGATTTCTAAAATATAAATTGCAAATAAAATGAATACAAAGTTGAGAATTTGAGAAATTTAAATTCCGGTGTTTCTGAAAAGGTTTTCAAGGTTTGAAAAATAATATTAGTATCATTTAAAAGTATATACAAATACAAATTGTTTTCAAATAAATTTTAGAAGGAATTAATTCAGTACTTCCCTCTTCTGTCGTTGGAAAATAATTTCGGTAATGACTACGTAGCATCATCGACATTCATTTTCGAGTCTCAAAGTGGGGGAGACTTCTGAGAAGCTTTGCTTCGAAATTGTTTTAATGAATGAATTTTGGTTTAAACTCAAAAAGTGTGATTAGATACATAAATAAGATATAAGTATACATAATTATTCTAAATAATTTGAAATGAACCCGATATTTAAAAAAATTTAGTTCTGTCAATTAATAATATTCAACTTATTTGAAGGAAATGAAATATTTGAATAACTAGAGCTCATAAAATAAGAGAATTAAAAAATCTAAGCTAAATGTTTAAGAAACTTCAGAATTGAAGTTTGTAACTCTTAAATTGAAAGTAAAGAAAATTTAAACAAGTTGAAATAGTGAACATTCTAATCAAGCAAAGTGAATCAAACTAATTTGTATAATATCAAATTGCATTCTAATAACAGATAATAAGACTTACCAAATTTTAAAAATTAAAATGGAGATATGAATATGCAATCGGATATTATACAAGTAAACAAACTTAAAAGAAATTAAAAATGTGCATAAATGGAAATTTTGTTGTAATAATAAATGTATATATACTTAAGTATATAATAAAATGATTAATGACCAAATTGAATAAGTAAGTGAACTTAAGAAAGAAGGCAAATGAATCAAATAATATCTATGTGAATTGGTTATAGAATTAAATATAAATTGCAAAATAATTGTGAAATTGAATTTGTAACTTTTGAGATAACTATAAACTTAGAAAAGTAAAATATAAGAAGTCAGACTTTTATAGAAAGATTATAGCCTAATTTGATGATTAATAAAACGTTTCACAAATAAATCCATTATTAAAGAAAATTATGAAAATAAGTGAAAAGGATTTGGTGTAGCAAAAAATCAATAGAAATAAATATGTAAGTTATACGTATATTATTTTATTCTCTTAACGATTTGATCCAGATTCGAGCACAGAATTTTGAGATAATTTATATCGATCCGAGTTAGGATTTTTCACTCGATTTTTGACGACGAACCTTGGATATAGATTTTTGATTTGATTCTGAAATTCTCTATCATAGTAATGGCTACGCAAGGAGAATGATAGTTTCTAATCAAGGAACCAGATCTGAGTCCGCGTTAGAGAATCGTGTGAACGATACTAGTTCAAAAGTGAAATTGTGTGATCGAGTGAGTGATCAGATTTGATATTTTGTACGAATAATATGTGTACATCGTACGGGCTTAAGTAAAGCTAATATTGGAAATTGAAAATGCAAGATATAAAATGATTTTAAATTATATGATTGGATATCCTGGGAAAATATGATGCAGGTCTTTAAAATCAAGAAAAAATATGGATTCTTCGACACTTGTTTATTTTTTCATTTGATTTGATGGTTTTATGATGGAGTCATTTGGTTTTTATTTTCTTTTGTAGGTTTGGGACCCGTAGTGGCATTTCATAGTTGTTCAGATCGAGCCGCGCAAATGGGATTCTGTCGAAATTTTACAAATTCAGGTGTTAGAATTTTTTTTGAAGTTTTAAAATCTTTATAACATGTTCGGATCACTAACTTGTATTTTTCGTAAGCCGATCAGAGTAGTGTAGCAGAAAATATATTAAACGTGGTAGAAGATTTATAATGGATTTTATGTTTTATAAGTTGATAATTTTTAAAATATATTAAATGTTAAATTCTTTACTTAACGCTTTTGGGGATGAAAAGTTTTGAGTGGGGGAGATTGTAGCGACCTGGATTTTTCGACGATTTAAGTTTGAATTTAATGAATATTTTGAAATAAAATTATTTTAAAAAATAAAAATCTAACAACGAAAACTAGATATTTGAAATGCGTCCACTTAAATGAGACCTACAAATTTTGTTTCGTGCCGAAATTCGTCCGAAACCTGGTCAGCACAATTTTTCCGCGAGAATTATCAAATTTTGGAGTATGAATATTTTTACATTGGAAAGATCTAAAGAAAATCTCTAATTGAATAACTAAGTTTATTCCATCTAATTTCGATTTTTGTAGCTCCGTTTATCAAGAATTGCCGCTGTCGTCCAATTTCGACGATAGATGAAATTTAGCTACGAATGTCATTGCAATGATTTGATTACATCTTAGATTCGCCTTGTCATGCGGATCACCATGGTGCATTTGTTTTCGTGTTTTGGCTTCCATGACAAAATGCTACATGGTTGAGATATGGGTCTGTGACCATGCGGGAATCATAATTGCTAACATTCCATTCTTTTCTTTTCAATTAACATTTCATTTTTTTCAGCCGACTATTCGTTGCGTGTGCTGTCACCTTTAATTAATGCATCATTTAATGCCTCCCTTCCCATCTAGTTACATAAACATGCCTCTCCATTCTCCTCACTCCTCTGTCCTATGTTAGGAAAAAAGAACTCATACACACACACACACACACACACACACACACATTAACCGCTGTAGCAGCATCACTCCCCTCACCCACGAGACCCACACCCGCCTTGAACCACCACCATCGGCCAAGTCACCACCTCCACCACCTTCCATTCCCTTCGCCTTCCCATACCCCGCAAACCCAACTTGGATGTCACGACCCCTACGCCCATAATCGAACCCACATATGCCTAGAACTCAGCCCACGACCATCACTCTCTCCACGAACCTCCCTACCACCGAGTTCACCCGCGTCACCACTGGCCGAGTTCAACTACCCCGCCACCAGCTGTTCCACCACCTAACAGTTTGTCCCCCTGGCTTACCACCCGAACCAACACTACCACATGTCCCTTTCCTCCTCCTCATCACCAGACCCGCTCTAGTCACCCACCGAGCCTAACTTAAAGCCAGACCCCACTGTCCCCTTCGTCGTAGCATACTAGCCGAGCCTCCTCGCAACTGAACCATCTTCTCTTCTTCCCACTTTGCTATCTTGCGTGCGTTTGTGTGTGTGTGTGTGTAAAGTGGCAATGTGGACAAGGAGGCAACTAGCATGCAAAGGAAAGTATGGATGCAGTAAGTAGTGGAAGGCAACGTGTTTGAATTTGGTAATTGATATTGTTTAAATAATCGAAGTTGAGATTCTGAAGTTATAATCGAAATATAATTTGAATTTTTTAAAAATCGATTTGTTTTAAGAGATTGAAATTTTATTCGAATTTTGAATCTTATTAACTAAGAGTGATGTAAAAACAATATTTCAAAATTGAGCTTGGAATTCAATTATATTCGAAGATTGGGATTTCAAACCAAATATTGAAGGATAATTTGATTTAAATGTTTTGAATCAATATTTTGAAAATTGAGCTTGAAATCAATATAAATTGAAATTGAATCAATTTGAATTGAAAGTAATTGAATTAATTTGAAATCGAAGTTGAAATTGATTTGAATTGAAATGAAAATTGAATCGATTGAATGGAAATTGGAATTGATTTGAATTGGGAAGTTGGAAATGAATCAGTTTGACTTTGAAATCATTTTTGAATAAATTATTTAATATAAAACAATTTAAAAGCTATCTTCTTAATCATACAAATTATCTTGGTTTTCCAAATTATTTCGCTATATAAATCATTTTAATACTTAAACTTTTTTATATTGAACTATTTTAACCTTTTAAACTATTTTTAACTAACCCTTTACTCTATTTATCCTATTTTAATTATTTAAACTATTTTAAACTATTCAAACTATTTTTCAAATATTCAAACTGGTCAGGAGTGGAATGTTTATTTTTAAATCATGGATTTAAACACGAACTGGATTAAATTGAAGTTATAACCTGAGTTGAAATTCGAAATTTTTTGGAATCGAAATCGAGATATTAAGACAAACAAGATTTTGAATTGAAATGGTATATTTTGAGTAAATGTGATGATTTCAAAATAGATTTGATTTTGAAGCAAACTTGATATTTTGATATCAAGTATGAACTATTTTTGAAATGTAAAAGAACCAACCGTTGTGTAAAATGACGTTTGGTTGTTAAAGTGAGTTGAGCCGGATATGGGCATACTCTCCGTCGATACCGAAACCACTTTAACAACTGTGTACGTGGAGTGATGATCCAGAATGAAGTGGTTGGATTTGGCGTCGTTTGCTAGATTTGAAGAAAGAGAATGATGATGGATTAGCCTCGCACTTGTGCCAATTTGAAGTGACTAAAACAGGAGCCGTACAGGCCAAGTGGGCAAGCTACCCCAAGCGGACGCACTTCTTCATATTACCATACATTGTGATCGATTGGTGCACACCCTTCGGATTATGCGAGTGTTGGACGCAGTGGGTAATGATGGCTATGATGCGTTACCACCAACTGGGAAGGGTACCGGTAGTGCCCTACCTTGGGCATTGCCTCACGTGCATTGTTGTACTTTTATCCCTAAACGAGACCCATAAGATTTTGGTTTAGCGTTGTCATATCATGGCACATCCCTATCCACCGGCTGTTTAAATGGTGTTTTATATGCAGACTATATGACAATGCTTATAAACGCGTTAAAGGGGATCAATGTAAAACCTTAACACTAAGAAAAATATTTATTTTACTGACTAGTCATTATATATATAGCATATTCCACTACATATAAAATTTTTGATCCTTAAGAGATGGAAAATCCAATAACATCTCTTGAGTTATTGCATGCAGTTATACACTGGATAGGAGATGTGAAACTTCGTAAACATCGCTGATGCCGTTACACTCATGTTATATGCGATATTGATTTGACTTAAATAAGGATATTTTAGTCCTAACTCGAGTGTTATGTATTTTCATTACACTCAGGTCGGTCTTGAGTTTTTTAGCTTATTGAAGATTTATTCTTGGAGGACGTAGATGAAGATTCGGTATATTATTATTATTATTATTATTATTATTTCTTTATCATGCTGTCTGCTACATTATTTTATTTGTTATGTTGTATATGTATAACTCTGATAAATTTTGTATAAATTATAATCAAAAGTATAGTGAACAGCTTCATGAACTGTTTATTTGATTATTATATTTTATCATTCCACTATAAGATTCTGTGTTTGTTTCTTCTTCTTTTCTCTTATTTTATTATTTACCTCGTTAATAATCCTCCCTTTTGAATGATTTGAGTTGACATGTGCGATTTACTGTCAATTTAAACTGTCCAAAAAAGTGGGTCGTTATAATTGTCAACTATATATGTGTACATATGGTGCAAAAGACGAACAATATTCCTGACAACTTTCTAGTGTCGAACGGTCAAATTTTCGGAAAACGTTCTTGGTCACATTTTCAATTTTTCTTAGAACTATCTAATTTGGCAAACAAAATTTAAAATGATTTTACCATCGCTATTAATTTGTTAAAATGAGTTTATTTATTAATAAAATCATTTGTTATAATATATATATATATATATATATATATATAATTGTCTAGTTAAAACGACCAAATCCTGGACCATTGCGTATCCTTCTTTATGAAAATATCTTTACATTAAAAGTAAAATATTTAAAATTAGATCATAAAATCAGAAGTAACAACCATTATGTATCACTCACCAAACTGGAAAATTTTAAAACTAATCTATAAAAATCATAACATCCCTAGCCCTATAGACAATTTTTCTTTCGAACTCGGTTCAATTTACCTAATGATATATAGTTGGCAACTATTGGACCCCCGACCTTAAATATGAGAAACGAGTTGTCTTAACCAACTACACTACCAATTTGGCCAATATTATTAATACACTATTTCACCCAATTCAATATAGTATCTTGGTTAGGTTTTGTATACAGTTTAGTTTTATTACGATTTAACTAATTATATATATACAAAGAAATCAAATATACCAATTTATATGAAGAATTAATGTTATTATTAAAAATTCTCTAACTTCTTTCAAACAATAAATAGTAATAAGTAATAATATATATTGAATTCAACAATTTAGACAAAAATTCAAATGCATTAATATTAAAAATTCAAGTGATGAATCTCAGTAATATTCAAAATTTTAACAGTAATACTTTTAGTAAAAGCACATTCATAATAAATATGACTAGTTATTTCATTAGAAGGGTTATAAGAAGCATGCAATCTATCAATATTAATTTTTATTTTTAGCATTTCAATGGATTTTAGTTTGTGCATAATCAACCATATGTGAATTTTTGCTTTAGGTTGAACATTGGCTTTCCAAATAAACTTAAAATGCTTAAATTTAATATATAAAAAATTTAGAAATTTATAAAATTATTTCGAACTATATTTTTTTTCCTTTTCCAAATTCCAAATTTTATAATCCATATTTGAATCCATCCTATAAAGTTCAAGTTATTCACCTAAAATTGTACGATATCATTGCCTTCTAGTGTGGTGTTAAAATTAAAATCCCATTTATAACTTCAACGGACTTTTATATAGGTTTTTTCAAATTATTAATATGATATAAAGTTGGAAAATCATTTTCTAAAGGTATAGGGATATCCAAATATCATGCCAGAAAGACGTGTTGCTATCGAGTGCATTATGTTATTTAAACAACAAAAAATATATTCACATTTTAAGAATCTTTTAAGAAGTGGAAATTATTATTATTATTTAAACTATATAAATTAAAATTATCATTATAACGTAAGTTTGCACTACTTTCTTTCCAAATATTATTCTCGTTACTTGTAAATCACCAAAGCCATTTAGTTAAAAATGAAATATTAAGATCATGTAAAGTAGTAGTTCCCAGACCCCCTAAATTATTATTTTTAAAAACCATATTCTTAACTAATGAATTCGTACTCAAACCATCTCTATTCCCATTCCATAAAATTTCCTTCTTATATTATCTATTTTTCAATAATCTAACATTACTCTACCCGATCTAGATAAACAGTTCCTCTTCCAATATTAAAATATCCTACTAATTTCCTCAATAATTATTAAACAATCATTAAATTTAAATTTATTTTTTTAACTAAAAATACTAGAACTAAAATAAAAGTCATAATAGCATAATTAAGAGAATTTGCAATAATATTTACTTCATTATTACAATCATTAATAACTAAAACCAAACTTTTAATATAATTAATATTTAATTCTAAAATTGATTCAAAATTATAAATAATAAATTTAAATGATGCAACATAACGTCGAAGGTGTAAGGAAAATAATGAAGTGATGCCAGCATAATGTGGAAGGTGTCAGGAAAATAATAAAGTGCTATCAACATATTGTAACACTACAGTACCATTAGAACTAATCTTATAGCTAATACTAGCTAAAATATCATTATATATTGCCCCTTTTATAATTTTTGAAAAATTATCAACTTCTAAATTTAAAATAATAGGTGATATGTAACGACCCAAAATTTTGGTCGTTTGATTTGAACCTTTAATTCATTTTAAATGTTGAATTTGAAATACTAATTGATTTTGAATATGGAGATTTTGTTTGAATTAGTTAAATGGGTCCAAAACGTTTCAAATATAGCAATTAATTGGATTCGGTAAATATAAATTTAATATTTGAAATTGGGTAAATATGAGAATTTAGAGTTAGATATGAATAGAAATGATTTCTATGTTGATTTTAAACTCTGGTTGAATTAGAGTGATGGTATTGGACTTTTGAATGGATTAAAAAGTCAATAAGTTAAAATTGGAAATTTATATATTAATTTAATAGTGAAACTAATATATAATAATAGTGTAAATAATTTAATTTTGATTTATTTTGAATCGAAGTAATGTCTAATATGAATATAATTCTATTGAATTATAACGGATTTAGTAAGTTTTAAAAATTGGAATTTTAATTGATTTCGACGATTTTGAAAAGCGCTCGAATTAATCAACGACTTAAAATAGCCTTTCAGGGCATAGTCTCGAAATACGACGAAACTAGTTCCATTGGATCCGTAATAGTGTATTATTATCGAATTTCAAATTTCATAGTGTTTGGAGTTACCATTTGGTTGTACGGGATAGAATTGCGTTGAAATGAATATCGAAAATTTAATATTTTAATTCGATTCAAAACGCTATCTTCCACATACGATCAAATTAGGCCTCGAAACATGTTCCATTTTATTCGAAATAAAGGTAAAACATTATAAACGTCAGGCGACGCGTCTTGTTTGGAGTTCGTTCGAAAAATCATGTAAATTGTGAAAATAATAATGAAATAATAAATGCATATATATATATATGGGCCGAAAATAGTAAATCCTACCTATTTAGAACGTAGCCGCCGCGTATACAAATCAATGCCCGAAATGCTCTTGTTTTCTTCTTCAAAATTCTCCTTATCCACAAACTATCAGGCTTTGTTGTCAACTGGAAGATCGAAGAGCTCATTGAGCTCTACAGTTTGAACGGCTTTGATCGCCTAAAGTTCCTCGATGTGGCGGCAGTTTGGATATGAAGGCAGCATGTTCATGCTCGTATTTTAAGCTAGAGGAGGCACCGAGCTTCAAGCGGCCATAGGCGATGTGGGCGTGTGGATGGCGGTTCGTTTGAGACTCTCTAATCATCGTCTCAATCACCAAGGAGGAGCGATGATGATTTATTCAAAGGTGGCTATGGGTTTCCAAAACCCTGGAGATGATCACAAGGAAGAAGCAAGAGGAACAACCAAATTTCACCAAGTCAGAACCAATGGCCATGATTTTTCAGAGGTTTAAAAAGATTATATTTATATTAATGTATATTCAAACTTTAAAATTGCATATCTCATTCATACGAGGTCATAATCGGACGAAACAAGCGGCGACGGGATCACAATAGCAAATACTACATGTTGGAGCTGATGTCGAGTCGATCGGAATAAGCTAAAATTTTAGATTAAATCGAACATAAAATTGGAGCGTTTGGCAAATTAAAACTCAAGATGAGTTAATCTCACTCAATTTTGGACTACTGGATTTAATTTTAAATAGCTAAAATTAATAAATGATTGATTGGTTATATTGAGGAATTATTATCAATTGGATGTGACATTATATATAGTAGTATATATATTGGAGCGATTGATATTCCCTCATATATATGGTGGATGAGACCTTATGCGTCCGCATAATAGCGGATGATCCTACATACCACGATATTCCGTCTCGAAACAGAATTGGTATTTTTATGTTGTGCAAACATCCGTGGATGCAAGAAGACAGGTTAGAGGGATCTAACTGGATTCCTCGGAAATGTAAAATTTAACTTCATTTTAGTGATATATGTTTTGTATAAATAATCTATAATAGGTTGTTGTGTGATTTAAATTGATTGAATGATATAACTGTTTTTGCTCGATTTTGATATTTTTAAATACCAATAAAAATATGGTTTAAAATTGGCAAAGAACTGTAAACAGGGATTTAGAAGTGAAATATTTACATAGAGTTTTTGGATAAATTAATTGGATAAAATAAAAGGTTTTGGAATTGTATTTAACTATTTCGAGATATTGTGGATAGGGTTTTGGTAATAAAAGTATATAAAAGGATGTTTAGATAATAAATCTTTAAATGGTACTCTGTCAAATATAAAAGGTTTTTAAATCGAGATTTTAAATGTTTTTGGAAGAATAGAAATGAATTTGGAAATAAGTATAAAATAGATTATACTGGACTCAAATAAGATTTCCAAATTTATGAAATGAAATTAGAATCGAGAATTTGGCTTGTTTTAAGAGGAGAATTTTTAAATTATTAATACGCAGGCTTTAAAGTGTTAAAATATTCTAGAAATTAGTTATTTAATTATTTTAAAATGTTTAGAGCATATTTAATTATTAATTAGTTACCTTACAATGATTGTTAAAGATCTATTATTATTTAAGAACTCGTCTGCATTATTATTTTAAAAAGATAATTATTAGTTATTAATACGGCTTTGTATAATAACTTTTATTTAAGTATATCACCTGGATTAAACATGAAAATTTATTTTAGAATTTACAAGCATTATTTTGAGATAATTTTTAAATAAAGTTTTGGAAAGTAATAGTGTACTCGCGTAGCGTAAATTGGAGGCAGTGAGTGCCTGTAGTTATGTTTTGGATTTCTCTAGGATAGGGATGTAGCCATTGAGCTGTGATCCACGGTGATACCTTAGTGGTACTTTCCATATTATTTAAAAGGGTTTTCCAAATATTTTCGAAAAAGATACTTTGTGAACATATTGAATTCGATAAGATAAGTACTTACTTTTGGATAAAGAGTTTTAATTTATTAAAAATTTAAATTAAATAGGACTTGGAGTTTTTCAGTGAAATGAAGTATTTGGTTGAATTGTTGTTATTTGATAGTTAAATAACCAACTATCAAATCCTGACCTAAATATAACTTTTGGAAATATCTGGAAGAAGTACGGGATTATATGGCACAGTTACCGTTTGAGGTGCCATACTGTACGTGTAAACTCATTTCGTTCTTCTAGGATGATGATAAGGAAATCCGTCCACTAACGGTTAGGAGGTGATTTCTGGCCTTATTTTCATTTGATTAATTCCTAGAGAATTGGGGTTGAGTTTACTGAAAAACAATGAATGTTGTGTGGTGACCCGACCTTCCAACACCATAAAGTTGCATCACTATTGAAGAAAGAAAGGGATAGAAGAAGAAAAGAAAGAGAAAGAAGAAACACAACAACATCAGATAACTCACAGCGGAACGAGTAAAATATAATATATCACATAAAATATTACATAGTATCGTATTACATCAGAGTACACAACTTATACTACACATATTAGACAGTTATAAATATCCGTCTAAATATACAACTCAAATACTCAAGATACAAATATCACACAAACACAGCGGAACCATAATATATTTACACGTGGAAGCCTCCTGCTCCGTATCTCCTCTAGAATTTGTCAAGCTAACCTGAATCACTCGACTGCTCATACATAATATGAGTACCCAAGAGTTTAATAAAACATAAAATAAACACTCGGGTTAGACAGGGGTCTGGTGTGAGTAAACGGGTTAAAATTGCTTAACTATAGAAAATCCTTTGAAAAGAAAAGGTATCACGTAAGACTTCCCATAATTAAACATGGAAAAGTTTTTACCTTACGCTAACCAAAACATTTGATAGGAAATCCAGTGATATTATAATAGTGTCTATGGTTTTCAAGTAAATAAGAAATAGCCGAAATTGTTACATTATTAAATTCCAGCTACTAGCCACAAAAGTGGGCAATACAAACAAAACCGTAGGGTCTTGTAGGAAGAATAGGTTTCCATCAATGGCAGGGATACCGGGGTACCACCCATCACAGTACGTGGCCTAGATCACCGTACCGAGGATTACGCCCAATCCCCTGCATCACAAAGCCAGAACCGTTCCTTACTGAACAGTCTCGAGTGAGATCACCCCGTGGTTGGCGCGACCAACCACCCACTAAGCCGAAATAAAGGGACATCTAGAGAGGAATGACATCACTCTAAAATGGGTGCTACCCACCTAGCCTTGCTACACCTTCCTTGTTTTAGCCATTCCCGGGTCGATGAGGCTTGAGGCTGCGATTACCTTTAGAACACATCTATCTTAGAATGCTCATCGTCCACCTGACGATGTTCTGAAAGCATTCAATCCATAGAAGTTCGTTCCGGGTTCGAACAAAACCGAAGGAACAATCTCGTTGCACTCATTTTGGAATCACCCTCAGAGTCAACGACCATAGCCCTTGCACTCTGAATCACCATCTCGAACCTATAAGTACTATTACCGTCAAACTCATCACGGAATCACCCCTAGAGTTATACTGACGAATAGTTCTTGCACCTCGAGTCTTCACAAAGCTCCACTTGGATTCACGACCTAACGTTAAATTTGGATCGATGTGGTTTTCGGATCCCAAATATGAAAACCCGATCCCGGTCTCACCGAAACCAAACGCCATTTTAATGTCCAAGTTGTTTAAGGGTTTAAACATTCAACTTATATTCAGGATGATATAAATAGATAGATGAATCACATTATCATAACAGATAATTCATATCAAACATTCATCTCACAAAGCAGCATATCACATATCAGAGATATCCAAATCATCCTTCAACATCCATTATCAATCATCCAATATCAATCAATCGTCCATAAACAGAGTTGATTAACTCTAAATCAATTGGATTACCTAAATCCTTCTTCATTAATTAATTACAAATAAATAAATTAATCATCTCTTAATGATCTTCCTTAATTAATCTTCCTTGATTAATTATACTTTAATTACATTCAAGTAATTATCTTTAACCATATACAGTAATTATCCTTTAATTACTATCATTAATTACAATAATTAATGATCCTTCATTTACTTCCATTAATTAATCAATTATAATTAATTACATTAAACCTTAATTAATTATAATTAATTAATCACACTTAAGTTAATTACTTTTATTAATCAACCTTGATTAATTATGTAATTATATTAACTAATAATCCGTATTAATTAATATTTCTTTAATTAAATAACTAACTTGTAATTAATCATCTTATTAATCATAAACAGTAATTAACAACTTGTAATTACTTATCTTAATTAATTTACTTCTTAGTTAATTATATTAACCCTTGATTAATTAACCTAATTAATTAATCTTTAATTACTTCTTAGTTAATTATATTAACCCTTGATTAATTAACCTAATTAATTAATCTTTAATTACTTCATTAAGTAATTATTAATCAATTTACATCAATTAATAATCCTAAATTAATTACTTTATTTATTAATTAAATTTTAATTAATTACCCTTATAATTAATCTTAAAGTAATCTCATTCATTAACTAATTAATCACATTAATTAATTAAATTAACTAAGAAATTAACCCTTAATTACTTTCATAAGTAAATATTTTTTAATTATCTTCCATTAACAAATCTTGATTTACTGTCCTAATTAATTACTTAACAAGTAATTAATTTCATCGTTAAATAACCCCTTAATTCATTAATTAATTAATTACTCCATAATTAATTAATCAATTCCTTAGATGAATAACATCTAGTGATTAACCATTAATTACTTCAATTTAATTACTCCCATGAGTAATTTCCACTGATTACTTCCATAAGAAATTTCCATTCTTAATTACATTCAAAAATTCACCATTAATTACTTCATTAAGTAATTACATTTAATTAATTCATAATTAAGTGATTATTAAAAATTTAACAATCAATTAACTAATTATTTAAAATTAATTAAATAATTAATTAACGACTTATATTTCAAGAAACTCCTTAAAAAACATTCATCTTAATTAAACTCTTTACTTATTAATAAATCATATTAATTAAGTATTCTTACATTCATAACAAAGATAAATTAACCATATTTATCTTCATAAATTAATTATTTGAAATTAATAAAAAATTTTATAACTTAAAAACAAATTATTCAATTTGGTTTACAAAATTATAACTTAAACTTTATTTGAAAATAAAGTATTTAGAAATCAATTTGAAAACATTTTAACAATTTAAATTATTTTCAAAAGAAAACATTTTAACAATTTAAATTATTTGAAAACATTTTAACAATTTAAATTATTTTCAAACAAATTATTTTCAAATAAAGTATTTAGAAATCAATTAAGTTAATTATTTTCAAAAGAAAACATTTTAACAATTTAAATTTGAAAATAAATTCAATTAATACTTTTTAAAGTTTGATTAACTTTATTTCAAAACAACAAGTTTTTTTAACTTTGCAAATCTATTTCCTTTTATGAAAACTTGAACTTGATTTCTATTTATTTATACAACAAGTTAAATCTACACTCATATCACTACAGAACCAAGCCAAGCAAACTCGAGTCGAACGCTGCAACATCACGAGCCTACCCCGAGACTCAACTCAGCTACCCTACTTCGAGTCGATCACGAGGGAAAACGCGAGCCTTACACGCGAATTTCCTTTCTTCTCCAAAATTCAATCCCACAGCAAATCTTACCGGCCCGAACGTGCACAGTGCATGTGCACCGGCCCCTCTGGCCAACGATGAACGGAGCGACCATCTCCTACAACTCCACGTCCACATACGAATTCGAATATGAACCCAGCTCGATCAAACAACACGCGAGTCAAAAATTTGATCATCGGCACGAAATCTGGACCCAAACGCGGCCACAAAATCACCCAAACGCCGACGAACCTGTCGTTATTAGACCTCGCCGACCACACCCAAGATGCCTCGATCTCCAGCCTTTGCTTTCCCCCCTCTGCGAACCGTCCCGGTGCTCCACCGTCGCCAAAATCTCCTTGTCAACAACGTCAAACTCTAACCACCCTTAAACCCTACCTTGGCTTCGCCAGGCCGCCTCGATCACACAAAAAATCCATAACCATTTTCCATAAATCTCCATCCTGCATACTACCTGCATCCAAATTTCGACCAATTCCATCACGCCGATCACCAGAATTCGACGAGCAACCCAATTTTGAACAACCCGATTATCTTCCCAATTACTATATTAAAAATTATGATTTTCACACTAAAATTCATTGTTTCACAACATGATTCTATTTATATAACCAAATTCAGATATTATGATGATTGATTTCTTACCACTTTAATTTATCTCTGTAAATTTATATATTCTGAAAAATTTACCCAATAAAAGTTTTTAAAACTATTTTTAAAATTTATATTACACAAACGTACTCATTTTCTATTTAGAGATCAAGAACTAAAACTAAATGTATAAAGTGTATTTAAATTTATTTTAGTGGGATTTAATCCTATGATGCAACAGAGACATTCCATAAGTTTATAAACAGATACATCATATACTCATACATGCATACATATTCATAAACATATACAAGCCATGTTTCTACAAACATCCATCACAACATTTAAGCAAAGGTACCAATAAAATTGTTTTTAAGCTTAAAGTTTACTCACTATTAGAGAAGGCAGAGAACAGAGCAGGTTCTTAATTTTCTTCTAGACTTTTTCCCAGGCTTGAACATTAATCTGGAAAATGTTTTTGATTTGCATGCTTCAAATTGTTGATGATTTAAAAGTTGAAAACTCTTCTTGATCTACATGAATTGCAGGTTGAAGTTATAGCTTTAATTGTTGATTTGCAGTCGCTCTTGATCCCATTTTGAATTGCAGGTTTTCAATTGATTTTGCAGGTTGAAGTAGAACTTTATTTTGCAGATTTGTTTTTACTTTTAGTTTTAAATTGACATTAACTTTGTTCAGTGGAAAATAGATTGAAGAAGGGATGAAAATATGTTTAATAAACTTGGTTTTGATTTAATAAAAATTAGAGAAAGTGAATTTTTAAAAAGAAGACACTTGTCACTAACATAACTTAATTTCCATACATGTGTTATTAAGAGGTGTTAATATGTTACACATGTCTTTAAGTATTTTTAATTAATTTCTATTTAATTTACTTTATAAATAAATACTTACATATGTGAATATAAATTTACTTTTAAAAGAAAATATTCTAAAACTAGTTATAATATAAATAAATTATTATACATGTAATTTTAAAATCTAAAACATATATATATATATATATTTATAACCAATTTAATTTGAACACTTTAAAGAAAAAAAAACAAAATTTTATTTAAACTATCATATTAAAAATAAACAATTATCTTATAATTTGAAAACAAATGAATAAATCTTATAAATTTTAAATTGATAGAAAGATATTGATCAATATTGCCAGATTAAACATTTACCAACCTTTAAAAGATTAAATTTATCAACTTAAATTAAAATTATAAAGAAAAATTATCAAACCAATTTAATTATTAATACAGATTATTAAATTGATATTGCCTAAAATTCTGGGTCGTCACATTCCTTTCCCCTTTAAAAGAATTTCGTCCCCGAAATTTAAAAGCAAAGGTAATTTAATAACCCAGCAAAGATTTTAATTTCAAACAACAAAGCATTCCTATCAACCAGTTACTAACAACCATAGCAATCAAACAAACAAACATACCTAACCAATTATCCTGACACAAATCAGAATAAATCTCCTAATACTATCTAGAGTTTCCCAAGTATAAATCACTGGTAGACTCGCTCTACAGAAGCTAAACTAATAAACTACACCACTAAAAATGCAGAGCTCTAGGTCCATCAATCTGAACAGAACATCAGACTATTCTCAAGTCTAGCTCAACTTCCAAATCCAACTGAACTGCAGATTCAACAACCAACAATGAATCATACACGTACTAAAGATACGTGAAATATAATGAATTCCAGCTATCCAAACTGGCAATTCAATCTTATCCAATCAAAAATACAGATAAGAAATCCCCAAATACCTCAGAGCTAACCATCCAATCTTATCCAATTACTACTCTCTTAACCAGAGAAATCTTAACAACAATGAAGGCTCCACCTTCATATTCCAAACTCCTTATCTCATATCTGCATAACTCAACAGACAATCCTGGGCTACCCATCTTCTTTCTGATCAGCTTAACCTATGCTGATACTTCCAGAAACAACTAGACCAAAAAAAACAGTTCCTGAATCCTATCCAACAGAAAAGTTTTCCAAAATCCGCTGAAATCCAGAACACAAGCTCTACTTCTCAAGAAATAACAAACTGAACTTGCTTCCTTTCTTGCACAGATGCTACTTTGCTTCCGTTGCACAACTATGATCTGGAATAGATGAGAATACTGTTGATGAACACGAGTATAAACTTATCCAGTATATCCGGGAAACTTTGTTCACCAAATCCATAAAATCTGAGCTGCTACACCAACTCTACTACCAGGCTAACTACCTATATCGCTTCTGGAACCAAAAAAATATGGAATTCAACTCCAGATGCAGACAAACTTCTGATTACTTCAGTAGCTCCTACTCCCACATAAGAACCCTTAGTCTCAAACAAAAGATTGCCCAAGATAAATTCCCAAACTAATCCCAAGTCACTTTTGCGATCCTACCTAGTTCGGACTCCAAAGAAACTGTCCTCTCTTTACCAATTAGAACAGCCTTAAACTTCTCCAAACAAGGTTAACCCTTCAAGAAAACCTTCACCTGCTGCCCGGACTGCTGAAAGAAGAACCACTAAGATTCCTGAACCATCAGAGAAACAGGCACACTGTTGCTTCCAAACTCTACCTCGATGATACTGCAAAGCTAGAAGACCTTCCCGTCGGCACACCGAACACTTCGTGCTGAACTGCTACCACAGCTAACCAGAGACTTCTAACCTAAAGGCTTCTCGAAAACGAAAATGATCAACAAACCAAACAAAAGACCTTCGAGATGGCAGACAACCTCTCAAGAAATTCGGGATCCAAACCAACATCTCGCTTTTCTTAAGGAATAACAAATGAGACCATGCCGAAGAGAAACAACTTATAGACCTTAGTCTCATATTCTAGAATAGCCAACCTCCTTGCTAAAGATCCAGACAACTTCTACATAGACGAATCTTCCCTACGGTAGGTAAAGACTGCTCCTCAACTACTTCTAAAACTGCTTCAAGGGAAAACATCTTCTGAAAGTATCCATGGATGCTGCATCTCATCATGCAGTTATCAAGATATCATCACTTACTTCTGCATTTCCGACAGATCCAACCTACACTTCAAAGATAAATTCCGAGTCTTTAAAAAGATTTCCTTCGGACATCAGAGAAATCCTTACTCCAAACTACAAATCTCACTTGAGATGGTATTAGATCTACAGTCTCGATAAAAACACATCCAACCTCAACATATGGACCTCTCCATCAGTGGTAGTCGTGGTACACACACACCACTACTCCATTTACCTCTAAAAATTATGTTGGAAAATCCGAACAGATAACCCAACAGATCAGGTAGATATATATATATATATATAGTTATATATAAAAATTACGAGAACGCTCTCTCGAGAAAGACATCACTCCAGAGCCTAGGTATTCACTCAACTTTATGCTCGATACCACCTGTGGTAGTCTAGGCTTTACAACCATCAACAGCGGCTCACTCGACTAGTAGGCTTTTCAACCATCCCAGCCCCGTCGTGGCTCACAGTGATACCTTGGGTTTGCTTTTACGGCCAGCCTCTCGACTCGCAACCAACCCCGCAAGGCCTTATACTACCCCCGGGGGCATGTAGGGGTAAGAGTCTCCCATTCGCCACCTAACGCAAAGCGAGAATCCGCTATTATGCTGTACTGTAGCAAACCCAATCCCGGTCTCACCGAAACCAAATGCCATTTTAATGTCCAAGTTGTTTAAGGGTTTAAACATTCAACTTATATTCAGGATGATATAAACAGATAGATGAATCACATTATCACAACAGATAATTCATATCAAACATTCATCTCACAAAGCAGCATATCACATATCAGAGATATCCAAATCATCCTTCAACATCCATTATCAATCATCCAATATCAATCAATCGTCCATAAACAGAGTTGATTAACTCTAAATCAATTGGATTACCTAAATCCTTCTTCATTAATTAATTACAAATAAATTAATTAATCATCTCTTAATGATCTTCCTTAATTAATCTTCCTTGATTAATTATACTTTAATTACATTCAAGTAATTATTCTTAACCATATACAGTAATTATCCTTTAATTACTATCATTAATTAAAATAATTAATGATCCTTCATTTACTTCCATTAATTAATCAATTATAATTAATTACATTAAACCTTAATTAATTATAATTAATTAATCACACTTAAGTTAATTACTTTTATTAATCAACCTTGATTGATTATGTAATTATATTAACTAATGATCCGTATTAATTAATAATTTCTTTAATTAAATAATTAACTTGTAATTAGTCATCTCATTAATCATAAACAGTAATTAACAACTTGTAATTACTTATCTTAATTAATTTACTTCTAAGTTAATTAAATTAACCTTTGATTAATTAACCTAATTAATTAATCTTCAATTACTTCATTAAGTAATTATTAATCAATTTACATCAATTAATAATCCTAAATTAATTACTTTATTCATTAATTAAATTTTAATTAATTACCCTTAGTAATTAACCTTAAAGTAATCTCATTCATTAACTAATTAATCACATTAATTAATTAAATTAACTAAGAAATTAACCCTTAATTACTTTCATAAGTAAATATTTTTTAATTATCTTCCATTAATAAATCTTGATTTACTGTCCTAATTAATTACTTAACAAGTAATTAATTTCATCGTTAAATAACCCCTTAATTAATTAATTAATTAATTACTCCATAATTAATTAATCAATTATATTAATCAATTCCTTAGATGAATAACATCTAGTGATTAACCATTAATTACTTCAATTTAATTACTCCCATGAGTAATTTCCACTGATTACTTCCATAAGAAATTTCCATTCTTAATTACATTCAAAAATTCACCATTAATTACTTCATTAAGTAATTACATTTAATTAATTCATAATTAAGTGATTATTAAAAATTAAACAATCAATTAACTAATTATTTAAAATTAATTAAATAATTAATTAACGTCTTATATTTCAAGAAACTCCTTAATTAATTAAGAAAAACATTCACCTTAACTAAACTCTTTACTTATTAGTAAATCATATTAATTAAGTATTCTTACATTCATAACAAAGATAAATTAACCATATTTATCTTCATAAATTAGTTAATTGAAATTAATCAAATTTTTAATAACTTAAAAACAAATTATTCAATTTGGTTTACAAAATTATAACTTCAAGTTTATTTGAAAATAAAGTATTTAGAAATCAATTTGAAATTTAAAACACTTTAATACCTAATTTAAACTTGTTCATTTTCAATATAAATTGAAACTTAGTTTTTAAATCATTACTTAAATTTTACTTAAAACTTAAATTCAAACAATCCTTTCAATTAAAATTCAAAATTTAATTAAGTTAATTATTTTCAAAAGAAAACATTTTAACAATTTAAATTTGAAAATAAATTCAATTAATACTTTTTAAAGTTTGGTTAACTTTATTTCAAAACAACAAGTTTTTTTAACTTTGCAAATCTATTTCCTTTTATAAAAACTTAAACTTAATTTCTGTTTATTTATACAACAAGTTAAATCTGCACTTATATCACTATAGAACCAAGCCAAGCAAACTCGAGTCGAACGCTGCACCATCACGAGCCTACCCCGAGACTCAACCCAGCTACCCCACTTCGAGTCGATCACGAGGGAAAACGCGAGCCTTACACGTGAATTTTCCTTCTTCTCCAAAACTCAATCCCACAGCAAATCTCACTGGCCCAAACGTGCACGGTGCACGTGCACTGGCCCCCTGGCCAACGACGAACGGAGCGACGATCTCCTACAACCCCACATCTACATGCGAACTCGAATATGAACCCATCTCGATCAAACAACCCGCGAGTCAAAAATTAGATCATCAGCACGAAATCCGGACCCAAACGCGGTCACAAAATCACCCAAACGCCGACGAACCTATCGCCATTAGACCTCGCCGACCACACCCAAGATGCCTCGATCTCCAGCCTTTGCTTTCCCCCCTCGCGAACCGTCCAGGTGCTCCACCATCGCCAAAATCTCCTTGTCAACAATGTCAAACTCAACCATCCTTAAACCCTACCTTGGCTTCGCTAGGCTGCCTCGATCACAAAAAAATTCATAACCATTTTCCATAAATCTCCATCCTGCATACTACCTCCATCCCAAATTTTGACCAATTCCATCACGCCGATCACCAGAATTCGACGATCAACCCACTTTTGAACAAACCCGATTATCTTCCCAATTACTATATTAAAAAGTATGATTTTCACATTAAAATTCATTGTTTCACAACATGATTCTAGTTATATAACCAAATTCAGAAATTATGATGATTGATTTCTGACCACTTTAATTTATCTCTGTAAATTTATATATTCTAAAAATTTTACCCAATAAAAGTTTTTAAAACTATTTTTAAAATTTATATTACACAAACATACTCATTTTCTATTTAGAGATCAAGAACTAAAACTAAATGTATAAAGTGTATTTAAATTTATTTTAGTGGGATTTAATCCTGTGATGCAACAGAGACATTCCATTAGTTTATAAACAGATACATCATATACTCATACATGCATACATATTCATAAACATATACAAGCCATATTTCTACAATCATCCATCACAACATTTAAGTAAAGTTACCAATAAAACTATTTTTAAGCTTAAAGTTTACTCACTATTAGAGAAGGCAGAGAACAGAGCATGTTCTAAATTTTCTTCCAGACTTTTTCCCAGGCTTGAACATTAATCTGGAATTTTTTTTTGATTTGCATGCTTCAAATTGTTGATGATTTAAAAGTTGAAAACTGTTCTTGATCTACATGAATTGCAGGTTGAAGTTATAGCTTTGATTGTTGATTTGCAGTTTCTCTTAATCCCATTATGGATTGTAGGTTTTCAATTGATGTTGCAGGTTGAAGTAGAACTTTATTTTGTAGATTTGTTTTTACTTTTAGTTTTAAATTGACATTAACTTTGTTCAGCTGAAAATAGATTGAAGAAGGGATGAAAATATGTTTAATAAAATTGGTTTTGATTTAATAAAAATTAAAGAAAGTGAATTTTTAAAAAGAAGACACTTGTCACTAACATAACTTAATTTCCATACATGTGTTATTAAGAGGTGTTAATATGTTACACATGTCTTTAAGTATTTTTAATTAATTTCCATTTAATTTAAATGATATTATAACTTACTTATTTAATTTACTTTATAAATAAATACTTACATAAGTGAATATAAATTTACTTTTAAAAGAAAATATTCTAAAACTAGTTATAATATAAATAAATTCTTATACATGTAATTTTAAAATCTAAAACATTTATATATATATATATATATATATATATATTTATAACCATTTTAATTTGAAAACTTTAAAGAAAACAAAAAAAAACTTTATTTAAACTATCATATTAAAAATAAACAATTATCTTATAATTTGAAAACAAATGAATAAATCTTATAAATTTTAAATTGATAGAAAGATATTGATCAATATTGCCAGATTAAACATTTATTAACCTTTAAAAGATTAAATTTATCAACTTAAATTAAAATTATAAAGAAAAATTATCAAACCAATTTAATTATTATACAGATTATTAAATTGATATTGCCTCAAATTCCGGGTCGTCACATGTTGTTTCGAAGAGACGTGACCAGATTTGTTATCTGAAAACCACTTAGATCCAACGAGTATGTTTTCGAAATGAAGACAAGAGCATGGAGTCGAAGATGGAGCAGCGAAGTGCAACGGCCAATCGCTACTAATCCTGAGGGTGATTCCAAAATGGATGTAGTAGGAATAGTGCATTCGGTTCCTTCTGGACTCGAAGCAGACTTGTATGGATTAACGCTATCAATACATTGTCATTGGAGGACAATGAGCATTCTAAGTGAAAATTCCTTAAAAAGGTAAACGTAGCCCCTAGCCTCATCAAACAGGAATGACTGAAAATCAGGGCGGACGCAGCAAAGCCAAGTGGGTCGCACCCAAGCAGGGTATGTTTATTACCTTTCTAGACACCCTCGGATATTATTACTACGATTTATGGAAGGAGCTCGAAAATGGATGGGTACACCCGGGGTGATAGCATATTCAGTCTATCCAGGTTAAGGATAGTCTGGTCTTGTGTTGTTGGGGATCCCGACGTGGTCCTCGGTACGATGTTCTAAACGTGTACTGTGATAGGTGGTACCCCAATGCCTAGTCATTAGTACGGAATCCATTCTCCAATACGTGCCTTTACAGTTTTGATTGTAGAGCCTAGTATGCTGGAATTTAATTAATGTAACAATTTCAGCTATTTGAATACGTATTTGTGGTTAGACACTATTATAATATCAGAGGGTTTTGATATGAAATGTTTTGGTTATTGTAAGGTAAAAACCCATTGTGTTTATTTATAGCATCGTCTTACGAGATACTTTTGATTTTCAAAAGATTTTGAAACTTTAATAATTCAAATTGAGTGTGTCTTCTCAGGCTAATTTTCTAGATTTACTCAGGTGTTATTTTATTATAATACTCCGGTCAGACTGAGTATTTTAGGTTCAGGTTAGAATGCTATGGAGCTCAGGAGACGAGCTGGAGACCGAGACGTATTCTCGTACATGTTTTATTCTACTGCAGTGCTTTGTTTGAAATTACCGACAATTGTGACGGCAGTTTGTTATAACTGCTCAGGCTGGTAATTATTGATTTGTGTACTCTTATGTGAGATATGTATGTTACAATTTTGATTTGTGTAAAGAACTATTTATATTGTATATTATTTAGTCCGCTATGAGATTCTATTCTGTTTGGTTCTTCTTCTTCTACCTACTGTCTTTTTCCTTAAAAATTCGTCTTTCTGGCACTCGATCGTTTGACATGTTATACAATGAGCATATTTATGTCGATTTTCAAGGGTTGAAAGGGCGATTGTGACATGTGGTAACAAATCTTTGGTTAGCAACTTTGGTTAGCGACATACCTTGGCTTTGGTGGGGGATTACTCATTAGAGATAGAGTCAGTAGTACTCTAGAATGAGTTGACTGTATTAATAGATATATACGCGTAATTGTTAGTGAATAAAATGTTTTTATATCGTGTTGACTTATCGGTTGGGTGTTTATGAATTCTGGTCGGTACGGGAAATACATCTGTATCGTTAAGGTTTTATAAATTCTTAAACAAGGTAAACCGACATAGTATTGTTTTAAAGTGGGTAAGTGAAATAATTTTACCCAAACTATATTTTGTTATAAATGAAATAGTTTTCTGAAAATTATTATAGCGTATATGCTTGGAATGTTTGGTTGTTATTATTGTAATCAAATAGATTACAAGAATTGAAATGGTATTATATATAACCAAATAGAAATTTATAAGTAATATTTATACAAAGGAATATAACTAAAATTTGATTTAAACCAGAATCTAAATCCCGAAAATTTTGAGAAATGGGTTAAAATGAATTTGAACTAAGTGTTTGGGATTTTTAAATCTTGGAAATTTTGGAAATGTTTTCCAAAGTGTTTGGAAGGAATAATGGAGTATTATTTTGAGATGTCTCTAAATATATAAATTGTTTTAAAATAAAATTTGGAAGCAAGGAAGCACTGAACTCACTTTAATCACTGGAAAATAAACCTGGTGATGATTGACACATCATCAATGTTCATTTTCGGATTTCTAAGTTATGAATTGCTACCATGGTGATTGGTGATGAATATTTGCTTTGCACCTATTTGATAAACAAGTTTGTTTAGAAATTCAAAAGGGAAATTATTTTAGGTAAAACCAAGTTGCATTGAAAATCTAGAAGCATGATTTGATATACCACGGGAATATACGTATATTTATGATTTCAAAGTTGTTTTAAAATAAAATCGGATAATTAAATTCTTTGGTTTCTATTTAAAAGATTTGTAAAATCTGGATAAAATCAGTTATCGGACTTATAAATTGGAGTTGATATAGATAAGAAAGGGAAATGAAAATTTTAGTCCTGCAATTAAAATTTGCCTTGAGTAAACTAAAATGAACAAGATAGGTTGGAATTTAACTTAAGATGAGTTAAATAAAACTGAAATTGGATTAAAATTGAAAGGGACATAAAGTGAATATGAAATGATAATATAACTATAGGTTATAATCATTGAATGAAATGGATATATTTAAGCTACCAAGTGATGTGAATAATCCAGAGTGATGATTATAAGATGTAAATGGACTTAAGTAAATAAAATGGGGTTTTAAGTAGTTTTTGAACTTATGAATTTAGTAATGCAATTATAAAACCAAAATGGAAATGGTTTGATATTATGGTAAAAAGAGTGGAAATTCAAGAAATTTGAATTTTAATGGGGGATGAATTAAGGTGGAATAAGTTAAATATAAACATGAATTATAAAGTGGTTGTGTAAATATATGTTACAAATGTTGAATGCGAGTAAACTTAAGTTAGAAATTTAGGGAATTATTGATAAATAAGTTGTATAACTTGTTAAACTGAAGAAAAAAAGGAAAAATTTGACCAAATTAAAAGGTTAAGTAATTGATAACAAGAAATAAATTCAATTTAAGAGTAAATGAATTAAATATGGTTTTGAAATATGATTTTGGAGTAGAAATTAGGAATGAACTTAAGTTTTAAAAGCTGAATATGACTTAAGCGGTGATATGGAATGTCTATAATAAACCTTAGAAATAATTTTGTAAAATGGGTTATAAGTAAGTTAGCTTAAAATGAAATGTCCTTCACTATAGAATGAAGCGAATAAATCTAAGTAAATAAAATGAAAGTGAATGGAAAAGAGATAACATAAGTTGGAAGTAAAGTTAATAAAATTGCAAATGCATGAACCTGAACAAAATTGTTTGAGAATTGGTTTATATGAAATAATTCCCCAAAGTAATAGTATCGATTGAATATACTAAGTAAATGAAAAACGTAAATTGAATGGGATTCAATTTAAAATTAATTAGAACCGAGTTGTAAGGGAAAATAGATAAATTGATTTAAAATCAATTTAGATGGATCAGTTGAAGCTTAATAAGATGGATAGGAATATAATAAGTATGAATGTGAATAGAAGGAAATTGAATGGATTGTGAATCAAGTTAAAAGGTTAACAAAATAGATTTGCATATAGTGGGAGTAAATAATGAATGGAATGCAAATAAATTGATTGTGAATCAATTTGAAATTGAATGGAGTGAATTTATGCTAGTAAAGTGCATATAAATCAATTTGAAATGGGTATGAGTTTGTTTGTCATAAATTTGAATTGAATGCAATAAACTTGGTTATAAATAATTTCGAATTGAATCAAATAATATATGGATCCATGGAAGAAAATTAAAATTAGTGTTCGAATCTTATAATTGCTTGTGAATATATGATTGGCATGTTTGGAATTATGAAGTTTATGTGTTTGGCTAGTGAATAAATGAAATGTTATAAAAATTTCTTGTTTATGGAACTTATGTGCTTATTTTGAGTAAGTACAGGTATAGGGAGTTGTTTGATAGAGTTTGGGTTGCGTAATTGCATATAAAATAAGCTGCTCACTTAAAAATGCTAATATGAGGTACATCTACGTAATAAAAATAAAGTAATGATAATGTATTTATATATATTTGGTTT
Organism: Allium cepa; assembly: GCA_030765085.1. Lineage (NCBI taxonomy): Eukaryota > Viridiplantae > Streptophyta > Magnoliopsida > Asparagales > Amaryllidaceae > Allium > Allium cepa. The sequence continues at coordinate 104,321,977 of CM060942.1, read as the reverse complement.
TCCGATCGTGTGGGTCGATGTATATTTATTTATCTCTGTTGTGATATTGTAAAAGGCTCTCCATACAAAGGAGACGCTGTCAAAAAAATTCGAATATTTAGGGTGTTAGAATTTTTTTGAAAGGTGTTGGAAAATTTTTGTCAACTAGGAAAAGTTGGTTTTTGAATTGAAGTTGAAATAAAAGGGTTTTAAGTTAGAAGTGTAAGAAAATTATTTTGGGTAAAACCAAAAGGTTTTGGGAAGCAAACATAGAATTTTAACTAAGTTGGTTTTGGTTTAGTTGATGGTTTTGGGAGCATTCTTCCTACCTTAACAACGTTGGGGACGAAATTTTTATAAGAGGGAGGAATATAACTACCCGAAATTTAGTCGTTTGATTTGGAACCTTTAATTTATTTTAGATGTTGAATTTGAAGTATTAATTGATTTTGAATATGGAGATTTTTTTGAATTAATTAAATGGGTTAAAAACGTTTCAAATATAGATATTAATTGGATTTGGTAAATATAAATTTAATATTTGAAATTGGATAAATATGGGAAGCTGGAGTTAGATGGAATAGAAATGAATTCTAAGTTGATTTAAAACTCTGATTGAATTAGAGTGATGGTATTGGACTTTTGAATGGATTAAAAAATTGATAAGTTAAAATTGGAGATTTATATATTAATTTAATAGTGAAATTAATATATAATAATAGTGTAAATAACTAAATTTTTGATTTAATATGAATCGAAGTGATTTCTAACATGAATATAAATTCTATTGAATTATAATGGAGTTAGTGAGTTTTAAAAATAAGAATTTTAAATGATTTTGACGATTTTGAAAATCGCTCGAATTAATTGACGAGTTAAAATAGCCGTCCGGGGCAAAATTTCGGAATTCGACAAAACTAGTTCCATCGGATCCGTAATAGTGTATTACTATCGGGTTTCAAATTTTGTGGCATTTGGAGTTACCGTTTGGTCGTACGGGATAGAAACGCGTTGAAATGAATATCGAAAATTAATATTTTAATTCGATTCAAAAGGCTATCTTCCACATACGTCGAATTAGGCCTCGAAACATGTTCCTTTGTGTTCGGAATAGAAGTATAACATTATAAACGCCAGACGACACATCTCGTTTGGAGTTCGTTCGAAAAAGCATGTAAATTGTGAAAATAGTTATAAAATAATAAATGCATATATATATATATATATATATGAGTCGAAAATAGTAAACCCCAGCCATTTAGAATGTAGCCGCCGCGTATACAAATCAAAGGCCGAAATGTTCTTGTTTTCTTCCTCAAAATTCTCCTCATCCACAGACTATCAGGCTTCGTTGTCAACTGGAAGATCGAAGAGCTCGTTAAGCTCTACATTTTGAATGGCTATGATCGCCTAAAGTTCCTCAATGTGGCGGCGGTTTAGATTTAAAGGCAGCACGTTTGTGCTCGTTTTTTGAGCTATAGGAGGCGTCGAGCTTGAAGCGACCATAGGCGATGGTGGGTATGGGGATGGCAGTTCGTTTGGCACTCTCGATCATCGTATCGATCAATAGAGGAGGAGCGACGATGGTTTATTCAAAGGCGGCTATGGGTTTCCAAGCCCTAGAGACGATCACAAGAAAGAAGCAAGGGGAATGGTCAGATCTCATCAAGTCAGAAACAACGGCCATGATTTTTCAGAGGTTTAAAAAAACTATATTTATATTAATTTATATTCAAACTTTAAAATTACATATCTCATTCATACGAGGTCGAAATCGGACGAAATAAGCAGCGATGGGATCGCAGCATTGAACATTACGCGCTGGAGTAGATGTGGAGTCGGTTGGAACAGACTAAAATTTTAGGTTAAATCGAACATATACGATTTGATTTAAAATTGGAGCGTTTGGAGAATTAAAACTCAAGGCGAGTTAATCTCACTCAATTTTGGACTGCTGACTTTAATTTTAAATAGATAAAATTAATAAATGATTGATTGGCAAATTGATGAATTATTATCAACTGGATGTGATATTATTTGTAGTAGTATGTATATATATTGGAGTGACTGATATTCCTACATATATATAGTGGATGAGACCCTATGTGCCAGCATAAGAGCGGATGACCCTATATACCGCGATACTCTATCTCGAAGTGGAATTGATATTTTTATATTGTACTAATATCCGTGGATGCAGGTAGACATGTTGGAGGGATCCAACTAGTTTCCTCAAAAATGTAAAATTTAATTTAATTTATAATGATATATGTTTTGTTTGAATAATATGTGACAGGTTGTTGTATGATTTAAATTGATTGAATGATATGATAGTTTTAACTGGATTTTGATATTTTTAAATGCCAATAAAAATATGGTTTAAAATTGGTAAAGATTTGTAAATAGGGATTTTGAAGTGAAATATTTACATAGATTTTTTGGACAAATTAATTGGATAAAATAAAAGGTTTAGGAATTGAATTTTACTATTTCAGGATATTGTGGATAGGGTTTTGGGGATAAAAGTATATAAAAGGATGTTTGGATAATAAATCCTTTAATGGTACTTTGTCAAATATAAAAGGTTTTTAAATCGAGATTTTAAATATTTTTGGAAGAATAGAAGTGAATTTGGAAATAAGTATAAAATCGATTATATTGGACTCAAGTTAGATTTTCAAGTTTACAAAGTGAAATTAGTATTGAGAATTTAGGCTTATTTTAAAAGGAGAATTTTTAATTTATTAATACGGAAGTTTTAAAGTGTTAAAACTATTCTGAAAATTAGTTATTTAATTATTTTAAATTGTTTAAATCATATTTAATTATTAATTACCTACTATATAATGATTGTTAAAGATATATTATGTTTTAAGAACTGGTCACCATTATTATTTTTAAAAGATAATTATTAACTATTAATACGGCTTTGAAGTAACTTATTTAAGTATATTTTCCTAGATTAAAAATGAAATTTTTCTTTAGAATTTACAAGCATTATTTTGAGATAATTTTTGAATAAAGTGTCGGAAAGTAATGGTATACTCGCATGGCGTAAATCGGAAGCAGTGAGTGCCTGGAGTTAAGTTTTTGATTTCTCTGGATAGAGACGTAAACATTGAGCTGTGATCCATAGTGACACCTTAGTCGTACTTTCCATATTATTTAAAAGAGCTTTTAAAATATTTTCGTAAAAGATACTTTGTGAACATACTGAATTCAATAAGAAAGTACATACTTTTGGATAAAGATTTTTAATTTATCAAAAATTTAAATTAAATAAGACTTGGTATTTTTCAGTGAAATGAAGTATTTGGTTGAATTGATTGTTATTTGTTAGTTAAATAACCGACTATCAAATCTGGACCTAAATATAACTTTGGGAATATCTAGAAGAAGTACATACAGTTACTGTTCGAGGTGCTATAATGTTTATGTAAACTCGTTTCCTTCTTCTAGTACAATGATAAGGAAATCCGTCCACTAACGGTTAGGAGGTGATCTTCGATCTTATTTTCGTCCGTTTAATTCCTAGAGAACTGGGGTTGAATTTACTGTAAAATAGTGAATGTTGTTTCAAAGAGACTGAGATTAGATTTGTTATCCAAAAGCCATTTTGATCCAACGAGTACGTTTTTGAAATGAAGATAAGAGCATGGATTTGAAGATGGAGCAATGAAGTGCAATGGCTAACCGCTACTTAATCCTGAGGGTGATTCCAAAATGGATGTAGAAGGAATAGTGCATTCGGTTCCGTTTGGACCTGGAAGGGACTTTATGGATGAATGCTATCTGTACATTGTCATTGGAGGATAATGAGCACTCTAGGTGAAAATTCCTTAAAAAGGTAATTGCAGCCTCTAGCCTCATCAACCGGGAATGATTGAAAATTAGGGGGGCTGCAGCAAGGCTAAGTGGGTCGCACCCAAGTAGGGCATGTCTATCATCTTTTTAGATACCCTTGGATATTATTACTACGATTTATGGAAGGATCTCGGAAAAGGGGGGAACATCCGGGGTGATGGCATATCCTGTTTATCCAGGTTAGGGAAAGTCGGCATTGTGTTGCAGGGGATCCCTGCATGGTCCTCGGTAAGCTATTCTAGGCGTGTACCGTGACCGGTAGTACCCCAGTGTCTAGTCATTCGTATAGAATCCATTCTCCAATACGTGCCTTTACGGTTTTAATTATAGAGCCTATTATGCTAGAATTAGTTAATGTAACAATTTCAGCTATTTGAATAAGTATTTGTGCTTAGACACTATTATAATATCATAGAATTTTGATATGAAATGTTTTGGTTATCATAAGGTAAAAACTCATCTTGTTTATTTGTGGCGTAGTCTTACGAGATACCTTTGATTTTTAAAGAATTTTGAAACTTTAATAATTCAAATTTAGTGTGTTTTCTCACGCTGGTTTTCCAGACCGACTCAGGTGTTATTTTATTATAATACTAGGGTCAGAGTGAGTATTTCAGGCTCAGATTAGGATGCTATGGAGCTCAGGAGACGAGCTGCAGACCGAGACGTTTCCTAGTACTTGTTTTATTCTGTTGCAGTGTTTTGTTTGAAATTACCGGCAATTGTGAGGGTAGGTTGTTATAATTGCTAAGGCTAATAATTATTTATTTTTGTACTCTGATGTGAGATATGTATATTACAGTTTTTATTTGTGTAAAGAACTATTTATATTATATATTATTCTGTCTGCTGTGAGATTCTGTTTTGTTTAGTTCTTATTTTTAAATATTTTATTTAAATATAGCATAGGTAGTCGGATTAGAGTCTGAAATGCTACATTTTGTAAATTGTCGAATTAGGACTAGGGACCACTTTCATTGAGTCCAAAATGCCGTTTGCGACCTTTTTGAGTATAAACATCAATATGTTTGAAGTTAATTAGAATTTTGATATTTTCATTTGGGGCTTTGGGTTTGGGTTTCAGCCCACTAACCTAACAAGGAGCCCAACCCCTCTATCAAATAACCTAACTCCACTCATCTTCATTCATTTCATTTCTAATTTCGTAACACTCTCAAGCTAAAAGGAAATGGGGAAAAAGATGGAAAATTAAAATTCCTAACCCTAGTTTTATTAGGAAATTCAAATTCAAGTTCTAAAAATCAAGGAGAAACTTAGGTAAGCATCATCTTCACCTTCTTCATCTCAATTTCTCTTCAATTTTCAAAAATTTCCTATAACCTAACCTAGGAAATATTTTCTTATGAGCTTAGATTGGTGCTTCTAAAGTTGAAGTTGAAGAGCGGTTGATCTTTCCTTTGTATTTGAGCTTCTCATTCGTTGTTTTTGGGTTTAAAGGTGAGTTCCTTAACTCACATCTACTTCTATAGCTTTTAATGTTGTTAGATATGAATTTCTAACATCTATTTCATGTCCAATTGTTTTTGAATTGAATTGGTTTGGTGAGTTTTACAATTTTTGGTATTTTTGAAGTCAAAATATATGAAAATCCTACTATGGATATTTGGACATATTTTTGGAGTGTATTGAAGAGCATATAGGGCTGGGTTATCACTTGGCATACATCCTTAGCCTCTATTGCTCGTCCGATCTCTTTCGAACCAATTTGGCCATTAATGGCCTAAACTGATATTTTGCCCTGTGCTTCAGCTCAAACGTCTGATAGAGCACTCAGACATTTGGGCCATCGGAATAAAAATTTCAGATGTACAGCTCAGACGTCTGATGTTACTTTCCAGATGTCTAGGCGATTTGGATAAACATTTTTAGACCTTCAGCTCAGACGTCTGGTAAAGCCACCCAACGTCTGACGCTGTTAAATGCAGCCAATTTGTCTATTTTATGTGGGTTTCCATTTTATATTGATTTTTTGTTGATCCGAATAGTTGTTATCACTTATTATCGACTTTGATGATTCCTTTTCAGGAATTTTGGGAATATCCATTTGATGGATTTGGTGTCGATTTTCAAGGTTTTAATTCACATCATTGAATGTGGATTTTTGGTGATAGAATGTTTTTACAATTGTTTCTATGGTTTGTCACTTTAAAATACAAAGGTTTCTATATTAGTGGTAAATACTCAAACTCTTTCATAAAAATGTTTTCAACACTATTTTTAATACAAAGCTCGTTTTTAAAACCGTTTTTCAATCTATTAGTATATACAAACATTTACCTCATTTGTATGAGAAATATAATTAAACGGCTTAGCAAAACAAGTTGTATGAAACGCTTGCGTTTACTTCGTTGGTTAATTCTCGGACTTGTTCGATTGAAACCTTGTGACAATTTTCGAGTGGAAATATACAATCTATTCGTAAATATTTAAGTTAAGCCAGCGGTTATGGGGCATGAAGCCTAACTCATATATTTGCGAGCTTAGTGTAATTTACACTTATTTTCAAGTGGACGTCTACAATTTATTCGTAAATAATTAAGTTAAGCCAGCAATTATGGGACATGAAGCCTAACTCATTTATTTACTAGCTTAGTGTAATTTACACTTTTATTGATCAATGATGGTCGTTTTTATAGGCTTGCGACCCATGGTCTTTGACCATTCGTGGAGCAAACGGCTCATTCGTTCGCGTGGGGGCAAAACGATAGAGTGTGTACATGAGCCGTATCTTTTAGGATGCGTCGATGTTCGGCTCATTCGTCCGCGTGGGGGACTGTATCCTGTATTTTTTGGGTTAGCGACTCATGGGATGGCGTCCCAATTCGTGATACACGTGTTGGTGAGTTTTCATGCTCCCGTTTGTGAACAGCCTCCCCTTTTGTGCTTTCTAGATTTCTAATTATTCATTTCTGGAATTTGTGTTTCACTAATTTATGCGAATTGGCATTAATATGTTTTGTCAGTATTTGAGGTTTGGTGAATAAGTAAAAGTATATGACATTCTTTTTGGTGTTTGAGAAGATTTGAGATATTGTATGATTTTCATTGTTATCAAATATGTACTTGTCACGGTATGACAATTTTGTTATCATATATTTATGTCATATCTTTCTTCCTATCTAAATGATATTTATAGCTAGACTGATCCATTTATTATTTTTCTTCTTAAATAGTACTCGGGTCAGACCGAGGTGTTGCAGGTGCTTCCACTTGATTTCTTAGCAGGGTCTTGCTTCTGACTTTTGGCTAACTACCTTAACTTAGTAGTTTTGTTTTTGTACATTCGAGATAGAGACTCCTTGATGTATACATATTCTTTTTTCTAGCACTTATAACTATTCTTTTGTGATATAGTGGATCTTGCACGACCACCACTTTGATGTACACTTCCATGTTTTTTTTCATATCTGTTTCCGCCTCAGTGATATGAAAATCTGCGACTGGTTTGTGTTATGCTTATTTTATATTTGTTTTCGAAGATCATATAGTCACTGTGTAGTAGTCTTGAGTTTGTAATTGATATGCCAGATTTCCTCTTAAAATAAAATGCATGTAATACTATCTAACATGTCGATACTCGCGCAAAGCAATTACACAGATGGTCGCTCCTCAATAGCCTTATTATTCGTGCTAGTCGACGGTATTACTCTATAGAGTTCTTGGCTACTGTGAGTATAGAGGTGGGGCATCACAGCTTGGTATCAGAGCCAAACTTCAGAACAATATAGAATAATCTAGCAAGGATCGTTGTCCTAAGTCTCTCTTAAGAATCGTGCCTTAGAATTTAATTCGAGTCTTTGTACCGTTTTATCCTATTTTCTTTTATGATGCCTTGATTTATCAGTCAACTTTTTTTGATATTTATTCTGAGAATAACCTTTTTCCTCTTCGTTCTTTCTTTCTTTCTTAAAGAAGAAGAGGTAGGCAGAGTGGCAGTCCAAGCGCCCGTCAATCAAGTGCTACTCCTCTAGATGGTGTATTCATGTCTGCCCAACAACTTTTGGATTTGTAAAGAATCAAAGGTTTATCTGTGCTTTGAATAATAACCCTAGAAAGGTTTTACATTCGAAATTAGAAGTGCCTTTCGACCTGCTTGTAGATATCACTCTTCGACTTAAAGAGGCTAATAAAGGAAGTGATAGTGATGTTGGGACAACAAGAAGATGCATATTAAGTTCAAAAGGCCTAATTCCAACAGGAAAGGGAAGCAGACAACTTCGGTAGCAGAGATTCGTACCCCTGATCGTGGACAATGCTATAATTGTGGTTCTAAGGACCATTATGTAAATAGGTGTCCGAAACCCCTTTATTGCCGCTATTGCAAAAGTTCGGGTCAACATATATCTACATGTCCCATACTTCAATGCAAGAGAAAGGAATAGTTGAATATTGTGCAAGCCCCTACCAACCCTTCTCTTGGTCAAGTTATTTCTCATTCAGTCCTTGATGGCATTATTTTGTTTCATGATTATCCTATTAGAGTTCTTTTTGATACGGGTGCATCTCACTCTTTTATATCAAAAGAACTTGTTGATACTTTTTTAAAATGTTACGGGCTTGAAGACTTTACTAAGAATTGTGAATCCGGTTGGTGGATCCGCGATACTCGATTTACTTTGTAAAGATGTCGAGATTGTTTTATGTGATTGTGCATTCCGGGTCGATTTGCATGTTATGCGTTACCTTGGTTTCAGAATGATTTTGGAAATGGATTGGCTTAATCGTTATGAAGCCCACATCCTATGTCCTGAGAGGACTTTCCGTCTTTGACATCCTCAATCTGCTAAGTAGATTTATATTGTTTCTTAATGATTCAGTTTCCAATTCGGTGGCATCATTTTATTCTCTAAACCCACATGATGATGAGGAAGATGTCATTTCCCTCATTCACATAGTTCGTGAATTTCCCGACATCTTTAAGCCTATCTTCGTATTATCATCTAAGCGATCAATTGAGTGGTGCTAAGGTCTTTTCATTTTGATCTTTCCACCGGTTTTCATCAGATACGAGTTACGGAGGATAGAGTTCCACTTACTGCATTCCGCAATCGTTATAATTCTTATGAATGGCTTTTATGCCATTTGGTTTAATGAAGCCTCTAGCTTAATTCATCCATATTATGAATCGAGTATTCTGCGAATATCTTGATGAGTCCGTGCTTGTATTCATTGATTATGGGTGAAAACAACAATTTAAAATTGCAAATCTTTCTAGTAATATATATATATATATATATATAAGTATAATTGGATTTTGTTCTTAAAACAAGCAAAGAATATTCGTAATATTTTTAAGAGACATGTTTATCATATAGAAGATGATTTTGTGTTGTATTGCCCATTGAGTGCTTTAAGAATTCTGGTTGATGCGCTTGATCAACGTTATCGATAGGAGTCTCCAAAACGCTATGCTGAGACAGTCAGACATAGTAAATTGACTTGTAATAAGTAAATTTTTCTAAAAAGATGGTTACATAAAGTTAATCATAATTTGGAACGTCTTAGCTTTTTGGGAAAGCGGATCGTGAAATAAATGATTTAGCATAGAAGCTGCTTTTCAAAAATTAAAGAACTCCTATACGATGCTCCTATTCTTGTGATTCTCGAAGGGAACCAAGTCTTGAATTGTTTATACCGATGCTAGTCGTATTGGTTTGGATGTCGTTCTCATGCAAAAACAAGCATGTTATTGCTTAAGCTTCTAGACAATTAAAGCTTGCCGAGACTAGGTATGCCACTCATGATTTAGAGCTTGCAGCAATTGTTTTTGCTCTTAGAATTTGGCGTCATTAACTTTTGGGAGAAAAATTTGTTCTCTACACCGATCATAATTCTTTGAGGTATTTATTGTCTCAAAAGAAACTTAATTTGCATCAACAACGTTGGCCTAAATTCCTTGCACCTTATGATCTTGATATTCTCTATACTCCCAGTAAGGGAAATCGTGTTGCCGATGCCCTTAATCGAAAGCAGTAGGAGATTGTTTCCATGATGATATCTGAATGGAATGATCTTGAGACTTTATCCAGTTGTGAGATTCAAGATCATGAATCCGATTCATGTTCATTTATTGTTTTATGTAGCCTTGAGGCTCATCCTTCTCTTTTAGACCACATTCTTGAAGCTCAAAAGCATGATCCCGAATTGGCTCATCGTAACCAAAGTTGTAGGGATAAAAATGATATCGATGGTCCGAAAGACTTTGAAATTGATGCTGGTGGGGGCATTCGAAAGTTTGGTAGACTTATCATGCCAAATATTAGTAATCCTCGTAAAGACATTTTAAAAGATTCTCATCATTCTAAATTTACCATTCATCCCAGTAATAGTAAAATGTACACGGATATGAAGTGACTTTATTATTGGGATGGAATGAAATCCGATATTGCTAACTTCATTAAGCATTGCATGACTTGCTAACTCATTAAGATCGAGCGTCAAAGGCACCGTGGGTTATTGCAACCTTTAGACATTCTAGTCTGGAAGTGGGATCAAATTTCTATGGACTTTATTGACGGTCTTCTCCGTTCTCGTTCGGGTCATGATAATTTATGGGTGATTGTAGATAAGCTTACAAAATCCGCCCATTTATTTCCCGTTCGGTCCAGTCAGACCGTATCTCTTTTGGATAAACTCTATGTTTAGGAAATTGTTAAATTGCATGGAGTTCCAACTTCTGTTGTTAGTGATCGTGATACTAGTGATTTTCGAAAGGTCTTCAAAAAGCTTTAGAAACGAAGCTTAAATTTAGCACCGCTTGCTATCCTCACTCCGATGGACAAACAGAGCGTGTGAATCAAACTCTTGAAGATCTTCTTGGCGCATGGGTTCTTGATTTTGGGGGATGTTGGGAAGATCATATTTCTCTTGTTGAGCTCACTTATAATAATAGATTCCAATCTAGTATTGGTATGGCACCTTTTGAGGCACTCTACGGAAGGCCATGCCAATCTCCTTCTTGTTGGTTGAGGCCGGTGAGAAGCTGGCTTTAGGTCCGGATTTTATTCATAATTCCATAGAAAAGATTGACCTTATTCATCAAAGGATGAGAGAAGCTCAAAGTAGACAAAAATCCTATGTCGATAACTGAAAAGGAATTTGGAATTTTCAATGGGAGATTTGGTATTCATTCATGTTTCACCTATGAAGGGTGTTGTGCGTTTCAGTCGATCGGGAAAATTAGCACCTCGATATATTGGCCCATTTTCCATCACCGAACGCATTGGTTCCGTGGCTTATCGCCTTTTATTACTGGCTCAATTTTCTGCTATTCATGATGTTTTCCACGTCTCTCAACTATGAAAAAGCCTTAAGGATTCCGATTCTATTCTTGAGCCTAGTGTTATTCAAGAAATTGAAGATTTACTAAATTTGACTTATGAGCAACATCCTATTCGTATCATTGCTACGGAGGTTAAATGCCTTCGAAATAAAGATGTTCCGCTTGTGAAAGTTCAATGGTCTTCAAAACCTAAGGATTGCTCTTGGGAATCCAGAGAATTCATCAAGCGAAAACATCCAGACTTATTCTCTCATGCTCCTTAGGGTAAACTTCTCACTACAAAGTTTTATTTTGTGTTGATATGCTTTTATGGTTTTTACTCTTTACTTTCTTCTTAAGTATTGCGAGACGCAATCTCTTTAAGGAAGGGAGTCTGTAACTACCCGCATATTTTACGATTGTATATGTAAATATAGCATCGTTAGTTGGATTAAAGTCCGAAATGATACATTTTGTAAACAGTCGAATTAGGACTCGGGACCACTTCAATTGAGTCCAAAACGGTGTTTGCGACCTTTTTGAGTATAAGCATCGATATGTTTGAAGTTAATTAGAATTTTGATATTTTCACTTGGGGCTTTGGGTTTGGGTTTCAGCCCACTAATCTAACAAGGAACCCTACTCCTCTATCGAATACCCTAACTTCACTCATCTTCATTCATTTCATTTCTAATTTCCTAACACTCTCAAGCTAAAAGAAAGGGGGGGGGGAAATGGGAAATTAAAATTCCTAAACCCTATTTTTATTAGGAAATTCAAAATCAAGTTCTAAAAATCAAGGAAAAGCTTAGGTAAGCATCCTATTCATCATCTCCATCATAATTCCTCTCTAATTTTCAGAAATTTCCTATAACTTTACTTAGGAAATATTTTTTATGAGCTTAGATTTGAGCTTCTAGAGTTGAAGTTGAAGAGTGGTTGATCTTTCCTTGGTGTTTGAGCTTCTCATTCGTTAAAGGTCAGTTCCTTAACTCACACCTATGTCTATAGTTTTCATTGTTGTTAGGTATGAATTCCTAACATCTATTTCATATCCAATTGTTTTTGACATGAATTAGTTTGGTGAATTTTCCAATATTTGGTATTTTGAAGTCAAAATCTATGAAAATCCTACTATGGATGTTTGGACATGTTGTTTGGAGTGTATTGAAGAGCCTGTAGGGCTGGGTTGCCGCTTGGCATAAATTCCTAGCCTCTATTGCTCATTCGATTGCTTCCGAACCAATTTTACCATTAATGGCCTAAACTGATTTTTTGCCCAAAGCTTTAACTTAGATGTCTGGTAGAGCACTCAGACTTCTGGACCATCGGAATAAAAATTCCAAATGTACATCTTAGACGCCTGATGTTACATTCCAGATGTCTGGGCGATATGGATGAAAATTTCTAGACCTTCAGCTCAGACATCTGGTAAAGCCACCAGACGTCTAACACTGTTAAATGCAGCCAATTTTCCTATTTATTGTTCGTTTCCATTTTATATCGATTTTTTATTATCCCTTATTATCGACTTTAATGATTTCTTTTCTGAATTTTTGGGAATATCCATTTGATGGATTCAATTTCGATTTTCATGGTTTTAATTCACGTCATTGAATGTGGATTTTTGGTGATAAAATGTTTTTACAATCGTTTCTATCGTTTGTCACTTTAAAATACAAAGGTTTTTATATTAGTAGTGAATACTTAAACTCTTTTATAAAAATGATTTCAACACTATTTTTAATACAAGGCTCGTTTTTAAAACCGTTTTCCAATCTATTACTATATAAAACCTTTACCTCATTTGTATGATAAACTAATTAAATGGCTTAGCAAAACAAGTGGTATGAAATGTTTGCGTTTATTTCATTGGTTAATTCTTGGACTTGTTCAATTGAAATCTTGTGACAATTTTCGAGTGGAAATCTATAATTTGTTCGTAAATATTTAAGATCACCTAGTGGTTATGGGACATGAAGCCTAACTTATATATTTACTAGCTTATTGTAATTTACACTTATTTTCGAGTGGAAGTCTACATTTTGTTCGTTAATAATTAAGTTAAGCCAGCGGTTATGGGACATGAAGCCTAACTCATTTATCTACTAGCTTAGTGTAATTTACACTTTTATTGATCAATGATGATCATTTTTACCTTTGATCGTTCATGGAGCAATCAGTTCATTTGTCCGCATGGAGGATTGTACCATGATAGAGTTTGTACATGAGGCGTATCTTTTAGGGTGTGTCGATGTTCAACACATTCGTCCGCATGGGGGACTATATCTCGTATTTTTATGGTTTAGCAACTCATAGGATAGCGCCCTAATTTGTGATACATGCGTCGGTGAGTTTTCATGCTCCCGTTTGTAATCGGCCTCCCCTTTTGTGTTTTCTGGATTTCTAATTATTGATTTCTGGAATTTGTGTTTCACCAATTTATGCGAATTTGCATTAATATGTTTTGTCAATATTTGAGGTTTGGTGAATAAGTAAAAGAATATGACATTCTTTTTGGTGTTTGAGAAGATTTGAGATACTGTATGATTTTCATTGTTATCAAATATGTATTTATCACAGTATGACATTATTGTTATCATATATTTATGTCGTATCTCTCTTCCTATCTCATCTTAAATGATATTTATAGCTAGACAGACCCGTTTATTATTTTTCTTCTCAAATAATACTCGGGTCAGACTGATGTGCTAAAGGTGCTTCCATTTGACTTCTTAGCAGGGTCTTTCTTCTGAATTTTGGCTAACTACCTTAGCTTAGTAATTTTGGCTTTTATACATTCGAGATAGAGACTCCTTGATGTATACATATTCTTTTGTCTAGCACATGTACCTATTCTTTTGTGATGTATACAAGTAATAAAAATATATTACTATTTTTGAGAAAATACAAATGATCCTCCGAAGAAGGAGAGTGCTCATGTAAATTTATTCGAACTTTAAAGGCACTCCAACGGGTAGGGCTGTAAATTCTATACATTTGTCCGACATCCGACTTAGTCCGAGGCTGTAAACCATCTGGTTCGTGTCCATAAGATTCTTATTTAGTCACGATTTAGGACAAGAAAAAAATATATGAATAGCTGTTCGTCCGAAAATGTTTGATGTTTTTCTATTGTCTGAACATTGTCCGGCTCGTACGAACAATTTCCTAGCTTAATGCTTTCTCGGTCTGTGTCTGTGCGAATCTCTTACAGGATAGGACTTGTACACACTTTAGTCCAGTCTGGTCCAACCCATTTACACCCCTACCAATAGGATTGATAAGTAGCAAATAAACTTAAGTGGAACATTGGGTTCCAAAATAAGCTTAAAATGCTCAAATTTATTACCAAAAATTAATAAATTTATATAATTATTTCAAACTATATTTTTTACTTTTACCAAATTCCAAAATTTACAATTCTTACTTGAATCCATCTTATAAATTCAATTTTTTGGATAACTGTAATGTCCCGCCAATCCGTAAAGTTCAAGCTAACACTTAACCACACATGTCCAACCTAAATTGAATATAAAGACGAATAGTTATAGGAAAGAAGGAAGAAAGAAGAAGGGAAGAGGAGAAGAAGAGAAAATAACCAAAAAATATAGAATCTCACTATCGCAGCGAAACAATATATAATATAATATCAATGATCTTTTCAAAGAGGAGCTATTTATATACATACATCCATTAGAGTATACAACAAATCACAATCATCAATGTAGACAGTTATAACAACCCATCCTCACAATTGTTGATAATTTCAACAACAAAGCAGTAGAAATAAACATATCATGAATACGTCATAAAGACCTTCAACTCATCTCTTGAGTTCCAATGCATCCAAAGCAATATGTAAATATGCTCGGTCAGACCCGAGCATTATAAAAAATAACACCTGAGCCAGTCTTGAAAACCAGCATGAAAAAACACACTCAACTAGATTTACAAGTTATAGAAAACAATTTGAAATCAAAAGTATCTCATAAGGCCGCACCGCATGTAAACAAGGATGGGTTTTTAACTTACGATAACCAAAATGTTTTATATAAAAATCCGTTTATATTGTAATAATGCCCAGACGTCAAAGTAAAATATGAATATAGCTGAAATGCTTGCATCTCACATTCCAACATAGTTGGACACAACTAAGTCTGTACGACACTTACTGGAGAATGGATTTCATACAATGACTAGCCTACTGGGGTACCGCCTATCACGGTGCATCTCTAAATAAAATACACCGAGAGCCTCACGTGGACTCCCTGTAAGTCAAGACTGGCCCTACCCCTTGCTGGACAGCGCCAAATATGTCAACATCCTGGTTGTGATAAATAGCCTAAATGGGCCCCAAGCATACATAATCTGTAATATCGATCTAGACCGGGTGATGACTATACCCTAATGTTAGCGAACCACATAGCCTTGAGCATCTCTCATATTTTAGTCATTCTCAGTTGATGAGGCTTGAGGCTACATTTTATCTTTTATATAGCAATTTCCACTTGGAATGCTAACACTGCCGTCTAGGAAACACTGCAATACTAGCATTCATCCATATAAGTTCGTTCTAGGACCAAATGAAACACTTGATAGCTCCATCTTCAATTTCCATCATCCTCACAATGTCTTCACTTTGAAATGCATAAGTTGGATCGAAGTGGTTTTTAGATAACATATCCGATCTCGGTCTCCTTGAAACAACATTCAATAGTTTCTAGTAAACTTAACCCCGGTTCTTTAGGAAATAAACAATCAAAGATAAGAGTGGAGATCATTTCCAAACCGTTAGTGGATGGATTTCCTAATCATTGTAAGAGAATGAAATGAGATTTATAAGCACGATACAGCATCATCAGCGATGATTGTGTCATATAACCCGCATGTTTCCCTAGATATTTCCAAAGTTATGTTTTGGGTTCAATCTCGATATTCTGTTATTTAACTATCGATTAACAAATATTCAATCAGGGATTTAATTCCCATAGGGAAAACCAGCATTGGTTAAGCACCATGCAACACTAGGCCTCTATTAATTAATCTTTTATTTAATTAAATACATTGGTAAATATTTGTTAAAAAACCCTTTTACAAAGGTATAATATATATCCAACCTTATATTTTCAATACTTAGAGAATATCCATATACTTATCTCAACACTATAAGTATATTCACAAAACCGAGAAAGATTTTCTTTTTATATAATTCAAAAATCATTTACAAGTCCCTTACTAATCTCAAAAACCATTTATAAATTTCCTTTGTAATTCTCTGAAACCATTTGCAATGCTTCCTTCATATATTATAAATGGTTCCCCTTTGTGTCTCCAAAACATTTTATAACTTCTCTTATAAAGCCCAAATCTTTTTATAAAACCTTATTTATAAATCACGAAAACATTTATAAATAAGTAATAATCATTTAATTTAAACGCTATTATATAATAATAAACATTATAAATAAATAAGCATTAACTTTAAACATTTTAAAAATAGTAATTGATAAATTTCAAAACATTCTTAATAAACGATAATTCCTAAACATTTTTATAAAAAAATAAGTAATTTCCAAAACTATATTGATTAAAAAAATCATAATTCATTTCAAACCGTATTAATAATTTAAATAGTTAAGTTCTAATTATTTAAAATACTGATAACCAACTTTATAACAATGCTAATATAAATAAACAATCTTTAAAAACATAAATATTTTTCTTTGATAAAAATTCATACTTAACTTTCCACATAATCGTTCCCATATTTGTAAAGCTATGTTTATAAATCTCTTCTATTTTATAAAACTTCCTTTCATAAAACCCATTTATTTATGAACACCATTTATAATAAAATCATTTACAGATCTCACTTATTCATAAATTCCAGTTAGAAATATCAATCACCATTCGTTTTAACATTGCCCCCATATGGATAAATTCCTTTCTATTTATAAAATACCATTTAACAATACTAAATTAACCCTCACCTGCCATTTCCAAAATAGAATCAACTATTTTCTAAAATATCATCCACATCTTATAATAAATCCACCGTTTGATCTATTTCTCTAATCTATTAAAAATAATAGTTTTCCTTTTAATTTATAAAAATATTGTTTATAAATCTATCCTTTTATTGATAAAATATGAATTTACATATCTTCGCCTTATTTGTAAAATGTCACTTTATACATTATTATCTTTATAAATTTCCATATTTATAAATAAAGCTTAATGTTTTTATATATTATATACATATTACTAATTATAAAATGGTTAATAAATATTTTTATCTTCTTTTTAAAACCGTGTTCCTTTGTCATAAAAGATGGACGTACTTTTAAGAGTTTAAAAGTCTTGAATCAAAGTTTAAAATCTATATTTAATATATTTTATAAAACTATAAATATAAAATTGTACTTTTAATTCTAAAATAAATTACCTCTTTATTAATTCAAGAAAAATTAGCTTCGAGCGGGATTCATATACAGAGTGTTATCCGCTCTTACAAGGGAACATAATAAGATCTCATCTTCTCCATAAGTGTTAAAATATCCAAACCAACAATATAAACTATTAAGCCATCCAACAGTTAATAATAATCAACAATAAAATATCCACACATCCAATAAATAATTATTTTGACTATATAATATTCTGGTTAATCAAAAAGGTGAGTTTAACTTACACTGATTTCAGAAGTCGCCAAATGTTTCCTTTTGAATTAAAATTGAACAGACATTTAATTTTGACCAAAATTCCTACCAGCTCTAAATCCATCT
This sequence comes from Allium cepa, assembly GCA_030765085.1. Classification (NCBI taxonomy): domain Eukaryota; kingdom Viridiplantae; phylum Streptophyta; class Magnoliopsida; order Asparagales; family Amaryllidaceae; genus Allium; species Allium cepa. The sequence goes on along the minus strand of CM060942.1, from coordinate 104,304,064 downwards.
AATCTAATTCTATAACGTAGCATTCATTGATATGATCGCAATGCCACTTGTCGCATTTAATTTGGAACTCGTATGAATTAGATATGAGTAAATGAACTTTAGATTATTTAAATTTTAATTTATATTAACTAGTAAAATTTTAAATTTTAATTTACCTTTCCCTCTAAAAACCCAAACTCACGCTCGAGATTCCCAAGTTCATGACATTACGTTCTGGGCGCGACTTCATCATCATGCTGCCGCCCATCACCACATCCATCATGAGTCGCCCCATCCATGCACTTCCCTCTGCCACCGGTCATGACTTCCGCCTTAGCCTACATCGCTGGAAAATTAGCCCTGAAACTATTGTCGTCGCACGAGATTTTCCTCCGCCTTGGTCCTTTGATGGTGATCTCCACCGTTGAACTTGCTCATGGGTCGAGCTCTACAGGTTTGTAGTTGAAGTCATTGGCCAATTTGACCAATAGTGGCTCCGATCAACGTCGACCATAGGATGGCTTTGCCCTAATGGCGAATTTAATTGAATTTTAGTTCTTAAGTTTGCAAATGAAAGTTTTTGATGAATTTATATAAAAAAAACTTTCAAAGTACTATTCATTCGCTAAATTTTCGAACTCCAAACGAGATGTTCCACTAGTATTCTATTTATTGTACCCCTATTTCGAACACAATGGAATATATATCGAGACACAATTCCATCATATACAGAAGATAGCTTTTCAAAATAAAGTTATATTAATTTAAATTCCTTTACTTAATTTCTACACGTTTCGACCTTACATAACCAAAAAATGCATCCAATCACCACAAAATTCATCGTCATATTAAAATTCATTATTACGGATCTAATGAAATTGGTTTTCGTCAAAATCCGAGACAGTGCCCCGAAAGGCTATTTTTATACGTTAATTAAAAAAAATCATTATAAAACCAAATTAACAATTTTTAATTCAAAATCAAAAGCTTATTATTACCGTCTTAATCAGTAGAACTTAAATAAGCTTTGAAATCATTTTTATCCAAATTAAAGTCAACATTCAATTACTTTAAATATTCCCAAATATTAAATCAAACAATTTAATTATCAAATAAATTGCTATATTTGAAATTCAAGTTATTTAACTTATAAAATTAACTTTTCAATATTTAAAATCAATTAAATATTCTAAATTCAAATGATTGAAATTCTGGGTCGTTACAACAACAGTTGAAATTATATGATAGCATTGCCTTTTAGTATTGTATTAAAACTAAAATCTTATTTGAAAAATTCAAAAGGCTTATACTATATGTGGTTTTAAAATTACTTATACAATATAAATTTGAAAATTCATCTTTTAAAGATAAAAGGGATATCCAAACATCATGCCATAATGATGTATTATTATCAAAGTGCGCTATATTTATTTAAACAACGAAAATATTTTCACATTTTAAACATCTTTTAATAAGTGAGAAATATTATTAATATTATAATCATTAAAACTATGTAGGTTAAAATTACCATTATAGTATAAGTTTGCAATATTTTCTTTCTATGTATTGCTCTCATTATTTGTAAATCACCAGAGCTATTTACTTAAAAGTGAAACATATGATATTTAAGGTGCAATACAATAGATTTACAAACTTAATTAGTGTGAAATCCAATAGCAATGCAGTACGTCATTGCCTTTTGCAACTCAAATTTGTAGTTGAAGAAAGTAAGGTTCTAAAAGAGCGACATAGGAGCTTGTGAAGATAGGTAATCTTTTGTCAAACCATAAAATGTGAGATTCCTTATTTGCGAAATATAGAATTCGTAGACTTGCAGTATCATCCTCTTCAAACTTCAATACTTTGGTTTTTTTTTAAAAATCACAAGATTGTGTTTCTAAAGTCTTGGGTTTGATTCTTTAAGATATCAAAATGAATGCTCTGCTTAAATTAAGTATCACTCGCGTTGTATATATAGGGAAAAATATCAAAAACTAAATTGTTGCCTTCAACCGAAATCGTTCTTCATTAATTTCCCGTTTACTAAGTTGTAGCATTTGAAGAATAAAATCATGTAAAAGCCATCATTCAAAATAAAACTAAAATTTGGTCTGTAATTACTGGATCCATAACCAATTTCTATTCGAAGATGTTCAAATTCCATGGAGGCAAAATAATTTCTTTGAAAAGCCTAAGTCAAAAAATATGAAGTCTCTGGAGAAGGGATAAAGGATAATAGAAACGAGTAAATAGAAAGTGAAGGTTTAAGATTCTAGTTAAGTTCTAGCAAGAGAGCAAGAATCAATAAAATATTGAGATGTGATTCCCAAAATCGTAGAAAAATAGTAAGACTAATAGTCATGATCCAACTTTAATAAATACTTAATATATTTTTCAACCAATTTATTCATCATGATTTTTGCTTAAAAAAATAAAAGTAATTTTTTTATAGTATGTGGTTTTATCAATTACAAAACAAAGATCACTACAAAGAAATAGGTTTTTGAATTAGCAAAACCATTTTTTTAGATTTTTTTTTGTTTTAACAAATTCATACTATATGATTGTAGTTGCACACTCGTCTAACCATGTTATGGATCCAGACAGAATAATACGTCCATTCACTCAAAAAACTAACATAGCTCGACTATTGATTTTTCACTATATGATTTATCATTATTGGACACTTACTCTTTGTCGCATATAATATGATTTTACAAATGATGCCATGTGTAAGATTGTTTTTCGGAAGTAAAAAATGAACTGGTTTCTTCCTTAAAATATATAACATTAATAACATAATTTATAAATCATAAAGTAATTATTGCTATTAAATGCATACTCCATCCTACCATTCTAAGTAGTCTTTTTTGCACTCAACTTTATATAGTCAATGCTTCTGAGCTATAAATACAAACTTTTGTCTTGAATACCCTTTCCACATCATTTTTGCATGCGTAAACAATAATCCAACGTTCATTGCTTGAGTGAGCATCTACTCAATTTGAGAAATAATTTTGAAAAGCTTTTTGAGTCTCTTGCTAGCAAGCATTTCTATCAACTCAAAAAACCTTGTGCTTATTCCGGTAAAAGGATAATAAACTAAAATAAAAGATCTAAAGTTCAATTTTTATTTATTTTAAAAAAGGTTTATAAATTTTCAATCTACAAATACATTTTAAAATTTTAAATATTCTTATGTCAGAGCCAACTATGACAACTTTTACAAAATGTACATGTTAAGTAAAGATACAGTTGTAAACTTCAAAAATATATTTTTACAAACAGATCAAAATATATGCACTTCACATTTTTTCAAGTAATTAACCAATTAAAAAAAGTATAAGAAATTATCATCATCTTTGAAAATAAAATGATTTGAGTATGGAAGTAAAGATTAGAACACGCTATAAATCTACCATAAATCATTTGGCTTTTCTTCATTAAAATATAACTAACATAGTTTTCCATAATCAGATCTCAAAGATGATAAATTATATGATTGTGTGGTAATTTTGATTTTTTATTTTTACCATTACCTATAACAAAGCCATCTTCTTGATTTATGGATCTATAACATCCCGTATTTTTAAGCCATTAAATTTGAACATTTAATTCATTTTAAATGTTGAATATGGATTTTAATGTGAATTTTGAAATAAAAGACTTTGGTTAAGTTAATAAAAATTAGAAATTTCTTATACGGGAACTAAATTGGAATTTGAATAAAAATAGCTTAATATCATAAATCGGAATAAAATGGGTAATTCTGAAAGTAGATAGAGATGAAATAGATTGTAAAATTTATTTTTTTAAGTCCATTTGGGTTCGAGTTATAATTTTGGACGGTTGGATGGAATTAATTGGCAATAGATTGAATTTGGAATTTTATATTAATTTAATAATAGGATTTAATAATATAAAAATGCAATTAATCGGATTTTGATTCGAAGTAAGTCAAAATGATTGTTAATGTGTTTATAAATGATATATGTTTTATTGTAAAGTTAATAAAAAATTTAATAGTAAAATTTTAAGCGTTTACGACAATTTGGATAATCACCCGATTTAATAGACGAGTTAAAATAGCCTTCCGGGGAACAGTCTCGGAATTCGACGAAACCAGTTCCATTGGATCCGTAATAGTTAGATACTATCAGATTTCAATTTTCGTAGCAAACGGAGTTGTCGTTTGACCGTGGCAGCTCGAAACGCATCGAAATCGTTTTAATCGGTTTAATTTTAAATTGATCGTTTAATTTCGTGACTCGCACAAACGATCGAATTAGCTTACGAAACCTGTTCCATTGTGTCCGAAACGCGGAATAACCCTAGAACCGCCTGTCGGATCGCGAAGTTTGGAGCTCGTTTGCAAAATTTATTAAAATCGAGAATTTTATTAATTAAAACAATTATATATATACTTAATCTCTTTCCTAAACCCTAATCAACATCAGGCCGCCGCTGTTTATTTATTAATGGCCGAAATTCATTCACATTCAACCTCAGATCGATCAAAATCCATCAAGTTTTATAAGATTCTTCCAACTAGAAAGTCGTGGAGAGCGTTGAGATCCACGATGTGGACGGTCGAGATCGTTTTTCGTGCTTCGTACGAGCGGCAGTTCATCAAGGAAGGGCTGGCGTTTGAGTTCGTCGTGTTCGAGCTTAAGATGATCGAGCGTGGCCGCGTCTGGACCGAAGGTAGAGGGAGCGATGGCCTTCGATGCAGTGGCTTCCGATCGAGATGGAACGGCCTGTGGTGGTCGCAATCGCGAGCCCTAGCGTGCGTTTGTTGGGTTCGAGCGCCTGGTGTTTGCAGGCTAGAGCGAGAAGATGGGGGCGACTTGGATTCGTGATGACATCCTGGGTATTGCAAAATTAATTTAAAAAGAAATTGGTTTTTAAATTAAATTCAAACTTCAAAATTTAATAACTCTTTCATATAATATCAAATTCGAACGAAATTTGCGGCGTCGGAATCGCAGAAGCATGTACTACGCGATGGTGCAGATCCGGAGTCATTCCGGGCAAGTAAAAATTTAAGTTAAATCGGACATCGTTCGGTTTAATTTAAATTTCGAACGCTCGCCGAAACTCAAAGTGAGTTATTCTCACTCACATCTGGATATTGGCTGATTTAAATAATAAATATTTAAATATCTGTGCGATTGGTTGCATCTTATTGTTCTTATCAGTCTGGATTGATATTTTTATATGTGATGTGCTAATATTTGTGGATGCAGGGAAAACAGGTTGGAGGGATCCAACTGTGTTCCTCACATTATAATAATTATCTTTATAATTGATGTTGTGATCTGTTTTCATATTGTGATTGATAAATCTGAGTTTTAAACTGTACTGTGATATTGTTGAAATAAATATAAATCCTGAAATTTAATTGTAAACGGGATTAATTGGGATTTAAGAAAATAAAAGAAATTGTTATATAAAGAATTTAAAGGAATAAAATTTTGGGTTTTATGAAATAAAGAATATGGTTGGATAAAATATAAATTCAGAATTTAATTATAAATGGATAAATTGAATTTTAGATAAATAAAGATATTGTTAAATAATGAATTTAAAAGAATTAAAATGTGAAATCCATTTGGAATGAAAACTGAAATTTTGTAAATCTGGAATGTTAAATAAAGAGAAAAGTTATTAGTTGATAAATGGGAAAATAAAAATATGTCATTAAAATAAAAACCTGAATTGAAATAAATCAACAGAAATTGTGAGAAGAATTTCTGTGATATTTAAGTGGAAATGAGATTCCCTGGAAAAAAACAAGTTCGAGTTTAAACCGATTTTATAAAAAGAAAGTTTTAAAAATTTAAAACTTGTTTAAATGAGAGTGTTTTGGAAGTTATTATTTTATAGTGATAATTTCTGAATTAGCAATAGAAAATTTTATAAACACCTTAATAATTATTTTTATAAATGGATTTGTTTAGAAGACTAGTTTTGGACTTAAGTCATTTGAAAATTAGTATTTATCTTATTAAAACACTACTTTTAAATTTAGTTAAATCAAAGTTGATATCTTAATAAATGGTTTTACTGTACATATTTTGAATCTTATTTTGAGTAAGTAACTGGAAGTGAATTTACGTATTTTAAAGTATATTCCAATATAAAATGTTTTTAACTGTTTTCAAACTAAGTTGTTTTGAACTTGGTTATTTCCAATGGGAATATATGGTAAAAGATTTACTTTGTAATGGAAGAAATTTGGGAATTGTTTTCAAATGGGTTTTGAAAATTTGAAAATATATCTTTCAAAGATATTTGAGGCAAATAAATAATGTGGGTATTATTTATTGTGTGATGGATGCTTCTGGATGTTTATGAATATAAATTGATAGTTAAAACACCGACTATCAATATTGGACAATGCGTTGATCGTTTCGAAGAGACCGGGATCGAGATTTATTTCTCGAAAACCACTTCGATCCGGTTTGTACGTTTCGTGCGGAAAACGTGTTCGGAGTCGAAGATGGAGCAGTGAAGTGCAAGGGCTAGTCGCTACTAATCCTGAGGATATTTTCAAAATGGATGTAGTAGGAATAGTGCCTTCGGTTCCGTTCGAACCCGGGACGGACTTGTATGGATGAAAGCTTGCAAAAACATCGTCAGGTGGACGATGGGCATTCTAAGTGAAAACGTTCTAAAGGTAACGCTTAGCCTCAAGCCTCATCAACCGGGAATGACTGAAAATCAGGGGATATGCAGCAAGGTTAGGTGGGTCATGCCCAAGCAGGACAAGATATTTCCCCTGTCTAGATGTCCCTTATATATATTTTCGGCTTAGTAGGTGGTTGGTCGCGCCAACCACGGGGTTTATCTTGTTCGGGACTGTTCAGTAAGGAAAGGTTCCAGCCTTGTGTTGCAGGGGATGAAGGGAGTAATCCTCGGTACGGTGATCTAGGCCCCGTACTGTGGCAGGTGGTACCCCAGTGCCTAGTCATTAGTTGGAATCCATTCTCCCTACGAGCCTTTTACGAGTTTTGTTTGTATTACCCACTTCGGTGGCCAGTAGCTGGAATTTAATAGATGTAACAATTTCGGCTATTTTATAAGTATTTGTAAATAGACCCTATTATAATATCAGAGGATTTCTATAAAAATTGCTTTAGCTATCGTAAGGTAAAAACCCGACATGTTTATTTGTGGCGTGGTCTTACGAGATGCTTTTGTTTTCAAAGGATTTTTGAAACTTTAACAATCAATTTAGATGCATCATTATCAGCTGGTATTCCAGACTGACTCGGGTGTTATTTCATTATAATGCTCGGGTCAGACCGAGTATTATTTGTTCAGGTCAGGATGCTATGGAACAGGAAAGGAGCTGGAGTCCGAGACATATTATTCGTATTTGTATATCTATATCCGCTGCTATGATTGTATAGTATGTCTGATTGGTATTGATTATTGTATGAGATACTCTTATGGTATGATGTATAAAACAGTGATAGATTTCATTTTGTGTAAAGTTCTATATTTACTATTATATTTTATTCCGCTGCGACTATGAGATTCTGATATTGTTTAGTTTCTTCTTCTTCTATCTCTTCTTCTTTAACCCTAATGGTTCGTAATTCCGTGCCACTTGAGTTAATAGAGGTAGTATAGTGTTGATTCAAGGGGTACGGATTTGTGGGCTGTCACACTTGGTATCAGAGCTTAGGTTGGCGACAACCTAGGCTTTGGTGGGGTAATTACTCATTTAATAGAGTCAATAGTACTCTATAATGAGTTGAGAGTAATAATAGATATGAGAGCGTACTTGTTAGTGAATATAAAATTGTTTTTATACTGTGTTGACTTATCGGTTGAGTGTTTATGAATTCTGGTTGGTGCGGGAAGTACAACCGTATCGATAGGGGTTTCTAAACTCTTAAACAAGATAAACTGACATAGTATTGTTTTTAAAGTGGGTAAATGAAATAATTTTACCCAAAATTATATTTTGATATAAAAGAAATGGTTTTCTCAATTATATATATATATATTGTTTGGTTGGTTGTTAATACTGTAATTAAATATGAATCTTAAATTTGACTTAAATTTGAAATGAGATGATATATAAACCAATAGGAATGTAAGATATTGAATTGATTTATAACCAAATAAATTCCATGAGTATAAATTATACAAAAGAAGAATAATTAAATTTGAATTAAATCGGAATTTAATCCCGGAAGTTCTGGATTTTTTTTTTAATAGATTGAAAATAAAAGTTTGGAAATTTAAATCTTGGGAATGTTTTCCAAAGTTTTTGATGGTAATGGTGGAATATTGTTTTGGGAAGTATTTTAAATGGAAAACTGTTTTGAAATAAATTTGGGAGAGTAAGAAGCGTTGAACTCACTTCAGTCGCTGGAAAATAATCCTGATGATGCTGGCCACATCATTAGAATTCATTTTCGAGTTTCTAAAGTGATGGATTGCTTCCCTAATATTTGGTTATGGTATTGTTTGGACTAGTTGGGTATAACAGTTGTTTTGGACATTTCAAAAATGGGAAATTTGTTTGTAAACAAATTGTTTTGGAAAATCTGGTGATTTGATTGATATACCAAATTGGTATATATTTGATATATTTCAACATGGTTTTGGAATAAAACCGGGTAAAATGAATTCTGGGAAATTCTAATTAAATAATGTGTAAAGTTGAAATGAACTAACTATTGAACTTATTAAGTGAAATTAATATTAATAAGAAGTAAGAAATGAAAATTTTAGTCTTGGAATTAAAATTTAATTTGAGTAATTGACAGTGAATAAAATATGTTGAAGTGAGTAGAAAATTTGAATTTAACTTGGATAAATAAAACAAATTGGACTTAAAATAAAGTTGATTTGAATTAAATTAAGATGTAGTGGACTTTGAGATTTTGGGTTATTGTGAAATGGAGTATACCCTCAAGCTAGTAAGTGTTATGCTTTAGCTGGGGATTATGAATTTAAAATTTTGCAAAGGATTAAGGTGAAGGAAGATTTTTATCATTAAGAATCCAGTGATACATATATAAAATTTGAAGTTGTGATTATAAGATGCAGATGGATTAAGATGAGCTATATAAGCTTTTAAATAAATAAGTTGGAGAACTTATAAAAGAGAAATGGAGTTATAATCACAAATGGGAAATAGTGGGATGGTATGGTGGATTCAAACTTAATCTTAAATGAACTTGAGTTAGTAAATAAGTTTTGGATTTGCATATGGAAAATTACAATTGCGGATTTGAAATTGAATTAAATCTAAATGAATTAGAATTAAATTAAATTGGATATAAAGGTGAAATGTAAATTGTTTATAATTGCATAAAGAAATTCATATTCTTAAGTTATTAAGTGTTATAATTGAAACTTGTGATTATAAGATGGAAATGGACTTAAATAAGCAATCTAAGCTTTTGAATGGAAGTGAAATTGTAATTTATTAATGGAAAGAGTTGAATGGTGTGGCAAATTCAAAACTTAACCATAAAAGAAATGTAAAGTATAATAAAGCGGTGAGGATAAAAAGGTGGATGTTTTTAAGTTGGCAAATAAGTCTTGAACTTATGTATGGGGAAAATGAAATCTGTTTTGAAAATGAAATTGAAATTAAATTCCAGTTGTGTAATAAATAATATTGAATGGAGTTCAATCCTTATATGAGTGGTAAAAGAAGTGGGATGAATTTAATTTGACTAAGCAAATTTTTAAGTAAACTTGGAAGAAATTTGGATAAGAACCAAATTGGAAGGAAATTTGTAACGACCCGTTAAGTTCGACCATTTAAAATTGTTTGTTTAATAGGATTTTGTAATTTATTTTAGTTGAAAGAATAAAGGTGGTAGATAAGTATTAAAATGAAGGCTAGAATAAATTATATAGAAGTGACTTAGAAACCTATTTAAAGACATTTGAATAAAATTCAAATGAATTAAGTAGAGAAAGAAAGAAAAATTCTTACCTGTACATAAAATTTAATATGGGAATATTAAACCAATTTAATGCAATAAAAGATTGTGAACGATAAATTGAATAGATTAAGAAACCCTGTTATTGCAAGTCAATAAATTTGTAAACCCTAATGAACATCTCAAAATTTATAAATTTATTGAAATTTAAGACATAGCATAAGCGTAGAACTATAGGTATGATGACAAACTTTTATAAATTGTCTAATTAAGGGTCAGCAAATTTATTTGGAAATCAAACTCAATTAAGGGTAAGTAATTATGATGGATTGATGGCATACACGTTACTAATTTTTATCATAGTAACGGAAGTGCAGATGGAAGGCAACTGTAGAAATTTAAGTACGTATTAACAATTGAAAGGGACTGTCGATTGAGTGGAGTACTTTAGGTTGTCTTACTAAATTTAGAATTTAACATAAGACAAATAGAAATAAATCAATAAACGTATAGATTTTAAGTTTATTATGATGAATTATTTTAGTGATATGACTTAGAATAAATGAAATAATTTGGGTTAATTGGTATTTAATGGAATTAAAGGTTGCAATATTCATAGGTAAGGATTTAGATGAAATAGATTGATGTATGAAAAATTTAATTTGATAAATGGCAATTAATTCCTTTAATTTGTGCAATTAATGTATGTTTAATTGATAACGATAAAAAGTTGATTTTTTTCAGTGTAACCAACGTAAAATATTATCATAGCATGATACTTGGTTTGAATAGAAGGATTTGATTTAATGTGAAAATTTTTGTTCTAAGTATTGAATAAAATTGGGAATCAAATTTTTTTTTATGATAATAACGTTAGTATTGGTTAATAAATAGATTTCAATGCAGTAACCAAATAAATGGAATAAGATGAGTATATATTGCATAGAAATGAAATGATAAATTATTGATGTAATGGAAGATATAACCATGTCAATTATGCATATAAGGTAATAAGGTAATGAAACCGAGGTAAATTAATTAATTGAGACTTTAAGTAAAATTAACGTGTGGAATTGACCAAGGTTCAATAAAATGAGAATTTGATTGGTTATATTTATTGGTTGAGAAATGTAAATGTGTATTTGGGGAATAAATTTAGTCAGACTTAAGTATTGAATTTAATTAATTAATATATATGATAAATGATGATTAAATAAAAACCCAATACTCTATATATATGTATAATATTTGAGTGAAAATAATAATACACTTATAAATGTGGAATTAAGAGTTTACAACAACTATTTTAAGTAAAGAAATTGTTCATTCAAGTAAATTTGAAACATCGCAATAGGTGTAGATTAAGTGTTGCGTTAAATAAATTATAAAGGAACAAATTTATAGAAACGTAGGAACGGAAGAATGAACATTATAGTAACGTAAAACGTATTGTAGGATAATAATTAAGTATAGGCTTGTAAATTAGATGTATGACAATAAATTTTGTACGTAAATCTTTCTATTAGTTGATAAGTCTTATTTTGATCAATTTAAAGGAATACACTAAATTTTGTAGTTAGTACGGAATATTGATGAGTGAATGAATAAGATGAAACAAAGGTGGAATGTATTAGTTGAGGTTTTAAGTTATTTATGTGATAAGTTACCAAAATTATAATTTTATCTAAATACAGTAATTTATGCAAACAAAATATGAACATTTTGAAATATTACCACAGTGATATATAAAAGAAACGTTAACTATGTAGTTGGAGAATAATTGATATATTTTGAGTTGGATAATAGAAATCAAGTTATTTATATAATTAGATTTAAGATGAGAGTATAAGTATATGATTAAATAATTGGGTTTTGCGAATAAAATTTATAATTCCCAAATAATAAGAAAACGCAGAGGTTAACACTGCGAAATTTATATACTTATAAATTTTAATTCACATCCAAGCTTGCTAAATTATTTGGAATTGATTGGATTATATAAGTAATGAAATTTGGCCAATATTTAAAGTTGAAAGAAAATTTGGATTTTATGATTTATTTTAATTTATTTAATAAATATTAAAAATAGCCATTTTTGTCACGGACTCGGATTTCGACGAAACTAGTTTCATCGGATCCGTAACGGTGAATTATAATAATGTTTCAAGTTTCGTTGCGATCGGACTTGTCGTTTGATCGTACGGACTCGAAACGCCTTGAAATTTACGCATTTTGACATCAATTTGAAATTTTTATTTTTTTAGCATAACTTCTTCATACGATCGAATTTGGTCGCGAAACTTTTTCCATCGCGTTCAGAATATTTTGAAACACCTATTTGGATATATAGTTTTAACAAATTCGACTCCGGAGGCAGAACGGGCTTTTTGGGCCAACTATCGTTTAGCACGTTCGTTATCCGTACCCACCTAGCCTTCTTTTATCTGTCTATATATTTGCGATTATAAACCCTAGCCACTCCTTATTTTCATTTTTCTATACGTACATCTCCTTCTCAACTCCTCATTCCAATGGCAGAAAACCTAATTCCCAAATTCCAAAATTTTATTTCAAAAAAAAAAAAAAAAAAAAATTTGTGGATCTGCAGCAGCTTCTGGTCGCGCTTCGGGTTTCAGAGGAGAAAACCCTAGAGCAACTTCGGGTCAGGAAGAAAATGACTCGGGTCGCTCCGGGTCGTTTTGGCGAAAACTCCAAGCAAGCATCGGGGAAATGAGGCGGCGCCCCGAAGTCGAACCCGAAGTTGACCCAGGATCAGAATTTTTCATTTTTCAAATTTTCATAACTTTTGCATACGAGCTCGGATTCACGCGCGGTTTGTTTTGCTGGGATTGTATCGGAATTTCTGACGTTTTGGCACTGGTTTGGATGAATTTGGAGACTGTCCAATTTTTGGGTTTAAATTGGATTTGAATTCAATTTAAATTCAAAAGGTGAGTGTTTTAACCCACTCACAACTACTAGAAGCTTTTATGTTTGTTAAATAAATTTTAGAAATGAATAGAAATTTATTTATGAGCTTTTGGCATGTTATTTCATTCATATCTGTTGAATTGCATTTTATTGAATGTAACTGTTAATTTAATTGATTTATTGCGTGTTAATTGGCTGTTAGAAATTTTTGGTTGCATATGAACTGCTAGTTAACAGTTATGTCAATTATCACTGAATATAAATTGTTAGATTAATAGTTGAAAATTTTAATTTGAATAAACTGCCAGTTATCACCTGTTATATATGATCATATATATAATTGTTATTGATTGATATTGCTTGATGTTTGTGATTGGATGATGGATGTGTTATTGAAGGGATGTTTTATTTGATATCATTAAACTGCAAGTTAGTATGCATTTTTCATTTCATTCGGGATTGCGGTTTGAAATGATATACAACCGCAGTTTTATTTTTTAAATTGCGGATTGAAATGATAAATATCCGTATCACTTGACCATAGGATAGAAAACTATATACAGACACCGTGGTCTATATATAACTATTTTTAATGTGATTTCTATGGTTTGGATGGAATACGGTTTATAAAAATCTTAAATTTTATACTGAATAAATGTTTTCTTCCATAGTTATATGCATATGAAGTTGAAATTTTGAAATTAAAAGGTGAATAAATTTCTTTATTAAAAATGGAAGAAAATTAAGAAAATGGAGTTTGATGATTATATCCTATGTTTAAATATTAAGTTGGAAATTTTAAAGATATGATATTTATAATTGGATTTTTTTCCCAAAATATTTTGAAATGAATATTCTAGTAAAAATTGAATTTGGAAATATATATATATATATATATATATTTTACTAGAAATTGAAGTCTTATTAATTATGGATTTTATGTGAATGGTCAAGATTAATTAATAGAATATTGATTTTTGAAAGGATAAAAATCCAACTTTAGTTGAAATATTAATGCTCCAAAATGGATATAAATATATATAAAATTGAAATGGTTTTGCGACTTGAAGTAATATTTTGGATTTTGGTTTAACTTTAAAAGAAGAAATATTTGGAAAGCCATGTAATTTATTTCTTTATAAAGCAACAGTAAAGTTAAACTTTTTTTTATTCGCATACCGTTGAATATCCAAACCATTTAGTTTTGAAAATAATGGTTTTAAAATGCTATGGATTTTCGAAGAATTATGTTGAAAGTTACAAACAGAATATTGGTTACATGGGATATTAAATAATAAAAAGTGACATAATTTTTTGGAAAGGAATAATTTTATTTGGGATAAACGATATCATATTGTTTTGGGTTTTAAAAGAAGAAATGATATCGTAATATTACGGTTTGAAATGGATTATATTCTGGTTTTAAAAGTATAAACTATTTTTAAATGACCGCGGTGTTATAATAACGATTGGTTGGCAAAGAGACCGGGATCGGATATGGACATACTCTCTGTCGATACCGAAAACCACTTTGACTAACCGTGTACGCGGTGGAGATTCCAGAATGAAGTAGGTGGTGGCGACGTTTCCTGTAAGGTAAATACGTGGACCCAACTCCCGTGAGTTGGCATAAGGTGGCTAAAACAGGAGCGATTCTCAGGCCAATGAGGTCATTCCTCTGATCGGACGCTCCTCTTCGATATTATAATTTGACTTGGATTTGATTCAGTGGCCACTTCTATATTTTGATTTTGGGGAGTTAGTCCGAGGTGGGCGGTAACTGCGGCTACTCGTTTCCACCAGCCTGGATAGCAATTGGTATATCTACCCTGGCATTGCCTAGTTGTGCCGTGTCACCTACCATATCGCGCCTTGTACGAGTTTGGTTTTCTCCCGTAGCCCGTGTGGTATCCTCTAGTGGCTTCCCGATCAGGAGGGGCTATGATATTGGACGGACTACTGGGACTATTACGTGTTAAGGTGGAAAATGTAAAGCCTTAACGCTATTTAAAAGTAAGTTTATTTTATAAATAGACACTATTATAATAGCGCAATATACTACATAGTAAATAGTTTAACGGATCCTTAGGAGATGTAAATCCCGAACATCTCTTGAGTTACTGTACTCATATTTATATTCTGTTTATTTAACTCACATAAGATATTCTAGTCTGACTCGGGTGTTTTTGTCTATTCAAATTCGCTCGGGTCAGTCCGAGCATTTCAGGATAGCAGATTTTAGCTTTGGAGGACGAAGACGAAGAATAAGTATTATGTTATATATAGTATTACACCACACTCTTTCTATTCCGCTGCATTGCTTGTATTGGTATGTGTAACTCTGATATTTATTGTAAAAGAAGAATCAAGCTTTTGTAAACTGTTTATGAACTGTATATTTGTTATTATATTTTATCCTTCCGCTGTGAGATTCTGTTTTTGTTTTATTTCTTCTCTGTTTTTCTTATTTACCCCATAACAATCCGCCCTTGCGTATGCTTTGAATTGGCACGTGTGTCGGTTTAAAGTGTGCAAAAAGGCGGGACGTTACAGTTGGTATCAGAGCTTTGGTTTAGCGATAAACCTTGGCTTTGTGGGGTTTGACTCTTTGTTAATAGGGTAGAAATATCCTATGGGAGTCGCTGAGTGTATATATAAGAGAGAGCGTACTTGTTAGTATTAATAAAAAGATTTTAATATTGTGTTAATCTGTTCCGCTTTGTATTTATAAATTCTGGTTGATGCATGGGACGCTATGTCATCAATAGGGATTTCTAAACACTTAATAGGACAGACCGACATAATATTTGTTTTTAATATAGGTGAATGAAATAATTTGCCTATTATATTTCTATATATAAAAATAGTTTTATAAAGATATATATATATTTGGTTGCTATAGATTGGATGTTAGGCAATAAAAATATTTATAATAACTGAAGCTAAGTGAAATTATAATAAACCAAATTTGGAGATTTAGAACTTAAGTCCGGGATTTTTGAAAATTTGCTTTCAAAGAATTTGTGAAATTTATTGATTTGGTTTATAAGTATTTTCTTATATAAATATTTCGTATAAATTGGAAGAATTGTTTTAAAGAAGATTTTGGAAAAGAATTAAATTCTGTACTTTCCTCTCTGTCGCTGGAAAATAAATTCGGTGATGACGGCCGCATCATCGACTTTCATTTTCGAGTTTCGAAGGGGAAAGGCCACTGTAGTAAATTCTACTGCAGATTTATTTTTGAAATTTTCTAAAAATTTTCTTTTATTGTTCTAAATATAATTAGAGATATAAAAGTTGTAAGAACTTATTTATCTATTATTTTGAAATAGATTAAAATTTGACCCGGTATTTAATTCTAAATTTTTCCGTTAATTAATTGTTTAAACTTTGTTAGTGAAATATTAAGTAAGAAAGTTAATGCTAGGGATAAGGGAAGTAAAAGTTTTTAACTGATAAATAATGGAAAAGATTTATTGAAGAATGAATGAATTGAAACCTCTAATTGAAATAAGAGAATAACTGCAAAGCTATAAAGAGGAATTTGCATACATATGAGACAAAGGGTAATATGAATAAACATTAAATTTAATTAAAAGAATGGAGATTAAACTTGTATAAGTTCAATTGCAATTTCCTTAACATAAATAACTTACCCAAATATAAAAGTTGAAGTGTTAAATGAGAAACTGGAATTGAATATTTTACAAGTAGGAATTTAGGAAAAATGAAGTATTCAATAAATTACTGTTATAATAAGAATTTATTGGTATAAACTTAAGTGATAATTGAAATTTTACCCAAATTAAAGGTGAGTATTATTAATAGGTGATTTTAACTTAAGTAAATAAAATGAAATTCTTTAATAAATAAAGATTGATGTGTACGGTTATAAACTTAAGTATGTTTTAAAATGCTACTAGTAATATAATAAAAAGTAGGTAATATAAATAAATGTCTGTAAACCCTAGATAATGAATTAATAAGATCCTTTATTTATAAAAATGGAGGTTTTAAGGTTAATAATTTAAGTGTAAGTAGAGGGTTACTGTAATTAAATATAATAAAACGTAAACATTAAATAAAGGAATGAAATTAAGGGTAAGTTGAAATTGTAATTTATAAAACGAATATATATTTATTGAACCATTAATAAATAAAAAGGAATTGAGAAGAAACTTGTAAATTTTCACTTGCATTCTTAAACATACATAACTTACCATATAATAAAAGTTGCAATGTTAGTAAGAAAATGTAAGGGGAAATCTTACAAGTGAAGCTTGAGGTAATTAAGGTATTCAATAAATTTGCTGTTATAAATGAGAATTAATTGTATAAACTTAAGTTAAATTGGAAATTTTACTATATAAGAAAGGGTAAGTAGTATAAATAGATGATATAAACCTTAGTCAATAAATTGGAATACAATATAATGAATTTTGTAACAAATGGAAAATGAAAATTGTAAGAAACAAAGAAATCCCTCCATAAATGAAAGAAAGAAAATAAAACCACTGAAGCATGAAATAAATGTATAATAAGCTATTGTGGTGTTGATTTGAATTGTTTGGTTGATGTATGGTTGTTGGGTAAGGAATTTTGGAGTTGTTGGAGGAACAATAATCTATCTCTATTCCATCTAAGACTGTTGAGTAACGGATGCACTTGATAGTTATTTCTCACTCCGTAAAATTTCATAATTTGAACCCGAACAACTAACGGTTGTTGATTGAATGATTGTGGTTTGTGGTGTGTGCCGTTTGTTAAAATGTATGGTTGTTGCATTTGATTTGGATATGAATGATTGAATCTACCCAAACATTTCACTGTAATATAGATATTTAACTTTTAGATTTTATAAGTGAATACAGGGGTTGGAAGCAACTGCTACTGCTTTTGGTTCCAAAATAATAAGCGTATTGCCCGACAAATAGGTACGTTTCCGGATTACGTATAAAGCGCTATTTTATATATTTTCCCGTGTTGGGATATTTTATTTTGGATAATATATGTAATATATTTGTATATTTGGATATTATATTTTCTCCAGAGTCCCTCCGTACAAAGGAGACTCTGCCAAAAATTTTCGTAAATTTTGGACTTAGAATTTGGTTAAAGATATTTTTCCAACTTTAATAGTTCAAGTATTAAAAGACATAATGATTATAAAACAAGTGTATTTCATTAAAGGAAATTAATTTAGTAAATTATTGTTATAAGTTAATATTTGAAATTAGATATACTGTTTTATTCTTCCTTCTCCCTTCCTTTCCCTTTTCGGGGACGAAAAGTTTTGAGTGGGGGAGAGTGTAACGACCCGTTAAGTTCGACCATTTAAAATTGTTTGTTTAATAGGATTTTGTAATTTATTTTAGTTGAAAGAATAAAGGTGGTAGATAAGTATTAAAATGAAGGCTAGAATAAATTATATAGAAGTGACTTAGAAACCTATTTAAAGACATTTGAATAAAATTCAAATGAATTAAGTAGAGAAAGAAAGAAAAATTCTTACCTGTACATAAAATTTAATATGGGAATATTAAACCAATTTAATGCAATAAAAGATTGTGAACGATAAATTGAATAGATTAAGAAACCCTGTTATTGCAAGTCAATAAATTTGTAAACCCTAATGAACATCTCAAAATTTATAAATTTATTGAAATTTAAGACATAGCATAAGCGTAGAACTATAGGTATGATGACAAACTTTTATAAATTGTCTAATTAAGGGTCAGCAAATTTATTTGGAAATCAAACTCAATTAAGGGTAAGTAATTATGATGGATTGATGGCATACACGTTACTAATTTTTATCATAGTAACGGAAGTGCAGATGGAAGGCAACTGTAGAAATTTAAGTACGTATTAACAATTGAAAGGGACTGTCGATTGAGTGGAGTACTTCAGGTTGTCTTACTAAATTTAGAATTTAACATAAGACAAATAGAAATAAATCAATAAACGTATAGATTTTAAGTTTATTATGATGAATTATTTTAGTGATATGACTTAGAATAAATGAAATAATTTGGGTTAATTGGTATTTAATGGAATTAAAGGTTGCAATATTCATAGGTAAGGATTTAGATGAAATAGATTGATGTATGAAAAATTTAATTTGATAAATGGCAATTAATTCCTTTAATTTGTGCAATTAATGTATGTTTAATTGATAACGATAAAAAGTTGATTTTTTTCAGTGTAACCAACGTAAAATATTATCATAGCATGATACTTGGTTTGAATAGAAGGATTTGATTTAATGTGAAAATTTTTGTTCTAAGTATTGAATAAAATTGGGAATCAAATTTTTTTTTTATGATAATAACGTTAGTATTGGTTAATAAATAGATTTCAATGCAGTAACCAAATAAATGGAATAAGATGAGTATATATTGCATAGAAATGAAATGATAAATTATTGATGTAATGGAAGATATAACCATGTCAATTATGCATATAAGGTAATAAGGTAATGAAACCGAGGTAAATTAATTAATTGAGACTTTAAGTAAAATTAACGTGTGGAATTGACCAAGGTTCAATAAAATGAGAATTTGATTGGTTATATTTATTGGTTGAGAAATGTAAATGTGTATTTGGGGAATAAATTTAGTCAGACTTAAGTATTGAATTTAATTAATTAATATATATGATAAATGATGATTAAATAAAAACCCAATACTCTATATATATGTATAATATTTGAGTGAAAATAATAATACACTTATAAATGTGGAATTAAGAGTTTACAACAACTATTTTAAGTAAAGAAATTGTTCATTCAAGTAAATTTGAAACATCGCAATAGGTGTAGATTAAGTGTTGCGTTAAATAAATTATAAAGGAATAAATTTATAGAAACGTAGGAACGGAAGAATGAACATTATAGTAACGTAAAACGTATTGTAGGATAATAATTAAGTATAGGCTTGTAAATTAGATGTATGACAATAAATTTTGTACGTAAATCTTTCTATTAGTTGATAAGTCTTATTTTGATCAATTTAAAGGAATACACTAAATTTTGTAGTTAGTACGGAATATTGATGAGTGAATGAATAAGATGAAACAAAGGTGGAATGTATTAGTTGAGGTTTTAAGTTATTTATGTGATAAGTTACTAAAATTATAATTTTATCTAAATACAGTAATTTATGCAAACAAAAGATGAACATTTTGAAATATTACCACAGTGATATATAAAGGAAACGTTAACTATGTAGTTGGAGAATAATTGATATATTTTGAGTTGGATAATAGAAATCAAGTTATTTATATAATTAGATTTAAGATGAGAGTATAAGTATATGATTAAATAATTGGGTTTTGCGAATAAAATTTATAATTCCCAAATAATAAGAAAACGCAGAGGTTAACACTGCGAAATTTATATACTTATAAATTTTAATTCACATCCAAGCTTGCTAAATTATTTGGAATTGATTGGATTATATAAGTAATGAAATTTGGCCAATATTTAAAGTTGAAAGAAAATTTGGATTTTATGATTTATTTTAATTTATTTAATAAATATTAAAAATAGCCATTTTTGTCACGGACTCGGATTTCGACGAAACTAGTTTCATCGGATCCATAACGGTGAATTATAATAATGTTTCAAGTTTCGTTGCGATCGGACTTGTCGTTTGATCGTACGGACTCGAAACGCCTTGAAATTTACGCATTTTGACATCAATTTGAAAATTTTATTTTTTTAGCATAACTTCTTCATACGATCGAATTTGGTCGCGAAACTTTTTCCATCGCGTTCAGAATATTTTGAAACACCTATTTGGATATATAGTTTTAACAAATTCGACTCCGGAGGCAGAACGGGCTTTTTGGGCCAACTATCGTTTAGCACGTTCGTTATCCGTACCCACCTAGCCTTCTTTTATCTGTCTATATATTTGCGATTATAAACCCTAGCCACTCCTTATTTTCATTTTTCTATACGTACATCTCCTTCTCAACTCCTCATTCCAATGGCAGAAAACCTAATTCCCAAATTCCAAAATTTTATTTCAAAAAAAAAAAAAAAAAAAAAATTTGTGGATCTGCAGCAGCTTCTGGTCGCGCTTCGGGTTTCAGAGGAGAAAACCCTAGAGCAACTTCGGGTCAGGAAGAAAATGACTCGGGTCGCTCCGGGTCGTTTTGGCGAAAACTCCAAGCAAGCATCGGGGAAATGAGGCGGCGCCCCGAAGTCGAACCCGAAGTTGACCCAGGACCAGAATTTTTCATTTTTCAAATTTTCATAACTTTTGCATACGAGCTCGGATTCACGCGCGGTTTGTTTTGCTGGGATCGTATCGGAATTTCTGACGTTTTGGCACTGGTTTGGATGAATTTGGAGACTGTCCAATTTTTGGGTTTAAATTGGATTTGAATTCAATTTAAATTCAAAAGGTGAGTGTTTTAACCCACTCACAACTACTAGAAGCTTTTATGTTTGTTAAATAAATTTTAGAAATGAATAGAAATTTATTTATGAGCTTTTGGCATGTTATTTCATTCATATCTGTTGAATTGCATTTTATTGAATGTAACTGTTAATTTAATTGATTTATTGCGTGTTAATTGGCTGTTAGAAATTTTTGGTTGCATATGAACTGCTAGTTAACAGTTATGTCAATTATCACTGAATATAAATTGTTAGATTAATAGTTGAAAATTTTAATTTGAATAAACTGCCAGTTATCACCTGTTATATATGATCATATATATAATTGTTATTGATTGATATTGCTTGATGTTTGTGATTGGATGATGGATGTGTTATTGAAGGGATGTTTTATTTGATATCATTAAACTGCAAGTTAGTATGCATTTTTCATTTCATTCGGGATTGCGGTTTGAAATGATATACAACCGCAGTTTTATTTTTTAAATTGCGGATTGAAATGATAAATATCCGTATCACTTGACCATAGGATAGAAAACTATATACAGACACCGTGGTCTATATATAACTATTTTTAATGTGATTTCTATGGTTTGGATGGAATACGGTTTATAAAAATCTTAAATTTTATACTGAATAAATGTTTTCTTCCATAGTTATATGCATATGAAGTTGAAATTTTGAAATTAAAAGGTGAATAAATTTCTTTATTAAAAATGGAAGAAAATTAAGAAAATGGAGTTTGATGATTATATCCTATGTTTAAATATTAAGTTGGAAATTTTAAAGATATGATATTTATAATTGGATTTTTTTCCCAAAATATTTTGAAATGAATATTCTAGTAAAAATTGAATTTGGAAATATATATATATATATATATATTTTACTAGAAATTGAAGTCTTATTAATTATGGATTTTATGTGAATGGTCAAGATTAATTAATAGAATATTGATTTTTGAAAGGATAAAAATCCAACTTTAGTTGAAATATTAATGCTCCAAAATGGATATAAATATATATAAAATTGAAATGGTTTTGCGACTTGAAGTAATATTTTGGATTTTGGTTTAACTTTAAAAGAAGAAATATTTGGAAAGCCATGTAATTTATTTCTTTATAAAGCAACAGTAAAGTTAAACTTTTTTTTTATTCGCATACCGTTGAATATCCAAACCATTTAGTTTTGAAAATAATGGTTTTAAAATGCTATGGATTTTCGAAGAATTATGTTGAAAGTTACAAACAGAATATTGGTTACATGGGATATTAAATAATAAAAAGTGACATAATTTTTTGGAAAGGAATAATTTTATTTGGGATAAACGATATCATATTGTTTTGGGTTTTAAAAGAAGAAATGATATCGTAATATTACGGTTTGAAATGGATTATATTCTGGTTTTAAAAGTATAAACTATTTTTAAATGACCGCGGTGTTATAATAACGATTGGTTGGCAAAGAGACCGGGATCGGATATGGACATACTCTCTGTCGATACTGAAAACCACTTTGACTAACCGTGTACGCGGTGGAGATTCCAGAATGAAGTAGGTGGTGGCGACGTTTCCTGTAAGGTAAATACGTGGACCCAACTCCCGTGAGTTGGCATAAGGTGGCTAAAACAGGAGCGATTCTCAGGCCAATGAGGTCATTCCTCTGATCGGACGCTCCTCTTCGATATTATAATTTGACTTGGATTTGATTCAGTGGCCACTTCTATATTTTGATTTTGGGGAGTTAGTCCGAGGTGGGCGGTAACTGCGGCTACGCGTTTCCACCAGCCTGGATAGCAATTGGTATATCTACCCTGGCATTGCCTAGTTGTGCCGTGTCACCTACCATATCGCGCCTTGTACGAGTTTGGTTTTCTCCCGTAGCCCGTGTGGTATCCTCTAGTGGCTTCCCGATCAGGAGGGGCTATGATATTGGACGGACTACTGGGACTATTACGTGTTAAGGTGGAAAATGTAAAGCCTTAACGCTATTTAAAAGTAAGTTTATTTTATAAATAGACACTATTATAATAGCGCAATATACTACATAGTAAATAGTTTAACGGATCCTTAGGAGATGTAAATCCCGAACATCTCTTGAGTTACTGTACTCATATTTATATTCTGTTTATTTAACTCACATAAGATATTCTAGTCTGACTCGGGTGTTTTTGTCTATTCAAATTCGCTCGGGTCAGTCCGAGCATTTCAGGATAGCAGATTTTAGCTTTGGAGGACGAAGACGAAGAATAAGTATTATGTTATATATAGTATTACACCACACTCTTTCTATTCCGCTGCATTGCTTGTATTGGTATGTGTAACTCTGATATTTATTGTAAAAGAAGAATCAAGCTTTTGTAAACTGTTTATGAACTGTATATTTGTTATTATATTTTATCCTTCCGCTGTGAGATTCTGTTTTTGTTTTATTTCTTCTCTGTTTTTCTTATTTACCCCATAACAATCCGCCCTTGCGTATGCTTTGAATTGGCACGTGTGTCGGTTTAAAGTGTGCAAAAAGGCGGGATGTTACAAAATTTAATTTAGTTGAAATAATGCTGAATGAAGTAAGTGTCTACTCAATTAAATCCAAATGATTGTTTGGAAAAGAACTCTGTGTAAGCTAAATTAAATGGAATTTGTACTGGCAGGAATAAAATTTTGATAGTTGGGTCAAAATTAAAAAAAAATAGGAAGTGAATAAAAATCCAGTTGTGGCATGAAATTTTCAAATTGAGGTAACAAATATTGAAGTGTGGATGTAAACAGGAATTAGATTATAATGGTGATAGTTGAATTGTAATAAATTCAACGGAAGGGAATAATTTAAAATGATCTCTTTATTAATATAGTAAATCTAAAAGGAACTGAATGATTAAACAAAGTGCATAATTTTTTTTTTTTGTAAATATGCTGGAATTGATTTGGATGAGAATCAAATGAAAATAAAATTTGCTTTATAAGAAGATAATGGAAATATTGTGAAAGAACTTAAGCAAGCTAAATGGTAATTGTGATTAAGCTTTATAATTTTGTCCTGGATAAATTTTGGTTGGGAAATAAAGTTGAATGGCAAGTGAAATGGTTTGGAATTAAATATTGTGATATCATATGAATATAAGAATTGTAAATAATTTAGAATAGAATAATAATAATAATAATAAAATACTAAAAAATAAAAATAAACTGAAGATGAATAATAAATTTGAAAAATGAGAATGAGGGTTTGATTTAAAAAATGCAAGAGAATAAGAATATTTGGATTTTGAATAATTCTGAATGAAACAGAGATTTATGAAATTTGAAGTTGGAATTAAATTCTAAGTTGGTATAAGCTTAAGAATTGATTATGTGTTTGAATAACCATAACCTGCATAGAAATTAGACATTAAACTTAAGTGGATAAATTAAAGAAAAGTAAATGAATTAAAAGCACATATTCATAATATTGAAGTAAATATAAATTTGTTGCAATAAATATGAATGGTACACAGTGGACTTGAGTATAAATCATTCAAGTGAAATAAAAATGAAGTTTGGATTTGAATTAATAAATTGAACTGAATTGGAATCTAATTCAAAGAATTTGTAAAGGAATGCAAGTGAATTGTTTTAAAATAGCAAATGGAATGGGTTTTTAAATCAACTGGGATGAATTGACATTTTAATAAGTAATGTTTGCATATGAATAGTAATGGGCTATAACAGAAATGCGAATGTTTCCAATTTTAAATCGAATTTGATTGTAAATCAAGTTGGGAATGTAGGTTAAAATAAAATTTAAGAAAGGCATAATTAACCATATTGAAATGAAAATGAATTGAATAAAATCTTTGGATTGTTGAAAAGAATATGGTTAATATTGTTAAACCATGAAGTTGGGTTTGTAAAGTGAATTTAAAATGATGTAGGAATTGAGAAATTTGTTATAAAGGTGGTTAGCATGCATAATTATGAAATTGCTCGGTTTGGTTATGCAATGGATATGTTTGGCTTGCATTTATATAGGAAATGTTATTAAATTGCTTATATCTTGAAAACTGATAAGTTGTTTGAGTTTAGTACAGGTACAGAAGACGTTCGAGAGAGTTGGAGCGCGTATATGCGTTATATTAGCCGCTCGCTATTAAAATTTGCTAAAAAGGTACGCCTACGCAAATATAATTGGGAAATGATATATATATTGTGATATATTTTGATTTCCGACCGTGTAGGTCGATGTATATATATTTATCTGTATCGCGATATCGCGAAAGCTCCTCCCTGCAGGGGAGACTCTGCCAAAATTTTCCGGAAATTTTGGGAGTTAGAATATTTCTGGGTTTTGGGAAAAAGTTAAGTAACTTGGGAAGTTATAAGTTAAAATTTAAGCTTTAGAGTAAATAAAGCAAATGGGTTTGAAATTGAGCTAAAGGTTTTGGAAAGTGTATATAAGTTGTAACTAAAGAAGTTTGGATTAAGTTAAGAGTGTAGGAACATTCTTCTACCTTAGCAAATTTCGAGGACGAAATTTTTATAAGGGGGGAGGAATGTAACATCCCGTATTTTTAAGCCATTAAATTTGAACATTTAATTCATTTTAAATGTTGAATATGGATTTTAATATGAATTCTGAAATAAAAGACTTTGGTTAAGTTAATAAAAATTAGAAATTTCTTATACGGGAACTAAATTGGAATTTGAATAAAAATAGCTTAATATCATAAATTGGAATAAAATGGGTAATTCTGAAAGTAGATAGAGATGAAATAGATTGCAAAATTTATTTTTTTATGTCCATTTGGGTTCGAGTTATAATTTTGGATGGTTGGATGGAATTAATTGGCAATAGATTGAATTTGGAATTTTATATTAATTTAATAATAGGATTTAATAATATAAAAATGCAATTAATCGGATTTTGATTCGAAGTAACTCAAAATGATTGTTAATGTGTTTATAAATGATATATGTTTTATTGTAAAGTTAACAAAAATTTTAATAGTAAAATTTTAAGCGTTTTCGACAATTTGGATAATCGCCCGATTTAATAGACGAGTTAAAATAGCCTTCCGGGGCACAGTCTCGGAATTCGACGAAACTAGTTCCATTGGATCCGTAATAGTTAGTTACTATCAGATATCAATTTTCGTAGCAAACGGAGTTGTCGTTTGACCGTGGCAGCTCGAAACGCATCGAAATCATTTTAATCGGTTTAACTTTAAATTGATCGTTTAATTTCGTGACTCGCACAAACGATCGAATTAGCTTACAAAACCTGTTCCATTGTGTCCGGAACGCGGAATAACCCTAGAACCGCCTGTCGGATCGCGAAGTTCGGAGGTCGTTTGCAAAATTTGTTAAAATCGAGAATTTTATTAATTAAAACTATTATATATATACTTAATCTCTTTCCTAAACCCTAATCAACAACAGGCCGCCGCTGTTTATTTATTAATGGCCGAAATTCATTCACATTCAACCTCAGATCGATCAAAATCCATCAAGTTTTAGAAGATTCTTCCAACTAGAAAGTCGTGGAGAGCGTTGAGATCCACGATGTGGACGGTCGAGATCGTTTTTCGTGCTTCGTACGAGCGGCAGTTCATCAAGGAAGGGCCGGCGTTTGAGTTCGTCGTGTTCGAGCTAAAGATGACCGAGCGTGGCCGCGTCTGGACCGAAGGTAGAGGGAGCGATGGCCTTCGATGCAGTGGCTTCCTATCGAGATGGAACGGCCTGTGGTGGTCGCGGCCGCGAGCCCTAGCGTGCGTTTGTTGGGTTCGAGCGCCTGGTGTTTGCAGGCTAGAGCGAGAAGATGGGGGCGACTTGGATTCATGATGACATCCTGGGTATTGCAAAATTAATTTAAAAAGAAATTGGTTTTTAAATTAAATTCAAAACTTCAAAATTTAATAACTCTTTCATATAATATCAGATTCGAACGAAATTTGCGGCGCCGGAATCGCAGAAGCATGTACTACGCGATGGTGCAGATCCGGAGTCATTCCGGGCAAGTACAAATTTGAGTTAAATCGGACATCGTTCGGTTTAATTTAAATTTCGAACGCTCGCCGAAACTCAAAGTGAGTTATTCTCACTCACATCTGGATATTGGCTGATTTAAATAATAAATATTTAAATATCTGTGCGATTGGTTGCATCTTATTGTTCTTATTAGTCTGGATTGATATTTTTATATGTGATGTGCTAATATTTGTGGATGCAGGGAAAACAGGTTGGAGGGATCCAACTGGATTCCTCACATTATAATAATTATCTTTATAATTGATGTTGTGATCTGTTTTCATATTGTGATTGATAAATCTGAGTTTTAAACTGTACTGTGATATTGTTGAAATAAATATAAATCCTGAAATTTAATTGTAAACGGGATTAATTGGGATTTAAGAAAATAAAAGAAATTGTTATATAAAGAATTTAAAGGAATAAAATTTTGGGTTTTATGAAATAAAGAATATGGTTGGATAAAATATAAATTCAGAATTTAATTATAAATGGATAAATTGAATTTTAGAGAAATAAAGATATTGTTAAATAATGAATTTAAAAGAATTAAAATGTGAAATCCATTTGGAATGAAAACTGAAATTTTGTAAATCTGGAATGTTAAATAAAGAGAAAAGTTATTAGTTGATAAATGGGAAAATAAAAATATGTTATTAAAATAAAAACCTGAATTGAAATAAATCAACAGAAATTGTGAGAAGAATTTCTGTGATATTTAAGTGGAAATGAGATTCCCTGGAAAAAAAAAGTTCGAGTTTAAACCGATTTTATAAAAAGAAAGTTTTAAAAATTTAAAACTTGTTTAAATGAGAGTGTTTTGGAAGTTATTATTTTATAGTGATAATTTATGAATTAGCAATAGAAAATTTTATAAACACCTTAATAATTATTTTTATAAATGGATTTGTTTAGAAGACTAGTTTTGGACTTAAGTCATTTGAAAATTAGTATTTATCTTATTAAAACACTACTTTTAAATTTAGTTAAATCAAAGTTGATATCTTAATAAATGGTTTTACTGTACATATTTTGAATTTATTTTGAGTAAGTAACTAGAAGTGAATTTACGTATTTTAAAGTATATTCCAATATAAAATGTTTTTAACTGTTTTCAAACTAAGTTGTTTTGAACTTGGTTATTTCCAATGGGAATATATGGTAAAAGATTTACCTTGTAATGGAAGAAATTTGGGAATTGTTTTCAAATGGGTTTTGAAAATTTGAAAATATATCTTTCAAAGATATTTGAGGCAAATAAATAATGTGGGTATTATTTATTGTGTGATGGATGCTTCTGGATGTTTATGAATATAAATTGATAGTTAAAACACCGACTATCAATATTGGACAATGCATTGATCGTTTCGAAGAGACCGGGATCGAGATTTATTTCTCGAAAACCAGTTCGATCGAGTTTGTACGTTTCGTGCGGAAAACGTGTTCGGAGTCGAAGATGGAGCAGTGAAGTGCAAGGGCTAGTCGCTACTAATCCTGAGGATATTTCCAAAATGTATGTAGTAGGAATAGTGCCTTCGGTTCCGTTCGAACCCGGGACGGACTTGTATGGATGAACGCTTGCGAAAACATCGTCAGGTGGACGATGGGCATTCTAAGTGAAAACGTTCTAAAGGTAACGCTTAGCCTCAAGCTCATCAACCGGGAATGACTGAAAATCAGGGGATATGCAGCAAGGTTAGGTGGGTCATGCCCAAGCAGGACAAGATATTTCCCCTGTCTAGATGTCCCTTATATATATTTTCGGCTTAGTGGGTGGTTGGTCGCGCCAACCACAGGGTTTATATTGTTCGGGACTGTTCAGTAAGGAACCGTTCCGGCCTTGTGTTGCAGGGGATGAAGGGAGTAATCCTCGGTACGGTGATCTAGGCCCCGTACTGTGGTAGGTGGTACCCCAGTGCCTAGTCATTAGTTGGAATCCATTCTCCCTACGAGCCTTTTACGAGTTTTGTTTGTATTACCCACTTCGGTGGCCAGTAGCTGGAATTTAATAGATGTAACAATTTCGGCTATTTTATAAGTATTTGTAAATAGACCCTATTATAATATCAGAGGATTTCTATAAAAATTGCTTTAGCTATCGTAAGGTAAAAACCCGACATGTTTATTTGTGGCGTGGTCTTACGAGATGCTTTTGTTTTCAAAGGATTTTTGAAACTTTAATAATCAATTTAGATGCATCATTATCAGCTGGTATTCCAGACTGACTCGGGTGTTATTTCATTATAATGCTCGGGTCAGACCGAGTATTATTTGTTCAGGTCAGGATGCTATGGAACAGGAAAGGAGCTGGAGTCCGAGACGTATTATTCGTATTTGTATATCTATATCCGCTGCTATGATTATATAGTATGTCTGATTGGTATTGATTATTGTATGAGATACTCTGATGATATGATGTATAAAACAGTGATAGATTTCATTTTGTGTAAAGTTCTATATTTACTATTATATTTTATTCCGCTGCGACTGTGAGATTCTGATATTGTTTAGTTTCTTCTTCTATCTCTTCTTCTTTAACCCTAATGGTTCGTAATTCCGTGCCACTTGAGTTAATAGAGGTAGTATAGTGTTGATTCAAGGGGTACGGATTTGCGGGCTGTCACAGGATCTTTGAAAAAAGTCTTATCTAACCTCGTGCATTAAATAATATAACACATATAATGTTAGTCCTTGAAATGATGGTTTTGATGACAACAACCTTAGGACTTGTTATAAAATACTAACATTATAGTTTACATATATATGTATATGCATGATATAAACATGAAGGTACCAAGAATGAAGACTGTACAATATAGAGACTTAAGATTGAAGACTCATTAGTATCAAGATATCAAGATTTCAAGAGTACAAGATAAGTATTAAGTCTAGAATTATGTTAAAACTTCTTGAAAGCACTTATATCTATATTCGAAATTTATTTATGGAATGGAATCCACTTCGAGCCTATTAAAGGGATGGAACCCTAGTGGGATGGAACCCATGACAATATCTAGTGGAACATATAGTGATCCTATCTTGATGTCCACTAATTTTATAAAAATTATTTTCAAAAATATATCTCTTAATTTTTAAAAATGTTTTCAATACTTTCTTTTCACAAAGACATCTCTCTTGGTTTTAAATATTAGCCTCAAAACTATCTTTATCATTTATTATATTTTGATTTCAAAATTGTGCTTGTTTTTTAACCATCTTATTTTAAATATTTAGCTTTAAAGTATTTATATGCTCATATTTTAAATCACTTTATAGATTAAGATTATATATATTAAAAATTACTTCCTAAACTCTTTTATATGTTTAGACTATTTTCAAATATATTTACAAAGTTTAGAAATTGTTTTGATAAATTATAGAAACCAATTTTAATAATAAAATCAAAACATCAATTTTTCCTTGAGCATGTCGACATCCCTCAACCCTCCATGTCGACACGGTGGCCGTTAAATTCAAAATTCAAAATTTCAAAAGAAGTGTCGATTCGTAGTATCCTTTCGCGAATAGATATGGTTGTTGATCTCCAACAATACCAGTAGTTCTAAATGAATTTTAATTAGAATTTTACTTATTTTCTCCCCTCTTCATCTTCCACATTTATCCTAAAGAATTCTAAACTATACTCTGCCAAAATACCAAGTGAATAAACTTTATTATCTCTTGTTTGATTCTCTGCCACTCTCTCCACAAGATCTTAGTGCTATTCAGGGTTATAAGATCTTTTGCAAATCAAACTGTTGAGTAAAATGTGCGACTGAGTCTTGAAATCAATTGGTGTGATTGTAGCCCTGGAAATCAACTAGGTAATCTTGTAACCTGGTTAAATCAAGAGAGTTGCCCTAAACTCGAATACAGAAGGGTGTACCTCATAGCCTTAAAACCAAGGGTGTAATCTGAGAGATTATTTTAAAAAGAAATCCGTACGATTATGCGAGACTGGATTTAGGGTAAGTCCAAGCCAGTATAAAATCCTGGTGTGTTCTTTCCTTTACTTCTTTTATTTAGTATTTGAATCTGTGTTTGTGAATTGCGTTTGTTGGTGATTACTAAAGTTTTTCACCAGTTAGTATGTCTTTTACTAAGCAATATTTAAGATAGAATTCAAAGTAAACAGTATTGTCATGTGCATATTGAGAAACACTCATAAGATTTTTCTTTATTCTTCGTACTCTTAATAAATTATTGAGATATAATTGCCTTTCACCTTTGATATAGGCATTACCAATATGAGTGATTCCAATGTGCTTACCATCTCTCATAAATATGGAATGTTGACCTCTATATTCCCTATTGCCAAGGTTTAAGTTGTCAAGATTGCTTGTTAACTGATTGGTTGCACCTAAGTCTGGGTACCATGCTTCATGTTGTATATGTTCTGGCTTTGCTGTTTCATTCTAGTACCGATTCTTTTTGCCACTAGATTGCTTGTTAGATTCTTGTTGAACTTATGCTAAGTTTGCACCGTAGTTACCATTTCTTTGACTGTTTGAGCCTTGTCTTGGAACATAGTTAGCATTGAATCTGAAATAGCACTTTGGTGCAGTATGACCAATTTTTTCACAAATCCAACACTTTGGTTTGTTGTTGCCACTCTATCTCCCTCTACCTCTTCCTCTGACAGTGGTGTATCCCCTTTGATACTGTTGATTGCTATAATTTTGGTTTCCTAGTCTTGTTATTTGAGGCATAGCTAATAGACATATCATTGTCCATGGGTTTCTTGAAATCCAATTTTCCTTCATGTGTAAGGAGAATGGAGTTGACATACTCAAGAAATGGTAGTGTTTCTTGAGAAGATATGACTGCTACCACAGACTCATACTCATCACCTAAACTAGTTAAAATGGTCAACACTTCTTTAGTATTGGAAACTTTATGCCCTATTGCTTCAAGCATATCACATATATTCATGACTTTTTCAGATAGTCTCTCATTGTTTGACTGTCTTTTCTAACATTTTGTAACTGCCTTTTGTGATGCATCACTCTAGCTGCAGATTGAGTATTAAAGATTCTTTTAACAGTCGGTCAGATTTCATTAGCAGTTTTGCAACCAATTACTTGAGGCAGTAATTTCACATTTATTCATGAAAATAGCCAAGAACTTGTAAGGCTGTCTTGTCTTTTGTATTTTACGTATTCTACATTACTTACTGTCTTATTTTTTGAATTAGTGATGAATCTAGGAGGAACAACAATAGTGCCAAGAATAAATCCTTCCAAACCATACCCTCTAGCTGTAGTTTGAACTTCAATTTTCCAGAGGAAATAGTTGTCTTCCTCAATTTGAGCAGTGATGAGTTAGATTTGAGGACTGATGGTGGTTTTTAATAGCTTTGCTATAGCTGCAGTGACTTGTTGTGGTGGATTAGAAGCATTATCAGAAATTTCTGAATTATCATCAGCTATGATGAAATTTCTTGAATCAAGAAGTGCTTGAGAGGTCAGGGATTAAAACAAGGAATGACAAGAAAACTTATTTGAAATCAAGTTTGTTGCAATTGGGTTTAAATGATGAGGCTTAATCAGATAAACCAGTGGTATGGCACCTACTTTATGTTTTGATGAGTTTCTTGAATTCTTGACTGATTTCTGATTTTCTCAAGTCAAGATTTGATCATTAAAGGAGACTATGTGCAGCCAGCTCCCTTAGGCATGGCAATAGACTTTGAAGATAGATCTTATACTGCCTAGGTGATGAAAAGTTGCTGATGGGTAGCTAATCTCCAAATGATGAGATTTCTCTGATGGAGATTAGTATTTCTTCTTTTATTTGAGAATTTCTTATGCAGTTTTACCTTATACTGGCTCTGATACCATGTTATAATTTGAGACCTTTGTATTGAATGAAATATGAGTAAACTGAGAATTGAAGAGAATGTTATTTTATTGAAGAAAATGAAGAAAATGAATACATTGCTATTCTCGTATACAATACAGAAGCTTTTATACACTAATTACATAAGTGGGACACATGGGCTTTACAGGTTCAACCAACATACTGATAAATTGCTTAAAACAATATGCAGCCGCAATATACTTTATTTTGATTGGAGTCATTTCAAGCGTCAATCCCAACAGTAAAAGTAGTAGAGCTAGACTCCATGAACTCATCCACGCAAATCAATCATTGATCAAAGGTCCAAGGCATAGAAATTCGAGTTGAGTGGAAAATCGAACAAACATCGAGTCCGACGATTGGTGGCTCGGGAAGAGATCGGACCGGTGGGTGTAGCTTGGCTTGGAGAGTCGGTGGTGCAGATGTGGGGGCGTGCGATCAACAGAGGCGGCGGCGGCGAGGCGACAAAGCCGCGAACATGACTAGAAGGAGAAGCACAGTATGGGTTATAAAATAAACGAAGGTGGTTAAGTTTAAAACTAAATTAATTATGTTAATTATAATTTAATTATCTCAAACGTTCATTAATCTGTATCTTGTTCATATGAGGTGGAATTTGGACGTAGTCAATCACGTTGCGCTTGTTACAACGAATACTACATTATGAGGTTGGATTGGATGGATTTGGAGCAAGTAGGAATTTGTGTTAAAATTGATTGTTCATTCGATTTTAAATTCAAACTGAAACGTCTTGGCATTAACTGGAATTTTCGTGAGTTAACTCACCTCTCTAGACCCACTTATATTTTACATAACTATGGATATTTTTATTTATGTTTATTGTTATTTGTTTGGATGATTTGTTGTTTTCTCAGTTGGTTTGGATTTATTCCTACCTTTAGAGTGGATGACATTTTTATATATACCCGCCCAGTTAAGGATAACTCTTAGTATATAATTATATACTGTATGTGATACAAGGGGACATGTTGGAGGCATCTAATAGTATTCCTCACCACTGTTGATTTTACTTTTCATATATATTGTGATATATTATTTTTTGGATGCCATATTAAACATGGACATGATTTTGCTTATTTAGTGCTATAGTAGCACTTGGCCTTATTTTTGGTATTTCAAAATACTATAAAGTAAAGATTTTGGTTTAAAAGGATTTTAAAGTCATTGTGAAATAATATGAATTTTTAATAATTATTCTTGAATTATAAAAGGAGTTTATTTTAAATTAAATAAAAGGTATAATTTTTGGTATTATGAACTGATAGTTTGTGAAATATGTTAAATAGAGATTTTTGAACTATATTGTGAAGGTTTTAAAAACTTAATAGATAAGCCCATTTTTATTATAAAGGAAATACAGGTTTAAAGAAGGTAGAAATAGTTTGAAACACATATTTCTTATATAAAATATTTATAAAAGTAATATTTTATAAATAAAGTAATAGATTTATAGACGGAGTTTTATAAATATTAGAAATGAATTTATAATTGATATTTAGTAAATAGATTTATAAATGGGATTTTATAAATAAATGAGATTTATAAATAAATGGATTATAAATAGAATTTTATAAATAAAGAGATTTTATAAAGAGAAGTTTATAAAAATAGAATAGGGATTTATAAACATAGTTTTATAAATATGGAAATGATTTATGTTGAGATTTGAATATGAATTTTTATAAAGGAAATATATTCACGTTTTAAAATAATCTTTTAAAGGAATGTTTTAGAAGTAATATTTTTCGATGGAGTTAAATGGTTCTAAAAGATGATTTGAAATGCACTAAATGATGAAAACATATATTTCATCATTTATTATTGTGATAGATGTTTTCGAGAAAGAAGGAAAGGCATAGACTAACACCATTGTTATAGCAAGTGATTTCTAAAAGGAAGCATTTATATAGTATATGGGATTTATATTAATATAAATAATTGAATCCCTATACTATTTTTTTGGGTTATCATAACAATGTTTTACGCAACATTCTTTTTTACCCAATAAAGCATGTTTTGGAAAATATAAAGCCTTCCTCAAAAGATTTGTAATTATACTTATTACGGATTTAAATATATGGAGATATTTCCTAGGTGTTGAAAACATAATGTTTTGTGAATACACTTATACCTTTGAAATAATTATATGGAAATGTTATCCTAATATCAAAAGATTAAAATGGTTTTGAGAACATATCCTTTTAAAGATATTTTGAGATAAATATCTGGAAAGTAATTTAACTAATAAAAGGTTAATTAAACAGCCCTAGTGACTACCTATATGCTAGATTGTATTTTTGCCTATTTTCAGTTCCTTGACTTGGTGTGGGAACTGATTAGTCGTGCACTTAGTATGAGGCCAACTAAGTAGGCTTGATTATCGTTTGATTTAAGAATGTTGGTTCGAGTAGTGTGGAGTGACTATGGTACTTCAATCTGCCGAGCTTCCTTATTGGCCGAAGGATAGCAAGTTGAGAGTTGGAAATATGATAAGTCTACGAGACTTGGTTTCCTTATGAGGTTGAGGGCCTCTTATTGATTATTGTTCCGGAGAGACCAGGATCAGATTTACTCGAATACCACTTCGAATCAACGTATGTGTTCGAAAGTGCAGATTTTTGAAGACAATAATTTTGAAGATGAAGATCTTCATGATGTAGGGTTGCTTGCCATGAGCACCGTGATTCCATATTATATACATATATATGATGGCCGTAGTGCTCTATTATGGAAATCTTTAATTCAAGGACAGCTCACTACTAATCCTATAGTTGATTCATGCTAGGATGTAGCAGGAGGGTGCCTTTGGCTTGTCTTGTTACTAGACAACTTGTATGGACAAATGTCTAACATTGAATTTCTGAGAACCACATACATTAGTTTTTACAAACATACGTCTGCTTGGTGGTGTAGGTGGTAACCCCTCTTGCACTTAACACCCTTCTCCGAGATGTATGAACTCGCATGTTGTAATTTTGTGGAAATCAATTAGTGTGTTGTGGGAATTGGTAATGTAGCATTCAAAGTGAAATGTGCTATGTGAATGGTAAATGTTACCTTAAGCCATACACCCAGGGGTATGTCGTAAGGCTAAGTGGGTCACACCCATTAGGGTATGGTCACCACCTTTTTAGATCACCCTCTATATTTCAGGTATGTTGTGTATGATTGTGGCCACGGATAGATCGAGAACGACCGAGGTAATGTCATATTTGGTTCATACGCCACTAGATCGGTCTCTGGGTAGGCCAGACTTGCCAGATGAGAGGTTTTAATGTTTTTGATCTTCGATACATTCCACAAGAAATGTACTATACGGAAGGTAGCTCCTTACCTGCCATTGTATGGAATCCATTCTCCAATACGAGCCTTTATGGCTTTAGTTGTAAACTTATTATGCTGGAATTTAATAATGTGACACTTTCGGCTATGATCATTACGTGTTTGTATCCTAAACACTATTATAATATTAGAGGAATTGATATGTAGTGTTTTGGTCATTATAAGTTAAAAGCCCATCCGTGTTTATGTTCAATGTGGTCTTACTAGATATCTTTGTTTTGAAAAGTTTTGATAACTTTAAAATCCAATTGAGATATGTTTTCTAACGCTGGTTTACCACACTGATCCGGCTATTCTTTCTTTTAATGCTAGGCCAGACTGAGTATATTTATAGATTCAGTTTGGGTGCTTGAGAGCTTCCGAAGAAGATCTGAAGGTCTTCAAGTTGTATTCATGAATATGTTTATTTTCGCTGCATTGGTTGTTTAAAATCATCAGCATTTGTGAGGAAATGTTGTTATAACATTCCAGGCTGATGATTAGTGATTCTTGATGTACTCTGATTGATGTATGTATATTACAATTTCTCTTTTGTGAAGATAATTGATATTATATTATATGTTATTCTGCTGCATTGTGTGATTCTATGTTGTTTGTTTTTTCTCTCTTCTCTCTTCTCTTCCTTCTTCTTTTCCTCCCCTAACTATTTGAAATTTCGTTCAATTCGAGTTGCAAATGTGTGGTTTATTATTGGCGTAAAAAGAGAAAAATTACGAGTCATTATAAGAGATCTATGCAAAGTCCTTGATGAAGTTTCGATAGTAGCCTGCCAAACCAAATAAATTCCTCTCTTCCATGGCATTCTTTGACACACGACAATCCTGAACTTAGCAATTTTACTTGGATCAACCGCCAGCCCACTTTCCAAGACAATATGTCCCAAAAAGCATACCACCTCTCGTTAAAAGTGGAACTTTGAATTTCACCTTCATCTTATGCTCATGGAGTGTATTGAGCACTTCTTCTAATTGCAACACGTACGAATAGACCAAAATGTCATCCAAAAATACTATGACAAACTTATTAAGCAACCCTTTCAAAACTAAGACCATCAGATCAATAAAGCAAGAAGGTGCATTAGTCAGTCTGAAGGGCATGACTAACCATTCATAAAGTCTGTCGAGTGTATGAAAAGCAGTCTTTTGGATATTATCCTCAGCTACATGCAACTGGTCTAGTAGCTAAATCTAGCTGTAAGAACATCTTTGGTTCAACCAACTGATCAAAGAGATCGTCAATGCAAGGTAGTGGATACCGATTCTTATTTGTTATTTTATTCATCTCTCCATAATCAATGCAAAGTCTCATAGAACCATCCGCCTTAGTAGCAAAGACAACCGGTGCTCCCTACTCCGAAATGCTCTTTTTAATAAAGCTTTTATCTCACAGCTCGCTTACTTTCATGTTCAACTCGCGTCTCTCCTTTGGAGCCATATGCCTTAAGGGTAAGGCAACAGATCTGGCATTCTCTGCAAGGTAAATTCAAAACTCATTCTCTCGCTATGGAGGGAGGCCGGTAACCTCGAAAAAGATATTTAGGTAATCTCTAACTACTAGTATTGAATCTGTAACATCCCGAAAATTATGAATTTAAATTTTAGTAATATATTTTAACTTTTTGAAATAAAAATTGAAAAGTTATAAAGGAATGAAATATGGATAAAGTTTAGTGTTTTTAGTTAAAACTTTTAATAGAATTAAAGTAAATATTGTAATAAAATCACATAGTTATTTAATATTAATAACTAAAACCACTTTTCTTTTTAACAAAGTAAAATAATAAATTATGATAGATGAGCCTTTTAATAGGAATCAAATTGTTAAGGTAAGATATGATGAAATTGTAAAATTTAAATAACATAATAATAATTAAACATATAAACAAATCAAACAAGATAACACTTATAAAAATATAAAAACATATAAACTGTACATATAAAAGAAAATGCAAGAAAGTAAAACATTCAAACAAATAAACATGTTAATAAATCAAATCAGGTAAGTCTAAGAACCTAAAACAAAACAAAGATCTGAAATTAGTTAAAAAAAAATAGAATAGAAGACCAGACAGTATGCTGTAATATACCTGTACACAGGATAGAAGCATCACAAAAACATGCTTACATTAAATGCAAGCCTCTACAAAGCAACATACTTACATTTAATGCTTTTACTTCCAGCATGGGTTTATTCTGTACTTGTTTTAATAAGCCTCAGTACACAATCTGCTATATATAAACATCAACCTGCCTCTTTATTTCGTTCAACAAATTTCTGCAAACCTGGAAAAGAAAAAGAAAAAAAAACATCACCTTTATTCAAAAAAATTGATAAAGATTTGCTGAGAAGAGAAACCAGAAAAAAAAATTAAACTGCAGTCTTCCAAAACCAAAGTGCTTTCTGTTTCAAAACAAATATGTGAGTAGATTTACTGCTTGGATATTAAAATTTAGTGTATTAGATTTGTGAACAGCTTGCTTAGCTATGAAAGTTTTAAAGGATAACTCTGCATATGTTTGTGATATCTGTTCTTCTAGTTTTTGGTTTTAAAACAGAGTGAAGTAGAAAAATAAAAATCAAAACATTTCCATACGAACATTTTTAACTAAGGATTTTTAAAACAAAATATGTTGTGTAAACTTAACTCACAGTTTAAAAGTTTATTTTAAGTTTGAAGTGAAAAATTTTGGCTGTGCAACCTCAAACCTTACAGTAAATCAAAATGGTGATAAATTCAAGTATGATAAATCATTGATTTGATTGTATAATTCGAGTAAGTATACAAAAATGGGATTTTTAAACTAAATATGATGATTTTTACTTGGGTATCTTAGGAGCAGTTTATATTTTAGCAAATATTGCTTTTAAATCAATTCCTGTTAATCAAAAGATTTTTGAATGTTGAAATTTCGCGTGGAGCTAGTTTAATACTCAATAATGTTGGGAAAAATACAAATTAATTTTTCTATTGCGTGAATTGGGAGTACGAGCTCGAAGTAGGGTTTAGTTTTCGAAATTGATATGGTCTGTAAACTGGATGCGTACGCTACCTTGGATGCATCGAGTTCGAAGACTTTGTGGGTGATGATAGCATGGGGTGTTGTCGAACTATGGACAAAGTTTTTGGGTTTCTGGCGGCGTCTGGTGGCGTGGCGAGGCGTTGACAGGGACGGTGGTAGTTCCAGTGTATATTGCAGGTTTGCGTGCTCGAACTAAATTTTGAATTCGAGATGATAAAGGAGTTTAGGTGATCGAGGATTGGACTAGGGAGGAGTTTTGACTTACTCATCGATGCAGCGACGCCTGAAGATCATCAATGGCGTTGTGCACGTATACGTGCACGAATTTATAACCTGGGAAAAGTTTGATTTCCTGAAGCATTTCAGGTTTGCACTCGTGTGGGTGACTCGAAGTTTTGATCGGGGAAAACAGGGCAGAACTCGAAGGGAGACTCAGGAGGTTTCAGGGTTTTGTCGTGACAAAAATGGGACTTAACAAAATTTGTAAAATTTTATTACTCGGGTAGCTTTGGGATGAAACTCGAAGCAGGCAGCGTTCGAACTCGAGCGTGACTCGGGGGAGACTCGGGTTGGCCACCTGAAACAGCATGTTCAGTTGAGGCTTGTCGAAAACTTAAGTTTAAACAATGTTTATAAGCATTGTTTATAAAATGAAGATCGTTTGTAAATGGAATGTGAAGTTAATTAATTAATGATTAAATAATTTATGATTTAAAATTACTTTTTAATTAATAATAATAAATAAATAAAAGCAATTAAAATTAAAGTTGTAAATTTAAAAATCATTAAGTTGATAATTTAAGTTGATTGATTCAAAATTGATAGTTACATTATGATAATTTATTAAGGGATAATAAATTAATATAGTCAATTGAGATTTAATTAATTGTAATTATAAATAATAAATCATCGTTTTAAAGTAATCAAGAAAAAAAATATATTTATATGGTTAATTTATTAAATCTAGATACATTATTTTACAAAATTGTTTAATAAATAAATAATGTAGTTTAAAATGATAATTAAGGTAAATAATTGCTAATCAATGATTTTGAAAAGAAATTAAGAATGATTTACAAAGTTGTAATTAAATTGATTTATAAACAATTAAATGTTTAAATAAATTTGTAAGTAAGAATTTGTAAATTTTGAAACAATAAATTGAGTAATCAAAATTTAGTTTATTTATCCAAATTCTCATCATTAAATTAAATTAATTTAGGGGTAAATTTATTTAAATCACATTGTGAAGTAATTAACTATTGTTGTTAACTATTGAATGTAAATTCTGTATGATGTAATTGCCATGTTATTGCACTGTGATTATGATTTGTTCTATATTGATGTGAAAACCCTGTTGTCCGTAAAACGGCATTTAAACTTCGATGCGACAGGGAATCAGATTTCAGTTTGTTATCTGAAACCCACATCGATTCTGTGAATATTTGTGAATGACATCCACATGTTTTAAAATTTGACACCCACTATTCGAATTAGCCGGGAAAGGACCGTTGTGTCATATAACCCATTTCGAATATGTGATTCGACGTTATGGATAGTAATCGAAGACCGGTGTTGAAGACCGGGTATTTGCGAGAGCGATAGGATGATCTGTCGATTGACTCTGCACCGAGTTGCTCCGGTATAGAGTTCTCCATATGTGATGGGGAATCCGATCAGGATTGTGGATATCCGGATTGCAAGGACTTCTTTGGAAGTGCCTTCGGCTCTGTTCGAGCCCGGAACAGACTTGTATGGATAGTATGTCCGACATTACAAATTGAGATATAAAGCCGATTTCTTTCAAATATATTTCTGTTGGTGGCGGAGAATTTATTCTTTTAGCTTAACACCCTTCTCTGAGATGTACGAGCTCAGAGGTTATGTAGTTGAAGGTTATCAGCAATATATTCCCAATTTGGTAATGTGACATGCTGAGTGTTGCTGTGAAATGATCATTGTGTTGATTATTTGTGATAGGATCATTTGTTTGATCGTCTATCTTTGTGATCATTTCTATGATCATTTGTTGACCCAAAGCACGGCTTTTGTATAAAGTGTGTTTTTGTGGACGAGACTTCGTCGGACCTCACACCCCAAAATGGTCGAAACAGGAAAGATGCAGCAAGGTTATTGGGGGTAGCACCCCTTAAGGTATGTGCATTTCCTTCTGGATAGAAGTGGTATCATGGTATGGAGCCCAGATACTTAACTTATGTGGATATCGCAGATATATATATATGATTTTGTGATTTGTTGCTGGGGCCCCGGTTAAAGGTTGGTTACGACCGGGAGATGGCATACTCGTGTCAGTAGTTACCCAGTTAGGGGTAACCCGGCCTTGTGTTGGCAGAGATCCGGTTTGGTTCTCGAGGACGTCCTTCCAGAGGCGTTCTCATGTGGCAATGGGAAGTTCCTTGGCCTGACCATTTGTTGGAAATCCAAAGAAACAATACGAGCCCTGTACGGTTTTAGTTGTAGAACCTGCCATTTAATATGGTAGCTATAGCAGGCATAATATAATGGTACCTATGCTGGCTAAGATTAATATTCTACTTTCGAAATGATTTACTTCACTATGCACTAGTAATAATATCAAAGAATTCTATTCTCGTACCAAGCATATTTAACTATCATAAGAAGAAATCTCCTCCAATTCTGCGTTTGCATTGTGTGTGTGGCGGGAGGTCTTATGGTAGTTCCATTTTTAAAAGCATTCCGAAAATTCTTTTATAAATCTTGTTTTATTTAAATGCAACTGTTTTGTTTACTCATACCAGTCCCATGACTGATCCGGAGTTTATTGTTTTCTTTCCTAAACTATGGGTGCCCATTATTTCCACACGGGCAGCCTAGTAGCAGGTTTCTATATTTTGGAGTAGCAGTATTTTGGAGCTCTTATCTTAGAGCTATCTTGGAAGCTTTTGGAGATTACAGGTGTTTAGCTTTTGGAAGTTCGTAATCATCTCTCTCATTTGAGGATTTTTGGATATATGTTCACTGTTATATTATCATGATGTTGTATTTAGAGATTGTGGTGTATGTATTATGTACTCTGTTGCAGTATGGATATTATGTTGATGTTGTAACAGTGATGTTATTTATGATATTGATTCTGTTCCGCTGTTTTATATTCATCTAATTGTTGTTATAAGCTCCGGCGATGCGAATTTGATGTCGTTTATTGGACATCGAGTTTGGGTCGTTACAAAGTGGTATCAGAGCTATTGGTTGAGTAAGAACTTTAGCTACGGAGTATAACACATTAGATGGCTCATTGGAGATAGGGTGAAGTATACCCTAGAATGAGTATAATCAAAATTGAAACTTTAAAAATTTTCTTAGTCTGTTTCTTATTACTGCTGATATTCCTTAAGATATTTCGTCTATATATCTAAATCAATTTTCTTACTAATCTCAGATAGTGAAAATGAGTGGACGCAGAGGAAGAATTAGGGGTCAAGGCAATGCCGCAGCACCAAATCAAATTCCCGCAGCCGCAGAAGCAGTAATAGAAATTCAGCAGCAGCCGGACTTGGCTGAATTATATAAGAAATTTGAAAAGCTTGGTGGCAAACCATTTATTGGCAAAGAGTCAATTATTGACGCTCAAGCTTGGGTAAGATCGTGTGAAAAGATTTTTAAAGGGCTAAAATTGCAGGATGAGAAGAAAAGACTTATAGCTTCTTGGAAACTCCAAGGAGAAGCTTCAGCTTGGTGGGAAACCATCATTATAGATGAACCCGAGGAAGAATTTACTTGGGATCGTTTTAAGGAAGTGTTTGAGAAACGTTACATGCCATCGGCGGGAGTTTCCAGAATGTATCAGGAATTTCTGGATTTGAAGCAAGGAAGTTTGTCGTTTGAAGAATACTTGAATAAATTCAGCGAACTATCTCGGTTTGGCCCGGAATTGCTAAATACACCTCTGAAGAAAAACGAAAGGTTTATCCGGGGAATGAACCAGAAATATCATGGAAGAATGACGGGTCATGTTAAAGAATCTTTTTCGGATTTAGTAGATATGGGTTACAGATACGCTACCCTTGATATACAAGAAGCAACTTTGGAGAAAGGTAATTCAGGTAGTCAGAATTATAAAAAGCGAAAATTCGGAGGCAAGAAACCTTGGCAACGCAATGAGAAGAAGAGGAACATTCAAGGAAGAGCAACAGAAAATGTCACTTGTTACAACTGCAAAGAGAAAGGCCACTATTCAAATGACTGCCCAAAACCGAAGAAACCAGCTAGAGAATGTTACAATTGTCATAAACCGGGACATTTAGTTAAAGATTGCCCAGTGATGAAGCCAGCGCAGGTGGCAAAAGTTTACACGATAAAGGAGGACCCCTCATCTTCAAAAGCTGACAAAGGGAAAAGTGTTTTGGAAGGTAACCTTACTATTAATAATAGAACTGTTAGAGTTTTATTTGATACAGGAGCTTCACATAGCTTTATCTCCCAACAAACCGTAAATGAATTGGGACTTGAAACTAAATTTGCTAACGATCTTATTTGCGTGAAAAATCCGGTTGGAGGTCCCACAAATCTTAGTTCATATTGTAAGAGAGTTCCTATTTCATATGCTAGCTATAAATTTCCTATCAACCTTTATGTCCTCGAATTTGACGAATTTGAAATCTTACTCGGTATGAACTGGTTATCGAGATACGATGCTATATTGGAGTGTAGTAATCAGACAGTTTTAATCAAAACAAGCCTTGGAAATTTTATTGAAATCTCTTGTGAGAATCCAAGTCCAAGGAGCGACAGATTGATATATACTTTGGGAAATCTTGAACCCACTTTGCAGTCTATACCTGTTGTTCGGAATTTTTTCGACGTATTTGAAGAAGTGAAATCTTTACCTCCTCATCGAGAAATAGAATTCCGAATTGATCTTGTACCTAATACTCGTCCTGTTGTTCACGCAAGTCGCAGGATGGCACCTAGGGAAAAGATTGAATTGGTTCATCAAACTAATGAGCTACTAGCAAAAGGATTAATTC
Organism: Allium cepa; assembly: GCA_030765085.1. Taxonomy (NCBI): domain Eukaryota; kingdom Viridiplantae; phylum Streptophyta; class Magnoliopsida; order Asparagales; family Amaryllidaceae; genus Allium; species Allium cepa. The sequence continues at coordinate 104,259,571 of CM060942.1, read as the reverse complement.
GACCCAGTGTTTCTGAATGGGGCTCAGCGGTCGTATTTATTGCTAAATCAGACGGATCTTTGAGATTGTGTGTAGATTACCACGATCTAAATAAACAAACTCTCAAAAATAAATTTCCACTGCCCAGGATTGATGATTTATTTGATCAGTTGCATGGCGCTCGTTTCTTTTCAAAAATGGATCTAGCCCAGGGATTCCATCAATTACGAATCGCCGAAGATTGTGTACATCTGACTGCTTTCAGAGGTCCTAATATGTTCTATGAATGGTTAGTTATGCCTTTCGGGCTAACCAATGCTCCAGCATACTTCGTAGATCTTATGACTCGTGTGTTTCGGGAAGTTCTGAATAAATTTGTACTAGTATTCATTGATGATATTTTGATCTATTCTAAGACTAAAGAAGAGCATGCCGAGCATCTTAGAATTGTCTTAGAAATTTTAAGGAGAAATGTTCTATATGCAAAATTTTCCAAATGCCACTTCTGGGTCAATGAAGTAAAATTCCTTGGCCATATTGTTAATGAAGAAGGAATTTCAGTAGATCCTAGCAAAATTTCCGCTATTATTGATTGGAAACAACCCACTACTCCAAGAGAAGTTCGAAGCTTTTTGGGTTTAGCAGGCTATTACCGGAAATTCGTTCAAGATTTTTCTAAGTTGGCTAGTCCGCTGACTAAGCTAACAATGAAGAATGCAAAATTCATTTGGACTTCAAGATGTGAGGAAGTTTTTCAAGAGTTGAAAAAGAGATTGACCACTGCTCCTGTTCTCACTATTGTTAACGGGAACCAAGGCTTGTCTGTCTATACTGATGCATGTGGTGAAGGGGTAGGTGCAGTATTAATGCAAAATGGAAAGGTAGTTGCCTACGCGAGTAGACAATTATGTCCGCATGAGAAGAACTACCCGACGCACGATTTGGAACTTTTGGCTGTTGTTTTCGCTTTGAAAATATGGCGACATTATCTTCTAGGTAAGAATCTTTTCAGCTTTCTTAATAATTTGCGAAATTAACTAAAGAAATATACTTAATAAACTCTCCTTTTGTTTTAGGTGAAAAATTCGAATTATTCACCGATCATAAAAACTTGAAATATCTTTTCGCCCAGAAGGATCTGAATCTGCGACAACAACGTTGGTTGGAATTTCTAGCATCATATGACTTAGATATTCTGTATACACCCGGAAAGGCCAATGTAGTTGCAGACGCTTTGAGTAGAAGTTATGCTGTTCTTGTTTATCTGGTTATCACTCCTACTCTTCTTGAGAAAGTCGCCAGTAAACAAAAAGAGGACCAGTTTCTTCAAGAAATATATGGGAGGATTCGTCGAGGTGAAGATTCCAGTTTTGCAATTGATGATAAGGGGGTTATAAGTTTAAAAGGCAGAATTTGTGTCCCTGACATTCCAGAATTGAAACGTGAAGTATTGGACGAATGCCACAAGTCCAAATTCAACATCCATCCAAGAGTCAACAAAATGTATCGTGATGTTAAAAGAACATTCTGGTGGAAAACGATGAAGAGAGACATATCTATTTATGTTAGTCGCTGTGCTACTTGTCAGCAAATAAAGAGCGACCAAAAGAAAGTGGCCGGTTTACTTCAACCTTTGGAAGTACCAAAATGGAAGTGGATTAAGTATCGATGGATTTCATCGACGGATTGCCACGAACCAAGAAAGGCAATGAAGCGATTTGGGTTATTATGGATCGTCTAACCAAAAATGCTCATTTCATTCCAGTTAAATCTACTCGGACTGCAGCAAGCTTGGCAGGTATTTATATAAAGGAAATTGTTCGCCTCCATGGTATTCCCAGTAGTATAGTGAGTGATCGTGACCCGATCTTCACTAGTAGATTTTGGGAAGCATTTCAGGATGCATTGGGAACGAAATTAAAATTCAGTACTGCTTATCATCCGCAATCTGATGGACAGACTGAGAGAGTTAACCGAATTTCAGAAGACCTACTGCGTGCTTGTGTTCATGATTTTGGTGGTTCTTGGGAGGACCATTTGCATCTGGTTGAATTCTCTTATAATAACAGTTATCAGGCCAGTTTAGAAATGGATCCTTTTGAAGCTTTATATGGTCGTCCGTGTCGATCACCTACATGCTGGATCGAATCAGGTGACAGACTTGTTCTTGGACCGGATATGATAAAAGAAGCCACTGAGAAGGTAAATTTTATTCGAAAGAAGTTATTAACTGCCCAGAGCCGTCAGAAGAGCTACTATGACCGTCGAAGGAGAAATTTGGAATTTCAAGTTGGAGATTCTGTATTTCTGAAAGTATCTCCGATGCGGGGTGTATTGAGATTCGGGAAAACTGGAAAGTTGGCACCGCGTTATATTGGTCCTTTTCCTATTCTGGAAAAGATTGGTTCTCTAGCATATAGAGTGCAGTTACCCAGCTGGTTGTCTGGCGTACATGATGTGTTCCATATTTCTAACCTTCGGAAATATGTGCACGATCCAGATGATATTATTGAAGAAGCTGCTCAGCAGGATCTTGAAATCACTCCCAACTTGGTAGTTAGAAGGGAACCGATGAAAATTGTTGATCGTGATGAGAAGCGATTGAGGAACAAAATTGTGAAATTGGTCAAAGTTAAATGGAGTGGGGATCCAAAGGACTGTACTTGGGAGACTGAAGAGAATATGAAGAAATCATATCCCAAATGCAGAATTGACATCTCGACTTAAAACTGTAAGTCATTTCCTTGTTTCCGAATTCATATATTATTTGTTTACGTTTCTCTCTCTTTCAATTTCGAGGACGAAATATTCTTAAGGAGGGGATATTGTAACATCCCGAAAATTATGAATTTAAATTTTAGTAATATATTTTAACTTTTTGAAATAAAAATTGAAAAGTTATAAAGGAATGAAATATGGATAAAGTTTAGTGTTTTTAGTTAAAACTTTTAATAGAATTAAAGCAAATATTGTAATAAAATCACATAGTTATTTAATATTAATAACTAAAACCACTTTTCTTTTTAACAAAGTAAAATAATAAATTATGATAGATGAGCCTTTTAATAGGAATCAAATTGTTAAGGTAAGATATGATGAAATTGTAAAATTTAAATAACATAATAATAATTAAACATATAAACAAATCAAACAAGATAACACTTATAAAAATATAAAAACATATAAACTGTACATATAAAAGAAAATGCAAGAAAGTAAAACATTCAAACAAATAAACATGTTAATAAATCAAATCAGGTAAGTCTAAGAACCTAAAACAAAACAAAGATATGAAATTAGTTAAAAAAAAATAGAATAGAAGACCAGACAGTATGCTGTAATATACCTGTACACAGGATAGAAGCATCACAAAAACATGCTTACATTAAATGCAAGCCTCTACAAAGCAACATACTTACATTTAATGCTTTTACTTCCAGCATGGGTTTATTCTGTACTTGTTTTAATAAGCCTCAGTACACAATCTGCTATATATAAACATCAACCTGCCTCTTTATTTCGTTCAACAAATTTCTGCAAACCTGGAAAAGAAAAAGAAAAAAAAAACATCACCTTTATTCAAAAAAATTGATAAAGATTTGCTGAGAAGAGAAACCAGAAAAAAATTAAACTGCAGTCTTCCAAAACCAAAGTGCTTTCTGTTTCAAAACAAATATGTGAGTAGATTTACTGCTTGGATATTAAAATTTAGTGTATTAGATTTGTGAACAGCTTGCTTAGCTATGAAAGTTTTAAAGGATAACTCTGCATATGTTTGTGATATCTGTTCTTCTAGTTTTTGGTTTTAAAACAGAGTGAAGTAGAAAAATAAAAATCAAAACATTTCCATACGAACATTTTTAACTAAGGATTTTTAAAACAAAATATGTTGTGTAAACTTAACTCACAGTTTAAAAGTTTATTTTAAGTTTGAAGTGAAAACTTTTGGCTGTGCAACCTCAAACCTTACAGTAAATCAAAATGGTGATAAATTCAAGTATGATAAATCATTGATTTGATTGTATAATTAGAGTAAGTATACAAAAATGGGATTTTTAAACTAAATATGATGATTTTTACTTGGGTATCTTAGGAGCATTTTATATTTTAGCAAATATTGCTTTTAAATCAATTCCTATTAATCAAAAGATTTTTGAATGTTGAAATTTCGCGTGGAGCTAGTTTAATACTCAATAATGTTGGGAAAAATACAAATTAATTTTTCTATTGCGTGAATTGGGAGTACGAGCTCGAAGTAGGGTTAAGTTTTCGAAATTGATATGGTCTGTAAACTGGATGCGTACGCTACCTTGGATGCATCGAGTTCGAAGACTTTGTGGGTGATGATAGCATGGGGTGTTGTCGAACTATGGACAAAGTTTCTGGGTTTCTGGCGGCGTCTGGTGGCGTGGCGAGGCGTTGACAGGGACGGTGGTAGTTCCAGTGCATATTGTAGGTTTGCGTGCTCGAACTAAATTTTGAATTCGAGATGATAAAGGAGTTTAGGTGATCGGGGATTGGACTAGGGAGGAGTTTTGACTTACTCATCGATGCAGCGACGCCTGAAGATCATCAATGGCGTTGTGCACGTATACGTGCACTAATTTATAACCTGGGAAAAGTTTGATTTCCTGAAGCATTTCAGGTTTGCACTCGTGTGGGTGACTCGAAGTTTTGATCGGGGAAAACTGGGCAGAACTCGAAGGGAGACTCGGGAGGTTTCAGGGTTTTGTCGTGACAAAAATTGGGACTTAACAAAATTTGTAAAATTTTATTACTCGGGTAGCTTTGGGATGAAACTCGAAGCAGGCAGCGTTCGAACTCGAGCGTGACTCGGGGGAGACTCGGGTTGGCTACCTGAAACAGCATGTTCAGTTGAGGCTTGTCGAAAACTTAAGTTTAAACAATGTTTATAAGCATTGTTTATAAAATGAAGATCGTTTGTAAATGGAATGTGAAGTTAATTAATTAATGATTAAATAATTTATGATTTAAAATTACTTTTTAATTAATAATAATAAATAAATAAAAGCAATTAAAATTAAAGTTGTAAATTTAAAAATTATTAAGTTGATAATTTAAGTTGATTGATTCAAAATTGATAGTTACATTAAGATAATTTGTTAAGGGATAATAAATTAATATAGTCAATTGAGATTTAATTTAATTGTAATTATAAATAATAAATCATCGTTTTAAAGTAATCAAGAAAAAATAATAATAATAATATTTATATGGTTAATTTATTAAATCCAGATACATTATTTTACAAAATTGTTTAATAAATAAATAATGTAGTTTAAAATGATAATTAAGGTAAATAATTGCTAATCAATGATTTTGAAAAGAAATTAAGAATGATTTACAAAGTTGTAATTAAATTGATTTATAAACAATTAAATGTTTAAATAAATTTGTAAGTAAGAATTTGTAAATTTCGAAACAATAAATTGAGTAATCAAAATTTAGTTTATTTATCCAAATTCTCATCATTAAATTAAATTAAATTAATTTAGGGGTAAATTTATTTAAATCACATTGTGAAGTAATTAACTATTGTTGTTAACTATTGAATGTAAATTCTGTATGATGTAATTGCCATGTTATTGCACTGTGATTATGATTTGTTCTGTATTGATGTGAAAACCCTGTTGTCCGTAAAACGGCATTTAAACTTCGATGCGACAGGGAATCGGATTTCAGTTTGTTATCCGAAACCCACATCGACTCTGTGAATATTTGTGAATGACATCCACATGTTTTAAAATTTGACACCCACTATTCGAATTAGCCGGGAAAGGACCTTTGTGTCATATAACCCATTTCGAATATGTGATTCGACGTTATGGATAGCAATCGAAGACCGGTGTTGAAGACCGGGTATTTGCGAGAGCGATAGGATGATCTGTCGATTTACTCTGCACCGAGTTGCTCCGGTATAGAGTTCTCCATATGTGATGGGGAATCCGATCAGGATTGTGGATATCCGGATTGCAAGGACTTCTTTGGAAGTGCCTTCGGCTCTGTTCGAGCCCGGAACAGACTTGTATGGATAGTATGTCCGACATTACAAATTGAGATATAAAGCCGATTTCTTTCAAATATATTTCTGTTGGTGGCGGAGAATTTATTCTTTTAGCTTAACACCCTTCTCTGAGACGTACGAGCTCAGAGGTTATGTAGTTGAAGGTTATCAGCAATATATTCCCAATTTGGTAATGTGACATGCTGAGTGTTGCTGTGAAATGATCATTGTGTTGATTATTTGTGATAGGATCATTTGTTTGATCGTCTATCTTTGTGATCATTTCTATGATCATTTGTTGACCCAAAGCACGGCTTTTGTATAAAGTGTGTTTTTGTGGACGAGACTTCGTCGGACCTCACACCCCGAAATGGTCAAAACAGGAAAGATGCAGCAAGGTTATTGGGGGTAGCACCCCTTAGGGTATGTGCATTTCCTTCTGGATAGAAGTGGTATCATGGTATGGAGCCCAGATACTTAACTTATGTGGATATCGCAGATATATATATATATATATATATATATATATATATATATATATATATATATATATGATTTTGTGATTTGTTGCTGGGGCCCCGGTTAAAGGTTGGTTACGACCGGGAGATGGCATACTCGTGTCAGTAGTTACCCAGTTAGGGGTAACCCGGCCTTGTGTTGGCAGAGATCCGGTTTGGTTCTCGGGGACGTCCTTCCAGAGGCGTTCTCATGTGGCAATGGGAAGTTCCTTGGCCTGACCATTTGTTGGAAATCCAAAGAAACAATACGAGTCCTGTACGGTTTTAGTTGTAGAACCTGCCATTTAATATGGTAGCTATAGCAGGCATAATATAATGGTACCTATGCTGGCTAAGATTAATATTCTACTTTCGAAATGATTTACTTCACTATGCACTAGTAATAATATCAAAGAATTCTTTTCTCGTACCAAGCATATTTAACTATCATAAGAAGAAATCTCCTCCAATTCTGCGTTTGCATTGTGTGTGTGGCGGGAGGTCTTATGGTAGTTCCATTTTTAAAAGCATTCCGAAAATTCTTTTATAAATCTTGTTTTATTTAAATGCAACTGTTTTGTTTACTCATACCAGTCCCATGACTGATGCGGAGTTTATTGTTTTCTTTCCTAAACTCTGGGTGCCCATTATTTCCACACGGGCAGCCTAGTAGCAGGTTTCTATATTTTGGAGTAGCAGTATTTTGGAGCTCTTATCTTAGAGCTATCTTGGAAGCTTTTGGAGATTACAGGTGTTTAACTTTTGGAAGTTCGTAATCATCTCTCTCATTTGAGGATTTTTGGATATATGTTCACTGTTATATTATCATGATGTTGTATTTAGAGATTGTGGTGTATGTATTATGTACTCTGTTGCAGTATGGATATTATGTTGATGTTGTAACAGTGATGTTATTTATGATATTGATTCTGTTCCGCTGTTTTATATTCATCTAATTGTTGTTATAAGCTCCGGCAATGCGAATTTGATGTCGTTTATTGGACATCGAGTTTGGGTCGTTACAGAATCTAGCTTGTTATATGATAGGTCTAATGAATATAATTAGCTCAGTATAACTGATCCTTGGGGATCATAATAAACCTTCAAACTACATTCACTACATGTGCTCAAAACCAACAACCTATCACAATCTAATATAGCCCCATATATCGTCATCCAATCCGTGTCCAATATTAAGCCAAACCCATAAAATCGTAAGACAAAAGCATCGCAATCGAATTGATCTCGAAAATGTATAATCTCAAACCCATACATACCTTAGATAAATAGGCCGATCCTCCCATAGAGTTAGCATAACTACAAGGTTAGTTATTATCTAGTATCTAACTGTAACTCATCTACAAGTCTACTAGAACTGAAAGAGTATTATGTTCCCATATCAAATAAACTATGAACGGATAAACTAAATAGAGTCAACAAATCTTTAATCATGACCTTCTTTCCATTATTAACAACCGATGGAATACTCAAGCTAGGTATTCCATCCAATGTATAAGCTGGGACCACTGGGTAGAGGCCTTCTGAGTTGTTGGACACTCCCGCTCCATATACCCAAATGGATTGCAATTGTAACACTTGACCTTTAACCCTCCGTCTTGCACCCCTTCATGAAATGATACTTCTTACCACACTTCCTGCAATGCATATCATACTTCTTGATCTTCCCTTTTATTCAAAATCATCCCTTGTGCTAACTCTTCTGCTGCTCTATATCTTTAATCTTCTTTGGTTCTTCATTTTCTTCTTCCTTGGAAACGTATTTAGGAAAGCCGTCTCCACTAAACTTTCATATGTAGACCCCTAGGAATATGACTTAGAGCTAAACCTTAAAGAGATTGGTTCGGTTCTTTAGCAAACTTCAAAGCCTTTTATGTAGGATACAAATCAAATCCACCCAAATCTATCCGTTTCATTGAATTGATTGACATACTTCTTTACTAACATGTCTCCTTCCTTCAAGTGAATAGACTTCTCTAAATGCACTCCTTTTTCAGCTTTAGATAGAAATTCATCTCAAAACCTCTTTGAAACTCGCTCTAAGTGATCTCTTCTCCATTGAGTTTCTGCCTCAACTACCTTCCATCAACTAAGAGCCTTTCTCTGTAATTGCCAAGTAGCTAACTGCCTCCTCGTCTCATCGGCAAAATCCATCAACTCAAAAATCATCTCATGAGTATGAATCTATGTCCTCGAATCTACATGTGACTCGGTCCCCACATATGGCTTTTTTCTAAGGCTCGTGAAATCCTTACATAACAAAATTAGTGGCATATGAGTGGGCAGGAACTGCACCTATCGCTTTTTTATGGCTCCTCTAGCGGGATTAAGGTCAACCTGTCCCTTGCCTGTGGATACCATGTGAACCAAATCAGGATGTCCACACCCGGAATCTTGGCTGCATCACTTAAGCCTGTACCTATGGAATTACTCATCTTCTATCTATGGTTTTTAAGAATTTGTTAGCAACTTTCCATAGATAGCATAGGCAAGCATAAGAGAGAGAGATTATGCTTACATAAAAAAATTTAAAAACCATTTGAATTTTATCTATATACATATACATACATACATACATACATACATACATATATATATATAGACACCCACACACTTTGAAAACTCATTTTGAAAACATCCTAGAAAAACATTTTCAAAAATCATTTTCACAAACTTTATCAAGTATGTTTTTTCAGCGCGTGCTTATCCCTAAGGAACTTTTAACGTGGCTCTGATACCAAATTTGACAACCTGTATCCCTCGGCAAGCCGATGCAAAACTTAGAGTGACTTCCGAACCCATGTCGGTGCCATGAAGTATGAGCTATCGGTTTTTATAACATTATCAACACTAAGAATAAACAAATATAATCTAAGATATATATTAAACTTTCAACACTCACAACGAAAGGAACAAAATATAAATATGTAAAATAATCATCTCAGAAAATATCTCAAACGCGGTCTTAGAAAAATAGTACGTAGTCAAATATAGAGTATATAGAAATACCATTCATAATTTGATAGAAAGACTAAGTACTGATAAAAATGTTACTTGGAGAGTAAATAAAATAATAAGAAACTTCTATGACAAGCTCGCCTCTCTACATACTGAAATTGGGCAAATCACCTACTAACATGTCCTCCTATGGTGGGGAAAAGAAACGAAAGGGTAGGTCAGACAAAAGTCTGGTGAATGAGTACATGTTTAGTATATGGTAATCATGTGCAATTGACTTTGATTTTACTCTATGTGACCTAGGGTGCTCGACAAGTGTATGTGTCCTCCTAAGGTCCTTTACTTAAGGGTTTTTTTAACACACACATACACAAACAACTTGTATGGACTCCTTTAAGGATCCTACAACGGACCGAACCTCGATAACTAATGATCGGCCTTTGCTACTAGAGCTACTCAATATAGGATTGTTCTATAACTTTCCCATATGGGACAACATCTCACTTCATGACTACTTGTAACCATCACATATAGGTTTTCCTACAATTTCCATGTGGGAATAAATTTTCCACAAATATGACTACACGTGCCCCAAGTATGCATCGAAGGGGAGCCCACAGTGTCAACTCGCTGAAGTGTCCCTTCATCTACAACCATGTCCAACTCCCGAATTTTAGTATATGTCACTTATCACACGCATCGGGATCCACCAACAACGCAGTACTCATCGCATCAGAATATGTGAATACCAAGGAGTGCCCTTATGCCGAGCCCACACATTTCATCAAGCATCAGTCAGTGTTGTGCATCCACCGTGGAACCTGCTCCGAGTGCCATTTGCAATAGAATCACCCACAGTCAAATAATCGACCCTACATTGGGTAATGTTCATTTACCCAACCCTGTATGTCCTAGCGTTATCTCATAGGGAACTAGATTCCCTGCAATTTCTAACATCCACATATGTATATACTATACTATACATACTACTAATATTTTTATTTTCGACCTGGGACTTAAGCTGAGGTTTAGACTATGCATCTAGGCCATTTACTATTTGATCGCTTGCGGTCGACCACTGAGGGTGAAAAGTCGACAGGTCGCAGTGTAAATTTTTAGGGATTTTTGTTGTTTCAATCTTTCTAATTTTAAATTTTAGTTTAACTTTGTTCTTTCTCTAGTTTTACCATAAACCGATTACGATTAATCATTTTTGTAATTTCAAATTCCCTTTTTAAATCTATTAAATTTTACAGTAACTAGTTTAATCTAGGTTTAACCAATTTTAACGGTTTCTATTCAATGACAAGAGGGATACAACTTGGATTAAACTTATATTAACCAATTTATACCAACTTCAACTATAATCCAGATTTCAGGTTTAAACAGTATGGTTTACGATTTAATTGCTAACATCCTAGATCATATAGTGTGGATTAAAATTAATTGCAAATAAATCAACTTATTAAAGATGTTCCCAGAACATTTATTCCTCTTCAGTCGCCTCCTTCGAAGAAGTTTATTATGCTACTTTGTACCTTGCATGGCAAGGTAGATATTTTCAGCAACATCATTTATGTAATTCCCATCTCGGACAAACCTTAAACGCTTTTGTTTATCTTGCCTTTTCTAACCAGCATTTTATTCTTCCACTTATTGTTCCAACATTCATTGCAACATTTCCAGCATTGTCACCACTTTGTTTTACTATAATGTTGCTTTGAATAATGTTGTCCATATTGACTAATAAAAGCCAATCATACTTTCAAATTTGCCTCTTCCAAGCACAGAAATTAACATGCTTATAATTAAATTATTTCAAGTTGGATGATTCCTTTCTCTTGACTCATTTACCAAAATCAATCTTTGTACGAGCCACATTCACTAGTTTCGTCAATACTTCTCCTTAAGGTTATACACCACCATTATTGATGTGACGATCCACCTTTTTTGACGATTCAAGTTGACAATAAACTCACACATGTCTAACTCAAACCATTTAAAAGGGTATTTTATCAATGGAGTTAAATAAAGAAACTAAGAGAAAAGAAGGAAAGAAATACATAGAATCTCATAGCGGAACGCCAAAATATAACAATCAAATAAAACAGTTCATGTAGCTGTTTTACAATATACGTTTGGTTACACATTTTTACAACATCAATCAGAGTATAATAAATAAAATCATCCATCTTCATCTTCGCCTTCAAGGAATAACGTCTTTAAACACTGAAATACTCAAACTGACCCGAGCATAATGAAAAACAATATATTCGAGACAGAACTAAAAATTCCTATGTAAGTCAAATCAATATCATGTATAATATGAGTGCAATAGTTTCAAGTATGTTTATGGGATTTTACATCGCTTAATAAAAATTAGAATACAAGTTTAAATAACTTTAAGTGAAATAAATCCAAAGTTTATATTTAAAACTCAGACCATTCAGATGATTCAATTCTGATAAATTTACATCATACCACAATTTCAGCTTTAATTCTAAGTTAAATCCTTTAAACAGTTTCTTTTAAGCAGTTTCGATTTCAACTTTTCAAAGTTTGAATTAGATATAATTAAATTCATATAAATTTGAATTCAATTTAATCCAATCCGGTGTCCGTATACGATTTTCCACCCTATGTACAAGTGATCATTTTTTTTACAAATTCAATTGTATATCATTCCAACCCATAATTAAATTGTCATAGGTGTCCAATTTTAAAATGATTCAAATGATCATTTAAATGATACCAATAATATACAAGGTGATATATGAACTTATTTACATAAATAAACAACCATACATCCAACACATCAATCAATAAGCATTCATTTCAAACAACATCTGAATCAACCAATATATCATGATAGTTCGTAGTTATCAATGTCGGGGATTTAACTAGCAATAAAATTTCAATATAAATTTAAATGTCAATTCAATTTAATGTCAATTCAGATCCAAAATCAATTTAAATGCCACTTTAAATCAACAAACAGCAATCAAAAATATATATACCACATCATAAATTTTATTTAACTTGCAATGGAAATTTTAATATTGCGTGAGTGAGTTTATTCACTCACCTTTGATTTAGAGCCCATTAAAAGTCCAATAAAAGCTTAAAATCTCAACAGTCTTCAAATTCAACCGAACCAGTTTCATGTTGTCTGGAATATCAATATGAGTCTAAAGGATGAAACCGCGCATCAATCCGAGTTCATATGCGGAAGATATTCAAGTTATAAGAATATTATGAAAATGAAATATAAAAATATGTACACATATTTTAATAATAAAATAAAACAAATTAGTTACTCACGTTAAGAATTTTGAAGCCTGCTTATTTTTCTAAAGCCTGAAGAATAAACGGAAAAAATGACACGATGGCTCACACATGGAGGAATGAGGCTTTGTAAAATGGTTTTTCAAACAAATGAAAAAGATTGGCTTCATGAAAATAAGTTTCTCACATTTTTTTTAGAAGAGAAAGAAAACTTCAAGAAAAAGAAATAAGGGAAGCACGTTTCGAAAATGGAAAGTTAGAAGAAGAGATGTATGAAAGAGGAAATGAATAAGGGTAAAGCACGTTTGGAAATTGGAATGTGAAAGGGAAGGATACAAGAAGATGTAAATTTGCAAAATCAAAAGAGACAAACATGCAGGTAATTAACAAAAGATGAAAGACACACATTGGAATTTGATAAGACATGTTTACGTGGCAAACTAATCTTTTGGTATAAAATTTCAAAACGTGCGCTACCTCAATTAATTTCATTAACACACAGGAAACATTACAAGGCAAGGCTCATGTGTAAATAAATAAAACATACTGGAAAACCAAAAGAGGCAAAGAAAATAATAATAATAAAATGAATAAAAGTGACGATTGAAATTTGAGAAGGTAGACCATACATGGAAACCACAACTCTAATATACTCAAATAAAAAACATTCATTTAACATGTTGTATTAACCTCGATACGCTCATATCTACACACACATATATATAAATTTTTATTTAGTACACAGTAAATAAAATTAAACACTCCAATTAACATAATGCAGACCGCCACCACACACAATAAAAGATAAATTGAGACTCCAAATTCAAATTCGGAACGAAATGAATTTCTTATGTATATATATGTTAACTATTCCAAATCAAATTTTAACCAAACCTTTAAGTTGTTTTCTTACCATTTTATTATTGTTATTTTTTACAAATTAAATTCAAATCAAGTTTGAATATTTAAATAAATCAAATATTCCAACTAGAAACATACAACAAAATTCAATTCTTTGTTTTAATGAAATTAAATTTATATTCACAACTGAAAAATTCACTTTATTTGATAAAAATATTCTTTTCAATAAACAATCATGTTCTTTTCTTTTTATTGAAACATATATCTTTTTATTACATAATAATTTACAACTAACATCTCCCCCTTTAAAACCAACTTATATTCAAAGATTATCCCATTAAAGAGTTATAGAAATAATACATTATACAAGCACATCATTTCTTTATCCATTGATTTCCTATTATCATTATATTTGTAATAAATTTTAGTACTCACAATTTGAATGTAATATTTCTCATTGAAATTCTCATTATATTTTTAATACAAAATGTAAGTTGCACATGTCACTAATTAATTCCCATTTACTTCTATTTCTTATTAATAGCAAGATTTAATTACTGTTAATCACAATAATTAAATCTCAAAACATACCCTAATACGAGGAAGATAATTAATCCGATTGTTTTCCTTAGAAATCCAATTTTCCATGTTAAACCCAATATCTATATACTAAATTAATTCCAACATTTAATTATGACTGTAATAAAATTCTAATTCATTACAATTTAGTTTTCAACACATTCTTTTATTTATTATTATTTTTAAATGTTCTTTATATTAAATCATACAATATTTTATGTGTTTAATAAACATAAGTTTCCATTTTATTGCACTCATTACTCTATAGTTACATCCTTTCTCATATTACTGAAATATTTCAGTCACATTAAATTCCATTGATTACCAAATTAATTTCAAACGGATTACATAATGAGATGAGAAATAAAAATTGTTACAACTTAGTAATTCATATATCTATAAATTTATTGTTTACAAACAAGGATTATAAATTTACTTACCAAACATTGATTTTATATTATATATTAAAACCAATTTCAATTAAATGATATATGCTTTCTCCTTTAATATATTGTTTCTTTTATTCCTTACTAAACTCCACAATCATATCCAAATTAAACTTTACATTTATATTCCAATTATGAATAAACAATGTTTCATTCTTTGTTAACATTTTATTATTTTATAATCGATGAAATTTACATTCAAACGGTTATTAATTATATTCAAATCAATAACATTAAATTATATTATATTTGTGTTACCATCCTTACGTCATTGAACTTGTCGTTTTTTGAATTCATTTAAGATCAGTTTATATATTATAACTGCTTTTTTTCATTAATAAATCATAAAATCTAATTTCTGATATATTAAATCTCAAAATATTATTAAATTCAATATTTTTAATTATCAAAAACATGGTAATTACAATCTCCCCCACTCAAAACTTTTCGTCCCCAAAAAGGAAGAAGAAGGAACTAAGAGGTATGATATATTTTATTCAAAATATTCAATTTATGAACAATTTAACCTACATACTTAAGTTTAATATAAATCTAAAATTAACTCAACTTCTATGAAAACCTTTCCGAGTCAAAAATTCATGAAAAATTTCGCCAGCATCTCCTTAACCCTGTTAGGTCCGAAAAAATAGTAGTATTTTATATATCATATTTCAGTAGTAAAGTATATCAACCATTAGAAAACAAAAAATATCGCTGCAAAACCGTAATCCGAAAATGAACCTATTTGTCCGGCAAAAATTTTTATTTATGAAACCAAAAGCAACAACTATTGCTTCCATAAACCTGTATATTACATACATAATTCAAGAGAATTAAACATGTTAAAAGGGCAACATACTAACTATTCTATGACGACCCAAAAATCTGTACCCTTTGAATCGACAATAAACCACAAATATCCGACTCAATAAGCATGGAATGGTGGAAAGTCAAGAGAAATAAAAGAAGACAGAAGAAGAGAAGAGAAGAAAGAGAGAAGAAGTAAACTAACTAGAACAATGCATAATCTCACATCGCAGCAGAAAACATATAATATCGTATCAATGATCTTTACAAAACAGAAACTGTAATATCATATATACATCAATCAGAATTCAACAATCAATCACTAATCATCATCCTAGACAGTTATAATAACATGTCCTTGCAATTACTGATAAAAAATAATAAAAATGCAGTAGAAAATAAACAGATACACGTATACGAAAATGAAGATCTCCAACTTGCCTGCTGAAGCTCCAAAAGCACCAAATCTAAACCTATAAATATATCGGTCTGACCCAAGCATTGAAAGAGAAGAATACGCGGATCAGTCTGGTAAACCAGCGTGAGAAAGACACTCAACTAAATTTATCAAATTACCAAAACTTTTCTTTTCAAAACAAAAGTATCTCATAAGACACGACCACACATAACCACGGACATGTTTTTACCTTACGATAACCAAAACCTTTCATATCAAATTCTCTTATATTATAATAGTGTCTATTGCACATACAATATTCATCATTGCTGAAATTGTTACATTGATTAAATTCTAGCATATAGCCCAAAGTGCGTAATAATATCAAAATAGTAGGCACGTAGCGGAGTTTGGATTTCCATACAATTGGTCAGGTGATGGGACTATCTTCCGGCAGTACATCTCTAGAGGAATGTACCGAGGGCCATCAAAAAAGGATCCTATACCAACACAAGATCAGCCTACCTCTATAACTATGTAGTACCGAATATATTATCCCCTAGTCGTTATCGACCTTTCCGAGGGCCCTCATAGCATACAAACCACATTAATTTACATCCCAAACATCATAGTAGGAAGAAATATATCTAAAAAGGGATGCTCATATCCTAATTGGGAATGACTCACTTAGCCTTGCCGCATCTAACCCCGTTTCGGTCATTTCCGATTGATGAGGTCTGAGGTAACGGTTACCTTTCACATATCACATATCACATCACTTTGAATTCCACATTGCCACTTTCGTTGACCATTAATTGCCTTCCACAAAAATACAACCCTTGAGCTCGTACGTTAAGCTAAGAGAAGTTTCCTTATCCGCCACTACTGGTATACATTTGTGAAAACCGATGTACGTAATCTTAAAAAATGCAATGTCAGACACTCGTCCATACAAATTTCCCAGGAATAAGGCAAGCCGAAGGTACTTTCCTACCACATCCTATCAGAAAATACCTAGCATTAGTAGCTATAGCCCTTGCAATGGATATTTCATAACGCAGAGACTACTGCTACTATATGTATATTGGGATTTTAATCCCAAACGATCAACAAGGATTCCTTCACTATGAAAATTCTAAATATCAATATCATCGACCAACCTGCACAATCGTGGCATAAATGTTGGTCCGAAGTGGCTTTCGGATAAACCGATCCCGGTCTCTTCGCACCAACAATATAAAATCGTTTCTTAACCTCACACATAAACTAAATCTCATAGACTTATCATGTCTCCAACTTTCAACTTGCTATCCTTCGGCCAAGAAGGAAGCTCAATAGATTGGAGTAATCACTCTACACTATACGAATCAACATTCTTAACACAAACAATAATCAAGCCTACACAATTGGCAATGTACAAAGTGTACGACTAATCAGTTCCCACATCAAGTCGAGGAACTAAAATGGCCAAATTTATAAATTTAGAACTAAAGCAGTCACTAGGCCTGATTTATTAAATCATTCATTAATTGAATCAATTTTCCAAATTTAATACTTTAAATTATATTTTAAAAGGATATAATTCCAAAACCATTTCAGTATTTAAATGTTTGGAAAACGTTTCAATGTAGTTTTTTTAATAATAAGTGAATTCACAATTTACTTTATTTTCAAACCATTCAAAATCCATTTTAAAATATCACTTCCCAAAACATTTATTTCATTTAAAGGATTATTCACTGTTCAAAATCATGAATATAATGCCTAAACTAATTCATTTCTTCTATACATTTAATAAAAAGGATCATTCACTGTCCAAAATCGTGAATATAATTCCTTTATAAACTTTCAAATTTAACTTATCAAATTAAATTGATTTCATATTTATAAAACATTATTTATAAATCACATTTATATTTTATAACAACATTCATATACAAAATTTCTTTACTAACAAATCTCAATTATATCTCATTACATACCAAAATCTAATTATAAATTAATTTACTTATAAATCATTTATTTACAAATTCATTCCTTTCATAACTTCATAAATTTATAAATCTTATTTACTTATAAGATTCATTTATAACTTTATTTTAACATTTATAAAACTCAGTTATAATTCCATTACTTTTATTTATAAAATTTAACTTTATAAATCTTATATATAAACCTTTTATAATAAATTCAAAATTCTCATTTAACTTATTTTACTAAATTGTTTACTCCATATTTCAAAAATCATATTTTGATTCCATTTGAATAAACTTCTTCTTTTAATAATTTATGAACCATTATTAAAACTCATATAACTTCAAAATTTATACATACGTATATTTCACAAAAATAATAATTTTTAATAACATAAAAATTACGACTTTTAATTATTTAAAATAAATTCATTTCCTTAACAATTCAAAAACATATATTTTCAAAATCACTTTGAAATTCTTTTCAATTTGAAATCATCATTTTGATATTTTTAAAATACCAAAAATAGGCCTAATGCTACAAAAGCGCTAAATTAGGGAATTCACATCACTCACGGCATCCAAACATCATATATCACATGATAAGAGCATATATAACAATACCTGTAAATAAAATCAACACTGGTGAGGAATCCGGTTGGATCCCACTAACCTGTCACATGCAACAAATATCGTAGCGACTTGCCTTTTTTGACGTTTTAAGCAGACACACTTGCCAAGCTCAAACCACTCAAAAGGGCAGATTATTATGGGGTAAATAAGAAAAAGAGAAAGAAATAAAACAAATACAGAATCTCACAGCGGAATGACAAAATATAATAATCAAATAATAATTCATGAAGCTGTTTTATAAACAAATTTGACTATTCTTTTATAACACAAATGTAACGACCAAGAATTTCTATCATTTGAAATTCATATTTTAATTAATTTTAAATATTAATAAGTAAAATTTATAAGTCGAATGAATTTAAATTCGAATATCTGGATTTAATTGGATAATTAAATCAACAAATTAATAGTTGAAATTGCGTAAATAATTGGAAATTGGGTTTAATGTGAATAAAAATGATTTATAAAGTTATCCCAAATCATATTGGAGTTAGAACAATGTTTGTAAACTTTTAAAATTGAATTAAAAGTTAACTTGTGAAAATTAAATACTTTAATATTTAACTGACGAGTTAAAATAGTCATTTTTCAAATAGTCTCGGATTTCGACGAAACTAGTTTCATCGGATCCGTAATGTTATATTATTGTATGGTTTCAAATTTCGTGTCAATCGGATTTACAGTTTGTCCCGGGCAA
Organism: Allium cepa; assembly: GCA_030765085.1. Lineage (NCBI taxonomy): Eukaryota > Viridiplantae > Streptophyta > Magnoliopsida > Asparagales > Amaryllidaceae > Allium > Allium cepa. The sequence goes on along the minus strand of CM060942.1, from coordinate 104,240,416 downwards.
GCCAAAACGCATAGAAATTAGTTTAATCGATTTAATTTAAATTTGATCGTTTATTGCTGTAACTTGCAAAGATTATCGAATTAGCTTCCGAAACCTATTCCATTGTGTCCGGAACGTGGGGTAAACCCTATAAATGCCGGTCACCACGCGAGATTTGGAGTTCGAAAAATCACGAATTAATTAGTGTTTCGCCGAATTTCTATAAAAGGACCTCCACTCTCACAAATTAAAAACCCTAACCCTAGTTCAAGAGCCAGCCGCCATTAACATTTCCAATGGACAAAAATGCTCGATTCTCCCTTCCCTCTTTTCTTCAAATCCATCAACAATTGGCGAAAACTTCCAACTAAAAACTTGAATAGGGCATCGAGATCTTGAAGACCAACAGTGGAGATTGGGTTTGGAGCGTCGAGGTGGTCGCTAGGGGGCCGCATTCTCTGGCCGTTCCTCCTCGTTATGCGTGCAGGAGAAGCAGTCGAGTTCACCAATATTCTAGGTGGAGGTGCGTGGCGCTGCGAGCTACGACGTGGAATTGCTCGATCGTCTTCAAGTTGCTTGTATTAGTCATGAAAATTTGATGTTGAAGGGCGGCATGGGTTCGAAAGTCACCTGTAAATCATCGTTTAGGAAGAAGGCACTTGCGGCTCAGATATGTGGGTTTCAAAATGCACGGCTATGATTGTTTAGGTTATAAAAAATTAAAAGAATTTGTAAATTATATTATAATGTGTACAATCTTTAGAATACCATAACTTGTTCATACGAGATCGGAATTGCGTGAAACGAATTGCATTTCAATGGTATTGTCGAGCACTACGCAATGGAGCTGGTTTGGAGTCATTTGGAGCTAGTGAAAATTTCAGGTAAAATTAAACGCACGTTTAATTTTGTTCGAAATAAAACGTTATAACTGTTATCGAAAACTCAAGGTGAGAACTTCTCACTCAATCGAATTGTTTCGATTTAAAATTTTAAATAGTTAAATTTTAAATTGCTTGATTGTGTGATTGGATGATAGTTATTATCTGTTGTATTGAAATGACCCTATACGCCGTATATTAAGCGGATGTTATTTATTAAACACATATACCGCGATAATTCCAACTTGTATGGAATTAGTATTATATATGTATTTGGAGTTGATTTTTCCGTATTATATAGCGGATGAGACCCTATTGCGCCGCATAATAGCGGATAATATTTTATAAATCCCATATACTGCGATATTCCGTCTCGAAGCAGAATTGGTATTGTGCTAACATCTTTGGATGCAGGGAAACAGGTTGGAGGGATCCAACTGGATTCCTCAAACATTTGAATTTGTTTCAATGTTGTGTGTTTATTGATCTATTTATAATCTGCGTGATTATCTTTGTGATTGAAATCGTTAAAGGCTAAATTTTAGCCCAATATATATTTTGGTATTGTTAGATGCCGAAAATAAATAAAATTTGATTTTTGAAAATTTAAGTTGAGAATTCATAATAAATTTTAATTTTGGAATTGATTCAATTTAAATAAATAAACGCTGAAATTTTTATGTTATGAAAATTATGATTTTTGTGAAATATAACCAAAATGTGATTTTTGAAATAAGTAGTTAATTAATTTATAAAATGGTTAAAATTGGGATTTTTAAATTATTATAAATAATTTATATAAAAGATTTAAAAATTGATATTTACAAATTAAAAATGTTGGAACTATAAAACAAGTTTTTATAAGTGTTAAAATGAAGTGTAAATGGATTTCATAAGTGAATGAAATCTATAGATTTATAAATTGTGAAGTTATAAAATGAATAGATTTTGTAAAATAAAAGATTTATAAGTAATTAACTTATAAATTGAATTTTGGCGTGGAAATGGGATATGGATAGAATTTGTTAATAAAGTGATTTTATGGGTGAAGTTGTTAAAAAATATAAATGGAATTTATAAACGTTGTTTTATAAATCCGAAATCGACTTATTTTAATAAGTTTAATTATTATAGATTATTAAAGGAGATATATCCACAATTTTGGGACAGTGGATAATCCTTTAAATAAAATATGTAGAAATTGAATTTGGTTAACGAAGTATATTCACGATTTTAGACGGTGAATAATATATTAAAGAAATATTTTGGGAAAGTGATATTTTAAATAGAATTAAACGATTCAAAATGTTTTAAAATGTATTAAGTATCGAAACCATAGATTTCAACATTTATTGTTGAAATAGACGTTTTCGAGAAATAGAAGGAAATGGTGGACTATAACACTATTGTAATAGTAAATAATTTCCGAAAGGAAAAGTTTTGTATTATATTGGGATTTATATATCTATCTTAATTTCGAATCCCGATACTAGTGATTTTGGGTTGTCGTAACGATGTTTTAAGCAACATTCATTTTGACTCAAATAAATGTGTTTAAGAGAAGTTTTCTTTAAAGAATAAAATATATACTTAATTTGGATTTAAGTATATTGAATATTTTCCAAGTGTTGAAAATAAATGGGTTTGAGAATTGCTTATTATTGAATAAGTATGGAGATGTTTTCCAATATGAAGTGAATGTTTTGAGATTATATCTTTTAAAGATAAATTGAAAGTGAATGATTGAAATTGATTTGAAAAATCATATAAAAAGTGAATATTTGGAAATGTAAATTCACAATGGAAATTTATAAGGGAAATTTGTTTTAAAAATAAACATTGATTTATTTTTAAAAGTGTGGAGATAAATTTACGAATTTGGAACGTAAATTTAATAAATCGGTAAGGATTTATTTGATTGGTTTAAATGAACCATTTTGAAATGAAAGTTGTAAAGGTGAAAATTGATTTGAAATTGGTTTTCAAATGGTAAAAGAGTGGAAATTGTATCTTGTAAAGATATTTTTAAAAATAAATAATTTGGGAAGATTATTTGGAATCGGGTTATGTTGTGAATATTGATTGATAGTTAAATAACCGACTATCAATATTGACCCTTAAATGTTATTCGTTGTGAATTGGTTCAAATTGAATGCTACACTTATTTTTAAATTATTGCGCTCGTTATTCGGATCACCCATTCCGAATAGTGATACGACGTAATGGATAGCATTGAAGATCGGTGTTGAAGACTGGGTATTTCTGAAAACGATAGGATGACCTATCGATTGTCTCTGCACCGTTAGCTACGATATGGAGATTTCCTTTGTGATGGGAAATTCGATCGGGATTGTGAATACCCGGATTGCAAGGGCTTGTTTTGAAGTGCCTTCGGTTCTGTTCGAGCCCGGAACGGACTTGTATGGTTACATGTCTGACATTACATTTTGAGATATAAAGCAGATTTCTTTCAAATACATTTCTGTTGGTGTCAGAGAATTTATTCTCTTAGCTTAATACCCTTCTCTGAGACGTACGAGCTCAGAGGTTTTGTAGTTGAAGGTTATCAGCGATATATTCCCAATTTGGTAATGTGGCATGCTGAGTGTTGCTGTGTGATGATTATTTATTGACCAAAGCGTGGCTTTGTGAAAAAAGCGTGGCTTTGTGGACGAGACTTCGTCAGACCTCACACCCTGGAAATGGTCGAAACATGAATATGCGGCAAGGTTATGAGGGTCGCTCCCTTTAGGGTATGTCATTTCCTTCTGGAAAAGGGTGGTGTCAGGTATGGAGCCCTGATGCTTAACCTATGTGGTTGTTCCAATCTCATTTTTCTGTGTGGTTGTTGCTTGGTGATAGAGGGCCCTCAGATAAAGGTCCCAAAGGACCGGGGAGTGGCAAACTCGAGAAGTAGTTACCTAGTTACAGAGGTAACCCGGCCTTGTGTTGGCAGAGATTCAGTTAGGTTCTCGGGACGTCCCGCCAGAGACGATCCCATGTGGTAGTAGGAAGTTCCTTAGCCTGACCATTTGTTGGAAAATCCAAAGAAACGATACGAGCCTTGTACGGTTTTAGTTGTAGAACCTGCCATTTAATATGGTAGCTATAGTAGGCATAATATAATGGTACCTACGCCGGCCAAGATTTGTATGCTATTTTTGAAATACTTTCATCACTATGGACTAATAATAATATCAAAAAAATGATTTGTTTTGCATAGTAAGCATCTTTGACTATCATAAGGAGAAATCTCCTCCAATTCTGCGTTTGCATTGTGTGTGTGCGGGGAGGCCTTATGGTAGTTTCATTTTCCAAAAGCATTGCGGATATTTTTCCACTTTCCTTGTTGTTGTTGTTTTAAAAGATAAGTAACTGTTTTGAGTTCTCACACCTGTCCCATGGCTGACCTGGAGTTTATTGTTCTCTTCCTAAACTCTGGGTGCCCATAATTTTCCACACGGGCAGTCTAGAGTCAGGTTATCAGGTCATTCTGGATTCAGAAGTGCTATGGAGCTCAAGTGGCGAGCTGGATGGTGAGACGTATTACTTGTATATGATATTATCTTTCCTCCATAAATTCACTTGTAAGGATATGTTTGTATAGCTGTCCATGCTAGTTGTGTTGTATATTGTTGTTGTACACTCTGATGTTAATGAAATGTAATAATTGATATAGTTCTTTGATTTAAAGATTATTCATTTAACTATTATATGTTGTTCCGCTGCGATATGTGAGATTCTGATATTGTTTCTGTTCTGTTTCCATACTTCTTCTATCTTTTTCTTCTACCTCTTATTAACCCTAACAATTCGGTTTTTTGGCATTCGATTATGCGGCATTTGATACAGTGGACGTAAGAATGCCGACCTTCGGATCCCGACAAAACCGATATGTTACATGTGGTATCAAAGCATTTGGTTTAGTGACAACCTTGGCTCTGTTGGGAATTACTCATTAGAGATAGAGTCAGTAGTACTCTAAAATGAGTTGAGTGTAGTAATAGATATGAGCGCGTATTTGTTAGTGATTATGAAATTGTTTTGTATTGTGTTGACTTATCAGTTGATTGTTTATGAATTCTTGTCGGTGGAGTCTAGCTAACTGTCGTCGATAGGGGTTTCTAAACTCTTAAACGAGATAAACCGACATAGTATTATTTTAAATTGGGTAAATGAAATAATTTTACCACGATTATATTTTATATGTATAAAAGAATAATTTTTCAGAAATTATTAAAGTGTATATAATAAATTGCACTGTTTGATTGTTAAAAATGTAAGAAAATATATAAGTAAATCAAAGTTGTTCGAATAATCTGAACAAAAGCAACAATTGTATAAGTATAGAATTATAATTGGAATGATTTATAATTGTGGGATAATCTTGTATAAGTAAAGGGAAATGGTGAAATTATATAAGCAAGATTTATAAATGTGATTTATAAATAAAAGAGAATTTTAAAAGAATTTAAAGCATTGGATTCACTACTGTTGCTGGGGAATAAAAAGGGTGATGACTGCAGCATCATCAGTATCATTTTCGAGTTTCTGTGTGATGGATTTGCTACCATAGTAAATTGAAATTGAATTTTGTTGTGATAAACAAATTTGAATTTGAAATCCAAGTTGAAATTGATGAATATAAGTTATCAAGTTTTGAACTTATAATATGAGATAATAAAGATTTTAGCTTTGGTAAAGTTGAAATGAAATTTGAATTAGTATGATAAAATATATGATGTGAAATTTAACTAAAGGAAGTTAAATAAATTAAATCAGATTTAGAAGTTGAATAATAAGTTGTATAACTTGTTAAATGTGAAGATGTAAGTAAAACCAATTATTAAAATGGTTAAACAACTTTGTTAAGCAAAACGAAGTATAAATCTGAATAAGTGATAAAATTGACTTTGGTAAAAGTTAAATAGAATTTACCTTGGAGTTGGAATTTGAATTGGATTTTAACTGGATTAGATATCTTGTTGAAATGGAAATTTAAGTTAAGTTAAACAAATGATGTTTAAAAGGAATATAACTTAAGTAATGCAGAATGAAGTTGACTTTGGTATCGAAGTAAAATAATGAAGTGAATTAATTGGATGGATATGAATTTGAGTCATATAAAGGAGATTCAACTTTATTTGTAAAGTAAATTAGTAATTGAACTAATGAATTGAATATTAATCAATCGAATGTAATGAATTGATATAGAATAACAGACATAAGTGTTAATTCATTTAAGGCTAATTGAATGTTAAACCAAATTGAAGGTAAACAAAGTGAATATGAATGTTGAATGTAAAGTGAACAAATTCGGTTGAATTGGATGTACATTGGTTGTTAGATTATTGTTAATTGATTGAATAGAAATTCATATACAATTGGATGAATAAAATTGAAAGCTAAAGCAATTAAATTCAAATTGGAAGTTAAGTAAATTTAAACTGAATGGAAATTGATTGAATTGAAAGTGAACCAATGTGAATATAAATTAGTGAATGTAAACTAATTGAAAATGAATAATTGAATGTCGTTGTATATAAATTGGTTGTAAACAATTACAAGTAATGTTGAAATCATATAAGTTGTTTATAAACCTTGTTTAGTATGCATTTCTTTTAATATGCATGTGTTGTGTTGTTTAAAAGAGTAAAATGTTAATAACTTTTTATATATGTCACTTACGTGTTTATATTGAGTAAGTATAAGTACCAGGGCTACCGTTAGCGGGATTTGGTTGTGCAAAATGCTAAATAAATAATTGTTGTGCTTAAAAAATGTTAAAAAGGTACGCCTATGCAATAAAAATTGGAAATATGAACTGTTTTTCTTTTTTCCGACCATGTGGGTCGATGTATATATATTTATATCTATTGTGATATTGTAAAAGCTCCTCCATACAAAGGAGGTTATGGCGAAAATTTTTGAAAATTTAAGGCGTTAGAAAATTTTCAAGAAATTTTGGAAAAATTTGTGAAAACTAAGTTTTGATTTGAAGTTAAGGATTAAACAAAATAGTTGATTTTGGAAAAGATAACTGTATATGGATTTGAAATATTGGTGATGTTTTGTAAGAAGTTTAACTATTGAATTTTTGAAAAAGTTAAACACTTAAGAGACTTATAAATCAAATTTGAACGGTTTGTTTTAAAAAGTTAATGGATTTCAAAACTCTTTCTTACTTGGTAATTTCGAGGACGAAATTCTTTTAAGGGGGAAGTTTGTAACAACCCAGAATTTCTGTCATTTGAAATTCATACATTTAATTAATTTTAAATATTAAGTAAAATTTATAAGTCAAATGAATTTGAATTCGAATATCTGGATTTAATTGGATAATTAAATCGATAAATTAATAGTTGAAATTGCGTAAATAATTGAAAATTGGGTTTAATGTGAACAAAAATGATTTATAAAGTTATCTTAAATCATATTGGAGTTAGAACAATGTTTGTGAACTTTTAAAATTGAATTAAAAGTTAATTTGTGAAAATTGAATATTTTAATATTTAATTGACGAGTTAAAATAGCCACTTTTCAAACAGTCTTGGATTTCAACAAAACAAGTTTCATCGGATCCGTAATGTTTCAAATTTCGTGTCAATCGGATTTTCAGTTTATCCGGGGCAAGCCAAAATGCATAGTAATTAGTTTAATCGATTTAATTTAAATTTGATCGTTTATTTCTGTAACTCGCACAGATGATCGAATTAGCTTCCGAAACCTATTCCATTGTGTCCGAAACGCGGGGTAAACCCTAGAAACGCCAGTCACTGCGTGAGATTTGGAGTTCGAAAAATCACGAATGAATAGTGTTTCGTCGAATTTCTATAAAAGGACCTCCACTCTCACAAATTAAAAACCCCAACCCTAGTTCAAGAGCCAGCCGCCATTAACATTTCCAGCGGCCAGAAATGCTCGATTATTTCTTCCCTCTTTTCTTCACATCCATCAACAATTAGCGAACACTTCCAACTGAAAACTTGTGGAGGGCATCGAGATCTTGAAGATCAACGGTGGAGATTGGGTTTGGAGCGTTGAGGTGGTCGCTAGGGGGTCGCATTCTCTGACCATTCCTCCTCGTTATGCATGCAGGAGAGGCAGCCGAGTTCACCAATATTCTAGGTGGAGGAGCGTGGCGCTGCGAGCTACGACGTGGAATTGCTCGATCGTCTTCAAGTTGCTTGTATTAGTCACGAAAATTTGATGTTGGAGGGCGGCATGGGTTCGAACGTCGCCTGTAAATCATCATTTGGGAAGAAGGCACTTGCGGCTCAGATCTGAGGGTTTCAAAATGCACGGCTATGATTGTTTAGATTATAAAAAATTAAAAGAATTTGTAAATTATATTATATTATAATGTTTACAATCTTTAAAATACCATAACTTGTTCATACGAGGTCGGAATTGCGCGAAATGAATTGCATTGCAATCATATTGTCGAGCACTACGCAATGGAGCTGGTGGAGTCGTTTGGAGCTAGTGAAAATTTTAGGTAAAATTAAACGCACATTTAATTTTGTTTGGAATAAAACGCTACGACTGTTATCGGAAACTCAAGGTGAGAACTTCTCAATCAATCGAATTGTTTCGATTTAAAATTTTAAATAGTCAAATTCAAAATTGCTTGATTGTGTGATTGGATGATAGTTATTATCTGTTGTATTGAAATAGACCCTATACGCCATATATTAAACGGATGTTATTTATTAAACACATATACCGCGATAATTCCAACCTGCATTGAATTGGCATTATATTTGTATTTGGAGTTGATTTTCCCGCATTATATAGCAGATGAGACCCTATTGCGCTGCATAATTGCGGATAATATTTTATAAATCCCATATACCGCGATATTCCGTCTCGAAGCGGAATTGGTATTGTGCTAACATCTTTGGATGCAGGGAAACAGGTTGGAGCGATCCAACTGGATTTCTAAAACATTTGAATTTGTTTCAATGTTGTGTGTTGATCTATTTATTGATCTATTTATAGTCTGCTTGATTATCTTTGTGATTGAAATCGTTAAAGGCTTAACTTTAGCCGAATATATATTTTGGTATCGTTAGATGCCGAAAATAAATAAAATTTAATTTTTGAAAATTTAAGTTGAGAATTCATAATAAATTTAATTTTGGAATTGATTCAACTTAAATAAATAAACGTTGAAATTTTTATGTTATAAAAATTATGATTTTTGTGAAATATAACCAAAATGTGATTTTTGAAATAAGTAGTTAATTAATTTATAAAATGGTTTAAATTGGGATTTTTAAATTATTATAAATAATTTATATAGAAGATTTATAAAATTGATATTCACAAATTAAAAATGTTGGAATTATAAAACGAGTTTTTATAAGTGTAAAATAAAGTGTAAATGGATTTCATATGTGAATGAAATCTATAGATTTATAAATTGTGAAGTTATAAAATGAATAGATTTTGTAAAATAAAAGATTTATAAGTAATTAGCTTATAAATTGGATTTTGGCGTGTAAATGGGATATGGATAGAATTTGTTAATAAAGTGATTTTATGAGTGAAGTTGTTATAAAATATAAATGGAATTTATAAACGTTGTTTTATAAATTCGAAATCGACTTATTTTTATAAGTTTAATTATTATAGCTTATTAAAGGAGATATATCCACGATTTTGGGACAGTGGATAATCCTTTAAATAAAATATGTAGAAATTGAATTTGGTTAACGAAGTATATTCACGATTTTGGACGGTGAATATTATATTAAAGAAATATTTTAGAGAAGTGATATTTTAAATAGAATTAAACGATTCAAAATGTTTTAAAATGTATTAAGTATCGAAACCATAGATTTCAACATTTATTGTTGAAATAGACGTTTTCGAGAAATAGAAGGAAATGGTGGACTATAACACTGTTGTTATAGTAAATGATTTCCGAAAGGAAAAGTTTTGTGTAGTGCTAGGATTTATATATCTATCTTAATTTCGAATCCCCATACTAGTGATTTTGGGTTGTCGTAACGATGTTTTACGCAACATTCATTTTGACTCAAATAAATGTGTTTAAGAGAAGTTTTCCTTAAAGAATAAAATATATACTTAATTTGGATTTAAGTATATTGAATATTTTCCAAGTGTTGGAAATAAATGGGTTTGTGAATTGCTTATTATTGAATAAGTATGGAAATGTTTTCCAACATGAAGTAATGTTTTGAGATTATATCTTTTAAAGATAAATTGGAAGTGAATGATTGAAATCGATTTGAAAAATCATATAATAAGTGAATATTTGGAAATGTAAATTCACAATGGAAATTTATAAGGGAAATTTGTTTTAAAAATAAACATTGATTTATTTTTAAAAGTGTGGAAATAAATTTACGAATTTGGAACCTAAATTTAATGAATCGGTAAGGATTTATTTGATTGGTTTAAATGAACCATTTTGAAATGAAAGTTGTAAAGGTGAAAATTGATTTGAAATTGGTTTTCAAATGTTAAAAGTATGGAAATTGTATCTTGTAAAGATATTTCTAAAAATAAATAATTTTGGAAGATTATTTGGAATCGGGTTATGTTGTGAATATTGATTGATATTTAAATAACCGACTATCAATAATGACCGTTAAATGGTTATTCGTTGTGAATTGGTTCAAATTGAATGCTACACTTATTTTTAAATTATTGCGCTCGTTATTCGGATCACCCATTCCGAATAGTGATACGACGTAAGGGATAACATTGAAGACCGGGGTTGAAGACCGGGGTTGAAGACCAGGTATTTGTGAAAACGATAGGATGACCTATCGATTGTCTCTGTACCATTAGTTACGGTGTGGAGATTTCCTTTGTGATGGGAAATTCGATCGGGATTGTGAATACACGGATTGCAAGGGCTTCTTTTGAAGTGCCTTCGGTTCTGTTCGAGCCCGGAACAGACTTGTATGGTTACGTATCTGACATTACATTTTGAGATATAAAGCAGATTTCTTTCAAATACATTTCTCTTGGTGTCGGAGAATTTATTCTCTTAGCTTAACACCCTTCTCTGAGACGTACGAGCTTAGAGGTTTTGTAGTTGAAGGTTATCGGTGATATATTCCCAATTTGGTAATGTGGCATGCTGAGTGTTGCTGTGTGATGATTATTTATTGATCATTTGTTGATCAAAGCATGGCTTTGTGAAAAAGCGTAGCTTTGTGGACGAGACTTCGTCAGACCTCACACCCCGAAAATGGTCGAAACGGGAATATGCGGCAAGGTTATGAGGGTCGCTCCCTTTAGGGTATGTCATTTTTTTCTGGAAAAGGGCGGTGTCAGGTATGGAGCCCTGATGCTTAATCTATGTGGTTTCTCCAATCTCATTTTTCTTTGTAGTTGTTGCTTGGTGATAGAGGGCTCTCGAATAAAGGTCCCAAAGGACCGGGGAGTGGCATACTCGAGAAGTAGTTACCTAGTTACAGAGGTAACCCGGCCTTGTGTTGGCAGAGATCCGGTTAGGTTTTCGGTACGTCCCGCCAGAGGCGATCCCATGTGATAGTAGGAAGCTCCTTAGCCTGGCCATTTGTTGGAAAATCCAAAGAAACAATACAAGCCTTGTACGGTTTTAGTTGTAGAACCTGCCATTTAGTATGGTAGCTATAGTAGGCATAACATAATGGTACCTATGCCGACCAAGATTTATATTCTATTTTCAAAATGCTTTCATCACTATGCACTAATAATAATATTAAAAAAATGGTTTTTTTTGCGTAGTAAGCACTTTGACTATCATAAGGAGAAATCTCCTCCAATTCTGCGTTTGCATTGTGTGTGTGCGGGGAGGCCTTATGGTAGTTTCATTTTCCAAAAGCATTGCGGATATTTTTCCACTTCCCTTGTTATTGTTGTTGTTTTAAAAGATAAGTAACTGTTTTGAGTTTTCACACCAGTCACATGACTGACCTGGAGTTTATTGTTCTCTTCCTAAGCTCTGGGTGCCCATAATTTTTCACACGGGCAGTCTAGAGTCAGGTTATCGGGTCATTCTGGATTCAGAAGTGCTATGGAGCTCAAGTGGCGAGTTGGATGGCGAGACGTATTACTTGTATATGATATTATCTTTCCGCTGCAAATTCACTTATAAGGATATGTTTATATAGCTGTCCATTCTCGCTATTGTGTTGTATATTGTTGTTGTACACTCTGATGTTAATGAAATGTAATAACTGATATAGTTCTTTGATTTAAAGATTATTCATTTAACTATTATATGTTGTTCCGCTGCGATATGTGAGATTTTGATATTGTTTCTGTTCTGTTTCCTTACTTTTTCTATCTTTTTCTTCTACCTCTTCTTTTAACCCTAACAATTCGGTTTTCCGGCATTCGATTATGCGGCATTTGATACAGTAGACGTAAGAATGCCGACCTTCGGATCCCGAAAACACCGAAATGTTACAACAAAATCAGAGTTACAGACAACCAGAATAAATAAATAAATGCAGCGAAACAACATGATGCGGTGGAATAAATTTGAATTACATTGATAGAACGATTTCGTTTAAAACAAAATTTGAAATTCTATTATAATTTCTTGTATCTATTGTTGATATTCTGATTTGGTGAGCCAAATGTAGAATTGACATCCAATTTGATCTGAAAAGATATTCCTCTGTCTTTTATCTATCTTCGTTATCTCTCTTTGGCGAATTTCGAGGACGGAATTCGTTTTAAGGGGGGAAGTCTGTAACGACCCCAATTTTGTAAATTTTGGAATAAATTTGAATATTTTTGCGTAGTTTTTTAAATCATCCTCTTTTAAATAATAATGTAAAATATAAAGTAACACATTAACTATTTAAAACAACAAATATATAAGACAGATTTTAAAATAATATGTATAGTGTTAACAAGACAAAATGTAAGCTAAGAAAAGAAACAAGTAAATGAGGAAAAAAATATAAAAATAAACACATTAAACAAATTAGATAAATAAAAAATTCAAACAATGTATTAACTAAGTATAGGATTAAAGTGAAGACAAGAAACATATATTACATTCACTATCTAAAGATAAGTATGAACAAAAACAATATGCTCACCAAAACAAGTAAACATACAATACATTCAAATAGTCAAGCATACATATACTTACCTATGTACAAGCAAAAGGAAAGACAACAAAAATATATAAGTATATGTCGGTTGAGAAAACAAGTAACAAGAAACAAAACAAAGTAAAAATAATAAACAAAGACATAAGTATGTAAAAGCAAACAAAATAAAGTTGCAGCCACCAAATAAAAACAAGTAAGCTAGGATGTAGACAAAGTATGGGTAATAGCTTGTAAATAAAAACTAAAGTACTAAGTAATAAATGCCATATCTTTAGCCTCCACAACAAAATCATATCAGCTGGTTAAAAGAACAAGCAGGAAAGAAATCTTTGTCCTTGATATTGTATAAACAAATAATATCATATCCTGTCAACTTCTCTATATTTATTAATCTACTTCATTTCCTATATCAAACATCTTCATCATTTCGTTCCTTCAAGCTAAGGAAATCTGAAGACAATACCATCTTAAAACTCAAACATAAATAAAACATCGATCTAAAATATCAAGACAATACAATCGGGGAATCAAGAAAAGAGTTTTCAGATAGTAGTGCAAACCTATTTCCAAATGGATGAGGCTCTGTCCATTTTCAAACACAGTGAGTAACATCACCATTTTAAATTGTTAAGTATATAATTAGGTTGCCTGCTTATCTTTAAAGTATAATATGCTTGTGAATATATTTTAAAACTCTGTGTATATATAGATATGTTGGTGTGTGAAATGCTGTGTGTTTGAATTTCTGGTCTTTGGCTTTAGTTCCAGGTTCAAAAGATAATCAAGAAAAACATTTGCTAATAATCCAATCTATGTTATGATTTAAGTGTCGAACCAAATATATTTGTTATGTCATTAGATTTAGTTAAAAATTTGTTTAAGTTACAAACAAATTGCATTTGTCTCTGGATATAACAAAACAACACAGCAGATTTAAATTAAGTCAAAAATAAAATGTCAAGATTCTTTGATTCAGGTATATGTATCAAATGCTAATACCAAAATTGGATTTTTAAAACTAAAATGGCAATTTTTAGTGAAGAGATTTGGATACATTTCTGGTCTAACCATAAATTGAAATTTTAGTTATCTCTGGTGATCTGGTGGATCTGGAGGATCGAAATTTCTTCTGGTGATGGATGGGTGCTGCGTAGAGCTCGGAAAAATGGTCGGAGGTGCCAACGATGGCGGTGGCGACAGCGGCGTGAGGTTTTAATCTGGTGACCTAGTTTCTAATGGGTCGAATGAATCGAACACCACGGCACGTACGATTGATTGAGTGCTTCGGGGTTTGTGGTGGTGATAGCTTGGTCATGGACGAAGTGGTGGCCGGTGGTGCTGGTGCTCCGGTGGTCGGAGGAGTGGATGCGAGGCGTTGACAGGTTGCGAGGTTGGTGGGTTCTTTCTGTTCCAGGTTTCGAACGAAACACTTATTTTTGATTTAGAGTGGATTTTGTCGAATCGTGACTTGATCTGAAGTATAGGGTGGATTCGTGACTTGTTGACGTTGGTGGAGTTCGTCGGAGCTCCGGCGAGTGCTCGTGCACGTATACGTGCATTCACGTCTAGGTTTGAAGACTTTGAGGAAGAAGGGGGAGGCTCGAAGACATGCACGGGGACTTGGTTGATTTGGTCGAAGCAAATTTTTCTCCACCTCTAGTTGTTTGGTTGCTTCAGGTTTTACAAACCTGACAGTTAAAATTTGATTTAAAAGCAAATTTAAAATATAAAAAAATTAAATGGCAAGACAGAATTAAAAAACAAGTTTAAATCTAGATGAAGTTTAAATTAAAATAGCTTTGAAGTCTTAAAGTTTAAAATATTTAAAAAGAAGATTTAAGGTTTTAAAACAAACCTGACAGTTTCAGATTTTAAATTTTAAATTAAAATCTGAAAACCAAGATTTAAACAGTGGTTTAAATTTAAAAGTTAAGTTCAGTTTTCAAATAAATTTTTCAATCCTAAGGTTTTAAAAATGAATTTGGATTTTTAAATAAAGAATTTAAAATCAAGGTTAAAGGCAAGTTTTAAATCAAAGATTTTAATCAAATGATTAAAGTAGTGGATTCAGATTCATTTTGAATCCAGATCTGGGAATTTGAACCATTTCTAAATCTTGATGTTTTTAAATCAAGTTTAAATCAAATAGTTTTTTAGTAAATTTGTTTCAAATAAATGTTTTAAAACTTGAATTTTGATAAAGTTCTTTTATAAAAGAATTCGAATGAAAAGTATATGATTTGTTTTTTTTAACTTGAACTTGCAAGTTAAATCGTAATGTATTTTAAAGGCTTAATTTTTAAATAAAATTAAGTAAATTAGTTAAAAACTTTTCTTATATAAGGTTAGTATATAAGTAATAAATGTTATTTACATTTATTTAAAAGATTATAAATTGAATTTAAAATTGGTTAATGCTTAAGTAAATAATCATTTTGAATCTTAAATTCAAAATGGAATTTGAATTTAAATTTAAAATGTAATGTTCTAATACACTTTAATATTAATGAAGTCATCAATAAAGGAATAGGTTATCTTAGAAATTATTAAGGTATTAAAATGATTTAAATTAATAAGATAATTAAGGAATGACTTATGTATTTAATTTATAAATTTATAATTTAGATTAATTTATAATTAGGGATCAATTAAGAAGTAAATTAAGAAATGTTATTAGTTAATGAGGATAATTAACTATGAATTATTAAGTAACAAAATTAATGTGATAAATTTTGATAACAAATTAGATTAATTAATTGAATCAATTGTAAATTGTTAACTACTTAATGAAAGTAATTAAGGGGTTAATTACTAATTGTAATTAAATTTGGATATTTTGATTAAATTAATGATAAAGATAAATTGGTAATGAATGATTTGTTATTATGAGATGATTGCTTAATGGTAAGTAATTAAAGAGTAAATTTCTTGAAATAATTAATTAAGAAGTTAATTAATTATATAATTGGTTCAAAAGTCAATTTAATTAATATGATTGATTAAGAATAATTTAATTAATTAAAATGTTTGATAAATTAATTTATATCAAATGATTTGGAATTAATAAATCAGAATTGGATAATAAATTCATAAGTAATTAATTAAACTGGAAATGAATTGAATTAATTAGGATTAAACAATTAATTAATCCTGTTTATAAATAATTATCAAATGCTTGACCTTACTGCCTTGAATTGATTGTCCTATCTGATCTGTGATATTTTATTCTGTAAATTGTGGTATGTATAATTTATTCATTTATTGATGATATATCTGTATATTGTCTGTGAATCCATGAATGAAGATAAGCGTTATAGTTTATATCGCTTATCAACTATATTTCTGTGTTTTGATCTGTGATGATTGAATGATGTTGCACTATTGTGTCAAACCCCTGGACCACACCATACACACACAAATATGGATTTCATGAGGAAGTCGCTAAGTCACAGAATTTTGAAAATAGTTTTGTATTTGAATTTTTATATTCAAATGTTTTGAAAATGGATTGGGTTTGAAGTGAAAAGATTTTGAAATGGAACTTCAAAGATGAGATTTATTTTGAATAACTTGATAAAGTATGAAGTTTAAATAATTTGATTTAAACTTAAATACAAGATTTGAAATTGAATTCTTGGATTTGAAACTAGGGATTAAAGATGTTATACCAGTTATATATGGGTTAAACTACTTTAAATGTATTGATTTAGGAATTTGAATTTAAATTCAAGGGCTTTAACTCGTGTAAATATAATTGGATTTTTCTGAAACGAAAACTGTTTGTTTTCAAATAATAAAGCTTTCACATAAGAAATGAACATCCAATTTGTGTTAAAAAGAATTTCAAGTTTGAAAATGAAAATGACTTCCAAGTTTTGGAAAAGGTTTGAAACTATAAGTTAAATCTTTGATTTAAAGATTTAATGAGTTAATCCTATTGAAATGAAATTGTTTTGGAAATCTATGAATGGATCTTTGTAAAATAAATCTTTTTGTAATATAAAGATTTGAAATGGTAATTTGTTTAAACCATTTGAAAAGGAAAGTTTTTGGGTTTTAAGTTTTGACTTAATTGAAATCCCAATATCCATATGTTTTTAAATACTGCGCTCACTATTCGGTTTAGCCGGGAGAAGACCTTTGTGTCATATATCCCATTCCGAATATGTGATACGTCGTTATGGATAGCATTTGAAGACCGGTGGTGAAGACCGGATATTTTCGAAAACGAAAGGACAACTCGTCGAATGTCTTTGCATCGATTGGTACCCGGTATAGAGACTCCATATGTGATGGTAAGTCCAAACGCGATTAGTGAATATCCGGATTGCAAGGACTTCTTTGGAAGTGCCTTCTGTTCTGTTCGAACCCATAACAGACTAGTATGGATTGTGTGTCTGACATTACATTTTGAAATATTAAGCAGATTTCTTTCAAATACATTTTTGTTGGTGGCGGAGAATTTATTCTCTTAGCTTAACACCCTTCTCTGAGACTTACGCGCTTAGAGGTTATGTAGTTGAAGGTTATCAGCGATATATTCCCAATTTGGTAATGTGGCATGCTGAGTGTTGCTGTGTGATGATTATTTATTGATCATTTGTTGATCAAAGTGTGGCTTTGTCCTAGCTTTGTGGACGAGACTTCGTCAGACCTCACTCCTCGTAAATGGTCAAAACAGGAATATGCGGCAAGGTTATGAGGGTCGCGCCCTTTAGGTTATGTCATTTCCTTCTGGAAAGGGTGGTATCATGGTATGGAGCCCAGATACTTACTCATGTTGACACACTATATTTATTACTGTGTGATGTTGGTTATCGAGCACTCGGATAAAGGTCCAAAGGGACCGGGGGATGGCATATTCGTGTAGTAGTTACCTAGTGACAAAGGTAACCCGGCCTTGTGTTGGTAGAGAGCTGGTTAAGTTCTCGGGACGTCCCGCCAGAGGCGATCCCATGTGGCAGTAGGAAGTTCCTTAGCCTGACCATTTGTTGGAAATCCAAATAAAACAATACGCACCTTGTACGGTTTTAGTTGTAGAACCTGCCATTCACTTATGGTGGCGCCCCACTGTTTGGATGGTAGCTATAGTAGGCATACTATAATGGTCGTTTGTTGGCTAAGATTTATATCTTTACTTTCGAAATGATTTTTCCTACACTATGCACTAGTAATAACATCGAATGTTTCTTTTTAGTGCGTATCTAGCATCTTTGACTATTATAAGAAGAAATCTCCTCTGATTCTGCGTTTGCATTGTGTGTGTGGCGGGAGGTCTTATGGTAGTCTCGTTTTCCAAAAGCATTGCGAATTGACTTCGAAATTATCCTTGTTGCTGTTTGTTTTTAAAAGATAAACCGTTTTTGTTGCTCATACCAGTCCTATGACTGATCTGGAATTTATTGTTCTTTCCTAAACTCTGGGTGTTCAAAATTTTCCTACACGAGCAGTCTAGAGTTGGGTTTTTCGGATAGTCAGATTTAGTGGATCATCTGGAGCTAATTCAGTCTTTGGACACGGACTGCACTTGCTTATCTTTGTGCATCGTTATTGGGAGTTTGAGCTATTGCCGGATTGGTTCTTGGAGATGGAGTTGCAGTTTTGGAGTTCTTCTTTGAAGACTATCTTAGAGTTATTTGTTCCGCTGCTGATGTTATCTATTTCTTTTCCGCTGCTATTTTATTATATCATATCTCTGATGTATATTGATATCTATTGTATCAGATATTGTATAAATGTTGTATATCAATATATTATTCTTTTTCTTCCGCTATGTTGTTTACTTAATTGTGTTATAAGCTCCGGCGACTCGGATTTGAACGATCGAATCTGCGATATTCGAGTACGATGTAAAGTATGGATGTTGATTTTCGAACGCGAAAAATTCGCCTCGTCACATTTGGTATCAGAGCCTAGGGTTAAACTTTAGCTCAGGAGTATAACACATTAAGTAGCCCATTAGAGATAGGGTGAAGTATACCCTAGAATGAGTATATCCCTAAGATATCCGTTCGAATGCCTCAGTAAATTCTCTTACAATTCACTAATAGTAAGTATGAGTGCAAGAAGAGAACGAGATATGGGACAGGGAAATAAGTCTATAATTGGTCAATACTCTGTAACAACAGTGGAAACAAATTTCTTCTCATTCTCTTTTTGATTCGTTTCCAAATTTCTTTTGATTGCTTCGAGACAGCTCCAGAAAGAAGTTTTGATGCGGTGGTGGCCCTACGAATCATTGTAGGAAATTTTTACTTCATATCTTCATCAATTTCTTATCATTTTTTCATTTTAAACTTTAATGAATCTGAAATTTAGAATTGAAATTTTAAAATAAATTGGAAATTTTAAATTGAGTTAAATTGATTAATAGAATATGAAGCTAAATTTGAACTACATTGATAGAACGATTTCGTTTAAAACTAAATTTGAAATTCTATTATAATTTCTTGTATCTATTGTTGATATTCTGATTTGGTGAGCCAAATGTAGAATTGATATCCAATTTGATCTGAAAAGATATTCCTCTGTCTTTTATCTATCTTCGTTATCTCTCTTTGGCGAATTTCGAGGACGGAATTCGTTTTAAGGGGGGAAGTCTGTAACGACCCCAATTTTGAATTGATTTTGTAATTCATAGTTAATGTAAATTTTGGATAAATTTTGGAATAAATTTGAATATTTTTGCGTAGTTTTTTAAATCATCCTCTTTTAAATAATTATGTAAAATATAAAGTAACACATTAACTAATTTAAAACAACAAATATATAAGACAGATTTTAAAATAATATGTATAGTGTTAACAAGACAAAATGTAAGCAAAGAAAAGAAACAAGTAAATGAGGAAAAAAATATAAAAATAAACACATTAAACAAATTAGATAAATAAAAAATTCAAACAATGTATTAACTAAGTATAGGATTAAAGTGAAGACAAGAAACATATATTACATTCACTATATAAAGGTAAGTATGAACAAAAACAATATGCTCACCAAAACAAGTAAACACACAATACATTCAAATAGTCAAGCATACATATACTTACCTATGTAAAAGCAAAAGGAAAGACAACAAAAATATAAAAGTATATGTCGGCTGAGAAAACAAGAAACAAAAAAAGTAAAAATAACAAACAAAGACATAAGTATGTAAAAGCAAACAAAATAAAGTTGCAGCCACCAAATAAAAACAAGTAAGCTAGGCTGTAGACAAAGTATGGGTAATAGCTTGTAAATAAAAACCTAAAGTACTAAGTAATAAATGCCATATCTTTAGCCTCCACAACAAAATCATATCAGCTGGTTAAAAGAACATGCAGGAAAGAAATCTTTGTCCTTGATATTGTATAAACAAATAATATCATATCCTGTATATTTGTTAATCTACTTCATTTCCTATATCAAACATCTTCATCATTTCGTTCCTTCAAGCTAAGGAAATCTGAAGACAATACCATCTTAAAACTCAAACATAAATAAACATCAATCTAAAATATCAAGACAATACAAATCGGGGAATCAAGAAAAGAGTTTTCAGATAGCAGTGCAAACCTGTTTCCAAATGGATGAGGCTCTGTCCATTTTCAAACACAGTGAGTAACATCACCATTTTAATTTGTTAAGTATATAATTAGGTTGCCTGCTTATCTTTAAAGTATAATATGCTTGTGAATATATTTTAAAACTCTGTGTATATATAGATATGTTGGTGTGTGAAATGCTGTATGTTTGAATTTCTGGTCTTTGGCTTTAGTTCCAGGTTCAAAAGATAATATAAAAAAAAGACATTTGCTAATAATCCAATCTATGTTATGATTTAAGTGTCGAACCAAATATATTTGTTATGTCATCAGATTTAGTTAAAAATTTGTTTAAGTTACAAACAAATTGCATTTGTCTCTGGATATAACAAAACAACACAGCAGACTTAAATTAAGTCAAAAATAAAATGTCAAGATTCTTTGATTCAGGTATATGTATCAAATGCTAATACCAAAATTGGATTTTTAAAACTAAGATGGCAATTTTTAGTGAAGAGATTTGGATACATTTCTGGTCTAACCATAAATTGAAATTTTAGTTATCTCTGGTTATCTGGTGGATCTGGAGGATTGAAATTTCTTCTGGTGATGGATGGGTGATGCGTGGAGCTCGAAAAAATGGTCGGAGGTGCCAACGATGGCGGTGGCGACAGCGGCGTGAGGTTTTAATCTGGTGACCTAGTTTCTACTGGGTCGAATGAATCGAACACCACAGCACGTACGATTGATCGAGTGCTTTGGGGTTTGGAGTGATGATAGCTTGGTCATGGATGAAGTGGTGGCCGGTGGTGCTGGTGCTCCGTTGGTCGGAGGAGTGGATGCGAGGCGTTGACAGGTTGCGAGGTTGGTGGGTTCTTTCTGTTCCAGGTTTCGAACGGAACACTTATTTTTGATTTAGAGTGGATGTTGTCGAATCGTGACTTGATCTAAAGTATAGGGTGGATTCGTGACTTGTTGACGTTGGTGGAGTTCGCCGGAGCTCCGGCGAGTGCTCGTGCACGTATACGTGCATTCACGTCTGGGTTTGAAGACCTGGAGGAAGAAGGGGGAGGTTCGAAGACATGCACGGGGACTTGGTTGATTTGCTCGAAGCAAATTTGTCTCTGCCTCGAGTTGTTTGGTTGCTTCAGGTTTTACAAACCTGACAGTTAAAATTTGATTTAAAAGCAAATTTAAAATAAAAAAAATTAAATGGCAAGACAGAATTTAAAAACAAGTTTAAATCTAGATGAAGTTTAAATTAAAATAGCTTTGAAGTCTTAAAGTTTAAAATATTTAAAAAGAAGATTTAAGGTTTTAAAACAAACCTGACAGTTTCAGATTTTAAAATTTAAATTAAAATCTGAAAACCAAGATTTAAACAGTGGTTTAAATTTAAAAGTTAAGTTCAGTTTTCAAATAAATTTTTCAATCCTAAGGTTTTAAAAATGAATTTGTATTTTTAAATAAAGAATTTAAAATCAAGGTTAAACGCATGTTTTAAATCAAAGATTTTAATCAAATGATTAAAATAGTGGATTCAGATTCATTTTGAATCCAGATCTGGGAATTTGAACCAATTTCTAAATCTTGATGTTTTTAAATCAAGTTTAAATCAAATAGTTTTGTTAATAAATTTGTTTCAAATAAATGTTTTAAAACTTGAATTTTGATAAAGTTCTTTTATAAAAGAATTTGAACGAAAAGGATATGATTTGTTTTTTTTTAACTTGAACTTGCAAGTTAAATTGTAATGTATTTTAAAGGCTTAATTTTTAAATAAAATTAAGTAAATTAGTTAAAAACTTTTCTTATATAAGGTTAGTATATAAGTAATAAATGTTATTTACATTTATTTAAAAGACTATAAATTGAATTTAAATTGGTTAATGTTTAAATAAATAATCATTTTGATTCTTAAATTCAAAATGGAATTTGAATTTAAATTTAAAATGTAATGTTCTAATACACTTTAATATTAATGAAGTCATCAATAAAGGAATAGGTTATCTTAGAAATTATTAAGGTATTAAAATGATTTAAATTAATAAGATAATTAAGGAATGATTTATATATTTAATTTATAAATTTATAATTTAGATTAATTTATAATTAGAGATCAATTAAGAAGTATAAGAAATGTTATTAGTTAATAAGGATAATTAACTATAAATTATTAAGTAACAAAATTAATGTGATAAATTTTGATAACAAATTAGATTAATTAATCGAATCAATTGTGAATTGTTAACTACTTAATGAAAGTAATTAAGGGGTCAATTACTAATTGTAATTAAATTTGGATATTTTGATTAAATTAATGATAAAGATAAATTGGTAATTAATGATTTGTTATTATGAGATGATTGCTTAATGGTAAGTAATTAAAGAGTAAATTTCTTGAAATAATTAATTAAGAAGTTAATTAATTATATAATAGGTTCAAAAGTCAATTTAATTAATATGATTGATTAAGAATAATTTAATTAATTAAAGTGTTTGATAAATTAATTTATCTCAAATGATTTGGAATTAATAAATCAGAATTGGATAATAAATTCATAAGTAATTAATTAAATTGGAAATGAATTGAATTAATTAGGATTGAACAATTGATTAATCCTGTTTATAAATGATTATCAAATGCTTGACCTTACTTATGAATGATCATATTATATGAGATGCCTTGAATTGATTGTCCTATCTGATCTGTGATATTTTATTTTGTAAATTGTGGTATGTATAATTTATTCATTTATTGATGATATATCTGTATATTGTCTGTGAATCCATGAATGAAGAAAAGCGTTATAGTTTATATCGCTTATCAACTATATTTCCGTGTTTTAATCTGTGATGATTGAATGATGTTGCACTATTGTGTTAAACCCCTGGACCACACCATACACACACAAATATGGATTTCACGAGGAAATCGATTAAGTCACAGATTTTTGAAAATAGTTTTGTATTTGAATTTTTAAATTCAAACGTTTTGAAAATGGATTTGGTTTGAAACGAAAAGCTTTTGAAATGGAACTTCAAAGATGAGATTTATTTTGAATAACTTGAGTATGAAGTTTAAACAATTTGATTTAAACTTAAATACAAGATTTGAAATTGAATTCTAGGATTTGAAACTAGGGATTAAAGATGTTATGCCAGTTATATATGGGTTAAACTACTTTAAATGTATTGATTTGGGAATTTGAATTTAAATTTAAGGGCTTTAACTCGTGTAAATATAATTGAATTTTTCTGAAACGAAAACTGTTTGTTTTCAAATAATAAAAGCTTTCACATAAGAAATGAACGTCCAATTTGTGTTAAAAAGAATTTCAAGTTTGAAAATGAAAATGACTTCCAAGTTTTGGAAAAGGTTTGAAACTATAAGTTAAATCTTTGATTTAAAGATTTAATGGGTTAATCCTATTGAAATGAAATTGTTTTGGAAATCTATGAATGGATCTTCGTAAAATAAATCTTTTTGTAATATAAAGATTTGAAATGGTAATTTGTTTAAACCATTTGAAAAGGAAAGTTTTTGGGTTTTAAGTTGCGACTTAATTGAAATCCCAATATTCATATGTTTTTAAATACTGCGCTCACTATTCGGTTTAGCCGGGAGAGGACCTTTGTGTCATATATCCCATTCGGAATATGTGATACGTCGTTATGGATAGCATTTGAAGACCGGTGGTGAAGACCAGATATTTTCGAAAATGAAAGGACAACTCGTCGAATGTCTTTGCATCGACTGGTCCCCGGTATAGAGACTCCATATGTGATGGGAAGTCCAAACGCGATTAGTGAATATCCGGATTGCAAGGACTTCTTTGGAAGTGCCTTCGGTTCTGTTCAAACCCAAAACAGACTTGTATGGATTGTGTGTCTGACATTACATTTTGTAATATTAAGAAAATTTCTTTCAATTACATTTCTGTTAATGGCAGAGAATTTATTCTCTTAGCTTAACACCCTTCTCTGAGACGTATGCTCTTAGAGGTTATGTAGTTGAAGGTTATCAGCGATATATCCCCAATTTGGTAATGTGGCATGCTGAGTGTTGCTCTGTGATGATTATTTATTGATCATTTGTTGACCAAAGCATGGCTTTGTGCCTAGTTTTGTGGATGAGACTTCGTCAGACCTCACTCCCCGTAAATGGTCAAAACAGGAGTATGCGGCAAGGTTATGAGGGTCGCGCCCTTTAGGGTATGTCATTTCCTTCTGGAAAGGGTGGTATCTCGGTATGGAGCCCAGATACTTACTCATGTTGACACACTATATTTATTACTGTGTGATGTTGGTTATCGAGCGCTCGGATAAAGGTCCAAAGGGACCGAGGGATGGCATATTCGTGTAGTAGTTACCTAGTGACAAAGGTAACCCGGCCTTGTGTTGGCAGAGAGCTGGTTAAGTTCTCGGGACGTCCCGCCAGAGGCGATCCCATGTGGCAGCAGGAAGTTCCTTAGCTTGACCATTTGTTGGAAATCCAAATAAAACAATACGCACCTTGTACGGTTTTAGTTGTAGAACCTGCCGTTCACTTATGGTGGCACCCCACTGTTTGGATGGTAGCTATAGTAGGCATACTATAATGGTCGTTTGTTGGCTAAGATTTATATCTTTTCTTTCGAAATGATTTTTCCTACACTATGCACTAGTAATAACATCGAATGTTTCTTTTTAATGCGTATCAAGCATCTATGACTATCATAAGAAGAAATCTCCTCCGATTCTGCGTTTGCATTGTGTGTGTGGCGGGAGGTCTCATTTTTCAAAAGCATTGCGAATTGACTTTAAAATTCTCCTTGTTGTTGTTTGTTTTTAAAAGATAAACTGTTTTTGTTGCTCACACCAGTCCCACGACTGATCCGGAGTCTATTGTTCTTTCCTAATCTCTGGGTGCTCAAAATTTTCCTACACGAGCAGTCTAGAGTTGGGTTTTTCAGATAGTCAGATTTAGTGGATCATCTGGAGCTAGTTCAGTCTTTGGACACGGACTGCACTTGCTTATCTTTGTGCATCGTTATTGGGAGTTCGAGCTATTGCTGGATTGGTTCTTGGAGATGGAGTTGCAGTTTTGGAGTTGTTCTTTGAAGACTATCTTAGAGTTATTTGTTCCGCTGCTGATGTTATCTGTTTCTTTTCCGCTGTTATTTTATTGTATCATATCTCTGATGTATATTGATATCTATTGTATCAGATATTGTATCAATGTTGTATATCAATGTATTATTCTTTTTCTTCCGCTATGTTGTTTACTTAATTGTGTTATAAGCTCCGACGACTCGGATTTGAATGATCGAATCTGCGACATTCGAGTACGATGTAAAGTATGGATGTCGATTTTCGAACGCGAAAAATTCGCCTCGTCACATTACGTGAGTGCAGTAACTTAAGAGATGTTTGGGATTCTCATTTCTTAAGGATCCATTAAACTATCTACTATGTAGTACACTACGCTATTATAATAATGTTTATAATAAAGTAAAAGTATTAAAATAGGTTTAAGGAGTTACCCATATCCCCCATAACACATTTATACATTCCCATAGTCTATACAGTACCGTAATTCCCCTCATAAACTGGAGGGCTATCAAAGGGCACACCAAAGGTATGGCACAAAACAATCCCGTAAAAGGCACACTAGGTCATGTGCACACGACACTCGAGCCAATGCCAGGGTAGACATACCAATTGTGGATCCGGACTGGTGGCAACACATAGCAACTACTACCTCCCACCTCGGACACACTCCCGAATCAAAATCAAGGGTGGCCACCAAATCGATCACATAGTAGTATAATGGTATCGAAGAAATGTGTCTGATAGGAGGAATGACCTCACTTAGCCCGGCATGGCTCCTATTTTAGTCACATCTAAGCTAACTCATGGGTATCAAGATCACGTCATACCTCATACATAAATCATTCGCCAAACCATCCTACTTTATTTCTGGAATCTCCACTACATACATAGTGTTGATCGTGAAGATTTTGATCAATGACAATATGCTTTAACAAACAAGGAAGAAATATATGCAAATGCTAAAGGAAGATAGATGAAAACCAAACAAACTTAAAGTATGTTTTTACATATGTCATTAGTCTAGATGTATTGTTAAAATCTATCCTCAAGAAGCTTTCACGAACACTAGAAAAATTTTATAAACTTCATTTTTCAATTAAGTTTTAACTATGCAGGTTTTATGAGTTCAGTCGACTGAACAGGAACATTTAGTCGACTGAAACTGGAACAAATTTATACACATGCACAGTTTCAGTCGACTGAATTTCCTGCATAGTCGAATGAATTTGGTCCCGAAAATTTTACTTCATATTTTCAATTGACTGAATTCCCTGCTCAGTCGACTGAATTTGAACCTGCGAATTTTCTCTGAAAAGACACCTTCTTCCTCCCAAGAGTTGCAACCATTCATTAATGGAAATGGAAGCATATCTTGTTTGCAACCTTTGACAACATATGCATCTCTTCTACAAGTATATATACATGATTCTAACATCATTTAATTCACTGAATTCTCTTGCTTTAATCTAACTATTATCTTGTTCATATTTTCTAGATATTCTCAAAGAAATCACTAATCTATTGCTTGAATCATTGTTTGTGTTTATAACATTCTTTTGATTCATAGCAATTCACATTTCCTAAATCTTCACAAACACATTGCATACTCTCGAGGATAAGATTATAGGAATATTGTACTACATTAGACTCATTAGTGTTGACAAGAACACAACAAGTCAAATATTGTATTTTAGTAATTGAGTTGAAGTCCTTTTCAGTAGTTGAGGCAAGAAATCCCGTTCGGTTGTTCGGATAAGTTGTAAACCTATTCCTCCGGGTGAAGTGAGGGTGTTAGTTAGTGAAATTCCTAAGTGAAGCTTAGCGACTGGACGTAAGACGAGAGGTCCGAACCAGTATAAAATCTTGGTGTCTCCTTGCATTTACCTACTTTATCTACCTAGACTATTCCGTTATTCCATATTACACGATCCTACCGCATAGCCTCCTCTTTCAATTGGTATCAAAGCAAGGTCGTCCTATAACCATAACACCGTTATTAGACATATTGATAATATGGAAAATAACGCAAGTACAAGCACAACATCTGCCTATAGTTCTACATTTGCGGAAGGACAATCTACCCAAAGACCTCCTCTATTCAATGGACTAAACTATAATTATTGGGCTACAAGGATGAGGATTTATATGCAAGCAACAAGTTTCGAAGCCTGGAATGCTACTCAAACAGAGTTCCTTGTACCCACAACCGATTATCCTACATGGACACAAATTCAAAAGAATGAAGCTAGTGCAAATGCCAAAGCTATGAATATGCTATTTTGCACCTTGGATAGAAATGAATTCAACCATGTTAGCATATGTACTACTGCATATCAGATATGGGAAACACTTAAAGTCATACATGAAGGCACAAACAAGGTTAAGTAAACAAAGATATCTATGCTGAAGAATCAATTCCAAAATTTTAGAATGCGACAAAATGAATCCATCGATGACATGTACTCAAGATTTCAAGATATTCATCATGCTCTAATTGGACTAGGAGAAAGATACACTGACTTTGACATTGTGGCTAAAGTTCTAAATTCACTCACTGATGAATAAGAGAGAAAAGTACTAGCAATCGAGGAAGCAAATGATCTATCTACAACGAAACCAGGAGAATTGATTGGAAATCTTATGTCGTATGAAGTAAATATGCAAGCTAAAAAGGATCAAGCTCAAGAAAGAAAGAATGTTGCTTTTCATGCGGAAAAGGAAGGATCAGAGTCTGAAGATGAGGATCTAGCATTTATAGCCAAAAATTTCAAGAAATTCTTAAAGTATAGAAAAGGAAACAAAAACGGATTCAAAAATAATTTCTTGAACAAACCTTCATCTTCAAATATAGAATGCTTCAATCGTCATAAGAAAGGACACATGCAAAAAGATTGTCAAGAACAAATGAAGGAAAATCAAAAAAACTTCAACAACAAAAACAAGAAGGATAGATTCAAAAAGAAGACATTTTCTGTAACATGGAACGATTCAGATTCATCTTCATCCGAAAATGATAGTGATAGCGACAATGAACAGGCAAATGTATGCTTCATGGCTCAAGAATCTAAGGTCCCACTCAAAAAGAAGGAATGGATATTAGACAGTGGTTGTTCAAAACACATGACCGGAGACAAAGATATGCTTACAAACATCACATACTTTGATGGTGGCTCGGTTACCTTCGGAGACAATTCAAAAGGCTATATCATTGGCAAAGGAGATGTAAACAATTACGGTACATCAAATTTACCTTTTATAACAAATGTTTCATTAGTTGAAAATTTAAAACATAATCTACTTAGCATAAGTCAATTGTGTCACAAAGGTTTTAAAATAACTTTCTCGAATAATAAATGTAGTATTTTTGATCAAAATCAAAATCTTATTTTTGAAGGAAATAGAGATAGAAATATTTATGTTTTAAATATGAATATTAATCATAATTCAAGTATGTGTTTACTTGCCAAAGATAATGATCCTTGGTTATGGCACAAAAGATTTTGGCATATAAATTTTAAAACCATTAGAAAACTCTCTAAAAATGAATTAATAAGAGGTTTACCCAAAATAAACTTTAAAATAAAAAATCTTTGTGATGATTGTCAAAAAGGAAAATTAACGAAATCATCTTTCAAATCTAAGAAAAATATTTCGACTTTACAACCATTAGAATTACTACATATGGATTTATTTGGACCAACACAAGTTCAATCCATTAATCATAATCGATACGTATTTGTAATAGTTGATGATTTTTCAAGATATACATGGACTATTTTTATGAAAAATAAAAGTGACACTTTTGAGAATTTTAAAACATTTGTCAAAAGAATTCAAAACACTAAAGATTTGAAAATTAAAAATATTCGAAGCGATCATGGAGGCGAATTCGAAAATGAAGTTTTTGAAACTTTTTGTAAAAAGAAAGGAATAAATCATAATTTTTCTTTTCCTAGAACTCCTCAACAAAATGGAGTTGTAGAAAGAAAGAATAGAACATTACAAGAATGCGCAAGAACATTGTTAAATGGATGTTCTCTACCAAAACATTTTTGGGCAGAAGCCGTTGCTACTGCATGTTATGTATTAAATAGAATATCAATTAGACCATTAACTAAAAATACTACTTATGAACTATTTAATAATAAAAAGCCAAATATATCTTATTTTAAAATATTTGGATCAAAATGTTTCATTTTAAATACAAAAGATCAACTAGGAAAATTCGATTCAAAAGCTGATGAAGGAATTTTCGTAGGATACTCAGAACGAAGCAAAGCATATCGAGTATTTAATAAACGAACAAACTTAATTGAAGAAACTTTGCATATATCTTTTGATGAAAATTTTAATAAAAATTTTAATATAAAAGATGATGAAGAACTAATAAATATAGAAAACAAACCTTGAAAATAATAATAATGAACTAAGATCTTCTCCTAAAATATTACGAGATCATCCAACTCAAAATATAATAGGAGAAATAAATTCTCAAGTTAGAACAAGAAATCAACTAAATCAAATGGGTCATGTAGCTTTCATTTCATCAATAGAACCTAAAAATCCAAAAGAAGCATCAAAAGATGATTATTGGATTATCGCAATGCAAGAAGAATTAAATCAATTTGAACGTAATGATGTTTGGGAATTAGTTCCCCGTCCTAATAATCAATCAGTAATTGGAACAAAATGGATTTACAAAAATAAAGTAGACGAACAAGGTAATATAACAAGGAATAAAGCTAGACTAGTAGCACAAGGGTATAATCAAGAAGAAGGTATTGATTTTGAAGAAACTTTTGCTCCCGTTGCAAGACTGGAAGCAATACGTATACTATTAGCCTTTGCATGTTTTCACAATTTTAAACTTTATCAAATGGATGTTAAAAGTGCATTTTTAAATGGTTTTATTAAAGAAAATGTATATGTAGAACAACCTCCGTTGTTTATACATGAAAAATATCCGGATCATGTATTTAAATTAAAGAAAGCACTATATGGTCTTAAACAAGCACCTCGTGCTTGGTATGAAAGACTTAAAAGTTATTTATTAAACTCGAGATTTAAAATTGGAAAAGTATATCAAACGCTTTTTATTAAAAATACTACCAAAGATATTTTAATAATTCAAATATAGGTAGACGATATTATTTTTGGTTCAACAAATGAAAATTTATGTAAAGAATTTTCAAATATAATGACTAATGAGTTCAAAATGTCTCATATGGGAGAATTATCATATTTTCTCGGACTTCAAATCAAACAATTAACAAATGGAATTTTTATAAACCAAGAAAAATATTGTACTAATTTAATTAAACGATTCGGTATGGAAAACACTTCTGCTAAACCTACTCCTATGAGTACCACTACACATCTCGATCGAGATGAAAATGGAAAAAGTGTAGATCAAAAATTGTTTAGAAGTATGATAGGTTCCTTACTTTACTTAACCGCTAGTAGACCTGACATAATGATGAGTGTTTGTTTATGTGCACGTTTTCAATCCGATCCTAAAGATTAACACTTAAGAGCAGTAAAACGAATAATGCGATATCTTAACAAAACTAAAGATTTCGGTCTTTTCTATCCAAAGGAGTGTCCATTTGAGTTAGTATCATACAGTGATGCTGATTTTGGTGGATCTCGAACAGATAGAAAAAGTACAAGTGGTACTTTCCATTTCATTGGAAAATCACTTGTATCTTGGTTTAGTAAGAAACAAAATTGTGTCTCGCTTTCCACCTGCGAAGCAGAGTATATATCAGCTGCTTTAGCTTGCACTCAAGTTATATACATGCAACAAACACTTAAAGATTTTGATATAAATTTAACAAATTCTACAATATACTGTGATGATACAAGTACAATAAACTTATCTAAAAATCCGGTGAATCACTCTCGTACAAAACATATAGATATTCGTCACCACTTTCTACGTGACAATATCGAAAAAGGAATAATTAATTTAGAATATATTTCTACCGAAAATCTAATCACCGATATATTTACTAAACCTCTATTAGAAAACTCCTTTATAAAACTTCGACGAGAATTAGGTATAATATCCTTTAAAGATATTAATTAGAAATACATTAGAAATATTCCCACATTTCAGTCGACTAAAACAAAATGCTCAGTTGACTGAATAAGAATTTCAAATATTTTCAGCTATGTTATATGCTACATTATATAACTTATAGACCACCCATTTTTAAACTGAATTATTAAATAAGAACCATACATTATAATGAAATTCTCTTTACCATTAAATCTCTATGCGGTTAAAAAATCTTAATAAATTATAACCATTATTTGTTTGGTAAAATTCTACTATAAATAAATTCTTAAAAATATTTTATTTTCACATCTCGATTTTACGAATAAAACCTAACAAAATTCAACATAAAATGTCGTCCAACAACTCTTTCTCTCCAATCAATATCACCTCGTCTGTTGGTAACACTCCAACACCAACACCAACACATGAGCCGGTTTACAAATGGGAAAATTATCGTACTGGTTTCACACTAGAATCTAAAAAGGCGAAACACAGACTCTTTATTTCACCTGACACAAAAAGAAAGATTGATGAAATTCATCACTTTCAACAACAACAGATAGATCTTCAACAAGAGCTATACTTCGAGCAAAAAGTTACGGCAAGACGTTTGAGCTTCCTAGAGAAAATCGGTTTACGCTTCTGTGGATCAAAGAAGAACGAAGTGGCTGAACTCCTACCTCGCCCTATTAGCTCACTTGATCCGTCTTCATCTTATCGTACACCAGTCGATCCTATGAATCCTTGGATGTCTCCTAAGACTCCTCAATATAGTCCGAATTCATGGGATATAAATTACATGAAGAATGAAGGAAAGAAGACTCCAAGTCCATCCCCAAAGAAATAGTTAAATTTTGAAATATTTGTATGTTGTTACATCAATGTTTTTGTAACTATTTCTTTAAATAAATTGTTTGATTTCAAAAATTAACTGAAATAACAAAAATGCATGTTTCAGTCGACTGAACGCCCCTGCTTAGTCGACTGAAAATATGACAGAAAATAATATTTACATAGTTCAGTCGACTGGAATCATCTACACAGTCGACTAAAAATTCAACAGAAAATTTTAGCAAAAAATTCAGTCGACTAAATGTACTGTTCAGTTGACTGAATCTATCACAGAAAATTTCAGCCTTTGATTCAGTCGAGTGAACAGTACATTCAGTCGACTGAATGCCACTTCCCAGGAAAAATTTCCCCTTTTAACCACCTGATTTTACCCTACCAATTCACTTTTTACCTCCTACAAACTTTCTTCCCCAAATCAATTTCGAAACCCTATCCCCAAATTCCTCAAAATCAACTCAATTCTCACCCAAATCGCACCAAAAAGATCAAGAGCTTCATCTTCTTCATCCTCCGAGCCAATTGATGCTCAAATAGCACAATGGCTTTACAATGGAACCGCTGTCAATCGATGGAACAAGATGAAGAATTCCCGAATTTTCGAGCATTCTTTCGTTGATTTTCAAAGCTTTCAAACCTACAACATCCAAGCGTTAACAGATCCGGCAGGTTTAACTTCTCTTTTGGATTTGAAAAGAAATGACATGCCATTAATCATGTAATTGTAAAATTATTTTATGCTAATCTTAATCTTGGACACCAAACTCCAAGAAATCCAAACAATAGTGTTTGGAGTATGGTGTGTGGAAAGAAAGTTTGGTTTTCCTTGGATTGAATAGCACACATTTTAGAGTCTCCAAATGTCGGGAGAAAGCTAGAGGAGATAGAATTCAATCCACACATTCGCGACAACATCAACCATCGATTTATGGATGATAATATCAACTTTAGGGATTTTAAGTCCACCTCCCTTCGACCTATGGTGAGAATCCTCCATAAAGCCCTAATGAGAACGATTACTTATCGCACAGGCTCGTACGAAATTGTCTACCCAAATAACTATCGAGATCTATATGCTATTTTTGGCAATATATAAGTTAATTGGGTATATCTTATTCTTGATGAGTTTCTCACTTTCAATAATGGCAATATACAAGTTAGTTAGGTACATCATGCGACTTCTCCTCAATGTCGATACGCCATTACCTGAGTCGGAGAATACAATGGTCCATCAAATTAACCGCCGGACCATAAGCCTAATGCAACTCCCATCTCGACCTCCTCGCATAGTATCACTCGCCGAATGGGAAGTAAGGCATCAATAACAACAACAACAACTTCCTCAACCTCGCCACGAAGAACATCTGGAGCAAGATGATGAAATTCGTCTTGTTGACCCAAGCTTCACTACCAACCAATCCTTGGGGATATTGTCAAGAAATCAACAAATTCTTGACACTCGTCTTAAAAAGGTAGATCATAAGCTTGACAAAATCAAAGGGTTCTTCAACAAGCTTTGGGATGCAATCTCATGCTCAAGCACCACTACTGCTTCAACATCTCGCGGCAAACGTCCAGCACCTACGTTTACATGGACGACATCCGAAGAGCATACAAGTAGCAGCGCTAGCGGAGCTAGTTGTGGCAAAGGAGGAAGAGCACATAGACCACCAACATGAGGACCCCTGAACCAACAGGAAGAGAAGGTTCATATGACTGGGATAGAGATGAGTGATTTTTTTTTTGCTAGTGGCTTGTATAAATAGCCATTTTATGCTTGTCTGTCACAACATTTTTATTTTTCTTCAATCATGATTATGCAAATATTCTCTATGCTTCAATGATTGTTTTTGATAAATTATTACTGCTGTTAGTTCTTCCTTTTTGTCGATGACAAAGGGGAAGAAAATCTATGGTGCTAACTTTGTTTTATAGGAAAGATAGTGCATACATTCAGGGGGAGGAAATAAGTAAAACGTCTCTAGAATAAATCAGTATTGTCATCAATCAAAAAGGGGGAGAATGTTGATACGCGAAGATTTTGATCAATGACAATGTGCTTTAACAAACAAGGAAGAAATATATGCAAATGCTAAAGGAAGATAGATGAAGACCAAACAAACTTAAAGTATGTTTTTACAAATGTCATTAGTCTAGATGTACTGTTAAAATCTATCCTCAAGAAGCTTGCACGAACACTAGAAAATTTTTATAAACTTCATTTTTCAATTAAGTTTAACTATGCAGGTTTTATGAGTTCAGTCGACTGAACAGGAACAGTCAGTCGACTGAAACTGGAACAAATTTATACACATGCACAGTTTCAGTTGACTGAATTTGGTCTCGAAAATTTTACTTCATATTTTCAGTTGACTGAATTCCCTGCTCAGTCGACTGAACTTGAACCTGCGAATTTTCTCTGGAAAGACACCTTCTTCCTCCCAAAAGTTGCAACCATTCATTAATGGAAATGGAAGCATCTCTTGTTTGCAACCTTTGACAACATATGCATCTCTTCTACAAGTATATATACATGATTCTAACATCATTTAATTCACCGAATTCTCTTGCTTTAATCTAACTATTCTCTTGTTCATATTTTCTAGATATTCTCAAAGCAATCACTAATCTATTGCTTGAATCATTGTTTTTGTTTATAACATTCTTTTGATTCATAGAAATTCACATTTCCTAAATCTTCACAAACACATTGCATACTCTCGAGGCTAGGATTATAGGAATATTGTACTACATTAGACTCATTAGTGTGACAAGAACACAACAAGTCAAATATTGTATTTTAGTAATTGAGTTGAAGTCCTCTTCGGTAGTTGAGGCCAGAAATCCCGTTCGGTTGTTCGGGTAAGTTGAAAACCTATTCCTCCGGGTGAAATGAGGGTGGTAGTTAGTGAAATTCCTAAGTGAAGCTTAGGGACTGGACGTAGGACGAGAGATCCGAACCAGTATAAAATCTTGGTGTCTCCTTGCATTTACCTACTTTATCTACCTAGACTATTCCGTTATTCCATATTACACGATCCTACCGCATAGCCTCCTCTTTCACATAGTTGTTAAAGTGGTTTTCGGTATTGGCAGAGAGTACGACAATATCTGATACCGATCTCTTTAACAACTAACCGCTAATTACACACCGGATGGTTCTTTTATATTTTCAAAACCATTTCGTAATTAATATCTAAATGACATGTTCAATTCAAACCGTATCACTTTCGAAATTATATTCACCTTTGATATCATATCGTTTCCCGAAATCATATTTCCTTTCAAAATCATTTTTCAAAATAGTTTAAAACCCTCATTTCAAAACTTCATATTCAATTCAAATATGTAATTTAAACCCTAACATAGGTTATAATATCATGTAACCATATTCACTTTAAAATCAAGGATTTAAAATATAAACACATCTACTTTATTTAGTTTGAAATTTAGAAAGATAGTTTAGATAGTTTTAAATATAAATAGTTAAAATACTCTACCATAGTTTAATTAAAGATTTAAGATATTGTTAAATTGATCTAAGATGGTTTAATAGATTTAAAATAGATTAAATATAATTAAAGTAGATTAAATAGCTTTAAGCTAGATTAATTAGATTTAAAATAAGGTAAAATGGGTGAATTAGTTTTAAATTAAATTAAATGGTTAAAAGCAGGTTAAAATGATTTAATGTAGTTAATATAGATTTAAAAAAATTGAAAATATTAATTATTATAAATTTTAAAATAGTATACTTTTAAAACGTTTATATTAAAATATGAATTTGGAATTAATATCAATTTAAACTATTTATTCTATTTTAACACATCTGAACCATTTTAATTCCCAAATCAATAAACCTAATTTCGAATCTTTCAATTCAAAATTTAACTAAACTATTAAATTCTATATCAATTTCAATCCATGTTTGAATATCAATCTAAATTATTCCAATTTCAATACAATTCAAAGTTATATTTCAAACAATTCAGATAACTAAATTCTGACCAATTTCACTTATTTCTCAAATTCGACTTAAAAAATTTCAATATAATTCCTTTAATAATCTTTTAAAACAATTCAAAATTTAACATAAAAATCAAAATTCGAAAATAGTAATTCAATTTATATAAACCAAATTTTATTTCAAAATATCATTTAACTAAATTCAAAAATTAAGGATTTAAAATCATTTAATTTAACCAATCCGGTGTCCATATATAATTCTCTACCCTAGGGTCAAGTGATACGGTTATTTATCATTTCAATCCGCAATTTAAAATTTTATGATTATATATCATTTCAAACCACAATCCCGAATTAAATAAAATCCATAAAATCTTTCGAGTCTATCATATCAGGCCATAATGATTTTTCCTTAATCTATAGATCGTTCGGGTATATATCATTTCAATCCATAGTGATTTCTTAAATAGTAACTAAGGGAACTTGTAGAATGATAACAATGTATAAATCAATTATAGCATCCAATCATCTAATAATAAATTCAAACATCCATCATAATCATCATCCAATTCAATCAATAAATGTCAACAATTTATAGATTATTATATACAGGTAATTAGCTGGCAATTTTTAAATTCAATAATAAATTAAATGACAATTTAATTCAAAATAAATGAAATGAACAAGAATAGCAACTTAAATATAACAAACAACTACAAATAAATGTCTACTCATATCGAAAATTTAATTTAACCAATATAAGAAATTTTAGAAGTTATGAGTGGGTTGAAAGCCTCGCATTGGAATTTAAATCGACTTAAAATCCAAAATAGGGCCTAAAATTGGACTGAGTCAGAATTCGTCCAAACCAGAACCAAAAGGTGTGGAATTTTGATACGATCCCAGTGAACAAATCGCATGTGAATTGAAACTCGTATGTGAAAGTTATAGACATTAGTAGTTTTGCAATTCAAAATTAAATAAAATAATAGAGGCAAAGCATTACACGTCACTGCATAAACCCTAGGATGCTTCACCTCGATCGTGATCATGCTCAAAACTCGGCCGCCACATACGCGCAAAAATCGCTGACTATCCGAGCTCCTATGCTTCGATCAAGCACCACGACCGTGCTCTCCATTCGAGGCCGAGCTCCCCCGACGTCGTGCAACCCCCTCGAGCACCCCTGGCCGAACGTCGTTGCCACGTTCAACTGCCTACCATGGCAATTTCCGACCACTACAACATGAATTAAACCACTGGATCGACTTGCTTCAACCTCCTCTACGCGACTATCCCCTACGATCGACCCCACGACTCAAATCCACCGTTGAATCACACCGACCACAATGAACGGCCGAACTATTTCGGGTAATTCTGGCCAAACCATGATCCAAATCGAAAAACCAATCATGGATTTGGATTGTGCTCATTGAGAGCTTTGAAACGATATATAGTTCGATATAGTTTGGGGAGTTTGATTTTTTGGAATTGAATTTGAAATCGAATTTGCAATTTGGAAATTAGGGTTTTGTTTGTCTGCCATTGGCTAAAGGAGATGTGAAAAAAAATGTACATAAAGACAAATGAAAATAAGAAGTAGCTAGGGTTTATAACGGGCTATTTATAGGCAAAGCTGAAAACAAAAAGAATGGACCAGATCGATTTGGATTGAACGATAAACGACCCGAAAAGCCCGTTCTGTCTTCAAAACGAAAGTGAGTCATCCCATATATCAGAATAGATGTTTTTTGTATTTTTAAACTCAATGGAATAGTTTTCACGTCTAAATTCCATTGTATGAAGAAGTTAACTTAAAATAACCTTATTTCAAATAGATTTCAATTGAATTTAATTTAATTGATTTCTAGGCGTTTCGAGTCTATACAATCAGACGACAAGTCCGATCGCTACGTAACTTGAAACCTTACAATAATTCACCATTGTAGATCCGATGAAATTAGTTTCGTCAAAATCTGAGATAGTGGCCAAAATGGTTATTTTCGTATTAATTAAATAAATTAATATTAAATTAATTAATTCACTTTTTAATTCAATATTTGTTAACAAATTTCATTATTTTTGATTACTTAGACATTTATAATAATTCAAAATAAGTTTACATATCAATTCAGTGTTTAAAATTTTACTAATTACAGTGTTCAATTTCGACTATAATTAGATCCAACTAATTATAATTTAATTCCAACAAAATTGTTTAAATTTGATTTCAAACTTTATATTCAATCAATTATAAATCTAATAACATAGTTAACATTTGTTTTATATTTCATTACATTAATATTCTTTAATTTCCTTCTTTTATTTGGATTAACTACTATATATCAATTTTGTTGAATTTTTGTCACATATACACATTAATTAAAATGTAATATCCCAATTTATTTATTTATTTGGGTTTCATTCTTTTTATTAAATCAATTATTATCTTATGGATAAAATTAACATTCATATTCATTCCATTACATTCACAGCTTACAGTTATTGTCTTCACCCACATTAATGAATATTTAATGACATTTATTTGTAATTGATAAATTAAGTTGGTAACACATAATAATTATCACCATTTCTACACTTAATGGGATTTGTAAGTTTATTGTCTACAAGAAATTGCTATAACAACTTACACTGCACTAACTTTACTCAATTACAATTTAATACACATTATTTTATTAATTAATAAATCCTTTAAATTATCAATTTCTCGTCTGATCCAACTATCAATTAATACATACATTACTATAATTTATTTACAATATATACCAATTTTAACTCTTAATCAATTCAACTAATTTGGAATTACATTTAGAGTAATATCAATTATCCTAAATTAATACCAGTTCATTTTATTCCAGTTAATTTCTATTTCGTTAATTAATTCAATATTTACATTTTTTCCCTATATTTATTTCATTTCAATTAATTGAAATCTCATTCAAACTGTTAATAATTGACTTACATTAACATTATTACATTTCATTTTAGTTATTATCCAAGTAATATATCAAAAAAAATTATTTCCCCTAATATTAAATCATAAAATTCATATTAAATTAACTATTTTTAATTATCGAAAATTACAGGTCGTTGCACTTTCCACCGCTCAAAACTTTTCGTCCCTGAAAAGGAAAAGAAGGGAAAAGAAGGAATTTATGAATCAATATCTCATTCAAAATATTAAATTTGTAACAATTAGTTTAAAAAATTAAATAGTCTAAATAAAATATATCTATTTATAACACTTAAATCCTTTATATTTCAAGTTAACAAAAGTTTGAAAAACATTTCACAAAATTTTCTAAGTCAAAAATTTACGAAAAATTTCGACAGTGTCTCATTTGTACGAAGAGGTCTGGGAGAAATAATAATATCAATAATAATAATATATATCATGTTTTCAAAATAAAATATCTCAAACCATGGGAAAAAATTATAATATCGCTAGAAAACCATAACTCGAGAACGTACCTATTTATAGAGCAACTAACGCTTATTTTATGAAACCAAAAGCAGTAGCTATTGCTTCTATACCAGTATTGCACTTATATAATCCGAAAGAGTTAATAATTTTGTAAAAGGGGAATATTTTAAGCTGTTTCAATTTATAACAAAAAAATCAACTCAGCATAACTATATTAACTTGCAAACAACATACATCAAACACTTGCAACCAAAGGCATACAATTATCACACGTAATCAAAGTAATCAACTATCCGTCCATAACAAGCAAAACAAATTATTTATTCGGGTTCAAAAACCTTTAATTGTATAAAATGACAAATAACTACTAAGTTTATCATATGCTCAACAGTCTTAGATAATACTCAATAGATTATTCATACATCCAAACAATTAGAAGTATCCTTTCCCAAACATCCATAAGTCAAAACAATCAAACAATGACGCCAAGCATTAATCAAGTTCATTCTTACTAATTTCATTTCATATTATTTATCTTTCTTCGGTTTCATTCATACAATGATTATTTCATCATTCACATTCATTTATTCACATATGTTGTTTTCATTTTCTTACATATTTACTCATATATAATTATTTAAACATAAGTAAATCAATTTTTAAAGTGCTATATAGGTTTCTTTGTAAATAAATTCACATCCATTCATTCAGTACTTACTTTCATTTATTTTCATTCATTACTTACAAAATTCAAATTCTCTTTGATTTATCCATATAATGAAAAAAAATTCATTTCTTTACATTCACTTCTTTAATAAGTTATTTTTATTTCAATTATTGGATTATACATTATTAGGTAAGTTCCTTTACAATACACTTTACCATTTATAGAGTATTTCCTTTCGCATTTATTCTTTCATATATAGTATTGTTGAATGTTAAATCCTTTTTTAAATCATTTCCAATGTTCACTGAAGTCGTAATCATTCAATCTATAGTATTCACTTTAATTATAATTGGTTTTAATCATTAATTTAAGTGTATCCTTATTTACCTATAGTGTTCACCATTTACTATTCAAATCTGATTACAAATAGCCTAAAATGTAACTTAAGTTTATAATCATTTTTCTTACATTGTTCACTTTTATTACATTTAATTAGTACATTTCAACTATAAACTTCAGTTAATAGCAATTTATAGCATTAAAATTCTTTTTTATAAAAGTAAGCCTATTGGACACTTTCATTTTCTGGAGTTTTACTCGTATAATATTCTATCACATATCCTAATTGACATTACAATTTTTACATTTTGGTAAGTTATGTGTATATATATATATATGTCTTTTAGATTGCAATAGAAAGTTACGTAAATTTCTCTTATTTATTTAGTTAACAAAATGTTCAATAGCTACCACTTCATATTTTCATTTCCATTTTATTTACAGTTTACAAAAATTTTAAATCTCTTATCTATTTCATTAATAATTTTTAACATCAAATTTCTTATTTTCATTTAGAAGTTTCCAATTATTAATATAGTTAATATTTCATTCATTACAATAATATCAATTTTTAATTTATAGAAACCTAAAAACTAAACAACCAGGTTTCATTTTCAATTTATTTAAAATAATATATATATCATATCTTTTATATATATCAAATCATATTTGGAAATTTAAAATTAAGCTTTGTTATCAAAACAGATGTGTAGCAAAACAACTACAACAGCCTTCCTACTTTAAAACTCGAAAATGAACGTCGATGATGCATGCACTCATCACAGAGATTATTTTCCAACGACGGAGAAGGGAGTACAAACTTATTTCATTGAAAAAATTCTTTTAAACATTCTTTCAAATCATATTGAAATATTATATCTGAAAATACTTCCAAAGAATATTAATATTATATTCCAAAATCTTTTGAAAGAAATTTTCAAAAATCCCGGAACTTAAGTTCTCAAATTTCAAATTTAATATTCATTTTATTTGTAAATCTAATCTTCAATCAATGTTTATAAACTTCTCTACCTAACAAACAAATATATACCAACCAACTATATCGTTTAACAAATTTATTACCTTATATACAAAATATGTAATACGCAAAATTATTTAACTCACCTATATTTCAAAACAAGTATTGTGTCGGCCTGCCCTATTTGTGTTTAGAAATCCCTATCAATGTCATAACGTCCTATGCACTGATCAGAATTTATAAATACAAAATGGAACAGATTAACACAATACAAAAACCTTTAATGTAACGACCCGTAAAATTTTGATAAGTAAAATTGTCCTCTTAATAAGATTTTTTAGTTTAGAGTTGAAAGAAATAAAAAATAATAATTTAATAATGAAATAATAACTAGAATGAATTGTAACAAATTTAGTGTAAGTTAATTTTTAACAATTCCTATGGAATTCCAATTGATTGAAATAATGTGAATCTTATAACTTGGTTATAAATTCAATGTAAGGAAATGAATGTAAATATGTTAATTATGGAGATAAAATATAATTAATGGTAATTGAATAAAGTCAGTATAAGTAAGGAGTTATAATATATGTTGTATTGATATGTGCTTTAATTTATAATGGGATATAAAAGGTAATTGATAATTTAAAATATGGATTTATTAGTAAAACAATGTGCAATGAATGGAAATGAAATAAATTTAGTGTAATGAGAGTTGTTATAATAATTGTTTGCAAGGAATGAACTTACAAATATTACAAAAATGTATAATGGTGACAATTGTTATTGTTATCGATTTAATTAATAAACTATAAATAAATGTCAATAAAATGCTACATAAATATGAGTTAAGGTTAATGGCGACCGCTAATATATGATACCTATTTATATAGTCTATTAAATTGAATTGGAAATAAACTAAAATTAAATGAAATTAAATGTTACCTTAATGAGAATGAAGACAATAACTGAAATTTGTAAGTGTAACAGAATGAATAGAAATGTTAATTTTATTCACAAGGGTAAAATTGGTGTATATAAAAGAATGGAACCAAGGTGAATAAATTAGTTGGGATTTTGAATTATAATTGATGTGCAAAATTGACAAAAATTTAATATAACGGAATATAGTAGTTAATACAAATAAGAGATGAGAAACTATTATTTATAAGAAATGTATAATTACTGTTTGTATCCAATAGTGTACAAATATGTTTAGATTGCTATTAGGTAGAAATAATTATTCCACTTCTCATTAAATTCATCTAGTCCATTTTGAAACTTAATCTGCGACGCCCCACCTCTATAACCACACTAGCCAAGAACATTACGGTGTAGTGCTGTCAACTAGCACGGAGAATAAGGCTGTTGAGGAGTGGCCATCAATAGTTAGGCCTTACACTAGTATTGGTTATATCGATAGGAGTGGTATATATATATATAAATATTCTTTCATTTTTCATCTCTGATTTATTTTCTCCCATCGACATACCCCAATTCCAGTATAAAACGAACTAGGA
This sequence comes from Allium cepa, assembly GCA_030765085.1. Classification (NCBI taxonomy): domain Eukaryota; kingdom Viridiplantae; phylum Streptophyta; class Magnoliopsida; order Asparagales; family Amaryllidaceae; genus Allium; species Allium cepa. Next base: position 104,197,021 of record CM060942.1, on the reverse strand, counting down.
TGGCTCGTAATAGTTTAGAACAGTAAATATAAAATATTACACAGATAATATAATGCGGAACACAAATAAAACAAAAAGTCTCATATATACAATAACTGATGTCAGTTACAATACATTTGATACAATACATATGACGCGGTAAATATGATACAACTACCACAGTCGACTCAGGAAGTTACATATACAAGTACATTAACGTATATAATATACATGAATACATATCTTCCTATACAATTATACAGACTACTACAAATGACGACGACTACTCCAAAAGATATGAAAGGACTTCATAGCTCTAACAGAAACCCAAAGCAGAATATCTACAACCTGAAATACTCGGTCTGACCTGAGTATTAGATTCAAAAGAAAATAATACTCGGGTCAGTCTAATTCAAACTCAGTTATTAGTGCACCGAAGCAATAATAATTAAATAATGAATAGACGACAGTAATTAAACCAAATCAGAATGCAGTTCAGAATATTGAATTGAAATAAACAAAACAGTTCAAACCATTGAAATATCAATTAAAATATTAATTCAAGTAGGGCTGCAGCACACGCACGCGTGCACTGCCTCGCCACTACAGCATATGGAATATGCAAAAGATCAAATAATCAAAACAAGAGAGAATATCATAAAAGCCATACCGTGTGGCTGCAGTTCACGCTTGCGTGCACTGCCTTGCCACTACAGTGACGATGTACCCAATGAATACCGTGTGGCTGCAGTTCACGCTTGCGTGCACTGTCTTGCCACTACGGTGATGATGTACACAATGAAAATTCATAACGAACACATGGTCAAACCCAAGAAAAGTGGGGTTCAACTCAAGTGAAACACAGATGCAAATAATTCCCGAGTAGAACCAAGGACATCAAACAAAAACTCAGATGCAACAATCAAACAAAAGCAACAGTACAGAGAAACAAACTCGCATAATCAAATAGTTGAAGTAATGTCAGTGACATTACCGAAGTCATCAAATTCGGAGACATAATGGCCGAAGCCAACATATAAAGTGTATGCACTGCTCAAGTACAGACCTATAACAACCGAGTTTCCATTATGCAGACAGCTAAGTGAAAGCATGTACACGTATCTAGACAGTGTTCATGTTGCAATGTACACAAAGAGAATATCAAGCAGATCATGTGAGGAAAGAGGCTCAATAACTTCAAATTATATGGTGATTCAGCAAATGAGCATTCGAGACATGCAAATGCTAACCTGAAGAACGACAATATAAGTCTGCAACATATACTACCTATATACAAGTATGCTTACACATGTGTATACACAAAACATATGTACAGCAACACGAACACATGCCACTGAATGGCGACAGGCAAATGGAACCAAACCCAAATTACAGTATTATTATAACATGGACAATGGACTACATATATACATGAAGTCCAGCAGCAAATGAACATCAAAATGAAAACTGCAATCTGAATCAGCATGTACAAACTAGCATCAAAATACCACAAAATAACAGTGACAACAAATGTATCCAAACAGTAGTAAAAACTGAAGCCCAATGAATAAAAATCACAACATACATATATACGCACAGACATATCTATACGTATATATATACGGTGACTAAATGGGTGAACTCATCAACAAACCAATGTACCAAGCCTATAAGAGTCAAAACCAAAACAAGCTTCAGAAATTCAGAACAAAATACGATGCTCACATTCAATATGAATGCAAAATTGAAGCTAGTAGATGAACTATGCAACAGAGTGATGTGTATAACTCGAAGACATGGTGCCATATCATGCAGGCACGAGTGTTATCATGTAACAATGAAGACAGTGCTACTAGATAACAAGGAAGACCACAAAATACAAGTCAGATGACTAAATAATCACCCAACCGTGGATTACAAGGAATCAGCAATTTCACAAATCCAATTTCACCCAAGTTGAATAACCTAAGCACAGACAAGTGATCGAAAACATGAAGCATGGGGATGCAAGTATCAAGTAGCTGTCTTGATCAAAGACAATATTATTTTCTCGAAGTCACCTTAAAAACAACCGAGAATTCAAACCAACAACCCAAGGTCAGTTTCGTATCAAAATTCAAGTCAAAACCATGAACAATTCAACAAGACAGAGGCAAGCAAGAAATTCATGAATTCGAACAAGTCAGAACAAATCACGGCATTCGATCATACTCAAACGACCGAACGATTAAACGACAAATTCAGTGGCAACAAAACAAAAATCGTAATGCCGCACATAGTTGAATTAGATGTGAGTAAGAAAAATTTACTCACCTTGTCGACGAATTGAAGCATCACAGAGACGAGCAAAGCCAAGAACGAACGAAACCCTAATTTGGGAAGAAGGGGTAGGAGCGATCGAACATGGCTGCCATTCTTTTCTTCGTTCGATTTTATTTTCTTATTTTCTTAGGGTTACGAATGAGAAAAAAATTAAAAAGGGGCCGGTTATATGTTTTAAGAATTATCACGGCTCAGTATCAAAAAAAAACGTGGACCACTCTTTAATTTACAAAGCCCACAATTCCTTTTAATAATTTATAAAAGAATTTTAATTCAAATTTTAAAACTTCAATTGGCAATTTGCAACAATATTTATCGTTTAAATGTCGATTATTAATCGATGCAAATACCGGGTTGTTACATAATCAGCTAAAATTAATATAGCTGAAAATTTTCAATTAATAGGAGAGAGAATATTAATTGTAAATTAATAGGTGCGCTTATGTTTTGTGAAAATATAAGGAAGTTTGATTTAATGAAGTGAACATTTGCACAAAATAAAGTGAATGTTTCATTTGTGAATTTAGGTTTAATTTCATTAAAACAAAGAATAGAATGATTGATTTTAAAGAATGAAGTATATATTTATTTGAACTATGTTTTAGCTTACAAATTGATTATAAGAATAGGAAAATAATATATTTCAGTAAGTTATTTATTACTCTTATGTATAAACAACAAATTTATAAACGTGTTTAAATAAACAATTATTCTATTTTTCATCCATTTTTAGCTGTCTGATCTAAAATTTAACTTTGTAAGTAATTGCAATTAATGTAATTCAAATGTTTCAATTAAAAGGAAAGAAAACGTTGATTACAATTAATAGATTTAATAAAAGAAACACACGTTTTGTGTTAAACAAAAAGGGTGTTTTAATGGAAGTAAAATATCATTTTGAGAAAACCAAATTGAATATTTTCATTTTTAAGGTAAGTATAAAAATTTGGTTACGTTTTAAAAAAATAGTATTTCAAAAGGTTGTGCGACATACATGGTCCCTTCATTTCTTTTATTATTATATGTTGCATGATCGTTTTAAAATAGTTACCTTATTATTAATACTCGATCCGTTTATTTCTCGTTCTATTTAATACCCGAGCCTAGACTTTTAGGTTGTATTTAATTCTTGGCACCCCATTTTCACGTATACAAAATTTTACTTCCGTTTGCAAACTTTTACATTACTACGTACATTTCCTTATGCATTATTTATGCCTGAAGCTTTCAAAATAGATTGTGACATTTATTTTTGTCCATCCACCTTCATTTCCTAATTATAAATAACCTACAACTTACTTCTACTTTTACATTTTTGTTTCTCTTGACACCTCATATTCAAAAGCTCTTATTCTTGCAAATCCAAAAGCTTTCTTTTATAAAACATGGTTTTTTCATTTTTCGTACAGTTCCTGTCCTTATCTTAGTTGTTCTTTAATCTTTTCCTGAAGCCACATCTTGAGAAAAACATAAGTATTAAAATTTGTTTATTTTTTTAACACGTACTAATTTTTATATTTTAATAATATTTCTTATAACATGAATATCTTTTGCATATAAACTTTGATTAACGCGTGATTTCTTCTGTTGGATTCGTATTTAAAGTCTGGACAACATTTAATTGATTTAGTTGAATTTGGACATTCTTGAGTTTTGCGCTTCTGTTTGGATTTTTATGGGCTAAAATCAAAGGTGAGTGTTTTAACCCGCTCACAACTTCTAAAATTTCTTATGTTGTTAAATTTATTTATGATGTGATTAGAAATTTAATTATGGTTGTTTGGTATATTTTGATTCATCATCTCAGTTAATTCGAATTTATTTGAATTAAATTGTTATTTATTTTATTATTGAATATATATATATTGCTACTTAAATACTAGTTATTAATTACCTGTTCTATACTGATATTTATTGATTGAGATGGATGTTTACTATTGATATTGAATGAATAGATGTTGTATTTTATATTGTTATAAACTACAAGTTTGTTATGGATATTCATTTCATTCGGATTGCAGTTTGAAATGATGTATAACCGTAAGATATTAAATTGCGGATTGAAATGATAAATATCCGTATCACCTGACCCTAGGGTAAAGAATTATATACGGACACCAGATTGGTTAAATTAAATGATTTTAAAATCCTTAATTTTTGAATGGAATTAAATGTTATTTTGAAGTAAAAAATTTGATTTGTATAAATTGAAGTATTTTTGGAAAATCAAGTTTGTGTTGAAATGTGAATTTGCTTGAAAGGAATTATTTTAAGAAATTAAATTGAAATGGTCTGATTTTTTTGAAATGAAATAAATAGTTTTAAATTGATATAAATTCCAAATTCATGTTTTCAAATCTATTTTAAATTATATTATTTTTAAGATTCCAACTTTTAAGATTTTTAGATTTATAAACTATTTCAACCTATATTAACTATATTAAATCAATTTAACCTTTTTAAAACCATTCAATTTACTTTTAAAACTAGTTTAACAGTTTTAACTTACATTAAATCTAGTTAATCTACTTTAAACCTATTTAATCTATTTTAATTATATTTAATCTATTTTAAACCTATTTATAACTATTTTAACTATTTTCTAAATTTTAGGCTAAGTAAAAGGGGAAGAGTTTTATACAAATTCATTGGTTTAAAGGAAAATATGATGAAATGACCTAGGTTGGGGTTTAAATGTAAAATAAATTGAAATGATGATTTTGAAGTAAGGACTTAACCTATTTTGAAAATATGATTTTTGGAAGAAATTATGATTTGATATGATTTGAAGTGAATATGATTTGAATGTGAATATGATTTGAAAGTAATACAGTTTGAGAATATGATATTTTGATATCAATTGTGAATTGACTTTTGAAATGTAAAAGAACCATCCGGGGTGTAATAAGCGATTGGTTATAAAGAGACCGAGATCGGATATTGTTATGCTCTCTCCCAGTATCGAAAACCACTTTAACAACTGTGTATGCGGTGGAGATTCCAAAAATGAAATAGGATGGTTTGGCAAACGATTTTTGTATAAGGTATGACATGACCCCTGGCTCCCATGAGTCAGCTCAGATGTGACTAAACTCAGGAGCAACGCCGGGCCAAGTGAGGTCAATCCTCCTATCGGACACACTTCTTCGATATTATATTCTGATTTGAGATTGTTTTGGTGGTCACCCTTCGATTTTGATTTGGGAGTGTGTTATAAGGTGGGTGGTAGTAGCTGCTATGCATTACCACCAGTTCAGATCTACAAACGGTATATAAACCTTGCATTTTCTCGTGTGCCGTGTTCACATGCCCTAGCGCGCCTTCTACGAGTTTGTTTTATACCATACCTATGGAGTGCCCTCTGATAGCTCTCCAGTTTATGGAGGAATTACGGTACTGTATAGACTACAGAAATATATAAAAATGTGTCAAGGGGGATATGGGTAACGCCTTAACGCTATTTAATACTTTACTTTACTGTAGACACTATTATAATAGCGTATTGTATTATATAGTAGATAGTTTAACGGATCCTTAGGAGATGTGAATCCCAAGCATCTCTTAAGTCACTGCACTTACGTTACACACTGGATAGGAGATGTGGAAACCCGGTAAACATCTCCACGCCATTCCATTCATATTTATTTACCGTTGATTTAACTTACATAAGACCTTTTAGTTATGACGCGTGTTTTGTCTTTTCAATTCGCTCGGGTCAGCCCGAGCATTTCAGGATTTGAACACCTTATTTCTGAAGGACAAAGATGAAGATTCGTTCTACTATTATTTATTATATTATTCCACTACATTCATGTTGTTCCGCTGCATTATTTATTATCTCTGATATGTGTAAACTCTGATTATGTGTTGTATAAGTATAATCAAATGTCTTGTAAATAGCTTCATGAACTGTTTTTTGATTATTATATTTTGTCATTCCGCTTCGAGATTTTGTTTTGTTTTCTTTCTTTCTCTGTTTTTCTTATTCACCCCAATAACAACCTGCCCTTCTGTATGGTTTGAGTCGGCACGTGTGTCTGCCTAAAACATACTAAAAGGCCGGATGTTACATTTATAACACTAACAAATATGTTATCTCATACATATGTACACTCAACGACTCATTCTAGGGTATTACTACCCTAGTTCTAGTGAGTCGGACCCCACAAAGCTAAGGTTATCGCAAAACCAAAGCTCTGATACCAACTGTAATGACCTGCCTTCTTTGACGTTTTAAACAGACACACGTGCCAAACTCAAACCATTCAAAAGGGAAGATTTTATGGGGTAAATAAGAAAAAGAGAAAGATATAAAACAAATACAGAATCTCACAGCAGAATGACAAAATATAATAATCAAATAACAGTTCATAAAGCCGTTTTATGAATACATTTGAATATTCTTTTACCACACAAAATCAGAGTTACAGACAAGAAGAATAAATAAATAAATGCAGCGGAACAACATGATGCTGTGGAATAAATATCATAAATAATAATAATACAAATCTTTGTCTTCATCCTCCAGAAATAAGGTCTTTAACCTTGAAATGCTCAGGCTGACCCGAGCGAATTGAAAAGACAAAACACTCGAGTCATAACTAAAAAATCTTATGTAAGTTAAATCAACGGTAAATATGCATGTGATAGTGTCAATAATGTTTACGGGGTTTGACATCTCCCATCATCTGTCTAACATGAGTGCAGTAATTTAAGAGATGTTTGGGAGTCCCATCTATTAAGGAACTATTAAACTATCTACTATGTAGTACAATACGCTATTATAATATTGTCTACAATAAAGTAAAAGTATTAAAATAACGTTAAGGTGTTACCACATCCCCCTTAACACATTTTATATATTCCCATAGTCTATACAGTACCGTAACTCCCCCTGTAAACTAAAGGGCTATAAGAGGGCACTACATAGGTATGGTACAAAATAAACTCATAGAAGGTGCCCTAGGATATGAGAACATGGAACTCGAGGCAATGCCAGTGTAGATATACCAATTGCAGATCCGGATTGGTGGTAACGCATAGCAGCTACTACCGCCCACATCGGACACACTCCCAAATCAAAATCAAGGGTGGCCGCCAAATCAATCGCAAAGTAATAGAATGGTATCCAAGAAATGTCCCCGATAGGAGGAATGATCTCACTTGGCCCGGCATGGCTCCTTTTTTAGTCACATCTAAGCTGACTCACGGGAGTCAAGGTCACGTCATACCTCATATAGAAATCATTCGCTAAACCATCCTACATCATTTTTGGAATCTCCACCAGGTACACAGTTGTTAAAATGGTTTTCGGTATTGGCAGAAAGTATGACAATATCTGATCCCAATCTCTTTAACAACCAATCGCTAATTACACACCGGATAGTTCTTTTATATTTCAAAAACAATTTCATAATTAATATCAAAATTTCATGTTCAATTCAAACCATATCATTTTGGGAATTATATTCACCTTTGAAATCATATCATTTCCCGAAATCATATTTCATTTCAAAATCATTTTTCAAAATAGTTTAAAACTCTCATTTCAAAACTTCATATTCAATTCAAATATGTAATTTAAATCCCAATTTTTGTTATAAAATCATGTAACCATATTCACTTTAAAATCAAGGATTTAAAATATAAACACATCTACTTTATTTAGTTTGAAATTTAGAAAGACAGTTTAGATAGTTATAAATAATTTAAATATAAATGGTTAAAATACTCTAAAATTGTTTCATTAAAGATTTAAGATACTGTTAAACAGATTTAAGATGGTTAAATAGATTTAAAATAGATTAAATATAATTAAACTAGATTAAACAGCTTTAAGCTAGATTAATTAGATTTAAAATAAGTTAAAATGGGTTAATTAGTTTTAAATGAAATTAAATGGTTTAAAGTAGGTTAAAATGATTTAATATAGTTAACATAGTATAGAATAATTTAACAAATTGAAATTCTTAATAATTAGAAATTTTAAAATAATATTCTTTCAAATAGTTTATATTAAAAATACGAATTTGGAATTAATATCAATTTAAACTATTATTTTATTTCAACACATCTGAACAATTTTAATTCCCTAATCAACAAACCCAATTTTGAATCTTTCAATTCGAAATATAACTAATCTATTAAATTCTATATCGATTTCAACCCATGTTTGAAATATCAATTTAAATTATTCCAATTTCAATGCAAGTCAAAGTTATATTTCAAACAATTCAAATAACTAAATTCTGACCAATTTCACTTATATCTCAAATTCAACTTTAAAATTTCAATTTAATTCCTTTAACCATCCTTTTAAAACAATTCCAAATTTAACATAAAATTGAAATTTGATAATAATTCAATTTATAAAAATCAAATTTCAAAATATCATTTAACTAAATTCAAAAATTAAGGATTTAAAATCATTTAATTTAACCAATCCAGTGTCTGTATATAATTCTATACCCTAGGGTCAAGCGGTACGAATATTTATCATTTCAATCTACAATTTAAAATTTTACAGTTATATATTATTTCAAACCTCAATCCTGAATTAAATAACATCCATAAAATCGCTCGAGTCTATCAATTTCACCCTGTAACGATTTTTCTTTAATCTATAGATTGTTCGGGTATATATCATTTCAACCCATAGTGATTTCCTAAACAGTAACTAAGGGAACTTGTAGAGTGATAACAATATATAAATCAATTATAGCATCCAATTATCCAGTAATAAATTCAAACATCCGTCATAATCATCATCCAATTCAAGTAATAAACGTCAACAATTTATAGATTATTATATACAGGTAATTAACTGGCAATTTAAATTCAATAATAAAATAAATGATAATGTAATTCAAAATAATTCAAATTAATGAGAATAGCAATTTAAATATACCATACAGCTATAAATAAATTTCTAATCACATCAAATATTTAATTCAACTAACATGGGAAATTTTAGAAGTAATTAATGGGTTAAAACACTCACCTTGGAATTTAAATCGATTTAAAATCCGAATTAGGGCCTAAAATTAGACAGTCTCAGAATTCATCCAAACCAACTTCAAAAGGTCTGGAATTTCGATATGATCCTAGCATAACAAATCGCACGTGAATTGGACCTCGTATGTGAAAGTTATAGACATTAGAAGTTTAGCAATTCAAAATTAAATTTAATAAAATAATATAGAAAAAACAACGCATTACACCTCACTGCACAAACCCTAGCATGCTTCGTCTCGATCGCGACCATGCTTAGAACTCGGCCGCCACATACACGCAAAAATCGCAGACCACCCGAGCTCCAACGCTTCGATCGAGCACCACGACCGTGTTCGCCATTCGAGGCCAAGCTCCCCCTAAAGTCGCGCAACCCCCTCAAGCACCCTAGGTCGAACGCTGTTGCCACGTTCAACTACCTGCCCTGGTGATTTTCGACCGCTATGACACGAATTAGACCACTAGATCGAATTGCTTCAACCTTTTCTACACGCCTATCCCCTCTGATCGACTCCACGATATAGATCAACCGTTGAATCACACCGACCACACTGAACAGTGACAACTATTTCAGGAAATTTTAGCTAAACCATGATCCAAATCGGAAAAACAATCACAGATCTGGGTTGCGTTTGTCGAGAGCTTCGAAACGATATATAATTCGAAATTGAATTTGCAATTTGGGAATTCGGGTTTTGTTTGTCTGCCATTGGACAGAGGAGATGAGAAGGAAATGTACGTACAGACAAATGAAAATAAGAAGTAGTTAGGGTTTATAACGGGCTATTTATAGGCAAAGATGAAAATAGAAAGAATGGACCAAATCAATTTGGATTGAACGATAAATGACCCGAAAAGCCCATTATGTCTCCGAAACGAAAATGGGTCATCCCACATATCAAAATAGATGTTTTCGGTAATTTTAAACTCAATGGAACAGGTTTCAAGTCCAAATTCCATCGTATGAAGAAGTACACTTAAAATCACCTTATTTTAAGTTGATTTCAATGGAATTTAATTTAATTGATTTCTAGGCGTTTTGAGTCCGTACGATCGAACGACAAGTCTGATCGCTACGTAACTTAAAACCTCACAATAATTCACCGTTGCGTATCCGATGAAACTGGTTTCGTCGATATCTGAGAGAGTGGCCAAAATGGCTATTTTTGCATTAACAAAATAAAATAATATTAAATTAATTAATTCACTTTTTAATTCAATATTTATTAACTAACAAATTTCATCATTTTTGATTACTTAGACATTTATAATAATTCAAAACAAATTTGTACATCAATGCAGTGTTTAAAATTTTACTTTACAGTGTTCAATTTCAACTATGATTAAATCCAATTAATTATAATTTAATTCCAATAAATTATTTAAATTTGATTTCAAACTTTATATTCAATCAATTATACATCTAATAACATAGTTAACATTTGTTTATATTTCATTACATCAATATTCTTCAATTTCCTTGTTTTATTTGTATTAACTACTATATTTCAATTTTGTTGAATTTTGTCACTTATACACATTAATTAGAATTTAATATCCCACTTAATTTATTTATCTGGATTTCGTTCTTTTTACTAAATCAACTATTATATTATGGATAAAATTAATATTTTTATTCATTCCATTACATTCACAACTTAGAGTTATTGTCTTCACCCATATTAATGAACATTCAATGACATATATTTGTAATTGATAAATTAAATTGGTAACAAATAACAGCTGTCACCATTCCTACGCTTAATGGCATTTCTATGTTATTGTCTACAAGCAATTTCTATGGCAACTTACACTATACTAATTTTACTCAATTACAATTTATTACACATTATTTTATTAATTAATACATCCTTTAAATCATCATTTTCTTCTTTAATCCAATTATCAATTAATACATACATTACTATAGTTTATTTACAATCTATATCAATTATAACTCTTAATCAATTAACTAGTTTGGAATTACATTTAGAGCAATTATCAATTATCTTAAATTAATAGTAATTCATTTTTGTCCAGTTAATTTCTATTTCACTAATTAATTCAATATTTGCATTTGTTTTCCTACATTTACTTTATAACCAAGTACAACCATTAAATCATTTCAATTAATTGGAACCTCACTCAAATTGTTAATAATTGAATTAAATTAACATTATTACATTTCATTTTAGTCATTATTTCATTAATATGTCACAAATTTTTATTTTTCTCAATATTAAATCATAAAAATCTTATTGAATTTACTATTTTTAATTATTGAAAATTACAGGTCGTTATACTTTCCCCTACTCAAAACTTTTCGTCCTCGAAAAGGAAAAGAAGAGAAAAGAAGGAATTTATAAATCAATATCTCATTCAGTATCCCTTTTCTACCTCCGTAACGTGTTCGAAGACTCCTAGAAAAAAAATCGTGTATGAAACCAATAGCACGTTTGCTTCCATTCGAGGTCGCTCCTACCTCATTCATCGAGACGTTGATCAGAGGCCATCATTCGAATGCCTTTCGCGATCTCCACCTTCATCTGCAACCACGAGGCGCTTGGCTTTACATTTGCCTTAGAAATCATGTTCAAAAGCATGCCCATTAAAAAAGAATTGTTGCAAATCCACAACGCCACATCTAATCACGACCATTGGATTGATAAAGCTCATTGAGCTCTACAACATTGCAGAAGAAAGTTTTTGAAAATAGTGTATGATTAAGGAGATCATTAGGGAAGAAGATTGGAGCTTTTTGGCTATTGTGATGACCCACCTCCTCGACTCATAGAAATTGACACTAATACATCCTCGGTATTCATATGCCGTAAATCCAAGTATCGGAGAGGCAGATTATCAAGGGGTAAAGAAATAAAGATAGAAGATAGACAATAATAGTATCTCGCATCGTCGCATAATTATACATATGAGTAGTACATTCACTTACTCCAAATTTTTCCATCATAGTTATGACAGGTACTAACCCAACTAGGATAGTTATAATGACCTATCTTTACAGTGCTGGTAAATACTAATACATAACACAGACATAACGGAAAGTGACAGATGTCTTCAACAAAATACCCAAAATGCTCCATTCTCTATGATCCATGCTCCATATCAAAATGCTCCAAGCATACCTAACTAGTCGGCTGCCAAGGAAAATAAGGCACCCATAGTTTAAGGGAAAAGAAAATAAACTCTGAATCAGTCATGGGACTGGTGTGAGAAACTGAAAATACGATGTTTGAAAATAAATGATATCTCATAAGACGACGCCGCACATAAACAAGGAACGGGTTTTTACCTTATGATAACCAAAAAATTTGCTACGCAGAATACGTGGATATTATTTTTAATGACATTCTTTTGAATACACTTTTCAAGTAAGTATACATAATCTTAGCCGAAATTATTACATTATTAAATTCCAGCATACTAGGCTCTACAATCAAATCCGAAGGCACTTATTGGAGAATGGATTTCCATACAATGACAAAGTAAGGGACTGCCTTCTAACAGTACATTTCTAGAAAAATGCACCTAAGGCTCCAACCTCTACCAACACAGAACCGACCTACCTTTACCATAGATAGTACCAAACATGTCATCACCCCGGTCATTTCCGACCTACCCGAGAGCTCTCTTTGCATACACCACTTTAATTTAAAACCCAACATCATAGAGGAAATAAATATGTCTGGAAAGGTGATGACTGTATCCTAATGGGAGCGACCCACTTAGCTCTCCTGCATCTACCCTGTTTTAGTCAATTCCGAGTGATAAGGCACGAGGTAACGATTATTTTACTCATAGCACATTCCACTTTGAATGCCACAATGTCAATCATAATCACACAACTAATTTCTACAAACGTATAACTCATGAGCTCATATGTCTCAGAAAAGGGTGTAAAACTAAGAGAAGTTGCCTTCTCAGCCACCAATCAGATGATACGTTCATAGGAATCAACTAATGTAATTATAATTGCAACGTCAAACATCCATCCATGCAAGTTTTCCAGGGACAGGACAAACCGAAGGCACTCTCCTACCGCATCCTTTTGGAAGTTACTCCTAGGATTAGCAGCGATTTGTCCTTACATTGGATATTTTATAACGAAGAGACTACTGCTACTATATTTATATTGAGAGTTTATCCCCAAACAATCAATAAGCAGTCCTTCATTACAAAACTCCTTAATATCATATCTGTATCTTCACTTTGAATACATAAATTGGTTCGAAGTGGTCTTCGAATAGGAATTACCCAAATCTAACCCCGGTTCCTCCGAACCAATCATCGATTAAAAAGATGTCAATTTCATATGTGATTATCAATCATCATTCAATTTAATTCATATTTTTATTCATTCATAGATATACCTTAGAGATATATTCATTGAAATAATTCTTTATCTTTTTCAGAGTATATGGAATCATCAAGCCTAATTTAGCAAATCCTTTTGGTTAATTTAAACCATTTTAAGTCATGGAATAATTCCAAAATCTTTTATATTTTACTTAGAAAAATATTTGCCATTCATTTCATTTAAATCTTGATAAAGATTTCCTAATTCAAAACTCATAATTATAATTCGATTAAAAGCATGTTATCCAGGATGTTAATCCAAAACCAGTAAATGTTAAGTGAGCAGAATCTATAGAAATAATCTAATTCTACTCAATATCAATTCCAGTATTCAGCAAATACTATGGGCGGAATAATGATGAAAGAACCCTTTAAATTCCATGAATGATATGAGTTTCCTCTACGGGCTTTAACACCGAGTACAAGAAGATTATCTCCATAAAATTCAAACTATTTATATTTAGAAGATTATATCCTTTAACTTTGGAAATTTTTGATCCAAGTAAATCAAATTTACTATCCATCAGTCGGGCCAGTCTGGATAGCCAGGGAGAGCAGGAAACTGGTTTTCCAAACTCAAGCCTAGACACTATTTCTTTGACACCCATAAGGCGGTCAAGTAATTTGATCCACTCTAGATCATTTAATATTTATCCATTCCATAAATCCTTCAAATCATATTTAAAATACGTTATTAATCATTTGAATATATATACAAAAGATTTGGAAAAGAATGGCCGCGTTTAAAACTACATTTCAAAAGTCATAGAAAAGTGCTGTGGAAAGTGCTGCGGAAAGCGCTTTTTAAGCTATATTGTTCAAAACGACTTTTTTTATCGTTTGGAAACTTATTTTTTATCAATTTTAAAATATTTTAAAATATTTTTAGAATTTATTTCATATTTTTAAACAATTTTAAAGAGGTTTAACATTCCATATACATTAATTCATTAAATGAAGGAAAGTGATTTCCTTTGTGCTTATCGACATGTATTTTCATGAATAGCATATATATTCAACATTCATATTAAAAAACCATATTAATAATCAAATTCAAACATATATAACATCCAATAGCATATAATAAAATAGTTTAGGAGTTTACTCACCTTGGGTTTAAATGACTAACTAAAAATTGGCTATGGCTTTGCTAACTCGAACTTTCAGCTCAAGATCACTTGGATTATTATTTCTAGATGACTCGGCCTAAGGATGAGAGGATGTAGGTGATGGAATCCATTAAAGTAGAAGTGAAGAAGAAGAATGAGATGGAATGAGATGTGTGAATTTGTGAAGGCTTAGGGTCTTATTTATAGCCTTAGGAAAATGTGGCAAATTACTAAATTACCCGTCGATATTATCAAAATATCTCTTACACAACATCACTTCAACATCAAATCCTTGTCCCCATACTCAAGTGCATGCATTAATGAGATGTAATGTGATAAGATATATTGCAAAAATATCTTAAGATGGACTGACATGCATTAATGGTGGATTTGATGTTTGCATTCCATGTTTTAATGGTGATTAGATGTTACCTTTTTCACTTACTTTTTGTAAAAATATCTTAGATATTTTCTTCAGCTTTGATTTGACTAATTTTGATACACATATATGTGTATGTGTGTATGTGTGTGCATGTACAAATAATGTAGTAACAAGTTCAAACAATTTTCATTTGCAAATCGTCGTGATTTCGGGATCCAATTTCCGCTCATATTTTTAGTTTTTAATTCAAACTATTTACTTTGGTAAACGAAACTTGAAAATAAATTTATTATCATCTTTACTAATTAAAAAAGTTCATTTAAATTATAAAGCTATATTTAAAATTAATTAAATATTCATTTTTATAGTGGCAAATAACGGGTCGTTACATGCTTCCCCCTTAAAAGAATTTCATCTTCGAAATTAAGGATAAGAACAAGATAACTCGAAGATAAATATATATAATGAAGTGATACACATGTAGAAGATATAGCAAGTGACATCACCACAAGCTGGCTAGTACACCATCCACATACATCTATGTATCCATTCTAAACTCAGGGTAGGCTTTACGTGTTCTTTCCTCTGTCTTCCATGTGCTGTCTGCTGCCTCACCATTCCATTGGACGTTAACCAATCTTACAAACTTCATCCTTAATCGCTTCTCTTCGTGATTTACGATTTGCATTGGTCGCCTGATTACCTCCAACTTAGGTTCTACTTCTAAATCTTCTTGGGCAGCTATTTCTATAATTTGCTCTGGATCATGCACACATTTTCGTAGATGAGATACATAAAAGACATTGTGTACATCAGATAACCTTTCGGGCAATTCCACATGATAAGCTAAAGGGCCAATCCTTTTGAAAATAGGAAACGCTCCAATAAATCGAGGTGCTAGCTTCCCTGCCCGACCAAATCTTACCACTCCTCTCATTGGAGAAACTTTTAGGAATACATAATCTCCAAATAAGAACTCTAAATTTCTTCGCCTTTGATCAGCATAACTCTTCTACCTACTTTGGGCTTCTTTCATTATTTTTCTATTTATGTCAACCTTTTCTGAAACTTCTCTAATCATGTAAGGATCTAGCACTAATCGATCTTGGGTCTTGATCCAACATGTTGGGGATCTATGCGGACGGCCGTAAAAAGCTTCATACGGGGCCATGCCAATACTAGCCTGATAACTATTATTTTAAGAGAATTATATCAAATGAAGGTAGATTTCCTATGAACCTCCAAAATCTAAGATGCAAGCACTTAGAAGATCCTCCATCACTCGATTTATTCTCTAAGTTTGCTCATCAGTCTGGGGTGATATGTGGTGCTTATGTTTAGCTTAGTTTCTAAAGTTGTTTGCAATGCCTCTCAGAACTTACTCGTAAAGATAAGGCCTCGATCACTGACTATACTACTGGTTACACCTTGCAATCGAACTACTTTCCTCGTGTATATTTCTGCCAGACTTACAATAATTGTAGTTGGTTTTACTAGGATAAAATGTGCGCTCTTGGTTAATCGATCTGTGATAACCCAAATTCCTTCATTTCCCTTTCTTGATCAGGGTAAGCCTTCGATGAAATGCATCGATATTTGGTCCCATTACTAAGTTTTTTCAAGAGGTTGGAGTAATCCAGCAGTCTTTTGCTGATCACTTTGATCTGACAATTTGCACATCTGCCAATATGGATAGAGATATCCCTCTTCATACCATCACACCAAAAAGTTCTCTTCATATCTCGATACATTTTACTAACTCCAGGATGTACAGAAAGTCGAGAATTATGACATTCTATTAAAACTTCTTGCCTTGTCCCATCGACATCGAGAACACATATCTTCCATTCATTCTTAAGATTCCCTGCTCATCTATATTGAATCCTATCCATCTTCCCGGTATTATATTCTCCTCTGCTTCCCTAGCTATTCTTGAAATGATCGGATCCTTGAGCTGACTATCTTTTATACGATTAATCAAGTTTGGATGTACCACTAAATAAGCTATAACGACATGCCTTCTGCTTAACGCATCCGCCACTACATCGGCTTTCCCAGGTGTGTATAAGATATCAAGATCATATGATGCGAGAAATTCTAACCAATGTTTTTATCTCATATTTAAGTCCTTTTGAGTGAAAAGATACTCCAATGATTTGTGATCCGTGAAGAGCTTGAACTTTTCACCCAATAGATAATGCCTCCATATTTTTAACGCGAACACAATGGTTAATAATTCTAAGTCATTTGTTGCATAATTCCTCTCATGAGTCTTTAGTTGTCTGCTTGCATAAGCGATGACCTTTCCATGTCACATCAGAACATCACCTACTCCTTCTCCACAAGCATCAGTACATACAGTTAAACCGTCGCCTTCATCAGTAATAGCTAGGACTAGAGCTGTAGTTAACCTTCTCTTGAGTTCCTTGAATCTTCTTCACATTTTGATGTCCATTCAAATTTAACATCCTTCATAGTCAATTTTGTTAGATGAGAGGAAATTTTGGAGAAGTCTTGAATGAATCTTCAATAATATCCTGCCAATCCTAAGAAGCTAGGGATGTCCTTCGAGGTGTGGTTGCTTCAAATCTTGTATAGCTGAAATCATTTCTGGATCTACTGAGATTCCTTCTCCTGACACAAAATGCCAAAGGAATCTTACTTCTTTCTCCCAAAAGTGACATTTCGAGAATTTAGATTTAAGCATATTTCTTCGCAATATGCCCAACACAATCTCCAAATGCCTTTCGTGTTCTTCCTCGATTTTGGAATAGATAAGAATATCATCAATAAAAACAATATGAATTTGTTTAGCACATCTTCGAATACTTTATTCATAAGGTCTACAAAATATGCGGGTGCATTAGTCAACCTAAAAGGCATAACTAACCATTTGTAAAAGTAATTCGGACCCATAAATGCAGTTAATGGAATGCCATCTTTGGCTATTCTTAATTGATGGAATCATATGGCTAAATCTATTTGTGAGAATACTCGGACTCCATGAAGTTGATCAAATAAGTCATCTATATGGGGTAGAGGATACTTGTTTTTAATCGTTTTCTTATTTAGATCTCGATAGTCGACACAAAGCCTTAGGGAACCGTCAGACTTAGCTACAAAAACTATTGATGTGCCCCAACTTGAGCGACTAGGTCTAATTAGTCTTTTTTTAACAACTCATCGGTTTGGTTTGCTAACTCAATCTTTTTCTTCGAGGCCATCCTTCAAATATGGTGAATAAAGGGTCTTGCACCAAGAATTAAGTCAATTTAGAACATAATTTCACGATGCGGGGGCAAACTTTTAACTTCCTCATAAACATCCTGAAATTCCTTGACAACTAGTATTGTCTCCAAATCTTTTTGAGATGAGTCTAGTGCATACATGAAACTATCCATTATCGGACTAGGTTCTTCATAAGATATTTCTATAAACTTCCCAAAGCTGGTCCACAAAGTTACCATCCTTTTAACAAAATCAAGGATCGCTTTATTCTTGGATATCCAATCTATACCGAGCAAAACTTCAAACCCAACAAAGTCAAGAACAAATAGGTCGCATAATTTTTTTTAGGAGAGGTGAGTAATTCGGACGTTTTCACAAATCATATAAAGATTAATTGTACCACCTATGGGATTTGACACACAAATAGGGGTAGCTACTATTTTTGTGATCAGTTTTAATCTATCAACCAGTCCTTTAGCAATAAAACTATGGGAAGCCCCAGTATCAAATAATACTTTAATTAAATCATTAGACAAAAATATTACCTTTGAGAACTCCCTTGCCTTTTACATCAGTAGAAGTTGAAGGCTCATCTTTGTTAGCATAGACCTTAACCTACTCTCCTTTATTCATGAACATCACTTGTTCCCCCAATGGACGGGTTGATGGTAGTTATGGCAGAGGCTATTCTACACCATA
This sequence comes from Allium cepa, assembly GCA_030765085.1. Classification (NCBI taxonomy): domain Eukaryota; kingdom Viridiplantae; phylum Streptophyta; class Magnoliopsida; order Asparagales; family Amaryllidaceae; genus Allium; species Allium cepa. The sequence goes on along the minus strand of CM060942.1, from coordinate 104,177,917 downwards.
TAAGAGATGGTTCCTTGTTGTTGGGTTTGAACCTTGGGACATATACAATACTTTGAATAATATCCTTTCTTTCTACAATTAAAACATTCAAAACCTTTAAAATTGTTTTCCTGAGATCCTCCTCTGGGGCTTCCTTGCCATGGCTTCTTTCATTGTTATTGAACTTCCTCTTGTCGTTGTTGTTTAGGGTTGTGACTGGATTCCTTTTATGCAAAGCTTCATAACGGAAATCCATATCTATTAAATCCACAAAGGTTCCTTTTACATAGGTGATCATCCTATCCGGATACTGCTCCTTCATCCCAAAAATGAACATCTCATTTTTCTTCAGAGGCGTGTCTATCAATCCAGGCCAAAGCGAGACAGTTTGTTGAATTTGTGCAAATACTCTTCACAGACATCGCTTCTTGTTTTAGATCTATGAAACTTCCATAGAGGTGGGATTTGCCAGTAGTGGGTATGTATTGCTCTTCAAAAACTTATTTAAATATTGCCCAAGAGAAGTTATCTTCAGATTCATTAAGAGTAACGGACTCCCACCAAGCTAGAGCCCCATCCTTCAATTGCCAGGAGGCCAAGAACCTCTTTCGATTATCATCAATGTCTAATCCCTTAAATATATTTTTATAGGATCTTAGCCAGGCTTGAATTTCAATAATAGATTTTGTGCCTTGGAATGGCTTTCCTCCCAAGCTGGGATATTCTTTGCAAAGAGTGGCAAAGTTAACTTAAGGTGACATGGGAATTACCGCTTCCTCAATTATTGTAGCATATGATCAACCATTAGTGGTCGTAGTGTTGCTACCTCTCCTTCGTCCTCTTCTATTACTCATCTCCTACTATCTACATGTAGTAATGGAACATCTTTTAAGAATATAGATGAAATTATTTTAGGGAATTGGTATAAACTTGAATAAACTTATTCGAATAAAATTTTCAAATATGCGCTCTCTTAGACGAACTCATTCTAGGGTAATACTAACCCTATCCCTAACGAGTTGACCCCATCTAGCTTAGGTATTCACTAAACCATAAGCTCTGATACAAATGTGATGACATACCTCCTCGACTCTTGGAAATTGGTACTAATACATCATCGGTATTCACGTGCCGTAAATCTAAGTACCGGAGAGGCAGATTATCATGGGGTAAAGTAATAAAGATAGAAGATAGACAATAATAGTATCTCACATCGTATTCAACACATAATTATATATATGAGTAGTACATGAAATTACTCCAAATTGTTCCATCAAAGTTACGGCAGGTACTAACCCAACTAGGATAGTTATAATGACTTATCCTTGTAGTGTTGGTAAATACTAATACATAATACAAACACAACGGAAAGTGACAGATGACTTCAACAAAAGACCCAAAATGCTCCATTCTCTATGCTTCATGCTCCATACCAAAATGCTCCAGGCATACCTAACAAGTTGGTTGCCCAGGAAAATAGGGCACCTAGAGTTTAAGGGGAAAAGAAAATAAACTTGAGGTCATTCATGGGACTGGTGTGAGAAACTCAAAATACAATATTTGAAAACAAAAGGTGTCTCATAAGACCACGATGCACATAAACATAGAACGGGTTTTTACATTATGATAACCAAAACATTTGCTACGTAGAATATGTGGATGTTATTTGTAATGACATTCTTTTGAAAACACTCTTCAAGTAAGTATACATAATCTTAGCCGAAATTGTTACATTATTAAATTCCAGCATACTAGGCTCTACAATCAAGTCCGAAGGCACTTATTGGATAATGGATTTCCATACAATGACAAGATAAGGGATTATCTTCCAACATTACATCTCTAAAAAAATGCACCTAAGGTCTCGACCTCTAACAACACAGAACCGGACTACCTTTACCATAGACAGTACCGAATATGTCATCACCCTAATCGTTCCCGACCTACCCGAGAGCTCTCTTTGCATACACCACATTAATTTAAAATCCGACATCATAACGGGAGTAAACATATTTAGAAAGGCGACTTTTGGATCATAGGTTTTGATTGCTGACATGAAACAATAATTCATGAATCTAGGACTACGATAACATATGGACTCAGCGACTCAAAGTATTTCATACAGTTACTTATTTTAACAAGAGTCATCAAATATGTATAAAGAATCTAGTTTAGTGCTTTGTTAAAATCTTTCCTCAAGAATCATCATTCACATTTAGATAAACTTGCATGCATATTTTAATCAAAATCAAGTTTTCAAAAAATGCATGGAGCGAGGCTCGAACCTAGATCACTAGTTTAGAAGGTAGGTGCTCTAACCAAATGAGCTGTGGTGATTTTTGATTATCAATGAAGTCAGACGATTGAACAAAGTCATTCGGTCGACTGAATATCTATAAACAGCCTATTGAACTTATGCACATGTGTATACATGTTTATATTTTCAAATTCAATCGACTAACTGAAAAAACCAGTCCACTGACCTTGTTCAGTACACAAATATGCACTATTTTACGTTATCTTTGAATATTCAGTAGACTGGTTATTTTTTCTCAGTCGACTAACCTGGTTCCAACTGCTTTTTTTTAAAGATATTTTGGGATAGCCTTCTTCCTCGCAAAGAGTTGCACCGTTGCTATTCTTTGAGAACTCTTCACCGGTAGTTGCAACTCCTTAACTACTATATATGCATGAATTTCACGATCAAATTACTTCACTTACTTTCTTATACTTGAATCATATTTTCTGAATCAACTACTCCCTTTAATTCATACATTCATTGCTTACAATCACAATTCTATATTTTTAAAGCAATTTGAAGCTTCTTAATCTTCATATACACACAACTATGTACATCATACTTGAGGAAAAGATTATAAGAAGGGTGTACTACAAGTGACAAATCCGTATTATTAGGACACACAAAGTCAAGGCAATCTACTTTGTAATCAAAGTCTTGTTTAGTTGCTCAAGCGGTAAAGCCTTGTTTTGTTGTTCAGGCGGCAAAAGTCCTCTTTGGCTGTTGAGGCGGAAAAATCATGTTCGAGTGTTTAGGTGTTGTACAACTATTCCCCCGGGATAAGTAAGGGGTTATAGAGTTTAAATCTAGAGGGAAGTATGAGGCTGGACGTAGAACGAGAAGTTCGAACCAATATAAAAATACCTGGTGTGCTTATTCATATTTACTTTACTATTATTATCTGTTTCTGCATTTAGATTATAATATGTTCCATATTACATGATCCTAAGTTATAACTAGCCACATAATAGTCACTTTCATTTGGTATCAAAGCATAGCGACTTTCATTTGGTATCAGAGCCTGGAATTCTATCGATCGTCACAACATCATAGAATAATGGCCAGAAAACGATCCAGTCGAAATACGACATGCAAAATCTCTGTCAAAGCCACCAGTGAGGACTACAAAAAGGTACTTTCTGATTTACAAATTTCAGTAAAAGATAATAATGAATTAGTTAGTATAAGAAATAAGATTTCAAAGCTAAATTTTATTATTTTAGAAAAGATGAAATCTGTTAAACTTGACAATGAGAAATTTAAAAACAAGAAGTTTAATTTACAAAATCAACTTGGTGTTTTAAAGAATAATTTTATAACTGTTAAAGATTTTTTAGATGAACAAAACCCATATTTGAAAAAGAGAGAGAAAAACTTTCAAAAGAAATTTTTGATTTGAAAAGACAAAATGATTTATTACAATCCTCTTTAGATAATTCAAAATCTCAAAATTTCCTTCTCAAAAATGAGAACTGTACATTAAAAAAGTGAAATTTCTGAATTAAATGAGAAAATTGATATTTTGAATAATAGTAATATTTCTTTTGGAAATAATAATTGTGACTTTAAAGCTAAATTTGATAAACTTAACACTGAAGTCACAAAATTTAATAAAGGTCAAAACGATTTAAACATAATTTTATCCAGTTCAGACCTTTACATGAAAAAAGTGGTTTAGGATATAATAAAACTAATTGTTGAAATAGCACTAGATACGCTTTCATGTATAGTAAATATTTTTGCACTAGTACTAGATTACGAGTAAAGTCTAAATCCAATTTTTATAGAAATTCAAATAACGTTATGACCAATAATGTTTATAATTTCTCTAGAAGTACAAAATCGTTGACGGAAAATATGAATAAAAATTATCTAAGTATTTGGGTTCTTGTTAATTGGAAAAATAAAGAAAAATACATTGATGATTATTTTGATATGGTAGTTAATAATAAAAATTATATTTTTAAAGTTTCGACCACACCCAAATGGGTATGGATTCCTAAAAATTAGGAAATTATAAGAACCTTGGGTATCGCGTGCTTTAAATGTTAATTTTTTTTGATACCTTACATTATAAGTAGTAGTTATTTTGTTCTATATTGTTCTATGTTAAACATTTATGTGGAATATAATTTATGTCATCAAATAAATTCTCCTTTTTGTCGATGACAAAGGGGAAGAAAGATATTGCTCTAACACTATTTGCAGGAATAAACGATGCAAGCATAGATTAAAGGGGAGAAAAGATTAATTATTTACAGGAATGTATAGCATAGATTCAGGGGGGAAAATCTATAGCACAATTACAGGAATATATTCCGGGGGAGAGATAAGTCAACAAAGCTTGTCGAAAATTCGTCTGTAGAAAATGGAGTTGTCATCATCAAAAGAGGAGAGAATGTTGGATCATAGGTTTTAATTGCTGACATGAAACAACAATTAATGAACCTACGACTACAACAACATCTGGACTATACGACTCAAAGTATGGTTCATATAGTTATATATTTTAACAAGAGTCATCAAATATGTATATAGAGTCTAGTTTAGTGCTTTGTTAAAATCTTTCCTCAAGAATCATCATTCACATTCAAATAAACTTTCATGCATATTTTAATCAAAATCAAGTTTTCAAAAAATGCATGGAGCGGGGCTCGGACTGGGGTCACTAGTTTAGAAGGCAAGTGCTCTAACTAAATGAGCTGTGGTGATTTTTTGTGACGACCCGAAATCTGACGCTCGAAAATCGACATTCATACTTCACCTGTATTCAAATGCCACAGATTCAAACGTTGAATCTGGTTCGCCAGAGCTTATAACACATTAGGTACAACAACACAATGGAAGAAAATGAATAACTTTATTCATATACAATAGATACAATAATGGTACAATGAATATCAATATTATCAGAGATACAACAACGGAAAGAAAACAAAAACAACAAACACCAACGATAGCAGCAGAAAAAACTTCTCCAATTGCCAAAACTCCAAAGATCTCTAATCAAATAAGCTCTAACCACCATCAAGATGTAGTGAAGCAAACTAGGTAACTGATGAACCAAATGCGATCGTCAAAATCCAAAGACTCCAAAGAATTCCAAACAGAAAGCTGAAGGCTATCGTATCTACATCTACTAGCTGGTTATATGAAATCTAACTCTAGGCTGCTCGTGTGGAAAATTGTGGATACCCATAGTTTAGAATGGGAATAATAAATTCCAGGTCAGTCATAGGACTGGTGTGAGCAAACAAAAACAGTTTATCTTTAACAAAAGAATTTAAAAAAAATCTGTAATGCTTTTTGGAAAATGAAACTACCATAAGGCCTCTCAGCACACACACAATGCAATCACACACTTGGGGGGAGATTTTCCTTATGATAGTCAAACATGCTTGATATGCGAAAATTCTTTTGATATTATTATTAGTGCATAGTGCAAAAAATATTTCGAAAGTATAATATTAATCTTAGCCGGCATATGTACCATTATACTATGCCTACTATAGCTACCATTTAAGAATGGCAGGTTATACAACTGCAGTCGTAAAGGGCTCGTATTAGATGATTGGATTTCCAACAATGGTTAGGCAAAGGAACTTCCTACACCGACTCTGGAGGGACACCCCCATGAACCTAACCGGATCTCTGCCAACAGAAGATCAGGTTACCTCTATAACTATGTAACACCTACAAGTATGCCATCCCCGGTCGTTACCGATCTTTATCCCGGGATTCATCGACAAATAGAAACAACCACAAAGTTAAATAGCTGGGCTCCATACCATGATTCCACCTTTTATCCAGAAGGAAATGGACATACCCTAGGGGCGTGACCCCTAACAACCTTGCCGCAATTTTCCTGTTTTGACCATTTCCGAGTTATAAGGCTCGATGAAGTCTCATCCACAAAGCTACGCTTTTCACAAAAGCCATGTTTTGATCAACAAATGATTAGCAACACTTCGTATGTCACATTACCAAATTGGGAATGTATCACTAGTCACCATCAACTACATAACCTCTGAGCTTGTACGTCTCGGAGAAGGGTGTTAAGCTAAGAGAATAAATTCTCTGCCACCAAACAGAAATGCATTTGATAGAAACCATCTTTACATGTCAAAGTGTAACGTCATACATACATCCATACAAGTCTGTTCCGGGTTCGAACAGAACCGAAGGCACCTCCAAAGAAGCCCTTGCAATCCGGATATTCACAATTCCGATCGGACTCTCCATCACATATGGAAATCTCTATACCGACGCGACTCAGTGCAGAGACATTCGACAGGTAATCCTTTCATTCTCGAAAATAACCGTTCTTCACCACCGGTCTTCAAATGCTATCCATTTCGTCGTATCATTATTCGGAATGGGTTATATGACATAAAGTTCTCTCCCGGCTAAAACGAATAATGAGCGCTTAATTTAAAAACATATGGATATTGGGATCTTAGTTAAGTCACAACTTAAAGCCCAAAACCTTTCTTTTAAACGGTTTAAACAAATTTCCACTTTTAATCATTTAAACAAAAGATTCACTTTACAAAGTTCACCAATCTTCACAAAGATTCATTCATAGCTTTCGAAACTATTTCAATTCCAAATCTTTTATACAAAAGATACACTTTTAAGATCCTCTTCAATTTGAAAACAAAGTTCACCAATCTTTAACGAAGATTCATTCATAGCTTTCAAAACAATTCCATTTCAAACTTGAAATCTTTTCAACACAAACTGGAAGTTCTTTCGTTATATGAAAGCCAATATCATTTGAAAACAAATACTTTTCATTTCGGAAAAATCCAATCAAATATGCACAAGTTATAGCTTTTAAAGTATAAACTTGGATTAAATTCAAATTCCCAAAATAATACTTTTAAAATGGTTTAAAACCCATATAAATACATTATATAACTTGTTAAACCATAATTTCTAAACATATATTTATAGAGCTCAACTTCAAATCTTGATTTCAAATTCAAATCAAACCATTTTAATTTCAAAACTTTAACAAGTTACTTAAAATAATTTTTATCCTTAAAACTCCTTTCAAAAGCTTTTCATATTCAACCAAATTCCATTTCCAAAACCATTTGGATTCAAAATTCAACTTTAAAACCGTTTCAAAATATTTAATTCAAATATCTGTGACTTAACCGATTTCCCGTGAAATCCATATTTACGTGTGTATAGTGTAGTCCAGCGGTTTTACACAATAGTGCACGTCATCAATCATCACAATCCAAATACAACAATATTAATAAGCTGTATAATCCTATAACGCTTATCTTCATTCACAGATTCACAGATAAATAATATAAATTCATCATAGATAAATAAATTACATTCATCGTAGCTCAAATCAAAATAATACATATCACAAAGCATTATACATCAGGGATATCAAACAATTCAACATTCAATAAAATCCAAACATTCATAAGTAAGATCCATTAATCATCTGATTAATTTCAATCAGATTAATTACTTATAAATAAATTGCTAACCCTGGCTAATTAACATTAATTAGTTACAAACCATTTTTTTAATTAACTATCCTTCAATCATTTATTAATTAACCTTTAATGATAAATTAACCTTTAATTAATTAATTAATCAATCTTTAATCATTAATTAATTAACCTTTAATTATTTATTTACTTTTAATTAATTTCCCTTAATTAATTAATTAACCCTTAATTAATTAACCCTTAATTAATTACCATTTAATTAATTATCTTTCATTAATTATTATAAGTGATTATCCCTAATCCATTATATTAATAAATTACAAATTAATTATATTGAGCGATTATTCTTTAATCAATTGATTAATTAATTTTAGTCATTAATTAATTTTTTCCTTGATTAATTCCATTAAGCAATTAACTTTTAGTTAATAATTAGTAAATTTTTAATCAATATTTAATTAACCTTAATTATGTAATTAATTAACCTTAATTAAGAAATTAATTGATCCTTAATTCATTCCTTAATTATTAATTAAAAATCTCAATTATAAATTAATTAACCTTTAATTTATCACATAATTAAATTAATCACCCTGATAATTTTAATCTTTTAGTAATTACATAAATAATCCATTTAATTCCATTGGGTCATTATCCTTCTAAATTACTTTCATTAAGTAATAAATCTTTAATCACATAAAACTTTAAATTAATTAAAAGATAATCTATTTATCTTAATTAATTACTTTAACTATCAAAAAAAAGAATCTTTATTTGATAAACCTTGTAATACATTTAACCACTTAACTTATTCTTTAAATTACATTAAGGATTAAAACTCTTCAACATTTACATTTGTAACAACCCACATATTTATCGATTGTATATTTAAATATTTTATTTAAATATTTCATCATTAGTCGGATTATGGTCCGAAAAGCAACCTTTTGCAAACAGTCGAATTGGGACTCGAGACCCCTTCCATTGAGTTCAAAATGCCGTTTGCAGCCTTTTTGAATATAAGTTTCGATATGTTTGGAGTAAGTTGATTTTTGCTACTTTTTCTATAAGGCTTTGGGTTTGGGTTGAGCCCATTTGCCCAATTCTGGTTATATCAACCCAACCCCTCTTCACTTCTCTTCATTCATTCCTCATTTCCTAGCTCTCTCAAGCTTAAGAGAATAATGGGGGAAAAGATTGGAAATTATAATTCCTAAGCCCTAGTTCCTTTGCAAACTCAAATTCTAGCTCCAAATTCAAAGAGAAGCTATTGGTAAGCATCATCTTCTTCTTCTCCAACTCGTTCTCTCTTTGATTTCAGAAAATTCCTAAACCAAATTTGGGAAATGTTTCTCTTTTAAGCTTAGATTCAAGCTTCTTGTGTTGAGATTGAAGTGTGGTTGATCTTCTCTTGTCTTCAAGCTTCTCATTCTTTGTTTTTGGGTTTAAAGGTATGATTTTTATCTCACATCTTTGCCTATAAATATCTTTGATTGTTGGGTATGAATTTCTAACACTTAATAATGTGCACTTGCTTTTGGTTTGGATTGAATTGGTGAATATTCCAATTTTTAGTGTTTTGGGTTCAAATCTTTAAAGATCCTAACTTTGATGTTTGAATATGTTTTTGGTGATGTATCGAGGAGCCAACAAGACCGGGAAGCCGATGGGCGTAATCCCCTAGCGTCCGTGCTCGACCGGTTGCAAATTGAGTGAGAGTTTGCAATTCTATTAAATAGGGTAGGAATTGCAGAAATTGCAGTTCGGCCGATCGAACCCCCTGGGTCAGTCGACCGAAGCTGAAGCCGAAACATTCTGGGCTATTTTCGGTCGACCGACTCAGAAAGTCCGGTCAACCGACCTGCTCCCATTTCCCTGTTTGCTTATTTATTCTCGTTTTGCTTTGTTTTTCCAAAGGTTTGTGCGAAACCTTTCGCCACAGTACGAGCCCTCTCGATATAGCCATCAGCTTTGTGTTTCGGGGCCACCGGCAACCAACCGTACGTTTGCCTCTTGGTAACGTGATCAGTTCCCAAGTGCTGTTAATCAATTCTTCTTCTCCGATTAGTTGTTATCACCTTTGTCATCTTTTATAACTTCTATTTTTGGAATTTTGGGTATTTCCACTTTGATGGATTCGGTATCGATTTCTTTGGACTTTATTCACATCTTCGTATGTGAATTTTTATGATTGATTGTTTCTACAATCACTTCTATGATTTGTCATTTTAAAATATAAAGGTTTTCAATACTAGTAGTAAATATCAAAATTCTTTCATCAAAACGATTTCAACACTATTTTATTACAAAGCTCGTTTCTTAAACCGTTTTCCAATCTATTAGTATATACAAACCTTTACCTCACTCGTATGAGAAATCTAATTAAACGGCTTAGTAAAACAAGTGGTATGAAACGCTTGTGTTTGCTTCGTATGCTAATTTTTGTACTTGTTCGATTGAATCTCTTGTGACGATTTTCTAGTGGAGATTTACAATTTGTTCGTAAATATTTAAGTTAAGCTAGTGGTTATGGGACATGAAGCTAAGCTCACATATTTACTAGCTTAGTGTAATTGACACTTCTTGATGATCGATGATGATCGTTTTGTGATTTAGACTAGCAATGTGCGATGTCTCTTTGTCCACGTCGAGGAGCTTCGGCTCGTTTGGAGGAGCTTCGGCTCGTGTGATACACGTGTTGGGAGTTTTCATGCTCCCGTTCTTGTGATAGGCCTCTTTTCCCCTTTTTTGTGATTTCTGGATTACTAATGATTGATTTCTAGAGTTTGTGTTTCACCAATTTTCGTCATTTACATTAGTAAGTTTTATCAATATTTGTGCATCGGTGAATTTGTGTGTCATTAACTTTTGTGATTGGCATTGATATAATTGTCAATATTTATGGTTTGGTGAATAAAAACAAAGAGTATGACAATCATTTTTATCTTTGAGAAGATTCTTGTGATATTGATTAATCTCTTGTTGATTTTTAATTACATACTTATCATAGTATGGCTTTATGGTTATCTTACGTTTTTGTCATATCTCCTATTCTATATCATTTTATCTGATATTTATAGTTAGACTGATCCGTTTATTATTTTCTTATTAAATAATACTCGGGTCAGACCGAGATGTTACAGGTGCTTCCACTTGACTCCACTTCTGGTGTTTACTATTCTGACTTTTGGCTAACTACTTAGATTAGTAGTTCATTTTGTTGTATAAATTTGAGATATAGACTCTATGATGTATACTTATTCTCTTGTGTAGCACTTGTAACTATTCTTTTGTGATGTTGTGAATCTTGTTTGACCACTACTCTGATATACACTTTCATGTGTAATATTCATGTCTGTTTCCGCCTTTGAGATATGAATTATCTGCGACTGATTTATGTTATGTTTATTTCTATTTTTTTTTCGAAGATATTATAGCCACTGTGTAGTTGCTTTGAGTTTGTATCGGCATGTCGGATTCCAACTTTGAATGCAGGTTATATTTTTATCTGGCATATCGGTACTCGCACAAAGCAATTACGTGGATGGTCGCTCCTCAACAGCCTTATTCTCCGTGCTAGTTGACGGCATTACCCCATAGTGTCCTTGGCCAGCCTGGGTATAGAGGTGAGGCGTCACAGCTTGGTATCAAAGCCGAACATAGAAACAGTGTAGAATAATCTAGCAAGGATCATTGTCCTAAGTCTTTCTTAGGAGTCGTGCTTTAGGATTTTATTCGAGTCTTCGTACCGATTCATCCTATTTTTCATTATGATTCCTTGTTTTATCTATCAAGATTGCTTGATATTTATTTTGAGAATAACCTTTCTCCTTCTTTCTTTCTTAAAGAAGAGAAATGGTTAGACCAGGCCGTCCCAGCGCCGGTCAATCTAGTGCTACTCCCCAGGATGGAGTATTCATGTCTGCTCAGCAGCTTTTAGATCTTGTGAAGAATGCTCAGGCTGTCAGACCCATCCCTGAGCCTACTCATCCTAGATCTGATTTTGCACGCTTGTGTAGTGACTATACCGATTTGGGTGGAAGACCATTCAAGGGATCCGAGAGTGTTATTGAAATTCAAGCTTGGCTCAAATCATGCGATCGCATCTTTTCTCGCATGAACCTTATTGATCTACATCGAGTCCAAGTGGCTTCTAGCATGCTCCAAGAAAGAGCACTAGATTGGTATGAGCTTTTGGTTTCTGAAATCGTTGAAGAGGATCTTACTTGGAAGCAATTCCGGGAAATATTCTAATTGAAATTTGTGCCGGAGGTTGAAAAAGTAACTTTGGCCCGGCGTTTTATTGACCTTGTTTAAGGTGAATCTTCTGTGATGGATTACGTCGCATCTTTCTAATCTCTCTCTAAGTATGGGGCCAAATATATTAATACCCCATTGAAGAAAAATCAGAGATTTGTCTATGGCTTGAATAAGAATCTTAAGAAGCCATTACTTCTGAAACTAGAAGTTTCTTTTGATCAGCTTATTGATATCGCTCTTCGTCTTGAAGAGGCCGATAAAGAGTGTGATGTTGAAGTTGTGGGTGCCAAAAAAAACTTCAACAACAACATGAAGAGGCCTATTATGTTCAAAGTCCCCAATTCCAATAAGAAGGGGAAGCTGGAGCTTCGGTAGCAAAGACTCCAATCCCTAATTGTGGAGAATGCTACAATTGTGGCTCTAGGGACCACTATATAAATAAGTGTCCTAGACCTATCTCTTGCCGCTATTGCAAAGGTGCGGACCATTATATGTCTTCATGTCCCAAACTTCAAAGCAAGAGAGAGAGGGAGCTGAACGTCTCTTCTCTTGATCAAGGTATTTTTCATTTAATCCTCGATGGCATTGTTTTATTTTATGATCTTCCTATTTGAGTTCTTTTTTATATGGGATCATCTCATCATTTTATATCAACAGAACTTGTTGAATTCTTTTTCTTTAAAACAATTTGGGCTTGATGTCTTCTTTGAGAATTGCGAATCCGGATGGTGGATCCGCAACACTCAACTTGTTTCTTTTTATTGATGTCGAAATTATTTTATGTGATTTTTCTTTCCGAGCCAATTTTTTTACTTAGGCTTCGGAATTGATTTTTTTTTTGTAAGGATTGGCTTAATCGTTGTGAAGCCATATCCTATTTTCCGTGTGGACTATTCATCCTCGACATTTTTAATCTGTTAAGCAGATTTCTATTTTTCTTTGTGATTTTGATTCCAATTTGATGGCATCATTTTATTCTTTAAGCCCTCATGATGAGGAAAGTTTTATTTCTCTTATCTAAATAGTTTGTGAAACTTTTCGGTATTTTTGATTTTGTCTTAGGATTATCTCCTAAGCAATCTTTTAGTGGTGTTAAGGTCTTTTTAGTTCGACCTTGCCATGGATTTTTTATTTGCTACGAGTTGTGGATGTTAGCATTCCATTTACCGCATTCCGCACTCGTTATAATTCTTATGAATGACTTATTATATCATTCAGTTTGTCCAGCTTATTTCATCCATTTTATGAATCGAGTATTTTATGAATATCTCGATGACTCCATTCTTGCATTTATTGATTTTGGATGAAAATAGAAATTTAAAATTTTGCATATCTTTTTCATAAGATTTATTTATAAGTACAATTGGATTTTGATCTTAAACGAGCAAAGAATATTCTCAAAACTTTTAAAAAACATTTTTATCATATAGAAGATAGTTTTGTGATTGTATTGCCCATTTAGTGTTTTAAGAATTTTGGTCGATGCGCTTGATCAACGTTATCGATAGGAATTTCCTAAACGCTTTGATGAGACAGTCAGACACAATATATTGACTTGTAAAGATGTAAATTTTTCTAGAAAGATGACTACATAAAGTTAATTATAATTTTTGGAAGTTTTTAGCTTTTTGGGAAAGAAGATTATTTAAAAAGAACTCTTTTTTGCTACTCTTATTCTTGCGATTCCCGAGGGGAACAACTTTATCTAATCCTAATGCTAGTCATATTGGTTTGGATGCCGTTCTCTTGCGAAAGAGAACGTGCTATCACTTTTGTTTCTAAATCTTTAAAGCCATCGAGACTAGGTATGCCACTCATGATCTAGTGCTCGCGGCTGTTGTTTTCGCTTTAAGAGTTTGGCATCATCATTTTTGGGGGAGAAATTTGTTCTCCACCTTGATAATAAATCTTTGGAATATTTATTTTCTCATAAGGAACTTCATGTCGACTCGAGTTCCTGGAATCTTATGATCTTGATATTCTTTTATTCTTGGAAGGGAAATCGTGTTGCCAATGCGTTTAGTCGTAAGCAACAAGTGGTTGATTCTTTGATGATGTCTGAATGGAATTATCTTTTTATCAAATTCGTCGGACGTTTTGATATACTTCGTTTTATTGAGCTTTATCTCATTCCTTTTATGGACTAGTGTCCGATGTACTTTTATGGTGTACGATTCATTGGACGTACCATATTTGTACTACGTCGGTATTCCGAAATTATTCGAGCTTTGGTTCATCTGGCGTACTGTTATTATACTACGTCGTTGCACCGGCTCAATTTTCTGTTATTCATGACGTTTTCCATGTCTTTCGACTATGGAAATGCTTTTAGGTTTTCGATTTTTATTCCTGAGCCTGGTGTTATAGTAGGGATTGAAGTTTCACCAGATTTGACTTTTGAGCAACATTCTTTTCGCATTATTTCTTCGAAGGTTGAGCGCGTTCGAAATAAAGATGTACTACTTGTTAAAGTTCGATGGATCTCAAATCTCGAGGATAGCTCTTGGGAATCCAGAGAATTCAACGAGCGAACACGTTCGGACTTACTCTTTCGTGCTCCTTGTGGTGAACTTCTTATTTCAAAATTTCTTTTTTGTTGACATGCTTTTATGGTTGTTACTCTTTATTTTCTTCTTAAGTATTGCGAGGACGCAATTTCTTTAAGGAGGGCAGTCTGTAACAACCCGCATATTTATCGATTGTATATTTAAATATTTTATTTAAATATTTCATCGTTAGTCGGATTATGGTCCGAAAAGATACTTTTTGTAAACAGTCGAATTGGGACTCGAGACCCCTTCCTTTGAATTAAAAATGCCGTTTGCAACCTTTTTGAGTATAAACTTCGATATGTTTGGAGTAAGTTGATTTTTGCTACTTTTTCTATAGGGTTTTGGGTTTTGGTTCAGCCCATTTTCCGATTCTGGTTATATCAACCCTACCCCTCTCCACTTCTCTTCATTCATTCCTCATTTCCTAACTCTCTCAAGCTCAAGAGAATAATGGGGGAAAATATTGGAAATTAGAATTCCTAAGCCCTAGTTCCTTTGCAAACTCAAATTCTAGCTCCAAATTCAAAAAGAAGCTATTGGTAAGCATCATCTTCTTCTTCTCCAACTCGTTCTCTCTTTGATTTCAGAAAATGCCTAAACCTAATTTGGAAAATGTTTCTCTTTTAAGCTTAGATTCAAGCTTCTTGTGTTGAGATTGAAGTGTGGTTGATCTTCTCTTGTCTTCAAGCTTCTCATTCATTGTTTTTGGGTTTAAAAGTGAGATTTTTATCTCGCATCTTTGCCTACAAATACCTTTGATTGTTGGGTATGAATTTCTAACACTTATCCATGTGCACTTGTTTTTGGTTTGGATTGAATTGGTGAATATTCCAATTTTTAGTGTTTTGGGTTCAAAATTTTGAAAATCCTAACTTTGATGTTTGAACATGTTTTTGGTGATGCATCGAGGAGCCAATAGGACCAGGAAGCCGACGGGCGTAATCCCCTAGCGTCCGTGCTCGACCGGTTGCAAATTGAGTGAGAGTTTGCACTTCTATTAAATAGGATAGGAATTGCAGAAATTGCAGTTCGGCCGACCGAACCCGCTGGGTCGGTCGACCGAAGCTGAAGCCGAAACATTCTGGGCTATTTTCAGTCGACCGACTCAGAGAGTCCGGTCAACCGACCTGCTCCTATTTCCCTGTTTGCCTATTTATGCTCTTGTTGCTTTATTTTTCCAATTGTTAATCGATTCTTCTTCTCAAATTAGTTGTTATCACCTTTGTCAACTTTGATAACTTCTATTTTTGGAATTTTTGGGTATTTCCACTTTGATGGATTCGGTATCGATTTCTTTGGATTTTATTCACGTCTTCGTATGTGAATTTTTATGATTTATTGTTCCTACAATCACTTCTATGATTTGTCACTTTAAAATATAAAGGTTTTCAATACTAGTACTAAATATCAAAATTCTTTCATCAAAACGATATCAACACTATTTTATTACAAAGCTCGTTTCTTAAACCGTTTTCCAATCTATTAGTATATACAAACCTTTACCTCACTCGAATGAGAAATCTAATTAAAGGCTTAGTAAAACAAGTGGTATGAAACGCTTGTGTTTGCTTCGTCGGTTAATTTTTGGACTTGTTTGATTGAATCTCTTGTGAAAATTTTCTAGTTGAGATTTACAATTTGTTCTTAAATATTTAAGTTAAGCTAGTGGTTATGGGACATGAAGCTAAGCTCATATATTTACTAGCTTAGTGTAATTGACACTTCTTGATGATCGATGATGATTGTTTTGTGATTTAGACTAGCAATGTGCGATGTCTCTTTGTCCACGTCGAGGACGATACCTCGTTTGGAGGAGCTTCGGCTCGTTTGGAGGAGCTTCGGCGCGTTTTGCAATACATGTGTTGGGAGTTTTCATGCTCCTGTTCTTGTGATAGGCCTCTTTTTCCCTTTTTTGTGATTTCTGGATTTCTAGAGTTTGTGTTTCACTAATTTTCGTGATTTACATTGGTAAGTTTTATCAATATTTGTGCATCGGTGAATTTGTGTGTCATTAAATTTTGTGATTGCCATTGATATAATTGTCAATATTTATTGTTTGGTGAATAAAAACAAAGAGTATGACAATCATTTTTATCTTTGAGAAGATTCTTGTGATATTGATTAATCTCTTGTTGATTTTCAGTTACATACTTATCATAGTACGGGTTTATGGTTATCTTACGTTTTGTCATATCCCTTATTCTATATCATTTTATCTGATATTTATAGTTAAACATATCCGTTTATTATTTTCTTATTAAATAATACTCGGGTCAGACCGAGATATTACAGGTGCTTCCACTTGACTCCACTTCTGGTGTTTACTATTCTGAATTTTGCCTAACTACTTAGATTAGTAGTTCATTTTGTTGTATACATTTGAGATATAGACTCTATGATGTATACTTATTCCCTTGTGTAGCACTTGTAACTATTCTTTTGTGATATTGTGAATCTTGTTTGACCACTACTCCGATATACACTTTCATGTGTAATATTCATGTCTGTTTCCGCCTTTGAGATATGAATTATCTGTGACTGATTTATGTTATGTTTATTTCTATATTTGTTTTTCGAAGATATTATAGCCACTATGTAGTAGCTTTGAGTTTGAATCGGCATGTCTGATTCCCCCTTTCAATGCAAGTTATATTTTTATCTGGAATATCGGTACTCGCACAAAGCAATTACATGGATGGTCGCTCCTCAACAGCCTTATTCTCCATGCTAGTTGACGGCATTACCCCGTAGTGTCATTGGCCAGTGTAGATATAGAGGTGGGGCGTCACATAAATCATTCTCTTAATTACAATACTAAGTTTATTTAAAATAAACTTTAAAAAAACAAAGGTTATATATGTATATTGAAATACTTTAAACTTAAATCATTTTAATTTTCCAAATCTTTTATAAACTCCATCTTAATTGAAAATTAATTATTTTTAAAGAAATGATTAATAAATTATTAAATCCTAATTAAGTTTCAAACTTTAAAACTTGTTATTTCTTTTAAACTAAAACATGTTTATTTTCAATAAAACCAAAACCCGAGCTAAATGCTGATATACTCGAACCCTACTTCGAATTAACCCACATGCTTCTCTTACTTCAAGAAAAACCAGATCGATATCGAGTTCAATTTCGAGTAAACCTTCTTCCGCAATAAAACAATGGTTCCAAATACCATTATTTGCTCGTGCACGTGCACAGAAACTCTGGTGATCTCCGATCGATGCCGCGATCATCGACGAGTCGGCGACAATCCCCACCAGCCAACAGAGCACCCAGAAACCCAAGATGCTGACAAACACACGATCGAGCTATGAGACCAACCTGTGAACTCGAAATCATATCAAAAAAACCCTTCACCTCGATGATTCCGGCCGTCTGAAACATCTCCATCATTCTCATCTTATCGTCAACGATCCCTGCTTCATTTCCAAAAACCCCGGCCGATTCCAATTTGACATTGACGATGCCATTGCCTCAAGAACACGATCAACGTAAAAATGGTTTTAAACCCTAGATAGATCATGTTTGCCATCCACGATGATCAAAAATTTTATCGAACATTTTTCCCAAACTCTCCGACCTCCCACCAAGCTACAGTTACGATCACGAGGTCCATCATCTTGTCGATCGCTAGAACTTAATGAAATATGCAATTCCGTTCAACCTTGAATTCCTCCCTCAATTCTTTACTAAAAATTCTGATTTTAATTTTGAAAATCGTGATTTTCAAATACGAGATGAATGGTATAAGTGAACCAAACAATTATAACATTTGATTTAATCAATTTGAAAATTTTCATTATATATTTAAATTTCCAGATAAACTTAAATAAATTCTTCTCAAAAATATTTTTAAGCCCTAGTTCTTGATGATACAAACACATTTTATTTAAACCCTAAGGTCTAAAGAGGAATAGAAGTAGGGATTTGAATTTTTTTTGAAAACAGGTTTGAAAACCTGTTAACCTAGAACAGAGCCATTTGCTTTGTACCCAGACATGCACTCATCCATATTTACATATATACATGCATATTTACATACATGCAAACACATTTACAACTTCACTTCAACATTAATCACCACATCAAGTCAAAGATCAGATCTAAGGTAAGATTTCTCACCTGAGATTTTGAAAGCAGAGAAGGCTGAACCTGTTTTATTTTGAAAACTGGAAGGGTGAGTATAAACTGGATTTTGATCTAATACTCTGATTTTTTTATCTGTGCTTGACTTTATTGCAGTAGAGCTTTAATCTTTGATCTGAATACTAAGCTGATCTTGCATGCCTTGGATCAGGTTTAAGTTTTGTTTTGATTCATTTGAGTTTGCATCCTTTCTTAATGTTGAGTTGATCAATAGCTTGATGTTGCTTGATTAAATTTTCTTTTCAAGTTTTGAAATATGTGAAAGAAGATTTTAAGAAAATAAGTATAGCCTGGTTTTGTTATTATTAATAAAATTAATTTTAAAAGAAACATATTTTTCCACTTGTTTATGTTTGCATATCACTTAATTTACACTTGTTGGTTTTCAATTTACATGGCTTACAAATGTTATAGATATCCATTTTATGTTTTAAACCCTTGTTTCATTTAATTTGTAATTTATATTTTAACCCCTACTTTATTCTAATTTATAAATCATGTTTTTTGTTTTCTTATTTATATTTTTATATATTGACAAACTATATTTTTTTTAAAAGCTTTTCATAACCCAACAAACCTTTCTTTAATTTATTTATAAATTATGTTTAAACCCCTAATCTTTAAAATAGTTTATAAATTTTGTTTTAATCCTTGATTTATCAATTGTAGAAATTATGTAATACATTTTCTATTTAATTTGAATATTGCAAAACTAAATTTTATTTCAAGTATAAAGAAAATGTTTTAAAACTTAATTATACACTAACATAATCACATATTGATGTGCACGTAAATGTGCATATTTTTACCACCATATTTATTCTAGTTAAATTAAATAAATGATCATATGGGGCATTTAACATGTTTTAACCAAAATCCATATTAATTCCAAATTGTCACATATCCATCTTCATATAGGGGCAAAACGGTCATTTGTGTGCATATATTTCTTTGAGAAAAATTAATTGAAAATTTATATATATTTGTGTAGTAATTTGATCTCAAATAGGAGTGGTTTCATGAAGACACATGCATGCACAACATGAATATAAAGGAATGAAGATGGAAATAATTCAAAGTGAAGATCATGGAGGACCCCACCTACCCACCTACCTTAATGTACAAATTAGAGGCTAATGCACATGCTTATGGCATTAATGGCTTCATGTACACTTAAATGATGATTAGTAGAAGCTAATGATTACTTGGCCTCCACACTTTCTCAATGGTAGTTTGGTCACTCCACAAATTATGGATTAGGGTTTCATTCATGTATAAATAACCCCTTATATTTCATGTAACCTTCCTCTCTTCTCTTAGTCTCTCTTAGGCCTCCTTCTCTTTAGTTTAATTTAAATCAAAAATAAAATGAAAGCTCCTCTTTCTCTTTTCATGGCTACTTATCCATTTTTATTTTATGTAATCTTTTTTTATTTTATGCAATTTAATACATGCTCTTTCCTTTTCATGTTCATTTACTTTCATGTTGTAGTGTAGATCTCTTCTCTTTTATGCAAGTAGAATAATTTTTCCTTTCATTTTGCTCTCTTTTTCCTCTTCTTTTTATTCAATGTTGCTTGCTACATTTGTTAATATGATGACAAATATGATAGGCTAAACCCCTTCAATTTATGGGTAATGAAGCTCTCTAATCATGTAGCTTCAACTTAGTTTGATGTTTATGCTCTCTTTTTGCGCTTAGTGAGAATGATTGAAGTGGTTTAATGATGTTGTTTATCTTTGCATTTGATAGTCTATGTTGTTCATAACAAATAGGCTATGCTTAAAAAAACAAAACACAAATTGTCTCTTCATCTACATATGATTATGGCAAAGAAGTGATTGTTGAAATTAAAATTTGATGGCTTATATTTCTAATTAATAGTTAATAGGCCATGCTTAAAATAGATTTTGCTTTCAACTTTGTTGTCATATTCTATGAGATTTAAAAGTGTATTAGTAGTTGTGTTATAGTTTGATGGTTTATATTGAGCTAATTAATAGCACAAATATAGCATACTTATGATAAATACATCAACTAATTCACTAATGACAAGAAAAGAGAGATCATAACTTCATTTTGTTGATTTATGTGACCTAGAGAGTGAAAATTGCCTCTAAATTGTCTTAACACTCATGTTTTTATCAATTTTCTTTTGCTTGTTTATCTTCTTTTCTAGTTTACATTGTCTTCAACCTTGGTTTAATTTGATTGAATAGAATTTTAAAATCATCAATTCCCTATGGATCGGCCTGTATTCGCCACGTGCTACATTCGTACACCGTGCGCTTGCGGTTAAATTCATTCGAAGGTTTTCTAAACTGGTAGAATTTCCGTCGACGAACAAGTTTTTGGCCCCGTTGCCGGGGAGTTGTTTTGATTTTATTTTCTATTCTTCGAATTATTTTGATTTTATTTTTGTGTGAT
This sequence comes from Allium cepa, assembly GCA_030765085.1. Lineage (NCBI taxonomy): Eukaryota > Viridiplantae > Streptophyta > Magnoliopsida > Asparagales > Amaryllidaceae > Allium > Allium cepa. The sequence goes on along the minus strand of CM060942.1, from coordinate 104,156,764 downwards.
TTTTGTATGTTTTTTGCATTTAAAAAAAATCTTGTTTTGTGTTTGTGTGATTTTTGTGTGCTTGTTTTCTTTTTATTTCCATTTGCATTTGGTGATATATATAGATTAGAAAAAACACATCACAATTTCCAAACAAAAACAAAAACATTTTATTTCTTCTTCATTTACAAATTTCATTTTGTTTACAATTTTTCTCTGCCTCACTGTTCATTATGCACTGTGCACAGAGCCAACAGATTCCCTTTTTCACAAAACAACAGCCATTCCCTACTTCACTACATATTACCATACTCTCAGTCACAACATCTTGCTTTCTTGTTACCACTACAAACTGCAACTGCTTCACCAAGTTCCCTTCCTTCTCCAATACTACAACATCACTACAAACCCAACCATCACCAGTACACTTCCTCCTCCTGTCTAAACAACAACCATCCTCCTCCTTACACCTGCTTCAACAACCAATCACCATAACTTGCATATTTCAACACTACAAGACATCAAACCCCCTCAACCATTTCCTTCTCAAACTTTCAACAACCCCCCAGTTCAACTACATCTCTCCTCTAACCCACCCATCACAACATCAACTTCACCCCGACATCAAAAAAACATTACAATTCCCTCTGACATCACTTCCTTGCACCAACAACATTAGTAACCACCACAGCAACTACCTCTACTTCAGTTTTGACCATCATCCCTCAACCTTACATCCCTTCACTACTGCTATCCATTTACCCAGTCATTCCACTTCTACTAAACCACATTACTACATACACTACCTCACTGCCTTCCATTTACAACTCCAACAAGTTTCACCAGCCTTATCAATACTGCAGTCACCACACAACAAACACTACCCGGACCATCAATTTCCATCCATAAACTCAGACCAACTTCGCTGACACATCACTTTCAACTCAACTTCCTGCTTATTCATTGCTCCGCTCGAAATCGAGAGCCACCACTCTGCAACTCAAATCACGACTGCAAACCTCTACTCCATTTGCCACCCTTCCTCAAAAACCTCCACAGTCGTTCACTGCTAGATACATCTCCATCACCATCTACCTCTTCAACCACACAGCAGCAGTCAACTGTCACCCTACTGCCTTCGACTACTTACCCTCTGACAATAGCCTCAGCATAACACCACCACCACAATCTCTAGCACAAACCAAAGGACCTGACCCTAAAATCGATCTCTGCTCCAAACCGCCAAACCGAGGACATCAAGTCGAACTCCTTCACCCCCAGCAAACTCGCGACCATTTCATCACCTACTATTGGTCTCATCTCGAACAACCGCAACCCAAATTCAAATTCTTGACTTTCCTTCCGGTAGCAATTGCAACCACCCCCTTTCGAACACTGCAGCCATCCTACTACGGCAAACGAATCCTCCGCAACCATCAAAATCCCCTCAATCGACAATCCCAGCAATCGAATCACCCCAAACCTTAATCGCCATCGCCTTAATCCACATCCCATCAGCAGCTCTAGAACAAACGCCTCTACCTTCGAACCCAGTTCAAGCCGATTGAATTTCCATACCACAATTCCCAATTCACAAAGCCGAACCTAATTTTGCTTGGATTTGAATTTTAAAAGAAAAAAAAGAAGAGAACAAATTTTCTTTTTCTTACGAAGTAAAACAAAGCAGTGTTTTAATTAAAAGGAAGGAGAAGGGGTCAGGTTTGTTGAAGTAGCACACTACTTTGTGGGCTATGTGGATCTGAGTGCAATAATGTAATTTTTTTGAAGCGTGCATTCATTTTTAATCTATATTTCTTCTTACTAAAAATTTTTTGCTTTTGTTTCTTTGGTAGTCAATAAAAAAATTCTTTTGTTTTCTTAGTTTTCTTTTATAAAAAAAAGAGATAGAGAGTTGTTTTCAATTGATTTTAGTTTGTTTTGTGTTTCCCATTTGTTTTAGTCTTAAAAAAAACATGTTTAACTTTATTTAATTTTTATTTTTCATTTTTTTTCAGTTGTATTAGTTTTACTTGTTATAGTTTTTCATTAATTTTATTTTCATTTGTTTTGTTTTTCACTTGTTTTATTTTTCATTTTTGATAAACATATTAAAAAAATTGTGTGTATATATATATATATATACATATATCTTGTTTTTATTTTCAGGCTGCCAAAGCAGATTGGAAGAGTTGCTTGCTTCGCTAGCTAGCCAAAAAAATAAACTGCTTGCTTTCTCTATCTCTTGTATTTATTTGGTTTGCATTGTTACTTGCATTTGCATTTAAAAAAAAATTCAAAAACAAAAACAAAAAATTCATTGTAGTTGCATTGTTAATTCACGTTTAATTTCTGCCTTGCATTTCATCCTAGATTTTCATTAATAATAACGGTTAGACATTGATAACACTTAATTGTACATTGACAAGTTGTCTTATTTCAACAATTTAATTTCTTGGTGTCTAGGCTACAGAAGAGCAATAACCATTTATAATTATTATGGTGATTCGTAAATATTATAGTGGTTGTTCCTCTGAAGGTACTTAAACCTTCGGCTGCATTGCTACGGTGATTCGTGGTGCGCCGATAAATCCTGCCCATTACCTGGCTGAGAACTATCTTGTTGATTTAAGACAAAGTGTGATTATAAAATTCTGGGTTAACTTAGGATAAATTATTTGTAATTAACCCTTGCATTCATTTAGTTGCATAAGTTCATGCATATTTAAAAAAACAAAAAAAATTCAAAATCCAAAACAAAAGAAATTGTACATATTTCTTAATTTAGTTTTTTTCCTTTTCCTTTGAATTATTTTTTTAAATCAAAATCCCAAAAATCCAAAAAAAAAAAAAAAAAAATCAATTTCCCTTTTGAAAAATAAATTTTATTTGTAAATACTTTTCCTTTATAAAAAAAAGCCAAAAAAATTCTTGAAAATGTCTGTGTTTCCTCACTTACGTGAATTTTACAATAATTGTGAAAATCAATATTACCATATAATTTCACTTCAAATTCTTATGGATATTTCAACAACAACAATTGTTTAAACGATTCGAATTTTGAACCACAAAATTTTCAAAATGATGACCAAGCTTCAAATCTTGAAAATAGTATTTCATCTTTACTTGAAATCGCTACACAACAAAATCAAATGATAAATAAGTTGTGTAATTCATATTTGTGCGATAACTCGAATCAAAGTTTTCAAAATAATCAAAATTTGAATTCACGTCAAAATTCAAACGATTTCGAGTATAACTCATGCCAACTCAATTTTGAACTCCAAAATGAATTTCAAAATCAAAACGAAAATGTGATCCACTTTTCAAATAATTTTGGCAATGGGAATAATCTCGACTACGATGCGATTGAAAAAAATTTGTCCTCAACAAATCCAAATCGAAAATTCTCAAGTTAATAACCACAAATTGGATTTTTTTTGAACAAATGAATGAAATGTACAATGATCACATGGATTTGGTGTTGGAAACATATTTGAATCAACGTGATAAACATACTCAAATTCCAACGTGTGACAAGTCAAGTGATAATCCACCTTTTACCCAAATCGATGATTTTCAAATAACAACTTTCGAAATTGAAAACGAAAATCTTAACGAAGTTGTTGAAAACATGGTAATTGAGTTGGATTTCAATTTTTTTGAGGGTGTCGAACCAAATTTGAAATTCGATCTTTCTTTTTCTGAAAATTTGTATACAACAACTTTTAATTTTAAACTCGATTCACACGTTGAAGTTGTTGATAATCCAACAAAGGAAGTCGAATTTAACGAACATGAGTTTTATGGACTTTTTGAAAACGAGTTGTTGAATTTTGAAGATGAAAATTTCGATCACCATTTTGATTTTGAAATCAATAATTTTGAAGAAGTTTTCAATGATAAGTTTGAACTTCAATTTGGTGAAAATAAACTTGAATTTCAATCAATTATTTTATCAATCCTAAAAATCATCGAAAACAAAACAACTCATTCAATTTTCAATAAAACGGCATTCGTTTTCACGAATCAACATTCAACTTCGAAATCTTTTACGGTTTGGTTTTTCATGCTTAAGCTGTGTCTCACACATTTGACGAGACAAATGAATCGGTCTTTAGAAGATCGTTTCATTTACTTTTTGACCCTATACTTCTCACTCTTGTAGAAAAATCATCCTTTCATGTAAATGTAGAATTTTTATTTTTATTTTTCTTCTTTCCCCTTCCACTTGGGTTGACTGTGGGGACACGATCAAAATCAAGTGTGGGGGGAAGTCACATCATCTTTTTTATTTTTCATAGTTTATTTTACATTTTCTTTTCAAAACTTCAAAAAACAAAAAATAAACAAAATTTTATTTATTTTTAAATAAACATTATAGGTTAAATATATGGTTTTGGTTTATTAAATTAAAATTTTGAAAATTTATTTGTCTTAACAAAAATAAAAATGAAGTTTGATTACAAATAATAATGGTTTAACTAGTATATAGGAAGATTCATACGTGTTAATTATGAAATACGTCCTAACTAAAAATCTTTGTTTTAAAAAGTGGTTGATTTAAGGTATAGGATATAACATTTTTTTGTCTTCTAAGTTAAGTGGTGATAAGATGATTTTGCAAAACTCTCTCTCTTAAAAAAATATAAAAAAAATAATAACATCCAAGTATTCACTCTCATTTAAAAGTCCTCACGGTTATGCATGGATGAATTACTTGGAATCTTTGATTATGTGCTTTCATACTCATTTAAAAGTCCTCACGATTATTCATGTATGGAACACATGTAAAAAAACAGACTTAATAAAAACCACCTACGGTCGATAGATGTATGCACGAAAGTATGTGCACTCGCCATGCTCTATATTCACCTCACATAAGCCTGAAAGGCAGTGCATGGGTGGTATATCTGGTCTCAGTTTACCTGAGCTAGGTGTGTAATTTTCCTTGCAAATAATGAGAGAGCAAGCAATTGAAATCCTAGCACTATTTTTACTTAATTGATTTGATTTGTTATTGAAAAGAAATGAAAATACCACTTTGATAAACTTTGATAATCAACTAAGGATCCATTTCATAGTTACACTTTGTTATTAACCAAAACAACAAGTTAAACTATAGTCTATTTATTATGATAACTTGATTTTTGTTGGAAATTTTGACAAGCAAATGGCATAAATTTTCAAGATAATAGCCAAAACATATATTTAATTATTCGTGTCGATTTTAAAATAAATCCTTCATTTGTAAATATTTTCAAAAACTTGCATTCATCTCTTTGTAAATAAATCTTGAATTTTGTAAATATTTTCATCCAGCATTTGGATTTTGTGGGTAGTATCTGCTGAAAACCCTCACGAGACAACACTCGTCCTACTGGGGGCACGTAGAGGTTTAACGGCTTGTTGCATACACTCAATGCAATCGTGCTCCCTGCGAAAACGAATTTATCTTAGTTTTTCTTTATTCGAGAACGAATAAAAAGATAAGTGTGGCGGTATTTGATGTGCACGTAAATGTGCATATTTTTACCACCATATTCATTCTAATTAAATTAAATAAATGAACATATGGGGTATTTTAACTTGTTTTAACCAAAATTCATATTAATTCCAAATTGTCACATATCCATCTTCATATAGGGGCAAAACGGTCATTTGTGTGCATATATTTCTTTGATAAAAATTAATTGAAAATTTATATATATTTGTGTAGGAATTTGATCTCACATAGGAGTGGTTTCATGAAGACACATGCATGCACAACATGGATATAAAGGAATGAAGATGGAAATAATTCAAAGTGAAGATCATGGAGGACCCCACCTACCCACCTACCTTAATGTACAAATTAGAGGCTAATGCACATGCTTATGGCATTAATGGCTTCATGTACACTTAAATGATGATTAGCAGAAGCTAATGATTATTTGGCCTCCACACTTTCTCAAGGGTAGTTTGGTCACTCCCCAAATTATGGATTAGGGTTTTATTCATGTATAAATAACCCCTTATGTTTCATGTAACCTTCCTCTCTTCTCTTAGTCTCTCTTAGGCTTCCTTCTCTTTAGTTTAGTTTAGATCAAAAATAAAATGAAAGCTCCTCTTTCTCTTTTCATGGCTACTTAGCCATTTTTATTTTATGTAATCTTTTTTTATTTTATGCAATTTAATACATGCTCTTTCCTTTTCATGTTCACTTACTTTCATGTTGTTGTGTAGATCTCTTCTCTTTTATGCAAGTAGAATAATTTTTCCTTTCATTTTGCTCTCTTTTTCCTCTTCTTTTTATTCAATGTTGCTTGCTACATTTGTTCATATGATGACAAATATGAGAGGCTAAACCCCTTCAATTTAGGGGTAATGAAGCTCTCTAATCATGTAGCTTCAACTTAATTTGATGTTTATGCTCTCTTTTTGTGCTTAATGAGAATGATTGAAGTGGTTTAATGATGTCGTTTAGCTTTCATTTGATAGTCTAATTTGTTCATAACAAATAGGCTATGCTTAAACAAACAAAACACAAATTGCCTCTTCATCTACATATGATTATGGCAAAGAAGTGATTGTTGAAATTAAAATTTGATGGCTTATATTTCTAATTAATAGTTAATAGGCCATGCTTAAAATAGATTTTGCTTTCAACTTTGTTGCCATATTCTATGAGATTTAAAAGTGTATTAGTAGTTGTGTTATAGTTTGATGGTTTATATTGAGCTAATTAATAGCACAAATATACCATACCTATGATAAACACATCAACTAATTCACTAATGACAAGAAGAGAGATCATAACTTCAATTTGTTGATTTATGTGATCTAGAGAGTGAAAATTGCCTCTAAATTGTCTTAACACTCATATTTTTATCAATTTTTTTGCTTGTTTTTCTTCTTTTCTAGTCTAACATTGTCTTCAACCTTGGTTTAATTTGATTGAATAGAATTTTAAAATCATCAATTCCCTGTGGATCGACCCGTATTTGCCACGTGCTACATTCGTACACCGTGCGCTTGTGGTTATTTTTAATTTAAATTCGTTCGACGGTTTTCTAAACCGATAGAATTTCCGTCGACGAACACACACACACACACACACACACACACACACACACACATATATATATATATATATATATATTTGTTTCAAAAATAAGTTTTTAAATCCAATTTGTTTTATAGTATTTATTATTGAATTTCCAAATCAAAGTTTTCAATTTACAATAAATATATATATATAACATATGTTATTTAAAATATAGTGTTTTTTTCAAATTCAATTTATTTTTCTCGAAATATCTATTTTAGAATTTCAATTCCAAAAATTAAATTGAAAATCCATTTATATACATATATATAAATAAACAACATATATCTTTATTTATTCTAGAAATTTTCCAATTTATTCACAATTTAATTCTAAAATTATATAAATTACCAAATTTAAATTTGGCTAAAAACTAGGATCGTTGCATTTTTTTATTATCAACAGAATTCGGTCGACTGAACAAAGTTATTCAGTCGACTAAATATCTATAAACAACCTATTGAACTTGTGCATATGTGTATACACGTTTATATTTTCAAATTCAATCGACTGATCGAAAACAGTCAGTCGATTGACCATGTTCAGTACACAGATATGCATGTTTTACATTATCTTTGAATATTCAGTAGACTGGTCATTTTTTCTCAGTCGACTAACCCTTAGATATTATCAAAATATCTCTTACACAACATCATTTCAATATAAAATCCTTGTCTCCATACTCAAGTACATGCATTAATGAGATGTAATGTGATAAGACATATTGCAAAAATATCTTAAGATGGAATGACATGCATTAATGGTGGATTTGTTGTTTGCTCTCCATGTTTTAATGGTGATTAGATGTTACCTCTTTCACTTAACTTTTGTAAAAATATCTTATATATTTTCTTTAGCTTTGATTTGACTAATTGTGATACGAATATGTGTGTGTATCTGAATGTGTGTGCATGTACAAACAATGTTGCAACAACTTAAAACAATTTTCATTTGTCAAACCGTTGAGATTTCGTATCCAATTTCTGCTCATATTTTTTGTTTTTAATTCAAACAATTTATTTATGTAAAAAAATTGAAAATAAATTTCTTATCATCTTTAACTAATTAAAACAAGTTCATTTAACTTATAAAGATATATTTAAAATTAATTAAATATTTCATTTTCAAAGTGGTAAAATTATGGGTCGTTACAGCTATTGAATAGTAGAGGCGGATGTTGCCCTAGGAGATTGATGTTTTGGCCAAAAGAAATGGGTTTGAGTCTTTATATACTAATTTAAACGACACTATTCACTCGAAAACTTTTCAAACTTCAATCGAAGCATACCACCGGGTACTTATAATGTTTTACCCCTATTTCGAACATAATGGAATATATATCGGAAGGCAATTCTATCGTATTTGGAAGAGAGGTTTTCAAATCGACTTATTTTAAATTAAAATTACTTCAACAAATTTCTACGCATTTTAGCTTTGCACGAACAAACCGTACGTTCGTTTGACACAAAGTTTGAAATCCTACAATAATATAAAACTATGGATTCAATGAAACTAGTTTCGTCGAAATCCGTGACTGTGTCAAAAATGACTATTTTTACACGTTAATTAAATCGATAAATTTCCAATTTCCATAAAAAAATTTATAAATCAATTTCAAAATTTTACCAACATCATTCTAATTCAAATAGAATTTAAAAGACTTTATGAATCATTTCCATTCACATTAAATTCAAATTTCAATAATTTCTGCAATTTTAAGTATTAAATTAACAATTAAATTATCTAATTAAACCAAGATATTTGAAATATAAGTTATTCAACTTATAAAATTAACTTTTGATATTAAAAATCAATTAAATATTCCAATTTCGAATGACCGAAAATATGAGTCGTTACATTCTCCCCTACTTAAAAGAATTTGGTCCCTGAAATTACCAAAGTAAAAGCCACAAAATCCATTACCTTTTCAAAACAATTCGTTTAAACTAGATATCAAATTCATTTAAACCTTTTAACTTTTTCCAAAATCCATTAATTAAACTTCTTACAAAAACTTTTCTATGTTTTCAAATCCAACCATAGTTATTTTTCAAAACCAACTAATATTGTTTTAAAATATAACTCAATATCTAAATTTTAGTTATCAAAATATTTCAAATTTTCCATAAAATTTCAAATTCCTTATATTTCGAAAAAATTCGTCATAGCCTCTTCCGCATGGACCGATCCAAAAAATATCACAATATATATACATATATCACAAATATACATCTCATCTTCGAGGATGAGGCATCCTGTAGGGAAAAATATCCAAGTACGATATATAATCCGAGATATGTACCTTATATATTATTAGCGAGCATATACGGCTAATATAGTGCGAAAGTGAGCTCCAAATGTGAAACATACGCCATCCGCACCTACTAAATACTCAATAAACAATGAGAAACATGTATATATGGAAAATAATATTAATATACCACATATACGAATACAAAAACTATATAAACCAATATAGCAAATGCAATCTAAAGCAACAAATTCAACCGTCAAACAACTATCATCCAACTAACATCCAACAAACCAATATCTATCCAATCAATCCATAACTAAATCAATATACAATCATTTCTCATTAATATTCATTGAATTGGTTTTCAATTTATTCACATTTGATTCATTAACATTGGATATTTTTGCTATTCATATTCAATTAGTTTACATTCACTAATTTGCATTCGAGTTAGTTCACTTCCAAATCAAATCAAATTAAGTTCTATTAAGATTCCCTTACTTCCAATTTTAATTCAATTATTTAGCTTTCAATTTCATTAATTCAATTTCATATGAATTTCAATACAACCGACTAACATCCATCTAACAACCAATGTATATCCAACATAACCAAACTAATTTACTTTACACTCAAAAAATTTATATTTACTTTGTTACATTCAATTTGGTTTAACACATTTAATTTCAATTGGTTTAATATCTAATTGACTTTCATTCAATTATTCAATTCCCAATTTCATTAGCTTTTAACGAGTTAGCACTTACAACCATTTATTCCATAACAGTTCATTTACATTCGATTGATTAACATTCAATCCATATTTTATTTACTAATTTATTTCATTAGTCTACTTCATTCGTTAATTCAATTGCTAATTCATTTTACATCTTAAAGTTGAATGTCATTACATATCTTAAGTTCATTTACATCTTAAAGTTGAATTTCATTACATGTCTCAAGTCCATATTCATCACTTCACTATATTAATTCGTTGTTAATATTTATTTCAACTTCATTTAATCATCACTTAAGTAATGTTCTATTTCATTCTCACTTACATTCACTTTCACTATACAACTTAAGTTAACTAGTAATTTAATTCAAATTCTATTTTATTTAACTCATTCAATTGGCTCATTTCTTTTTTCTTTACTTGAGTTAAATTTCATTTTCAAAGAACATTTCCTTTTTTACTTAACTTAGATTTCATTTCTAAAGTCATTTTATTAACTTCTACTTGAGTCAAATTTCACATTCCTATTCAAATTCAAATTTTGTTCTGCTTAACAAAATTTTTAACCATTTTAATTTTTGGTTTTACTTACATTTTCTCACTTTATAATTTATACAGCTTATTTATTTAAACTTCCGTGAATATTTACTTAAGATTACTTCCATTCACTAATACTCATTTTATAGCTCCAAATCATGGTTATATAATCAATTTACAACTTAGGTTTAACTTTCATTTCAATAGCTTATCTAATCCAGTTCAAATCCAATACACTTTATTTAACTCTCCTATAGTTAAATTTCAATCATATATTTTATTATGCTAACTCAAATTTATTTAACTTTACTTAAGGTAAATCTTTATTTCATATTATAAATCCAAAACTCAATTTCCTTATATTTATCAATTTCAACTAGATTTTGAATTCAAATTTGTTTATGACAATAAAACTTCGATTTTATTTTACTATTGGTAGCAAATCCATCACACAGAAACTCGAAAAAGATGCTGATGATGCTTCAGTCATCACCCTTATTATTTCGCAGCAATGGTAGTGAATTCAGTGCTTTATATTCTTTTAAAATCATTTTTATATTTATAAATCACATTTATAAATTTATACTTATATAATTTCACTTATTCACTTCACTTATATAAAATTCATTCCAAATTTATTTATCTTCTTTTGATTTATATGAATATAACCTCTTCAGACTTTGAAAAATAACTTTCAAAATCGATAGGATTCGAATTCTCAAATTCTTAGTTTAAATTCATTTTTATTTCTAACTCATATTTATAAATATGCTCATATAGTTTCATTTTTTATATATAATATTATTTCACAATTGTAAATCATATTAATTATAATTCCATACTTTATAATTCATTTGCTTATATAATTTATTCTTTACAATAGTTATTTTTATTTAGATTATTCAAACAGCTTTGATTAACTTATATATATTTACATTTTCAAATAACCAAAAAATTCATTTATATACACTATAATAATTTCTGAAAATTTTTCCTTTCTATATAAAATAAAATCGAGGTATTTCATTTACCTGATTTAAAAGCAATACTATGTCGACTTGCCTCATTTAAGTGTTTTGAAATCCCTACGTATAACATGGCATCCCACATACCGACCAGAATTCACAAACAACTCAACGGATAAGTAAACACAATATAAAACATTTTTATATCACTAACAAATACGCACTCATATATATAATCCGCTCAAATTCAATCTAGGTGCTACTATCCCATCTATATTGAGTACACATCAAAGCCTAGGAATATACTAAATCTAAGCTCTGATACAACGTGTGACAACCCACAAATATGTGCCCTTTGAATCGACAATAAACCACACATGTCCGACCAAAAAGTACAGAATAGCGAAAAGTCATGAGAAAGAACAGAAGGGAGAAGAAGCGAAGAGAAGAAAGAGAGAAGAAGAAAAGCAAATAGAATAATACACAATCTCACATCGTAGCGAAAACATATAATGTCATTTCAATGATCTTTGCAAAGCAGAGACTGTAATCATATATACATCAACCAGAGTTCAACAATCAATCACTAATCATCAACTTGGATAGTTATAATACCTATCCTTACAATTGTTGATAATAAAAACAACAACAATGCAGCAAAAAATATACAGATACGTGTATACAAAAATGAAGATCTCCAGCTCGCTTGTTGAAGCTCCAAAAGCACCAAATCTAAACCTGTAAATATACTTGATCTGAATAAATAGATAGATGTATACGAAAATGAAGATCTCCAGCTCGCCTGCTGAAGCTCCAAACGCACCAAATATAAACCTGTAAATATACTCTGTCTAACATAACCATTGAAAGGGAAGAACGTCTGGATCAGCCATGTAAACTTTTCTTTTCAAAACAAAAGTATCTCATAAGATACGCCTACACATAAACACGGACATGTTTTTACCTTACGATAATAAAAACTTCCATATCAAATTCTCTTATATTATAATAGTGTCTATTGCATAAATAATATTCATCATTGCTGAAATTGTTACATTGATTAAATTCTAGCATATAGGCCAAAGTGGGTAATACAATCAAAATGGCAGGCACGTAGTTGAGTTTGGATTTCCATACAAATGACCAGGTGAAGGGGCTACCTTCGGGCAGTACATCTCTAGAGTAATATAGGAGGACCATCACAAAGGATCCTCTACCAACAAAAGGTCGGCCTGCCTCTATAACTAGGTAGTACCAAATATATTATCCCTCGGTCATTACCAACCTCTCCAAGGGCCCTCATAGCATACAAACCACATTAGTTTCATCCTGAATATCATAGCGGGAAGAAATATATCTAGAAGGGGATGATCATATCCTAATTAGGTATGATCCACTTAGCCTTGCAGCATCTAACCCTGTTTTGGTAATTTATGGCTGATGAGGCCTGAGGTAACGGTTACCTTTCACATATCACGTATCACATCACTTTGAGTGCCACATTTCCATTTCCGTTGACTGCTAATTGTCTTCCACAAAAATACAACACTTGAGGTCGTACGTCTCAAGGAGGATGTTAAGCTAAGAGAAGTTGCCTTCTCTGCCACCACTGATGTACGTTTGTAAAAACCAATGTACTAATCTTAGAAATGCAATGTCAGACACTCGTCCATACAAGTTGTCCAGGAACAAGACAAACTGAAGGTACTTTTCTACCATATCCTGTCGAGAAATCCTTAGGATTAGCAGCAGCAGCCCCTGCAATGGAAATTTCATAACGAAGAGATTACTACTACATGTATATTGGGATTTTAACCCCAAACGACCAACAAGTAGTCCTTCACTATGAAAATCCTAAATATCAATATCATCGACCAATCTGCACAATCGTCACATAAATATGGTCCGAAGTGGTTTTGGGATAAACTGATCCCGGTCTCTTCGCACCAACAACGCAAAAGCGTTTCTCAACCTCACACAGAAACTAAGTCTCATATACTTATCACGTCTCCAACTTTCAACTTGGTATCCTTCATCCAAGAAGGAATCGTGATAGATTGGAGTAATCACTCCGCAATACACGAATCAACATTCTCAACACAAATGATAATCAAGCCTACACAGATGGTTACTGCTAAGTGTACGAATAATCAGTTCTCACACCAAGTCGAGGAACTAAAATGGCAAAATTTATAAATCTAGAACCAAAGCAGTCACTTGTCTTGATTTATTAAATCATTCATTAGTTAAATCACTTTTCCAAATTTAATACTTCAAATTATCTTTTAAAAAGATATAATTCCAAAACCATTTCAATATTTGGAAAACATTTTCATGTACTTATTTTAATAATAAGTGAATTCACAATTTACTTTATTTTAATAATAAGTGTTATTCACTGTCCAACATCATGAATATAATGTGTAACCAAATTCATTGCTTCTACACATACAATTAAAATGATCATTCACTGTTCAAAATCGTGAATATAATTCTTTTATAAACTTCCATATTTAACTTATCAAATTAAATTGATTTTAGATGTATAAATAGTGTTTATAAATCACATTTTTATTTTATAAAAGCTTCCATATACGAAATTCCTTTACTAACAAATCTCATTTATATCTCATTTACATGCCAATATCCAATCATAAGTTAATTTACTTATAAATAATTTATTTACAAATTCATTTCTCTTATAGCTTCTTAAATTTATAAATCTTATTTACTTATAAGATTCATTTATAACTTCATTTTAACACTTATAGAACTCATTTTTAATTCCATTACATTTATTTACAAAAATTCAATTTTATAAATCTTATATAACCTTTTACAATAAATTTTAGATTCTCATTTAACTTATTTTACCAAATTGTTAACTCCATGTTTCTAAAATCAAATTTTGATTCCATTTGAATAAATTTCTTCTTTTAATAATTTACAAATCATTATTAAAACTTATATAACTTCATAATCATGCTTAAATATATTTCACAAAAATCATAATTTTTTATAACATAAAAATTATAAATTTTATTTATTTAAGATAAATTCATTTCCTTAACAATTCAAAAACATATATTTTCAAAATCATTTTGAAATTCTTTTCAATTTGAAAACTTCACTTTATTATTTTAAAATTTGAAAAATAGGCCCAATGCTACAAAAGCGCTATATAAGGGAATTCACATCAATTACGGCATCCAAACATCATATTTTACACGATAACAACATATATAACAATATCTGTAAATAAAATCTACACTGGTGAGGAATTCAGTTAGATCCCTCCAACTTATCACCTGTAAAAAATATACATATGAGAACATATGTACAATGACCGCTTCGAGGCAGACGCGCATACAAAGGGTCATCCTCTCATACATGGAAACATACAGGGTCTCATCCGCTAAAATATAGAGAATATATCCAAACCAATATGTATATATATATATATATATATATATATATATATATATAATATCATATATCACCCAATCAATCATCAATCAAACGAAAAAAAATTATTCCCACTTATATAAAAATATAAGCGAGTCAGAAAGAGTGAGTTGTACTAACTTTGGTTCTAGTGATCATTTCAGCGTTTAATTTCGAATAAAATTAAATGAACGTTTGATTTCCCCAAAATATTCATTAGCTCAAATAAACTCCAATCTATCTCCATCGTGTAACGTTCGCGAATACGAACCCGACGCAACTAGTTTCGTCCAATTTTGGCCTCGTGTGAAGAAGTTATACAATTTTAAAATTTGAATACAATTTATATAGTTAATTTTTTTATTTACTTTTGCAAACATCTAGCCCATCCATTTCCATCATCACAAATCAGAGCCACATGTCCCTTTTCTTCCTCCATCATGCGTTCGAAAACTGCCAAAAAAACCGCGTACGAAAACCATAGCACTTTTGCTTCCACTCGAGGCCGCTCCTACCTCGTTCGTCGAGACGTTGATCAAAGGCCATCATTCGAATGCCCTTCGCGAGCTCCACCTTCAACCGCAAGCACAAGGCACTTGGCTTTACATTTTTTTCAAAAATCATGCTTAAATGCATGCCCTTTGAACAAGAATTTTTGCGAGTCCGCTGTGCCACATCCAATCACAACCGTTGGATTGATAGAGCTCATTGAGCTCTACGACGTTCTAGAAGAAAGTTTTTGAAAATAGTAAATGGATTAGGAGATAATTAGGGAAGAAGATTGGAGCTTTTTTGCCATTTATTGGTAGAGGTAGCTGTTGAACGTGGTGATTAGTGCTTTGGCCAAAAGAAATGGTTTTGAGTCTTTATATACTAATTTAAATGACACTATTCACCTGAAAACTTTTCGAACTCCGATCGAAGTATGCCACTAGGCGTTTATAATGTTTTACTCCTATTTTGAACATAATGGAATATATATCGGAAGCCAATTCCATCGTAATTTCAAATTTCAATTATCATTGCAATTTCAAATATTAAACTAAAAATTAAATTATCCAATTAAATTAAGATATTTTAAATATAAGTTATTCAACTTATAAAATTAACTTTTGAATTTTTGAAACAATTAAATATTCCAATTTTGAATGATCAAAATTCTGGATCGTTACATATTTTATCTTAAATACCAATAACATATAGCAGTCGTATGCAACAAAGCAATGTAACACAACTGATAAGTATGATGCACTTCAACAAAAAATTCTAATGGAAAGTAGCAGTTACATGCAATCAAATAGTATAGCAATCAGAAGCAACAATCATAGCACAACATTTAATTATCAAATTTTAGACGATGTACATATATCATTTGTACATAATATCAATTCTGGTCACTTGCTTGCATACATAAATTCCACTTTCGGACTAGTATTGATAACCTGACCATCCTAGTGCAGACTCTTATCCAGTTCCTTGATTAGAAATCTGCATTCTCCTTGCATAACTATCAACTATGATAAAAAAAACTTGAAATTTATATCAAAAATTCGTATCAAATGTTCGTCGTCAAGAGTCGAACGAAAAATTCTAATTCGAAAGGGTGTGAATTACTACAAATCATGTATTCAAATCTGGATCAAAACTATCATGCGAATAAAATGATCTACTAAAACTTACATATTTTATTCTATTGGTTTCTTTAATAAATCATCTGCGTATCATTCATTTTTAATACTCATTTATTTATGTAAAGAATAATCACTTGTATAATTTATTTTCCACCAAATATTCAAGTCATTAATGAATCATTTCATAAAATATAAATTAAGCTTCTACTTTATTTTCTTAAGTTTATAAATTAATTTGATTATAGAATAAAAAAATTAGTATTAGGTATTCGTCTTTGAAGTGGAAAGAAATATTTCAATATATCTTAAAATTCAACTAAAATATTTGACCTTATTCACTTATTATAAATATAAGATATATTTAAAACATCCTCATAGTATCATGCAAAGATTTTTCAAAAGTTTAAATTACTGTTAAAAATTATATCAAAACATTATAGCAAGCTTTAAAATGAAGTTCTTTAAATCGGATAATGTATTAGACTAATCATTCTAAAATAAGTACAAACTCAAAGATTATTAAACTGAAACTAATAGTATACTCAAATCTTACATTAAATTTTCAAATCAAAGTATAAAATTTCATATCTTCACAATTAATTTTAAAATACTTGTTTAAAAAAAATATTCAAATCATAGAAACATTTATTTCGGTTTAATACAAAATTCAAATAGTAATAAAATTATAAATTTCATATTACTATTTCAAAAACCAAGTAAATATTTTAAACCATACTTTCAAAAATAGAGATTCAAATTTAACTTCAGATATGTTACTATATATAAACTTCCTAAATCATTTATTTTTTTAGAAAATTTCAAAGCGGAATTATATATATATATAGTCCATTTATATAATATCACTAAATTATATATTCAAAAAAACTTATATAAATTCTATTTGAAACATTCATTTGAAAACTTTATTTGCAAATCAATCATCTTTAATACTTTATAAAAATTCATTTGCAAAATTTCTTGCTTCGTTTATAAATACCATTTAAATATTTTAAATAACATCCTTTTAAATATAAGTAAACTATTTGAAAATAATTATTTACATCATTACTAATTTGGAAAGGAGCTATTGAGAACTTTAAATCTATTATTTATAAATTTATTAGTTCTAATCTCAAAATACCTTTCAAACATAATTAATAAATCAATAATGATTAACTTTAAATATGTTTTATTAAATTAATAACTACTCACAGTATTTACAAAATTAATAATTAACTTTTAAACCATGTCGTACATAAATAAACAACCTTTTAAACTGTCTTAAAGTATTTAGAGAAGAATAAAAAATAATCAAAATATCCTTTATACAATACTTTAATCAAAATACTTTTATAATTCGATGCCTTAAAAAGTTTATCCTCGTTCATATTGATTCTAGTCGTACGTTGATTAGGTGCAAGACTGGAATTCTCTAAGTACTTGGTAGACCTGTTTCAATATCCAGTGAAGAACTTAAAATAGATATGAAAAGTACAACTCAAAAATCTGATGTCAAAATATGATAATCAGATAATAGTTTCGGCTCCTAATTTTACGCAATGGATACAAAACCTTCCAGAAGATCCATCCACCTTCCCGATTCCAGAAGAATACTGTAGTCATATCGTAAATAAGGGACCATCGACCCCTGCCTCAGTGGTACGCTGATTCAATGATTTATAAAATAGTTTCACTCCTTCCCGGAAGATGCATAAACAAAAAAATCACAGAATCAAAAGCGCATCCATTGGGTAAACTAAAGAACCATCCACCCTGGAAAAAAATCTAGGAACTCGTGAATTTAAGTCCGGACAATCTATATCAATCTGAATCCATTTCTGAATTCTCCTAGTTCCATTAAGGTTATCGGTCAAATCCATTCCTGGATTCACCCAAGTCCATTAGGGTTTGAAGCATATCATACTATACTTCCTCATGGAGGGTACTTCCCATATCTTTTACTTTGAAATATATCATACTATATATAGTACTCTTTTCAAATCATAACTTAAAATATAACACTTATACAAATTCCATTATATATAAGATTTCATTTCCAAATTGAGTACTTTCCAAAATCAATTATTTAGAAATAACTTCATATATATATACAAACCATTTTCATATAAGAGTCGAAAACTTTCAAATCAATATTTTTATAAAGTCAAAGGTCTTCGAAATCAATCAACTTCATAATACTAGTTTGGTTTCAAATTCATATAGGATTTCAACAATCATTTTCCTTTTCAAGATCGAATACCACTTAAAATTCAAAATTTCCACAATCAATAGTTTTTAGAAATAATTTAATGTAATATCTATGTCATGTTTATAAATCAAGATTTTCTTTTATAAACCAGTATGTTTTAGAAAAATAATTCTGTACATAAATTACTTTATAAAACATTACTAAGTTCATAAACATTTCCTAAAAAAAAATTTCATTTAAAACATTTCAGAACTAAATTTCATATTTATGCAATACAAAATAATATTATCCGTTTTACTTACCAAAATATTTAACAGTTTAAACTTATTTAAATTATATTACCCTTCAATTTAAGAGTTGCAAAACTAAACCTTGATATATCTTTCTAAAATACCAAGCTTTAAATTTAAAGTATCAATTTGGAAGTGTTAGACAATTCAAAATAGTCTAAAAAATCAAATTCCAATTCAAAGGAAATTAGAAATCAACAACCAATCATCTCAACAAGAGGCACAATCAATCAATCCAACAGTAAAGTGGTATCAGTCACTACTCATGAAACAATCATGAAGGACTATATCATATACAAAATATAATCCGAGTTAAATCATTTCATTTATTAATTTCAAAAAAAAATAACATTAACAAATACGCTCTCATACATACATACATACATACATACATACATACATACATATATATATATATATATAAGAAATTCGGGTTATGGTTTTTAAGGAAGAATTAACACGAGAGGGGGCGAATAGTGTTTAATTAATTTTATGAATCCTTTTGAAATCTTTTCAGATTAAGTCCAAATAGATGCAGTTCACAAACATAGAGATAATCACAGAACCAGACATAAATGCAAATAGTAAATAAAAGCAATAAAGGAAAGAACACACCGGAGTTTTATATTGATTCGGAGTTACCCTACATCCAGTCCTACACAATTTTTATGTTCTTTTCAAATATAATATCAATATTTCAACTTCGATTTCAAGGCTACGCAATACACCCTCCTAACTCTGAGTCAAGGGTAAACTCTCTTGATTTAACCAGGCTACAGATCACCTAATTGATTTACGGGCCACAATCCCACATGTTTCCAATCACACTTTTATAGAGAGAGACTCGATACACTTTGATCTTTCGATCTTTGATTAAAAATGATTCTGTAACTTTGAATAGAACTGAGATCTTTGAGGAGAGCGGTAGAGAATCAAACTAAAGATGATCGAGTTTGATTCACTTAGAATTTCGGCAGATTTTTGTTAAAGCATTTGAAATATAAGAGAATATTTGAGTGGAGAAGAAGGAGTGAAAAAATAAAGAAAAACTAACTTAGAATTCGTTGAAAACAACTAGAATTTATAGGAGAACAACGGTCATGTCTATTTGCAAAAACTTATGATGAATAGACACTTCTTTTGAAAATTTGAATTCTAAATTCTACGGCTACCATGTCTACATAGGGGGATGAGGGATGTCGACATGCCTATGTTATTTTTGAAAATAGATTTTGCTTTAAAATGATTTCTATTCTAAAACTTGCCAAAACAATTTCTAAACTTTGTAAACCATTTTGAATACAGTCTAAACTTACAAAAGAGTTTTAGAAAGTAATCTTAAAATAGATGAAGTTCTCATTCCAACTTCCCTTAGGTAGGATTATAATCTATAATATAAAAGTAATATTAAAAACTAAGTATAGGTTTCTTTAAAATATATTAAAGCTAAAATATTAAAATCAAGAGATAGTTTTCAAAAAACAAGAGATTTTGAAATAATATGATTAAAAATAATTTTCGATTTAAGGATAAAACAAATAAATTGATCTGGATGACTTTAAAAAGATAGTTTTGAAAAATAAATCATTTTTAAAACTTCATGGATTCCATTCCACTAAAGAAGGTTGTGGGTCTATCCCATTATTAAAGCGAGAAGGTGGATTCCATTCTACAATTAAAATCAGAATAAAGATTTTAGTGCTATTATGAACTTTTAACATAAATCTAGACTCTATTACTTATCTTGATATCTTGAACTCTTGAACTCTTTATATCTTGAACTCTTGATACTCATGAGTCTTCGATCTTGATTTCTTAAGTCTTGAATTCATTAGCCTTGAATCTCTTATACTCGGTCTTAAACCTTTATACTATGTAGTATTCATTCTTAGTACCTGCATATATATATATATATATATATATATATATATCCTGCATATACATATATATCTAGACAAGAATATCAGTATTTATATTTTATAACAAGTCCTAAGGTTTTCATCATCAAAACCATCATCTATACAACTAACAATCTCCCCATTTTTTATGATGAAAACCTTTGTTTATAAAATCTACTCCACCAAACTTCTGATTCTATTCTGACTCCCCCTTATTCCAACAACTCCCCCTTAATCTAAGCCTATCTAACAACCTAACTATCCTATTTTATAATTCTCCCACTTTGTCATCAACAAAAACTAAGCCTAAACTACATAACTCCCCCTTAAACTAATACTATGGAACTAAATACTAATAACGAAGTATAACGAGCGAAAACATAAATCTAATTTTATTATATATGATGTGACATTACACATATATATGAAACATATACACAAACATATACAAGTACATAAAATATAAAAACGTCAATATAATAATAATCTAACGAGAGTCCATGAAAATTGGTGACTGTGAATCGAATAATTAGGGTAATTGAGACAAAAATTTTCATGTTGTTCAACCAAATTACCATTTTTGTCAAAACAGACTTCTCCAACGCAAATAACTTTATCATCTTTGTCCATTTGCGCTTCTTCTTCCTCTTCTTCTTCGTCATCGTCCTCAGGTCTAGGAACAAGTTCCCATACATCATTTCTGGTGAATTGATTTAGTTCTTCTTGCATAGCAAGAATGCATGAATCTTTAGATGATGCTTCCTTTGGATTTTTGGGTTCAATAGTTGATATAAAAGCTATATTTGTGATAATCCAGATTTTTGGGCATCTGATAATTGGATAATTAACTAATTTTTACTATTGAGATACTGATTTTTATTTAGTTGAACAAATAAAATTCTAATAATTAGAAATATCTGGATATATATATAAATTGATTTAAACTATAATAAATGATGAATTATAATTTTAAAATATAGAGCATTTAAATCCAATTTATTTTCAAATATTTATTTTTGAATTTCAAATCCAAAATTTCTATCTACAATTTATCTATATTTATACATACTTTGTGATTTGGAGTCATATTTTGAATTGAATACAATAATTTTCAAAAGCTATTTAAAGTTAATATTTTAAAAACCTATAATATATATATATATATATATATATCTGTGTGTGTGTGTTTGTTTATTTATGTAAAATAAGATTAATAAGAAGGTCTAATATACTTTCTTTTAAAATTATATATATATGAATCAATATAGTTGTATATATAAATATAAAACCAAATTAAAAATATAATATAAAATAATATATAAAACATATATATATATATATGTAAAACTAAATGGAAAATATAATATAAAATTTTATAAAAACATATTTAACCATAAATACATAAAAAAAGGCAAGTGTAAAAAGATTAATATATATAAAAGACTTGTGTAAGTATTATAACATGCAAAATAACAAATGTTAGCTTGATTTTAACATGCATTTACAAGTGTCATCGATTTGTTTTTATTTTTAAAATGATAAATAAGATTAAAAAGAGATTATAAATGCACATCTACTCCCCTTTCTCATTTTCTTTTCACATATTTAAATCAAAGAAAAAAAACCTGAAAAGAAAAACAAAACCAGAAAAGAAATCAAAACAAGTTTAGATTATTTCAAACCTGAAGTAATCTTTTACAAATACCAAGCTTCAGACAAGTTTTCATGATCAAGCTCACAATTTCAGATCAAAACAAGTTCAGTTTTCAAATTCAAAACTGAAGCTTAAAAGCATAGATCATTTCAACTGAGCTAAAGATCAAAATAAAACAAAAAAACAGATTTCAAAACCTGAAGTCAAGTTCAGATCAAAGCAAATTTTCAGTTTCAAGTTTTAAAGCCAGCAATGATTTCAACTACAATTAGATCAAGTGCAATTTCAAATGTCAGTTTCCAATTAAAAGCAATTTCCAGTTTTTCCACATTCTCAAACCATTCTCTGTTCCCCCGTCCAACATCTTTGTGAGTAAACTTCATTTTAAAAATCAAATCTTTTGATCAATTCATGAGTTTGGTTTAATGATAAGATAGAATAACTGATTTGAGTGTGCTGTTGCATAAATATAAGTGTATATGCCTATATTTATAAAAATATGAAAACCTGTACATGTTTATTACCTCTGTTATATTTTTCCTGGTATGTTCAACTTTCAAAAACCGATATTTCATACTTTAGTTGGTTTTAGGCCAAAATGTCTGAAATTTTTCTGTTCGCATGTAAGTATAATTAACTTTAAAAATGATTACATGAAATATTATCAAGTGGAAATGCTTAGAAAGGGATTTACAGTAAATAAGTAAATAATTTGAGAAAATTCAATCATATTGATTCATGTTTTCACCTATATGAATGGGATCGGCATCGGAAAATAAGATTTTTGATGAGGATTTAGGAATTTCTAGTTGCGTATTAAGGAAGGCAGAGGTAGGTGATCGATTTTGGGTTTTTGGTCGATCACCGGTGAACTTCTCAACTTCGAGGGTCGATTTTGCATCAAAAAAAGGATGAGAAGATGGGTAGTGTGACAAAAATGGTGATATGTTTTATATAATACCGTGGTGGTCGGATTGAGGCGAGGTAGGGTTAGCAGTGGGTTATTTTGGGGTTTTGGTCAGGCGAGATTATCGACGGAAAGGCGTCGAGAAAGGGCTGCATGCCTGAGGGAGAGTGAAGAGAAGTTCGTGGCAAAGTTCGGGGTGGAAGCTAGGGATGGACGGCATCGTGGATGATTGTGGCGAACGATTTGAGTAGGGTAGGTTCTTGGTTCAGGAGATCGAATAAGCTAAATTTTGAGGTTAAGGGAATTTGGTGCGAGGTAGGGTGTGAGTATGGTCTGGAGGCCGAGTGTGACCGAGGAAGGTGGTCAGGGATGAGGGATCATTGCCTGTGTCGACACGCATATGCACGCGTGTGTGCACAAAAGTTTGTCTGGGTGTTTTAGTAATGGGAAGGAAGTTTAGAAGCTGAAGTAAAGTAAAAGATAAGGGAGGAAGGAAAGAAGAGTAGAGAAAAGGTTGGGCCAGGAATCGTTTAGGCCGAAGTTTTTAAAAATAAGTTGATTTAAATGAAAATGGAATGTAAAAGAAAATGTTAACTATAACGACCCAATTTTTTGACTTTCGAAAGTCGACATTGAAATGTCCACTGTATCAAATGCCGCACAGTCGAATGCCGGAAAATCGAACCGTTAGGGTTTAAGAAGAAGAAGAAGATAGAAGAAGGAAACAGAAATAATAACAGAATCTCACATTTCGCAGCGGAATGATATATAATAGATAAATGAATATCTTTAAAACAAAAGCACTATATTAGTTTATACATACATCATTAAAGTTTACGACAACACAATACAACACTGGCAGTTGATATAACTTGACTCACATGAAAACTTAACTTTGCACCCACCATACACAGCGGACACTACATAGTATAAGTGATAGGCTCGCCATTCAGCTTGAACTCCAGATCTCCAAGCATATATCTTGACTTCGCTCCCGAATAACTGATAACTTGACTCTATGCTGCCCGTTTGGAAAATTATAGGCACCTAGAGTTTAGAAAAGGAACAATAAACTCCAGGTCAGTCATGGGACTCGTATGAGATCTTAAAAACAGTTATTTTCACAAAGAAAATAAAAAGAAATGCGCTATGCTTTTGGAAAATGAAACTACCAGAAGGCCTCCCGCCACACACACAATGCAAACGCAGAATTGGAGGAGATTTCTCCTTATGATAGTCAAACATGCTTGATATGCAAATCCTTTTTAATATTATCATTAGTGCATAGTGCAGAAAACCTTCTGAAAGTATAATATTTGTCTTAGCCAGCATACAACCATTATTGTATGCCTACTATAGCTACCATCTAAACAGTGGTGACCATCATAAGCAAATGGCAGGTTATATAACTAAAACCGTACAAGGCGCGTATTGGTGATTGGATTTCCAACAAATGGTCAGGCTAAGGAAGTTCCTATTGCCACATGGATACGCTTCTAGAGGGATGTCCCGAGAACCTAACCGGATCTCTGCCAACACAAGGCCGGGTTACCTCTGTAACTAGGTAACTACTACACGAGCATGCCATCCCCCTGTTCTTTGTGACCTTTATCCGAGGATCCTTACCCACAAAGCAACAACCACAAAGCATAATAAATTTGCAGCAACCACATAGGTTAAATATCTGGGCTCCATACCATGATACAACCCTTTTCCAGAAGGAAATGACATAGCCTCAGGGGCGCTACCCCCAAATTACTTTGCCGCATCCTTCCTGTTTCGACCATTTTCGGGTTGTGAGGTCCGACGAAGTCTCATCCACAAAGCTACACTTTTCACAAGGCCATGCTTCGGTCAACAAATGTTCAGCAGCACTTCGTATGCCACATTACCAAATTGGGAATGTATCACTAGTAACCATTAATTACATAATCTCTGAGCTCGTACGTCCCAGAGAAGGGTGTTAAGCTAAGAGAATAAATTCTCCACCACCAATAGAAATGTATATGATAGAAACCATCTTTACATCTCAAAGTGTAACGTCAGACATACGTCCATACAAGTCCGTTCTAGGATCGAATGGAACCATAGGCACTTCAAAGAAGCCCTTGCAATCCGGATATTCACTAATCACGTCTGGAATCCCCATCACAAAGGGTGATAAAATCTCTACACCGGAGAAACCCAGTGCAGAGACATTCAACAGGTAATCCTTTCGCTTTCGAAAATACCCGGTCTTCAACACCATCTTCAAATGCAATCCCATTTCGTCGTATCATTATTCGGAATGGGTTTATGACACAAAGTCCTCTTCCAGTTAATCCGAATAATGAGCGATTATTTTAAAAATAAGTGTTTCATTCACATTTCAAACAAATCACAACAAACTTCCACTTTGATCTTTTTAACAAAAGATCCATCACTATCACAAAGGTTCGATGTGGTTTTCGAATATCCATTTGGAATCCGACCCCCGGTCGCATCGAAATTCGAACGCCTTTTAAAGGCCAATATTGATAGTCCGTTATTTAACTATCGATCAATATTCAACAATCACCAGATTTTTAAATAATTTTTTCCCAATTATTCATTTCCAAAATATCTTCGCAAGATATATTTTCACATTTCAACACTTTGAAAACAAATTTCAAATCAATTTCCACATTTCAATCCTTTGAAAACAAATTTCAAATCATTTTCCTTGCACCGAATACATTTCCAAATATTTATTCATTTCCAAATACAACTTAAGAAATAATTTCTCCACAAACATCCTTTTTAAAACCAACTTCAAAACTTTTAATTTTGAAGGCTACTTTAAAAACATACTCGGCTTTCCAGGGAAAATACACCTTCCATTCTAAAATGGTTCATTCAAATCAATTTATAAATCTTTCTGGATTTATTTTAAATTTACTTTCCAAATTCGTAATTTCCTTTCCAACCTTTTAACAATAAAACAACTTTCACTTTTGAACTTTCTGAGTTTATTATTTAAGGCAAAATACAATTTAAATGTGAAATTATTGAGTAGTCTACTTCCCTTCAAATGAGGAACCTCCCTTACATTAAAGGAATACTTTCCTATTCATAGGGATTCCATAAATAAAATATCCAAAAAGTTTGGATATCTTGATTCGTTAGAAATTGAACAAATAAAGAAATTTCTCATTAATTTACGTACCTACTTAAAAAAAGAATAAACCTCAATTTCAAGAAATTTTATTTTCTACCAAGACATTCACCGAGGAAACGGAAACCTTTTTGAAGGAAGCTATTAAGGAGCACACTGAACTGTACCTGAATTCATTACAGTTCCTCCTGAAATACTCCAGTCACCCCATGAATTGGTTATTCCTAAACGAGACATGATGGGTATAACAAACATACCTTGTCTCCACATTGGATCAAGAACAGGGTCAGAGGGATCAAAATATTTAATTTTAATACAAATTTCCCTTTCCTTTCTAAATTCCCATTGTGAATTTAAATTTTCGAAATAATGTTATACGATTTTTAAATTGATTTTAAAAAATCATTTCCAAACACCAAATCAATTTCCAAATTGATTTCAAATTTTATTTTAAACACATCAAATCAATTTTCATTCAAACCCCAAATCAATTTTCATATTGATTTCCCAAAGATTTATTTTTTTACACCAAATCAATTTTCGAATTTATTTATAAAAAAAATCCTTTATCTCTTCCAAACTATTTAAAATCTGTATTTTAAAATAAATCCTTCAGCTTTTGAATAATATTACTTGAAATCCATTTATTAAAATCCTTTCCCATATTTTGAAATTTATTCAATAGGATTCAAAAATAAAAATTTATCCTTTTTAAATTCCTTCTTTTAAATTTTTTCCAATTCTCAAAAATAATTTTACTGTAAACTTTCAACTTGAATTTCAAAAAACCAATTTTATTTATTTCCGGTATCCTACGGTGCCAAAAATATATTCGGCTAAACTATAGCCTTCAACGATTTCAATCACAAATACAATCACACACAGATTATAAATAATCAACACACAATATTAAAACAAAATCAAATGTTTGAGGAATCTAGTTGGATCCCTCCAACCTGTTTCCCTACATCCACAGATGTTAGCACAATAATTAAATACCAATTCCACTTCGAGGTGGAATATCACGGTATACGGAATATATAAAATATCATCCTCTATTATGCGGCACATAGGGTCTCATATGCTATATAATGGGAGAAATCAATCACTCTAAATACATATATAATACCAATTCCACATCGTGGTGAAATATCATGGTATATGGGTTTATATATAATATCATCCGTTATTATACGGCGCATAGGGTCTAGTCCAATACAACTGATAATAATTTATCATCAAAGCACACAATCAATAATTTTAAATTTGACTATTTAAATTAAATTGGAAAATCCGATTGAGTGAGAAGATCTCACCTTTGACTTTTTATTTGCAATCCATTTCCAATTCGACTTGTTTTTCCATGATTTTGACCTTGTATAAATATCAGATGATTTAATTAATATTTGAAATAAATCAAACAACTCAATTGCCATTTTCAAGTTTTAATCCAACTAACATTTCTAATTTTAAACTAATGATTTAATTCTAAACAAAGAATTAAATTTTAAACAAAAATTTCTTTTAATAAATTTATTTAACTAAAATTAAAACTAAATTTCCTTTTTCTATGAATAATCGCAGTAATTTATTTTACTATCAGTATACAAATATTTAAACTAATATTTTTTTATTCTATATTGAATAAACAAATCAATATCTTTTTCTATTTTTTGCATATATATTCTTCTAACATTTGGTATAAATATTCAGTTACATTAATAACACCAAGGAATCGTAATACCTTACTGTAAATTTTTTTTCTTCTGTTAACTTATAAAATTTAAATAAAAGTGTAAATCTTTAAATTGAAAAATGATAAGAAAAACTACCTTACTGCGCTGGCCCTTACTCCCATCACCAGCGCCTTCCCCCCTTGCGCATGCAAGCTACTCGATGTCGAGGCCATGCTCAAGCCCGAAATCCCCAAAACAAACTACCCTCTTTTGCTTGCGAGCGTCGCCATTTTCTCGAGACTTGGACACGACATCCTCTAGCGACTGCTTGCGATGCACGCCTCTTTATGCCTCCGCCCTCAGCCATTCATCCAGCTTCCTTCAATCTTGACCTGCTCATGATCGCGTTCGACCACTTTTGCATGCCTAAAACTTTGAAGTCGCCTAACTATTTATATCTAGGAATGAGATTCCGATAGTTCCTTCGGCACTTCATTTCTCGATTTTTAGTTTATTTGAAAAGGTTCGGGTTTTGATTTTTATTGCAGACATTTTTTCTTTGATTGAATTTGATTTGCGAAAGAACTGAGAAGAGGAATAGGGGATTCGTTTGGCCTTTTTGAAATTTAAAAGGAGGCGGCCAGTGTTTTCTTTGAATTCGATTTCGCTTGTAAAAAGAACTCGGCATTACTTTTATTTTCTTTATTTTCCTTAAAACGAACACGTGTTGAAGATAACTGCCCAATGTAAGAAAGACAACTAATGTTAGAAGAGAAGAATGGGTAATTTATCTTGTAAAAGTATTATTAAATTTGAATTTGAATTTGAATTCAAATCGTATCAATTTCGCAACTCTCAATCTCGATCTCCAATCGAGGCGTGCCGCCAAGCTTTTATAATGTTAAACCCCTATTCCGAACGCAATGGAAAATGTTCCGAGTCCAAATTTGATCGTATGAAGAAGATAGCTTTTTGGACCCAGCTACTAAATCAATTTCGATATAATTTTCAACGCGTTTGCTTATCGTATGGCCAAATGATCACTCCAAACATTACGAAAATTGGAATCTAGTAATAATACACTATTACGGATCCAACGGAACTGGTTTCGTCGAATGTCGAGACTATGCCTTGGAAGGCTATTTTTAAATATCGATTTAAACAATATAAATTCAAAACCGAACAAAATACTTTCAAATCCAATTCTGAAGCTTCTATTATCTTCAATATTATCAATATAAATTTTTCAAGCCTTTAAAATATATTTTAATAAGCTTAAAGATCAAGATACAATTTTTTTACCCAACTTCACATTATTAAATTCAATAATTTAGTTGCTAAATTCAAAGTTATATTTAAAATTCAAGCTAAACCATCATTCAAATATTTAAAAATCAATTAAATATTTCAATTTCAAATGTTCAAAATTCTGGGTCTTCACATTAACAATGCAATTCAAAGTAAATTTATTAAACAGGTTTCCAAAAAGTAAATGTTGACCAAGTTCAAAGTAATATATTTATCAAGTTATCTCAAACAAGTTTCAAACTTAAATTCAAATGTGATTTGAAAATAATTTGATTTGGTTTGAAATAATTTTATACGAGATTAATTATTAAATCTCTAAGTGTTTTCAAATATATTGTAATGATGCAATTAATGGTGATTAAGACAAGTGCATTAAATTTTAATCAATTAAAGGTCTCAATTAATTTGTATGTTAATAATAAATTAATTTCAAGCTTTTAAATTAGATAAGATTTAAGCGATAATTAAATAATTAATTAAGATAAAGGGATTTATCTTAGATTAATTAAGGACTTAGGTAATTAAAGGATAATTACTTAATAAAAGGATAATTAAGTAATTAATTAATTAATTAAAGGATCATTAATTAATTAAAGGATAATTAATATAAGGATCATTAATTAATGTAAGAAATTAAAGGTTAATTAATTAATGTGAATGAATAGAGAATGATTAATTAATTTCAATAATTAATTAAATGGTTTAACTAATGTTAATTAAGCAGGGATTAAAGGTAGCTAATTTATTTTATGTTAATTAAATTAATTAGATTGAGTGACAAATTAATCTTGCTTATGGATGATTAAATCATATATAATGTTTGGAATTGTCTCTAGTCTGATAATTTGTGATGTTCTGAGGTATGATATGTTGGGTTGGACTGTGATAATGTGGGTTATCTATTGATAGTGAATTGCTGTGCAAATGTGACATCATGTATTTAAAATTAATTGTATTCACTTAAACAACTTGGATTAAAGATGATATTGGATTCGAAGAGACCGTGGTCGGGTATCAGCAAATACCCAAAACCACTTCGATTAGTAACTACAATAATTCTTTATAAATTTTGGTTGTAGAATCAAATAGGCTGGAATGAAACAAATGAAGCAACATGGCCATGTAAACTGAATAACAATTCTTAGACATAATTTTTTGAAATAGGTATTGATTATAACAAGATAAGAACTCATAGTGTGGTACGAGTTACCTTGGTCTGCAACTATGTTTTATAACTTAATATTTTAAGTTACATGGATTTACTCATGCTATTTTCCAGCCTGACTCGTGTGTTACTTCAATGTAATGCTCGAGTCAGACCGAATATTACAAATTTTTAGGTTAGGACGTTCTGGAGCTCAGGAGTTACTTTAATGTAATGCTCGGGTCAAACTGAGTATTACCGATTTTCAGGTTAGGACATTCTGGAGCTCAGAAGTTGAGCTGGATGGTAGGAATGTATAATGTATATTCTGCTGTGTATTGGAGTTGTATTGTTTGTATTCTAGGACAAGTTAATTATAACTGACAAGTTTATGTATGAGTGGTTGTGCTATGATATACTGAATGTAAATTGACAAATTACAGGTTTTCTTTGTCTAAATGCTATCATTTGATATTATATTTTGATTCGCTGCGAATCTGAGATTCTATGTTTTGTTTCTGTTCTTCTTCTACCTCTTTTCTTCCCAACCCTAACAATCTGGAATTTCTGGCGTTCGATTGTTCGGCACTTCTACAATGAACGTATTAGTGTCGACTTTTGAGGTCAAAAATTTCGGGTCGTTACATTTTGGTATCAGAGCAGAAGGTTAAGCAGAACCTTGGCTCTGGTGATTTACTCATTAAGGATAAGGTCAATGGTACCCTAGGATGAGATGAGTGTCTTATATATGAGGGCGTATTTTTTATTTTTTTATATAAAGATTTTGAAACGATTTAAAATTTTGTTTTATATAAGCTTATATTTTGATATGTAAAGCAATAACTTTTCTAATTATATATATTAGGGTAGTTGGTTGTTAATTATTGGAATTAAATGTTATAATAAGAATTAGGTGGTAATATATATATATAACCAAAATTTGGGTAAGAAATGAACTATACAGATAAGATAAGCTAGAAATGGATCCAAACCAGAAATTAAATTCCTGAATTTGTGGAAATGTTTTCAGAATGTTGATTATATTTTTTCCAACAAATCATGAGATAATATGTAGTGAATTGGTTTCCAGATATGATAAGCTTGGTTATTATCATAAAATGGTTAGTGTGTCTAATAATGTGATGTTTTTCTCTAATAACAATTAATGATTAAGCAGAATGAAATGTTTTAAGGAAGTAAACTTTTAGATAAGTATAACTTGAAATTGGAATGTATTTAAATTATGAAGTTTTAAAATCTAAGTCCAAAAATCAGAAATTGTTTCATAGTGTTAAAAGAAGTAATAAATAATATCATTCAGAATATTTTGAATGTAATCTTATTTTAAAACAAGAGTTGTTTTGAGAAATTTGTTTGAATTAAAATCAAAGATGGTGTAAAATTTAAAATATGACTTGGTGTACAAAGAAAATAAATATGTATATATGTGAGGATATATCAAAAATGATTTGATATAAACCTAAGTGTTGAGTTCTGATTTTTCCCCTGAAATGTGTTGTAAACCCAATAAAATAAGTTCTTCAACTGATAAGTGGGAAAGGATATTGATAAGAAGTTTAAAAAATTTAAAATGGAGAATTCAAATTGAGTAAGGTTGACTGGATTAAATTAATTGAATTTAACTTAGCGGAAGTTAAATAAGCTTAGAACGAACAACCTGAATTCGAAATTTCAAGATGAAATTGAAATTTAATTGGGGGAAGTTAAATGGGTTGAATTGAAATAGGAGTTATATGTGATCTCAAAACAAGTTTGATTTCTGGGAATTGGTAATGGATACTATTGACGGATGCTATTGATGAATGTTTTAAATAATTTGGACGTTTATTTATTTTGACCTATCTTCATATCATCTTGTTATTATTAATAATCTATGAAACTGTGATTATGGATTTTTTAAATAAATTAAGAAATGTAACAACCCGATATTTTCAGCCATTCGCATCCACACATGCCGGACTTGAATTGCTCAAAATATCGCATTGTAAATAATTTTGGAGCAAATGAAATACAATCACAGAATCACAGACACAGAAATATCAGAATAACTCGCGGCAGAAATTAAAATACCATAGTAGTTCATGAAGCTACTATAACAAACTCTCAAAACATAATACTAATATCAGTCTGAAAAAAACATATACAATAGAAATCTCAATTACATAAAAGTTCACTAATACATGAGATAAACTAGAACAGCTGAAACAGAAAGTAGATATAAATGTAGATAAGCAGAAACTCCAGCAAAGACCAGCTCCAGAAAGAGAATCCAAAGCTGTGAATACTCAGGCTGACCCGAGCGTAAAGTAAAACACAAAACACTCGAGTCAGGACAATATATACTTATATAATATAAACCAATTCAAGTGAACTGTAGTAGAAAGCACAATAACTTAAAGGATGCTTGGGATCGCCCATCCTTTAAAAATCAGTTAAACTATAAATTAAATATATCCCGTGGTTAAAATTTCAAAATGGTATTCTAGACATCAAAATCAAATATCATTTCAAAATTCAATATAATTCAAAATCCATTTCAAAATATCAAAATATCATATCTTCCAAACCACATTCATTTTTGTTCAATTTAAATACCGTTACAAAACACATTTCAATATAGTTTGTATTTCGAAACAAATTACTTCATTTTAAATCATAAAATGAAGTTATTATATTTAATAATTAAATTATTAATTTCCAAAATTTTAGTCTTTCAAAATTCATTTATTCACTTAATTTATTAAAACAGACGAAAATTCAACTTTCGCAGCATTTAGAAATTGCTACAGAAAATTACATTCAAAACAGTTCAATTTAACAAAATATAGCATTTAAAAATGCTGTAATAGGGTTACATTAGTTCCAAATAAAACTTAGTTAAATTCAATAATTATAACATTTACAAAAAATGCTATAATAGACTTTAATTAAACTTAGCCATTTGGTTCATTATTATCAACTATAGCATTTACAAATGTTGTATTATTATTTACATTAGAATTAATAGCACTTCGGAAATGCAGTTAATTAACTTCAAATATTCAGTATGATTTCACAAAAAATTATATTTTTATTTAAATCATTTTTAACTTATAAAATCATATAATTTCACTTTTAAAACAATCATTCAAATACCCTTATTCATGATTTTATAAAGTTAAATCTCCATTCAAAAATCAAAATTTAATAATAATTCACTTATTAAATTCCAACATTAAATTTTAAATTCATTAAATTAAATTTAAATTAACACTTAAGTTTAAAATTTTCAAATATAACTTAATTTCATTTTTATTTACTTAACTTAAAATTCACTTTTAAGCCAAATTCACAAATTTCTAATTTTGGTTGTATTTCAAAATTTCAACTTAAATAGTCATTCATTTCACATTTTAACTTTATTCAAAAATCATTAATATATTATAAAATCATTTTAAATTCACTTAATTTAAAATATCATAAATTTATCATATTTTCATATTTAATTTAAGTTCCATTTATCACCAAATTATAATTTCCAAAATAACTTACATTTCAGATTTTCTAACTTTACCATTTATTTATTTCACTTATAAATTTTCAGAAAATCAATAATACTTTACAAAAATCATTTTTAATCAAATTAAAATCAAAATATTATAATATTTACAATTCTAAAATAATTTAAAAAAATTTAGAAAAACATATTTTAACAACGGGTCTGTATTTCATTTTCTAGCCTAGGTAAAGTGATACAGGTAATATATCATTTCAACCCGTAATTTACAAAGAAAACCAGGGTTTGATCATTTCAAACTCGCAATCCCAAGTAAATGAAAATAATTGAAAATCATTCAGGCCTATCATTTCAGCCCATAACGATTTTCTCCTATTCTAAAGTCCGTTCGGGTATGTATCATTTCAAACCATAGTGATTCTAGTCTACAGGAAACTTGCAGTGTGATAAACTGATGAAAATAACAGAATAGCATGAAATAACAGTAACATATGGTATAACAAGTGTAAATATACGTGTGAACTTTATATGAATATAATATAGCAGTTATAACAGGATGATATGCATTTACAGATTCAGGTGATGTCAGTTTATCACTATATAAGTACATATTAGTCTGGTGAGATTTACTCACCTGTTTAAAGCTGGAGATCGCTACCAAAGCAACAATACTGACACTATGAAGGCACGACCACACTACTACAATTTTGAGAGTGGAGAGTCAAATCTATACCCCTTGAAACATTTAAAAGAAACAATACAATATATATATAAGTTACAACACACTTTAACATCAATAACATTAGAAACAACAACCAAAACCATATCCATTTGAATTGCACTTGTTCTCAACCTCAGGTACTTCAGTTAGGCATGTGTTTGGCTCAGCTAACACAGGGGATTGGGTCTATTTTGGGTTCACTATGGGTCGGCCTACACGTGTTGAAGGTGGGTTCATGGATCTAGGTGCATAAAACTTCAACACAAGGCAAAACAAGGCAACATACATCACCTCTTTGCTAAAGTTTGGCTCGGCCAGAAGCTATGGGGCATGGCCAGTGGCTCCAGGAGGTGGTGGTTGATGTGGCAGAGGGTGGAGGTCAGGCCAGAGGTGGTGGTGGTGGAGGTACTGGCGGCTTGAGGTTGAAGAAGGAGGTGTTGGCAAAGGTGGCCCATCTAGTGTATATAGTGATGGTTTTTGGTGGATTTTGTAGTGATCTATGCCTTGGGTTGGCTCGGCCTGAAGTGGAGGGGTACTAGGATGGGTGATGGTCAGAGGAAGGGGGTGGTGGTGGTCAGCCAAGGCCTGGAGGAGGAGGAGTGGAGCCATGAAGGTAGAGAACCATTGCAAAATCAATAGAAAAACATAGAAAAACAAGAGAGGAAGAAGAATTTACCTAAAAACTTTGAACAAAAATGGAACCCGTGATATTTTTTGTTGAGAAATGTTTGAGAAATGAAATTCTCGTGAAAAATGAAGAAGAGGCTGAAAGATAGGAGGAAGTGCACGACAAAAACAATTAAGGAGGAGGTTAAGAAAGTGAAAGGTCGGAAGATAAAAGGACCATGGAATTTTAAAAGTTTAAAACCATTCAAATTTCCACTAATTCATTTTTAATTTATAATTACATAAAATTACTGATAATAAAGATAAATAAACTCAGAAATAAAGTAAATAAGTAAAAAAAATATTAATTATATATAATTTAATGGGGATTTTCACTTCAAGGGCATATTTGTGCAGGGTAATAAGTTTTAAGGACACTACTTATGAAAAATTAGTTTTAAGGATATTTTACAGGAAAAAGATAAAAGAATTTATCATTTTCAGTTATACAGAAATAACGACAAAAGGATTTATCATTTTTCTGTATAACTTAAAAAGATAAATGAATTTATCATTATACTGTAAATTGTCCTTAAAACTAATTATTCAAAAGTGCTGTCCTTAAAACTTATTATCCTGCAAGTAGAAGCCCTTTAATCTAATTTCCATAAAATAATAAAACGGCAAAAATTGCAAACTAGTCAAAAAAATGGAAAATAAACAGAATGAACTTTGGAAATTTATATTTACTTGTAAAAATATTTATAACAAAGATAATAACATAAAATAAAAGATTCATTAACAAAATAAATATATAAATTTTAATTAAATAAAATTTAAATGAAGAAAATAGCAGAAAAATAGAAAACAACCTTTAAAATAGGAAATAAATACAGTAAATTTTGAAAAAAAAATTATTATCACTTTAAAAATATTAAAAGACAAAATGTACATAAAATATCATACTAACACATATTAAAATAAAATATAACAAAGAAAAATATGATTTATATAATTTAAAATAGACAAAATTGCTAAATAAAACAAATTGTACTCAATATTGAAATATACATAACTTTCACAATATAACACCGTTTTCAATGAAACGAAAAGCAGTTTTCAAGTTACTAAATCTATTTTCATAATAAAAGATAAAGTTTAAGAATTTAAATATATAAATTTAAAATTTAAAAGTCAAAGTTTGACCAGTTTTGACCACAATTCCAAGTTACAGGAAAATATTCAATTTATACCAGTTTGAAATTATAATTCATATAATAATCAAAATTTATTTTTAAAAATGAAACGTTAGAAATAAAACAAGTTTAAAATAATTTCAAAATGAAATAAATTTGAAACTAAAATTTACATAAAAATCTAGGGTCGTTACACTCTCCCCCACTCAAATCTTTTCATCCACGAAAAGGAAGGAAGCGGAGAAACAACTAGAATGAACAATAGGTTGGAAGAAATCCCGAAAGAAGGTAGGAAAAAGTAGCTAAGAAGGAAAGCAGGTTGGAAGAAAAGGGTGAACCATATTTTAAAGCATCTGATAGTTCGAAGTAAACAATATTTAAAACATTTTAAATTTTTAGAAAGGAAAATAACTGATCAAAATATTCTTTATAAAATACTTTATCAAAATACTTTTATAACTCGATGTCTTAACAAGTTTATCCTCGTTCCTGTAGATTCTGGCAGTGCGTTGATCAGGCAAAAAGCTAGACTTCTCTAGGTACTTAGTAGACTTGTTTCAAGACCCAGTGAAAATATTGCAAAACTCTTTTAAAAACAGATATGGAAAGTACAATCCAAACAAATCAACCAAACCGAAACAGTTGTCTACACAATGGTTACGCCTGGATCCCCCAGGAAACAATCTGTATCCGTAAGCTTTCTCAGCCCTGCGAGTTACGCCATGATGACTAGTAGAGTGCAGGATACACAATGGTTATGCCTGGATCTCCCAGGAAACAATCCGTACCCCTAGGCCATCTCAGCCAGGTTGTTTCGCTACTAGTGCGACCTACATAGAGTGCAGGATACATAATGGTTATGCCTGGATCCCCCAGGAAACAATCCATACCTCCAGGCCAGCTCAGCCAGGCAGTTGCGCTATGCAGTCGCGATCATAAGACCATGGAGATAGCCATGAAATTCGATGGACACTCGAGTATCATATCTGAAAAACCCAAATCAAAGAGAGAGAATAATATCGATAGAATGAATCCTTAGTGTGGCCACAAAGCGGATATCAAGCAGAAGGCACTTTCTATATCTTTACTTCGAAAATATGTATCATATAGTACCTTTCAAAATCACTTCCAAATATCATACTTATATAAAGTCCATTTTATATAAGATTTCATTTCAAATCAAATACTTTTCAAAACAATAGAATATCAAATCACACTTATATAAATTTCGATTATAAAAGATTTCACTTTTCAAAATTGGGTACCTTTTCAAATCAACAGTTTTCAAATCCATAGTTTTCAAATCTACTGCATACTTATACAAATCAATTTTATATAAGTTCGATAACTCCTAAATCAGAGTATTTAAATAATCAAGGTTCTCAATTTTAATTCGTTTCAATAATGTTTCAGTTTCATAATCATATCTGATTTCACCAAATCATTTCTTCCAAATTACATAAATTTAGTTTCAAACTTTCTCGAACAATAGATTTAGAAAATAATCCAAATTTCCAAATCAACAAAATTAAGGTCAAACAAGTTCATTTCTATTTCAAACATATATTCACTTCAAAAATCATAATACTTTCAAAGTTATAAATCTTTCGAAACCAAATACTTGAAATCATTACACTTTGAGAATCATAACATTTTGAAATGATACATTTGAAATCATAAAACATTCCCTTAATTCTTTAAATTTAACAAATTTATTCAATTAAACCAAAATCTAAAATTTCCAAATTTTAATTCCATTCAAACCATCAGTTTCAATTCAATTTAGTTTTCCAACAAAACCATTTCAAATATTATCAAATTCCAAATATAGATTTGATTTACAAAATAAACCATTCAATCTTAAATATGTTTCAAGGCTTAAATATACCATATTTCAAACTAAATTTTATAATTTCATATATCTCAAATTTTACTTCATTATTACTTACATATGTCATCATTTCGCAACATTACATTCGATCGCTTGCTTGGTCATACAAGTTCACTTTCGAACTAGTATTGTCCATTCGACTTCCCTAATGCGGACTTCGATAGGGTTTCTCGACTAGAAGCCATCAATCTCCTTGCATAGCCATATATTATGATAGAGAATTCTAGAATCAAGCTCAAGATCCATATCAAATGTTCGCCATCAAGACTCAAATGAAAAATCCTAACATGAAATGGTGTAATTCACCTCGAACTTGTGTACTAAAACTTGGATCAAATTAATTATACGAATAAAACAGCATACGTATAACTTATGTATACATTCCAACTTGTTAAATAAATAGTTTCATAAAGATGTTACTAAGTTAAAACATTTAAAACCAAATTTTTCTCAAACATTTGATGACTAATTTTTATCCAAAACATTTCAAAACTAAATTTCGTATTAGTATAATTCAAAATAGTCTTATTTATTTACTTAACAAAACAGTTTCAAATTATAAAAATCATATTATTTCATACTTGAAACATACAAACTAAACTTATATTCTTTATCAAATACCTTATACCTTTCAAAAAAAATTAGCTTTGAAAAGTTAACCTTGATTTGGAAGTGCTCGAATCTTAAAATAGTCGAAGAAATCATATTTTCAATCCAAGAGTTGGAAATCAACACTAAATCAGTAAATCATTTTCAAAAATTAGGTTTCAAAATCTGAAACTCGAGGACTGAACACCGGCTTACTTTAAATCTTTTCAAATATATATATATATATATATATATATATATATATATATATAGACACACACACATACAGATCTATCTTTCGAATATCAAACCATACTTCGAAATCTGAAATCAAAATCGGTTTCATAAAATCACTCGCATAGCAAAGCTACTAGAGTGGCCTCTCCTTCACTCAGAAACTCGAAAATCAATGTCGATGATGCATGCATTCATCACCGAAATTATTTTCCAGTGACATAAGTGAGTTCTGGACTTTAATTAACTTTTAAAAACTTCTTTGAAATTCCTTCGAAATCATTAAAATTCATTCGAATACATTTGAAACATTTCTTATTTGAAAAAAATATCTTTAAATCATATTATTATTATATATTTTCCAAAATCTTAAAACCAATTTCAAAACACCGGAATTCGATTCCTTAAAATTCAAAACCCTTCAGTTATAAATCATTTTTTGTATAAATCAAGTTCTTATAAAATTTGCAAAATTTCAAATTTTTTCGAAATTTCAAATTTTCATTTTTGAAAGGTATATAATCCTTATCGAAAACATTTCACTTTTATATATAAAAATA
Source organism: Allium cepa (assembly GCA_030765085.1). Lineage (NCBI taxonomy): Eukaryota > Viridiplantae > Streptophyta > Magnoliopsida > Asparagales > Amaryllidaceae > Allium > Allium cepa. The sequence goes on along the minus strand of CM060942.1, from coordinate 104,116,602 downwards.
TGGCCATCCTTAATAATTTCGATGTATGCACAATTTAAAAATACAACCAAACACAAATTTCCAACGGATGATTCAAGGAAGGATTTCAAACAAACAAAGATTCAAAATTAGAGGAACTCTAATCAAATAGAATTCTAGTTCGAAGATAAACTCAAACGAAGATGAGATAATTTAATTACCAAATAGAAAATGTATAAGCCTATATAAATCGTGGGCGACCTTAACCGATCAACCGTGACTTCAGGAATATAACCAATGCGGAAATCTAAGGAAAATCGACATTCGATCGCCAGAGTTAGATTCCGAGTAGAGCAGGAGATAGATAGCATCGTAAACCGAGAATACAGAAATCTCCAGTGAGTCAATGCCAATTGTAAAGGTGTAACGCCCCACCTCTATACCCACGCTAGCCAAGAACACTACGGAGTAGTGCTGTCAACTAGCACGGAGAATAAGGCTGCTGAGGAGAGACCATCCATGTAATTGCTTATCACACGGTGGCTATAAATAATCTTCGAAAACAAACATAGAAATAAGCATAACGCAAATCAGTCACAGACATCCATATCACAAAGGCGGAAGAAGATATGAATATATAACTAACACATGAAAGTGTACATCAGAGTAGTGGTCAAAAGATCCACAATAATACAAAAGAATAGCAACACGTGCTATACAAAAGAATACAACTATGAGTCTATATCTCAAGTGTATACAACAAAAACTGCTAATCTAAATAGTTAGCCAAAAGTTAGAGTGCCGAATTCCGGGAAGAAGTCAAGCAGAAGCACCTGTAACATCTTGGTCTGACCCGAGTATTATTTAAGAAAATAATAAACGGATCAGTCTAGCTATAAATATCAGATGACATGGTATAAAATAAAAGATATGGCATAAACATAAAATATCCATACTGACATACTACTATAAGTATGCAAATGATGACCAACAGAAGATCAATCAATAAGAGATAAATCGATATCACAAGAATCTTCTCAAAGATCCAAAGAGGGCATCATACCCTAAACTTGTACTCATAACAAGTCAATGACATAAATTCCAGAAATCAACACGAGAAATCCGGAAATCATAAAAAGAGAAAGAGGCCTATCACATGACGGTCCGAAGACCATGGGGAGCTACCCCATATGTGTGAGACGAAATCACACAGATTGAGGTCTAGACTAACCAAGAAGGCAAAAAGGTATGTGTGAGTGGAATCACACAAGTGGTGTCTAGTCTAGCCTCGCAAACAAAAAGATATGTGTGAGTGGAATCACACAAGTGGTGTCTAGACTAACCAAGCAACCAAAAAGGTATGTGTGAGTGGAATCACACAAGTGGTGTCTAGTCTAACCAAGCAAACAAGAGACATCGCACAATTGCTAGTCTAAATCATAAGAATGATCGTCATGATCAACGAGAAGTGTCAATTACACTAAGCTAGTAAGTATAAAAGTTTAGCTTCATGTCCCATAACCACTTGCTTAACTTAAATATTTACGAATAAACTGTAAATCTTCACTAGAATATTGTCACAAGAGGTTCAATCGAACAAGTCCAAGAATTAACCGACGAAGCAAACGCAAGCGTTTCATACCACTTGTTTTACTAAGCCGTTTAATTAGATTTCTCATCCGATTGAGGTAAAGGTTTGTATATACTAATAGATTGGAAAACGGGTTAAGAAAAGAGCTTTGTTATTAAAAATAGAGTTGAAATCCTTTTATTGAAAGAGTTTTGATATTTACGACTAGTTTTGAAACCTTTTTATTTTAAAGTGACTAATCACAGAAGCAATTGTAGAAACAATCAATCACAAAGATCACATTCGGAGATGTGATAAAAATCCAAGGAAATCAGCTCAGCAAGTTCTTTTGAATTTTTTTCATATAAGATCCCCTACGGAGGGGGGGTCCAGGGGGGGTCCAGGGGGGGTGGCAACCCCCCAAGGTGGGGGTGCGGGGGCAACGCCACCGCTAGGCCGACCTAACAGAGTTCACGACTTAAGGTATTCGCGACTTAACGGGTTATAGGCCTAACGACCTAAGGCTTAATTCGCGAACGACCTACGGCTTAAGGCTTAACTCGGGAGCGACCTACGGCTTAAGGCTTAACTCGGGAGCGACCTACGGCTTAAGGCTTAACTCGGGAGTGACCTACGGCTTAAGGCTTAACTCGAGAGCGACCTACGACTTAAGGCTTAACTCGCGAGCGACCTACGACTTAAGGCTTAACTCGCGAGCGACCTAACTCCGAAGTGCCAATATTTCCAGAATGACCTAAAGCCCTGCGACCTACGACCCAGTGACCTTGTGACTTGTAACCGAACGAGTCAAGTGGCCAGAACGAGCTAAGTGCAGGAAATTTCCAAAAATGCTAAAAATTGGAGTTTTTCGCCAATCCAATCCAAACCAAAGGCAAATGTGCATGCAAAAGTGATAGGGAATCATTCCCAACAATCCAATATAGTTATAGACTAGATTTGTGAGATAAAAATCTCACCTTTGCACTAAAATTTATGAAGATGAAGCTTGAAAGCAAGGAGAAGCAATCCAAAGCTTGAATCCAATATCTTCTACTTGAATTTGGAGTTGAATGTTGGAGTTGCAATTGAATTTGAGCTTGGAGTTTTAATTTCCCATTCTCTTCACCATTAATGCCAAAGCTTGATTAGTTAGGAAATTTATGAAGAGTGAGGAGAAGAGGTTTGGAAATTGGGCTTAATAGGCTAAACTAACCCAAAATCCAAAGCGGGAAAAGTTAGTGAAATTTCACTAACTCCAAACCTATCGATGTTTATACTTAAAAAAGTTGTAAACGGCATTTCGAACTCAATGGAAGTGGTCTCGAGTCCTAATTTGACCGTTTGCAAAAAGTAGCTTTTCGGACCAAAATTCGATTAACGATTTAATATTTAAATAAAATATTTAAATATAAACTCGATAAATATGCAGGTTGTTACAAAAGGAGTTTCACCCCTTTACAAATCATTCAAAGATTTACGGAATCACCGCTCTTTAGAGAGGTCATTCCAAAGTAGAGTTACGGAATGCTCCAAAATCAAAAGGAAAAATGGGGAATACAAGACTGGATTTCAGAACAAGTGGGAGCGTTCCAAAATTCAAGAAATCCTAATCGATAAGAATCCTAACCGAGAGATTTCAAACAAGGTGGATACAAAAGGAAAGAAGCTTAGAAAATCTTGGTTTCAAAATAAGAAGATTTTTATACCGAAATAATCATTGAAAATACTTTAAAAATCATTTGGAAATCATTTTATACTTTGAAAATACGTTCTCTCACAAAGAAAGGATTCTGAGATTGATTTCACTCATTCTAGGGTATTTCTACCCTATCTTTAATGAGTTTTTGCTCCGCAGGCTATGGTTTGCCCAAAACCAAAGCTTTGATACCAACTGTAACAACCCGATATTTTCAGCCATTCGCATCCACACATGCTGGACTTGAATTGCTCAAAGTATCGCATTGTAAATAATTTTGGAGCAAATGAAATACAATCACAGAATCACAGACACAGAAATATCAGAATAACTCGCAGCAGAAATTAAACTACCATAGTAGTTCATAAAGCTACTATAATAAACTCTCAAAACATAATACATAATATCAGTCTGAAAAAAACATATACAATAGAAATCTCAATTACATAGAAGTTCACTAATACATGAGATAAACTAGAACAGCTGAAATAGAAAGTAGATATAAATGTAGATAAGCAGAAACTCCAGCAAAGACCAGCTCCAGAAAGAGAATCCAAAGCTGTGAATACTCAGGCTGACCCGAGCGTAAAGCAAAACACAAAACACTCGAGTAAGGACAATATATACTTATATAATATAAACCAATTCAAGTGAACTGTAGTAGAAATGCACAGTAACTTAAAGGATGCTTGGGATCACCCATCCTTTAAAAATCAGCTAAACTATAAATTAAATACATCACGTGGTTAAAATTTCAAAATGCTATTTTATACATCAAAATCAAATATCATTTCAAAATTCAGTATCATTCAAAATCCATTTCAAAATATCAAAATACCATATCTTCCAAACCACATTCATTTTTATTTAATTTAAATACCATTACAAAACACATTTCAAAATAGTTTGTATTTCGAAACAAATTACTTCATTTTAAATCATAAAATAAAATTATTATATTTAATAATTAAATTATTAATTTCCAAAATTTCAGTCTTTCAAAATTCATTTATTCACTTAATTTATTAAAACAGATGAAAATTCAACTTTTGCAGCATTTAGAAATTGCTAACGAAAGTTACATTTAAAACAGTTCAATTTAACAAAAGATAGCATTTAAAAATGCTGTAATAGGGTTACATTAGTTTCAAATAAAACTTAGTTAAATTCAATAGTTATAGCATTTACAAAAAATGCTATAATAGCCTTTAATTAAACTTAGCCATTTGGTTCATTATTATCAACTACAGCATTTACAAATGTTGTATTATCATTTACATTAGAATTAATAGCACTTCGAAAATGCAGTTAATTAACTTCAAATATTATGTATAATTTCACAAAAAATTATATTTTTATTTAAATCATTTTTATCTTATAAAATCATATAATTTCGCTTTTAAAACAATCATTCAAATACCCTTATTCATGATTTTATAAAGTTAAATCTCCATTCAAAAATCAAAATCTAATAGTAATTCACTTATTAAATTCCAACATTAAATTAAATTCATTAAATTAAATTTGAATTAACACTTAATTTTAAAATTTTCAAATATAACTTAATTTCATTTTTATTTACTTAAATTAAAATTCACTTTAAGCCAAATTCACAAATTTCTAATTTTAGTTATATTTCAAAATTTCAACTTAAATATTCATTCATTTCACATTTTAACTTTACTCAAAAATCATTAGTTTATTATAAAATCATTTTAAATTCATTTAATTCAAAATATCATAAATTTATCACATTTTCATATTTAATTTAAGTTCCATTTATCATTAACTTATAATTTCCAAAATAACTTACATTTCAGATTTTCTAACTTTACCATTTATTTATTTCACTTATAAATTTTCAGAAAATCAATAGTGCTTTACAAAAATCATTTTTAATCAAATGTAAATCAAAATATTATAATATTTACAATTCTAAAATAATTTAAAAAAATTTAGAAAAACATATTTTAACAACGGGTCTGTATTTCATTTTCTAGCCTAGGTAAAGTGATACGGGAATATATCATTTCAACCCGTAATTTACAAAGAAAACCCGGGTTTGATCATTTCAAACCTGCAATCCCAAGTAAATGAAAATAATTGAAAATCATTCAGGCCTATCATTTCAGAGCATGACGATTTTCTCCTATTCTAAAGTCTGTTCGGGTATGTATCATTTCAACCCATAGTGATTCTAGTCTACAGGGAACTTGCAGTGTGATAAACTGATGAAAACAACAGAATAGCATGAAATAACAGTAACATATGGTATAACAAGTGTAAATATATGTGTGAACTTCATATGAATATAATATAGCATTTATAACAGGATGATATGCATTTATAGATTCAGGTGATGTCAGTTTATCACTATATAAGTACATATTAGTCTGGTGAGATTTACTCACCTGTTTAATGCTGGAGATCGCTACCAAAGCAAAAATACTGACACTACGAAGGCACGACAACACTACTAAAATTTTGGGAGTGGAGAGTCAAAACTACACCCCTTGAAACATTTAAACGAAACAATACAATATATATATAAGTTACAACACACTTTAACATCAATAACATTAGAAACAACACCCAAAACCATATCCATTTGAATTGCACTTGTTCTCAACCTCAGGTACTTCAGTTAGGAATGTGTTTGGTTCAGCTAACACAGGGGATTGGGTCTATTTTGGGTTCACTATGGGTCGGCCTACATGTGTTGAAGGTGGGTTCATGGATCTAGGTGCATAAAACTTCAACACAAGGTAAAACAAGGCAACATACATCACCTCTTTGCTAAAGTTTGGCTCGGCCAGAAGCTATGGGGCATGGCCAGTGGCTCCAAGAGGTGGTGGTTGATGTGGCAGAGGGTGGAGGTCAGGCCATAGGTGGTGGTGGTGGAGGTAGTGGCGGCTAGAGGTTGAAGAAGGAGGTGTTGGCAAAGGTGGTCCATCTAGTGTATATAGTGATGGTTTTTGGTGGATTTTGTAGTGATCTATGCCTTGGGATGGCTCGACCTGAAGTGGAGAGGTACGAGGATGGGTGATGGTCAGAGGAAGGGGGTGGTGGTGGTCAGCCAAGGCCTAGAGGAGGAGGAGTGGAGCCATGAAGGTAGAGAACCATTGCAAAATCAATAGAAAAACAAAGAAAAACAAGAAAGGAAGAAGAATTTACCTAAAAACTTTGAACAAAAGTGGAAGCCGTGATTTTTTTTTTGTTGAGAAATGTTTGAGAAATGAAATTATCATGAAAAATGAAGAGGAGGCCGAAAGATAGGAAGAAATGCACGGAAAAAACAATTAAGGAGGAGGTTGAGAAAGTGAAAGGTCGGAAGATAAAAGGACCCTGGAATTTAAAAGTTTAAAACCATTCAAATTTCCACTAATTCATTTTTAATTTATAATTACATAAAAATAATGATAATAAAGATAAATAAAATCAGAAATAAAGTAGATAAGTAAGCAAAATAAATAAATATTAATTATATATAATTTAATTAATAAAACAGCAAAAATTGCAAACTAGTCAAAAAAATGGAAAATAAACAGAATGAACTTTGGAAATTTATGGACTTTTAAAAATATTTATAACAAAGATAATAACATAAAATAAAAGATGCATTAAAAAAATAAATATATAAATTTTAATTAAATAAAATTTAATTGAAGAAAATAGCAGAAAAATAGAAAACAGCCTTTAAAATAGGAAACAAATACAGTAAATTTTGGAATTTTTTTTTATCATCACTTCAAAAATATTAAAAGACAAAATATAAATAAAATATCATATTAACACATATTAAAATAAAATATAACGAAGAAAAATATGATTTGTATCATTTAAAATAGACAAAATTGCTAAATAAAACAAATTGTACTCAATATTGAAATATACATAACTTTCACAATATAACACTGTTTTTAACAAAATGAAAAGCAGTATTCAAGCTATTAAATCTATTTTCATAATAAAAGATAAAATTTAAGAATTTAAATATACAAATTTAAAATTTAAAAGTCAAAGTTTGACCAGTTTTGACCACAATTCCATTTTCCAGGAAAATATTCAATTTATGCCTGTTTGAAATTATAATTCATATAATAATCAAAATTTATTTTTACAAATGAAATGTTTGAAATAAAACAAGTTTGAAATAATTTCAAAATTAAATAAATTTGAAACTAAAATATACATAAAAATCTAAGGTTGTTACACATCCATTTCAAAAATTGAATGGAAATAAAACTTTAATTTGAAATTATTTAAATGATTTTGATTTTTAGAAATAAAATTGAAATAAGTTAAGTAGAGATAATTTAAAATGAATACTAAAAATTCGGACTTAAAATTAAATTATTTAAAGACTTAGGATGTTAAATTAACGGTAACATTTAATTTGATTTAAGGGGGTTAAATCAACATTTGAAAATTTAACTCAAATTTATATAACGAGATGGTTTTAAATTTAAAATTGAAACCGAAATTAGTTCAAATTGAATTTGATTTGAATTAATTGGAATTATGATCGAAGTTGAATAAGTTTAAATTCAAATGGAAATTGATTTGAAATGGAGATTGGGAAATTGAACCAGTTGACTTTGAAACTATTTTCAAATAAATTGTTTTAATATAAAATGTTTTAAATCTATTTTCCTAGCCATTTACTATACAACCTTTCTTTTTAAAACCCAAACAATCTTATACTTATTTTACAATTATTTTGAAAACTAATTACTATTTTATAATTACTTAACTATTTTACTGTTATTTACAACTAATAATTGTTTTCCAACTATTTGTCTATTTTAAACTTTCCAAGCTATTTTTTAAATTCAAGTGGTCAGAGAACAAACTGTTTATAATTGAAGTGATAACCCAAATGGAAATGGAGGCAATTGTGAATAGATGAATAGAAAGAAAATTGATTTAGCTAATAATTAATAAAGATAAATACGTAGGATGTACGTATATTATTCTATTCGCATAAAGATTTGATCCAGATTCCAAACGCAGAATTTCGAGATAATATATCAATCCGAGTTGGGATTTTTCATTCGATTTTCGACGGCGAACCTTGAATATGGATTTTTGATTGATTTTGGAAATTCTCTATCACAGTTATGGCTATGCAAGGAGAATGACGGTTTCTGATTAAGAAACCAGATCTGAGTCTGCACAAGGAAGTCAGATGGAAGATACTAGTTCGGAAGTGAAATTGTGTGACTGAGTGAGCGATCAGGTTTGATATTGCGGATGGATGGCATATGTACATCGTACGTGCTTAAATGTAACAGATATTGAAATTTTAAAAGAAATGTAAATGATTTTTTAAAAGAAAAGTATATTTTGAGAAATATATATGAATAAAAAGTGGAAGTTGGATATTTCTATGATTAAAATTCACTTTTGGAAAAGTAAGTAATATGGTAAATAACTTTATAAAGGAAATCAAACTTGAATATTTAATCTGGCATTACTAAAGTTATATATATTTGTTTACATATGATAAACTCCCCCTTGTTGAATCTAAAAGCAGAAGAAAAGATTTTTGACAAGATTTAAAATATAAAAAGGGAATTTGTATAGGTATGAAGTGATCAATTTTTTTTTTCAAGATTATATATATATAACTGAATTTATGAGGATGATTTTTGGAAAAAGATTTTTGGAACTCACTGATTTTGAAAGGCTTTTGATTTTAGGAAAACCAATTTTGGGAATTTGGAAAGCCAAGTTTGGAACTATCGATTTAAGATATCGATTTTGTGTAAAGGAGATTTTTATGTGAATCATAAAGAGTGTGATTTGAAAGATACTATATGTGTATAGTATAAAATGTTTTGAGATTGACTCTGGGGAAAAGGCGCTCTTATGAAATGCATAGGAGATCCACGGGATGGTTTTTCCTTGAGCCCTAGGGGGATCTAAATTTGATCCTGGGAGGAAGTCCGGACTAACTGAAGTTCCTGAGAATTGTGTGTGGGTAGCGAAAGTCGAGGGCGCTGATGCCTACAGAGACATTTGGGTTATGCTGTGACGACAGTGTAACTCGATATCACTGCGATCTACTACGGACCATAGCGAAAGTCGAGGGCAGTGAGTGCCTACGGTCTACGTTTGATTTCACTAGTAGGGCGGCGTAACATCGATAGACTGCGATCTATGAAGACATGGCAAAAGTCGTGTGGCAGTGAGTGCCTACAGGCTCCATTAGGACTCGACTGATGTAGTCTGCGATCTATGTAGGAGTGGTGAAATTTCATTCGGCAGCGAAATACGAGGGCGCTGATGCCTACAGTTACATGGGTTTTTGCCGTGATGGTGACGTAAAACCTGGGTGTAGCTGCGATCTGTGGTGGGTTCCATGGTGTAATCAAGGGGCGTGGAGTGCCTATAGTTTTCTACGGATTTTGCCGATATGGCAACGTAACCATCCGGTTAACTACGACCATAGAAGGGGTGATGATTTCCAGAGCATTCTCACCAAAAATGATTTCTATATTTCTAAAAATGTTTTCCATATTTTCACCGAAATATTTTCCAAGTATTTTCACTGAGTGTTGAAAATGGGTTTACCAAGTACTTATAGATTTTTAGTCGTACGCCTGATCGACGTATTACCGAATGTCTGTGAGAACAAGGATGGACTTGTTGAACATCGAGTTATAAAAAGTATTTTTATAAAGCTATTTTGATAATATTATATGGATTTTTTAAAGTGTTTTAAAGAATTTTAATAAACAGAGTTTATAGTTAAAATTGTTCAAAGAGTAATTTAACTAATAATAAGCATTTTAATGAATTCTAGCTTCGTTCCTTTTCGAGGATGAATATATTTAAATAGAGGAATGTGATAACCCGGATTTTTAGGCATCTGATAATTGGATAATTAACTGATTTTTACTATTGAGATACTGATTTTTATTTTGTTAAACAAATAAAATTCTAATAAATAGAAATATCTGGATATATATAAATTGATTTAAAATATAATAAATGATGATTATAATTTTAAAATATAGAGTATTTGAATCCAATTTATTTTTAAATATTTATTTTTGAATTTCAAATCCAAAATTTCTATCTACAATTTATATATATGTATACACACTTTGTGATTTGGAAGTCATATTTTGAATTTAATAAAATAATTTTTAAAAGCTATTTAAAGTTAATCTTTTAAAAACCTATATATAATATATATATGTGTATGTTTGTTTATTTATATAAAATAAGATTAATAAAAAAGGTTTAACATACTTTCTTTTAAAATTATATATATATATATATATATATATGAATAAATGTAGTTGTATATATAAATATAAGACTAAGCAAAAAATATAATATAAAATAATATATAAAACATATATATGTTAAACTAAATGGAAAATATAATATAAAATTCTATAAAAACATATTTAATCATAAATACATAAAAATAAACAAGTGTAGAAAGATTAACGCATATAAAAGACATGTATCAGTATTACAACATACATAATAACAATGTTGGCTTGATTTAACATGCATTTACAAGTGTCATTGATTTCTTTTTATTTTTAAAATGATAAATAAAATTAAAAAGAGATTATAAATACACATCTACTGTCTCATTTTCTTTTCACATAATCAAATCAAAGAAACAAACCTGAAAGAAAAACAAAACCAGAAAAGAAATCAAAAACAAGTTCAGATTATTTCAAATCTGAAGTAATCTTTTACAAATATCAAGATCACAATTTCAGTTCAAAACAAGTTCAGTTTTCAAATTCAAAACTGAAGCTTAAAAGCATAGATCATTTCAACTGAGGTAGAGATAAAAATCAAACAACAAAACAGATTTTGAAACCTGAAGTTAAGTCCAGATCAAAGCAAATTTTCAGATTTAAGTTTTAAAGCCAACAAAGATTTCAACTACAATTAGATCAAGTGCAATTTCAAATGTCAGTTTCCAGTTAAAAGCAATTTCCACTTTTTCCAGATTTTCAAACCATTCTCTGTTCCTCTTTCCAACATCTTTGTAAGTAAACTTCATTTTAAAAATCAAATCTTTTAATCAATTCATGAGTTTGGTTTAATGATAAGATAGAATAACTGATTTGAGTGTGTTGTTGCATAAATATAAGTGTATATGCCCGTATATATAGAGTGTGTTATTGCATAAATATAAGTGTATATGCCTGTGTATATATATAAATATGAAAACCTGTACATGTTTGTAACCTTTGTCATATTTTTCCTGCTATGTTCAACTTTCAAAAATCGATATTTCATAATTTAGTTAGTTTTAGGCTTGAATTTTTCTATTTGCATGTAAGTATAATTAATTTTAAAAATGATTACATGAAATATTATTAAGTGGAATTGCTTAAAAATGGATTTACAGTAAATAATTTGAGAAAATTCGATCATATTGATTCATGTTTTCTCCTATATGAATGGAATCGGCATCGGAAAATAAGATTTTTGATAAGGGTTTAGGAATTTCTAGTTGCGTATTAAGGGAGACAGAGTTAGATGATCGATTTTGGGTTTTTGGTCGATCATTGGTGAACTTCTCAACTTCGAGGCTCGAGTTTGTGTCAGAAGAATGAGGGGAAGATGGGGAGTGCGACAAAAATGGTGGTTTATTTTATATAATACCATGGTGGTTGGATTGAGGAGAGGTAGGGTTAGCAGTGGGTTATTTTGGGGTTTCGTTCATGCATGATTACCAAAAACAAGGCGTCGAGAAAGGGCTGCCCACCTAAGGGAGAGTGAAGAGAAGTTCATGGCGAACTTTGTGGTGGAACCTAGGCTGGACGGCGTCGTGGATGATCGTGGCGAATGATTTGAACGGGGCAGGTTCATGGTTCAAGTGATCGAATAGGCTAAATTTCGAGTTAAGGGAATTTGGTGTGAGGCCGAGGAGTGAGTATGGTCTGGAGCCAAAGTACGACCGAGGGAAGTGGTCGGGGATGAGGGATCGTTGCCGGTGTCGTTGTGCATGTGCACGTGTGTGTGCACAAGAGTTCGTCTGGGTGTTTTAGTAATGGAAAGGAAGTTTAGAAGTTGAAGTAATGTAAAAGAGATAGGAGGAAGGAAAGAAGAGTAGAAAAAAGGTTGGGCGAGGAATCGTTTGGGCTGAAGTTTTTAAAAATAAGTTAATTTAAATAAAAATGGAATGTAAAGGAAAATGTTAACAATACAAGTTTCAAAGTAAATTTATTAAACAGGTTTCCAAAAAGTAAATGTTGACCAAGTTCAAAGTAATATATTTATCAAGTTTTCTCAAACAAGTTTCAAACTTAAATTCAAATGTGATTTGAAAATAATTTGATTTGGTTTAAAATAATTTTATACTAGATTAATTATTAAATCTCTAAATGTTTTCAAATATATTTTAATGATGAAATTAAATGGTGATTAAGGCAAGTTTATTAAACTTTAATCAATTAAGGGTCTCAAGTAATTTGTATGTTAATAATAAATTAATTTCAAGCTTTTAAATTAGATAAGACTTAAGTGATAATTGAATAATTAATTAAGATAAAGGAAATTATCTTAGATTAATTACAGACTTAAGTAATTAAAGGATAATTACTTAATAAAAGGATAATTAATTGATTGATTAATTAAAGGATCATTAATTAATTAATTAAAGGATAATTAATGTAAGGATCATTAATTAATGTGAGAAATTAAAGGTCAATTAATTAATGTGAATGAATGGAGAATGATTAATTAATTTCAATAATTAATTAAATGGTTTAATTAATGTTAATTAATAAGGATTTAAAGGTAATTGATTTATTTTGTGTTAATTAAATTAATTAGATTGGGTGACAAATTAATCTTGCTTATGGATGATTAAATCGTATTGAATGTTTGGAATAATGTCTTTATTCTGATAATTTGTGATGTTCTGAGGTATGATATGTTGGGTTGAACTGTGATAATGTGGATTATTTATTGATAATGAATTGTTGTGTAAATGTGACATCCTGTATTTAAAATTAATTGTATTCACTTAAACAACTTGGATTAAAGATGACATTGGATTCGAAGAGACCGGGGTTGGGTATCAACAAATCCTCGAAACCACTTCGATTAGTAACTGTAGTAATTCTTTATAAATTTTGGTTATAGAATCAAACAAGCTGGAATGAAATAAATGAAGCAACATGGCCATTTAAACTGAGTAACAATTCTTAGACATAATTTTTTGGAATGGGTATTGATTAAAACAAGATAAGAACTCGTAGTGTGGTACGAGTTATCCTGGTCTGTAACTATGTTTTATAATTTAGTATTTCAAGTTATATGGATTTACTCATGCTGGTTTCCAGCCTGACTCGGGTGTTACTTTAATGTAATGCTCGGGTCAGACCGAGTATTACAGATTTTCAGGTTAGGACATTATAGAGCTCAGGAGTTGAGCTGGATGGCCGGAACGTATAAAGTATATTCCGCTGTATATTGGGGTTGTATTGTTTGTATTCTAGGACAAGTTAATTATAACTGTCAAGTTTATGTATGAGTGGTTGTACTGATATATTGAATGTAAACTGACAAATTACAGCTTTTCTTTGTATAAATTCTATCATTTGATATTATATTTGATCCGCTATGAATGTGAGATTCTGTGTTTTGTTTCTGTTCTTCTTCTACCTCTTTTCTTCTTAACCCTAACAATCTGGAATTTCTGGCGTTCGATTGCTCGGCACTTCTACAGTGAACGTATTAGTGTCGACTTTTGAGGTCGAAAATTTTGGGTCGTTACAATATTGCTCATCTTGTTTAGTTGATTTCTAGTTCTAACAACAGATTCAATATTTCCTAGTATATTTTCTATAGGATGATCTTTTAAAATCCAGATAATTTTATTATGATGAACAATTTAACAATTTGTTTCATTTGATTTGTTATTTTGTAATCATCTTCATCATTTATTTGAAAAAAATCTTTGCAATTTTCATCAAAAGATACATGCATTGTTTCTTCAATGGTGTTAGTTTTTAAATTGAAAACTCTGTATGCTTTACTTCTATTAGAATATCCAATAAAGATTCCTTTGTTAATTTAGGTTCTAATTTACCCAAATTGTCCTTTATATTTATAATAAAGCATTTACTTCAAAAAAATTTAAAATAAGATACCTTTGGTTTCTTATTGGAAGGAAGTTCATATGGTGTTTTATTGGCTAGAGGTCCAATTAAAATCCTATTCAAAATGTAACAAGCTGTAGCGACTGCTTCAATCCAAAAATTTCTTGGTAATTTACAATTTGAAAGCATATTTCTTGCACATTCTTGAATCGTCATATTTTTATGCTCTACCACTCCGTTTTGTTATGGAGATCTTGGAAAGGAAAATTTATGAGTTATTCCTTTTTTATTACGGAAATTCTAAAAATTTTGATTTTCAAATTCTCCACCGTGATCGCTATAAATAGTTTTGATTTTTAAAGAAAGTTGATTTTGAATTCTTTTTGTAAAAGTTTCGAGCTTGTTAAAAATAATTTTTAGGCTCAAAAAATTCATATTGGAAATATTGGAGATAATAAAACTTTTAAAAGTTAAATTTAAACTGTTTTGTTCAGTTTGAAATTTTATCGTTTAAATCGATATTTAAAAATAGCCTTCCGAGGTACAGTCTCGGAATTCGACGAAACAAGTTCCATCTGATCCGCAATATTGTATTATTATCGGATTTCAATTTTCATAGTGTTTGGAGAGATTGTTTGGCCGTACGATAAGCAAATGCGCTGAAAATTATATCAAAATTTAATTTAATAACTGGGTTCAAAAAGCTATCTTCTCCATACGATCGAATTTTGGACTCGGAACCTTTTCCATTGCGTTCGAAATAAGGGTATAACCTCATGAACGCCTGGCGGCATGCCTCAATTGGATATCGAGATTTTATGTTGCGGAAACCGAGACAATTTAAATTTGAATTTGAATTTAAAATGGAATATATATATATACGCACATATTCAATGGGAAAATTTGACATGTTCTTCATTCTTTAAAACACTTTGCATTTTTTGAGACACGCGTTCGTTTTCAATTTAAAAAAAATACCAGAAGAAACAACCGAACGAAAATTTCATTTTCGCCAATTGAAATCCGCATCTCCCTCAACCTTTTCATTCAGCCGAGAAACATTTCAAACAAAAAGAATGGCGTAGAACTCTATCCTAATCGCGAGATCCCTTATTTTCAATTCGAAATCGATTTTTTTCGTTCCTCTTAAAATAAAAAAAAATCGCACGACCTAAACTTTAGACAAACCCAAATCGAATCGATCGAAGCTTCGGGGGGAGGACGAGCGATGTTGGAGTTAGTATGGATTGTCGTGGCTCGTCATCGGAGAAGATGGTGTCACGATTTACTCAAGCTCGAGTTCGAGCACTTCTTGGGGGTGGTGTTTCGCATCGTACAAAGGAAAGGCAAGCGACTTAAATCGCGAAATCATGTAGCGTGATGTCGAGATGATTCGAGTTGAGCACGCTCGAGCAAGCTAGGTCTCGCAATCAACTCGCGATGGAAGTCGAGTGGCGTCATGGTGCCCATGAGCAAGGGGCAGCGCGTGGATGGTGACAGCGGGATGTAGGAGAGGTCGTGAGTTTGTCATTGGTCGGCAAAGGCGAGGGCTGCGTTGCGTGTTGGGCATCTCGAGTTTGAGATTTACTGTAGGTAAATATATATTTTATTTATGTTAATTTAAAATCTTATAATATATGTGTGTGTGTGTGTGTACAAATGGATATGAAATGAATTTTTAATTTCAATTTGAGTTTAATATATATATATATATATATATATATTTATATATAGATAAGCAGAAATAAATTTTAGACAGTTATAAAAATAAAATATACAGAAAACAGAAAAAAAAATTAAGGCTTTGGATAAAAATAGGAATTCTATATAAAGATTTGATTTTATAAAGAATAGTTTTTATAAGTATATATGAAGTTCAAAAAATAAAAATAAATATACATATACAAATTTCAGATTTAGTTTTAGATATTTAAAATAATGAATTTATGACGAATAATTAGTTTAATTAATTAATTTAATTTTTTTGCTTACCAAAGATTATTTAAAAGGGAAATTTAGTTTTAAATTTGATTTTTAGTTAAATAAATTTATTAAGGGAATTGGTTTAAAATTAAAAATATTATTTTAAAATAAAAATCATTGGTTAATTAAAATTATTATATAGAAATTTAATTTGTTGGACAAATTCGAATATTAGTAAAATCATATAAATGTTTATATAAGGTCAAAATCTTAAAGGAAGCAAGTTGGATTGGAAATGGGTTGCATGCGTAATCAATGGTGAGTTCTTCTCACTCAAATTGAAATAATTAGAATTTCAATTATTGATTGTTTCGTTGTGATAGTATATATGATAGTGCGTGTGTGTGTACTGGATTGATTGATTTTCCGCATTATATAGCAAATGAGACCCTATGCATCGCATAATAGCGGATGATATGATATAAACTCATATACCACGATATTCGACCTCGAAGTGGAATTGGTATTTGACAACAGTGGATGCAAGGAAACGGGTTAGAGGGATCCAACTGGATTCCTCAAATTGTTGTAATTATTTTACATGTTGTGATGTGATTAGTTGATAATTTGTGAATGATTATATTTGTGATTGAAATTTATTGAAGGCTATAATTTAGCCGAATATATTTTTGGTATCGTAGGATACCAGTGGAATTTTCGAAATTAAAGTAGAAAATTTTAAGTAAATTCATTTTAGAGAATTTGATAAATTTAAAAGAAATTTTTTTAAAAAGGGTAAAGATTGATTTTTTGAAATCCTATTGAATAAATTCCAAAATATGGGGAAAAGATTTTAATAAATGGATTTTGAGCAATATTGTTTAAAAGTCGAAGAGTTTATTTTAAAATTCGGATTTTAAATCTAAATAAAGGTGTGAATATTGGATTAATGGTTTTTGAAATAAATTTGGATAAATAAAGGAATAATTCTCAAATGGAAGTGAATTTGGAAATGAATTTGGAATTTGATTTGGTGTTTGAAAATAAAATTTGGAGATCAATTTGGAAATTGATTCGGTGTTTGAAAATTAATTTTTAGGAAATCGATTTGGAATTTGAAAGTAAATTTTAAAAATCAAATTTAAAATTGTATATAAGTGGATATTCGAAAATTTAAATTCACAAAGGGAATTTATAAAGGAAAGGGAAATTTGTTTTAAAATTAAATATTGGTTCATTTTTAAAAAGTGTGGAAAGAAAATTTACGAATTTAGAATGTAAATTTGAGATAAATCAAGAAAGGTTTATAAATTGATTTAAATGGACTATTTTGAAATGGAAAGTGTATTTTCCCTGGAAATCCGAGTATGTTTTCAAAGTAGTTTATAAATATAAATTGGAATTTTTAAGGATGGTTTTAAAAAGTATGCTTTGGAGAAATTATTTTCTTAAATTGTTATAAATCTTTAAAGTAAATATTTAAGTTGATTATAGAAGTCGTTATTTTAAAGATTTAATTGATATTGGATTTAGAAAATGGTTTTTTAAATAATTATACTCTATCAAATAATTTTACTTTTAAAATTAGTTTGGACTTGAAGTTCATATGAGATATTAGTATAATATTTTCATGACTAATATTTTAAATAAAATATTAAAAAATAGTTTTTATTTTAAGTGATTCCGAATATATATATATGTGTGTGTGTGTGTGTGTATTTGCATAAGTGATTTAAAATATATTTTTAAAGTGTTCGGACTCAGCAAATTTTCAGTGGAAATAAATAAATATTTGGAAATTTATTCCACATGAGGAAAGTGATTTGAAATTTACTTTCAAAGTGTTGAAGTGTGAAAATATATCTTGCGAAGATATTTTGAAAATAAATAATTGGGGAAAATTATTTAAAATCTGGTGATTGTTGTGAATATTGATTGATAGTTAAATAACCGACTATCAATATTGGCCTTTAAATGGCATTTGAATTTCGATGCGACCGGCGGTCGGATTCCAAAAGGTTATCCGAAAACCACATCGAATCTTTGTGATGGATCTTTTGTCTAATAGATCAATGTGGAAATTTCTTGTGATTTACTTGAAATCTGAATGTAACCACTTATTTTTAAAATAAGCGCCATTTATTCGGTTAATCCAGGAGAGGACTTTATGTCATAAAACTCATTCCGAATAGTGATACGACAAAATGGGATTGCATTTGAAGATGGTGTTGAAGACTGGGTATTTTCAAAAATTAAAGGATTACATGTCGAATGTCTCTGCACTGAATTGCTCCAGTATAGAGATTTATATCACCCTTCGTGATAGGGAGTCCGGACGCGATTAGTGAATATCCAAATTTGCAAGGGCTTCTTTCCTTAATTGGAGGGAGTGCCTTCGGTTCTGTTCGAACCTGGAACGGACTTGTATGGATGTATCTCTGACGTTACACTTTAAGATGTAAAGTTGGTTTCTATCAAATACATTTCTTTTGGCGGTGGAGAATTTATTCTCTTAGCTTAACACCCTTAACGTACGAGCTTAGAGGTTATGTGATATATTCCTAATTTGGTAATGTGGCATGCTAAGTGTTGCTGATTATTTGTTGATTGAAGCATGGCTTTTGTGAAAAGCATAGCTTTGTGGACGAAGCTTCGTCGAACCTCATACCCCGGAAATGGTCGAAACTGGAAGGATGTAGCAAGGTTATGGGGGTCGTGCCCCTCAGGGTATGTACATTTCCTTCTGGATAAAAAGTGGTATCTGGTATGGAGTCTAGATATTTAACTTATGTGGATTTAAAAGTTGTATTCTATATGGAGCCCAGATTATTTATTTATGTGGTTGGTGGTTGTGAGGCGCCTCGGATAAAGATCGGTCTCGACCGGGGGATGGCATACTCATGACAGTTAGTTATCTAGCTACGGAGGTAACCCGGTCTTGTGTTGGCAGAGAGCTGGTTAAGTTCTCAAGGCGTCCCTCCAGAGGCGTTCCTATTCGGTGTAGGAAGTTCTTTATCCTGACCATTTGTTAGAAATTCAAACAAAACAATACGAGCCCTGTACGGTTTTAGTTGTATAACCTGCCATATATTAATGGTGGTGACCTACCGTTTAAATAGTAGCTATAGTATGGTATACCATAATGGTGGTATGCTGGCTAAGATTAATATTATACTTTCGGAATGTTTTCCACACTATGCACTAATAATAAAATTAAAAAAAAGATTTTGCATATCAAGCATGTTTGACTGTCACAAGGAGAAATCTCCTCCAATTATGCGATTGCATTGTGTGTGTGGCGGGGGGCTTTATGGTAGTTTCATTTTCCAAAAGCATAGCGGATTTCTTTTTATTTCCTTTTCTGCAAATAATCGTTTTAAGATCTCACACCAGTCCCATGACTGACTTGGAGTTTATTATTTCCTTTCTAAACTTTGGTTGCCCATAGTTTTCCACATGGGCAGCCTAAAGTCAGGTCATCGGTTGTTTTGGAGCGAAGTCGGAAAAGTATGCTATGGAGATCAGAAGCTCAAGCTGGATGGCGGGACGTATCAATGGTATATGATATTCTTTTCCGCTATTGTTTTGTATATAACTCTGATGATGTGATGTGTAACTGATATAGATCTTTTGTTTAAAGATTATTCATTTATCTATTATATATTGTCCCGCTGCGAATGTGAGATTCCAATATTGTTTCTGTTCTTCTTCTATCTTCTTCTTATTTAACCCTAACAGTTTGGTTTTTCTAGTGTTCGATTGTTCAGCATTTGACACAGTTGACGTATTGATGTTGACTTTCAAAAGTTGAAAAATTAGGTCGTTACAATGTGGTATCATAGCAATTGGTTAAGCGATAACCTTGGCTCTGGTGGGGAAATTATTCAATAGAGATAGAGTCACTGGTACTCTAGAATGAGTTTGAGCGTAATAATAGATATGAAAGCGTATTCGTTAGTGAATATAAAATTGTTTATATTGTGTTGACTTATAGGTTGAGCATTTATAGATTCTGGTCGGAGCAATTTGGCCAACTGAATCGATAGAGGTTTCTTGTAACAACCCGCATATTTGTCGATTTTATATTTAAATATTTTATTTAAATATTTTATCGATACTCGGAATTTAGTCCGAAAAGCTACTTTTTGCATACGGTCGAATTAGGACTCGGGACCACTCCCATTGAGTTTAAAATACCGTTTGCGACCTTTTTGAGTATAAGCTTCGATATGTATGGAGTAAGTTGATTTTTGCTACTTTTTCACTTAGGGCTTTGGTTTAGGCTGAGCCCAATAACCCCACTTATGTATTCAGTTCCAACCCCTTATCCTCTTCATTACTTCATTTCTAATTCCTAATATTCAAGCTTTCATAACAATGGAGAGTGGAAGAGGGAATTAAAACTCCAAGCCTTAGTTTTCTTTTGCAAATCAAACTCTAGCTCCAAACTAATAGAAGAACCCTTTGGTAAGCTTCTCTTCTTCTTCTCCAACTCATTCTCTTATCAATTTCAGAAATTCCTAAACCTAACTTTGGGAATGTTCTTCTTTTAAAGCTTAGAATCAAGCTTCTTGAGTTGGATTTGAAGAGTGGTTGATTCTCCTTTGCTTCTAAGCTTCTTTTTCAATCGTTTGGGTTCAAAGGTGAGATTTTTATCTCACATCTTAGTCTATAACTATCTTCGATTGTTAGGTATGAATTCCTAACACTTATTCGTGTGCATTTGCTTTTGGTTTGGATTGATTTGGTGAATATCCCAATTTTTAGTGTTTTGGGTTCAATTCCTTAAAAATCATAACTTTGATGTTTTGATCATGTTTTTGGTGATGAACCAAAGAGCTTATATGGCCGGGTAGCCGATTGGCGTAAACCCTTAGTGCCATTGCTCGATGGTTTGCAAATTGAGGAAGTTTGCACCTCTTTTGAAATAGGGTAGGAAGTGCAAGTATACAGGTTCGGCCGACCGAGCTCAGGGCCCGGTCGACCGACCTGCTACCCAGGCACTTCCTGCCTCTGTTTTGGAAGTGCTGGTTACAGGCTTCGGCCGACCGAGCCCCTGGGCCAGTCGACCGACCTGGTGCCCGAGCACTTCCAACCCCTGGTTCGGTCAACCGACTCAGGGAGTCCGGTTGACCGACCTGCTGCTATTTGCCAACTATGCCTATTTTGCCTAGTTGTCTGAATTTCCTACTCTAATCGATTTGTGTTATTTCCCTATTTGTTGTTATCATTTGTTATTGACTTTGATGGCTTATTTTCTTCGGGAATTCTTGGAATATCCATTTCGATGGATTCGGTATCGATTTCTTTGTATTCTATTCGCGTCTTCAAACGTGAATTTTAGTGATTGATTGTTCGTACAATCTTCTTTGTGATTTGTCACTTTAAAAATATAAAGGTTTTTCTATACTAGTAGTAAATATCAAAATTCTTTCTTCAAATGATTTCAACACTATTTTATTACAAAGCTCGTTTTCTTAAACCGTTTTCCAATCTATTAGTATATACAAGCCTTTACCTCACTCGTATGAGAAATCTAATTAAACGGCTTAGTAAAACGAGTGGTATGAAATGCTTGCGTTTACTTCGTTGGTTAATTCTTGGACTTGTTCGATTGAATCTCTTGTGACAATTTTCTAGTGGAGATCTACAATTTGTTCGTAAATATTTAAGTTAAGCCAATGGTTATGGGATATGAAGCTAAGCTCATATATTTACTAGCTTACTTTAATTGACACTTCTCTTTGATCATGACGATCATTTTAAGATTTAGACTAGCAATTGTGCGATGTCTCTTTGTTTCGGTGTGATTTCGACTCACACATGTGGGGTAGCTCCCCATGGTCTTCGGGCCATTCGTGTGCCAAAAATTAATGGCTAGCTACCATGAGATAGCTTCTCGTTCGTGTGATACATATGTTGGTGAGCTTTAATGCTCCCGTTCGTGTGATAGGCCTCCCCCCCTTTTTCTTGTGATTTCTGGATTTCGTGTGTTGAATTCTGGAATTTATGCTTCACCTATTTTTGTGATTTCTATTGATATGCTTTATCAATTTTTATGCATTGGTGAATTCGTGTGTCATTGACTTGTTATGATTTCAAGTTTTGGGTCTGAAACCCTTTTTGGGTCTTTGTGAAGATTTGTGTGATATTGATTAATCTCATGTTGAGTTTCAATTGCATACTTATAGTAGTATGCCATTATGGTTATCATATGTTTATGCCATATCTCTTATTCTATATCATGTCGTCTGATATTTATAGCTAGACTGATCCATTTATTATTTTCTTATTAAATAATACTCGGGTCAGACTGAGATGTTACAGGTGCTTCTGCTTGACTTCTCCCCAGGGATTTATTACTCTGACTTTTGGCTAACTACTTAGATTAGTAGTTTATTTTGTTGTATACACTTGAAATATGGACTCATAGATGTATTCTTTTGTATAGCACGTGTTGCTATTCTTTTGTATTATTGTGGATCTTTTTGACCACTACTATGATATACACTTTCATGTGTTAGTTATATATTCATATCTTCTTCCGCCTTTGTGATATGAATTATCTATGACTGATTTGTGTTATGCTTATTTCTATATTTTTTTCCGAAGATTATTATAGCCACTGTGTAGTAGCTTTGTGTTTGTATCCGTATGTCGGATTTCCTCTTGAAATAAAATGCATGTTATGCTATCTGACATATCGGTGCTCGCGCAAAGCAATTACACGGATGGTCGCTCCTCAACAACCTTATTCTCCATGCTAGTTGACAGCATTACACCGTAGTGTTCTTGGCTAGCGTGGGTATAGAGGTGGGGCATCACATCTTGGTATCAGAGCGAAACTTTGGAACAATATGGAATATTATAACAAGGATCATCGTCCTAAGTCCATCTTAGGAGTCATGCTGTAGGATTTAATTCGAGTCTTCGTACCGATTCATCCTATTTTCCTTATGATTCCTTGTTTTATCTATCAAAATTGCTTGATATTTATTTTGAGAATAACTTTTCTCCTTCTTTCTTTTCTAAAGGAAGAGAAATGGTTAGTCCTAGCAGTCCTAGCGCTGGTCAATCCAGTAGCCCTTCTCTGGATGGCGCATTCATGTCTGCCCAACAACTTTTGGATCTTGTAAATAATCAAGAGTTTATCTGTGCTTTGAGTAAGAACCCCAAAATGGTTCTACCTTTGATACTTGAAATTTCTTTCAATCAGCTTGTGGATGTTACTCTTCTTCATGGAGAGGTTGGTAAAGGAAGTGTTTGTGATGTTGGGACTTCCAAGAGGAGGATATTAAGTTCAAGAGCCTTAATCCCAATAAGAGAGTGAAGCAAACTACTTTTGTAGCAAAGACTCCAATCCCTAATCGTGGAGAATGCTACAATTGTGGCTCTAGGGACCACTATATAAATAAGTGTCCTAGACCTATCTCTTGCCGCTATTGCAAAGGTGCGGACCATTATGTATCTTCATGTCCCAGACTTCAAAGCAAGAAGAAGGTGGAACAAGAAACTTCGGTAGCCAAGACTCCAACCCCAAGTCGTAAACAATGCTACAATTGTGGTTCCACAGACCATTATGTAGTTAAGTGCCCGAAACCCCTCTATTGCCGCTATTGCAAAGGCTCGGGTCATTACTTATCTACATGTCCCAAACTCCCTAGCAAGAGGGAGGGAAATTTGAAAGTCGTGCAAGCCCCTTGTGACACTTTTCTTGGTCAAGGTATTTCTCATTCAATCCTTGATGACATTTGCTTTGTGATTTTCTTGTTCGTGTTCTTTTTGATAAGGGTTCCACCTCAATATTTTATATCAAAATAGCATGTTGATTCTTTTCCTTTAAACAACTTTGGGATTGATGACTTCTTTGAGGATTGCGAATGCGGATGGTAGATCTGCAACCGTTAATTTGTTTCTTTTCATTGATGTTGAAATTATTTTATGTGATTTTTCTTTCCGAGCCGATTTTTACTTAGGCTTCGGGATTGATTTTTGTAAGGATTGGCTCAATCGTTGTGAAGCCCATATCCTATTTTCCTTGTGGACTACTTATCTTCGACATTCTTAATCTCTTAAGCAGATTTCTATTTCTCCTTTGTGATTTCTATTCCAACTTGATGGCATCATTTTATTCTTTAAGCCCTCAAGATGAGAAAAGTGTTATTTCTCTTATCTAAATAATTTGTGAAACTTTTCCGGTATTTTTGAGTTTGTCTTAGGATTATCACCTAAGCAATATCTTGTGTGGTGATAAGGTCTTCTTAGCTCGACCTTGCCATCGATTTTCATTTGGCTACGAATTGCGGGAGTTCGCATTCCACTTACCGCATTCTGCACTCATTACGATTCTTATGAATGACTTATTTTGTCATTTAGTTTGTCCAGCTTATTTCATCCATTTTATAAATCGAATATTCTATGAATATTTCGATGATTCCATTCTTCTATTTATTGAATTTGGATGAAAATAGAAATTTAAAATTTTTCAAATCTTTTTCATAAGATTTATTTATAAGTACAATTGGATTTTGATCTTAAACGAGCAAAGACTATTCTCAAAACTTTTAAGAGATATTTTCATCATATAGAAGATGATTTTGTGATTGTATTGCCCGTTAGGTGCTTTAAGAATTCTGGTCGATGCGCTTGATCAACGTTATCGATAGGCATTTCCTAAACGCTTAGATGTGACAGTCAGACACAATAAATTGACTTATGTAAATTTTTCTAGAAAGATTATTGCATAAAGATAAATGTAATTTTGAAAGTTTTAACTTTTCAGGAAAGAAGATTATTTAAAAGAAATTCTTTCTTTTCGATACTCTTATTCTTGTGATTCCCGAAGGGAACCAAGACTTTATCTTTTGTACCAATGCTTATCGTATTGGTATGGATATCGTTCTCTTGCAAAAGATAGCATGCTATCACTTATGCTTCTAAATCATTAAAAGCCGATCGAGACTAGGTATGCCACTCATGATTTAGTGCTCGCGGCTATTGTTTTCGCTTTTAGAATTTGGCATCATTATCTTTTAGAAGAGAAATTTGTTCTTTATACCGATCATAAGTCTTTGAAGTATTTATTCTCTCAAAAGGAACTTAATTTGCATCAACAACGTTGGCTCGAGTTCCTTGCTCCTTTTGATCTTGATGTCCTTTATACCCCCGGTAAGGGCAATCGTCTCGCCGATGCTCTTAACCGTAAGCAACAAGCAGTTGTTTCCATGATGGTATCTGAATGGAACGATCTCGAGATTTTATCCACTTGCGAGATTCGAGACCGCGTATCCGATTTATGCTCATCATTTGTTTTATGTAGCCTTGAGGCTCACCCTTCTCTTTTAGACCGCATTCTTGAAGCTCAAAGGCTAGATCCTAAATTAGCTTTTCTTGGCCAAAATATTAAGGATAAAATTGATATTGAAGGTTTGAAAGACTTTGATATTGATTCTCGTGGCGGTATTCGGAAATTTGGTAGACTTATCGTGCCAAATATTAGTGATCTTCGTAAAGATATTTTAGAAGATTCTCATCATTCTAAATTTACCATTCATCCCGGTAGTAGTAAAATGTACGCGGATATGAGGCGACTTTATTATTGGGAGGGAATGAAACTTGATATTACTAACTTTGTTAAGCGTTGCATGACTTGCCAACTCGTTAAGGCCGAACATCAAAGGCCCGGTGGATTATTGCAACCTTTGGAAATTCCAATTTGGAAGTAGGACCAAATTTCAATGGATTTTATAGATGGCCTTCCCCGTTCTCGTTCGGGTCATGATAGCTTATGGGTTGTAGTTGATAAACTTACTAAATTTGCCCATTTTATTCTCGTTCGGTCTAACCGAACTGTTCCTCTTTTGGCCAAACTCTTTGTTAAAGAGATTGTTAAATTACATGGAGTTCCTACTTCTATTGTTAGTGATCGTGATCCATTATTTACTAGTGGATTTTGGAAGAGTCTTCAAAAAGCTTTGGGAACGAAGCTTAATTTTAGCACCGCTTATCACCCCCAATCCGATGGAAAAACCGAGCGTGTGAATCAAACTCTTGAAGATCTTCTTCGTGAATGTGTTCTTGATTTTGGTGGAAGTTGGGAAGGTCATATTTCTCTTGTTGAGTTTTCCTATAATAATAGCTTCCAATCTAGTATTGGTATGGCACCTTTCGAGGCAATCTATGGAAGGCCATGCCGATCTCCTTCTTGTTGGCTTGAGGCCGGTGAGAAGCTGGTTTTATGTCCAGATTTTATTCGTAATTCCACAGAAAAGATTGAACTTATTCGACATAGGATGAAAGAAGCTCAAAGTAGACAAAAATCCTATGCCGATAACCGAAGAAGGAAGTTAGAGTTTTCTGTGGGAGATCTTGTGTTCATTCGTGTTTCACCTATGAAAGGTGTTGTACG
This sequence comes from Allium cepa, assembly GCA_030765085.1. Lineage (NCBI taxonomy): Eukaryota > Viridiplantae > Streptophyta > Magnoliopsida > Asparagales > Amaryllidaceae > Allium > Allium cepa. The sequence continues at coordinate 104,089,957 of CM060942.1, read as the reverse complement.
TTTCAGTCGTTCGGGAAAGTTAGCGCCTCGATATATTGGGCCATTTCCTATCACTGAACGTATTGGTTCCATGGCTTATCGCCTATCATTACCGGCTCCGTTTCCTGCCATGCATGACATGTTTCACGTTTCTCAATTACGGAAATGTCTTCGAGATTTCGATTCTATTCTTGAACCCGGTGTTGTGGAAGAGATTGAAGTTTCGCCTAATTTAACTTATGAGCAGCATCCTGTTTATATTATTGCTTCGGAAGTCAAACGACTTCGAAATAAGGATGTTTCGCTTGTGAAAGTTCAATGGTCTTCAAATCCTAAGCATTGTTCTTGGGAGTCTAGAGAGTTCATTGAGCGATCACATCCGGACTTACTTTCTCGTGCTATTTGAGGTGAACTTTTTATTTCAAACTTCTTTTATGTTGAATATGCTTTTATGGTTGTTACTATATATCTTCTTCTTAAATATTGCGAGGAAACAATTTATTTAAGGAGGGGAGTCTATAATAACCCGCATATTTGTCGATTTTATATTTAAATATTTTATCGATACTCGGAATTTAGTCCGAAAAGCTACTTTTTGCATACGGTCGAATTATGACTCGGGACCACTCCCATTGAGTTTAAAATACCGTTTGCGACCTTTTTGAGTATAAGCTTCGATATGTTTGGAGTAAGTTGATTTTTGCTACTTTTTCACTTAGGGCTTTGGTTTGGGCTGAGCCCAATAACCCCACTTATGTATTCAGTCCCAACCCCTTATCCTCTTCATTACTTCATTTCTAATTCCTAATATTCAAGCTTTCATAACAATGGAGAGTGGAAGAGGAAATTAAAACTCCAAGCCCTAGTTTTCTTTTGCAAATCAAACTCTAGCTCCAAACTAATAGAAGAACCCTTTGGTAAGCTTCTCTTCTTCTTCTCCAACTCATTCCCTTATCAATTTCAGAAATTCCGAAACCTAAATTTGGGAATGTTCTTCTTTTAAAGCTTAGAATCAAGCTTCTTGAGTTGGATTTGAAGAGTGGTTGATTCTCCTTTCCTTCTAAGCTTCTTTTTGAATCGTTTGGGTTCAAAGGTGAGATTTTTATCTCACATCTTAGTCTATAACTATTTTCGATTGTTAGGTATGAATTCCTAACACTTATTCGTGTGCATTTTCTTTTGGTTTGGATTGATTTGGTGAATATCCCAATTTTTAGTGTTTTGGGTTCAATTCCTTAAAAATCATAACTTTGATGTTTTGATCATGTTTTTGGTGATGAACCAAAGAGCTTATATGGCCGGGTAGTCGATTGGCGTAAACCCTTAGTGCCATTGCTCGACGGTTTGCAAATTGAGGAAGTTTGCACCTCTTTTGAAATAGGGTAGGAAGTGCAAGTATACAGGTTCAGCCGACCGAGCTCAGGGTCCGGTCGACGGACCTGCTACCCAGGCACTTCCTGCCTCTGTTTTGGAAGTGCTGGTTACAGGCTTCGGCCGACCGGGCCCCTGGGCCGGTCGACCGACCTGGTGCCCGAGCACTTCCAACTCCTGGTTCGGTCAACCGACGCAGGGAGTCTTGTTGACCGACCTGCTGCTATTTGCCAACTATGCCTATTTTGCCTAGTTGTCTGAATTTCCAACTCTAATCGATTTATGTTATTTCCCTATTTGTTGTTATCTATTGTTATTGACTTTGATGACTTATTTTCTTCGGGAATTCTTGGAATATCCATTTCGATGGATTCGGTATCGATTTCTTTGGATTCTATTCACTTCTTCAAATGTGAATTTTAGTGATTGATTGTTCCTACATTCTTCTTTGTGATTTGTCACTTTAAAAATATAAAGGTTTTTCTATACTAGTAGTAAATATGAAAACTCTTTCTTCAAATGATTTCAACACTATTTTATTACAAAGCTCGTTTTCTTAAACTGTTTTCCAATATATTAGTATATACAAGCCTTTACCTCACTCGTATGAGAAATCTAATTAAACGACTTAGTAAAACGAGTGGTATGAAACGCTTGCGTTTACTTCGTTGGTTAATTCTTGGACTTGTTCGATTGAATCTCTTGTGACAATTTTCTAGTGGAGATCTACAATTTGTTCGTAAATATTTAAGTTAAGCCAGTGGTTATGGGACATGAAGCTAAGCTCATATATTTACTAGATTATTTTAATTGACACTTCTCTTTGATCATGACGATCATTTTAAGATTTAGACTAGCAATTGTGCGATGTCTCTTTGTTTCGGTGTGATTTCGACTCACACATATGGGGTAGCTCCCCATTGTCTTCGGGCCATTCGTGTGCCAAAAATTAATGGCTACCTACCATGAGATAGCTTCTCTTTCGTGTGATACATATGTGGTGAGCTTTAATGCTCCCGTTCGTGTGATAGGCCTCCCCCCCTTTTTCTTGTGATTTCTGGATTTCGTGTGTTGAATTCTGGAATTTATGCTTCACCTATTTTTGTGATTTCTATTGATATGCTTTATCAATTTTTATGCATTGGTGAATTCGTGTGTCATTGACTTGTTGTGAATTCAAGTTTTGGGTATGAAACCCTTTTTGGGTCTTTGTGAAGATTTGTGTGATATTGATTAATCTCATGTTGAGTTTCAATTGCATACTTATAGTAGTATGCCATTATGGTTATCATATGTTTATGCCATATCTCTTATTCTATATCATGTCGTCTGATATTTATAGCTAGACTGATCCGTTTATTATTTTCTTATTAAATAATACTCGGGTCAGACCGAGATGTTACAGGTGCTTCTGCTTGACTTCTCCCCAGGGATTTATTACTCTGACTTTTGGCTAACTACTTAGATTAGTAGTTTATTTTGTTGTATACACTTGAGATATGGACTCACAGATGTATTCTTTTGTATAGCACGTGTTGCTATTCTTTTGTATTATTGTGGATCTTTTTGACCACTACTCTGATATACACTTTCATGTGTTAGTTATATATTCATATCTTCTTCCGCCTTTGTGATATGAATTATCTGTGACTGATTTGTGTTATGCTTATTTCTATATTTGTTTCCGAAGATTATTATAGCCACCGTGTAGTAGCTTTGTGTTTGTATGATGTCGGATTTCCTCTTGAAATAAAATGCATGTTATACTATCTGACATATCGGTGCTCGCGCAAAGCAATTACACGGATGGTCGCTCCTCAACAGCCTTATTCTCCGTGCTAGTTGACAGCATTACACCGCAGTGTTCTTGGCTAGCGTGGGTATAGAGGTGGGGCGTCACAGTTCTAAACTCTTAAACAAGATAAACTGACACGGTATTGTTTTAAAATAGGGTAAATAAAATAATGTTTACCCAAATTGTTTTTGTATATAAAAGAAATAATTTTTCGTAAATTATTATAGTTATATATGATTACTTGGTTGTTAGGAAGCGATAATATTAAATTATTATCTAAGAATTGAAATCATAACAAAAAGCTAAGAAATAAATTTATATACAAATGGGATTTGTAAATAGAAATTACAAATGTGATTTATAATTTGAAATAGAATTCAAAAGAAATATTTGAAAATGTTTTTGAAAGGATTTGAAATTTTGAGGTTTGGAAAAGATTAAATTCCTTTGATTTGAAAATGGTTTTCAAAAGTTTTAAAGAAATAGTAGTGATATTTTTAAAGTGGATTTGAAATTTGGTATGGTTTAGAATTTAAAAATATTTGGAAAAATGTTTTGAAGGGATAAAGGCACTAAACTCTTTTCGGTCGCTGGAAAATGACTTCGGTGATGACTGCAGCATCATCGACGTTCATTTTCGAGTTTCCAAGGGAGGAATTGCTGCCCAAATGTTTTGAATTAGGAATATTTTCGAAATTGATTTTGAAATAGTTTGATTTCGGACTTAATTGATTTCAAAAATTGTTTTGAAATACTTAAGTGATTATTTAAACTCTGTAATCTTTTTTAAAAATGGTTATGGAATAATAAATAAGTTTGAAAACTTAGAGAAATTCAAATTGAGTTTAACACGGATTAATTTGAATAAAGGAAGATTTGAGTCAAATAAAACGATGATATGGATTCACATGAAATTGAAATGCAAGTAAATGAAATTGAAACTGAATGTTGAAATTCATTTCGAATTTGTTAGTAAGTAGAACGGGAATTGGAATGAAATATTGGAATCAATTTAAAAATGGTGTTTAGTAAATTGAAATTATAAAAATTTGTTCAAGGGAACTAAAAGAAGTAAAAGTTTGGAAATAAACTTTTTATCAAGATTTGAAATTTAATTTGGAAATAAAAGTGATGAGGTGAAAATAATATTAGAAGTCATATAAAATATTTATTGAACTTAAGAAACAAATGGTGAAATTCTTAAGTAAAATCTGGAATTGGGAAAATATAAAAAGATTGAGTGAAGGTTAACTGGAAGTTGTAAAATGGATAATGGTGAATAGGAGGATAGAAATCAATGTAAATGTGAATAAAGGAGAACTGATATAGCTAATAATCAATTGAAATTAATACGTAGATTTACGTCTATTATTTTATTCGCATAGCGATTCGATCCAGAATTCAAGCACAGAATTTTCAGATAATTATATCGACCGAGTTAGGATTTTTCACTTGATTTTCGACAACTAACCCTGGATATGGATTTTGATTGATTCTGAAAATTCTCTACATAGCTTACGGCCGAGCAAGGAGAATGACGATTTTTGATCAAGAAACCAGATTTGAGTCCGCACTAGGAAGTCGGGTGGACGATACTAGTCCGAAAGTGAAATTGTATGATCGAGTGAGCGATCGAATTTGGTATTGCGTATAGATGATATACGGACATCGTACGGGCTTGAATGAATATTGAAACTTTTGTACAGAAATGTGCAAAATGATTTTTGAATGTTGTTATTGGACATTATGTCAAGTAGGATATACAGGTATTATAAAGGAAAAGGAATTGGATTTTTGATTTCAAAGATAAAAATGAAATTGTTCGACAAAAGGTATGTATGCAAATTTCTATATGTAATTTGATGTTTTCCTAGCCTAGCCACTTGGCCTTTTATTTTCTTTTCGAAATCTAGGAGCCCGTTGTGGCATTTTATAGTCGTACCGAGCTAGCCACGCAAAGGAGAAGCTGCCGAAATTTTTTGAAAATTTAGGAAGTTAGAAAAATTTTGAGAAAATTTTAAAATTTTAAAATTTGAATTATTGAGAAAACAATATTGTTTTGAATTTATGGAAGATTTTTAAAAGTTAGTTGGAATGATAATGGGTCTCTAATAAAAAGATTTGTTTTGCAAGTTGATAAAACCGTTATGTTTTGCAAAAATGATAAACGAGTTGAGGATCATTCTTCTTAACTAGTAATTTTAGGACGAAATTCATTTAAGAGGGGAAGAATGTGACGACCCAGAATTTTGAACATTTGAAACTGAAATATTTAATTGATTTTAAATATTTGAAAGTCGGTTTAACTTGAATTTCAAAAACATCTGTTTATTTGGCAATTAAATTATTAAATTTAATTATTGAAAATTTGGGTAAAATATTTGATATTCCATTTTGAGCTTGTTAAAAATAATTTAAAGGCTTAGAAAATTCATATTGGTAATATTAGAGATAATAAACTTTTTAAAGTTAAATTTGAAACTGTTTTGTTCGGTTTGAAATTTTATCGTTTAAATCGATATTTAAAAATAGCCTTCCGAGGTACAGTCTTGGAATTCGACGAAACCAATTCTATTAGATCCATAATATTGTATTATTATGGATTTCAATTTTCGTAGTGCTTGGAGTGGTCGTTTGGCCTTACGGTAAGCAAACACATTGAAAATTATATCGAAATTTAATTTAATAACTGGGTTCAAAAAGCTATCTTCTCCATACGATCAAACTTGGACTCGGAACCTCGATTGAAGATCAAGATTTTGTGTTGCGGAAACCGAGACAATTTAAATTTAAATTTGAATTTAAAATGGAATATATATAAATATTTACATTCAATGGGAAAATTTGACACGTTCTTCCTTCTTCAAAACATTGGCTTTTTTGAGACACGCATTCGTCTTCGATTAAAAAAATACCAGAAGAAACAATCGAACGAAAATTTCATTTTCGTCAATTGAAATCTGCATCTCCCTCTACCTTTTCATTAAGCCGAGAAACATTTCAAACAAAAAGAATGGCGGATGAACTCTATCCTAATCGCGAGATCCCTTATTTTCAATTAAAAATTGATTTTTTTTTTTCATTGCTCTTGAAACAAATAAATAACCAATGGCAAAGATCAAAAAAAATCACATGACCTAAACTTTAGACAAACCCAAATCGAATTATCGAAGCTTCGGGGGGAGGATGAGCGATGTTGGAGTTAGTAAGGGTTGTCACGGCTCGTCATCGGAGAAGATGGTGTTGCGATTTAGTCAAGCTCGAGTTTGAGCACTGCTTCGTGGTGGCGTTTCGCATCATACAAAGGAAAGGCAAGCGATTTAAATCGCGAAATCATGTCGCGTGATGTCGAGATGATTCAAGTTAAGCACGCTCGAGCATGCTAGGTCTCGCAGTCAACTCGCGATGGAAGTCGAGTAGCATCATGGTGCTCGCGAGCAAGGGGCAACGCATGGATGGTGACAACGGGATGTAGGCAAGGGCGTGAGTTTGTCATTGGTCGGAAAAGGCGAGGGCTGCTTGCATGTTGGGCATCTCGAGTTTGAGATTTACTGCAGGTATATATTTTATTTATGTTAATTTAAAATCTTATAATATATATATGTTTACATATGGATATGAAATGAACTCTTAATTTCAATTTGAATTTTATATATATATGTATATATAGATAAGCAGAAATAAATTTCAAACGGTTATAAAAAAAAATATGCAGAAAACAGAATTTTTTTTAAGGCTTTGGATAAAAATAGGAATTTTATATATAAAGATTTGATTTTATAAAGAATAGTTTTTATAAGTATATATGAAGTTCAAAATTAAAAATAAATATACATATACAAATTTCAGATTTAGTTTTAGATATTTAAAATAAAGAAGTTATGGTGAATAATTAGTTTAATTAATTTATTTAGTTATTTTGGTTACCAAATATTATTTAAAAAGGTAATTTAGTTTTAAATTTGATTTTTAGTTAAATAAATTAATTAAGGGAATTGGTTTGAAATTAAAAATATTAGTTTAAAATAAAAATCATTGGTTAATTAAAATTATTAAATAGAAATTTAATTTGTTCGACAAATTCGAATATTAATAAAATCATATAAATATTTATACAAGGTAAAATCATAAAGGAAGCAAGCCTTATTGGAATTGGATTGCATGCATAATCAATGGTGGGATCTTCTCACTCAAATTGAAACAATTAGAATTTCAGTTACTGATCGATTGTTTGGTTGTGATAATATATATGATAGTGTGTGTGTGTGTATACATATATTGGAGTGATTTATTTCCTGCATTATGTAGCGGATGAGACCCTATGCGACGCATAATAGCGGATGATATGTTATAATCCCATATACCGCGATATTCCACCTCGAAGTGGAATTGGTATTTAATTGTTACGTCAACATCTGTGGATGCAGGGAAACAAGTTGAAGGGATCCAACTAAATTCCACAAATTTTTGTAATTATTTTACATGCTGTGATGTGATTAATTAATAATCGGTGAATGATTATATTTGTGATTGAAATTTATTGAAGCCTATAGTTTAGCTGAATATATTTTTGATATCGTAAGATACCAGAAATATAAAATTGGATTTTTTGGAAATTAAATTAGAAAATTTTAAGTAAATTCATTTTAGAGAATTGGATAAATTTAAAAGAAGGAATTTTTAAAAGGGTAAAGATTAATTTTTGAAATCCTATTGAATAAATTCCAAAATATAGGGAAAAGATATTAGTAAATTGATTTTGAGTAATATTGTTTAAAAGTTGAAGAGTTTATTTTAAAATTCAGATTTTAAATCTAAATAAAGGTGTGAATATTGGATTAATGTTTTTTGAAATAAATTTGGATAAATAAATGAATAATTTTTAAATGGAAATAAATTTGGAAATCACTTAGGAATTAGATTAGTGATTGAAAATAAAATTTGGAGATCAATTTGGAAATTGATTATGTGTTTGAAAATAAATTTTTGGGAAATCGATTTGGAATTTGATTCGGTATTTGAAAGTAAATTTAGAAAATCAATTTTTAAAATTGTATATCAGTGGATATTTGGAAATTTAAATTAACAAAGGGAATTTATAAAGGAATGGGAAATTTGTTTTAAAAATAAATATTGGTTTATTTTTAAAAATTATGGAAAGAAAATTTACAAATTTGGAATGTAAATTTGAGATAATTCAAGAAGGATTTATAAATTGATTTAAAAGGACTACTTTGAAATGGAAAGTGTAATTTCCCTGGAAAGCGGAGTATGTTTTCAAAGTAGTTTATAAATATAAATTGGAAGTTTTAAGGATTGCTTTAAAAAGGATGCTTTGGAGAAATTATTTTCTTAAATTGTTTTAAATATTTAAAGTAAATATTATTGAGTTGATTATAGAAGTGATTATTTTAGAATTTTAATTGATATTTGATTTAGAAAATGGTTATTTAAATAATTATACTCTATGAAATAATTTTATTTTTAAAATTAGTTTGGGCTTGAAGTTCATATGAGATATTTGTATCATATTTTCATAACTAATATTTTAAATAAAGTGTTTGAAAATAGTTTTTATTTCAAATGTTTTCAAATATATATATATATATATATTGGATAAGTATTTTGAAATATTCTTTTTAAAGTATTCGGACTCGACAAATTTTTAGTGGAAATAAATAAATATTTGAAAATTTTATTCCACGTGAGGAAAGTGATTTGAAATTTGCTTTCAAATTGTTGAAGTGTGAAAATACATCTTGCAAAGATATTTTGAAAATAAATAATTGGGGGAAAATTATGTAAAATCTGGTGATTGTTGTGATTATTGATTGATAGTTAAATAACCGACTATCAATATTGGCCTTTAAATGACATTTGAATTTCGATGCGACCGGGGGTCGGATTCCAATAGGTTATCCGAAAACCACATCGAATCTTTGTGATGGATCTTTTGCTTAAAAGATCGATGTGGAAATTTGTTGTGATTTACTTGAAATCTGAATGTAACTACTTATTTTTAAAATAAATGCTCATTATTCGGTTAAGTCGGGAGAGGATTTTATGTCATAGAACCCATTTAGAATAATGATATGATGAAATGGGACTGCATTTGAAGATGGTGTTGAAGACCAGGTATTTTTGAAAATAAAAGGGTTACTTATCGAATGTCTCTGCACTGAGTTTCTCCGGTATAAAGATTTATATCACCCTTTGTGATGAGGAGTGCGGACGTGATTAGTGAATATCTGGATTTGCAAGGGCTTCTTTTCTTAATTGGAGGGAGTGCCTTCGGTCCCGTTCGAACCCGGAACGGACTTGTATGGATGTATGTTTGACATTGCACTTTGAGACGTAAAGCTGGTTTCTATCAGATACGTTTCTGTTGGTGGCGAAGAATTTGTTCTCTTAGCTTAACACTCTTCTCTGAGACATATAAGCTCAGAGGTTATGTAGTTGATGGTTGCTAGTGATACATTCCCAATTTGGTAATGTGGCATGCTAAGTGTTGTTGATCATTTGTTGATCGAAGCATGGCTTTTGGGAAAAGCGTAGCTTTGTGGACGAAACTTCGTCGGACCTCACACCCCCCGAAAATGGTCGAAACAGGAAGGATGCAGCAAGGTTATGGGGGTCACGCCCCTCAGGGTATATACATTTCCTTCTGGATAAAAAGTGATATCTAGTACGGAGTCTAGATATTTAACTTGTGTGGATTTGAAAGTCGTATTCTAATATGGAGCCCGGATTATTTACTTATGTGGTTGTTGGTTGTGAGGCGCCTCGGATAAAGGTCGGTCTACACCGGGGGGTGGCATACTCGTGACAGTTACTTACCTAGTTACAGAGGTAACCTGGTCTTGTGTTGGCAGAGAGCTGGTTAAGTTCTTGGGGCGTCCCTCCAGAGGCGTTCCCATTCGGTGTAGGAAGTTCATTAGCCTAACCATTTGTTGAAAATCCAAACAAAACAATACGAGCCCTGTACGGTTTTAGTTGCATAACCTGCCATTTATTAATGGTGGTGACCTACCGTTTAAATCGTAGCTATAGTAGGTATACCATAATGGTGGAATGCTGGCTAAGATTAATATTATACTTTCGAAATGTTTTCCACACTGTGCACTAGTAATATTAAAAAAAGATTTGTAATATCAAGCATGTTTGACTATCATAAGGAGAAATCTCCTCCAATTGTGCGATTACGTTATGTGTGTGGCAGGAGGCCTTATGGTAGTTTCATTTTTCAAAAGCATAGCGGATTTCTTGCTATTTCTTTTTTTGCAAATAACTGTTTTAATATCTCGAACTAGTCGCATGACTGACCTGGAGTTTATTGTTCCCTTTCTAAACTCTTAGTGCCCATAATTTTCCACATGGGCAGCCTAAAGTCAGGTTATCGGTTGTTCTGGAGCGAAGTTAGGAATGTGCACTGTGGAGATCAAGAGTTCAAGCTGGATGGCGAGACGTATCACTAGTATATGATATTCTTTTCCACTATTGTTTTGTATGTAACTTTGATGATGTAATGTATAACTGATATAGATCTTTTGTTTAAAGATTATTCATTTATCTATTATATATTATCCCGTTCTAAATGTGAGATTCTGATATTATTTCTATTCTTCTTCTATCTTCTTCTTCTTTAACCCTAACGAATTGGTTTTTCGGCGTTTGATCATTCGGCATTTAATACAGTGGACGTACTGATGTCGACTTTCGAAAGTCAAAAAATTGGGTCGTTACGCAAATAGTAAATAGATGCAGTAAAGGAAAGAGCACACCGGAATTTTCTACTAGTTCGGAGTTACCCTACATCCAGTCCTACATAATTCCTTGTGCAGATTTCTTTTCAAATATAATGTCGATATTACAACCTCAATTTCAAAGCCACGTGATACACCCTCCTGTCTCTGGTTCCAAGGCAAACTTTCTTGATTTAACCAAGCTATAAGATCACCTATTTGATTTATGGGTCACAATCACCTCGTTTCCGATCACACTTTGATAGAGAATGACTCGATACACTTCGATCTTTCGATCCTTGATTACAAATGATCCTATAACCCTAAATAGCACTGAGATCTTTGAGAGAGAGTGGTACAGAATAAAATTAGACATGATCCAGTTTCATTCACTTAGAATTTCGGTAGAGTTTTTTTAAAGCATTTGATATATAAGAGAATATTCGGTGGAGAAGGAGTGAAGAAATAAAGAAAAACTAACTTAAAATTCGTTGAAAACAACTGGTACTTATAGGAGAACAACGGTCATGTCCATTCATGAAAGATTATGATGAATAGACACTTCTTTTGAAAATTTGAATTCTAAATTCTATGGCTACCATGTTGACATAAGGGATGAGGGATGTCAACATGCCTATGTTATTTTTGAAAATAGATTTTGCTTTAAAATGATTTCTATTCTAAAACTTGTCAAAACAATTTCTAAACTTTGTAAACCATTTTGAATATATTTTAAACTTATAAAAGTGTTTTAGAAAGTAATCTTAAAATGTATAATCTATAATATAAAAGTAATAATAAAAACTAAGTATAGATTTCTTTAAAAATATTAAAGCTAAAATATTAAAATCAAGAGATTGTTTTTAAAAATCAAGAGATGATTTTGAAATTAATATGAATAAAAATAGTTTTTGAATTAAGGCTAAAATATTAAATTGATAGAGATGACTTTAAAAGGATAGTTTTGAAAAAATAAGTCATTTTGAAAATTTCGTGGATTCCATTTCACTAGAGAAGGTCGTGGATTCCATCCCACTAATAAAGCGAGAAGGTGGATTCCGTTCCACGATTAAAATCAGAATAAGGACTTTAGTGCTATTATGAGGTTTTAACATAAATCTAGACTCTACTACTTATCTTGATACCTTGAACTCTTGATACTCTTGATACTCATGAGCCTTTAGTCTTGGTTTCTTTGGTCTTGAATTCGTCTATCTTGAATCTCTTACTCAATCTTGAATCTTTATGTTGTACAGTCTTCATTCTCAGTACCTGCATTTATATATATATATATATATACATACATATATATTACATATACATATATATCTGGACAAGAATGTTAGTATTTATATTTTATAACATGTCCTAAGGTTGTTGTCATCAAAACCATCATCTCAGGAACTAACAATATATACTCTCAACTCATAACAGGGCATTCCATTACTCTATCTCTTACTAAGTTTACCCCAATAGTCTAAGGTATCTCTAAACCCAAGCACCGATACCAATTGTGATGACCCACCTTTTTAGACGATTTAAGTTGATAATAAACCACACGTGTCTAGCTCAAACAATTCAAAAGGGTAGATTATCAATGGAGTTTAATATTCAAATACAAATGGATAGTAATCTTTCTAAACCTAGTTCTAGTAACACATATTCATCAAGAACAAAAAATTTTCACTCTCATATTTTACCATTTGGTTATACTGTTGAATCTCCATCAAAAATGTCCACATCTCAAATTAGAGAAACCGGAAGAAAATTGTTTAATGGTGAATCTTTAAAAGATAAGACTATAGAAAAATTGTATGTAAATAGAAATAATATTATAAAAGGTATTTACAACAATCATGAAGCGGATATAACTGAATTAGAAACGAATTTCTCTATTTAATGGAGTATGTGACTAAAATAGATTTTAGCCTAGCTCTCAGGCCAGTCAAAGAATTAAATTTGGATTTAATCTTCCAAAATGGGAACCATTGAGAAAATGGTTTTTTTGAATTTTATTTAAAAGAAGAATAGAAAAAATTTCAAGAAGAATTCTATAAATTCACAACTGAAAGAAATATAATGTTTCTTTGTATTCCTTCGCTTACAATAAATTATATTGAACAATATATTTCTGTAATAGAAAGAGATTATAAACTGTCAAATGGAAATCTGCTAAAGGCAGTATTATCTCCTCAACTATCTTTTCAAACATAAAAAATGGGAAGTACTTAAGTTTTAATGCATTTTCTAAAATATTAGAAAATGATACATTACAAATTACTGTAAGATAAATAAATCAAATATTTGAACAACAAAATTATGCAAATCTTTATTTAGCTATTATTGGTGAACAAATTACTTCATTACATAATAAAATTGAAAAAATATTTTCTACAATTAATAATGTAAAACCTACTGTTTCAATTACAACTGAAGAAGTAAGCGAAGTAATTACAACTTCAAGTCTTCAACCTCCCCTCGAAATTAAAGGTTTTAAGTTAAAAACAGAATCAGAATTAGAAAAGGTTTTTTAATTGAAATCCGAATCCAACTTAGAGAGCTTTCTAAAACAGAATGGATAATCTCAGATTAAATACTCTTGAAGAAGAATCTTCTCAACAAAATAATAGCTACCACACAGTCCAAGATGAGATAAATAAACTTGAAAAACATGCATATAAGCCTTCTCAAAAATTATTTTACAATAGAAGACTATCTCCTATGGATACTTTACATGAAGAACCATATTTTATTAGTAATAATAGTTACAATAGGAAAAGTATATATGAATGGAATATTGACACATTCAGTGAAAAACAAATGTTTAATGTAGCTCATCGTAGGCTAATGTATAATACGGTTTGCAAAAATAATGGTAATAATGATGTTGTTGTTGCAAGAATGATAGTTACTGGTTTTACTAGCCAGCTCAAAGGATGGTGGGATAATTATCTTCCTACATCTCATAAAAATGAAATTTATAACACAGTAAAACAAGAAGATGGACAAATGGTCCAAAATGTTGTGTATACTTAATAATTACTTTTCTAGAACATTTTACTGGAAGAGTATCAGATAATAATGAAAGTGTTCATACACTTCTACAAAATTTAAGGTGTAAAACATTAACCGTTTTTAGATGGTACAGAGATACGTTTTAGAATAGAATAATGGAATTACCACAGAGTAATAGCTCTCAGTGAAAATCAAAATTTATTGATCAACTCCCCTCCTTATTTGCAGAAAGGATACGAAAGTCTAAAGAATAAAATAAATATTCCTTACGAAAGTTATACTTATTGTAAGCTAATTGGAACATGCATCCAAGAAGGCTTATCATTATGCAATGAAATAAAACTAAATCAATAAATAAAATGCCAAAATTCAACTGAAAGGAATCAATTAGGACAATTTTATAGTCAATTTGGAATGGATGTTACAAACATTAAAAAACCTCATAGAAAGGATAATAAATTTAAGGAATCTTTTTGAAAAAAGAAGAAATCTTATTCTCATAAATAGATAGAACGAAAAGCTCAAAGTAAAGAGGAACAATTAAATAAAAAGAAAAATAAAATTATCCACTTTATAAATGTGGAAAAGTTGGACATTATGCTAATAGATGCAACTAATAAAGAAAATTGATAATTACAGGTTAATAATGAATTAAAGGAAACAATATCAAAACTTCTGTTAGAATCTAGCTCTAAAAAATATGTAACGGCCTGCCTTTTGAACGGTTTAAATCGACGATAAACCATACACGTCAGACTCAAACCATCAAAAAGGGTATATTGTTATGGGGTAAATAAGAAAAAACAGAGAAAGAAAGAACACAAATATAGAATCTCGCTGCGGAATGACAAAATATAATAATCAAATAAACAGTTCATGAAGTTGTTTACAAATAACATTGATTAAACCTTTATAATACATATCAGAGTGCATACAGCAGTAATAAATAAATAACGCAGCGGAACAACATGATGCAGTGGAATAAGTATAGTAAAATAATAGTACAAAAATCTTCATCCTCGTCCTTCATAAAGCAGGCTTCGATACACTGAAAAGCTCAGGCTGACCCGAGCGAATTGAAAAGGCAAACCACTTGAGTCGGAACTAAAGGATCTTATGTAAGTAAAATCAACAGTAAATAAATATGAGTGTTACGGTGTCGGAGAGGTTTACGGAGTTTGACATCTCCTATCCAGTGTCAACGTGAGTGCAATAAATTAGATGTTCAGGATTCTCATTTCTTAAGGATCCGTTAAACTATCTACTATGTATTATAATAGTTTCTACAGTAAGATAAAGTATTAAAATAGCGTTAAGGCATTACCCATGTCATCCTTAACACATGTTATATATTCTCATTGTCTATACAGTACTTTAAGCTCCTCCGTGAAGTTTACCCAGAGGGCGCCCCATAGATATGGTACAAAACAAACTCGTAGAAGGCGCGATAGGGCATGTGAGCATGGCACTCAAGGAAATGCCAGGGTAGATATACCAATTTCACCCCCAGACTGATGATAAAGCATAACAGCTACTACCGCCCACCTCAGACATACTTCCATAATCAAAATCAAGGGTTGGCCAACAAATCAGTCAAAAGTCAAAATATAGTATCGAAGAAATGTGCTCGATATGAGAAATGACCTCACTTGGCCCGGTATAGCTCCTGATTTAGTCACATCTAAGCTGACCCACGGGACTCAGGGTCACGTAAATACCTCATACAGAATCGTTTGCCAAACCATCCTACTTTATTTTTGGAATCTCCCCCATGTACACAGAGCATATGACAATATCTGATCTCGGTCTCTTTAACAACCAAATGCTTATTTCACACCGGATGGTTCTTTTACATTTCAAAGTCAATTCACAATTGATATCAAAATATTATACTCTTAAAACTATATCATTTTCGAACTCATATTTATCTTCGAAACTATATAACATTTGAAATCATGTCACTTTCAATTTATATTTCCAAAATAGATTATCCTCATTTAAAATCATCCTATTCCTCAAATATGTCATTTAAATCCCACTTGTGTTATTACATCATTTAGTCGTATTCTACTCAAAAATCAAGGATCTAAATATAAACTTCCATTTACAAACCTGAAATTCAAAAAATAGTTTAGATGGTTTAATTTAGTTTTAAAATAGTTTAAGATAGTTTAAAATAGATTAAAACAGATTAAAATAGTTTAAAATAGGTTAAAATGGATTAATATAGATTAAATAGATTAAAAATAGATTAATTTTTTTAAATAGATTAAAATAAATTAAAAATTGCTTTAAATAGGTTCAAAATGGTTTAATATAATTATAATAGATAAACTTAGTTTAAAGGTTGAAAATCTTAATAATTTAGAATTTTAAAGAACATTTTCTAATTTACATTAAGAAATTAAATTTGAAATTAACATCAAATTTAGCCATTTCTTCCATTTCAACTAATCTAGACCATATCCAAATTACAATCAAGAACCCAAATTTATGTCTTGAAATATCTATTTTAGCTATTCAAATTCCAATAGATTTCAAAGTTACAAAATTTCAGTGTTCCAAAATCAATTTCGATAATTTCATTTATACTTCAAAGATCAACTTTAGAATTTCAATTTAAATCCAATTTGGTTCGTCATTATATGCCAGCATAACTGGTAATGAAGAAGTTGGGGAAAATATTACTTATGCTGAAAACCCATATAGAGAAATCATACCGCTCTTAGAATTTGATGATGTAAAAAAGGAAGAATGATCCCTAGAACCTACTACAAAGGCACCTTGATACTTCATCATTTACTTTCACGGCATATAAGCAAAGGGCATATTACGAGGCAATAAGAAAAGCCTCTGAAACTTGTGAAATAACGCATTTCAACGCAGGTGACCCGAATGTTTATAGTTTCAGTAAAATAATTATTAAAAGGCTAATAATGCCTGAAGAACGAGGGTTATCTACCCTTAAAGAAAAAGAAATGTTTTTACCTGCTAAGAAGAATTCTATTAGTTATAACTGAAAGTGTGCTACGGATCGTGTAATATAGATATACAATAATGCAGAGTATAGTGATGATAGTTATACGGTAAATAATGAGGAATATAAAAGCAGTAAAGTAAAATGACACCAGGAATTTTTATACTGATTCGGAACACCGTCCTACGTCCAGTCCCAGACTCCTTCTGTAAATTCACTAAAACGACAACCTTCACTTAACCCAGAGAAACAAACCTATACAATCCCTGAGCAGCTGAACAGGGACCTGAGCAGTAGAATAGGATTTTGCCTCAGCAGCCAAAGAGGACTTCACACGTCTGAGCAGCAGAACAGGACTTCAACAAATACAAAAGTTTGTTTTGACTTTGTATGCCCTAGTAACACGGATTTGTCACTTGTAGTACACCCTTTCTTTAATCTTCTCCTCGAATATAAATACATATATTTGAAGTTTATGAAGAATAGAAAGGTATAATACTGCTTTAATGCAGAATAATTGAAAGTATAATAGCAAATAGATTCCAGAGAGTCAGATTAGAAAGATGAGAAAATTCGATAATTTGGAATCAAGTTAGAGTATGTATTTATAGAGGTTAAAAAGCAGCGACTGTTGATGAAGAGTTTGATTGAAGTGTTGCATCCATCTTTACGTAGAGGTTCGTAACTCTTTACAAACAGTCATGTCTTTTCAAAAATTAGCCGTTGTAGAAATTCAATCAACTGAACCTTTAGGTCAGTCGACTGAATATTCAAACGAATTTTTAAATATATATTTGTATATCTGTGCACCTATGCATGTTGCACAGAAATTTCTGGGTAAGTCAACTGAGCCTCTGGGTCAGTCGACTGACTTGGCAATATCTCTGCAATTTCCACAGTTTACACAAGTATAATAATATGTATAACTTTAAATACTTTTATAATATAATATATATAACTTTAAACACTTCTATAATATATATATATATATATATTATGCATGCTTATATATGTATAAATTACTTGGAAATAAGACGGTTAAATATATAAGCTAATATATATGTAACCGAGGAAAGATTTTAACAAAATTGACCTAAGTCTCAAAAACAAAATAATATAATCGATGCACCGATTTTGAAATCTTGTCTCCTTGTAGTATATATTCTCTTTTTGTCGTGGCAGTCGTCAAATCTGTATGTCGTAGTGATAGCTTTGTATCATGAATCAAAACCAAGGCTCAACATTCTCCCCCTTTTTGATTGATGACAACCTGTAAATAGATATACATTTCGATTATATATATAATATAAATATTTACTCCCTCTGAATCTTTGACACTCTATATCCTGCATTCTTAACGTTAGTAATAATATTTCTCCCCCTTTGTCATCGACAAAAAGGAATAAGTAATATAAAAATATGAAAAAATAATTTCATAGATATTATGAAGGAAACAATCATTCATACATTAAAATACTATAAACAAGAGTCTTAAAATACGAAAAGGAGTGACTGTTTTAATACAAGCCATAAAATAAAGACTAATGTTTGCATAAAATAAAATAACAACTCATGCCATTCTTGGCTTACCCCTATCATCATGCGACGTTTGACCGCCACTATCGCCTCCATCTCTACCATTGTCGCTGCTACTTGCTCGATCATCGAAAGAGGAAGACTAAGTGAAGATGGGTTGCTTACCTGGATCGCCTAGTGTAGGCGTGGAAGTGCAAGATGAACATGAGATAGCTTTTCATAACTTCATAAAAAATCTTTTAACCTTATCAAGCTTTTTGTCAACTTTAGTGATATGCGATTGAAGAATTTGTTGGTTACGGCGTATTATAGAAATTGACTCATGTAGAGGAAGGCTCGGATTAGGAATCAAAATTTTGTCATGTTGACGACTAGTTGATCGTTGGCGGGATGGACCATGAGATGCTTCGCAATGTTGTTGTGGTTGATCTTGAGATAATTGTCGTTGAGTCCATTCTTCGAAAGTAATGATAGGAGGTGGTCGAGCAACCGGTAGCTTCATTAATGCTAAAGTGTGAGAATGTAAATACCCAACAGTAGAAACCGACGAGTCAGGTTCTGGAATCTCACATGCCTTTAGCAGTCGCATAATTTACTCACTATAGTAGATGACATTCATTCGTCCATTATTGAAGCTTAAGAATTCATCAAGAATTAATCGTAGCCAATTGAATTTAATGTTTCCGAAGACAGTGTATAAGGCTTTAAAGTTATGTTTATAAACAAGTTCATAACTTCCGGTTCACAGAATTACGGTTTTCATTAATGCACGATGTATAATTCTTGCTTTTGGTCTTAAGGACATGGACTTGAGTTGGTGCATGTCATCTTCTAAAAATAAATGATTTATATGGTCACGAATGACCATATCACAATCAACATTGCTCAATTTCATACCATCATTTTCAGATCTGAAAATGTGAGCCATTCGATCTAAGAAGAAAAAGATGAGTTTTCTACAAACTAGACTCCATACACAATCTTCCTGATTCTGAATGGTTTGGTGACCCAAGTTAAGATTTGCATAGAATAGTTTGACCATTATTTTGATTAATTTTGTGCTTATTGTCATCAATATTGAGTAAATATTCGAAATTGCTCCTACGAGCCAATTCTTGTATATGATATGGAGAAAAATCAACAAATTTTACAAAAAAACCTTCAAAGATGCGAGAATCTTGCATTCTCCTCCATCTCCTAATTGCAGTATTATCAAATAGCCATTGTTGGATTTGCTCGTTTGAAGAAGGTTGAGAGGATGAAGATGCTTGTACCTTTTCTCTTAGGAGTCATTAATTTGATTGTTTGGAGGTTAAAAAATTAAGTTTATGAAGAGCTAGGGTTTTGGAGAAGTTGAAAATCTGAAATAAGTGTGGAGAGAGAAGGGGAAGATGATGGTTAAAAGGTGAAAAGTGAGTGGGTAGGAGCAGTAATTGTGCTCAGATTCACGAATCATTCGACCGAATCAATGGTTCAGTCGACTGAATCTGAAATTCGAAATTTTCGACCTTCTGGTTTAGTCGACTGAATGCCTGATTCAGTTGACTGAATCTGGGATATTTTTTTTTGCTTCTGGTCCAGTCAACTGAGCCATTGTGGTGGTCGACTAACCCTGCATTTTAATTTTTTTTTGCTTCTGTGTCAGTCGACTGGCCTCCTGGTTCAGCCGACTGTCTAGGATGAATTTCTACAATCAATTTTTTCTAAAGTAAACGTTTATATATATTTTTATACTTATGAATATTGTAAGTTTATTTTTGAATATTATAACTAGTATAAGTGTTGATAATATGAAGAAGAAGAAATGAATTATTCCAGAAACAAATTGTAAATACTTTAGTAGAATTATTCAAAAAAAATCAAATAATAACAACTATTTTTATTTTGAAGGGCTAAGAGTTTTGCAGCCCTGTAGTTGTTTGCGACGAACATTCGATGCTTTATTTCAATCCCATGAGTTTGGTGAGACCGATGGTCGTGGCGGGATGAAGTAGAAGGTCGTCGAATAGGAGAGACGGCATATTCGTCTGTTAGATGTGATGAAGCACCGCAAAACTTCATAGCAATGTGCTTGATAATTCCTAGACGTCTCGAGTTGATTTTTTGATCGTAGTATATTTCACATTGAAGCATCAGTGATTCTTGTTGATAGTGATCCAAATCATCTATTTTTTGTTTAGTGTTTGGAGATATGTCAATCATCTTTTTCCCTTTCTTTTTTCTCCGAAGTATATCCGGTATGATCATGATAGATAGAAGATGGTGTAGTATGATGGATGGGAGTTTATGGTAAATCGGTAGTGGCTAGAATTTCAATGGAATCAGTTGATGAAGAAGTTAACATCTTGAAAATTAGTTTGTATTTCAGTTCGATTGGACGAATAACAATAATATGCATATCTATTTATAGCTTAATGTTGAGAAAAAAAAGGTTAAAGTGAATGGCTTATCTTGAATTTAGCTATATAAAAAGGTTGTTAGTTAGGAAAAATGTACTATTTCGTTGGTTTTTTGTTATTTGATTTATCTTAAGTAAATATAATATGCATAAAAGCAGTAAAGTATATTATAAAGATAAGTGTTATACATAATTTAGTGTATAGTTGTAACCATATAATATAATCCCCGACCAAGAATGTAATAGAAATAATCAATAGCTTAGGTGGTTAAGACATCTGGGCTATTCACAAGAGGTCATAGGTTTGAGTCTCAACATGGTCAGAAAAATGATTTTTTTGTAAAAAAAAAATATTTTTGAGTTTTTAGTCAAAATTTAATATTTAATTATTTATATATCTTTAATTGACATTATACCGAGTTTTTCATGACGTAATTTTATAAAAGTATTTTCTAACAATGGTTTAGTAAAAATATCAGCTAATTGATTTTCTGATGAAATGTAGTCTAAATTTATCACTTCTTTTTCTATATTATCACGTAAAAAGTGATATCTAATATCTATATGTTTAGTCCTTGAGTGGTTTACTGGATTTTTGGATAGATTTATTGCACTAGAATTATTGCAGTAAATTGTTGATTTTGATAGATTGACTCTGAAATCTTGAAGTGTCTGTTGCATATAAATTACTTGTGCACAAGCTAGTGCTGCAGAAATATATTCTGCTTCACAAGTTGATAGTGGGACATAGTTTTGTTTCTTGCTAAACCGTGATATTAATGATTACCAATGAAGTGACACGTACTGCTTGTACTTTTTCTATCTATTCGTGATCCTCCGAAATCAACGTCGCTGTATGATACTAACTCGAACGAGCACTCTTTTGGATAGAAAAGTCCAAAATCTGTAGTTTTAGTAAGACAACGTAGTATTCGTTTTGGCTCGTAAATGCGATTCTTTCGGGTCAGCTTGAAATCATGCACGTAGACACACACTCATCGTAATATCCGGTTTACTTGCTATTGGATAAAGTCGTGATCCTATCATACTACGATATAGTTTTTAGTCTACATTCTTGCCATTTTCATCTTTATCAAGATGTGTTGTTGTGCTTATAGGTGTTAGTTTGACAGAAGTGTTTTCCATATCGAAACATTTGATAAGATTATTGCAGTATTTTTCTTGATTAATAATATTCCATTTGAAAGTTTTTTATTTGAAGACCTAGAAAATACAATAATTCTCCCATATGGGACATTCCAAATTCTCTAGTCATTATTTCAGAAAATTCATTACATAATTTATTATTAGTTGAGCCAAATATAATATCGTCGACATATATTTGAACTATCAAAATATAATTTTTAGAGTGTTTTATAAATAAAGTTTGATCTACTTTCCTATTTCGAATTCTAAGTCAATTAAATAGCTTTTAAGGTGTTCAAACCAAGCATGTGGTGCTTGTTTTAAACCATATAAAGCTTTCTTAAGTTTATAGACATGATCTGGGTATTTTTCATCAATAAATAAATGAGGTTGTTCAAAATAAACATTTTCTTTAATATAACCATTTAAAAATGCACTTTTAACATCCATTTGATAGAGTTTAAAGTTATTAAAACATGCGTACACCAATAAGATTCGTATTGCTTCTAGTCTAACGACTGAAGCAAACGTTTCTTCGTAGTCTATTCCTTCTTCCTGGTTATATCCTTGTGTTACTAGTCTCGCTTTGTTTCTAGTTATGTTTCCTAATTCGTCTGCTTTATTTTTATAAATCCATTTAGTTCCTACAACAGTCTGATCGGTCAGTCTTGGTACTAGTTCCTAAACTTCATTTTGTTCAAATTTATTTAGTTCATCTTGCATAGCAATAATCCAATTTTCATCGGATGATGCTTCCATAGTATTTTTAGGTTCTACAGTAGAGAGAAAAGCTACATTACCCATTAAATTCAGTTGATTCTTAGTTTGAACTTTTGAACTTATTTCTCCAATTATTATTTTGTGTAGGATGATTTCATAAGATTCTTCAAGGAGATCTTATTGTATTAGTAATGTTTTCATCTTCTATAGAATTATAAACAATATCTTCATCATCTCTTGAATTGTTTATTGTTATATTTGTTTTATTATTAAGTAAATCATCGTCATTATTTGTTTTTGAAATAAGTTTAGAGTTCTCATCAAAAGATACATGGAGTGTCTCTTCAATGGTATTAGTTCGTTTATTGAAAATTTGATAAGCTTTGCTTTGATTCAAATATCCAAGAAATATACCTTCGTCACATTTTCAATCGAATTTGCGAAGCTGATCTTTGGTATTTAATATAAAACATTTTGAACCAAATATTTTAAAATAAGATATGTTTGGTTTCTACCGTTAAAAGTTCATAAGATGTTTTCTTAGTGAAGGGTCTAATAGAAACACGATTTAAAACATAACAGGCAGTTGCAACAGCTTCTGCCCAAAAAAATTTTGGTAACGTGCTTTCATCTAGTAAAATTCTTGCACATTCTTGTAGAGTTCGATTCTTTCGTTCTACAACTCCATTTTGTTATGAAGTTCTAGGAAATGAAAAATTATGAAATATTCCTTTCTTTTTACAACAATTATCAAACTGTTCGTTTTCAAATTCACCTATGTGATCACTTCTAATATTTTTAATTCTAGTACCTTTTAAATTTTGAATTCGTTTAACAAATGTTTTGAAATTTTCAAAAGTACCACTGTTATTTTCATAAAAATAGTCCATGTATATCTAGAAAAATCATCAACTATTACAAATACATATTTATTGTGATTTATGGATTGAATATGGGTAGGTCCAAATAAATTCATATGAAGTAATTCAAATGGTTGTAATGTTGAAATGACTTTCTTAGATTTAGACGAGGATTTTGTTAACTTACCTAATTGACACGAGTCACATAAATTATTAATTTTAAAATTCATCTGTGGTAATCCTTTTACGAGATTATTTTTAGAAATTTTATTCATATATTTGAAATTGATATGACAGAATCGTTTGTGCCATATCCAGGGATCATTTTCATTGGCTATTAAATGCATGCCATAGTTATGATTAACTTTCATATTTAAAATGTAAAAGTTTTTATCTCTATTTCCTTCGAAAATAAGATTTTGATTTTGATCAAAGATATTACATTTATTTTCAGAAAAGCGTATTCTAATACCTTTATGGCATAATTGACTTATACTTAATAGATTATGTTTTAGATTCTTAGCTAATAAAACAATTATAATAAGAGGTAAATTAAATGTACCGTAATTGCTCACATCGCCTTTGCCGATGATATAGCCCTTGGAATTATCTCCAAAAGTGACAGAACCTCCATCTGAGTATGTAATATTTATCAGCATATCTTTGTCTCATGTCATGTGTTTTAAGCAACCACTGTCGAGTATCCATTTTCCTCTTTTCTTGAATGGGACCTCATTATCTTTGGTCATAAAGCATACGTTGGCTTATTCATTATCGCTGTCACTCTCACTTCCAAAAGAAGAGGAAGAATCTGAATCATCCCATGTAACTGAATAGGCTTTGCTTCTGAATTTGTCCTTCCTTTTATTTCGATATTTTTCTTTTGTTCTAGACAGTCCTTCTGTATATGCCCTTTTTGTGACAGTTAAAGCACTCCATAATTGATGAAGATGGTGGTTTATTGCTGTTTGAGCTTCTTTTGCCATTATTTCTGCTTCCTTTTCTATATTTCAAGAATTTCTTGAAGTTTTTGGCAATAAAGACTAGATCGTTTTTGTTTGAACATGATTCTTCTTGTTCTGTAGAATGCTATATTCTTTTTATTTTGGGCTTGAACTCGTTTAGCCTGCAAATTTACTTCATAGGACATTAGATTTCCTTTTAAATCTTCTAGAGTTATTGTGGAAATATCGTTCGCTTCTTCAATAGCGAGAACTTTTCTTTCCCATTCTTCCGTTAAAGAGTTAAGGATTTTGGATACAATATCAAAATCTGAGTATTTTTCTCCTAGTCCTACTAATAAATGGGAGATATCCTAAAATCTTGAATACATGTCATTTATAGATTCATTTTCTTTCATCCTAAAGTTTTGAAACTGACTTTAAGCATGGATATTTTGCTTTGTTTGACCTTGTTAGTTCCTTCGTGTGTAACTTTGAGTGTACGCCATATTTCATATGCATTATTGCACATGCTAATACGGTTAAACTCATTTTTGTCTAAGGCAGAAAACAACATATTCATGGCTTTTGAATTAGTTGTTGCATCTAGTTTTATGTATTTAACAAAGTAGAATACTCTTCAGTAGGAACAATATATTCTATCTGAGTTATATTCCATGAATCAAAACCATTTGCTTGCATATATATTTTTATTCGTGTGGCCCAATAGTTATAATTCACACCATTAAATAGTGGTGGATGTGCAGTGGATTGTCCTTCAATGAAGCTAGTGTTAATGCTAGTGCCAATGTTAGTTTCCATATTATTAGATTATCAGATAACTGTGTTACAGTTATATGATGACCTTGCTCTGATATCAAATGAAAGTGTGTTATGGATCGTGTAATATGAATATATAATAATATAGAGTATAGTGATGATAGTTATACGGTAAATAATGCGGAATATAAAAGCAGTAAAATAAAATGACATCATGAATTTTTATACTGGTTTAGAGCACCGTCCTACGTTCAGTCTCAGACTCCTTCTACAATTTCACTAAAACAACAATCCCCACTTAACCCAGAGGAACGGGTCTATACAACCCTTGAGCAGCCAAACAGGGGCCTGAGCAGCAGAGTAGGACTTCAACAAATACAAAAGATTTTTTTGACTTTGTGTGTTCAAAAAACACGGATTTGTCACTTGTAGTGCACCCTCCCTATAATCTTCTCCTCGAGTTTTAATATATGTATTTGAAGTTTATGAAGAATAGAAAGGAATAATATTCCTTTAATGCAGAATAATTGAAAGTATAATAGCAAATAGATTCCAGAGAGTTAGATTAGAAAGATGAGAAAATTCGGTAATTTGGAATCAAGTTAGAGCATGTATTTATAGAGGTTAAAAAGTAGCGACTGTTGATGCAGAGTTTCGATTGAAGTGTTGCATCTAAATCTTTTCGTAGAGGTTCATAACTCTTCACAAATAGTCATGTTTTTTCAAAAAGTAGTCGTTGTAGAAATTCAGTCAACTGAACCTCTGGGTCAGTTAAACTGTCAGGACCCGATTCTTCATCTTCCGAAAATTCAACATCGATACTCACTTTATCGACTGCCGAGCAATCGAACGACGGAAAACCGAACACTGAGGGTTTAAGAAAAAGAAAAGAGAGAGAAAAAGAGAGAAGAACATAGAAAATAGCAGGAAAAGAAAACAGAGAATAGAACGGAACAGAAAACAACAGAACAACATCAGAATCTCACAATTCGCAGCGGAACAACATATAATAATAAATGAATAATCTTTAAACAAAGAACTATATCAGTTATTACATTTTATACATTACATTTCATTACATCATATCATCAGAGTGTACAACAACAAACAACAAACAGTGCAGCGGAAAAAGAAATACTATATACTAGCAATACGCCATGTCATCCAGCTTGCCTCCAGCAACTCCAGAATATCCAGAATATCCTGATAAACCTTAACTCTTGACTGCCCGTGTGGAAATTGGTGGGCACCCAGAGTTTAGGAAGGAAAACAATAAACTCCAAGTCAGTCATGTGACTGGTGTGAGAACTCAAAACAGTTTATTTATCTTTAAAATCAAAATAGAGGAATATTTTAAAAATCAATTCGCAATGCTTTTAAAAATGAGACTACCATAAGGCCTCCCGCACACACACACAATGCAAACGCAGAATCGGAGGAGATTTCTCCTTATGATAGTCAAAGATGCTTGATACGCATTTAAAATAACATTTGATATTATTACTAGTGCATAGTGTAGGAAAAATTCATTTCGAAAGTAGAGTATAAATCTTAGCCAACATACGACCATTATCGTATGCCTACTATAGCTATCATCCAAACAGTGGGGCGCCACCATAAGTGAATGATAGGTTCTACAACTAATACTGTACAAGTCATGTATTGTTTCTTTGGATTTTCAACGAATGATCAGGCCAAGGAACTTCCCATTGCCACATGAGAATGCCTCTGCCTCTGGATGGACATCCCCGAGAACCAAACCGGATCTCTACCAACACAAGGCCGGGTTACCCCTAACTGAGTAACAACTGACCGAATATGCCATCCCCCGGTCCTTTGGGACCTTTCACTGAGCGCTCGTAATCAATTCACACAATCATAACAAAGTGTTTTCAACATGAGTAAGTATCTGGGCTCCATACCATGATACCACACTTTTCCAGAAGGAAATGCACATATCCTAAAGGGCGCTACCCCTCATAACCTTGCCGCATCTTTCCTGTTTTGACCATTCACGGGGTGTGAGGCTCGACGAAGTCACGTCCACAAAAACATACTTTATACAAAAGCCGTGCTTTGGGTCAACAAATGATCATAGAAATGATCACCAAGATAGACGATCAAATAAACGATCCTATCACAAATAATCAACACAATGATCATTTACAGCAACACTCAGCATGTCACATTACCAAATTGGGAATATATCGCTGATAACCTTCAACTACATAACCTCTGAGCTCGTACGTCTCAGAGAAGGGTGTTAAGCTAAAGAATAAATTCTCCGCCACCAACAGAAATATATTTGAAAGAAATCGGCTTTATATCTCAACTTGTAATGTCAGACATACAATCCATACAAGTCTGTTCCGGGCTCGAACAAAACCGAAGGCACTTCTTACGAAGCCCTTGCAATCCGGGTATTCACAATCCCGATCGAATTTCCCATCACTTAAGGAATCTCTATACCAGGAGCTACCCAGTGCAGAGACAATCGATAGGTCATCCTATCGCTTTCACAAATACTCGGTCTTCAACACCGATCTTCAATGCAATTCACAATGACGTATCACATATTCGGAATGGGTTATACGACCCCATGGTCCTTTCCCGGTTAACCCGAATAGTGAGCGCTTATTCAAAAAATAAGTGTGGCATTCAAATTCAAACAAATCACATCAAATACCCATTCAAAGGGAAATATTGATAGTCGGTTATTGAACTATCAATTGATATGCACACATCACCAGATTCCAAATAATTTTCCAAATTATTTATTTTCCAAAATATCTTCACTAGATATATAA
This sequence comes from Allium cepa, assembly GCA_030765085.1. NCBI lineage: Eukaryota > Viridiplantae > Streptophyta > Magnoliopsida > Asparagales > Amaryllidaceae > Allium > Allium cepa. The sequence goes on along the minus strand of CM060942.1, from coordinate 104,061,890 downwards.
TTTCAATACTTCAAAAATAAATCAATATTTATTTTTAAACAAATTCTCCTTTTCATTCATAAATTCCATAGTGAATTTATAATCCAAAATTTCTATGAATATTCGATTCCAATTATTCATTTCAATATTCCTTTTCAATTTATCTTCAAAAAGATAAATTCTCAAAATATTCGCTTTATATTGGAAAGCATTTCCATACTTACTTTTTCATAAGTAATTCACAAATTTTATTTATTTTCAACTCTTAGAAAATATTTAATATACTTAAATCGAGATTAAGTATATATTTCATTCTTTAAGGAAATCATTCTCTTAACCATATTTATTTGGGCCAAAACGAATGTTGCGTAAAACATCGTTACGACAACCCAAAATCACTAGTATAGGGATTCGAAATTAAAATAGATATATAAATCCCAATACTATACAAAACATTTCCTTTCGGAAATCATTTACTATAACAACAGTGTTATAGTCCACCATTTCCTTTTATTTCTCGAAAACGTCTATTTCAACAATAAATGTTGAAATCTATGGTTTCGAATCTCAACACATTTTTAAAACATCGTTAGATCGTTTTAATTCTATTTAAAACATCAAATCTAAACATTTCTTTAACATATTATTCACTATTCAAAAACGTGAATATACTACGTTAATTAATTTCATCATTTATATACATTTCATTTTAAAGGATTTTTCACAGTCAAAAATGTGAATACAACTCCATAAATAGGTTTCAACAATTAACTTATCAAAATAAGCCGTTTGCGGATTTATAAAACAACGTTTATAAATTCCTTTATTAACCTATATTCAATTCATAACCCAATTATAAACCAAAAGTTCACGTTATAAGTTAAATACTTATAATTTATTTGTTTGCAAAAATCGTTCCTTTAAACTTCACAATTATAAATCTTATAACTTATAAGATTTATTTATTCCCCCAAATCTATTCTTTTAATATCCTTACAAATTTTATAAACCTACTGTTTATAAAATTCCTTTTATAACTTCACCGTTTATAATTCCATAAATTTCATTCATTTATGAAATTCATTTTCACTTCATTCAAACACTTATAAAAACTCGTTTTATAATGTCAATATTTCAATTTATAAATATCCATTTATAAATTCTCTTAATATAATTCAATTTATATTATTTTTTTAAAACGTCTTTAATCTCCTTTATTATTTCACCATTTTGATTCATAAAATAATTAAATTTTATAAATCCCATATTTAAACTTTTCACAATAAATCCTAAAATCCCGGTTAAACTATTTTATAAAATCATTAGCATCATATTCTCAAAAATCAGTTTTTAACTATATTTCACAAAAATCATAATTTCTATAACTTTAAAAATTATAACGTTTATTTATTTTAAAATGAATCAATTCCAAAAATATTTTATAACGTATACTTTCAAAAATCACTTTGAAATCATTTTAAAATTCCAAATTTGGTCCCATGATGCTACACACCAAATAGTCAATCACGACAACAACGATATCATATATCGATATGATAATCAACGAATATCAAAATATTCAGAATCAAATAAATACTGTTGAGGAATCCATTTGGATCCCTCCAACCTGTTTTCTGCATCACAAACATTAGCACAATACCAATTTCGCTCCAGTACGAAATTATCGCGGTATATGGGATTTAAAATATTATCCGCTTAATAGACGGCGCAATAGGGTCTCATCCGCTAAACAAAAATTGCGGGAAATCAATAACTCCAATATATACATATGCCAATATATATATATATTGCTATTATATATATAATACCAATTTCACTGTTTATGAAATATTCGCGATATATGTTTTTAATAAATAACATCCGCTTACTAACGGCGTATAATGTCTATTTTAACAATCAATAGATAGCAATCATCATTCAAACATGCATTCAAATATTTTAAATCTAACTATTTAAAATAAAATCGAAACTGATTCGATTGAGTGAGAAGTTCTCACCTTGGTTTTAATTTCCGTTTTAGCGATTTATTTCGAATAAAATTAAACGGACGTTTAATTTTACCCAAAATTCTCACTAACTCCAAACGACTCCAATCTAATTTCATCGCGTAGTTCTCGTCCATACGATTCCAACGCAACTGGTTTCGCGCATTTTCGACCTCGTATGAAAAGGATATGAATTTTTGAAGTTACACGATTTTATAAAGCATATAAATTACAACATTTATTTAAATTTTCACCATTTTCTCATCATAACCGTTCATCCCATATCCAACGGCCTCTCCCCCTTCTTCCCAACTCACGCACATTACAGGAACACACGCACAAAATCAAACCCATTAGCAACAAATTAGGTTTTCAATTTGCTCTCACTACACTCGACGAGAACTCGATCAAGAAGTTGCATTGTGTAGCCCCTAACTCCCTCTAGGTTCGGCCCCAAGCACCCTGAGCTCGGCCCCCTACTCCTCCTCATGTTGCGTGCGCAACTGGCCATGAACGGCCCCCCTAGCTCCTCCTCCGATGCTCCAAACACGATCTCAACCGTTGATCTCCAAGATCTCACTATGCTCTTCATCTTTCATTTAGGAAGTTTGTTGAATTGATTCACGGATTGGAAGAAATCGAGGGGGAGAGGATACTAATTTCTAGCCGTTCATGTATGTGGAGGCAGCTGTAGTATGAAATTAGGGTTTAGTGTTTTTTTATTTATTTATTTAATTTATGAAGGGTGGGGCTATTTATAGGAAAACCGATCGACGCTATTCATCCGGAAATTCCAAACTCCGATTTACGCGCCGTAACCAGCGTTTCTAGGGTTTACCCCGCGTTTCGGACACAATGGAACAGGTTTCGAAAGCTAATTCGGACATCTGTGCGAGTTATGGCTATAAACGTTCAATTTAAATTAAACCGATTTAAATCGATTTCTAGGCGTTTTAATTTGTACCGGACAAACGGTAAATCCAATTGACACGAAATTTGAAACCTTACAATAATATCACATTACGGATTCGATGAAACTGGTTTCGTCGAAATCCAAGACTTTTTGAAAAATGGCTATTTTAACTCGCCAAATTAAAAATAAATCGATGCGTTTCGAGCTGCCACGATCAAACGGTAACTCCGATTGACACGAAAATTAAAATCCGGTAATAACTAACTATTACGGATCCAATGGAACTGGTTTCGTTCAATTCTGAGACTGTTCAAAAATTGACTATTTTCACTAGTCGATTTAATATTAAAATATTCAATTTTCACAAATTAACTTTTAATTCGATTTTAAAAGTTCTAAAATATCATTCTAACTCTAATATGATAAAATAAAATTTTACAAATCATTTTCAATCATATTTAACTTAATTTTCAATTATTTCCATAATTTAACATATTAAATTATCGATCTAATTATTCAATTAAATCCAATAATTCAAATAAAAATTTATTTAACTTATAAATTCACTTCTTAATATTTAAAATTAATTAAATATTCAAATTTTAATTTCTAAAAATTCTGGGTCGTTACAATCTTCCCCACTTAAAAGAATTTCGTCCTCGAAATTATTAAGTAAGAAAAATTACAGAATCTATTAATTTTCCCAAAATTCATAGTTAAATATCTTACAATACTTTACTAAGTTTTCAAATCATACTTAGTTATCTTTTCAAAAAAAACTACTACTATTGTTTAACTTTCAATTCCAAAATCAAAGTTAAAGTTTTCAAAATTTTCCAACTTTCTCAAATTTTTTCTAACGCCTTAAATTTTCGGAAAAATTCGCCATAGTCTCCTTTGCGCGGCTCGATCCGAAAAAAAAATGACAGTATATATATCACAAATATACATCTCATCAAGTAATGAGGCATCCCGAAGGGAAAAAATGTAAAAGTACGATATTTAATCCGAGATATGTACCTTATATTTTATTAGCGAGCATATACGGCTAATATAGCGCGAAAGCGAGCTCCAAATGCGAAGCAAACGCGATCCGCACCTACCAATTACTCAACAAACAACATGAGAACATGCATATCGATAATAGTATCAATATACAACATATAGCAACATAATAACTACATATGCCAACATATCAAATGAAATAAAAGCAATATATTCAACCATCAACCAACTAACATCCATAACCAATATATATATTCATTCATATTCTCATTAATATTCAATGAAATGGTTTTCAATTTAATCGCATTTGATTCATTAACAGTGGATGTTTACTAACATTCATTTTCAATTAGTTTATATTCACTAATTCATATTCAAGTTGGTTCACTTCCAATCAAATTCAATTCTACTCAAGATTCATTTAACTTCCAATTGAATTTCAATTCCTTTAGTTTCAAATTTTGCTAATTCAATTTCATTAACACTTAATGAATTATATACAACCAACTAACAACCATATAACAATCAAAGTATATTAATTTCAACCAAATTCCCTTTGCTTATATTCATTCAATTTGGTTTAACACCATCACTTTCAATTGGTTAACATTCAATCCATTAATTCAATTCAATTACTAAAGTTGAATTTCATTTACATAACCCAAGTTCATATTTATCACTTCACTTTATTAATTTATTTTGATATCAATATCAACTTCATTCAACATCACTTAAGTTATACTTCCATTTAACTTTAAATTCATTTTTATTAACAACTCATATTCATAAATATATTCATATAGTTTCACTTCTTATATATATATAAGTTTATTTCACAATTGTAAATCACATTAATTATAATTCAATTCTTATAATTCTTTTGCTTATATAATTATTCTTCAATTTAGATTATTCAAACATCTTATTCAATAACTAAACAATCTACTTATATATCCTTTAATAATTCTGAAAAATTATTTCTTTATATATAAAATATATTTAGGTAAAATTATTTCATTTACCAAATTTAAAAACAATGTTGTGTCGAATTGTTCTATTCAAGTGTTTAGAAACCCCTTCGATTCAGTTTCGAGGCTGCGCCGACGAAGGTTCGTATACCACTCAACAAACCAATCATCACAATATAAAACAATTTCATATTCACTAACAAATACGCTCTCATAGCTATTATTACACTCAAATTCATTCTAGAGTACTACTGACTCTATCTCTAATGAGTAATACCCAACAGAACCATGGTTGTCTCTTAACCATAAGCTCCGATACCACATTGTCAGATCCAGGCTTTTCAACCCTCGACAGCAGTCACAACCGGTAGGCTTTTCAACCATCCCAGCCCCACCGTGGCAACAAATGGTATCCCAAACTTGCTTTTACGGCCAGCCTCTCGACTGTCTCAGGTTACACCTAACCAACCCCCTAAAAGAGGATGTGTGGGAGTAAGAGTCTCCCGTTCGCCACCTAACCGCGAAGCGAGAACCCCCCATCACATAGCCCAAAGCTTAGCAAGACTGGTGTGAGAACTCAAAACAGTTTATTTATCTTTAAAATCAAAATAGAGGAATATTTTAAAAATCAATTCGCAATGCTTTTAAAAATGAGACTACCATAAGGCCTCCCGCACACACACACAATGCAAACGCAGAATCGGAGGAGATTTCTCCTTATGATAGTCAAAGATGCTTGATACGCATTTAAAATAACATTTGATATTATTACTAGTGCATAGTGTAGGAAAAATTCATTTCGAAAGTAGAGTATAAATCTTAGCCAACATACGACCATTATCGTATGCCTACTATAGCTATCATTCAAACAGTGGGGCGCCACCATAAGTGAATGATAGGTTCTACAACTAATACCGTACAAGTCACGTATTGTTTCTTTGGATTTCCAACGAATGATCAGGCCAAGGAACTTCCCATTGCCACATGAGAATGCCTCTGGATGGACATCCCCGAGAACCAAACCGGATCTCTACCAACACAAGGCCGGGTTACCCCTAATTGAGTAACAACTGACCGAATATGCCATCCCCCGGTCCTTTGGGACCTTTCACCGAGCGCTCGTAATCAATTCACACAATCATAAAAAAGTGTTTTCAACATGAGTAAGTATCTGGGCTCCATACCATGATACCATCCTTTTCCAGAAGGAAAGGCACATATCCTAAAGGGCGCTACCCCTCATAACCTTGCCGCATCTTTCCTGTTTTGACCATTCACGGGGTGTGAGGCTCGACAAAGTCACGTCCACAAAAACATACTTTATACAAAAGCCGTGCTTTGGGTCAACAAATGATCATAGAAATGATCACCAAGATAGACGATCAAATAAACGATCCTATCACAAATAATCAACACAATGATCATTTACAGCAACACTCAGCATGTCACATTACCAAATTGGGAATATATCGCTGATAACCTTCAACTACATAACCTCTGAGCTCGTACGTCTCAGAGAAGGGTGTTAAGCTAAAGAATAAATTCTCCGCCACCAACAGAAATATATTTGAAAGAAATCGGCTTTATATCTCAACTTGTAATGTCAGACATACAATCCATACAAGTCTGTTCCGGGCTCGAACAAAACCGAAGGCACTTCTTACGAAGCCCTTGCAATCCGGGTATTCACAATCCCGATCGAATTTCCCATCACTTAAGGAATCTTTATACCAGGAGCTACCCAGTGCAGAGACAATCGATAGGTCATCCTATCGCTTTCACAAATACTCGATCTTCAACACCGATCTTCAATGCAATTCACAACGACGTATCACATATTCGGAATGGGTTATACGACCCCATGGTCCTTTCCCGGTTAACCCGAATAGTGAGCGCTTATTCAAAAAATAAGTGTGGCATTCAAATTCAAACAAATCACATCAAATACCCATTCAAAGGGAAATATTGATAGTCGGTTATTGAACTATCAATTGATATGCACACATCACCAGATTCCAAATAATTTTCCAAATTATTTATTTTCCAAAATACCTTCAATAGATATATAATTTCAATACTTCAAAAATAAATCACTATTTATTTTTAAACAAATTCTCCTTTTCATTCATAAATTCCATAGTGAATTTATAATCCAAAATATCTATGAATATTCGATTCCAATTATTCATTTCAATATTCCTTTTCAATTTATCTTCAAAAGGATAAATTCTCAAAATATTCGCTTTATATTGGAAAACATTTCCATACTTACTTATTCATAAGTAATTCACAAATTTTATTTATTTTCAACTCTTAGAAAATATTTAATATACTTAAATCGAGATTAAGTATATATTTCATTCTTTAAGGAAATCATTCTCTTAACCATATTTATTTGGGCCAAAACGAATGTTGCGTAAAACATCGTTACGACAACCCAAAATCACTAGTATAGGGATTCGAAATTAAAATAGATATATAAATCCCAATACTATACAAAACATTTCCTTTCGGAAATCATTTACTATAACAACAGTGTTATAGTCCACCATTTCCTTTTATTTCTCGAAAACGTCTATTTCAACAATAAATGTTGAAATCTATGGTTTCGAATCTCAACACATTTTTAAAACATCGTTAGATCGTTTTAATTCTATTTAAAACATCAAATCTAAACATTTCTTTAACATATTATTCACTATTCAAAAACGTGAATATACTACGTTAATTAATTTCATCATTTATATACATTTCATTTTAAAGGATTTTTCACAGTCAAAAATGTGAATACAACTCCATAAATAGGTTTCAACAATTAACTTATCAAAATAAGCCGTTTGCGGATTTATAAAACAACGTTTATAAATTCCTTTATTAACCTATATTCAATTCATAACCCAATTATAAACCAAAAGTTCACGTTATAAGTTAAATACTTATAATTTATTTGTTTGCAAAAATCGTTCCTTTAAACTTCACAATTATAAATCTTATAACTTATAAGATTTATTTATTCCCCCAAATCTATTCTTTTAATATCCTTACAAATTTTATAAACCTACTGTTTATAAAATTCCTTTTATAACTTCACCGTTTATAATTCCATAAATTTCATTCATTTATGAAATTCATTTTCACTTCATTCAAACACTTATAAAAACTCGTTTTATAATGTCAATATTTCAATTTATAAATATCCATTTATAAATTCTCTTAATATAATTCAATTTATATTATTCTTTTAAAACGTCTTTAATCTCCTTTATTATTTCACCATTTTGATTCATAAAATAATTAAATTTTATAAATCCCATATTTAAACTTATCACAATAAATCCTAAAATCCCGATTAAACTATTTTATAAAATCATTAGCATCATATTCTCAAAAATCAGTTTTTAACTATATTTCACAAAAATCATAATTTCTATAACTTTAAAAATTATAACGTTTATTTATTTTAAAATGAATCAATTCCAAAAATATTTTATAACGTATACTTTCAAAAATCACTTTGAAATCATTTTAAAATTCCAAATTTGGTCCCATGATGCTACACACCAAATAGTCAATCACGACAACAACGATATCATATATCGATATGATAATCAACGAATATCAAAATATTCAGAATCAAATAAATACTGTTGAGGAATCCAGTTGGATCCCTCCAACCTGTTTTCTGCATCACAAACATTAGCACAATACCAATTTCGCTACAGTACGAAATTATCGCGGTATATGGGATTTAAAATATTATCCGCTTAATAGACGGCGCAATAGGGTCTCATCCGCTAAACAAAAATTGCGGGAAATCAATAACTCCAATATATACATATGCCAATATATATATATTGCTATTATATATATAATACCAATTTCACTGTTTATGAAATATTCGCGGTATATGTTTTTAATAAATAACATCCGCTTACTAACGGCGTATAATGTCTATTTTAACAATCAATAGATAGCAATCATCATTCAAACATGCATTCAAATATTTTAAATCTAACTATTTAAAATAAAATCGAAACTGATTCGATTGAGTGAGAAGTTCTCACCTTGGTTTTAATTTCCGTTTTAGCGATTTATTTCGAATAAAATTAAACGGACGTTTAATTTTACCCAAAATTCTCGCTAACTCCAAACGACTCCAATCCAATTTCATCGCGTAGTGCTCGTCCATACGATTCCAACGCAACTGGTTTCGCGCGTTTTCGACCTCGTATGAAAAAGACACGATTTTATAAAGCATATAAATTACAACATTTATTTAAATTTTCACCATTTTCTCATCATAACCGTTCATCCCATATCCAACGGCCTCTCCCCCTTCTTCCCAACTCACGCACATTACAGGAACACATGCACAAAATCAAACCCATTAGCAACAAATTAGGTTTTCAATTTGCTCTCACTACACTCGACGAGAACTCGATCAAGAAGTTGCATTGCGTAGCCCCTAACTCCCTCTAGGTTCGGCCCCAAGCACCCTGAGCTCGGCCCCCTCCTCCTCCTCATGTTGCGTGCGCAACTGGCCATGAACGGCCCCCCTACCTCCTCCTCCGATGCTCCAAACACGATCTCAACCGTTGATCTCCAAGATCTCACTATGCTCTTCATCTTTCATTTAGGAAGTTTGTTGAATTGATTCACGGATTGGAAGAAATCGAGGGGGAGAGGATACTAATTTCTGGCCGTTCATGTATGTGGAGGCGGCTGTAGTATGAAATTAGGGTTTAGTGTTTTTTTTTTATTTATTTAATTTATGAAGGGTGGGGCTATTTATAGGAAAACTGATCGACACTATTCATCCGGAAATTCCGAACTCCGATTTACGCGCCGTAACCAGCGTTTCTAGGGTTTACCCCGCGTTCCGGACACAATGGAACAGGTTTCGAAAGCTAATTCGGACATCTGTGCGAGTTATGGCTATAAACGTTCAATTTAAATTAAACCGATTTAAATCGATTTCTAGGCGTTTTAATTTGTACCGGACAAACGGTAAATCCAATTGACACGAAATTTGAAACCTTACAATAATATCACATTACTGATCCGATGAAACTGGTTTCGTCGAAATCCGAGACTTTTTGAAAAATGGCTATTTTAACTCGCCAAATTAAAATTAAAAATAAATCGATGCGTTTCGAGCTGCCACGATCAAACGGTAACTCCGATTGGCACGAAAATTGAAATCCGGTAATAACTAACTATTATGGATCCAATGAAACTGGTTTCGTTCAATTCTGAGACTGTTCAAAAATTGACTATTTTCACTAGTCGATTTAATATTAAAATATTCAATTTTCACAAATTAACTTTTAATTCGATTTTAAAAGTTCTAAAATATCATTCTAACTCTAATATGATAAAATAAAATTTTACAAATCATTTTCAATCATATTTAACTTAATTTTCAATTATTTCCATAATTTAACATATTAAATTATCGATTTAATTATTCAATTAAATCCAATAATTCAAATAAAAATTTATTTAACTTATAAATTCACTTCTTAATATTTAAAATTAATTAAATATTCAAATTTTAATTTCTAAAAATTCTGGGTCGTTACACAAACTGAATATTCAAACGAATTTTTAAATATATATTTGTATATATGTGCATCTGTGCATGTTGCACAGAAATTTCTGGGTCTTTCGACTGAGCCTCTGGTCAGCCGACCGAGCCTCTGGGTCAGTCGACTGACCTGGCAATATCCGTGCAATTTGCACAGTTTACACAGGTACAATAATATAAATAAATTTAAATACTTTTATAATATAATATATATAACTTTAAACACTTTTATAATATAATATATATTATGCATGCTTATATACGTACAAATTACTTGGAAATAAGATGGTTAAATATATAAACTAATATATAAGTAACTGAGGAGAGATTTTAACAAAATTGACCTAAGACTCAAAACAAAATAATATAATTGATGCATCGATTTCGAAGTCTTGTCTCCTTGTTGTATATATTCTCTTTTTGTCGTAGCAGTTGTCAAATCTTTATATCGTAGTGATAGCTTTGTGTTATGAATCAAAACCAAGTCTCAACAATAACTACTAGGATTATGTAGAAGTACTACATGGTACTTCTCTATGAAATTAATAAACGAAAGCATTCATTGTTTATAAAAATTTGGGGGGGGGATTTATAAACAACTAATACCAAATTGGTTTACGGACTGGGGGGCAAAATATGGACCACCACTTGATATTCTCCTAAGAAAATTAACAGAATTATATTAAGAATGGGTATATGTACCAAGATTAAGTAATATTAACCAATATCTAATGATATCAAGAGCGGGCCCACAATATTTCTTCATTGAGTTTTTCATTCCTTGGATTTGGAAATTAAAACCGAAAATTGAATATACCAATAAAGAAATTTCTTGTCTCCTCATACGTTTCTTTACAAAATTCTAGGATAATTAACCAAAATTGACAATAGTACAGGTTAGATATTTGTCCAAGAAATGATATCAGAAATAGAGAAAAAGATATAATTTTATCGGGAACAGGAATCCATAATTCAGCATAAGGAAGCTCCAAGTCCGTTCCAATATATTATCAGAAAATTGAAGGTGTAAAAAGATATAGTCACTACAGAAGATGTTTTTTATGCCTATATAGCAGAAATAAAGAAAGGTTTAATAAAAAACATTGGTAAGGAAGATGCAAATTCAGATACATTAATGGCTTCATCAAATGCTAAAGACATAGCTAAGGAAGATAATTCTCGGATCTAAATGATGAAGATTTTGCGGAAATATTCAGCAAATTGAAAAAGAAGGCCCGCAATATGGAAAAAGACAAGGGCCAAATGATTCTGAAAGAATAATGATCTGCCAAAATAATAATTGATCTGTTATAAAGTAGAACATGTGACTATATGTTTTATAAAAAGCAACACATGTGGCTAATCTCTTATAAAGTAGACTAAATGGTTTTATAAAAAGCAATACGGGTGGCTAGCTAATAAAAGACAGATAAGCTACGCTAAAGATTCCTTTTTGGATTCAAAAAGTTTAAAGCCCGAAGAAAAATGGATTTGAATTCCATTTCAGTTCCAACCTCAACTATTTAAAGAGAGGTGCTTCTTATTAAGGAGGCAGACTTCATTCTTCCATTCTCTGCTCTGCTTAAAAACTTTCTGCCATTATATAAGTGTGTAATATTAAAGTGTGTAAAGTAAGAATGATCTTGCTACTTCCACGTGTGTTGTCTTTTTTAATTTTTTATTTTTAAGTTTTAAATTTATATTAATATATTAAATATAGTCTGAATGGCAGGCTAATTTAGTTGTGTGTTAAATTACTTCTGTTCTGTACATATGTTTCATGTGTTCAAATATTTAAGGAATACATAATAAACTGAGAATATCATTCATGGGATAAGAACAGAATCAGAGGACAGTAACTTCTGGCTATCTTCCAAGTCCATTTCAGAGCCATGGTAAGGCGTTTTTAGGACTTTCTTTAAACCAGAAATTGTTGTCAGATCAATACTTGAGTTGTGAAATATTCTCATATTTGTTTTGGTCTTTTCAGTTTAATTTGTAAGATCCTGAAATTGTGTCAGATCAATACTGTAGTAATATGCTAAAACAACCCTTTACTCTGTAATCTGTCTTAGTGTATTGCGTAAATAAATTGATTTTGCCCAGCATTTTTAGAAACTAGATGGAGTTCATATATGGGGATGTAGTAGAATATTATTTTCTAAGTACAACTGTCAATCCCCTTAAAGAACTACAGTATGCGTTTATAAGATCAAGCATCCAAGTATTTTATATTGTCCGTAATTTCGATGGGAGATAATCGGTCGAAGTTTCGTCTGATTTTGAGTTAGTATGAAGAAGTTATTTAAGTCTGAAGAAAAAAAATAGTAGTTTCTGCACTAGGTGAAGTTCAAATATGAGGATGCGGTGACGTGTTATTTTCTAAGTACAACTGTCAGTTTTCATGAAAAACAACACTATATATTCAAAATTCTTATTTTTTAATTTTATATTAAAATTTAATGTTTTCAATAAATGGGTTATCCACTTATAACCACTTTTAAAATGCATCGACCCAACTCATAACTCATTTAATAAAATTTATAAATGGGTCCTAACCCGTTTAAAAGTAGGGTAAATGGATTGCTCATATTTTCATAGATCTACATAATCCAATCCAAATCTTATGAATCTTAATTTGAGTGCAAATATTGAAAATATTTGCAAAATTAAACTTACTTTTTTAATAATATCTGATCAAGATCAAATTAAACAAACATAAAATTAAACATAATATGTAATTAACTAGTTACCCAACAAAATCTAAATCAATTCAAACCTCATATTGAATTAGATAAAATTCTGAAAATGCATATTTGAACCAATACGACCGAACCAAACAACACTAAGAATAGATTGAATCATAGTTTCGAAGACCGAACCGTCATAGAACCGTGTTGGTGTCAAAAACAAATGTTGCAGTGGTTCAACCGATCAGACCGTACGAACCGCGCTAATTGTTGGTTCTTATGTTTTTAAATTAAATACAAAATTATATTAATTAATGTGAAACTTTAACTAATGACAAGTCATATATTAACTTTTAAAAACGACAATTTTTGAATGCTCGTAATGAATAATAATTAAAAAATTCTGTAACAATTTTCTTTAGTATCAAATTGTAAATTTCCCGACAGTTTTGAGATAAAAGAGATTTACTTCAATAAAGTTCACAATCCGTAACTAATAACGTATCTTATGATCCAAAATTGATAAGTAATCCAATAACTTAGTGTTTAAAAGGTAACAAAATTGTTTTTAAATTGATTGTTGAAAAATTAATTAATGATGCGATTGATTTTTTTTCAATTTTTGAGAACCCTATGATTCAAAGGGTTTGATCTAGAGTTTTTTTTCAAGGTTTTGATGTTAAACCGCTCACGCACGCACAAGATTAGCCCATTTTCAGAACTGTAACGCTTCAAGATTGAAAGTTGGTTGTGTTCAAATCGTGGTTGGATCGAATCTTTTAAACACTGGATTGAACAAACAAAACCCAACCAAATTACATCTAGCACCCTTTTTTCAGGCCAGATCAAACCTTATTGGTCTAATTGACCTAATTCAGAATAACTTGCCTACAAACTTACGCTTCATGTCAGGACACAAAATATTGATACAAACATAAATTGTATAGAATATATTTTAAATTTCGCTAAAAACATTATCAATGAACAATAGATAAGTTTCAAAAAATAACAAGCCAACAGCATAAAAACTCATCAAAAAGAAATCAAAGACTAATAGAAGCAAAATGGAAGAATAGCAAGACTTGATGAATTCATGAAGCTTGGGAGAAGGTGACTGGAAAACAAAGATCTTGGCTTGTGTGCACACAAGATCCAATCATCTCAACATATCTATTAAATAATAATAGAGCATAATAAATTCAAACTCTCTCTTATTAATTGTAGAAGCTTCCTCTACTCTCCTTAATTCTCTCTCTAGATATTTTAGCTTTAAATTTTAATAATCTATTGTTTTATATTATTCTACTAAACTTCTAATACCAACTTATAATCAAATACATACTTTTAAAATTTTCTACGATTATTCACAAATGCCTTCTTAGTTCTCTTCTAATATTTTACGTTAAATCCATACATTTAAATCAATTACATATTTAAAAATTTAAATAATTTAATAAACTCAGTTAAATAATATTCGATACGTCATGTAAATTCTAAAATATGACAATTTCAATGGTATGTAATAGTAGGATCAACAAATTGGTAAAACAATATTTCATTTGCATACAAAGATATGTAAATCACATAGCATAAATTATATACATCAACAATTATAACAAATTTATTTTATGATTCGTTTATCTCGGTAAAGTTATCATATATTGCAGTGGAAAATTTATATTTTTAACTGTAAAACATCTATATTTTAAATTTTCATAGTTACTTACAAAACCTTCTCAATTATCTCCTAATATTTTTTACTCATATCCATGCATTTGACCAATTATATAATCTTTATTTAAATCATTCAAATAAATTCAGTTAACTAATATTTATTAATTCATCTAATAAATCTTAAAGTATACCAATTTAAGTATGCATTCAACACTCATATATATAAGCAAAGATGATAAAATTGTTATTTTTATTCATATATATAAAGATACATATGAATCACATAACGTAAAATGTGAACATAAATGATAATACATTTTTCATTTATAATTCATTTATCTCAAAAAAATATCATACATTGTAGTACGAAATTTCGTATTTTACAACTTTTAAAAGATAAATTTATATTTTACAACATTGGAATGTGGAAGCATGGATTAATCCAATTTTAGGTTATGTCGACATTCTTATTTTCAACATAATATTAAAACCTACCCGATTCATAACTCAAATTAACACAATAATTTTTTTTTTCTTTTGCAAATATTGAAGTGGCAAATATAACATCCCTACAACAACATGACATTTATGATTAACTGCTAAGTTAAAAAAAAGTTCTACTGATTGAAATCTCAAATAATGAATAAAAGTTCATTTCTAAATAAGTTAATCATAAGATGTTTAAACTATATACAAAACTCTTCTCATTTTTTCCCTCCTTCCTAACATTTAACTCCATACATTTAATTATTTAAGCCGATCATTCATTTAAAATATTTAAATATATTCAATTACGTATTATTTGTTATTTCGTATATAAATCATTAAAATTATATATACAATACTCATATTAATAAAAATGGAAAATTCAATTTTTTCATCCATTTATATAAAAAATATCACGTATCATATAGCATCAACTATTTACATATAGCAATATATATGTATTTATATGTATGTATATGTATGTATATACACATTGCTATTACCGAGTTAGGATAATAATTCCGACAAGAATACGTTGTTAACGATCCTCTACCTTACATGTGAGCATTGTATGTCATTTTAAATTATATATTTTTTTTATTTCAACAAGTTTATCATATAGTGCTTAAAAAATTCAAACTTTAACAATAATTAAAATTTAAATATTATTTTTTAACAATATTACCGTGTGCAACGTATGTGTTAGACACTAGTAATAAAGGAAAGAGCATCAAGCATTGCACAAATAGTCAATCAATACCATATTCATGTAATTAAAACCATACCATGCGTGTAATTATTACATAAATATACGACTTACTTTGAATGTTAATGCGAATAAGTTGGAAATGACTTGTGTAATATATACTTACAATAGTAGAAGCCAGAGTAGATACCTTCAACCTACATTTATTTAACAAAACAAAACAAATGCTAAGATAAAATAGTTGGTTCAGAGTGTGAAAATAGAAAATATTGGTAAAAGACAACCCAGTGATGTAACCAATCAAAGGCAAGGAAATAGATAATGATCATACATAGTACCAATAAATATCTCAAAGTATCCATGCTTAATTGTTAATATACTGCTTGGTTATTAATATCCTCTAAAATTGTAGTACCAACCGAATGGTATATTCATTAATCTGTCCTCTCGTTTTCTAAATCCTCATTTATTGTGAAAATGATATGATCTTCTATAAATCAACATTAAAGAATATACAAAAACAAATTCTATTTATACACCATTAATCTTTTTACCTACCACAATTTTTTCTTGTAAATTACTATACAAAATTGCCCATATTTAAGAAAATAAAATTAAAATCAATATTAAATAATCACAAATTCATAGTACAATCAATATAATTTCTTCCATAAAATAACTAAAAAAAGGTATGCCTTATCAGTTGAGTTAAATTTAAATTTCTACACTTTCAGGTTGGATTCATGCACAGTCAATTTTAACATTTGTCACATCAAATTGAATATAAAAATAAAAATTTAAAATAATTACCGAACTCCATATGATTCATAAAATGTTGAATTATTCCGTTCCACACTTAAATTAAATCAACTTTAAATTTATCATTGAAATTGAAATAGTTTAACATTTTAATATTTAAAAATTAAATTAAATTTGCTATATATATATATATATATATATATATATATATATATATATATTAATAATTAAATAATTTGAATTCCATTTAAGGTATTTGAATTTATAAATTAAATTACGGACCAAAGGTCGCTATTCTCAATCAAAGCTCACAAAAAGTCACATTTCATAAATCCATGTAAGTCAGGTCTCTGTTTTGTGATTATTTACCAAATTGTCCTTTTCAGAAAATCGACCCAGCATTGAAAAAAAGGGCAAAAATCGACCCAACATTAAAATCAATGGCATACGAAGCATAAATTAATCAAAAAATAAAAATAGAAGTCAAATTTCCATAACTTTTTGTCGAAAGAGACTTTTCTTGCATTACCTTTTAACTCCAGGGACTTGCATTCCTTGTTTATAAATTGAAATTTACAAAAAGTGAATTTAAGAACTTTATTTGTATTGGTGCATAAAAAAAGCTACTAAAATAACATAATGTTTTGTTTTATTTCAAATTAGGGGTAGTTTTGTAATCTGTCTTGTACTCTGACTTACATGCTATTGATGCTAGGATATTTATATTAATTAACAAAAAACATAATCTTTCTGCTTTCTATGCATAAGGCGTGTAAGAATGAAAGAGTTTAACTGGAGAAAAGAAACAAAAGGTTTGAATAATAATTCTGTTACATGATTAGTTGGGTGAACGTCTAAATCCATGGAACGTAACAGCAAGATTCAAAAACTAATGCATACCCAACTACCGAAAAAAAAAATTAACACGAATAGTACGGCTCTGACTAATTTATTGATGAATTGTGCCACATATGAACATTGAAAGATCAAAATTATGTACTGTAGACCGATCAAGAGTTTCCATTGCTAAACTAAATGATTGAATGAATAATAGACAACATGAGAAAGCCCCAAATGTTCAAGTATTGTAACTGTACGTAAATGAATTTTTATATGTTAACAATGTAACAAACGTCATTGCTCATATGAAAGAAACAATCGATAGCTCAGATCAAGTAACTAAATGACTAAGAAATTTTCAACTTCCAAAAAAATGCAATATAAAATACATGGTTCAGAACTGAAATAAAAATTAAATAAAGTTGGAAGTAATTCCAGATTGTAAATCGAACATGCATGGTTTCTACTACAATCTGCTATCATGTTGATCAAAATTTCAGTAAACAAATTACCGATGAACCGTAGAGTTGTTTTGAAAAATAACAAGCCAACAAGAAAAATACTCATCAGATGAAAGCAAAGATAAAATGGAAGGATCGCAATAACTCGGTGAAATTTTTTTACGTTTCGAACTTAAGAGAAGATGAACAATTAATGGGGGCAGAGTGATGTACCTAACAATTACTAGAAAGAAGATCCAATTATCTCGATATATAAGAATGGAAATTGCATCAAGTATTGAAGGAAGAATCAATCAATAACAAATCCATGAGCAACGGATCTCAAGAAAATTCGGTCCAATCAATGGAGCGAAGATGTAAAAATATGGGAAAAAATTTACGTATCTTAAGACTCTTTGATTGATATAATGGAATGCAATCAAAAAGGTAAAATACTTTTGATTGCATTCCGTTTTTTCAAGCGCTTGTAAAAGGTAAAATAATCCAAAAGAACCATATTTTGCAACTAATAAATTAACCTATCATTTAATAGTGAATTTTCCACCATGGATAGAATCAGTTCAAAGTGAAGAAATATAAATCTGAAACATCTGCACCTAGATACAAAATCATGAAATATTAGATGTTGACGAGCAACAATCGAATCGCCAATGAAAAAAGTGACGATTGAAACGATATCTCGACAAATCGATTTTCCTCTTCGTATCAGAGCATCACGATACAAAATCGAGATCTCATTTCGATCAGATATAAGTTTAAAGAGGACTTAATACTGATTAATATAAAAGAATATTTACTAAAAAAATGAAAAGTAAGAAAAAGAAAAGAACAAACACCGTCGGGTCGGAGCCGCCGGTAATGATGTTGAGAGGGTTGCAAGAATGGTATATATTTATATGATTAATTTCACGTGTCCAACACGTGAAGGAGCTATTTATTGCTTCACTCGGGTCTGATCATATCCTGCTTTAAGGGTTTACTCACGTATGTTTGAAATCCCCGATGAATTCAACTTTGAATATTGGTGAAACGTATAAACACATGCATTTAACTAAATAGACATTTAATTTTGAATATTCGTCAATAAGCACTTTTAGACATTTAATTTTAAATATTTAATGACTTGTGTTTATACGTTCATTAAATGAGAGTTGTGATACAACGCATATTAGATTGATACATAAACCCCCAAGTGTTCATAAAATAGGCGTTTGGTTCCATTTTAGTTTTTAAATCGAAAATTGAAGATTTAACTGTATTTTTAGGCTAAATTACGTTGTTGGGTTGAAAAAATAAACAATGAGGCCGAATATGTTGATGTTAGGATTGCTCTTATGAGAACTTGAATATTTGTTTTGATTACGTAGAAGTGATCTCTAAAATCAACACTATATTACTCATACAGTATTTACTGAAATTTCTCCATTAATTTTCTATTAACAAACACATGATGATAACATCGACTGTAAAATAATATTTTCATTAATGTAAAAAACAATATTAAAGGAACTATTTTGCATTCCAAAAGCAACCAGATCCAAACCCATTTTTTAGCGGCATCTTCCAAGTCTCAGGCAACTAATTCATCATCGACTTGTAGTCGGTCGTGGGTGGAGGCAGTAAAGGGAATCAGTGGAGATAACGATCACGAGTGAGATACAAATTTAAAGTTTGTTCAATCGGTTCAAAACGATGGGAAATAAGCGTTTTGCATGTTTTGCAACCCCATATCAACATTTGTACTAGCAGAAACAAAATGGAAAAATTCAATAGTGGCATATATGGTTGGGCATATACCACTGTAAAAACATTTCGACAAATAGATTGAAAAACTTTAGCAACCAGTGGAACCTTTTGAAGTTTTCTTGAAGAAGAATATTTTCATCATCGTCAGATTGAAAAGGAAGACGGCACTAGAATAATAAAAACTTCCTACGTGCCTTTAACTCAAAAATCATCATTTTGAAGAAATGAAAACCAGGTTTGTTGCTCAATAGATAATACTTTTCCACTATACCAATTAGAGTTAAACTTTTAGATCTAAACTTGGAACTATGGAACAACGATTAAGTGATTAGTATCGGATAATATCGCTGATGTACCGTCGATATATGTGATATTGCTCTTTAGTCGATATATTCTCCCAAATATCTCTTAAAACATCATTATCGTATATCGCTCGATATTTGACGCTATATTGCTCCGAAATTTAGTGTAGAATACACAATATTTATAATTAATATTGTTTATTATTATAAGTGTAGGTGAAAATAAAATGATAAATAAATAACCACATTTTTAAAGTTTTTTTGGGTATATGGTGAACAAAATTATGTCGACCATATTTGAAATACAAATGCAATAATTTTTCAATTTTATTTATATTTTTTCAATCCTCTTCATTGACATTTCGATAAAGAAAACTCTACTAATCCAATTATTTCATATGTTTTATTTTGTGTGAAACTTATCACTAGAAACAAGATCATGTAAGTACTGCATCTTTCAGTAGTTTTCTTTATTTATTATTTCTTATTCGTAAGTTAGCTTATGAAATTTTACTTTTTTATTTCTATAATTATCGTGCATTAAGAACTAAAAGTTGAAGAACGGTAAAGTTATATATTTAAATTGATAAAGGAAGGGCTATAAATGGTAACTAGTATCAAATCAACATTGCTTGCTCGATAATATAAGCGAAAACTAAAATGAAGGAACTATGAATTATGAAATTTAAAATATGATAGAGATGATTAGATGACCGAAGAAACAAAGAATATGGTACAAAACGAAGAACATAAAAAAGATGTACGTTATACAAATTTCATATGCTTTATGAGCCTATTTTATGATTTATATTTAATAGAATCCCAATAGATAGACTGTACTCTATAAATTATATGCAATTAGTCTTTAATAGTAGTTTGACAATATAGATCCAAATATTTAAAAACTAAACATAACTATGTCATTATAATAGAGTATATTATCGTTATAACTTGTTATAAACATGTCCGATATATCGTCGATGCTATCGTGATATTTTGAAATATCTTATGTTGATACTTGATCGATATGTGCCCGATGCCTGTATTAAGTATTAGAACAAAAATACAATAAGTAGAATTCCAAGCATGTTGAACAATCATATTCAAGTGGATAATATCGCTATTAAGAAAATTAGATTGAATTTTGCAAGGTACTTGCAGAAATCAATTTTGATTTCAAATACCAGAAGTCATCCAAGGTGATACTTATAGTGGACAAAGCTTTGAAGCTCACATTGCATATGAATACAAATAAAAACCTTGTGCCAATTGTAATGTCTCTAGACATAGCTAGAACAACTGTACAATTAACTATCACAAAACATGGCAACCAAAAGATAAGAGTTCAACAAGTTTAGCAAATCCATGGAATATAATAACAAATGCATCAAGTCTCATGGGTGGTCCACATCTCCCCTTCGAAATGAAAAGATAAGTCAAATTTACAAAATGATGACAATAATGGAGAATACAACTCAATTATAGCATACAAAAAGGCAAAAGTTGATAAAGGAAAATCTGTTGTTGTAAATAATTTTTCCTTTTATCAACCGAAGATGAAGGCAGTTTTATTTCTGCAAATGACTCAATGGTAGAACAAAAATCAACATGTTCGAATTAAGCAAGAGAATTAACTAGACCAATGACCAGAACCTGCAAATACAACAAATACAACTCTACAACATGTAAATGATGGGGGTACCACTGATTCTTCTGAGTAAAATTTTCATTAACATAAGGCATATTAGATGATTGGCAATAGCTTATAAATTAAGTAGCACAATATGGTGATGGGATTGGTAAACCAGCTAAAATTATCTAAAACGTCCCCTTCGCCCTTGAGACTAAGGTAAAGTACCAAATGAAGCATAAGACAAAGCAACAAGCCCCATTAGCACATCCAAAAAGGTCTGCATGGAGCTCAAGTAAGGAAAATGAATGTCATTTTTTAGAATGTAAGGAGTATGAATACAAACAGCAAAGTGCGATCTGCACTCATGCTTCTCTAATCATGCTAGCTCACTATTATAAGCCTATTAGATACTTAATTATCTACATATAATACCCAAAAATTAGTGACAATATTGCAACAAATTCGACTTGTTATCATAATAATGATGTGGGATCAGATGGGAGAATTCTTGTTATTATTACTATAGATTTAGGAATATGCAATCGGATAAAAGTTATCAACATATTACAGTTATTCAATCAAATAGTGGAGCATTTTGGTGCACTATGACATTTGTTTGTGCAAGAAATTCTTACAGTGAGAGGGAAAGCTATAGAGTGGCTTTATACTCAGTGCTTCATCTATCTGCATGCTCTGGCTAGCCTTTGAGGATTTTGATAATGCTTTTAACTCTAATAACAATAAGAGAGGATTGTGTGCCCCTTTTCCTTATCTTTTTGGATTTATAAATTTAATTTCATAGCATGGACTTGCTTAATCATCTTTACAAGGGTGTAAATTTACATGAAAAAGGAGAGGCCTTGCAATTAGTGTTGACAAAGTACCGGTTAATCGTGATTTTATGCATGTACTTCCAGAATTCACAATTATTGTCTTGCCTACAGCACATAGTGACCACACATTAATTTCGATAAAATTCACAAAGTAAATGCAAAGAGATAAAAACAACCCATGTAGATATGTAAACTTGGTGTAATGTTGATAGATATTTTTAAACGGGTCATAGATGGGCTTAGAGTAACTACATGGGGAGATTGTTAAATTTTGAAGAAACTATATGAAGAGTTGTAGAGGTTGGAAGTAGCTTCGTAATGGAGAAATCAGTTCGCAAATCGGAGTTCTAAGGTGGAAGTTATGGAGGAAAAAGTGAAGTGGTGTTGAATTGACAGCGATGGACGTCTATAAAAAAGGGCAGACTTTGGTCCCTTCAGCAATCCTACATCCTGAGACATTGAACAGATGTATGACAAAAAGGACAGACGTTTGTCGCTTTAGCAAACTTGTATCACGAGACATTGGACAAACGTCTGTCATATTATGACAGACGTCCATGGCGACTTCCGCATGTTTTTAGGCATGGTCTTAACGTGAAGATTTGTAATATTTGTAGGGGCAATTTTGAAACTCTGCCTAGGTTTTCTATTCTCCTATATAAGCTAGCTTCAGGTTCCAAATCTACACGCAATAGAAAGCGACTGCAAGAGATTATCCTCCACTAATGAGGGTTTATCAAAACCTAATTTTTTTCTTCAATTCTCTTCTCCACAAATCAATTTCTATTATAATTTTGATCATTGTAATCAACCTCCTGTACTTCTCTCATCAATATTAATCAAAGCTCTCTCCTAAAGTGGATGTACACTAACACAACGTTAGTGGAACCACTATAAATCGTCGTGTGATTTATGTTAGGAACTGAGTTGATAATGTTTTGATGACAACAACCTTATATAGTTATTATACTTTACTTTATAAAATATATACTAACATTTCTATATAGATAGATATATATATATATAGGAAGTATATGCAGGTATTATCGAAGATTGATCAGTATAAAGACTCAAGCATCAAGATGAAGATTAGAGATTCAAGATTCAAGACTCTAGAGAATCAAGATTTCAAGATCTCAAGATAAGTGTCTAGTATTTTGTTAAAACTTCATAATAGCACTCTCATCTTTCTTCCAATTTTCTTTTGGGATGGAACCCAATTTCTATCGAAACCAGTGGCTTACAAACCCACGACAAGTAGCTTACAAACCTACGACAAGTGGCTTACAAACCCAAGAAAATCAAAATCATTTAAACTACTTTGTACAAGTTCTCGAGTCCTATGGAGGAGCTCTGTAGGAAGGTTCTTGCAATTTCAGTTTGAATAGATTTTTCAAAATGTTTTTAAATCTGTTTTTCAAAATGTTTTAGCTTTCAAAATCATGTTTTCAAAAATGTTTTCAAACTTTGTTTTAGCCTTGAAATATTCCTCCATTCTGATTTTAAAAACTTCTATTTTTAAAACAACAAAACTTATTCTGATTTTAAATATTACTTATATAATTGACGGTCTATATCAATTATATATATATATATATATATATTTAAAATAATGTTTTATATTCATTCTCTATCTCAAAATATTGTTTAAACACTTTATTTTGCTTCAGAGAAGTTTCAACTTGTTTTAAATTCCAATGCTTTTACAAAACAACATCTCTACAATTTTGAACTGAGGGATGTCGACATATGGGGATACCCCATGTCGACATGGTGACAGTTGGATTCAAAATTCAAATTTCAAAAGAAGTGTCCATTCGTTCAAAAACCTTTCGCCAATGGTTATGACTGTTGTGCATCTATATAAAGGCTTCCAAAACGAATTTTTTAACAACTACTTTCTTATTTTCTTCACTCTTTCTTCTCCACCATTCCATATCCATAAAACTTCATATTTTCAAGATCGTGCCATCATTCTGCCAAATTCTCAATAGGAAATCATTTAGATACTCTCTCTATTTGATTCTCCATCATTCTACTAAAGATCAAAGTGCTATTCAGAGTTATAGGATTAATTTGTATTCAAAAAGTCCATAGAGTCTATTCATTCAAAAGGATTGTTATTAAGAAGTATTAGGGTGACCTTGTGTCCCGTAAATCAAGAGAGTTTACCCCAGATCGGAGATAGGAGGGTTCCTCAAGGCCTTAGAAATTGAGGGTTGTAATTTGGATATTGGCTTATAAAAATCTGTACAGGGATATTGCCTTGGTGCAGGACTGGATGTAGGAGGATTCCGAACCAGTATAAAATCTGGTGTGTTCTTTCCTTTTACTTGCTTTACTTTACTATTTGCATTTGTTATATGTTTTGTGATCATTCTGTGTTAGAATTCTGTTTAGATTTGTGTTGAAAGTTTTAATTTAGTCATATAGTTCATATATTCTTTAAAACACTATTCACCCCCCCCTCTAGTGTTATTTCTGCCTTAAGATCCTTAATCCGCATCCCCAACAATTGGTATCGGAGCATTGGTTTTCATAATCTGAAATTTTGAAAAGTCTTAATGGCATAACACACTAGTAATGTCACTCCTGTCACTACTACTTCTGTCAACACAAGCACTAACACTAGTTCATTTATAGAAGGTCAGTCTACTGTCAGACCACCACTTTTTAATGGCAGTAATTATGCATATTGGGCATGTAGGATGAAAATTTATTTACAATCCATAAGTTTAGATACTTGGAATATGACACAAATTGAATATGTTGAACCAACTACTAATTTTGCGCAGTGGACTACTGAGAAAAAGACAGTTGCACAAAACAATTCTAAGGCTATGAATATACTATTTTGTTCACTAGATAGGAATGAGTTTAATAGAGTCTCTGTTTGTAAGTCTGCATTTGAAATCTGGAAAACTTTGAAAGTAACTCATGAAGGAACAAGCAAAGTTAAACAGACTAAAATTTCCATATTAACTAACCAGTTTCAATTGTTTAAAATGCATGAAAATGAGTCCATTTCCGACATGTATTGTCGATTTCAAGATATTGTACATTCATTGATTGCTTTAGGAAAGGGTTTCTCAGAAGAAGATCAAGTCAGAAAAATACTCAATTCACTCACTCTAGATTGGGATCAAAAGACACTTACTATTGAAGAGGCAATGATGTTAGTCAAATGAAGATCGAAGAGTTAATCGGTAATCTAATGTCTTATGAAGTTCAACTACAAGGGAGAAAAGAATCTAAGGCAATGGAAAAGAAATCGATCGCATTCAAAGCAACAACTGGAGATTCAGAACAAGAAAGTGATGAAGAAATTGCTTTCATGACCAGAAATTTCAGGAAATTTTTGAAGTATAGAAAGATGAATAACTTTAAAAGAAATGATCAAAGAAATTCCAGAAATACTTCGGAGAACAACAACAACAACAATAATGGT
The DNA here is from genome assembly GCA_030765085.1 of Allium cepa. NCBI lineage: Eukaryota > Viridiplantae > Streptophyta > Magnoliopsida > Asparagales > Amaryllidaceae > Allium > Allium cepa. Next base: position 104,035,854 of record CM060942.1, on the reverse strand, counting down.
GATAGATGCTATAACTGCAACAAAACAGGGCACTACAAGATGGATTGTCCATATCCAGACAAACAGACATTTCAACCAAACAACGAGCAACCAAAGAAAAGAAAGAAGGCATATGCAGCAACTCTTGACGATTCAGATTCATCCAGTGATGACAAGAAGAAAACTGATAATTCAAATCTGTGCTTCACGGCTATTCTCGAATCAGAAGACGATCGGAGTTTGGATCTAAAAATAGGTACACATTTATTTTAATTTTATTGGATGCTTGCTTGCTTTGATTTTGTTTGCAATTTCTTGAATTTTTAAATTCAAAATCACCCTTTGAAATTTGAATTTTTAAATTCAAAATAATATTATTTTAATAATATTTTAAATATTAAAATATTTTAATATTATTATATTTAATATTATTACTGAATTAAATATAGATATAGAATATAGATTAGTTTTCTTAGGATTTTAGGAATTTATTAGATTTTAAAAAATAGACACCTCCTTTCAAATTCAACAGGCACATCTCGACATGCTATGATACCCCATGTCGACATGCCTCTCAGAAATTTGATTTCAAAATTTGAATTCAAACTTTTGAATTTCCCTCCATCTTTTCACTTACTTCAAAATTCTGAAAAGACACCTCTTGACCAGAGATCATGACTTTAGAGAATCTATTTAATATACTTCCGTTATCATCTCTTTTCACTTTTATTCTCATAATTCAAACCTTCTTCATTATCTTCTACTCCTCTCAAACACTCATCAATGGCTTCCTCAAGTAACCCATCAACTATGAGGCTGCCCAAATCCATCAAAAATTATCTTTTCAATGACCCGGAGGCTATCAAAGCTTACTTAAGCTATGTAAACTATGGTAAAGTCAATACGGGAAAATTTGCCATTTTTGATGATTTTTCTTCTTATGAAATCGATTAACTTTTTGAAGAAAACTCCATTCTTAGCTTGATTGATAATAAGCAAAATGATTTTGTTTGTTATCCAAACATTGTCAAAATGTTTTATGCAAACCTAAATCACGGATTTTATAATGGAAATGAAGATCAAATTTGGAGTAGTGTTAAAGGAACACTTATTGTTTTGGATTCTGATATTTTGGGTACTATTTTGGGTTGCAAATCTACCAGTATAAATCTCTCGGAATTTCAAATCAATGAAACTGATCGTGAGACTTTTCATCACATTTTTGAAAGCGATGACCACATGGATTTTAAGAATTGCTTTTTCCGCCCAAAAGCAAGAATTGTCAACCTTCTTATTCAACACACAATTATTCCTAGGTCGGGAAACTACAATAATCCCACCTCAAAAGTGTGTAAATCTCTTTTTGCTATTTTTGGAAAATATGACATTAATTGGGCACAAACTATTTTGGATGAGTTAAGACGTAAAAATTTTAATATGGGAGAAAACACCCTTTATCATGGAATTTACCTTACTCGGATTTTCAATTATTTTGGTGTGGATGTTAAAAAGGAAGAGTTTGTAAGTAGGAAAGTGTTCAATCATGAGAATATTTCTCTTATGAAAATCCCACTTATGTTTCAACCATATGAAACACTTGCCGAAAAGGAAGAGAGACTTGTTCATGAAGAGATGGAAGAAGAGGAAGAAGAAGAGGAAGAAGAAGGGGAAGGAATGGAAATTGAAGAAGAAGAGGAAGACGAAGATACCTCTTTGAAAAGTATAGAATATCCACATACACCCGCCAATCCATCCAACAAAACCATACTCAAGAACCAAAAAATACTTGCTCAAAACCAAAAGGTTCTTAAGAGATCTATTAGCAAGAAAATGGATAAAATCTCCACCAAGATCGACAAGTTCTTTGGGAAGATAGGCAGGAAACTTGGCTTGTCTTCATCATCATCTTCATCAAACTAATCCTAGCCATTATCTCTCTAGCTATCGTTATCTATCTTTGTATTTTCTACTTTTTAGTTAAGATTATGTAATGTAAACTAATATAAGGAATGCTATCTTATTCTCTGTTTTCCAGCTTTATATATCTCTGATAGTTATTTATTTTAAGTTTATATAGGTCCACTAGTATATAAATAAACTTAAAAATCAAAAATAACTCAACTTGGTCATTCTGTCTAGACCATGTTGACATGCCCCATCCCCCATGTCGACATATAACAGTCAGAAAGTAGTTACAATTTCTAACTTCAAATTCTTGTAACTACCAAGTGACAATTCATTTTGAACGGCCAATAACTCCTATAAATACCTATTTCTTCCAGAAAAACTTCTCTACCTCCATCTCTATTCATCTCCTTTCATACTTCAACTTATTTCTTAAATTATGGCTTCTCCAATTAAGAATTTAAGTGAAAATCTTGAAGAAACTCTTACTTCTTTCAAGAATATTCTCTATTTTATACTTAGAAATCAAAGGCACTTAGAACTAAGCCAAATACAGATGATCAAAGAGCAAGAGAAACACTTCGACACACTTCGTTGGATGATCTCAGGCCTTAGCAAAGACGAACCCAAAGCAAATCCACCAGTCACTCTCGACAAAGATAATTGGGATGTTATCAAAACTGATCCTATCTTTGGAGAAGATGGATGAGTGGAAGTCCCAAGGAATGTCTGATCATTATGTATGTATGTTTGTTTGTTTGATTTGATTTGATTTAGATTTGATTAGGATTTAATTGAATTGTTTACCTAAGTTTGATTTGGATTTGGTTTGTATATAACTTCATATACTATACATGATTGGTTTGCTATATTGATTTGATAGTCAAGTTACACTTATATATATGCACACACACTTGATCACTTACACGTTCACTTTACACTTTTATTCTATATATACTTTAGAACAGGTAAATCTTTTATTCCTTTTTGTTGATGACAAAGGGGGAGAAAGTTATAAAAATATATGTGCTTGGTGTAAGGGGGAGTCATGGAATAAAGGGGAGTTGTAGTTTTAAGAAGAAGTCATGGAGTAAGGGGGAGTTATAGGGAGTTATGGTATGGTAAGAATATTTTATAAATAAAGGTTGTCATCATCAAAAAGGGGGAGATTGTTAGGAACTGAGTTGATGATGTTTTGATGACAACAACCTTATATATTTATTATACTTTACCTTATAAAATATATACTAACATTTTTGTATATATATATATAGGAAGTATATGTAGGTATTATCGAAGACTGATCAGTATAAAGACTCAAGCATCAAGATGAAGATTAGAGATTCAAGATTCAAGACTCTAGAGAATCAAGATTTCAAGATCTCAAGATAAGTGTCTAGTATTTTGTTAAAACTTCATAATAGCACTCTCATCTTTCTTCCAATTTTCTTTTGGGATGGAACCCAATTTCTATCGAAACCAGTGGCTTACAAACCCACGACAAGTAGCTTACAAACCTACGACAAGTGGCTTACAAACCCAAGAAAATCAAAATCATTTAAACTACTTTGTACAAGTTCTCGAGTCCTATGGAGGAGCTCTGTAGGAAGGTTCTTGCAATTTCAGTTTGAATAGATTTTTCAAAATGTTTTTAAATCTGTTTTTCAAAATGTTTTAGCTTTCAAAATCATGTTTTCAAAAATGTTTTCAAACTTTGTTTTAGCCTTGAAATATTCCTCCATTCTGATTTTAAAAACTTCTATTTTTAAAACAACAAAACTTATTCTGATTTTAAATATTACTTATATAATTGACGGTCTATATCAATTATATATATATATATATATATATATATATTTAAAATAATGTTTTATATTCATTCTCTATCTCAAAATATTGTTTAAACACTTTATTTTGCTTCAGAGAAGTTTCAACTTGTTTTAAATTCCAATGCTTTTACAAAACAACATCTCTACAATTTTGAACTGAGGGATGTCGACATATGGGGATACCCCATGTCGACATGGTGACAGTTGGATTCAAAATTCAAATTTCAAAAGAAGTGTCCATTCGTTCGAAAACCTTTCGCCAATGGTTATGACTGTTGTGCATCTATATAAAGGCTTCCAAAATGAATTTTTTTAACAACTACTTTCTTATTTTCTTCACTCTTTCTTCTCCACCATTCCATATCCATAAAACTTCATATTTTCAAGATCGTGCCATCTTCTGCCAAATTCTCAATAGGAAATCATTTAGATACTCTCTCTATTTGATTCTCCATCATTCTACTAAAGATCAAAGTGCTATTCAGAGTTATAGGATTAATTTGTATTCAAAAAGTCCATAGAGTGTATCCATTCAAAAGGATTATTATTAAGAAGTATTAGGGTGATCTTTTGTCCCGTAAATCAAGAGAGTTTACCCCAGACTCGGAGATAGGAGGGTTCCTCAAGGCCTTAGAAATTGAGGGTTGTAATTTGGATATTGCCTTATAAAAATCTGTACAAGGATATTGCCTTGGTGCAGGACTAGATGTAGGAGGATTCCGAACTAGTATAAAATCCGGTGTGTTCTTTCCTTTTACTTGCTTTACTTTACTATTTGCATTTGTTATATGTTCTGTGATCATTCTGTGTTAGAATGATGTTTAGATTTGTGTTGAAAGTTTTAATTTAGTCATATAGTTCATATATTCTTTAAAACACTATTCACCCCCCCTCTAGTGTTATTTCTGCCTTAAGATCCTTAATCCGCATCCCCAACAATTTATTATTTCATTATTGCTTTGATTTCTATATTGCTTGTTTGGGGATTGTGATTGCTTTTGGATTGGATTGATTGGAATTGAGCTATTGGTTGGTTGTTTTTACACTTTTACCACGATCTCGCTTTTTCGATGCATTAGGGTTTTGGTTTGGTGGTCTCGAGTTAGTATCCCATTCCAACATTTGGTATCAGAGCACCGATGTTGGTAGGTGGTTGTATAAATGTCAGAATCAAGTAATACCTCAAGTAGTTCCTCAATGGGTAATCCAAGTGGTGTAGCGCCTTATGTATGTGGATCGTATGCAACTTGAGGATCACAATTGGTAATCGATAAGTGGAATAGCGATAATGATTTTAAAAAATGGCAATGGAAGATGAAAGCTATTCTAAGGAGGAATCAAGTGCATCGGGTGGTGTTTAATACACATTTGTTGCCAACGGACATCTCGGATGTTGAGAGAGAGGAAATGAAAGAGTGGGCATTCACTACACTTCAACTTGCTATGGGAATAGAATGTTATCTCTGAAATTAGTGACGAGACCACCTCTAAAGGTATTTGGGACAAGTTGGACGAGTTATATATGAAGAAGTCGCTGACTAAACATTCTTCACCTATAAGATGAAGAAATGTACTTCGCTAAAGGTGCACTTGAATAATTTTGATGATTTTCTAATGAATATGAAGGCGGTAAATTTGAAGATTGAGAAAGAGAAAAAGGCGATGATATTGTTGTGTTCTTTACCGGATCGCTTTACAGGTTTCTCAAATAGTTTGATCTATAATCGAGATACATTAACCCTAGATGATGTCAAAACAGGTCTTCTTAGCGAGAAGTTGCTGGATCAAATGAAATAATTAGGTGATGTAAGTAGTGGTGCAAGTAGTGGTCATGGTTTGTTTATGGAGAAGGAGTGGCATGTCAAGAAGATGAACCGGAGGCATTCTAGATCAAGTAACCCCAGTTGGAAAGGAAAGTCAATGGAAAGAAAAGGCAAGTGCTACACTTGTAGGAAGCCCAGTCATTGGATGAATGAGTATCGGGACAAGGGGAAGACAAAGAAGGAAGTAGCATCTTCATCAGTAGCAGTGGAGAGTGGAGTTGGTGAGGGAGACGTAGATGTCTTGTTGCAGTAGCATCGGATGTTTCGGGTAGCGAATGGGTGCTCGATTCAGGGACATCTTATCATATGACATCAAATAGGAATTGTTTTTCTTCTTACATCAACAAATAAGGAAATTTAATTGTTATGGGGAATGGCGCTACATGTAAGTCGAAAGGCATTGGTTTCCATGCAAATTCAGATGTTTGACAGAGTACGACTCTCACTAATGTACGCTATGTTCTCGGAATTCGAAAGTCTCTTATCTCCTTGGGGCAGCTGGATTCTTTAGGTTGTAAGATCAAAATTGAGAGTGATAGCTTGCGGGTTGCAAAGGGTGCATTTGTGGTGATGAAGGGTGCTAGGACTCATGGTATTTATTTGCTTCAAGGAGTGACGACAGAAGGTGAAACTTGTATAGGAGTTGATAGTTCTCGTGGCTTGAATGCGACTAGGTTGTAGCATTTGAGGTTAGGTCATGTCTCGAAGAGGAGTTTGGATGTTATTTGGAAGAGGGATATGATCGATGGAGAGAGTTTTAGCAAGCTAGAGTTTTGCGAAAAATGTGTCAAAGGGAAGCAAACTTAAGTTTCCTTTGGTGAGGAAAAACATGATTCGAGAAGGGTTCTTAAGTATATTCACATGGATGTTTGGGAATCTACACCGGTAGCTTTTATGGGTAGAGCTCGCTATTGTATTTCTTTCATAGACGAGCTTTCTCAAAAAGTTTAGGTGTATGTAATGATGGCCAAGTCGGAGGCAGTTACAAAGTTCAAAGCATGGAAAGCTCTTATTGAGAATGAGAGTGGCAAGTCTTTGAAGGTTCTAAGGTCTGATAATGGCAAAGAGTATGTTTTTGGAGAATTTTTGGAGTATCACAAGCATTATGGTATTCGAAGGCATTTTACTACACCTGAAGATCCACAACGAATGGTGTTGCAGAGAGGATGAATATACTCTATTGGAGAAAGCTCGATGCTTGAGATTGACATCGGGTTTGGCTACGAGATTTTCGGCTGAAGCTTTATCAACCGCGGTGCATATTATTAATCGAACTTCATGCTTAGCTATTGGTAAAAAAATTCGAAAGAAGTGTGGAGGGGAAAGGGCATTGACTTGAGTTATCTTTGTGTGTTTGGTAGTCCGGTTTATGTGCATAATCTGGGAAACGATAAGCTTGAACCTAGAGCTTTCAAGGTGATTTTGCTTGGTTATACGGATGGAGTAAAAGCCTATCGGATTTGAAATCCGAAAACGAAGAAGGTTATAAATTCTCATCATGTTACTTTTTGATGAGTCGGCGATGTTCAAGGAGAATGTGAGCTCATCGAAAGTTTTGGATTTGATTCATGGTGAATCAAAGGAGAAGGAAGTTATTCCCACATTTTGTCCAAAGAGTAGAGAAAATAGAGTAGTTCAAGATTCTTACGAGGAGGTAGCGGTTGATGTTACATCACATAGTCCTCAGGTTTCCTCTAGTAGTGTTGGTGATGTGCATGATTCTAGAGAAGATTCGGTTTAAGATGGAGCCAAAGGAGGTTTGGGTGATGGTATTGCTACTTGGGTTGGTCGTCGTACTATAAGACCACCCGAAAGATATGGTGATTGGAACTATCTTAGCTTTTGTGATAATTTGAACTACACTCTTCATGTAATCCAAGATGAGCCGATGGACCCTGACGATGTCATGGAGTCGAGTGGTAGCTCAAAGTGGATTTGTGCCATGGAGGAAGAGATGCAATCATTGTTGAAGAATCAAACTTGCGATTCGGTTCCACTTCCTAAAGGAAACCGTGCTATTGGGTGCAAATGGATATATAAGGTGAAGGACGATGGGAGATATAAGGCTAGGCTAGTGGTTAAGGGGTTTGTACAAAGGAAGGGGAAGGAGTATGATGAGATATTCGCACTGGTGGTGCGCCATACTTCTATTCGGATGTTACTTTCTATAGTTGCTATTCATGACTTGGAGTTGGAGCAAATTGATGTGGAAACAACCTTCTTGCATGGTGATTTGGATAAAGACATCTTCATGGAGCAACCGAAAGGTTTTATTGTGGATGGTAAGTCAAATTTGGTTTGCAAGTTCAAGAAATCACCATATGGTTAAAAGCAATCACCTAGATAATGGTATAAGAGATTTAATCATTTTCTGATTGAAAATGGTTTTGTTAGAAGCATCAAGAATGCTTGTGTTTATTTCAAGAAGTAGAGAATGATTGTTGGATGTATTTACTCTTGTACGTGGACGATATTCTCATTGCTTCTAAGGATAAGAATGAAATGAACAAGCCAAAACTGAGTTTGAAATCGAAGTTCAAAATGAAGGATCTTGGAGAAACAAGAAGGATATTGAGCGTGGAAATTGAATGAGATCGAAAGCACTTTGAGTTGAAATTAACCCAAAAGGAGTACATTGAGAAAGTACTTTGCCAGTTTAGCATGGATAATGAAAAGGCTCAAATAAATATTTACCTTTCATATGAAGTTTTCAAGTAACGGATCACCTATCTTGGAGAAAGACGAGGCTTATATGGAAAAGGTGTCATATGCTAGTGCAGTTGGATGTCTACTGTATGTTATGGTGTGTACAATGTCCAATATTGCAAATGCCACCGGGATATTTAGTAGATGTATGGCTAATCAGGGAAAATCGCATTGGGAAGTTGTAGGCTTATATTGAGATACCTTGGAGGCACATCATCTCATAGTCTTTCTTTTTGCAGTAGTGATAGATTGGATTGCAAGTTGGTTGGCTATTCTGATTCGAATTATGCTAGTGACAGGGATCGTATAAAATCAACTTTCGGATATGTCTTCACACTTGGGGGTACAACCATAAGTTGGAGATCGAGATTGCAGATCGAGATTGCAGATCGTTGTTGCTTTGTCCATTACGGAGGCAAGTTGATAGCCGTGGTGGAGGCGGCAAAGGAGGCACTCTATTTGAAGCGATTGTTGTGCAACTGAGATTAGGCACGATAGCATTGATGTTCAATGTGATAGCTAGAGTGCTATTCACTTGGCAAAGAACTTGCCCTTTAGCTCACAAACTAAGCATATTGAGGTGAGAGTGTAATTTCTAATAGCTATGGATGAGGATAAGCAAGTACATCTTCGAAAAGTACACACAAAAGATAACGCGGTGGATATGTTCACCAAGACATTACCGGTTGGAAAGTTCGAGCATTGCTCAAACTTGATTCGCTTGGAGAAGTACTAGGTGACATAGGATGGCATAGTTGAGAGAGGAGCTTGGTTATGGATGGGGAAGAGTATCGGTGAGAGGTTGAGATTCTATCTTCTTGGTAAGTGTTAGTTTACCCTCCTTGGAACTTTAGTCTTTGATGAGATGGTTTAGGATTTGGATGTTTTCAACATTTCATTAGCAGGCGGAGCTTTGCCTGAGCCTGTTGGTGGAGATCAATGGGCAGCGGCTTTACCGAAGCTCATTGGGAAAGAATTCATGTCTGGGTGAAGGTGGAAGAAGTAATAGTTGGTGCTATCTGTTGTTGATGATGGTATGCTACCATTGGATTTGGAGATGTGTGTAGCTTCGATGTGGAGTGTTAAATTTTGGAGACACTATATGCAGAATTGTAGAGGTCGGAAGTAGCTTCGTAACGGAGAAAATGGTTCGCAAATCGAAGATTGGAAGTGGAAGTTATGGAGGAAAAGGTGAAGTGGTGCTGAATTGACAATAACAGACGTCTGTGAAAAAGGACAAACGTCTGTCACTTCAGCAATCCTACATCCTGAGATATTGGACATACATCTGTGAAAAATGACAGACATCTGTTGCTTCAACAGACCTGTATCACGAGACATTGGAAAGACGTCTTTTATATTATGGTAGACGTCTATGGCGACTTCCGCCTATTTCAGGCATGGGCTTAGCGTGAAGATTTGTTGTAACGACCTGAAATTTTGATCGTTCAATTTTGAATGTTTAATTTAATTTTAAATGTTGAATTTGAATTATTAATTGATTTTGAATATGGAAGAATCAGTGAAATAATTTAAAATTTCAAATATAGCGATTAACGGATTCTTGGGTAAATACGAGAATCTGGAGTTAAATGGAATAAGAATGATTTATAAGTTGATTTTAAACTTTGTTTGAATTAGAGTGATGACGTTGTACTTTTGAATAGGATTAAAAGTCGATAAAAGTTTAAAATTGGAATTTATATATATTTATTTACCAGTGAAATTTAAAATATAGTAATGGTGTAAATAATTGAATTTTGATTTAATATGAATCAAAAAGATTTATAATATGAACATAAATTTTATTTAAATTATAATTGAGTTGGTAAGTTTCTAAATTGGAAATTTCAAGAAATTCTGTCGATTTTGAAAATCGCTTGATTTAGTCGACGCGTTAAAATAGTCTTCCGGAGCATAGTCTCGAAATTCAACGAAATCAATTCCATTAGATCCGTAATAGTTTATTATTATTGGATTTCAAATTTGGTAGCGTTTGGATTTACCGTTTTGTTGTACGGGATAGATAAGCGTTGAAATTATTATCAAAATTTTAATATTTTAATTCGATTCAAAAAGGTATCTTCCACATACAATCGCATTAGGTCTTGAAACACATTCTATTGTGTTCGGAATATGAGTAAAACATTATAAAGGTCAGGCGACATGCTTCGTTTGGAGTTCGTTCGAAAAAGTGTATAAATTATGAAAATAATATTATAATAATATACATACATACATACATATACATACATATATATATGTATATGTATATGTCAAAATAGTAACCTAGCCCTAGAATTTCACAGCCGCCGCCATAAGGATTCAATGGTTGAAATGCTTTAATCTTCTCTACCAATTATCTCTCTATCCATTAACAATTACGATTCGACTTCTAAAGCAATGTTGTAGAGCTTGGAGAGATAAGTAAAACCAACGGAAATAATTGAAAATGTTGTAGTGGATCGCCAGAATTCTCGCCATGAGGCCTAGGCTTTTGAGCGCATTTTCCAAGGTGGTGGGGGAGCTTTGAGGGTGCTGTTGGCTCTATAGGTGCGTGGGAGGGGGGCTACGGCGTGGTGGGGCTCGATCATCGAGTAATAGCTTGTGGTGGTGAAGGCACACTTAGGAAGACGGGGCCGATGGGTTCGAACAACATATGTGAAGGAAGAAGCTTTGTGCGGCCTTAATTTCCTTAAGAAAATCCAACGGCTAGATCTTGTTAAGGTCATAAAAAAACGTTTATAATCTGCATTCAAACTTGTAAAAATCATAACTTCTTCATGCATTATCCAAATTAAATGAAACAAGCAACAACAGAATCGTGCCGACTAGCACTATGTTCTAGAATTGATTTGAAGATGTTCGAAGTGAGTTAAAATTTCAGGTCAAATCGAGCATGTTCAATTTATTTTAAAATTTGAACGTTTGGCGAATTGAAAATTCAAGATGAGTAAATCTCAATCAATTTTGGACTACTGGTAATAATTTTAAATAGTTAAAATTAAATAATGATTGATTGTTGAATTGATAAATTTTCATCAATTGAATGTGATATTATATGTAGTAAAATATATTTGAGTGATTGATATTCTCGCATATATATAGCAGATTAGACGCTATGTTCTCCGTATAATAGCGGATGGCCATATATACCGCAATATTTCGCCTCCAAGCGGAATTGGTATTGTTGTATTGTATTAACATGTATGGATGGAGGAAAAACAGGTTGGAGAGATCTAACTAGATTCCTCAAAATGTTGAATTTTAATTTCATATGTAGTGATATATGTTTTGTCGGGATAATATGTGACATGTTATTGTGTGACTGGAATTGATTGGATGTTATGATAGCTTTGGCCAAGATCTTGGTATTTTTAAATACCAATATGGTTTAAATTGGCAAAGAATTGTAAATAGGGATTTTGAAGTAAAATATTTATATAGAGTTTTGGATAATTAATTGAATAAAATAAATGGTTTGAAATTGTATTTAACTATTTTGGGAATATTATAAACAGGGATTTTGGAAAAAATATATAAAGGATTTTAAATAATAAACCCTTAAGTGGTACTTGTCTAAATGTGAAAATTTTAAAATTAAGAAATTTAACAGATTGGGAGGATAGAAGTGAAATTGGAAATAAGTATAAAATTGATCGTATGGGAACTCAAGCAAGATTTCCAAATTTACAGAACGAAATTAGAATCAAGGAATTGGGCTTGTTTTAAAAAAGTGGATTTTTAGTTATTAACTCGGTAACTTTAAAAGCGTTGAAATATTCTAGAAATTGGTTATTTAATTATTTAATATTGTTTAAAGCATATGCAATTATTAATTAGTTGCTTTATAATGATTGTTAAAGATTTACTATTATCATTTAAGAACTAGTCAACATTTTTGTTGTAAAGGATAAATTATTTAATATTAATATGAATTTCTATAATAACTTTATTTAATTATATTTGACGGGATTAAACTTGAAAATTTATTTTAGAACTTATAAACATTTTTTGGGATAATTTTTAAATAAAGTCTGGAAGTAATGGTATACTCACATGACGTAATCGGAGGCAGTGAGTGCCTACAGTTAAGTTTTGGATTTCACCGGGATAGAGACGTAACCATTGAGCTATGAATCCTTGGTTTGATACCGCAGTGGTACTTTCTATATTATTTTAAAAGGGTTTTCAATAATTTTGAAAAGGGTAATTTACGAATATACTGAATTTGATAAGATAAGTACATACCTTTGGATAAAGAGATTTAATTTATTTAAAAATTAAACTAAGACTTGGAGTTTTTCATTGGAAAATGGAATATTTGGTTGAATCATTGTTTATTTGATAGTTAAATATACGACTATCAAATATGGACCCAAAATATAACTTTGGAAATATATAGAAGAAGCACGGGAAGTATATGGTACTGTTACCGTTCGAGGTGCTTTAATATACGTATAAACTCGTTTCATTCTTTTGAGATGATGTTAAGGATATTTGTCCACGAATGGTTAGGAGGTGATCTTCGATCTTACTTCGTCTGATTATTTCCTAAAGAACCGGGGTTGAGTTTACCGGAAATAGCGAACGTTGTTTCGAAGAGACCAAGATCAGGTAAGTTATCCGAAAACCAATTCGATCTAGCGAGTACGTTTTCGATGTGAAACAAGAGCATGGAATCAAAGATGGAGCAGTGAAGTGCTAGGGCTAATCGCTACTAATCCTGAGGGTGATTCCAAAATGGATGTAGTAGGAATAGTGCCTTCGGTTCTGTTCGAGCCCAGGACGGACTTGTATGGATGAATGCTATCACTACATTTTCATTGGAGACCAATGAGCACTCTAAGTGAAAATTTCTTTAAAAGGTAATTGTAGCCTCTAGCCGCATCAACCAGGAATGACTGAAAAGAAGGGAAGATACAGCAAGGCTAAGTGGGTAGCACCCAATTAGGGTATGTTTATCACCTTTCTAGATAACCTCGAACATTATTATTACGATTTATGGAAGGAGCTCGGAAAAGGGTGGGAACACCCGGGGTGATAGCATATTTGGTCTATCCAGATTAGGGATAGTCCGATATTGTGTAGCAGGGTATCCCCGTGTGGTCCTCAGTGCACTGTTTCTAGACGTGTACTGTGACAGGTGATACCCTAGTACCTAGTCATTCGTATGTAATCCATTCTCCAATAAGCATCGTACGGTTTTGATTGTGCTCAACTATGCTGAAACATGAGATGAAAGCATTTCAGCTATTTGAATACGTATTTGTACTTAGACATTATTATAATATCAGATGATTTTGATATGAAATGTTTTGGTTATCGTAAGGTAAAAACTCGTCGTGTTTATGTGCGGTGTGGTCTTATGAGATACTTGATTTTCAAAGGATTTTGGAAATCTTAATAATTCAAATTGAGTGTGTTTTCTCACGCTGGTTTTCCAAACTAACTCTAGAGTTATTTTATTATAATGCTTGGGTCAGACCGAATATTTTAAATATAGTATAGGTTGCTATGGAGCATAGAAGACGATTTGGATGGCAAAGACATTTCGCTCATATTTGATTTTATTCCACCGTAGTGTTTCGTTGAAGTTGTTAGCAACTTTGAGGGCAGGATGTTATAACTATCCAGGCTTGTAACTATTGATTTCTGTACTTTGATGTGGGACATGTATATTACAGTCTTGATTTGAAAAAAGAACTATTTATATTATATGTTATTCAGTTGGCTGTGAGATTCTGTTTTGTTAGTTTCTTCTTTCTTCTACCTACTTTTCTTTTTCCTCAACAATCTATCTTTCTGGCACTCAATCACTCGGCATGTTATACAATGTGCATATTATGTCGCTTTTCGGGGGTTGAAAAGGCGGGTCGTCACAATTGGTATCGGAGCTTAGGTTGGCGATATACTTAGGCTTTGGTGGGGATTACTCATTGGAGATAGAGTCAGTAGTACTCTAGGATGAGTTGAGTGTATTAATAGATACGAGTACGTAATTATTAGTGAATATAAAATGTTTTTATATTGTGTTTACTTATCAATTGGCTGTTTATGAATTCTGGTCGGAACGGGAAGTACAACCATATCAATAGGGGTTTCTAAACTCTTAAACAAGGTAAACCAACATAGTATGGTTTTGAAGTGGGTGAATAGAATAATCTTGCCCAAACTATATTTTGTTATAAATGAAATAATTTTACAAAATTATTATAATGTATATAATTGGAGTGTTTGGTTATTAATATTATAATCGGATTAGATTATAAAAATTGAAATGGTTATATATTTATAACCAAAAAGAAATTATATAAGTATGATTTAAATAAAGGGGTCATAACTAGAAGTGGGTTTAAACCAGAATTGAATTTTAAAACCCAGGAATTTTGGGAAATGGTTTAAAATGGGATTGAACTAAGCATGTGGACTTTCTAAAAATCTTGAGAATTTTGGGAAATGTTTTCCAAAGTGGCTTGTGAAGAATAATGGAGTACTATTTTTAGGTGTGTTTGAAATAGAAATTGTTTAAATGGATTTTAGAAGTAAGGAAGCACCGACTCACTTTGGTCGCTGGAAAATAATCATCGTGATGACGACCGCACCATCAGTATTCAATTTTAAGTTTCTAAGTGATGGATTGCTATCATAATGTTTGGTTATGATTATTTGTTTGGACTTGTTTGATAAAAAAGTTCATTTTAAAAATTCCAAAGGGGAACTATTTTGGGAAAAACCAAGTGGTTTTGAAATTTTATGATTTGATATACCCAGGGAATATATGTTATTTATGATTTCAAAATGATTTGAAATAAATCGGATGATTAAATTCTAGGATCTCCATTTAAATGATTTGTAAAGTCAGAGAAAATCAGTTACTGAACTTATAATTTGGAATTGGTATAGATAAGGAAGGAAAAACGTAAATTTTAATCCTAGAATTAAGATTTAACTTGAGTAAATTAAAGTGAACAACATAGGTTTGAACTTAACTTAAGATAAATTAAATAAAATTGAAATTGGATTTGAATTGAAGTGGATATTAAGTTGAAATGTAGAATAATTATATAATTATAAGTTATAAATATTGGATGGAATGGATAAACTTAAGTTATAAAGTGATGTATATAATCCAAAGTTAAGATTATAAGATGTACATAGACTTAAGTAAGTGAAATGGATTTTTATGTAAATAAGTTTTTGAACTCATGAATTGAGAAATGAAGTGGTAAAACCAAAATGAAAGGGGTTTGATATTATGGTGAAAGAAATGAAAATTCAAAAATTTGAATTTTAAATGGAGGGTGAATTGAAATTTAGTACATTGAATATAAACATGAATGGTGAAGTGATTATATAACTATATGTTATAAATATAGAATGTGGGTAAACTTAAGTGGAAATTTGGGAAATTGTGAATAAATAAGTTGTATAACTTATTAAACTGAGAAAATGGAAAAGTATGGATAAATTAAAAAGATTAAGCAATTGATAACAAAAAAATGAATTCAATTTATGAAAAAAGGAATTGAATATGATTTGGAATATGGATTTGATAAGTTTGGGTATGAACTTAAGTTATAAGTTGAATATGAAATTAAGTACGATATGGAATGCTTATAATAAACTTTAGAAATAATTTTTGCGAAATGGTTTATAAATAAACTAGCATGAAATAAAATGTCGTTCACTATAAAATGAAGTGAATAGCACTATGTAAATTGAATGAAAGTGAATGAAAAAGAGGTAATATAAGTTGGAAGTTAAGTTAATAGAAATGCAAGTGCAGTAACCATGTTATGATATAATAAATTTTTCAAGAATTGATTTACATGGAATGATTCCCCAATGATATAGTATAAACTAGATATACTAAGTAAATGAAAGCAAATAAGTTGAATGAAAATCCATTTAAAGGAGAAATGGAATAAGGTTACAATGGAAACTTAACTTAAGTGATTGTTATGAAATGATTCATCAATAAAATTAACATGGATTGGAATGTTGTTTAATACAGCATGTAGCGAATAGATGGATAACACAAATAGGAAACAATGGAAAATAGATGAATCGATTTAAAATCAATTTAAATGGATCAATTGAAGCTTAATAAGATGGATATGAATATAATAAGTAGGGATGTGAATAGAATGAAATTGAATGGATTGCAAATCAAGTTAAAATTGAATAAATGGTATGGAAACCAATTTAGAAGTGTATAATTGAGTGTTTGGACCCCGTAAGTTACATGTGCATTCAAAAACACATGATATAATATGTTTGTGTATAAAAGCTTAATAAAATGGATTTGCATATAATGAAAGTCAGTAATGAGTGGAATGCAAATAAATTGATTGTGAATCAATTTGAAATTGAATGGAAGTGAATCTATGCAAATAAAGCACATATAAATCAATTTGGAATGGATATGAGTTTTCTTGTTGTAAATATGAATCGAATACAATAAATTTGGTTGTAAATCATTTCGAATTGAATGAAATGATATATATGATATATGGATCCATGGAAGAAAATCGAATTAGTGTTGGAACCTTATAATTGCTTGTAATGTATGATTGGCATGTTTGTGGTATGAAGTTTATATCTTTAGCTAGTTAAATAAATGAAATGTTATAAAATATCATGATTTTGAAACTTATATGCTTATTTTGAGTAAGTACAGGTACAGGGAGCTGTTTGGATAGATTTTGGGCTGCGTAAATGTGTTTAAAATAAGCCGCTCGTTTAAAAACGCTAAATAAAGGTACGCTTACGCAATAAATAAATAAATAAATAAATAAAAAGATAATATATTGATATATATATTTTGTTTTTCGACCATGTGGGTCGATGTATATTTTTTATCTCACTTGTGATATTGTAAAAGGCACTCAGTACAAAGGAGACTCTGTCAAAAAAATTGGAAATTTAGGGTGTTAATTTTTTTTTGGGAATTTACGGCAGTTTGTAATCTGAGAGTTGATTTTTGAATCGTATTTGAAATTAAGGCTTTTGAAAAAGAAATGAAACGAATTATTTTAGATAAAACTAAAAGGTTTAGAAAAATGAATATAGAATTTTAAGTAAGTGGGTTTTGGGTAAATAAATGGGTTTGAGAGCATTTTTCCTACCTTACAATGTCGAGGTTGAAATTTTTATAAGAGGGAGGAATGTAACGACCCGAAATTTTGGTCGTTCTATTTTGAACATTTAATTGTAAATGTTGAATTTGAATTATTAATTGATTTTGAAAATGGAAGAATCAGTGAAATAGTTCAAAATTTCAAGTATAGCGATTAACGGATTCAGTAAATGGTAATTTAATATTTGAAATTAGGTAAATATGGGAATCTAGAGTTAAATGGAAATGGAAATAATTCATAGGTTGATTTTAAACTCAGTTTGTATTAGGGTGATAATGTTGAACTTTTGAATGGGATTAAAAGTCGATAAAATTTAAAATGGGAATTTATATATATTTATTTACTAGTGAAATTTAGAATATAATAATGGTGTAAATAATTGAATTTTGATTTATTATGAATCGAAATGATTTAGCATGAATATAGATTCTATTTGAATTATAATTGAGTTAGTAAGATTTGAAAATGGAAATTTCAAGAAATTCTGTCGATTTTGAAAATCGTCCAATTTAATCGACGCGTTAAAATAGCCTTCCGGGGCACAGTCTCGAAATTCGATGAAACCAGTTTCATTGGATCCGTAATACTTTATTATTATCAGATTAAAATTTCGTAGTGTTTGGATTTACCGTTTGGTCATTCGAGATAGAAACGCATTGAAATTATTATTGAAATTTTAATATTTAATTCGAATCGAAAAGCTATCTTCCACATAGGATCAAATTAGGCCTCGAAACATGTTCCATTGTGTTCAGAATAGGGGTAGAACATTATAAACGCCAGGCAGCGCGCTTTGTTTGGAGTTCGTTCGGAAAAGTATGTAAATCGTGGAAATAATATTAAAATAATACACACACACATATGTTGAAACAGTTACCTAGCCCTAGAATTTCGCAGCCGCCACCATAAGAATTTAATGGCCAAAATGCTTTAATCTTCTCCACCAATTATCCCTCTATCCACTAACGATTACGATTCGAATTCTAAAGCAATGTTGTAGAGCTTGGAGAAACGAGTAAAACCAACGGCTATGATCAAAATTGTTGCAGTGGGTCGCCAGAATTCTCGTCGTGAGGCCCTGCCATTCAAGCGCATTTTCCAAGGCGGTGGGGGAGCTTTGAGGGTGCGGTCGACAGCTATAGGTGCGTGGGAGGGAGGTTACAACATGGCGGAGCTCGATCGTAGAGTAATAGCTCGTGGTGGCGACAGCACGCTTAGGAAGATGGGGCCAATGGGTTCGAATAATGTATGTGAAGGAAGAAGCTTTGTGTGGCCTTGCTTTCCTCAAGCAAATCCAATGGCTAGATCTCGTTAAGTTTATAAAAAAATGTTTATAATTTGTATTCAAACTTGTAAAAATCATAACTTCTTCATATATTGTTAAAATCGGACAATACAAGCGGCGACAGAATCATGGCAATGAGCACTACACTCCAGAACAGATCTAGAGATGTTCAAAGCTAGTTAAAATTTTAGGTTAAATCAAACGTGTCCGATTTAATTTAAAATTTGAACGTTTGGCGAATTGAAAAATCAAGGTGGGTTAATCTCACTCAATTTGGACTGCTGGTACTAATTTAAATAGTTAAAATTAAATAATGATAGATTGATTGAATTGATACATTTTTATCAATTGAATATGATATTATATATAGTAATATATATTGGAGTAGTTGATATTCTCGCATATATATATATATATATATATATATATATATATATATAGCGGATGTCCCTATATACTACGATATTCCACCTTGAAGCGGAATTGATATTGTTGTGTTGTATTAACATCTGTGGATGCAGGAAAAATAGGTTGGAGGGATCCAACTTGATTCCTAAAGATGTTGGATTTTAATTTCATATATAGTAATATATGTTTTGTTGGGATAATCTGTGATGATTATTGTGTGACTGGAATTTATTGGATGCTATGACAATTTTGGCCTAGATTTTGGTATTTTTAAATACCAATAAAATATGGTTTAAATTGGTAAAAAATTGTAAATAGGAATTATGAAGTAAAATATTTATAGAGTTTTGGATAAATTAATTGAATAAAATAAATGGTTTGAAATTATATTTAACTATTTTGGGAATATTGTAAACAGGGATTTTGGGAAAAATATATATAAAGGATTTTAAACAATAAACCCTTAAGTGGTACTTGTCAAATGTAAAAGATTTTAAAATTGAGATTTTTAACAGATTGGAAGGATAGAAGTGAAATTGTAAGTAAGTATAAAATTGGTCATAATGGAACTCAAGTAAGATTCCCAAATTTGCGGAATGAAATTAGAATCGAAGAATTGACTTTGTTTTAAAAAAGAGGATTTTTAATTATTAACTCGGTAATTTTAAAAGCGTTAAAAATATTCTAGAAATTGGTTATTTAATTATTTCAAATTTTTTAAAGCATATGTAATTATTAATTTGTTATTTTATAATGATTGTTAAAGACTTATTATTATCATTTAAGAACTAGTTAGCATTTTTGTTTTAAAGGATTAATTATTTAATATTAATACGACTTTGTATAATAACTTTTATTTAAGTATATTTTCCTAGATTAAACTTGAAAAATTATTTTAGAACTTATAAGCATTTTTTTGAGATAATTTTAGAATAAAGTCAGGAAGTAATCGTGTGCTCACATGGCGTAATCGGAGGCACTATGTGCCTGCTGTTAAGTTTTGAATTTCTCTGGGATAGAGATGTAACCATTGAGCTATGAATCCATGGTTTAATACCGCAGTGGTACTTTCCATAGTATTTTAAAAGGATTTTCAAATATTTTTGAAGAGGGTAATTTGTGAATATACCGAATTCGTTAAGATAAGCCATACCTTTAGATAAAGAGATTTAATTTATTTAAAAATCTAAATTATATAAGACTTGGAGTTTTTCAATGGAAAATGGAATATTTGGTTGAATGATTGTTTATCTGATAGTTAAATAACAGACTATCAAAATTGGACCCAAAATATAACTTTGGAAATATGTAGAAGAAGCACGGGAAGTATATGGTATAGTTATCGTTTGAGGTACTATACGGTACGTATAAACTCATTTCGTTCTTCTGGGATGATGCTAAGGAAATATGTCCACTAACAGTTAGGAGGTGACCTTCGATCTTACTTCGTTTGATTATTTCCTAAGAACCGAGATTGAGTTTACCGGAAATAGCGAACGTTGTTTCAAAGAAAACCGAGATTGGGTAAGCTATCCGAAAACCACTTCGATCTAGCGAGTACGTTTTCAATGTGAAACAAGAGCATGGAGTCAAAGATAGAGCAGTGAAGTGCAAGGACTAATCACTGCTAATCCTGAGGGTGATTCCAAAATGGATGTAGTAGGAATCGTGCCTTCGGTTCCGTTTGAATCCAGGACGGACTTGTATGGATGAATTCTATCAGTACATTGTCATTGGAGGACAATGAACATTCTAAGTAAAATTTCCTTAAAAGGTAATCGTAGCCTCTAGCCTCATCAACTGGGAATGACTGATAAACAAGGGAGATGCAACAAGGCTAAGGGGTAGCACCCAATTAGGGTATGTTTATCACATTTCTAGATACCTTCGAATATTATTACTATGATTCATAGAAGGAGCTTGGGAAAGTGTGGGAACACCGGGGGTAATAGCATATTCGGTCTATCCAGGTTACGGATTGTCCGCTCTTGTGTAGCAGCAGATCCCGGCGTGGTCTTCGGTATACTGTCTCTAAATGTGTACTGTGACTGGTGATACCCCAATACCTAGTAATTCGTATGGAACCCATTCTCCAGTAAGCGCCTACCATTTTGATTGTTCCCAACTATGCTGAAATGTGAGATGAAAGCATTTTTTCTATTTGAATAAATATTTGTACTTAGACGCTATTATGATATCAGATGATTTTGATATAAAATGTTTTGGTTATCATAAGGTAAAAACCCGTCGTTTTAATGTGTGACGTGGTCTTACAAGGTACCCTTGTTTTTGTTGAGTCACAAGTTTTATGAAAGTTTTGATTTCTGACAAATAACTAAAAGGCGATCGACAAAACAAGGTCATTAGAGCTACATATGTTACTCTAGATTATAGATTGATTATTTGATATTATATTAGTGATAAACTTGTTAAAATCTATCCTCAAATAGTCATGCATTTTCAAGAAAATTAATACATATACGATTAGAATGTAGTTGCACATTCAGTGTGCAACTTTACAGGGACCGGTCGACCGGTCACAATATAGGCGGTCGACCGTTCCTGCATAATTTGCACACTGAACGTGCACACATACACATAACGTATATATATTTAAATTCCTGTCTACTGGTCACTTTTTAACCTGTCGACCGTTTTTAAACAGAAAGCAATTTTTCCAAAAGACACTTCTCTTCTCCAAAGGTTGCATCTCTTACCTTTCACCAGAGATCATATCTCTTAATGGCAAAGAGTTACAACCATTCTTATCTATATAAACTCATCCAATTCGTTGATTAAATACATGATTTCATATTCTTTTTAATCTAATCTCTGATCTTACTTTATACATACTCCTGCATTCTAAAAACTCTCAATTATTTATTGAATCATTGAAACTATTTCATATCCTTTGATTCAATAAGTAATATACTTTCCTTAATCTTTTCAAAACAATGTTTCGCATACTTTGAGGATAAGATTATAGGAAGGGTGTACTGCTAGTGACAAATCCGTGTTTTCAAGAACACAAGTTGTCAACAACAATTGTATTTGTTCTTTTGTTGAAGTCCTCTGTGTTGTAAGAGGCAAGTGTTGAAGTCCTCAGTGTATTAGAGGCGTGAAATCCCGTTCGGCTGTTCGGGTGTTGTAAACCTGTTCCTCCGGGTGAAGCGAGGAAGTTAATAGTGAAAATCCAGATAGAAGTCTGGGACTGGACGTAGGACGGTGCTCCGAACCAGTATAAAAATCTCTGGTGTGATTTTTCTATTTTTTATTTACTATGCTATTATCATATATTTCCGCATTTATATTGTAGTCCATATTACACGATCCGTGTGTACTATATTAGCACATATAATTGTATACACACCGCACTTTCATTTGGTATCAGAGCACAGTCATCATATAACCGTAACACAGTTATTTGATATATTATAGTAATATGGCAAATAACGTAAGTACTAGCACTCAAAACACCACTTACACGGAAGGTCAATCAACACAGAGACCTCCATTTTCAATGGTCTTAACTATAGTTATTGGGCAACACGTATGTCATTCTTTATGCAATCAAATAGCTATGATGCTTGGAATGCCACTCAAAGAGAAATAGTGAATCCAACAACTGATTATTCGGAATGGACTGCAGCTGAGAAAACGGCAGCAGCCGTAAATGCAAGAGCAATAAATATGTTGTTCTGTGCATTAGACCAAAATGAATATAATCGTGTTAGTATCTGCACTACTGCATATCAAATTTGGCAAACACTAAAAATCACTCATGAAGGTACTAACAAGGTTAAACAAGCCAAAATAGCCATGCTGAAAAGTCAATTTCAAAATTTCAAAATGAAACCAAATGAGACAATCAATGACATGTATTCACAGTTTCAAACTATTCACCATGCACTTATTGGCTTAGGACAAAAGTATTCTGATTTCGATGTTGTTTCAACAGTCCTACACTCTCTGACTAGTGAATGAGAAGGAAAAGTATTAGCAATTGAAGAAGCTAATGACCTTTCCGTCATGAAGCCAGATGAATTGATAGGAAATTTAATGTCCTATGAAGCAAATTTGCAGGCTAGAAAAGAACAGAAAGAAGAAAAGAAAAATGTAGCATTTCATGTTGAGAAAGATGAAAATGAATCAGATTCTGAAGACGAAGATTTGGCATTCATTGCGAAAGGATTCAAAAAATTCTTAAAATATCGAAAAGCCAGTCGTTACAATAAAAGGAAACCTGGATCAAATAAACCATCTTCATCTGCTATAGAATGTTTCAACTGCCACAAAAAGGGACACATGCAGAAAGATTGTTCAGAACAAAAGAAGAAGTCAGAAAATGACAAATTCAAATATAAGAAGGACAAATCTAAGAAACGAGCCTTCTCAGTAACATGGGATGATTCAGAGTCATCTTCATCAGAAAGTGAAAGTGATTCAGAGAATGAACAAGCTAATGTTTATTTTATGGCAACAGAAGATGAGGTACAAATTCCTACATTTGATGAATTACTTGATATTAATGCTGAATTGATAGTCAAATATAAAGACATAAAACGTCAATTAAAAGTAGTCAAAGCAGATTTAAGTAGAGCAGAGCTTGAACGAGATATGTTAAAAGATGAGAAGAAAATATTAGAAGAGGAACTTGAAAATATTCAAGAATCATCTTCTAATGTTGACTCTCAAATATCTCTTTTGAGTCAAGAAATAGAAACTCAAAAAGAGAAAAATAATGCTCTCACTACTGAAAATCATGAGCTTAAAGCAAAAGTCAAAATTCTAGACCTAGAAAAAGCTAGCTTACAAACAAAGTTTGATGACATTACTCAAAATGTTTCTAATTTTAACAAAGGTCGAGAAAATTTGACAAAAATCATTGAAAGTTCACAATCTATTTCATACAAACAAGGATTGGGATATAACAAACAAGAAACCAAGAAACATCTTGGAAATAAAAGGAAAAAGAAAGTACAAAAAACTGAAGCTAAGAAAAATCTTAGTTTATTATATTCCAAACCAAAACCAGTTGTGAAATTTCAAAAGAAAAATGTCAAGACTATCAAAATATGGGTTCCTAAAACAAATAACAATTTGATTAGGAACAAATACATTCAGCAATTCTTGAATACTGTGCATTTTAATAATAATTATATATATAAAGGGGATACCAGACCTAAATGGGTTTGGACTCCTAAGACCTAACTCTTAGGACTCTATAAAAAGTGGGTACCATGGACTTAATTCTATTTTTTGCAGGTCCCACTTAAGAAAAGAGGAAAGTGGATATTGGACAGTGGTTGCTCAAAGCACATGACGGGAGACAAGAGTTTATTAACAAATATTACATATTCAGATGGTGGCTCCGTCACTTTTGGAGACAATTCAAAAGGCTATATCATCGGCAAAGGCGATGTGAGCAATTGCGGTACATCTAACTTACCTCTTATTACTAATGTCATGCTAGTTAGAAATTTAAAACACAATTTGCTTAGTATTATTCAGTTATGTGACAAGGGTTTTATAATTTCATTTTCAAATAATAAGTGTAGTATTTTAGATAAAGACCATAATTTGGTTTTCGAAGGTTATAGAGACAGAAATATATATATTTTGAATATGAATATTAATCATAATTCAGATACGTGTCTTGTGGCTAATGACAATGATCCATGGCTATGGCACAAACGCTTCTGTCATATAAACTTCAGAACTATTGACAAGCTAGCCAAAAACAATCTACTTAGAGGACTACCCAAAATGAGTTTTAAAGTTAACAACATTTGTGATGCATGTCAATTAGGAAAATTGACCAAATCATCTTTTAAATCCAAGAAAGTTATATCAACATTACAACCACTTGAGTTACTACACATGAATTTATTTGGACCTACTAGAGTTCAATCAATAAATCACAGTCAATATGTGCTTGTAATTGTTGATGATTTCTCTCGTTATACATGGACAATTTTCTTAAAAAATAAAAGTGACACTTTCGATCATTTCAAATCCTTCGTCAAAAGAATTCAAAAATCAAAAGGGATTAAAGTTAAAAATATAAGAAGTGATCATGGCAGAGAGTTTGAAAATAATGAATTTGAACATTTTTGTACAAAGAAAGGTATATATCATAAATTTTTTTCCCAGAACTCCACAACAGAACGGAGTTGTAGAACGGAAAAACCGAACTTTACAAGAATGTGCAAGAACATTATTGAATGGAACCACCTTACCAAAACATTTTTGGGCAGAAGCTGTGGCAACTGCCTGTTATGTTTTAAATCATGTATCCATAAGACCTCTTACCAAGAATACTCCTTATGAATTATTTAACAAAAGGAAGCCTAAAATCTCATACTTCAAAGTTTTTGGTTCCAAGTGCTTTATTTTAAATACGAAAGACCAGCTTGGCAAATTCGATCCAAAGGCCGATGAAGGAATATTTGTCGGTTATTCGGAAAGAAGTAAGGCCTATCGGATATTTAATAAACGAACCAAAACTATTGAAGAATCACTTCATGTCTCTTTTGATGAAATCTATCAGCACCCTCACACTATATCAGATGATGACGAATCAATAGTCACTGACAATCAAATCATCACAAATATTGATTCTGACTCGGAAATAATTATTGAGAATATTCCTCAAATATGTGAGTTACAATCACCACCAAGAATATTAAGAGACCATCCGCCTCAAAATATAATCGGTGAAATAACATCACATGTCAGAACAAGGAGTCAACTCAATCAAATGGGTTATGTCGCTTTTCTCTCAAATATCGAACCTAAGAATCCAAAAGAAGCTGCTACAGATGATTACTGGATCATTGCCATGCAGGAAGAACTAAATCAGTTTGAGCGCAATGACGTTTGGGAACTTGTTCCAAGACCAACTGATCAGTCAGTAATCGGTACTAAATGGGTTTATAAAAATAAGGCTGACGAACAAGGAAATATCACCAAAAATAAAGCAAGATTAGTTGCACAAGGATATAATCAGGAAGAAGGTATCGATTATGAAGATACTTTTGCACCAGTTGCTCGACTAGAAGCTATTAGAATCCTATTATCTTTTGCTTGTCACCATAATTTCAAACTTTATCAGATGGATGTCAAAAGTGCTTTTCTCAATGGATTTATCAAAGAGAATGTCTATGTCGAACAACCTCTTCTGTTCGTACATGAAAAATATCCTGACCATGTGTTCAAACTTAAGAAAGCTCTGTATGGTTTAAAACAAGCACCTCATGCTTGGTATGAACGACTACGTAGCTATCTTATTAGCTCAGGATTTCAAATAGGCAAAGTCGATCAAACTTTGTTTATTAAACATTCTCGAAAAGATATTCTAGTTATCCAGATATATGTAGACGATATCATCTTTGGTTCAACAAACGATAAACTTTGCAAAGAATTTGCAAGTATTATGACCAAAGAATTCGAAATGTCTCATATAGGAGAACTATCTTATTTTCTTGGACTTCAAATAAAGCAACTTTCAAATGGCATTTTTATCAATCAAGAAAAATACTGTGAAAACCTTATCAAACGCTTCGGATTAGAAAATACATCTGGTAAACCAACTCCTATGAGTACAACTACACATCTTGACAAAGATGAAAGTGGTAAGAATGTTGACCAGAAATTGTATCGAAGCATGATTGGTTCTCTTCTTTATCTTACAGCTAGTCGTCCAGATATAATAATGAGTGTTTGTTTATGTGCTCGTTTTCAAGCCGATCCAAAGGAATCACATCTACGAGCAGTGAAACGTATAATTCGTTATCTTAATAATACCAAAGATTTCGGTCTTTTTTATCCAAAAGAATGTCCATTTGAATTAGTATCATATAGTGATGCTGATTTCGGTGGCTCAAGAACGGATAGAAAAAGTACAAGTGGTACGTGCCATTTTATTGGATAATCACTTGTCTCTTGGTTCAGTAAGAAACATAATTGTGTTTCACTATCAACATGTGAAGCTGAATATATATCAGCAGCTCTCGCTTGTACTCAAGTACTATATATGCAACAAACACTTCAAGATTTTAATATTCATTTATCAAATTCTATTATCTACTGTGATAACACTAGTGCTATAAATCTCTCTAAAAATTCAGTAAATCACTCTAGAACCAAACACATTGATATCCGTCATCATTTCCTTCGAGATAATATTGACAGAGGAAGTTAATAGTGAAGATCCAGATAGAAGTCTGGGACTGGACGTAGGACGGTGCTCCGAACCAGTATAAAAATCTCTGGTGTGATTTTTCTATTTTTTATTTACTATGCTATTATCATCTATTTTCACATTTATATTGTAGTCCATATAACACGATCCGTGTGTACTATATTAGCACATATAATTGTATACACACTGCACTTTCATTTGGTATCATACTGACAAAGGAAATATATGTCTTGAATATGTTCATACTGACTATCAATTAGCAGACATTTTTACTAAGCCTCTGCTCGAATCTAATTTTATTAGATTACGAAGAGAGCTTGGTTTAATTTCAAGAAAAAATCTTGACTAAGTAATTTCTAAAGAACGTCTTCTTGTTAGTTATCCTTTAGTTATTCTTTTTAGTTATCCTTTAACCATAACTTTTGCATAAATTTTTTTTTTTTTTTACATTAAATATAAGCCACTGCTTTATTTAATGGTTAAATTCTCTTTACTCATTTTTTTCTTTTCTTTAAGTGATCGTCCTTTCCTTTCTTATTTTATAAATTCAGTTTTAAAAGGAAAGCTATTTTTAGAGTTACAATAAAATTTCTGCTTATGTTTTCTTGGTTAAATTTTTTCATTAACTCACATCCATAGGTTTATACATAAGAAACTTGTATATAAGCTTGCAAAAATTTTATATTTTGTTCATCTTTTTTTATCTAACCATAATATTCTATACAACATACACTATGGCTCACATTTGTGATAAATGTGCTCAAGAATCATACATTTCAATTACGAGTTCTGAGTCGGAGGAATTTTATTCTCCTACAACTCCAAAACAAAAATCAAGTTGTCATCATCAATGCTCTTGTATGTCTGATAAAACTCCAAATTCAAAACGAGTGAAGAGGACATTATTCTATTCTCCTCGTACCAAAGCTCAAATCGATGAGATACACCACTACCAGAAACATCAGATAGACCTTCAGAGACAGCTCCATTACGGGCAAAGTCAACTTTATCACGAGCAACAACGGACATCGGCACGATTATCCGTTTTAGAAAAGTTGGCAACATTTTTCTGCGGTTCCAACAAGCATGACGTGCATGAACCAATGCCGTCTAGCCCATCAACATCTAAAAGTCCTAACTCGTGGGATCGGAACTATGAGAAGAATGAAGGAGCTCAGAAACAATGGAGTCCATGGTCAAAACGTATTGAAGGAAACAAAGATAATTCTAATGACGAACTTTCTCATTAGATTTATATATAATTATTATATCTTTATCTATCTCTTGTGTAATGACGGTTATATTTTGTATTACGAATGAAATATAATATATATAGGTTGATATACTATAAAAAAAACTTGCAAAATAACATGATTTGCTCAGCAGACCAGTACCGGTCGACCGCCCCTGTTATAGCTGGTCGACCGTTTGCTCTCTGGTTGAAAACGGTTGACCGGCCATATTTCATAGGTTGACCGGTTGACGTATTTTCAGTTTTTATATATACCTATGCGTCATTTTTTCCCTCTACCCTCTTTCACTTTTTACTCAAGCTGTTCTTTTACCCAAAATCACAAACCCTAGTTTCCTATTTTCAATTCCCAAATCTCAAATCCTCCAACAATGGCTCCTCCTCAAAAGAAATCCAAGAAAGGAGCAACCTCTGAAACTTCATCTCCTACCATCTCCGTCAAAAAATGGCTTCAAAGTCCAATTGCTGTAACAAGATGGAATCAGATGACAAATTACAAGTTTCATCCAGGCTCTTTCATCAAATTTGATGATTTCACGGCTTATGGAGTTCGGAGGTTAGCCAATAATTCCAACATTACTCCATTAATAGATTTTTCAGAAAATAGTGTGGAGATAAATCATTTGATGATCAAATTGTTTTACGCCAACATGAATCTTGATGAGTATCAACCTGATAATCCAAACGGCGTCATCTGGTCTGTGGTCTGTGGCAAGCAAATTTTTCTTACTCATGCTAGAATTTCCTCTATACTTGGTATACCAAATCGAGGCGAAGAGTTTTCATCTAACTTCTGCGAAGTCTTCACTCGAAATAGTACCAGTCATCAGTTCATAGAAGACAATAGTGATGGCACTAAGTCTATTGGACTTCGACCGACAGCCAGACTACTTCATCATGTTTTGATGCATTCTCTTTTTCCTAGACTTGGAAATTATGATGCAGTATATAAAAAAAACTTCAAAGCACTCTATGCTATTTATGGTGAAATCCAAATCAATTGGGTTCACATGCTTTTTGATGAAATTCTCAAGGTAAATAACTCAACACGGCCTCATTTCTTCTACAATGAATATATCATGCGACTTTTGTTAGCTTGTGGGGTCAATCCTCCTGATTCTGCAACCTCAAAACCAAAATGCATTGATTCCATAACCATCAAACGAATGAAGCTTCCTCCACCTTATCTTGAGATTATGCCTTTTGAAGAATGGGAACAAAGAGGACCAAGGAAACAACGAGCAACTTCCTCTCGTCCTCGTTCCGATGAAGTAAAACTATTAAAATCAAAGTCATCTACAAAAGAATCACTTGAAACAATTGCGCGTAACCAATTTTTGCTTGAATCACGTCTCAAGCGCATGGACTCTAAAATCGATAAGCGCTTCAATAAGGTCAAGTCATTCTTTGGTATGCTATGGGATGCTATATCATGTTCCACATCCACCTCTGTTCAAGCACAAGACCCAGGAAAACGTCCTGCTGCTCCAGTTTTCACCTGGACATCATCTGACGAGTCTACAGGTATGAGTGGTC
This sequence comes from Allium cepa, assembly GCA_030765085.1. Classification (NCBI taxonomy): domain Eukaryota; kingdom Viridiplantae; phylum Streptophyta; class Magnoliopsida; order Asparagales; family Amaryllidaceae; genus Allium; species Allium cepa. The sequence continues at coordinate 104,005,785 of CM060942.1, read as the reverse complement.
ATGGATATGGAGAATCATCTAGAGGGAACAATGATGATGAAGAAGAAGAAGATGATGACGATGACGACGATGATGATGATGAAGAGGAGATACGATCTGCTTCATCCTAGATTCTATTATGGTTTAGTACTTTAAAAACATTCATCGACACTTGTACTAAATAGTGTCGTTATTCTTGTTTTTCATTTGACATTATGATCTGTAGTATACTCTGTTATGTTTTGGATGTGTTAATGATTTATTTTGCTATGCATATCATATTCATTCTGCTATTCTAGTATCTGCTACTCCTTTTTGTCGATGACAAAGGGGGAGAAAGGGCTAACAATTGCTTGCAGGAACATACATATAAGAATTCAAAGAGAGAGAGATCACATACTCAGGGGGAGATTCATATTTGCAGATATATTGTCATCAATCAAAAAGGGGGAGAATGTTGAGTCACAAGTTTTATGAAAGTTTTGATTTCTGACAAATAACTAAAAGGCGATCGACAAAACAAGGTCATTAGAGCTACATATGTTACTCTAGATTATAGATTGATTATTTGATATTATATTAGTGATAAACTTGTTAAAATCTATCCTCAAATAGTCATGCATTTTCAAGAAAATTAATATATATACGATTAGAATGTAGTTGCACATTCAGTGTGCAACTTTACAGGGACCGGTCGACCGGTCACAATATAGGCGGTCGACCGTTCCTGCATAATTTGCACACTGAACGTGCACACATACACATAACGTATATATATTTAAATTCCTGTCTACTGGTCACTTTTTAACCTGTCGACCGTTTTTAAACAGAAAGCAATTTTTCCAAAAGACACTTCTCTTCTCCAAAGGTTGCATCTCTTACCTTTCACCAAAGATCATATCTCTTAATGGCAAAGAGTTACAACCATTCTTATCTATATAAACTCATCCAATTCGTTGATTAAATACATGATTTCATATTCTTTTTAATCTAATCTCTGATCTTACTTTATACATACTCCTACATTCTAAAAACTCTCAATTATTTATTGAATCATTGAAACTATTTCATATCCTTTGATTCAATAAGTAATATACTTTCCTTAATCTTTTCAAAACAACGTTTCGCATACTTTGAGGATAAGATTATAGGAAGGGTGTACTGCCAGTGACAAATCCATGTTTTCAAGAACACAAGTTGTCAACAACAATTGTATTTGTTCTTTTGTTGAAGTCCTCTGTGTTGTAAGAGGCAAGTGTTGAAGTCCTCAGTGTATTAGAGGCGTGAAATCCCGTTCGGCTGTTCGGGTGTTGTAAACCTGTTCCTCCGGGTGAAGCGAGGAAGTTAATAGTGAAAATCCAGATAGAAGTCTGGGACTGGACGTAGGACGGTGCTCCGAACCAGTATAAAAATCTCTGGTGTGATTTTTCTATTTTTTATTTACTATGCTATTATCATCTATTTCCGCATTTATATTGTAGTCCATATTACACGATCCGTGTGCACTATATTAGCACATATAATTGTATACACACCGCACTTTCATTTGGTATCAGAGCACGGTCATCATATAACCGTAACACAGTTATTTGATATATTATAGTAATATGGCAAATAACGTAAGTACTAGCACTCAAAACACCACTTACACGGAAGGTCAATCAACACAGAGACCTCCATTTTCAATGGTCTTAACTATAGTTATTGGGCAACACGTATGTCATTCTTTATGCAATCAAATAGCTATGATGCTTGGAATGCCACTCAAAGAGAAATAGTGAATCCAACAACTGATTATTCGGAATGGACTACAGCTGAGAAAACGGCAGCAGCCGTAAATGCAAGAGCAATAAATATGTTGTTCTGTGCATTAGACCAAAATGAATATAATCGTGTTAGTATCTGCACTACTGCATATCAAATTTGGCAAACACTAAAAATCACTCATGAAGGTACTAACAAGGTTAAACAAGCCAAAATAGCCATGCTGAAAAGTCAATTTCAAAATTTCAAAATGAAACCAAATGAGACAATCAATGACATGTATTCACGGTTTCAAACTATTCACCATGCACTTATTGGCTTAGGACAAAAGTATTCTGATTTCGATGTTGTTTCAACAGTCCTACACTCTCTGACTAGTGAATGGGAAGGAAAAGTATTAGCAATTGAAGAAGCTAATGACCTTTCCGTCATGAAGCCAGATGAATTGATAGGAAATTTAATGTCCTATGAAGCAAATTTGCAGGCTAGAAAAGAACAGAAAGAAGAAAAGAAAAATGTAGCATTTCATGTTGAGAAAGATGAAAATGAATCAGATTCTGAAGACGAAGATTTGGCATTCATTGCGAAAGGATTCAAAAAATTCTTAAAATATCGAAAAGCCAGTCGTTACAATAAAAGGAAACCTGGATCAAATAAACCATCTTCATCTGCTATAGAATGTTTCAACTGCCACAAAAAGGGACACATGCAGAAAGATTGTCCAGAACAAAAGAAGAAGTCAGAAAATGACAAATTCAAATATAAGAAGGACAAATCTAAGAAACGAGCCTTCTCAGTAACATGGGATGATTCAGAGTCATCTTCATCAGAAAGTGAAAGTGATTCAGAGAATGAACAAGCTAATGTTTGTTTTATGGCAACAGAAGATGAGGTACAAATTCCTACATTTGATGAATTACTTGATATTAATGCTGAATTGATAATCAAATATAAAGACATAAAACGTCAATTAAAAGTAGTCAAAGCAGATTTAAGTAGAGCAGAGCTTGAACGAGATATGTTAAAAGATGAGAAGAAAATATTAGAAGAGGAACTTGAAAATATTCAAGAATCATCTTCTAATGTTGACTCTCAAATATCTCTTTTGAGTCAAGAAATAGAAACTCAAAAAGAGAAAAATAATGCTCTCACTACTGAAAATCATGAGCTTAAAGCAAAAGTCAAAATTCTAGACCTAGAAAAAGCTAGCTTACAAACAAAGTTTGATGACATTACTCAAAATGTTTCTAATTTTAACAAAGGTCGAGAAAATTTGACAAAAATCATTGAAAGTTCACAATCTATTTCAGACAAACAAGGATTGGGATATAACAAACAAGAAACCAAGAAACATCTTGGAAATAAAAGGAAAAAGAAAGTACAAAAAACTGAAGCTAAGAAAAATCTTAGTTTATTATATTCCAAACCAAAACCAGTTGTGAAATTTCAAAAGAAAAATGTCAAGACTATCAAAATATGGGTTCCTAAAACAAATAACAATTTGATTAGGAACAAATACATTTAGCAATTCTTGAATACTGTGCATTTTAATAATAATTATATATATAAAGGGGATACCGGACCCAAATGGGTTTGGACTCCTAAGACCTAACTCTTAGGACCCTATAAAAAGTGGGTACCATGGACTTAATTCTATTTTTTGCAGGTCCCACTTAAGAAAAGAGGAAAGTGGATATTGGACAGTGGTTTCTCAAAGCACATGACGGGAGACAAGAGTTTATTAACAAATATTTCATATTCAGATGGTGGCTCCGTCACTTTTGGAGACAATTCAAAAGGCTATATCATCGGCAAAGGCGATGTGAGCAATTGCGGTACATCTAACTTACCTCTTATTACTAATGTATGCTAGTTAGAAATTTAAAACACAATTGCTTAGTATTAGTCAGTTATGTGACAAGGGTTTTATAATTTCATTTTCAAATAATAAGTGTAGTATTTTAGATAAAGACCATAATTTAGTTTTCGAAGGTTATAGAGACAGAAATATATATATTTTGAATATGAATATTAATCATAATTCAGATATGTGTCTTGTGGCTAATGACAATGATCCATGGCTATGGCACAAACGCTTCTGTCATATAAACTTCAGAACTATTGACAAGCTAGCCAAAAACAATCTAGTTAGAGGACTACCCAAAATGAGTTTTAAAGTTAACAACATTTGTGATGCATGTCAATTAGGAAAATTGACCAAATCATCTTTTAAATCCAAGAAAGTTATATCAACATTACAACCACTTGAGTTACTACACATGGATTTATTTGGACCTACTAGAGTTCAATCAATAAATCACAGTCAATATGTGCTTGTAATTGTTGATGATTTCTCTCGTTATACATGGACAATTTTCTTAAAAAATAAAAGTGACACTTTCGATCATTTCAAATCCTTCGTCAAAAGAATTCAAAAATCAAAAGGGATTAAAGTTAAAAATATAAGAAGTGATCATGGAAGAGAGTTTGAAAATAATGAATTTGAACATTTTTGTACAAAGAAAGTTATATATCATAATTTTTCGTTTCCCAGAACTCCACAACAGAACGGAGTTGTAGAACGGAAAAACCGAACTTTACAAGAATGTGCAAGAACATTATTGAATGGAACCACCTTACCAAAACATTTTTGGGCAGAAGCTGTGGCAACTGCCTGTTATGTTTCAAATCGTGTATCCATAAGACCTCTTACCAAGAATACTCCTTATGAATTATTTAACAAAAGGAAGCCTAAAATCTCATACTTCAAAGTTTTTGGTTCCAAGTGCTTTATTTTAAATACGAAAGACCAGCTTGGCAAATTCGATCCAAAGGCCGATGAAGGAATATTTGTCGGTTATTCGGAAAGAAGTAAGGCCTATCGGATATTTAATAAACGAACCAAAACTATTGAAGAATCACTTCATGTCTCTTTTGATGAAGTCTATCAGCACCCTCACACTATATCAGATGATGACGAATCAATAGTCACTGACAATCAAATCATCACAAATATTGATTCTGACTCGGAAATAATTATTGAGAATATTCCTCAAATATGTGAGTTACAATCGCCACCAAGAATATTAAGAGACCATCCACCTCAAAATATAATCGGTGAAATAACATCACATGTCAGAACAAGGAGTCAACTCAATCAAATGGGTCATATCGCTTTTCTTTTAAATATCGAACCTAAGAATCCAAAAGAAGTTGCTACAGATGATTACTGGATCATTGCCATGCAGGAAGAACTAAATCAGTTTGAGCGCAATGACGTTTGGGAACTTGTTCCAAGACCCACTGATCAGTCAGTAATCGGTACTAAATGGGTTTATAAAAATAAGGCCGACGAACAAGGAAATATCACCAAAAAATAAAGCAAGATTAGTTGCACAAGGATATAATCAGGAAGAAGGTATCGATTATGAAGATACTTTTGCACCAGTTGCTCGACTAGAAGCTATTAGAATCCTATTATCTTTTGCTTGTCACCATAATTTCAAACTTTATCAGATGGATGTCAAAAGTGCTTTTCTCAATGGATTTATCAAAGAGAATGTCTATGTCGAACAACCTCCTCTGTTCGTACATGAAAAATATCTTGACCATGTGTTCAAACTTAAGAAAGCTCTGTATGGTTTAAAACAAGCACCTCATGCTTGGTATGAACGACTACGTAGCTATCTTATTACCTCAGGATTTCAAATAGGCAAAGTCGATCAAACTTTGTTTATTAAACACTCGAAAAGATATTCTAGTTATCCAGATATATGTAGACGATATCATTTTTGGTTCAACAAACGATAAACTTTGCAAAGAATTTGCAAGTATTATGACCAAAGAATTCGAAATGTCTCATATGGGAGAACTATCTTATTTTCTTGGACTTCAAATAAAGCAACTTTCAAACGGCATTTTTATCAATCAAGAAAAATACTGTGAAACCTTATCAAACGCTTCGGATTAGAAAATACATCTGGTAAACCAACTCCTATGAGTACAACTACACATCTTGACAAAGATGAAAGTGGTAAGAATTTTGACCAGAAATTGTATCGAAGCATGATTGGTTCTCTTCTTTATCTTACAGCTAGTCGTCCAGATATAATAATGAGTGTTTGTTTATGTGCTCGTTTTCAAGCCGATCCAAAGGAATCACATCTACGAGCAGTGAAACATATAATTCGTTATCTTAATAAGGAAAAAAATAATTATGAAAAAAATATGCTACGATATCGATGAGAAAGAATGAGAACGGAGTTGAAGATTTTTTATATGAAAATGGGGATTGCATATATAACAAAGAGGCAAAGTTCATGAATCTATGAAATATTGTCAAAACTTGTCTAGTGGTTATAATTCTTTTTATTTTTCCCCGGTCTAAACATACCTTTAGTACATTTATCCAAAAGAAAGATAAGTCTCAAACTATTGCGAACTATAGGCATATATCTTTTGCTAATGTTGCATATAAAATAGCTATGAAAATTACTTCTAATATACTAAAATTATTTTCATCCCTTTTTGATTGTAGAAAATTAGCCTTCCATCATAAAAGGGAGGACTATTAATAAAAACATTCTTTCAATACACAAATTGGTTAGAGAATTTAAAATACTAGGACGAGCACCACTGTCCTTATGGTTAGATGCTTCAATTTTGGTGCGAGAGATCACAAGTTCGAAACTTACTTGGCACGATTTGAACATTGGACGTACTAACTGTAGGATCTAGATTAACCCTAGAGGGGGGGTGAATAGGGTTATAGCAAATTTTCTTGATTTAAACACAGAAATAAACTGCAAAAATAAATATGCTGAAAAGTAAACCACACACAAAATTTACCCAGCTTCGGCAACCCCTGCCTACTGCTGCATTCACAGATTTCTATTAGAATTAAACAGTATCACGCTTACAGACACTCTACTAGACTCGCAGACCCTTTTGCTCCCGCTCACAAACACTCTACTAGACTCGCAAACATTTGCTCCCGCTCACAAACATTCTACTAGACTCGCAAACATTTGCTCCCGCTCACAAACACTCTACTAGACTCGCACACCCTGCTCCTGCCTATAGAGTTTCGTTTACTCGCAAACTCTGCTCCCGCCTACAATAGAACTTCGATTACTCGCAAACTCTGCTCCCGCCTATAGAGCTTTGATTACTCGCAAACACTGCTCCCGCCTATAGAGCTCTGCAAACTCGCACACCCTGCTCACTGAACTAATTCTAACTAGACAATCTGACATGACCTAATCCCTAGGTGGTGATTTACAAATTCTTTGACTTAAAATAAAATAAAAAAAACAATTAAAAGACAAATAAACAAATAACCCTAAACCCTAATTAAAAATAACCCTAATTAAAAATAACCCTAATTAAAAATAACCCTAATTAAACTAAAGCCTTTTACAATAAGGCCGGCCCCTTTTTTAATTCTATGATCCGTTCCCTTCTTCTTTTGCTTGGCCCGTTCCTTTGCTTGTGAGAATGACGGCTTCGTCCTGTTTCTGAAATTAGGGCTTCGGCTCTTCTACTCCAAATTAGGGCTTCGGCTCTTGATTCGAATTTAGGGTATTGAAGCTGCGCCTTTTTCGTGTGCTTTGTTCTCGTTCGTTCGCTCTTGGCTGCTTCGTTGTTCGATCGAGTTCGACTCCTTGCTTCGGTATGTAATTTAATCTCTTTTTCTTTACTGGTTGATGCTTGAACTCGATCGTGATTCGAGTTGGATGATTTGTTCTTTGTTATGCTCGAACTCGAATGGATTTGCCGATGATGATCCTAGGGTTTATATAGGATTCAAAATCCTATTTTTGCGTTCGTATACGTTCATTTGAATTTGTCAATGGTCGTTCGATCTTGTATTGATGCTTGGGATTGATCTGACTTTGTCAATTTCGTATTTTTGGTAGCTTGATTTACACGGTATTGATTTGATTTCGTGGTCAATTTGCTTGGCTATCACGGTGAACTCTTGATTGACTTGTTCAACTTTGGTTTATACGGCAGAGATCTTTCTTCTTTTATTTGTTTTGACTTTGTCAAAAATTTGCACATATTTGATTATTCGACTTGGTCATCTCTGCACTGTTATAATTTGTTCATCTCTGTAGTATTGATTTTCACGGCATTGTCTTTGGGTACTCTGTTTCGTATGTATGCTGTGCATTTGTAGTTGGTTTGAAACTTTTGTGTTGTAGCTGTCTTGATTTGTGCCTTGTCCATTCTCGTGTGTTCATCCCTGTAGTATATGCTTGTGATACATTTTGGAGTTGGTTCATGTTGCATTGAGCTTTGACCCTTTGTTGTTCATCTGCATGGTCTCTGTTGCATACTTGCTGTTGCATGCTTGTTTGTATGTTGCACTTGTTACCTCCACTGTGTTGCACATGCTATATTGTATACTTATGTTGTCTCTCTGACTTTGCTGTATACATGCTCTTATGCTTGTGACATTCCTCTGCCTGGTCGACTTGTGGTTTCATGCTTCATGCATCTTTTCTGTTCATATGCTCTTGGTGGCATTTCTTGCATCACTGGATTGTGTAACTTGTGGCTTCATGCTTGTTGCAGTCCATGTAGCTGTTATGTTGTTTGCAACTGTGTTGCACTTGTATCACTGGTATTTGAACTAAACTTGTGTATCTTGTAGCTTTCATCACTGGTGCATGTACATTGCTTCATGTTGCCTTCAGTAGTCTTGGCCATGTTGGTTCGAATTGCACTTGCTCTTTTGTACTACTTCACCATGTCACTTGAGGTTTTGCAGTTGGTTTATTGATGCATTCATGTTCATGCAGTCTCAGCTCCATTCTGGTTTCTTCCCTGATCTTGCTGTGACATTTTGTTGCATGAGTTACTTGCATTTTTCATGTTTGTTGCCAGTTTACCTGTACTGTCCACTACCCTTGTGTCTGCACTTGTGAACTTTGTTGCATTCATGTCTTCGACTGTTTGCAGTCAATTGCTTTGTCTATTCATTTGCCTTGAGTTGAACCTATCTTGGGTTTGACCTTGTTTTTGATTTCTGTGCTTTTGTTTGATTTGTGCACACGAGTTGGCGAGGCAGTGCACACGTATACGAATGTACACGTGTGTACTGCAGCCACTTATAATTGCCTGTCCCTGATAAAAATACTGATATGCACAGATATTGCACAGTCAAAAATGATGACGAACAACCCAAATAACTGAGGCAAACAATGTTTTTAAAATCATCGTTTCTTTCAAATTTCAAAAATATTTCTCTTTCAATTTTACTGCGTTTGAGAATATTTTTGCAGATTACTCGGATGCTGGAATCTGACTGGAATGCAGTTGAAGACAAAATACGAGTGTGAGTGATATGTAGTGAGGTTATAAATGTAAATTGAATTGTGATGTATTCAAAACTGTATATATATAGTGAGAGCATGAAATTGTACTATTCAAGATTGTAATAAATATTTGTTTGAATAATATATTCGTTTGAATTCAAATTCTGTGTCATTTAATTTTATTCAGCAAATATTTATTTATTCTATGAAAAATAAAATAGTACATTAACAAATACATTTAAATGAATGTATATATGTTTATTATCATCAAACAAAAATCATATAAACGCAAAGCGCATATTCAACAATCTCCCCCTTTTGATGATAACAAACATATATTTAAGATTTTGAATGTATTAAATGTATTTGATCGTTCAATTTGCTCCCCCTATTTGAATGCTCCCTCTCTAACAATACTCCCCCTACTTATATGCATACAAATAAAAATATGTAAATGTGCCTATATGAAAATTGAAAATTATTTGACCTTTGCTTGATTCTATTTGACAAAATCTTAACTTTTCTCTCCCCCTTTTGTTATCAGCAAAAGAATAACAGTGTTGTAAAAATAGGGATGAAGTGATAGACATGAATCAAACATTTAACTCAATTGAATATAAATATTAAATTTCAATAAAACTCAAACAAAAATCATAATTACCCTTGTCAAGCGCATATTCCACTTTCAGAAGTGATGGGGATAAAATCATCAAAAATCATACAATTCTGTCTATTTGTGGTATATTTATTTCAGGAAATTTGAATATCTACTAACCATGCATAACCTTTAGGACTTTTAAATGAGATTAGTAGTATTCACAATTTTTATTTAAAAAATGAAATCAAGTACTTCTAACCACGCATGACCGTGAGGACTTTTAAATGGGATTAGAATCAACTTATCTATTTGAATCAATTAATTTTGATATGCGTTCCATACATGCATAACCGTGAGGACTTTTAAATGAGCATGAAAGCACATAATTAAAAATCCAAGTAATTCACCCATGCATAACCGTGAGGACTTTTAAATGAGAGTGAATACTTTGGATATTTATTTTTATTGCCAAATATAATAAATTGAAGCACAAATAATCCCCTTCACAGATTTAAAGATATTGAAGAACAAACGATTTCCTTTGTAAACTACCGCAAATTTACATACTATGTGTAATTTTTGATGAGTGATGGTCGATAGAAAGATGATAGAAATAGAAATGATCATGGAACTTTTACCCAACAAAAAGTTTTTATAACTCTTGTTATGAAATTCTAAAGAAATTTTCTAATTATACTTTCTCGAGTTATAATATATGATAAATATCAATACTCGTCACTTTTTCAATCACTATTCATCTTTTTGATAATCAAAGGGAGTCAGATTAGTCAAAATTTGTCATCTAGAATCAAATTCAAAAATCAAATTTAAAAAAAAATGATTAGTCAATCTCTATAATTCCCAAATCCAAACGTAATTTGGAAAATCTGTCTTCGGGGAGAGGTTTTGTGAAAATATCAGCAAGTTGAGTTTCAGTTGAAATATATTCAATGCAAATGTCTTCTTTAGCAATGTGATCTCTAAGAAAGTGGTGTCTCACATCAATGTGTTTTGTGCGTGAATGATGAACAGGATTATTTGACAAATCTATAGCACTCCTACTATCACATTTTAATGGAACTTGTTTATAGACTAAGCCAAAATCAGAAAGAGTTTGCATCATCCATAGAATTTGAGCACAACAACTTCCCAAAGCAATATATTCTGCTTCAGTGGTGGATAATGCAACACAATTCTGTTTCCGACTTGACCATGAGACTAATGAATGTCCTAGCATGAAACATGTCCCACTAGTGCTTTTTCTGTCAACTAATGAACCAGCATAATCAGCATCGGAATAACCTACTAAATCAAAATTTTCACAAGAAGGGTACCTAGTCCAAATTTGTGTGTATGTGAAAGATATCTCAAAATTCGTTTAGTAGCTTTTAAATGAGATTCTTTGGGATTAGCTTGAAAACGTGCACACAAGCACACAGAAAACATAATATCAGGTCTAGAAGCAGTAAGATAGAGAAGTGAACCGATTATCCCTCGATATTTCTTTTGATCAATTGCAATTCCTTTCTCATCTTTGTCCAACTTTGTTGATGGGCTCATAGGAGTTCTCAATGGTTTGGAATTTTCGATTCCAAATTTCTTCAATAGCTCCAACACATATTTGGATTGTGAAATGAAAATACCATCACTGCTTTGCTTAATTTGAAATCCAAGAAAGTATTTCAATTCACCAACCAAACTCATCTCAAATTTAGTCTGCATGACTTGTTCAAAATTCTCACACAAGAGCTCATTAGTAGCACCATAAATAATATCATCCACATAAATCTGAACAATCAAAAAATCACTTTCTTTATGTAATAGAAACAGTGTCGTGTCAGCACTACCCTTTTTAAAACCATTTTTCAAAAGATATGTACAGAGGCAGTCATACCAAGCTCTTGGAGCTTGCTTAAAACCATATAATGCTTTTTCTAGCTTATACACATGATTTGGAAATTCATGATTTTCAAAACCGGGGGGTTGTTCAACAAAAAATTCTTCTTTTAAATCACCATTCAAAAAGGCACTTTTTACATCCATTTGTTTAAGTTTGAAACCCTTATAACATGCAAAACTTAGCAAAATTCTAATGGCTTCTAACCTAGCAACTAGAGCAAATGTTTCATCAAAGTCTATGCCTTCTATTTGGTTATAACCTTTTGCAACCAACCTAGCCTTGTTTCTAATTACATTTCTTGATTCATCAAGTTTATTTTTAAACACCCATTTAGTCCCTACAATTGGATAGTCATTAGGCCTAGGAACTAATTTCCAAACTTTGTTTCTCTCAAATTGATTAAGTTCATCTTGCATCGCTAGAATCCAATTTTCATCATTAAGAGCCATTTCAACAGAATCAGGTTCAATCTTAGAAATAAAACCACTATGGCAACAAAGCGCACACAAATTTTTATTAAATGAAGAGCGAGTACGTATACCTTCCGTAGGATCACCAATAATTAATTCAGGAGGATGATTAGGTTTGAACCTTAATTTATCAGCATCAACAGTCCTTCTTTCAGTTTCTCACTAAATGTCCCTTCTTCAGTGCCTTCAAGATCTACCCCATCATCAACCATCTTTTCAGTCGTTCTATCTTGGTCAGATTCATCAAATTTCACATTGATTGATTCAACAATTGTTTTTGTTCGTTTGTTGTATATTCTGTAAGCCTTGCTCCTTGTTGAGTGTCCCATGAAAATTCCCTCATCAGCCTTAGATTCAAATTTTCCAAGTTGATCACCTGTTAAGAATGAAACAAGGACATCCAAATACACGAAAATAAGAAATGTTAGGTTTTCTTTCATGCCACAATTCATAAGATGTTTTGCCAAGTATTGGTCTAACCATTACTCTATTCATTACATAGCATGACGTATTCACTGCCTCTGCCCAAAAGGTTAGAGGTAGTTTATACTCACTCAACATGGATCTTGCCAATTCTTGCAATGTACGATTTTTCCTTTCAACCACCCCATTTTTGTTGAGGTGTTCGTGGAGCAGAAAATTCATGTTTTAAACCATTTTCTTCACAAAAACTTTCGAATTCCAAATTTTCAAATTCGCCTCCACGATCACTTCTCAAGTTTTTAATTGAAACTCCTTTTTCATTTTGAACAAGTTTTGCAAATTTTGAAAAATAATCAAAAGATTCAGACTTTTTGGCTAAGAAATAAACCCATGTAAATCTAGAGTAATCATCAACCAATACATAACAATAACGTTTTCCATTTAGGCTTGCAATTTCATTTGGTCCAAACAAATCCATGTGAATTAATTCAAGAACCCTTGATGTGCTAACAATGTTTTTAGGACGAAATGATGATCGACTAAGCTTGCCCAAGGAACATGCTTTACACACTTTGTTATTTTTAAATTTCTGATGTGGTAACCCCTTGACTAATTCTTTCGTTTCAAGTTTTTCTAAGAGGCTCATGCTAGCATGACCAAGTCTCCTATGCCATAAAATTGCCTCTTCGTCTGTGACTACCAAACATCTAGAAAGATTTAGATTATCGAATGAAAGTGAGTAAACATTTCCTTTTCTTTTGCCCATAAAAACAATGTTATTAGAATCTTTATCAATGATTTTGCAAGTATCACTATCGAAGACAACATTCATACCTTTGTCACATAGTTGGCTAATAGAAATGAGACTGTGATGCAAATTCTCAACGTATAAAACATTAGTTAAAGAAAAATTACCGTTAGCTACTTCACCTTTACCAATGATCTTACACTTACTGTTGTCTCCCATGATCACATTTCCGCCTTTAAAATTCTCTAGACTAAGGAACTTCGATTTGTCACCTGTCATATGTCTAGAACAGCCTGAATCTAGAAACCATTCTTGTTGCTCCTTAGCCCGCCAACAAATCTCACTAGTTTCCTCTGAGCTGGCTTCTGAATCTGATTTTGCCATCAAACACAAATTAGCTTCCTCTCCTTCTTCACCATCCCAAGTTGCTGCAAAGACCTTGTATACCAAAGTTAAAAAGCGTTGAAACATATCTCTAGAGTTAAAGTAAAATACCTCGCTCTGATACCACTTGTAGGATCTAGATTAACCCTAGAGGGGGGGTGAATAGGGTTATAGCAAATTTTCTTGATTAAAACACAGAAATAAACTGCAAAAATAAATATGCTGAAAAGTAAACCACACACAAAATTTATCCAGCTTCGGCAACCCCTGCCTACTGCTGCATTCACATATTTCTATTAGAATTAAACAGTATCACGCTTACAGACACTCTACTAGACTCGCAGACCCTTTTGCTCCCGCTCACAAACACTCTACTAGACTCGCAAACATTTGCTCCCGCTCACAAACATTCTACTAGACTCGCAAACACTTGCTCCCGCTCACAAACACTCTACAAGACTCGCACACCCTGCTCCCGCCTATAGAGTTTCGTTTACTCGCAAACTCTGCTCCCGCCTACAATAGAACTTCGATTACTCGCAAACTCTGCTCCCGCCTATAGAGCTTTGATTACTCGCAAACACTGCTCCCGCCTATAGAGCTCTGCAAACTTGCACACCCTGCTCACTGAACTAATTCTAACTAGACAATCTGACACGACCTAATCCCTAGGTGGTGATTTACAAATTCTTTGACTTAAAAAAAATAAAAACAACAATTAAAAGACAAATAAACAAATAACCCTAAACCCTAATTAAAAATAACCCTAATTAAAAATAACCCTAATTAAACTAAAGCCTTTTACAATAAGGCCGGCCCCTTTTTTAATTCTATGATCCGTTCCCTTCTTCTTTTGCTTGGCCCGTTCCTTTGCTTGTGAGAATGGCGGCTTCATCCTGTTTCTGAAATTAGGGCTTCGGCTTTTCTACTCCAAATTAGGGCTTCGGCTCTTGATTCGAATTTAGGGTATTGAAGCTGCGCCTTTTTCGTGTGCTTTGTTCTCGTTCGTTCGCTCTTGGCTGCTTCGTTGTTCGATCGAGTTCGACTCCTTGCTTCGGTATGTAATTTAATCTCTTTTTCTTTACTGGTTGATGCTTGAACTCGATCGTGATTCGAGTTGGATGATTTGTTCTTTGTTATGCTCGAACTCGAATGGATTTGCCGATGATGATCCTAGGGTTTATATAGGATTCAAAATCCTATTTTTGCGTTCGTATACGTTCATTTGAATTTGTCAATGGTCGTTCGATCTTGTATTGATGCTTGGGATTGATCTGACTTTGTCAATTTCGTATTTTTGGTAGCTTGATTTACACGGTATTAATTTGATTTCGTGGTCAATTTGCTTGGCTATCACGGTGAACTCTTGATTGACTTGTTCAACTTTGGTTTATACGACAGAGATCTTTCTTCTTTTATTTGTTTTGACTTTGTCAAAAATTTGCACATATTTGATTATTCGACTTGGTCATCTCTGCACTGTTACAATTTGTTCATCTCTGTAGTATTGATTTTCACGGCATTGTCTTTGGGTACTCTGTTTCTTATGTATGCTGTGCATTTGTAGTTGGTTTGAAAACTTTTGTGTTGTAGCTGTCTTGATTTGTGCCTTGTCCATTCTCGTGTGTTCATCCCTGTAGTATATGCTAGTGATACATTTTGGAGTTGGTTCATGTTGCATTGAGCTTTGACCCTTTGTTGTTCATCTGCATGGTCTCTGTTGCATACTTGCTGTTGCATGCTTGTTTGTATGTTGCACTTGTTACCTCCACTGTGTTGCACATGCTATATTGTATACTTATGTTGTCTCTCTGACTTTACTGTATACATGCTCTTATGCTTGTGACATTCCTCTGCCTGGTCGACTTGTGGTTTCATGCTTCATGCATCTTTTCTGTTCATATGCTCTTGTTGGCATTTCTTGCATCACTGGATTGTGTAACTTGTGGCTTCATGCTTGTTGCAGTCCATGTAGCTGTTATGTTGTTTGCAACTGTGTTGCACTTGTATCACTGGTATTTGAACTAAACTTGTGTATCTTGTAGCTTTCATCACTGGTGCATGTACATTGCTTCATGTTGCCTTCAGTAGTCTTGGCCATGTTGGTTCGAATTGCACTTGCTCTTTTGTACTACTTCACCATGTCACTTGAGGTTTTGTAGTTGGTTTATTGATGCATTCATGTTCATGCAGTCTCAGCTCCATTCTGGTTTCTTCCCTGATCTTGCTGTGACATTTTGTTGCATGAGTTACTTGCATTTTTCATGTTTGTTGCCAGTTTACCCGTACTGTCCACTACCCTTGTGTCTGCACTTGTGAACTTTGTTGCATTCATGTCTTCGACTGTTTGCAGTCAATTGCTTTGTCTATTCATTTGCCTTGAGTTGAACCTATCTTGGGTTTGACCTTGTTTTTGATTTCTGTGCTTTTGTTTGATTTGTGAACACGAGTTGGCGAGGCAGTGCACACGTATACGAATGTACACGTGTGTACTGCAGCCACTTATAATTGCCTGTCCCTGATAAAAATACTGATATGCACAGATATTGCACAGTCAAAAATGATGACGAACAACCCAAATAACTGAGGCAAACAATGTTTTCAAAATCATCGTTTCTTTCAAATTTCAAAAATATTTCTCTTTCAATTTTACTGCGTTTGAGAATATTTTTGCAGATTACTCGGATGCTGGAATCTGACTGGAATGCAGTTGAAGACAAAATACGAGTGTGAGTGATATGTAGTGAGGTTATAAATGTAAATTGAATTGTGATGTATTCAAAACTGTATATGTATAGTGAGAGCATGAAATTGTACTATTCAAGATTGTAATAAATATTTGTTTGAATAATATATTCGTTTGAATTCAAATTCTGTGTCATTTAATTTTATTCAGCAAATATTTATTTATTCTATGAAAAATAAAATAGTACATTAACAAATACATTTAAATGAATGTATATATGTTTATTATCATCAAACAAAAATCATATAAGCGCAAAGCGCATATTCAACAATCTCCCCCTTTTGATGATAACAAACATATATTTAAGATTTTGAATGTATTAAATGTATTTGATCGTTCAATTTGCTCCCCCTATTTGAATGCTCCCTCTCTACACAATACTCCCCCTACTTATATGCATACAAATAAAAATATGTAAATGAGCCTATATGAAAATTGAAAATTATTTGACCTTTGCTTGATTCTATTTGACAAAATCTTAACTTTTCTCTCCCCCTTTTGTTATCAGCAAAAGAATAACAGTGTTGCAAAAATAGGGATAAAGTGATAGACATGAATCAAACATTTAACTCAATTGAATATAAATATTAAATTTCAATAAAACTCAAACAAAAATCATAATTACCCTTGTCAAGCGCATATTCCACTTTCAGAAGTGATGGGGATAAAATCATCAAAAATTATACAATTCTGTCTATTTGTGGTATATTTATTTCAGGAAATTTGAATATCTACTAACCATGCATAACCGTTAGGACTTTTAAATGAGATTAGTAGTATTCACTATTTTTATTTAAAAAATGAAATCAAGTATCTTCTAACCATGCATGACCGTGAGGACTTTTAAATGGGATTAGAATCAACTTGTCTATTTGAATCAATTAATTTTGATATGCGTTCCATACATGCATAACCGTGAGGACTTTTAAATGAGCATGAAAGCACATAATTAAAAATCCAAGTAATTCACCCATGCATAACCGTGAGGACTTTTAAATGAGAGTGAATACTTTGGATATTTATTTTTATTGCCAAATATAATAAATTGAAGCACAAATAATCTCCCTCACAGATTTAAAGATATTGAAGAACAAATGATTTCCTTTGTAAACTACCGCAAATTTACATACTATGTGTAATTTTTGATGAGTGATGGTCGATAGAAAGATGATAGAAATAGAAATGATCATGGAACTTTTACCCAACAAAAAGTTTTTATAACTCTTGTTATGAAATTCTAAAGAAATTTTCTAATTATACTTTCTCGAGTTATAATATATGATAAATATCAATACTCATCACTTTTTCAATCACTATTCATCTTTTCGATAATCAAAGGGAGTCAGATTAGTCAAAATTCGTCATTTAGAATCAAATTAAAAATCAAATTTTAAAAAAAATGATTAGTCAATCTCTATAATTCCCAAATCCAAACGTAATTTGGAAAATCTGTCTTCGGGGAGAGGTTTTGTGAAAATATCAGCAAGTTGAGTTTCAGTTGAAATATATTCAATGCAAATGTCTTCTTTAGCAATGTGATCTCTAAGAAAGTGGTGTCTCACATCAATGTGTTTTGTGCGTGAATGATGAACAGGATTATTTGACAAATCTATAGCACTCCTACTATCACATTTTAATGGAACTTGTTTATAGACTAAGCCAAAATCAGAAAGAGTTTGCATCATCCATAGAATTTGAGCACAACAACTTCCCAAAGCAATATATTCTGCTTCAGTGGTGGATAATGCAACACAATTCTGTTTCCGACTTGACCATGAGACTAATGAATGTCCTAGCATGAAACATGTCCCACTAGTGCTTTTTCTGTCAACTAATGAACCAGCATAATCAGCATCGGAATAACCTACTAAATCAAAATTTTCACAAGAAGGGTACCATAGTCCAAATTTGTGTGTATGTGAAAGATATCTCAAAATTCGTTTAGTAGCTTTTAAATGAGATTCTTTGGGATTAGCTTGAAAACGTGCACACAAGCACACAGAAAACATAATATCAGGTCTAGAAGCAGTAAGATAGAGAAGTGAACCGATTATCCCTCGATATTTCTTTTGATCAATTGCAATTCCTTTCTCATCTTTGTCCAACATTGTTGATGGGCTCATAGGAGTTCTCAATGGTTTGGAATTTTCGATTCCAAATTTCTTCAATAGCTCCAACACATATTTGGATTGTGAAATGAAAATACCATCACTGCTTTGCTTAATTTGAAATCCAAGAAAGTATTTCAATTCACCAACCAAACTCATCTCAAATTTAGCCTGCATGACTTGTTCAAAATTCTCACACAAGAGCTCATTAGTAGCACCATAAATAATATCATCCACATAAATCTGAACAATCAAAAAATCACTTTCTTTATGTAATAGAAACAGTGTCGTGTCAGCACTACCCTTTTTAAAACCATTTTCCAAAAGATATGTACAGAGGCAGTCATACCAAGCTCTTGGAGCTTGCTTAAGACCATATAATGCTTTTTCTAGCTTATACACATGATTTGGAAATTCATGATTTTCAAAACCGGGGGGTTGTTCAACAAAAAATTCTTCTTTTAAATCACCATTCAAAAAGGCACTTTTTACATCCATTTGTTTAAGTTTGAAACCCTTATAACATGCAAAACTTAGCAAAATTCTAATGGCTTCTAACCTAGCAACTAGAGCAAATGTTTCATCAAAGTCTATGCCTTCTATTTGGTTATAACCTTTTGCAACCAACCTAGCCTTGTTTCTAATTACATTTCTTGATTCATCAAGTTTATTTTTAAACACCCATTTAGTCCCTACAATTGGATAGTCATTAGGCCTAGGAACTAATTTCCAAACTTTGTTTCTCTCAAATTGATTAAGTTCATCTTGCATCGCTAGAATCCAATTTTCATCATTAAGAGCCATTTCAACAGAATCAGGTTCAATCTCAGAAATAAAACCACTATGACAACAAAGCGCATACAAATTTTTATTAAATGAAGAGCGAGTACGTATACCTTCCGTAGGATCACCAATAATTAATTCAGGAGGATGATTAGGTTTGAACCTTAATTTATCAGCATCAACAGTCCTTCTTTCAGTTTCTCACTAAATGTCCCTTCTTCAGTGCCTTCAAGATCTACCCCATCATCAACCATCTTTTCAGTCGTTCTATCTTGGTCAGATTCATCAAATTTCACATTGATTGATTCAACAATTGTTTTTGTTCGTTTGTTGTATATTCTGTAAGCCTTGCTCCTTGTTGAGTGTCCCATGAAAATTCCCTCATCAGCCTTAGATTCAAATTTTCCAAGTTGATAACCTGTGTTAAGAATGAAACAAGGACATCCAAATACACGAAAATAAGAAATGTTAGGTTTTCTTTCATGCCACAATTCATAAGATGTTTTGCCAAGTATTGGTCTAACCATTACTCTATTCATTACATAGCATGACGTATTCACTGCCTCTGCCCAAAAGGTTAGAGGTAGTTTATACTCACTCAACATGGATCTTGCCAATTCTTGCAATGTACGATTTTTCCTTTCAACCACCCCATTTTGTTGAGGTGTGCGTGGAGCAGAAAATTCATGTTTTAAACCATTTTCTTCACAAAAACTTTCGAATTCCAAATTTTCAAATTCGCCTCCATGATCACTTCTCAAGTTTTTAATTGAAACTCCTTTTTCATTTTGAACAAGTTTTGCAAATTTTGAAAAATAATCAAAAGATTCAGACTTTTTGGCTAAGAAATAAACCCATGTAAATCTAGAGTAATCATCAACCAATACATAACAATAACGTTTTCCATTTAGGCTTGCAATTTCATTTGGTCCAAACAAATCCATGTGAATTAATTCAAGAACCCTTGATGTGCTAACAATGTTTTTAGGACGAAATGATGATCGACTAAGCTTGCCCAAGGAACATGCTTTACACACTTTGTTATTTTTAAATTTCTGATGTGGTAACCCCTTGACTAATTCTTTCGTTTCAAGTTTTTCTAAGAGGCTCATGCTAGCATGACCAAGTCTCCTATGCCATAAAATTGCCTCTTTGTCTGTGACTACCAAACATCTAGAAAGATTTAGATTATCGAATGAAAGTGAGTAAACATTTCCTTTTCTTTTGCCCATAAAAACAATGTTATTAGAATCTTTATCAATGATTTTGCAAGTATCACTATCGAAGACAAAATTCATACCTTTGTCACATAGTTGGCTAATAGAAATGAGACTGTGATGCAAATTCTCAACGTATAAAACATTAGTTAAAGAAAAATTACCGTTACCTACTTCACCTTTACCAATGATCTTACACTTACTGTTGTCTCCCATGATCACATTTCCGCCTTTAAAATTCTCTAGACTAAGGAACTTCGATTTGTCACCTGTCATATGTCTAGAACAGCCTGAATCTAGAAACCATTCTTGTTGCTCCTTAGCCCGCCAACAAATCTCACTAGTTTCCTCTGAGCTGGCTTCTGAATCTGATTTTGCCATCAAACACAAATTAGCTTCCTCTCCTTCTTCACCATCCCAAGTTGCTGCAAAGACCTTGTATACCAAAGTTAAAAAGCGTTGAAACATATCTCTAGAGTTAAAGCAAAATACCTCGCTCTGATACCACTTGTAGGATCTAGATTAACCCTAGAGGGGGGGGGTGAATAGGGTTATAGCAAATTTTCTTGATTAAAACACAGAAATAAACTGCAAAAATAAATATGCTGAAAAGTAAACCACACACAAAATTTACTCAGCTTCGGCAACCCCTGCCTACTGCTGCATTCACAGATTTCTATTAGAATTAAACAGTATCACGCTTACAGACACTCTACTAGACTCGCAGACCCTTTTGCTCCCGCTCACAAACACTCTACTAGACTCGCAAACATTTGCTCCCGCTCACAAACATTCTACTAGACTCGCAAACATTTGCTCCCGCTCACAAACACTCTACTAGACTCGCACACCCTACTCCCACCTATAGAGTTTCGTTTACTCGCAAACTCTGCTCCCGCCTACAATAGAACTTCGATTACTCGCAAACTCTGCTCCCGCCTATAGAGCTTTGATTACTCGCAAACACTGCTCCCGCCTATAGAGCTCTGCAAACTCGCACACCCTGCTCACTGAACTAATTCTAACTAGACAATCTGAAACGACCTAATCCCTAGGTGGTGATTTACAAATTCTTTGACTTAAAAAAAAACAACAATTAAAAGACAAATAAACAAATAACCCTAAACCCTAATTAAAAATAACCCTAATTAAAAATAACCCTAATTAAACTAAAGCCTTTTACAATAAGGCCGGCCCCTTTTTTAATTCTATGATCCGTTCCCTTTTTCTTTTGCTTGGCCCGTTCCTTTGCTTGTGAGAATGGCGGCTTCGTCCTGTTTCTGAAATTAGGGCTTCGGCTTTTCTACTCCAAATTAGGGCTTCGGCTCTTGATTCGAATTTAGGGTATTGAAGCTGCGCCTTTTTCGTGTGCTTTGTTCTCGTTCGTTCGCTCTTGGCTGCTTCGTTGTTCGATCGAGTTCGACTCCTTGCTTCGGTATGTAATTTAATCTCTTTTTCTTTACTGGTTGATGCTTGAACTCGATCGTGATTCGAGTTGGATGATTTGTTCTTTGTTATGCTCGAACTCGAATGGATTTGCCGATGATGATCCTAGGGTTTATATAGGATTCAAAATCCTATTTTTGCGTTCGTATACGTTCATTTGAATTTGTCAATGTTCGTTCGATCTTGTATTGATGCTTGGGATTGATCTGACTTTGTCAATTTCGTATTTTTGGTAGCTTGATTTACACGGTATTGATTTGATTTCGTGGTCAATTTGCTTGGCTATCACGGTGAACTCTTGATTGATTTGTTCAACTTTGGTTTATACGGCAGAGATCTTTCTTCTTTTATTTGTTTTGACTTTGTCAAAAATTTGCACATATTTGATTATTCGACATGGTCATCTCTGCACTGTTACAATTTGTTCATCTCTGTAGTATTGATTTTCACGGCATTGTCTTTGGATACTCTGTTTCGTATGTATGCTGTGCATTTGTAGTTGGTTTGAAAACTTTTGTGTTGTAGCTGTCTTGATTTGTACCTTGTCCATTCTCGTGTGTTCATCCCTGTAGTATATGCTAGTGATACATTTTGGAGTTGGTTCATGTTGCATTGAGCTTTGACCCTTTGTTGTTCATCTGCATGGTCTCTGTTGCATACTTGCTGTTGCATGCTTGTTTGTATGTTGCACTTGTTACCTCCACTGTGTTGCACATGCTATATTGTATACTTATGTTGTCTCTCTGACTTTGCTGTATACATGCTCTTATGCTTGTGACATTCCTCTGCCTGGTCGACTTGTGGTTTCATGCTTCATGCATCTTTTCTGTTCATATGCTCTTGGTGGCATTTCTTGCATCACTGGATTGTGTAACTTGTGGCTTCATGCTTGCTGCAGTCCATGTAGCTGTTATGTTGTTTGCAACTGTGTTGCACTTGTATCACTGATATTTGAACTAAACTTGTGTATCTTGTAGCTTTCATCACTGGTGCATGTACATTGCTTCATGTTGCCTTCAGTAGTCTTGGCCATGTTGGTTCGAATTGCACTTGCTCTTTTGTACTACTTCACCATGTCACTTGAGGTTTTGCAGTTGGTTTATTGATGCATTCATGTTCATGCAGTCTCAGCTCCATTCTGGTTGCTTCCCTGATCTCGCTGTGACATTTTGTTGCATGAGTTACTTGCATTTTTCATGTTTGTTGCCAGTTTACCTGTACTGTCCACTACCCTTGTGTATGCACTTGTGAACTTTGTTGCATTCATGTCTTCGACTGTTTGCAGTCAATTGCTTTGTCTATTCATTTGCCTTGAGTTGAACCTATCTTGGGTTTGACCTTGTTTTTGATTTCTGTGCTTTTGTTTGATTTGTGCACACGAGTTGGCGAGGCAGTGCACACGTATACGAATGTACACGTGTGTACTGCAGCCACCTATAATTGCCTGTCCCTGATAAAAATACTGATATGCATAGATATTGCACAGTCAAAAATGATGACGAACAACCCAAATAACTGAGGCAAACAATGTTTTCAAAATCATCGTTTCTTTCAAATTTCAAAAATATTTCTCTTTCAATTTTACTGCGTTTGAGAATATTTTTGCAGATTACTCGGATGCTGGAATCTGACTGGAATGCAGTTGAAGACAAAATACGAGTGTGAGTGATATGTAGTGAGGTTATAAATGTAAATTGAATTGTGATGTATTCAAAACTGTATATGTATAGTGAGAGCATGAAATTGTACTATTCAAGATTGTAATAAATATTTGTTTGAATAATATATTCGTTTGAATTCAAATTCTGTGTCATTTAATTTTATTCAGCAAATATTTATTTATTCTATGAAAAATAAAATAGTACATTAACAAATACATTTAAACGAATGTATATATGTTTATTATCATCAAACAAAAATCATATAAGCGCAAAGCGCATATTCAACACTAACATACAGTATGCTATATACTACCTAAGACCCGTAGTACTAATATGTACTATCTTTTAAGTATCCAATTTCAAAAAAAAACATGGAGAGCTAAAACATGTATCAAAATTGACTTGCAGAAAGTTTATGACATGTGAATAGAGAGTTTGTATGTCATATGGTTTCAACTATGAATTTTCCCCTACCTTTATTCTTCATATTGATGAATGCATAAGTACCCCATCCGTCTCTATTTTGGTTGATGGTGTCCCAAATAGATTTACTGAATCAAATAAAGGATTGAGGTAGGGTGATCGATTGCTAGCTTACTTGTTTTTATTGGCAATGGAGAATTTTTCTTTACATATGGAAGATGGATTTCTCAAAGGCAATGAAAACCTATTAATAGAACCAAACCTATTGTTTCACATCTACCCTATGTTGATGATGTAATGGTTTCTCTTGCAGCTGCTAGATAATGCATAAGCTACCAGGCACATATTTGATGGATCAAAAGGCACCACTAGTCTTCAAATTAATTAAATAAAACCGAAGGTATGTTTCGACGAGAAGGTTATGTTAAAGTAGGAAATACTGCAAATGCTTGGTATTGTTAAGGAGAACTTACCTATTACATACTTAAGAGTCTCCCTTTCTTCTAACTACGTTAATGCCTTCCAATGTGTTCCATTGATATAAAAAAATAAAAAGAAGGTTATGGAGGTGGGTATTAATCTATTATCTAGTGCTGGAAAAGCATAATTAATTCAACGTACAACACCATAAGAGAATCTGCTATTAATAATGCCACTAGACAACACAATATTACAAGGCATTATTATTTATTTTAAGTTTATTTTACTATTACTATTGCTATTACTATTACTATTACTATTATTATAAACACACACGTGTAACACTTTACCAAAAAGTAGCCCTAAAATAAATACTCCACTCCCTAATATTTCATCTTCCTCCAAACTAAAGGAACCGGGCCAGCTTGCAGTGGAAGAAATGGGTGTATTTCAAAAAAAATAGCTATTTTGGATCTTTAATTGTTACGACCTGCTTTTTTGGGTGGTTTAGATCAATGATAAACTACACATGTCAGACTTAAACCATTCAAAAGGGAGGATTGTTATAGGGAAAATAAGAAAAAGCATAGAAAGAAAGAAAAACAAATACAGAATCTTACAGCGGAATGACAAAATATAATTATCAAATAAAAGTTCATCAAGCCGTTTACAAATAACATTTGATTATACTTTTACAATACAGAGTCAGAGTGCATACAACAGTAATAAATAAATAATGTAGCAGAACAACATGATGCGGTGCAAGTAATATAATAAATAGTAATAGTACTAAATCCTCGTCTTCGTCCTGCAAAAACAGTCTTCGATAAACTGAAAAGCTCAGACTGACCTGGGCGAATTGAAAAGACAAAACACTCGAGACAGAACTAAAAGATCTTACATAAGTTAAATCAACAGTAAATAAATATGAGTGTGATGGCGTCGAAGATATTTACGGGGTTTGACTTCTCTTATCCTGTGCCAACGTGACTGCAATAACTTAAGAGATATTTAGGGTTTATATCTCTTAGGGATCCGTTAAACTATCTACATACACGTACAATACGCTATTATAATAGTGTCTACAGTGAAGTAAAATATTAAAATAGCGTTAAGGCATTACCCATATCCCCCTTAACACATTTTATATGTCTACATAGTCTATATAGTACCGTAAGCTCCTCTGTGAGGTTTACCTAGAGGGCACTCCATAGATATGTACAAAACTAACTCATAGAAGGCGTGATAGGGCATGTGAACATGGCACTCGAGGCAATGTCAGGGTCGATATATCAATTGCACTCCTGGAACAGTGTTAACGCACAATGGCTACTACCGCCCACCTTGGACACATTCCCATAATCAAACTGAGAGATAGCCACCAAATCAAGCACAAAGTCAAAATAAAATGTCGAAGAAATGTGCCCGATAGGAGGAATGACCTCACTTGGTTTGATATAGCTCCTGTTTTAGTCACATCTAAGTTGACTCACAGAAGTCAGCGTCATGTAAATACCTCGTATATAATTGTTTGCCAAACCATCCTACTTCATTTTGGAATCTGCATCACGTACACAGTTATTAAAGTAGTTTTCGGTACAGGCAGAGAGTATGACAATATTTGATTCCAGTCTTTTAACAACCAAACGCTTATTTCACACCGCATGGTTCCTTTACGTTTCAAAATTAAATTCATAATTAATATCAAAATATCATATTTGATTTCAAACCATATCACTTTTGAAAACATACTCGCTTTCAAAACCATATTCACCTTCTAAATCATATCGATAAGATAGGTTAATTAAATGCTCATTCCACAATCAACATATTTACTCAAATATATCATTTCACTGGCAAAGATCATTTCAAATCATGACTTAAGTTATAACTTCATTTAACCATGTTCACATCAAAAACTCAAGGATTCAAATATAAGCACTTCCGCTTTATGCAGTCTGAAATTTAGAAAATAGTTTAGATAGTTATATATAGTCTAGTATAGTTTAAAATAGATTTTTAAATGGTTTAAATACTCTAAAATAGTTTAAAAATAGATTGCAATAGTTTAAATGGATTTAAGATAGTTTAAATAGAATTAAAATAATTTAAATAGATTTAAAATAGATTTAATAAATTTAAAATAGATTAAAATAAATTAAAAATAAATTATATAGATTTAAAATAGATTATATAGATTTAAAGTATATGAAATACATTTAAATTGATTAAAATGGGTTAACTAGTTTAAAATAGGCTAAAATAGATAAATTGTATTAAATAGATTAAAATAGTTTTAAATTGATTTCAAAGCTACATCAAAACATTTTCAACAACTCAATTTCAATAAATTCATTTATATTTGACATTTCAACTTTGAAAGTTCAATTTAAATCCTTTGAATAATTCACTACATAAATTCTAATTTCGGCATCAAGGCTTGGATTTACAAAAATAATTCAGTTTATACAAATCAATTTCTATTTCAGGATACTAATTAACTGAATCCAAAATTTTAAGAACTAAAATTCATTTAATTTAACCAATGCGTGTCTATGTATACTTTCCACCCTATAGTCAAGTGATAATGTTATTTATCATTCAATCCGCAATTTAAAATTTTACGTACATATATCATTTCAACCCGTAATCCTAAATTTAATTACAAATTCATGAAATTGCTTGAGTCTATCATTTCAATCCATAACGATTTCTCCTTAATCTATCAGATCGTTCAGATATGTATCATTTCAACCCCATACGGAATTCTAGGGAACTTGCAGTGTTATGACAATATAAATATAACATCTAGTATCCACTATCAACAATCAAACATCCATCAAAATCATCATCCAAATCAATCAATAAACATCAATAGCTAACAAATTATCAATAACAAGTATAAACTGACGGATTAAAATTTAATATTAAATTTAATGGCAATAATAATCAGTAAAAGTCAAACAGGCATGACAATTTAAATATACCAAACACCAAGCAACCAATTTCTAATTACATCATAAATTTAATTTAACTAATATAAGATAATTTAATAATTGTGAGTGGGTTAACTCACTCACCTTTGATTTCAAATCGATTTGAAATCCAAAATAAGGTCCAAAATTCAACGGTCTCAGAATTTGTTCGAACTAAAGAAAAATGTCCATAATTTCAATACGATGCCAACAAAGAAAAACCGCGCGTGAATCTGAGCTCGTATGTAAAAGTTATTAATGTTAGAAGATTGAAAAATTTCGACTTTGGGTCATACTTCGAGTCGCCGCCTCAATTACCCGGTGCTTGCTTTGAGTTTTTGCCAAAATGACCCTAGACGCCAGTCATTTGGGTCTTGACCTGAAGTGCTGCAGGGTTTTCGCATTTGGAACTTGACGCACGACCAAATCCGCCATGTTTAGCATGGAACTCTCTCTGTCCCGAATTCGTTGCATGATTTCTGCCTTTAGAACTCGAAGTTAACATCTTCCCGACTCAAAGTAAACCTGGAGCAACATTTTTTTTTTGAAATTAGGTTTATTTATTTGGGAATTAGGTTTGATGTTCTGATGTTTGAGAAGGAGGAATAAGATGTAAATATAGAAATAATAAAATGAGAAACAATTAGGGTATATAAAAGCATATATATAGGTAGGGTTGGATCGAAACTATAACAACGACTTGAAAAGCCCGCTACATTTCCGAAATGAAAATGGGTCATTCAATATATCGAAATATAGGTTTTCAATATTTTTAAACTCAATCGAATAGGTTTTAAGTCCTAATTCCATTGTATAAAAAAAGTTAGCTTTAAAATTAGCTTATTTCAAATTGAATTCAATTAAATTAATTTCTGTGCGTTTCAAGCTCGTATGATTAAAAGAAAAGTCCGATCACTACAAAATTTGAAATTTATAATAATTCACCATTACGTATCCGATGAAACTAGTTTCGTCGAAATTAGAATTAGTGGCCAAAATGGCTATTTTCACATTAATTAAATAAATTATTATTAAATTAATTAAATCACATTTTCAATTCAAATTTAATAACTAATAAATTTTTTCATTTTTGATTACTTAAACATTTACAATAATTTGAAACAAATTTACAAGTCAATTCAATGTATTTTACTAGTTACAATGTTTAATCTCAATTGAAATAAATACAATGATTATTACTTTAAATCCAATAAATCTATTATTCGCCTTTTCATTTTAGTATTCAATCAATTGTCATCCCATGGCTATAATTAATATTTATTTATATCTTATTACACTAATATTTTACAATTAACATCTTAATTTTCATTAACGTAATATATAATTACATTTAATTGCAATAAAACCATTTATTATATTTAAATTCCAATAAATTGATCAAACTTGATTTCAATCTTTTTATTCAACAATCATTACTTATGGAAATAGTTAACATTGTTTTACATCTTATTGCATTAATATTCTACAATTATCAATTTAATTCACATTAACTACACTAATTAAGTGAATTAATTGCAATTGATTTCCAATTTATTATCAATGAATTAATCAGTGAACTTATAATTAAACCATTGTTTTAACTTACCAATTCAAACACATTTCCATGTTTATTTTTAACAAACAAAACAAATAATTCACATATGGATTAATCATTCTATTTTAATCAATGTCAATTTATTACATACAATTTCACCGTTTAATACAACATTTGATTTATTTACTTACTTATAGTCTATACCCAATTTTAACTTTACAATCATTCCAATTAATTGAGATTTCATTAAAATAGTTATCAGTTGCCTCAAATTAACATTTTAAATTTCAATTAATTGAAATTGCATCAAAATAATTATCCATTAACTTACACTAACATTATTACATTTCGTTCTAGTTATCATTCTTGTTATTAAACTTAAACTTTTAATTTTTCAAACTTATTTAATTAATAAATTTAATTACCGAAATTTACGGATCGTTACATTAAAAGGCCTATAAAGTCTAAACATACTTATAAAATTTTTAAGTTTTCTTTTAAATAAAATCTTTATTTTATCTTGCTATAGAAATAAAGTTCAAAATTTAATATAATGCGTATGTAAATTAGAGTATATGAAATATACTCTTATGTACATATTTTTGTATATTAAATTTATTTAGAGAAGGAAACTTTTCATTTCATATTCCTTAAGTTATTGAATTAATGAGGGGGCATAAATTTATTTAGAGAAGGAAACTTTTCATTTCCTTCTCTTAACATATTTAATTAATGAAGGGAAAA
Source organism: Allium cepa (assembly GCA_030765085.1). NCBI lineage: Eukaryota > Viridiplantae > Streptophyta > Magnoliopsida > Asparagales > Amaryllidaceae > Allium > Allium cepa. Next base: position 103,976,119 of record CM060942.1, on the reverse strand, counting down.
TTATTTATATAGAGAGAGAAACCTTTCATTTATCTTTTTTTAATTAAATTAATTAATTATACGAATGTCATTAATTAGCAATATATATATATATAAATTTTACATGAATGTGAGTAAACAAATATATATATATATATATATATATATATATATATATATTGTAGTGTAAATTCTGTAAGAGCAACATATGATAGGTGTTATTAATTGATGATAATGTAAGATATATAACTAGAAATAAATGAATAGCTAAACATATAAAGAAAATATAAGAAAATAGATAAAGAGTAACAAAGATAGTTGATTTAATTTCCCATTTGGTAAACTTAATTAATGTAGCATATAAATGATAATCAATTGGCGTTATGATATAAGGATACAAACAGTCATAGCAAACATATGTATGTATTATTAATTAATTATGTATGTATATGTTTAAATATATTTATATATGTATTGTTTAATGAATCCTCCAAATATAATAAATTAATACAGCTAAGTCAAATATTATCCATTCAAGATTTATTACCAAACATGTAGTGATTTCATTTAATAAATCAATTTGAAAATAGATCTTGATCAATAAATCCAAATGTAACCAATATGTATATGTCAATAATTTAATGTAGAATCAAACAAAGATACTTATTAAAGACAAAATTTGTCCAGAGTATATTTTGTATAATAATAATATTATGTTGATTCATGTTTATTTATACATAAATACAATGTACATATATATATATATATATGTGTGTGTGTGTGTGTGTGTGTGTGTGTGTGTGTGTGTGTGTGTGTGTGTGTGTGTAGGCGCATGCATGCATGTATATATATATATAATATTTATATACATATTGTTAATGAATCCTTCAAAATTAATAAATCAATTTAACCAAATCAATTATAATCAATTAAGATTTATTACCAAACTTGTAGTAATCTAATTTAGTAAAACAGTCCAATGACAGATATTAATCAACAAATCTAAATACAAATTTTAATCAACAAATTACATATAATTTATATGTACTAGTACGTGCCCGTGCTTCGCACATGGGCTGTTTGTGTTATTGGATACGTTGATACTTTGTTTGAGCGCGGAAAGCAAGGGCATATTTGGAATTTCAAAAAGACACCGAGTAAATTAGTTCAAGGAATTTTCTTTATTAGTAGTAGAGATATGTTCATAAAAAATTCTTAAAACCTTTTAAAATATTTCAAAATTATTTTAACATGCACATAGATAAATATATTTTTAGATACGCATTTATGTATATGTATGATTCTTAAAGTAAAAGACAAAATTAGAATTAATGTAAACTATTGTTAACAATTAAATAAAATAAAGTTAATTAAAATAAAAGTTAAATGCCAGATCTATATTTTGATCAAAATCAATAGAAATTAACATAGAAAATCATGAATAGAAGTTACCGATTTCAAATGAAAACCAATTCTAATAGCAACAAGTTATACTACTATAAGATCTATATTTGTGTGCTTATAAGGGACAACAAATGTAATATAAAATTTTCAAAATTAAGTAACTACTAGATCTATAATATCATGGAATAAATAAATAACTAATAGAATTTACCTTGTTCAATGTTGCCTATGATTCGTATCTTGAATGACAAATGCCTTTAGACCCGATTGAATCACCTCCAGAAATTGCAACAATCCGAAGCACCACTTTTTAATTTATTTTATTTGATTTGTTTTATTTTTTAGGAATTTTAATGCTTAGAAGCCATGAAATTTCAGACAAGAAGGTAGAGAAATGATGATGGATGCTAAGGCTTAGAAGGAGCGTGATTAAGAGGGGCCAATGAATGGAAGAAACATATTTATAGAGGGATCTTTCCTTAACCTCCTCCCTTCATTTTCTAGATTCAACCATTGGATTTTAAGCCTCATTTTTCTTATACCCTCTATGAATAAGGTTATACGGGCCTTAAAATATTCCTAAACCCATTTAGTAATTAATCTATTTAAATCCTATTTAAATCCAATTTAAATATTCTATCAATATCATACATCGATACATACATGCATAACTTTTATGTAGTTACTTTATTAAATATTAATTGATCCAAACAAATCAGATAAATGAATAAAAAAATATTTAATAATTAATATTTCATAAATATTGATTAACTTGATTAATTTATAATGGTTATCAATTAATTAAATCATGTGGTTTTCGAAGCATTCATCATTGCGGTTGTGCGACTCAAAGGCGTAAATTCAGTCAGCGATTAATATCGAACTATTCAAATATTAACGTTCACACGTCACGTAGCAGATGGTGTGACATTTTGGCCAAATTTATCGCTTACACATCTTTTAAGTACAATCCAATTTTACTTATTATAAGCGGTATCTAATAGTGACGATTATTTACACTAATTCTCTTCGTTAGAACTATATCACTTTGGATTTATGTAATTTGGTAATGATGAAAATTCTAATATTATCCATATTCAACTTTATAGTCCAAACACAAAGTTCTTGATTCAGTGATAACAATTATTATTAACCAAAATGTTCTGGCCAGATGTGATATCCTAGAATTTCAAACCTAATTTAAATGTGATAATCTCTTTGATAAGTTAATTAAAATTGATAAAATAGTTATTTTAAACAATAATAATAAATGGGTTGTATATATATCTATATATTGATTTTGAAATAGAATTATTATAAACAAATGGAAATGGATTTTTTAAAATTATATGTCATATCAAATTTGATTTTTAAATCGAATTTGAAATTTAATTTGAGTTTGGGTATTTAAATTGAAATTGAAAATATAGTTATTTATATCTTTAATTATACTTTAATTTTAAAGGGTATTTTTATGATTTTATTTAGAATATAAAATTTGTTTTATATTAATTTCTTTTTAAAGGGATTGATTTATATAAATTAAAAATGTATTTATAAATTAGGAAATTTATAAAAACATTTAAAAACCTATTTTGCATGAAGAATTACATGTGTTAATTTGTAAATCCCTCTTATAACATGTGTTAAGAAATTAAACATGTTCAGTGATAAGTGTCACATTTTATATTATTTTCTTAATTTTAATAAAACAAAAATTTAATCTATAAAAGTTTACTTCATCTTCTTCATTCAAATTTTTCCATCTCATTTTCTAATAGCAAAATAAATAAGGCCATTAAATTAAAAATATGAAATTTCATCAATACCCACCCTTTCAACGCAAAAAGTAAAACAAAAACTCAAGTTTATTTCATAGTTTCCAAATCTACAAACAAAAATACAAAAGCCTGTAAAATCAAATTCCAGCAATAAGCTTAAATCAAAAAATTCAAAGCTTCATCAAATACGCAGCAAGTTGTCACAAAATTAGGCAGAGTCAGGAAGCTCTTTCAGAATTTTAAGTCAAATAGACAACTTCAGTTAGGCATTTCTAGGATCGGCAGTAAATTCTTTCAAGATTTCAATATTTTGGAACCTCTGCTTTTAAAACAAGAACCCGGTGAGTAAACACATAAATTAAAAATAATTTAGGAAGTTAATACCCTACATGTGACCTCTTTGATGAATCTTTGCTTGCATGTGTATGTTTAAGCTTCTATATATATGCATGCTGAATCTGTGTATATTGTAGTGAGTATTCATCTCTGTTTTGAAATTACAGAGTCCAAAACTAAATAAAAAAATCAAATCTCCTAATCCAGTTACTAGTGGACTTAGTTTCAAAACAAATATGACTGTAGGATCATAATCTAAGTTTTAAAATTTTGTTTAAGGATTCTAAATTTGAAAACTTTCTGAAACAAAGAAAAAAAACAGTAAAATCTTTATATGTGATAAAAATCAAGCATACTGTTTTCTAGATTCGAGTATGCAACTAGAATCAACATTGTAAAACTTGATTTTTTAAAAACAAAATCAAGAGTTTTAGGTTGGGATTGTTGGAGCATTTCTGGGATGACCAGAAATGACATTTTGATCAAAATCTGGTGACTGGGTTGATTCGATTAGTCGCGGCTTGGGTCAGAGCTTGTATGGTGATCGGCAAAGATGAGAAAAATCGTGGAGGAGGTGATCGATCATCGTGGAGTTGGAAATTGGGTGGACTAGGGTTTAACACTTTGGTTGGGTCGCGATCGAAAATGAGGTGATTGGGAAATTTGTGGTGAATCGAGTGGCGCACGATCAAGGGGATAGTTGTGTGGAAGGCTTGCGGAGTTGTGGCCAAAGTTTCAAGGACTACGGTGGTCGACGTCGTGGGTTCGATGGGTTTTCGGGTGAAGTGATTGTTCATGATGTGGGCGAGCTGCCTTGATCTCGATTAGGGTTGCGCGATGGTTAGTCAGAGGTCGGAATCGAACCAGTGGTCGATGAGGGACATGCGCGTGGTATCGATGGAGGAGGGGTGACGTTGGTGCTTTGTGCACGTGCATGGTGTCAGGGAGTTGTGTTAGAGAGTGACGTATTGTTTGTAACTCGAAGTGTTGATCGAGTGAGGGAGGATTTTGCTCGTGTTGATGCTCGGGATGATGTTGTTTTGTTCGTGCCTCGATTCGTGCGTGGTGTTGCTTTTCTTTCCAGTTACATGAAGTTAAAATTTTATCTTAAGCTAAAGAAAAAGAAAAGGGAAAGGGGAGAAGAAGATGCAACCCAAATTTAGTCTCGAGTTGATAGCGGGTCGAACCCGAAGATTTGAAGTCGATGTTTTGAATTGTTTTTTTTCAAACTAATTTTAAAATTTAAAATTAAATTGTTTTAAGCTACTTTATGATAAATGTTTAAAACTATTTGATTAAAGAAAGTTATACTTGTTAACTAAATTTGAGGTGTTTATATATTCTTTTAAATTTAATTTTAAAAAAACAATTAAGTTAAATAAGATGAAATGTTTTGAAATTTGTATTAATTTTAAGTAATTAATGGAACTGAATTATTTTGGAAAGTTGATTAACTTTATATAATTAAAGATTGTTTAAATAATAAAGTAATTTAATTTAAATTAATTAATAATTTTGGATTAATTAATTTATAAAGGTTTGATTAATTAATTGTGGATTAATTAATTGATAATTAAGAATTAATTAAATTTAATTAAGTAATTAAGGATTAATTTAATTATAAATTATAGATAATTAATTTAATAATTAAAGATTAATTAATCAAAGATTAGTAATTAATTAATTAAGTAATTAGTGATTAGTTAATCGATAACTAAGAATTAATTAAATAGGTTATTAAGGATGATTAATTAAGTAATTAAATATTAATTAATTTATAATTAATATTTAATTAATTAATGATTAAAAATTAATTAATCAAATGATTAAGGCTAATTAATTATAATTAATTAAGTAATTAAGATAAATTAATTTATAATTTGAACTTAATTAAATAATTAGAATTATTTAATGGTTAATTAAGATTATTAATTGTTAATTAAGGATTAATTAATTAATAATTAAGGAATGATTAATTTTTAATCAAGTCTTATTAATAATTAAAGATTATTAATTAGTAATTAAAGATTATTAATTAATAATTAAAGATTATTAATTAATAGTTAAAGGATAATTAATTAATTAAAGATTAATTAATTGATAACGAGGTAAATTGAGAAGTGATTAATTAATTAAATGATTGTAATTAATTAATTAATGACTGGTTAAGCAAGGTTAAATAGTTAATTCTTAAGTAATTAATTTAATTTGAATTAATTTAAATTAATTATAATATGAATTAGAGATATACTTGCTTATGGATGATTGTTTTAAGTTGGATGTCTGAATTTGGTTGTATTGAATGATAATCTGAGTTATTCTGTGATGGGATATTGTATATATCTGTGATAGATGTTTGTTATTATCTGTGGATAATGATGTGTGAAATTAATGTGTTTAATTGAATTGAATTGAATTGTTTAAACCTTTAAACAACTTGACCTTTAAGATGGCGATTGGATTTCGATGATACCGAGATCGGGAATCAAATTTGATTTTCTGAAAACCACATCGATCCCAGTTAGATGTTAGGTCGTGACATCTCAAAGTGAAGATAGAGAAGAAGTTTTAAAGTGCAAGGGTTATTGTCGTTAACTCTGAGGATGATTCAAAAAATGAGTGTAATGAAATAATGCCTTCGATTCCATTCGAACCCGGAACGAACTTGTATGGATTGAATGCTTTCAGCACATCGTCAGGTGGACGATGAGCATTCTAAGAGATGTGTTCTATAAAGGTAATCGTAGCCTCAAGCCTCATCAACCGGGAATGGCTAAAACAGGGGAGGTGCAGCAAGGCTAAGTGGGTCATGCCCAAGTAGGACGAGATTTACCCCTGTCTAGAAGTCCCTTATTTTTTTCGGCTGTGTGGGCAGATGTTGGCCACAATTGCGGGGTTATCTTGTTCGGGACTATCTAGTAAGTGATGGTTCCAGCCTTGTGTTGCAGGGGATTTAGGGTGGATCCTCGGTACGGTGATCTAGGCCTCGTACTGTGACGGGCGGTACCCCAGTAGTCCTGCCATTGTATGGAATTCAATCTTCAATAAGTGTTGTACGGTTTTGATTGTGCCGAACTATGTTGGAATGTGAGATGTAAGCATTCTAGCAATTTCTATAATTTATTTTGAAAACCCTAGACCCTATTATAATATCACTGGATTTCCTATCAAATGTTTTGGTTAGCGTAAGGTAAAAACTTACCCATGTTTATGTGGGAAGTCTTACGTGATACTTTTGTTTCCAAATGATTTTAAAGTTAAATAGCTTTAACCTGTTTACTCACACCAGACTCATGTCTAACCCGGAGTTTATTTTGTTTTTCATAAACTCTTGGGTATTCAAATTTTTATGAGTAGCCAAGTGATCAGGTTGGATTGTCAAATGTTTTAGGAAGCTGGAGCTGGAGTCCAGACGTATCTATCTATCTTTATCCGCCATGTAGTGACATTTTGATGTTGTATTTTGGGTTGTAATGGTTAGGCAGACTCTTATAAATGTCTAATGTAATAAAGTCGTATTATTTTGTGTATTCTGATATCTAAAACTATGTAATGGATATGTGTAATATTATTTTATTCCGTTTCCGCTATGAGATTCTGATGTTGTTGTTCTTTTCTTTTTATCTTTTCTATTTCTACCTAATTCTTTTCTTATCGATGATACGTCTTTCTGAGGTTTGAAAGATGGGTCGTCACAGTTGGTATCAGAGCGTAGATTGAGAAACACCTAGGCCCTGGAATAGTATCTAACTTGAGAGTGCGTATTTGTAATTTCTTGTATAACCATACCCTATCTAAATTGGTTGGAATACCTGTCCAGGTAGCCATAATGAGTTCAAGAGGCAGAAGGGGAAGAGTAGTAGGAGGCACATCAGATAATGATAGGAGAGGTCAGGCTGGTAATGAGGCTGTTAATCCGCACCGCCTCAAGTCAGTTTTGCTGCTTTATGCAAGGACTTCATCAACCTTGGAGGTAAACCATTTAAGGGTCAGAGACTATAACCGAGGTCCAAGCATGGCTACGCTCTTGTGAGAGAATCTTTAAGAGCATGAAATTGTCGGATGAGCAGAAGAGGGTAATGGCTTCATGGCAATTACAAGAAGGTGCTGCAGCCTGGTGGGATGCAGTCACAACAAATGTCTATGAGGACGATATGTCTTTGGAAAAATTTAAAGAGTTGTTTGAGGAGAAATTCATGCCAACGGCAGGGAAAACTTGTCTGTATCAGGATTTTCTGAATTTAAAGCAAGGGAGCATGACTATAGCGGAGTACGAGACCAAATTCAATGAGTTATCTTGCTATGGACCAGGGCTCATTGATACTCCTCTCAAAAAGAGAGAGATGTTTGTGCAAGGATTGAGGCCATAATTTCATGAAAAGAAGACGACGCACTTGAAAGGATCTTTTGTGTAGTTAATTGATATGGCATTAAGATATGAGGATTTGATGAATAAGAAATCAGTGGCACCAGTAGCAACATCGGGAGGGAATTCTTCTAACCCAAATAAGAGGAAATTCAATCCCAATTGGAAGAAGCAAAACAAGAAGTAGTCTGGAAGTAAAAATGGACCTCGCAAGTGCTATAATTGTTAGCAAGTTGGGCATTTGGCAAATCAGTGTCCTCAAGGAAGAAAGCAGCAGCAGCAGTCGCATTATAGTGGACCACGTTCGGCTTTGGTTTAGAAATCTCTTTGCTTCAACTGCCACCAACCAGGTCATATGATCAAGGATTGCCCGCTCCTTCATAAAGTCCAGCAGAATAAGGTATTTGCTTTGGAAGGTGCACCATCAACTTCATCAAAGGGCAAGGGAGTATTGGAAGGTACATTACTTTTAGATGGCAAGTATATTATTCTGGTGCTTCTTTGAGTTTTATTTCTCTAGAATCTGTAGAGAAGTTCTTACTTACCCCTAGTACTGTAGACAATCCCATCTGTGTATCTAATTCTATAGGGGGATAACCAAATTAGATATGATCTGTAAGGATTTGAGGATTTCCTATATATCCCATAGTTTTTCTTGTAATCCTTATTTGTTGGATTTTAAAGGGTTTGACCTTATATTGGGGATGGATTGGCTTGATAAGTATAAGGCTGTCCTAAATTGTGATGAGAGAACAGTTTTATTGGAAACTGATCCGGGTAGAATTTCAAAAGTAATGTGTGATAATTCTGGAGTTCACTTGAGTAGTCTTTTACATCGAGTTGAGACTTCTCAAGAGGAGATTGAAGATATCGAAGTGGTCCAAGATTTCCCAGATGTATTCGAGGAAGTCAAATGTTTACCTCTGCACCAAGAGATAGAGTTTCGCATTGATTTGGTTCCAGAAGCAGTACCAGTGATTCAGCCTAGTAGGAGGATGGCTCCTAGGGAGAGGGAGGAGCTAGTATAGCAAACTCAAGATCTATTGGAGAAGGGATTGATTAGACCCAGTTTTTCTTGTTGGGGTTCTGCTGCGGTGTTTGTCACTAAGTTGATGGGTCACTTAGGTTCTGCGTAGACTATCGAGAATTGAACATCGAAATAAGTATCATCTTCCTCATATTGATATCCTCTTCCTCATATTGATGATCTCTTTGACCAGCTGCATGGAGCTTCATCTTTTCTTAATTGGATTTAGCATCAGGTTTCCATCAGTTAAGGGTAGCTGAGGACAATATTCCCTTAACTGCATTTAGGGGACCTAATTGTTTCTATGAGTGGTTGGTTATGCCTTTCGCGTTAACCAACGCTCCTGCCTACTTTGTCGACCTGATGAACCGAGTCTTTCGAGATGTATTGAATAAGTTTGTTTTTGCGTTCATTGATGATATCTTGGTCTACTCTAAGTCTGAAGAAGAGCACAAGCAGCACTTGAGAATAGTATTGGAAACTCTGAGAAGGCATGTTCTGAAGGCGAAGTTCTCTAAGTGCCATTTTTGGAAATCAGAAGTCAAATTTTTAGGGCACATTGTTTCTGGTGAGGGAATCTCTGTAGATCCAGCGAAAGCTGAGACTATTCTGGAGTGGAAGCTGCCTCGGACATCGACTGAGGTTCGCGGTTTTCTGGGATTAGCTGGCTACTACAGAAAGTTTATTAAGGATTATTCCAAGATCTCTTTGCACATAACTAAGCTGACAAGGAAGGGAGCTAAATTCAAGTGGACACCTGAATGTGAGGAGGCTTTCCAAAATCTGAAGACAAAGTTGACAAGTGCTCCTGTGTTGGCTATTCCGTATGGGAAGAGCAAGTTTGAGGTTTATACGGATGCCTGTATAGTTGGACTGGGTGCAGTTCTAATGCAAAATGGTATTCTCTCAAAAGGATCTTAACTGAGGCAACAGTGATGGGTCGATTTTTTAGCATCATATGATTTGGATATTCTGTATACCCTGGGAAAGGCGAATGTTATGGCAGACGCTCTTAGCAGAAATGCAGTTTTGTCTCTTTTGAAAGTTGTTCCGTCTCTCCAGGAAAGAATCATAAGAAAGCAAACGGAGGATAGATCTTTAGAAGAACTGATTCTCGGAACCAAGAATGGTCGATATTCGGATTTCAAGGTGGACAATCAAGGAGCATTGAGGATTAATGGTCGTTTGTGTGTACCTGATATAGATGGATTGAGGCACGAAGTCTTATCTGAGTGTCATCGCTCCAGGACTAAATATCCACCCAGGAATATCTAAGATGTATAAGGATATGAGAAGGGTTTTCTGGTGGCCGAGCATGAAGAAAGATATATCTAGATTCGTTAATAGTTGTGCTATCTGTCAGCAATTTAAAGGAGATTAGCAGAAGTCAGCCGGATTATTAAAACCTTTGGAAATCCCGATGTGAAAATGGGAGATGATTTCGATGGATTTCATCGACGGTTTTCCTAGAACCAAGAAGGGAAATGAAGCAATATGGGTGATTGTGGATCGCCTAACTAAAAGCGCCCATTTTATAGCGGTTAAGGCAACTCGTACTGCAGCTTCTCTGGCAGAGATTTTCCTGAGAGGGATAGTCAGATTGCATGGTGTTCCAGTTAGTATAATAAGTGATCGAGATCCTTTCTTCATCGGCATATTTTGGGAGGCTTTGCAATCATCTATGGGAACGAGTTTGAGATTGCGTATAGTATATCATCCCCAGACAGACGGGCAGACGGAGAGGCTTAATCGAATTCTTGAAGATATGCTAAGGGCCTGTGTATTGGATTTTGGTGGATTGTGGGAAGACCATCTACATCTAGTGGAATTCTCTTATGATAATAGTTACCTATCAAGTATTAAGATGGCGCCTTATGAAGCTCTGTATGGAAGACCGTGTAGATCCCTAGCCTGTTGGATTGAGTCGAAAGACCGTCTTGTGCTTGGACCAGATATGATCCGTGAAGCATCTGCTAAAGTTGAGCTTAACAAGAAAAGGATGAGAGCTGCTCAGGATCGTCAAAAGAAGTATGCAGATAAAAGATGAAGACAATTGGAGTTCGAGATTGGTGATTTTGTCTTTGTCAAAATTTCCCCGATTAAAGGAGCAGTAAGATTTGGGAAGACGGGAAAATTCGCTCTTTGGTCCGTTCTGAGTGCTTGAGAGAATTGGTGTCGTAGCTTACAAGATTGAATTGCCAGTCCGGATGGCTGGAATTGACAATGTTTTCCACGTATCTCATCTAAGGAAATATGTGCACGATCCATCTCTTATTGTGGAGCTAGCTGGGCAGGAAGACTTAGAGGTGGAGCCGGATTTATCGATTGTTAGACATCCTGTTCAAATTGTTGATCAAGACGAAAGCCAACTCATGAGAAAGATAGTGAAGCTTGTTAAAGTCCAGTGGAGTGAGGATCCCAGAGACTATACCTGAGAGACTCTGGAAAGTTTTAGGAAGGCTTATCCGGATCTGTGTTTGGATAGCTAGTAATGTTTGTATTGGATGTGTTGTTGTTTGGATGTTTTTTTGTTGGTTTCTTATGTATGGATGATATATATACTTGAATTGTTGAAATAAAACGAAAGTTTTGGATTATCTTTTGTTCAAATTTCGAGACGAAATTCTTTTAAGGGGGGAGGAATGTGATATTGTAGAATTTCAAACCTAATTTAAATGTGATAATCTCTTTAATAAGTTAATTAAAATTGATAAAATAGTTATTTTAAACAATAATAATAAATGGGTTGTGTATATATATTGATTTTAAAATAGAATTATTATAAACAAATGGAAATGGATTTGTTAAAATTATATGTACATATCAAATTTGTTTTTTAAATTGAATTTTAAATTTAATTTGAATTTGGGTATTTAAATTGAAATTCAAAATATAGTTATTTATATCTTAAATCATACTTTAACTTTAAAGTGTATTTTTATGATTTTATTTAGAATATAAAATTTGTTTTATATTAATTTCTTTTTGAAGAGATTGATTTATATAAATTAAAAATGTATTTATAAATTAGGAAATTTATTATAAAAACATTAAAAACCTATTTTGCATTAAGAATTACATATGTTAATTTGTGAATCCCTCTTATAACATGTGTTAAGAAATTAAACATGTTTAGTGACAAGTGTCACATTTTTATATTATTTTCTTAATTTTAATAAAACAAAAAATTAATCTATAAAAGTTTACTTCATCTTCTTCATTCAAAATTTTCCATCTCATTTTCTAATAGCAAAAGAAATAGGCCATTAAATTACAAATCTAAAATTTCATCAATCTCCACCCTTTTAACCCAAAAAGTAAAACAAAAACTCAAGTTAATTTCAAAGTTTCCAAATCTACAAACAAAAATAAAAAAGCATGTAAAATCAAATTCCAACAATAATCTTAAATCAAAAAAATTCAAAGCTTCATCAAATCTATAACAAGTCTTCACAAAATTAGGCAGAGTCAGGGAGCTCTTTCAGAATTTTAAATCAAATAAACAACTTCAGTCAGGCATTTCTAGGATCTGCAGTGAAATCTTTCCAGATTTCAATATTTTGGATCTCTGCTTTTAAAACAAGAACCAGGTGAGTAAACACATAAATTAAAAATAATTTAGGACGTTAATATCCTGCGTGTGACCTCTCTGATGAATCTTTGCTTGCATGTGTATGTTTAAGCTTCTATGTATATGCATGCTGAATCTGTGTATATTGTAGTGAGTATTCATCTCTGTTTTGAAATTACAGAGTCCAGAACTAAATAAATAAAATATCAAATCTCCCAATCCAGTTGCTATTAGACTTAAAGTTTCAAAACAAACATGATTGTTGGATCATAATCTAAGTTTTAAAATTTTGTTTAAGGACTCCAAATTTGAAAACTTTCTGAAACAAAGAAGAAAAAACAGTAAAATCTTTATATGTGATAACAATCAAGCATACAGTTTTCTAGATTCGAGTATGCAACTAGAATCAACATTGTAAAATTTAATTTTTTAAAAACAAAATCAAGAGTTTTAGATTGGGGTTGTTGGAGCATTTATGAGACAGAAATGACATTTTGATCAAAATTGGATGACCGGGTGGATTTAAGTGGTCGCGGCTTGGGTCGGAGCTTGTATGGTGATCGGGGAAGCTGAGAAAAATCATGGAGGAGGTGATCGATCATCATGGAGTTGGAAATTGGGTGGACTAGGGTTTAACACTCTGGTTGGGTCGCGATCAGAAATGAGGTGACTGGGAAATTTATGGTGAATCGAGTGGCGCAAGATCAAGGGGATAGTTGCGTGGGAGGCTTGCGGAGTTGTGGCCAAAGTTTCAAGGAGTACGGCGGTCGACGTCGTGGATTCGATGGGTTTTCGGGTGAAGTGGTTGTTCCTGATGTGTGCGAGCTGCCTCGATTTCGATTAGGGTTGCGCGATGGTTGGTCAGAGGTCGGAATCGAACCAGTGGTCGATGAGGGACATGCGCGCGGTGTCGCTGAACGAGGCAGTGACGTTGGTGTTTGTGCATGTGCATGGTGTCAGGGAGTTGTGTCAGAGAGTGACGTATTGTTTGTAACTCGAAGTGTTGATCGAGTGAGGGAGGATTTTGCTCGTGTTGATGCTCGGGATGATGTTGTTTTGTTCGTGCCTGGATTCATGTGTGGCGTTGCTTTTCTTTCCAGTTACATGAAATTTTAACTTAAGCTAAAGAAAAAGAAAAAGGAAAGGGGAGAAGATGATGCAACCCGAGTTTAGTCTCGAGTTGATAGCGGTTCGAACCTGAAGATCTAAGGCGATGTTTTAAATTGTTTTTTCAAACTAGTTTTAAAATTTAAACTTAAATTGCTTTAAGCTACTTTATGATAAATGTTTAAAACTATTTTATTAAAGAAAGTTATACATGTTAACTAAATTTGAGGTGTTTATATATTCTTTTAAATTAAATTTTAAAAGAATAATTAAGTTAAAATAAGACGAAATGTTTTAAAATTTGTATTAATTTTAAGTAATTAATGGAATTTAATTATTTTGGAAAGTTAATTAACTTTATATGATTAAAGATTGTTTAATTAATAAAGTAATTAAAGTTAAATTAATTAATAATGTTGGATTAATTAATTTATAAAGGTTTGATTAATTAATTGTGGATTAATTAATTAATAATTAAGAATTAAATAAATTTAATTAAGTAACTAAGGATTAATTTAATTATAAATTATAAATAATTAATTTAATAATCAAAGATTAATTAATCAAAGATCAGTAATTAATTAATTAAGTAATTAATGATTAATTAATTAATAATTGAGAATTAATTAAATAGGTAATTAGGGATGATTAATTAAGTAATTAAATATTAATTAATTAATAGTTAATTAATTAATGATTAAGAATTAATTAATAAAATGATTAAGGCTAATTAATTATAATTAATTAAGATAAATTAATTTATAATTTGAATTTAATTAAATAATTAGAATTATTTAATGGTTAATTAAAATTATTAATTGTTAACTAAGGACTAATTAATTAATAATTAAGGAATGATTATTTTTTAATCAAGTCTTATAGTAATAATTAAAGATTATTAATTAATAGTTAAAGGATAATTAATTAATTAAAGATTAATTAATTGATAATGAGGTAAATTAAGAAGTGATTAATTAATTAAATGATTGTAATTAATTAATTAATGACTGGTTAAGCAAGGTTAAATGGTTAATTCTTAAGTAATTAATTTAATTTGAATTAATTTAAATTAATTATAATATAAATTAGAGATATACTTGCTTATGGATGATTGTTTTAAGTTGGATGTCTGAATTTGGTTGTATTGAATGATAATCTGATATATTCTGTGATGAGATATTGTATATATCTATGATAGATGTTTGTTATTATCTGTGGATAATGATGTGTGAAATCAATGTGTTTAATTGAATTGAATTGAATTGTTTAAACCTTTAAACAACTTGACCTTTAAGATGGCGATTGGATTTCGATGAGACCGGGATCGGGAATCAAGTTTGATTTTCCGAAAACCACATCGATCCAAGTTAAACGTTAGGTCATGACATCTCAATGTGAAGGTCGAGAAGAAGTTTTAAAGTGCAAGGGTTATTATCGTTAACTCTGAGGGTGATTCCAAAAATGAGTGTAACGAAATAATGCCTTCGGTTTCGTTCAAACCCGGAACGAACTTGTATGGATTGAATGCTTTCAGCACATCGTCAGATGGACGATGAACATTATAGATATGCGTTCTATAAAGGTAATCGTAGCCTCAAGCCTCATCAACCGGGAATGGCTAAAACAAGGGAGGTGCAACAAGGCTAAGTGGGTCATGCCCAATAGGACGAGATTTACCCCTGTCTAGAAGTCCCTTATTTCTTTCGGCTGTGTGGGCTGATGTTGGCCACAACAGCGGGGTTGTCTTGTTCGGGAATATCTAGTAAGGGATGGTTCCGGCCATGTGTTGCAGGGGATTTAGGATGGATCCTCGGTACAGTGATCTAGGCCCCGTCCTGTGACGGGCGGTACTCCAGTAGCCCTGCCATTGTATGGAATTCAATCTCCAATAAGTGCATGTACTGTTTTGATTGTGCCCAACTATGTTGGGATGTGAGATGTTAGCATTCTAGCTATTTCTGTAATTTATTTTGAAAACCCTAGACCCTATATAATATCACTGGATTTCCTATCAAATGTTTTGGTTAGCGTAAGGTAAAAACTTACCCATGTTTATGTGTGGGAAGTCTCACGTGATACTTTTGTTTCCAAATGATTTTAAAGTTAAACAACTTTAACCTGTTTACTCACACCAGACCCATGTCTGACCCAGAGTTTATTTTGTTTTTCATAAACTCTTGGGTACTCAAATTTTTATGAGTAGCCAAGTGATCAGGTTGGATTGTCAAATGTTTTAGGAAGCTGGAGCTGGAGTCCAAACGTATCTATCTATCTTTATCCGCCATGTAGTAACATTTTGATGTTGTATTTTGGGTTGTAATGGTTAGGCAGACTCTTATAAATGTCTAATGTAATGAAGTCGTATTATTTTGTGTACTCTGATATCTAAAACTATGTAATGGATATGTGTAATATTATATTTTGTTCCATTTCCGCTGTGAGATTCTGATATTGTTGTTCTTTTCTTTCTATCTTTTCTATTTCTATCTCTTTCTTTTCTTATCAATGATACGTCTTTCTGAGGTTTGAAAGACGGGTCGTCACACCAGAGACTTTGACTTTGAGTTGACTCGAGTTGACCATGATGTTGACCCTATATATCCAAGGAGACGAATCCTCTCTTGAATAGTATTTCACTTTCAATACTTCCACTCGACCTAATTATAGTCACTCTATGGAACGCTATGCCATTATTTGATTATAATCAAAGCGGAGCTTTCATATTGAAGATCAACAGTTTCTCAAGTCGAAAGAATTGTGTAAATAATTCACATCGATATTTTCTGTTTAACCTTAGTTATGTTAACCGATAGAAAACTATCGAGTGAGTCGTTCAGTAGTTATCCAATAACTATTAGTATGCGACCCCTAGGTGCTCCCAGAAGTCATGAGTAATATCTGCCTATTGGAGAGCGTTACGTACTCTAGTCTCAATGGAATACCCAATCTCAATGCATCTTGACCAGGAACATTTAAAATGGTATATTTCTTTTATTATAATAAATTACTAATAGTTAGAACACTTTGTAACTATTACCACAAAATATACCATTTATGAATTTTCTATTATATATACTTTTAATTAAATTAATTAATATAACTGCATTATATCAGTATATAATAGAAAGAAACGCCTTTATTGTGAGCAAGATTGTTCAACAAGTTAGGTATGTGTAACAAATTACATAATTGCCCCTAGAGCATACCCCTAACTCTATCAATCTCCCACTTACACTTAGGATCAATTATGAAATCTTATTCCAACTTCTCCAATCGGTTTCTCAAAACCAGTTGGGTCAGTCCCTGTATGAATGGTATGCTATTATGTTTCAATTATCTATTCTGTTAATAATCTCTCTCCGATGGTGATATGCTGCTTTATCACATGGAACAATTTAGAGTATGTATCTCGACCTCTAGTGAGCTCTAAGTTCCATTACGAACCATATCATGACATTGTTATCATATAACAATGTTATGAGATTCTCAACATTTACAATCAGCTCAGTTATAAATTTGTGCGCTTAAATTTTTTTATACATTATTTTTATTGCGACAATATTCAAGGCTATGTGTAACAACCCGAGATTTCATATTGGTTTATAATCGTCATTAAACGATTAACATGCTAGCTAATTGATAGTGAGAGTTTTAATTGGGTTAAAATTCTTTAAGAAATTGGTTAAAGAATTAGGTGGTCTTTAAAAATCATATTTGCCCTTCTCTTTTACTAATTGGGGCCGTGATACTTATTTATTGTAAATACTGTTCCCCTTTCCATTATATTTTCATTCGAAAAAAAAACCCAAAACCTAAAATAAACGAAGAAACGAAAATGGCGGCCTTGTCTTCTTTCTGAAATTAGGGCTTTTCAAAGATCGAAGAGGCCGACTTCTAGTTGATGGATCGAATGATTCGTTGTTTGCTTGTCGATAGAGGATTCTTCGCTTCACACGGCTGCTTCGATTTGCAAAGGTAAGTGATTTTAATTGTCACTCACATCTAATGCAAAACTTTATCGATTTTAAACTTGCGATTTCATGATTCCATGGCTTATTTTGATTTTTGTTGATGTTGATTTCGTTCTTTCTTCCCTTTGGTTCCAGTCAGTGTTTCATGGCTTTGACTTCGGTTGCTTTGATATGTGAAAATATGTGAGTTTTGTTTATGCTTCAATTCGTTTAACATCTATGACTTTGGCATGAGTATACTGTATCATACTCGACTTCGTCTGTGTATTGTGTTCCAGTCGTAGTATTATAGTCTTCGATTTGTACTATTTGCTGTATATCACCAGTTGGAACCGCTACTTGATGCTGGTATTCATCTGGACGTTTTGTGTCGTTTTGCTTTGGACTTGATGAAAGTGATTTATAAAAATAATTTACCGACTTGTTCCAAATTTGGTTTACTTGGACTATGTTCGAACTCGTATGTTTTTGGGATTATAAGTTTCACAGTTTTGGTTTAGTGAATTACTAGTGAATTCGGCAGACTTTGATTCAAACTGTAGTTGTGTTGGTCTTGGTTTGAAAACTTGATTTGATGATGTCGATCTTGTTCAACTTTTACCATACTATTCACTGCCTCTGGTAGCACTTTCGACCTTGTTCATTTGAGTCTATATTTTGGTAACAGTAGCTGTTCATGTTGTAGAAAATTTGCATTTGCATCACCACTGACTGTTGACACTCTGTACGTTTGTTTTCACTGCTTCACAGTGACATTTACGTCTGCACTGTGCACTTATATCATTTTGAAGTTCCTGATGCACTTTTTGACTTGATGCTTGTGTACATATTTGCATATCAACTTGGGCGAGTCATGTGTAGTGCAAACTTTGCTGCTGTCCGGTTCTCCTGTGCATCAGTGTCACCTCTATCTGTTAGTCTTCACGGGGGATTATTTTGTACTGTTGAAGCATTGCATTTGTTGTTGTCGTTCATTTGAATTCAGTTGCTTGCATTGGGTTTGTACATCCTGTAGCATATTTTTGAAAGAACCATTGCATTCCTGTATATGCACTCGAATCAGATACTTTTTGAAGTTTGTTCTGTCCAGTTCAATTGAACTTAGTTGTATTTGCACATTTGATTTTTATAGAGGCTGATGCAGCTGACTTGAGTTGCTGCAGTGTGCATATATGGTTATTTATAGTCATTTCATTGTTGAGGCTGTGTCACTGATGTTGGTTTGCATTATTCATTTCTCAGTTGCATTTGAATTTGACTATCTTGTTGAGTTCACTTGAGATTGCAATCAGTTTCGTTATTAAGTTCATGTACTGTCTACTGTCCATTGTTCTTCAAGTTAGAGCATTGAGTCCTCATTCACTTTAGTTTATACTGTATATCTACATGTGCTAGTGGCTGTGCACATCATATATTGATTCGAAATTTTGTTCTTGTATCATGTACTAGTGTTACAGTGAGATATTTATATCCACAGTTTTTCTTGCATTTCGGTCATCAAGTATGCATTCCTACATTGCTATGTTGTTTTGTGTGGTATCCGGTCTTCAACTTTGCATTTCCTCTGTGTATTGGCTTCGGCCATTATACACTTGATTTATTTGCATCCTTGACTTTGTAGTATCTTCTGGCCTGAACATAAATTTACACTGAGATAGTTCATCTCGGCTATGCTTGCTTTTCCCTGTTGTTTTGAATTGTGATGCAATTGTATCCTCAGTTAATTCTTGCATTTGTATGATGCTTGGTTGACAACCTTGTTTCATTTGCATATGATGCTTAGTTTTTGATCCCTGTAGTTTGTAGTTCCATGTTGCCACCTCCATTGTATTAAGCCTGGTCTTTATTCCACATTCATTTGATGGCATTTGGTCGAGACATGAGATCCCTGTATGCATGTTCATATGGGTTTGCTTTGTGGTGCATTGTACTGCATTTCTGAGTATGTTACAGCCATTTTCTGCTTATATATATGTGGCCTTGTACCACTTGATTGCATTAGGATTGGTTTTCGAATCCACTTGAGTTGAATCCAGCTTGTAGCTCGGATTTGACCTGGTGTTGAATGTGGTGATATTAATTTATTGCACTTGAGTTGAATCCGGTATTTTGGGTTTGACCTTGTGCCGATTCCTATTTCATCACTGTAGTGGCGAGGCGGTACACGCGTGCGTGTACTGCAGCCAAACAACAGTGACGTTTTGAGTTGATATTTCAATTACTTGACTTGTTTTGCGTGTTCTATTCGATATTTTGAAATTGTATTTTGATTTGATTTGATTCGATCATTTTGGTGTTGTCTGATTATCTATTTGATAATTAGATTATGAGTTTCTAATTATTTAATTAATAGTTGAATTTTGTCATTAATTGCCGTTTAGCCAATTCTGTTGTTTCCTAAATTATCTTCTTTGATAATCTTTTTAATTTATCTTCGTTGATGATTTGGATTTGCTGATTTGTTGTTTAACACTGTTACGTGTTATATTTATCGTTATCCGATCTTTTTATTTGAGGATCGGATAGATGAGATTTATTGTGACTGTCATCTATTTGTTACTTAATTATTATTGCTGCTGTGCACTAATAACTGAGTTTGAATTAGACCGACCCGTGTATTATTTTCTTTTGAAGGTAATACTAGGGTCAGACCCGAGTTATTTCAGGTTGTAGATATCTTGCTTTGGGTTGCTGTTTGAGCTATGAAGACTTTCCATATCTATTGGAGTTGTCGTGTCATAGTATAGGTTGATATGTATTCATGTATATTAGTCGATAATGTACTTGTATATATAACTTCCAGAGTCGACTGTTGTAGTTGTGTCAAATGTATTGTAACTCACATCAGTTATTATATATATGAGACATTTTGTTTTATCTATGTTCCACATTTATATTATCTTTGTTATTATTATATCTATTGTCCTAAACTATTATGAACCATCGTAGTTCGTTTTATACTGGAATTGGATATGTTGATGGGAGTAACTAAATAAGAGATGAAAAATAAAAATATATACCACTCCTATTGAGATAACCAATACTAGTGTAAGGCCTAACTACGGATGGCCGCTCCTATCCAGCCTTATTCTTCGTAATAACGGACAATATTTCTTTTAATACTCTTTGTTATTGTGAGCATAGAGGTGGGGCGTCACACTATGTACTTAGCCTTTTCATTAAATCAGCCACGGTCTTTCATTTGAACATTTCCAACTTAAAGATTCTTAAGTTGAATTTATTATTGACATACTATACTCGATATCACTTATGAAGTTTGAGTCCAAACACTCCCTAATAAGAAGTTTGGTTTCTGTAACAATTCTATAGTATTTCATAAATACATGAGAACACTTCAAACAATCAGTTAATGATATCATTTTGGATTTGATATTTGCTTCATGTACCAAATACATAAAAAAAATAACTTTATCTTAGACAACATAACATATATGATAATTGCTATTGCGAATGCATAAGGAACTAATCTCATATGTTCCGTATTAAACAATTTTAATAAAGTGTCTACGCATATCGATTTGGGATATTCCCAATATTTTTTATACTTGCTATAAAAGTCATCATTTATTAATCCAACGTTGAGTATTAAAACAACTAACTCCAATTTTAACACAAGTACATCATTAGAATCAACAACGTGTTGTTTACTTATTGTTTAGAAGTACCAATGTACCTTTTAACGTTCATTCTTATGAACACATGCTTCCTCTGCACTTTGATTGAAAATCAAACTATTTGATATTTCTATCAAAATACTTATTCAATCTTGATGCTTACAAAATGATACTGTTGTATCATTTCTTGGATCACATCCAAATACTCACAAACTCAATATCGCTTCCACTGACTTTGAGACATTTTTGGTTAATATGTGTACACAGCTTACTTTAAATCATTATTTAGAGTTTTCCGTTTCAATGCATATGTACCAAAACACTAGGACTTATCAAGCGATGATTTTGTGAGTAAATCAGAATTGACTTGAACATGTTGAATATCAAATCTATTATGCTAATTTCAACAATTGAAATTTGCGATATTTTTCTTATCAACATTGCTCATTTAATTCCAACTGCATTAGTCTTACTCAAAAAGACACGGTCGAGGTCGATGGATCATATCCCTTCAATTACGACCACCAAAATCTATATTTTGATAGCGTACTTGGAATTTTTTCGGATTTTCACATCATACCATATAGAGTCAACAATCTCAATGGTTTAATTAAACAACCTAGGATTATATATTTTCGACATTACTAAGAAACTCATAGTTTCTCTTCGATGTGCAAGGATACTTATTTGACATCCTAATGCTATGTGGTCGTTTAGGTTAGTTAATTTCATTTCATCTCATATAATCAGTTCTATCCATGAATCGTATCCAATTCCATTTTACTGCCAATAATTCCTTAAAGAAATTTCTTTATAATGAAGTTGGTATATCTTGAAACAACAATTGTTTCTCAATGCACTAGAATAGGTATTCATAAACATTTAATGAATTTCTTTTTTTATAAAATTGATTTGGTTTTAGTTTACAAAAATTATGTTCAAAACATAAATATGTCATCCAATGACATTCTTTTCAGAATCATTTTGGGGGAGATTCATACAAGATCCCTCATTAACAATAATTACATGCGACATTTCGACTCGCATAACCTGCCAATTCCTTAGCCTAGGATATGTTGAAGTTTCTTACAAACCCTTATCTTGTAAAATTTTATAAATTGTTATTCAGATGAAATAATATTAACCTTGTGTACCACCCTTAAGTAAATTACCTTATAAAAATAAACTAACTCAACTTCACTCACAATTAATCGTACATAGTCCAAAAAAGTTCGATTACTCAATATCGAGCATCGTTATATATCATACAGAGGAGTAATTTTGAGATCAAATCTTTATTCATTTTAGGTATATTCAGAACATTTTCCAATATACTCACTCACTTGATCAAATCAAATCATTTCTATCACATATTATTTTATTTATTTCTATTTTATATTCTATAAGTTCACCATAGACATACTATATGTGCATCAAATACACATGTCATGTCAACAATAACTCATCGGTGAATACGACAAAGTACATGGAACTGTTTTGGTATCTATAGAATTGCGATTGCATACATCCATATATCAATCCGAAGAGTTCATCATCTCTTATGATACTCCCATTAAATGGATGCATAACACTTTATTTTTTGAGATATAATTAACAAGTATTATATGATTCAAAATCATACAATAAAATTATTTCTCAAAATTACGGCTTGGTCTATAATTCCAAAACAACCGTAAATAATATTTGATACTTTTGTATTTTCCAATGCATCACTTTTGTTATAAAAAAATTACCACATTATAGTTTTATTTTATAAAGAATATTCATAATATTCATATTTAAATATAGCTATGTCTTTTTTTTCAATGGATAACGAAAAATAACCATTATTTCACAAATAATGTATGGTAAGTTTTATGGAAACAATTTACGTATTATGATGCAATTAATAAGTGCTATATGACATGCTTCCACTATTTCCACCATTACTATAATAGCGTCCTAAATTCGGAGGTCCATCAATCACTTAATACAATTTATTTATTTCATATACTCTATCTATTTACAGTGGAGAGTTCGTTGATCAAATATCTTGACCTTAGAGAAATAAATCTCATGGAGAAGAATTTTCTTTATGAAAACACATTTCAAAATAGAAATCATATTTCTTATTCCAATATTAAGTATCAATTATTATTACAATTCTTGTTTCTAATGTTTTTCTATGAAGCAAAAGTGATTATTCATTCTCTTCATCCCAACTTTATCTTAAATTACATTGATTCTTATACATTTGTTTTCCTTCCAAACGGTCAAACTATTCAAAAGAAAACCATACCATAATATCATAACAAACTCTCTACAAAAGCACACTTGATTATCCTTAACATTTAAGGACATCAAACATGCTGCATTTTACGTAAACCGATCAAAATAACATTTCAACGATCGAGTTCTTATATCTATCTTGTAATTTTTTGGTCTCGTGTTATATTAACACAATAGATCCTTATCAATAAGATTGAATACTAGATCTTGCACTAAGGTTTATTTGGTTTTTTGGATGAACCAATTTCATCGAAATATTGTACATAACAAACTTTGACCGTCCACCATATAATATTTATGCAAGTGTATATGGATCAAATATTCATAGTCTTGTATTGCTTACAGGGCTTGAAACTCATAGGATGCAATACATGATCTTGATCAAATAAATGAATAAGTGACCAAAACAAGAATGTATTCAGTAGTTTTAAAATCAGGCACTTGCATGGGTGTTGAAACGTTTGCATGCAATTAGAATTTAACAGAGGGCATTATATTTCCATCTGTTAACTTTCTGTTCATTTTGTTTGTATATGTTAATTGATAATCATTTTATCAATCATATTAAATGCACAAATTTATCATTGTAGACAATTATAACATTATTTAGCATATGTTCTTACAATATTAGAAAGGTTAAATGTTACCATTTCATTTTTCAAATAAGGCTCCCACTAGTCTTTTATGTTTCTCCAAACCCTAAGATGAAATATAGAAGTCTTTCGACTTCACTAGTGGGTATTAGGACTCGTCTGTTTTAATATGCTGATTTTGAGTTTGCTCAACAAATCATAACCCCATAAATGATGGATAACTCCCTATCGTTGTATCACATACAACTCCTGACCCATTTTTTCCTTGTCCTAATCTCATTTCGACCTTGAGTTTGCTCAATAAATTGAAAGAGATTATTCACTCGTACCTACTATATTGTGATGACTTAAGTATAGTAATATGTACCTTGAGTTTTCTTAACAAATTCATATAGTTATCTTACCTCATTTGTTCAATATATTAATAATACTACATAACATCCCCAGCTTGAGTTTTCTCAACAACTAAGGATTATGCAAGTAATATATATATGGTAAATGACAACATTATATTGAAGTTTTATAATCTTCAATATATTGTATTGAGTGATATCGACTTATGGAATAATGTATTTCTTATGAAATACCCTCGTGATTCAAGTGTCAGACACATCAAAAATCATAGTATGCGTTTGCATATGTCTTTATTCATTAAGTCTATTTGGTTTTCTTTAATGTTCCATCTTTAGTATATACATTCATATCATATAAGTTTTATTGTTGTATAACTTCTATATTTCATATTACTTATATGATAGTATTATGTATGATGTTTTATTAATTAAATATTACTTAATTAATTTTAATTAAATAACTCTTTAATTATTTTTCAATTAGTATTTCAATACAACTTTTATACTGGACATATTTATTATAACCCCAATAGTGTATACTACAACCTTTATAGTATAACACATATATCTTGTATATGCGTATTTATCTTGTATATTTTTATTTAATTACATAACCTTTAATTTATTTATTTAATTAAAAAAAATTATTTAAATTATGTCAATTTTAAAATTTATCTTACATACATGTGTACTTATATTATCTTAACACTTTAAAATAACGTAACATATATCAACATATATAATATATACATATAAGTATTAATTAATTAACTCATTTAATTAATTTATTTTATTTATCTTATTAATAAATTTTAAATTAATAGTTTCAAACATTTTGAAATTTTCATTACATTTTCAAACGCTTTGAAAATTTATGTTATATTATAGCCTTTTATAATAAACATGTTTTATTTTAAATTTAAATTTTAAATTTAAAATCTTAATTTTCAAAACTATTTTGAAAATTAGCCTAAGGCCCAGCTCAAATTGGGCCTTTCTATTAAGGGCAACCTTTGGTCTCACATCACCTTTCAGACCAGGTAGGTTACTATGTAGGACACGGTACTTGATTACCCAATTCTAATCCTAGACATCACCTTTATAGACACCGTACTAAGTGCACAAGCTTAATTATTTATCCCTAACATGACTAATTTAAACCACATAGGCTATTGGGCTCTGATACCATTGAAGGAGGTGGGTCAGACCACGGGGGAAGAAATTGGTGGATTTCAAAAAATTTAGCAATTTTGGATCTTTAATGGGCATATGAAGTCCAAACATACTTAGAAATTTTTTGAGTTTTCTTTTAGATAAAATCTTTATTTTACTTAGTTCTAGAAATAAAGTTTAAAATTTAGTTTAATGTGTATGTAAATTAGAGTAAATCAAATATACTCTTATGTACATATTTGTGTAAGGTAATTTATTAAATTTATTTAAAGAAACAAACTTTTCATTTCTTATCTCTTAAGTTATTAAATTAATGAGGGGGCATAAATTTATTCAAAGAATGAAACCTTTTATTTTCTTCTCTTAAGTTATTTAGATAATGAAGGGAAAATTATTTATATAGAGAGAGAAACCTTTTATTTATCTCTCTTTAACTAAATTGAGTAATTATATGAGTGTCATTAATTATATATATATATATATATATATATATATATATATATATATATATATATATATATCGTGAATGTGAGTGTGTGTGTGCGTATTACAGTGTAAATTCTGTAAAAGCAACATATGATAGGTGCTATTAAATGATGACAATGCTAGATGTATAACTAGAAATAAATGAATAGTTAAACATATAAAGGAAATATGACAAATAGATAAAGAGTAACAAAGATGATTAATTTAATTTCCCATTTGGCAAAACTAAATTAATGTAGCTCATAAATGATAATCAATTGGCATCATGATGTAAGGATATAAACAATCAACAACAAAAGTATGTATGCATTATTAACTAATTGCGTGTGTGTGTATAAGTTTAAATATGTTTATATGTGTATTATTTAATGAATCCATCAAACATAATAAATTAAAACAACCAAGTCAACTATTATCCATTCAAGATTTATTACCAAATATGTAGTGATCTAATTTAGTAAATCAATTTGAAAATAGATCTTAATCAATAAATCCAAATGTAACCAATATGTATATGTTAATAATTTAATATAGAATCAAACATAGATATTTATTAAAAAAATTGTCCAAAGTATATTTTGTATAATAATAGTAGTATGTTGATTCATATTTGTTTATACATAAATACATTGTACATATATATGTCCGTGTTTGCATGCATATATATAGATATAGTTATATTTAAAAATATTTATATATGTATTGTTAAAGAATCCTTCAAAATTAATAAATCAACTCAGTTAAATCAATTATAATCAATTTAAGATTTATTACCAAACATGTAGTGATCTAGTTTAGTAAAATAGTTTGATGACAGATCTTAATCAACAAATCTAAATGTAGATCTTACTCAACAAATCTAAGTATAATTTATATGTATGTGTTAATAAAAAAAATTCTTAAAACCTTCTAAAATATTACAAATGTATATGTATGAATCTTAAAGTAGAGGACAAAATTGGAATCAATGTAAACTATTATTAACAATTATATAAAATAAAGTTAATTAGAATAACAAGTTAATTGCCAGATCTATATTTAGATCATAATCAATAGAAATTAACATAGAAAATCATGAATAGAAGTTATCAATTTCAGATGAAAACCAATTCTAATGATAACAGGTTATACTATTTTTAAGATCTATATTTGTGTGCTTATAAGGGATACCAAATGTATATATAAAATTTTCAAAATGAATTAATTACTAGATTTATAATATCATGGAACAAACAAATAACTAATAGAATTTACCTTGTTCGATGTTGCCTATGATTCATACCTTGAATGATAAATGCTTTTAGATCCGATTGAATCATCTCTAGAAATTGCAACAATCTAAAGCTCCACTTTTTAATTTATTTGATTATATTTTGTTTTGGGAATTTTTGTGGCTTAGAAGCCATGAAAGCCAGGAAGGTAGAAAAATAAGATGGAGGCTAGGGTTTATAAGGAGAATGATTAAGAAAGGCCAGTGAATGGCAGATAACATTTTTTATAGAGGAATCCTTCCTTAACCTCCTTCCTTCATTTTCTAGATTCAACTATTGGATTTTAAGCATCGTTTTCTTATGCCTTCTATGTAGGCCTTAAAATATCCCCAAACCCATTTAGTAATTAATCTATTTAAATTCAATTTAAATATTTCATCAATATCGTATATCGATACGTACAAACATAACTTTTATGTACGTACTTTATTAAATACTAATGGATTCAAACAAATAAAATAAATAAATAAATAAAAATTTAATAATTAATATTTCATAGATATTAGTTAATTTAATTAATTTACAATGATTATCATTAATTAAATCATGTGGTTTTCAAAGCATTCATCATTGCGGTTGTGCGACTCAAGGGTGTAAATTCAGTCGGCGATTAATGTCGAACTGTTCGAATATTAACATTCACACATCAATTAGCAGGTGGTGTGACATTTTGGTCAAATTTATCGCTTACACATCTTTTAGGTAAAATCAAATTTTACTTACTATAACTGGTACCTAATAGTCTGTACAACCCGTATTTTAGGACATCAAATTGAATATTTAACTTATTTAAATATTTAGGTTTGGATTTAAATTATGATAAATTATCTGTTTTAAACATAGACTTGATTTTTAATGACGTGTTTTTAATTTAATTTTTATAATTTCCCCATAATTTTTAATTGAGAAAATAATTAAATATTAATGTTTTTTGCAGCAAACGTTGGTACTTTTGAAACTTCACATAATATAATAGCTTGTCTTTTTTATTTTGTTCTATGATCGCGTAACATTGTTATATGTGGTCATATTTTATTTTCTGTCAATCGCGGTTTGTAATCGGACGCAAATCGATGTGGTGGGATACATAAATTTAATTTTAAAACCAAATATACAGTACATTGTTCTTCTTTCTTTTCCCAGTAGTCCCTTTCTTCATCTCAACCACCATTATGTTTAATTGCTCCCTCTACCTTACAGCCTTTGCCCTACTACCTCACTTGATTTGGCCTTTGTTGTGAGGTATGTATGTACCAAATTCACTTTAATTTGCCTATATATATATGCATATACAGAGAAGCGGGTTTTCTTTAATTGAAGTGTTAATTGTTTTACTAGCAACCAAAAATCAAGCATTTTTCATGGCTTCAAAAATCGGATACTCCCAATCTTTCTGGTTTTAACCTAATCGTACTACACAAAAGTTGTTAGTTTCTCTGTCTTGTTTACTCTAAAAATAGTTTCGAGAATTTTCATCGTGTATTTGGAGAGATATTTACGAATAACAGTAAGTGGCCGAGAAAACGATCGCTTTCGACGATCAGGGATTGGTAAACAGAGGGCACAGATGGGTACATAGTGGTGATTGGGGATTTTTACAAGCGTTCGTATGATTTTTTGTAGCTTGGTTTGTTGTGTGGAAGGAAATGATCGGAAACGTTCAAAAGATAATTTATGGTTAACCAATGGCCAAGGAGTCAAGCGGAGATGTCGGGGAGGAGCCTTCAGATGAGGCGGAGGTCGTGACGGTAGCCGTTTTTAATTTAGTGCTTCGGGTTGATGTGTAGTGATCGAATTAGGGTTTTCAAATACTTTTGGGTGGTGTTCGAACTTTGTCTAACTATGGCAAGGTGGAGTGGTCGAGTCGCTGTGTGCGTGTCATGAAGGAGGCGCATGGTGTGATGGTCCTTTCGGAGGTGCTCGCGAGGTTAAGCGTGAAATGTAGTGGGTGAAATTGCTTGATCTCAAGTTGCATTAGAGTTCCAGGTTTTGGGTTTCAAATAGGATGCGTGGTCGAATTTGAAGCGATGGCTTCTGGGCGAGCTTCCGGTAGTGCGTTCGATCGAGGAAGGGAGGTCGAGCTTGTTGGTGAATTTGGATTGAACGATGGGTGGCTGGAGTGCTATGTACGTGTATGTGGATGGTTGTTCTTCATTTCAGGAAAAATAGAGGGGAGGAGAAGGACTATTCAATGGGGAAGAGGAGATTTGTAGTGTGGGTAGCAGGTTTGATAGTGTGGGATTTGGGCTGAAACAATATGGTGAGAAATAAACTCCTTTAAATTATTTGTGTGTATATATATATATATATATATATATATATAGCTAATAACTTTGAAATGGAACATCTCGTCCATTTTAAACCCAATCAACCAGATTCCTTTTGTGTTGTATTATAGTGTAATTTGTTGATAGCTTTAGATAAGTATAAATTTGTGACATATAAATACATATAGAATTTTAATCACGTTTGTAACAACCCACAGTTTTTCGATAATTAAAATAGTGAATTAAATAAGATTTTGTAATTTAATGTTCGAAGAAACTAAAAATTGTGATTTTGTTAATGACAATAATTTCTAGAATGCAATACAATAATGTTAATTTAAGGCATTTGATAATTATCTTAATGCAATTTCAATAAATTGAAATAATTGTAAACACAAAATTTATTATAGACTGTAAATAAGGAAATAATTTAAATGTTTTATTAATTGGTGAGAAATATGTAATTAATTGTAATTGGATGAAAGTAGTGTGTTGTGTAAGTATTTGTAATATTTTTTTGTAAATAATAAAACCATAAATGTGATTAAATTAAGTAAAAGGTGGCCATTGTGATATGTTACCTATTTATTTAAGCTGTTGAATTAAATTGGAAACCAATTGAAATTAAACTTAACTAAATGTTACGTTAATGGAAATTAAGAAAAAATGGGAAGATATTAATGTAATAAGATATAAACTAATGTTAACTATGCCCATAGAGTAATTATTGATTGAATAAAAAGATTGAAATCAAATTAAATCAATTTATTGGGATTAAAATACAATTTATTGGATTTTTATTACAGTTGAAACTGAACGCTGTAATTAGTGTAATATTTAACACTGAATTGACATGAAAATTTGTTTTAAGTTATTGTAAATTTCTAGGTAATCAAAAATGGTAAAAATTGTTAGTTATTAAATTTGAAATTTAAAAAGCGATTTAATTAATTTAATAATAATTAATGTAATTAACGTGAAAATAGCCATTTTGCCACTCTCTCGAATTTCGACGAAACCAGTTTCATCAGATCCGTAATAGTAAATTATTATGAAATCAATAAGTGAAATGATTATAATAAATGAAATTTTAACTTAATTGAGTTAAATTAAATTGAACGAATTGAAATTTGACATAAGCTAAGTTAAATAAAATTGAGTTGAATTTGGATTGAATTGAAACAAAATTGAATTGAGTTATAGATGATTTTAAATGGAATAAATAAACTTAAATAGCTTATAAAAATTGAAATGAATTAAATAAAATGTGTTTAATATAGTCTTGAGTTAAAAATGAAGTGTGAATATATTCAAGTATAAAATTGATGTAAATAGGAAAAATAAGTTATGTAACTTATAAAATTAAAAATTGGAATAAATAAGCTAAAATAAAAAGGGTTTGATATTTTGGAAAACGAAATAAAAACCCAGACTTGAATTCTAAAATAAATTTGAACTCAAGTAAATTGGTTGAAATGATTTTTTAAATAAAAATCAGATATTGAATTATAAAGTGGAAATGAACTAATTAGATAATTAATTATTTAATTAGATATAAAATGGATATTAATGGGGTTGAATAAATTTGTATTGTAAGGTAAAAATGGAATTTGAAAATGGAGCTTGGATTATAAATAAAATTCAACTTAGATTGTAAGTGAATTAAAAACAATTGGAAAACATGTCGAATAAAATGGGATTGAATGGAAATAGAAATGGGTTGAGTTGTAAATAAATCTAATTTGAATATGGATGAATTAAATGTGGCCTTGGATATTATTTTAATGATTTGAGTTTGGAATTAAAATTTAAGTGGATTGGATGAATGAACTAATTAAATTAATTAGTAAACAGGATGAAAATTGATTGAATAAAAAAATCAGAAATTGTTTACCAAAAAAATTAACTTAATTTATGGAGTTGAAATAATTTGAAGTAAATAAATTAAATTAAGTAAATATTTTAAATGGAAGCTTGGCTTAAATTAATTTGTGAAATGATTATTTAATATAACAACATGGAATGATTCCAAGGCTAAATAAAATAGATTTGAGCATAGTGCAACTGAATTGATCGTGAATGAGTTTGAAATGAAATCGAATTAAAAATAAAAATAGTTGGAATCAAATTAAAATAGTTATAAACTAAATGGATATTCTATTAAGTAAATATCATAAAATTTGCATGGAAATGTATTGTCATTTGATGAAACGGAGGTAAATAAAATTCTTGTGAATATATGGCAAGTGAATAAAATGACTTCTTTTCAATTTGGAATGGATGTGAGTTTGTTTGGTCTAAAAATAAATTGAATGCATATAAAGTGAGTGTAAATCATTTCTGGTTGAATGAAATGTTATATGAATCGATGAATCGATCGACAACAATTAAATTAGTATTGGAACATTGTGGTTGCTTAGGAATAATTGCTTAGCATGCTAGTTTATGAAACTTAAGTGTTGCACTAGTTAAATAAATGAAGTGTTATTAAAAATTTCATATATTTGTACTTATGCTTTTAAATTGAGTAAGTACAGGTACCTGGAGCTGTTTTGCTTGACTTTGATTGCGCGAATTGTGAAAATAAATTAGCCGCTTGCTTAAAAATTCTAAAATAAGGTACACTTTCGAATTAAATACAACAAAAATATAAAATATTATTTATTTACATCTCTTGTCATATTGCAAAGGGTCCTCTGTACAAAGGAGACTCTGCCAAAAAAATTCGGAGATTTAGGGTGTTAGAAAAATTTTGAATTTTTTTTGTTAATGACAAATTAATTTCGAATTTTAATCAAAACAATGGATTTTGGGATTAGAATTAAGACTATTTGTTTTGGTTAGAACTAAAAGATTAGAAAGTGAAATATCGAGTTTTCACTAAGTGGGTTTTTGGATAAATTAATGGGTTTGGAGCATTTTCCTGCCTTAGCAATTTCAGGGACGAAATTCTTTTAGGGGAAAGGAATGTAACAATCCTGATTTTTCGTCATTTGATTTTGAATATTTAAAGGGTTTCAAAATATTGAATTTGAATTATAGATTGATTTTAAATATTTAAAAGTTAATTTTTAACTAGAATTTCAAATAAAATATTATAGGATAATTTAGTTATTTAAATTAATAAGTGGAAATTGGTTAAATTATTGTAAATTGAGTTTTAAGCTCGATAAAAATAATTTAAAGGCTTGTAAAATTTATATTATGAATAAAGAAGATAATAAAAGTTTTAAAATTGAATTTAAAAGTGGACTGTTTAATTTTAAAAAATAGTTTTTTCAAAATGACATTTAAAAATAACCATCCGAGACACATTCTCAAAATTCGACGAAATCGGTTCTGTTGGGTCCGTAATAGTATATTATTATCAGATTTCAAAACTTGTAGTGTTTGGAGTTATCGTTTAATTGTAAATTTAATATAATAGTTAGGCCCAAAAAGCTATCTTCTCCATACGATCGAATTAGAACTCGTTCCATTGTGTTCGGAATACAGGTATAACATTATGAACTCCTAGCAGCATGCCTTGATAGGGGTTCGAGATTTTGAGATATGCGAACGAGACCTTTTATAATTAAATTTAAAAAAAGAGTCATAAATCAAATCAAAGTAGTTCCTTTCTTCTGAAGCAAGTCCAAGTTTTTATGCAAGCTATCCTCCTTTCATTTAGTCAGCTCGTATTACCTTTCTCTTTCATTAAATACATATGCCCTTTTCAAAATCAAAAATCGTGGCCGAGCATTTGAAAAAAAAAATCATCTGTTTCCTTTTTTCATCCTCTATCTCTTCCCTTGAACAATTCAAAGTCGAATCTCTTAACAATAAAAAGAAGAATGGTGTTACGACTTCGGCCTTGAGGAATAAGGGAGGTTGGCGTTCGATTTGGGGAGGAGGTTTCGCGGTCAACGAAATCGCGAGGGTTAAGCAACATAGGAGGGCGGTAAATCGTGAGCCTGGGAGGTTGTGGCTCGAGGCAAGGGATGTAAGGCGAGCGTGCTTCTCGAATCGCGTACGTGGGTGGAAGGGGATGGTCGCATTCGAGCTCGAGGGCATCGCGATTGGATTTTGTCACGTATGCATTCTCGAACGCGGTTGGGACGCTTAGCATTCGACGAATAGGTAGCGAGGCATCTGAGGGGAGAGTGGAGCAGCAGGGTAGCGACGACATTAGCAAGGCTTGGTTGAGCTCGGCGGTAGTTAGGATGGAGGCGATGGTCAGTGGTGGAAGTCGAAGCAATCTTGGGGTTGCGCACGTGTGAGGGGATGGCACGCATGCGTTCATCTCGTTCGAGATTTTGGGGTAAGATTTTAATTTAAATTTTTATTAAATTAGACTTTATAATTAATTATTTATCTCGTATATTAATTAATAATTATTTCTTTTATATACGAGATCCAAAAATATATTAAAATAGGTTGAGATCGGAATAGATTGCAAATAAAATCAAGGTGAGAATTTCTCACTCATTAGGATTACCATATTTAAATTTAAATGTTTAAATTAAAATTATTGGATGCCTAATTGATTGATAAATTTGATAATTATTATCTGTTGGATGTTATATATATGGTACTATATATATTGGTATTGGAGTGATATTCCTGCACATTATAGCGGATGAGACCCTATGAGCCCCGCATAATAGCGGATGACTCTATATACCGCGATATCCCCCTCGAAGTGGGATTAGCATTTTTATTGTTGTCTAACATCCACGGATGTAGGAAAAACAGCTTGGAGGGATCCAATTGAATTCCTCAAAAATATTAGTATTTTTCATAGATATAAAATGCTGGATTATTGTGTATTGTAAATTTTTAAAGATTATAATGGCATGGAGATTAATTTTGAGTATATCAAATACCATAAATATTATTTTAAATTTTCAGGAATTAAAAAGAGATTTTTAATATAAAAATTTATATATCGAAATTTGGATTATTTAAAAGAGATTGGTTTAAATAAGAAATGGTGAAATTTTGATCGTACAAAATAATGCGGGAAAATATTTTAAATAGAGAATTAAAAATAAATTATATAAAGTAATTTTTAAAGATGAGATTTTAAAAATGATATTCGAAAAAATATAGAAATAAGTTGAAATTGATATTAAAATAGATTAGAAAAAATAAATGGATTAATGAAATTTATAAATGAGATTATTTTCAGATAACTCAAAGGAGTTATGAAAAAAATTATAAATGAAGTTTATAAATGAAGAAAGTGATATCGAATGAAAATTTGGAATATAAATTATAGGAAGAATTTATAATGGCATATGGAAATAGGGTGAGAAAAATAATAGATACTTTTTTCTAAAATGAAGATGATTAAGGAGACTGGAATGGGAGAAATGTAATGAAAATGAGAGGGGTTATAAATTAGAAATTGGTTAACTAGACTTAAAATTATATTTTCATAAATAAGTTAAGTTTTAATCATTATTTTTCAAAAAGAAATTTTAATTTGTTAAACTGTGTAATTTAAAGTCGGTTAGTATTTAAATAACTCAGAAGTTAAATTTTCAAATACTTAGTAATTATTTAATAAATCCTAAATTTTAAAACCTGTTTGGAAAAATGAGATTATAAAGAGGATTTAAATATTTAGATAACTATTTGAACATGTCTTAAAATAAATTATTACCATTCTTTTAAATACCTATTATATATACATATATATGTATAGAGTTTTGAAATATTTTTTTAATTTATTTATAAACCTTCTCGGAAGTTTGGAAATGGGTTATTCTTTAGATGAGATGGTAAGAAAATCTCAAAATGGAATTGGGAAGAGAAGTAAGAAAATTCCCGAAGTAGTTGATAAAGATGAACTTCGAAGAATGAAATAAGAACTCATAAAGAAGTGCAAAGAGAAAATTGAGTTTATAAGCAAGTAAAATTGGCTTTGGAAATATTAGGGAAATTAGTTAAAGAAATTTTCGAAAATTATAGAATTCATTATAAACCAGTCAAGGAGTTTACAAGTAAAATTGTAAGTGATTTTGAGAAAAGAAATAAGAAATAAAGGAATATTTTCTAAGTGTGAATTTAAAATGAAATGAAGAAGAATATTCTAAGTGTTGAAAAAGGTTGGAAATATTCCGTTGAAGCTATAAGGGTTTAAAAGCTGTTTTCAAATGTTGAAGAACTGAAAGTGATATCTTATAGAGATAATTTTGAAATAATTTATAGGAAATTTTTGATAAGGCCTATTGATTGCTGATGGATGTATTGATAGTTAAATAACCGACTATCAATTTTTGCCAATTTTCGTTAATCGTTTCGAAGAGCTCGGGATCAGATTTAACTATCCATAAACCACTTCGATCCGATTTGAACATTACAATGGGATACCATGAAGATGATGAAGATGGTGATTCGATTTGTCCAGACCCAGGGCAACTTGTATGGACGAATTCTATCGGAACATCTTCATTGGAGGAAGATGAGCATTCTAAGATAAATCGTTCCTTGAAAGGTAAAGCTTAGCCTCGAGCCCATCAACCGGGAATGACTAAAATATGGGAGATGCAGCAAGGCTAAGTGGGTCGCAACCAAGTAGGGTCTGTTATCACCTTTCTAGATGTCCTCGAAAACCTATTATTTATGGATATGATTGTGCATGAACGGACCACTCGGTGGTAAGGGTGGGAATACCCGGGGTGATAATATATTCGATCTATCCAGGTTAGAGGTATGCTTGTCTTGTGTAGCAGAGGATCCCGACGTGGTCCTCGGTATATTGTTCTGGAGGTCTACTGTGGTGGGCGGTACCTCAGTGGCCCGGTCATTCAATGGAATCCATTCTCCAATAAGCACTATATGGTTTAATTATGCCCAACTATGCTGAAATATGAGATGCAAGCATTTTAGCTATTTTATATTTACTTTCTATAGACACTATTATAATATCCGACGTTTTTGATAAAAATGGTTTTGGTTATCGTAAGGTAAAAACCCGTTCTGTTTATTTGTGACGAGGTCTTATGAGATACCTTTTTTCAAAGGATTTAGAAAAAGTTAGTAATTCAAATTGGGTGTGTTTTCTCACGCTGGTTTTGAAGACTAACTCGGGTATTATCTTATTATAATGATCAGGTTAGACAAAGTATTACAGATTCAGGTTAAATGCTATGGAGCTCAGGTGACTAGTTAGAGGAGTTTTCAGACGTATTTCCATACTTGACTTATATTCCGCTGAGTAAGGACAAGTTATATAAATGTCCAGTTTGATATATTGAATGTTATACTCTGATGATTGTAAGTATATAAATTGTTACAGATTCTTTTGTATAAAATTTGTCACTATATATATATTTTTTCGCTACGATTGTGAGATTCTGTGTTGTTGTTTCTATTTTTCTTCTATCTCTTTCTTCTTCTTATCCTAAAGATTTGTATTTCCATCCAAGTTGAGTTGAGCTGAGCTGAAACATTATCGACTCAAAAGAGGTACGGATTTGCGGGCCTTTGCATGTTTGGAAACATTTTCTGATATAAATATTTCAATATGTTTTGGAAGAAATGTTTTAAAAGAATTTTAAAGGAAATAAGTTATGTACTCCCCTCTCTGTCACTGGAAAATAATTTTTGCCAAAGTGGAAAGACCGTTGTAGTAGTTTACTACACATATATTTTGATAAATAAATCTTAATTTTAATTTCCAAATATAATTTGATATATAAAAGGTATGATTATATATATATATATATACATATTAGTTTAAAATAATTGAAAAAGAATCCGGTATTTAGTTCTTAAGTTTTCAGCAAATTGGAATTTCAATTATTATAATGAAATGAAATCTTAACTATTTTAATAATTTGAAACTTTTAATATGTGTAATTAGAAATTAGATGCTAAGTGATTAATGAAAATGTAAGAAATTGAAATTTTGTAAACTGTAAATCAAAAGGATATTAAAATGACAAATGATAGTTATTGAAAATTTTATTTACTAAATGAATAAGACGAACTTGTATAACATTCCATTACACTCTGAAAGACATATACATAACTTACCAAAATATAAAGTTGAAATTTTAATAAGAATATGTAATAGAATATTATACAAGTGAAACTTAAATAATGAAAACGTTCAATGGAATTATGTTCATAAATGAAGAACTAAGAGGTATAAGAATGTTATAAACTTAAGTTAATAAGTTGAAATTCTACTAATTAAATGTAATAGAAAAAGCAAATACTTTAAGTAAACGATTATAAACTTAAGTGATGTTGAAGCTAATTATAAAGTAAACAGTAAAAGTGATACTATATGTGAAAAAAAGGAAAAAGAACATAAACGAATATTTATATAAAAAGGGAAATCAAAGTAAATAATGAATGTTAAGTAAACTGAAATAAAATGTATGCAATCCTTCAATAATAAATTCATTGATTATTTTAAATCATTGAATGGAAATAACTTACGTAAGTAATTGAATAAAAATTTAATGAAAATGGCATTGTATGAATAAATTAGAAACGAACTTTTGTAAGTAATGAATGCAACTTAATGAAAATAAGTATTGTGTGAGTGAGTGGGAAGTGATTTTTTAAGCAATAAATGTAAATTAAAGAAAATAATCATTGTATGAACAAAAAAATGAACAGTAAATGATGTGAAAGGAAAGTAATAAGAATAAACGTAAAGGATATTTGAAGTTATTATTTGTTTTGGCTTATGGAATGATGGGAAATGATACTTCTAACTATATAAAGATGTAGGAATAATCTATTGAGTTTTATCTAAGACTGTTGAGTGTATGGTATACTTAGTAATTTATTTACCATTCTATATGATTAAAAGTTTCTGAACCCAAACAAATCATTTGTTTTGGTTGTTATGTATGGATGATTGATTATTTTGATTGCATGTGATGGTTATATGGTTTTGTTTGCAAGTGACTGTTGTTATGTTGTGTTGATTTGTTTTGTTATCAATTGAAACAACTTAAATTTCTCTTTTATACAATTATTAACTCCTTTAGACTATATAAGGTAAATATAGGTTTATGGAAGCAACAACTACTGTTTTTGATTTCATAAATAAGCGTTGTTTACTCGACAAATAAGTACGTTCTTGGATTACTGTTTCTTGCGGTATTATATCGTTTTCCCATGGTTTGAGATATTTTATTTTGGAATATATGATATATATTGTTATTATTGATATTATTATTTCTCCTAGACCTCTCTGTACAAAAGAGACTCTGCCGAAACTTTCCATGAATTCTTGACTTAATTTTTTTTTTGAAAATGGAAATGTTTTCAAACTTTTATTAAACTTGAATATGAAAGGATTTGATTGCTTATAAATTGATGTATTTTATTTAATTATGTAAATTAATTGTTTATAAATTTAATACTTTGAATAAAATTTATTAATTCCTTGATTCCTTCTTTTCCCTTTTCGAGGAAGAAAAGTATGGAGTGGGGGAGAATGTAACGACCCACATTTTTATGATAATTAAAATATTGAATTAAATAAGATTTTGTAATTTTATATTGGAAGAAATTATTGGATTTCAAGTTTCGTAGCGATCAGACTTGTCGTTTGATCGTACGGGCTCGAAACACGTCGAAATCAATTTAATTGAAAGTAAATTGAATAAACCAATTTTAAAAGCTAACTACTTCATATGATTGAATTAGGATTTGAATCCTATTCCATTGAACCAAAAATTATCAAAAACATTTATTTTGATATATGGGATGACCTATTTTTATTTTGGAAGCGCAACGGGCTTTTCGGATTGTTATTGTCATTCGTACCAATTCGGTACGTGTTCATTTTCTTATCGGACTTTGTCCATATAAATAGTTTTGTTCTAACCCTAGCAGCTTTTTTTATTTCTTATTTCTGTACATATCTGTCTATTCCATCTAACAGCATCTTCCTTCTTCCAATGGCTGCAAATCCAAACCCTAATTCAATTTTCAAATCAATTTTAAAATCAAACTTCTCAAAACCCTATCATATTATATACTGATCTAAAGCTCTCGACGAGTGCAACCCAAATCTTATATTCATTTTTGCAATTGATTCTCGGTTCGATCAGAAATCGAGGATGAACCTCAACCTTTGAAATTAGCTTTTCACAATCCAATGGTACATTTTCATCCGATCGACAATCGGGAGGTGGCGTTGGAAAGGTTTGCCAAGTAGGTCTTAAATCATGTGCTCGTTCATCCCCAGATGGTCGTAGTATGCCAGAATTTGGGTTTAAATGGCTGCGGTGGCGCTAGGGAGGTTGTGGAGGATGCGCGCGTATGCCTGAGGAGCGGCCAGGTGAGGGTGGGTGACGGCGGCGTCTGATCTGGTCAAAAGTCATCGTGGAAGTGGTGTTTGGTAGTTGATCGAGGCGACTTAAGCTCGACTTGGGTTCGAGCACGATCGCGATAAAGCTAGGGTTTCACGCTTTGTCTGTATGTGTCTGGTGATGTGGTGACTTTCTACTGGCTCCTTTTCTTTTACTTATTATTATTTAAAATTTGAATTTAATCTTCTAATCGACATATCTCTTGCATATGAACTCTGAATCACGTGTGTTTTGCTTCGCTGTGATGGAATCGAAATTCCGAACATTATGGAACTGGTTTGGATAAATTCCGAGACTATTGAATTTTGAGCCTTGTTTTGAATTTCAAATCGATTTGGAATAAAATGTGAGTGTTTTAACTCACTCACAACTACTCAATTGTCTTATTGATTATGTAATTAAAAATTGATTGGTTGATGTTTGGTATATTTAAATTGTCATTCGAGTTAAATATGACTTTATTGCATTTAATCGTCATTTAATTTAATATTAAATTTATTCGTCAATTGAATACCTGTTGATGATAACCGGTTAATTGATGTTATTTATTGATTGATTAAATGGTGATTGTGATGTATGTTTGATTGTCGATACTAGATGACTGGATCTTATATGGTTATATTGTTATAATACTACAAGTTCCCTATGGGTTGAAATGATACACACCCGAACGATCTGATAGATTAGGGAAATCGTTATGGTCTAAAATGATAGACTCAAGCAATTTCATGGATTTGTAATTAAATTCGGGATTTTAGGTTGAAATGATATATATCCCTAAATATAAAATATTTGCGGATTGAAATGATAAATATCCGTAGCACTTGACCATGAGGTAGAAAATTATGTGCAAACACTAGATTGGTTAAATCAAATTATTATAAATCCTAAAAGTTGAATTCAATTAAATGATATTTTGAAATAAAAATTGATGTGTATACTCGATTATTTTAGAAAATCGAAGCTTTAAATGTTGAAATTGCAATTGGTTTTAGCGAATTGTTTAAAGGATTTAAATTGAAATTTGAAAGCTGGACGTGGTCCGGGTGTGTTGAAATGAAAGAAATAGTCTAGTTTGATATTAATTTCAAATTAATTCATTTAATATAAATTGTGTAAACATATATTATTTTAAAAATCCTGATTATTATGGTTTTCAAATTATTAAACTATTTCAATCTAGCTTAAACTATTTAATCATGTTAACCATTTTAATTTATTTTAAATCTATTTGCTCTATTTTAAATCTATTTAATCTATTTTAAATTTATTTAATTTACTTTAAATCTATTTAATCAATTTTAAAACTACTTAATCTATTTTAAACCTATTTAATGTATTTTAAATCTATTTTAAACCTATTTAATCCATTTTAATCCGTTTAATCTTTTTTAAATCTATTTAATATTTTTTAAATCTATTTAATATTTTTTAAATCTATTTAATCTTTTTTAAATCTATTTAAAACTATCCTAAATCTACCTAAACTATTTTAATCTATGTTTAAACTATTTTAAAGTATTTTTAACTAATTTAGCAATTTTACACTACAAAAAC
Organism: Allium cepa; assembly: GCA_030765085.1. NCBI lineage: Eukaryota > Viridiplantae > Streptophyta > Magnoliopsida > Asparagales > Amaryllidaceae > Allium > Allium cepa. The sequence continues at coordinate 103,934,625 of CM060942.1, read as the reverse complement.
TGTTTAAACTATTTTAAACTATCTAAACTATTTTCTAAAAATAAAAAGGTGCAAAGTTGGACTGTTATATTTAAATCTTTGATTTAAAGCGAATATGGTTAAATGACGTAATAACCTAAGTTTGGATTTAAATGATATTTTTTGGTGAAATGACATATTTGATTAAATATGATGATTTTGAAATGAGATTTAACCTATTTTGTCGATATGATTTCGAAAGTGAATATGATTTCGAAAGTGGTATGTTTGAATTGAATATGATATTTCGGTATCAATTATGAATCGACTTTGAAATGTAAAAGAACCATCCGGTGTGAAATAAGTGTTTGATTGTTAAAGTGACCTGGATCAAATATTGTAATACTCTCTGTCAATATCGAAAACCACTTTAACAACTGTGTACGTGGTGGAGAATCCAAAATGAAGTAGGATGGTTTGGTGTATGATTCTGCGTATCCGAATCACTTTCAGGACTAGGACGTTCTTTTCAACCCTACGTTTTCCCACATGAATTTAATGGTAAAATGGGGTTAACGTGGTCGGCTATCGATTTACCACCGCTGGAGAGTGGTGCACCACAGTACTATTCTGTTTCAAATCCATGCACTCATTTGTAAAAGTCGTATGGTGCAGCTTCAACATTATGGACGGATGTTGCCCCTTGCACCGTATATGTTGCGCTTAGGGTATATCGATACTTCGGATAGCCATAACGCTTAACTCATTTGGAGTTATGGAGTCATTACCAGTCAAAACGAAGGTCTCTGTGAGCTCTACGTCTTTGACAGCTTTAAGCCATCAGTGCATAGTTTCATATCCAAAAACCATTATCCGAATCACTTTCAGGGCTCAAAATTTTTTAACCCTCTGTTTTTCTTTACGTGAATTTTATGATAAAACGGGGTCAACGTGGTCGGCCATCGATTTTCCATCACTGGAGAGTGGTGCACCATGGTATTATTCCGTTTCAAATCCATGCACTTATTTATAAAAGTCATACGGCGCAGTTTCGGCATTATGGAGGGATGTTGCACCTTGCACCGTAGATGTTGCGCTCAGGGGATATCGATCCTTCGGACAACCATAATGGTTGACTCTTTTGGAGTTACTAGAGCCATAACCTATCAAAACGAAGTCTCTATAAGTTCTACGGATTTGATGGCTTAACGACGTCAATGCACAGTCTCATATTAAAAAAACACTATCCAAATCACTTTCAGGCCTCGAAAGTTTTTTTTACCCTTTGTTTTCTTCACGTGAATTTTATGATAAAATGGGAACAATGTGGCTGGCCATCAATTTTCTATCGTTGGAGAGTGGTGCACCATGGTACTATTTCATTTCAAATCCATGCACTCATTTGTTAAAGTCGTACCTCTTAGTTTTGGCATTATGAACGAATGTTACACCTTGCATCCTAGATGTTGCGCCCACGGGATGTCGATCCTTCGGACAGCCATAACGGTAGGCTCTTTTTAGTTACGGGAGCCGTAACCAGTAAAAACGAAGGTCTCTATGAGCTCTGTGGCTTTGATGGATTAACAAGGTCAATGCATTGTTTCATACCCAAACAAAACTATCCGAATCACTTTCAGGTTTCGAAAGTTTTTTTACCCTTCGTTTTCTTCACGTGAATTTTTATGGTAAAACGGGATCAACGTGGCTGGCCATCGATGCCATCGTTGAAGAGTGGTGCACCATGGTACTATTCCTTTGAAAATCTATGCACTCATTTGTAAAAGTCGTACGGTGCAGTTCCGGCATTATGGACGGATGCTGCACTGTAGATGTTGTGCCCAAGGGATATCGATCCTTCGGACAACCATAACGGTTGACTATTTTGGAGTTAAGGGAGCCATAACTAGTCAAAATGAAGGTCTCTATGATCTCTACGGCTTTGATGGCTTAATGATGTCAATGCATAGTTTCATAACCAAAAAAACACTACCCGAATCACTTTCAGGTTTCAGAAGTTATTTTTACCCTTCGTTTTCTTCATGTCAATTTTATGGTAAAATGGGGTCAACTTGGCTGGCCATCGATTTATCATCGGTGGAGAGTGGTGCACCATGGTACTACTCCATATCAAATCCACACAATCATTTCTAAAAGTCGTACGGCGCAGTTTTGGTATTATGGACGGATGTTGCACCTTGAACCGTACATGTTGCACCCAAGGGATATCGATCCTTCGGACAACCATAACGGTTGACTCTTTTAGATTTATGGGAGCCATAACTAATCAAAATGTAGGTCTCTATGAGCTTTATGGCTTTAATGGCATAATGACGTCAATTCATAGTTTCATACCTAAAAAAACACTATCCGAATCACTTTAAGGTCTCGGAGGTCCTTTTACCCTTCGTTTTCTTCACGTGAATTTTATGGTAAAACGGGATCAACGTAGCTGGCCATCGATTTACCATCGCTGGAGGGTGGTGCACCATGGTACTATTCCATTTCAAATCCATGCACTCATTTGTAAAAGTCGTACGGTGCAGTTTTGGAATTATAGATGGATGTCGCACTTTGCACCATAGATGTTGCGTCTAGGGTATTTCAATCCTTCGGATAGCCATAACAGTTGACTATTTTGGAGTTATGGGAGCCATAACCAGTCAAAATGAAGGTCTCTGTGAGCTCTACGCCTGTGACAGCCCGTAAATCCGTACCCCTTGAATCAATACTATTCTATCTCTATTAACTCAAGTGGCACAGAAACACGAACCATTAGGGTTAAAGAAGAAGAGATAGAAGAAGAAGAAACTAAAACAATATCAGAATCTCACAGTCGCAGCGGAATAAAATATAACAGTAAATATAGAACTTTACACAAAATGAAATCTATTACTGTTATACATCATATCATCAGAGTATCTCATACATCAACAACCACAAATCAGACCCACCATACAATCACAGCAGCGGGTATAGATAAGTACATATAATACGTCTCGGACTCCAGCTCCTTTCCTGCTCCATAGCAACCTATTATGAACATATAATACTCGGTCTGACCCGAGCATTATAATGAAATAACACCCGAGTCAGTCTGGAATACCAGCTGATAATAATTATGCATCCAAATTGATTATTAAAGTTTCAAAAATCCTTTGAAAACAAAAGCATCTCGTAAGACCACGCCACAAATAAACATGTCGGGTTTTTACCTTACGATAGCTAAAACACTTTTTATAGAAATCCTCTGATATTATAATAGGGTCTATTTACAAATACTTATAAAATAGCCGAAATTGTTACATGATTAAATTCCAGCTACTAGCCACAACAGTGGGTAATACAAACAAAACTCGTACAAGGCTCGTAGGGAGAATGGATTTCCAACGATGACTAGACACTGGGGTACCATCTATCACAGTACGGGGCCTAGATCACCGTACGGAGGACTACTCCCTTCATCCCTTGCAACACAAGGCCGGAACCATTCCTTACTGAACAGTCCCGAACAAGACAAACCCCGTGGTTGGCGCGACCAACCACCCACTAAGCCGAAATAAAAAGGGACATTTAGACAGGGGAAATATCTTGTCCTGCTTGGGCATGACCCACCTAACCTTGCTGCATATCCCCTGATTTTCAGTCATTCCCGGTTGATGAGGCTTGAGGCTAAGCGTTACCTTTTAAGAACGTTTTCACTTAGAATGCCATCGTCCACCTGACGATGTTTCGCAAGCATTCATCCATACAAGTCCGTCCCGGGTTCGAACGGAACCGAAGGCACTATTCCTACTACATCCATTTTGGAAATATCCTCAGGATTAGTAGCGACTAGCCCTTGCACTTCACTGCTTCATCTTCAAATCCAAAAACGTTTTTCACGAAACGTACAAACTGGATCGAAGTGGTTTTTCGAGAAATAAATCTCGATTCCGGTCTCTTCGAAACGATCAGCGCATTTGTCCAATATTGATAGTCGGTGATTTAACTATCAATTAATATTCATAAACATCCACGAGCATCCATCACACAATAAATAATATTCCACATTATTTATTTGCCTCAAATATCTTTAAAAGGTATATTCTCAAATTTCCAAAACCCACTTGAAACCAATTTCCCAAAATTTCTTACTTTACAAGGTAAATCCTTTACCATATATTCCCATTGGAAATAACCAAGTTCAAAACAATTAGATTTAAAACAGTTAAAAACATTTTATATTGAAATGTACTTTAAAATATGTAAATTTACTACTAGTTATTTACTAAAATATAGTTTCAAAACATTTAAAGTTAAACCATTTATTAGGATATAAATCTTGATTGTAAACAAGGGTTTTCGTTTAAACTAAACTTATAAGTAGAGTTTTAAAAGGTTAATACTAATTCCAATAACTTAGTTCAAAACTAGTCTTTTAAACAAATCCATTTGTAAAAATAATTATTAAGGTATTTATAAAATTTACAATTGCTAATTTATTAATAGTTACTTCAAAATAATAATTTGCAAAACGCTCTTTAAAACAAGTTTGAACTTCAAATCTTATTTTAATAAAATCTGTTTAAAACTTGAACTTGGTTTTCCCAGGGAAGCTCATTCCCACTCAAATACCCCAAAATCCTTCTTATCAATTCTGTCAATTTATTTAGATTCAGGTTTAAGTTTTAATAATAAAAATTTACTTTCACATTTATCAACTGATAACGTTTCTCTTTGTTTATCATTCCAGATTTTACTAATTTTTCAATTTTCATTCCAAATAGATTTCAAAATTTAATTCTTTTAAATTCATTATTTAACAATATCTTGTATTTCTCTAAAATTCAATTTATCCGTTTATAATTAAATTATGGATTGATAATTTATCCAGCAATATTCTAATACAATTTTATTTCAGTTTTCCATCCAACAGATTCTAATTTTTATATTCTTTTAAATTCCTTATTTATTAATTCCTTAACTCTTTGAAAACCCAATTTAATTTCTTTATAATTAAAACTCCAAACTTCTTTTAATTAACATTCTGGGTTTGTAGTTTATACCACAATATCACAATACAATTTACTTCTAAATTTATCGATCACAATATATAAACAGGCATCATCTCAATTATAAAAATAATTACTACATTGTGAGGAATCCAGTTGGATCCCTCCAATCTGTTTTTCCCTGCATCCACAAATATTAGCACAATAACAACAATATATATCAATTCAAGCTGATATAAATAACGTTTCAACCCATCACACAGTTATTTAAATATTAACTACTAAAATCAGCTAACATTCCAGATGTGAGTGAGATTAACTCACCTTGAGTTTTTGACGAGCGTTCGAAATTTAAATTAAACCGAACGACGTTCGATTTAACCTAAATTTCTACTTGCCCGGAATGGATCCGAAACTGCACCATCGCATATAGCTCGTCTCTGCGATCCCGACGCCGCAAATTTCGTCAAATTCTGATTACATATGAAATAGATGTGAATTTTTAAAGTTTGAAATGAAATTTAAAACAAATTTTCTCTTTTTTTTTAAATTTTTACCATACAAACGAAATCTGGCCGTAGATCACAAAATCAAGGCCATAGCCTTTTCTTCCTTACGCACGACACAGCAAGGCCGAACATAAAAACGCGAGCTAGGGCATCGAACCGTTCTCCCCTCGCTCGACTATGCGACGATCGAACACTACCCTCTCGAAGACCACAGCGTGCTCCACCACCGCCTGAAACGACGCGACGTCCGGGCGCCCCTAGCACCACAAAATTGAACACGAACGGCGGCCCTTCCACCTTGATTCTTCGGCCATCTACACATCCATATCTGATCGCCACCGTTCAACTTGAAGCGCTCGACATTCTCAACAATCTTCTAGTTGGAAATTTTGTGAATTGGTGCGCGGATCGATTGCAAATTGGTGAAAAGGGAGAATCGTTTCCGGCCATGGAATAAAAAGAGAACGGCGGCTACGTTTTAATCTAGGGTTTAGCAATTAATATCATATATATAATTGTTTTAATATTATTTAATTAATGTAATTTCTCAATTTAACAATTAACACAAACGACCTCCAAACTATGCGTTTTGACAGGCATTCGTAGGGTTTTTCCGCGTTCCGGACACAATGGAACAGGTTTCAAAAGCTAATTTGATCGTATGCGCGAGTTACGGAATTAAACGATCAATTTAAAATTAAATCGGTTAAAACGATTTCGATGCGTTTCGAGCTGCCACGGTCAAACGACAACTCCGATTGCTACGAAAATTGAAATCCGATAATAACTAACTATTACGGATCCAATGAAACTAGTTTCGTCGAATTCCGAGACTGTCCCCCGGAAGGCTATTTTAACTCGTCTATTAAATTGAGCGATTTCCGAAATTTACGGAAACGCTTAAAATTTCCACTTTTAAAATTTTATTAACTTATCAATAATTCATATAAAATTTATAATCACATTAAAAATCATTCTGGATCATTCCGGACTAAAATCTGATTTATTGCATTTTAATAATATTAAATTCATTTTAAAATTATCATAAAATTCCAAATAACAACTTATCAACTTTTAAATTCTTCCAAAAAACCAATAATATCAATTATGTCCAATTGAACTTAAAAACTCATTTAAACATCATTTTTTTATAACCATTCACATCCAATTTCTCAAATTCTCTCAGTCCAATATTCAATTATTATTATTCCATTTCAAATTAAATTCCGGGCTTAGCAATTATAACTTGTTATTATAATTTAAACTAATTCCTTTAGTTCAAAATAAATCTTAAACCCATAGTAAACATTTAAAATGCATTAAATGTTCACAAATCCCGTGTTAAAAATTCCGGGATGTTACATTCCTCCCCCCTTATAAAAATTTCGTCCTCGAAATTTGTATAAGGTAGAACATACTCTCAAACCCATTTACTTACCCCATTTGCTTAGTTAAAAGCTTATATACACTTCACAAAATCCTTTTGCTCAATTCCCAAACCTATTTTCTTTACTTCCCTAAAGCTTTAATTTTAACTTATAACTCCCAAGTTGCTTAACTTTTCCCAAAACTTAAAAATTTTCTAACTCTCAAAATTTCCGAAAATTTTTGGCAGAGTCTCCCCTGCACGGAGGAGCTTTCGCGATATCGCGATACAAAGAAATATATATACAACGACCCACACGGTCGGAAACCAAAATATATCACAATATATATATCATTTTCCAATTATATTTGCGTAGGCGTACCTTTTTAGCAAATTTTAAAAGCATGCGGCTAATATTACGCATATACGCTCTCCAACTCTCTCGAACGCCACTCATACCTGTACTAAACTCAAACAAACACATCAGTTTTCAAAATATGAGCATTTTAATAACATCTCCAATATAAATGTAAGCCAAACATAACTATTCACATTCCAAACGACACTTTGCATAATTTCCTAAGTAAATCATATTGTATAACATATACAAAGTCCCTTTTCCACTTTCAAGCTCCATTTTATTTCACATAAAGGGTTTACATACAAGTTCGGCCATTCCAATTCATAATTACTACAAATTCATTTCTATTTCAATTCAATTCCAAATTGATTTACAAACCAATTTTATTTCCAATGTTGAAACATTTCCATTTCTTTTATGATTCATTTCTCATTCATATGCAAACATCACTTATCCAAAAGTCAATTCATTCCAATTGATTTAAAAACCCATTCCATTTGCTATTTTAAATCAATCACTTGCATTCTTTTACAAACTCTTTTAATTAGATTCCAATTCAGTTCAATTTATTTTAAACACAATTTCAATTGTTTGTTAAACAATTCAATTTCGAATACAAGCCAACTTCATTCCATTCAGGCAAAATATTTATCACTTAAGTTTATAGCCATTAAAATTAATTCTACTTAGATTCATATTTTCACAAGCCAAGTATTTTTATTCCATTTCAATTTTTAATTCAATTTCTTATTCACACTTCAAAATCATCATTTAAGTTCAAATTAATAACATCCCATTCTATTTTATTTACAGCCCAACATTCTTGCTTTATCTCAATTATTGAATTATGCCTCAAATCTTATATTTCCAATTCATTATCCAATAGATTTATATGAATATCATTCCATTCTGGACTATTGACAACTCATACATCTTTAATTTATCTCAGAAATTAATTAATACCATTTCACTTGCAATTCAAAATTTTATTATCTAACAAATTTAATTCAACATTACTTAATAAAGCTCTTTGTTTAATTATCCAATCCATGTTAAGTTTATCTTATTAACAAAGAGACCATTTAAATTATTTCTCTCATTCGAATTTACTTACAATTCAAAACCATCATTATTATAGCTAATTCCGTTATCTTCTTATAAAGCAAATTTTTTTCTCATTTGATTCACACCCAATACACTTTTAGTCCATTTACAAAGTTTAATACACTTTGTTTATTTATTCAATCCATTTTTAGATTTATTTTATTGGCAAAGAAATCACTTTAAATTATTTCACTCGTTGGAATTCATTTACCACAAATTTAAATCCCATGCCACAATTGGATTTTTATTTACTTTCCAAATTTTGATCAATTATCAAAATTCTATTCATTTCAATACAATTCCCAATTAATTGTAATTTAACTTAGCCACTAACCTAATCCATATTAGGTTTTAATTCACTTCCTCAATTCATTTTGAATTCATTTATAATATCACCATTTTTCCCATACATAAGTCCAAGACTTATTTTCTAACTCAAGAACATCCACATTTATGTTCCCACTTTACATTTCATTTATGGACAAATTTTGAATTTGCCACACCATTCAACTCCCTCCATTTATGGATTAAAATTTTACTTTCATTCAAGATTTTAGATTTCTTATCTAAGTTCATTTCCATTTTATATTCACAAGTTTAAATTATAACACGTAATAACTTAAGTATGTGAATTTCTTTAGGTAATAATAAGCAATTCACATTTCACCTTTATATCCAATTCAAATTAATTCCAATTCATTTAAATTTAATTAAATTTTCAAATTCTCAAATTTTAATTCTCCATATACAAGTTCAAAACTTGTTTACTAAGTGAAGTTCATTCACTTCTTTATATCCCACTTTACCTTATCTCAATTCACATTTCATTTGAGATTAGATTTGAATTTACCATACCATTCCACTATTTCCTCATTGTAATTATAATTCCATTTTTATTTATATAGTTCACCAACTTATTTATTTTAAAAGCTTATATATTTCTCTTTTAATCCATCAACATCTTATAATCACAATTTTAGATTCACATATATATATATCGCTGAATTATTAAGGATATAAGTTTTCTCTCACCTGAATCCTTTGCTAATTCCAAATCCATAGTTTCAACCTATAAGCATAACACCTGATAGCTCAGGAGTTCAATTCATTTCACAATGACCCTCAATTCCAAGGTCATCTTACATTTAATTTTAATTCAAATCAACTATATTTTAAGTCCAATTTATTTATCTTATCCAAGTTAAATTCAAATTTCTATTTACTTCAATATATTTTATCCACCTCCATTTACTTAAGTTAAATTTTAATTCTAAGATTACAATTTTCATTTCTTCTTATTGGTATTAACTTCACTTAATAAGTTTAATAGTTAATTCATTTCAACTTTACACATTATGAAATTAGAATTTCCTAGAATTCAATTTCCCGGTTTTATTTCAAAACCATTTTGAAATATATCAATTATATACCTATTCGGTATATCAATCAAATCTCAGATTTCCAAAACAATTTGTTTATACCAAAACAAATTTTCCTCCTTTTTGAAATGTTCAAAACAACGAATATACCCAACAAATCAAAACAATACCATAACCAAATACTAGGGAAGCAATCCATCACTTTAGAAACTCGAAAATGAATTCTAATGATGTGGCCAGCATCATCAGGATTATTTTCCAGCGACTGAAGTGAGTTCAATGCTTCTTACTTTCCCAAATTCATTTCAAACAGTTTTCCATTCAAACATATTACTCAAAATAATATTTCATCATTGCCTTCAATACATTGGAAAACATTTCAAACCTTCCCAGGATTTTAAATTTCCCAAACCTTTTTTTTTTCCATTACCTTTAAAATCCTTTCCAAAACTTCCGGGTTCAAAATTCTGGTTTAATTCAGATTTAATTTCACTTTCTTATTTACAACATATTTAATTAATTCTATTTGGTTATAGACCATTTTAATATCTTTATTCTTATTAGCTTATCATTTCAAATTTTAGATCAATTGTTAGATTCTTATTTGATTTTTAATATTTAGCAACTAAACATTCAAATATATATAAAATTTCAGAAAGTTATTTTCTTTATATCAAAATATAATTTAGGGTAAAATTATTTCATTTACCCCCTTTAAAAACAATACTATGTCGGTTTATCTTGTTCAAGAGTTTAGAAACCCCTATCGATACGGTTGTACTTCCCGCACCGACTAGAATTCATAAACACTCAACCGATAAGTCAACACGGTATAAAAACAATTTTATATACACTAACAAGTACGCTCTCATATCTATTATTACACTCAACTCATTATAGAGTACTATCGACTCTATTTTAATGAGTAATTTCCCCACCAAAGCCTAGGTTGTCGCCAACCTAAGCTATGATACCAAGTGTGACAGCCCGCAAATTCGTACCCCTTGAATCAATACTATTCTATCTCTATTAACTCAAGTGCCATAGAAATACGAACCATTAGGGTTAAAGAAGAAGAGATAGAAGAAGAAGAAACTAAAACAATATCAGAATCTCACAGTCACAGCGGAATAAAATATAATAGTAAATATAGAACTTTACAAAAAATGAAATCTATTACTGTTATACATCATATCATCAGAGTATCTCATACATCAACAACCACAAATATGACCTACCATACAATCACAACAGCGGGTATAGATAAGTACATATAATACGTCTCGGACTCCAGCTCCTTTCCTGCTCCATAGCAACCTGTTCTGAACATATAATACTCGGTCTGACCCAAGCATTATAATGAAATAACACCCGAGTCAGTCTGGAATACCAGTTGATTATTAAAGTTTCAAAAATCCTTTGAAAACAAAAGCATCTCGTAAGACCACGCCATAGATAAACATGTCGGGTTTTTACCTTACGATAGCTAAAACACTTTTTATAGAAATCCTCTGATATTATAATAGGGTCTATTTACAAATACTTATAAAATAGCCGAAATTGTTACATGATTAAATTCCAGCTACTAGCCACAAAAGTGGGTAATACAAACAAAACTCGTACAAGGCTCGTAGGGAGAATGGATTTCCAATGATGACTAGGCACTGGTGTACCACCTGTCATAGTACGGGGCCTAGATCACCGTACGGAGGACTACTCCCTTCATCCCCTGCAACACAAGGCCGGAACCATTCCTTACTGAACAGTCCCGAACAAGACAAACCCTGTGGTTGGCGCGACCAACCACCCACTAAGCCGAAATAAAAAGGGACATCTAGACAGGGGAAATATCTTGTCCTGCTTGGGCATGAACCACCTAACCTTGCTGCATATCCCCTGATTTTCAGTCATTCCCGGTTGATGAGGCTTGAGGCTAAGCGTTACCTTTTAAGAACGTTTTCACTTAGAATGCCATCGTCCACCTGACGATGTTTCGCAAGCATTCATCCATACAAGTCCGTCCCGGGTTCGAACGGAACCGAAGGTACTATTCCTACTACATCCATTTTGGAAATATCCTCAGGATTAGTAGCGACTAGCCCTTGCACTTCACTGCTTCATCTTCGAATCCAAAAACGTTTTTCACGAAACGTACAAACCGGATCGAAGTGGTTTTTCGAGAAATAAATCTCGATTCCGGTCTCTTCGAAATGATCAGCGCATTTGTCCAATATTGATAGTCGGTGATTTAACTATCAATTAATATTCATAAACATCCACAAGCATCCATCACACAATAAATAATATTCCACATTATTTATTTGCCTCAAATATCTTTAAAAGGTATATTCTCAAATTTCCAAAACCCACTTGAAACCAATTTCCCAAAATTTCTTACTTTACAAGGTAAATCCTTTACCATATATTCCCATTGGAAATAACCAAGTTCAAAACATTTAGATTTAAAACAGTTAAAAACATTTTATATTGAAATATACTTTAAAATATGTAAATTTACTACTAGTTATTTACTAAAATATAGTTTCAAAACATTTAAAGTTAAACCATTTATTAGGATATAAATCTTGATTGTAAACAAGGGTTTTCGTTTAAACTAAACTTATAAGTAGAGTTTTAAAAGGTTAATACTAATTCCAATAACTTAGTTCAAAACTAGTCTTTTAAACAAATCCATTTGTAAAAATAATTATTAAGGTATTTATAAAATTTACAATTGCTAATTTATTAATAGTTACTTCAAAATAATAATTTGCAAAACGCTCTTTAAAACAAGTTTGAACTTCAAATCTTATTTTAATAAAATCTGTTTAAAACTTGAACTTGGTTTTCCCAGGGAAGCTCATTCCCACTCAAATACCCCAAAATCCTTCTTATCAATTCTGTCAATTTATTTAGATTCAGGTTTAAGTTTTAATAATAAAAATTTACTTTCACATTTATCAACTGATAACGTTTCTCTTTGTTTATCATTCCAGATTTTACTAATTTTTCAATTTTCATTCCAAATAGATTTCAAAATTTAATTCTTTTAAATTCATTATTTAACAATATCTCGTATTTCTCTAAAATTCAATTTATCCGTTTATAATTAAATTATGGATTTATAATTTATCCAGCAATATTCTAGTACAATTTTATTTCAGTTTTCCATCCAACAAATTCTAATTTTTATATTCTTTTAAATTCCTTATTTATTAATTCCTTAACTCTTTGAAAACCCAATTTAATTTCTTTATAATTAAAACTCCAAACTTCTTTTAATTAACATTCTGGGTTTGTAGTTTATACCACAATATCACAATACAATTTACTTCTAAATTTATCGATCACAATATATAAACAGGCATCATCTCAATTATAAAAATAATTACTACATTGTGAGGAATCCAGTTGGATCCCTCCAATCTGTTTTTCCCTGCATCCACAAATATTAGCACAATAACAACAATATATATCAATTCAAGCTGATATAAATAACATTTCAACCCATCACACAGTTATTTAAATATTAACTACTAAAATCAGCTAACATTCCAGATGTGAGTGAGATTAACTCACCTTGAGTTTTTGACGAGCGTTCGAAATTTAAATTAAACCGAACGACGTTCGATTTAACCTAAATTTCTACTTGCCCGGAATGGATCCGAAACTGCACCATCGCATAAAGCTCGTCTCTGCGATCTCGATGCCGCAAATTTCGTCAAATTCTGATTACATATGAAATAGATGTGAATTTTTAAAGTTTGAAATGAAATTTTAAACAAATTTTCTCTTTTTTTCTTTTAAATTTTTACCATACAAACGAAATCTGGCCGTAGATCACAAAATCAAGGCCATAGCCTTTTCTTCCTTACGCACGACACAGCAAGGCCGAAAATAAAAACGCGAGCTAGGGCATCGAACCGTTCTCCCCTCGCTCGACTATGCGACGATCGAACACTACCCTCTCGAAGACCACAGCGTGCTCCACCACCGCCTGAAACGACGCGACGTCCGGGCGCCCCTAGCACCACAAAATTGAACACGAACGGCGGCCCTTCCACCTTGATTCGCCGGCCATCTACACATCCATATCTGATCGCCACCGTTCAACTTGAAGCGCTCGACATCCTCAACAATCTTCTAGTTGGAAATTTTGTGAATTGGTGCGCGGATCGATTGCAAATTGGTGAAAAGAGAAAATCGTTTCCGGCCATGGAATAAAAAGAGAACGGCGGCTACGTTTTAATCTAGGGTTTAGCAATTAATATCATATATATAATTGTTTTAATATTATTTAATTAATATAATTTCTCAATTTAACAATTAATGCAAACGACCTCCAAACTACGCGTTCTGACAGGCATTCTTAGGGTTTTTCCGCGTTCCGGACACAATGGAACAGGTTTCAAAAGCTAATTTGATCGTATGTGCGAGTTACGGAATTAAACGATCAATTTAAAATTAAATTGGTTAAAACGATTTCGATGCGTTTCGAGCTGCCACGGTCAAACGACAACTCCGATTGCTACGAAAATTGAAATCCGATAATAACTAACTATTACGGATCCAATGAAACTAGTTTCGTCGAATTCCGAGACTGTCCCCCGGAAGGCTATTTTAACTCGTCTATTAAATCGAGCGATTTCCGAAATTTACGGAAACGCTTAAAATTTCCACTTTTAAAATTTTATTAACTTAACAATAATTCATATAAAATTTATAATCACATTAAAAATCATTCTGGCTCATTCCGGACTAAAATATGATTTATTGCATTTTAATAATATTAAATTCATTTTTAAATTATCATAAAATTCCAAATAATAACTTATCAACTTTTAAATTCTTCCAAAAAACCAATAATATCAATTATGTCCAATTGAACTTAAAAACTCATTTAAACAACATTTTTTTATAACCATTCACATCCAATTTCTCAAATTCTCTCAGTCCAATATTCAATTATTATTATTCCATTTCAAATTAAATTCCGACCTTTGCAATTATAACTTGTTATTATAATTTAAACTAATTCCTTTAGTTCAAAATAAGTCTTAAACCCATAGTAAACATTTAAAATGCATTAAATGTTCACAAATCCTGTGTTAAAAATTCCAGGATGTTACAAAGCCTTTGATGGCTTAACGACGTCAATGCATAGTTTCATACCCAAAAAACACTATCCGAATCAATTTCAGATCTCAGAAGTTTTTTTACACTTCGTTTGCTTCATGTGAATTTTATGGTAAAACGGTATTAACGTGGCTGGCAATTAATTTACCATCGGTGGAGAGTGCTGCACCATGGTACTATTCAATTTCAAATCCATGCACTCATTTCTAAATGTCGTGCGGTGCAGTTTCGGCATTATGGACGAATGTTACACCTTACGCTGTAGATGTTGCAACCAGGGGATATCGGTCCTTCGGACAATCATAACGGTTGACTATTTTGGAGTTACGGGAGCCATGACCAGTCAAAACGAAGGTCTTTGTGAGCTCTACGGCTTTGATGGATTAACGGCGTCAATGCATAGTTTCATGCCAAAAAAACACTATCCGAATCACTTTCAGGCCTAAGAAGTTTTTTCCCCTTCGTTTTCTTCACATGAATTTTATGGTAAAATGGGATCAACGTGGCTGGCAATCGATTTACCATCGGTGGAGAGTGGTGCACCATGGTGCTATGCCGTTTCTAATCCATGCACTCATTTGTAAAAGTCTAAAGGCACAGTTTCGGCATTATGGAAGGATCTAGCACCTTACACCATAGATATTGCGCCTAGGGGATTTCGATCCTTCGGATAGCCATAACAATTGACTCTTTTGGAGTTATGGGAGCCATAACTAGTCCAAAAGAAGGTTTCTGTGAGTTCTACGGCTTTGATGGCTTCAAGCCATCAATTCATAGTTTTGTACCAAAAAAAACACAATTCGAATCAATTTTAGGTCTCGTAAGTTTTTTTACCCTTCGCCTTCTTCATATGAAATTTATGGTAAAACGAGATCAACGTGGCTAGCCATCGATTTACCTTCGCTGGAGAGTGGTGCACTATGGTAGTATTCCATTTCAAATCCTTGCACTCATTTCTAAAAGCCGTGTGGAGTAGTTTTGGCATTAGGGACGGATGTTGCACCTTACACCGTAGATGTTGTGCCCAGGGGATATCGATCCTTTGGATAGTAATAACTGTTGACTATTTTGGAGGTACGACAGCCATAACTAGTCAAAACGAAGGTCTCTGTGAGCTCTACGGCTTTAATGGCTTAACGACATCAAGTTTCAAACCCAAAAAAACACTATCTGAATCGCTTTCAAGTCTCGGATGTTTTTTTGACCCTTCGTTTTCTTCACATGAATTTTATGGTAAAACGAGATTGACGTGGCTGGCCACCGATTTACGATCACTGGAGAGTGGTGCACCAAGGTACTATTCCATTTCAAATCCATGCACTCTTTTGTCGAAGTCGTACGGCGCAATTTCGGCTTTATGGACGGGTGCTGCACCTTGCACCATAGATGTTCGCCTAGGGGATATCGATCCTTCGGACATCCATAATGGTTGACTCCTTATGAATTAGGGGAGCCATAACTAGTGAAGACGAAGGTCTCTATGAGTTCTACGACTTTGACGGCTTTAAGCCGTCAATGCATAGTTTCATACCCATAAAAACACTATCCGAATCACTTTCAGGACTAGGATGTTTTTTCACCCATCGTTTTCTTCACGTGAATTATATGGTAAAACGGGAATAACATGGCTGACCATCGACTTGCCTTCGCTGGAGAGTGGAGAACCATGATACTATTCCATTTCAAATCCATGCACTCATTTCTAAAAGTCATACAGCGCATTTTCGGTATTATGGACGGATGTTGCACCTTACATCGTAGATGTTGCGCCCATGGGATATCGATCCTCTAGACAGCCATAATGGTTGACTCTTTTTGAGTTACAGGATCCATATCCAGTAAAAATGAAGGTCTCTGTGAGCTCTACTGCTTTGATGGCTCAACGACGTTAATGCATACTTTCATACCCAAAAAACTATCCGAATAACTTTCAGGTTTTGGAAGTTTTTTTAACCCTTCGTTTTCTTCATGTGACTTTTATGGTAAAACGAGATCAGCGTGGCTGGCCATCGATTTACCATCGCTGGAGAGTGGTGTACCATGGTAGTATTCCATTGCAAATCCACGCCCTCATTCCTGCAAGTCGTACGGCGCAGTTTTGACATTATGGACGGATGTTGCACCTTGCACCGTAGATGTTGTGCCCAGGGGATATTGATCCTTCGGACAGCCATAATGATTGACTCTTTTGGAGTTACGGAAGCCATAACCAATCAAAATGAAGGTCTTTGTGAGCCCTATGGATTTGATGGCTTTATGCCATCAATGCATAGTTTCATACCCCAAAAAACACTATTTGAATCACTTTCAAGACTCGGAAGTTTATTTTACCCTTCGTTTTCTTCACATGAATTTTATGGTAAAACGAGATCAACGTGGTTAGCCATCAATTTTCCTTCGCTGGAGAGTGGTGCGCCATGGTACTATTCCATTTCAACTCCATGCACTCATTTTTAAAAGTTGTACGGAGTAGTTTGGGCATTATGGATGGATGTTGCACCTTACACCGTAGATGTTGCACCCAGGGGATATCGATCCTTCGGACAACCATAACGGTTGACTCTTTTGGAGTTATAGGAGCCATAACTAGTCAAAACGAAGGTCTCTGTGAGCTCTGCGGCTTTGATGGCTTAAC
The DNA here is from genome assembly GCA_030765085.1 of Allium cepa. Taxonomy (NCBI): domain Eukaryota; kingdom Viridiplantae; phylum Streptophyta; class Magnoliopsida; order Asparagales; family Amaryllidaceae; genus Allium; species Allium cepa. The sequence continues at coordinate 103,917,186 of CM060942.1, read as the reverse complement.
GATGTCAATACATCGTTTCATACCAAAAAAACTATCCTAGTCACTTTCAGGTCTCGAAAGTTTTTACCCTTCGTTTTCTTCACGTGAATTTTATGGTAAAACGGGATTAACGTGGCTGGCTATAGATTTACCATCGCTAGAGAGTGGTGCACCATGGTACTATTCCATTTCAAATCCATGCACTCATTTCTAAATGTCGCACGGCGCAGTTTCGACATTATGGACGGATGTTGCACCTTGCACCGTAGATGATGTTCCCAGGGGATATCGATCCTTCGGACAGCCATAACGACTGAATATTTTGGAGTTATGGGAGCTATAACCAGTCAAAATGAAGGTCTAGGTGAGTTCTACGCCTTTGATGGTTTGATGGCTTTAAGCCGTCTAAGCATAGTTTCATACCCAAAAAACACTATCCGAATAACTTTAAGAACTTGAAAGTTTTTTTTACCCTTCGTTATCTTCACATGAATTTTATGGTAAAACGGGACCAACGTGGATGGCCATCGATTTTCCATCGCTGGAGAGTGGAGCACCATGGTACTATTTCGTTTCAAATCCATGCACTCATTTGTAAAAGTCATACGATGCAGTTTAGGCATTATGGACGGACGTTGCACCTGCACTGTAGATGTTGCGCCTAGGGGACATCGGTCCTTCGGACAGCCATAATGGTTGACTATTTGGAGTTACGAGAGCCATAACCATTCAAAACGAAGGTCTCTTTGAGCTCTACGGCTTTTATGGCTTCACGACGTCAATTCATAGTTTCATGCCTAAAAAACACTATCCGAATCACTTCTAGGTTTTGGAAGTTTTTTACCCTTCGTTTTCTTCACGTGAATTTTATGGTAAAACAGGATCAACGTGGCTGGCAATCGATTTACCATCATTGGAGAGTGATGCACCATGGTACTATTCCATTTCAAATCCATGCACTAATTTCGAAAAGTCGTAGGCACACTTTCGTTATTATGGACGGATGTTGCATCTTGCACCGTAGGTGTTGCACCTAGGGGATACCGATCCTTCGAAAAACCATAACGGTTGACTCATTTGAGTTACGCGAGCCATAACCAATCAAAATGAAGGTCTCTGTGAGTTCTATGGCTTTGACGGCTTTAATCCATCTATGCATTGTTTCATACCCCAAAAAACACTATTCGAATCACTTTTAGGACTCAGAAGTTTTTTTACCGTTCATTTTATTCGTTCGAATTTTATGGTAAAACTGGATCAACGTGGATGGCCATCGATTTACCTTCGCTGGAGAGTGTTGCACCATGGTACTATTCCGTTTTAAATCCATGCACTCATTTTTAAAAGTCGTATGGAGTAGTTTTGGCATTACGGATGAATGTTGCACCTTACACCGTAGATGTTGCGCCTAGGGGATATCGATCCTTCGGACAGCCATAACGGTTGACTCTTCTGGAGTTACAGGAGCCATAACCGGTCAAAATGAAGGTTTCAGTGAGCTGTATGGCTTTGATGGCATAATGATGTCAATGCATAGTTTCATACCCAGAAAACACTGTCCCAATCACTTTCAGGTCACGGAAGTTTTTTACCCTTCGTTTTCTTCACGTGAATTTTATGGTAAAACGGGATCAACGTGGATGGCAATCGATTTACAATCGGTGGAGAGTGGTGCACCATGGTACTATTCCATTTCAAATCCATGCACTAATTTCTAAATGTTGTATGGCGCAGTTTCGGCATTATGGACGGATGTTGCACCTTGCTCCGTAGATGTTGCTCCTAGGAGATATCGATCCTTTGGAGAGCCATAACGGTTGACTCTACTGGAGTTATGGGAGCCATAACCAGTTAAAACGAAGTTCTCTATGAGTTCTAAGACTTTGATAGCTTTAAGCCATCAATGCATAGTTTCATATCCAAAAAACCACTATTCGAGTAACTTTTAGGATTCATAAGTTTCTTTGCCCTTCGTTTTATCCAGGTGAATTTTATGGTAAAATGGGATCAACGTGGCTGGCGGTCGATTTACCATCGTTGGATAGTGGTGCACCATGGTGTTGTTCCATTTCAAATCCATGCACTCATTTGTAAAAGTCGTATGTTGCACCTTGCACTGTAGATGTTTGTCCAAGGGATATCGATCCATCGGACATCCATAAGGGTTGACTCTTTTGGAATTACGACAGCTATAACTAGTGAAAACGAACGTCTCCATGAGTTCTACGAGTTTGTTGACTTTAATCCATCAATGCATAGTTTCATACCCAAAAAAACACCGTCTGAATCACTTTCGGGACTCGAAAGTTTTTTTGCCCTTCGTTTTGTTCACATGAATTTTATGGTAAAACGGGATCAACATGGCTGGCAATCAATTTACCTTCACTGGAGAGTGGAGCACCATGGTACTATTCCATTTCAAATACATGAACTCATTTCTAAAAGTTGTACGGCGCTGTTTCGGCATTATGGATGGAAGTTGCACTTTACACCGTAGATGTTGCACCAAGGGGATACCGATCCTTCGGACAGTCATAACAGTTGACTCTTTTGAAGTTACAGGAGCCATTACCAGTCAAAGCGAAGATCTCTGTGGGATCTACTGATTTGATGGCTTAATGACGCCAATGCATAGTTTCATACCCAAAAAACTATCCGAATAACTTTTTGGTCCCGAAAGTTTTTTTAACCTTTCGTTTTCTTCACGTGAATTTTTATGGTAAAATAGGATTAACTTGGCTGGCCATCGATTTAACATCGCTGGAGAGTGGTGCACCATGGCAATATTCCTTTTCAAATTCATGCACTCATTTCTAAAAGTCATATGGAGCAGTTTCAACGTTATGGACGGATGTTGCAATTGCACCGTAGATGTTGCGCCTAAGGGATATCAATCCTTCGGACAACCAAAACTGTTGACTATTTTGAAGTTACGGAAGACATAACCATTCAAAATAAAGGTCTTTGTGAGCTCTACGGCTTTGATGGCTTTAAACTGTCAATGCATAGTTTCATGCCCAAAAAACATTATCCGAATCACTTTTAGGACTTGAATGTTTTTTTACCCTTCGTTTTCTTCACGTGAATTTTATGGTAAAACGGGATCAACGTGGCTAACCATCGATTTATCATCTCTGGAGAGTGGAGTACCATGGCACTCTTCCATTTCAAATCCATGCACTCATTTGCAAAGTCATACGGCGCAATTTCGGCATTATAGGCAGATGTTGTACCTGCACCGTAGATGTTGCGCCTAGGGTATATCAATCCTTCGGACAGCCATAACGGTTGACTATTATGGAGTTACGGGAGCCACAACAAGTCAAAACAAAGGTCTCTTTGAGCTCTATGGCTTTGATGGCTTCACGACGTCAATTCGTAGTTTCATGCCCAAAACATACTATCCGAATCACCTTCAGGCCCTGGAAGTTTTTCTTAACCCTTCGTTTTCTTCATGTGAATTTTATGGTAAAATGGGATCAACGTGGCGGCAATCAATTTACCATCGGTGGAGCGTGGTGCACCATGGTACTATTCCATTTCAAATCCATGCATTAATTTATAAATATCGCAGACGCAGTTTCGGCATTATGAACGGATGTTGCACCCTGCACTGTAGATGTTGCGCCTAGGGATATCGATCCTTCAAACAGCCATAACGGTTGATTCTTTTGGAGTTATCGGAGCCATAACCAGTCAAAATGAAGGTCTCTTTGAGTTTTACGGCTTTAACGGCTTTAAGCCATCAATGCATAGTTTCATGCCCAAAAAAAAACTATTCGAATCACTTTCAAGACTCAAAAGTTTTTTACCCTCCGATTTATTCACATTAATTTTATGGTAAAACGGGATCAACAGGCTGGCCATCGATTTATCTTCGCTGGAGAGTGGTGCATCAGGGTACTATTCCATTTCAAATCCATGCACTCATTTTTAAAATTCATACGGAGTAGTTTCGGCATTATGGATGGATGTCGCACCTTACACCGTAGATGTTGCGGCGAGGAAATATTGATCCTTCGGACGGCCATAACGGTTGACTCTTTTGGAGTTATGAAAGCCATAACTAGTCAAAATGAAGGTCTCTATGAGCTCTATGACTTCCATGGCTTAACGAACTCAAAGCATAGTTTCATACCCAGAAAAACAGTACCCTAATGACTTTCAGGTCTCGGAATTTATTTTTACCATTTGTTTTCTTCACGTGAATTTTATGGTAAAACGGGATCAACATGGCAGGCCATCGATTTACCATCTCTAGAGAGTGGTGCACCATGGTAATGTTCCGTTTCAAATCCACGCACTCATTTCTAAAAGTCGTATGGTGCAGTTTTGGTATTATGGATGGTTGTTGCACCTTGCACTGTAGACGTTGTGCCCAGGGGATATCAATCCTTCGGACAGCCATAACGGTTGACTATTTTGGAGTTACGGGAGCAATTACCAGTCAAAATGAAGGTCTTTGTGAGGCCTATGGCTTTGATGGCTTTAAGCCATCAATGCATAGTTTCATACTCAAAAAAAAAATTATCCGAATCATTTTCAAGACTTGGAAGTTTTTCTACCCTTCGTTTTCTGCACGTGAATTTTATGGTAAAACGGGATCAACGTGGCTGGCCATCAATTTACCATCGGTGGAGAGTGGTGTACCATGGTACTATTCCATTTGAAATCATTGCCCTAATTTCTAAAAGTCGTACGGTGTAGTTTTGGCATTATGGACGGATGTTGTACCTTGCACCGTAGATGCTACGCCCAGGGGATATCGATCCTTCGGACAGCCATAACGGTTGACTCTTTTGTGGTTACGGAATTCATAACCAGTCAAAACGAAGATCTCTGTGAGTTTAACGGCTTGATGGATTAACGACGTCAATGAATAGTTTCATACCTAAAAATACAATATCCTAATCACTTTCAGGTCTCGGAAGCATTTTTACCCTTTGCTTTCTTCAAGAGTATTTTAAGGTAAAACGGGATCAACGTGGCTTGCAATCGATTTACCATCGGTGAAGAGTGGTGCACCATGGTACTGTTCCATTTAAAATCCATGCACTAATCTCTAAAAGTCGAACGGCGTATTTTCGGCACTATGTACGGATGTTACACCTTGCACGGTAGATGTTACGCTTAGGGGATACTGATCATCCGGGCAGCCATAATGGTTGACTCTTTTGGAGTTACGGGAGCCATAACCAGTCAAAATTAAGGTCTTTGTGAGCTCCAGGGCTTTGATGGCTTTAAGCCATCAATGCATAGTTTCCATACCCAAAAAAACACTATCCGAATCACTTTCAGGACTCGAAAGTTTTTTTAACCTTCGTTTTCTTCATGTGAATTTTATGGTAAAACGGGATTAACGTGGCTGACCATCGATTTACCATCGCTAGAGAGTGAAGCACCATGATAGTATTCTATTTCAAATCCACACGCTCATTTGTAAAAGTTGTACGCGCAGTTTCGACATTATGGATGGATGTTGCACCTTGCACCGTGATGTTACGCCCAGGGGATATCGATCCTTTGGACAGCCATAACCGTTGACTATTTTGGAGTTACGGGAGGCATAACCAGTCAAAATGAAGGTCTCTTTGAGCTCCATGGCTTTGATAGCTTCACGATGTCAATTCATATTTTCATGCCAAAAAAAACTATCAGAATCACTTCCAGGTCTCGGAATTTTTTTTACCCTTCGTTTTCTTCACGTGAATTTTATGGTAAAACGGGAGCAACGTAGCTGGCAATCGATTTACCATCGGTGAAGAGTGGTGTACTATGGTAATGTTCCATTTCAAATCCATGCACTAATTTTTAAAAGTCGTACAGCGCAGTTTCGGCATTATGGACGGATGTTGCACCTTGCACCGTAGATGTTGCGCTAGGGGATATCGATCATTCGGACAAGCATAATGGTTGAATCTTTTGGAGTTATGAGAGCCATAACTAGTCAGAACGAAGGTCTCTTGAGTTCTACGGCTTTGATGGCTTTAAGAAATCAATGCATTGCTTCATACCCAAAAAATTGTTCGAATCAATTTTACGACTTGGAATTTTTTTACCCTTCATTTTATTCCCGTGAATTTTATCGTAAAATGGGATCAACGTGGCTGGCCATCGATTTACCTTCGCTAGAGGGTGGTGCACCATGGTACTATTCGTTTCAAATCCATGCACTCATTTTTACAATTCATACGAAGTAGTTTTGGCATGATGGACGGATGTTGCACCTTGCACCATAGATGTTGCACCTAAGGGATATAGATCTTTTGGACAGCCATAACAGCTGACTCCTTTGGAGTTATGGAAGCCATAACCAGTCGAAATGAAGGTCTCTGTGAGCTCTACGGCTTTGATTGCTTAGCGACGTCAATGCATAGTTTCATACCCAAAAAAACACTATCCTAATTACGTTCAGGCCTCGAAAGTTTTTTTACCCTTTGTTTTCTTCATGTGAATTTTACGGTAATACAGGATCAACATGGCTGGCAATCAATTTACCAACGGTGGAGAGTGGTGCACCATGCTACTATTCCATTTCAAATCCATGCACTAATTTATAAAATTCATATGGTGCAATTTCGGCATTATGAAAGGATGTTGCACTTTGTACTGTAGATGTTGCGCCTAGGTGATGTCGATCTTTCGAATAGCCATAACGGCTGACTCTTTTGGAGTTACGGGAGCCAAAACCAGTCAAAACGAAGGTCTTTGTGAGTTCTACGACTTTGATGGATTTAGGCCATCAATGCATAGTTTCATACCAAAAAAGACACTATTCGAATCACTTTCAGGACTCAGAAGTTTTTTTACCCTATGTTTTATTCACGTGAATTTATGGTAAAACGGGATCAACGTGGCTGGCCATCGATTTACCTTCGTTGGAGAGTGGTGCACTATGGTACTATTCCGTTTCAAATCCATGCACTCGTTTTTAAAAGTCGTGCGGAGTAGTTTCGGCATTATGGACGGATGTTGCACCATACACCATAGATGTTACACCGAGGGGATATCGATCATTCGGACAGCCATAACGGTTGACGCTTTTGAGGTTACGGGAGCCATAACCAATCAAAATAAAGGTCTCTGTGAGCTCTACGGCTTTGATGGCTTTACAACGTCAATGCATAATTTCATACCAAAAAAACACTATCCTAATCACTTTCAGGTCTCGGAATTTTTTTTACCCTTCGTTTTTTCACGTGAATTTTATGGTAAAACGGGATCAACGAGGCTGGCCATCGATTTACAATTGCTAAAGAGTGGTGCACTATAGTACTATTCTGTTTCAAATCCATGCACTCATTTCTAAAAGTCGTACGGCGCAGTTTCGGCATTATGGACGGATGTTGCACCTTACACTGTAGATGTTGCGCGTAGGGGATATTGATCCTTCGGAAAGCCATAACGGTTGACTCTTATGGGGTTACGGGAGCCATAAATAGTCAAAATGAAGGTCTTTGTGAGCTCTACATTTTTGATGGCTTTAAGCCATCAATGCATAATTTCACCATTCGAATCATTTTCGGGACTTAAAAGTGTTTTTACCCTTCGTCTTCTTTACGTGAATTTTATGGTAGAACGGAATCAACGTGGCTGGCCATCGATTTTCCATCGCTGGAGATTGGAGCACCATGGTACAATTCTGTTTCAAATCCATGCACTCATTTGTAAAAGTCATACGTCGCAGTTTCGGCATTATGGACGGATATTGCACCTTGCGCCGCAGATGTTGCACCCAAGGGATAATGATCCTTGGACAACCATAACGGTTGACAACTTTGGAGTTACGGGAGCCATAATCAATCAAAACGAAGGATTCTTTGACCTCTATAGCTTTGATGGCTTAACGATGCTGATTCACAATTTCATGCCCAAAAAAACACTATCCGAATCATTTCCAGGTCTCGGAATTTTTTTACCCTTCGTTTTCTTCTAGTGAATTTTATGGTAAAACGGGATCAACATGGCTGGCAATCGATTTACCATCGGTGGAGGGTGGTGCACCGTGGTACTATTCCATTTCAAATCCATGCGCTAATTTCTAAAAGTCGTACAGTGCAGTTTCGTCATTATAGACGGATATCGCACCTTACACTATAGATGTTGCACCTAATGGATATCGATCCTTCGGACAACCGTAACGGTTGGCACTTTTGGAGTTAGAGGAACCATAACTAGTAAAAACGAAGGTCTCTATGAGTGGCTTTGACGGCTTTAATCCATCAATGCATAGTTTCGTACCCAAAAAACACTATTCGAATCACTTTCAGGACTCGGAGGCTTTTTTACCCTTCGTTTTATTCACTTGAATTTTATGGTAAAAAAGGATCAATGTTGCTGGCCATCCATTTACCTTCGCTGGAGAGTGGTGCATCATGGTACTATTCCGTTTCAAATCCATGCACTAATTTTTAAAAGTTGTACAGAGTAGTTTTGGCATTGGACGGATGTTGTACCTTACAATGTAGATGTTGCGCCCAGGGGATATCGATCCTTCAAATAGCCATAACGTTTACTCTTTTGAAGTTATGGGAGCTATAACCAATCAAAATGAAGATCTCAGTGAGCCCTATGGCTTTGATTGGTTAACGACGTCAATGCATAGTCTCATACCTAAAAAAGCACTATCCTAATCACTTTCAGGTCTCGGAAGTTTTTTTACCGTTCGTTTCCTTCGTGTTAATTTTATGGTAAAACGAGATCAACGTGGCTGGCAATCAATTTACCATCGCTGGAGAGTGGAGCACCATTGTACTATTCCGTTTCAAATCCATGCACTCATTTGCAAAAGTAGTATGGTGTAGTTTTGGCATTATGAACGGATGTTGCACTATGCACCGTAGATGTTGTGCTCAAGGGAAATCGATCCTTTGGATAGCCATAACGGTTGATTATTTTGGAGTTACGGGAGCCATAACCAGTCAAAATGAAGGTCTCTGTGACCTCTACGGGTTTGATGGTTTAGTGACGCCAGTGCATAGTTTCATGCCTAAAAAACACTTTCTGAATCACTTTCAGGTCATGGAAGTTTTTTTTACCCTTCGTTTTCTTCACGCGAATTTTATAGTAAAATGGGATGACGTGGTTGGCAATCGATTTACCACCGGTGGAGAATGGTGCACTTTCGTACTATTCCGTTTCAAATCCATGCATTCATTTCTAAAATTCGTACGTTGCAGTTTTGACATTATGGATGGATGTTGCACTTTGCACCATAGATGTCACGCCCAAGGGATATCGATCCTTCGGACAGCCATAACGGTTGACTATTTTGGAGTTACGGTAGCCATAACTAGTCAAAACGAAAGTCTCTGTGAGTTCTACGGTTTGACGGCTGTAAGCCATCAATGCATAGTTTCATACCTAATAAAACACTATTCGAATTACTTTCAGGACTCGAAAGTTTTTTTACCCTTCGTTTTCGTCATGTGAATTTTATGGTAAAACGGGTTCAATGTAGCTGGCTATCGATTTACCATCGCGGAGAGTGGTGCAACTAGGTACTGTTCCATTTCAAATCCATGCACTTATTTCTAAAAGATGTACGGAGTAATTTTGGCATTATGGACGGATGTTGCACCTTACATCGTAGATGTTGCGCACCGGGGATATCGATCCTTCGGATAGCCATAATGGTTGACTCTTTTGGAGTTACGAGAGCCATAACCAGTCAAAATGAAGGCCTCTGTGAGCACTATGGATTTGATGGCTTAACGACGTCAATGCATAGTTTCATATCCAAAAAACACTATCCGAATCACTTTGAGGTCTCAGAAGTTTTTACACTTCGTTTTCTTCACGTGAATTTTACGGCAAAACAGAATCAACGTGGCTGGCCATCGATTTACCATCGCTGGAGAGTGGTGCACCATGGTACTATTCCATTTCTAAAAGTCGTACGGTGCAATTTCGACAATATGGACGGATGTTGCACCTTGCACAATAGATGTTGCGCCCCGGGTTATCTATTCTTTTGGACAACTATAACGGCTGACTCTTTTGGAATTACGAGAGTCATAAATAGTCAAAACGAATATCTTTGTGAGTTCTATGGCTTTGAACACTTTAAGCTGTCAATGCATAGTATCATACCCAAAAAAAACAATCCGAATCACTTTCAGGACTCGAAAGATTTTTTACCCTTCATTTTCTTCACGTGAATTTTATGGTTAAACGGGATCAACATGGATGGCCATCAAATTTACCTCCGCTAGAGAGTGGAGCACCATGGTACTATTCCATTTCAAATCCATGCACTCAATTCTAAAAGTCGTATGGTGCTGTTTCGGCATTATGGACAGATGTCGCACCTTATTTCGTTCATGTTGCGCCCAAGGGATATCGATCATTCAGACAGCCATAATGGTTGACTCTTTTTGTGCTACGGGAACTATAACTAGTCAAAACAAAGGTATCTTTGAGCTCTATGGCTTTGATGGCTTAACGGAGATAATGCATAGTTTCATACCCAAAAAACACTATCCAAATCACTTTTAAGTCTCGGAATTTTTTTTAACCCTTTGTTTTCTTCATATGAATTTTAAGGTACAACGGGATCAACGTGGCTGGCCATCGATTCACCATCGGTGGAGAGTGGTGCATCATGGTATTATTCCGTTTCAAATCCATGCACTCATTTCTAAAAGTCGTACGGTGTAGTTTTGGCATTATGGACGGATGTTGCACCTTGCACCGTAGATGTTGCGCTTAGGGAATAACGAACCTTCGGACGACCATAACGGTTGACTCTTTTGGAGATACGGGAGCAATAGCTAGTCAAAACGAAGGTCTTTGTGAAGTCTATGGCTTTGATGGCTTTAACCCACCAATGCATGGTTTCACACCCAAAAAAGCACTATTCGAATCACTTTCGGGATTCAGAATTTTTTTACCCTGCGTTTTCTTCACGTGAATTTTATGGTAAAACGGGATCAACGTGGCCGACCTTCGATTTACCTTCAATGGAGAGTGGTGCATCATGGTACTATTCTATTGAAAATCCATGCACTCATTTATAAAGTCGTACGAAGTAGTTTTGGCATTATGGACGAAATTTGCACCTTACACCATAGATGTTGCGTCCAGGGGACATCGATCCTTCGGACAGCCATAATGTTGACTCTTTGGAGTTACGTGAGCCATAACCAGTCAAAACGAAGGTCTCTGTGAGCTCTACGGCTTTGATGGCTTAACGACGTCAATGCATAGTTTCATACCCAATAAAACACCATCCGAATTACTTTCAGGTCTGGGAAGTTCTTTTTTACCCTTCGTTTTCTTCACGTGAATTTTGTGGTAAAATGGGATCAACGTGGCTGGCCATCGATTTACCATCGCTGGAGAGTGGTGCAATATGGTGCTATTCCATTTCAAATCCATGCACTCGTTTGCAAAAGCCGTACGACACAGATTCGACATTATGAATGGATGTTACACCTTGCACCAAGGATGTTGCTCCTAAGGGATATCGATCCATCGAACAGCCATAACAGTTAACTCTTTAGGAGTTACGGTAGCCATAACCAGTCAAAATGAAGGTCTCTATGAGTTCTACAGCTTTGACAGTTTTAATCCATTAATACATAGTTTCATACCCAAAAAAACACTATTCGAAACGCTTTCAGGACTCGGATGTTTTTTACCCTTTGTTTTATTCACGTGAATTCTATGGTAAAATGGGATCAACGTATCTGGCCATCTATTTAGCTTCTTTTGAGAGTGGAGCACCGTGGTACTATTCCATTTCAAATCCATATACTCATTTCTAAAAGTTTCATGGCATAGATCGGCATTATGGATGGACGTTGCACCTTACACCGTAGGTGTTGCTCGTAGAGGATATCGATCCTTTGGACAACCATAATGGTAGACTCTTTTGGAGTTACGGGAGCCATAACCAGTTAAAACGAAGGTCTCTGTGAGCTCAACAACTTTGATGGCTTAACGAAGTCAATGCATAGTTTCATATAAAAAAACACTATCTGAATCACTTTCAGGTCTCAGAAGTTTTTTTTACCCGTCGTTTTCTTCACGTGAATTTTATGGTAAAAAGGGATCAACGCGGATAGCCATCGATTTACCATCGCTGGAGAGTGATGCATCTTGGTACTATTCCATTTCCAAATCCATGCACTCATTTGTTAAAGTCGTACGGCGTAGTTTCGACAATATGGATGTATGTTGCACCTTGCACCGTAGATGTTGCGCCCAGAGGTTATCGATCCTTCGGACAGCCATAACATGACTCTTTTGGAGTTACGGGAACCATAACCAGTCAAAACGAAGGTCTCTGTGAGCTCTAAGGCTTTGATGGCTTAACGACGTCAATGCATAGTTTCATACCCAAAAGAACACTACCCGAATCACTTTCAAGTCTCGGTTGTTTTTTACCCTTCATTTTCTTCACGTGAATTTCATGGTAAAATAGGATCAACATAGCTGGCAATCGATTTACCATCGGTGGAGAGTGATGCATCATGGTACTATTTCGTTTCAAATATGTGCACTCATTTCTAAAAGTCGTACGGTGTAGTTATGACATTATGGATGGATGTTGCACCTTACACCGTAGATGTTGCGCCCAGGGGATATTGAACCTTCGGACAACCATAACGATTGACTCTTTTGGAGTTACGAGAGCCATAACCAGTCAAAAAAAAGGTCTTTGTGAGCACAACGGCTTTGATGGCTTAACAATGTAAATGCATAGTTTCATACCTAAAAAAGCTATCCGAATCACTTTCAGGTCTCGGAAGTTTTTTTACCTTCGTTTTCTTTAGGTGAATTTTATGGTAAAACGGGATCAACGTGGCTGGCCATCGACTTACGCTCATTGAAGAATGGAGCACCATGATGCTATTCCATTTCAAATCCATGCACTCATTTGTAAATGTCGTACTGCGCAATTTTGGCATTGTGGACGGATGTCGCACCTTGCACCGTAGATGTTGCGCCTAGGGGATATCGATCCTTCGGACAACCATAACAGTTGACTATTTCGGAGTTACGGGAGCCATAACCAGTCAAAACGAATGTCTCTGTGAGCTCCACGGCTTTGATGGCTTAAAGATGTCAATGCAAGTTTCATGCCCAAAAAAACACTATGCAAATCACTTTCAGGTTTTGGAAGTTTTTTTACCCTTCGTTTTCTTCACGTGAATTTCATTGTAAAACGGGATCAACGTGGCTACGAATCGATTTACTATCGATGGAGAGTGGTGCACCAAGGTACTATTCCGTTTCAAATCCATGCACTCATTTCAAAACGTTGTACGGTGCAGTTTCGGCATTAAGGACGGATGTTGCACCTTGCGCCGTAGATGTTGCGCCTAGGGGATATCGATCCTTCGGACAGCCATAACGGTTGATTCTTTTGGAGTTGTAAAAGCCATAACCAGTCAAAACGAAGGTCTTTGTGAGTTCTACGGCTTTTATGGCTTTAAGCCATCAACGCATAGTTTCATACACACAAAAATACTATCCTAATCACTTTCAGGACTCGGAAGATTTTTTTTTTTACCCTTCGTTTTCCTCACGTGAATTTTATGGAAAAACGGGATCAACTTGGCTGGCCATCGGTTTACCTTTGCTGGAGAGTGGTTCACCATGGTACTATTCCGTTTCAAATCCATGCACTCATTTCTAAATGTCGTACGGAGTAGTTTCGTCATTATGGACGGATGTTGCATCTTACACCGTAGATGTTGCGCCCAGGAGACATCGATCGTTTGGACAACCATAACGGTTGACTCTTTTGGAGTTACCGGATCCATGACCAGTCAAAACGAAGGTCTCTGTGAGCTCTACGGCTTTGATGGCTTAACGACATCAGTGCATAGTTTCATACACAAAAAACACTATCTGAATCACTTTCAGGTCTCGAAAGTTTTTTTTACCCTTCGTTTTCTTTACGTCAATTTTGTGGTAAAACGGGATTAACGAGGCTAGCCATCGATTTACCATTGCTGGAGAGTGGAGCACCATGGTACTATTCCGTTTCAAATCCATGCACTCATTTGTAAAAGTCGTACGGTGCAGTTTCGGCATTATGGACGGATGTTGCACCTTGCACCGTTGTTGTTGCGCCCTAGGGATATCGATCCTTCGGACAACCATAATGGTTAACTATTTTGGATTTACGAGAGCCATAACCTATCGAAACGAATGTCTCTACGCTTTAATGGCTTAACGGCGTGAATGGAAACTTTCATGCCCAAAAAACACAATTCGAATCACTTTCAGGGCTCGGATTTACTCTTCGTTTTCTTCACGTGAATTTTATGGTAAAATAAGATCAACGTGGCTGGCAATCGATTTACCATTGGTGGAAAGTGGTACACCATGGCGCTATTCCGTTTCAAATCTATGCGCTCATTTCTAAAATCGTATGGCGCAATTTCGGCATTATGGACGGATGTTGCACCTTGCATCATAGATGTTGCGCTTAGGGGATGTAGATCCTTCAGACAACCATAAAGTTTGACTATTTTGGAGTTACGTGAGCCATAACTTGTCAAAATGAAGGTCTCTATGAGTTCTATGGCTTTGATGGCTTTAAGCCATCGATGCATAGTTCATACCCAAAAAACTCTATTCGAATCACTTTCAGAACTCGAAAGTTCTTTTACCCTTCGTTTTCTTTACGTGAATTTTATGGAAGAAGGGGATCAACGTGGCTGCCCATCGATTTACCTTCGCTGGAGAGTGGTGCACCATGCTACTATTCCTTTTCAAAGCCATGCAATCATTTATAAAAGTCATACGGTGTAGTTTCGGCATTTAGGGACGGATGTTGCACCTTACACCGTTGATGTTGTGCCCTGGGGATATCGATCTTCGTACAAGCATAACGGTTGACTCTTTTGGAGTTACGAGAGCCATAACTTTTCAAAACGAAGGTCTCTGTGAGCTCTACGCTTTGATGTATTAACTACATCAATGCATAGTTTCATACCCAAAAAACCCAATGCGAATCACTTTCGGGTCTTGGAAGTTTTTTTACCCTTCGTTTTCTTCTCGTGAATTTTTTGGTAAAACGGGATCAATGTGGCTAGCCATAGATTTACCATCCTTGAAGAGTGGAGCACCATGGTACAATTACGTTTCAAATCCATGCACTAATTTATCAAAGTCGTACGACGCAGTTTCAGCATTATGGACGGATGTTACAGCTCGCACCGTGGATGCTGCGACCAGGGGATACCGATCCTTCAGACAGCCATAACAGTTGGCTATTTTGGAGTTAGGGAGCCATAACCAGTTAAAATGTAGGTCTTTTTAAGCTATACGGCTTTGATGGCTTAACGACGTCAATGCATAGTTTCATGCCCAAAAAAGACTATCTGAATCACTTTCAGGTTTCTGAAGCTTTTTTAAACTTTGTTTTCTTCACGTGAATTTTATGGTAAAATGGGATCAACTTGGTTTGCAATCGATTTTCCATCTGTGGAGAGTGTTACATCATAGTACTATTCCGTTTCAAATCCATGCACTCTTTCTAAAAGTCGTATGGCGTAGTTTCGACATCATGGATGGATGTTGCACCTTGTATCGTAGATGTTGCGCCCATGGGATATCGATCCTTTGGACAGCCATGACGGTTGACTCCTTTGGAGTTACGGGAGGCATAACCAGTCAAAATGAAAGTCTCCGTGACCTCTACGGCTTTGATGGCTTAACAACATCAATGCATAGTTTCATACCCTAAAAAACACATATCTGAATCACTTTCAGGACTCGGAAGTTTTTTTACCCTTCGTTTTCTTCACGTGAATTTTATGGTAAAACGGGATCAACGTGGTTGGCCATCGATACCATCGTTGGAGAGTGGTGCACCATGGTACTATTCCATTTCAAATCCATGCACTCATTTGTAAAAGTCGTACGGTGCAGTTCCGGCATTATGGACGGATGCTGCACCTTGCACCGTAGATGTTGCGCCCAAGGGATATCGATCCTTCGGACAGCCATAACAGTTGATTCTTTTGGAGTTATGGGAGCCATAACCAGTCGAAACGAAGTCTCTATGAGCTCTATGACTTTGATGGCTTAATGATGTCAATGTATAGTTTCATACTCAAAAGAACACTATCTGAATCACTTTCAGGTATCATGAAAGTTTTTTTTTATCCTTCGTTTTCTTCACGTGAATTTTATGGTAAAACGACATCAACGTAGCTGGCCATCGATTTACCATCACTAGAATGTGGTGAATCGTGGTACGATTCCTTTTCAAATCCATGAATTCATTTCTAAAATTCATGCGACACAGTTTCGGCATTACGGACGGATGTTGCACCTTGCACCGTAGATGTTGGGCCTTAGGGATAGCTATCCTTCGGACAGCCAAACAGTTGACTCTTTTGGATTTACGGGAGCCATAACCAATCAAAACGAAGGTATCTGTGAGTTCTATGGCTTTGACGGATTTAAGCCTTCAATGCATAGTTTCATACCCATAAAAACACTATCCGAATCACTTTCAGGACTTGAAAGTTTTTTTACCCTTCATTTTCTTCACGTGAATTTTATGGTAAAACAACATCAACATGGTTGGCCATCGATTTACCTTCGCTGGAGAGTGGAGCACCATGGTACTATTCCATTTCAAATCCATGCACTCATTTATAAAATTCGTACGGCGCAATTTCGGCATTAAGGATGGATGTTGCACCTTACTCAGTAGATGTTGTGCCCAAGTGAATATTGATCTTTCGAACAGTAATAACGGTTGACTCTTTGGGAGTTATGGAAGCCATAACCAGTCAGAACGAAGGTCTTTGCGAGCTCTACAGCTTTGATGACATAACGACATCAATGCATAGTTTCATACCCAAAACAACACTATCCGAATCACTTTCAGATCTCGGAAGTTTTTTTACCCATCTTTTTCTTTATGTGAATTTTATGGTAAAGTGGGATCAACGTGGTTGGCTATCGTTTTACCATTGTTGGAGAGAGGTGCACCATGGTACTATTCCGTTTCAAATCCTTGCACTCATTTGTTAAAGTCATATGGCGTTGTTTCAGCATTATGGATGGATGTTGCTCCTTGCACCGTAGATGTTGCGCTAAGGGGATATCGATCCTTCGAACAGCCATGACGGTTGACACTTTTGGAGTTACGGGAGCCATAACCAGTCAAAACAAAGGTCTCTGTGAGCTCTATGGTTTGATGGCTTTAAGCTATCAATGCAGAGTTTCTTCCCATGGAAACACTATCCAAATCACTTTCAAGACTGGAAAGTTTTTTTTACCTTACGTTTTCTTCACTTGAATTTTATGGTAAAACGGGATCAACGTGGCTGGCCGTCGATTTAAAATCACTGGAGAGTGGAGCACATGGTACTATTCCATTTCAAATCCTTGCACTCATTTTTGAAAGTCGTACGGTGTAGTTTCAGCATTATGGACGGATGTTGCACCTTGCACCATAGATGTTGCGCTCCGGGGAAATCGATCCTTCGGACAGCCATATCGGTTGACTATTTTGGAGTTACGAGAGCCTTAACCGGTCTAAACAAAGGTCTTTGTGAGCTTTATGGTCTGATGGATTGACGATATCAATGCATAATTTAATACCCAAAAAATATCTATCTGAATCACTTTCAGGTCTCGGATGTTTTTTTTACCCTTCGTTTTCTTCACGTGAACTTTGTGGCAAAACGGGATCAATGTGGCTGGCCATCGTTTTACCATCGCTGGAGAGTGGTGCACCATGGTACTATTCCGTTTCAAATCCGTGCACTCATTTGTTAAAGACAAATGGCGCAGTTTCATCATTATGGACGGATGTTGCACCTCGCATCGTAGATGTTGCGCACAGGGTATGTCGATCCTTCAGACAACTAAAACGGTTGACTCTTTTGGAGTTACAAGGGCCATGACTAGTCAAAATGAAGGTCACTGTGAGCTCTACAATTTTGACGGCTTTAATCCATGAATGCATAGTTTAATACCCAAAAAACACGATCCAAATCACTTTCTAGACTAAGAAGTTTTTTACCCTTCGTTTTCTTCACTTGAATTTTATGGTAAGACGGGATCAACGTGGCTGGCCATCGATTTGCCATCGCTGGAGAGTGGTGCACCATGGTACTATTCCATTTCAAATCCGTGCACTCATTTCTAAAAGTCGTATGGCGCTATTTCAACATTATGGACGGATGTTGCACCTTCCACTGCAGATTTTGCATCCAGTGGATATCGATCCTTTGGACAACCATAATGGTTGATAATTTTGGAGTTACGAGAGCCATAACCAGTCAAAACAAAAGTCTCTATGATATTTACAGATTTGATGGCTTAGCGACGTCAATGCATAATTTCCTACCCAAAAAAACACTATCCGATTAACTTTCTAGTCTCGAAAGTTTTTTTTACCCTTTGTTTTCTTCACGTGAATTTTGTGGTAAAACGGGATCGATGTTGCAGGCCATTGATTTACCATCAATGGAGAGTGGTGAACCATGGTACTATTCCATTTCAAATCCATGACTCATTTCTAAAAGTTGTACGGTGCAGTTTCGGCATTATGGATGTATGTTGCACCTTGCACCGTAGATGTTGCACCCAGGGGATATCGATCCTTCGGACAACCATAATGGCTGACTATTTTAGAGCTACCGGGAGCCATACCAAGTCAAAATGAAGGTCTCTGTGAGCTCTATGGCTTTGATGGCTTCATGATATCAATGCACAGTTTCCTGCCAAAAAACACTATCCAAATCACTTTCAGGTATCAGAAGTTTTTTTACCCTTCGTTCTCTTCATGTGAATTTTATGGTAAAAAGGGATCAATGTTGCTGGCCATCGATTTACCATCATTGGAGGGTGATGACACCATGGTAATATTCTGTTTCAAATCCATGCACTCATTTCCAAAAGTCATACGGTGCAATTTTGGCAGTATGGACGGATGTTGCACATTGTACCGTAGATGTTGCCTCAAGGGGATAGCGATCCTTCGGACAGCCATAACGGTCGACTCTTTTGGATTTACAGGAGCCATAACCAGTCAAAAAGAAGGTCTTTGTGAGCTCTATATCTTTGACGGATTTAAGCCGTTAATGCATAATTTCGTACCAAAAAACACAATCCGAATCACTTTCAGGACTCGGAAATTTTTTTACCCTTCGTTTTCTTCACGTGAATTTTATGGTAAAATGGGATCAATGTGGCTGACCAACGATTTGCCATCGTTGGAGAGTGGAGCACCATGGTACTATTCAATTTCAAATCCATGTAGTCGTTTCTAAAAGTCATACGGCGTAGTTTCGACATTATGGACGGATGTTGCACCTTACATCGTGGATGTTGCACACCTAAGGGATATCGATCCATTAGACAGCCATAACGGTTGGCTCTTTTGGAGTTACGGAGCTGTAACCAGTCAAAACGAAGGTCTTTGAGAGTTCTACGGTTTTGATGGCTTCATTCCATCAATGCATAGTTTCATACCCAAAAAACACTATTCGAATCACTTTCAAGACTCGAACGATTTTTACCCTTTGTTTTCTTCATGTGAATTTTATGGTAAAATGGGATCGACGTGGCTGGCCATCGATTTACCCTTGCTGGAGAGTGGTGCATCATGGTACTATTCTGTTTCAAACCCATGCACTCATTTCTAAAAGTCGTACGGAGTAGTTTCGGCATTGTGGACGAATGTTCCACCTTACACCGTAGATGTTGCGCCCCGGGGATATCTATCCATCGGACAGCCCAAACGGTTAACTCTTTTGGAGTAATGGGAGCCATAGCTAGTCAAAACAGAGGTATCTTTGAGCTCTACGGCTTTGATGGCTTAACGACGCCAATGCATGGTTTCATTCCCAAAAAAACACTATCTGAAACACTCTCATGTCTCGAAAGTTCTTTTACCCTTCGTTTTCTTCACGTTAGTTTTATGATAAAATAGGATCAACGTGGTTGACCATTGATTTACCATCGCTGGACAGTGGTTCACCATGGTACTATTCTGTTTCAATTCCATGCACTCATTTCTAAAAATCATACGATGCAGTTTCGGCATTATGGACGGATGTTGCACCTTGCACCGTAGATGTTGCGCCAATTAGATATCGATCCTTCAAACAGCCATAACGGTTGTCCCTTTTGGAGTTACGAGAGCCATAACCAGTCAAAACGAAGGTCCCCATGAGCTCTACTGCTTTGATGGCTTAACGACATTAATGCGTAGTTTCATACCCAAATAACACGATCCAAATCACTTTCAGGACTCGAAAGTTTTTTTGCCCTTCGTTTTCTTCACGTGAATTTTATGGTAAAACGAGATCAACGTGGCTGGCCATCGATTTGCCATCGTTGGAGAGTGGAGCATCATGGTACTATTCCATTTCAAATCCATGCACTCATTTCTAAAAGTCGTATGGCATAGTTTTGGCATTCTGGACGGATGTTGCCCTTTGCACCGTAGATGTTGCACGTAGGGGATATCGATCCATCGGGAAACCATAACGGCTGACTCTTTTGGAGTTACGGGAGCCGTAACCTGTCAAAACGAAGGTCTCTATGAGTTCTATGGCTTTGACGGCTTTAAGCTATCAATTCATAGTCTCATACCCAAAAAATCACTATTCGAATCACTTTTAAGACTCGGATGTTTTTTACCCTTCGTTTTCTACACGTGAATTTTATGGTAAAACGGGATCGACGTGGCTGGCCGTTGATTTACCTTCGATGGAGAGTTGTTGTGACGACCCGGAATTTTCTAGCAATATCAATTTAATAATCTGCATTAAATATTAAATTGATTTGATAATAAAATTTGAATTGATACTTTTCTTTTAATAAATATTCAATTGGTAAATTTTATCTGTTAAAATTAATTGTTTGTTTTCTATTTATATATGTATATATTTGTATACATTGTAAATAGATGAATTTGTTTTAAAATTTAACTAATAAAATATGTTTAAATACTAATATATATTTTAGTGAATTAGAAATTATGTTTTATTTAATATAAACTTTTCAAAGGCTAAATAAATAAATATAGAGTTTTAAGTATATAAGTAAATGTTTAAATAGTTCAAGACTCATTTTAACTTAAGTTTAAATTTAATTTACTAACAAAAAGATTTGTTTACTTTTCTTTTTAGTATAGCTTGATTTAAAATATGAATTTAAAAATATATATGAGTTATATATATAATTTTGTAAATCAATACATTAACATACACTAATAAATATGTAGTTTATAATAGAAAGATGATTTATTCTATTTATCATTTCAAATTGATCATGAGTTTTACAATATAAATAAGTAAGAATATATATATATATATAGAAATACAAGCCTACAAAATAAATTGGTTAAATCATAATAGCATAATAACTATAAAGTTCAATTAGTTTTCAAAACAACAAAACAAAAATGCTAACATTCACATACTTTTCAAATATTGTAACTAGTCAACAATTAAAACTAGAAACAAAATCATTTTTTTAAGTTTGTAAACTATCACAAAGGAACTGCAGTATACATATGTACATGTTTAAGCATCAAGACAGTAACAAAATCTAAAATATATGCAAGCTACTGAATAATTCAAAAGTATGCAGGCCAAATAAATAAACAGACTGTGTATATGTGTAAAGCTTGCTAGAGAAGATAGTATTAAATATCTTTAAGCTAACAAACAAAAAGTAATTAATGTAAAAATATTTTAGTACATAATTGTATTTATATTAGCCTCCAATTTAATAAAATATCTCTGGAAAACAAATTTGTACAAACACAAGATTGTATACAATATTGTACAGTTTCATGAAACATAATCATATACCCTGTTTTTTTTCTTCTATAAAGCAGTCTCACCTTATTCAATTCGAACTGATTAAAAAGTAAAGTAAACTCCATTTCAAACTCAAACAAACAAAGCTTCAGTTTTAAAAACAACCAAAATTCAATTCAACTGAGAATCAAAGAGGAGTTCAACTTGTAAATTGCAAGTCTGTTGCAAAGCAAAAGTGCCTTTGTTCTTCCACTTATCTGTGAGTAACACTTTTCAGATTTTCTTAAGTTTAAGTTCTGATGCATGCCTATATTTGAATGTTTAAATAAATTGTGTGAACATTTATATATATTCATTCTTTTTCTCTGGATATTTGTGAGTTATAATTCGGCATATCTCAAGCCTGAAAAATCAAACAGTTTCCTTATAAACTTGCTGTGTTTTCTATTTGCTGTAAGTAACATAAATTAGTTAGATGTTTTAAGCATATATTAAATGGTGGCATATTTATTCCCTGAATTTAAGAATGTTTGCAGAGATATTCTGTGTGTATGTGAATATGCTGTGTGTACATTTGCTCTGTGCCTGGATTGTTTCCAGACTTGGTTTCAGGTTCCAAATTAACCCAAACTTATTTGTTTCTGATTAAAGATTGATTTGAATCTAAGGTGAATAAATACATTTGTTATATCCTTGGCTTTGGTTTAGAATTATTAAAGCTCAAATCAAATTGAATTCTTGCTCTGGAAAACAAAAATTTTACTTTTAAAAAGCATTTACACCTCTGCTGATTAATGAATGAAATTAAGATTTGAATAAGTGATGTTTGTAACATCATGAAATAAGTTTAAATTTTAGATAAGATAAAAACAACTTAAAATGTTTCATCTGGAACCCAAATTTTTGAGCAAAATCCCTGTGCATAACCTGGTTGTAGTGGCCGAAGTGTTTGGTTCTGTTTGACACCATCAGGCGATCGAGTGCCATGGAACTTTATGAGGGGGTAGCTCAGTCTTTGTCGCGTTCATGGCCGAAGCTTCTTGTCGCCACGTGGTCAGGGTTGGGGAGGAGCGGCGTTGACAGGTATAGGGCTGTTGAGTTTGTGTTTTTTTCCAGGTTTGTGTTTCTTTTCATTTGCGCGTGCCCTGGGAAATGCCTCGAAGCAGCTTGTATATTTTCACGGGGAAACTCGCGTATAACTCGAAGAAACGTAGTGGGTGCTCGTGATTGTAGTTGTACAGGCTTTAAAACTGTAACAGTTTTTTTTCTCACAGTATTTGACATTCTTGTTTTAAAATTTAAATCAAAGTTAAACCCATTTTTTAAAACAAGTTTAGAAGTGACTTTAAATCAGTTTTGAAGATAAAGCTGAGAATAATAAAGACCGTAATTTAACTTATTTTAAATAATTTAAAAAGTGCTAAATGTTTAAGTTTATTCAAAAAGGAGTTGAATTCAAAAATGAAATATAGAATGTTAAGAAAGTATATGGACAAGTTAACTACAAAGAAATCAGGACTTAGTTATGAAAAGCTAGATTTAGAACTAAAATAAAGTTTTATAATTTAAATTTATTCAAATAAGTTTTAGTTGAAATTGAATATGTGAGATTACAAAGAGTTTGGATAAATATAATAAATTAGTTATAAAACTTTATTAAGAATAAATTGGTTTCGTTTAGAAAGTAATTTAAATAAATGTTTTAAAACATATTGGAATTTTACTTTAATTCATGAAGTTTTAGAATTTTTATATGCATTAACTCTTAAGTTGATTAAGTAAGAATAATTAATGATTGAAATTAATTAAACTAGTAATTAATAGTTTAAATGTAGTAATTAAAGTTAATTAATAAATTAATTAACTAATATGTGATTTAGAACTATAGATTAGATTTTTAAATTAATAATGGTTAATTAACTTATAATTAATAATTAATATAAGTTGATTATGTTAGAAGAAAATAATTAAATAATTATTAATGAAGTTCATTAAACAGATTATGTTATAATTAATTAATATGATTGATTTTGTAATAAATTAATTAGATTAATTAATCCAATAGTTTAAATGAAATTATTTATTGAGAAGTAATTAAGAAATTAATTACTTATTAATTGTGTAAATTGATTTGAGTTAATTAATTTAGTTTAATTAACTGATATTTAGGAAGTAAATTACTTAGAAAAGTAATTGAGGGATAATTACGGGATGTAATTAATTGGGTGATGTTGTTAATAGGAGTAATTAGAATATAATTACTTAAAATTAATCAAGGGATTAATTAAGCTTGTTATTGAGAAGTAATTAATTTAGGATGATTAATTACTGTATATATTAATCAAGAGGATTGATATTTGTGTTTTGAAGATGTGTATTCTTAATATAATTAACAAATGAAATGTAATTAGAAATCATTAATTAAAATAATTAATGATGGGAATTAGAGAAATTGATTTAGTTGAGAATAATAAATCAACAAGATAATTAAATGGTAATAAATCGATATAAATGTAATTAATTAATGGATTTATTCAAGATTAATTTCTGTAAATAAATTAAAGGAAATTTCTGGAATGCAGTAAAGGATAGATGATTAATTTGAATACATAAGCAATGGATAATAAGATTTAAATTAAGTAAATTAATATTAGTTAATTTTAGAAATCATTTGATGATTTGGTATGTGTAATTACTCAGTGTAATTAATAGAGCATAATTACTTAGGGAAAGTAATTAGATGATAATTACTTGATGAGATTCATTCAAGATGATTTGTAAGTGAAGTAATGTGAGTAATTTCTTTTGTAATTAATCAAGGGATTAATTTATGGGAATAATTAATCATGGAATGATTAATTTGTTAATAATTAATTGAGAGTAGTTAATTACTGGTTTGTTATTAATCAAGGGGTGATTAATAACTGTGTTTAAGTAAAGATTAATCACTTAATTATTTTAAATAAGTGATGTAATATAAATTGAAGATCATTAAGTAATATAATTAAGGATCAAATTAAGAATTGTAAATCAAGGAATAATTAATAGGAAAGTAATAAAATGTAATCTGCTATGAATAATTTAGAATAATTCATTTGAGAAATTAATTAAAAAGACTAACTTACTTCTTGTAATTAGAGAATGGTTAATTAATTTGATTTATAATTAATTAATGATTGTGAGAGCAGGATTTATGGAATGAGTAATTAATTTAATTTATTAAAATGGAAGTAGTTAATTTAATTCATTTTAAATTAATTATAGCTTGTGATTCATAAATCATTGCTGATGGATGATGTTGATATTTCATTGATTGATGGTGATCTCAGGAATGAGATGGATAATGTCTATGTGATATGGATGTATAGTTGAAGTATGATAATCTTTAATTATCTGTTTGGATGATGATATTAATTATCTGTTTATGATGATGATGTGATTGTCTATTATGAGATGTGAATTATCTATCTGTGCATATTGATGATATTGAATTCACTGTTAAGACTAAATAGACAACTTGGCCTTAAAAAACACGCTTTGGATTTCGATGAGACCGGGATCGGTTTTCCGCATTAGGAATATCCGAAAACCACATCGATTCCAAATTAACGATAGGTCGTGAATCTGAAGTGAAGATGAAGGTTCAGAATGCAAGGATTATCGTCGTTAACTCTGTGGGTGATTCCAAAATGAGTGTAACGAGATGATGCCTTCGGTTTCGTTCGAACCTGGAACGAACTTGTATGGATTGAATGCTTTCAACACATCGTCAGGCGGACGATGAGCATTCTAAGAAATATGTTCT
The DNA here is from genome assembly GCA_030765085.1 of Allium cepa. Classification (NCBI taxonomy): domain Eukaryota; kingdom Viridiplantae; phylum Streptophyta; class Magnoliopsida; order Asparagales; family Amaryllidaceae; genus Allium; species Allium cepa. Next base: position 103,891,644 of record CM060942.1, on the reverse strand, counting down.
ATAAAGGTAATCGTAACCTCAAGCCTCATCAACTGGGAATGGCTAAAACAGGGGAGGTGCAGCAAGGTTAGGTGGGTCATGCCCAAGCAGGACAAGGATATTCCCCTGTCTAGATGTCCCTTTTTATTTTGGCTTAGTGGGCAGTTGGTCTGCAGCCAACTGCGGGGTTTATCTTGTTCGGGACTGTTCAGTAAGGAATCGTTCCGGCCTTGTGTTGCAGGGGATGAAGGGAGTAATCCTCGGTACGTTGATCTAGGCCACGTACTGTGACGGGCGGTACCCCAGTAGCCCTGCCATTGTATGGAATCCATAATCCAATAAGTGCCAACGGTTTTGATTGTATTATCCACTTTTGTGGCTAGTAGCTGGAATTTAATCATGTAACAATTTCGGCTATTTTCTATTTACTTGAAAACCCTAGACCTATTATAATATCACTAGATTTCCTATCAAATGTTTTGGTTAGCGTAAGGTAAAAACTTTTCCATGTTTATGTGTGGGAAGTCTTAAGTGATACCTTTTGTTTTCAAAGGATTTTTCAAAATTAAGCAATTTTAACCTGTTACTCATACCAGACCCATGTCTGACCCGAAGTTTTTTTTTTTTCATAAACTCTCGGGTACCCAAATTTTTACGGGTAGCCAAGGGATTCAGGTTTAGCTTTGACGAATTTTGGAGGAGCAATGGAGCAGGAGGCTTCAGCGTTATAGATATATATATAGTTCCGCTGTGTGGTATCTCTGTGATGTTTTTTGTTTTGAGTTGTATAACTAGACAGGTGTTTATAACTGTCTAGTATGTGACGTACTATATGTATCACTTTGATTGATGTTATATACTATGTAAATACTTATGTGATTATTATATTTCATTCGTTCCGCTGTGAGATTCTGATGTTGTTGTTCTTTCTTCTCTATCTTTTCTATTTTCTCACCCTTTTCTTTCTTAATAACGATACTTCTTCCTGGGAGTAGGAAGTGGGGTCGTTACAGTTGTGCATCAAGGTACTATTCCATTTCAATCCATGTACTCATTTCTAAAGGTCGTACTGAGTAGTTTCGACGTTATGGACGGATGTTGTACCTTACACTATAGATGTTGCGCCCAGGGGATATCGATTCTTCGGACAGCCATAACGTTTGACTTTTTGGAGTTACGGGAGCCGTAACCAGTCAAAACGAATGTCTCTGTGAGCTCTACGATTTTGATGGCTTAACGACATCAATGCATAGTTTCATACCTAAAAAACACAATCCGAAACACTTTCTGGTCTTGGAAATTTTTTTACCCTTCGTTTTGTTCACGTGAATTTTATGGTAAAACGGGATCAACATGGCCGGCCATCGATTTACCGTCGCTTTAGAGTGGTGCATCGTGGTACTATTCCGTTTCGGATCCATGCATTCATTCCTAAAAGTCGTACAACGCAGTTTCAGCATTATGGACGAATGTTGCACCTTGCATCGTAGATGTTGCTCCCAGGGGATATCTGTCCTTCAGACAGCCATTATAGTTGACTCTTTTGAAGTTACCGGAGCCATAACCGGTCAAAACGAAAGTCTTTGTGAGTTCTACGGTATTGACGGCTTTAAGCCGTCAACGCATAGTTTCATACCCAAAAATACACTATCTGAATCACTTTCAGGACTCAGAAGTTTTCTTACCCTTCGTTTTTTTCACGAGAATTTTGTGGTAAAATGGGATCAACATGGCTGGCCATCGATTTACCTTCGTCGGAGAGCGGTGCACCATGGTACTATTCCATTTCAAATCCATATACTCATTTCTAAAAGTCGTACGATGCAGTTTCGGCATTATGGACGGATGTTGCACCTTGCACCGTAGATAATGCGTCCAGGAGATATCGATCCTTCAGACAACTATAATGGTCGACTATTTTGGAGTTACGGGTGCCATAACCCGTCAAAACGAAGGTCTTTATGGGCTTTAGGGCTTTGATGGTGTAAAGATGTCAACTCGTAGTTTCCCGCCCAAAAAAATACGATCAGAATCACTTTCACATCTCACAAGTTTTTTTACCCATCGTTTTCTTCACGTGAATTGTATGGTAAAATGGCATCGACGTGGCTGGCCATCGATTTACCATCCCTGGATAATGGTGCATCATGATTTTCCGTTTCAAATCCATACACTCATTTCTAGAAGTCGTACGGTGGAGTTTCGGCATTATGGACGGACGTTGCACCTTGCACCGTAAATGTTACGCCTAAGGGATATCGATCCTTCGGACAGCCATAACAGTTACTCTTTGGAGTTACGGGAGCATAACCAGTCAAAATGAAGGTGCTAGTGAGTTCTACGGCTTTGACGACTTTAAGCCATTAATACATAGTTTCATACCCAAAAAAGCACTATTTGTATCACTTTTAGGTCTAGGAAGTTTTAGTTACCTTTGTTTTCTTCACGTGAATTTTATGGTAAAACGGGATCAATGTGGCTGGCCATCGATTTACCCTCGCTGGAGAGTGGAGCACCATGGTACTATTCCGTTTTAAATCCATGCACTCATTTCTAAAAGTCGTACTGCGCAGCTTTGGCATTATGGATAGATGTTTCACCTTACACGTAGATGTTGCGCCCAAGGGATATCGATCCTTCGGACAGCCATAACGGTTGATTCTTTTGGAGTTACGAGAGCCATAACCTGTCAAAACGAAGGTCTCTGTGTGATCTATGGCTTTGATGATTTAAGGACACAAATGTATAGTTTCGTACCCAAAAAAACACTATCCGAATCACTTTCTGGTCTTGGAAGTTTTTTTACCATTCGTTTTCTTCACGTGAATTTTATGGATGTGGCTATCCATCGATTTACCATCGCTGGAGAGTGGTGCATCTTGGTACTATTCCATTTCAAATCCATGCACTCATATGTAAAAGTCGTACAGCGCAGTTTCGGCATTATGGATGGATGTTGCACTTGCACCGTAGATGTTGCATCTAGGGGATATCGATGCTTCGGACAGCTATCACGTTTGACTTTTTGGAGTTACGGGAGCCATAACCAGTCAAAACAAAGGTCTTCATGAGTTCTACGGCTTTGACCGCTTTAAGACGTCAATGCATAGTTTCATACCCAAAAAAAATCTGAATCACTCTCAAGACTTGAAAGTTTTTTACCCTTCGTTTTCTTCATGTGAATTTTATGGTAAAATGGGATCAACGTGGCTGGCCATCGATTTACCATCACTGGTGAGTGGTGCAGCATAGTGCTATTCCATTTCAAATTCATGCACTCATTTGTAAAAGTCGTACGACGCAGTTTCAACATTATGAATGGATGTTACACCTTGCACCGTAGATATTGCGTCTAGGGGACATCGATCCTTCGGAGAGCCATAACGGTTGAATCTTTTGGAATTAATGGAGCCATAACCAGTCCAAACGAAGGTCTTTGTGAGTTCTATGGCTCTGATGGCTTTACGCCGTCAATGCTTAGTTTCATACCCAAAAAAACTATCTGAATCACTTCCAGGACTCAGAAGTTTTTTACCCTTTATTTTCTTCACGTGAATTTTATGGCAAAATGGGATCAACAAGGCTGGCCATCGATTTGCCTTTGCTGGAGAGTGGAGCACCATGGTACTATTCCTTTTTAAATCCTTGCACATATTTCTAAAAGTCGTACAGTACTGTTTCACATTATGGATGGATGTTGCACCTTACAACGTAGATGTTGCACCCAGGGGATATCGATCCTTCAGACAGCCATAACGGTTGACTCTTTTGGAGCTGCAGGAGAAAATGACTAGTTAAAATGAAGGTCTCTGTGAGATCTATGGCTTTGATGACTTAACGACGTCAATGCATAGTTTCATAGCCAAAAAACACTATCCGTATCACTTTCAGGTCTCGGTAGTTTTTTTTACCCTTCGTTTTCTTCACGTGAATTTTATGGCAAAACGGGATCAACGTGGCTGGACATCGATTTACCGCTGGAGTTTGATGCACCATGGTAATATTCTGTTTCAAATCCATGCACTCATTTCTAAAAATTGTAAGGTGCATTTTCAGCATTATGGACGGATGTCCACCTTGCACCGTAGATGTTGCGTCTAGGGGATATCGATCCTTTGGATAGCCATAAAGGTTGACTCATTTGGAGATACGGGAGCCACAAACAGTCCAAAACAAAGGTCTCTGTGAGCTCTACGACTTTGATGGCTTTAAGCTGTCAATGAATAGTTTGATACCCAAAAAACACAATCCGAAACACTTTCAGGACTCAGAAGTTTTTTACCCTTTGTTTTCTTCATGTGAATTTTATGGTAAAACGGGATCAACGTGGCTGACCATCGATTTACCATAGCACCATAGTACTATTCCATTTCAAATCCATGCACTCATTTGTAAAAGTCGTATGGCCTAGTTTAGGCATTATGGACGGATGTTGCACCTTGCACTGTAGATGTTGCGCCTAGGGGATATGATCCTTAGACAGCTATAACGGTTGACTATTTTAGAGTTACGGGAGCATAACTAGTCAAAACGAAGGCCTCTGTGAGCTGTACCGCTTTGATGGCTTAAATATGTCAATGCATAGTTTCGTACCCAAAAAACACTATCCGAACCACTTTCAGGTCTCGGAAGTTTTTTTTGCCTTTCATTTTCTTCACGCGAATTTTATGGTAAAACGGGACCAACGTGGCTGGCAATCGATTTACCATCGGTGGAGAGTGGTGCACCATGGTACTATTCCATTTCATATCCATGCACTCATTTCTAAAAGTCGTACGGCGTAGTTTCGGAATTATGGACGGATGTTGCACCTTGCACCGTAGATGTTGCGTCTAGGGGATATTGATCTTTCGGACACCATAACGGCTAACACTTTTGGAGTTACAGGAGCCATAACTAGTCAAAATGTAGGACTCTATGAGCTCTACGGCTTTGATGGCTTTAAGCCGACAACGCATAGTTTCATATCCAAAAAAAACTATCTAAATCACTTTCAAGTCTCGGATGTTGTTTTACCCATCATTTTCTTCACGTGAATTTTATAGTAAAACGGGATCAATGTGGTTGGCAATTGATTTACCATTGGTGGAGAGTGGTGCACCATGGTATTATTCCGTTTCAAATACGTGCACTCATTTCTAAAAGTTACACGGAGTAGTTTCGTCATTATGGACGGATGTTGCACCTTACACCGTAAATGTTGCACCCTGGGATATCGATCGTTTAGACTGCCATAACGGTTGATTATTTTGGAGTTACGAGAGCCATAACCGATCAAAACGAAGGTATCTGTGAGTTCTATGGCTTTGATGGCTTAATGACGTCAATGCATGGTTTCATACCTAAAAAAACACTATCCAAATCACTTTCATGTCTCGGAAGTTTTTTTACTCTTCGTTTTCTCTACGTGAATTTTATGGTAAAACGGGATCAACGTGGCTTGCCATCGATTTATCATCGATGGAGAGTGGTGCACCATGGTACTATTCCATTACAAATCCATGCACTCATTTGTAAAAGTCGTACGGTGTAGTTTCGGCACTATGGACGGATGTTGCACCTTGCACCGTAGATGTTGCGCATAGGGGATATCGATGCTTCGGATAGCCATAACGGTTTACTCTTTTGGAATTACAGGAGCCATAACCAGTCAAAATGAAGATACCTATGAATTCTATGGTTTGAGAGCTTTATGCTGTCAATGCATAGTTTCATACCCAAAAAAATGCTATCCGAATCACCTTTAGGAATCAGAATTTTTTTACCTTTCGTTTTCTCCACGTGAATTTTGTGGTAAAACGGGATCAACATGGCTGGCCACCGATTTACCTTCGTTGGAGAGTGGAGCACGATGGTACTATTCCATTTCTAATCCATGCACTCATTTCTAAAAGTCGTACGGTGCAGTTTCAGCATTATGGACAGATGTTGGACCTTACACCATAGATGTTGCGCCTAGGGATATCGATCCTTCGGACAACCATAATGGTTGACTCTTTTGGAGTTACGGGAGCCATACCAAGTCAAAATGAAGTTCTCTGTGAGCTCTACAGCTTTGATGGCTTAACAACGTCAATGCATAGTTTCATATCCAAAAAAAACTATCCGAATCACTTTTAGGTCTCGGAAGTTTTTTTTACCCTTCGTTTTCTTCATGAGAATTTTATGGTAAAACTAGATCAACATCACTGGCCATCGATTTACCATCGCTGGAGAGAGGTGCACCATGGTACTATTTCGTTTCAAATCCATGAACTCATTTGTAAAAGTCGTACAGCGCAGTTTCGGCATTATCGACGGATGTTGCACCTTGCACCGTAGATGTTGCTCCCAAGGGATATCGATCCTTCGGACAGCCATAACCATTGAATCTTTTGGAGTTACGAGAGCCATAACCAGTCAAAACGAAGTTCTCCGTGAGTTCTTTGGCTTTGACTCCTTCAGGACTCGGTAGTTTTTTTACCCTTCGTTTTTTTCACGTGAATTTTACGGCAAAACGGGATAAACATGGTCGGCCATCGATTTACCATCGCTGGAGAGTGGTGCACCATGGTACTATTCCATTTCAAATCCATGCACTAAATTCTGAAAGTCGTACAATGCAGTTTTGGCATTATGGACGGATGTTGCACCTTACACCGTAGATGTTGTGTCCAGGGGATATCGATCCTTCGGACAGCCATAACGGTTGACTCTTTCATGGTAAAATGGGATCGACGTGGCTGGCCATCGATTTACCATCGCTGGAGAGTGGTGCACCATGGTACTATTCCGTTTCAAATCCACGCACACAAGTCATATGGTGCAGTTTTGGCATTATCGACTGATGTTGAACCTTGCATCATAGATGTTGCTTCCAAGGTATATCGATCCTTCGGACAGCCATAACCGTTGACTCTTTCGGAGTTACGGGAGCCATAACTTGTCAAAACAAAGGTCTATGTAAGCTCAACGACTTTGATGTCTCAACGATGTCAATGCATAGTTTCATATCCAAAAAACACTATCCGAATTACTTTCAGGTATTGAAAGGTTTTTTTAACTCTTCGTTTTCTTCTCGTGAATTTTATGGTAAAACGGGATCAACGTGGTTGGCCATCAATTTACCATCGCTAGAGAGTGGTGCACCATGGTACTATTCCATTTCAAATCCATGCACTCATTTGTAAAAGTCATACGGCGTAGTTTCAGCATTACGGACAGGTGTTTCACCTTGCACCATAGATGTTGCGTCCAGGGGATATCGATCCTTCGAACGGCCATAACGGTTGACTCTATCGGAGTTACAGTAGCCATAACTAGTCAATAAAACGGTCTCAATGAGATCTATGGATTTGATGGCTTTAAGCCATCAGTGCATAGTTTCATACCAAAAAAACACTATCTAAATCACTTTCAGGACTCAGAAGTTTTTTACCCTTCATTTTCTTCATGTGAATTTTATGGTAAAACGGGATCAACGTGGATGGCCATCGATTTACCATCGCTGGAGAGTTATGCACCATGGTAATATTCCATTTCAAATCCATGCACTCATTTCTGAAAGTCGTATGACGCAGTTTCGGCATTATGCGAGGATGTTGCACCTTACACCATAGATGTTGCGCCCAGGTGATGTCGATCCTTCAAACAGCCATAACGGTTGAATCTTTTAGAGTTACAAGAGCCATGACGAGTCAAAACGAAGGTCCATGTGAGCTCTACCACTTTGATGGCTTAACGACGTCAATGCATATTTTCATATCCAAAAAAACTATCCAAATCACTTTCAGGTCTAGAAAGCTTTTTTTACCCTTCGTTTTGTTTACGTGAATTTTATGGTAAACCGATATCAACGTGGCTGGCCATCGATTTACCATCGCTGGAGAGTGGTGCACCATGGTACCATTTCGTTTCAAATCCATGCACTGATTTGTAAAAATTCTATGGCGCAGTTTCGGCATTATGGACGGATGTTGCACCTTGCACCGTAGATGTTGCGCGCGGGGGATATCGATCCTTCGGACAACCATAACGGTTGACCCTTTTGGAGTTACGAGAGCCATAATCAGTCCAAACGAAGGTCTTTGTGAGTTCTACAGCTTTGATAGCTTTAAGTTGTCAATGCATAGTTTCATACCCAGAAAGCAATATCCGAATCACTTTCAGGACTCGAAAGTTTTTTTACCCTTCGTTTTCTTCACATGAATTTTAGGGTAAAACGGGATCAATGCGGCTGGCCGTCGATTAACCATCGCTGCAAAGTAGTGCACCATGGTAGTATTCCACTTCAAACGCATGCACTCATTTGTAGAAGTCGTACGACGCAGTTTCAGCATTATGGACGGATGTTGCACCTTGCACCGTAGATGTTGTGCTCAGGGGATATCGATCCTTTGGACAGCCATAACTGCTAACTCTTTTGGAAATACGGAAGCCATAACCAATCAAAAGGATAGTCTCTATGAGTTCTATGACTTTGATGGCTTTGAGCCATCAATGCATAGTTTCATACCTAAAAAACACTATCCGAATCACTTTCAGGAATCATAAGTTATTTTACCCTTCATTTTCTACATGTGAATTTTATGGTAAAACGGGATCAACATGGCTGGCCATCGATTTACCTTCATTGGAGAGTGGAGCACCATGGTACTGTTCCGTTTCAAATCCACGCGCTTATTTCTAAAAGTCATACGGCGCAGTTTCGGGATTATGGATGGATGTTACACCTTACACCATATATGTTGCGCCCAGGGGATACCGATCCTTCAGACAACCATAATGGTTGACTCTTTTGGAGTTACAAGAGCCATAATCAGTCAAAATAAAGGTCTCTGTGAGCTCTACGGCTTTGGTGGCTTAACGACGTCAACGCATAGTTTCATACCCAAAAAAACACTATCCAAATCACTTTCAGGTCCCGATAGTATTTTTTACCATTCGTTTTCTTCACGTGAATTTTATGGTAAAACGGGATCAACGTGGCTGGCCATCGATTTACCATCGCTGGAGAGTGGTGCACTATGGCAATATTCTGTATCAAATCCATGCAGTCATTTCTAAAAGTTGTACGACGCAGTTTCGGCATTATGAACAGATGTTGGACCTTGTACTGTAGATGTTGCACCCAAGGGATATCAATCCTTCGGACAGCCATAACGGTTGACTAATTCGGAGTTACGTGAGCCATAACCAGTCAAAACGAAGGTCTATGTGAGCTCTACGGCTTTGACGGCTTTAAGCTGTCAATGCATAGTTTCATACCTAAAAACACTATCCGTATCACTTTCAAGATTGGGATGCTTTTTTACCCTTTGTTTTCTTTATGTGAATTTTATAGTAAAACGGGATCAACGTGGCTGGCCATCGATTTACCATCGCTGGAGAGCGGAGCGCCATGGTACTATTCCATGTCAAATCCATGCATTCATTTTTAAAAGTCGTACGACACAGTTTCGACATTATGGATGGATGTTGCACCTTGCACCAAAGATTTTGGCGCCCAAGGGATGTCGATCCTTTAGACAACCATAACGGTTAATTATTTTGGAGTTACGGGAGCCATAACAGGTCAAAACGAAGGTCTCTGTGAGCTTTACGGCTTTGATCGCTTAACGACGTCAATGCATTGTTTCATACCCAAAAAAGCTACCCGAATCACTTTCAGGTCTCGGGAGTTTTTTTACCCTTCGTTTCCTTCACGCGAATTTTATGGTAAAACGGGATCAACATGGCTGGCAATTGATTTACCATCGGTGGAGAGCGGTGCACCATGGTACTATTCCATTTCAAATCCATGCATTCATTTCTAAAAATCGTACGGCGCAGTTTCAGCATTATGGACGGATGTTGCACCTTGCACCGTAGATGTTGCGCCCAAGGGATATCGATGCTTCAAACAGCCATAATGGTTAACTATTTTGTATTTACGGGAGACATAACCATTCAAAATGAAGGTTTCTACGAGCTCTACGGCTTTAATGGCGTATCGACGTCAATGCATAGTCTCCTGTCCAAAACAATACAATCAGAATCACTTTCACATCTTGGAAGTTTTTTTACCCATCGTTTTCTTCACGTGAATTGTATGGTAAAACGAGATCTACATGGTTGGCCATCGATTTACTATCACTGGATAATGGTGCACCATGGTATTCCATTTCAAATCCATACACTCATTTCTAGAAGTCGTATGGTGCTGTTTCGACATTATGGATGGATGTTGCACCTTGCACCGTAGATGTTGCGCCCAAGGGGTATCGATCCTTCGGACAACCATAACGGTTGACTCTTTGGAGTTACGGAAGGCATAACCAGTCAAAACGAAGGTCTCAGTGATTTCTACGGCTTTGACGGCTTTAAGCCATCAATGCATAGTTTCATACCCAAAAAAATACTATTCGAATCACTTTCAGGACTTGTAAGTTTTAGTTACCTTTGTTTCCTTCACGTGAATTTTATGGTAAAACGGGATCAGCGTGGCTGGCCATCGATTTACCTTCCCTGGAGAGTGGTGCACCATGGTACTATTCTGTTTTAAATCTACATGCTTATTTTTTGAAAGTCGTACAACGCAGTTTTGGCATTATGGACGGATGTTGCACCTTACACGTAGATGTTGTGCATAGGGGATATCGATCCTTCGGACAGCCATAATGGTTGATTCTTTTGGAGTCACGGGAGCCATAACCAGTCAAAACGAAGGTCTCTGTGAGATCTACAGCTTTGATGGTTTAAAGACGCTAATGCATGGTTTCATACCCAAATAAGCACTATCCGAATCACTCTCAGGTCTCGGAAGTTTTTTTTACCCTTCGTTTTCTTCACGTGAATTTTATGGATGTAGCTGGCCATCGATTTACCATCGCTGGAGGGTGGTGCATCTTGATACTGTTTCTTTTCAAATCCATACATTCATTTGTAAAAGTTGTATGGCGTAGTTTCAGAATTATGGACGGATGTTGCAACTGCACCGTAAATGTTGCGCCTAGAGGATATCGATCCTTCGGATAGTCATAACGGTTGACTTTTTAGAGTTACGGAAGCCATAACCAGTTAAAACGAAAGTCTTCGTGAGTTCTACAGCTTTGACCGCTTTAAGCCGTCAATGCATAGTTTCATACCCAAAAAAATATCCGAATCACTTTCAGGACTCGGAAGATTTTTTACCCTTCGTTTTCTTCACGTGAATTTTATGGTAAAACAGGATCAACATAGCGGGCCATCGATTTTCCTTCACTAGAGAGTGGAGTCCTATGGTACTATTTCGTTTTAAATCCATGCACTTATTTCTAAAAGTCATACGATGCGATTTCGGCATTATGGGCAGATGTTGCACCTTACACCAAAGATGTTGTGCCCAATGGTTATTGATCCTTCGGACAGCCATAACGGTTGACTCTTTGGAGTTACAGAAGAAAATGACCAGTCAAAATGAAGGTCTCTGTGAGCTCTATGGCTTTGATGGCTTAACGACTTCAATGCATAGTTTCATAGCAAAAAAACACTATCCTAACCACTTTCAAATCTCGATAGTTTTTTTAACCTTCGTTTTCTTCACGTGAATTTTATGGTAAAACGGAATTAACGTGGCTGGCCATTGGTTTACCGCTGGAGAACAGTGCACCATGGTAATATTCCGCTTCAAATCCATGCACTCATTTCTAAAAGTTGTAAGGCGCAGTTTTAGCATTATGGACGGATGTTCACTTTGCACCGTAGATGTTACGTCCAGGGGATATCGGTCCTTCGGACAGCCATAATAGTTGATTCATTTGGAGTTAGGAGAGCCATAACCAGTCCAAAATGAAGTTCTCTATGAGCTCTACGGCTTTGATGGCTTTAAGCCATCAATGCATAGTTTCATACTCAAAAAACACTATCCGAATCACTTTTAGGACTTAGAAGTTTTTTTACCCTTCGTTTTCTTCATGTGAATTTTATGGTAAAACGGGATCAACATGTCTGGTCATCGATTTACCATCGCTAGAGAGTGGAGCAACATGCTACTATTCCGTTTCAAATCCATGCACTCATTTGTAAAATTCGTACGGTGTAGTTTCGGCATTATGGACGGATGTTGCACCTTGCACCGTAGATGTTGTGCCCATAGGATATCGATCCTTCGGACACCTATAACAGTTGACTATTTTCGAGTTACGGGAGCTGTAACTAGTCAAAACAATGCCTCTGTGAGCTCTACGGCTTTGATGGCTTAACAGAGTCATTTCATAGTTTCATATCCAAAAAAACACTATCCGAATCATTTTCTGGTCTTGAAAGTTTTTTTTACCCTTTGTTTTCTTCACATGAATTTTATGGTAAAACGGCACCAACGTGGCTAGCAATCTATTTACCATCGGTGGAGAGTGGTGTACCATGGTACTATTCGATTTCATATCCATGCACTCAATTCTAAATGTCGTACAATGCAGTTACGACATTATGAACGGACATTGCACCTTGCAATGTAGATGTTGCGCCCAGGGGATATCGATCTTTCGGGAAGCCGTTACGGTTGACACTTTTGGAGACACATAAGCCATAACCAGTCAAAATGTAGGTCTCTATGAGTTCTACGACTTTGACGGCTTTAAGCCATCAATGCATAGTTTCATATCCAAAAAAACTATCTAAATCACTTTCAAGTCTCGGAAATTTGTTTTACCCTTCATTTTCTTCACATGAATTTTCTGGTAAAACGGGATCAACGTGGGTGGCAATCAATTATCATTGGTGGAGAGTGGCGCACCATGGTACTATTCCGTTTCAAATACATGCACTCATTTCAAAAAGTCGTATGGAGTAGTTTCGGCATTATGGATGGATGTTGCACCTTACACCGTAAATGTTGCACCCTGGGGATATCGATCATTCGGACAGCCATAACAGTTAACTCTTTTGGAGTTACGGGAGCCATAATGTGACGCCCCACCTCTGTACTCATAGTAGCCAAGGACACTATGAAATAATGCCGTCAACTAGCACAAAGAATAAGGCTATTGAGAAGCGACCATCCATGTAATTGCTTTGTGCGAGCACCGATATGTTAGATAGTATAACATGCATTTCTTATCAGGAGGAAATCTGACATATCGATACAAACTCGAAGCTACTAAATAGTGGCTATGTGGTCTTCGGAAACAAATATAGAAATAGGCATAACATAGTTACAGATGTTCATATCACAAAGGTGGAAACAGATATGAATATAACACATAAAGTGTACATCAGAGTAGTGGTCAAATAAGTTCCACAATATCACAAAGGAATAGATACAAGTGCTAGACAAAAGAATATGTATACATCAAGGGGTCTCTATCTCGAATGTATAACAACAAAAACTACCAATCTAATGTAGATAGCCAAAAGTCAGATAATACTATCAGATGAGGAGTCAAGCAGAAGCACCTGTAACATCTTGGTCTGACCCGAGTATTATTTAATAAGAAAGTAATAAATGGACCAGCCTAACTATAAATATCAGATAAAATGAGATGGAATAAGAGATATGACAAAAACGTATGATAACAATAATGCCCTACTGTGACAGGTGTAGAGTAAACAACAACAAAAATCATATAATATCTCAATAATCTCAAATCACCAAAAAGAATGTCATATTCTTTTCCGTATTCACCAAACCACAAATATTGAAAAATATATCAATGCCAATCGTAAAAGTTAGTGGAAACACAAATTAACCAATGCACAAATATTGATAAAACTTATTAATGTAAATCATGAAAATTGGTGAAACACAAATTCTAGAAATCAATAATTAGAAATCTAGAAATCACAAAAAGGGGGAGAAGTCTATCAAAAACGGGAGCATGAAAACTCTCCAACACGCGTATCACAAAATGGGTCATTTTCCATAAAAATGAGCTGGAGCTTCTCCAAACATGGTATAGTCCCTCATTACGGACTATGAGCCGAAGCTCCACCTGATGAGCCGAAGCTCCACCTGATGAGCCGAAGCTCCACAAAATGGTTCGAAGACCATGGGCAGCTAGCCCATAAAAGAAATGAGATGAAGCTCAATAGAACGAGATACAGTCCCCTACGTGGACAAAGAGACATCGCACAATGCTTGTCTAAACCATAAAATGATCATCATCGATCATCAAAAAGCGTCAATGCTCTAAGCTAGTAAATAGATGAGTTTAGCTTCATGTCCCATAACCGCTGGCTTAACTTAAATATTCAAGAACAAATTGTATATTTCCGCTCGAAAGTTGTCACAAGAGTTTCAATGGAATAAGTCCCAAAATTAACTGACGAAGTAAACGCAAGCGTTTCATACCACCTGTTTTACTAAGTCATTTAATTAGATTTGTCAAACGAATGAGGTAAAGGTTTGTGTATACTAATAGATTGGAAAACAGTTTTATAAACAAGCTTTGTATTAAAAATAGAGTCGAAATCATCTTTGAGAAAGAGTTTGAATATTTACTACTTGTATAGAAACCTTTATATTTAAAAGCGACAAGTCACAGAAATGATTGTAGAAACAATCAATCACCAAAATTCACATTTGAAGACGTAAATTAAATCCAAAGAAATCAATAACAAATCAACCAAAATGGATATTCCCAAAAATTCCAAAAAGGAAGTTATCAAAGTCGATAATAAATGATAACAACCGATCGGATAGTCACGAATCGATAAAAATTGGAATCTCAAGCAAAATAGGCAATTTAGGATGAAGCAAGCAGGTCAGTCGACTGAACCAGATGGTCAGTCGACTGAACTAGGTGGTCAGTCGACTAACACAGGGACACGAAAATTTCTGTCCTCCGATTCAGTCGACTGACCTCCTGGTCCAGTCGACCGAACCTTCTTCTAAGCATTTTTCATCTCCTGGTTCAGTCGACTGACCCTCTGGTCCAGTCGACTGAACCTGCTTCAGAAGCATACTTAGCCTAGCCCCCAAGTGGGGCAAAAATCCAGCAATTACGATCGGACAAACTATGGGCACTAGGGGATTACGCCAATCGGCAACCTAGCCCTATATGCTCTTCGATGCATCGTCAAAAGCATATTCAAACTTAAAAGCTAGGATTTTTAAAGATTTAACTTCAAAACACCAAAAATTGGAATATTCACCAATTCAATCCAAATCAAAAGCAAATGAACATAAATATGTGTTAGGAATTCATACCTAGCAACAAAGAAAGATATAGACATGGATGTGAGATAAAAATCTCACCTTTAAACCCGAAAACAATGAAGAAGAAGCTTTTAAAACAAGGCAAGAACAGTCCCTCTTCACAACACCTCTAGAATCTTCAATCTATGATCAAAGGTGAAGTTTTTCCTAAGTTAGGTTTTAGGAAATTTCTCAAATTGAAGAGGAATAGAGATGTAGAAGATGAAGAGGATGCTTATCTAAGCTTCTCTTGGATTTTGGAGCTAAAACTTGGATTTGCAATTGAAACTAGAGCTTAGGAATTTCCATTTCCAATCGCCTCCCCCATTTTTCTAAAGCTTGAAGTGTTGGGAATTATTATGAAGGATTGAAGAGGAGTGGAGCGGAGTTAGGTTAATAAGTTACGGTCAATGGGCTGAAACCCAAACCCAAAGTCCTAAATGAAAATGTCGAAATTCTAGCTAACACCAAACATATCGATGTTTATACTCAAAAAAGTTGCAAACGACATTTTAGACTCAATGGAAGTGGTCTCAAGTACTGATTCGACATTTTGCAAAAAGTATCTTTTCAGAGCTTAATCCGACTAACGATGCTATATTTAAATAAAATATTTAAATATACAATCGTAGAATATGCGGGTAGTTACAGACTCCCCTCCTTAAAAGAAATTGCGTTCTCAAAATTCTTAAGAAGAAAACAAAGAGTAACAACCATAAAAGAATATTAACACAAAAGAAAATTTAAAGTAAGAATTTAACCCTAAAAAACACGAGAGTAAGTTGTTCATAAGTCAAATTAGGTGAAACTTCAATTTCTTCAATAACACTGGCTCAAGAAAAGAATCGGAAGCCATAAGGCATTTTCGTAGTTGAGAGACGTTGAAAAATGTCATGAGTAGCAGAAAATCAAGCCGGTTCAATGATGTAGTACAACATCGGTACGCCCGAGGACTCAAAAATCGAATAATTTGGAACATCGACGTAGTACAATAATGGTACGTTAGATGAGCCTGTCAAAAAAATCCTTCCATTTGGACGTCATCAACGAAACAACCATTTATTGTTTACGACTAAGGGCATCGGCAAAACGATTTCCCTTTCCAAAGTATAGAGAATATCAAGATCATAAAATGCAAGGAACTCGAGCCAACGATGTTGACGCAAATTAAGTTCCTCGTGAGAAAACAGATATTCCAAAGATTTATGATCGATGTAGAGACAAATTTCTCCCCCAAAAATAATGATATCAAATTTCTAAAAGTGAAAACAATAGCCGCGAACACTAGATCACGAGTGGCATACCTAGTATCGATAGGCTTTAATTGTATAGAAGCATAACTGATAGAACATTCTCTTTCGTAAGAGAACGACACCTAAACCAATACAACTAGCATCGGTACAAACAATAAAGTCTTGGTTCCCTTCGGGAATCACAAGAATAGAAGTATCAGAAAAAGAGTTCTTTTAAATGATCATCTTTCCCAAAATGCTAAGACATTCAAAATTATAATTAACTTTATGTAGTCATCTTTCTAGAAAAATTTACTTACTCCAAGTCAATTTACTATGTCTGATTGTCTCATCAAAGCTTTTAGGAGATTCCTATCGATAATGTTGATCAAGCGCATCGACCAGAATTGTTAAAGTACTCAATAGGCAAGACAACACAAAATCATCTTCTATATGATAAAAACATCTCCCAAAATTTTTACGAATATTCCTTACTCGTTTAAAACAAAAATCCAATTATACTTATAATGTATCTTATTGAAAAGATTCACAAATTTTAAATTGTTATTTTCATCCAAAATTAATAAATTCAAAAAAAAAACGAATTCATCGAGATATTCGTAGAATACTCGATTCATAAGATGGATGAAATAAACCGGATGCTTCATCAAACCAAATGTCGTAACTAGCCATTCATAAGAATCATAATGAGTACGGAATGTGGTTAGTGGAACGCTATCATCCGCAACTCATAGCTAATGAAAACTGGTGGCAAGGTCGAACTAAAAAGACCTTAGCACCACTCAAAAGATTTGCTTAGGTGTTAATCCTAAGACGAGCTCAAAAATACCAGAAAATTCACAAACTACTTGAATGAGGAGAATAACATCTTCCTCAACAAGTGGGTCCAGAGAATAAAATGATGCCACCAAATTAGAATAGAAATCATTAAGAAAAATGGAAATCTTCTTAATAGTTTGAAAATATCAAAGATGGATAGTCCACTCGGGAAATAGGATATGGACTTCATAATAATTAAGCCAATCCTTTCATAAAAATCAATTCTAAAGCCTAAGTAACGCATAACATGCAAATCGGCCCGGAAAGAATAATCACATAAAATAAATCTTGACATTTTTTTGAAAGCAAACTGAGCGTTGCAGATCCACTATCCAGATAGCATCTCAGCAAAGTCATCAAGCCCAAAATGTTTAAAGAAAAAGAATCAACAAGTTCTTTTGACATAAAATAATGAGATGAACCCATATCAACAAGAACTAGAATCAGATAATCACAAAACAAATGCCATCAAGGATTGAATGAGAAATACCTTGACCACGAGAAGTGTTACCAAGGGCTTGCACAATATTTAGCTTCCCCTCCTTCTTGCTTTGACGTTTGGAACATGAAGACATATAATGATCTGTATTTTTGCAATAGCAGCAAGAAATAGGCCTTGGACACCTATTTATATAGTGGTCCTTAGAGCCACAATTGTAGCATTCTCCACAACTAGGGATTGGAGTCTTTGCTACAGAAGTCACTTGCTTCACTCTCTTGTTAGGATTAGGACTTTCAAACTTAATAAAGGGATTCCTCTTCTTATTGACTCCCACAATCTCAACATCGCTTTCTTTATCGGCCTCTTCAAATCGAAGAGCGATGTCTACAAGTTGATCGAAAGAAACTTCTAGTTTCAAAAGTAAAGGCTTTTTAAGATTATTATTCAACCCATAGAAAAACCTTTGATTTTTCTTCAATGGGGTATTAATATACTCGATCCCATACCTAAAGAGAGGTTCAAAAGATGCGACATAATTCATCACAGAAGATTCACCTTGAACAAGGTCAATAAAATGCCGGGCCAAATTTACTTTTTCTGCTTCCGGCACAAACTTCAACTCAAACCTTACTCGGAATTGCTCCCAAGTAAGATCCGCTTCGATAATCTCTGAAGTCAAGAGCTCATACCAATCTAACGCTCTTTCTTGGAGCATGCTAGAAGCCACTTGGACTCGATGTAAATCAACTAGATTCATGCGAGAAAAGATGTTATTGCACGATTTAAGCCAAGCTTGGATTTCAATAACACTTTCGGATCCCTTGAATGGCCTTCCTCCCAAATCGGTATAGTCTCTGCACAAGCGTGCAAATCCATATCTAGGATGAGTAGGCTTTGGAATGAGTCCGGCAGCTTGAGCATTCTTTACAAGATCTAAAAGCCGCTGGGCAGACATGAACACTCCAACTTGAGGAGTAGCATTGGTTTGACCGGCACTAAGTCTGTAGATCTAACCATTTCTCATCTTTAAGAATGAAAGAAAGAAGAAGAAAAAGTTTAATCACAAAATTATTATCAAACAAACATGATTGATAAAACAAGGCATCACAAGGAAAATAGGATATAACGGGTCCTAAGACTCTGATAAAATCCTAAGGCACGACTCCTAAGAAGGACTTAGGACAATGATCCTTGCTAGATTATTCTACATTGTTCCGAAGTTTGGCTCTGATATCAAGTTGTGACGCCCCACCTCTATAATCACGCTAGCCAAGGACACTATGAAATAATGCCGTCAACTAGCACAAAGAATAATGCTGTTGAGGAGCGACCATCCGTGTAATTGCTTTGTGCGAGCACCGATATGTTAGATAGTATAACATGCATTTCTTTTCAAGAGGAAATCTGATATATCGATACAAACTCAAAGCTACTACATAGTGGCAATGTGGTCTTTGAAAACAAATATATAATTAAGCATAACATAGTTATAGATGTTCATATCTTAAAGGCGGAAACAGATATGAATATAACACATAAAAGTGTACATCAGAGTAGTGGTCAAATAAGTTCCACAATATCACAAAAGAGTAGATACAAGTGTTAGACAAAAGAATATGTATACATCAAGGAGTCTCTACCTCGAATATATAATAACAAAAGTTACCAATCTAATGTAGTTCGCCAAAAGTCAGATAATACTCCCAGATGAGGAGTCAAGCAGAAGCACTTATAACATCTCGGTCTGACCCAAGTATTATTTGATAAGAAAATAATAAACGGACTAGTCTAACTATAAATATCAGATAAAATGAGATAGAATAAGAGATATAATAAAAACGTATGATAACAATAATGCCCTACTATGACAAGTATACATTAAACAACAACAAAAATCATACAATATCTCAATAATCTCAAAGCACCAAAAAGAATGTCATATTCTTTTCCATATTCACCAAACGAAAAATATTGACAAATATATCAATGCCAATCGTAAAAGTTGGTGGAGACACAAATTCACCAATGCACAAATATTGATAAAACTTATCAATGTAAATCACGAAAAATCGGTGAAACACAAATTCTAGAAATCATTAATTAGAAATCCAGAAATCAAAAAAAGGGGGAGAAGTCTATCAAAAACGGAAGCATGAAAACTCTCCAACATGCGTATCACAAAATGGGTTGTTATCCCATAAAAATGAGCCAGAGCTTCTCCAAACAGGGTATAGTACCCCATTGCGAACTATGAGCCGAAGCTCCACCTGATGAGCCGAAGCTCCACCTGATGAGCCGAAGCTCCTTCTGATGAGCTGAAGCTCCACAAAACGGTCCGAAGACCATAGGTCGCTAGCCCATAAAAGAAATGAGACGAAGCTCAATAGAACGAGGTACAGTCCCCTACGTTGACAAAGAGACATCACACAATGCTAGACTAAACCATAAAATGATCATTATTGATCATCAAGAAGTGTCAATTACTCTAATCTAGTAAATAGATGAGTTCAGTTTCAGGTCCCATAACCACTGGCTTAACTTAACTATTTACGAAGAAATTGTAGATTTCCACTCGAAAGTTGTCACAAGAGTTTCAATCGAACAATTCCAAAAATTAACTCACGAAGTAAACACAAGCGTTTCATACCACTTGTTTTACTAAGCCGTTCAATTAGATTTCTCAAACGAATGAGGTAAAGGTTTGTGTATACTAATAGATTGGAAAATGGTTTTATAAACAAGCTTTGTATTAAAAATAGAGTTCATCTTTGAGAAAGAGTTTGAATATTTACCACTAGTATATAAACCTTTGTATTTAAAAGTGACAAGTCACAGAAATGATTGTAGAAATAATCAATCACCAAAATTCACATTTGAAGAGGTAAATTAAATCCAAAGAAATCGATAACAAATCCATCAAAATGGATATTCCCAAAAATTCCAAAAAGGAACTTATAAAAGTCGATAATAAATGATAACAACCTATTGGATAGTCACGAATCGATAAAAATTGGAATCTCAAGAAAAATAGGCAATTTGGACTGAAGCAAGCAGGTCAGTCGACTGAACCAGGTAGTCAGTCAACTGACACAGGGACACGAAATTTTTGTCCCTTGGTTCAGTCGACTGACCTCCTGGTCTAGTCGACTGAACCTGCTTCTAAGCATTTTTCATCTTCTGGTTCAGTCGACTGACCCTCTAGTTCAGTTGACTGAACCTGCTACAGAAGCATACTCAGCCTAGCCCCTAAGTGAGGCAAAAATCCAACAAATGCGATCGGACAAACTATGGGCACTAGGGGATTACGCCAATCGGCAACCCAGCATTATAGGCTCTTCGAGGCATCATCAAAAGCATGTTCAAACTTCAAAGCTAGGATTTTTAAAGATTTAACTTCAAAACACCAAAAATTGGAATATTCACCAATTCAATCAAATCAAAAGCAATTGAATATAAATAAGTGTTAAGAATTCATACCTAATAAGAAAGATAGATATAAACATAGATGTGAGATAAAAATCTCGCCTAAACCCAAAAACAGTGAAGAAGAAGCTTTTAAAACAAGGCAAGAACAATCCCTCTTCACAACACCTCTAGAATCTTCAATTTACGATCAAAGGTGAAATTTTTCCTAAGTTAAGTTTTAGGAAATTTTAAAATTGAAGAGGAATGGAGATGAAGAAAATGAAGAGGATGCTTACCTAAGTTTCTCTTGGATGTTGGAGCTAAAACTTGGATTTGCAAACGAAACTAGGGCTTAAGAATTTCTATTTCCAATCTCCTCCCCCATTTTTCTAAAGCTTGAAGTATTAGGAAGTATTATTAGGGAATGAATAGGAGTGCAGTGGAGTTAGGTTGATTAGTTAGGGTTAATGGACTGAAATTCAAACCGGAAGCCCTAAATGAAAATGTCGAAATTCTAGCTAACTCCAAATGTATCGATGTTTATACTTAAAAAGGTCGCAAATGGCATTTTGGACTCAATGGAAGTGGTCTCGAGTCCTATTTCGACTGTTTGCAAAAAATAAGTTTTCAGACCTTAATCCGACTAACGATGCTATATTTAAATAAAATATTTAAATATACGATCGTAGAATATGCAGGTTGTTACACATAACCGGTCAAAACAAAGGTCTCTGTGAGCTCTATGGCTTTGATGGCTTAACGATGTTAATGCATAGTTTCATACCAAAAAAACACTATCCAAATCACTTTCATGTCTCGGAAGTTTTTTTTACCCTTCGTTTTCTTCACGTGAATTTTATGGTAAAAAGGGGTCTACATGGCTTGCTTCGATTTATCATCGATGGAGAGTGGTGCACCATGGTAATATTCCAATCCAAATCCATGCACTCATTTGTAAAAGTTGTACGGCACAGTTTCTACATTATGGACGGATGTTGCACCTTGCACCGTAGATGTTGCGCCTAGAGGATATGGATCCTTCGGACAGCCATAACGGTTGACTCTTTTGGAATTGCGGGAGCCATAACCAGTCAAAACGAAGGTGTCTGTGAGTTCTACGGTTTTGATATCTTTAAGCCATTAATGCATAGTTTCATACTAAAAAAAAACACTATTCGAATCACCTTTAGGCATCGGATGTTTTTTACCCTTCGTTTTCTTCACGTGTAGTTTATGGCAATCGGTTTACTTTCGCTGGAGAGTGGAGCACCATGGTACTATTCCGTTTCAAATCCATGCACTTATTTCTAAAAGATGTACGGCATAGTTTCGGTATTATGGACGGTTGTTGCACCTTACACCGTAGATGTTGCACCCAGGGGATATCGATCCTTTGGTTAGCCATAACGGTTGACTCTTTTGGAGTTACGGGAACCATAACCAGTCAAAACGAAGGTGTCTGTGAGCTCTACGGTTTTGATGACTTAACAACGTCAATGCGTGGTTTCATACCCAAAAACACACTATCTGAATCACTTTTAGGACTCACAAGTTTTTTTACCATTCGTTTTCTTCATGTGAATTTTATGGTAAAACTGGATCAACGTGGCTGGCCATCGATTTACCATCGCTGGAGAGTGGAGCACCATAGTACTATTCCATTTCAAATCCATGCACTCATTTTTGAAAGGCATACGGTGTAGTTTCGGCATTATGGACGGATGTTGCACCTTGTAGTTCTACGGCTTTGATAGCTTTAAGCCATCAATGCATAGTTTCATACCCAAAAAAACACTATTTGAATCACTTTTAGGACTAGGATGTTTTTTACCCTTCGCTTTCTTCACATGAATTTTATGGTAAAACGAAATCAACGTGGCTGGCTATCGATTTAACTTCACTTGAAAGTGGTGCACCATGGTACTATTCCGCTTCAAATCTATACACTCATTTATAAAAGTCGTACGGAGTATTTCGGCATTATGGACGGATGTTGCACCTTACACCGTAGATGTTGCGCTCAGGGAATATCGATCCTTCGGACAGCTATAACGGTTGACTCTTTTGGAGTTACGAGAGCCATAACCAGTCAAAACGAATAGCTCTGTTAGCTCTACGGCTTTGACAGCTTTAAGCATTCAATGCATAGTTTCGTACCTAAAAAACTATCGGAATCACTTTCGGGACTCAAAAGTTTTTTTTGCCCTTGGTTTTCTTCACATGAATTTTATGGTAAAATGGGATCAATGTGGCTGGCCATCGATTTACCGTCGCTGGAGAATGTTGCACCATGGTACTATTCCATATCAAATCCATGCACTCATATGTAAAAGTCGTACGGTGCAGTTTCGGCATTATGGACCAATGTTGCACCTTGCACCTTGCATCGAAGATGTTGCGCCCATGTGATATCGTTCCTTCGGACACCCATAATGGTTGACTATTTTGGAGCCGCGGAGGCCATAACCAGTCAAAACGAAGGTCTCCATGAGCTCTACGGCTTTGATGGCTTAACGACGTCAATGCATTGTTTTATGCCTAAAAAACACAATCTAAATCACTTTCAGGTCTCAGAAGTTTTTTTACCCTTCATTTTATTCACGTGAATTTTATGGCAAAATGTGATCATCGTGGTCCGCCATCAATTTACCATCGCTGGGGAGTGGTGCACCATGGAAATATTCTATTTCAAATTCATGCACTCATTTCTAAAAGTCGTTCGGCGCAGTTTCGGCATTATGGACGGATGTTGCACCTTGCATCGTAGATGTTGCTCCCAGGGGATATAGATCCTTCGGACAACCATAACGGTTGATTATTTTGGAGTTATGGGAGCCATAACCAATCCAAACGAAGATCTCTATGAGCTCTACGGCTTTCACGGCTTTAAGCCATCAATGCATAGTTTCATAACCAAAAAAACACTATCCAAATCACTTACAGGACTTGGAAGTTTTTTTACCCTTCGTTTTCTTCATGTGAATTTTATGGTAAAACGAGATCAACGTAGCGGGCCATCGATTTACCAGCGTTGGAGAGTGAAGCACCATGGTACTATTCCGTTTCAAATCCGTGCACTCATATGTAAAAGTTGTACAATACAGTTTCAGCATTATGGACGGATGTTGCACCTTGCACCTTGCACCGAAGATGTTGTGCCCACGGGATATCGTTCCTTCGAACATCCATAACGGTTGACTATTTTCGAAATGCGGAGGCCGTAACCAGTCAAAACGAAGGTCTCCATGAGCGCTACAGATTTGATAGCCTTACGACGTCAGTGCATAGTTTCATGCTCAAAAAAACACTATCCGGATCACTTTAATGTCTCAAAAGTTTTTTTACTCTACGTTTTCTTCACATGAATTTTATGGTAAAACGGAATCAACATGGATGGCAATCGAATTCCATCAACGCATACTGGTGCACCATGGTACTATTCCATTTAAAATCCATGCACTCATTTCTAAAAGTCGTACGATGCAGTTTCGGCATTATGGACAGATTTTGCACCTTGCACTCTAGATGTTGCGCCCATAGGATATCGATCCTTCGGACAGCTATAACGGTTGACTCTTTTGGAATTACGGAAGGCATAACCTGTCAAAACGAAGGTCTCCATGAGTTCAATGACATTGATAGCTTAACAACTTCAATGTATAGTTTCATGCCTAAAAACTATTGGAATCACTTTCAGGACTCGGAATTTTTTTACCCTTCGGTTTCTTCACGTGAATTTTATGGTAAAACGAGATCTACTTGGCTGGCCGTCGATTTACCTTCGCTGGAGAGTAGTGCATCATGGTACTATTCTGTTTCAAATCCACGCACTCATTTCTAAAAGTCGTATGGGTAGTTTCGACATTATGGATGGATGTTGCACTTTGCACCGTAGATGTTGCGCCCAAGGGATATTGATCTTTCGGACAGCTATAATGGTTGACTCTTTTGGGGTTACGGGAGGCATAACCAGTCAAAACGAAGGTCTTTGTGAGCTCAACGACTTTGATGTTTTAACAACGTCAACGCATAGTTTCATACCAAAAAAACACTATCTGAATCACTTTCAGGTCAAAACAAAAGTTTTTTTACACTTCGTTTTCTTCACGTGAAGTTTATAATAAAATGGGATCAACGTGGCTGGCCATCGATTTACCATCGCTGGAGAGTGGTGCACCATGATACTATTTCATTTCAAATCCATGCGCTCATTTCTAGAAGTCATACGGCATAGTTTCGTCATTATGGACGGATGTTGCACCTTGCACCATAGATGTTGCTCCCAGGGGATATCTATCCTTCGGACAGCCATTGTGGTTGAATCGTTTGGAATTACGGGAACCATAACCAGTCAAAATGAAGGTCTCTATGAGTTCTACGGCTTTGACAGCTTTAAGTTGTCAATGCATAGTTTCCTACTGAAAAAATCGCTATCTGAATCACTTTCAGGACTCGGATGTTTTTTTACCCTTCGTTTTCTTCACGTGAATTTATGGTAAAATGAGATCAACATCGCTGACCATCTATTTACCTTCGTTGGGGAGTGGTGCACTATGGTATTATTGCATTTCATATCCATGCATACAATTCTAAAAGTAGCACGGCTCAATTTCAGCATTATGGATAGATGTTGCACCTTACACCATAGATGTTGCGCCTAGGGGATATCGATCCTTCGGACATTCATAACGATTGACTCTTTTTAAGTTATGGGAGCCATGACCAGTCAAAATGAAGGTCTTGGTAAGCTCTATGGCATTGATGGCTTAACGACGTCAATGCATAGTTTCATATCCAAAAAATACTATCCGAATCACCTTCAGGTCTCGGAAGTTTTTTTACCCTACGTTTTTCTCACGTTAATTTTATGGTAAAACGGGATCAACGTGGCTGGCCATCGGTTTATCATTGCCGGGGAGTGGTGCTCCATGGTACTATTCCATTTCAGATCCTTGCACTCATTTCTAAAAGTCATACGGCGCAGTTTCGGCATTATGGATGGATTTTGCACCTTGCCCCACAGATGTCGCGCCCAAGGGATATCGATCCTTCGGACTGCCATAACTGTTGAATCTTTTGGAGTTACGGGAGCCATAATCTGTCAAAATTAAGGTCCCTGTGAGTTCTATGGCTTTGACAGTTTTAATCCCTCAATGCATAGTTTCATATCTAAAAAAACAATCTGAATCACTTTCAAGACTCCGAGTTTTTTTATCCTTTATTTTCTTCACGTGAATTTATGGTAAAACGGGATCAATATGACTGGCCCTCTATTTACCTTCGCTGGAGAGTGGCGCATTATGGTACTATTCCGTTTCAAATCTATGCACTCATTTATAAAAGTTGTACGATGCAGTTTCGACATTATGGACGGATGTTGCACCTTACACCATAGATGTTGCGCCTAGGGGATATCGATCCTTCGGACCGCCATAACGGTTGACTCTTCTGGAGTTATAGGAGCCATAACCAGCCAAAACAAAGGTCTCGTTGAGATCTACGACACTGATGGCTTAACGACGTCAACGTATAGTCTCATACCCATAAAAACACTATCCAAATCACTTTTAGGTCTCGAAAGTTTTTTATCCTCCATTTTCTTTTCGTAAATTTTATGGTATAATGGGATCAGCGTGGCTGGCCATCGATTTATCATCGTTGGAGAGTGGTGCACCATGGTATTATTCCATTTTCAATCCATGCACTAATTTTTTAAAGTCGCACGGCGCAGTTTCGGCATTATGGACGGATGTTGTACCTTGCACCGTAGACGTTGCGCCCAGGGGATATCGATCCTTCGGATACCCATAACGGTTGACTCTTCTGGAGTTACGGGAGCCATAACCAGTTAAAACGAAGGTCTCTGTAAGCTCTATAGATTTTTCAACTTTAAGTCATCAATTCATTGTTTCATACCTCAAAATACTATCTGAATCAATTTCAGGACTTGGAAGTTTTTTTTTACCCTTCGTTTTCTTCACGTGAATTTTATGGTAAAATGGGGTCAACGTGGCTGGCCATCGATTTACATCGCTGGAGAGTGGAGCACAATTGTACTATTCCATTTCAAATCCATGCACTCATTTGTAAAATTCGTACGGCACAGTTTGGGCATTATGGACGGATGTTGCACCTTGCACCATAGATGTTACGCCCAGGGGATATTGATCCTTCAAACAACCATAACGTTTGACTCTTTTGGTGTTATGGGATCCATAACCAGTCAAAACGAAGATCTTTATTAAATTTACTGCTTTGATGGCTTAACGATATCAATGCATAGTTTCATACTCAAAAAACACTATCTGAATCACTTTCAGGTCTTGGAAGTTTTTTATCCTTCGTTTTCTTCACATGAATTTTATGGTAAAACGAGATCAACGTGGCTAGCAATCGATTTACAATAGATGGAGAGTGGTGCACCATGACATTATTCTGTTTCAAATCCATGCACTCATTTCTAAAATTCGTACAGCATAGTTTCGGCATTATGGACGGATGTTGCACCTTGAACCATAGATGTTTCTCCCAGTGGATATCGATCCTTCGGACAGCCATAATGGTAGGCTCTTTTAGAGTTACGGGTGCCGTAACCAGCCAAAACGAAGGTTCTGTGAGTTCTATGGCTTTGATGGCTTTAAGCCATCAATGCATTGTTTCATGCCTAAAAAACATTATTCGAATCACTCTCAGGACTTGGATGTTTTTTTTACCCTTCGTTTTCTTCACGTGAATTTTATGGTAAAACTAGATAAACGTGGATGGCTGTCGATTTAACATTGATGGAGAGTGGTGCACCATGGTACTATTCCATTTCAAATCCATGAACTTATTTCTAAAAGTCGTATGGAGTAGTTTCGAAGTTATAGACGGATGTTGCAGCTTGCACCGTACATGTTGCACCCAAGGGATATCGAACCTTCAGACAGTTATAACGGTTGACTATTTTGGAGTTACGGGAGCCATAACCAGTCAAAATAAAGGTCTCTATGAGCTCTATCGCTTTGATGGCCTAACGACATCAATGCATAGTTTCATACCCAAAAAAACACTATCTGAGTAACTTTCAGGTCTTGGCAGATTTTTTACCCTTCGTTTTCTTCACGTGAATTTTATGGTAAAACGGGATCAACGTGGCTGGCCATCAATTTACCATTACTGGAGAGTGGTGCACCATGATAATATACCATTTTCAATCCATGCACTCATTTTTAATAGTCGTACGGCACAGTTTTGGCATTATGGACGGATTTTGCGCCTTGCACCGTAGATGTTTCGCCAATGGGATATCGATCTTTCGGACGACCATAATGGTTGACTCTTTTGGAGTTATGGGAGCCATAACCAGTCAAAATAAAGGTCTATGTAAGCTTTACAGTTTGACAGCCTTAAGCCGTCAAAGCACTGTTTCATACCCAAAAAAACCCTATCTGAATCACTTTCAAGACTCGGAAGTTTTTTTACCCTTCGTTTTCTTCATGTATATTTTATGATAAAATGAGATCAACGTGGCTGGCCATCGATTTACCATCGCTGGAGAGTGGAGCACCATGATACTATTCCGTTTCAAATCCATGCACTCATTTGTAAAAGTCGTACAGCGCAGATTTGACATTATAGACGGATGTTGCACCTTATACCATAAATGTTGCGCCCAGGGGATATCGATCCTTCGGACAGCCATAACAGTTGACTATTTTAGAGTTATGGGAGCAATAACCAGTCAAAACGAAGGTCTCTGTAAACTCTGTGTCTTTGATTGCATAACGATGTCAATGCATAGTTCCATGCCCAAAAAACACTATCCGAATCACTTTCAGGTCTCGGAATTTTTTTTACCCTTCGTTTTCTTCATGTGAATTTTATGGTAAAACGAATCAACGTGGCTGGCAATCGATTTACCATTAGTGGAGAGTGGTGTAACATGGTACTATTCCGTTCCGAATCCATGCACTCATTACTAAAAGTCGTACGGCGTAGTTTCAACATTATGGACGGATGTTGTACCTTGCACCGTACATGTTGCGCCTAGGGATATTGATCCTTCGAACAGCCATAACGGTTGACACTTCTGGTGTTACAGGAGCAATGAACAGTCAAAATGAAGGTCTTTGTGAGTTCTATAGTTTTTACGGTTTTAAGCCATCAATGCATAGTTTCATACCCAAAAAACACTATTCGAATCACTTTCAGGACTGGAAGTTTTTTATCCTTCGTTTTCTTCACGTGAATTTTATGGTAAAACGGGATCAACGTAGCTTGCCATCGATTTACCTTCGCTGGAGATTAGTGCACCATGGTACTATTCCATTTCAAATCCATGCACTCATTTCTAAAAGTCGTACGGAGTATTTTTCGGCATTTATGGACAGATGTTGCACCTTACACCGTAGATGTTGCTCCCAAGGGATATCGATCCTTCGGACAGCCATAACAGTTGACTCTTTTGGAGTTACGGAAGCCATATCCAGTCAAAATGAAGGTCTCTGTAAGCTCTACGGCTTTGATGGCTTAACGACTCAATGCATAGGTTCATACCCAAAAAACACTATCCGAATCACTTTCAGGTCTCTAAAGTTTTTTTTACCCGTTGTTTTCTTCACGTGAATTTTATGGTAAAACGGTATCAATGTGGCTGTCCATCGATTTACCATAACTAAAGAATGGTACACCATGGTACTATTCCATTTCAAATACATGCACTCATTTTTAAAAGCCATATGGCATAGTTTCGGTAGTATGGATGGATATTGCACTTGCACCATAGATGTTGCGCCTAAGGGATATCGATCCTTCGGACAGCCTTAACGGTTGACTCTTTTGGAATTACGGAAGCCTTAACCTATCAAACGAAGGTCTTTATGAGTTCTACGGCTTTGACGGCTTTAAGCCGTCAATGCATAGATTTATTCCTAAAAGAACAATATTCGAATCAATTTCAGGACTTGGAAGTTTTTTTGCCCTTCATTTTCTTCACATTAATTTTATGCTTAAACGCGATCAACATGGCTGGCCATCGATTTACCTTCGCTGTAGAGTGGGGCACCATGGTACTATTCCGTTTCAAATCCATGCACTCATTTCTAAAAGTCGTACGACGTAGTTTCGACATTATGGACGGATGTTGCACCTTACACCGTAGATGTTGCGCCCAGGGATATCGATCCTTCGGACAGCTATAAAGGTTGACTCTTTTGGAGTTACAAGAGCCATAATCAGTCAAAACGAAGGTCTCTGTGAGCTCTACGACTTTGATGGCTTAAGGATATCAATGCATAGTTTCATACCCAAAAAACACTATCCGAATCGCTTTCAGGTCTCGTAAGTTTTTTTTACCCTTCGTTTTTTCACGTGAATTTTATGGTAAAACGGGAGTGGTTAGCCATCGATTTACCATCGCTGTAGGGTGGTGGACCATGGCAGTATTCAATTTCAAATCCATGCACTCATTTCAAAAAGTCATGTGGCGTAGTTTCGACATTATGGATGGATGTTGCACCTTGCACCGTAGATGTTGCGCCCAGGGGATATCGATCCTTCGGACAACTATAACCACCGACTCTTTTGAAGTTACGAGAACAATAACTAGTTAAAACAAAGGTCTCTGTGTGCTCTATGGCTTTGAAAGCTTTAAGCATACAATGCATAGTTTTATACCCAAAAAAACACTACCCAAATAACTTTCAGGACTTGGAAATTTTTTACCCTTCGTTTTCTTCACGTGAATTTTATGGTAAGACGGGATCAACATGGATGGCCATCTATTTACCATCGCTAGAGAGTGGAGCACCATGGTACTATTCCGTTTCAAATCCATGCACTCATTTGTAAACGTTGAACGGTGCAGTTTGGGCATTATGGACGGATGTTGCATCTTGCACAGAAGATGTTGCGCCCAGGGAATATCGGTCATTCAGACAGCCATAACGGTTGACTATTTTGGAGTTACGGGAGCCATAACCAGCCACAACAAAGGTCTCTGTGAGCTCTATGGTTTTGATGGCTTAACGACGTCAATGCAAAGTTTCACGCGCAAAAAAACACTATCCGGATCACTTTCAAGTCACGGAAGTTTTTTACCCTTCATTTTCTTCACGTGAATCTTATGGTAAAACGGGATCAACATGGCTGGCAATCTATGTACTATCGGTGGATAGTGGTGTACCATGGTACGACACAGTTTAGGCATTATGGACAGATGTTGCACATTGTGCCATAGATGTTGCACACAGGGGATATCAATCCTTCAGACAGCCATAACGGTTGACTCTTTTGGAGTTACAGGAGCCATAACCAGTCAAAACGAAGGTTTTTGTGAGTTCTACGGCTTTGACTGTTTTAAGCCATCAATTCATAGTTTCATACCTAAAAAAACTATCCGAATCACCTTCGGGACTTCGAAGTTTTTTTAACCTTTATTTTCTTCACGTGAATTTTTTGGTAAAACGGGATCAAAGTGGCTGGCCATCGATTCAACATCATTGGAAAGTGGTGCACCATGATACTTTTCCATTTCATATCTATGCACTCATTTGTAAAAGTTGAACAACGTAGTTTCAGCATTATGGACGCATGTTGCACCTTGCACCGTAGATGTTGCGCCCAAGGGATATCGATCCTTCGCACAGCTATAATGTTTGACCCTTTTAGGGTTACGGGAGCTATAACAAATCAAAACGAAGGTCTCTATGAGCTCTATGGCTTTGACAGCTTTAAGATGTCGATGCATAGTTTCATACCAAAAGAAGCTATCCAAATCACTTTCAAGTCTCGGAAGTTTTTTAACCTTCGTTTTATTCATATGAATTTTATGGTGAAATGGGATCAACTTAGCAGGCCATCTATTTACCACTGCTGAAGAGTGGTTGTAACGACCCGAAATTTCGCTACTTCGAAAATGAGAGATTTCGTTTGATTTAAATTTAAAAAGGAATTTAAATCTTAAATAGTATGTTATATATAATAAATAATTATCTATTCTTATAGTTAATAAATTAAAAAGTATAAATTTGGATTTTTGAACAAATCAACAAAAGTTAAAAATAAATAAATACTTAAATAAATGAATTTAAATATCCATTTAAAAAGGTAAATCTTATTTAAAACATCTAATAAAGATAATAAAAGTTTGTTAAAAGATTTAAAAGTTTGTTAATAATCGTCTTATAAAAGTAACCAACATTTGTCGCATTTTGTCAGTTTTATATACACTGTAAAATTAGAGATTTTGATATTAATTTAAGATAATTTTAAAATATAAAGAGACGTGTTTTAATTTATTTAAAGAAATAAAAAGTTAATTTTAAAGTTTAAATTACTTCAATATATATCTTAACAAAAACGTCAAATTTTGACTGTAAACTTTGTCGTCAAAAACACCGTTTTCAACCAAAACAAGTTGTTGACAAATTGTTGCAACTTGATACATTTTCTAACTTATAAATACAGGTTTACAAACTATATAAACATTCTACATTTAGCACTAAAAACAAAAAGAGTTTACTTTTGAAAATATTTACATAAATATATAAAAAGTGAAAAGTATGATTTGACAAATTAAAAAATTATTAAAGCTTTTATGAAACAACATCATTACTCTACTTCATATCTTATTAATAAGATGTTATTCTTAAACATAGAAAAGACGCAAATGGAAAAGTGAAAAGAAAGCTAATTTAAGGAATTAATGACACGTGCATTCATGCATTTAATGCAAATCAAATCAATGCAAAGTCTCCTCTTTAAACACAAAATCTAAGAAAGAAATGATAAGTAATCATTTCTATTTCTTACCATCACCATTAATACACATCATATCACTCTTTTTCACATAAAAGAAAAGTATTTTTAAATCCAAAAATGGAGAGGGTATTAATGTCATTTACCACTAAAGAGTTCACTTATAAATACAACCACACATCTCTTCATTTCCACTACACTTTCATTTCATAAAAATTTCCAAAAATCTTCTCTACTTCCACCATTTCCCTTCCACCTTCAAGTTATCACCTCCATACTCCAAACCATTACCTTACATCACCTTACACAAGCCAAACTACTACCTATCCACCTCCTCCTCACCCAAAACCTACGCCTACCCCACTCTACACCCACGGCCGAGCCACCCTAAGCCCAAGCCGAGCACCACCATAAAAAGCCCGAGCTCCTACCCTCTAGGCCGAGAACTACCTCACCGAAACCCAAGCCTACACACTCCTACTCCCTCCTGCACGCCTAGTCCCCAAGGCCATACCCTCTCCTCCTCCCAAAAGCTCACGTCCTCCATATAAAAAAAAAAAAAAAGAAAAGAGAGAGAAGAAAAGAAAAAAAGAAAATAGAAAAGAAAAAGAAAGGAAAACAAAAGCTCGGAAAGGAAACGGTAAAAGGCGAGATGTTGGAAATAGCACGTTAGCGAGAGACAGAAATCTTACGTTAAAGTCTGGCGGAGTGGATGTAACGACCCAACTTCCTATCTCCAGGAAGTCGCATCGTTAATAAGAAAGAAAGGGATAGAGAATAGAAAGAAAGAGAAGAAAGAAGAAAACAACACATCAAAATCTAAACAGCGGAACGAATAAATTATATTAATAACATAAAATATTACATAGTTTACAACAACTATCAGAGTCATACAGATAATACGACACATACTAGACAGTTATAAACACCTGTCTAGTTATTACAACTCAATCAGTACAAGAAACAACTCAGAGAAAACAAACAACGGAAAACTATATATATATCTACACGCAGAAGCCTCCTGCTCCATTGCTCCTCCACAATTCATCAAAGCTAACCTGAATCCTAACCTGAATCCCTTGGCTACTCGTAAAAATTTGAGTACCCAAGAGTTTATAACAAAAATAAACTCTGGGTCAGACATGGGTCTGGTGTGAGTAACATGTTAAAGTTTCTTAACTTTCAGTAACCTTTGAAAAGAAAGGTATCACGTAAGACTTCCCACACATAAACATGGAAAAGTTTTTAACTTACGCTAACCAAAACATTTGATAGGAAATCCGATGATATTATAATAGTGTCTAGGGTTTTCAAATAAATATGAAATAGCCGAAATTGTTACATTATTAAATTCCAGCTACTAGCCACAAAAGTGGGTAATACAATCAAAACCGTTGGCACTTATTGGATTTTGGATTCCATACAATGGCAGGGCTACTGGGTACCGCCCGTCACAGTACGTGGCCTAGATCACCGTACCGAGGAGTACTCCCACTCCCCTGCAACACAAGGCCGGACCCGTTCCTTACTGAACAGTTCCGAACAAGACAACCCCGGCAGTTGCCGCGATTCAACCGCTCACACAGCCGAAATAAAAAGGGACCTCTAGACAGGGATCAATCTTGCTCTCCAGTGGGAGCTACCCACGAAGCCTTGCTGCACCTCCCCTGTTTTAGCCATTCCCGGTTGATGAGGCTAGAGGCTACGATTACCTTTATAGGACATTAAATCTTAGAATGCTCATCGTCCACCTGACGATGTTCTGAAAGCATTCAATCCATACAAGTTCGTTCCGGGTTCGAACGAAACCGAAGGCACTATCTCGTTGCACTCATTATTGGAATCACCCTCAGAGCCAACGACCATTGCCCTTGCACTCTGATTCACCATCTCGAATCTATAAGCACTTTTCTGTCAAACTCATTACAGAATCACCCACAGAGTTATACTGACGTATAGCCCTTACACCTCGAGTCTTCACTTGCTCCACTTGGATTAACGACCTAACGTTTAATTGGAATCGATGTGGTTTTCGGATTCCAAATATGGAAACCCGATCCCGGTCCCATCGAAATCCAAGGCGTGTCTTTTAGGTCCAAGTTGTTTTAAGTTTTAAACAATTCAATTCTAATTATCCATATACACACAGATAGATAATTCACATCATTATAATAGATAATCATCAATATTATCATAACAGGTAATCTATATTATCATCATAACTTGATAATCTATATTATCATCACCCATAGATAACTCATACCATCACAATGCAACCAATGCATCCACATCACACAATACTAATCTCATATCTGAGATTCAAACCATTCAAAGGCAACCCATATTATCCATTCATAAGCAAAGATCTATAATCATACCATCTATAATTAATTTAAAATGAATTAAATTAATTACTTCTATCTTTAATTAATTTAAAGTGAATTAAATTAATTACTTCCTTATTTTAAATCTTGCTTACTTAACCCTTAATTGATTACCAATCAATTAAATAATTATCCTCAAATTAATCACCCTAATTAATCACCCTAATTAATCTCCCTTGATTAATTATCCTTTAATTACTTTCAAGTAATTATTTTTAATTAATTAATTATCATTAACCAAAATCAGTAACTAACCTTTAATTACTTCGTTAATTAATTAATTATAATTAATTACATTAGTCCTTAATTAATTACATTAATTAATTACTTCCTTAATTACTTATCTTTGATTAATTAATCTTAATTAATTAATCCTTAATTTCATCATCAGTTATATTAATTAATGATCCTTAATTACATTTAAATTAATTACTTATTTGAACTAATTACATTAAATAATTAACCTTAATTAAACCAAAATTATTAATCACTTTTGATTAATCATATTCAGTAATTAACTAACCTTAATTACTTTCTTAATTACTCCTAAATTAATTACATTTAATAATTAATTATATTTATTAATCAACCTTGATTAATCTCATTAGTAATTAATTACTCTTAATTAGTTACATCACTTAATTATTTCAAATAACTTAATTGATAAATGCTTAAATTAATTACATTAAGTAATTAATTATTAATCACTTCATAAAGAAATTATCTTCACATTAATTACACAAAGTAATTAATCCCAAAATACCATACTTCAATTAATTACTTCCAGTAATTTATTTATCTTAATTACTTCTCTAAGTAATTATTTCTCAATGATTACTTATCAACCCATTCAAGGATTATCCTAAATTAATTAAAGTTAATTAATTAATTTAAACTAGCCCAATTAATAAATTAATTAATTACAATGAGTAATTAATAACTTTAATTATTTCCATAAAGTAATCATACTTAGTTAAGTTTTATAATTGATTATTTAAATTAATTAATCCAATTAATTATCAAAATTAATTACATTAATTAGTTAATAAATAATCACAAGTTAATGACCTTCATTAACTTATTAACAAATTCTTAATTACCTTTCTTAAGTAATTAACTTAAATTAATTAATATTAATTACAAATTTAATTAACCTTAATTAATTCATTTCAAATCTTTAATTAATTAAACAAATTAATTAATTACATTATTTAAATTGCCTTACTAATTAATGAAACAAAGATCATTAAATTTTTAACTTACTTTAAAATAAAACATTTCTTATTCATGGTTACTTAATCATTATCAAAGTAATTTAAAACAATTTAACTTAAAATTGTTTTCAAATTACATTTTAAATTTTAAATTTAAAAAGAAATTAAACTTAACTTAACAAAGTTTTAAAAACATTTTAAAACCCTTTAAAATCTTATGCTAAAGATTTCTTATTTTATAAAAGAAGTTAAAAGGAATTTAAACCCAAATTTATTTCAAGATACAAATCATATATATGTTTCTTAAAGTTGTTTAAATCATTTAAAATATTTAAAACTTCTTTTCTTTTCAAAACCTGATTCAAAATTTGATTCTTGTTCCCAGATTTACAACTTGTGTTTAAATCTTCTACCTTAGTTTAAATCTTTATCTTAAATTTCAGATTTATTTAACTCCCCTTTAAAATTGTTAAAACATTTTAATTTTAAAAGTTTGAATTAAATTTTTAAAAACTGGAATTCAAACTCAGATTGGAAAAATCATACCTTTTAAATTTAAGTTTTAAATTCTTTTTAAAACTGCTTCAGACTTAAAACAATTTGAATTGAAATTACAGGTTTCAAAAACCTGTAACTCATAAATTAAACCCGAGTTTCCCCAAAAATTACTTCGGGTAAAATCATACTCTACTTCGAGTAAAATCTCGACTTACCCGAGTAAATCTCGAGTCTCAAAACACAGCAACCCCAAACATTCCCCTGTCACCATTACCTCACCGTGCACATGCACGGTGGTCTTGGCCACCTCCAGCCATCACTCCGATAACAAGCGGGTCGACGATCATCACTGAATCACATCGCAACTATCACAAACTCACCTCCCATTAAAAATCGCAAATTGAGTTTTCCCCTCCCCAATTCAAACCTGGCAACAGTATAAGCTTCAAACCCCAAAACCTGTAAAACCCTCAACCTCTCCTCTCCGGCCATCGGAGATGCTAAAACTTCGGCCAAGACTTCGTCCATCCCCTAGCTTCCTTTACCCAGCGTACCAGAGCACTCGAACAACCAGAGGCTCAATGCCGATCAAAAATTCATAAGCACACCAAACTAGGTTTACAGAACAAAACCCAACACCGTCGCCGCCACATTGATCTGCCACCACTTACACCATTTTTCCCATCATTACTGATAACTCATCCATCGCCAGAAGGAAGCCCGACACTCCTCTCACCCGTGATCATCGGAATTTTCCCCAATTACATTTTCCAATAAAAACAGAATGCTCCTCAATTCTACCCTTAAAATTAATGATTTGATTTTTAAAAATCAGGATTTAGTATAAGTATTTATAATTCAATCCTGAATTCATGATTTCATAAGTTTGAATTTTTACTAAAAACTCATACTTTGCTGTTATTCTTATTTTCAGAGCAAATTACAATTTGTTTTGGCATAAATAAAATTTTAAAGCTTTCTTTATAATCAATCAGGTATTGTTTGAATCCTAAATCCTAACATAAACTTTTTAAGATAAAAATGGGTTTTTAATAAAATCCTTGCTTCTGAAACTAGATACAGGCAAGTAGATTCACCGTATATACATTCAACATTCATATGTATATAAACAACAATGCATTTAAAATTGTACTTATAAACATACTAATCAACATGCAATCCAGATAACATACACAACATACTTATTTAAGCAACCAACTTATTTAAATTTTAAAAGTGTTACTTACCTGTTATTGCAAGAAACAGAGGCAGAGATTTTTGAAACTAATTTCAAAATTTGCAGTTGGAAACTTTTTCTTCCATGCTTAAAAACTGAGTTGCTGTTGAATTTAAATTTGCTTGCATGCTTTGATGGCTTGATTTCCAGATTGTAGAAGACAAAAACCCAGATTCAATTTGCTTTTGAATTAAACTTGAATTGCTTTTACTTCTTTGAATTTTATGATAAAACTTGAGTTGCTAGCATGCAGATTTTCATTATGCTTTTGAAAATGGTTTTACAGAGGAAAGGAATTTCAGGTGCAGGCTATTTCTTTTGCATTTGGAAAGGTTTAACAGAGGACTGCAGATTTTGGTTTTTAAAAAAAACAATTTCCAGATCTTCGAATTCAAACATGAATCACAGATTCCAGTTTCAAATAATGCATAGGCTTCCAATTTTCTTTTGAATGAATTTTTCAGTGCAAGCTTTGATTTTGAAAAAGAAATATAAGATATTGATTTGATTACAGTTTTGATTTCAGGTTTGAGAGTTTCCTGAAACAAATTTGTTTCAGCTGAGATTCTTTTTTTTCTTGAGAAATGAAAATTAGAAAAGAATAGAAATGAAGGAAACATGTTTTTATATAAGTATGAATTTTAAAAATTAAAAGAATATCAAAATAAAAAGGACACTTGTATAAAGAGATAACAATTGTCAAATTAAGTAGTTTAATTGTTTACACTTGTCTCATTAATTGTTTAAAATGTTTACATTTGTTTTATACTTATGTTACTTATTATTTTTAATTTAAAGATAAATAAAAATCCTCTTTTCTTTATTAAATACATATATAGTAGTTTCATTGATAAATGTATATGTATATACCAGGATACTCGCGTTTCCCCAAGTGTATATATATACCAGGATACTCGCGCTACAAAATCCAAACAATCTTAACTACAAAGCTCTAGAGCTCCTACTCATCTAGATCTACAGAACTAGACAAGGTATCAGACTACAAACGAGTCTGACTCCACCACTAAACCTTCTTGAACAACTGGCTCCACTTTCAGAGATAACTCATACACGTACTCCCTTAGAGATACGTGAATCTCATCGAATCCCAGTTATCCAAACTGGAAATTCAACTCTTGAAATCCAAACACCAATCTAACCAAACACAGAAGAGATCCGAAACAAAACTCCGACTCCGGAATCCAAATTCCTTCGTCTCTTATCCACAAATCTCTTCGAATGATCCCGGGCTGCCTATATCCAAACTGATCAGCTTAACATTCGCTGATGCCCCAAAAAGAAACAAACAGAACCAAAAACATCCAACATAATGATCTTCTCAAGTTCAACCAAGACTAAGATCACCAACTCTACTCTTCAAACATCAGAAGAACAATCTCACTTCTTCTATCCAGAAAAGACAAAACATAAATATTTCCAAACTGCTTCCGCTGCACAACTCTGATCTGGCACAGAAGACACTGCTGATGAAGAATATGAGCACAAACTGGACATCACTTCCCAGAAATATGGCTCAACATATCCAAAGAAACTCATATGTTTCTCCAATCCTGAGATGCCTCACCAAACCTTTCTCGAGAAACCATCCTTCTACTAGCTGATCCACCGGTAGCACTCCTGGAATCCAGACAATAAGAAAACTCAATCTTCAGAAGTGGACAAACCTCCGACTTCTCAAAAGACAACCAAAAATTCTTCAATACCTCAAAAGAACACTCAACCTATCGCAAGTTACTTTTGCGATCAATCCAGACCAATTCCCAAACAAAACTGTTCTCTCTTTACCAAACAGAACAGCTTACTCTTAATTAGCCAATCCAATAAAGTATTGGGTCTCATCTGCTGCTTCTGAACTCCACCTTCAGAAACTACTCAGTCAGTCAACTTCTACCAACACAGACACTCCGTGCTGCACTGCTGACACCAATGCCAAAACTTCCTTATCTAAAGTCCTTCGAGAAACTCGGACCTCAAAGCCAAACACAAACAACCAGCTGAACTCAGCAACATCACCTAAGCAGATATATCTCCTTAAACTTGTTCCAAAGAAAACATCTTCGGAGACATCCATATTCGCTGCATCTCATCATGTAGCTACCACTTCCTGAGGTATCAAAATACCATCACATACTTCTGCCAAACCGACAGATCCAAACTCAACTCATCCATCTTCAAAGATAAACTCTGAACCTTTACAGGTTACCTTCAAAGATCGGTGAAATCTCTACACTCTGCACAACTCACTCGAGACGGTATTAGGTCTACAGTCTCGACAAATACACTTCCAACCTGAAACATTCAAACTCCAACCAATGGTAGTAATCGTGTTACACACACCACTACCTTATCTACCTTTATAACTTATGTTGGAAAACCTGAACAGGTAACCCAACAGATAGGTAGAAATAATATATATATATATATATATATATATATATATATCAAAACTACAAATACGCTCTCTCAAGATAGACATCACTCCAGAGCCTAGGTATTCACTCAACCTAATGCTCTGATACCACTGTAACGACCCAACTTCCTATCTCCAGGAAGTCGCATCGTTAATAAGAAAGAAAGAGAAGAAAGAAGAAAACAACACAACAGAATCTAAACAGCGGAACGAATAAATTATATTAATAACATAAAATATTACATAGTTTACAACAACTATCAGAGTCATACAGATAATACAACACATACTAGACAGTTACAAACACCTGTCTAGTTATTACAACTCAACAGTACAAGAAACAACTCAGAGAAAACACACAACGAAAAACTATATATATATCTACACACAGAAGCCACCTGCTCCATTGCTCCTCCACAATTCGTCAAAGCTAACCTGAATCCTAACCTGAATCCCTTGGTTACTCGTAAAAATTTGAGTACCCAAGAGTTTATGAAAAAAAAAATAAACTCCGGGTCAGACATGGGTCTGGCGTGAGTAACAGGTTAAAGTTGCTTAACTTTCAATAACCTTTAAAAAGAAAGGTATCACGTAAGACTTCCCACACATAAACATGGAAAAGTTTTTACCTTACACTAACCAAAACATTTGATAGGAAATCCGATGATATTATAATAGTGTCTAGGGTTTTCAAATAAATATTAAATAGCTGAAATTGTTACATTATTAAATTCCAGCTACTAGCCACAAAAGTGGGTAATACAATCAAAACCGTTGGCACTTATTGGATTTTGGATTCCATACAATGGCAGGGCTACTGGGTACCGCCCGTCACAGTACGTGGCCTAAATCACCGTACCGAGGAGTACTCCCACTCCCCTGCAACACAAGTCCGGACCCGTTCCTTACTGAACAGTTCCGAACAAGACAACCCCGGCAGTTGCCGCGATTCAACCGCTCACACAGCCGAAATAAAAAGGGACCTCTAGACCGGGATCAATCTTGCTCTCCAGTGGGAGCTACCCACGAAGCCTTGCTGCACCTCCCCTGTTTTAGCCATTCCCGGTTGATGAGGCTTGAGGCTACGATTACCTTTATAGGACATTAAATCTTAGAATGCTCATCGTCCACCTGACGATGTTCTGAAAGCATTCAATCCATACAAGTTCGTTCCGGGTTCGAACGAAACCGAAGGCACTATCTCGTTGCACTCATTATTGGAATCACCCTCAGAGTCAACGACCATAGCCCTTGCACTCTGATTCACCATCTCCAATCTATAAGTACTATTCCGTCAAACTCATTACAGAATCACCCACAGAGTTATACTGACGTATAGCCCTTACACCTCGAGTCTTCACTTGCTCCACTTGGATTAACGACCTAACGTTTAATTGGAATCGATGTGGTTTTTGGATTCCAAATATGGAAACCCGATCCCGGTCTCATCGAAATCCAAGGCGTGTCTTTTAGGTCCAAGTTGTTTTAAGTTTTAAACAATTCAATTCTAATTATCCATATACACACAGATAGATAATTCACATCATTATAATAGATAATCATCAATATTATCATAACAGGTAATCTATATTATCATCATTACTTGATAATCTATATTATCATCACCCATAGATAACTCATACCATCACAATGCATCCACATCACACAATACTAATCTCATATCTGAGATTCAAACCATTCAAAGTCAACCCATATCATCCATTCATAAGAAAAGATCTATAATCATACCATCTATAATTAATTTAAAATGAATTAAATTAATTACTTCTATCTTTAATTAATTTAAAGTGAATTAAATTAATTACTTCCTCATTTTAAATCTTGCTTACTTAACCCTTAATTGATTACCAATCAATTAAATAATTATCCTTAAATTAATCACCCTAATTAATCTCCCTTGATTAATTATCCTTTAATTACTTTCAAGTAATTATTTTTAATTAATTAATTGTCATTAACCAAAATCAGTAATTAACCTTTAATTACTTCATTAATTAATTAATTATAATTAATTACATCAGTCCTTAATTAATTACATTAATTAATTACTTCCTTAATTACTTATCTTTGATTAATTAATCCTTAATTTCATCATCAATTATATTAATTAGTGATCCTTAATTACATTTAAATTAATTACTTATTTGAACTAATTACATTAAATAATTAACCTTAATTAAACCAAAACTATTAATCACTTTTGATTAATCATATTCAGTAATTAACTAACCTTAATTACTTTCTTAATTACTCCTAAATTAATTACATTTAATAATTAATTATATTTATTAATCATCCTTGATTAATGTCATTAGTAATTAATTACTCTTAATTAATTACATCACTTAATTATTTAAAATAACTTAATTGATAAATGCTTAAATTAATTACATTAAGTAATTAATTATTAATCACTTCATAAAGAAATTATCTTCACATTAATTACACAAAGTAATTAATCCCAAAATACCATACTTCAATTAATTACTTCCAGTAATTTATTTATCTTAATTACTTCTCTAAGTAATTATTTCTCAATGATTACTTATCAACCCATTCAAGGATTATCCTAAATTAATTAAAGTTAATTAATTAATTAAAACTAGCCCAATTAATAAATTAATTAATTACAATGAGTAATTAATAACTTTAATTATTTCCATAAAGTAATCATACTTAATTAAGTTTTATAATTGATTATTTAAATTAATTAATCCAATTAATTATCAAAATTAATTACATTAATTAGTTAATAAATAATCACAAGTTAATGACCTTCATTAACTTATTAACAAATTCTTAATTACCTTTCTTAAGTAATTAACTTAAATTAATTAATATTAATTACAAATTTAATTAACCTTAATTAATTCATTTCAAATCTTTAATTAATTAAACAAATTAATTAATTACATTATATAAATTGCCTTACTAATTTAATGAAACAAAGATCATTAAATTTTTAATTTACTTTAAAATAAAACATTCTTATTCATGGTTACTTAATGATTATCAAAGTAATTTAAAACAATTTAACTTAAAATTGTTTTCAAATTACATTTTAAATTTTAAATTTAAAAAGAAATTAAACTTAACTTAACAAAGTTTTAAAAACATTTTAAAACCCTTTAAAATCTTATGCTAAAGATTTCTTATTTTATAAAAGAAGTTAAAAGGAATTTAAACCCAAATTTATTTCAAGATACAAATCATATATATGTTTTAAAGTTGTTTAAAACATTTAAATATTTAAAACTTCTTTTCTTTTCAAAACCTGAATCAAAATTTGATTCTTGTTCCCAGATTTACAATTTGTGTTTAAATCTTCTACCTTAGTTTAAATCTTTATCTTAAATTTCAGATTTATTTAACTCCCCTTTAAAATTGTTAAAACATTTTAATTTTAAAAGTTTGAATTAAATTTTTAAACATTGTAATTCAAACTCAGATTGGAAAAATCATACCTTTTAAATTTAAGTTTTAAATTCTGTTTAAAACTGCTTCAGACTTAAAACAATTTGAATTAAAATTACAGGTTTCAAAAACCTGTAACTCATAAATTAAACCCGAGTTTCCCCTAAAATTACTTCTGGTAAAATCATACTCTACTTCGAGTAAAATCTCGACTTACCCGAGTAAATCTCGAGTCTCAAAACACAACAACCCCAAACATTCCCCTGTCACCATTACCTCACCGTGCACATGCACAGTGGTCTTGGCCACCTCCGGCCATCACTCAGATAACAAGAGGGTCGACGATCATCACTGAATCACATCGCAACTATCACAAACTCACCTCCCATTCAAAATCACAAATCGAGTTTTCCCTTCCCAATTCAAACCTGGCAACAGTATAAGCTTCAAACCCCAAAACCTGTAAAACCCTCAACCTCTCCTCTCCGGCCATCGGAGATGCTAAAACTTCGGCCAAGACTTCGTCCATCCCCTAGCTTCCTTTACCCAGCGTACCAGAGCACTCGAACAACCATAGGCTCAATGCTGATCAAAAATTCAT
Source organism: Allium cepa (assembly GCA_030765085.1). Lineage (NCBI taxonomy): Eukaryota > Viridiplantae > Streptophyta > Magnoliopsida > Asparagales > Amaryllidaceae > Allium > Allium cepa. Next base: position 103,847,074 of record CM060942.1, on the reverse strand, counting down.
AAGCACACCAAACTAGGTTTACAGAACAAAACCCAACACCGCCGCCGCCACATTGATCTGCCACCACTTACACCATTTTTCCCATCATTACTAATAACTCATCCATCGCCAGAAGGAAGCCCGACACTCCTCTCACCCGTGATCATCAGAATTTTCCCCAATTACATTTTCCAATAAAAACAGAACTGCTCCTCAATTCTACCCTTAAAATTTATGATTTGATTTTTAAAAATCAGGATTTAGTATAAGTATTTATAATTCAATCCTGAATTCATGATTTCATAAGTTTGAATTTTTACTAAAAACTCATACTTTCCTGTTATTCTTATTTTCAGAGCAAATTACAATTTGTTTTGGCATAAATAAAATTTTAAAGCTTTCTTTATAATTAATCAATCAGATATTGTTTGAATCCTAAATCCTAACATAAACTTTTTAAGAGAAAAATGGATTTTTAACAAAATCCTTGCTTCTGAAACTAGATACAGGCAAGCAGATTCACAGTACATACATTCAACATTCATATGTATATAAACAACAATGCATTTAAAATTGTACTTATAAACATACTAATCAACGTGCAATCCAGATAACATACACAACATACTTATTTAAGCAACCAACTTATTTAAATTTTAAAAAGTGTTACTCACCTGTTATTGCAAGAAACAGAGGGAGAGATTTTTGAAACTAATTTCAAAATTTGCAGTTGGAAACTTTTACTTCCATGCTTAAAAACTGAGTTGCTGTTGAATTTAAATTTGCATGCATGCTTTGATGGCTTGATTTCCAGGTTGTAGAAGACAAAAACCCAGATTCAATTTTCTTTTGAATTAAACTTGAATTGCTTTACTTCTTTGAATTTTCTGATAAAACTTGAGTTGCTAGCACGCAGATTTTCATTATGCTTTTGAAAATGGTTTTACAGAGGAAAGGAATTTCAGGTGCAGGCTATTTCTTTTGCATTTGGAAAGGTTTAACAGAGGACTGCAGATTTTGGTTTTTAAAAAAAAACAATTTCCAGATCCTTGAATTCAAACTTGAATCACAGATTCCAGTTTCAAATAATGCATAGGCTTCCAATTTTCTTTTGAATGAATTTTTCAGTGCAAGCTTTGATTTTGAAAAAGAAATATAAGATATTGATTTGATTACAGTTTTGATTTCAGGTTTGAGAGTTTTCTGAAACAAATTTGTTTCAGCTGAGATTCTTTTTTTTTTCTTGAGAAATGAAAATTAGAAAAGAATAAAAATGAAGGAAACATGTTTTTATATAAGTATGAATTTTAAAAATTGAAAGAATATCAAAATAAAAAGGACACTTGTATAAAGAGATAACACTTGTCAAATTAAGTAGTTTAATTGTTTACACTTGTCTCATTAATTGTTTAAAATGTTTACATTTGTTTTATACTTATGTTACTTATTATTTTTAATTTAAAGATAAATAAAAATCCTCTTTTCTTTATTAAATACATATATAGTAGTTTCATTGATAAATGTATATGTATTTCTTTTTAATGAAATAAAACAATTTATAAAACATGAAAGCTCACTTACAAAATTTAAATATGGTATTCATATATGTTTATTCATTTGAATTTCAAAATGAATTCAAATTCAAATGCTATTTACATTTAAAATCTAATTTTAAAACATATCTACATTTATACATTAAAATTCCACTTAAAACTATTTTATATTAACCTATTTTTAATTTTAAAATAATAACATTGTCTTTTAAAAATCTTATCTATATTTATATTTATTACTATGTTATTTGAAAGTAACATATTTATCAAGTTTAAATAATTTATAAAAGAAATTATAAATTACATAAACTATTTAACTTATTTAAATGCATTAATGTTTTTAATATAAATGGTATTTTGAATTTTCAAATAACTCCAAATTATAATTATTAAGCTATATTTCAAAAAGAAATAAAATAAACTTTTGTTTATCTTATTAAAATTTAAACTATGTTTAAAATACAATTATATAATTTAAAACAATTTCTTTAAGTATTTTAAACAATTAGTTATTTATTAAATTAAATAAAAATCTTCAAATTATCTAAATGAATATTAGAATTTTAAAAACAAGATTTTGTTTGTTCATTTAACTTCACCTCAAAACTTATCTTATTCACAATATATATATATAATATATATACATACATTATAAATAGGAAAACAATTATTAGCTTTTAAAAGATAAAATTCATAAATTACACATTTATTTAATTGGATTATTAAATCAAGTAAATTTTTATTAAAATTTTATCAAATCAATTTAATTTTAAATACAAACTATTAAATTGATATTGCTAAAATTTCCGGGATATCGCAGTGGATATGAAGGTGAGAAATTTTCACCGCTTTTTAAATTATATTGATTATCTTGCTTGATCGTTATGTCAGATAATTATTATTTGATGATATGGATATTTGATTGATAGTTTGAATATAGTGTATAATCCGTAGTAATGTTATGACATTTATCGTATTGAAAATGTTAATGTTATATGATTGTTGTATGGTTGTGATGATAATTTGGATATCAAATATCTATTAATTAAGTAATCCCTTTGTTTAAAAAAGACCATATTTTAGTAATATGAGATATTGTGGAAAAGTAAGTCTCTTTTCATTTAGAAGTGAAATTAAAGTTAAAATGAAAGAGAATTTGAAATTTGAAGTGAAACGATTTTGAGAAAGATAATTAATTAGAAATTGAAATCGAGATGAATAGTGAAACTGAAATTGAAATCGATTTTGGAAAAAAGTAAAGTTTAGTTTGGAATTGAATTGAAGTTTAAATTGAAATTGGATTAGAAATCTAAGTTTTAAATGTGTTTAATTTGAGATTAGAATTGAAATTGAGTTAAAATTAGAATTTAAAATTTAATATTAAAATAATGGGAATGTAGTAATATTAGAATATGGTAATAATGAAAATATATTTTAAATACTTTAGAAAGTGACAATATTGATTTAAAATGATATGTAATGATTTAAAAAGTGTTGAAATCCAATTTGAATAGATTATTTCAAATATTGAAAAATAAGTTAAAACTAGGTGCGCCGCGTAACGATAGTTCGCGACTTCACGCCGAAAAATTCAAATGAGTGTATAGAGTGGAATATGGCTCAGAATCCTTCGAGATAAGAAAACTCCGTACTATTATATCCATATCTTCTAAACGAAGAAAGAAAATCAAAATTCCGTTGAGTATATTTTGAAATAAGTCCAAATTAATTTTCATGAAAAATCGCGCAAGTGCAGTTAAGTTACCATAACAGGAAACCTTTTTAAATGAATGTTTTTCTTTATGGAAAAATATGGAATAAATTTGATAAATCTATTTAAATGATTTAAAAGAGATCTGGATTGGAAAATATGAATTATCGAATATTTGAAAGTTTTTTAATCAAATATGCTTATATGGCACTTTCCGTAGCACTTTTATGCTGTGAACCGTATAACTTTTGGAATATGAGTTTAAACGTAACGACGTTTTCCAGAATCAATTGTGAATATTTTAGAAAGGCATTTTGAAAGATAATTTGGAATATTTCTAAGAAATTCCAAAATAAGTTGAAAATCTGAGTATGCGGAAACGACTAGTATATTTGTCCCGCCTGTGAGATCTGGGAAGATAAAACAAGGTGTTTAACTAAGGTTAGGGATGGAGCAACCAGTGCCTTGAACTTACCTAGCCTATGTTTCCTTTTCTTAGGCGAGCGGTGGAACAGATCGAAGGGAAAGCCCGAATGCTCTTAAATAAAAAGACTGTATTAAGTTTTGAATTAAAAGAAGATTTGTATATTCCAAAAGTTAAGCAATTTCCAAAATGAATGATTTCTATGATCCTGTTGACTCAAAAATGTTTGCTAAGATTGATTTAGGGTTTATCGTAAATGATGTATTAAATAACATTGTTTTTGACCCGCTTAAAAGTTAAGGAATTTGGATCAAGAATTAAGTAAGGAAATTTGAAATATTTCCCAAAGCAAAAGAATGAATTACTTAGAATTATTCTAAGTTAAAAGAAAGAGATTTCGATATCATCCGAAAAGAATTAAAATGAAAAGAGACTTAATAAATCCTACATCCTCATATTCACTTTTATCGATAATTGGATTTCGAAGGAATTAGAGTCGGATTTGGTTAATTCATATCCGAAAACCACTTCGAACCATTGTATACGTTCGAATGTGAAGACATGTTGAAGATGGTGATTGAAGACCGTGGATCTTCCTAGCATGAAGACTGCTTGTTGAACATGCTCTGGTTGGCCCCCATTATAGAGTTATTTATAGCAGTGGTCTCCTCGTGATGGAGATTTTGCGAATTGCAAGGGCTTCTCGCCTAGTAACGGCTGAGGAAAGTGCCTTCGAATTGTCCTGTTCCTGGACAACTTGTATGGACGTTTGTATGACATTGCATATCTAATGATTACGTACATTGGTTTTTACAAACGTACATCAGTGGTGGCAGAGAAGGCAACTTCTCTTAGCTTAACACCCTCCTTGAGACATATGAGCTCAAGGGTTGTATTTTTTTGGAAGGAAATCAGTAGTTAAATGGAAATAGCAATGTGACATTCAAATATATGATATGTGCTATGTGAAAGGTAATCGTTTGCCTCAAGCCTCATCAAACAGGAAATGACCGAAACGGGATTAGATGCGGCAAGGCTAAGTGGGTCATTCCCAATTAGGATACGGTCATCCTCTTTTATATATATTTCTTTCCGCTATGGCATCGGGGTTTAAATTAATATGGTGTATGCTAGAGGGCCCTCGATAAAGGTCGGTAATGACCGGAGGATGTCATATACGGTACCATCTAGTTATAGGGTGGGCCGATCTTGTGTTGGTAGAGGATCATTTGTGGTGGTCCTCGGGACATCCATCTAAAGGTGTACTCCTTTTGGAAGGTAGATCCTGCACTTGGTCATTTGTATGGAAATCCATTCTCCAGTAAGAACCTACAGTTTTGTTTGTATTGGCGTAATGAATAGCCTCGAAATGCTATATAGGTAACCATTTCGGATAAGATTAATAAGTTTATTTGCAAATGTTTTCAAAGAGATGTCATTAGAAATAATATAAAATGTTTTAATATAAAAGTGTTTTAGTTATCATAAGGTAAACACCCGTCCGTGTTTATGTGTGGGCGTGGTCTTATGAGATACTCTTTATTTCAAAGGATTTACAAAAAGGCTGATATATAACACTGTCATCTATTATTGAGTTTTTCTCACGCTTCCGAGTAGTTTTAGGTTTAGTCGAAGATGGTTGGAGTTTCCAGAGAAGAGCTGGAGATATTCATCGACATATGGACATGTTTTATTATCCGCTGTACTTAGTGTATTTTGTTTGATGTTTGTCAGCATTTGTAAGGGTAGGTTTTATAACTGTCCAAGCTGAATTGAGATTAGACTCTGATATATGTATTTAAAAGGTTTCCGCTGTAAAAATATTTGTTCAATATTATATGTTATTCCATTCAAGTGAGATCCTGTTCTGTCTACTTTTCTTTATCACCCTTAAAGATCCGTCTTTTCTTGCAATTTGAGTTGGACATGTGTGGTTTATTGTCGATTCAAAGGGTATGGGTAAACAGGCCTTTACATTTGGTATTAGAGCTGAAGGTTAAGCGAGAACCTTGGCTCTGTTATGGGTAAAGTCCCATCGGAGATAGGATTAGTAATATCCTAGGATGAGTAACTCATTAGAGATAGGGTTAGTAACACCCTAGAATGAGTTGTGAGAGTATTATATATATATGAGCGCGTATTTGTTAATTTTATAAAAGTGATTTTGTTTTAAAGAAATTGGTAAATGAAATAATTTTACCTTGGGTTTATATCATAAATATTAAAGGGGATATTATTACCTTTTAGGTTAGAAATTAAGGATTGATTATGATTTTTGCTTAGCAAAACTAAAATATGTATATCTTGTGATTAGAATTGCATAATTTGACTATAAGATATTCCTATAAAATCAATTGTTTGAGAACTACAATTTAGAACTTTCATAACCCTAGATATTCAGCCTTAAGAAATGATAAATGGTTTGATAAGTATAAAATGGGTAATAAGAACAAATACCTCGTGAATTAAATTTCACAATTTGACTATAAGGTATTTGATGATAATGTGTAGAGAAATAATATTCTTTTCAGGAAAGACCAAACCCACTAAACTTCGCTTCACTTTGTTGGGAGTTCGAGTTCTTAAGACCTAGGAAGTTCTCGAGATCAGAAAAGATTATAGAAGTTAAGAATTGGTTAAGAAAATGTGATGAGATCCAGTGTAGCATGGTAAGCTTCATCCATGGATCGTTTAGGGAAATGATAAGCAATACCCCAAAATTCGAAGATGCTGTTCTATAGCCGACTACTAAAGCACCAGCCAAGAAAATAAGGAAACAGAAGGAAGAAAAACCTTTTCCGAAAGATATACGCTGCTTTAAGTGTAAGAAGCTAGGACATTCTCTACATGATTGCCCTAGAACAAAGAAGAAACCCAAAGCCCCAAAGGGGAAGGAAAAGTGTTGTTATCGGTGCAAAGAATTAGGACATATAGTCAAAGAATGTAAATTAGAAGCAAACGCCAAGACGTTTAAGAAAACTGTCCCCAAGAGTTGTTATTACTGCCACATTTTAGGACATATCACCAGAGACTATCCATTGCTCAAGGCAGCAGAACAGCAAGGCCTTTTGTTACCTTACTTGTCCACCAACTGCTGCAGAAAAAGGGAAAGGGATAGTGGAAGTTTAAGTTAGTTAAGCATGTATAAGTTAGCCTTATCTAAGTATTTTAGTGGTAGGGCTTTTTGTAAAACTTTTTGAGTGTACTTCTTAGAAGTCACTTAGTATGAACGTATTTTGGGAATCTACATATATAAACTATGATCTTGCTATTTTGTTAGTATCCAAATTCCGCTAAAACCCATTAGAAAAAAATAATGATGATGATAATAATTAATTAAGAAGCACTTAATAAAATAAAAATAAGCTAAAAATGGAATCTTTGATAGAAAATGATAACTGATTTTGAGTTCTCACATATAAAATTGTAGAAACCAACCAAGGCCGAAAGACTAGCACTTAGGCAAAGATTTAGGGAAGCCTTAGCTAAATACGGAGACTTGGAAGTTGTTGATACGCCGATCACGAGTGATGAGGAAGATATACCAGTAGGAGGACCCTCGGGTATAGTACCGGGATCATTTGACCACCCGATAGATATCTCCAACGATGAGGAGTTGATAGTTGTTCCAGATGATGAGGATATATTGCCCGTAGACATAGAGATCGATGCTGGGGTAGAGGAAAATGATGAGGCAGAGGATTAGGCGGATGACAGGATGTTAGATCCTTTGAGTGACGACGAGGAACCGAAAGAAGAGGAACCTATGGTGGATCCCATGGAGATCGAGCCACTGATCGGAGAGCCCATGGAGATAGAGAGAAAGCCTCAGGGATTTACGATGCGAGGTTTTACGAGGAAGATGATTCGGAAGATGATGAGCAGATTATTTGGGATATGGGTACGCCTATTTTGACGACCCAACTTTCTATGCCCAGAAAGTCGTGTCATCAATAAGAAAGAGAGGGATAGAAATAGAAAAGAAAATAAAGAAAGAATAACAACATCAGAATCTCACAGCGGAATGGAATAAAATATAATATATCAACATAAATATTACATATTTATATACATCAGAGTTATCCAATATCATACAACATGACTATCATATACATATCTGTCAGAACATACATCTCAAATACATAAACTAACACAGCGGAACTATATAGATATATATGTCTACAACGCTGAAGCCTCCTGCTCCATTGCTCCACCAGAAGTCGTCAAAGCCAACCTGAATCCCTTGGCTACCCATAAAAATTTGGGTACCCGAAAGTTTATGAAAAACAAAATAAACTCCGGGTCAGACATGGGTCTGGTATGAGTAAACTGGTTAAAGTTGTTTAACTTTGAAAATCATTTAAAAGAAAGGTATCACGTAAGACTCCCCACAAATAAATACGGGTAAGTTTTTACCTTACGCTAACCAAAACATTTCATAGGAAATCCAATGATATTATAATAGTGTCTAGGGTTTTCAAGTAAAATACATAAATAGCTGAAATGCTTACATCTCACATTTCAACATAGTTGGGCACAATCAAAACGTACGACACTTATTGGAAATTGGATCCCATACAATGGCAGGGCTACTGGGGTACCGCCCGTCACAGTACGTGGTCTAGATCACAGTACCGAGAAGCCACCCTAACTCCCCTGCAACACAAGGCCAGAACCATTCCTTACTGAACAGTCCCGAACAAGATAACCCCGCAGTTGGTGTACATCCAACCGCCCACACAGCCGAATAAAGGGACATCTAGACAGGGGTGTATCTCGTCCTGCTTGGGCATGACCCACCTAGCCTTGCTGCACCTCCCCTGTTTTAGCCATTCCCGGTTGATGAGGCTTGAGGCTGCGATTACCTTTATAGAACATATCACTTAGAATGCTCATCGTCCGCCTGACGATGTGCTGAAAGCATTCAATCCATACAAGTTCGTTCCGGGTTCGAACGAAACCGAAGGCATTATCTCGTTACACTCATTTTGGAATCACCCTCAGAGTCAACGACGATAACCCTTGCATTCTGGAAACACCATCTCCATCTTCACTTCAGAGTTCACGACCTAACGTTTAATTTGGATCGATGGGGTTTTCGGAATATCAATCGATACCCGATCCCGGTCTCATCGAAATCCAAACGCCATTTTAAAGTCCAAGTTGTCTAATTAACTTAGCAGTTTAAATTTAACAATTGAATTCATATAGCAATTTAATACAGATAATTAACATCACATAAATCATATATCAATTTAACACAGATAAATCATGCACAATCAACACAGATATAAACAGAATATCACAGAACATCACAGGATATAAATAATCATCACAGGCAATCAATATAATCATCGATTTAAATCAACAGTTTGATTTGGTTTAAACTTAATTGCATTACTTAAACATAAAGTATATTTTATTCATGCTTAACCAATTACGATTAATTAACTTATTTCAATTTATTAATTATTCCCTAATTAATGAATTAATTCTTAATTACTAATCAATAACCTTAATTATTGATTTATAAAACTATTTACTCAATTAATTATTATTAATTGCTTAATTGCTCATTAATTATTAATTACTTAATCGTTCCACCACTAATTATTTATTTAATCAGTTACCTCCGATTTGTTAATTAATCAACTTCAAATGATTAATTGAATTCTTAATTACAAATGATTTACACAAAATTATTATTATTAAAATCTTTGATTATTAATTTGATTAAGTTTGAACCATTTGTGAAATTACAATTATGAATGTTATTACATTCATAATTAACTTCCACTTAAATTAATTACGTGAACTTGTCTTAGCAAAGCTTTAAAGTTCATTTGGGCTTAAACAATTTTTGTCAACACCTAATACCAAAGTTTACACTTTACTTAATTACTACTATTTCCATATTACAGCTGACCAATTCGGCAATCTCTAACCCGAAGGCAACACCGTGCTCGCCTCGGGTAGGACTCGAGACTACCCAGCAGTTTGACGTGATAAAACTCCTGTACTTCTTCTTCTTTGTTCCTTCCTTTCACTGTTACTTTTTTTTTATCTAAACTTAAGTTTCTTATAAACTGTTAAAAACTTAAAATCTCACGCGCAAAATCACACTTACCCCAGAAACACAACTCGAAGCAGAGCACGATAATACTCGAGTTCTTCTCGAGTCGACCAAACTACGTCCATCTCCGCCGCCGTGCACGTGCACGGCGGTCCACCACCGCGCTAACATCTTGCGACGCCACCCACAAGTCGTAAATCCTCCACTTACTCGATATCAAAACCCAGTTCAACCCCATACGCGCGAAAACAAAATTCGACCTAAAAGTCGAATAGGAACTCAAACCCAATTCATAAAATCGCCTCGCAATGGTGATCGCCGCCACCAGAGAGGTCAAAACTTCGGCCATAGCTTGCTGTCATCACCCCCTAACTTCTCCCAAACCCACGCAACACTCGGTTGCAAGGTGATGTCGCGAGAATCACTCAATCGAACCCAAATATACAGAGTACAAAACCCTACTTTTCATAATTCCCACAAATTCTTGCAATTAAAAATTTATCTAACATTTTTCTGTTGATCTATAATCAATACACTAGCTTCATGTTGAATCACAATAGCTATAATTGTTTGTATAATCAGAGTTTCACAAAAATACATTTTTGGCTTACCATTTAACTGCTCCCAAATTTTCTAACTATAAATTAAATTTTTATCTTAAAAATCATTTCTTTGAATGTAGTATTAATATACAAATTCAAGTTTACAATTCGAATTATTCAAATTTTATCCTTATTTCCCTTTTACTGTAAAATTTGGTTTACAGTGTTTTATAATTCACTGATATATAATGTTTTACAATTTATTTTACTGTAAAATTTTATTTAGTTAATGCACTAATTAAAGAAGTTAGATTTAAATAAAAGTATGAAATATATTCTTTAGATTTTTTTTTCAACAGAACAGAAAACAAAATAGAAACCTGAAAGAACAAGTTAACACTGACAGAACATAGTCCATATTCATCCACATAACTACTCTTCATAAACAACATATTAAAAGTTATAATTTAGTTTACTCACCAAGATTGTAGTAGGAACTTGAAACAGAGGATAGTAAGAAAACTGCAGTTGCAAAATTTGAATTCCAGTAACTTCTTTGTTCTCTGAACTTTATTTTGAACTTGCAAATATAAAGTTTGGTTTGTATTCTTTTGCTTCTGCTCAGTTTTGTGAAGTTTCTTTTGTTTTTTTTTTGAAGATACAAATGAATTAAGGTATAAGAAATGATGTATACAAATATATATAACTTGAACAAAGTGTCTTCTTGCATAAGCTTGACATAATAATTATCTTGTTTAATTTCCTATGTACTAAAGCCTAAGATATTTCAACCATTTCGGCTGAGATATTTTTTCCAGATATAAGGGTGGGCTATTAAATGTTTATGTCTTTGAACTAGCATACACTAATTAGTGTGGCTGACATATATATTAAGTACAATTATATTTGCAGTTTCTTTTGTTTGGACCTACTTATGTTAACATGTAAACAAAAATGTTTCTGTTTTCTTTGAGTTAACACAGATTAAATGCTTGCTGACCAAATTATTGTTTGTACTAATGTGCTTTATTTATGCTAACATACAATTAATGTTGACTGACATAAAGATTTATTCAAAGATGTTTTGCAGATTTGTTTTCTGATGTATAAGAATTAGCTTGCAGATTAATTTATACTAATGTATTTTATTTCATACTTGCATATTTCTTTTTATTTTATTTGAACAAACTCATGTGAACATATAACAAAAAGAATGTGTGCTGCAGGTTTTGTTCTTATTATTTATACTAGCATATTCAGTTTGCAGATTTTATTTTCTTATGCACTAATATGTTTACAAAGATGTTTACAGTTTTTATACATTTTGACTTCAAACTTAAGTAAACATATAATGCTTTGCTGGCCAAATTATTTGTATAAGACATATGCAGGTTCTCATTTGTGTTTGAACTAAATATTTTCATTTCTATTTATATCTTATACCTATTATATTTGTACTCGTGTTTGTAATCCTACCTTTATGTTATATTTATGTTAAATATAAAGAAGCTTATGTTTATAATCATATTTATAAGTATTTATATTTATATAGGAACTCATGTTAAATATTTATAAGCTTATGTTATTTTAGTTATAAAAGTTATTGTTAGAAATATCGCTTAAATCTTATTTTTATTTAAAGTTCAATATTACAAATATTTGATTTGTATACTTATATGTGCATTAATGTATTTATGAATATGATTATGTTCTTGAACTTGTTCTTATTGACTGCATTTATACATTCGATATTAAATGTCATTCATACTTGACTTTTAATTTAAATAAATAAAACAGATTTAATTCTTTTTTTTTTTGAATATTGTTACAAGAGTCTACTTTATATTTTGAAGTTATATTCCTTTATAATCAATATAAAACTAATAATATCCAAATTCTTATTTATTTATAAATGAAAATCTTATATTTTAATTAAATTAGATTAAAAACTTATTATAAAAATAAGGTCAAAATTCCGGGATGTCACATTCCTCCCCCCTTAAAAGAATTTTGTCCCCGAAATTTAAACAACAGTTAATTTAAAAACTTAGTATTAACATTCTAAACATACACAGCGTCCATACAAAACAAACAGTCAAACAGTCAATTCTAACAACATTACTAGCTATCTGGACAAAAATCTGGATAAGCTTTCCTAAAAGTATCAGGAGTTTCCCAGGTACAGTTTCTGGGATCCTCACTCCATTGCACCTTGACGAGTTTCACCACTTTGTTCCTGAGTTGCTTCTCGTCTTGACCTATAATCTAAACAGGACTTCTAACTACAGTTAGGTTGGGTTCTATTTCTAAATCTTTCTGAATAACTGGTTCTACCACTAAGGAGGGTTCATGAATAAATTACCTTAAATGAGTCACATGAAATACATTGTGAATCCCAGCCATCCGTTCTGGCAATTCAATCCTATAGACTACAGTTCTAATTCTTTCCAATACTCAGAATGGACTATATATCTCTGAGCAAGTTTTCCCATTTTTTTTTCCGAATCTTATAGCACCTTTGATTGGGGAAAGATTAAATCTCCGATCTCAAATTCCAATGGTCTTCGTCTCTTATCGGCATATTCCTTCTGACGATCTTGAGCAGCTTCCATTCTTTTCTTGATAAGCTCAACCTTCGCAGAAGCTTTACGAATAAGATCGAGTCCAAGTACAAGTCAATCATTTGATTTAATCCAACAAGATGAGAATCTACACGGTCTTCCATACAGAGCTTCATAAGGAGTCATCCTAATACTCGCTTGATAATTATTATTATAAGAAAATTCCACTAGATGAAGATGGTCTTCCCATGATTCACCAAAGTCCAATACACAAGCTCGAAACATATCTTCCAAAATTCAATTAAGTCTCTCCATTTGTCTGAGGATGATAGGCTGTACTCAATCTCAAACTAGTTTCCATTGCTGATTGCAAAGCTTCCCAAAAGTTTACTAGTGAAAATAGGATCACTGTCACTTACTATGCTGATATGAATACCATGAAATCTGACTATCTCCTTCAAGAAAATTTCCGCCAAGGAAACTATAGTACGAGTCGCTTCTACCGGAATAAAATGGGCACTCTTCGTTAAACGATTCACAATAACCCATATTCCTTCATTTCCTTTCTTGGTTCTAGGCAAACTGTCAATAAAATCCATCGAGATCATTTCCTGTCTCCAATCTGGAATTTCCAAAGGTTGTAATAGTCCAGCAGATCTTTGTTGATCTCCCTTCACTTGCTGACAAATTGCACAACCATTTACAAAAGCAGCTACATCCTTCTTCATATTCGGTCACCAGATAATTCTCCTCGTATCTTTATACATCTTCGAAATTCCCGGATGAATATTCAATTTGGAACGATGACTCTCAGCTAAAACTTCTTGTTTCAGTCCATCAATATTAGGCACACACAAACGACTATTAATCCTTAGAGTACCTTGACATCTGAATTCCAATCATCTTTCTGTACCAATACTGCACCCAATCCAACTAAACATGCATCCGTATATACTTCAAATTTTCTCTTCCCATCAGGAATAACAAGTACCGGTACACTAGTTAGTCTTGTCCTCAATTTCTGAAAAGCTTCTTCACACTGAGGTGTCCATTTCAATTTGGTTCCTTTTCTTGTTAGCTTGGTCAGATGCGAAGAAATCTTGGAATAATCCTTAATAAATTTTCTGTAGTAGCCAGCTAAACCCAGAAAACTATGAATTCCCATCGGTTGCTTCGATTGCTTCCATTCTAGAATAGATTCTCCTTTCGTCGGGCTACTGAGATATTTTCACCCAAAATACTATGCCCCAAAAATAAATTCCGATTTCCAGAAATGGCACTTTGAAAATTTTGCCTTCAACACATGCTTCCTCAGAGTCTCCAATACAACTCCCAAATGTTGTCTGTGCTCCTCTTCAGATTTGGAGTAAACCAAAATATCATCAATGAATACTAGCACAACTTATTCAACACAGAACCTTAGCGAACCATCCGATTTGGTGACAAACACAGCAGCAGAGCCCTAACAAGCAAAAACCGGGTCTAATCAAATCTGTCTCCAAAAGATCCTGCATCTGCTTAACCAACTCTTCTCTCTCTCTCTAGGAGGCATTCCCTACTGGACCGCATTACCGGCACAGCTCCTGGAATCAATTAAATACGAAACTCAATCTCTCGATGTGGCGGTAGACACATAACTTCTTCAATAATATCAGGAAAATCTTGAACCACTTCGATTTCCTCAACTTTCTCTTGAGAAGTCTCAACTCCTTGCAAAAGATTACACACATGAATTCCAGAATTATCGCACGACACTCTGGCAATTCTACCCAAATAAGTTTGTTCTCTCTTCACAATCCAGAACAGCCATATACTGTTCAGGTCAATCCATCGAAGAAATAAATCCACTCTGCTGCTTCTGAAATCACTTCAAGAAAATTGCTAACCAACAAACCTTCTCAACAGTGCACAGAACACTTCTAACTATAGGACTAATCTCAATGTCCAAAGACTTCTATTCAAAGCTCTTTGAGAATCTCGAGCCTCACTCAAACAAAATACCCTACTGAACTTGGTCACAATTCCAAAACGGACATACTTCCCTTAACTTGTTCCAAAGAAACATCTTCGGAGATATCCAAACTCACTGTGTCTCATCACACAGCTACAACTCCTTGAGATATCAAAATATCATGATTTGGTCACTTCCATCCGATAGATCCAAACTCAAGCTCATCCAAAACCACACTCCAACCATGAAATACTCACACCATCCAAAGCTCACTCAAGACAGTAGTAGGTCTACAGTCTCGACAAATACACTCCAACTACAAATATTCAAAACTCTAATCATCGGTAGTCGTGTTTCACACACCACTACCCTATCTACCTTATAGCATATATTGGAATACCCGAACAGGTAACCCAATAAATAGGTAGAAAGAAAGAAATAAATATTTATATATATATATATATCAAAATTACAAATACGCTCTCTCAAGAAAGAAATCACTCAAGAGCCTAGGTATTCACTCAGCCTAGCGCTCTGATACCACCTGTGACGACCCAACTTTATATGCCCAGAAAGTCGTGTCATCAATAAGAAAGAAAGGGATAGAAATAGAAAAGAAAAGAAAGAAAGAATAACAACATCAGAATCTCACAGCGGAATGGAATAAAATATAATATATCAACATAAATATTACATATTTATATACATCAGAGTTATCCAATATCATACAACATGACTATCATATACATATCTGTCAGAACATACATCTCAAATACATAAACTAACACAGCGGAACTACATAGATATATATGTCTACAACGCTGAAGCCTCCTGCTCCATTGCTCCACCAGAAGTCATCAAAGCCAACCTGAATCCCTTGGCTACCCGTAAAAATTTGGGTACCCGAAAGTTTATGAAAAACAAAATAAACTCCGGGTCAGACATGGGTCTGGTATGAGTAAACTGGTTAAAGTTGTTTAACTTCGAAAATCATTTAAAAGAAAGGTATCACGTAAGACTCCCCACAAATAAATACGGGTAAGTTTTTACCTTACGCTAACCAAAACATTTCATAGGAAATCCAATGATATTATAATAGTGTCTAGGGTTTTCAAGTAAAATACAGAAATAGCTGAAATGCTTACATCTCACATTTCAACATAGTTGGGCACAATCAAAACGTACGGCGCTTATTGGAAATTGGATCCCATACAATGGCAGGGCTACTGGGGTACCGCCCATCACAGTACGTGGTCTAGATCACAGTACCGAGGAGCCACCCTAACTCCCCTGCAACACAAGGCCGGAACCATTCCTTACTGAACAGTCCCGAACAAGATAACCCCGCAGTTGGTGTACATCCAACCGCCCACACAACCGAATAAAGGGACATCTAGACAGGGGTGTATCTCGTCCTGCTTGGGCATGACCCACCTAACCTTGCTGCACCTCCCTTGTTTTAGCCATTCCCGGTTGATGAGGCTTGAGGCTGCGATTACCTTTATAGAACATATCACTTAGAATGCTCATCGTCCGCCTGACGATGTGCTGAAAGCATTCAATCCATACAAGTTCGTTCCGGGTTCGAACGAAACCGAAGGCATTATCTCGTTACACTCATTTTGGAATCACCCTCAGAGTCAACGACGATAACCCTTGCATTCTGGAAACACCATCTCGATCTTCACTTCAGAGTTCACGATCTAACGTTTAATTTGGATCGATGTGGTTTTCGGAATATCAATCGATACCCGATCCCGGTCTCATCGAAATCCAAACGCCATTTTAAAGTCCAAGTAGTCTAATTAACTTAGCAGTTTAAATTTAACAATTGAATTCATATAGCAATTTAATACAGATAATTAACATCAGATAAATCATATATCAATTTAACACAGATAAATCATGCACAATCATCACAGATATAAACAGAATATCACAGAACATCACAGGATATAAATAATCATCAGAGGCAATCAATATAATCATCGATTTAAATCAACAGTTTGATTTGGTTTAAACTTAATTGCATTACTTAAACATAAAGTATATTTTATTCATGCTTAACCAATTACGATTAATTAACTTATTTCAATTTATTAATTATTCCTTAATTAATGAATTAATTCTTAATTACTAATCAATAACCATAATTATTGATTTATAAAACTATTTACACAATTAATTATTATTAATTGCTTAATTACTCATTAATTATTAATTACTTAATCGTTCCACCACTAATTATTTATGTAATCAGTTATCTCCGATTTGTTAATTAATCAACTTCAAATGATTAATTGAATTCTTAATTACAAATGATTTACACAAAATTATTATTATTAAAATCTTTGATTATTAATTTGATTAAGTTTGAACCATTTGTGAAATTACAATTATGAATGTTATTACATTCTTAATTAACTTCCACTTAAATTAATTACGTGAACTTGTCTTAGCAAAGCTTTAAAGTTCATTTGGGCTTAAACAATTTTTGTCAACACCTAATACCAAAGTTTACACTTTACTTAATTACTACTATTTCCATATTACAGCTGACCAATTCTGCAATCTCTAACCCGAAGGCAACACCGTGCTCGCCTCGGGTAGGACTCGAGACTACCCAGCAGTTTGACGCGATAAAACTCCTGTACTTCTTCTTCCCTGTTCCTTCCTTTCACTGTTACTTTTTTTATCTAAACTTAAGTTTCTTATAAACTGTTAAAAACTTAAAATCTGACGCGCAAAATCACACTCACCCCAGAAACACAACTCGAAGCAAAGCACGATAATACTCGAGTTCTTCTCGAGTCGACCAAATTGCATCCATCTCCGCCGCCGTGCACGTGCACGGCGGTCCACCACCGCGCTAACATCTTGCGACGCCACCCACAAGTCGTAAATCCTCCACTTACTCGATACCAAAACCCAGTTCAACCCCATACGCACGAAAACAAAATTCGACCTAAAAGTCGAATAGGAACTCAAACCCAATTCATAAAATCGCCTCGCGATGGTGATCGCCGCCACCAGAGAGGTCAAAACTTCGGCCATAGCTTGCTGTCATCACCCCCTAACTTCTCCCAAACCCACGCGACACTCGGTTGCAAGGTGATGTCGCGAGAATCACTCAACCGAACCCAAATATACAGAGTACAAAAACCCTACTTTTCATAATTCCCACAAATTCTTGCAATTAAAAATTTATCTAACATTTTTCTGTTGGTCTATAATCAATACACTAGCTTCATGTTGAATCATAATAGCTATAATTGTTTGTATAATCAGAGTTTCACAAAAATACATTTTTGGCTTACCATTTAACTGCTCCCAAATTTGCTAACTATAAATTATAATTTTTATCTTAAAAATCATATCTTTGAATGTAGTATCAATATACAAATTCAAGTTTACAATTCGAATTATTCGAATTTTATCCTTATCTCCCTTTTACTGTAAAATTTGGTTTACAATGTTTTATAATTCACTGATATATAATGTTTTACAATTTATTTTACTGTAAAATTTTATTTAGTTAATGCACTAATTAAAGAAGTTAGCTTTAAATAAAAGTATGAAATATATTCTTTAGATTTTTTTTTCAACAGAACAGAAAACAAAATAGAAACCTGAAAGAACAAGTTAACACTGACAGAACATAGTCCATATTCATCCACATAACTACTCTTCATAAACAACATATTAAAAGTTATAATTTAGTTTACTCACCAAGATTGTAGTAGGAACTTGAAACAGAGGATAGTAAGAAAACTGTAGTTGCAAAATTTGAATTCCAGTAACTTCTTTGTTCTCTGAACTTTATTTTGAACTTGCAAATATAAAGTTTGGTTTATATTCTTTTGCTTCTGCTCAGTTTTGTGAAGTTTCTTTTTTTTTTTTTTTTTTGAAGATACAAATGAATTAAGGTATAAGAAATGATGTATACAAATATATATAACTTGAACAAAGTGTCTTCTTGCATAAGCTTGACATAATAATTATCTTGTTTAATTTCCTATGTACTAAAGCCTAAGATATTTCAACCATTTCGGCTGAGATATTTTTTCCAGATATAAGGGTGGGCTATTAAATGTTTATGTCTTTGAACTAGCATACACTAATTAGTGTGGCTGACATATATATTAAGTACAATTATATTTGCAGTTTCTTTTGTTTGGACCTACTTATGTTAACATGTAAACAAAAATGTTTCTGTTTTCTTTGAGTTAACACAGATTAAATGCTTGCTGACCAAATTATTGTTTGTACTAATGTGCTTTATTTATGCTAACATACAATTAATGTTGACTGACATAAAGATTTATTCAAAGATGTTTTGCAGATTTGTTTTCTGATGTATAAGAATTAGCTTGCAGATTAATTTATACTAATGTATTTTATTTCATACTTGCATATTTCTTTTTATTTTATTTGAACAAACTCATGTGAACATATAACAAAAAGAATGTGTGCTGCAGGTTTTGTTCTTATTATTTATACTAGCATATTCAGTTTGCAGATTTTATTTTCTTATGCACTAATATGTTTACAAAGATGTTTACAGTTTTTATACATTTTGACTTCAAACTTAAGTAAACATATAATGCTTTGCTGGCCAAATTATTTGTATAAGACATATGCTGGTTCTCATTTGTGTTTGAACTAAATGTTTTCATTTCTATTTATATCTTATACCTATTATATTTGTACTCATGTTTGTAATCCTACCTTTATGTTATATTTATGTTAAATATAAAGAAGCTTATGTTTATAATCATATTTATAAGTATTTATATTTATATAGGAACTCATGTTAAATATTTATAAGCTTATGTTATTTTAGTTATAAAAGTTATTGTTAGAAATATTGCTTAAATCTTATTTTTATTTAAAGTTCAATATTACAAATATTTGATTTGTATACTTATATGTGCATTAATGTATTTATGAATATGATTATGTTTTTGAACTTGTTCTTATTGACTGCATTTATACATTCGATATTAAATGTCATTCATACTTGACTTTTAATTTAAATAAATAAAACAGATTTAATTCTTTTTTTTTTGAATATTGTTACAAGAGTCTACTTTATATTTTGAAGTTATATTCCTTTATAATCAATATAAAACTAATAATATCCAAATTCTTATTTATTTATAAATGAAAATCTTATATTTTAATTAAATTAGATTAAAAACTTATTATAAAAATAAGGTCAAAATTCCGGGATGTCACACCTATTCAGGAGATAGGATCTCCCATTCCGATGGTAGCTGAGGATATGGGTTTAGATGATATTGAGATAGAGCAACATAAGCCATGGTTCTCAGGAGGCCAGCAATGGCAGCCGTTAGGATGGGACATAGGTCCAAAGATAGATGAGGAGGAGCCGGTTGAGGAAGATGAGGAACTAGAAGAGATAGACTTAGAAGCACCATCAGAGGGTTCATCCGATGACTAGTGTTTCGCTTTGGGATATTTGGGGGTGTTGTATTATAGCAGTTGTGATTATCTTAAGCACGTAGTATGCACTAATATATGGAATATAGTCCTTTTTTGTATGATATTTTGGGTTGACTAATATAGATAGTTGACTTACCTCAAGTGTGTACTACGCACTCAGGTTAGGACCAGAATGAATGATTGTACTTTATGGTCGGTATTTAGTGATAGTATTTCCTTTGACATATATTATTGACCTTTATAGTTCTGTATCTTTGATTTAATTTCGAGGACGAAATGCCTTTAAGTAGGGGAGAATGTAACGACCCGATATTTCGCTACTTCAAAAATAAGAGATTTCCTTCGATTTAAATTTAAAAAGGAGTTTAAATCTTAAATAATATGTTATATATAATAAATAATTATCTATTCTTATAGTTAATAAGTTAAAAGTATAAATTTGGATTTTTGAACAAATCAACAAAAGTTAAAAATAAATAAAGACTTAAATAAATGAATTTAAATATCTATTTATAAAGGTAAATCTTATTTAAAACATCTAATAAAGATAATAAAAGTATGTTAAAAGATTTAAAAGTTTGTTAATAATCGTTTTACAAAAATAACCAAAATTTGTCGAATTTTGTCAATTTTACATACACCGTAAAATTAGAGATTTTGATATTAATTTAAGATAATTTTAAAATATAAAGAGACATGTTTTAATTTATTTAAAAAATTAAAAAGTTCATTTTAAAGTTTGATTTACTTTAATATATAGCTAAATAAAAACGTTAATTTTGACTGTAAACTTTGTCGTCAAAAACACCGTTTTCAACCAAAACAAGTTGTCGACAAGTTGTTGCAACTTGATACATTTTCTAACTTATAGATACAAGTTTACAAACTATATAAACATTCTACATTTAGCACTAAAAACAAAAAGAGTTTACTTTTGAAAATATTTACATAAATATATAAAAAGTGAAAAGTATGGTTTGACAAATTTAAAAATTATTAAAGCTTTTATAAAACAACATCATTACTCTACTTCACATCTCATTAATAATATGTTATGCTTATACATAGAAAATGAGCAATGGAAAAGTGAAAAGAAAGATAATTTAAGAAATTAATGACACAAGCATCCATGCATTTAATGCAAATCAAATCAATGCAAAGTCTCCTCTTTAAACACAAAATCTAAGAAAGAAATGGTAAGTAATCATTTCTGTTTCTTAACATCACCATTAATACATATCAAATCACTCTTTTTCACATAAAAGAAAAGTATATTTAAGTCCAAAAATGAATAGGGTATTAATGTCATTTGCCACTAAAGATGTTCACTTATAAATACAACCACACATCTCTTCATTTCCACTACACTTTCATTTCATAAAAAAATTCAAAAATCTTCTCTACTTCCACCATTTCCCTTCTACCTTCAAGCTATCACCTCCATACTCCAAACCATCACCTTATACAAGCCAAACTACCACATACCCACCTCCTCCTCACCCAAAACCCATGCCTACCCTTCCCTACACCCACGACCAAGCCACCCTAAGCCCAAGCCAAGCACCACCATACCAAACCCAAGCACCTGCCCCCTAGGCCGAGCACCACCTCACCAATACCCATGCCTACACACTCCTACCCCCTCCTACACGCCTAAACCCCAAGGCCATACCCTCTCCTCCTCCCAAAAGCTCACGTCCTCCATACAAAAAAAAGAAAAAAAAAGAGAAAAGAAAAGAAAAAAAAAGAGAAAAGAAAAGGAAAGGAAACGGCAAAAGGCGAGATGTTGGAAATAGCACGTTAGCGAGAGACGGAAATCTTACGTTAAAGTTTGATGGACTGGATATGAAGGTGAGTAATTCTCACCGCTTATTAAATTATATTGATTATCATGCTTAATTGTTATGTTAGATAATCACTATTTGATGATATGGATGTTTGATTGATTGTTTGAATATATTGGATAATCCGTAGTAACGTTATGACATTTACCGTATTGAAAATGTTAATGTTATATGATTGTTGTATGGTTGTGATGATAATTTGGATATCAAATTTCTATTAATTAAGTAATCCCTTCGTTTAAAAAAGACCATATTTTATTAATATGAGATATTGTGGAAAAGTAAGTCTCTTTTCATTTAGAAGTGAAAATAAAGTTAAAATGAAAGGAAAATGTGAAATTTGAAGTGAAACAGATTTAAAAAGATAGTTAATTAGAAATTGAAATCGAGATTAATAGTGAAACTGAAATCGAAGTTGATTTTGGAAAAAAGTGAAGTTTAGTTTGAGATTGAATTGACGTTTAAATTCAAATTCGATTTGAAATCTAAGTCTTAAATGTGTTTAATTTGATATTAGAATTGAAATTGAGTTAAAATTGGAATTTAAAATTTAATATTAAAATAATGAAAATATAATAAAATTAAAATATGGTAATAGTAAAAATATATTTTAAATACTTTAGAAAGTGAAAATATCGATTTAAAATGATTTGTAATGATTTTATAAGTGTTGAAATCCAATTTGAATAGATTATTTCAAATATTGAAAAATAAGTTAAAACTAGGTGCGTCACGCAACGGTAATTCACGATTTCGCGCCGAAAAGTTCAAATGAGCGTATAGTGTGGAATATGGCTCAGAATCCTTCGAGATAAGAAAATTCCAGACTATTATATCCATATCTTCTAAATGAAGAAAGAAAATCAAAATTTCTTTGAGTAGATTTTGAAATATGTCCAAATCAATTTTCCAAAAAAAATCGCGCTAGTGTAGTTAAGTGACCATTACAAGAAATCTATTTAAATGAATGTTTTTAATTATGGAAAAATATGGAATAAATTTGATAAATCAATTTAAATGATTTAAAAGAGATTTGGATTGGAAAATATGAATTATCGAATGTTTAAAAGTTGTTTTAATCAAATAAGCTTATATGGCACTTTCCGCAGCACTTTTATGCTGTGAATTGTATAACTTCTGAAATATGAGTTTAAATGTAACGGCGTTTAATCAATTGTGAATATTTTAAAAAGGATAATTAAGCGTTTTAAAAGATAATTTGGAATATTTATAAGCAATTCCAAAATAAGTTGAAAATTTGAGTATGCGGAAACGACTAGTACATTTGTCCTGCATGTGAGATCTGGAAAGATAAAACAAGGCGTTTAACTAAGGTTAGGGTTGGAGCAACCAATGCCCTGAACTTACCTGGCCTATGTTTCCATTTCTTAGGCGAAGGGTGGAACAGATCGAAGGGAAATCCCGGATGCTTTTAAATAAAAAGACTGTATGAAGTTTTGAATTAAAAGAAGATTTGTATTATCCAAAAGTTAAGCAATTTCCAAAATGAATGATTTCTATGATCTTGTTGACTCAAAAATGTTTGCTAAGATTGATTTAGGGTTTATCGTAAACGATGTCTAAAATAACATTGTTTTTGACCCGCTTAAAAGTTAAGGAATTTGGATCGAGAATTAAGTAAGGAAATTTGAAATATTTTCCAAAGAAAAAGAATGAATTACTTTGAATTAAGTTAAAATAAAGAGATTTCGAAATCATCCGAAAAGAATTAAAGTGAAAAGAGACTTAATAAACCCTATATACTCATATTCACTTTTATCGATAATTGGATTTCAAAGGAACCGGAGTCAGATTTGGTTAATTCCTATCCGAAAACCACTTCGAACCAATGTATTTGTTCGAACGTGAAGACATGTTGAAGATGGTGATTGAAGACCGTGGATCTTCCTAGCGTGAAGACTGCTTGTTGAACATGCTCTGGTTGGCTCCCATTATAGAGCTATTTATAGAGTGGTCTCCTCGTGACGGAGATTTTGTGGATTGCAAGGGCTTCTCGTCTAGTAATGACAAGAAAAGTGCCTTCGGTTGTCCTTTTCCGGGAAAACTTGTATGGAAATCTGTCTTACATTGCATTTCTAACAATTACGTACATTGGTTTTTACAAGTGTACATCAACGGTGGCGGAGAAGGCAACTTCTCTTAGATTAACACCCTCCTTGAGACGTACGATCTCAAGGATTGTATTTTTGTGGAAGGCAATTAGTAGTTAAACGAAAATAGCAATGTGGCATTCAAAGATATGATATGTACTGTGTGAAAAGGTAATCGTTTTCCTCAAGCCTCATCAAATAGGAAATGACTGAAACAGGATTAGATGCGGCAAGGCTAAGTGGGTCATTCCCAATTAGGATATGGTCATCCTCTTCTAAATATATTTCTTTCTGCTATGATGCCGGGGTGTAAATTAATGTGGTGTATACTAGAGGGCCCTCGATAAAGGTCGATAACGACCGGAGGATGTCATATTCGGTACCATCTAGTTATAGAGGTGGGTCGGTCTTGTGTTGGTAGAGGATCCTTCGTGATGGTCCTCGGGACATCCATCTGAAGGCGTACCCTTTTCGGAAGGTAGATCCTACGCCTGGTCATTTGTATGGAAATTCATTCTTCAATAAGAACCTATGGTTTTGTTTGTATTGGCGTAATGAATAGCCTCGAAATGCTATATGGCTAACCATTTCGGATAAGATTAATAAGTCTATTTGCAAATGTTTTCAAAGAGATGTCATTAGAAGTAATATCAATTTTTTTGATATAGAAGTGTTTTAGTCATCATAAGGTAAACACCTGTCCGTGTTTATGTGTGAGCGTGGTCTTATGAGATACTCTTTATTTCAAAGGATTTATAAAAAGGCTGATACATGACATTGTCATCTGTTGAGTTTTTCTCACGCTGGTTTATCAAGCATGATCTGGGTATTTTCAATACTCGGGTCAGATCTGAGTAGTTTCAGGTTTAGTCGATGATGGTTGGAGTTCCCAGAGGAGAGTTGGAGATATTCATCGACATATGGACATATTCTATTATCCGCTGTACTTATTGTATTTTGTTTGATGTTTGTCAGCATTTGTAAGGGCAGGTTTTATAACTGTCCAACTGAATTTAGGTTAGACTCTGATATATATATATTTGAAAGTTTTCCGCTGTAAAAATATTTGTTCAATATTATATGTTATTCCATTCGAGTGAGATTCTGTTCTGTCTACTTTTCTTTATCACCCTTAAAGATCCGTCTTTTCGTGCAATTTGAGTTGGACATGTGTGGTTTATTGTCGATTCAAAGGGCACGAGAAAACGGGCATTTACATTGGTGCACCATGGTACTATTTCGTTTCAAATCCATGCGCTCATTTTTAAAAATCGCACGGCGCGGTTTCGGCATTATGGATGGATATTGAACCTTACACCGTAGATGTTGCGCCTGGGGGATATCGATCCTTCGGATAACCATAATGGTTGACTTTTTTAAAGTTACGGGAGCCATAACCAGTCAAAATGAAGGTCTCTGTGAGCTCTATGACTTTGATTGCTTAACGACATCAATGCATTGTTTCATACCCAAGAAAACACTATCTGAATCACTTTCAGGTCTTGGAAGTTTTTTACCCTTTGTTTTTTTCACGTGAATTTTATGGTAAAACTAGATCAACATGGCTGGCCATCGATTTACCATTACTGGAGAGTGATGCACCATGCTATTATTTCGTTTCAAATCAACGCATCCATTTTTAAAAGTCGTACGGCACAGTTTTGGAATTATGGACGGATGTTGCACCTTGCACCGTAGATGTTGCGCCCAGTGGATATCGATCCTTCGGATTTCCATAACGGTTGACTCTTTACGAGTTACGGGAGCCTAACTAGTCAAAACGAAGTTCTTTGTGGGTTCTACGGCTATGATAGTTTTAAGCCGTCAATGCATAGTTTCATACCCAAAAAAACACTATCCGAATCACTTTCAGGACTCGGAAGGTTTTTTACCCTTCGTTTTCTTCACGTGAATTCTACAGTAAAACGGAATCAACGTGACTGGCTATCGATTTACCATCATTGGAGAGTAATGCACCATGGTACTATTCCATGTCAAATCTATGCACTCATTTGTAAAATTCGTACGACGCAGTTCGGCATTATGGACGGATGTGCACCTTGCAGCATAGATGTTACGCCCAGAGGATATCGATACTTCGGACAGCCATAACGGTTGACTCTTTTGGAATTACGGGAGCCATAACTAGTCAAAAAAAAGTTTTATATGAGCGCTACGACTATGACAGCTTTAAGCCGTCAATGTGTAGTTTCATTTCCAAAAAAACACTATTCGAATCACTTTCATGACTTGAAAGTTTTATTACCCTTTATTTTCTTCACGTGAATTTTATGATAAAACGGGATCAACATGGCTGGCCATCGATTTACCTTCCTGGAGAGTGGTGCACATGGTTCTATTCCGTTTTAAATCCATACACTCATTTCTAAAAGTTGCACAGTGCATTTTCGGCAATATGGACGGATGTTGCACCTTACACCGTAGATGTTGCATCCAGGAGATATCGATTCTACGGACAGCCAAAATGGTTGACTCTTTTAGAGTTACAAGAGGCACAACCAGTCAAGACGAAGGTCTTTGTGAGCTCTACAGCTTTGATGGCTTAACAACGTCAATGCATTGCTTCATATCCCAAAACACTAATCGAATCACTTTCAGGTCTTGGAAATTTTTTTACCCTTCATTTTCTTCACATGAATTTTATGGTAAAAAGTGATCAACGAAGCTGGCCATCGATTTACCATCGTTGGAGAGTGATGCACCATGGTACCATTCCATTTTAAATCGCTGCACTCCTTTTTAAAAGTCGTACGGCGCAGTTTTGGCATTATGGACGGATGTTGCACGTGCACTATAGATGTTGCGCCTAGCGGATGTCGATCTTTCGGACAACCATAACGGTTGACTCTTTTAGAGTTACGGGAGCCACAATGAGTCAAAACGAAGGCCTTTGTGAGCTCTACGGTTTTGACAGCTTTAATACGTTAACGAATAGTTTCATACCTAAAAAAACATTATCGGAATCACTTTCAAGACTCGAAAGTTTTTTACCCTTCGTTTTCTTCACGTGAATTTTATGGTAAGATAGGATCAACGTGGCTGGCCATCGATTTTCCATCGCTGGGAGTGGTGCATCATGGTACTATTCCATTTCAAATCTATGCACTCATTTGTAAAAGTCGAACGGTGCAGTTCCGGAATTATAGACAGATGTTGCTCCTTGCACCGTCAATATTGCGCATACGGGATATTGATCCTTCGGGCTGCCATAACGGTTGACTCTTTGGGGGTTATGGGAGCTATAACCTATCAAAACGAAGGTCTCTGTGAGATTTATGGCTTTGACAGATTTGAGCTATCAATGCATAGTTTTATACCCAAAAAACACTATCTGAATCACTTTCAAGTCTTGGAAGTTGTTTTTTCCCTTCGTTTTCTTTACATGAATTTTATGGTAAAATGGGATAAACGTGGCTAGCCATCTATTTTCCATCGCTGGAGAGTGGTGCACCATGGTACTATTCCATTTCAAATCCATGCACTCATTTGTTAAAGTCGTACGGTGCATGTCGGCATTATGGACGGATGTTGCACCTTGCACTATAGATGTTGCATCCAGGGGATATCGATCCTTCGGACAGCCATAACGGTTGACTCTTTTGAGTTACAAGAGCCATAACCAGTCAAAACAAAGGTCTCTGTGAGCTCAAAGGCTTTGATGGCTTAAAGACATCAATGCATGGTTTAATACTCAAAAAACACCATCCGAATCACTTTCAGGTCTCGGAAGTTTTTTCCCCCTTTGTTTCTTCACGTGAATTTTACAGCAAAACGAGATCAACATGGCTGGCCATCGATTTACCTCGACCGAGAGTGGTGCACCATGGTACTATTCCATTTCAAATCCATGCACTCATTTCTAAAAGTCGGATGACGCATTTTCGGCATTATCGCCGAAAGTTGTACCTTGCACCACAGATGTTGCGTCTATAGGATATCGATACTTCGGACAGCCATAACCTTTGACTCTTTTGGAGTTACCGAAGCCATAAGCAGTCAAAACGAATGGCTCTATGAGTTCTATGACGTTGTTGGCTTGAATCCATCAATGCATAGTTTCATACCCAAAAAACACTATTTAAATCACTTTCTGGACTCGGAAGTTTTTTATCCTTCATTTTCTTCCCGAGAATTTTATGGTAAAACGGGATCAACGAGGCTGGCCATCGATTTACCTTCGCTGAAGAGTGGTGCACCATGTTGCTATTCCATTTCAAATCCATGCACTCATTTCTGAAAGTCGTACGGAGTAGTTTCGGCATTATGGACGGATGTTGCACCTTACACCGTAGATGTTGTGCCCAGGGGATATCGATCTTTGAACAGCCATAATGGTTGACTCATTTGGAGTTACGAGAGCCATAACCAATCAAAAAGAAGGTATCTATGAGTTCTATGGCTTTAATGGATTAATGACGTCAATGCATAGCTATATACCCAAAAAACACTATCCAAATCACTTTCAGGTCTCGAAATATTTTTTACCCTTTGTTTTCTTTACGTGAATTTTATGGTAAAACATGATCAATGTGGCTGGCCATCGATTTACCATCGCTGAGAGTGGTTGGCCATGGTACTATTCTGTTTCAAATCCAATAACTCATTTTCAAAAGTCGTACGGCACGGTTTCGGCATTATGGATGGATGTTGCATCTTGCACCATAGATGTTGCGCCCAAGGGATATCGATCATTTGAACAGCCTTAACGGTTGACTCTTTTGGAGTTAGGAGAGCCATAACTAGTCAAAACGAAGGACTCTATGAGTTATTCAGCTTTGGTGGCTTTAATACGTAATTGCATAGTTTCATACCCAAGAAAACACTGTCCGAATCATTTTCAGGACTCGGAAGTTTTTTTACCCTTTATTTTATTCACATGTATTTTATGGTAAAACAGAATCAACGTGGCTGGCCATCGATTTGCCATATCTGGAGAGTGGTGCACCATGGTACTCTTCTGGTTTTAATCCATGCATTCATTCGTATGGCGCAGTTTCGGCATCATGGACGAATGTTGCACCTTCCACCGTAGATGTTGTACCCAAGGGATAGCGATCCTTCGGACAGCCATAACGGTTGATTCTTTTGGAGTTATGGGAGCCATAACCAGTCGAAACGAAGGTCTTTGTGATCTCTATGGATTTGATGCCTTAACGACGTCAGTGCATAGTTTCAGATCCAAAAAACACTAACCCAATCAATTTAAGGTCTTGGAAGTTTTTTTGCCCTTCGTTTTCTTCACGTGAATTTTCTGGTAAAATGGGATCAACGCGTCTGGCCATCGATTTACCATCACTGGAGAGTGGTGCACCATGGTGCTATTCCATTTCAAATCCATGCACTCATTTGTAAAAGCCGTACAACACAGTTTCGGTATTATGGACGGATGTTGCACCTTGCACCGTAGATGTTGCACCTAAGGGATGTCGATTCTTCGGACAGCCATAATGGTTGACTCTTTTGGAGTTATGGGAGCCCTAAACAGTCAAAATGAAGGTCTCTATTAGCTCTACGACTTTGATAGCTTAACGACATCAATGCTTAGTTTCATATCTAAAAAACACTATCCGAATCAATTTCAGGTCTCGGAAGTTTTTTTACCCTTCGTTTTCTTCATGTGAACTTTACGGTAAAACGGGATCAACATGGCCGGCCTTTGATTTACCATCGGTGGAGAGTGGTGCGACATGGTACTATTCTATTTCAAATCCATTCACTCATTTGTAGAAGTCGTATTGCGCATTTTTGGCATTATGGACGGATGTTGCACCTTGCACCATAAATGTTGCGTCCAGGGGATGTTGATCCTTCGAACAGCCATAACGGTTGACTCTTTTTGAGTTCGGGAGCCATAATCAGTCAAAATAAAGTTCTCTATGAGCTTTACGGCTTTGACAGCTTAACAACGTCAATGAATTGTTTCATACTCAAAAAACACTTTCTGAATCACTTTTACGGTCTCGGAAGCTTTTTTTACCCTTCATTTTCTTCACGTGAATTTTATGGTAAAACAGGATCAACGTGGCTGGCCATCGATTTACCATCGCTAAAGAGTGGTGAACCATGGTACTATTCTGTTTCAAATCCATGCACTCATTTGTAAAAGTCATACGGTGCAGTTTCGACATTATGGACGGAAGTTGCACCTTGCACCAGTAGATGTTGCGCCCAGAGAATATCGATCCTTCGGGCACCATAACGATTGACCCTTTTGGAGTTACGAGAGCCATAACCAGTCAAAATGAAGGTCTCTGTGAGTTCTACGACTTTGATAGCTTTTAGCCATCAATGCATAGTTTCATTCCCAAAAAAACTAACTGAATCACTTTCAGGACTCAGAATTTTTTTTCACCCTTCATTTTCTTCACGTGAATTTTATGGTAAAATTGGATCAACGTGGCCAGCCATCGATTTACCATTGCTGTAGGGTGGTTCACCATGGTATTATTCGATTTCAAATTCATTCACTCAGTTGTAAAAGTCATACGGTGCAGTTTCGGCATTATGGACGGATGTTGCACCTGGCAACGTAGATGTTGTGCCCAAGGTATATCGATCATTCAGACAGCCATAACGGTTGACTCTTTTGGAGTTACGGGAGCCATAACCAGTCAAAACGAAGATCTCTAGAGCTTTGCAGCTTTGATAGATTAACGACATCAATTCATAGTTTCATACCCAAAAAAACATTATCCGAATCACATTCAGGTCTTGGAAGTTTTTTTTTTACCCTTCGTTTTCTTTACGTGAATTTTACGGTAAAACGGGATCAACATGGCTGGCCATCGATTCACCATCGGTGGAGAGTAGTGCACCATTGTACTATTCCGTTTCAAGTCCATTCACTCATTTCCATAAGTCGTACGGTTTAGTTTCGGCATTATGGATGGATATTGCATCTTGCACCGTAGATGTTGCGCCCAAGGGATATCGATCCTTCGGACATCCATAACGGTTGACTCTTTTGGAGTTACAGGAGTCATTATAAGTCAAAACGAAAGTCTCTATGAGTTCCACGGTTTTGATGGATTTAAGCCGTTAATGCGTAGTTTCATACCCAAAAAACAGTATCCGAATCACTTTCAGCACTAAGAAGTTTTTTACCCTTCGTTTTATTCACGTGTATATTATGGTAAAACGAGATTAATGCGGCTGGCCATCAATGTACCATCGCTGGAGAGTGTGCATCATGGTACTATTCCATTTCAAATCCATGTACTCGATTCTAAAAGTCGTACAGCTCATTTTTAGCATTTTGAACGGATGTCGCACCTTCCACCGTAGTTGGTTCGCCCAGGGGATATCGATCCTTCGGACAGCCATAACAGCTGACTCTTTTGGAGTCATGGGAGCAATAACCAGTCGAAACAAAGGTCTCTGTGAGCTCTACGACTTTGATGGATCAATGACGTCAATTCATAGTTTCATGCCCAAAAAACACTATCTGAATCACTTTCAGGTCTCGAAAGTTTTTTTTACCCTTCGTTTTCTTCAGGTTAATTTTATGGTAAAACGGGATCAACGTAGCTGGCCATTGATTTAGCATCGCTGGAGAGTGTTGCACCATGGTACTATTCCATTTCAAATGCATGCACTCATTTGTTAAAGTCGTATGGCACAGTTTCGGCATTTTGGACGGATGTTGCACCTTGCATCGTAGATGTTGCGCCAAGGTATTGTCGATCCTTTGGACAGTCATAACAGTTGACTCTTTTGGAGTTACGAGAGCCATAACCAGTCAAAACGAAGGTCTTTGTGAGTTCTACGACTTTGATATACCCAAAAAACACTATCTGAACCACTTTCAGGATTCAGATTTTTTTTACCGTTCCTTTTCTTCACGAGAACTTTATGATAAAATGGGATCAACCTGGCTGGCCATCGATTTACCATCGCTGGAGAATGCGGCACCATGGTACTATTCCATTTCAAATAAATGCACTCATTTTTAAAAGTCGTATGGTGCAGTTTTGGCGTTATGGACGGATGTTGCACCTTGCACCGTGGATATTGCACATAGGGGATATCGATCCTTCGGACAGCCATAATGGTTGACTCTTTTGGAATTACAAGAGCCATAACCAGTCAAAACAAAGGTCTTTATGAGTTCTACGGCTTTGACTGCTTTAAGCCGTCAATGAATTGTTTTATACCCAAAAAAACACTATCTGATTCACTTTCAGGTCTCGGAAGTTTTTTTATCCTTCGTTCTCTTCACGTGAATTTTATGGTAAAACGAAATCAACGTGGCTGGCCATTGATTTACTATTGCTGGAGAGTGGTGCACCATGGTACTATTACATTTCAAATCCATGCACTCATTTGTAAAAGTCATACGGTGTAGTTTCGGCATTATGGACAGATGTTCACCTTGCACCGTAGATGTTGCGCCCAAGGGATATCGATCCTTCGAACAGCCATAACCGTTGACTCTTTTGGAGTCATGGGAGCCATAACCAGTCAAAATTAAGGTATCTGTGAGCTCTATGGCTTTGATAGTTTAATGACATCAATGCATAGTTTCATACCCAAAAAAACACTTTCCAAATAACTTTTAGGTCTCGGAATTTTTTTTACCCTTTGTTTTCTTCACGTGAATTTTACGGTAAACCGGGATCAACGTTGCTGGCCATCGATTTACCATCGGTTGAGAGTGGCAACCATGGTACTATTCCGTTCCAAATCCATGCACTCATTTCTGTAAGATGTATGGCGCAGTTTCAACATTATGGACGGATGTTGCACCTTGCACCGTAAATGTTGCACCCAGGGGATATCGATCCTTCGGACAGCCATAACGGTTGACTTTTTTGGAGTTACAGGAGCCATAACCTGTCAAAACGAAGGTCTCTGTGAGTTATAAGACTCTGACGGCTTTAAGCCATCAATGCATAGTTTCATACCCAAAAAAAATATTATTCGAATCACTTTCAGGACTCGGAATTTTTTTACCCTTCGTTTTCTTCACGGGAATTTTATGGTAAAACGGGATCAACGTGGCTGTCCATCAATTTACCTTCACTAAAGAGTGGTGCACCATGGTAATATTCCATTTCAAATCCATGCACTCATTTGCAAAAGTCATACGGAGCAGTTTCATTATTGTGGTCAGATGTTGCACCTTACAACGTAAATGTTGCGCCTAGTGGATATCGATCCTTCGGACAACCATGATGGTTGACTTTTTTAGAATCACGGGAGCCATAACTAGTCAAAATGAAGTTCTCTGTGAGTTCTATGGCGTTGACAGCTTTAAGCCATCAATGCATAGTTTCATACCCAAAAAACACAATCTGAAACACTTTCAAGACTTGGAAGTTCGTTTTCTTTGCGTGAATTTTATTGTAAAACAGGATCAATATGACTGGCCATCGATTTACCTTCGCTGGAGAGTGCTGCACCATGGTACTATTCCATTTCAAATCCATTCACTAATTTCTTAAAGCGTACGGCACAGTTTCGGCATTATGGACGGATGTTGCATCTAACATAGTAGATGTTGCGCCCAAAGGATATCGATCCTTCGGACAGCCATAACGGTTAACTCTTTTGGAGTTACGGGAGACAAAACCAGTCAAAACAAAGGTATCTATGAGCTCTATGGCTTTGATGGCTTAACGACGTCAATACACAGTTTCATACCCAAAAAAGACTATCTGAATAACTTTCAGGACTCGAAAGTTTTTTACCCTTCGTTTTGTTCACGTGAATTTTGTGATAAAATGGGATCAACGTGGCTGGGCATCGATTTACCATCGCTAGAGAGTGATGCACAATGCTACTATTCCGTTTCAAATCCAATCACTCATTTGTAAAAGTTGTACGGCGTAGTTTTGGCATTATGTATGGATGTTGCACCTTGCACCATAGATGTTGCGACCACGAGATATCGATCATTTGGACAGCCATAACGGTTGACTCTTTTGGAGTTATGGAAGCCATAACCGGTCAAAACAAAGGTCTCTATGAGCTCTACGGCTTTGATGGCTTTAAGTTGTTAATGCATTGTTCATATCCAAATTAACACTATCTAAATCACTTTCAAGACTCGCAAGTTTTTTTCACTTTTCATTTTCTTCACGTGAATATTATGGTAAAACGGGATCAACGTGGCTGGCCGTCAATTTACCATCGTTGGAGAGTGGTGCACCAAGGTACTATTCCATTTCAAATCCATGCAATCATTTATAAAAGTCGTACGGCATAGTTTCAGCATTATGGATGGAGGTTGCACCTTACACCATAGAATGTTGCGCCCAAGGATATCGATCCTTCGGACAGCCATGACGGTTGATTCCTTAAGAGTCACGGGAGCTATAACAAGTCAAAACGAAGGTCTCTGTCGGTCTATGGTTTGTTGGCTTAACGACATCAATGCGTAGTTTCATACCCAGAAAAACCCTATCCGAATCACTTTTAGGTCTGAGAAGTTTTTTTACCCTTCGTTTTCATCACGTGAATTTTGTGGTAAAACGTGATTAACGTGGCTGGCCATCAATTTATCATCGATGGAGAGTGGTGCACCATGGTACTATTTCGTTTCAAATCCATGCACTAATTTCTAAAAGTTGTACGGTGCAGTTTAGATATTATGGACGAATGCTGCACCTTGCACCGTAGATTTTCGCCTAGGGGATATCAATCCTTCGGACAGCCATAACAGTTGATTCTTTTAGAGTTATGAAAGCCATAACTAGCCAAAACGAAGTTCTCTGTGAGTTTAATGGCTTTGATGGCTTTAATCTATCAATGCATATATTCATACCCAAGAAAACGCTATTCGAATCACTTTCAGGACTCAAAATTTTTTTGCCCTTCGTTTTCTTCACATGAATTTTATGGTAAAACGGGATCAACGTGGCTGACCATCGATTTACCTTCGCTGGAGAGTGGTGCACTATGGTACTATTCCATTTAAAATCCATGCACTCATTTGTAAAAGTCATACGGAGCAGTTTCGGCATTATGGATGGATGTAGCACCTTACACCGTAGTTGTTGCGCCTGGGGAATATCGATCCTTCGGACAACCATAACGGTTGACTCTTTTGGAGTTATGGAAGCCATAACCAGCCAAATGTAGGTCTCTGTGAGCTCTATGGCTTTGATGGCTTTAAGCTGTCAATGCGTAGTTTCATATACACAAAAAACACTATTCGAATCACTTACAGGACTCGGAAGTTTTTTACCCTTCGTTTTCTTCACATGAATTTTATGGTAAAATGGGATTAACGTGGCTGGACATCAATTTACCATCGCTCGAGAGTGGTGCACCATGGTATTATTCCATTTCAAATCCATGCACTCATTTTTAAAAGACATACGGTGCAATTTTGGCATTATGGACGGATGTTGCAAGTTGCACCATAGAATGTTCCACTCAGGGGATATCGATCCTTTGGACATCCATAACGGTTGACTCTTTAAGAATTATGGAAGCTATAACCAGTCAAAATGAAGATCTCTGTGAGCTCTACGGTTTGATTGCTTAGCAACATCAATGCATAGTTTCATACCTAAAAAACACTATCTAAATCACTTTCAGGTCTCGAAAGTTTTTTTACCCTTCATTTTCTTCACGTGAAATTTACGGTAAAACGGGATCATCGTGGCCGCGCATCGATTTATCACCGGTGGAGTGTGGTGCACCATGATACTATTCCGTTTCAAATCCATGCACATATTTCTAAATTTCGTATGGCAATTAGTTTCGACATTATGGATTGATGTTGCTCCTTGCACCGTAGATGTTGCGCCCAATGGATATTGATCCTTCGGACAGCCATAACGGTTGACTCTTCTGGAGTTACGAGAGCCATATCCAGTCAAAATGGAGGTCTCTGTGATTTTTACGGCTTTAATAGCGTTAAGCCATCAAGCATAGCTTCATACCAAAAAAACTATTTGTATCACTTTCATGATTCGGAAGTTTTTTTACCCTTCGTTTTCTTCCCGTGAATTTTATGGTAAAATGGAATAAATTTTGCTGGCCATCGATTTACCTTCGCTGGAGAGTGGTGCACTGTGGTACTATTCCATTTCAAGTACATGCACTCATTTGTAAAATTCTTATGGAGTAGTTTCAACGTTATGGACGGATGTTGCAACTTACACCATAGATGTTGCGCCCGGGGAATGTCGATCCTTCTGACCGCCATAACGGTTGACTCTTTTGGAGTTACGGGAGCATAACTAGTCAAAACGAAGGTCTTTGTGAGCTTTACAGCTTTAAGTTGTCAATGCATAGTTTCATACCCACAAAACACTTTCAGAATCACTTTCAGGACTCGGAAATTTTTTAACCTTCGTTTTCTTTACATGAATTTTATGGTAAAACGGGATCAACATGGCTGGCCATCGATTTACCATCGCTGGAGAGTGGTGCGTCATGGTACTGTTCCATTTCAAATCCATGCACTCTTTTGTAAAAGTCGTACTATGCAGTTTCGGCATTATGGACGGATGTTGCACATTGCACCATAGATGTTGCGCCCAGGGGATATCGATCCTTCGAACAGCCATAATTATTGACTCTTTTGGATTAATGGGAGCCATAACCAGTCAAAACAATGGTTTCTGTGAACTCTATGGCTTAGATGGCTTAACGAAATCAATGCATAGTTTCATACCCCAAAAAACACTATCCGAATCACTTTTAGGTCTCGGAAGTTTTTCTTTTACCCTTCATTTTCTTCACGTAAATTTTATGGTGAAACAGGATCAACGTGGCTGGTCTTCGATTTATCATTGCTGGATTGCGGTGCGCCATGGTATTATTCCATTTCAAATCTATGCACTCATTTGTAATAGTCGTACGGTGCAGTTTCGGCATTATGAACGGATGTTGCACCTTGCATCGTAGATGTTGCGCCAAGGGAATGTCGATCCTTCAGACAACCATAACGGTTGACTCGTTTGGAGTTACGGGAGCCATAACCAATCAAAACGAAGGTTTCTGTGAGTTCTACGGCTTTGCTAGCTTTAAGCCGTCAATGCATAGTTTTATACCCAAAAAAACACTATTCGAATCACTTTCAGGACGCGGTTTTTTTACCCTTCGTTTTCTTTACGTGAATTTTATGACAAAACGGGATCAACCTGGCTGGCCATCGATTTACCTTTGTTGGAGAGTGGTGTACCATGGTACTATTCCATTTTGAATCAATGCACTCATTTATAAAAGTCATACGGCGCAGTTTCAGCATTATGGACGGATGTTGCACCTTGCATCGTAGGTGTTGCACCCAGGGGATATCGATCATTCGGACAGCTATAACGGTTGACTCTTTTGGAGTTACAGGAGGCATAACTAGTCAAAACGAAGGTCTCTATGAGTTTTACGGCTTTGCCTTCTTTAAGCCGTCAATGAATAGTTTCATACCCAAAAAAAACTATCCAAATCACTTTCAGGACTCAGAAGTTTTTTTACCCTTCGTTTTCTTTACGTGAATTTTATGGTAAAACATGATCAATATGGCTGGCCATTGATATACCTTCCCTAGAGAGAGGTGCAACATGATACTATTTCTTTTCAAATCCATGCACTCATTTCTAAAACTTGTACGGCACTGTTTCGACATTATGGACAGATGTTGCACCTTACACCGTAGATGTTGCACCTAGGGGATATCGATCCTTCAGACAACCATAATGGTTGACTCTTTTGGAGTTATGGGAGCCAAAACCAGTCAAAATGAAGGTCTCTGTGAGCTCTACGGCTTTGATGCTCATAGTTTTATACCCAAAAAATACTATCCGAATCACTTTTAGGTCTCGGAAGTTTTTTTTACCCTTCGTTTTCTTCACATGAATTTTATGGTAAAACAGGATCAACATGGCTGGCCGTCGATTTACCATCCCTGGAGAGTGGTGCACCATGGGACTATTCCGTTTCAAATCCATGTGCTCATTTGTAAATGTCATACAGTGCAAGTTTGGCATTTTGGACAGATGTTGCACCTTGCACCCTAGATGTTGCACCCAGGGGATATCGATCCTTCGGACAGCCATAACGGTTGACTCTTTTGGAGTTACGGGAGCCGTAACCACTCAAAACGAAGGTCTCTGTCAGCTCTACTGCTTTGACCACTTTAAGCCTTTAATGCATAGTTTTATTCCTAAAAAACACTATCAGAATCACTTTCAGGACTCGGTAGTTTTTTTCGCTTTGTTTTCTTCACGTGAATTTTATGGTAAAACGGGATCAATGTGGCTGGCCATTGATTTACCATCGCTGGAGAGTGGTGCACCATGGTACTATTTCATTTCAAATCCATGCACTTGTTTGTAAAAGTCGTATGGCGCAGTTTCGACATTATGGACTAATGTTGCACCTTGCACCATAGAATGTTGCACCCAAGGGATATCGATCCTTCGGATAGCCATAACGGTTAATTCTTTAAGAGTCAGGTGAGCTATAACCAATCTAAACAAAAGTCTCTGTGAGCTCTACAGTTTGATGGCTTAACGACATCAATGCATGGTTGACTCTTTTGGAGTTACGGAAGCCATAACCAGTTAAATTGAAAGTCTCTATGAGTTTTATGGCTTTGACGGATTAGAGCTATCAATGCATAGTTTCATACCCGAAAAAATGCAATTCGAATCACTTTCAGGACTCGGAAGTTTTTTTACCCTTCGTTTTCTTTATGTTAATTTTATGGTAAAACGTGACCAACGTGGCTGGCCATCGATTTACCTTCTATGGAGAGTGGTGCATCATGGTACTATTCCGTTTCAATCCATGCACTTATTTGTAAAAGTCGTACGGAGCAGTTTCGGCATTATGGATGGATGTTGGCCTTACACCATAGATGTTGCACCCACGGAATATTGATCCTTCAGACAGCCATAATGGTTACTCTTTTGGAGTTACAGAAGCCATAACCAGTCAAAACGTAGGTCTCTATGAGCTCTATGGCTTTGACAGCTTTAAGTGGTCAATGCATAGTTTCGTACCCCAAAAAACACTTTCGGAGTCATTTTCAGGACTCTGAAGTTTTTTTACCCTTCGTTTTCTTCACATGAATTTTATGGTAAGATGGGATCAACATGGCTGGCCATCGATTTACCATCGCTAGAGAGTGGTACGCCATGGTACTATTCCATGTAAAATCCATGCACTCTTTTGTAAAAGTCATACGGTGCAGTTTCGGTATTATGGATGGATGTTGCACCTTTCACCTTATATTTTGCGCCCAAGGGACCTCGATCATTTGGACAACCATAACAGTTGACTCTTTTGGAGTTATGAGAGAATAACCAGTCAAAACAAACATTTCTATAAGCTCTACGGCTTTGATGGCTTAGTGACGTCAATGCAAAGTTTCATACCCGAAAAAACACTATCCGAATAACTTTCAGGCCTCGGAAGTTTTTTTACCCTTCATTTCCTGCGCGTGAATTTTATGGTAAAATGGAACCAACGTGGCTGGCCATCGATTTACCATTGCTGGAAAACGGTGCACCATGGTACCATTCTATTTCAATTCCATGCACTCATTTGTGAAAGTCGCACGGTGCAGTTTCGGCATTATTGACGAATGTTGTACCTTGCATCGTAGATGTTGCGCCAACGGAATGTCGATCCTTTGGATAGCCGTTACAGTTGACTCTTTTGGAGTTACGGAAGCCATAACCAACCAGAATGAAGGACTGTATGAGTTCTACGGCTTTAATAGATTTAAGCTGTCAATGCATAGTTTTATACCTAAAAAAACAATCCGAATCACTTTCAAGACTCATAAGTTTTTTTACTCTTCGTTTTCTTCACGTGAATTTTATGATAAAACGGGGTCAATCTGGCTGGCCATCGATTTACCATCGCTGGAGAGTGGTGCACCATGGTACTATTCCATTTCAAATTCATGCACTCATTTGTAAAAGTCATACGGCGCAGTTTTAGCATTATGGACGGATGTTGCATCTTGCATCGTAGATGTTGCACCCAAGTGATTTCGATCCTTCGGACAGCCATAGTGGTTGACTCTTTTGGAGTTAAGAGAGCCAAAACCAGTCAAAACGAAGGTCACTGTGAGCTCTACGGCTTTGATGGCTTAATGATGTCAATGCGTAGTTTCATACCCAAAAAACACTATCTGAATCACTTTCAGGTCTTGGAAGTTTTTTTCTCTTAGTTTTCTTCATATGAATTTTATGGTAAAACAGGATCAACATGGCTGACCATCAACTTACCATCATTGGAGAGTGGTGCACCATGGGACTATTCCATTTCAAATTCGTGCACTCATTTGTAAAAGTCATACGATTCAATTTTGGCGTTGTGGATGGATGTTGCACCTTGCACCGCAGATGCTTCGCCCAGGGGATATCGATCCTTCGGACAGCCATAACGGTTGACTCTTTTGGAGTTACGGGAGCCATAACCACTCAAAACGAAGGTCTCAGTGAGCTCTACTGCTTTGATCGCTTTAATCTGCCAATGAACAGTTTCATTCCCAAAAAACACTATCAAAATCACTTTCAGGACTCGGAAGTTTTTTTGCCCTTTTTTTCTTCACGTGATTTTTATGGTAAAACAGGATCAACGTGGCTGGTCATCGATTTACATTGCTGGAGGGTGGCGCACCATGGTACTATTCCATTTCAAATCCATGCACTCATTTGTAAAAGTGGTACGGTGCAGTTTTGGCATTATGGACGGATGTTGCAACTTGAACCGTTGATGTTGTGCCCAGGGGAAATCGATCCTTCGGACAGCCATAATGGTTAACACTTTTGGAGTTACGGTAACCAAAACCAGTCAAAACTAAGGTCTCTATAAGCTCTATGGCTTTAATAGCTTAACGACGTCAATTCATAGTTTCATTCCCAAAAAAACACTATCCGAATCATTTTCAGGTCTCGGGAGTTTTTTCCCCTTCGCTTTCTTCATGTGAATTTTATGATAAAATGGGATCAACGTAGCTGGCCATCGATTTACCATCAAGGAGAGTGGCGTACCATGATACTATTCCGTTTCAAATCCATGCACTCATTTCTATAAGTCATACGGCACAATTTTGGCATTATGGATGGATGTTGCACCTTGCACCGTAAATGTTTCACCCAAGGGATATCGATCCTTTGGGAAGCCATAACGGTTGACTCTTTTGGAGTTACGGGATCCAAAACAAGTTAAAACGAAGGTCTTTGTGAGTTCTATGGCTTTGGTGGCTTTAAGCCACAACGCATAGTTTCGTACCCAAAAAACACTATTCGAATCACTTTCAGGACTGGGAAGTTTTTTTACCCTTCATTTTCTTCACGTGAATTTTTTGGGAAAACGGAATCAACGTGGCTGGCAATCAATTTACCTTCGTTGGATAGTGGTGCACCATGGTACTATTCCATTTCAAATCCATGCACTCATTTGCAAAAGTCGTACGGAGAAGTTTCGGCATTATGGACGGATGTTGCACCTTACGCCGTAGATGTTGTGCCCAGAGGATATCGATCCTTCAAACAGCCATAACGGTTAACTCTTTTGGAATTACGAGAGCCATAACCTATCAAAATAAAGGTCTCTGTGACTTATAAGGCTTTGAAAACTTTAAGCCATCAATGCATAGTTTCATACCCAAAAAACACTATCCGAATCACTTTCAAGACTCGGAAGTTTTTTTACCCTTTGTGTTCTTTACGTGAATTTTATGGTTAAACAGGATCAACATGGCTGGCCATCGATTTACCTTTGCTGAAGAGTGGTGCACCATGGTACTATTCCATTTCAAATCCATGCACTTATTTCTAAAAGTCGTACGGCGCAGTTTTGGCATTATGATCGGATGTTGCACCTTAGATGTTACGCCTAGAGGATATCGATCCTTCGAAGAGCCATAACGGTTGACTCTTTTGGAATTACGGGAGCCATAACCAGTCAAAACAAAGGTATTTGTGAGCTACATGGCTTTAATGGCTTAACGACGTCAATGTGTAATTTCATACCCTAAAACACTATCTGAATCACCTTGTCTTGGAAGTTTTTTTACCTTTCGTTTTCTTCACATGAATTTTGTGGTAAAATGGGATCAACGTGGCTGGCCATCGATTTACCATCACTGGAGAGTGGTGCACCATGGTACAATTCCATTTAAAATCCATGAACTCAATTGTAAAAGTTGTATGGCGCAGTGTGGGCCCTATGGACGGACGTTGCATCT
The DNA here is from genome assembly GCA_030765085.1 of Allium cepa. Classification (NCBI taxonomy): domain Eukaryota; kingdom Viridiplantae; phylum Streptophyta; class Magnoliopsida; order Asparagales; family Amaryllidaceae; genus Allium; species Allium cepa. The sequence goes on along the minus strand of CM060942.1, from coordinate 103,804,678 downwards.
TGCACCGCAGATGTTACACCCAAGGGACATCGAACCTTCGTATAGCCATAACGGTTGACTCTTTTGGAGTTACAGGAGTCATAACCAGTCAAAACTAAGGTCTCTGTGAGCTCTACGGCTTTGATGGATTTAATCCGTCAATGCGTAGTTTCATGACCATAAAAACACAATCTGAATTACTTTTAGGACTCGGAAGTTGTTTTTACCCTTCGTTTACTTCACGTGTATTTTATGGTAAAACGGGATCAACATGGCTAGCCATCGATTTACCATCTCTGGAGAGTGGTGCACCATGGTACTATTCCATTTCAAATCTATGCACTCATTTGTAAAAGTCGTATGACGTGGTTTTGGCATTATGGACGGATATCCCACCTTGCACCATAAAATGTTGCGTCCAGGGGATGTCGATACTTCAGACAGTCATAATGGTGGACTCTTTAAGAGTGACGGGAGCTATAACCAGTCAAAACGAAGGTCTCTGTGAGCTCTATGGCTTTGATGGATTAACGACATCAATGCATAGTTTCATACCCAAAAAACCACTATCCCAATCACTTTCAGGTCTCGGAAATTTTTTTTACTCTTCGTTTTCTTCACATGAGTTTTATGGTAAAACAGGATCAACGTGGCTGATCATCGATTTTTCATTGATGGAGAGTGGTGCACCATGGTGCTATTTCATTTCAAATCCATGCACAGATTTCTGTAAGTTGTACGGCGTTGTTTCAGCATTATGGACGGATGTTGCACCTTGCATCGTAGATGTTGCGCCCTGGGGATATTGTTCCTTCGGACAGCCAAACGGCTGACTCTTTTGGTGTTATGGGAGCCATAACCAGTCAAAACAAAGGTCTCTGTGAGCTCTACGGCTTTGATGGCTTAACGACGTCAACGTATAGTTTCATACTTAAAAAATCACTATCCGAATAAATTTTAGGTCTCAGAAATTTTTTACCCTTTGTTTTCTTCACATGAATGTTATAGAAAAACAGGATCAACGTGGCTGGCCAACGATTTACCATCGCTGGGGAGTAGCGCAACATGATACTATTCCATTTTAAATACATGCACATATTTGTAAAAGTCGTACAACGTAGTTTCGACATTATGGATGGAAGTTGCATCTTACACCGTTGATGTTGCGCCAGTGGATATCGATCATTCGGACAACCATAACAGTTGACTCTTTTGGAGTTACAGTCAAAACGAAGGTCTCTATGAGCTCTATGGCTTTGATAGCTTTAAGCCATCAATTCATAGTTATATTCCCAAAAAAACACTAACTGAATCACTTTCAGAACTCGGAAGTTTTTTTACCCTTCATTTTCTTCACGTGAATTTTATTGTAAAATGGGATCAACGTGGCTGGCCAATGATTTACCATTGCTGGAGGGGGTGCACCATGGTACTATTCCATTTCAAATCCATGCACTCAATTGTAAAAGTCGTACGGCGCAGTTTCGCCATTACAGACAGATGTTGCACCATAGATGTTGCGCCCACGGGATATCGATCCTTCAAGCAGCCATAATTGTTGACTCTTTTGGAGTTACGAGAGCCATAACCAGTCAAAACGAAGATCTCTATGAGCTCTACTGCTTTGATAGCTTAAGCACATCAATGCATAGTTTCATACCCAAAAAACACTATCCGAATCACTTTCAGGTCTTGGAAGTTTTTTTACCCTTCGTTTTCTTCACGTGAATTTTACGGTGAACGGGATCAACGTTGCTATCCATCGATTTACCATCGGTGGAGAGTGGTGCACCATTATAATCTTTCATTTCAAATCCATGCAATCATTTCCATAAGTCGTACGACGCAGTTTCGACATTATGGGCGAATGTTGCACCTTGCACGGTGGATGTTGCGTATAGGGATATCGATCCTTCGGACAGCCATAACGGTTGACTCTTTTGGAGTAACGGGAGACATAACCAGTCAAAAAGAAGGTCTTTGTGAGTTCTACGGCATTAAGCCATCAATGCATAGTATCATGCCCAAAAAACACTATCTGGATCACTTTCAGGACTCAGAAGTTTTTTTACCCTTCGTTTTATTCGCGTGTATTTTATGGTAAAGCGAGATCAATGTGGCTGGCCATCGATTTACCATTGCTAGAGAGTGGTGCACCATGGTACTATTCCGTTTCAAATCCATGCACTCATTTCTAAAAGTCGTACGATGCAGTTTTGGAATTATGGAAGGATGTTGCACCTTCCACCGTAGATGTTCCTCCCAAGGGATGTCGATCCTTCGGACAGCCATAACGGTTGACTCTATTGGAGTTATGGGAGCCATCACCAGTCAAAACAAAGGTCTCTGTGAGATCTGCGGCTTTGATGGCTTAACAACGTCAATGCATAGTTTCATACCCAAAAACACTATCTGAATCACTTTCAGGTCTCGAATTTTTTTTTTTACCCTTTGTTTTTCTTCACGTGAATTTTATGGAAAAATGGAATCAATGTTGCTGGCCATCTATTTACCATCGTTGTAGAGTGGTTCACCAAGGTACAATTCCATTTCAAATCCATGCACTCATTTGTAAAAGTCGTACGGTACGGTTTTAGCATTATGGACGGATGTTGCATCTTGCATCGTAGATGTTATGCCACGGTAATGTCGATCCTTCAGACGGCCAAAACGGTTGACTCTTTTGGCGTTACCGGAGCCATAACCAGTCAAAACGAAGGTCTTTGTGAGTTCTACGACTTTGATATACCTAAAAAACACTATCCAAATCACTTTCAGGACTCGAAAGTTTTTTTACCCTTCCTTTTCTTCACGTGAATTTTATGATAAAACAGGATCAACCTAGTTGGCCACCGATTTACCATCACTGGAGAGTGGTGCACCATGGTATTATTCCTTTTCAAATCCATACACTCATTTATAAAAGTCGTACGGCGCAATTTCGACATTATGGACGGATGTTGCACCTTGCACCGTAGATGTTGCACACAGGGGATTTCGATCCTTCGGACAACCATAACGGTTGACTCTTTTGGAATTAAAGGAGCCATAACTAGTCAAAACAAAGGTCTCTGTGAGTTCTATGGCTTTGACTACTTTAAACCATCAATGAATAGTTTCATACCTCAAAAAACACTATCTGAATCACTTTTAGGACTTGGAAGGTTTTTACCCTTCGTTTTCTTCATGTGAATTTTATGGTAAACCAGGATCAACATGGCTGACCATCGATTAACCTTTGTTGGAGAGAGGTGCACCATGGTACTATTTCGTTTCAAATCCATAAAATCATTTCTAAAAGTCCTACGGCGCAGTTTCGGCATTATGGACGGATGTTGCACCTTACACCCTAAATGTTGCACCTAAGGGATATCGATTGTAACAACCAGGTATTTTCAACCATTCGCATCCATTGTAAGTGTATGGGTAGACACTCATGCCGGAATTGAATTGCTCAAAATACCGCGTTGTAAATAAAAAATTGGCAAACCTCAGAATATACAGTAAATAAAAATCACAGATCACAGACACAGAGTATATGATAATGCAGCGGAAGTAAAAGAGGAGACAGTAGTTCATGAAGCTACTATATAAAATATAAGATACATCAGGGTTAAATAGGATACAATAGAAGAGTAACAAGTTACATCAAGTACAAATCATATACATCGCTGAAACACTGGATACTGAAACAAAATAGATGGGTGGATCTTCAAGGAAAGCTCCAACTCCGAAGGTGAATCTTGAATGCTAACTCAATCAATCTGACCCGAGCGTAAAGCAAAACACAAAACCCTTGAGTCAGGACATAAACACTTATAAACTGTAAATCAACTCAAGTGAACAGTAACAAAATGCATCAGTAACTTAAAGGATGCTTGGGACCGCCCATCCTCTAGGATCCGTTAAACTATTTACTATGTAGTAATATACGCTATATACGGTAGTGTCTAATCAGTAAAGTATAATCATATAGAAAATAGCATTAAGGGGATGGTGAACCTTAACGCGGTAGGATCTTCAAAACCAAAGTCGTAGTGGGCTCGATATAAGGATATGACACGGCACGCGAGGCAATGCCAGGGTGGATACACCGTTTGCACTCCCGGACCGGTGGTGACGGCAAGCCAGCAGCTTCCGCCCACCTCGAACAATACCCCCGAATCAAAGTGGCGCCACCGAATCGAATCACAACAGTAATAGAATAGTTTCCGATGGAGCATGCTCGATGAAAGGGTGCGACCCTTTGTGTAGCCCGGTATAGCTCCTGTTTTAGTCATACATGCCAACTCATGGGAGTTGGGTCCATGCAATATACCTTGAGAACATCGCCACCATCCTACTTCATTCTAGAATCTCCACCGCGTACACAGTTATTAAAGTGGTTTTCGGTATTGTCCGGCTATAAGACAATATCCGATCCCGGTCTCTTTAACAACTAATCGTTATTATAACCCATGGATATTTATTTCAAATAATTTATACTTTCAAGACCAAAATATCATACTCATTTCAAAACAATATCACAATTGTATCATTTCCATTTCAAAAATAATTCAATATTATATCATTCAAATAAAACCCAAAATTTCAAATCATTGAATATTTCTTTGAATTTATTAAACTTAAATATTCCTTTAAATTATCATAGAATTTTGGAAATGTTACCTTAAGGAATCATAGCATTTTTGGAATGTACTACTTTCCACTTTACATTGTATATAATCAAAGTATCGATAAGCTTAAAATTTTAACATGTCAATTTATCATAGCCTTATAGTTAAATAAACTTTCTTACTGTAATATACAATTTAAACCGAAATTCTTATGTTAAGTTAAAAGCACCTTATTAACTTACATTATTATTACAATAAGGAAACTTTATTATTTTAATCATTTAAAGTATGCCATTCACATAAATTAAAACTTGCTTATCAAATGTACGTTATCCACTTACATTTTATTATTACAGTAAGTAACATTTATCATTTTAATCAATTTAAAATACACCATTACATTGATTAAAATCTACGTGTCAAATGTACGTTTTAAATTTTATATTCCTATTACAATAATGAACATTTATTAGTTAAATCAATACCACACTACTTAACTTTACATGTTTCTTTCTTAGTTAAAACTTTACATGTTCTTGCATTAATTAAAACTTTCATGTTCTCTCATAAATTAGGACTTTACATGTTTCTTTCATTAATTAAAAACTTATACGTTTCTTTCATTAATTAAAACTTATACCTTTCTTTCATTAATTAGGAATTTACATGTTCCTATCATTAATTAGAACACCATATGTTCTTTCATAAATTAAAACCTATACGTTTCTTTCATAAATTAAAACCTATACGTTTCTTTCATAAATTAAAACCTAACATTTCAGATTTATATTACCATTTCACAATTTTAACTAAACTTCCGGTTTATTTAATTAATTTAACATCTTTAGTTAAAACTCAAATTTCACATTTTCAAGTCAAGTTATATTTTAAAATTTCATTTTTCAACAGTCATTTATTCAACCACTTAAATTTATAGAAAAATCAATAATTCTTTAATAAATCACTTAAATTCAAATATAAATCAATTTATCATATTTACCATTTTCCAAATAAAATTAAAGTCCATTTTATTCATGTAACTTAAATATCATTTTTAGTCAAAATTCCAAATTTCAAACATAAGTTATATTTCAAAATCCAGTTAATCCATTCATAAATTACATTTTTAACACATAGAAAAATCATAATTTATTTATTTTAAAACCTTTCAAAATCTATTTAAATCAAATTTCATAATTTTATATTTTTAAAATACTTAAAATATTCAAAGCACTTTATAGAATAACCACGGGTCTGTATATAGTTTCCTAACCTAGGTCAAGTGATACGGATATGTATCATTTCAATCCGCAGTTTAAAAGGTACAAATCCAGGTTCTATCATTTCAAACCCGCAATCCCAAGTTTAAATAAATAAATAAAATAACCCAGGCCTGTCATTTCAGCCCATAATGATTTTTGTCCTAACAGGGAACTTGCAGTGTGATCATATACAGAAATAATATAAACAATGTCAATATCACAATATACAGTCATGTATCAGATGACAGGTGAAAATTAACAGTTTTAACATGGTAATAACATGGTAATAACACGGCATAGCATATCATATGATCATCATTAACTTGCATAAACATTTTACATTACTAAACACTTGTCATCAATCCACTTTTCATAAGTATATATGTCAGAGTGAGAAAGAATCACCTTTTTCAAAGCTAGAGACCAAAACAACATACAAGCACGACTCCAAAGGCACGACAAGCACAATTTCACGACTTTTGATTTGAGTTGAAAGATAGCCAAGATATGATTTTGTATCAACAACCCAAAACAAAACAAACCAGACACTATATAAACATTCAACATAAAATAACATTGAAACAATTTTGAAATACAAAGCGAAATGAACAAGATAGATTGGACCTTGCTTCAACCACTTAAATGCTTGGCCTAAGGAACACTTATGCTTGGCTATGATGATGCTTTGGCTCAGGTATGACATCATATAGGTCAGGTTTAACATCATATAGGCAAGGCAACAAGTGGAGATGAAGGGAATGAGGCAACAATGGTCAAAAATATTGTTTTTAGGCATGTAGGTTGCAATTTGAAGGGTTTGGCCACCATAGATGGCTCGGCCATGGTCATGATTGGTGGAGTAGATGGTGTTGGAGGCATGGAAGAGATGTAGGAGTTTGTGGATGTGGCTATGGAGAAGAGGCCGATCCAAACTTAGAAGAGAAACAAGGCAAAATTGCATAGAAAAGTATGAAAAGTAGAAAGAAGAGAGGGATTTACCTAATTTTTTTCTTCAAGGTGGAGGCCATGATTTTTAGAGTTTTGAGGCTTCAAAAATTCATGAATGACAAGAGGAAGTCGGCTGCAAAGGATGGGGAAAGGAATGGATAAGATGAATTGATGTATTAATGACAGAAGAAACTGCAAAAGAAACGGATAAAACGTTTTTCCGTTTCTTAGCTCTTAACCCTTTCAAATTTCTCATATATATTTATATACATCCAAATAACTGAAAATAATTAAAATCTCAGTTAAAATTCGAAAATATAACAGATAAACAAAATAAAAAAAATTAAATATTAATTAGATATGATTAAATAAGAAAAATAGCACAGAAAAATGAAAACTAGACTTAAGAATTAGAAATAACTTCAATACACTTTGAAAAAATTTAATTAAATTTAAATACATGTAAAATTAATAAAATAAAGTAAAACACAGCAAATAAAAGTGAGTGCATAAAATAAATAAATAAATTTTAATTGTATATAATTAAAATAAGAAAATGGCTTAAAATTGTAGACTGGGCTTTAAAATTAGAAATAAATCCAAATAAACTTTAGAAAATCTTCATGGACTTGTAAAATATTTATAAAAAATAAAACAACAAAAAAAATAAAAGTGCATTAACAAAAAAAAAATTATTAAATATAATTTATATGAAGAAAATGGCAGAAAATTAGAAAACAGCCTTTAAAAATAGGAAATAAATACAGTCAATTTTGGAAAAATTCTGTTATCATTTAAAAATATTTAAAAGTCAAAATATACATAATAAAACATATTATCACATATTAAAATAAAATATAACCAAGAAGAAGTAATTTATACAATTTAAAATAGTCATTGTTAAATAACCCCGTATACGCACAATATTGTAAAGGGTGTAACTTTCACAATTTACATCCAATTTCAACGAAACGAAAAGTGGTGTTCTAAGAATTTTATGTACTTTCATAATAAAAGAAAAAAAAATTAAAATTTTAAACTTTTAAAATTTTAAGTTGAAAGTCATAGTTTGACTATTTTGACCAAAATCAGCATTTCAGGCAAATATTCAACTCACACAATTTTGGAATTATAACTCATATAGAAATCAAGATTATATTTAAATAATAAATTTAATCATTTCAAATAAGTAAAATTAGTTTTTAAATCAAAATCGTACATTGAAAATAATTAAAATATACAATAAAATAATTATAAAATACAGGGTTCTTACATCGATCCTTCGGACAACCATAACGGTTGACTCTTTTGGAGTTACGGGAGCCAAAACAGTCAAAACGAAGGTCTCTATGAGCTCTACAGTTTTTGATGGCTTAACGACGTCAATGCATAGTTCATACCCAAAAAACACTATCTGAATCACTTTCAAGACTCGAAAGTTTTTTTACCCTTCGTTTTCTTCACGTGAATTTTATGGTAAAACAGGATCAACATGGCTGGCCGTTGATTTACCATCGCTGGAGAGTGGTGCACCATAGGACCATTCCGTTTCAAATCTTTGCACTCATTTGAAAAAGTCATACGGTGCAGTTTCGGCATTATTGACCGATGTTGCACCTTGCACCGTAGATGTTGCGCCCAGGGGATATCGATCCTTCGGACAGCCATAACGGTTGACTCCTTTGGAGTTACGGGAGCCATAACCACTCAAAAAGAAGGTCTCTATGAGCTCTATCTCTTTGACCGCTTTAAACCGTCAATGCATAGTTTCATTCCCAAAAAACACTATCTGAATCACTTTCAGGACTCGAAAGTTTTTTACCCTTTGTTTTCTTCACGTGAATTTTATGGTAAAACGGGATCAACGTGGATGGCCATCGATTTACCATCGCTGGAGGGTGGTGAACCATGGTACTATTCTATTTCAAATCCAGGCACTATTTGTAAAATTCATACGACGCAATTTTAGCATTATGGACAGATTGCACCTTGCACCGTAGATGTTGCGCCCATGGGATATCGATCATTCGAACAGCCATAATGGTTGATTCTTTGGTGTTACGGGTGCCATAACCAATCAAAACGAAGGTCTCTGTGATCTCTACGGCTTTGAAAGCTTAGCGACATCAATGCCAAAAAACACTATCTGAATCACTTTCAGGGCTCGGAAGTTTTTTTACCCTTCGTTTTCTTCACGTGAATTTTACGGTAGAACGGGATCAACGTGGCTGGACATCGATTTAACATTGGTGGAGAGTGGAGCACCATGGTACTATTCTGTTTCAAATCTATGTACTCATTTCTATAAGATGTATGGCACAGTTTCGACATTATGGACGGATGTTGCACTTTGCACCGTACATGTTGCGCTCTAGGGATATTGATCCTTCGGACAGCCATAACGGTTGACTCTTTTAGAGTATGGGAGCCTAACCAGTCAAAACAAAAGTCTCTGTGAGTTCTATGGTTTTGATGGCTTTAAGCCATTAATGCATAATTTTATAACCAAAAAACACTATTCGAATCACTTTCAGGACTCAAAAGTTTTTTTACCCTGCTTTCCTTTATGTGAATTTTATGGTAAAATGGGAACAACATCGCTGGACATCAATTTACCTTCGCTGAAGAGTGGTGCACCATGGTATTATTCCATCTCATATCCATGCACTCATTTGCGAAAGTTGTACGGAGCAGTTTCGGCATTATGGATGGATGTTGCACCTTATGCCGTAGATGTAGCGCCTAGGGGATATCGACCCTTTCGACAACAAAACAGTTGATTTTTTCGAATTATGTGAGCCATAACCAGTCAAAATGAAGGTCTCTGTAAGTTCTACGGCATTGGCAGCTTTAAGCCATCAATGCATAGTTTCATACCCAAATAAACACTATCTGAATCACTTTCATGACTCGGAAGTTCGTAAGTTCATTTTCTTCACGTGAATTTTATGGTAAAACATGATCAACATGGCTGGTCATCGATTTATCTTCGCTGGAGAATGGTGCACCATGGCACTATTCTGTTTTAAATCCATGCACTCATTTCTAAAAGTCATACGGCGTAGTTTCGGCATTATGGACGGATGTTGCACCTTACGGCGTAGATGTTGTGCCCAGAGGATATCGATCCTTCGGACAGCCATAACGGTTGACACTTTGGTGTTACGGGAGTCATAATTAATCAAACGAAGGTCTCTGTGAGCTCTATGACTTTGATGGCTTAACAACATCAATGCATAGTTTCATACCTAAAAAAACGTTGTCCCATTCACTTTCATGTCTCATAAGTTTTTATACCCTTCGTTCTCCTCACATGAATTTTGTGGTAAAATGGGATTAACATGGCTGGCTATTGATTTACGATCACTGGAGAGTGGTGAACCATGGTAATATTCCATTTCAAATCCAAGCACTCATTTGTAAAGTTGTACGGCGCAGTTTTGGCATTATGGATGGATGTTGCACCTTGCACCGTAGATGTTGCACTCAGGGGATATCGATCCTTCAGACAGCCATAACGGTTGACTCTTTTGGAGGTACGGGAACCATAACTAGTCAAAACGAAGGTCTCTGTGAGCTCTATGGCTTTGACGGCTTTAATCTATCGATGCATAGTTTTACATTTAAATAAACACTATCTGAATCACTTTCAAGACTCGGAAGTTTTTTTACTCTTTGTTTTCTTCATGTGAATTTTATGGTAAAACGGGATCAATGTGGTTAGCCATCGATTTTCCATCGCTGGAGAGTGGTGCACCATGGTACTCTTCCATTTCAAATCCATGCACTCATTTGTAAAAGTCGTACGGCGCAGTTTCTGCATTACGGACGGATGTTGCACCTTGCACCATAGAATGTTGCGCCCAGGGGATATCGATCCTTCGGACAGCCATAGGTTGATTCTTTATGAGTCACGAGAGCTATAACCAGTCAAAACGAAGGTCTCTATGAGCTCTAAGTTTGATGGCTTAACGACATCAATGCATCGTTTCATGGCCGAAAAAACACTATCTGAATCACTTTCAGGTCTCAGAAGTTTTTTCACCCTTTATTTTCTTCACGTGAATTCTACAGTAAAGCACGATCAACATGGCAGGCCATCAATTTAAAATCGATGGTGAGTGGTGCACCATAGTACTATTTCATTTCAAATCCATGCACTCATTTTTAAAAGTCGTACAGCGCAGTTTTGGAATTATGAACGAATGTTGCACCTTGCACCGTAGATGTTGTGCCCAGGGGATATCGATCCATCGGACAGCCATAATGTTGACTCTTTTAGTGCTAAGTAAGCCATAACCAGGAAAAATGAAGGTCTCTATGAGTTTTACGGTTGTGACGGCTTTAAGCCATCAATGCATAGTTTCATACCCAAGAAAACGTTACTCGAATCACTTCCAGGACTCGGAAGTTTTTTTTACCCTTCGTTTTCTTCACGTGAATTTTACGGTAAACGGGATCAACGTGGCTGGCCATCGATTTACCTTCGTTGGAGAGTGGTGCACCATAGTACTATTTTGTTTAAAATCGATGCACTCATTTGTAAAATTCATACATAGCAGTTTCAACATTTTGGATGGAAATTGCACCTTACACCGTAGATGTTGCGCCCAGGGAATATCGATTTTTCGGACAGCCACAACGGTTGACTTTTTTGGAGTTACGGGAGCCATAACAAGTCAAACCTTAGGTCTCTATGAGCTCTATGGCTTTGACGGCTTTAAGCTGTCAATGCATAATTTCATACCCAAAAAGACACTATCTGCATCACTTTCAGGACTTATAAGTGTTTTTTACCCTTCGTTTTCTTCACATGAATTTTATGGTAAAACAGGATCAACGGGGCTGGCCATCGATTTACCATCGCGGGAAGGTGGTGCACCATGGTACTATTCCATTTAAAATCCATGCACTCATTTTTAAATGTCGTACGACGCATTTTTGGCATTATGGACGATGTTGCACCTTGCACCATAGAATGTTGCACTCACGGGATATCGATCCTTTGAGAGACCATAACGGTTGACTCTTTAAGAGTAATGGGAGCTATAACCAGTCAAAACAAAGGTCATTGTGAGCACTATGACTTTGATGGCTTAACGACATCAATGCATAGTTTCGTACCTAAAAAAACACTATCCAAATCACTTTCAGGTCTCGAAAGTTTTTTTTACCCTGCATTTCTTTACGTGAATTTTACGGCAAAACGGGATCAACGTGGCTGGCCATTGATTTATCAACGGTGGAGAGTGGTGCACCATTGTACTATTCTGTTTCTAATCCATGCACTCGTTTTTATAAGTCTTACGGTGCAGTTTCGACATTATGGACGGATGTTGCACCTTGCACCGTAAATGTTGCGTCTAGAGGATATTAATCCTTCGGACAGGCATAATGATTGACTCTTTTGGAGTTACGGGAGCCATAACCAGTCAAAAATGAAGGTCGCTGTGATTTTTATGGCTTTGACGGCTTCAAGCCATCAATGCATAATTTCATACCTAAAAAAACAATGTTCGTATAACTTTCAGGACTCGGAAGTTTTTTAACCCTTCGTTTTCTTTACGTGAATTTTATAGTAAAACGGGTTCAACATGGCTGGCTATCGACTTACCTTCGCTGGAGAGTGGTGCACTACGGTACTATTCTGTTTCAAATCCATGCACTCATTTGTAAAGGTTGTACTGTGCAGTTTCAGCGTTATGGACGGATGTTGCACCTTACACCGTAGATGTTGCGCCCAGGGAATATCGATCCTTCGGACAGCCATAACGGTTGACTCTTTTGGAGTTATGGGAGCCATAACAATTCAAAACGAAGGTCTCTGTGGGCTCTACAGCTTTGATAGCTTTAAGCCGTCAATGCATATTTTCATACCCAAAAAAAACTTTCGGAATCACTTTCAGGACTCGAAAGTTTTTTTATCCTTCGTTTTCCTCACGTGAATTTTATGGTAAAAGGGAATCAACATGGCTGGCCATTGATTTACCAATGCTGGAGAGTGGTGTGCCATGGTACTATTCCATTTCAAATCCATGCACTATTTTGTAAAAGTCATATGGCACAGTTTCGGCATTATGGACGGATGTTGCACTTTCCACCATAGATGTTGCGCCCAGTGGATATTGATCCTTCGGACAGCCATAACGGTTAACTATTTTGGAGTTATGAGAGGCATAACCAATCAAAGCAAAGGTTTCTATGAGCTCTACGGCTTTGATGGCTTAACGACGTCAATGTATAATTTCATACCCAAAAAACATTATCCTAATCACTTTCAGGTCTCGAATGTTTTTTTACCCTTCATTTTCTTCACGTCAATTTTATGGTAAAACAGGATTGACGTGGATGGCCATCAATTTACCATTGCTGAAGAGAGGTGCACTATTGTACTATTGCATTTCAAATACATGCACTCATTTGCAAAATTCGTACGGCATTGTTTTGGTTTTATGGATGGATGTTGCACCTTGCATAGTAGATGTTGCGCCATGGGAATGTCGATCCTTCGGACAGCTATAACGTTTGGCTCTTTTGGAGTTACGGAAGCCATAACTAGTCAAAATGAAGGTCTTTGTGAGTTCTACGGCTTTGATAGCTTTAAGCCATCAATGCATAGTTTTATACTTAAAAAACACTATCCTAATCACTTTCAAGACTCGGAAGTTTTTTACCCTTTGTTTTCTTCACGTGAATTTTATGATAAAACGGGATCAACCTGGCTGACATCGATTTACCATCGTTGGAGAGTGGTGCACCATGGTACCATTCTATTTCAAATCCATGCACTCATTTTTAAAAGTTGTATGGCGCGGTTTCGGCATTTTGGACGGATGTTGCACCTAGCATCGTAGATGTTGCACTCAGGGGATATCAATACTTCGAAGAGCCATAACAGTTGACCCTTTTGGAATTACAAGAGTCATAACCAGTCAAAACGAAGGTCTCTATGAGTTCTACGGCTTTGACTGCTTCAAGCCATCAATAAATAGTTTCATACCCAAAAAAAATATCCAAATCACTTTCAAGACATGGCTGGCCATTGATTTACCTTCGTTGGAGAGAGATGCACCATGGTACTATTTCATTTCAAATCCATGCACTCATTTCTAAAAGTCATACGGTGCAGCTTCGTCATTATGGACGGATGTTGCACCTTACATCGTAGATGTTGCACCCAGGGGATATCGATCCTTCGGTCAGCCATAATGGTTGACTCTTACGAGAGCCAAAACCAGTCAAAACGAAGGTCTATGTGAGCTCTACGGTATTAATGGCTTAACGACGTCAATGCATAGTTTCATACCCAAAAAACACTGTCCGAATCACTTTCAGGTCATGGAATTTTTTTAGCCTTCATTTTCGTCACATGAATTTTATGGCGAAACAGGATCAACATGGCTGGCCATTGATTTACAATCGCTGGAGAGTGGTGCACCATGGGACTATTCTGTTTCAAATCCATGCACTCATTTGTAAAAGTCATACAGTGCAATTTCGGCATTGTGGACGTTTGTCGCACCTTACACCGTAGATGTTGCACCCAGGGGATAACGATCCTTCGGACAGCCATAACGATTGACACTTTTGGAGTTATGAGAGCCATAACCACTCAAAACGAAGGTCTTTGTGAGCTCTACTGCTTTGACCACTTTAAGCCGTCAATGCGTAGTTTCATTTCCAAAAAACACTATCATAATCACTTTCAGTACACGGAAGTTATTTTACCCTTGTTTTCTTCACGTGAATTTTATTTAAAACGGGATCAACGTGCTGGTCATTGATTTACCATCGCTAATGGGTTGTGCACCATGCTACTATTCCATTTCAAATCCATGCGCTCATTTGTAAAAGTCGTACGACGTAGATTCGGCATTATGAATGGATGTTGCACCTTGCACCATAGATGTTGCACCCAAGGGATATCGATCCTTCGGACAGCCGTAACAGTTGACTCTTTTGGAGTTATGGGAGCTATAATCGGTCAAAACGAAGGTCTTCGTGAGTTCTATGGCTTTGACGGATTTAAGCCATCAATGCATAGTTTCATACGAAAAAAAACTATTTGAATCACTTTGAGGACTCGAAAGCCATTTTACCCTTCGTTTTCTTCACATGAATTTTATGGTAAAACGGGATCAACATGGCTGGCCATCAATTCACCTTCGCTGGAGAGTAGTGCACCATGGTACTGTTTCGTTTCAAATTCATGCACTCATTTACAAAAGTCGTACGGAGCAGTTTCGACATTATGGACGGATGTTGCACCTTACACCGTAGATGTTGCATCCAAGGGATATCTATTCTTCGGACGACCATAATGGTTGACTCTTTTGGAGTTACGAGAGCCATAACCAGTCAAGACCAAGGTCTTTGTGAGCTCTAGGGCTTTGATGGCTTAATGACGTCAATACATAGTTTCATACCCAAAAAAACTATTTGAATCACTTTCAGGTCTCAGAAGTTTTTTAACCTTCGTTTTCTTTACATGTATTTTACGGTAAAACGTGTTCAACGTGGCTGGCCATCGATTTACCATCGCTGGCGAGTGGTGGTTTCAAATCCATGCATTCTTTTCTATAAGTCGTACGGTGCAGTTTCGGCATTACGGACGGATGTTGCACCTTGCACCATAGATGTTGCGCCAAGGGGATATCGATCCTTCTGACAGCCATAACGGTTGACTCTTTTGGAGTTAGGGGAGCCATAGCTAGTCAAAACGAAGGTCTATGTGAGCTCTACGGTTTTGACCACTTTAAGCCGTCAATGCATAGCTTCATACCCAAATAACACTACTCGAATCAATTTTAGGACTCGGAAGTTTTTTTTATTTCTTCATGTGAATTTTATGGTAAAACGGGATTAACATGTCTGACCATCGTAGTGCACCATGGTATTATTGCATTTCAAATCCATGCACTGGTTTGTAAAGGTCATAAGGCGCAGTTTTGGCATTTTGGACGAATGTTGCACCTTGCACCATAGATGTTGCGTCCTGGGGATATCGCTCCTTCGGATAGCCATAACGGTTGACTCTTTTGGAATTACCGAAGCCATAACCATTCAAAACGAAGGTCTCTGTGAGTTCTACAACTTTGACCGCTTTGAGCTATCTATGCATAGTTTCAGTCCCAAAAAAACTATCAGTATCACTTTTAGGACTCGAAAGTTTTTTTACCCTTCATTTTCTTCACAAGAATTTTATGGTAAAAAGGGATCAATGTGGCTGACCATCGATTTACCATCTCTGGAGAGTGGTTTACCATGGTACTATACCATTTCAAATCCATGCATTCATTTTTAAAAGTCATACGGCGCAATTTGAGCATTATGGACGGATGTTGCACCTTGCACCGTAGATGTTTCGCCAAGGGGATATCGATCCATATTGGTTGACTCTTTTGGAGTTACGGGTGCCAAAACCATTCAAAACCAAGTTCTCTGTGAGCTCTAAGGCTTTGATGGCTTAAGGACATCAATGCATAGTTTCATATCCAAAAAAAAAACTATCTGAATCACTTTCAGGTCTCGAAAGTTGTTTTACCTTTCGTTTTCTTCACGTGAATTTTACGGTAAAATGGGATCAACGTGGTTGGCCATTGATTTAACATCGATGGAGAGTGGTGGACCATGGTATTATTTCGTTTCAAATCCATGCACTCATTTCTATAAGTCGTACGGTGCAGTTTTGTCATTATGGATGGATGATGCACCTTGTACCATAGATGTTGCGCCCAGGGGATATCAATACTTCGGGCAGCCATAACGGTTGAAACTTTTGGAATTACGAGAGCCATAACCAGTCAAAACGAAGGTCTCTGTGAGTTCTACAGCTTTGACAGCTTTAGGCCGTCAAGGGATAGTGTCATACCCAAAAGACACTATCTGAATCACTTTTCAGGACTCGTAAATTATTTTACCCTTCGTTTTCTTCAGGTGAATTTTATGGTAAAACGGGATCAACATGGCTGGCCATCGATTTAACTTCGCTGGAGAGTGGTGCACCATGGTACTATTTCATTTCAAATCGATGCACTCATTTCTAAAGGTTGTACGACGCAATTTCGGCATTATGGACAGATGTTGCACCTTACAATGTAGATGTTGCGCCAGGGGATATCGATCCTTTGGACAGCCATAATGATTGACACTTTTGGAGTTACAGGAGCCATTACCAGTCAAATCCTAGGTCTCTATGAGCTCTAGGGCTTTGATGGCTTAACGACGCCAATGCATAGTTTCGTACCCAAAAAAGCTATCTGAATCACTTTATGGTAAACGGGATCAACGTGGCTGGCCATCGATTTACCATCGTTGGAGTGTGGTGCACCATGGTAATATTCCATTTCAAATCCACGTACTTGTTTGTAAAAGTCGTACGATGCAGTGTCGGCATTATGGACGGATGTTGCACCTTGCACCGTAGATGTTGTGCCTAGGGGATATCGATCCTTCGGACAACCACAAGATTGTCTTTTTTGGAGTTACGGGAGCCACAACCAGGCAAAACGAAGGTCTTTGTGAGCTCTACGGCTTTGATGGCTTTAATCCATCAATGCATAGTTTCATAGCTAAAAAAACACTATCCGAATCACTTTTAGGACTCGAAAGTTTTTTTAACCCTTCGTTTTCTTCACGTGAATTTTATGGTAAAACGGGGACAGCGTGACCTGCCGTCGATTTACCATCGCTGGAGAGTGATGCACCATGGTACTATTCCATTTCAAATCCAAGCACTTATTTCTAAAAGTCGTACAGTGCAGTTTTGGCATTATGGACGGATGTTGTACCTTTCACCGTAGATGTTGCGCGTAGGGGATATCGATTCTTAGGACAACCGTAACGATTGACTCTTTTGGAGTTACAGGAGCCATAACCAGTCAAAACGAAGGTCTCTGTGAGCTCTACAGCTTTAATAGTTTAACGACATCAGTGCATAGTTTTTTACCCAAAAAGACAGTAGCTGAATCACTTTCAGGGCTCGAAAGTTTTTTTATCCTTCTTTTTTTTCATGTGAATTTTACGGTTAAACGGGATCAACGTGGATGGCCATCGCTTAACCATCGGTGGAGAGTAGTGCACCATGTTATTCAAATCCATGCACTCATTTCTATAAGTCATACGATGCAGTTTCGGTATAATGGACGGATGTTGCACCTTGCACCGTTAATGTTGCGCCTAGGGGATATCAATCCTTCGGACAATCATAACGCTTGACTCTTTTGGAGTTACGGGAACCATAACCAGTCAAAACAAAGTTCTCTATGAGTTCTACCTCATTGATGGCTTAAAATTCATCAATGCATAGTTTCATACCTAAAAAAATACTATCCGAATCACTTTCAGGACACGGAAGCTTTTTTACCCTTCATTTTCACGTGAATTTTATGGTAAAATGGGATCTACGTGGTTGGCCATCGATTTACCTTCGCTGGAGAGTGGTACACCATGGTACTATTCCATTTCAAATCCATGCACTCATTTGTAAAAGTCGTATGGAGCAGTTTTGACATTATGGATGGATGTTGCACCTTACATTGTACATGTTGCGCCCAGGGGATATCGATCCTTTAGACAGCCATAACGGTTGACTCTTTTAGAGTTGCGGGAGCCATAACCAATCAAAACGAATGTCTTTGTGAAATCTACGGCTTTGACAGATTTATACCATCAAGTGATAGTTTCATACCAAAAAACAATATCCGAATCACTTTCAAGACTCGGAAGTTTTTTTACCCTTCGTTTTCTTCACCTAAAATTTAATGGTAAAACGGGATCAACTTGGCTGGCCATCGATTTACCTTCGCTGGAGAGTGGTGCAACATGGTACTATTCCATTTCAAATCCATGCACTCATTGCTAAAAGTTGTACGACGCAGTTTCGGCATTGTGGATGGATGTTGCAACTTACACCGAAGATGTTGCGCCCACGGGATATCGAGCCTTCGGACAGCCATAACAGTTGACTCTTTTGGAGTTATGGGTGCCATAACCAGTCAAAACCAAGGTCTCTGTGAGCGCTAGGGCTTTGATATCTTAACGACGTCAATGCATAGTGTTATACCAAAAAAAACTATTCGAATCACTTTTAGTTCTTGAAAGTTTTTTTACCCTTCGTTTTCTTTACGTAAATTTTATGGAAAAACGGCATCCACGCATCTTGCCATCGATTTTCCATCACTAGAGAGTGGTGTGCCGTAGTACTATTCCATTTCAAATCCATGCAGTGATTTCTATAAGTCATACGGCGCAGTTTTGGCATTACGGACGAATGTTACACCTAGCACCTTAGATGTTGCGCCTAGGGGATATCTATCCTTCGGGCAAGCATAACGGTTGACTCTTTTTGATTTACGGGAGCCATAACCAGTCAAAACAAAGGCCTCTGTGAGCTTTACCACTTTAATGACTTTAAGCCGTCAGTGCATAGTTTCATGCCCAAATAACACTATCCGAATCACATTCAGGACACGTAAGTTTTTTTACCCTTCGTTTTCTTCACGTGAATTTATGGTAGACCGGGAATAACATGCCTGGCCATCATTTATCATCAATGGAGAGTGGTGCACCACAGCACTATTGCATTTCAAATCCTTGCACTCATTTGTAAAAGTCATAAGGCGCATTTTCGGCATTATGGACGGATGTTGCACCTTGCACTATAGATGTTACGCCCTA
This sequence comes from Allium cepa, assembly GCA_030765085.1. Classification (NCBI taxonomy): domain Eukaryota; kingdom Viridiplantae; phylum Streptophyta; class Magnoliopsida; order Asparagales; family Amaryllidaceae; genus Allium; species Allium cepa. Next base: position 103,785,195 of record CM060942.1, on the reverse strand, counting down.
GGGATATCGATCCTTCGGATAGCCATAACGGTTGAATCTTTTAGAATTACGGAAGCCATAACCATTCAAAACGAAGGTCGCTATGAGTTCTACGACTTTGACTGCTTTAAGCCGTCAATGCATAGTTTCATTCCCAAAAAATATAATCCGAATCACTTTCAGGACTCAGAAGTTTTTTTACCCTTCTTTTTCTTCACATGAATTTTATTGTAAAACGGGACCAATGTGGCTGGCCATCGATTTACCATTGCTGGAGAGTGGTGCACCATAGTACTATACCATTTCAAATCTATGCACTTATTTTTAAAAATCGTGCGGCGCAATTTTGGCATCTGGACGGATGTTGCACTGTAGATGTTTCGCCCAGTGGATACCGATCCTTCGGACAGTCATAACGGTTGACTCTTTTGGAATTACGGGAGCCATAACCAGTCAAAATGAAGGTCTCTATGAGCTCAATGACTTTGATAGCTTAACGACATCAATGTACAGTCTCATACCCAAAAAAAACACTATCCGAATCCCTTTCAGGTCTCGGTTGTTTTTTACCCTTCGTTTTCTTCACATGAATTTTACGGTAAACGGGATCAATGTGGCTGACCATCGATTTACCGTCCGTTAAGAGTGGTGCACCATGGTGCTATTCCATTTCAAATCCATGCATTCATATCTATAAGTTGTACGGCGCAGTTTCTGCATTATGGACGAATGTTGCACCTTGCACCGTAGATGTTGCTCCTATGGGATATCGATCCTTTGGACAACCATAACGGTTAATTCTTTTGGAGTTACGGGCGCCACAACTAGTTAAGAAGACGGTCTCTATGAGTTCTACGGTTTTGGTGGCTTTAAGCCATCAACGCACAGTTTCATAGCTAAAAAGACACTATCCGAAACACTTTCAAGACTCGGAAGTTTTTTACCCTACGTTTTCTTCACGTGAATTTTATGGTAAAACGGGATCAACGTGGCTGGTCATTGATTTACCTTCGCTGGAGAGTGGTGCGCCATGGTACTATTCTGTTTCAAATTCATGCACTCATTTATGGAAGTCGTACGGAGGAGTTTCAGCATCATGGATTGATTTTGCACCTTACACCGTTGATGTTACTCCCAGAGGATATCGATCCTTCGGACAGTCTTAACGGTTGACTCTTTTGGAATTATGGGGGCTATAACTAGTCAAAACAAAGGTATCTGTGAGTTCTATGGCTTTGACAGCTTTAAGCAATTAATGCATAGTTTCATACCCAAAAAAACACTATCCGAATCACTTTCAGAACTCGGAAGTTTTTTACTTTTCGTTTATATTCACGTGAATTTTATGGTAAAACGGGATCAACATGGCTGGCCATCAATTTACCTTCGCTAGAGAGTGGTGCACTATGGTAGTATTCCGTTTCAAATCCATACGCTCATTTCTAAAGGTCGTATGGTGCAGTTTCGACATTATGGATGGAAGTTGCACCTTATATTATAAATGTTGCACCCAGGGTATATCGATCCTTCGGACAGCTATAATGGTTGACTCTTCTGGTGTTACGGGAGCTATAACCAGTCAAAACAAAGGTCTCTCTGAGCTCTATGGATTTGATGGCTTAACGATGTCAACGGATAATTTTATACCCCCAAAAAAGCACGATTCGTATTACTTTCAGGTCACAGAAGTTTTTTTACCCTTCATTTTCTTCACGTGGATTTTATGGTAAAACGGGATCAACGTGGCTGGCCATTGATTAACCATCGCTAGAGAGTGGTGTACCATGGTACTCTTCCATTTCAAATCCATGCACTCATTTTTAAAAGTTGTACGGTGCGGTATCGGCATCATGGACGGATGTTGCACCTTGCACCGTAGATGTTGCTCCCAGGGGATATCAATCCTTTGGACAGCCATAATGGTTGACTCTTTTGGAGTTACGGAAAACATAACCAGAAAAAATGAAGATCGCTGTGAGCTCTACGGTTTGACGGCTTTAAGCTGTCAGTGCATAGGTTCATACCCAAAAATCACTTTCCAAATCACTTTCAGGACTCGAATGTTTTTTTGCCCTTCGTTTTCTTCACATGAATTTTATGTAAAACGGGATCAACGTGGCTGGTGATCGATTCGCCATCACTGGAGATTGGTGCACCATGGTACTATTCTACTTCAAATCCCTGCACTCATTTGTAAAATCCTTACGACCATGTTTCGACATTATAGACGAATTATGGAACTTGCACCGTAGATGTTGCTCCTAAGGGTTATCGATCCTTCGGACAACCGTAAAGATTGACTCTTTTGGAGTTACGGGAGCTATAACCAGTCAAAACGAAGGTCTCTGTGAGCTCTAAGGCTTTTATGGCTTAATGAAATCAATGCATACTTTCATACTCAAAAAAGCACTATCCAAATCACTTTCAAGTCTCGAAAGTTTTTTCTCTCTTCGTTTTCTTCACGTGAATTTTACGGTAAAACAGGATCAACGTGGCTGGCCATCGATTTACCATCAGTGGATAGTGGTGCACTATGATATTATTCTATTTCAAATCCATGCACTCATTTCTAAAAGTTGTAAGGTGCAGTTTTGGCATTGTGGAAATATGTTGCACCTTACACCAAAGATGTTGCGCCCTGGGGATATCGATCCTTCGGGCAGCCATAACGGTTGATTCTTTTGGAGCTATGGGAGCCATAACCAGTCAAAACAAAGGCCTTTGTGAGATCTATGCCTTTGATGGCGTAACGAAGTCAATGCATAGTTTCATACCCGAAAAAATATTATCTGAATCACTTTCAGGTCTCGAAAGTTTTTTTGTACCCTTCGTTTTCTTTACTTGAATTTTATGGTAAAACGGGAACAACGTGGCTGGCCATCGATTTACCATCGTTGGAGAGTGGTGCACCATGGTACTATTTCATTTCAAATCCATCACTCATTTGTAAAAGTCGTATGGTGCAGTTTCAGCATTATGGATGGATGTTGCACCTGACACCATAGATGTTGTGCCCAGGGGATCCTGATCCTTCGTGTAGACATAACGGTTGACTCTTTTGAATTTACGGAAGCCAGAACCAGTCAAAACGAAGGTCTTTGTGAGTTATACAGCTTTGACAGCTTTAAGCCACCAATGCATAGTTTCATATCCAGAAAAACACTATCCAAATCACTTTCGGGACTCGGAAGTTTTTTTTACCCTTCGTTTTGTTTACATGAATTTTATGGTTAAACGAGATCAACGTGGCTGGCCATCGATTTACCATCGATGGAGAGTGGTGCACTATGGTACTATACCGTTCAAATCCATGCACTCATTTATAAAAGTCATACGGCGCAGTTTCGCCATTATGGACGGATGTTGCACCTTGCACCATAGATGTTGCGCCCAGGAGATATCGATCCTTCGGACAGCCACAACCGATGACTCTTTTGGAGCTAAGGGAGCCATAACCAGTTAAAATGAAGGTCTCTATGAGCTCTACGGCTTTAATGGCTTAATGACATCAATGCATAGTTGCATTCTCAAAAAACACTATCTGAATCACTCTCAGGTCTTGGATGTTTTTTTACCCTTCGTGTTCTTCACATGAATTTTATGGTGAAATGGGATCAACGAGGCTGGCCATCGGTTTACCATCGTTGGAGAGTGCGCAAGATGGCACTATTACATTTCAAATCCATGCACTCATTTCTAAAAATCATACGGTGCAGTTTCGGCATTATGGACGGATGTTGCACCTTGCACCGTAGATGATTCCCCTAGGGAGTATCGATCCTCCGGACGGACATAATGGTTGATTCTTTTGAAGTTACGGCTTTGACTGCTTTAATCCATGAATGCATAGTTGCATACCCAAAAAAAACTATCCGTACCACTTTCAAGACTCGAAGTTTTTTTACCCTTTGTTTTCTTCTCGTGAATTATATGGTAAAACAGGATCAATTTGGCTGGCCATCAATTTACCATCGTTGGAGAGTGGTGCACCATGGTACTACTCCCTTCAAAATACAAGCACTCATTTGTAAAAGTGGTACGGCGTAGTTTGGCATTATGGACGGATGTTGCACTTTGCACCATAGATGTTGCGTCTAGGGGATATCGATCCTTCGGACAGCCGTAACGGTTGACTCTTTTGGAGTTACGGGAGCCATAACCCATCAAAACAAAGGTCTCTGTGAGTTCTACGGCTTTGATGGCTTAAAATTGTCGTGCACTGTTTCATATCCAAAAATCATTATCCGAATCACTTTCAGGACTCGGAAGTTTTTTTACCGTTCGTTTTATTCACGTGAATTATATGGTAAAATGCGATCAATGTGGCTGGCCATGGATTTACCGTCGTTAGAGAGTGGTGCACCATGGTACTTTTCCATTTCAAACCCGTGCACTCATTTCTAAAAGTCGTACGGCGAAGTTTTGGCATTATGGACGGATGTTGCACCTTGCACCGTAGATGTTGCTCCTAGGGGGTATCGATCCTTCGGACAGCCATAACGGTTGACTCTTTTGGAGTTACGGAGCCATAACCAATCAAAATGAAGGACTCTGCCAGCTCTACGGATTTGTTAGCTTAACTACGCCAATGCATACTTTCATACCCAAAAGACACTATCCGAATCATTTTAAGGTCACAGAAGTTTTTTATCCTTCGTTTTCTTCACGTGAATTTTATGGTAAAACGGGATCAACGTGGCTAGCCATCGATTTACCATTTCTGAAGGGTGGTACTCCATGGTACTATTCTGTTTCAAATTCATGCACTAATTTGTAAAAGTTGTACGGTGCAGTTTTGGCATAATGGAAGGATGGATGGATGGACAATTATGGCTGTCTGAAGGATCAATGTCCCCTGGGCGCAACATCTACATTGCAAGATGCGATATCTATCCATAATGTCGAAACAGTGTCGTACGTCTCTGACAAATGAGTGCATGGATTTGAAACGGAATAGTATCATGGTGCACCACTCTCCAGCGATAGCAAATCGATGGCCAGCCACGTTGATCCCGTTTTACCATAAAATTCATGTGAAGAAACAAAGGGTAAAAAAAATCCGAGTTCTGAAAGTGATTCAGAGAGTGTTTTTTTGGGTATGAAACCATGTATTGATGCTGTCAAGCCAGCCGTTGAGCTCATAGAGACCTTCGTTTTGACTGGTTATGACTCCCATAACTCCAAAAGAGTCAACCATTATTGTTATCCAAAGGATCGATATCTCTTAGGCATAACATCTACGGGGCAAGGTTCAACATCCGTCCACAATTTTGAAACTGCGCCGTATGACTTTTACAAATGAGTGCATGGATTTGAAACGAAGTTGTACCATGGTGCACCACTCTTTAGCGACGGTAAATCGATGACCAACGACATTGATCCCGTTTTACCATTAAATTCACGTGAAGAAAACGAAGGGTAAAAAAATCTTCCGAGACCTGAAAGTGATTCAGATATTGTTTTTTGGGTATGAAGCTATGAAATGACATTGTTAAGCCATCAAGGCCATAGAGCTCATAGAGACCTTCATTTTGATTGGTTATGGCTCCCGTAACTCCAAAAGGATTGACCGTTATTGCTGTCTGAAGGATTGATATCCCCTGGGTGCAAAATCTACAGTGCAAGGTGCAACATCCGTCCACAATGTAAAACTGTGCTGTACAAATGAGTGCATGGATCTGAAATAGAATAGTACCATGGTGCACCACTCTCCGGAGATGGTAAATCGATGGTCAGCCACGTTGATCCTGTTTTACCATAAAATTCACGTGAAGAAAATGAAAGGTGAGAAAAAGACTTCCAAAGTAATATGGATAATGTTTTTTGGGTATGAAACTATGCAATGATGTCGTTAAGCCAACAGAGCCATAGAGCTCACAAATACCTTCACTTTGACGGGTTATGGCTCCCGTAACTCCAAAAAAGTCAACCATTATGGCTGTCTAAAGGATCAATATCCCATAGACGCAACATCTATGGAGTAAGGTGCAACATTCGTCCATAATGCCGAAACTACGTCGTACGACTTTGAGAAATGAGTGCATGGATTTGAAACGGAATATTAGCATTGTGCACCACTTCCAGCGATGGTAAATCGATGGCCAACCATGCAGATCCCATTTTACCATAAAATTCACATGAAAAAAACGAAGGGTAGAAAAAACTTCTGAGACCTGAAAGTGATTCGGAGTGTTTTTTTGGGTATGAAACTTTGCATTGATGTGGTTAAGCCATCAATGCCGTAGAACTCATAGAGACCTTCGTTTTGACTGGTCTGACTCCCGTAACTCCAAAATAGTCAACCGTTATCGCTGTCTGAAGGATCGATATCCCCTGGGAGCAACATCTACAGTGCAACGTGCAACATCCATCCATAATGCCAAAACTGTTCCGTAAGACTTTTAGAAATGAGTGCATGGATTTGAAATGGAATACTACCATGGAGCACCACTCTCCAGCGATCGTGCATCGATGTCCAACCATGTTGATCCCGTTTTACCATAAAATTTACATGAAGAAAACAAAGGGTAAAAAAACTTCCAAGGCCAGAGAGTGATTCGTATAGTGTTTTTTTGGGTATGAAACTATGAATTGTCGTCATTAAGCCATCACAGATGTATAGCTTAAAGAGGCCTTCGTTTTGACTGGTTATTTCCCTCATAACTCCAAAAGAGTCAATCGTTGTGACTGTCCGAATGATCGATAACCCCTGGACGCAACATCTACGATGTAAGGTGAAACATCCATCCATAACGTCGAAACTGCGCCGTACAACTTTTACAATGGTATGTGGATTTGAAACGGAACATTCTCATAGTGCACAGCTCTCCAACGATGGTAAATCGATAGCCAGCCACGTTGATCCCGTTTTACCATAAAATTCATGTGAAGAAAAAGTAGGGTAAAATAAACTTCGAGACCCGAAAGTGATTCGGATAATGTTTCATTGGGCATGAAACTATGCATTGAAGTCATTAATCCATCAAAGCCGTAGACATCACAAAGACCTTCGTTTTGACTAGTTATGGCTCCCGTAATTCCAAAAGAGTCGACCGTTATGGCTGTCCGTAGGATCGATATCCTCTGGGTGCAACCTCTATGGTGCAAGGTGCATCATCCATCTATAACGTCGAAACTACACCGTACGAATTCTACAAATTAATGCATGAATTTGAAATGGAATAGTACCATGGTGCATCATTCTTCAGCGATGGTAAGTCGATGGCCAACCATGTTGATCCCGTTTTACCATAAAATTCACGTGAAGAAAGCAAGGGTAAAAAAAACTTTCAAGACCTAAAATTGATTCAGATTGTGTTTTTTGTGTATGAAACTATGCATTAACGTCGTTAAACCATCAAAGCCATAGAGATCACATATACCTTCGTTTAGATTTGTTAAGGCTCCGTAACTACAAAAGAGTAAACTGTTATGGCTATCCGGAAGATCGATATTCCTTGGGCGCAACATCTACGGTGCAAGGTGCAATATCCATCTGTAATGCCGAAACTGCACCATACGACTTTTAGAAATGAGTGCAAGGATTTGAAACAGAATATTACCATGGTGCATCATTCTCCAGCGATGGTAAATTGTTGGCCAGCCTCGTTGATCCCGTTATACTATAAAATTCACGTGAAAAATACGAAGGGTAAAAAAAACTTCTAAGTCCTAAAGGTGATTCGGATAGTGTTTTTTGGATATGAAACAGTGTATCGACGTCATTAATCCATCCAAGCCGTAGAGCTCACAGAGTCCTTCATTTTGACTGGTTATAGCTCCCGTAACTCCAAAAAAGTCAACCGTGATGGCTGTCCAAAGGATCGATATCCCCTGGGCGCAACATATAAGGTGTAAGATGCAACATTCATCCATAATGTAGAAACTGCACCATACGACTTTTAGAAATGAGTGCACGGATTTGAAATGGAATAATACCATGGTGCTCCACTCTCCAGCGATGGTAAATCGATGGCGAGCCACGTTGATCCCGTTTTACCATAATATTCACGTGAAGAAAACGAAGGGCAAAAAAAATTTCGAGACCAAAATGTGATTGGGGTAGTGTTTTTTTGGTATGAAACTATGCATTAACGTCATTAAGCCATCAAAACCGTAGAGTTCACAAAAACCTTCGCTTTGACTGGTTAAGGCTCTCGTACCTCCAAAAAAGTCAACCGTTATGGGTGTCCAAAGGATCAATATCCCCTAGGTGCAACATCTACCATGCGAGGTGCAACATCCATTCAAAACGCCAAAACTGCACCGTACGACTGTTAGAAATGAGTGCATAGATTTGAAACAGAATATTACCACGGTGCACCACTCACCAGTGATGGTAAATCGATGGCCAGCCACGTTGATCCCGTTTTACCATCAAATTCACGTGAAAAAAACGAAGAGTAAAAAGAAACCTCCGAGTCCTAAAAGTGATTCGGATAGTATTTTTTTGGGTATTAAACTATGCGTTGACTTCATTAAGCTACAAAGCCATAGAGCTCACAGAGACCTTCGTTTTGAGTGGTTATGGCTCCCGTAACTCCAAAGGTGTCAACCATTATGGCTGTTCAAATGATCAATAGCCCCTGTGCACAACGTCTTCACTGTAAGGTTACTATGCGTCTATAATACCGAAATTTCATCGTACGACTTTTATAAATGAGTGCATGGATTTGAAACAGAAAAGTACCATGGTGCACCACTCTCCAACGATGGTAAATCGATGGCCAGCCACGTTGGTCCCGTTTTACCATAAAATTCACGTGAAGAAAACGAAGGGTAAAAATTTTCGAGACGTAAAAGTAATTCGGATAGTGTTTTTTGGGTATGAAACTATGCATTGACATTGTTAAGCCATCAAAGCCGTAGAGCTCACTGAGTCCTTTTTGACTGGTTATGGCTCCCGTAACACCAAAAGATTCAATCGTTATGGTTTTCCGTAGTATCGATATCCCCTGGGCATAACATCTATGGTGCAAGGTGCAACATCCGTCCATAATGTCGAAACTGCGCCGTACGACATTTACAAATGAGCGCATGGATTTGAAACGGAATAGTACCATGGTGCACTACTCTCCAGCAATGGTAAATCGATGGCTAGCCACATTGATCACGTTTTATCATAAAAGTCACGTGAAGAAAAATAGGGTAAAAAAACTTCCAAAGAACTCACAGAGACCTTTATTTTGACTATGTTTTATGATAATATTTTTTGGAATGAAACTATGCATCGATGACATGAGGATGTCAAAGCCATAGAACTCACAGAGACCTTCATTTTGACTTGTTACGGCTCCAATAACTCCAAAAGAGTCAACCGTTATGGCTGTCCGAAGGATCGATATCCCTTGGGCGCAACATCTATGGTGCAAGGTGCAACATCTGTCCATAATGCTGAAACTGCGACGTACAACTTTTACAAATGAGTACATGGATTTGAAATGGAATAGTTCTATGGTGCACCACTCTCCAGCGATAGTAAATCGATTGTCATCCACGTTGATCTCCTTTTACCATAAAATTCACATGAAGAAAACGAAGGGTAAAAAAACTTCCGAGACCTGAAAGTGATTCAGATAGTGTTTTTTAGGTATGAAACTAGGCATTGACGAAGTTATGCAATCAAAGCCATAGATCTCACTGAGACCTTCTTTTTGACTGGTTATGGCTCTCGTAACTCCAAAAGGGTCAATCGTTATGGCTGTCGGAAGGATCAATATCCCTTGGGAGCAACATCTATGATGCAAGGTGCAACATCCGTCCATAATGCTAAAACTGCACCGTACGACTTTTACAAATGAGTGCATGGATTTGAAATGGAATAGTACCATGGTGCACACTCTCCAACGTTGGTAAATTGATGGCCAACCACGTTGATCCCGTTTTACCATAAAATTTACGTGAAGAAAAGGAAGGGTAAAAAATACCGAGACCTGAAAGTGATTCAGATAGTTTTTTTGGATATGAAACTATGCATTGGCGCCGTTAAGCCATCAAAGCTATAGAGCACACAAAGACCTTCATTTTGACATGTTATGGCCCCCGTAACTCCAAAAGAGTTGACCGTTATGGCTGTCCGAAGGATAGATATCCCCTGGGCGCAACATCTATGGTGCAAGGTGCAACATCCGTCCATCATGTCGAAACTACGCCATACGACTTTTCTAAATAAGTGCATGGATTTGAAATGTAATAGTAACATGATGCACTACTTTCCGGCGATGGTAAATCGATGGCCAGCCACGTTGATCCCATTTTACCATAAAATTCACGTGAAGAAACGAAGGGTAAAAATACATTCGAGACCTGAAAGTGATTCGGATAGTATTTTTTGGGTATGAAACTATGTACTGACATTGTTAAGCCAACAAAGCTGTACAGCTCACAGAGACCTTCGTTTTGACTAATTATGGCTCCCGTAATTTCAAAAAAATCGACCGTTATGGCGGTCCGAAGGATCAATATCCCCTAGGCACAACATCTATGGTGCAAGGTGCAGCATCCGTCCATAATGCCGAAACTGCGCCTTACAACTTTTACAAATGAGTGCATGGATTCGAAACAGATAGCACCATGGTGCACCACTGTCCAGCGATGGTAAATCGATGGCTAGCCACAGCGATCCCGTTTTACAATAAAATTCACATGAAGAAAATGAAGGGTAAAATAAACTTCCGAGTGCTTGAAGTGATTCGGATAGTGTTTTTTTTGTATAAAACTATGCATTGACAATGTTAAGCCATCAAAGCCTTAGAGCTCATAGAGACCTTCGTTTTGACCGGTTATGGCTCCCATAATTCCAAAAGAGTCGACCGTTATCGCTGTCCGAAGGATCAATATCCCTTGGAAGCAACATCTACGGTGCAAGGTGCAACATCCGTCCATAATGCCAAAACTGCGCCATACAACTTTTACAAATGAGTGCATGGATTTGAAACATAATAGTACCATGGTGCACCACTCTCCATCGATGGTAAATCGATGGCCAACCACGTTGATCCCGCTTTACCATAAATTCATGTGAAGAAAACAAAGGGTAAAAAAAACTTCTGAGTCTTGAAAGTGATTTGGATAGTGTCTTTTTGGGTACGAACTATAAGTTGATGGCTTAAAACCATCAAAGTAGTAGAAATCACAGAGATCTTCGTTTTGACAGGTTATGGCTCCCGTAACTCCAAAAGAGTCAATCGTTATGGCTGTCCGAAGGATCAATATCCCCTGGGTTAAACATCTATGGTGCAAGGTGCAACATCCGTCCATAATATCGAAATTGCGTCATATGACTTTTACATATGAGTGAATGGATTTGAAAAGTTATAGTACCATGGTGCACCACTCTTTAGCGATGGTAAATCGATGGCCAGCCATGTTGATTTCGTTTTACCATAAAATTCACATGAAGAAAACGAAGGGTAAAAAAACTTCCGAGACCAGAAAGTTTTCGGAAAATGTTTTTTGGGTATGAAACTATGCAGTGACATCATTAAGCCATGAAAGCCATAGAGCTTACAGAGACCTTCATTTTGACTAGTTATGGCTCCAGTAATTCCAAAAGAGTCGACCGTCATGGCCGTTCGAAGATCGATATGCCTTGGGCGCAACATCTACGGTGCAAGGTGCAACAACCGTCCATAATGTCGAAACTGCACCGTACGACTTTTAAAATGAGCACATGGATTTGAAATGGAATAGTACCATGGTGCACCACTCTGTAGCTATGGTAAATCAATGGCCAACCATGTTGATCCTGTTTTACCATAAAACTTACGTGAAGAAAACGAAGGGTAAAAAACTTCGGAGTCCTAAAAGTGATTCAGATAGTGTTTTTTTGAGTATGAAACTGTGCATTGACATCGTTAAGCCATTAAAACCGTAGAACTCCTAGAGACCTTCATTTTGACTGGTTATTGCTCCCGTAACTCCAAAAGAGTAGATCATTATGGCTATATGAAGGATCGATATCCTCTGGGCGCCACATCTACGGTGAATGGTGCAACATCCATCCATAATGCAGAAACTGCACCATAAAACTTTTACAAATGAGTGCATGGATTTGAAACAGAAAAGTACCATGGTGCACCACTCTCCAGCGATGGTAAATCGATGGCCAGCCACGTTGATCCCGTTTTACCACAAAATTCACGTGAAGGAAGCAAAGGGTAAAAAAACATTCGAGACCTGAAAGTGTTTTTTGGGTATGAAACTATACATTGACGGTTCAAAGCTATCAAAGCCATAGAATTCACAGAGTCCTTCGTTTTGACTTGTAATGGCTCTCGTAACTCTAAAGGAGTCAACCGTTGTGGCTATCCGAAGGATAGATATCCCCTGGGCACAACATCTACGGTGCAAGGTGCAACATCCGTCCATAATATCGAAACAGCGACGTACGGATTTTACAAATAAGTGCATGGATTTGAAATGGAATAGTATTATGGTGCACCACTCTCCCATGATGGTAAATCGATGGCCAACGTCGGTCCAGTTTTACCATAAAATTCACATGAAGAAAATGAAGGTTAAAAAAAAATCGAGCCTTAAAGGGATTTGGATAGATTATTTTTAGGTATGAAACTATGCATTAATGTCGTTAAGCCATCAAAGCTGTAGAGCTCACAGATACGTTCGTTTTGATTGGTTATATCTCTCGTAACTCCAAAAGAGTATATCATTATGGCTGCCCGAAAGATCGATATCCCCTCGCAACATATACGGTGCAAGGTGCAACCTCCATCCATAATGCCGAAACTACAACGACTTTTACTAATGATTGTATGGATTTGAAAGGGAATATTACCATGGTGCACCACTATCCAACGATAGAAAATCGATGGCCAGCTACGTTGATCCCGTTTTACCATAAAATTCACGTAAAGAAAACGACGGGTAAAAAAATTCCAAGACCTAAAAGTTATTCGGATAGTGTTTTTTGGGTATGAAACTATGCATTGACATCCTTAAGCCATCAAAGCCATAGAGCTCATAGAGACCTTTGTTTTGACTGGCTATGGCTACCGTAACTCCAAAAGCGTCAACCGTTATGGCTGTCCGAAGGATCAATATCTTCTGGGCGTAACATCTATGGTTAAAGGTGCAACATCCGTCCATAATGCCGAAACTGCACCGTACTTCTTTTACAAATGAGTGCATAGATTTGAAATGGAATAGTACCATGGTACACCACTCTCCTGTGATGGTAAATCAATAGCTAGCCGCGTTGATCCCATTTTACCATGAAATTCACATGAAGAAAACGAAGGGTAAAAAACTTCCGGGAACTGAAAGTGATTCGGATAGTGTTTTTTTGGCTACGAAACTATACATTGACATCATTAGGCCATCAAAGCCGTAGAGCCCACAAAGACATTCGTTTTGACAGGTTATTACTCCCGTAAATCCAAAAGAGTTAAGCGTTATGGTTGTCCGAAGGATCGATATCCCCTTGGCTCAACATCTACGGTGCAAGACGCAACATCCATCCATAATGCCAAAACTGCGTCGTTCGACTTTTACAAATGAGTGTATGGATCTGAAACGGAATGGTACCATAGTGCACCACTCTCCAGCGATGATAAATCGATGGCCAGCCACGTTGAGCCCATTTTACCATAAAATTCACGTGAAGAAAACGAAGGGTAAAAAACTTCCGAGTCCTTAAAGTGATTCAGATTGTGTTTTTTAGGTATGAAACAATGCATTGATGTCGTAAAGCCTTCAAATCCATAGAGCTTACAGAGACCTTTTTTTTAACTGGTTGTGGCCCCCGTAACTCCAAAAGATTCAACCGTTATGGCTGTCCGAATGATCGATATCCCCTGGGTGCAACATCTACGGCGCAAGGTGAACTTTCGTCCATAGTGCCGAAATTGCGCCGTACGACTTTTACAAATGAGTGCATGGATTTGAAACGGTATAATACCATGGTGCACCACTCTTAAACGATGGTAAATCGATGGCCATCCACGTTGATACCGTTTTACCATAAAATTCAAGTGAAGAAAATAAAGGGTAAAAAAAACTTTCGAGTCTTGAAAGTGATTCGGATAGTGTTTTTGGGTATGAAACTATGCATTGATGGCTTAAAGCTGTCAAATCTGTAGAACTCATAGAGACCTTCGTTTTAACTGATTACGGCTCGCATAACCGCAAAAGAGTCAACTGTTATGGATGTTCGTAGGATCGATATGCCCTGGGCGCAACGTCTACGGTGCCAGCTGCAACGTCCGTCCATAATGCCGTAATTACACCGTACGACTTTTAGAAATGAGTGCATGCATTTGAAACATAATAGCACCATGGTTCACCACTCTCCAGCGATGGTAAATCGATAGCCAGCCACGTTGATCCCGTTTTACCATAAAATTCACGTGAAGAAAACGAAGGGTAAAAAAAATTTCCGAGACCTGAAAGTGATTCAGATAGTGTTTTTTGGGTGTGGAACTATGCATTGACGTTAAGCCATCAAAGCTGAAAAGCTCATAGGGACCTTCATTTTGACTGGTTATGGCTCCCGTAATTTCAAAAGAGTCAATCTTTATGGCTGTCTGAAGGATCGATATCCCTTGGGCGCAACATCTATGTTGCGAGGTGCAACATCTGTCCATAATGCCGAAACTGCACCGTATGACTTTTACAGATGAGTGAACGGATTTAAAACGGAATAGTACCATGGTGCACCACTCTCCAGCGATGGTAAATCGATGGCCAGCCACGTAGATCTCATTTTACCATAAAATTCACATGAAGAAAACGAGGGGTAAAAAAACTTCCGAAACCTGAAAGTGATTCGGATAGTGTTTTTTTGGTATGAAATTATGCATTCACATCTTTAAGCCATAAATGATGTGGAGCTCACAGAGACCTTCGTTTTGACTTGTTATGGCTCCCGTAAATCCAAATGAGTCAACTGTTATGGTTGTTCGAAGGATCGATATCCCTAGGCGCAACATCTACGGTGCAAGGTGCAACATCTGTCCATAATACCGAAATTGCGCCGTACAAATTTTATAAATGAGTGCATGGATTTGAAATGGAATAGTATCATGGTGCACCAGTCTCCAACGATGATAAATCGATGGCCAGCCATGTTGATCCCGTTTTACCATAAAATTCACGTGAAGAAAAAGAAGGGTAAAAAAACTTTCGAGTCCTGAAAGTGATTCGGATAGTATTTTTGAAGTCGTTAAGCCATCAAAGCCATAGAGCTCATTGAGACCTTCCTTTTGGACTGGATATGGCTCCTGCAACTCCAAAAGAGTCAATCGTTACCGCTGCCCGAAGGATCGATATTCCCTGGACGCAACATCTACGGTGCAAGTTGCAACATCCATCCATAATGCCAAAACTGCGCCATACGACTTTTACTAATGAGTGCATGGATTTGAAACAGAATAATACCATGGTGTACCACTCTCCAGCGATGATAAATCAATGGGCAGCAACATTGATCCTGTTTTACCATAAAATTCACATGAAGAAAACGAATGGTTAAAAAAAATTCCGAGACCTGAAAGTGATTTGGACAGTGTTTCTTGGGTATGTAACTATGCATTGATGTCGTTAAGTCATCAAAGCCGTATAGCTCATAGAGGCCTTCGTTTTGACTGGTTATGGCTCCCGTAACTCCAAAAGATCAATCGTTATGGCTATCCGAAGGATCGATACCTCCTAGGCGCAACAACTAAGGTGCAAGGTGTAACATCCGTCCATAATGACAAAACAACATCGTTGAGTGCATGGATTTGAAACGGAATAGTACCATGGTGCACAACTCTCCAGGGATGGTAACTCGATGGCCAGCCACGTTGATCCCGTTTTAAAATAAAATTCACATGAAGAAAACGAAGGGTAAAATAAACTTTCAAGACCTGAAAGTGATACAGATAGTGTTTTCGTGGGTATGAAACTATGCATTGACATCGTTAAGCCATCAAGCCGTAGAGCTCACAGAGACCTTCGTTTTGACTGGTTATGGCTCCTATATCTCTAAAAGAATCAACTGTTATTGTTGTTCGAAGGATCGATATCCCCTGGGAGCAACATCTACGGTGCAAGATGCAACATCCGTCCATAATGCCAATGGGCCGTATGTCTTTCATAAATTAGTGCAAGGATTTGAAATAGAATGGTACTATGGTGCATCACTCTCCAGCGATGGTAAATCGATGGCCAGCCACATTGATCCCGTTTTACCATAAAATTCACGTGAAGAAAACGAAGCGTAAAAAATACCGAGACCTAAAAGTGATTCGCAGTGTTTTTTAGTATGAAACTATGCATTGATGTCGTTTAGCCATCAAAGCCGTACAGCTGATAGAGACCTTCGTTTTGACTGGTTATGTCTCCCGTAACTCCAGAACAGTCAATCGTTATGGTTGTCCGAAGGATCGACATCCCCTGAGCACAACATCTATGGTGCAAGGTGCAACATCCGTCCATAATGCAGAAACTACGCCGTACAACGTTTACAAATGAGTGCATGGATTTGAAACGGAATAGTTCCATGGTGCACCACTCTCCAGCGATGGTAAATCGATGGCCAGCCAAGTTTGCCCCGTTTTACCATAAAATTTAGTGAAGAAAACGAAGGGTAAAAAAGAACCTTCGAGAGCTGAAAGTGATTCGGATAGTATTTTTAAGGGTATGAAACAATGAATTGACGTCGTTAAGCCATCAAAGCAGTAGAGCTCACAAAGATCTTCGTTTTGACTGGTTACGGCACCCGTAAGTCCAAAAGAGTCAACCCTTATGCCTGTTTGAAGGATCGATTTCCCCTGCGCAACATCTACGGCGCAAGGTGCAACATCCATCCATAATGTCGAAATTGCACCGTACGACTTTTACAATTGAGTGCATGGATTTGAAATGGAATAGTACCATGGTGCAACACTCTCTAGCGATGGTAAATCGATGGCCAGCCAAGTTGATCCCCGTTTTACCATAAAATTCACGTAAAGAAAACGGAGGGTAAAAATATTTTCGAGACCTGAAAGTTATTCGATTGGTTTTTTTTTGGGTATGGCACTATGCATTGATGTCTTTTAGCCATCAAATCCATATAGCTCACAGAGACCTTCGTTTTGACTGGTTATGGCTCCCATAACTCCGAGTCAAACGTTATTGCTGTCCAAAGGATCGACATCCCATGGGCGCAACATCTGCGGTGTAAGGTGCAACATCCGTCAATAATGCCGAAACTGCGCCATACGACTTTTAGAAATGAGTGCTTGGATTTGAAATGGAGTAGTACCATGGTGAACAACTCTCCAGCGATGGTAAATCGATGGCCAGCCACGTTGATCCCGTGTTACCATAAAATTCACGTGAAGAAACAAAAGGGTAAAAAAACTTTCGAGAGTTGAAAGTGATTCGGATAGTGTTTTGTTGGGTACGAAACAATATATTGACGTGTTAAGCGATCAAAGATGGAGAGCTTACAGAAACCTTCATTTTGACTGATTATGGCTTCCGTAATTCCAAAAGAGTCAACCGTTGTGGCTGTCTGAAGGATCGATATCCCTTGGGAGCAACATCTACGGTGCAAGGTGCAACATCCGTCCGTAATGCCAAAACTACGCTGTACGATTTTTACAAATGAGTGCACGAATTTGAAATGGAATAGTACCATGGTGCACCACTCTCAAGCAATGGTAAATCGATGGCCAGCAACGTTGATCCTATTTTACCATAATATTCACATGAAGAAACGAAGGGTAAAAAACTTTTGAGTCCTAAAAGTGATTCGAATAGTTTTTTTTAGGTATGAAACTGCGCATTGACGTCATTAAGCCATCAAAGACATAGAGCTCATAAAGACTTTAATTTGAACTTGTTATGGCTTCCATAACTTCAAAAGAGCCAATCGTTATGGCTGTCTGAAGGATCGGTATCCCTTGGACGCAACATCTACGGTGCAAGGTGCAACATCTGTCCATAATGCCGAAACAGTGTCTTACGACTTTTACAAATGAGTGCATGGATTTGAAATGGAATAGTACCATGGTGCACCACTCTGCAACGATGGTAAATCGATGGCTAGCCACGATGATCCCGTTTTACCATAAAATTTACTTGAAGAAAACGAAGGGTAAAAAAAACTTCCAAGACCTAAAAGTGATTCGAATAGTGTTTTTTTGAGTTTGAATTTATGCATTGACGTCGTTAAGCTATCAAAACCATAGAGCTCACAGAGACCTTCGTTTTGACGGGTTATGACTTCAGTAACTCCAAAAGAGTCAACTGTTATGGCTGTTTGAAGGATCGATATCTTCTAGGCGCAACATCTATGGTGCAAGGTGCAACATCTGTCTATAATGCCGGAAATACGCCATATGACTTTTACAAATGAGTGCATGGATTTGAAACGGAACGGTACCATGGTGCACCACTCTCCAGTGATGATAAATCGATGGCCAGCCACGTTGATCCCGTTTTACCATAAAACTCACGTGAAGAAAACGAAGGGTAAAAAAACGTCCGAGACCTGAAAGTGATTCGAATAGTGTTTTTTGTGTATGAATGTGCATTGACATCGTTAAGACATCAAAGCTGCAGAGCTCACAGAAACCTTCGTTTTGACTCATTAGGGCTCCCGTTACTCCGAAAGAGTCAATTGTTATGATTGTTCAAAGGATCGATATCCCCGGGCGCAACATCTACGGTGCAAGGTGCAACATCCCTCCATAATACCAAAACTGCACCATGCCACTTTTACAAATGAGTGCATATATTTGAAACAAAGTAGTACCATGGTGCACCATTCTCCAGCGATGGTAAATCAATGGCTAGCCACGTTGATCCCGTTTTACCATAAAATTCACATGAAAAAAACAAAGGGTTAAAAAAAACTTCCGAGACCTAAAAGTGATTCGGATAGTGTTTTTGGGGTATGTAACTATGCATTGATATCGTTAAGCCATCAAAGCCGTAAAGCTCACAGAGACCTTCATTTTGTCTAGTTACGGCTCTCATAACTCCAAAAGAGTCAACCGTTATGGCTGTCCGAACGATTTATATCTCTAGGCGCAACATCTATGGTGCAAGGTGCAACATCTGTTGATAATGTCGAAACGGTGTCGTACGACTTTTACAGATGAGTGCGTGGATTTGAAACAGAATGGTACCATGATGCACCACTCTCCAACGATGGTAAATCGTTGGCCAGCCACGTGAATCCCTTTTTACCTTAAAAAATCACGTGAGGAAAACGAAGGGTATAAAAAACTTCCAAGACCTGAAGGTGATTCGAACAGTGTTTTTTTGGGTATGAAACAATGAATTGACGTTGTTAAGCCATCAAAGCCGTAGATCTTATAGAAACCTTCATGTTGACTGGTTAGGCTCCCGTAACTCCAAAAGAGTCAACCGTTATGGTTGTCCGAAGGATCGATATCTCTTGGGTGCAACATCTACGTTGCAAGGTGCAACATCCGTTCATAATGTCGAAACTGCACCGTATGACTTTTCAAAATGAGTGCATGGATTTGAAATGGAATGGTACCATGGTGCACCACTCCCCAGTGATGGTAAATCGATGCCCAGCCACGTTGATCTGGTTTTACCACAAAATTCACATGAGGAAAATGAAGGCTAAAAAAATTTCGAGACCTGAAAGTCATTCGGATAGTGTTTTTTTTGGTTATGAAACTATGCATTGATAGCTTATAGCCATCAAAGCTGTAGAGCTCATAGAGACATTCTTTTTGACAGGTTATGGCTCTGGTAATTCCAAAAGAGTCAACTGTTATAGTTGTCCGAAGGATCGACATACCCTGGGCGCCACATCTACGGTGCAAGGTGCAACATTCGTCCATAATTCCAAAACTACACCGTACGATTTTTACAAATGAGAGCATGGATTAGAAATGGAATAGTATCCATAGTACACCATTCTCTAGCAAAGGTAAATCGATGTCCAGCCACGTTGATCCCGTTTTACCATAAAATTCACGTGCAGAAAATGAAGGGTATAAAAACTTCCAAGACATGAAAGTGATTAGAGTAGTGTTTTTTTGGGTATGAAACTATGCATTGACGGAGTCATTCCATCAAAGCCAAAGAGCTCACAAAGAACTTCATTTTGACTTGTTATGGCTCTCGCAACTGCAAAAGAGTCAACCGTTATGGCTCTCCGAAGGATCGATATCCCTTAGGCACAACATCTACGTTGAAAGGTGCAACATCCATCCATAATGCCGAAACTGCGTCGAACCACTTTTACAAATGAGTGCTTAGATTTGAAATGGAATAGTACCATGGTGCATTACTCTCCAGCGATTGTAAATCGATGGCCAGCAACATTGATCCCGTTCTACCATAAAATTCACGTGAAGAAAACGAAGGGTAAAAAAAATTCCGAGGCCTGAAAGTGATTCAGATAGTGTTTTTTGAGTTTGTAACTATGCATTGACGTCATTGAGTAATCAAAGGAGTAGAGCTCATAGAGACCTTCGTTTTGACTGGTTATCACTCCCGTAACTCCAAAGGAGTCAACCGTTATGGCTTTCCGAAGGATCGATATCCCCTAGGCACAACATCTACGATGTGAGGTGGAACGTCCGTCCATAATGCTGAAACTGCCCATACGACTTTACAAATGAGTGCATGGATTTGAAATGGAATGGTACCATGGTGCACCACTCTCTAGCGATGGTAAATCGATGGCCATCCACGTTGATCCCGTTTTACCATAAAATTCATGTGAAGAAAATGAAAGGGTAAAAGAATTTTGGGATCTGAAAGTGATTCAGATAGGTTTTTTGGGTATGAAACTATACACTGACATCATTAAGCCATCAAAGCCGTAGAGCTCACAGAGACCTTCGTTTTGACTGGTTATGGCTCCCGTAACTCCAAAAGAGTCAACCGTCTTGGTTGTCCGAAGGATCCATATCCCTGGGCGCAACACCACTCCACAATGCCGAAATTGCACCGTACGACTTTTAGAATTGAGTGTATGGATTTGAAATGGACTAGTGCCATGCTACACCACTCTCCAGTGATGGTAAATCGATGGCCAGCCACGTTGATCTCGTCTTACCATAAAATTCACGTGAAGAAAACAAAGGGTAAAAAAACTTTCTACACCAGAGAGTGATTCAGATAGTGTTTTTTTAGGTATGAAACTATGCGTTGATGTCGTTATGCCCTAAAGCCATAGATCTCACAGAAACCTTCGTTTTGACTGGTTATGGCTACCGTAACTCTAAAAGAGTCAATCGTTATGGCTGTCTGAAAGATCGATATCCCATGGGTGCAACATCTATGGTGCAAGGTGCAACATCCGTCCATAATGCTGAAACAACACTGTATGACTTTTAGAAATGAGTGCATGGATTTTTAGCTGAATTTTACCATGGTGCACCACTGTCCAGCGATGGTAAATCGATGGCCAGCACGTTGATCTCGTTTTACCACAAAATTCTAGTGAAGTAAATGAACGGTAAAAAAACTTCTGTGACCCAAAAGTGTTTCGAATATTATTTTTGTGCAGGAAACTATGCATTTATGTCGTTAATCCATCAAGGCCATAGAGCTTGCAGAGATCTTCGTTTTTACTAGTTATAGCTCCCGTAACTTTTAAAGAGTCAACCGTTATGGCTGTCCGAAGGATCGATATCCCTTGGGCGAAACATCTATGGTGCAAGGCGTGACATCCGTCCATAATGACGAAACTGTGTCATACGACTTTGACGTATTTGTAGATGGATTTGAAATGGAATAGTAACATGGTGCACCACTCTCCAGCGATGATAAATCGATGGCCAACCATGTTGATCCCCTTTTACCATAAAATTCACGTGAAGAAAACGAAGGGTAAAAAAACTTTCGATACTTGGAAGTGATTCGGATAGTGTGTTTTGGGTACAAAACTATGCATTGATGTCGTTAAGCCATCAATGCCGCAGAGCTCACAAAGACCTTTGTTTTGACTGGTTGTGGCTTCCGTAATTCCAAAAGAGTCAACTGTCATGGCTGTCCGAAGGATCAATATCCCCTGGGCGCAACATCTACGGTGCAAGGTGCGACATCTGTCCATAATGCTGAAATTGTGTCATACGACTTATATAAATGAGTGCATGGATTTGAAACAGAATAGTACCATGGTACACCACTCTCCAGCAATGATAAATCGATGACCAGCCACGTTGATCCCGTTTTACCATTAAATTCAAGTGAAGAAAACGAAGGGTAAAAACCTTCCGAGACCTGAAAGTGATTCGGATAGTGTTTTTTAGGTATGAAACTATGCATTGACGTTGTTAAGCCATCAAAGCCGAAGAGCTCACAGAGACCTTCTTATTGACTGGTTATGGCTCCTATAACTCCAAACAGTTAAACCGTTATGGATTTCCAAAGGATCAATATCCTATGGACGTAACATCTACGGTGCAAGGTGCAACATCCATTCATAATGCCGAAACTGCACCGTACGACTTTTACAAATTATTGCATGGATTTCTTTTTGTAATGGAATAGTACCAAGGTGCACCACTCTTAAGCGACGGTAAATCGATGCCCAACCATGTTGATCCCATTTTACTATGGCGCACCACTCACTACGATGCACTCACAAAGACCTTTGTTTTGACTGGTTATGCCTTCCGTAACTCCAAAAGAGTCAATCGTTATGGCTGCCCGAAGGATCGATATATCCTGGGTGCAACATCTACGGTGCAAGGTGCAACATCCGTCCATAATGCCGAAACTACACCGTATGAATTTTACAAAAGGGTTTATGGATTTGAAATAGTACCATAGTGCACCACTCTCCAGCGATGGTAAATCGATGGCCAGCCACGTTGATCCAGTTTTACCATAAAATTCATGTGAAGAAAACGAAGGGTAGAAAAAACTTCCAAAGTCTGAAAGTGATTCGGATAGTGTTTTTTGGTTATAAAATTATGCATTGACGTCTGTAAGCCATCAAAGCCGTAGAGCTCACAAAGACCTTCGTTTTGACTGGTTATGGCTCCCGTAACTCCAAAAGAGTCAACCGTTATGGCTGTCCGAAGGATCGATATCACCTGGGCGCAACATCTACCGTGCAAGGTCAACATCTGTCCATAATTCCGAAACTGCGCCATATGACTTTTACAAATGAGTGCATGGATTTGAAATGGAATAGTACCATGGTGCACCACTCTCCAGTGTTGGTAAACTGATGGCCAGTGACGTTGATCCCGTTTTTACAATAAAATTCATGTGAAGAAAATGAAGGGTAAAAAAACTTCTGAGACCTGAAAGTGATTTGGATAGTGTCTTTTTGGGTATGCAAGGGGCAACATCCGTCCATAATGTCAAAACTGCACCGTAATCCTTTTACAAATGAGTGCATTGATTTAAAACGGAATGGTGCCACGGTGCACCACTCTCCATCGGTGATATGTCGATGGCTAGCCATGTTGATACCGTTTTACCATAAAATTCACGTGAAGAAAACGAAGGGTAAAAAAACGTCCACGACCTGAAAGTGATTCGGATAGTGTTTTATGGGATGAATCTATGCATTGACTTCGTTAAGCTATCAAAGTAGTAGAGCTCATACAACCTTCGTTTTGACTAGTTATGGCTCTCGTAACTCCAAAGGGTCAACCATCATGGTTGTCCAAAGGATCGATATCCCCTGGGTGCATCATCTATGGTGCAAGGTGCAACATCCGTCCATAATGCCGAAACTACGTCGTATGAATTTTAGAAATGAATGCATGGATTTGAAACGGAATAGTACCATGGTGCACCACTCTCCAGCGATCGTAAATCGATGCCCAACCAAGTTAATCTCGTTTTACTATAATATTCACGTGAAGAAAATGAAGCATAAAAAAACTTTCGAGACCTGAAAGTGATTCAGATAGTGTTTTTAGGTATGAAACTAGGCATTGACATCGTTAAGCCATCAAAGCCATAGAGCTCACAGAGATCTTCGTTTTGACTTGTTATGACTCCCGTAACTCCAAAAGAGTCAACCGTTATGGCTATCTGAAGGATCGATATCCCCTGGGCGCAACATCTATGGTGCAAGGTGCAACATCTGTCCGTAATGTCGAAACTATGTCGTACGAATTTTACAAATGAGTGCATGGATTTGAAACAGAATAGTAACATGGTGCTCCACTCTCCAGCGATGGTAAATCGATGGCCAGCCACGTCGATCCCGTTTTACCATAAAATTCGCGTGAAGAAAATGAAGGGTAAAAAAAACTTCCGAGTCCTGAAAGTGATTCGGATAGAGGGTTTTTAGGTATGAAACTATGCATTAAAGGCTTAAAGCCATCGAAGCCGTAGAACTCATAGAGACCTTCGTTTTGACTGGTCATGGCTCCCATAACTCCAATAGATTCAATCGTTATGGTTGTTTGAAGGATCGATATCCCTTGTGTGCAACATCTACGGTGCAAGTTGCAACATCCGTCCATAATGTCAAAATTGCGCCGTACGACTTTTACAAATGAGTGCATGGATTTAAAACAGAATAGTACCATGGTGCACCACTCTCCAGCAATGTTAAATCGATGGCCAGCCACGTTGATCCCGTTTTACCATAAAATTCACGTGAAGAAAACGAAGGGTAAATAAACTTCCGAGGCCTGAAAGTGATTCGGATAGTGTTTTTGCGTATGAAACTATTCATTGATGTTTTTAAGCCATCAAAGCCGTAAAGCTCACAGAGGCCTTCGTTTTGATTGGTTATGGCTCTCGTAACTCCAAAAGAGTTAACCGTTATGGTTGTCTGAAGGATCAATATCCCCTGGGAGCAACATATATCGTGCAAGGTGTGACATCCATCCATAATGCTGAAACATCACCGTACGACTTTTATAAATGAGTGTGTTTGTGCCAAAATTGGTCACAAACCCAAATATCATGAAAGCACCTGTGTATGAATACAGATCAGCAATGAATGATCACAAATTATAGATCTAAATAATGTAGAGAATAAAAAATAAAGAATAATAAACTTAAAACGGAAAGAAATAAACAGAGACACAAGATTTATAGTGGTTCGGCTATCTCCGGCCTATGTCCACTTCAAAAGTTAATCTTTTATTGACTTTCCTTGCTAGTTACAACTGATTACAACAGATTACAATGGTAAAAATTCAAGTACAATAGCAGCCTTGCAGTGCAAAGGTGTTTTCGACAGACTCTGGACGTCGGATAGCCCAAAATCCCATTTCTGTCGGCTCTGGGGTGATATTTATAGGCGCTCCATGCAAATATCTCACTCAAATCTCAGGAGACTCCTTCTGGCTCGTGAGTGGGCCCATGCGATCGATCGCATACAATTTTGACTTGATTCGTGATCGATGCGAACATAATTCGTATCGATCAAGATTTTATCCAATGGAGTCAAAATTTGGCATGAACCTTCTTTCGCTTGTACGTAAGCTCCTATGAAAATTTCAAAGCATTTGGACTTGTAGATTGTGAGTTATGCTCGATGTAAGTTCGTGTTTTCTTTAAACTGTTTCGCTCGTATCAATACATTTCGTATCGATCTATTCGACTCAATCCCTAGCACATGCATGTAAGATGACGTGGTGCAAGTTTCCTGGATCAGTCTACTCTTCACGCCGAGCAATTGAATCTTTTGTTTGACTGTATCTTGTTCGTATCGATAATTTCTGCTTCGTTCGAACCGATCATCATTGCGTTGTTCGCACCGATTGACTGCATTTCAATTCGCATCGATCCCCTGCATGTCCATTCCTTATCGATGAGACGTGATGGTTTCTTATCAATGAAAGATCGATCTATACAAAGTGTGCGTGATTGGTGGATGCGAAATGAATACTGACATTACAATCAAATAAAGTGCTGCTTTTCCTTACTGGACCCGATGGATACAAAACCATTTGATGGATACAAACCAAGGTCACCTTGATCAATACAAACTGCCGATAATTCGATGGATATGAATAAGGCTTCGCTGGATCGATACGAACATGATGGATACGAGGTGAAGTCACTCTGATCATGTGAACACGATGGATACGAACATTGCGGTCATGAATGGATTCGAACATATTGACTCGATCATGGCTCTTTAATGGATACCAACAACGTGCTTTCCTTAACTTATATTGATCATAACTCGATCATACGACCTTCGATTGACTTGAAATTTGAAATGCTGGCCTTTACAGCGTTGCTTGTCATGACTTGTCAATTGTAGCTTGATTCGGACTTGGAAAAAATTCATTGGTACCCATAGTGAACCTGTGGCGTATAATCTATATCTGGGATGAGTAATCATTGATTTTGAGCTAACTTCTTGATATCTCGGCCTTGCTTATAGGTGGGATAACACTTTACCCCCCAAAACATGCCTTTTGGTAAAAGGCTTGTTTTGAATGGCTTCAAATGGAATTCCGTGAGTTCATGTTTTATCTATAGCCATAGTATCCAAGTTTTTTGCTGTTTGAAGTCGAATCATTATCCATTTCAATTTTTGGAAATCAGTAATCAAGTCCCATGGCCCCTCTGGACCATTAGCGGCCACTTCGGACCCTTTCTAAGTCCATACCAAACTTAAAAATCGAATAGAAAGATTTTATCGTGCTCCAGCGTTGCTTTCTATCCCTTGCACTTTGGCCCCAGCGAGGGCATATAGCTATGTCTTAGTCTTTCTAGACTGATCATAGCCTCTCCAGGCTCTTACTGGATCCCATCGTTTTACTCTCCAGTGAAGGTGAAACAGCGTCGAGTGAGCCGATCTTGTCGCTCTCCGACGAAGCGGCAACACCCCAAGTACTTCGGTTTAGCATCCTTGAACATTAAGCGATGTCATGGCCTAAATCCTAGGCCGGTTACAGCCACTCTGGACTATTATCGATCCCTGATCTAATCACTCTCCAGTGAAGGGGAAACGATGTTAAGTGAGTTGATCCTGTCGCTCTTCGGCGAAGAAACTCACTTCTTGCAGTCCGAAACTTGTCTCTCCGGGTAGGGTCATAAAGCGATTAACTTCAAACCGACTTCCAATATTCATCCTTTAACTCTCTAGTCAAAGGCTTATTTTGGGAAAGTCATGTTCATTTATTAAATTCAAATACCAAATGTTAAATCACAAACAAAGGAAAAAATCTAGATACTGCCTCTTCGGGCAGAGCGGTCTATTACCATCTCAAAGCATGCCTAGAGAACTCTCCGGTTCCCTTACATGTGTAAGTGGAATAGTCTTTTAATTTTGAAATCAAATCTGAAAATTTATGTATTTGACCAAAGTTCAAGTCCTGAACTAGGCCCTTGCAATCATGATCAATTGATGATGAGTCGCGATCCCGATCCAGGATTAGCTCCGTTGGGTGCTGGAGGTAGTTGCTATGGTCCTACGATCGCTTTTTGATTTCTCACGTATTGTGGCAATCTACCACTTCTACCATGCTCTTCCACCTCATCCTTCAAATGGCAGCATTCATCGGTAGCATGCCCTTCTAACTCATGGAATAGGCAATACTTTCCACTTCTACGCTCTCGTTCCATAGGATCTCTTCTGGATGGTTTTCGATAGGGGAGCTGCCCCCGTGTCTCCGTGTAAATCCGTTCCAGGTTTGCCGTCAAGTCAGCATATTGTTTGAATCTGGGTTCTTGGAATTTCTTCGGTTTATCAGGACTATCGTATCTATCATCCTACTTCTGCTTTCCTTTATATGTCCTAGATTGTTCCTTCACCTTGCATGGCGTTTATTTCCTGCTTCTTGGCGCGTGAACTTCCAACCGAATGAATCTCTCAGCCTCATAATAGAATTCTCCAAGATCTTTTGGTGTATCTCTTGCCAATGAATCCTTAAATTATGTGCCTTCTACAACTCTTGCTACCACCGCAATCAAAATCATTGACGGATTCGAGCGATCTACTGAAGCCACCATTGCATTGAATCGTAGTAGAAAATCTCTTATGGACTCTTCAGTCCTCTGGTTCATCGAAGCTATGGTCATTACACTCTCGGGTCGTGTCACATGGACCCTAAACTGTCTTATGAAGCATTCCACTAGCTCGCCCCATGTTCTAATTGATCCATTCTCTAGCTGCCTGAACCAAAGTGCAGCCAAATCTATCAAATATAAAGGGAAACATTGTGCCATCACTTCCTCAAATTCCCCTACACTTCCATATGCTTGATGTATCGTGTAATATGCATAGTCGGGTCTGATCTCCCATTATAAGTTTCTAGCGTGGGTACCTTGAATTTTGGTGGATTCCTCGCTTTCTAATATTTAAAGTGAACAGACTCCGACTAACTTCCTCTGTGCCTCCGCTCGGCAATCCTCCCCTTGTAATCCGTCGTACTAGTCCAACCATTATTTCATCTCCATCTAGGGGTTGTCTCCTTAGCATGTTTCCATCTTGCTGCCCATGCCTCAAAGGTTATTCTGGGTAATATTCTTCACGTGGCTCATTCATCTTAGCATTGTCTTTAGCCTGCTGAGCTCCATCTATGGGTCTTTCAATGCCAGATCCTGAGAGTCTTCCCCCAGGTCCTTATTGATTGCCATCACATTCTTCATTCTGATCTTGAATCTGACCTCCGTTGGTCTCTATGACTCTAGCTCCTTGTCCTGTGTTCGCAGCCACTACAGCCGGTCCAAAGTTCTGTGCTCCAACTATTCTCGTCTGCTCAAAGAAGCTTTGCATCATTTATTGTTGACTCTTCAACAATCTTTCATGGATTTAATCCATCATAGCCTCCATCTCGTCCCTAGTATTGTAGATCGAAGCTTGACCCACACCATCCGAAAGAGGCCTCTTGACTTCCTTGTTGTTGGCTACATTCTCCTCTCTATCTTCTTGTTGATTGTCGCATCATTGCCTCCACGATCTAAATCCTTAAGCCTTCAAGTCCAATATCTAATCGGTAGAATCCCTAAGTTAAGGTTCTCGGTGAAAGAACCAAAGTGTTTGTACCAAAATTGGTCAAAAACCCAAATATCATGAAAGCACCAGTGTATGAACATAGATCAGCAATGAATGATCACAAGTTACATATCCAAATAATGTTAAGGATAAAAAATGAAGAATAATAAACTCAAAACGGAAAGAAATAGACAGAGACACAAGATTTATAGTGGTTCGGCTATCTCCGGCCTACATCTACTTCAAAAGTTAACCTTTATTGACTTTCCTTGCTGGTTACAGCTAATTACAACGGATTACCATGGTAAAATTTGAGTACAACAGCAGCCTTGTAGAGCAAAGGTGTTTTCGACAGATTCTGGACATCGGATAGCCCAAAGATCCCTTTTCTATAAGCTTTGGGGTGCTATTTAAAGGCGCTCCATGCAAAAATCTAGCTAAAATCTTGGGAGACTCCTTCTGGCACGTGAGTGGGCCCACACGATCGATCCCATGCAATTTTGACTCGATCCGTGATCGATACGAATGTAATTCGTATCGATAAAGATTTTGTCCAATGGAGTCAAAATTTGGCAGTACCTTCTTTAGCTTGTACATAAGATCCTATGAAAATTTCAAAGCATTTGGACTTGTAGATTGTTAGTTATGATCGATGCAAGTTCATGTTTTCTTTAAAATGTTTCTCTTATATCGATACATTTTGTGTTGATCTATTCAACTCGATCCCGAGCATGTGCATGTAAGATGACGTGGAGCGAGATTCCTGTATCGATCCACTCTTCGCGCCGAGTGACTGAGTCTTTTGTTTGAGTGTATCTTGTTCGTATCGATCATTTCGGCTTCGTTCGTACCGACCGTCGTTGCGGTTTGCATCGATCGACAACAATTCAATTCAAATCGATCCCTGCATGTCCATTCCGTATCGATGAGAAGTGTTGGTTTCATACCAATGAAAGGTCGGTCGATATGAAGTGTGCATGATTGGGCGATACGAAATGAACACTAGCATTACAATCAAACAAAGTGCTGCTTTTTCTTAGTGGACCTGATGGACACGAAACCATTTGATGAATACGAACCAAGGTCACCTTGATCGATACGAACGGCGGATAATTCGATGGATATGAATAAGGCTTCGCTGGATCGATACGAACACGATGGATACGAGGTGAAGTCACTTTGATCGATACGAACATGATGGATTCAAACGACGCAGTTATAAATGGATTCGAACAGATTGACTCGATCATGGCTCTTTGATGGATACAAACAACGTGCTTTCTTTAACTTGTATCGACCATAACTCGATCATACGTACTCCGACTGACTTGAAACTTGAAATATTGGCTTTCACAGCCTTGCTTGTCATGTCTTGTCAACTGTAGCTTGATCTGGACTCCGACAAAATTCATCGATACCCATAGTGAACCTGTGACGTATAATCGATATCTAGGATGAGTAATCATTGATTTTCATCTAACTGCTTGATATCTCGGCCTCTCTAAAAGGTGGGATAATAGAGTGCATGGATGAGAAATGGAATAGTATCATGGTGCACCACTCTTGTGCGTTGGTAAATCGATGGCCAGCCACGTTGATCCCGTTTTACCATAAAATTCACGTGAAGAAAACGAAGGGTAAAAAAAACTTTCGAGACCTGAAAGTGATTCAGATAGTGTTTTTTGGGTATGAAATTATGCATTGACATCGTTAAAGCATCAAAGCCATAGATCTTTCAAATAACTTCGATTTGACTGTTTATGGCTCCTGTAACCCCAAAAGAGTCAACCGTTACGGCTGTTTGAAGGATCGATATCCCCTGGGTGCAACATCTACGGTGCAAGGTGCAACATCCGTCCTAATGTCAAAACTACGACGTACGGTTTTTACAAATGAGTGCATGGATTTGAAACGGAACGGTACCATTATGCACCACTCTCCAGCTATGGTAAATCGATGGCCAGCCATGTCAGTCCCGTTTTACCATAAAATTCACATGAAGAAAACGAAGTGTAAAAAAACTTCCGACACTGGAAAGTGATTCGAGCAATGTTTTTTGGGGTTTGAAACTATGCATTGACGACGTTTAAGCCATCAAAGCCGTAGAGCTCACAGAGACCTTCATTCTGGTTATGGCTCCCGCAACTCCAAAAGAGTCAGCCATCATGGCTGTCCGAAGGATCGATATCCCTTGGGCACAACGTCTATGGTGCAAGGTGCAACATCCATCCGTAATGCCAAAATTGTGTCGTACGTTTTTTAAGAAATGAGTGCATGGATTTTAAACGGAATAATACCATGATGCACCACTCTCTACTGATGGTAAATCATTTGCCAGCCATATTGATTCCGTTTTACCATAAAATTCACGTGAAGAAGACGAAGGTTAAAAAAAACTTACAAGACCTGAAAGTGATTCGGTTAGTGTCTTTTTAGGTATGAAACTATGCATTGATGTCGTTAAGCCATCAAAGCCGTAAAGCTCATAGAGACCTTCGTGTTGACTGGTTATGTGCCCGTAATTCCAAAAGAGTCAACGGTTATGGTTGTCCGAAGGATCAATATCCTTGGGCACAACATCTACAGTGCAAGGTGCAACATCCGTCCATAATGCTGAAACTGTGTCGTGCAACTTTTACAAACGAGTGCATGGATTTGAAATGAAATAGTATCATAGTGCACCACTCTACAGCAATGGTAAATCGACGACCAGCCACGTTGATCATGTTTTACCATAAAATTCACGTGACGAAAACGAAGGGTAAAAAAACTTCCATGTCCTGAAAGAGATTCGGATAGTGTTTTTTGGGTGTGAAACTATGCATTGACAATTTAAAGCGATTAAAGTAGTATAACTCACAAAGACCTTCGTTTTGACTAGTTATGGCTCCCGTAACTCCAAAAGAGTCAACCGTTATGGTTGTGCGAAGGATCGATATCCCTTTGGGTACAACATCTATGATGCAAGGTGTAACAACTGTCCATAAAGCCGAAACTGCACCATATGACTTTTACAAATAAGTGCATGGATTTGAAATGGAAAAGTACCATGGTGCACCACTCTCTAGCGATGGTAAATCGATAGCCAGCCACGTTGATCCCATCTTACCATAAAATTCACGTGAAGAAAACGAAGGGTAAAAAAACTATCGAGACCTAAAAGTAATTCGAATAGTGTTTTCTTGGGTATGAAACTGTGCATTGACGTCGTTAAGCCATCAAAGCTTAAAAGCGCATAGAAACATTCATTTTGACTGGTTATGGCTCCCGTAACTCCAAAAGAGCCAACCGTTATGGTTGTTCGAAGGATCGATATCCTCTGGGTGCAACATCTATGATGCACGGTGCAACATCCGTCCATAATGCTAAAACTGCACCGTACAACTTTTACAAATGAGTGCATGGATTTGAAACGGAATAGTACCCTAGTGCACCACTCTCCAACAATGGTAAATCGATGGCCAGCCGCGTTCATGTAAAGAAAACGAATGGTAAGCAAACTTTCGAGACCTGAAAGTGATTTGGATAGTGTTTTTTGGGTATGAAACTATAAATTGATGTCGTTAAGCCATCAAATCCATAAAGCTTACAGAGACCTTTGTTTTGACTGGTAAGGCTCCCATAACTCCAAAAGTGTCAACCGTCATGGCTGTCTGAAGGATCGATATCCTTTGGGTGCAACATCTACGGTGCAAAGTGCAACATCCGTCCATAATGCCGAAACTGTGCCATATGAATTTTAGAAATGAGTGCATAGATTTGAAACGGAATAGTACCATGGTGTTCCACTCTCCAGCAATGGTAAATCGATGGCCAACCACGTTGATCCCGTTTACCATAAAATTCACGTGAAGAAAACGAAGGGTAAAAAAAATTCTGTGACCTAAAAGTGAATCGGATATTTATTTTTTTAGGTATGAAACTATGCATTTACGCCGTTAAGCCATCAAAGTCGTAGAACTCACATAGACCATCATTTTGATAGGTTATGGCTCCCATAACTCCAAAAGAGTTAATTGTTATAGTTGTCCCAAGGATCGATGTCCCCTGGGTGCAACATCTATAGTGCAAGGTGCAACGTCGATCCATAATGCCGAAACTGTGCCGTACGACTTTTACAAATGAGTGCATGGATTTGAAACGGAATAATACCATGGTGCATCACTCTTCAGCGATGGTAAATCGTTTGCCAGCCACATTGATTTCGTTTTACTATAAAATTCACGTAAAGAAAACGAAGGGTAAACAAACCTTTGAGACATGAAAGTGATTCGGATAGTGTTTTTTATGTATGAAACTATGCATTGACATCGTTAAGCCATCAAAGCTGTAAAGCTCACAGAGCCCTTCATTTACACTGGTTATGGCTCCCCTAACTCCAAAAGAGTCAACTGTTATGGCTGTCCGAAGGATCGATATCCCCTAGGCGCGACATCTATGGTGCAAGGTGCAACATCCACCCATAATTCGGAAACTGCGCCATACGACTTTTACAAATGAATGCATGGATTTGAAACGGAATAGTACCATGTTGCACCACTCTCTAGTGGTGGTATATCGATTGCCAGCCATCTTGATCCCGTTTTACCATAAAATTCACGTGAAGAAACCGAAGGGTAAAAAAACTTTCGAGTCCTAAAAGTGATTGGGATAGTGTTTTTTGAGGTATGAAACTATGCATTGACAAATTGAAGCCGTCAAATCCAAAGAACTCACACGATTTTGGTTGGACTGGTTATGGCTTCCGTAACTCCAAAAGGGTCAATCGTTATAGTTGTCCGAAGGATCGATATCCCCTGGGCGCAACATTATCGTTTAAGGTGTAACATCCATCCATAATGTCGAAACTTCACCGTACGACTTTTTCAAATGATTTCATGGATATGAAACGGAAAAATACCATGGTGCACCACTTTTAGCAATGGTAAACCGATGGCCAGCCATGTTGATCCCGTTTTACCATAAAATTCATGTGAAGAAAGCGAAGGGCAAAAAAAATTTTCGAGACCTGAAAATGATTCGGATAGTGTTTTTTTGGGTATGGAAGTATGCATTGATGTCATTAAGCCATCAAAGCTGTAGATCTCATAGTGACCTTCGTTTGACTGGTTACGGCTCCCGTAACTCCAAAAAGAGTAAACCATTATGGCCGTCCGAAGGATCGATATCCCCTGGACACAACATCTACGGTGCAAGTGCAACATCCTTCCATAATGCCGAAACCACGCCGTCCGACTTTAACAAATGAGTGCATGGATTTGAAACGGAATAGTACCATAGTGCACCACTCTCCAGCGATGGTAAATCGATGGCCAGGCACGTTGATCCCGTTTTACTATAAGATTCAAGTAAAGAAAATCGAAGTGTAAAAAAAACTTCTGAGATGTGAAATTATTTCGGATAGTGTTTTTTGGATACAAAACTATGCATTGACATCGTTAAGCAATCAAAACCGTAGAGCTAACAGGGACCTTCGTTTTGACTGATGATGGCTCCCA
Organism: Allium cepa; assembly: GCA_030765085.1. Taxonomy (NCBI): domain Eukaryota; kingdom Viridiplantae; phylum Streptophyta; class Magnoliopsida; order Asparagales; family Amaryllidaceae; genus Allium; species Allium cepa. The sequence goes on along the minus strand of CM060942.1, from coordinate 103,750,860 downwards.
CGACTCCAAAAGAATCGACTGTTATGGTTGTTCGAAGGATTAATATCCCCTTAGGGCAACATCTACGGTGCAAGGTGCAACATTCGTCCATAATTTCAAAACTGCGGTGTATGACTTTTTTAAATGAGTGCATGAATTTGAAATGGAATGGTATCGTGGTGCACCGCTTTCCAACGATAGTAAATCGATGGCCAGCCACGTTGATCCTACTAACCATAAAATTCACCTGAAGAGGACGAAGGTTAAAAAAACTTTTGAGACCTAAAAATGATTCGGATAGTGTTTTTTGGGTATGAAACTATGCATTGACTTCGTTAAGTCATCAAAGCCGTAGAGCTCACAAAGACCTTCGTTTTGACTGGTTATGGCTCCCGTAACCCCAAAAGAGTCAACCGTTATGGCTGTTAGAAGGATCGATATACCGTGGGCACAACATCTACGGTGCAAGGTGCAACATCCGTCCATAATGCCAAAACTGCGTCGTACGACTTTTACAGATGAGTACATGGATTTGAAATGGATTTGTACCATGGTTCACCTCTCTCCAGCGTAAACCGATGGCTAGCCACGTTGATCCCGTTTTACCATAAAATCACGTGAAGAAAACAAAGGGTAAAAATATACTTCCGAGACCTGAAAGTGATTCTGAGAGTGTTTTTTAGGTATGAAACTATGCATTGACGTCGTTGTTATCTTGCCTTTTGTGAAGACCGAGATATCAAGGAACTGACTGAAAATCAAGGATCGCTCATCCTGGATATCGAGTAGGCATAGGTTCACCATGGATATCGATGAATTTTGTCCGAGTCTGGATCAATCTGTAATAGACAAGACACGACAAGCGAAGCTAGGAAAGCCAGCGTTCCAAATTTCGATTCAATCCAAGTTCATATGCTCAAGATACGATCGATGCAAATCAAGAAGGCCAACTCATTCGTACTCATTATTTCGAATCGATCAAAGTCACAACCCATTATTTCGCGTCGGTCAATTCCGTATCCATCAGCAGATAGTATCACTTCGTATCGATCACCTATTGCCTAATTCACATCCATCGGCGAACATCTGTTCGTATCCATCGGGACACGCCACTTCATATCCATCAGCTGAAGGGCCATGTTCGAATCCATCAGTTAACCTTAGTTCATATCCATCAGGTGACCTTAGTTTGTATCCATCAAACAATCACTACTTCGTATCCATTGAGTAATCACTATTCGTATCCATCAAGCCGAGCAGCGTCTCCATCTATTTGTATCCATCACAATATTGCTTGTTCGTATCCATCAAGTTGAAGCTACTTTAATCGACACAAACAAGAGCTACCTCCATCGATGCGACCAGAGCCACCTCCATCGTACGTACTATGCCTCCTTCATCGATACAAACTAAACCATCTCCATCGATTCGAACAAGTCAACGATCTTCGACACGAATGAAGCAAAATCCTTGGAATGACTCGGTCAACTCGGAATAAAATTTGGATCGATTCGAAGATAGCGCACCACGTCACTCCCTGAGCACGTGCATTGATCGATTCGAATAGATCGATTCAAGTCCATCAATTTGAACCAGACATCCCACCGAAGAACACCAACTCGAATCGACCATATCTCACAATCCGCAATTCCAAATGCTATGAAATTTCCAAAGGAGCTTACGTACAAGTTAATGAATGTTCACACCACGTTTCGACTCAATTGGAAAAAATCTTGATCGATACAAATCACGTATGTATCAATCACGGATCGAGTCGAAACTTCATGGTATCGATCGCGTGGGCCCGCCCACTTGCCAGAAGAAGTCTCCCGAGATCTGAGCAAAATATCAGCCTCCTATGCCTATAAATAGAGCCCTAGGACCTATAGAAGAAGGATCTTTTGAATCATGAACGCCTATACTCTGCTGGATTCAACTTTTCACACTATTATTGCTGTTGTACTCAAATTCACAACTGTAATTCATTGTAATCCATTGCAATCGATTGTAGTCACAGAAAGAGTACCAATAAAATCATCAAACTTCATAGTGTATTCAGGCAACAAGCCGAACCACTCTAAATTGTTGTGTGTCTGTGCATTTACAAGTCTGTTTTTGAAGTTTTTGTTAGGTAACACACATTTTACATTTCTGTTCTTCATTTTTATCTCTTCAAAGACTTTCGAAGAGTGTTGTGTCCATTTTTGGTACAAACACTTTGGTGCTTTCATCGAGAAAACACAGCTTTTCTCCTAGTCCTTGGATCTACTGTCGATATCGGATTGCAAAAATCCAAGAAGAAGATCCAGATCTCAAGTCCAAAATCCTTCCAACCTATTCAGATTTGCATAAAATCTAGGAAAGGACTCCACTATTTTCCATGGTCAGTACAAGGACCGCCTCCACTGCTACAGATCAAGAATGACGGGATAGACAGAATCCCACGCAATTGCCTCCATCCAACCGAAATGCTACCGGACCCTCGGATCCGTCAGGCCTGGTTACTAGATAAAAATTACATTTACTGCTTCAAAAGATGACCCAGAGTTCGACAGATATTGATTGAACAGCTGCACGCTAATGCTGAACTGACTAACTAGCTGAACCGCCAAAGGCATAGGAGATCCAGAAGGGATCATGCCTCTTACTCCTCTACCGAAGGTTCAGCCTCGTCTAACTACCACCACAGATCCACCCATCCCCGGTTGGACATGAGTTTCACACAAGCCACCAGACATTAGTCTGCAATGACCGTTGGACAGCTGAGAGTTGGCCCATCGTCCAGTTACCATACTGGACCCTCCACCCGAGGAGGTACTGTCCCTCACTACACTACAGACAATCGTGCTACCACCGCCGCGGTCGAACCAGGGGTTGATGCTCGAAATCAGTCAGATCTGAACCATCATCATCGTGGACATACTCCTGAACCATACGTCCCAGAACACTTAGAGCCAAGAAGAGGAGACATGGACCGTCGATAGCGCCCGGTCCAGCCTCGTACTGTGGAACTCGACCACACTTTAGCTCAACGTGCACAGAACGTACAGATGCCATATATTCCAAATATGATTCGACAGATGATTCGAGAAATCCAAGGCCTCACAAATGACGACTGGGGAATCTCCCAAAGTCATACTCCCTTTACCGACGAGATCCTGAACCCCCTCGGCGATTCAGGATGCCGGCTCTACCAATGTATGAAGGAAATTCTGATCCCAATCAACATATCTTGAAATATGAAGATGAGAGCTGTAAGGGATGATGATGCAATGAAATGCCATAGCTATACCATTTCTTTGAGGGGAATTGCTACTATGTGGTTCACGCGATTTCCACCTCGATCCATATCTTCCTTTGGCCAGTTGGCCAACAAGTTTGTGGCATAATTCTGAATGCATGTTGCGAGGCCAAAAGATGTTAACACTCTTCTAGTGTCACCCAAGCTCCTGGAGAGACACTCATACGCTACTTAGAGAGGTTTCATGCTGCATGTGAAGAGATTACCAATCCTAACGAAACTCTATCTTAATGGCATTGACTAAGGGGATTGACCCTAACTTTGAGTTCGAAAATTGGTTGGTTGGGAAACCTCCCACGTCATTAGACCATTTCTACTCCAACGTTGTCCAATTCTTGAGGAGGGAGGATGAAAAATAGTCTAGAAAGCAGGATGACATGGACCCAGTATGGAAGGGATACAAAGTAATATTGTGGTTAAGCAATACGGGGAGAGTTCCAGAAAAGTTTAGTTAAATATACAGAACAAGCAAACTCAGTAGAGGAATAATGGTAATCAAAATAAGAAGCAAGATCAAAACCGTGGTCCGCGACGTAGGGCTCCAATGTTAGATAATTACACTCCATTGAATACGTCGCTAGAGAATGTGTATCTTCAAACCTGCAATGCTAATACAAGAAGCCTGCTCTGAAACCGTCGTCGGAGAGGCGGATCCAAAAAAGAAAATTTTATAGGTTTCATGAGAGTTACGGCCACAATGCAAATGAATGCCGTCATTTTCAGGATCTCATCGAGAAGTTGATTAGAGAACGGAAGTTGGATCAGTTTGCATGGGCACCGTAGTCAGGAGGTGCGGGCCCATCAACCCAAAATCGTACATCAAACCAAGAAAGATAGGAGGAACCCGCTCGTACCGATGGGAGGTTAGTTATAAATACAATAAGTGGTGGTCCTCATCTAGCAAATCGAAGCTGGAGGGAAATGGAGTCGTATGCCAGTTCTATCGGGCATGCAGACTTCTAATGTTGTAGCAGTTGTGATGATGGGGCTCTGACCAAACAACAAAGGACGATAACAGGTGACATTGTATTCAAAAACAGAGACGCTGATAAGGTCAAAGCCTCCACTATCGACACACTTATCATATCTGCCCAAGTAGGTCCTACTTGGATGTAGAGGATCCTGGTTGACAGTGGGAGCTCTGCAAATATTTTGTTTAAACAAGCTTATGATTTGATGAAGATGGAAGCCAAGGATTTGAAACCTTGTCAATCTCGAATCCACGTCTCCAATTGAAGTGCTACTATACCCACTGGAGTGGTGAAACTGCCAGTGGAGTTGGTGGTTGGAGAATGTCGGATAGTCCGGATATTGCAGTTTGTTGTTTTGGGCGTTGAATCCCCTTATAATGCTTTTTTGGGCCGACCAGCCCTTGCTGAATTTAGGGCAGCTATATTGCCCCATGGTGCTTGATTCTTAAATTCCACACCGATCATGGGATCGGAGTCGTTCAAGGAGACCACGCTATTGGGAGAGCCTGTTATGTTGCTAAGCAGCGCGGGGCGCAGCGGAAGGAGAAAGGAAAGGGCGTGGAGGAATCTTTCTATGTCTGTTTTGCCGATAATTGACAATTGGTGCCCTGGGCCCAAGCCCGGCCACCCCAACCAAGTCCAGAGGGATCTTGACCCAAGAGAAACTGAAAATAAAGATGAAATTAAGGATAGTCAAGCCTCCTCGGCCGAGCTAACGATCGATGTTCTGATCGATGAAAATGACGATTCAAAGAAGCTAAAGATTGGATCCCAGTTAAGCCAACAGATGCAACAGGAATTTGTTGGATTTCTCCAGGCGAATCTTGACGTATTCGACTGGACACATTCCAACATGTGTGGGATCTTGCCAGACATCGCGAGCCACACCCTGAATATTGACCCATGGTGTATCTCGGTCAAGTAGAAAAGGCGTGGTATGGATCCAGAGAGATCTGCCGCCCTTAAAGAGTAAGTTGAAATCAAATAGGTTTATCCGAGATGCTTCATAGCCGGAGTGGGTATCTAATCCAATACTTGTCCGAAAGCCGAATGGGAAATGGAGGACGTGTATTGATTATGCAGACTTAAACAAAGCTTTCCCGAAGGACAGCTTTCCACTTCCCCAAATTTATCAGCTCGTTTATTCGACAACTGGGCATAAATTATTATCTTTCATGGATGCTTATTCCGGCTACAACCAAATACCCATGCACTTACCCGACCAAGAACATACCAACTTTATGACTGATCTGGGACTCTACCGCCATAGAGTCATGTCCTTTGGACTTAAGAAAGCTAGAGCAACATACCAACGTCTAGTCAACCGGATATTCGCCGACTAGATTAGGAAGACCACGGAAGTATATATGGACGACATGCTGGTAAAATCGCGATTCTCTACTGATCGTGCAAAAGACTTAGAATCAATGTTCAACATCCTCCAAGAATACAAGATGATGCTCAATCCACTGAAGTGTCATTTTGGGGTCGCATTTGGAAAGCTCCTTGGGTTCATCATCAACACTCGAAGAATAGAAGCTAATTCTAAAAAGATCTGGGCAATCAGAAATCTTCAAACTCTGAGAACGATAAAGCAAGTCCAGAGTCTCAACAGGAAGGTAGCAGCACTGAGCAGGTTCATTTCAAAGTTCATCGACAAATGCATTCCCTTCTTCGATCCGATCCAAAAAGGAAAACGAAACTTTGAATGGACCATGGAGTATAAAGGCGCATTCCAAGAACTGATTCAACACTCTCTACACCGCCGATTTTGTTGAATCCTATCGACCATGAGCAATTATATCTTTAGTTGGCAGTTTCAGAAAACGCAATCTATGCTGCCTTAGTTTAGGAGGAAGACTGAGTGCAGAAACTGGTCTACTATGTTAGTAAACGGTTAACCGAAGCTAAGAGAAATTATCCGAAGCTAGAGAAATTAGCTTACTGTCTCGTTGTTGCCTCAAGGAAGCTCCATCCATATTTCCAAGCTCATCCTACCACTGTTTGCAACGATCAGTGGTTACGACAGGTCCTTACGCGGCCTGAGAGATTTGGCAGGTTACTCAAGTGGAACATTGAACTAAGCCAGTTTGATATCACTTATACTCTAAGGAGAGCTATTCAAGGACAAGTCATAGCACATTTCATAGCCGATTTACCGTTCCAGAGGACTTGCCCGAGACCAGTAAATATCCCAAATACATCTAGAAGCTGCAAACTGATGGTGCATCCAATGATCGATGTTCGGGTGCTGGAGTGGTACTTGAAACCCCCGAAGGCCTAACCATATGCTATGCTCTGAAATTCGATTTTCATGTAACCAATAATGAAACTGAATATGAAGCATTGCTTACTGGGTTGAAGCTCACCCGCGATTTGAGAATTATTGTTGTGGAAATTTATTGTGATTCATAATTAGTCGTATGCCAGGTTCAAGGTGAATATCAAGCTAAAGATCAAAGACTAGCTGCTTATCTAGCCCATGTCCAAGGAATACTTGATCAATTTGAGTATTATGCATCTTTTACATACCCCACAAGCGCAATCAAAAGGTTGATTCATTGGCAAAGTTAGGCAGCATGGGCGAAGCACGGAAAATGGGATTCGTTCCTATTGAAACTTTATCCTCCCCAAGCATTGATCAAGTGGAGACAGATTTTGCATTTGAAATCGCTCCGAGTAAGGAGTCATGAATGACTCCATACCGAAATTAAATCGATCATGGAACACTGCTCTTAACCCGCCTTTCGGCAAGGCTATGGACATGCGGATTTAAATAAGTTGACTTCACGAATATCGAGGTTGAAATATGATGGATTCGTTTTAGAGGGATGGAATTCACCTGGATATGCTGCTTGGCATTGAGGTGAGGTTGTGCCGCTAGGCATTGAGTTGAGGTTATGTCGCTCGCTATTGAGGTGAGGTTTAACCGCTCGGATTGAGTTGAGGTTATGCCGCGCGACATTGAGGAGAGGTTATGCCGCTCGGCATTGAGTTGAGGTTACGCCGCTCGGCATTGAGGTGAGGTTACGCCGCTCGGCATTGAGGTGAGCTTACGCCGCTCGGCATTGAGTTGAGGTTACGCCGCTCGCCATTGAGTTGAGGTTACGCAGCTCGATATGGAGTTGAGGTTATGCCGCTCGGCATTGTGGTGAGGTTATGCCGCTCGGCATTGTAGTAAGGCTATGCCGCTCGACATTGTAGTAAGGCTATGCCGCTCGACATTGTGGTGAGGCTATGCCGCTCAGCATTGATGAGGACAAGGTCGTTGGGTATGGGATGAATGTGGCTCGGTGGAAGGTCGTTCGGCATGGGACGAGTGTGGCTCGGTAGAAGGTCATTTGGCATGGGACGAATATGGCTCAGTGGAAGGCCGTTCGGTATGGGACAAACGTGGCTTGGTGGAAGGTCGTTTGGCATGGGAAGAATGTGGCTCGGTGGAAGGTCATTCAGGTATATGGTACGTTGGAAGGTCTTTCTGCTCTATGACTTTCTCTTCTCTAAGGTTATGGCACTCAACCATTGTTCGTTGACGGAATTTCTATCGGATTAGAAAACCGTCGAACGAATTTTGAAATAAAAATAACCGCAAGTGCACGGTGTACGAATGTAGCACGTGGCGAATACGGGTCGATCCACAGGGAATTGTTGATTTTAAAATTCTATTCAATCAAATTAAACCAAAGTCGAGAGTGATTAGCTAAAAAAATGATAAAAACAAGCAAAAGAAAATTGATAACAATATGAGAGTATTAAGACAATTTAGAGGCAATTTTCACTCTCTAGATCACATAAATCAACAATTTGAAGTTATGATCTCTCTTTTTAGTCATTAGTGAATTAGTTGATGTGCTTATCATAAGTATGGTATATTTGTGTTATTAATTAGCTCAATATAAACCATCAAACTATAACACAACCACTAATACACTTTTAAATTTCATAAAATATGACAACAAAGTTGAAAGCAAAATCTATTTTAAGCATGACCTATTAACTATTAATTAGAAATATAAGCCATCAAATTTTAATTTCAACAATCACTTCCTTGCCATAATCATATGTAAATGAAGAGGTAATTTGTGTTTTGTTTGTTTAAGTATAGCCTATTTGTTATGAATAACATAGACTATCAAATTCAAAACTAAACAACATCATTAAACCACTTCAATCGTTCTCATTAAGCACAAAAAGCGAGCATAAACATCAAAATGTTGGATCTACATACTAGAGAGCTTTATTACCACTAAATTGAAGGGATTAAGCTCTCATATTTGTTATCATATGAACAAATGTAGAAAACAACATTAAACAAGAAGAGAGAAAGAGAGCAAAATGAAAAGAAAAATTATTCTACTTGCATAAAATAAAAGAGATCTATACTAGAACATGAAAGAAAATAAACAAGAAAAGAAAATGAACATGTAATTAAAAGGAAACACTAAATAACATCGCATTAAAAAAAAATACATGAAGAAAATGGCTAAGTAGCCATGAAAAGAGAAAGAGAGCTTTCTTTTATTTTCTCAACTAAAACTAACTAACTAAGAGGAAGATGACTACATGAAACATAAGGGGTATTTATACAAGTTAGAAACCCTAATGCATATTTTTGGGGAGCACCCAAAATGCCCTTGGAGGAAGTGTGGTCACCAAGTAACTATTAACTTTCACTAATCATCCATTAAGTATGCATGAAGATTTAATGGCCATAAGCATGTGGATTAGCTTCTAATTTGTACATGAAGAAAGGTGGGTAGGTGGGGTCCTCCATTATCATGCCTTTGAATTATTTCCATCTTCATTTGTTCTATTCACCCTTGTGCATACATATATTTTCATGAAGCCACTTGTGTTTGAATTTTAATTCCTACAAAATACATAGAAATTTTCAATTAAATTTTCACAAATTAATAAATGCACTAAAAAGACAATTTTGTCCCTATATGAAGATGAATATGTGATAATTTGAAAATAATTTGAATTTGGTTTAAACAAGTTAAAATACCCAATATGATCATTTATTTAATTTAAAAAGAATAAATATGGTGGTTAAAATATGCACATTTACATGCATATCAAATACCCCCACGCTTATTTTTTTATTCGTCCTCGAATAAACTAAAACTAAGGTAAATCCGTTTTCGTAGGGAGCACGATTGCATTGAGCGTATGCAATAAGCCGTTAAACCTCTGGGTGTCCCCAGTAGGACGAGTGCTGTCTCGTGAGGGTTTTCAACGGATACTACCACAAAATCCAAATGCATGATGAAAATATTTACAAAATGCAAGATTTATTTACAAAGAGATGAATGCAAATTTTTGAAAATATTTACAAATGAAGGATTTATTTTTAAATTGACACAAATAAGTTAAATATAGGTTTTGGTTATTATCTTGAAAATTTATGTCATTTACTCGTCAAAATTTTCAACAAAAATCAAGTTATCATAACAAATAGACAATAGTTTAATTTGTTGTTTCGGTTGATAACAAAGTGTAATTATAAAATGGATCCTTAGTTGATTATCAAAGTTTATCAAAGTGGTATTTTCATTTCTTTTCAATAAAAATTCAATCAAATAAGTAAAAATAGTGTTAGGATTTCAGTTGCTTGCTCTCTCATTATTTGCAAGAAAAATTACACACCTAGCTCAGGTAAACTGAGGCTAGATATACCACCCATGCACTGCCTTTCGGGCTTATGTGAGGGGAGTACAGAGCCTGGCGAGTGCACACACTTTCATGCATACACCTATCGACCGTAGGTGATTTTTATTATTTTCGTTTTTTACATGTGTTCCATACATGCATAACCGTGAGGACTTTTAAATGAGTATGAAAGCACATAATCAAAGATTTCAAGTAATTCACCCATGCATAACCGTGAGGACTTTTAAATGAGAGTGAATACTTGGATGTTATTATTATTTTAATTTTTTTTTAAAAGAGAGAAAGAGTTTTGCAAAATCATCTTAGCACCCTTTAACTTAGAAGACAAAAAAAATGTTATATCCTTTACTTTAAATCAACCACTTTTTAAAACAAAGATTTTCAATTAGGATATACTTCATAATTAACACGTACGAATCTTCCTATATACTAGTTAAACCATTATTATTTGTAATCAAATTTCATTTTTATTTTTGTTTAGACAAATAAATTTCCAAAAATTTCAATTTAATAAACCAAAACCATATATTTATCTTATAGTGTTTCTTTTAAAAATAAATCAAAATGCTAAAAAAAAGAAAAAAAAATCTTCTTTTGTTTTTGATTTTTTTTTTTTTGAGTTTTTGGAAGAAAAATGTAAAATTAATCCTAAAAAAAATTAAGAAGAAGATGAGTCTCCCCCCACACTTGATTTTGACTGTGTCCCCACAGTCAACCCAAGTGGAAGGAGAAAAATAAAATGAGAATCCTATATTTACGTGAAAGATTATTATTTACAAGAGTTGAGAAAGTATACAGTCAAAAAGTAAACGAAACGGTCTTCTAAAGACCGATTCATTTGTCTCGTCAAATGTGTGAGAAACAATTTAAGCACGAAAAACCAAATCGTAAAAGATTTCGAAGTTGAATGTGGATTTGGAAAAACAAATTTTGTTTTAATAAAAATTGAATGAGTTGTTTTGTTTTCAATGATTTTTGGGGTTGATAAAACAATTGGTTGAAATTCACATTTATTTTCACCAAATTGAAATTCAAGTTTATTATTGAAAACACTTTCAGAGTTATTGATTTCAAAATCAAGATGGTGATTTTCATCTTCCCCGTCGGAATTTAACAACTCGTCATCCAAAAGTCCAAAAAATTCATGTTCATTACATTCGTCTTCCTTTGTTGGATTATCAACAACTTTATTACATATCTCAAGTTCAAAATCCAAAGTTGTTGTATTCAAATTATCGAAACCGAGAAAAGGAAGATCGAATTTTAAATTTGGTTCCATACCCTCAAAAGAATTGAAATCCAACTCAATTACCGTATTTTCAACAACTTCGTTAAGATTTTCGTTTTCAATTTTCGAAAGTTGTTATTTGAAAATCATAGATTTGGGTAAAAGGTGGATTATCACTTGACTTGTCACGTGTTGGAATTTGAGTATGTTTATCATGTTGATTCAAATATGTTTCGAACACCAAATCCATGTGATCGTTGTACATTTCATTTGTTCAACAAAGACAAATTTGTGATTATTAACTTGAAAACTTTCGATTTGGACTTGTTGAGGACAAGAATCGTTAATTTCAATAAACGGTGGATTTGATTCTTCCGAAGTTGGTATTTGATTATGATTTTCACGAAAAGTTTTGTATTTCTCAAGTAATAAACCCTCGTTATCTTCTTCCATTTGGTCGACAAAGTCAAATCCATGATTATTAGTTTGAAAATTTTCACTTTGAATTTGTTGATAACCAAAGTTTTCAATTATATCGCGGTCGAGATTGTTCCCATTGCCAAAATTATATGAAAATTGGTTCACATATTCGTCTTGATTTTGAAATTTATTTTGAAGCTCGAAATAGAATTGGCATGGGTTATACTCGAAATCATTTGAATTTTGAAGTGAATTATTTTGAAAATTTTGACTTGAGTTATCACACAAATAAGAATTACACAAATCATTTATCATTTGATTTTGTTGTGTAGAATTTCAAGTAGAGATGAAATGCTATTTTCGAGATTCAAGGATTGGTCATCGTTTTGAAAAAATTGTTTTTCAAAATTCGAATTGTTTAAAGAATAGTTGTCGTTAAAGTATCCATACGAATTCGGAGTGAAATCATATGGATTATATTGATTTTCACACTATTATAAAATTCAAGTGAATATGAAAATTCGGACATTTTCAAGAATGTTTTTGGTTTTTTTTATAAAGGAAAAATATTTACGAATAGAATTTATTTTTCAAAATGGAAAATTGATTTTTGTTTTGTTTTCTTTTTTTCAATTTTTTTTTCTTTTTTTTGAAAAGGTTTTATATAATTTTTTGGATTTTGGTTTTTTTAAATTTTTTTGGATTTTTGAAATTTCAAAGAAAAAGGATTTGAAAATTTCAAAGGAAAAGGAATATTTACAATTTTTTTAGTTTTGGATTTTGAATTTTTTTTGTTTTTTTTAATATGCATGAACTAATGCAACTAAATGAATGCAGGAGTTAATCACAAATGATTTATCCTACGTTAACCCAAAATTGTATAATTACAAATTGTCTTAAATCAACAAGATAGTTCTCAGCCAGGTAACGGACAGGATTTATCGGAACACCACGAATCACCGTAGCAATGCAGCCGAAGGTTTAAGTACCTTCAGAGAAACAATTCAGTATAATATTTACGAATCACCGTAATATTTATAACTGATTATTGCTCTGCCGTAGCCTAGACACCGAGAAATTAAATTGTCGAAAAAGGACAAATTGTCAATATACAATTTAGTGTTATTGATTTCTAACCGTTATTATTAATCAAAATCTAAGATGAAATGCAAAGCATAAATTAATCGTGTATTAACAATGCAACTACAAATGATTTTTGTTTTTATTTGTTTGTTTTTTTAGCTAATCACTCTCGACTTTGGTTTAATTTGATTGAATAGAATTTTAAAATCAACAATTCCCTGTGGATCGACCCGTATTCGCCACGTGCTACATTCGTACACCGTGCACTTGCGGTTATTTTTATTTCAAAATTCGTTCGACGGTTTTCTAATCCGATAGAAATTCCGTCGACGAACAAGTTTTTGGCGCCGTTGCCGGGGAACTTGCTTTGATTTTGATTTTCTATTCTTCGAATTATTTTCTTTCGATCATTGTGTGTTTGTCTGATTTTTGTGTGCAATTGTTTGTGTGCTTGTTTTCTATTTTCCTTTTGCATTTGCATATTATAAAAAAAAACTGTTGCATTGCATTTCTCTTCACTGTTTACATTTTCTGTTTGCTGCCCTCTCTGTTTGCGCTGTGCATATTTTTCATTTTCTATTTACAAACCGTGCATCTTCAAAATTGTTTTCTTCACTCACCACCAACAGTTTGCAACTGCTTGCCTTCTACACAATCAACCAATATTCCCACCAGCTTCATACACATACCCTCTGCCACCATTCTTTCCCCTTCGACTAAAGAAAATTCCACTGACTGCCTGAACCATCCCATCTCTTCCTTGTACACAATCGACAGCCAGCAACATCTACAACATACCATTTGCTTCACTTCATCATTCCTACATTCCACCAGTTTCCAGTATAGACAGTAACACCTCTGTTAACCCCTTGCATTTCCCCTTACTGCTTAATAGCACTCATTCACCTCCAATTCCTCTACAAGCATCATCTGACAACTTATCCAACACATACAACATACTACTCAACTCCAAAATCACCTCAACCGCGAACACCATCAATCATTACCACTTTCCCTTCCCACATTCATCTTCACAAAATTCCAACCTCTTCAAACAATCTGTCTTCAATACTAACCAGTGCCTTCTGTCAGCAATCCCACTTCAGCCTCTGTTCATTGACTTCACCACAGTTTCACAACTTCCCTGCAAACAGACACAACCCCATTACAATCTCTCACATATTCTCAACATCCTACAACATCTACTGCCATAATCACCTTCCACTGCTCTTCCTGACTTACTGCCAATATCATCAACACACTGTCACTTCCATCAACAACATATACACTGCTCCCTTACCTAGAACTGCTCCTCCACATAATCTCCCATCTACTACCTGATACCGAAACTACTACCAACCACCCGCACAACCATATCCAAATCTCAAACCCCAATTGCCATCCCCCTATCTTCTCGTTTACTGCCTTCATCTCCTGCATTCACCTAAAACCACCTTCAAAATCGCGATAGCTCCCCACATCCAATCACCGAACCACAAAATTCCAATGCAACAACACTCCATCACATTCTCCATCACTCCATCCCTCCATCCCATCGCCTAATCACAGTTCACAAAAAAAAAAGGAAAAGAAACACTTGCTTCATAAACATCTCCTTTGACAAACCGCTCTCCCTCTCTTCAACTTCCAACTCCTCAACTTTACGTCCACATACGACCACCCTCGATTACTAGAAACCACTCGCACTTCAGTCAAACAGCACCATCTCAAAGCCACCATCGGTCACCACTGCCTTTTCAAACAACTTCCTCAATCAATAACAAATAACGAATAACAGGCAAAAGTCACTCGACCAAAAAAATCCAAACTTGCCATCATATTTCAAACTGCTATCGATCGCCTCCTACAACTACGGCACCCTCCTCGTTCACTCGCCTCAACATTCAATCCCAAATCCGTCACTCACCTCACTTCCAAATCAACAACCTTTGCAATCACCAAATCACCCCCTTGCCACCGGAGCACTGCAACATCCTCTCGCAAACGCCTTCACCCATCAACTTTGAACTCCCAACCACCTTACTTGAGTCGATTTCAGCCCTCTTCGTCACCTTCATCCCGTCGACAATCGAATTTTTTCACAAACGAAAATCGCCCTACAACATCATTCGCCGTGATCAACGAAACATCTCAAACCCCTTCAAAGTCGCCGCGACACCCACAGTTAAATCCACTAAGAACTCGACTTAATTTGAGCACAAGATTTTGGAAATTGGAGAATTTGGTGATCTGTGTAGTATCGTTTTTGGAGTGTTTTTGCCCGTTCAATTTTTTTTTAAGTTCGTTTTATCTGATTAGGAAACTGGGCCGGGCTGTTATTAATTTTTTATTTATTTTTATTTTTAACTTTTAAGTTCTAAGTTTTCTTCTCCTACAAATAAAATGTTTTAGTTTAATTTGTATTAAGTCCCTTCTCGATAAAAAAAATTGAACAATTTTTTTTTTATCGAGAAGGGACTTAATACAAATTAAACTAAAAAAATTTATTTGTAGGAGAAGAAAACTTAGAACTTAAAAGTTAAAACTAAAAATAAATAAAAAAATAATAACAGCCCAGCCCAGTTTCCTAATCAGATAAAACGAACTTTAAAAAAAATTGAACGGGCTAAAACACTCCAAAAATGATACTACACAGATCACCAAATTCTCCAATTTCCAAAATCTTGTGCTGAAATTAAGTCGAGTTCTTAGTGGATTTAACTGTGGGTGTCGCGGAGACTTTGAAGGGGTTTGAGATGGTTCTTGATCACGGCGAATGATGTTGTAGGGCGATTTTCGTTTGTGAAAAAATTCGATTGTCGACGGGATGAAGGTGACGAAGAGGGCTGAAATCGATTCGAGTAAGGTGGTTGGGAGTTCAAAGTTGATGGGTGAAGGCGTTTGCGAGAGGATGTTGCAGTGCTCTGGTGGCAAGGGGGTGATTTGGTGATTGCAGAGGTTGTTGATTTGGCATTGAGGTGAGTGGCGGATTTGGGATTGAATCTTGAGGCGAGCGAACGAGGAGGGTGCCGTGGTTGTAGGAGGCGATCGATAGCAGTTTGAAATATGATGGCAAGTTTGGATTTTTCTGGTCGAGTGACTTTTGCCTGTTATTCATGATTTGGTATTGATTGAGGAAGTTGTTTGAAAAGGCAGTGGTGACCGATGGAGGATTTGAGATGGTGCTGTTTGACTGAAGTGTGAGTGGTTTCTAGTAATCGAGGGTGGTCGTATGTGGACGTGAAGTTGAGGAGTTGGAAGTTGAAGAGAGGGAGAGTGGTTTGTCAAAGGAGATGTTTATGAAGCAAGTGTTTCTTTTCCTTTTTTTGTGTATTGTGATTAGGCGATGGGATGGAGGGATGGAGAATGTGATGGAGTGTTATTGCAGCAGTTTGTTCGATTGGGCTTGTGAAGCTTGGAATTTTGTGGTTCGGTGATTGGTTGTGGGGAGCTATCGCAATTTTGAAGGTAGTTTTGGGTGAATGCAGGAGATGAAGGCAGTAAACGAGAAGATAGGGGGATGGCAATTGGGGTTTGAGATTTGGATATGGTTGTGCAGGTGGTTGGTAGTAGTTTCGGTATCAGGTAGTAGATGGGAGATTATGTGGAGGAGCAGTTCTAGGTAAGGGAGAAGTGTATATGTTGTTGATGGAAGTGACAGTGTGTTGATGATATTGGCGGTAAGTCAGGAAGAGCAGTGGAAGGTGATTATGGCAGTAGATGTTGCAGGATGTTGAGAATATGTGAGGAGATTGTAATGGAGTTGATGTCTGTTTGCAGGGAAGTTGTGAAACTATGGTGAAGTCAATGAACAGAGGCTGAAGTGGGATTGCTGACAGAAGGCACTGGTTAGTATTGAAGACAGATTGTTTGAAGAGGTTGGAATTTTGTGAAGATGAATGTGGGAAGGGAAAGTGGTAATGATTGATGGTGTTCACGGTTGAGGTGGTTTTGGAGTTGAGTAGTATGTTGTATGTGTTGGATAAGTTGTCAGGTGATGCTTGTAGAGGAATTGGAGGTGAATGAGTGTTATTAAGCAGCAAGGGGAAACGCAAGGGGTTAGCAGAGGTGTTGCTGTCTATACTGGAAACTGGTGGAATGTAGGAATGATGAAGTGAAGCAGATGGTATGTTGTAGATGTTGCTGGATGTCGATTGTGTACAAGGAAGAGATGGGATGGTTCAGGCAGTCAGTGGAATTGTCTTCAGTTGAAGGGGAAAGAATGGTGGCAGAGGGTATGTGTATGAAGCTGGTGGGAATATTGGTTGATCGTGTAGAAGGCAAGCAGATGCAAACTGTTGGTGGTGAGTGAAGAAAACAATTTTGAAGATGCACGGTTTGTAAATAGAAAATGAAAAATATGCACAGCGCAAACACAGAGGGCAGCAAACAGAAAATGTAAACAGTGAAGAGAAACGCAATGCAACAGTTTTTTTTTTAATATGCAAATGCAAAAGGAAAATAGAAAACAAGCACACAAAAATCAAACAAACACACAATGATCAAAAGAAAATAATTCGAAGAATAGAACATCAAAATCAAAGCAAGTTCCTCGGCAACGGCGCCAAAAATTTGTTCGTCGACGGAATTTCTATCGGATTAGAAAACCGTTGAACGAATTTTGAAATAAAAATAACCGCAAGTGCACGGTGTACGAATGTAGCACGTGGCGAATACGGGTCGATCCACAGGGAATTGTTGATTTTAAAATTCTATTCAATCAAATTAAACCAAAGTTGAGAGTGATTAGCTAAAAAAAATGATAAAAACAAGCAAAAGAAAATTGATAAAAATATGAGAGTGTTAAGACAATTTAGAGGCAATTTCCACTCTCTAGATCACATAAATCAACAATTTGAAGTTATGATCTCTCTTTTCTAGTCATTAGTGAATTAGTTGATGTGCTTATCATAAGTATGGTATATTTGTGCTATTAATTAGCTCAATATAAACCATCAAAGTATAACACAACCACTAATACACTTTTAAATTTCATAAAATATGACAACAAAGTTGAAAGCAAAATCTATTTTAAGCATGGCCTATTAACTATTAATTAGAAATATAAGCCATCAAATTTTAATTTCAACAATCACTTCCTTGCCATAATCATATGTAAATGAAGAGGCAATTTGTGTTTTGTTTGTTTAAGTATAGCCTATTTGTTATGAATAACATAGACTATCAAATTCAAAGCTAAACAACATCATTAAACCACTTCAATCATTCTCATTAAGCACAAAAAGAGAGCATAAACATCAAAATGTTGGATCTACATACTAGAGAGCTTCATTACCCCTAAATTGAAGGGATTAAGCTCTCATATTTGTTATCATATGAACAAATGTAGAAAACAACATTAAACAAGAAGAGAGAAAGAGAGCAAAATGAAAATAAAAATTATTCTACTTGCATAAAATAAAAGAGATTTATACTAGAACATGAAAGAAAATAAACAAGAAAAGAAAATGAACATGTAATTAAAAGGAAACACTAAGTAACATTGCATAAAAAAAATACATGAAGAAAAATGGCTAAGTGGCCATTAAAAAGAGAAAGAAAGCTTTCTTTTATTTTCTCAACTAAAACTAACTAACTAAGAGGAAGATGGCTACATGAAACATAAGGGGTATTTATACCAGTTAGAAACCCTAATGCATATTTTTGGGGAGTACCCAAAATGCCCTTGGAGGAAGTGTGGTCACCAAGTAACTATTAACTTCCACTAATCATCCATTAAGTATGCATGAAGATTTAATGGCCATAAGCATGTGGATTAGCTTCTAATTTGTACATGAAGAAAGGTGGGTAGGTGGGGTCCTCCATTATCATGCCTTTGAATTATTTCCATCTTCATTTGCTCTATTCACCCTTGTGCATACATATATTTTCATGAAGCCACTTGTGTTTGAATTTTAATTCCTTCAAAATACATAGAAATTTTCAATTAAACTTTCACAAATTAATAAATGCACAAAAAGACAATTTTGTCCCTATATGAAGTTGAATATGTGACAATTTGAAAATAATTTGAATTTGGTTTAAACAAGTTAAAATACCCAATATGATCATTTATTTAATTTAAAAAGAATATATATGGTGGTTAAAATATGCACATTTACATGCATATCAACCATTATTAATCTTTGGGCTGTAATTATAATTGATTATTACAGCAATAAAAAGGAATTTTCTGGAGTAAACATAGGCCGAAGTTAGCCGAACCACTATAAAATCTATTGCTCTTTACGGCTTTAATTTTTATTTTTAATGTTCTTCATACTTATATTCTCTACATACAATCTATCTGTGAGCTGTGACCGGTACTTGGTGCTTTCGTCTTGATTTGTGTGTTAGTGACCAATTTTGGCCCCAACATTTTGGTGCTTTCATTGAGAACGCTAGCACTCGGGAATTTTGGAGCTTGGATTTTGGATTGAAAAGTTTAGGAACTTCGATTTTGGAAAGCAATGGCTAGACCACAAAAAAGGAAGCTAGTAGCGGAAAGAAGCAATCATAAAGGAAGTCAAGCGGCCTCTTCTAGAGCTGGAGAGGATCATGCATCCGTCTACATAACTCGAGACGAGATGTAGGTTATGATGAATTCCATGCAGGATCAGATGATGAAACGACAAGAGGAGATGTTGCGGGCTCGTCCAAGGAAATTTAGGACAACGGGGAACTGCATCAAGTTCTAGGAACTGGACTAGAGGAACTCAACAAGCAAGTGGATGGAGTGATTCAACAGGGGCAGTTCCTAATCAATAGAAAACTAACAATCTGGATGGATCAAGACTCGGGGGCACACCACCAGGTAATGTAGGACAAGTTCATGGAGGGATATTGGATGACGCTACGCGGCCCGACGCCAACAGGAATACAGTAGTACGTGATGAGGAATATGTGCCAAAATTTCCTCAGGGACTTAGAGGGTAGTTTGGAAACATGGATAGGATCAATCCTTGGTTGGAAACATCGAATTGCTGACATTATGAGGCGGACTATTCGCGGAGGTATGAAAAACAGGGATTTAGAGGAAGTCAACATAAGTCTGTTTACCCAAAATATCAGGACAGCTAGGAATCCGTCCGATTTCAAACTGCCCACTCTGGAAGTGTACAACAGGAAGACAGATCCAACTGATCACTTGATGAGGTACACTAGGCATATGGAAGTGCTGGGGGCAAGAAAGGAGGTTATGGCCTGATGTTTCCCCTTGTACTTGACTGATATAGCAGCCATGTGGTTCAGACAGCTGGAGGATGGATCTATTAGAACATGGACAGAACCGGTGGATAAGTTCTTAAGTCAGTTTCGAGTTCACATGAAAAGGCCAAAGAACATGATGACTTTGACGTCAGTTAAACAGGGGGTGGAATAATCGCTCAGGACATTCTTAACTCGATTTAATACAGCAGTTTCTTTGGTGGATCGGTCGGATCCATCAATGGTTCTGATGGCCATCCACGTTGATCCCGTTTTACCATAAAATTCATGTAAAAAACGAAGGGTAAAAAAAACCTTCCGAGTCCTGAAAGTGATTCGGAAATTATTTTCTTAGGAATGAAACTATGCATTGATGGCTTAAAGCTATCAAAGTTGTAGAGCCCACAGATACCTTCATTTTGACTAGCTATGGCTCTGTTAGTCCAAAAGAGTCAACCAATATGGCTATCCGCAGAATCGATATCCCTTGGGTGCAACATCTATGGTGCAAGGTGCAACATCCATCCATAATGCAAAAACGGTGTCGTACGACTTTTACAAATGAGCGCACGGATTTTAAATGGAATAGTACCATGGTGCACCACTCTCCAACGATGGTAAATCGATGGCCAGCCATGTTTATCCCATTTTACCATAAAATTCACATGAAGAAAACAAAGGGTAATAAAAAACTTTCGAGTCCAGAAAGTGATTCAGATAGTGTTTTTTTGGTATGAAACTATGCACTTAGTTCGTTAAGCCATCATAGCTATAGAACTCATGGAGACCTTCATTTTGACTGGTTATGGCTACTGTAACTCCAAAAGAGTCAACCATTGTGGATGTCTGAAGGATCGATGTCCCCTAGGCATAACATCTACAGTGCAAGGTGCAACATCTGTCCATAATGCCGAAACTGCATCGTACTACTTTTACAAATGAGTTCATAGATTTGAAATGGAATGGTACTATGGTGCACAACTGTCCAACGATGGTAAATCGATGGCCAGCCAAGTTGATCCCATTTTACCATAAAATTCGCATGAAGAAAACGAATGGTAAAAAAACATCCGAGACCTGTATGTGATTCGGATTTTGTTTTTTGGATATGAAACCAGTCGTTAAGCCGTTAATGCCATAGGGCTCATAGAGACCTTTATTTTTGGCTATGGCTCACATAACTCCAAAAGAGTCAACTGTTATGGTTGTTCGAAAGATCGATATCTCCTGGGCACAACATCTATGTGCAAGGTGCAACATCCGTCCATAATGCCGAAACTGCGCCACACAACTTTTACAAATGAGTGCATGGATTTGAAATGGAATACTACCAAGATGCACCATTCTCCAACGATGGTAAGTCGATGGCCAGTCACGCTGATCCCGTCTTACCAATAAAATTCACGTGAAGAAAACGAAGGTTAAAAAAACTTCCGAGACCTGAAAATGATTCGGATAGTGTTTTTTAAGGATATGAAACTATGCATTGACATCGTTAATCCATCGAAGATGTAGAGCTCACAAAGACCTTCGTTTTGACCGGGTATGACTCCTGTAACTCCAAAAGAGTCAAACGTTATGGTTGTCCGACGGATCGGTTTCCCCGGGTGCAACATCCATGGTGCAAGGTGCTACATCCGTCCATAATGCCAAAACTGCGCCGTACGACTTTTACAAATGAGTGCATGGATTTGAAACGGAATATAACCATGGTGCACTACTCTCCAGCAATGGAAAATGGATGGCCAGGCACGTTGATCCTGTTTTACCATAAAAATCACACGAAAAAATGAAGGGAAAAAACTTTCGAGTCCTAGAAGTGATTCAAATAGTGATTTTTGGTATGAAACTATGCACCGACGGCTTAAAACTGTCGATGCCATAGAACTCACAGAGACCTTCGTTTTGACTGGTTATGACTCCCGTAACTCCAAAAGAGTCAACCGTTATCGCTGTCCGAATGATCGATATCCCCTTGGTGCAATCTACGGTGCAAGGTACAACATCGCCCATAAATGCCGAAACAGCATTGTACGACTTTTATGAATGAGTGCATAGATTTGAAACGGAATAGTACCATGGTGCACCACTCTCCAGCGAGGGTAAATCGATGGCCAGCCACATTGATCTCGTTTTACCATAAAATTCACATGAAGAGAACGAAGGTAAAGAAAAAACTTTCGAGACTTGATAGTAATTCGGATAGTTTTTTTTAATATGAAACTATGCATTGACGTCCTTAAGCCATCAAAACCATAGAGCTCACAAAGACCTTCATTTTGATAGGTTATGGCTCTCGTAACTCCAAAAGAGTCAACCGGTATGGTTGTCCAAAGGATCGATATCCTCTGAGCGTAACTTCTACGGTGCAAGGTGCTACATCCATCCATAATGCCGAAACTGTGCCGTACGACTTTTACAAATGAGTGAATGGATTTGAAATGGAATGGTACCATGGAGCACCACTCTCTAGCGATGGTAAATCGATGGCCATCCACGTTGATACCGTTTTACCATAAAATTCATGAGAAGAAAACGAAGGGTAAAAGAAAACTTCCAAGAACTAAAAGTGATTCAGATAGTGTTTTTTGGGTATGAAACTATGTATAGATGTCATTAAGCCATTAAAGTGGTAGACCTCACAGTGACCTTCGTTTTGACTTGTTTTGGCTCCCGTAACTCTAAAAGAGTCAACCGTTATGGCTGTTCGAAGGATCGATATCCCCTGGGAGCAACATCTACGGTGCAAGATGCAACATCCATCCATAATGCTGAAACTGCGCCATATTACTTTTAGAAATGAGTGCATGGATCTGAAATGGGATAGTACCATGGTGCACCACTCCCCAGCGATGGTAAATCGATGGCCAGCCTGGTTGATATCGTTTTACCATAAAATTCACATGAAGAAAATGAAGGGTAAAAAACTTTCGATACCTGAAAGTGATTTGGATAGTGTTTTTTGGGTATGAAACTATGCATTGATGTCGTTAAGCCATCAAAGCCGTAGAGCTCACACAGACCTCCACTTTGACTGGTTATGGCTGCCGTAATTCTAAAAGAGTGAAACATAATGGATGTTCGAATGATCGATATCCCCTGGGGGCAATATCTACGGTGCAAGGTTCTATATCCGTCCATAATGCCGAAAATGCACCGTACGACTTTTAGAAATGAGTGCATGGATTTGAAATAGAATAGTACACGGTGCACCAATCCCCAGTGATGGTAAATCGATGGCCAACCACGTTGATAATGTTTTACTATAAAATTCACGTGAAGAAAAGGAAGGGTAAAAAACTACCGAGACCTGAAAGTGATTCGTATGGTGTTTTATTGAGTATGAAACTATGCATTGACGTCGTTAAGCCATCAAAGCCGTAGAGTTCATAGAGACCTTCGTTTTGACTGTTTGTGGCTCCCGTAACTACAAAAGTGTCAACCGTTATAGCTGTCCAAAGGATCGATAACCCTGGGCTCAACGTCTACGGTGCAAGGTGCAGCATCCGTCCATAATGCCGAAACCGTGCCATTTTACTTTTACATATGAGTGCATGGATTTGAAACAGAATGGTACGATAGTGCACCACTCTTCAGCAATGGTAAATCGATGGTCGGCCACGTTGATACCGTTTTACCGTAAAATACAGGTGAAGAAAACGAAGTGTAAAAAACTTCCAAAACCTGAATGTGATTTGGATAGAGTTTTTCTAGGAATGAAACTATGAATCAACGTCGTTAATCCATCAAAGCGGTAGATCTCACAGAGACCTTCATTTTGACTGGTTATGGCTCCCGTAAATCCAAAAGATTCAACCATTATGGTTATCCGAAGGATCGATATCCCATAGGCGCAACATCTATGGTGCAAGGTGCAACATCCATCCATAATGCCGAAACTGTACCGTACGACTTTTAGAAATGAGTTCATGGATTTGAAACGGAATGGTACCATGGTGCACCATTCTCCAGCGATGGTAAATCAATGGCCAGCCAGGTTGATGTCGTTTTACCATAAACTTCATGTGAAGAAAACTAAGGGTAAAAAAATTTCGATACCTGAAAGTGATTCGGATAGTGTTTTTTGGGTATGAAACTATGCATTGACGTCACTAAGCCATCAAAGCCGTAGAGCTCATAGAGACCTTCGTTTTGACTAGTTATGCCTCCCATAACTCCAAAAGAGTTAATCGTTATGGCTGTCCGAAGGATCGATATCCCCTGTGCGCAACATCTAAGGTGCAAGGTTCTACATCCGTCCATAATGTCGAAACTGCACAGTACGACTTTTGCAAATAAGTGCATGAATTTGAAATGGAATAGTACCATGGTGCACCACTCTCCAGCGATGGTAAATCGATGGCAAGCCGCGTTGATCCCGTTTTACCATAAAATTCACGTGAAGAAAACGAAGGGTAAAAAAAACTTCCTAAACCTGAAAGTGATTCGGATAGTGTTTTTTTAGATATGAAACTATGCGTTAACGTTGTTAAGCCATCAAATCCGTAGAGCTCATACAGACCTTTATTTTGATTGGTTATGGCTCCTATAACTTCGAAAGAGTCAATCGATATGGTCGTCCAAACGATCGATATCCACTGTGTGCAACATTTGCGATGCCAAGTGCAACATCCGTCCATAATGCCGAAAGTGCATCGTACGACTTTTACAAATGAGTGCACGAATTTGAAATAGAATATTGAAATAGAATAGTCACATGGTGCACCACTCTCCAACGATGGTAAATCGATGGCCAGCCACATCAATCCCATTTTACCATAAAATTCACATGAAGAAAACGAAGGGTAAAAATGCTTCTGAGACCTGAAAGTGATCCGGATAGTGATTTTTGGATACAAAGCTATGCATTGATGTCGTTAGGCCATCAAAGACGCAGAGCTCACAGAGACCTTCGTTTTAACTGATTATGGCTCCCGTAACTTCAAAAGAGTCAATCGTTATGGTTGTCCGAAGGATCGATATCCCCTGGGCGCAACATCCACAGTGCAAGGTGTAACATCCGTCCATAATGCCGAAACTGTGCTTTACGACTTTTACAAATGAGTGCATGGATTTGAATCGAAATAGTACCATGGTGTATCACTCTCCATAAATGGTAAATCGATGCCAATCACGTTGATCCCGCTTTACCATAAAATTCACGTGAAGAAAACGAAGGGTAAAAAAAATTCCGAGACCTGAATGTGATTCGGTTAGTGGTTTTTTGGGTATGAAACTATGCGTTAATTTTTTGGCTTCCATAACTCCAAAAGAGTCAACCATTATGGCTATCCGAAGGATCGATATCCCCTCGGCGCGACATCTATGGTGTAAGGTGGAACATCCATCCATAATGCCGAAATTGAGTCGTACGACTTTTACCAATGGGTGCATGGATTTGAAACGGAATAGAACCATGGTACACCACTCCCCAGCGATGGTAAATCGATGGC
The DNA here is from genome assembly GCA_030765085.1 of Allium cepa. Lineage (NCBI taxonomy): Eukaryota > Viridiplantae > Streptophyta > Magnoliopsida > Asparagales > Amaryllidaceae > Allium > Allium cepa. Next base: position 103,725,546 of record CM060942.1, on the reverse strand, counting down.
CAACCACGTTGATCCCGTTTTACCATAAAATTCACGTGAAGAAAATGAAGGGAAAAAATTTCCGAGACCTAAAAGTGATTCGGTTAGTATTTTATTAGGTATGAAACTATGCATTGATGTCATTAAGCCATTATAGCCATAGAGCGCACATAGACCATCGTTTTGATTGATTATGGCTCCCGTAACTCCAAAAAAGTCAACCGTAATTGTTGTCCGATTGATCGATATCTCCTGGGCACAACATCCATGATGCAAGGTGCAGCATCAGTCCATAATGCAGAAACTGCATCGTACGACTTTTACAAATGGACGCATTGATTTGAAAAGGAATAGTATCATGGTGCACCCTATCCAGCGATGGTAAATCGATGAATAGCCATGTTCATCCCATTTTACCTTAAAATTCACATGAAGAAAACGAAGGGTAAAAAAACTTCTGAGGCCTGAAAGTGATTCAGATAGTGTTTTTTTTGTACGAAACTATGCACTTATGTCGTTAAGCCATCAAAGCCGTAGAGCTTACAACGACCTTCAATTTGACTGGTTATGGCTCCCATAACTTTAAAAAAATTCAACCGTTTTGGCTTTCAGATGGATCAATATCCCCTAGGTGCAACATCTACGGTGCAAGGTGCAACATCCATCCAGAATGCCGAAACTGCGTCGTACGACTTTCACAAATAAGTGCATGGATTTGAAATGGAATAGTGCCATGGTGCACCACTCTCCAGCGATGGTAAATCATGGGCAGCCACGTTGATCCTGTTTTACCATAAAATTCACATGAAGAGAAAGAAGGGTAAAAAAACTTGCGAGACCTGAAATTGATTCGTATAGTGTTTTATTGGGTATGAAACTATGCATTGACATCGTTAATCCATTATAGGCATAGAGCATACAGAGACCTTTTTTTGACTTGTTATGGCTCTCTTAACTCCAAAAGAGTTAACCGTTATGGTTGTTCGAAGGATCGATATCCCTTGGGCGCAACATCTAAGGTGCAAGGTGCAACATCCGTCCATAATGTCAAAACTGCGCCGTAAGACTTTTACAAATGAGTGCACGGATTTGAAACAGAATGGTACCTCGATACACCACTCTTCAGTGATGGTAAATTGATGGCCAGCCATGTTGATCCCATTTTACCAAAAATTCACGTGACGAAAATGAAGGGTAAAAGAACTTCTAAGACCTTAAAGTGATTTGGATATTGTTTTCTTGGGTATGAAACTAGGAATTGATGGCATAAAGCCGTGAAATATGTTGAACTCACAGATACATTCATTTTGACTGGTTATGTCTCCCGTAACTCCAAAAGAGTCAACCGTTATGGCTGTCCTAAGAATCGATATCCCCTGGGCGCAACATCTACGGTGCAAGTTGCAACATCCGCCCATAATGCCGAAACTGCACCGTATGACTTTTACAAATGAGTACATGGATTTGAAACGGTATAGTACCTTGGTGCACCCCTCTTCAATGATCGTAAATCGATGGCCAGCCACGTTGATCCCATTTTACCATAAAATTCACGTGAAGAAAACGAAGGGTAAAAAAAACTTCCGAGTCCTGAAATAGATTCGGATAGTGTTTTTTTAGGTATGAAACTATGCACTAACTGCTTAAGGCCATCAAAGCCGTAGACCTCACCAAAACCTTCATTTTGACTGGATATGGCTCCCGTAACTATAAAAGAGTCAACCGTTATGGCTGTCCGAAGGATCGATATCACCTGGGCGCAACATCTATGGTGAAGGTGCAACATCCGTCCATATTGCCGAAACTGCGCCGTACGACTTTTACAAATGAGTGCATGGATTTGAAACGGAATAGTACCATGGTGCACCACCCTCTAGCGATGGTAAATCGATGGCCAGCCACGTTGATCACGTTTAACCATAAAATTCACGTAAAGAAAACGAAGGGGAAAAAAACTTCCGAGACCTCAAAGTGATTCGGTTAGTGTTTTTTGGGTATGAAATTATGCATTGACGTTATTATTCCATCAAAGCCGTAGAGCTCACAAAGACCTTCATTTTGACTGGTTATGGCTCTCATAACTCCACAAGAATCAACCATTATGGCTGTCCGAAGGATCGATATCCCCTTGGCGTAAAATCTACGGTGCAAGGTGCAACATCCATCCATAATTCCCAAATTGCACCATACGACTTTTCGAAATGAATGCATGAATTTGAAACGGAATACTACCATGGTGCACCACTCTTCAGTGAAGGTAAATTGATGGCCAGCCGCGTTGATCCCACTTTACATAAAATTCACGTGAAAAAACGAAGAGTAAAAAATTCCATGACCTGAAAGTGATTCGGATAGTGTTTTTTAGGTATGAAACTATGCATCGACGTCGTTAAGCCATCAAATCCATAGAGCTCATAGAGATATTCATTTTGACTGGTTATGGATCCCATAACTCTAAATGAGTCGATCGTTATGGCCGTCCGAAGGATCGATATCCCCTAGGTGCAACTTCTACGGTGCAAGGTGCAACATCCGTCCATAATGCCGAAACTACGCCGTACGACTTTTAGAAATAAGTTCAAGGATATGAAATGGAATAGTACCATCATGCACCATAGAGCTTATAGAGACCTTTGTTTTGACCGGTTATGGCTCCCGTAACTCCAAAAAAGTCATTTGTTATGACTGTCCGAAGGATCGATTTCCCTGGAGGCAACATCTACGATGCGAGGTGCAACATACGTCCACAATGCCGAAACTGCGATGTATGATTTTTACAAATTAGTGCATGGATTTTAAACGGAACGATACCATGGTGCACCACTCTCCATCGATGGTAAATCAATGGTCAGCAACGTTGATCCCGTTTTACCATAAAATTCACGTGAGGAGAACGAAGGGTAAAAAACTCCAAGACCTGAAAGTGATCCGGATAGTATTTTTGGACATGAAACTTTGCATTGACTTTGTTAAGCCATCATAGCCATAGAACTCACCGAGACCTTCGTTTTGACTGGTTATGGCTCCCGTAACTCCAAATGAGTCAACCGTTATGGCTATCCGAAGGATTGATATCTGTTGGGTGCAACATCCACGTTGCAAGGTGCAACATACATCCATAATGCCGAAACTGCCCTGTTCGACTTTTACGAATGATTACATGGATTTGAAACGGAGCAGTACCATGATGCACCACTCTTCAGTAATGGTAAATGATGGCCGACCACGTTGATCCCGTTTTACCACAAAATTCACGTGAAGGAAACGAAGGGTAAAAAAAACTTCCGAGACCTGAAAGTGACTAGGATAATGTTTTTTTGGATATGAAACTACTCATTGACATCATTAAGCCATAAAAGCTGTAGAGTTCATAGAGACCTTCGTTTTGACTGGTTGTGGCTCCCGTAACTCCAAAAGAGTCAACCGTTATGGCTGTCTGAAGGATCGATATCCCCTGAGCGCAACATCTAGTGTAAGGTGCAACATCCGTCCATAATGCCGAAACTGCATCGTATGACTTTTAGAAATGAGTGCATGGATTTGAAATGGAAATTACCATGGTGCACCACTCTCCAGTGATGGTAAATTGTTGGCCGGCAACGTTGATGCTGTTTTACTATAAAATTCACGTGAAGAAAATGAAGGGTTAAAAAACTTTCGAGATCAAAAAGTGTTCAGATAGTGTTATTTTAGGTATGAAACTATGCATTAACGTCATTAAGCCATCAAATTCATAGAGCGCACAAAGTCCTTCGTTTTGACTGGTTTGGCCTCCATAACTCCAAAAGAGTCAACCGTTTTGGCTGTCCGAAGGATCGATATCCCCTAGGTGCAACATCTACGATGCAAGGTGAAACATCCGCCCAAAATGCCAAAACTGCACCACACGACGTTTAGATATGATTACATGGATTTGAAATGGAATGGTGCCATGGTGCACCACTCCCCAGCGATGGTAAATCGATGGTCAGCCACATTGATCCCATTTTAACATAAAATTCACGTGAAGAAAATTAAGGGTGGAAAAACTTCCAAGACCTGAATGTGATTCAGATTGTGATTTTTTGGGTATGAAACTATGCATTGTTGAACTTAAGCCATCAAAGTCGTAGAGCTCACAGAGACTTCCGTTTTGACAGGTTATGGCTCTCGTAGCTCCAAAAGAGTCGACCGTTATGGCTGTCTGAAGGATCGACATCCCCTGGGTGCAGCATCTATGGTGCAAGGTGCAACATCCATCCATAATGCCAAAAATGCGCCGTACGACTTTTATAAATGGGTGCATCGATTTAAAATGGAATAGTGCCATGGTGCACCACTCTCCAGCGATGGTAAATCGATGTCCAGCCATGTTGATCCCGTTTTACCGTAAAATTCACGTAAAGAAAACAAATGGTAAAAAAAACCTTCTGAGACCTAAAAATGATTCGGATGGTGTTTTTTTGGTATGAAACTATGCATCGTTAAGCCGTCGAATCCCTAGAGCTCACGGAGACCTTCGTTTTGATTGGTTATGGCTCCCGTAACTGCAAAAGAGTCAACTGTTATGGCTGTTTGAAGGATCGATATGCCATGGGCGTAACATCTATGGTGCAAGGTGCAACATCCGTCCATAATGCCGAAACTGCACGGTACGACATTTACAAATGAGTGCATGGATTTGAAACGGAACAGTACAATGGTGCACCACTCTCCAGCGATATTAAATTAATGGCCAGCCACGTTGATCCCGTTTTACCATAAAATTCACGTGAAGAAAACGAAGGGTAAAAAACATCCGAGACCTGAAAATGATTCGGATAGTATTTTTTGTGTATGAAACTATGCATTGATGTCGTTAATTCACCAAAGCCATAGAGCTCACAAAGACCTTTCTTTTGACAGGTTACGGCTCCTATAACTCCAAAAGAGTCAACCGTTATGGCTGTCTGAAGGATCGATATCCCTTGGACGCAACATCTATGGTGCAAGGAGCAACATCCGTCAATATTGTCGAAACTACGCTGCAGGACTTTTACAAACGAGTGCATGGATTTGAAACGAAGTAGTATCATAGTGCACTACTCTCCAGCGGTGGTAAATCGATGGCCAACCACGTTGATACCGTTTTACCATAAAATTCACATGATGAAAACGAAGGGTAAAAAACATCCAAGACTTGAAAGTGATTCGTATAGCGTTTTTTTTGGGTACGAAACTATGCATTGACATTGTTAATCCATCAAAGCTATAGAGCTAACAGAGATCTTGTCTTTGAATGGTTGTGGCTCCCATAACTCCAAAAGAGTAAACTGTTTGATCGATTTCACCCTAAAGGGGGGGTTAATAGGGTGATGGTGCTAATTATAAAAATTAATTGTGGAAGCTTATAAAATAATTTCAACACAGATCACAGAATATTAGTAGCACAAAAATAAATAGCAGAATAATAAAATGCAGAAATAGAACGACACAGAATTTACCCAGCTTCGGCAAAACCCTGCCTACGTGCTTCCCCCAGGGTTTCTACTAGAGAGTAGTCACACGCTTACACACGTAAACTCGCGACACCCGCTACTGACTAACCTAACTCTACGCTCAAAACTCTGCCACAACTCAGCCACTGAGTTGTGAATTCTCAAACTACGCCACGTAGCTCGTTCCCTAGTCACACGACTAGTAAATACAATGGTTTATAATTTTAAAACAAATTTAAAAACAACAGACAAAAACTCAAATTAAAAATTAAAAAACCCTTAATAAAATAAAGTCGGTCCCATTTTCTAATTTGGCCCGATCCTCTTTTATATGCTTCGTTCCTTTGTGAAAATGGTGGCCGTTCCTTAATTAAGAAAATGGTGGCTACGTTGCTTTTTTTGTTCGATCTGAATTAGGGCTTCGTTCCCTTGTGAAAATTAGCGCTTTTCAATTGAAGTCGCCGCTTTTGATTGCTCGTAGTTTGCCTTATCGATCGCTTGTTTCTCTGATTAGCTCACGGCTCTTCAATTTGGATCGAGTTCGTCTATGATTTCGGTATGTGCTTTTCATTTATGCTATTCTATTATGCTTGATTGAATTCCTACATTCCGTCGATGATGACTTTTGGGGTTTTAATGCTTGAAATCGACATTATTTGCCGATGATGTCGATTGCAATTTATAGGAGTCGAACTCCTAAATTTTCGTCGTATATTTCTTATTTGAATTCATCAAAACATTCTCTATCGCTTGATAATGCTTGAACATTTTAGTTTTGACTGACTTGTTCAATTCGAATATTTCCCTTACTTCACTGTCATGGTTTTAGCTTGAGATCGTTCGATCCTTTCTTGATCGTTACGGCAGCTACTTTCCTATTTTATTTGGATTTTATTTTTTACTTTTTCAATTTGTTCATGCATTGATTTCTGACTTGGTCAAAATTCGATATTGATTTGTGAATTCAACTTCTTTTTTCTGATGACTTCAGTCTTGACACCGTGTATGCAAATCTACGACTTCGTATTAACTTCGGCCATCACCATTGCTTTGGTATTGTCTCTGACTTTGTGAAGTGCTTGTTGTACTTGGGTATTTGCAGTTGAGTTGTAACTGCTGTTCTTGACTTTGGGCTGCACTGATTTTCATTGTGTAGCCTGGTTCATTGTTTCATTTGGTATGTTGTTGCATTGCATAATGTGTATACATACATTCATGTATGTATATAGGTGTATGTCTTCATTCCTCTTTTCCACTGTGTACTTGCATGCATCCCACTGATCATATGTTACTGTCATACATGTTGATGTCTTTGTAGTTTGTTTCCTTCATGTTATTGTTGCTGAAATCTTGGTTCGGTCTGGTTGTTGCTTGATGAAAAGGCTAAACCTGTTAGTCGAGCTTGCATACTTTGATCTTCTACATGCCTGTAGTGTTCATTAGCTCATGTGTGTAAATGTTTGCGCACTTGTTATCTTCACTTGATCTATACATTTGAGTCTGTACTGTGCTCATTTCAGTTGTTGCAGTTCCACTACTTTAGTTGACATTGTGTACATGCTTCGATTTGAACTTGATTTTGTTCACTGACCTGTACGTGGGTATTTGCAGTTTTGTTTTTCTGGTCTTGGATTTGTGGTATTTGCATTTGTATCACTTGATAGCATCAAGTCTTAATCAGAGTTGCTACTTCTTCCACAAAGATAAAAAAGATATGGCTATTGCTACCTAATTGGGGTATATAGTTGTCAATGTGCATGATATCAGATTGCATAAAGTCCCACTAATATGAAAAAAAAACTGCACCCTTCTTTTTATTGAAGAGGCCATATCCAATTTTCCGCCGCTTGATATAAACTATGAGGGTTGTAAATCCGTACCCATCTTAATCTCCCTTTTAGCTTTCTGTTATGTGACTTGCTGTTAGGTATCCCATTTGTCTTGATTTCAGAACAATCTTCATTTAACAGGACTCTCTTCATAATTCTATTTGATATAGTGATGGCGTTTGAATGTTGTTCAATACATGATGCTTTGTTCTTTGTTTTTATTATTGCTGTGTCACTTGTGTGCCAAGTCACTTGATTGCTGAGTCTTTGAGTTTCAGACCATATATGTGTGTTCATGAATGTGTGCATCGATGTACATGCATTTGCCACTGTTTATTTGATAGTGTACTGACTGAAGCTCGAGTTGCATTTATTAGCTTGACCCTTGTTTGGTTTTTTTGGTGGCATGCATTGCTGTGCATTGAGCATTGTTCGAACTTGTATCACTTGAGTTGAATCCAGCTTGTAGCTCGGATTTGACCTTGTGCTGAAAGTTGTGACATTATTTTATTGCACTTGAGTTGAATCCGATATTTTGGGTTTGACCTGTGCTCACCTGTCCCTGTAAATTTATCAAGTGTATATATCGATGTGCACGGCCTTGTGGCATATACAGTGATACACTGTGTATGTCACAAGTTGTTCGTGTATGATGAATTCAAAATTAAATGACGACGAACAACCCAAATAACTGAGGCAAATATTATTTTCCAAAATTCACATTTTATTTTATACTGCAAAAAAATTTCCTTTTCAATTTTACAGCGTCAATATTTATTTTTGCAGATCGCTCAGATGCTTGATCCACATTGGAATAAAGTTGAAGATAAAATACTAGTTGAGTGAACTAGTGATTATTTAGTGAGGTCAGATGTAAAAAGTGAGAATGTGGTGTAATTGAATATTGTAATCGAAGTTGTATATGTATAGTGAGAGTTTGAATTTGTACTATTCAAAATTGTAATAAATATTTGTTTGAATAAAATTTCTGTTTGAATTCAAATTCTGTGTTATTTAATTTTATTCAGCAAATATTTATTTAATCTATGAAAAATGAAATAGTACATTACCAAATACATTTACACGAATATATATATATATATATATATGTTTATTATCATCAAACAAAAATCATATAATCACATATTCAACATAAACCGTTATGGCTGTCCGAAAGATCGATATCCTCTGGACACAACATCTACAGTGCAAGGTGCAATATCCGTTCATAATGCCGAAAATGCGCCATATGACTTTTACAAATGAGTGCATGGATTTGAAACGGAATGGAACCATGATGCACCACTCTCTAGCGATGATAAATCAATGGCCAACCATGTTGATCCCGTTTTACCATAAAAATATCACGTGAAGAAAATGAAGGGTAAATAAAACTTTCAGGACATGAAAGTGATTCAGATAGTTTTTTTGGGCATGAAACAATACATTGACGTTGTTAAGCCATCAAAGCCGCAGAGCTCACAGCGACCTTCGACTGGTTATGGCTCCAGTAACTCCAAAAGATTCAACCGTTATGGCTGTGCGAAGGGTAGATATCTCTTGTGAGCAACATCTACGGTGCAAGGTGCAAATTCTGTCCATAATGTCGAAAATGCACCGTACGACGTTTAGAAATGAGTGCATAGATTTGAAACATAATATTACCATGGTGCACCACTTTTCATTTTCTTCACATGAATTTTATGGTTAAACGGGATCAACGTGGCTGTCCATCGATTTACCATTGCTGGGGATGGGTGCACTATGATACTATTCCGTTTCAAATCCATGCACTCATTTCTAAAAGTCGTACGGCGCAGTTTCGGCATTATGGATGGATGTTGCGCCTTGCACCGTGGATGTTGCGCCCAAGGGATAACGATTCTTCGGACATCCATAACGGTTGGCTCTTTTTAAGTTATGAGAGCCATAACTAGTCGAAATGAAGTTCATTGTGAGCTCCAAGGTTTCATGGCTTAACGACGTCAATGCGTAGTTTCATACCCAAAAAAACATTATCTGAATCACTTTCAGGTCTCGAAAAATTTTTACCCTTCATTTTCTTCACGTTAATTTTATGGTAAAATGGAATCAATGTGGATGGCCATCAATTAACCGCCGGTGGAGAGTGGTACACCATGGTCTCATTCCATTTCAAATCCATGCACTCGTCTGTAAAAGTCGTACGACGCAGTTTGGCATTATGGACGAATGTTGCACCTTGCACCGTAGATGCTGCGCCAGAGGGTATCGATTTTTCGGACGGCCATAACGGTTGACTCTTTTGGAGTTACGGAAGCCATAACCAGTCAAAACAAAGGACTCTATGAGTTCTACGACTTTGACGTCTTTAAGTCGTCAGTGCATAGTTTCATGTCCAAAAAAACTCTATCCGAATCACTTTCAAAACTTGGAAGTTTTTTTACCCTTCGTCTTCTTCACGTGAATTTTATGGTAAAATGGAATCAATGTGGTTGGCCATCAATTTACCATTGCTGGAGTGTGGTGCACCATGGTACTTTCCATTTCAAATCCATGCACTCATTTGTAAAAGTCGTACAGAGCAGTTTCGGCATTATGGACGGATGTTGCACCTTGCACCGTAGATGTTGCGCCTAAGGGATATCGATCCTTTGGACATCCATAACGGTTGACTCTTTTGGAGATACAGAAGCCATAACTAGTCTAAAAAAATGTCTCTGTGAGTTCTACGCTTTAATGGCTTTAAGCCATCAATGCATTATTTCATATCTAAGAAACACTATTTGAATCACTTGCAGGACTCGGTAGTTTTTTTATCCTTCGTTTTCTTCACGTGAATTTTATGGTAAAATGGGATCAACGTGGCTGACCATCGATTTACCATCGCTGGAGAGTGGTGCACCATGGTACTATTCTATTTCAAATCCATGCACTCATTTGTAAAATTCGTACGGCGCAGTTTCGGCATTATAGACGGATGTTGCACCTCGCACCATAGATGTTGCACCTAGGGGATATCGATCCTTCAGATAGCCATAACGGATGACTCTTTCGGATTTACGGGTGCCATAACCAGTCAAAACGAAGTCTTTATGAGCTCTACGGCTTTGACGGCTTAACGACATCAATACATAGTTTCATATCCAAAAAAAACATTATCTGAATCACTTTCAGGTCTCGGAAGTTTTTTTAAACCTTCGTTTTTTTTCATGTGAATTTTATGGCAAAACGGGATCAACATGGCTTGCCATCAATTTACCATCGCTGAGGAGTGATGCACCATGGTACTATTCCGCTTCAAATCCATGCAGTCATTTATAAAGGTCGTACGGTGCAGTTTCGGTATTATAGACCGATGTTGCACGTTGCACCGTAGATGTTGCGCCTAAGGGATATCGATCCTTCGGATAGCCATAACAATTGACTCTTTTGGAGTTACGGGAGCCATAACCAGTCAAAACGAAGGTCTTTATGAGCTCTACAGCTTTGATTGCTTATCGACGTCAACGCATGGTTTCATACCCAAAGAAACACTATCCGTATACCTTTTAGGTCTCGGAAGTTTTTTTTACCCTTCGTTTTCTTCTAGTGAATTTTATGGTAAAACAGGATAAACGTGGCTTTCCATCGATTTACCATCGTTGGGAAGTAGGGCACTATGGTACTTTTCCATTTCAAATCCATGCACTAATTTCTAAAAGTTGTACGGTGCAGTTTCGGCATTATGGACAGATGTTGCACCTTGCACCGTATATGTTGCGCGCAAAGGATATCAATCCTTTGGACAACCATAACGGTTGACTCTTTTGAAGTTACGAGAGCCATAACCAGTCAAAATGAAGGCCTTTGTGAGCTCTAAGGTTTTGATGGCTTAATGACATCAGTGCATAGTTTCATACTCGAAAAAACACATCCGAATCACTTTCAGGTCTCGAAAGTTTTTTTACCCTTTCTTTTCTTCACGTGAATTTTATGGAAAAACAGGATCAACGTGGCTAGCCATCGATTTACCATCGCTGTAGATTGGTGCACCATGTTATCATTCCATTTCAAATCCATGCACTCATTTGTAAAAGTCAAACAGTACAGTTTCGGCATTATGGACGGATGTTGCATCTTGCACCATAGATGTTGCACCCATGGGATATCGATCCTTCGGACTGCCATAACGGTTGATTCTTTTGGAGTTATGGGAGCCATAACCAGTCAAAATGAATATCTCTATGAGCTCTACGACTTTGATGGCTTAACGATGTCAATGCATCGTTTCATATATGAAAAAACACTATCCGAATCATTTTCAGGTCACAAAAGTTTTTTTACCCTTTATTTTCATCACGTGAATTTTATGTTAAAATGGGATCAACATCGCTGGCCATTGATTTATCATCGTTGAAGAGTGGAGCACTATGGTGCTATTCCATTTCGATTCCATGCACTCATTTGTAAAAGTCATACGATGCAGTTTCAGCATTATGGATGGATGTTGCACCTTGCATCATAAATGTTGCGCCCATGGGATATCGATCATTCAAACAACCATAACAGTTGACAATTTTTTTCTGAGTTACTGGAGCCATAACTAGTCAAAAAAGGCCTATATGAGTCCTACGGCTTTGACGGCTTCAATCCATCAATGCATAGTTTCATACCCAAAAAACACTATCCGTATCACTTTCAGGACTCGGAAGTTTTTTTTACCCTTCGTTTTCTTCGCGTGAATTTTATGGTAAAATGAGATCAACATGGCTGGCCATCGATTTAATATCGCTGGAGAGTGGTGCACCATGCTACTATCAAAAGCATGCACTCATTTGTAAAAGTCGCATGGCTTAGTTTTGGCATTATGGACGGATGTTGCACCTTGCACCGTAGATGTTACACTCAGGTGATATCGATCCGACAGACAGCCATAACCGTTGACTCTTTTGGATTTACGGGAGCCATAACCAGTCAAAACGAAGGTCTACGTGATTTCTATAGCCTTGATGGCTTTAAGCCATCAATGCATAGTGTCATACCTGAAAAAACACTATCCAAATCACTTTCATATCTCGGTAGTTTTTTTACCCTTCGTTTTCTTCACGTAAATTTTATGGTAAAACAAAATCAACGTGGTTGACAATCGATTTACCATCGCTGGAGTGTGCACCATGGTTCTATTCCATTTCAAATCCCTACGCTCGTTTCTACAATTCGTATGGCGCAGTTTCGGCATTATGGACGGATGTTGCACCTTACATCGTAAATGTTGCGCCTAGGGGATATCGATCCTTCGGACAGCCATAACATTTGACTCTTTTGGGGATACAAGAGCCATAACTAGTCAAAATGAAGGTCTCTGTGAGTCCTATGGCTTTGATGGCCTTAAGCCATAGTGATTGTTTCATACCCAAAATAACACCCTCCGAATCACTTTCAGGACTTGGAAGTTCTTTTTACCCTTCGTTTTCTTCACGTGAATTTTATAGTAAAATGGGATCAACATGGTTGGCCATCGATTTACTATTGCCGGAGAGTAGTGCACCATGGTACCATTCCATTTCAAATCCACGCACTCATTTGTAAAAGTCGTACGGCGTAGTTTCGGCATTATGGATGGATGGTGCACCTTGCACCGTAGATGTTGCGCCCAAGGGATATCGATCCTTCGGACAGCCATAATTGTTGATTCTTTTGGATTTACGGGAGCCATAACCAGTCATAGCCAAGGTCTCTGTGAGTTCTACAGCTTTAAGCCGTCAATGCATAGTTTCATACCCAAAAAACACTATCCGAATCACTTTCGGGACTCGGTAGTTTTTTTAACCTTCGTTTTCTTCACGTGAATTTTATGGTAAAACAGGATCAACGTGGTTGGCCATCTATTTACAATTGCTGGAGAGTGGTGCACCATGGTACTATTCCACTTCAGATCCACGCACTCATTTGTAAAAATCGTACGGCGCAGTTTCAGCATTATGGACAGATGTTGCACCTTCCACCGTAGATGTTACGCCCAGGGGATATCTGTAACCACCCGTTTTTCCGTACCCTTTGAATCGACAATAAAACATACATGTCTAACTCAAATTGCACGAATAAGAAGATCATTAAGGGTAGAAAGAAAATAAAGCAGAATAGAATCTCACACGAAAGGAATAACATATATTATTTCAATGATAATCTTTACAACGGAAAATTTTAAATAGAATATCAGAGGCTAACCTATATTCAGCCTGGATAGTTATAAACATCTTTCCTTACAATTGCTGACAAACATAAAAAAAATACACTAAATACAACGAATAATGGAATATGTCCATACAATGATGAAGATCTCCAGCTCTCCTCTGGAAACTACAACCGTCTTCAACTAAACTTGAAACTACTCGGATTTGATCCGAGTATTAAAAAATACCCGGATCAGGCTTGATAAACCAGCGTGAGATACTCGAACTTTAAAATGACTATGATATCAAAACCTTTGAAAGAAGGGTGTCTCATAAGACCATGACCACACAGAAATACAGACGGGTTTTTACCTTATGATAACCAAAACACTTCATAACAAAATATACTTGATATTATTTTTAATGACATTCTTTTGTAAACATTTGTAAATAAACTTATTCAAATAAGCTATCAATATCTGGACTAACTCTAATGGAATATATCCGAACTGGGTCAACGGAATATACCGAACGGAATATATAATACCAAATAGGGTAGCTGAAATGTTAGCAAGTCATTACAGCTATTTTGACACTACAATTAAAATCGTAAATCTCGTATTGGGGTTGGATTTCCAACATGATAGAGAACTAGTGGAAAGATCAATCTATATCCACGGCTTACGTCCATGAATCAGACGCCGTTATACCATAACACAAATGGCTAAAAGTTGATACAATCTGCGAATAAATCCAAGGACTCGGACTTCGCGCATCCCTGCCATGTGGCCCAGACGTATCTGGTACCTGGGGCTCAGAACATCTGATAACCCAAATATTACTATCCGAAATGCGAGATACATCTGACCACGTAAAATCCCATCATAACCGAGGTGTGAGGCTCATGAAGCTACGATCAATTTCTTCAAAGCCACGCTTTTCATACAAAACCACGCTTTGATCATAACAGGTTCCACTTTGAATGTCACACTGCCATTCCATATCACACGACTGATTTCTAGAAAAGTGTAACTTCCTGAGCTCATATGTCTCGGGAAAGGGTGTCAAGCTAAAAGAAGTTGCCTTCTCCGCCACCAACTGATATACATTTATAGAAACCACTCAAATGTGATTTAGAATACAATGTCAGACAACATCCATACAAGTTCGTTCTGGGATTGAACGAAACCGAAGGCACTTTCCTCGGCCAATACTAGGTGAGAAGCCCTTGCAATCCAAAAAATCCCCATCACGAGGAGATCACTGCTATAAATAACTCTATAATGGGAGCTACCCAGAGCATGTTCAACAAGCAGTCCTCACGCTATGAAGATCCACGGTCTTCAATAATCACCGTATTCAACATGTCTTCACTTTCGAATGTATATATTGGTTAGAAGTGGTTTTCGGATAGGAATCAACCAAATCCGACTTCGGTTCTTTGAAGCCAATTATCGCTTAAAAAAGATGTAAAGTTCATACGTGGATATCAATCATCAATCAATTACTTCATCTTTTAAATCAAATATCATTCTTAGATATAATCTTTTCAAGTTATTCCATTTTCTTTTCAAATGTATACGGAATCATTAAGCCTCATTTATCAAATCATTTGATTTATTAAACCTTTCTTAAATTTTGGAGTAATTCCAAATCATTTTCTCTTTTACTTAGGAAAACCATTCCAAATCATTCATTAAATCTAAATCAATAATTTCTTATATTCAAGTTATAACTTTTAACTTAGGGTAAATATTTTCAAATCATTTATTAAATCTTAATCAAAGATTTTCTTCTTAACTTCAAATCATATTCTTGTAAATCGAAGATTTTCATGACATAGCACTACTGCCACATTAGATATAGTAAATTTCACCTCCAGGGACTAATGGCAAGTTTCACCAACATGGACTAATGTCAATTTCACCTCTAGGGACTAATGGCAAGTTTCACATCCAGGGGCTAATAACAATTTTCAACTTCAGGGACTAATGGGAAGTAATCATATATCATGAATATCTTTGTCTTTTAACTTGAAAAAACTTAAATATGATCTTTTAGAGCATCTAGACTTTCCTTTCGATCCGTTCCACCCCTCGCCTAAGAAGAGAAAACATAGGCCAGGTAAGTTCAGGACACTGGTTGCACCATCCCTAACCTTAGTTAAACACCTTGTTTTATCATCCCAGATCTCATAGGCGGGACAAATGTACTAGTCGTTTTCGCATACTCGGTTTATTATTACATTCAATATTCTTCACTTTTTGTTTAAGTGTTACAAACAATTTCACTTAACTGTTTATTCAAACTCTTATTAAAACGTCTAAATCATCTTGCATTACTTAATTATTCCTTTAAAGTCGGTAAAAAAAGATTCAGGAAAGAATTGTTAAGTTTGAAACTACATTTCAAAAGGTCAAAGAATTCACAGCATAAAAGTGCTATATAAGCTTATTTGATTAAACAACTTTTTTCATATTTGACAATTCATATTTTCCATTTCAAATCTCTTCCAAACCATTTTAATAGATTTATCAAATTTATCTAATATTTTTAATCATTTAAAAATGTCATTTATAAAGAAATCCGTTTCTGGATTCCGAACTGCAAAACCGCGATGTTTTTAGAAAATTGTTTTGGACATATTTCAAAATCTACTTAATGTAATCTTGATTTCCTTTCTTCGTTGAAAAACTATTATCATTGTGGATCAAAGAATTTTTATTTCGAAGAAATCCTATTTATAAATCATTGTCTACATCAATTTGAAGTTACGGATCGAAATTTACAAACTGCCGTTACACGACGAGCTCGATTTTGACTAATTCTATGAATTACTTCGGAATTTATCTGAAACACTTTAAATTTGTTTTAAATCATATTTAATTCTTTTAAATTATTTAAAATCATTAAGAGGCTAAATAACTTCCATACACATACTTGTATGGATTTAATTCTCATTTAATTAAATATGGTTAATTACTAATCATTTCTCTTATCATTTATCAAACAAGTTATCAACCAAATAAACAATCAATTTGCAATCAAGTTATCGAACTTTCATTCAACATATTTAAACTTTTAAATCATTATACTTGAAATAATTTATGGATTTATTAATAAATAAAAGTACTCACCTTTAACTTAACCAACTCTTCCTACTAACATTCATTTGCAACAACACTTTACACTTAAACTTCAACTAATCAACTTATACTCCATTTCTTTTGCTTTATGCTATCGGCCTCCTCTTTCAAACTTCCAAAAATCCGACAGTGCTTCCGCAGCACCTTCAATTTGCTCCAAGCTCCTTGGAATGAAATCGACGGCACTTCCTTCACTTTTTCTTGCTCGGGAGCTTCACGACTTGCTTTCTTTCTTCCATAAGTTCAGCCTCCTCCTATTCTCGCCTTCCTCTTTCTTTTCTTCTATTTTTAGATGCTAAACTATGTTTAAATAGTATTCTAAGGTCTTTGGCAAAGTATGGTGGTGTTTGGAGTTGATTTGATATGGTTTTGAAAAAGTGAGTAAACTTTTGGAAGAGAAGAAGAAGCCATTAAAGAAGGTAGAGAAAAGCTTGGAAAAGAAATAAGAAGAAGTGAAAAAAAATGAGAAATTGGATGTTTATTTATAGAAAAAGTTTTGGATTAAAATAATATTCTGTAAAAAGACCAAAATACCCTTACTTACTTATAAAGTAAACTTATTTTTTTCAACACTTAACATAACATTTCAAATCATTACTTTATGTCATTTTCACTTAGATATTAAGTAAAGTAAGTAATAATTATGTTTCTTTGATTTGATATTTTATTTTGCTATGAAATGGCATTTTTGTCTTTTTGTGCTTACTTTTTCTTTATTGTTTTCTATAAGTTTCTAACCTTGTTTAGTAAAAGTAAACTTGATTAGTAAATTAACTAATACTTATACTATTTGAATATATGTTTCTATATAAGAAAATAAAGGTGTGACGATGTTGCGACAACTTTTAATCGACAAAACGTTGTTTTTCGACAAAATGTTTACGGTCACATTTTGACGTTTTAATTAAACTATTTATTTGTGTAAACAAAATTTAAAAATGAACATTTTACTTCTTTAAATAAATTAAAACATGTCCTTTACATTTTAAAATCATATTTAAATTATATCAAAATCTCTAATTTTGCGATGTATGTAAAACTGACAAAATGCGACAAAATTTGGTTATTATTGTAAAAGGATTACTAACATACTTATAAGTTTTAATATACTTTTATTATCTTTATTATATGTTTTCAATGATATTTATTTTTTTAAATAAATATTTAAACCTTTTTATTTAAGAATTTATTTATTTTTAACAAAACTTAACTTTTGTTGATTTGTTCTAAAATCCAAATTTATACTTTCTAAATTATCAACTATAAGAATAAATAATTTCTCTATTATTACCTATTATATATAACTTGTTTATTTAAGTTTTAAACCTTTTTAAATTTAAAACAAATGAAATCTCTCATTTTCGAAGTAATGAAATTACGGGTCGTTACATTCTCCGCTACTTAAAAGAATATTGTCCTCGAAATTACCCAAACAAAAGTTTGCCTAAAATATTCATCTTTAAAATTAATTCCATATAATATGCACAGATCATCCATATGAAATATTTTATTCGATATACTATTCAAATACAAAACCTTACTTTCGAACTAGTATCGATCTCCTGATCCTCTAGTGCGGACTTTAATCAGGCTCTTTGCTCAGAAACCTTTACTTTGCTTTCATAGCTCTCAACTATGATAGAAAACTCAAGTAACCAACCATAAATCCTAATCAATGTTCTCGTCAAGAATTGAGTGATAAATCCTTTTTCGAATCGGTCTAAACACCTCAAAGTTCCGTACTCGAATACTAAATCAACACTGTGATGAGATTATTTCGTCACACAACTGATGATCTAATCTACATAAAATATATGTATTCATTAACTCTCAAAACTTTCATAACAACTTTATCTTAAGCTAAAACACTTTATAAATTTGCTTCTTTAGGCGATCCCTTTAATTATTTATTTCCAAATATTTTTATTAAAGAAAAATATTCTAAAGAAATCATTTTTCACTCAAAAGATAATTTATCTTTAAAAATATTTTATGAAACCATTTCATAAATTTTCAAATATTTATTATTTTAAAAGGGAACATTTTCATTCCAATTTTTTTTTCAAAACCATCTTATAACACATTTCCTAAAGTATTTATGCAAAATAGTTATATCTTCTTTTCTACAGAAATCAATTATCTTTTATTTGGAAAATATCATTAAAATTTTATTTAAGCTCTCTCTATATTTTTTTATGAATTTTCTTTGCTAATAAATTTTATTATAGATTTTATTTTCAAACTTATCTTAAGTTTAAATAACTTTCCTATATTTCTTTAAAAAAATTCAAAAGATTATGATAAAATTTCCATAGTTTCATCTTTTTCTTTTTAAATAATTTTCTAAACTTTAAACACTTTTTTTTATAAAGCTATTTCTTTATAACATTCCTTTGAACTTTTTTATTTCTAAATATCTTATTAGATTTGATCGGATATAAGATTGAAGAAGTGCATCGAGAGCATAATCAAAAGGAAATTTATTAATTAACATCATATTCATACATCTATTTCTAACTTTAGCTGGCATTACAAAGCTTCAGAGATAACTTTCCTAGAAAATACAGCCTATCACATACAACCATTATATCGATACTTAAACTACTATGTACTATTCTTGACTTCCTTTTTAGACAGACGGTGCTCTATATTTGGGGCTTAAGTCATCTTAACTTTCCCTTGGATAGTCCTTCTCCGAATATCCATATTTACAACATGATCTACAAGGCCATGAAATCGTGGCTATCTGAATGGTATGCGCGTTAGCCGACTTTTCTCCTTTCTTTAAATTGCAATCTTTGATTATATGTCCTAATTCTTTGCACCGATAACAACATTTTTCCTTCCCTTTTGGGGCTTTAGGTTTCTTCTTTATTCTAGGGCAATCATATAGAAAATGTCCTAGCTTCTTACACTTAAAGCAGCGTATATCTTTTCGAACAGGTTTTTCTTCCTTCTGTTTACTTATTTTCCTATCACAACAAACTGCATAATGCCCTTCTTGAAAACACCTAAAGTAGTAGATGCCAACATATGCTCCTAGTTTTTGTTTCTTTTCTGCTTCTCTTTCTACACGTGCTCTTCGTGCCTGCTTTGGAGCCATCCAAAACTCATTGCTTGACATATAATAAGCCATTATGCCCCTAAGTGATATTTTAAGATAAAATTAGAAGTGTTTATACTATTTCCATTTCATCTTATTCAAACATCTTTTATCCAAATACTCAATTCAACTTGTTTGGATTTGAACTTGCCTTCATCCTCCAATGATAAGAAGAATAATTTACCAAGTGCTTAATACCATTTACCCAAGCAAACATATGATTGATACTTAGAAGATTATTTTAATCACCACTTGATGAATTAAGACCTTATCCATGGGACCTACCTAAGGGAAAGTATCTTACAAATTTCCCTAACTACAAATAATTTTATATCTTTTGAAAGACAATCCTTTATATGTAAAATATAATCTTTCAAAACAGTGTGTCGGTTCGTCTTGTTCAAGTGTTTAGGAACCCTCATCGATAACGGTGATCAGGCGCAACGATCAGAATCCATAAATCACTCAACAGATAAATCAACACTAAACATTTTTATTAGTCACTAACAAATACGCACTCATATATAATACACTCAAACTCATTCTAGCGTGTTACTAATCCTATCTCTAATGAGTTACTCATCCTAGGGTATTACTAATCCTAGCTTTGATGAGTCTTTACCCAACCAAAGCCAAGGTTCTCGCTTAACCTTCAGCTCTGATACCAAATGTAACGGCCCGATTTTCCATACCCTTTGAATCAATAATAAACCACACATGTCTAACTCAAATTGTACGAATAAGCGGATCATTAAGGATAGAAAGAAAATAAATATAGAATATAATCTCACACGAATGGAATATCATATATTATTTCAATGATAATCTTTATAACGGAAAATTTTAAATAGAATATTAGCGTCTAATCAAGATTCAGCCTGGACAGTTATAAACATCTGTCCTTACAATTGCTGACAAACAACAAACAAAAGACACTAAGTACAATGAATAATAGAGTATGTCCATACGATGATAAAGATCTCCTGCTCTCCTCTGGAAACTCTAACCGCCTTCAACTAAACCTGAAACTACTCAGATCTGACCCGGGTATTAAAAATACCCGGATCAGGCTTGATAAATCGGAGTGAGATACTCGAACTTTAAAATGACTATGTTATCAAAACCTTTGAAAGAAGGGTATCTCATAAGACCACGACCACACATAAATACGGACGGGTTTTTACCTTATGATAACCAAAACACTTCATACCAAAATACACTTGATATTATTTTTAATGACATTCTTTTGAAATTTTTTACAAATAAACTTATTCAAATAAGGTATCAATATCTAAACTAAGTCTGACGGAATATATCCGGACTGGGTCAACGGAATATATCGAATGAAATATATAATACCAAAAGGGGTATGAAATGTTTGCAAGTCATTACAGCTATTTTGGGACTACAATTAAAATCATAAATCTCGTATTGGGGTTGGGTTTCCAACATGATAGGGAACTAGTGGAAAGATCAATCTATGTCAACGGCTTATGTCCATAACTCAAACGCCGTTATACAACAACACAAATGACTAAAAGTGGATACAATCTGCGAATAACATCCAAGGACTCAGACTTCGCACAACCCTGCCATGAGGTCCATACGTATCTAGTAGCTGGAGATCAGAACATCTGATAATCTAAATACTACTATCCGAAATGCGAGCATACATCTGACCACATAGAATCCCATCATAACCGGGCTGTGAGGCTCACGAAGCTACGATCAGTTTCTTCAAAGCCACGCTTTTAATACAAAAACACGCTTTAATCATAACAGGTTCCTCTTTGAATGCCACACTACCATTCCACGTCACACGACTGATTTCTAGAAAAGTATAACTTCCTAAGCTCATATGTCTCGGGAAAGGGTGTGAAGCTAAAAGAAGTTGTCTTCTCTGCCACCAACTGATATGCATTTATAGAAACGACTCAAATGTTACCAACTGATGTACTTGTATGGATTTAATTCTCATTTAATTAACTATGATTAACTACTTATCATTTCTCTTATCATTTATCAAACAAGTTATCAACCAAATAAACAATCAATTTGCAACCAAGTTATCGAACTTTCATTCAACATATTTAAAATTTTAAATCATTATACTTGAAATAATTTATGGATTTATTAATAAATAAGAGTACTCACATTTAACTTAACCAATTCTTCCTACCAACATTCATTTGCACCAACATTTCACTTAAACTTCAATTAATCAACTTCTACTCCATTTCTTTTGCTTTATGCTATCGACCCCTCTTTCAAACTCACAAAAATCCGACAGAGCTTCCGCAGCACCTTGAATTTGCTCCTAGCTCCTTGGAATGAAATCGACGGCACTTCCTTATCTTTTTATTGCTCCAGAGCTTTACAATTTGCTTTCCTTCTTCCATAAGTTCGGCCTGCTCCTATTCTTACCTTCCTCTTTCATTTCTTCTATTTTAGATGCTAAACCATGTTTAAATGGTATTCTAAGGTCTTTCGCAAAGTTTGGTGGTGTTAGGAGTTGATTTGATATGGTTTTGAAAAAGTTAGTAAGCTTTTGAAAGAGAAGAAGAAGCCATTAAAGAGGTAGAGAAAAGCTTGGAAAAGAAAGAAAAAGAAGTGAAAAAAAATGAGAAGGTGGATGTTTATTTATAGAAAAAGTTTTGAATTAAAATAATATTTTATAAAAAGACCAAAATACCCTTACTTGCTTATAAAGTAAACTTATTTTTTTCAACACTTAACATCATATTTCAAATCATTACTTTATGTCATTTTCACTTAGATATTAAGTAAAGTAAGTAATAATTATGTTTCTTTGATTTGATGTTTTACTTTTACTTTAAAATGACATTTTTGTCTTTTTGTGCTTACTTTTTCTTAATTGTTTTCTAGAAGTTTCTAATCTTGTTAAAGTAAACTTGATTAATGAATTAATTAATACTTATACTATGTGAATATATGTTCCTATATAAGAAAATAAAGGTGCGACGACGTTGCGACAACTTTTAATTGACAAAATGTTGTTTTTCGACAAAATGTTTTACGGTCACATTTTGACGTTTTAGTCAAAGTATTTATTTATGTAAACCAAGTTTAAAAATGAATTTTTTTACTTCTTTAAATAAATTAAAACATTTCTCTTTACATTTTAAAATCATATTTAAATTATATCAAAATCTCTAATTTTACGGTGTATGTAAAACTTACAAAATGCGACAAAATTTGGTTATTTTTATAAAATGATTATTAAATTTTTTTAAGTATTTTAATATACTTTTATTATATTTATTAGATGTTTTCAATGATATTTATCTTTTTCAATAAATATTTAAACCGTTTTATTTAATAATTTATTTATTTTTAACAAAACTTAACTTTTGTTGATTTGTTCTAAAATCCAAATTTATACTTTTTAAATTATCAACTATAAGAATAAATAATTTCTCTATTATTATCTATTATATATAACTTGTTTATTTAAGTTTTAAACCTTTATAAATTTAAAACAAATGAAATCTCTCATTTTTAAAGTAGCGAAATTACGGGTCGTTACATTATCGATCATTCGGACAGCCATAACAGTTGACTCTTTTGGAGTTACAGGAGCCATAACCAGTCAAAATGAAGGCCTCTGTGAAACCTGCAGCTTTAGTCTCATATCCAAAAAATACTATCCGAATCACTTTCAGGTCTCGGAAGTTTTTTACCCCTTGTTTCTCCACGTGAATTTTATAGCAAAACAGAATCAACGTGGCTCGCATCGATTTACCATCGCTGGAGAGTGGTGCACCATAGTGCTATTCTGCTTTAAATCTATGCACTCATTTGTAAAAATCGTACGGCACATTTTCGGCATTATGGACGGATGTTGCACCTTGCACCATAGATGTTGCGCCCACGGGATATAGATCCTTCGGACTGCCATAACGGTTGACTATTTTGGAGTTACGGGAGACATAATCAGTCAACACGATGGTCTCTGTGAGCTCTACGGCTTTGATGGCTTAACGACGCCAATGCATAGTTTTAAACTAATAAAACACTATCCGAATCACTCTTAGGTCTCGGAAGTTTTTTTACTCTTCGTTTTCTTCGCGTGAATTTTATAGTAAAATGGGATCAACAAGGCCGGCCATCTATTTATCATCAATGGAGAGTGGTGCAACATGGTATCTTTCGTTTCAAATCCACGCATTCACTTCTAAAATTCGTACGACATAGTTTCGGCAGTATGGACGGATGTTGTACCTTGCACCGTAGATGTTGCGTCGAAGGGGTATCGATCATTCGGACAACCATAACGGTTGACTCTTTTGGAGTTACAGGAGCCATAACGGTTGACTCTTTTGGACTTACAGGAGCCATAACCAGTAAAACGAAGGTCTCTGTGAGTTCTATGGCTCTAATGGATTTAAGTCATTAATGTATAGTGTCTTAGCTAAAACACCACTATCCGAAACACTTTCAAGACTTGGTAGTTTTTTTACCCTTCGTTTTCTTCACGTGAATTTTATGGTAAAACGGGATCAACATGGCTAGCCAACGATTTACCATTGCTGATGGGTGGTGTACCATGGTACTATTCCGTTTCAAATCCATGCACTCATTTGTAAAAGTCATACGGCGCAGTTTCGGTACGATGGATGGATGTTGCACCTTGCACCGTAGATGTTGCCCCCAACGAATATTGATCCTTTGGATAGCCGTAACGGTTGACTCTTTTGGAGTTTCGCCATAACCAGTCAAAATGAAGGTCTCTGTGAGCTCTATGGGTTTGACGGCTTATCGATGTCAATGTATACTTTCATACCCAAAAAAACTATCCGAATCACTTTCATATCTACGAAGTTTTTTACCCTTCGTTTTCTTCACGTGAATTTTATGGTAAAACAGATCAACATGGCTGGCTATTGACTTACATCGCTAGAGAGTGGTACACCATGATACTATTCTGTTTCAAATCCATGCACTCATTTGTAAAATTCGTACGGTGCAGTTTTGGCATTATGGACGGATGTTGCACCTTGCACCGTAGATGTTGTGTCCAGGTGATATCGATCCTTCAGACAGGCATAACGATTGAATTTTTTGGATTTAAGGGAGCCATAACCAAGTCAAAATGAAGGTCTTTGTGAACTCTACACCTTGGCATAACGATGTCATTCATAGTTTCATATCCAAAAAAACACTATTCGAATCACTTTTAGGTCTCGGAAGTTTATTTACCCTTCGTTTTCTTCACGTGAATTTTATGGTAAAACGAGATCAACGTGACGGCCATTGACTTACCATCGCTGGAGAGTGGTGCACAATGGTACTATTCTGTTTCAAATCCATGCACTCATTTGTAAAAGTTACACATCACAATTTCGGCATTATGGACGGATGTTGCACCTTGCACCGTAGATGTTGCTCCCGGGGATATCGATCCATCAGTTGGCCATAACGGTTGACTCTTTTGGAGTTGCGGAAGCCATGACCAGTCGAAACGAAGGTCTCTGTGAGTTCTACGGCTTTGATGGATTTGAGAAGTCAATGCATTGTGTCATATCCAAAATAACACTATCCGAATCACTTTCAGGACTCGGTAGTTTTTTACCCTTTGTTTTCTTCACGTGAATTTAATGGTAAAACGGGATCAACATGGCTAGCCATCAATTTACCATCGCTGGAGAGTGGTGCACCGTGGTAGTATTCCATTTCACATCCATGCACCCATTTGTAAAAGTCGTACGGTGCAGTTTCGACATTATGGACGGATGTTGCACCATGCACCGTAGATGTTGCACCTTGGGATATCGATCCTTCGGATAGCCATAACGGTTAACCCTTTGGGAGTTACAGGAGCCATAACCAGTCAAAACAAAGGTCTTTGTTAGCTCTACGACTTTGGTGGCTTAATGACGTCAATACATAGTTTCACGCAATAAAAACACTATCCGAGTCACCTTCAGGTCTTTGAAGTTTTTTTTACCCTTCGTTTTCTTCACGTGAATTTTATGGAAAAATGGGATCAACGTGGCTGGCCGTCGATTTACCATCGCTGAAGAGTGGTGCACCTTGGTACTATTCCATTCCAAATCCATGCACTCATTTGTAAAAGTCATACGGTGCAGTTTCGGTATAATTGAATTGATGTTGCACCTTGCACCGTAGAGGTTGCGCCTAGGGGATATCGATCCTTCCGAAAGCCATAATGTTTGTCTCTTTTGGAGTTACGGGAGTCATAACCAGTCAAAATGAAGGTCTCTGTGAGCTCTATGGCTTTGATGGCTTAACGATGTCAATGCATAGTTTCATACCCAAAAAACACTATGCGAATCAATTTCAGGTCTTGGAAGTTCTTTTTCCCTTCATTTTATTCACGTGAATTTTGTGGTAAAATGGGATCAACGTGGCTGGCCATCAATTTATCATCGCTGGAGAGTAGTGCACCATCGTACAATTCTGTTTCAAATCCATGCACTTATTAATAAAAGTCCTACGGCGCAGTTTTGGCATTATGGACGGATGTTGCACCTTGTATCGTAGATATTACGCCTAGGGGATATCGATCCTTTGGACAGCCATAACGTTTGACTCTTTTGGAGTTACGGGATCCATAACCAGTCAAAATGAATATCTCTATGAACTCTACGACTTTGATGGCTTAATGACATCAATTCATAGTTTCATATCCAAAAAGAACACTATCTGAATCACTTTTATGTCTCGGAAGTTTTTTACCCTTCGTTTGAAAGTGCTGTGTGTATACAATTATATGTGCTAATATAGTATACACGGATCGTGTAATATGGATTACAATACAAATGCGGAAATAGATGATAATAACATAGTAAATAAAAAAAATAGAAAAATCACACCAGAGATTTTTATACTGGTTCGGAGCACCGTCCTACGTCCAGTCCCAGACTTCTATCTGGATTTTCACTATTAACTTCCTCGCTTCACCCGGAGGAACAGGTTTACAACACCCGAACAGCCGAACGGGATTTCACGCCTCTAATACACTGAGGACTTCAACACTTGCCTCTTACAACACAGAGGACTTCAACAAAAGAACAAATATAATTGTTGTTGACAATTTGTGCTCTTGAAAACACGGATTTGTCACTAGCAGTACACCCTTCCTATAATCTTATCCTCAAAGTATGCGATATGATGTTTTGAAAAGATTAAGAAAAGTATATTATTGAATCAAAGGATATGAAATAGTTTCAAAGATTCAATAAATAATTTAGAGCTTTTATAATGCAGAATTAAGATCAGAGATTAGATTAAAAGAATATATGAAATCGTTATTGTTTAATCAACGAATTGGATGAGTTTATATAGATAAGAATGGTTGTAACTCTTTGCCATTAAGAGATATGATCTTTGGTGAAAGGTTAAGAGATGCAACCTTTGGAGAAGAGAAGTGTCTTTTGGAAAAATTGCTTTCTGTTCAAAAATGGTCGACAGGTTAAAAAGTGACCAGTAGACAGGAATTTAAAATATATATACGTTATGTGCATGTGTGCACGTTCATTGTGCATTTTACACAGAAACGGTCGACCGTACGATTATTAACCGGTCGACCGGTTCCTGTTAATTTGCACAATGAATGTTCAATGCTTTTAAAACGTATATATATCGATTATATTGAGGTGCATGATTATTTGAGGATAGATTTTAACAAGTTTATCACTATTACAATATCAAATAATCAACCTATAATCTATAGTAACATATGTAGCTCTAATGACCTTGTTTTGTCGATCGCCTTATTTGTCAGAAATCAAAACTTTCATAAAACTTGTGACTCAACATTCTCCCCCTTTTTGATTGATGACAACATATATCTGCAAATCTGAATCTCCCCCTGAGTACGTGATCTCTTTCTCTTTGAATTCTTATAAATGTATGTTCCTGCAAGCAATTGTTAGCCTTTTCTCCCCCTTTGTCATCGACAAAAAGGAGTAACAGATACTAGAATATGATATGCATAGAATGAATATAATATGCATAGAAAAATAAATCATTAACACATCAAAAACATAACAGAGTTTACTACAGAACATAATGTCAAATGAAAATCATAAATAACGACACTATTTAGTACAAGTGTCGATGAATGTTTTTAAAGAGCTAAAACATAATAGAATCTAGGATGAGGCAGATCGTATCTCCTCTTCATCATCATCATCGTCGTCGTCATCATCATCTTCTTCTTCCTCATCATTGTGCCCTCTAGATGATTCACCATGTCCATGACCACTCATTCCTATAGACTCGTCAGATGATGTCCAGGTGAAAACTGGAGCAGCAGGACGTTTTCCTGGGTCTTGTGCTTGAACAGAGGTGGATGTGGAACATGATATAGCATCCCATAGCATACCAAAGAATGACTTGACCTTATTGAAGCGCTTATCAATTTTAGAGTCCATGCGCTTGAGACGTGATTCTAGCAAAAATTGGTTACGAGCGATTATTTCAAGTGATTCTTTTGTTGATGACTTTGATTTTAAAAGTTTTACTTCATCGGAACGAGGACGAGATGAAGTTGCTCGTTGTTTCCTTCAATACGTTTCGACCATGGACTCCATTGTTTCTGAGCTCCTTCATTCTTCTCATAGTTCCGATCCCATGAGTTAGGACTTTTAGATGTTGATGGCCTAGACGGCATTGGTTCATGCACGTCATGTTTGTTGGAACCGCAGAAAAATGTTGCCAACTTTTCTAAAACAGACAATCGTGCCGACGTCCGTTGTTGCTCGTGATAAAGTTGACTTTGCCCGTAATGGAGTTGTCTCTGAAGGTCTATCTGATGTTTCTGGTAGTGGTGTATCTCATCGATTTGAGCTTTGGTACGAGGAGAATAGAATAGTGTCCGCTTCACTCGTTTTGAATTTGGAGTTTTATCAGACATACAAGAGCATTGATGATGACAACTTGATTTTTGTTTTGGAGTTGTAGGAGAATAAAATTCCTCCGACTCAGAACTCGTAATTGAAATGTATGATTCTTGAGCACATTTATCACAAATGTGAGCCATAGTGTACGTTGTATAGAATATTATGGTTTGATAAAAAGAAAAGATGAACAAAATATAAAATGTTTGCAAGTTTATATATAAGTTTCTTATGTATAAACCTATGGATGTGAGTTAATGATAAATTTTAACCAAGAAAATATAAGCAGAAAATTTTTTGTAAGTCTAAAAATAACTTTCTTTTTAAAACTGAATTTATAAGATAAGAAAGTAAAGAACGATCACAAAAAAAAATAAGTAAAGCGAATTTAACCATTAAATAAAGCAATGGCTTATATTTAATGTAAAAAATATAGTTTATGCAATAGTTGTAGTTAAAGGATAACTAAAGAGAATAACTAAAGAATAACTAACAAGAAGATTTTCTTTTAGAAATTTCTTAGTCAAGATTTTTTCTTGAAATTAAACCAAGCTCTCTTCGTAATCTAATAAAATTAGATTCGAGCAGAGGCTTAGTAAAAATGTCTGCTAATTGATTGTCAGTATGAACATATTCAAGACATATATTTCCTTTGTCAATATTATCTCGAAGGAAATGATGACGGATATCAATGTGTTTGGTTCTGGAGTGATTTACTGGATTTTTAGAGAGATTTATAACACTAGTGTTATCACAGTATATAATAGAATTTGATAAATGAATATCAAAATCTTGAAGTGTTTGTTGCATATATAGTACTTGAGTACAAGCAAGAGCTGCTGATATATATTCAGCTTCACATGTTGATAGTGAAACACAATTCTGTTTCTTACTGAACCAAGAGACAAGTGATTTTCCAATAAAATGGCACGTACCACTTGTACTTTTTCTATCCGTTCGTGAGCCACCGAAATCAGCATCACTATATGATACTAATTCAAATGGACATTCTTTTGGATAAAAAAGACCGAAATCTTTGGTATTATTAAGATAACGAATTATACGTTTCACTGCTCGTAGATGTGATTCCTTTGGATCGGCTTGAAAACGAGCACATAAACAAACACTCATTATTATATCTGGACGACTAGCTGTAAGATAAAGAAGAGAACCAATCATGCTTCGATACAATTTCTGGTCAACATTCTTACCACTTTCATCTTTGTCAAGATGTGTAGTTGTACTCATAGGAGTTGGTTTACCAGATGTATTTTCTAATCCGAAGCGTTTGATAAGGTTTTCACAGTATTTTTCTTGATTAATAAAAATGCCGTTTGGAAGTTGCTTTATTTGAAGTCCAAGAAAATAAGATAGTTCTCCCATATGAGACATTTCAAATTCTTTGGTCATAATATTTGCAAATTCTTTGCAAAGTTTATCGTTTGTTGAACCAAAGATGATATCGTCTACATATATCTGGATAACTAGAATATCTTTTCGAGAATGTTTAATAAACAAGGTTTGATCGACTTTGCCTATTTGAAATCCTGAGCTAATAAGATAGCTACGTAGTCGTTCATACCAAGCACGAGGTGCTTGTTTTAAACCATACAGAGCTTTCTTAAGTTTGAACACATGGTCAGGATATTTTTCATGTACGAACAGAGGAGGTTGTTCGACATAGACATTCTCTTTGATATATCCATTGAGAAAAGCACTTTTGACATCCATCTGATAAAGTTTGAAATTATGGTGACAAGCAAAAGATAATAGGATTCTAATAGCTTCTAGTCGAGCAACTGGTGCAAAAGTTTCTTCATAATCGATACCTTCTTCCTGATTATATCCTTGTGCTACTAATCTTGCTTTATTTTTGGTGATATTGCCTTGTTCGTCAGCCTTATTTTTATAGACCCATTTAGTACTAATTACTGACTGATCAGTTGGTCTTGGAACAAGTTCCCAAACGTCATTGCGCTCAAACTGAATTAGTTCTTCCTGCATGGCAATGATCCAGTAATCATCTGTAGCAGCTTCTTTTGGATTCTTAGGTTCGATATTTGAGAGAAAAGCGACATGACCCATTTGATTGAGTTGACTCCTTGTTCTGACATGTGATGTTATTTCACCGATTATATTTTGAGGCGGATGGTCTCTTAATATTCTTGGTGGTGATTGTAACTCACATATTTGAGGAATATTCTCAATAACTATTTCCGAGTCAGAATCATTATTTGTGATGATTTGATTGTTAGTGACTATTGATTCATCATCATCTGATATAGTGTGAGGGTGCTGATAGATTTCATCAAAAGAGACATGAAGTGATTCTTCAATAGTTTTGGTTCGTTTATTAAATATCCGATAGGCCTTACTTCGTTCCGAATAACCGACAAATATTCCTTCATCGGCCTTTGGATCGAATTTGCCAAGCTGGTCTTTTGTATTTAAAATAAAGCACTTCGAACCAAAAACTTTGAAGTATGAGATTTTAGGCTTCCTTTTGTTAAATAATTCATAAGGAGTATTCTTGGTAAGAGGTCTTATGGATACACGATTTAAAACATAACAGGCAGTTGCCACAGCTTCTGCCCAAAAATGTTTTGGTAAGGTGGTTCCATTCAATAATGTTCTTGCACATTCTTGTAAAGTTCGGTTTTTCCGTTCTACAACTCCGTTCTGTTGCGGAGTTCTGGGAAACGAAAAATTATGATATATACCTTTCTTTGTACAAAATTGTTCAAATTCATTATTTTCAAACTCTCCGCCATGATCACTTCTTATATTTTTAACTTTAATCCCTTTTGATTTTTGAATTCTTTTGATGAAAGATTTGAAATGATCGAAAGTATCACTTTTATTTTTTAAGAAAATTGTCCATGTATAACGAGAGAAATCATCAACAATTACAAGCACATATTTACTGTGATTTATTGATTGAACTCTAGTAGGTCCAAATAAATCCATGTGTAGTAACTCAAGTGGTTGTAATGTTGATATGACTTTCTTGGATTTAAAAGATGATTTGGTCAATTTTCCTAATTGACATGCATCACAAATGTTGTTAACTTTAAAACTCATTTTGGGTAGACCTCTTACTAGATTGTTTTTGGCTAGCTTGTCAATAGTTCTGAAGTTTATATGAAAGAAGCGTTTGTGCCATAGCCATGGATCATTGTCATTAGCCACAAGACACATATCTGAATTATGATTAATGTTCATATTCAAAATATATATATTTCTGTCTCTATAACCTTCGAAAACCAAATTATGGTCTTTATCTAAAATACTACACTTATTATTTGAAAATGAAATAATAAAACCCTTGTCACATAACTGACTAATACTTAGCAAATTGTGTTTCAAATTTCTAACTAGCATGATATTAGTAATAAGAGGTAAGTTAGATGTACCGCAATTGCTCACATCGCCTTTGCCGATGATATAGCCTTTTGAATTGTCTCCAAAAGTGACGGAGCCACCATCTGAATATGTAATATTTGTTAATAAACTCTTGTCTCCTGTCATGTGCTTTGAGCAACCACTGTCCAATATCCACTTTCCTCTTTTATTAAGTGGGACCTGCAAAAAATAGAATTAAGTCCATGGTACCCACTTTTTATAGGGTCCTAAGAGTTAGGTCTTAGGAGTCCAAACCCATTCGGGTCCGGTATCCCCTTTATATATATAATTGTTATTAAAATGCACAGTATTCATGAATTGCTGAATGTATTTATTCCTAATCAAATTATTATTTGTTTTAGGAACCCATATTTTGATAGTCTTGACATTTTTCTTTTGAAATTTCACAACTGGTTTTGGTTTGGAATATAATAAACTAAGATTTTTCTTAGCTTCAGTTTTTTGTACTTTCTTTTTCCTTTTATTTCCAAGATGTTTCTTGGTTTCTTGTTTGTTATATCCCAATCCTTGTTTGTTTGAAATAGGTTGTGAACTTTCAATGATTTTTGTCAAGTTTTCTCGACCTTTGTTAAAGTTAGAAACATTTTGAGTAATGTCATCAAACTTTGTTTGTAAGCTAGCTTTTTCTAGGTCTAGAATTTTGACTTTTGCTTTAAGCTCATGATTTTCAGTAGTGAGAGCATTATTTTTCTCTTTTTGAGTTTCTATTTCTTGACTCAAAAGAGATATTTGAGAATCAACATTAGATGATGATTCTTGAATATTTTCAAGTTCCTCTTCTAATATTTTCTTCTCATCTTTTAACATATCTCGTTCAAGCTCTGCTCTACTTAAATCTGCTTTGACTACTTTTAATTGACGTTTTATGTCTTTATATTTGACTATCAATTCAGCATTAATATCAAGTAATTCATCAAATGTAGGAATTTGTACCTCATCTTCTGTTGCCATAAAACAAACATTAGCTTGTTCATTCTCTGAATCACTTTCACTTTCTGATGAAGATGACTCTGAATCATCCCATGTTACCGAGAAAGCTCGTTTCTTAGATTTGTCCTTTTTATATTTGAATTTGTCATTTTCTGACTTCTTCTTTTGTTCTGGACAATCTTTCTGTATGTGTCCCTTTTTGTGGCAGTTGAAACATTCTATAGCAGATGAAGATAGTTTATTTGATCCAGGTTTCCTTTTATTGTAACGACTGGCTTTTCGATATTTTAAGAATTTTTTGAATCCTTTCGCAATGAATGCCAAATCTTCGTCTTCAGAATCTGATTCATTTTCATCTTTCTCAACATGAAATGCTACATTTTTCTTTTCTTCCTTCTGTTCTTTTCTAGCCTGCAAATTTGCTTCATAGGACATTAAATTTCCTATCAATTCATCTGGCTTCATGACGGAAAGGTCATTAGCTTCTTCGATTGCTAATACTTTTCCTTCCCATTCACTAGTCAGAGAATGTAGGACTGTTGAAACAACATCGAAATCAGAATACTTTTGTCCTAAGCCAATAAGTGCATGGTGAATAGTTTGAAACCATGAATACATGTCATTGATTGTCTCATTTGGTTTCATTTTGAAATTTTGAAATTGACTTTTCAGCATGGCTATTTTGGCTTGTTTAACCTTGTTAGTACCTTCATGAGTGATTTTTAGTGTTTGCCAAATTTGATATGCAGTAGTGCAGATACTAACACGATTATATTCATTTTGGTCTAATGCACAGAACAACATATTTATTGCTCTTGCATTTACAGCTGCTGCCGTTTTCTCAGCTGCAGTCCATTCTGAATAATCAGTTGTTGGATTCACTATTTCTCTTTGAGTGGCATTCCAAGCATCATAGTTATTTGATTGCATAAAGAATGACATACGTGTTGCCCAATAACTATAGTTAAGACCATTGAAAAATGGAGGTCTTTGTGTCGATTGACCCTCCGTGTAAGTGGTGTTTTGAGTGCTAGTACTTACGTTATTTGCCATATTACTATAATATGTCAAATAACTGTGTTACGGTTATATGATGACCTTGCTCTGATACCAAATGAAAGTGCTGTGTGTATATAATTATATGTGCTAATATAGTATACACGGATCGTGTAATATGGATTACAATACAAATGCGGAAATAGATGATAATAGCATAGTAAATAAAAAAAATAGAAAAATCACACCAGAGATTTTTATACTGGTTCGGAGCACCGTCCTACGTCCAGTTGCAGACTTCTATCTGGATTTTCACTATTAACTTCCTCGCTTCACCCGGAGGAACAGGTTTACAACACCCGAACAGCCGAACGGGATTTCACGCCTCTAATACACTGAGGACTTCAACACTTGCCTCTTACAACACAGAGGACTTCAACAAAAGAACAAATATAATTGTTGTTGACAATTTGTGCTCTTGAAAACACGGATTTGTCACTAGCAGTACACCCTTCCTATAATCTTATCCTCAAAGTATGCGATATGATGTTTTGAAAAGATTAAGAAAAGTATATTATTGAATCAAAGGATATGAAATAGTTTCAAAGATTCAATAAATAATTTAGATCTTTTATAATGCAGAATTAAGATCAGAGATTAGATTAAAAGAATATATGAAATCGTTATTGTTTAATCAACGAATTGGATGAGTTTATATAGATAAGAATGGTTGTAACTCTTTGCCATTAAGAGATATGATCTTTGGTGAAAGGTTAAGAGATGCAACCTTTGGAGAAGAGAAGTGTCTTTTGGAAAAATTGCTTTCTGTTCAAAAACGGTCGACAGGTTAAAAAGTGACCAGTAGACAGGAATTTAAAATATATATACGTTATGTGCATGTGTGCACGTTCATTGTGCATTTTACACAGAAACGGTCGACCGTACGATTATTAACCGGTCGACCGGTTCCTGTTAATT
The DNA here is from genome assembly GCA_030765085.1 of Allium cepa. Taxonomy (NCBI): domain Eukaryota; kingdom Viridiplantae; phylum Streptophyta; class Magnoliopsida; order Asparagales; family Amaryllidaceae; genus Allium; species Allium cepa. The sequence goes on along the minus strand of CM060942.1, from coordinate 103,690,687 downwards.
TGCACAATGAATGTTCAATGCTTTTAAAACGTATATATATCGATTATATTGAGGTGCATGATTATTTGAGGATAGATTTTAACAAGTTTATCACTATTACAATATCAAATAATCAACCTATAATCTATAGTAACATATGTAGCTCTAATGACCTTGTTTTGTCGATCGCCTTATTTGTCAGAAATCAAAACTTTCATAAAACTTGTGACTCAACATCGTTTTCTTCACGTGAATTTTATGGAAAAGCAGGATCAACGTGGCTGGCCATCAATTTACCGTCGCTGGAGAGTGGTGCACCATGGTATCATTCCATTTCAAATCCACGCACACATTTATAAAAGTCGTACGATGCAGTTTCAGCATTATGGACGGATGTTGCACTTTGCACTGTAGATGTTGCGCCCAGGGGATATCGATCCTTCAAAAGCCATAATGGTTGACTCTTTTGGGGAAACGGGAGCTATAACCAATTAAAACGAAGGTCTCTGTGATTTCTACGACATTGACGGCTTTAAATCGTCAATGCATAGTGTCATACCTAAAAAAACTAGCCGTCAATGCACCAAAATGTTAGCGCCAAAATTGGTCGCTAATACCCAAATGTAAATGAAAGCACCAACTAACAGTCACAGATAACGGATGGAGTATATGTATAGAGTAATAATGTGAAGAACATTCTAAATTAAAAAGAAAGTAGTAAAAACACAGAATTTATATTGGTTCGGCTGACTCCGGCCTACGTCCACTCCAGAAATTTATTTTTCATTTCTGTAACGATCGATTGCAGTCACAATATGGTATTGTAGTCTCAGTCTTGGAAAATAGAAAAGTCAGAGAGCCGAAAGTTATCCCCTTTTCGAACCCCTTCATGTTGTATTTATAGGCAAATATCGAGTTACTGGGCTTCCTTAGTAGTGTGGGCCCATTAAGGCCATACCCGAGCCAATATCCTTCATCATGGTACAAACGACTTCCTGGAGCGACTTCCGTGCCGAACGACTTCTGTGCCCAACGACTTCCGTGCCGAGCGACTTCCGTGCCGAGCGACATCCATGCCGAGCGACTTGCATGCCGAGCGACTTCCATGCCGAGCGACTTCCATGCCGAGCTAATTCCATGCCGAGCGATTTCCATGCCGAGCGAGGTATGATGCCGAGCGAGATACGATGCCGAGCGAGGCGTGATGCTGAGCGGTGTATATCGAGCCGCTACCTTATTCCAAACGACCCTGACTTCTCTGCAATGCCGAGTGACCTAGATTTCTCTACAATGTCGAGCGACCTAAACTTCTTTGCAATGCCGAGCGACCCTATCTAGGTCGAACCACCTCGCCGAGGCCGAGCAGTGCTAACATTGGCGAGCCACAATGATGAACCTCAATGCCGAGCGACATTACCAGGTCCGACCGGCCCTTCACTTCCAGACCGAGCGGCGTATCCAAGTGAATTTCATCCTTTCAAACCGAATCCATCACATTCCAACCTCTATAATCATGAAGTCGACTTAGTTAAGTCCGCCTGTCCGTGGCCTTACCGAGAGGTGGGTTAACATTTGCCCCTCCCCCCCAAAACATGCCTTTTTATTGGTAGGTGTGTTTTGAATAGCCTCAAATCCAATATCCGAAGTCTGTACTGCATTCGTTATCAAACGATTCCATCAGAATCTGATAGTTTTATTCCACGACCATTCCAAGTCATTATTCAATTCCAAATTTACCCCTTGAAAGTTAGAAATCGAATCCTACGATCTTTCCAGACCGTAGACGGCCTATCCGGACCCTTGCTAAGTTTAATCCAAAGTTAACGATTGAATAGGCAGATCATGGTGCGCTTTGACGAAGCAACCTATCACTTACACTCCAGTTCAGCGTCCCCGATCATTAAGCGATGCCTTAATCCTCCTGGATCGATGTCGGTCTCTTCAGGCTCTTATTGGATCCCATCCTGTCACTCTCCGTTGAAGAGGAAACAGCGTTGAATGAGCCAATCCCGTTGCTCTTCGACGAAACAGCGTCACTTCCTACACTCTGGTTCAATGTCCCTGTACATTAAGCGATGTCATGATCCTCCTGGACCGATGCCAGGCTCTCCGGGCTCTTACTGGATCCCATCCTCTCACTCTTCGGTGAAGGGGAAACAACATTGAGTGAGCTGATCCTGTTGCTCTCTGGCGAAGCAACGTCATTCCTTATGCTCTGGTTTAGTGTCCCTGAAGATTAAGCGATGTCATGGCCTATATCCTAGGCCGATTATAGCAACTTTAGGCTCTTATCGAACCCCAATCCAATCACTCACCAGTGAATGGGGGATGACGTTAAGTGAGTTGATCATGTCGCTCTCCAACAAAGCAACTCACTTCTTGCACTCCAGACCCCGTCTCTCTGGGTAGGGTCATAAAGCGATTAATTTCAAATTGACTTCCAATATTCATCCTTTAACTCTCCGGTCAAAGGTTTATTTTATGAAATTCAAGTTCATTTATTAAATTCAAATTCTAAATGTCCAATCATCAACAAAGGAAAAATCTAGATACTTCCTCTCCGGGCAGAGCGGTCTATTACCATCTCATCGCATGCCTAGGGATCTCTCTGGTTCCCGTACATGTGTAAGTGGAATAACCGTTTTATTTTGAAACCAAATCTAAGAAATTTAAATGATCGACCTAAGTTCAAGTCCTGAACTTGGCCCTTGCAATCATGATTAATTGATGATGAATCATGATCCCGATTTGGAATTAATTCTGTTAGGTGGAGGCGGTAGTTGCTCAGGTCCTACGACTGCTGTCTGATTTCTCACGTACTGTGGCAATATACCATTTCTAACATGCTCTTCCACCTCGTCCTTCAAATGGCGACATTCCTTAGTAGCATGCCCTTCCAGCTCATGGAATAGGCAATACTTTCCACTTCTACATTCCCGTTCCGTGGGATATCTCCTTGATAGTTTCCGATAGGGGAGGTGCCCCCGAGTTTCCATGTAAATCCATTCGAGTTTTCCATCAAATCAGCGCATAGTTTGAATCTGGATTCTCGGAATTTCTTTCGTTTGTCAGGACCATCGTATTTGTCATTCTATTTACGCTTTCCCTTGTCTATTCCAATCTGTGTTTCTTGGAGGTTCCTTGGCCTTGCACGGCATTTGTTTCTCACCTTTCGGCACGTCAATCCTCTAGCCGAATGAACCTTTCAGCTTCATGATAGAGTTCTCTAAGGTCTTATGGTGGATCTCTTGCCAAAGAATCCTTGAACTCTATGCCTTCCGCAACCCCTGCAATCACTGCCATCAAAATCATCGATGGATCCGGGCGATATACTGAAGCTATCGTTGCATTGAATTACAATAGAAAATCTCTTATGGACTCTCCGGTCCTCTGCTTCATTGAAGCTAAGGTCATCACACTCTTGGGTCGCGTCACATGGACCCTAAACTATCTCATGAAGTATTCCACTAGCTTACCCCATGTTCCGATTGATCTATTCTCTAGATGTATGAAACAAAGAATAGCCAAGTCTGTTAGATATAGAGGGAAGCATCATGCCATCACTTCCTCGGATGCCTCCAGCACTTCCATATGCCTGATATATCTGGTAGTATGCATGGTTAGGTCTGATTTCCCATCAAAAGTATCCAGCGCGAGTAACTTGAACTTTGGAGGATTTCTTGCATTTCAAATATTCGGAGTGAACGGACTTCGACTAACTTTCTCTAACCTCCATTTGAAAATCCTCCTCTCATAATCCTTCTTATTAATCCAGCCATCCGCTCGTCTCTATTCGAGGGTAGTCCACTGTTTGCATCTCTACCTTGACCCCCATGTCCAAGGAGTACTCCGGGTAGTACTCTTCGTGTTGGTCATTTATGTTCACGTTGGTCCCTGCTTACTGAGCTTCATTTACCGCTCTTACAGTGCCCAATCCTGGAGGTTTTCCCCCGAGCCTTCGCTGATATCCTTCATCCCCTCCAGCCTATTTCTGGTGTTGACCTCTAGAAACGTCTACAGCTCTAGTTCCTTGTTCTGCAATGCCAGCCGCCGCGACTGGTCCATTCCCTTGACTTTGTGCTCCAACATGTCCAACCTGCCGAAGTAGGTTCTGTATTATGTCTTCCTGCCTTTTCAGCATCGTCTCCATCTCGTCGCTAGTGATATAAATGGATGCTTGACCTACGCTAGCTACAGAGGAGACCTCTTTACTTACCTCTTAATTGCTTCTTTCCATCACTTGCTTCCTTGTTGATGGCCTAGCCATTGCTTTTTAGAATCTAAGTTCCTAGCTCTAAAATCCCCAACTGCTTGCCTTCTCAGTGAAAGCAGCAAAATGTTGGCGCCAAAATTGGTAATTAACACCCAAATGTAAATGAAAGCACTAACTAATGGTCACAGATAATATAGAGTAAATTAGAGAGTAATAATGTAAAGAACATACAAATTTAAAAAGAAAGAAGTAAAAACATAGAATTGTAGTGGTTCGGCTGAATCCGGCCTACGTCCACTCCAGAAATTTTTATTATTGTTGTAACAATCGATTACAGTTATAAGATGGTAAAGTAGCCTCAGCCTTAGAAAATAGAAAAGTTAGAGAGCCGAAAGATCATCCCCTTTCTAAACCCCCTCATGCTGTATTTATAGGCAAATCCTAAGTCACTGGACTTCCTTAGCAGTACGGGCCCATTAGGGCTATAGCCGAGCCAACATCCTTCATCATGTTATGAGCGACTTTCTGTAGCGACTTCCTGTAGTGACTTCCTGTAGAGACTTCCATGCCGAGCGACTTCCATACCGATCGACTTCCCTGTCGAGCGACTTCCCTGCCGAGCGACTTCTGTACCAAACGACTTCCATGCTTAGCGACTTCCATGCCGAACAACATCCATGCCGAGTGACTTCCATGCCGAGCAACTTCCTTGCCGAAGGACTTCCATTTCGAGCAACTTCCATATCCAATGACTTCCATGCTTAGCGACTTCCATGCCGAAAGACTTCCATGCCAAGCGACTTCCATGCCGAACGACTTCCATGCCGAGCGACTTCCATGCCGAGCGACTTCCATGTCGAGCGAGGTACGATGCCGAGCGAGGTACGATGCCGAGCGAGGTACGATGCCGAGCGAGGTACGATGCCGAGCGAGGTACGATGCCGAGTGAGGTACGATGCCGAACGGTGTCTACCGAACCACTACCTAATGTCGAACGACCCTGACTTCTCTACAATGCCGAGAGACCCAAACTTCTCTGCAATGCCGAGTGACCCAATCTAGATCGAACCATCTCGCAAAGGCCAAGTCGTGCTAACAATGCCGAGCCATAATGATGAACCTCAATGCCGAGCGACATTTCCAGGTCCGACCGGCCCTTGACTTCTAGACCGAGCGGCGTATCCAAGTGAACTTAATTCTTTCAAACCGAATCCATCATATTCCAACCTTGATAATCATGAAGTCGACTTAGTTAAGTTTGCCTGTCCATGGCCTTACCGAAAGGTGGGTTAACAGGACGGATGTTGCACCTTGCACCATACATGTTGCGCTAAGGGGATATCATCGGACAGCCATAACGGTTGACTCTTTTGGAGTTATGGAATACATAAACAGTCAAAATAAAGGTCTATGTGAACTCTACGGATTTGATGGTTTAACGACGTCAATGAATAGTTTCATATCCAAAAAACACTATTCGAATCACTTTTAGGTCTCGGAAGTTTTTTTACCCTTCATTTTCTTTACGTGAATTTTATGGAAGACGTGACAACGTGGTAGGACATCGATTTACCATCACTGGTGACTGGTGCACCATGGTACTATTCCGTTTCAAATCCATGCACTCATTCATAAAAGTAGTACGGAACAGTTTCGGCATTATGGATGGATGTTGCACCTTGCACCGTAGACGTTAAACCTAGGGGATATTGATCCTTCGGACAGCCATAACGGTTGACTCTTTTGGAGTTATGGGAGCCATAACCATTCAAAACGAAGGTCTTTGTGAGTTCTACGGCTTTGATTGCTTAACGAAGTCAATGCATTGTTTCATATATAAAAAAAAACTATCCGAATCACTTTCAGGACTCGAAAGTTTTGTTAACCCTTCGTTTTCTTCACGTGAATTTTATGGTAAAACGGGATCAACGTGGCTGACCATCGATTTAACATCGGTGAAGAGTGGTGCAACATGGTGTCATTCCGCTTCAAATCTATCCAAACATTTGTAAAAGTCATACGGTGCAGTTCGGCATTATGGACGGATGTTGTACCTTGCACCGTAGATGTTGCGTACAGGGGACATCGATCCTTCGGATAGCCATAATGGTTGACTCCTTTGGAGATACGGGAACCATAATCAATCAAAACGAAGGACTCTGTGAGTTCTACGGCTTTGATGGCTTTAGCCTGTCGATGCATAATGTCATACCCAAAAAAACACAATTCGAATTACTTTTAGGACTCGGTAGTTTTTTTACCCTTCGCTTTCTTCAGGTGAATTTTATGGTAAAACGGGATTAATGTGGCTGGCCATCGATTTACCATCACTGAAGAGCGGTGCACTATGGTACTATTCCGTTTCAAATCCATGCACTCATTTGTAAAAGTTGTATGACGCAACTTCGGTATTATGGACAGATGTTGCACCTCACACCGTAGATGTTGCGCCCAAGAGATATCGATCCTCTGGACAGCCATAACGGTTGACTCTTTTGGAGTTACGAAAGCCATAACCAGTCAAAGCAAAGGGCTCTATGAGCTCTATGGCTTGGATGGCTTAATGATATCATTGCATAGTTTCATACCCAAAAAATACTATCTGAATCACTTTTAGGTCTCGAAAGTTTTTTACCCTTCATTTCCTTCACGTGAATTTTATGGTAAAATGGGATCAATGTGGCAGGCCATCGATGTACCATCGTTGGAGAGTGGTGCATCATGGTACTATTCCGTTTCAAATCCATGGAATCATTTGTATAAGTCGTATGGCACAGTTTCGGCATTATGGATGGATGTTGCACCTTGCATCGTAGATGTTGCGTCCAGGGGAGATCGATCCTTCGGACAGCCATAACGGTTAACTCTTTTGGAGTTACGAGAGCCAAGACTAGTCAAAACGAAGGTATGTTGATCCCTATGGATTTGATAGCTTAACAACGTTAATGCATAGCTTCATACCAAAAAAACACTATCTAAATCACTTTCAGGTCTCCGAATTTCTTTACCCTTCGTTTCTTCACGTGAATTTTATGGTAAAACGGGATCAAAGGTATCAACGTGGTCGTATGGTGCAGTTTCGGCATTATGGATGGATGTTGCACCTTGCACCGTAGGTGTTGCGCCTAGGGGATATCGATCCTTCGGACAGCCATAATGGTCAACTCTATTGGAGTTACGGGAGTCATAATCAGTCAAAACGAAGGTCTCTATGAGTTCTATGGCTTTTATGGCTTTAAGACGTCAATGCTTAGTGTCATTCCCAAATAAACACTATCTGAATCACTTTTAGGACTTGTAGTTTTTTAACCTTTCATTTTCTTCATGTAAATTTTATGGTAAAGAAGATCAACGGTGCTGGCTATCGATTTACCATTGCTGGAGAGTGGTGCACCTTGGTACTATTCCATTTCAAATCCATGCACTCATTTGTAAAAGTCGTACGGTGCAGTTTCAGTATTTTATGGACAGATGTTGCACCTTGCAATGTAGATGTTGCACCCAAGGGATATCGATCCTTCCGACAGCCATAACGGTTGACTCTTTTAGAGTTACGAGAGCCATAACCAGTCAAAACAAAGGTCTCTGTGAGCTCTACAGCTTTGATGGCTTAACGATGTCAATGCATAGTTTCATACCCAAAAAATACTATCCGAATCACTTTCAAGTCTCGAAAGTTTTTTTACCGTTCGTTTTCTTCACGTGAATTTTATGGTAAGACGGGATCAACGTGACTGGCCATCGATTTACCATCACTGGAGAGTGATGCGCGATGGTACTATTCTATTTCAAATCCATCCACTCATTTGTAAAAGTCATACGGCACAGTTTCGGCATTATGGATGTATGTTGCACCCTGCACTGTAGATGTTGCGCCTAGAAGACATCGATCCTTCGGACAACCATAACAATTGACTCTTTTGGAGTACGTGAGCCATAACCAATCAAAACGAAGGTCACTGTGAGCTCTACGGCTTTGATGGCTTAAGGACATCAATGCATAGTTTCATGTCCAAAAAAACACTATCCGAATCACTTTAAGGTCTCGAAAGGTTTTTTTTACCCTTCGTTTTCTTTATGTGAATTTTATGGCAAAACGGGATCAACGTGGTTGGCCATCGATATACCACTGTTGGAGAGTGGTGCAATATGGTATCATCCCATATAAAATCCATTCACTAATTTGTAAAAGTCATACGGTGTAGTTTCGGAATTATAGACAGATGTTGCAACGTAGATGTTGCGTCCAGAAGATATCGATCCTTCGGACACCCATAATAGTTGACTTTTTTGGAGTTACGGGAGCCATAACCTGTCAAAATGAAGGTCTCTGTGAGACGTATGGCTTTGATGGCTTAACAATGTTAATGCATGGTTTCATATCCAAAAAAACACTATCTGAATCACTTTTAGGTCTCGGAAATTTTTTTTACACTTCGTTTTCTTCACATGAATTTTACGGTAAAACGAGATCAACATGGCTGGCCATCGATTTACCATTGTTGAAGAGTGGTGCACCATTGTGCTTTTCTATTTCAAATCCGTGCACTCATTTGTAAAAGTCGTACAGTGCAGTTTCGACATTATGGACGGATGTTGCACCTTGCACCGTAGGTGTTGCGCCCGAGGGATATCGACCCTTCGGAAAGCCATTACGGTTGACTCTTTGGAGTTATGGGAGCTATAACCAGTCAAAACGAAGGTCTTTGTGCATTCTATGGCTTTGACGGCTTTAAGCCGTCAATGCATAGTATCATATCCAAAAAAAACTATTCGAATCACTTTCAGGACTCGGTAGCTTTTTACTCTTCGTTTTCTATATGTGAATTTTATGATAAAACGGGATCAACGTGGCTGGCCATCGATTGACCACCGTTGGAGAGTAGTGCACCATGGTACTATTTCATTTCAAATCCTTGCACTAATTTGTATAAGTCATACGACATAGTTTTTAGTATTATGGACGGATGTTGCACCTTGCACCGTAGATGTTGCGCCAAGTGGATATCGATCCTTCGGACAACCATAACGATTGACTCTTTCGGAGTTACTGTAGCTATAACCAGTCAAAACGAAGATCATTGTGAGCTCTATGGCTTTGACGGCTTTACGATGTCAATGCATAGATTCATATCCAAAAACACTATCCGAATCACTTTCAGGTCTCGGAAGTTTTTTTTACCCTTCGTTTTCTTCACGTGAATTTTATGGTAAAACATGATCAACATGGCCGGCCACCGATTTACCATCGCTGTAGAGTGGTGCACCATGGTACTATTTCATTTCAAATCCATGCACTCATTCGTAAAATTCGTACGGCGCAGTTTCTGCATTATGGATAGATGTTGCACCTTGAACTATAGATGTTGCGTCTAGGGGATATCGATCTTTCAGACAGCCATAACGGTTGGAGTTACGGGAGCAGTAACCAGTCAAAACGAAGGCTTCTGTGAACTCTACGGCTCTGATGGCATAATGACGTCAATGCTTAGAATCATATTTAAAAAAACACTATCTGAATCACTTTTCGGTCTCGGAAGTTTTTTTACCCTTCGTATTATTCATGTGAATTTTATGGTAAAATGGGATCAACGTGGCCGGCCATAGATTTTCCATCGCTGAAGAGTGGTGCACCATTGTACTGTTCCGTTTCAAACCATGCACTCATTTTAAAAGTCCTACGCCGTAGTTTCAGCATTATGGACGGATGTTGCACTTGCACCATAGATTTTGCGCCCAGGGGATATCGATCATTCGGACAGCCATAACGATTGACTCATTTGGAGTTACGGGAGCCACAACCAGTCAAAATGAAGGCCTCTGTGAGCTCTACGGCTTTGATGTCTTAACGATGTCAATGCATAGTTTCATACCCAAAAAACACTATTCGAATTACTTTCTGGTCTCAGTAGTTTTTTCTACCCTTCGTTTTCTTTACGTGAATTTATGGTAAAACGGGATCAATGTGGCTGGCCATCGATTTACCATCCTTGAGAGTGGTGCAACATGATATTATTCCGTTTCAAATCCATGCACTCATTTGTAAAAGTCATACGACATAGTTTCAGCATTATGGACGAAAGTTGCACCTTGTACCGTAGATGTTGCGCCCAGGGCATATCGATCCTTCGAAGAGCCATAATGGTTTACTTTTCTGGATTTTTGGGAGCCATAGCCAATCAAAAGAAGGCATCTATGAGTTCTACGGCTTTTTCCGCTTTAAGCCATCAATGCATAGTGTCGTACCAAAAAAAAACTATTCGAATCACATTCAGGACTTGGTAGTTTTTTCACCCTTCGTTTTTTTCACGTGAAATTTATGGTAAAACGGGATCAACGTGGTTGGCCATCGATTTTAGCATCGTTGGAGAGTGGTGCAGCATGGTACTATTCCGTTTTAAATCCATGTACTTATTTGCAAGAGTCATACGGTGCAGTTTCAGTATTATGGACAGATGTTGCACCTTGCAACGTAGACGTTTCCCCCATGGGATATCGATCCTTCGGACGACCATAACGGTAGACTTGTTTGGAGTTACGGGAGCCATAACTAGTCAAAACGAAATTCTTTGTGAGCTCTACAGCTTTGATGGCTTAATGATTTCAATGCATAATTTCATACCAAAAAAATGCTATCCGAATCACTATCAGGCCTTGAAAGTTTTTTTTACCCTTCGTTTTATTTACGTGAATTTTATGGTAAAACAGTATCAACGTGGCTAACCATCGATTTACCATCGCTGGAGAATATTTCACCTTGATACCGTTTTTTTTTTCAATCCATTCACCCATTTATAAAAGTCGTACGATGCATTTTGGGCATTATGGACGGATATTGCACCTTACACCGTAGATGTTGTGCCCAAGGGATATAGATCCTTTGGACAGCCATAACGGTTGACTCTTTTGGAGTTATGGGAGCCATAATCAATCAAAATGAAGGTCTCTGTGAACTCTACGGGTTTGATGGCTTAACGACATAAATGCAATGTTTCATATCCAAAAAAACACTATCCGAATCACTTTTAAGTCTTGGATGTTTTTTTACCCTTCGTTTTCTTCACGTGAATTTTATGGAAAAACGGGATCAACGCGTCTGGCCATCGATTTACCATCGCTGGAGATTGATGCACTATGGTACTATTCCATTTCAAATCCATGCAATCATTTGTAAAAGTCGTACGTCGTGGTTTTGGCATTATGGACGGATGTTACACCTTGCACCGTAGATGTTGCGCCCAGTGGATACCGATCCTTTAGACAGCCATAACAGTTGACTCTTTTGGAGATACGGAAGCCATGACCAGTCAAAACAAAGTTCTCTGTGAGCCCTACGGCTTGATGTCTTAACGACATCAATGCGTAGTTTCATACCCAAAAAAACATTATCCAAATCACTTTCAGGTCTCGGAAGTTTTTTTTTGCCCTTCGTTATCTTCATGTGAATTTTATGAAAGAAGGGGATCAACGTGGTTGGCCATCGATTTACCATCGTTGGAGAGTGGTGCAACATGGTATCGTTCCATTTCAAATCCATGAACTCATTTGGAAAAGTCGTATGGCGCAGTTTTGGCATTATGGACGGATGTTGTACCTTGCACTGTACATGTTGCGACCAAGGGATACCGTTCCTTCGGACAGCCATAACGGTTGACTCTTTTGGAGATACGGGAGCCATAACCAGTCAAAACGAAGGATTCTGTGAGCTCTACGGCTTTGATGGCTGACGATATCAATTAATAGTTTCATATCCAAAAAATACTATTCGAATCATTTTCAAGTCTTGGAATTTTTTACCCTTCGTTTTCTTCAAGTGAATTTTATGGTAAAACGGGATTAACGTGGCTGGCCATTGATTTAGCATTGCCGAAGGGTAATGTACCATGGTACTATTCCATTTCGAATCCATGCACTTATTTGTAAAAGTCTTTCGGCGCAGTTTCAGCATTATGGACGGATGTTGCGCCCAGGGGATATCGATCCTTCGGACAGCCATAACGATTGACTCTTTTAGAGTTACGGAGGCCATAACCAGTCAAAATGAAGGTCTCTGTGAGCTCTATGGCTTTGATGTATTAATGATGTCAATGCATAGTTTCATACCAAAAAACACTATCCGAATCAATTTCATATCTTGGAAGTTTTTTACCCTTCGTTTTATTCTCGTGAATTTTATGGTAAAACGGGATCAACGTGGTTGGCCATCGATTTACCATCACTTAGAGTGGCGCAACATGGTACTATTCCGTTTCAAATTTATGCCCTCATTTATAAAAGTCATACGACATAGTTTCGGCATTGTGGATGGATGTTGCACCTCGCGCTGTAGATGTTGCACTCAGGGGACATCGATCCTTCCGGCAGCCATAACTGTTGACTCTTTTGGAGTTACGGTAGCCATAACCTGTCAAAACGAAGGTATCTATAAGCTCTATGGATTTGATGGATTAATGACATCAACACATAGTTTCTTACCCAAAAAAAAAACTATTCGAATCACTTTCAGGTCTTGGAAGTTTTATTACCCTTCGTTTTGTTCACGTGAATTTTATGGTAAAACGGGATCAACGTGGCTGGCCATCGATTTACCATCGTTGGAGAGTGATGCACCATGGTACTATTCCGTTTCAAATGCATGCACTAATTTCTAAAAGTCGTATGGCGCAGTTTCGGCATTATGGACAGATGTTGCACCTTGCACTGTAGAAGTTGCGCTCTGGAGATATCAATCCTTTGGACAACCATAACGGCTGACTCTTTTGGCGTTACAGGAGTCAAAACCAGTCAAAACGAAGGTTTCTGTGAGCAATACGACTTTGATGGCTTAACGACGCCAATGTATAGTTTCATACCCAAAAAACACTATCCAAACCACTTTTGGGTCTCAGAAGTTTTTTACCTTTCGTTTTCTTCACTGAATTTTATGGTAAAATGAGATCAACGTGGCTAACCGTCGATCCATCGCTGGAGAGTGGTGCACCATGGTACCATTCTATTTCAAATCCATGCACTCATTGGCAAAAGTCGTACGTTGCAATTTCGGTATTATGGACGGATGCGGCACCTTGCACCACAGATGTTGTGCCTAGGGGATATCGATCCTTCAAACAACCATAACGGTTGACTCTTTTGGAGTAACGGGATCCATAACCAGTCAAAACGAAGGTCTATATGAGTTCTACGGCTTTGATGGCTTGGCAACGTCAATGCATAGTTTCATACCCAAAAATACACTATCCATATCATTTTCAGGTCTTGAAAGTTTTTTATCCTGAATTTTAAGGTAAAATGGGATCAACGTGGCTGGCCATCGTTTCACCATCGCTGGAGAGTGGTGCACAATGATACTATTCCATTTCAAATCCACGCACTCATTTGTAAAAGTCATAGGGCACGGTTTCAGCATTATGGACGGATGTTGCACCTTGCACCGTATATGTTGCGCCCATGGGATATCGATTCTTCGGACAGCCATAATGGTTGACTCTTTTGGAGTTACGGGAGCTGTAACTAGCGAAAATGAAGGTCTCTGTGAGCTCTATGGCTTTGATGGCTTAACGACATCAATGCATAGTTTCATTCAAATAAAACACTATCCGAATTACTTTCAGGCCTTGGATGTTTTTTACCCTTCGTTTGTTCACGTGGATTTTAGGGTAAAACGGGATCAACATGGCTGGACATCGATTTACCATCCCTGGGGAGTGGTGCACCATGGCACTATTCCATTTCAATCCATGCAATCATTTCTAAAAGTCGTATGGCGCAGTTTCGGCATTATGGACGGATGATGCACCCTGCACTCAGATGTTGCGCCGAGTGGATATCGATCCTTCGGATAGCCATAACGGTTGACTCTTCTGGAGTAATGGGAGCCATAAACAGTCAAAACAAAGGTTTTTGTGAGCTCTAAGCCATTAATGGCTTAACGACTTTAATGCACAGATTCATATCCAAAAAACACTATCCGAATCACTTTCAGGTCTCGGAAGTTTTTTTACTCTTTGTTTTCTTCATGTGAATTTTATGGTAAAAATGGATCAACGTGATTGGCCATCGATTTATCATCCCTGGAGAGTGGTGCACCGTGGTACCATTCCATTTTAAATTCATGCACTCATTTGTAAAAATCGTATGGCACAGTTCCGTTATGATGGACGGATGTTGCACCTTGCACCGTAGATGTTGCTCCTAGAGGATATCGATCCTTCGGACAACTATAATTGTTGACTCTTTTTAGAGTTACGGGAGTCATAACCAGTCAAAATGAAGGTCTCTGCGAGCTCAATGGCTTGGATGGCTTAACGACGTTAATGCATAGTTTCATACCCAAAAAACATAATTCGAATCATTTTCAGGTCTCGGAAATTTTTTTACCCTTCGTTTTCTTCATGTGAATTTTATGGTAAATGGGATCAACGTGGCTGGACATCGATATACCATCGATGGAGAGTGCTGCACTATGGTACTATTCCATTTCAAATCCATGCACTCATTTAAAAAAGTCGTACGACGCAGTTTTAGCACTATGGTTGGATGTTGCACCTCACACAACAGATGTTGCCCCTATGGGATATCGATCTTTCGGACAGCCATAACGGTTGACTCTTTTGGAGTTATGGGATCCATAACTAGTGAAAACGGAGGTCTCTATGAGCGCTACTCTTCTATGGCTTAACCACGTCAATGCATCGTTTCATACCCAAAAAGCACTATCGAAATCAATTTCAAGTCTCTGAAGTTTTTTATAATCCTTTGTTTTCCTCACGTGAATTTTATGGTAAAATGGGATGGTGGCCAGCCATCGATTTACCATCACTGGAGAGTGGTGCACAATGGTACTATTCCATTTCAAATCCATGCACTCATTTGTAAAAGTCGTACGGTGTAGTTTTAGCATTATGGACGGATGTTGCACCTTACACCGAAGATGTTGCGTCCAGGGGATATCATTCCTTCGGACAGCCATAACGGTTGACTCTTTTGGAGTTACGAAAGCCATAACTAGTCAAAATGAAGGTTTCTGTGAACTCTACAGCTTTGATGGCTGAACAACGTCAACGCAAAGTTTTATATTCAAAAAACACTATCTGAATCACTTTTAGGTCTTAGAAGTTTTTTTTTACCCTTCGTTTTCTTTACGTGAATATTATGGCAAAACGGGAACAACGTGGCTGGCCATCGATTTACCATCGTTGGAAACTGGTGCACCATGGTACTATTTCGATTCAAATCCATGCACTCATTCGTAAAAGTCGTATGGCGTTGTTTCGACATTGTGGATGGATGTTGCACCTTGCACCATAGATGTTGCGCCTAGGGATATCGATCCTTCGGACAGCCATAACGGTTGACTCTTTTGGATTTACAAGAGCCATAACCAGTCAAAACGAAGTTCTTTGTGAGTTCCACGACTTTGAT
Source organism: Allium cepa (assembly GCA_030765085.1). Lineage (NCBI taxonomy): Eukaryota > Viridiplantae > Streptophyta > Magnoliopsida > Asparagales > Amaryllidaceae > Allium > Allium cepa. The sequence continues at coordinate 103,675,074 of CM060942.1, read as the reverse complement.
TGCTTAACGACGTCAATGCATTGTTTTATGCTTAAAAAATACTATCTGAATCACTTTCAGATCTCGGAAGTTTTTTTAACCCTTCGTTTTCTTCACGTGAATTTTATGGTAGAACTAGATCAACATAGCTAGTCGTCGATTTACCATCGCTGAAGAGTGGTGCATCATGGTATCATTCCGTTTCAAATCCATGCACGCATTTGTAACGGTCATACGGTGCAGTTTTGGCATTATGGACGGATGTTACACCTTGCACCATAGATGTTGCGCACATGGGATATCGATCATTCGAAAAGCCATAATGGTTGACTCTTTTTGAGATATAGGAGCCATAATCGGTCAAAACAAAGGTCTCTATGAGTTCTAAGGATTTGATGGCTTTAAGCCGTCAATGCATAGTGTCATACCCAAAAAAAACTATCCAAATCATTTTTAGGACTCGGTAGTTATTTTTACCCTTCGTTTTCTTCAGGTGAATTTTATGGTAAAACGGGATTAACGTGGCTGGCCATAGATTTACTATCGCTGAAGAGTGGTGCACCATGGTACTATTCCATTTTAAATTCATGCACTCATTTGTAGAAGTTGTACGACGTAATTTCGGTATTATGGACGGATGTTGCACCTTGCACTGTAGATGTTACGTCCAGGAGATATCGATCCTTCGGACAGCCATAACGGTTGACTCTTTTGGAGTTACAGGAGCCTTAACTAGTCAAAACAAAGGTCTTTGTGAGCTCTACGGCTTTGATGGCCTAACGACGTCAATACATTGTTTCATACCCAAAAATACTATCTGAATCACTTTCAGGTCTCGAAAGTTTTTTACCCTTCGTTTTCTTCCCGTGAATTTTAGGGTAAAACGGGATCAACGTGGCTGGCCATCGATTTTTCATCGCTGGAGAGTGGTGCACCATGGTACTATTTCGTTTCAATCCATGTACTCATTTGCAAAGTCGTATGGCGCAGTTTCGGCATTATGGATGGATGTTGCACCATGCACCGTAGATGTTGCGCCCGAGAGATATCGATCATTTGGACAGCCATAACGGTTGACTCTTTTGGAGTTACGGGAGCTATAACCAGTCAAAACGAAGGTCTCCGTGAGCTCTATGGTTTTGATGGCTTAACGACATCAATGCATGGTTTCATACCCAAAAAAACTGTCCGAATCACTTTTAGGTCTCGGAAGTATTTTACCCTTCGTTTTCTTCACGTGAATTTTATGGTAAAATAGGATCAACGTAGCTAGCTATCAATTTACCATCGCTGGAGAGTGGAGCACCATGATACTATTCCGTTTCAAATGCATGCACTCATTTGTAAAAGTCATGCGGTGCAGTTCCGGAATTATGGATGGATGTTGCACCTTGCACCGTAGATGTTGCGCCCAAGGGATATCGATCCTTCGGACAGCCATAACGGTCCACTCTTTTACAGTTATGGGAGCCATTACCAGTCAAAACAAAGGTCTCTGTGGGTCTTTGGCTCATATGTCTTAACGACGTTAATGCATTGTTTCATACCCAAAAAAACACTATCTGAATCACTTTTAGGTCTCAGAAGTTTTTTACCATTCGTTTTCTTTACGTGAATTTTATGTTAAAACGGGATCAACGTGGCTGGCCATCGATTTACCATCGCTGAAGAATGGCGCACCATGGTACTATTCCGTTTCAAATCCATGCTCTCATTTGTAAAATTCGTACGGCGCAGTTTCGACATTATAGACGGATGTTGCACCTTGCACCGTAGATGTTGCACCTCGGGGATATCGATCCTTTGGACAGGCATAACGGTTGACTCTTTTGGAGTTACGGGAGCGATAACTAGTCAAAACGAAGGCCTCTTTAAACTCTACAGCTTTGATGGCTTAACGATGCCAATGCATAGTTTCATAACCAAAACAACATTATATGAATCACTTTCTGTTCTTGGAAGTTTTTTTTACCCTTCGTTATCTTCTCATTAATTTTATGGTAAAAAGGATTAACATGGCTGGCCATCGATTTACCATCGCTGGAGAGTGGTGCACCATAGTACTATTCTATTTGAAATCCGTGCACTCGTTTGTAAAATTCGTTCGATATAGTTTCGGCAATATAGGTGGATGTTGCACCTTACACCGTAGATGTTGCGCGCAGTGTATATCGATCCTTCGGACAGCCATAACGGTTGACTCTTTTAGTGTTGCGCCAGCCATAACAAGTTAAAACGAAGGTCCTTGTGATCTCTACGACTATGATGGCCTAACGATGTCAATGCATAGTTTCATACCCAAAAAATACTATCCGAATCACTTTCAGGCCTCAGAAGTTTTTTTACCCTTCGTTTGCTTCACGTGAATTTTATAGTAAAGTGGGATCAACATGGCTGGCCATCGATTTACCATCATTGGAGATTGGTGCACCATGGTACTATTCCATTTCAAATTCATGCACTCATTTGTAAAAGTCATACGGCGCAGTTTCGATATTATGGACGGATGTTCCACCTTGCACCGTAGATGTCGCGTCCAAAGGATATCGATCCTTTGGACAGCCATAACGGTTGACACTTTTGGAGTTACGCGAGCGATAATGAGTCAAAACGAAGGTCACCGTGAGTTTCTACGGCTTTGATCACTTGACAATGTCAATGCACAGTTTCATACCCAATAAAACACTATCCTAATCACTTTTAGGTCTCAGAAGTTTTTCTACCCTTCGTTTGCTTCACATGAATTTTGTGGTAAAATAGATAAACGTGGCTGGCCATCGATTTACCATCGCTGGAGAGTGGTGCACCATGGTACTGTTCCATTTCAAATCCATGCACTCATTTATAAAAATCATTCGGTTCAGTTTCGGCATTATTGACGGATGTTGCACCTTGCACCATAAATGTTGCGCCCAGGGGATATCGATCCTTCGGACAGTAATAACAGTTGACTCTTTTGTAGTCATGTGAGCCACAAATAGTCAAGACGAATGTCCCGGTGAGCTCTACAGCTGTGATGGCTTAACGACGTCGATGCATAGTTTCATACCCAAAAAACACTATCCGAAACACTTTCAGGTTCGGAAGTTTTTTTACCCTTCGTTTGCTTCACGTGAATTTTATGGTAAAATGGGATCAATGTGGCTGGCCATCGTTTTACCATCATTGCAGAGTGGTGCACCATGATACTATTCCGTTTCAAATCCATGCACTCATTTGTAAAAGTCGTACGGTGTAGTTTTGACATTATGGACGGATGTTGCACCTTGCACCATAGATGTTGCGCCCAGGGTATATCGATCCTTCGGACAGCCATAACGATTGACTCTTTTGGAGTTACGATAGCCATAACAAGTCAAAATGAAGGACTCTGTGAGCTCTATGGCTATGATGGCTTATGGACGTCAATGCGTAGTTTCATACCAAAAAAACACTATCCAAATCACTTTTAGGTTTCAGAAGTTTTTTTTACCCTTTGTTTTCTTCACGTGAATTTTATGGTAAAACGGGATCAACGTGGCTGGCCATCGATTTAGCATCGTTGGAGAGTGGTGCACCATGGTACTATTTCGTTTCAAATCCGTGCACTCATTTGTAAAGGTCGTACGGCGCAGTTTTGGCAATATGGACAGATGTTGCACTTAGGGGATATCGATCCTTCGTACAGCTATAATGGTTGACTCTTTTGGAGTTACGGGAGCCATAACCTGTCAAAACAAAGGTCTATGTGAGCTCTACTGCTTTGATAGCACAACGACATTAATTCATAGTTTCATACCTAAAAAAAACTATCTGAATCACCTTCAGGTCTCGGAAGTTTTTTTTACCCTTTGTTTTCTTCTCGTGAATTTTATGGTAAAACGGGATCAAAGTGGCTGGCCATCGATTTACCATCGCTGGAGAGTGGAGAACAATGGCACTATTCCGTTTCAAATCCATGCACTCATTTGTAGAAGTCCGACGGCGCAGTTTCGGCATTATAGACGGATGTTGCACCTTCCACCGTAGAAGTTGCGCCCAAGGGATATCGATCCTTCGGACAACCATAACGGTTGACTCTTTTGGAGTTATGGGAGCCATAACTAGTCAAAACGTAGGTCTCTATGCTCTCAATGGCGTTGATAGATTAAGAAGTCAATGCATATTTTCATAACCAAAAAAACACTATCCGAATCACTTTCAGGTTTCAAAAGTTTTTTTACCCTTCGTTTTCTTCACGTGAATTTTATGGTAAAACGGGATCAATGTGGCTGGCCACTAATTTACCACTGTTGGAGAGTGGTGCACCATTATACTATTTCGCTTCAAATCTAGCACTCATTTGTAAAAGTCGTACGCCGTAGTTTCGACATTATGGATGGATGTTGCACCTTGCACCGTAGATGTTGCACACTGGGTATATCGATCCTTTGGACAACTATAACGGCTGACTCTTTTGGAGTTACGGGAGCCATACCGAGTCAAAACGAAGGTATTTGTGAGCTCTGTGGCTTTGATGGCTCAACAACATCAATGCGTAGTTTCATACCCAAAAAACACTATCCGAATCACTTTTAGGTCTCCGAAGTTTTTTTTACACTTCGTTTTCTTTATGTGAATTTTATGGTAAAACGGGATAAACGTGGATGGCCATCGATTTACCATCATTAGAGAGTGTTGCACCATGGTGCTATTCCATTTCAACTCCATGCACTCATTTGTAGAATTCGTACGGCGTAGCTTCGGCATTATGGACGGATGTTGCACCTTGCACTGTTGATGTTGCGCCCAGGGAATATCGATCCTTCGGACAGCTAGAACGGTTAATTCTTTTGGAGTTACAGGAGCCATAACCAGTCAAAACGAAGGCCTCTGTGAGCTCTACGGCTTTTATGGCTTAACAATGTCAATGCATAGTTTCATATCCAAAAAAACACAATCCGAATCACACTCATGTCTCGGAATTTTTTTACCCTTCGTTTTCTTCACTTGAATTTTATGGTAAAACTGGATCAACATGGTTGGCCATCGATTTACCATCACTAGGGAGTGGTGAACCATGGTACTATTCCATTTCAAATCCTTGGACACATTTCTAAAAGCCATAGGGCGTAGTTTAGGTATTATGGGCGAATGTTGCAGGTTGCACCATAGATGTTGCTTCCAAGAGATATCGATACTTCATGCATCCAGAACGGTTGCCTCTTTTGGAGTTACGGGAGCCATACCCAGTCAAAACGAAGGACTCTGTGAGTTCTATGGCATTGATGGCTTAACGACATCAGTGCATAGTTTGATACCAAAAAAACACTATTTGAATCACTTTTCGGTCTCGAAAGATGTTTTTAGCCTTCGTTTTCTTCACGTGAATTTTATGGTAAAACAGGATCAACATGGATCGCCTTCGATTTACCATCGCTAGAGAGAACTATTTCGTTTCAAATCCATACACTCATTTCTAAAAGTCTACGGTGCCATTTCGGCATTATGGACGGATATTGCACCTTGCACCGTAGATGTTGTGCCCTGGGGATATCGATCCTTCGGACAGCCATAACGGTTGACTCTTTTGGAGTTACGAGACCCGTAATTAGTTAAAACGAAGGTCTCTGTGAGCTCTACGGCTTTGATGGCTTAACGACATCAATGCATACTTTCATACCCAAAAAAAACCATCCGAATCACTTTTAGGTCTCAGAAGTTTTTTACCCTTCGTTTTCTTCACGTGAATTTTATGGTAAAACGAGATAAACGAGGCTGGCCATCGATTTACCATTGCTAAAGTGTTGTGCACCATGGTATTATTCCGTTTCAAATCCATGCACTCATTTGTGTAAGTCGTACGATGCAGTTTCGACATTATGGACGGATGTTGCACCTTGCACCGTAGATGTTGCGTCCAGGGGATATCGATCCTTCGGACAGCCATAATGGTTGACTCTTTTGGAGTTACGGGAGCCATAACCAGTCAAAATGAAGGTATCTGTGAGCTCTACAGTTTTGATGGCTTACGACGTCAATGCATGGTTTCATACCCAAAAAACACTATCCGAATCACTTTTAGGTCTCGGAAGTTTTTTAACCCTTCGTTTTCTTTAGGTGAATTTTATGGTAAAACGGGATCAACGTGGCTGGCCATCGATTTACCATCACTGGAGAGTGGTGCATCATGGTACTATTCCGTTTCAATTCCATGCACTCATTTGTAAAAGTCGTACGACGTAGTGTTGGTATTATAGACGGATGTTGCACCTTGCACCGTGGATGTTGCGTCTAGGGGATATCGATACTTCAGACAGCCGTAACAATTGACTCTTTTGGCGTTACGGGAGCCTTAACTAGTAAAAACGTAGGTATCGGTGAGGTCTATGGCAATGATGGCTTAACGACGTCAATGCATAGTTTCATCCCAAAAAATACTATCTGAATCACTTTTAGGTCTCGGAAGTGTTTTTGCCCTTCGTTTTCTTCACATGAATATTATGGTTAAATAGGATCAACGTGGCTGGCCATCGATTAACCATCGGTGGAGAGTGGTGCACCATGGTGCGTTTCAAATCCATGCGCACATTTGTAAACATTGTATGGTGCAGTTTCGGCATCATGGACGGATGTTGCACCTTGCACCGTATATGTTGTGCCCAGGGGATATCGATCCTTCAGATAGCCATAACGGTTGACTCTTTCGGAGTTACGGGAGTCATAACCAGTCAAACGAAGGTCTCTTTATAGCTTTGATGGCTTAATGACGCCAATGAATAGTTTCATACACAAAAAACACTATCCGAATCACTTTTAGGTCTCGGAAGTTTTTTTACCCTTCGTTTTCTTCACGTGAATTTTATGGTAAAAGGGGATCAACGTGGCTGGCCATCGATTTTCCCTCGCTGGACAGTGGTGCACCAGGGTACTATTCCATTTCAAATCCATACACTCATTTGTAAAAGTCGTGCGACGCAGCTTCGGCATTATGGACGGATGTTGCACCTTGCACCGCAGATTTTGCACCCAAGGGATATCGATCTTTCGGACAGCCATAACGGTTGACTCTTTTGGAGTTACGGGAGTCATAACCCAGTAAAAACGAAGGTCTTTGTGAGCTCTATGGTTATGATGGCTTGACGACGTCAATACATAGTTTCATACCCAAAAAGCACAATCCGAATCACTTTCAGGTCTCGGAAGTTTTTTACCCTTCGTTTCCTTCACGTGAATTTTATGGTAAAACGGGATCAACATGGCTGGCCATCGATTTATCATTGCTGGAGAGTGGTGCACCGTGGTACCATTCCTTTACAAATCCATGCACTATTTGTAAAAGTCGCATGGTGCGTTGTGGACGGATGTTGCAACTTTCACTGTAGATGTTGCGCCTAGGGGATATCGATCCTTCGGACAGCCATAACGGTTGACTCTTTTGAAGTTACGGGAGCCATAACTAATTAAAACGAAGGACTCTGTGAGTTCTATGGCTTTGATAGCATAATGATGTCAATACATAGTTTCATACACAAAAAACACTACCCAAATCACTTTTAGGTCTCATAAGCTTTTTTACCCTACGTTTTCTTTACGTGAATTTAAAGGTAAAAAGCAATCAAAGTGGCTGCCATCGATTTACTATCGTTGGGGAGTGGTGCACCATGGTACTATTCATATCTATGGACTCATTTCTAAAAGTCGTACCGTGCAGTTTCGGCATTATGGACAGATGCTGCACCTTATACCGTATATGCTATGCACAGGGGATACCGATCCTTTGGATAACCATAACGGTTGACTCTTTTGGAGTTACAGGAACCATAACTAGTCAAAACGACGGTCTCTGTGATATCTAAAGCTTTGATGGCTTAATGACGTCAATGAATTATTTCATACCCAAAAAAATTATCCGGATCACTTTCAGGTCTCGGAAATTTTTTTACCCGTCGTTTTCTTCACGTGAATTTTATGGTAAAACGGGACCAACGTGGCTGGCCATCGATTTGCCCTTGCTTGAGAGCAGTGCACCATGGTACTATTCTATTTCAAATCCATGCACTCATTTGTAAAAGTCATATGACGCAGTTTCGACATTATGGACGGATGTTGTACCTTGCACCGTAGATGTTACGCCCAGGGGATATCGATCCTTCGGACATCCATAACGGTTAACTTTTTTGGAGTTACGAGAGCCATAACCAGTTGAAACAAAGGTCTTTGTGAGCTCTACGGCTTCGATGGCTTAATGACGTAAATGCACAGTTTCATACCCAAAAAACACTATCTAAATCACTTTCAGGTCTCGGATGTTTTTTTACCCTTCGTTTTCTTCATGTGAATTTTATGATAAAACGGGATCAACGTGGCTGGCCATCGATTTACCATCTCTGGAGAGTGGTGCATCATAGTACTATTCAATTTCAACTCTATGCACTCATTTGTAAAAGTCGTACGTCGCAGTTTTGGCATTATGGATGGAGGTTTCACCTTACACCATAGATGTGGCGTCCAAGGGATATCGATCATTTGGACAGCCATAACGATTGACTCTTTTGGAGTCACGGGAGCCATAACCAGTCAAAATGAAGGTCTCAGTAAGTTCTACGGCTTTGACTTTAAGTCGTAAATGCATAGTTTCATACTCAAAAAAACTATCTAATTCACTTTCAGGACTCGGAATTTTTTTTACCCTTCATTTTTTTTCATGTGAATATTATGGTAAAACGGGATCAATATGGCTAGCCATCGATTATCATTGCTGGAACATAGTGCATCATGGTACTATTCGATTTCATATCCATGCACTCATTTGTAAAATTCGTACGGTGAAGTTTTGGCATTATGGACGGATGTTGCTCCTTGCATCGTAAATGTTGCGCCCAAGGGGATATCGATCCTTCGGACGGCCATAACGGTTGACTCTTTTGGAGTTACAGAAGCCGTAACCAGTCAAACGTAGGTCTCTATGAGTTCTACGGCTTTGACGGATTTAAACCGTCAATGCATAGCTTCCTACCCAAAAAACACTATCCGAATCACTTTCAGGACTCGGAAGTTTTTTACACTTCGTTTCCTTCAAGTGAATTTTATTGTAAAACGGTATCAACATGGCTATCCATCGATTTATCATCACTGGGGCGTGGTGCACCATGGTACTATTCTATTTTAAATCCATGAACTAATTTGTAAAAGTCGTACGGTGCAGTTTTGGCATTATGGGCGAATGTTGCACCTTGCACCGTATTTGTTGCTCCAAGGGGATATCAATCCTTCAAACAGCCATAGTGGTTGATTCTTTTGGAGTTACGGGAGCCATGTCCTATCAAGGCGAAGGTCTCCGTGAGTTCTACGACTTTGACGGCTTCAACCCGTCAATGCATAGTTTTATATTAAAAAAACATTATTCAAATCACTTTCGGGACTCGGAACTTTTTTATCCTTCGTTTTCTTCACCGAATTTTATGGTAACACATACCGCTTTAATGGGAGAATAGCCCAACCCTTAGAACATACTACAGCCCCAGGTGGCGAAGAGCCGACATCGAGGAGCCAAACCTTCCAGTCGAGAGTATTTTATTTAAGGATTAAGTTATTACCGAACAAAGAGAAATTGCAACTTTAATGGAAAAGATCAATTCGGAAGCGCTTTTTTATTCTAGCAGACGGAATTTCGTTGGTCTAATTTTGGACTTTCCGGTAGTGGAATTAGAATCTAAAAATTACAATAATACCAAACAAGTACTTAAAACCTTCTTGTTCTTTGAACTTTCTCAAATAAAAATCTTCCCTTTCAATTTCAAATGAGAATACAAGGAATTTTAGTTTATCTTAATTTAATTTTATGGAATGATCAATCATTTTTTTCTACAAGAAAAGTCAATTTTTTTTCTGAATTCCAATTAAGTAGTACTTTGAATTTTGAGTTTTTTCTCAATTTAGTTAATTATTTAACTGGAAAAAGGCATATACAGATATTAAATAATATAATATAAAAAATGAACTGGATCAACATGGATGGCCATTGATTTACATCGCTGGAGTATGGCGCACCATGGCACTATTTCGTTTCATGTCCATGCACTCATTTATAAAAGTCATATGGCGCAGTTTCAGCATTATGGATGGATGTTTCACCTTGCACCGTAGATGTTGCGCCCAAGGGATATCGATCGTTCGGACAATCATAACAGTTGACTGTTTTGTGTTTATGGGAGCCATAACCAGTCAAAATGAAGGTCTCTGTGAGCTCTGCGGCTTTGATGGCTTAACGACGTAAATGCATAGTTTCATACCCAAAAAAACACTATCCGAATCACTTTCAGGTCTAAGAAGATTTTTTACCCTTCGTTTTCTTCACGTGAATTTTATGGTAAAAAGGGATCAACGTGGTTGGCCATCGATTTACCGCCGCTGGAGAGTGGTGCACCATGGTACTATTCCATTTTAAATCCATGCACTCATTTCTAAAAGTCGTACGACCAATTTCAGCATTATGGGTGGATGTTGCACCTGGCACCGTAGAAGTTGCGCCCAAGAGATATTGATCCTTCGAGCAACCATAACGGTTGACCCTATAGGAGTTACGGAAGGCGTAACCGATCAAAATGAAGGCCTCTGTGAGCTTAACAAGTTTGATGGCTTAACGACGTCAATGCATAGTTTCACACCCAAAAATACACTATTCGAATCACTTTCAGGTCTCGGAAGTTTTTTTACCCTTCGTTTTGTTCACGTGAATTTTATGGTAAAAGGGGATCAACATGGCTGACCATCGATTTATCATTGCTGGGGAGTGGTGCCCAATGGTACCATTCCATTTCAAATCCATGCACTCATTAATGAAAGTCGTACGGCGCAGTTTCGGCGTTATGGACGGATGTTGCACCTTACGCCATATATGTTGCGCCTAGGGAATATCAATCCTTGGGACAGCCATAACGGTTGATTCTTTTGGAGTTATGGGAGCCATGACCAGTCGAAACAAAGGTTTCTATGAGCTCTACGGTTTTGATGGATTAACGACATCAATGCACAGTTTTATACCCAAAATCCTATCTGAATCACTTTCAGGTCTTGGTAGTTTTTTAACCTTCGTTTTCTTCTTGTGAATTTTATGGTAAAAGAGGATCAACATCGCTGGCACTCGATTTACCATCGCTGGAGAGTGGTGCATCATGGTACTATTCCATTTCAATTCCATGTGCTCATTCATAAAAGTCGTACGGCAGTTTAGACATTATGGACGGATGCTACACCTTGCGCCGTAGATGTTGTGCCCAAGAGATGTTGATCCTTCAGACAACCATAACGGTTGACTCTTTTTGAGTTACGGGAGCCATACCCAGTCTAAACGAAGGTCTTTATGAGCTATACGGCTTTGATGGCTTAACGACGTCAGTGCATTGTTTCATACCCAAAAAAATACTATCCAAATCACTTTCAGGTCTTGGAAGTTTTTTACCCTTCGTTTGCTTCACGTGAATTTTATGGTAAAACAGGATCAACGTGGCTGGCCATCGATTTACCGTCGCTGGAGAGTGGTGCACGATGGTACTATTCCGTTTCAAATCAATGCACTCATTTCTAAAAGTCGTATGGCACAGTTTCGACATTATGGACGAATGTTGCACCTTGCACCTTAGATGTTGCACCCAGGGGATATCGAACCTTTGGACATCCATAACAGTTAAGTCTTTTGGAGTTACGGAAGCCATAACTAGTCAAAACGAAGGTCTCTATGAGCTCTACGGCTTTGATGGCTTAACAACGTCAATGCATAGTTTCATACCCAAAAAACACTAGCCGGATCATTTTCAGGTCCTGGAAGTTTTTTTCAACCCTACGTTTTCTTCACGTGAACTTTATGGTAAAACGGGATCAACGTGGCTGGTCATCGATTTACCATCACCGAATAGTGGTGCACCATGGTACCATTTCGTTTGAAATACATGCAGTTATTTGTAAAAGTCGTATGGCGCAGTTTCGGCATTATGGATGGATGCTGCACCTTGCAGCGTAGATGTTGCGCTCAGGAGATATCGATCATTCGGACAGATATAACGGTTGACTCTTTTGGAGGTACGTGAGCCATAACTAGTCAAAATGAAGGTCTCTATGAGCTCTATGGCTTTGATGGCTTAACGACATCAATGCATAGTTTCATACCCAAAAAAACACTATTCAGATCACTTTTAGGTCTCGGAAGTTTTTTTATCCTTCGTTTTATTTACGTGAATTTTATGGTAAAACGGGATCAACGTGGTTGGCCATCGATTTACCACTGCTGGAGAATGGTGCACCATGTTACTATTCCATTTCAGATCCATTCATTTAATTATAAAAGTCGTATAGCGCAGTTTCGGTATTATGGAAGAATGTCGCACCTTGTACCGTAGATGTTGCACCCTGGGGATATCGATCCTTTGGATGCCATAACTGTTGACTCTTTTGGAGTAACCGAAGCGGTAACCAGTAAAAACGAAGGTCTCTGTGAGCTCTACTGCTTTGATGGCTTAATGAAATCAATGCATAGTTTCATACCCAAAAAAATATTATACGAATCACTTTCATGTCTCGAAAATTTTTTTTACCCTATGTTTTCTTCATGTGAATTTTATAGTAAAACGGGATCAACATGGCTAGCCATCGATTTACCATCGCTGGATTCCTACACATGAATGTGATACAGATAGTGTTTTTTGGGTATGAAACCATGCATTGCGTCATTAAGTCATCAAAGCCATAGAGCTCACAAAGACCTGTGTTTTGACTAGTTGTGGCTCCCGTAACTTCAAAAGAGTCAACTATGATGGCTTTCCGTAAGATCGATATCCCTGGGTGCAACCTCTACGATGTAAGGTGCAATATCCATCCATAATGCCAAAACTACGCCATATTACTATTAAAAAAGAGTGCATGGATTTGAAACGGAATGATACCATGTTGCACCACTCTCCAGCGATGGTAAATCGATGGCCAACCATGTTGATCCCGTTTACCATAAAATTCACGTGAATAAAACGAAGGGTAAAAAAACTACCGAGTTCTGAAAGTGATTCGGATGGTGTTTTTTCTATGACACTATGCATTGACGGCTTAAAGCCGTAGAACTCACAGAGAGCTTCGTTTTGACTGGTTATTGCTCCCGTAATTCCAAAAAAGTCAACCATTATGGTTGTCCAAAGTATCGACATCCCCTGGGCGCAACATTTATGGTGCAAGGTGCAACATCCGTCCAGAATGTCAAAACTGCATAGTACGACTTTTACAAATTAGTGCATGGATTTGAAGTGGAATAGTACCATGGTGCACCACTCGTCAGCGATGGAAAATCGATGGCTAGCCACGTTGATCCCGTTTTACCATAAAATTCACGTAAAGAAAACGAATGGTAAAAAACTTTCGAGAGCTGAAAGTTATTCGAAGAGTGTACTTTTGTGTACGGAACTATGCATTGACGTCGTTAAGCCATCAAAGCCGTAGAGCTCATAGAGACCTTCGTTTTGACTGGTTATGGCTCCCGTAACTCCAAAGAGTCAACGGTTATGGCTATCCGAAGGATCAATATCCTTTAGGCGCAACATCTATGGTGCAAGGTGCAACATCCGTCCATAATGCCAAAATTGCGCCTTATGGCTTTTACAAATGAGTGCATGGATTTGAAACAATATAGTACCATGGTGCACCACTCTTCAGCGATGGTAAATCGATAGCCATCCACGTTGATCCCGTTTTACCTTAAAATTCACGTGGAGAAAACGAAAGGTAGAAAAACTACTGAGTCCTCAAAATGATTCGGATAACGTTTCTTGGGTATGAAACTATGCATCGACGGCTTAAAGTCGTCAAAGCCGTAGAACTCACAGAGACCTTTGTTTTTGTAGGATCGATTTAACCCTAGAGGGGGGTGAATAGGGTGATTCTATTAATTATAAAATTAATTGCAGAAGCTTATAAAATTATTTCTACGCAGATCACAGAATAATAGCAGCATAGATAAATAGCAGAATAATAAAATGCAGAAATAGAACGACACAGAATTTACCCAGCTTCGGCAAAACCCTGCCTACGTGCTGTCCCCAAGGTTTCTAATAGAAATTAAGTAGTCACACGCTTACACAAGTAAACTCGCGACACCCGCTACTGACTAACCTAACTCTATGCTCAAAACCCTGCCACAACTCAGCCACTGAGTTGCAAATTCTCAAAATACGCCACGTAGTTTGTCCCCTAGTCACACGACTAGAAATTTAAACGGTTTAAAAGGAAATTACAAATTAAAAACAATTTAAAATAAAATAACCCTATTTAAAAAAAATTAAAAACCCTTATATAATAAAAGAGAAAGCTCTTTAAAAACAAGCCGGCCCCTTTTATAATTTAACCCGATCCTTTTTTTATTTGCTCCGTTCCTTTTGAGATAATGGCGTCTTCTTTGTTCGATCACAATTAGGGTTTCGTCCTTCGATCCAAATTAGGGCTTTTGTCCTTCGATCCAAATTAGGGCTTTGCGAAGAGCCGACTTTATGTTGATCGATCGTGTGGATAATTCGCGAGTAGCTTTGATCGATCTTTTCCTTGTTGCTCACTTTGGCTGCTTCTGTTTGATTTAGTTCAACGTTTGCTTCAGTATGTAATTTTCCCTTTTTGTGCTTTTATGATTTTCGTACTCGAACTCGATGGTTTGAAATTGCCGATGATGAATGGAATTTATACGATTCCAATTCCTAATTTTTCGTTCATCTGGAGTTATTTGAATTTGTCAATCGATATCATTCGGCCATTGATTTCCGTATGGATGATGGTGATTTTTATGACTTAATTAAATTCGTATATTTTCTTGTTACTTGGTTGACACAGTTTCAATTTTGAATTGTTCCATTTCTTGACAGCCACGGCTTTGATTTCTGTCATTTTTGGTTTCGTGAATTTCTGATGGCTTCGGCCTTGACTTGAAACTTCATTGACCTGTTCGTTTGATCTCTATTCACCTCGACTTGGCTTGAATCTGTTAATGATGACTCTGGTCATTTGAAATCTATGAATTTGAATATGATTGATTTGTGGCTTGATGGTTATATCCACTTGCTGCTGTTGGTCTTCATGTGCCCTTGACTTTGTTACTGCTGTGTCTTTGATGTTGGCTTGCATTTGATTTTATACATCTGATGGCATTCATGTGTACACATTATCAGTTACATTCATATTCTTACTGTCAGCTTTGTTCATCATTGTAGTAGATGTGTGCTTGTGCATTTATGTTGTTGAGCCATGTTGTATGGTCAGTGGTGCACTTGGTCATTCGAGCCTGCTCTACTAGTTGTTGTGTATTGCATCATTGAATCTGGTTAGCTGGTTTTTGTTGTAAGGTTGAATCACTGTCATTGGTTTTTGAGTATGATACTTGCACTGTTTCATGTATGCTCAGTATCACTTGATGTTGTTTCTTTTACACTGAGCCTTACTCATGTATGTTTGTTGTACATATGAATGAGTGGTCTGATTCATTTTTTGTCGTAGTCTTCATTTTTGTGGCTTTGAGCTTCACTTTGACATTTTTGCAGACCACTGGATCACTGTGTCATTCAGTTTGCATACATGTTGTCCAAGCCTTGTTGAGTCGGTTTAGATATTTGTTGTATATATATGTGGGCTGCTTCATGCACAGTTGGCTCATGATGTTTGATGTGTTTAATCTTGGTATTGCTGTATATATGAGTTTTTCTTCCACTTGAGATTGTATTGTCACGTTGCATTGAGTTGAGTCATGATAGCAGTGACTTGACCTTTGCATTTGTGGTTTGGTGCCTTCTTGAATTTTGCAGTCTTTTGTGAGCATGTTGACTTTTAGTTGGACTATGCATTATACTTGAGTTGAATCAAGCTTGGATTTGACCTTGTGCTGAAAGTTGTGACATTATTTTATTGCACTTGAGTTGAATCCTGTATTTTGGGTTTGTCCTGCGCTCACCTGTCCCTGTAAATCAATCAAGTGTATATTTCGGTGTGCACGGCCTTGTGGCATATACAGTGATACACTTGTATGTCACAAGCTATTCGTGTATAATGAATTCAAAATTAAATGATGACGAACAACCCAAATAACTGATTTAAATATTATTTTCAAAATTCACATATTGTTTTATACTGCAAAAATGTTTCCTTTTCAATTTTACTGCGTCAATATTTATTTTTGCAGATTGCTCAGATGCTGAATTCAATTTGGAGTGAAGTTGAAGATAAAATACGAGTGTGAGTGATATGTAGTGAGGTCAACTATAAATGTAAAATTGTGATGTAATTGAATTCGTATCAAAGTTGTATAGTGTATTGTGAGAGCTTGAATTTGTACTATTCAAAATTGTAATAAATATTTTTTTGAATAAAATTTCTGTTTGAATTCAAATTCTGTGTTATTTAATTTTATTCAGTAAATATTTATTTAATCTGTGAAAAATAAAATAGTACATTAACAAATACATTTACACGAATATATATATATATATTTATTTATTATCATCAAACAAAAGTTATATAATCGTATATTCAACGCATATTCAACAATCTCCCCCTTTTGATGATAACAAACATATATTTAAGATTTTGAATATGTTAAATGTATTTGATCATTGATATGCTCTAATTTCTCCCCCTATTTAAATGCTTCCTCTCTACACAAAGCTCCCCCTACATATATGCATATAAACAAAAACATGCAAATGAGCCTAGATGCAAATGGAAAATTATTTGACCTTTGCTTGATTTTATTTGACAAAATCTTAACTTTTCTCTAACCCTTCTGTTATCAGCAAAAGTATAATAGTGTTAGAGAAAATAGAGATAAAGTGATCGATATTAATCTAACATTAAAACTCAATTGAATATAAATATTAAATTTCAACAAAAAAATCAAACAAAAATCATAAATATTTTGTTAGGCGCATTTCCACTTTTAGAATGATGGGAATGATGTCATCATATAAAACCATATAGTTTTGTCAATTTGAGGTATATTTATATCAGGAATTTGAATATCTACTAACCATGCATAACCGTTAGGAATTTTAAATGTGATTAGCAGTATTCCAATTTTATTTTTTTAAAAATGAATTCAAGTATCTTTTAACGACGCATAACCGTGAGGACTTTTAAATGGGATTAGATCAACTTGTTTATTTTAAAAATCAACTTTTGATATGTGTTCCATACATGCATAACCGTGAGGACTTTTAAATGAGCATGGAAGCACACAAATTCCAAGTAATTCACCCATGCATAACCGTGAGGACTTTTAAATGAGAGTGAATACTTTGGTATTTTTTTTACTATATAAAATTTTCTATTATTTTAAAAAATGTAAAATGAAAAACGAATGATTCCTCTTTAAAGTACCACATACCGACAAACTATATAGAATTTTGATGAGTGATGGTCGTTAGAAATATGATAGATATAAAGATGGTCATGCAATTTTTACCAACAAAAAGTTTTATAACTCTTGATTAAATTTCTAAAGAAATTTACTAATTATACCGTCTCGAGTCATAATATATGATAAATATCAACACTCATCACTTTTTCAATCACTATTTATCTTTTCAATAATTATTAGGGAGTCAGATTAGTCAAAGTAGTCATTTAAAATCAAATTCAAAAATAATTATGAAATCAATTTTTCAAAATGACTAATCTAAAAATATGGTCAAAAATGATTTTCTCGAGGAGGTTTTATAAGAAAATTTTATGCTATTTGAAAATTATTTGAAATGAAAAATATACAGATATTTTCTTTGAAAAACGATGCAGTTACTAAATGTCTCAAAAAAAATCACGTTCAACTAATAATTTTTCTATCAACTAGACTACCAGTGTAATCTGCATCTGAATTTCTTTTTCACTCAAAATTATCGAATTTGATGGACCAAACCATGAAGTATGCACCAAAAATTTCAAACTCAATTTTAACAGCATTTTAAAGGACATTCTTTTGAATTTGAATTGAAGCCGTGTAAATAATCAAAAACCGTGAATATAGAGTTAGCTGTATTATAACCAAGTGTATTATCCAACAAAACACTATTTTTAATCCAAACTGATATATATGAAGTAATTCAAAGAATCTAGAGATTTTTATAGTGTTTTTGGCATAAGAATATAACTAGCCAACTATTTTGAATAAGTCGGAATCAAAATCATCATTTTTTCATCATCTCATTATTGGCTGATTTAATTCAGAATATGGTGCAGATTATCACATTTAATATATCGTTCTAATAAATATACCTTTACCTGTTTTACCTTTACGATATTTTTCGTTGTTGTCTGTTATATTCTGTCACCTTTATACTAGGCTAAGGAACTTTGCTTTGTTGCTCATTGTGTCCTTGGAACAGCCAAAATCCAGAGAAAATTATTGTTGTTCCTTACCCTGCCACCACACCTACATGGGAAAAGATTTATGTGGCCTATTTGTTTTTATAGGTCCATGGTTGTTAGTGGCAGAATATTTAGAAAAATAATTTTGTGAAGACCCAAAAATATTTATAATTATTCCCTTCGGCACCCAAATTTGTTTAACTTTGAGAGATTTTATATTTATGCCTTTTGGAACCCAAATCGGTATAGTTTTCACATGTTTGGGTCTATACCAACAATTATTGTGATTGTGTCCATATTTTCTACAAATTGTGCACATTGAATTTTCTTGATTAATCTTGTTTTCAACAATTTTAGATTGATTATATCCAAGTCCTTTTCTATCCGTGTTAACAGTTTTCCTAATAGCATATTCAAAGATTTTTCACTTTTTGAAAATTTATCTAAAGTTGTTGACAATTGTTGGACTTGTGTTTTAAGAGATCCATTTTCGTTTAACAATTATGTGCACTTTTTGATAGAATTCTCTTTCCAAGTATTTTCACTTTCTTTTAAAATCAGAATTTCATTTTCAAGTGATTTTATATTGATTTCTGATTTTTTAATTTCTTTTTTGAACGTTGGACACTTATCACACTTAGGGATCCTACGTTGATAGTTTTTAACTAATTGGTCAAGTTGTTCATTTAATTCTATCAAAGTGTCTTTTTGTGATTCATGTTTAGCATACTTCTCCCAAAGTCGTTCAAAACAGCAATTTACTTCATGGAAATAAATAAGTAATTCAGAGTGAGTAAGTTTTGATACCTCGCTTGGCTCATCATCGTCGCTATCAGTTATATTTCCATGATGGTACATATCTGCTTTCTCACTCTCACTGCTAGAACTTTGACTATCTTCGTCATTTGTATTTCACGTGACTGCAAAACTTTTCTTTTTTGATTTCTTTTTAAAGTCGCGTCGATTTTGAGGACAATTAGGCTTGGTGTGTCCGGGTTGGTTGCACTTATGACAGATGATTTTTTTCTGTTCTGTTTTATCTAAAATTTTGATTATTCTTCCTTTTATTTTTTGATTTAGAACTGGATTTCCGTATCTGTGATTCCACTTTTTTAATTTCTTTATTACCATTTCTAACTCTTCTGCTCCATCATCATCGTCATCGTCATCACTTTCAGTTGTTCCTTTGAGAGATATTGATTTCTTTCGAGTATCCCCTCCTTCATGCTCTTCCTTGAATTTCATTTCTAGCTCATAAGTGGTGAGATTTCCGATGAGTTCTTCGACTTTCATTTGTTTTAAATCTTTCATTTCTTGAATGGCAGTCACTTTTGCTTCAAATTTTCACGGAAGGACTTTGAGGATTTTTCGGACTATCTCCAACTTTGTGCATGATTTTCCAAGAGCTTTTGATTTGTATACGATATTGGAAATTCGTCCATGCATCTCTTTGAAATTTTCTTCCTTCGCCATTGTGAAGTTCTCGTATTCGCTGCTTAGCATGGCAAGGCGAGATTCTTTGACTTAAGATGTTTCTTCGTGAGTCACTTCTAGTGTGTGCTATATTTCCTGCGCAGTTAGACAATATGAGACACGATTATATTCAAATTGATCCAATGAACAAATAATAGAATTCATAGCTTTAGCATTAGTATTTTGTAATTTATTTTCTAGTTCTGTCCATTGATCCTTTGGTTTATCTATTTCTTGATTATCTACAGTTATAGTTGGTGCTTTATAACCTGTCTCAACAATATTCCAAGCGCCAATGGTTTTCAGAAAAATTTCCATCCTATTTTTCCAATAAGCATATTCACCATTGAACATTGGTGGTCTAACTATGGACTGACCCTCAGCAAAAGTAGTATTAAAACAAGCCATTTTAAAATTCAAATTTTTAAAACAAAAATTGGTTTTGTAAAAACAAATTTTTAAAACAAAAACGGCTTTTGTTCCTAGCTCTGATACCACTTGTAAGATCGATTTCACCCTAGAGGGGGGGTGAATAGGGTGATGCTATTAATTATAAAATTAATTGCGTAAGCTTATAAAATTATTTCAACACAGATCACAGAATAATAGCAGCACAAATAAATAGCAGAATAATAAAATGCAGAAATAGAACGACGCAGAATTTACCCAGCTATGGCAAAACCCTGCCTACGTGCTGCCCCCAAGGTTTCTACTAGAAATTAAGTAGTCACACGCTTACACACGTAAACTCGCGACACCCGCTACTGACTAACCTAACTCTATGCTCAAAACTCTGCCACAACTCAGCCACTGAGTTGCGAATTCTCAAACTACCCCACGTAGTTTGTCCCCTAGTCACACGACTAGAAATTTAAACTGTTTAAAAAGAAATTAAAAATTAAAAACAATTTAAAATAAAATAACCCTATTTAAAAAAATTAAAAACCCTTATATAATAAAAGAGAAAGCTCTTTAAAAACAAGCCGGCCCCTTTTATAATTTAACCCGATCCTTTTTTTATTTGCTCTGTTCCTTTTGAGATAATGGCGGCTTCTTTGTTCGGTCACAATTAGGGCTTTCGTCCTTTGATCCAAATTAAGGCTTTTGTCCTTCGATCCAAATTTAGGCTTTGCGAAGAGCCGACTTAATGTTGATCGATCATGTGGATAATTCGCGAGTAGCTTTGATCGATCTTTTCCTTGTTGCTCACTTTGGCTTCTTCTGTTTGATCGAGTTCAACGTTTGCTTCGGTATGTAATTTTCCCTTTTTGTGCTTTTATGATTTTCGTACTCGAACTCGATGGTTTGAAATTGCCGACGATGAATGGAATTTATACGATTCCATTTCCTAATTTTTCGTTCGCCTGGAGTTATGTGAATTTGTCAATTGATATCACTTGGCCATTGATTTTCGTATGGATGATGGTCATTTTTCTGACTTAATCAAATTTGTATATTTTCATGTTACTTGGTCGACACGGCTTCAATTTTGAATTGTTCCATTTCTTGACAGCCACGGCTTTTATTTCTGTCATTTTTGGTTTCGTGAATTTCTGATGGCTTCGGCCTTGACTTGAAACTTCATTGACCTATTCGTTTGATCGCAGTTCATCTCGACTTGGCTTGACTCTGTTAATGATGACCCTGGTCATTTGAAATCTATGAATTTGAATATGATTGATTTGCGGCTTGATGGTTATATCCACTTGCTGCTGTTGGTCTTCATGTGTCCTTGATTTTGTTACTGCTGTGTCTTTGATGTTGGCTTGCATTTGATTTTATACATCTGATGGCATTCATGTGTACACATTATCAGTTACATTCATATTCTTGTTTTCAGCTTTGTTCATCATTGTAGTAGATGTGTGCTTGTGCATTTATGTTGTTGGGCCATCTTGTATGGTAAGTGGTGCACTTGGTCATTCGAGCCTGCTCTACTAGTTGCTGTGCTTTGCATCATTGAATTTGGTTAGCTAGTTTTTGTTGTAAGGTCGAATCACTATCATTGGTTTTTGAGTATGATACTTGCACTGTTTCATGTGTGCTCAGTATCACTTGACGTTGTTGATTCACCACTGAGCCTTATTCATGTATGTTTGTTATACGTATGACTGAGTGGTCTGATTCAGTTTTTGCTGTGGTCTTCATTGTTGTGGCTTTGAGCTTCACTTTGATATTTTTGCAGACCACTTGATCACTGTGTCATTCAGTTTGCATACATGTTGTCCAAGCCTTGTTGAGTCAGTTTGGATATTTGTTGTATATATATGGGCTGCTTCGTGCACAGTTGGCTCATGATGTTTGATGTGTTTAATCTTGGTATTGCTGTATATATGAGTTTTGCTTCCACTTGAGATTGTATTGTCACGTTGCATTGAGTTGAGTCATGATAGCAGTGACTTGACCTTTGCATTTTTGGTTTGGTGCCTTCTTGAATTTTGCAGTCTTTTGTGAGCATGTTGACTTTTAGTTGGACTGTGCATTACACTTGGGTTGAATCCAGCTCGGATTTGACCTTGTGCTGAAAGTTGTGACATTATTTTATTGTACTTGAGTTGAATCCTGTATTTTGGTCTTGACCTGTGCTCATCTATCCCTGTAAATCAAGCAAGTGTATATTTCGGTGTGCACGACTTTGTGGCATGTACAGTGATACACTGTGTATGTCACAAGCTGTTCGTGTATGATGAATTCAAAATTAAATGATGACGAACAACCCAAATAATTGAGGCAAATATTATTTTCAAAATTCACATATTGTTTTATACTGCAAAAATATTTCCTTTTCAATTTTACTGCGTCAATATTTATTTTTGCATATTGCGCAGATGCTGAATTTAATTTGAAGTGAAGTTGAAGATAAAATACGAGTGTGAGTGGTATGTAGTGAGGTCAACTGTAAATGTAAAATTGTGATGTAATTGAATTTGTATCAAAGTTGCATAGTGTATAGTGAGAGCTTGAATTTGTACTATTCAAAATTGTAATAAATATTTGTTTGAATAAATTTTCTTTTTGAATTCAAATTCTGTGTTATTTAATTTTATTCAGCAAATATTTATTTAATCTATGAAAAATAAAATAGTACATTAACAAATACATTTACATGAATATATATATATATATATATATATATGTTTATTATCATCAAACAAAAATCACATAATCGTATATTCAACACATATTCAACAGTTTTGACTGGTTGTGGCTCTTGTAACTTCAAAAGAGTCAACCATTATGGCTGTCCGATGGATCGATATCCCTTGCGCGTAACATCTACGGTGTAAGGTCAACATCCGTCCATAATGGCGAAACTGCGCTGTACGACTTTTAAAAATGAGTGTACGGATTCAAAATAGAATAGTACCATGATGCACCACTCCCCAGCGATAGTAAACCGATAAACAGCCACATTGATCCCATTTTACCATAAAATTCACGTGAAGAAAACGAAGGGTAAAAAAAAATTCGAGACCTAAAAGTGATACGGCTAGTGTTTTTTGGGTACGAAACCGTGCATTGACGTAGTTAAGCCATCAAATCCATAGAGCTCACAGAGACCTTCATTTTTGACTGGAGATGACTCTCTTAACTTCATAAGAGTCAACCGTTATGGCTGTTCGAAGGATCGATATCCCTTGGGCGCAACATCTACGGTGCAATGTGCAACATCTGTCCATATTGCCGAAACTGCACCGTATGACTTTTATAAATGAGTGTATGGCTTTAAAACGGAATAGTACCATGGTGCACCACTCTCCAGCGATGGTAAATCGATGGACAGCCACGATGATCCCGTTTTATCATAAAATTCACATAAAGAAAACGAAGGGTAAAAAAACTTCCGAGACGTAAAAGTTTTACGGATAGTGTTCTTTTAGGTATGAAACCATGCATTGACGTCGTTAAACCATCAAAGCCGTAGAGCTCACAAAGACCTACATTTTGAATAGTTATGGCTCCCGTAAATCCAAAATAATCAACCGTTATGACAGTCCAATGGATCAATATCCCCTAGGTGCAACATCTACGTGGCAAGGTGCAACATCCGTCCATGATGTCGAAACTGCACCGTATGACTTTTACAAATGAGTGGATGGATTTGAAACAGAATAGTAACATGGTGCACCACTCTCCAGCGACGGTAAACCGATGGTCAGTCACGTTGATCCCGTTTTAACATAAAATTCACGTGAAGAAAACGAAGGGCAAAAAAACTTCGGAGACCTGATAGTGATTCGGATAGTTTTTTTGTATGAAACTATGCATTCTCATCGTTAAGCCATCAAAGCCGTCGTGCTCACGAAGACCTTCGTTTTGACTGGTTATGGCTTCCGTAACTACAAAAGGGTCAACCGTTATGGTTGTTCGAAGGATCGATATCCCCTAGGCGCAACATCTACGGTGCAAGGTTCAACATCCGTCCATAATACCGAAAATGAGCCGTACGACTTTTTCAAATGAGTGCATGGATTTGAAACGGAATAGTACCATGGTGCACCACTCTCCGGCGATGGTAAATCGATGGCCAGCGTCAGTGATTCGAAAAGTGTTTTTTGGTATGAAACTATGCATTTACATCGTTAAGCCATCAAATCCGTATAGCTCATAGAGGCCTTCGTTTTGACTAGTTATGGCTCCCGTAACCCCAAAGGAGTCAACCGTTATGGCTGTTCGTAGGATCTATATCCCCTGGGAGCAACATCTATGGTGCAAGGTGCAACATCCGTCCATAATGCTCAAAATGCACCGTAAGACTTTTACAAATGAGTGCATGGATTTGAAATGTAATGGTACCATGGTGCACCACTCTCCAGCGATGGTAAATTGATGGCCAGCCATGTTGATCCCGTTATACCATAAACTTCATGTGATGAAAACGAAGGGTAAAAAAAATACTTCCGAGACCTGAAAGTGATTCGGGTAATGTTTTTTGGGTATGAAACTATGCATTGACATCGTTAAACCATCAATGCCATAGACCTCACATAGACCTACGTTTTGACTGGTTATGGCTCTTGTGATTCAAGAAGAGTCAACCGTTATGGCAGTACGAAGGATCGATATCCCTTGGGTGCAACATCTACGGTGCAAGTGCAACATCCGTCCATACTGTCGAAACTGCTCCGTATGACTTTTACAAATGAGTGCATGAATTTGAAACAGAATAGTAACTTGGTGCTCCGATCTCCAGCGATGGTAAATTGATGGTCAGCCACGTTGATCCCGTTTTACCATAAAATTCACGTGAAGAAAAAGAAGGATAAAAAAACATCCAAGACCTGAAAGTGATTCGGATAGTTTTTTTTGGGTATGAAACTATGCATTGATGTCGTTAAGCCATCAAAGCTATAGAGCTCACAAAGTCCTTCGTTTTGACTGGTTATGGCTTCCGTAACTCCAAAAAATAACCATTATGGTTGTCCAAAGGATCGATATCCCCTAGGAGCAACATCTATGGTGCAAGGTTCAACATCCTTCCATAATACTGAAACTGCATCGTACGTCTTTTGCAAATGAGTGCGTGGATTTGAAATGGAATGGTACCAGGGTGCACCACTCTCCAGCGATGGTAAATCGATGGCCAGCCATGTTGATCCCCTATTACCATAAAATTCACATGAAGAAATTGAAGGGTAAAAAATCTTCCAAGACCTGAACGGATAGTGTTTTTTGGTATGAAATCATGCATTGACGTCGTTAAACCATCAATGCCATAGAGCTCACAGAGACCTACGTTTTGACTGGTTATGGCTCCCATAACTCTAAAAGAGCCAACCGTTATGGGAGTCCCAAGGATCGATATCCCCTGGACGCAGCATCTACGATGCAAGGTGCAACACCCGTCCATAATGTCGAAACTGCGCCGTACTACTTTTACAAATAAGTGTATGGATTTGAAATGGAATAGTAACATGGTGCACCACTCTTTGGTGATGGTAAATCGATGGTCAGCCATGTTGATCCCGTTTTACCATTAAATTCACGTGAAGAAAACGAAGGGCTAAAAAACTTCCAAGACCTGAAATTGATTCGGATAGTTTTTTTGGGTATGAAACTATACATTAATATCGTTAAGCAATCAAAGATGTAGAGCTCACAAAAACCTTTATTTTGATTGGTTATGGCATCCGTAACTCCAAAAGAGTCAACCGTTATGGTTGTCCAAAGGATCGATATCCCCTAGGCGTAACATCTACGATGCAAGGTTCAACATCCGTCCATAATATCAAAACTGCACTGTACGACTTTTACAAATGAGTGCATGGATTTGAAACGGAATAATATCATTGTGCACCACTCTCCAGCGATGGTTAATCAATGGCTAGCCACGTTGATCCCGTTTTACCATAAAATTCACGTGAAGAAAATGAAGGGTAAAAAAAACTTCCAAGACTTAATAGTGATTTGGATAGTTTTTTCGGGTATGAAACTATGCATTGATTTCATTAAGCCATTAAAGCCATAGAACTCACAAAGGCCTTCGTTTGATTGGTTATGGCTTCCGTAACTCCAAAAGAGTCAATCGTTATGGCTGTCTGAAGGATCGATATCCCTTGGCCGCAATATCCACGGTGCAAGGTGCAACATCCGTCCATAATGCCAAAACTGTGCCGTACGACTTTTGCAAATGAGTGTACGGATTTGAAACGGAATAGTATCATGGTGTACCACTCTCTAGCGATGGTAAATAAATGGCCAACCATGCTGATCCCGTTTTACCACAAAATTTATGTAAAGAAAAAGAAGGGTAAAAAAACTTCCGAGACCTAAAAGTGATTCGGAGAGGCTTTCTTTGGATATGAAACTACGCACTGACGTCGTTAAGCCATCGAAGCCGTAGAGCTCACAGAGACCGTCGTTTTGACTGTTTATGGCTCCCGTAACTTCAAAAGAGTCAACTGTTATGCCTGTCTGAAGGATCGATATCCCGTGGACGCAACATCTACGGTACATGGTGCAACTTCCGTCCATAATGCCGAAAATGCACCGTACAACTTTTAGAAACGAGTGCATGGATTTGAAATGAAATAGTACCATGGTGCACCACTCTTCAGTGATGGTAAATTGATGGCCATCCACGTTGATCCCGTTTTACCATACAATTCACGTGCAGAAAACGAAGCATCAAAAAAACTTCTAAGACCTGAAAGTGATTCGGATAGTGTTTTTTTGGTATGAAACTATGCACTAACGTTGTTAAGCCGTCAAAGCCATAGAGCTCATAGAGACCTTCATTTTGTTTGGTTATGGCTCCCATAACTCCAAAAGAGTCAATCGTTATGGCTGTCTGAAGGATCGATATCCCCTGGGCGCAACATCTATGGTGCATGGTACAACATCCGTACATAATACCACGTTGATCCCATTTTACCACAAAATTCACGTGAAGAAATGAAGGGTAAAAAACTTCCTAGACCAGAAAGTGAATCGGATAATGTTTTTGGTATGATACTATGCATTGACGTCGTTAAGCCAACAAAGCTGTGATCTCACAGAGACCTTCGTTTTAACTAGTTATGGCTCCTATAACTCCAAAAGAGTCAACCGTTATGGATGTCCGAAGGATCGATATCCCGTGTGTGCAACGTCTACGGTGCAAGGTGCAACATCCTTCAATAATGCCGAAACTGCGCCGTACTACTTTTACAATTGAGTGCAAGGATTTGAAATGGAATAGTACCATGGTCCACCACTCTCCAACGATGGTAAATCGATGGCCAACTACGTTGATCCCATTTTACCATAAAATTCACGTGAAGAAAACGAAGGGTAAAAAAACTTCTGAGATATACAATTGATTCGGATAGTTCTTTTGGGTGTGAAACTATGCATTGATGTCGTGAAGCCATCAAAGCCGTAAAGTTCATAGCGACCTTTATTTTGATTGGTTATGGCTCCTGTGACTCCAAAATAATCAACCGTTATGGCTGTTAGAAGGATCGATATCCCATGTGCACAACATCTACATTGCAAGGTGCAACATCCGTCCATTATGCCGAAACTGCGCCGTACGACATTTACTAATGAGTGCATGGATTTGAAATGGAATAGTACCATGGCGCACTACTCTCCAGCAATGGTAAATTGACGGTCAGTCACATTGTTCCCATTTTACCATAAAATTCACGTGAAGAAAACGACAGGTAAAAAAAACTTCCGAGAATTGAAAGTGATTCGTATAGTTATTTTAGGTATGACACTATGCATTGACATCGTTAAGCCATCAAAGCCGTAATGCTCACAAAGACCTCCATTTTGACTGGTGATGGCTCCCGTAACTCCAAAAGGGTCAACCGTTATGGCTATCCGAAAGATCGATATCCCCTGGACGCAACATCTACGGTGCAAGGTGCAACATCCGTCCATAATGCCGAAACCGTGTCGTACGACTTTTGCAAATGAGTGCATGGATTTCAAACGGATTAGTACCATGGTGCACCGCTCTCCAGCGATGGTAAATCGATTACCAGCCACGTTGATTTCGTTTTACGACAAAATTCACGTAAAGAAAACGAAGGGTATAAAACTTTCGAGAACTGAAAGTGATTCGGATATTGTTTTTTGGGTATGAAACTACGCATTGTGGTCATTAAGCCCTCAAAGCCATAGAGTTCACAGAGACCATTGTTTTGAAAAGTTATGGCTCCCGTAACTTCAAAAGAGCCAACCGTTATGGCTGTCCAAAGGATCGATATACCCTGGGCACAACGTCTATGGTGCAAGTTGGCACTTCCATCCATAATGCCGAAACTACACCGTACATCTTTTAGAAATGAGTACATGGATTTGAAATGGAATAGTGCCATGGTGCACCACTCTTCAGTGATGGTAATTCGACGGCCAGCCACGTTAATCCTGTTTTACTATAAAATTCACGTGAAGAAAACAAAGGGTAAAAAAACTACCGAGTCCTAAAAGTGAGTCGACGTAGTGTTTTTTGGGTATGACACTATGCATTGACTCCTTAAATCCATCAAATCCGTAGAACTCATAGAGACCTTCATTTTGACTGGTTAGTACTCCCGTAACTCCAAAAGAGTCAACCGTTATGGTTGTCCGAAGGATCGATATCCCGTGGGCGCAACATCTATGTTGCAAGGTGCAACATCCGTCCATAATGCCAAAACTGTACCATACCACTTTTACAAATGAGTGCATGGATTTGAAATGGAATAATAACCTGTGCACCACTCTCCAACGATGGTAAATCAATGGCCAGCCACGTTGATCCCATTTTTTCACAAAATTCACATGAAGAAAACAAAGGGTAAAAAACCTCCGACCTTGATTCAGATAGTTTTTTTGGTACGAAACTATGCATTGACTTCATTAAGCCATCAAAGGCATAGAACTCACAGGGACCTTCGTTTTGACTGGTTATGGTTCCCGTAACTCTAAAAGAGTCAACCGTTATGGCTGTCCGAAGGATCGATATTCTATGGGCGCAACATCTACGGTGCAAGGTGCAACATCCGTCCATAATGCTGAAACTACGCCGTATGGATTTTACAAATGAGTGAATGGATTTGAAATGAAATAGTACCATGGAGCACCACTCTCCAGTGATGGTAAATCAATGGCCAACCACGTTGATCCCGTTTTACCATAAAATTAATGTGACGAAAACGAAGGGTAAAAAAACTTTCGAGATCTGAAGTGATTCGGAAAGTACTTTTTGGGTATGAAACTATGCATTGATATACTTAAGCCATCAAAGTAGTAGAGCTCATAGAGACCTTTGTTTTGACTGGTTGTGGCTCCCGTAGCTCCAAAAGACTTAACCATTATGGCTATCCGAAGGATCGATATCGATATCCTCTGGGCGCAACATCTACGGTGCAAGGTGCATCATCCGTCCATAATCCGAAACTACACCGTACGAATTTTACAAATGAATGCATGGATTTGAAATGGAATGGTACTATGGTGCACCACACTTTAAATCGATGGCCAGCCACGTTGATCCCACTTTACCACAAAATTCACGTAAAGAAAACGATCGGTAAAAAGAAACTTCCGAGGCCAGAAAGTGATTCAGATAGTGTTTTTTGGGAATGAAACAATGAATGGGAATCATTAAGCCATGAAAGCTGTAGAACTCAGAGATCTTCTTTTTGACTGGTTATGGCGCCCGTAACTCCAAAAGAGTCGACCATTATGGCTATCCGAAGAATCGATATCCCCTAGGCGCATTATCTACGGTGCAAGGTGCAATATCCGTACATAATGTCGAAACCGCACCGTATGACTTTTACAAATGAGTGCATGGATTTGAAACAACATGGTGCACTACTCTCCAACAATGGTAATCGATGGCTAGCCACGTTGATCTTGTTTTACCATAAAATTCACGTGAAGAAAATGAAGGGTAAAAAAACTTTCAAGACCTAAAAGTGATTCGGATAGTGTTTTTTTGGTATGAAACTATGCATTGATGTCATTAAGCCATCAAAGCCATATAGCTCATAGAGACCTTCGGTTTCACTAGTTATGGCTCCCGTAAATCTAAATTAGTCAATTGTTATGGCTGTTCATTGGATCTATATCCCCTGGACGCAACATCTACGGTGCAAGGTGCAACATCCGTTCATAATGCTGAAACTGCGCCGTACGACTTTTACAAATGAGCGCATGGATTTAAAATGAAATGGTACCATGGTGCACCACTCTCCAGCGATGGTAAATCGATGGCCGGCCATGTTGATCCCGTTTTACCATAAAATTCACGTGAAGAAAACGAAGGGTAAAAAGAAAGTTCCAAGACCTGAAAGTGATTCGAATAGTGTTTTTTTGTATGAAACTATGCATTGACGTCGTTAATCCATCAAAGCCGTAGAGCTCATAGAGACATTCTTTTTTCTAGTTATGGCTCCAGTAACTCTAAAAGAGTCAACCGTTATGGGTATCTGAAGGATCGATATTCCCTTGGCACAACATCTATGGTGCAAGGTGTAACTTCCAGCTATGATGCCGAAACTGCACCGTACGACTTTTAGAAATGATTGCATGGATTTGAAACGGAATAATACCATGGCGGAACACTCTAAAGAGATGGTAAATCGATGGCCAGCCACATTGATCCCGTTTTACCATAAAATTCACGTGAAGAAAACGAAGGGTAAAAAAACTTCCAAGACCTGAAAGTTATTCGGATAGTGTTTTTTGGGGTATGAAACTATGCATTGACATTGTTAAACAATCAAAGCCATAGAGCTCACAGAGACCTTTTTTTGACTAGTTATGGCTAACGTAACTCCAAAAGAATCAACCGTTATGGCTGTCCGAAGGATAAATATCCCCTGGACGCAACATCTACGGTGCAAGGTGCAACATCCGTACATAATGCCAAAACTGCACCGTAAGACTTTTACAAATGAGTGCGTAGATTTGAAACGGAATAGTACCATAGTGTACCACTCTCCAGCGATGGTAAATCGATGGCCAGCCACGTTGATCATGTTTTACCATAAATTTCACGTGAAGAAAATAAAGGGCAAAAAAAACTTTCGAGACCTGAAAGTGATTCGAATGGTGTTTTTTGGGTATGAAACTATGCATTGACTTCGCTAAGCCATCAACGCCGTAGAGCTCACAGAGACCTTCGTTTTGACAGGTTATGGCTCTGGTAGCTCACAAAGATTCAACCGTTATGGCTATCCGAATGATCGGTATCCCCTGGGCACAACATCTACGGTGCATGGTGCAGCATCCGTCCATAATGCCGAACCTACGCCATACGAATTTTACAAATGAGTGCATGGATTTGAAACGAAATAATATCATAGTTACCACTCTCCAGCGATGGTAAATCGATGGCCAGCCACGTTGATCTCGTTTTGCCATAAAATTCATATGAAGAAAACAAAGGGTAAAAAAAAATTTGAGACTTGAAATTGATTCGGATAGTGTTTTTTGTGTTTGAAACTATGCATTGACGTCGTTAATCCATTAAAGCCGTAGAGCTAACAGAGATCTTCATTTTAACTTGTTATGGCTCCCGTAACTGCAAAAGAATCGACCGTTATGGCTGTCCGAAGGATCGACATCCCCTGGGCGCAACACCTACAGTGCAAGGTGCAACATCGGTCCAAAATTTCGAAATTGTGCCATATGACTTTTACAAATGAGTGTATGAATTTGAAATGGAATAGTACCATGGTGCACCATTCTCCAGCGATGGTAAATCGATGGCCAGTTACATTGATCTTATTTTACCATAAAATTCACGTGAAGAAAACGAGACCTAAAAGTTATTCAAATAATGTTTTTTTGGGTATGAAACAATGCATTGACGTCGTTAAGCCATCAAAGCCGCAGAGATCATAGAGACCTTCGTTTTGACTGTTATGGCTCCCGTCACTCCAAAATAGTCAACCGTTGTGGCTATCCAAAGGATCGATATCCCTTGGGCGCAACATCTACGGTGCAAAGTGCAACTTCCATCCATAATCCGAAAACTGCGTTGTATGACTTTTAGAAATGAGTGCATGGATTTGAAACGGAATAGGCAATAGTAAATCAATGGCCAGCCATGTTGATCCCGTTTTACCGTAAAATTCACGTGAAGAAAACGAAGGGTTAAAAATCTTCCGAACCTGAAAGTGATTCGGATAGTGTTCTTTTGGGTATGAAACTATGCATTCACCTCTTTGAGCCATCAAAGCTGTAGAGCTCACAGAGACTTTCGTTTTGACTGGTTATGGCTCCCGTAACTCCAAAAGATTCAACCGCTATGACTTTCCGAAGGATTGATATCCCCAAGGCGCAACATCTACGGTGCAAGGTGCAACATCCATCCATAATGTCGAAACTGCGCCGTATGGCATTCACAAATGAGTGCATGGATTTGAAA
This sequence comes from Allium cepa, assembly GCA_030765085.1. Taxonomy (NCBI): domain Eukaryota; kingdom Viridiplantae; phylum Streptophyta; class Magnoliopsida; order Asparagales; family Amaryllidaceae; genus Allium; species Allium cepa. The sequence continues at coordinate 103,642,430 of CM060942.1, read as the reverse complement.
CGGAATAGTACCATAGTACACCACTCCCCATCGATGATAAATCAATGGCCAGCCATGTTAATCCCGTTTTACCATATATTCACGTGAAGAAAACGAAGGCAAAAAAAACTTTCGAGACCTGAAAGTGATTCCGATGGTTTTTTTGATATGAAACAATGCGTTGGTGTCGTTAAGCCATCAATACCGTAGGGCTCTCAAAGACCTTTGTTTTGACTGGTTATGGCTTCCTTAACTCTAAAAGGGTCAACCGTTATAGCTGTTCGAAGGATCAATATACCTGGGCGCAACATCTACGGTGCAAGTGCAACATCCGTCCATAATGCCAAAGCTACACCGTACGACTTTTACAAATGAATGTGTGGATTTGAAATGGAGTAGTGCCATGGTGCACCACTCTCCAGCGATGGTATATCAATGGTCAGTTACGTTGATCCCGTTTTACCATAAAATTCACATGAAGAAAAGAAGGGTAAAAAGACTTCCGAGACCTGAAAGTGATTCGGATTGTGTTTTCTGGGTGTCAAACTATGAATTGACGTCGTTAAGCCATCACAGCCGCAGAGCTCATAGAGACCTTCATTTTGACTGGTTATGGCTTCTGTAACTCTAAAAGAGTAAACCGTTATGGCTGACCGGAGGATCGATATCCCCTGGGAGCAACATCTACGGTGCAAGGTGCAACATCCGTCCATAATGCCAAAACTGCACCGTATGACTTTTACAAATGAGTGCACGGATTTGAAATGGAATGGTACCCTGGTGCACCACTCTCCAGAGATGGTAAATCGATGGCCAGCCGTGTTGATCCCGTTTTACTACAAAACTCATGCGAAGAAAACGAAGGGTAAAAAAACTTCCGAGACCTAAAGATGATTCGGATTGTTTTTTTTTGGTATGTAACTATGCATTGATGTCATTAAGCCATCAAAGCTATAGAGCTGACTGAGACCTTCATTTTGACTGGTTATGCCTCTTGTAAATCCAAAAGAGTCAACCGTTATGGCTGTCCGAATGATCGATATCCCCTGGGTACAACATCTACGGCACAAGTGCTACTTCCATCTATAATGCCGAAGCTGCACCGTATGACGTTTAGAAATGAGTGCATGGATTTAAAACGGAATAGTACAATGTTGCACCACTCTCCAGCGATGGTAAATCAATGGCCAGCCATGTTGATCCCATTTTACCATAAAATTCACGTGAAGAAAACGAAGGATAGAAAAACGTCTGAGACCTGAAAGTGATTTGGATAGTTTTTTTTTTGGGTCTGAAACTATGCATTGACGTCGTTAAGCCATCAAAGCTGTAAAGCTCACACAGAGCTTCATTTTGACTGGTTATGGCTCCCGTAATTCCAAAAGAGTCAATATGGCTGTCCGTAGGATCGATATCCCTTGGACGCAACATCTACGTGTAAGGTGAATGTCCGCCATAATGCCGAAACTGCGCCGTATGACTTTTACAAATGAGTGCATGGATTTGAAATGGAATAGTAACATGGTGCACCACTCTCCAACGATGATAAATCGTTGGCCAGCCACGTTGATCCAGCCACTTAGTGTTTTGTTTTCTTTCTAAATCTAGGGGCCTGTGGTGCCATTTTGTAGTTGTACCGAGCTAGCCGCGCAAAGGAGATGCTGGTGAAATTTTTCGAAAATTTAGGAAATTAGAAAAATTTTGAGAAATTTGAAAGTTTAAAATTTGAGTTTAAATTGTTAAAGAAAACAATGTTGTTAGGAACTTATAATTGAAGTTGGAAAGTTAGTTTAATTAATGATTCGTCTTAAATAAAAAGATTTGTTTTGGTATGATGATAAAACTATTTGGATTGGGAAAAATAATAAATGGGTTAAGGATCATTCTTCCTAACTAGTAATTTCGGGACGAAATTCTTTTAAGGGGGAAGGATGTCACGACCCAAAATTTTGAACATTTAAAATCAAAATATTTAATTGATTTTAAATATTTGGAAGTTAGTTTGACTTGAATTTCAAAATTAACTACGGATTTGGCAATTTAATTATTAAATTTAATTTACTGAAGTTGGATAAAAATTTGAATCTTCAGTTTTAAGCTGAATAAAAATATTTGAAGGCTTTGAAAATTCATATTGACAATACTGAAGATAATGGAAGCTTCAGAATTGAATTTGAAAGCGATTTAATCGGTTTTAAAAATATATCGTTTAAATCGATATTTAAAAATAGCCTTCCGAGGCATAGTCTCGGAATTCGACGAAACCAGTTCCATTGGATCCGTAATATTGTATTATTATCGGATTTCAATTTTCATAATGTTTGGAGTTGTCGTTTGGCCGTACGATAAGCAAACGTGTTGAAAAATAAATCAAAATTTAATTTAATAGCTGGGTTCGTAAAGCTTTCTTCTCCGTACGGTCGAATTAGGACTCGAAACCTTTTCCATTGCATTCAGGATAGGCGTATAACATTATAAATGCCTAGCAGCATGCCTCGATAGGCATTCAAAATTATAGTTATGTAAAATGAGATATTTTGATTAAAATGTTATATATATATATATATATATATATATAGTTGAAAAGTCAAACTCAATCTAACGTATACCTGAAGCCACCTTCTACTTTATATTTTAACTCGTGAATCCCTTCCTTCAGTCAAAAAAATGAAAGCTAATTCAAAATGGCCGTTGTTCAAGAAATCGCAAGCATTCACCTTTATAAAATCAATCTTCCTTTTCCTCTTGATTGACCGGAAAAGAAAAAGAAAAAGGAGGCATTCGAAATCTCAAATCTTCCTCTCTTCGTTTGAATCGGAGTCCAAATCCATAGGCGAGCGGCACGAATTGGGTAGAGGTCACAAGGGTTTGGCTTGGCGTGTGGCAATGGTGTCACGGTTTCGGAGGGGCAAGGTTCGAGCTACGACGTGGTGGCGAACGGCGCGCACGCATAGGCAGTTGCAGCGATGTCGTGTTTGAATTCACAATGGCGAATGTCGAAGGCGGCAAGATGTAATTGATCATTGGAGGGGAGTTAGGGAAATCTTTCGCGAGGATAATCGAAGCTGAGTCGGGCCGATAGCGAGCAAGTACGAGGAGGCGCGATGGCTTAGGGCTCAGGTTCGACGATTGCTGTGGGGCCGTTGACGGGGTGCCGCATGGCTGTGTGCTCGAGTTCGAGCATGGTGGATTCACAGTAAGGTATTTTGATAATCTATTTGTAAATTAGGTAATTAAATGGATTTATTATAGGATGAAATCTATAGCATGATTTTTTTTTATTACAACAGGTATAAGCAATTCTGTTTTATATATATGTAGGTCAGGAAAGTATGGACAGCAAGATAAAGTTTTGTATTTTTTAAGAATAATAATAATAGTAATGATATGGATGAATTAGTTAATTTTTAAGATAATTAGTATATTTGTTTAGGAAATTAGGACATAGTTATAATTTGTCATAAAATTTATAAATTTGGAAAAAGGAAGATTTAAATTAGGTCTGTCCAATTTTCATTTGAAAAAAAATTAGATTAAAAATTAAAAATTTAAGTTGAATTAAAATTTTAAAATGGCAATTGAGTTATTCGATTTATTTCGAATATTAATTAAAATCATACAATTGTTTATACAGGTCTATGAATGGAGAAAACGAGTCAGAATGGAAAATGGATTGCATGCATAATAAAAGGTAAGATCTTCTCACTCAATTAAAATCTCTAGTTAATTTTAAATAGTTAGATTTAAAATTAATTGACTGTGTGCTTGGATGATTGATTTATAATAATTTATTCACTGGATGATATTATATATATAGTAGTATATAGTATATTGGAGTGATTGATTTCCCACATTATATAGTGGATGAGACCCTATGCCCCGCATAATAGCGGATGATATTTTATAAATCCCATATACCGCGATATTCCACCTCGAAGTAGAATTGGTATTTAATTGTTGTGCTAACGTCTATGGATGCAGGGAAAACAGGTTGGAGGGATTTAACCAGATTCCTCAAATATTTGAATTAGTTTCAATATCGTGTGTTGATTATTTGTAATCTGTGTGTGACTATTTATGATTGAGACTGTTGAAGGATATAATTTAGTCGAATATACTTTTGATACCGTAGGATATCAGGAATAAATAAAATTGGATTTTTTGAAATTTAGTAGAAAATTTATAGTAAATTAATCTTAGAAAATTGAATAGATTTAAAAGAAGGAATTTTTTTCGAAAGAAAATAAATTTGGTGTTGAAATAAATTTAGAAATCAATTTTGGAAAATGATTTGGTATTTGTAAGTAAAATTGGAAATCAATTTAGGATTTAATTCGATGCTGAAAAAGAATATTTAGAAATCGATTTGAAAATCGTGCATCATTGGATATTTAGAAGTTTAAATTCACAATGGGAATTTATAATGGAAAGGGAAATTTGTTTTTAAAAAAAACATTCGGATATTTTTAAAAGTGTGAAAGGAATTTACAGATTCGGATCATAAATTTAAAATAAATGAAGAAAGATTTATTAATTGATTTGAATGAATCATTTTGAAATGGAAAATGTATTTTCCCTGGAAAACTGAGTATGATTTCGAGTAGCCTATAAATATAAACTGAAAATTTTTAAGGATGGTTTTAGAAAGGATACTTTGGATAAATTATTTTCTAAACTGGTTTCAAATCTTTAAAGTATGGATTTATTTAATCACTTATAGAAGGCATTATTTTAAAGATTAAAATTGATATTTGTTTTAGGAAACGGTTATTTAAATAGTTATACCTTATCTACTAATGTTATTTAAAATTAGATGGGACTAGAAATCTTATATGTGACACTTAGTATAATATTTTCATAACTAATATTTAAGGAAGTATTTTAAAATAGTTTTTATTCTAAATAATTCAAAGTATATTTTGGATAAGTGATTAGAATTATTTTAAAATATTTGAACTCGGCAAACTTTTAGTGGAAATAAATAATATCGAGAATCATATTCCACGGTGAAAAGTGATTTGAAATTTGTTTTCAAATAGTTGAAGTGTTAAAAATATACTTCTTGCGAAAATATTTTGAAAATAAATAATTGGGAAAATTTATTTAAATCTGGTAATTTTTGTGAATGTTTGCTAGTTAAATAATCAACTATCAATATTTGCATTTAAACGACATTTGAATTTCGATGCGACCGGGGGTCAGATTCCCAGTCGATATCCGAAAACCACATCGAACCTTTGTGATTGTGATAGATATTTTATTTAAAAGATCAAAGTGGAAAATTTGTTGTGATTTGTTGAAATCTGAATGTAACACTTATTTTTAAACTAAGCGCTCGTTATTCGGATTAGCCGAGAGAGGACTTTGTGTCATAAAACCCATTCCGAACAACGATACGACGAAATGGGATTGCATTTGAAGACGGTGTTGAAGACCGGGTATTTTCGAAAGCGAAAGGATTACCTGTCGAATGTCTCTGCACCGAGTTTCTCTGGTATAGAGATTTTTATCACCCTTTGTGATGAGGATTTCCAATGTAATTAGTGAATATCCGGATTGCAAGGGCTTCTTTGAAGTACCTTCGGTTCCATTCGATCCCGGAATGGACTTGTATGGATGTGTGTCTGACGTTACACGTTGAGATGTAAAACTGGTTTCTATCAAATACATTTCTGTTGGTGGCGGAAAATTTATTCTCTTAGCTTAACACCCTTCTCTGAGACGTACGAGCTCAGAGGTTATGTAGTTGATTGTTACTAGTAATGCATTCCCAATTTGGTAACATTACATACGAAGTGCTGCTGATCATTTGTTGATTAAAGCATGACTTTGTGAAAAGTGTAGCTTTGTGGACGAGACCTCATCGGACCTCACACCTCGGAAATGGTCGAAACAGGAAAGATGCGGCAAGGTTATGAGGGTCGCGCCCTTTAGGGTATGTCATTTCCTTCTGAAAAAGGGTGGTATCATGGTATAGAGCCCAAATACTTAACCTAAGTTGTTGCCCCAAATTTATTATACTTTGTGGTTGTTTCTTTGTGGTTGAGGATCCTCGGATAAAGGCCGCAAACGACCGAGGGATGACATACTCGAGTAGTAGTTACCTAGTTACAGAGGTAACCCAGCCTTGTGTTGGCAGAGATCCGGGTAGATTCTCGAGACATCCCTCCAAAGGCGTACCCGTGTGACATAAGAAGTTCCTTAGCCTGACCATTTGTTGGAAATCCAAAGAAACAATGCGCGCCCAGTACAGTTTTAGTTATATAACCTGCCATGGAATGTGGCGGTAACCTGCTATTGAACATGGTAGCTATAGTAGGCATAAGAGCGAAATGCCTATGCTGGGTAAGATTAATATTATATTTTCGAAATGTTTTCTGCACTATGCACTAATAATAATATCGAAAGGATTTTGTGTATTAATCATGTTTGACTATCATAAGGAGAAATCTCCTCCAATTCTGCGTTTGCATTGTGTATGTGGCGGGTGACCTTATGGTAGTTTCATTTTCCAAAAGCATAGCAGATTTATTTTTATTTTCTTTGTGAAGATAACTACTTTTAAGATCTCACACCAGTCCGACGACTGGTCTGGAGTTTATCGTTCCCTTTCTAAACTCTGGTTGTCCATAAATTTCCACACGGGCAGCCTAGAGTCAGATTAGCAGTTATTCGGGAGCAAAGTCAAGAAGTTGCTGTGGAGATCAGGAGTTGGAGCTGGATGGCGAGGCGTATCACTTATATATGTAATATTTCTTTTCCGCTGTTTGTTGTTGTAAACTCTGATAATGTGATGTATAAACTAATAGTGATTTTTTTAAAGATATTCATTTATCTATTTTATTTATTCTGCTGCGAAATTTAAGATTCTATTATTTTTTATGTTTCTTCTTCTATCTTCTTCTTCTTCTTAAACCCTAACGGTTCGGTTTTTCGGCATTCGTCTGAGCGGCATTGGATGTAGCGAACGTATTGATTTCGACTTTCGGGCATCGAAAAATCAGGTCGTTACAAGGTATTACGGTACTGTATAGACTATTAGCACTATTACGTGTTAAGGGGAATATTGGGTCACTACTTAACGCTATTTAAAAGTAAGTTTATTTTACTAATAGACACTATTATAATAGCAAAATATTACTACATAGTAAATAGTTTAACGGATCCTTAAGAGATGTGAATCCCAAGCATCTCTTGAGTTACTACACTCACGTTAGACACTGGATAGGGGATGTCAAATCCTGCAAACATCTCTGACGCCGTTACACTCATATTTACTTCTATTGATTTAACTCACATAAGATCATTTAGTTCTGACTCGAGTGATTTGTCTTTTCAATTCGCTCGGGTCAGCCTGAGCATTTCAGGATTTAGAAGACCGTACTCTAAAGGACGAAGATGAAGATTTATTATTATTTATTATAGTATTCCACTACACTCATACTTATTCCGCTGCATTATTAATATTCTCTGGTATGTGTAACTCTGATATGTATTGTAAATATAATATAATATTTTGTAAATCGCTTCATGAACTGTTTATTTGATTATTACATTTTATCGTTCCGCTGCAAGATTCTATTTTGTTTTTTCTTTCTCTGCTTTTTCTTATTTACCCCATAACAATCCGCCCTTCTGTATGGTTTAAGTCAGACATGTGTGGTTTATCGTCGGTTTAAAGCATACAGAAAGGCGGGACATTACATCTGGTATCAGAGCTTTGGTTTAGCGATAAACCTTAGCTTTGTGGGGTCTGACTCTTTATTAATAGGGTAGTAATACCCTATGATGAGTCGCTGAGTGTATATATATAAGAGAGCGTATTTGTTAGTGTTATAAAAAGGTTTTAATATTGTGTTAATTTGTTTCGTTTTGTATTTATAAATTCTGGTTGGTGCATAGGACGCTATGACCTCAATAGGGATTTCTAAACACTTAATAGGACAGACCGACATAATATTTATTTTTAATATAGGTGAATGAAATAATTTTGCCTATTATATTTTCTATATATATAAAATAAATTTTATGAATGATATATATATTTCGTTGCAATATATTGGTTGTTAGGTAATGAAATTTATAAATAATAGTTTAAATAAGATTGAAAATAAAATAAATGAAAATTGGAAATTTAGAACTTAAGTTCTGAGGTTTTGAAAATTTCTTCTGAATGGTTTTGAAATATAATAATAATATTATTAGAAGTATTTTCTGATATAAGTATTTCAATATAATTTGAAAGAAATGTTTTAAAAAGAAATTTTGGAAAGAAATAAGTTTTGTACTCCCCTCTCTGTCGCTGGAAAATAATTTTCTGTGGTGAGTGCATGAATCATCGACATTCATTTTCAAGTTTCAAAGTGGGAAGGCCACCGTAGTAGTTTTACTACGGATTTATTTTCATAACCAAATATAAATTTTAAATTGTTTTAAATATAATTGGATATAAGTTGTTAGTATATATTTATCTATTGTTTTAAAATGATTTGAAATTAAACCAGGCATTTAATTCTTAAGTTTCCATTAATTAATAGTTTTAATTATTGTAGTGAATTGGAACGTAGGTAACTAATAATTGAAACCTCTAATTAAAATAAGATATTAAATGCTAAGTTACAAGTAAAATTTAAAAGAAAGTTGAAATTTGTAAGAAATAAAAGTAAATTAAAAAGATAAACCATTATATGAATGAAAAAGAGAAATCAAGCAACAAATATATGAATGGAATTAATAAGATAAACTAAATCTATTGTTTGAAATTGTTGATGTTTGTTTTGGTTTATGGTTGTTGGGTAAGGATATTTTAAAATTGTTTGGATGTATGAATAATCTATTTAGCTTCATCCGAGACTGCTGAGTAAATGGTGCGCTTAGTGTTTTATTTTTCACTCTGTACAATTTGAAGTCTTGAACCCGAACAACTATTTGTTTTGTTTGCTATTAATGAATGATTGATTTTTGTTGATTCTATGTGATGGTCGTATGCCTGGTTGGAAGTGATTGATGTTGTATTGATTTATTTGTTTATTTTTGAAATGACTTTAAATATTTCATTTTATATAATGGTTAACGTTTTGGATTATATAAGTGAAATACAGGTTATGTAAGCAATTGCTACTGCTTTTGGTTTCGTAATTAAGCTTTAGTTGCCCGACAAATAGGTACGTTTTCCGATTACGATTTATAGCGTTATTATATTGTTTTTTCTGTGTTGGGATAGATTATTTTGGAAGAGATATGTTATATATTGTTATATTGGATACTATAATTCTTCCGAGCCTCTCCGAACAAAGGAGACTCTGCCGAAACTTTCCGTGAATTTTGGACTTAGAAAATATTTTGAAAAGTGGTTTCCAAACTTTATTAATTTTAGTATAAAAGATTTATTGGTTATAAATTGGTATATTTTATTTAAATTAATTGATTTTGTAAATTTTTTGTTTACAAATTTAATATTTTAAGTAAGATATATTGATTTCTTAATTCTTCTTTTCCCTTTCCTTTTCCTTTTCGGGGATGAAAAGTTTTGAGTGGGGGAGAGTGTAACGACCCATAAATTTTGATAAATAAATTGGTTAAATTAGTAAGATTTTGTAATTAAATTTAGAAAGAAATAAAAAAATTATAATTTACATGGAAGTAAATGTTAAGAATGGATTGTAACAATGGTTATTAAAACTAATTGTGATAATTGAAGTGAAATCCCTATAAAGAAATAATGTTAATTGTTGCACTTGGGGATAAAATTTAAATAAGTAAATAAAAACGTACCAATGATAATTAAGGCTAATAATTAATAGGTTGAATGGAATGAAAATTTATGAATTTATTTAAATTTGTAAAGTTATATATAATAAATGGTAATTAGTTGGGAAGAATGAACATACAAGATAATTAAATGTACTTTAATGAAAATTAATATAATAACGGAAAGGGTGGTTGTAAATTAAAATAGTAACATACATTTACTTATAGGGTAGTAATTGGTGTAATAAAAAGCATGAGACCAAGTAAATAAATTTATTGAGAATTTTAATTGAAATTGGATGCAGATTTAAGGTAATAATGTTAATGTATGGTAAGCAATGCTAATTAAAGTTAATAATAAATGAATGGTAAGGATGTAATCTAAGCTAAATTTTCGATAAATTGAAATTATGTAAATGTTGTAATTGGGTCTGTAAATAATAAACTTATGAATGTTGTTAAAAGTAAACGATGGCAATAATTATGTGTTGGCCGTTTATTTAGTCTATTAATTGAAATGAGAAATCAGATTTTAGTAAATATAAACAAAAGTCACATTAATGTGAGAAGTAATACAATGTTTAGAAGTTGTTAAACTAGAGTGTATTTGGAGATAAAGATTTATTAATGTAAAACTTAATAAATGGATAAATTTAAATGAAAGGTCAGGTGAGATATTGAAATTTGTTATAATTGGTTATGAGATTGAATTGTAAGAAACGAATGTAAATACTTAATTTGCTAATGAAATAATAATAATATAGTTAATGTAATTAAATAAAACCAGAAGTATTTAAGAACTGTAACGGTTGCTTAATAATAGGGAACGCATGAGTGTAATTAAAGGCATGGTAACGCTTGTTATAAGTTACATGTTTATTTGGTTTAATAATGAAATTGGAAATCAATTAGAGTTAAATGAACCTTAATTAATGAGAATTAATGCAATAACAGTTTAGTGCAAATAAATTTATGGAACCAATGGTAAGATATTAACTGACTGTAATTAATAATTTGAAATAATGTCAATTCTATTTATAGTATGACTATTGGTTGAATAAATGGATGGAAATAAAGTTTTATCAATATAGTGGAATTTAATATACAATAATAGGATTAATTGCAATTAAATGAAAAGTAAATACTTAAAAATATTGCATAAATGGAAATTTAGATAAAATCTAAGAATATAAATTTAAACAATCGTGAACCAATGTAAATTGCAACCTTTTGATAACGATGAATTAAATAATAGAATGAAAAGTCAATTTAATTGAATTATTGGAAATAAAATATAATTTTGAATTTAATGAAATTGAGGTTAATATTGAAATTTATAAATTAATCATCTCTAAATTGACATTTAAATTTGTTTAAATCGTTGTAAATGATTTGAGGAATCATAAGTGATGAAATTTGTTAATTTTCAAATTGAAATTGGAAATTTGATTTAATTAATTAATTTTAATTTATTTAATTAACTGGAAAAATAGCCATTTTGGCCACTGGCTCGGATTTCGACGAAACCAGTTTCATCGGACCGTAACGGTGAATTATTGTAGGGTTTCAAGTTTCGTAGCGATCGGACTTGTCGTTTGATCGTACGGACTCGAAACGCCTTGAAATCAAAGTTAATTGAAATCAATTGAAATCAACTTAAAAATATTGATTTTAGCATAACTTCTTCATACGATGGAATTTGGACGTGAATCCTGTTCCATCGCGTTTAAAATATTTTAAAACATCGATTTTGATATATGGGTTGATCCAGTTTCGTTCCGGAGTCGAAACGGGCTTTTTGGGCCACTTTGTCGTTAGCGCGTATAGTCAATCCGATACATCTATTCTAATTTCAACTCTGCCTATAAATACCTTATTATAAACCCTAGCCTACTTCTATTTCTTATTTGTCTGCACGTACAATTCAACTATCTCTCCTCCTCAATGGCAGACAATTCTAGATCCAATTGCAATTCAAAATTCAAAGCAAAAATTTCAAACTCCTCAAAAAAATTTAGAAAAATTACATATCGAAGCTCTCGATGTACGCATCTCAGATCTGCAGTTCGTTTTTGGTTTTGAATCACAGTTTTTCCAGAAATCGCAGAACCATTTTCGGCTGTTCATCGCGCATCGATGAACAGACTGATCGACGAACTGTTTCTGGGTTTTGAAGAGGGGACGGAGGGGAGTTCATCGGCGGTGTTCGCTTGTCGATTTGACAGTCGGATGTGGAGTAAAATTCGATTAGGGTTTCGTTTTCTACCGACGGTTGAAATTTTTTTCGACCTGAGGATCGATGTGGAGCGTCGCGAGTGCGGTGACAGGTCGTAGGGGGATGACGGCACGCTGAGTGGCCGCACGCAATGGCGGTTGCTGGCGGCTTCATGATAGCGATTTGGTTTCACGCATGCGTTCTAAAACGATGAGCAATTGAGCACGAATGTGCTGTAGCGAGACGGTGACGTGTTGTTTTCTTATTTAATTTAGTTTTATTTTCATTTGTTTCAATTGTAAATCGTTTATGTTCTAACACGTATAACTTTCACATACAAGGTCGAATGCATGTGCGGTTTTCTCCGCTAGGCTCGTATTGGAATTCTGAACATTTTGGCCTAGGTTTGGACGAATTCTGAGACTATTCAATTTTTGGGTTTAAATTGAATTTAAATTGAATTTAAGTTCAAAAGGTGAGTTTTTTAACCCACTCACAACTTCTAAGATTTCTTATGTTGGTTAAATTAATTTTTGATGTGATTTAAAATTTATCTATGATTGTTTGGCATATTTTAGTCATCATCTCAGTTGAGTTCAATTTACTAGATTTAAATTTTATTTAATTTATTATTGCATATAAACTGCTAGTTAGATAGATTGTTTATTTTATTACTGAATATAAACTGTTAGTAATTACCTGTTAGTTATTATATGCTCTATATTGATGTTTTTGTTAAATTGGATGATGATTGTAATAAATGGTTGATGATTGATATTGGATGAATGGATGTTGTATTTTATATTGTTTTAAACTGCAAATTCGTTATGCACTTTATTCATTCGGGATTGCGGTTTGAAATGATATATAACCGTATTTTCATTTTAAATTACGGATTGAAATGATAAATATCTGTATCACTTGACCATAGGATAGAAAATTATATACAGACACCATCGGTCTATATATATAAATGTTTTGAAAATGATTTCTATGGTTTTGGATAGAATTATACGGTTTAAATAAATATTGATTCTTTTTGATATTATATAAAATTCTTTTATATAAAGTTAATTCATGTGTTTAAGATATGTATGAATCTGTTTAATGACATTAAGTTAACTAATGGAGTTTGATTTATTTAAATAAATCTGGTTAAGTATTTGAATCATATTTTTATATAGAGGTTATAATAATTTATATAAATTAAGATTTGGAAGATAAAATATGAAATGGATGTGAATTAAATTATTTAAGAATTTACTCGAATAAAAATTTGATTTGAAATTTAGATAAAATTGAATTTATTTAAAAATCAAACCAACAGGGTTGATGTGAAATTTATCAAATTGGAAATTTTAAAAGATATAATTATTATAACTCGATTGTTGGGTCTAGGTGAATTAAATGATTATTTCAAGTATAATGAATTGAAGGCAATATCTAGTTGTTTGTAATTTGAGTTTTATTTAAATAATAAAGGGTTTATTATATAAAATATTTCAAAACTAAATAATAGGAAATTTAATTGTTGAATCGAAATTACCAAATCTAGTTTTGAAACTTTGGAATATTTAAAGACTTGAAATATATCGAAATTGAAATGTTTATAGAAATTTAAATGTTCGAAGTTATGAATTTCAAAGCATTATGTTTAAGGGTGTTAAAATTTCAAATGTTTGGTTTTGAAGTATAAAATTTGAAAGTTCTATGATTTTTGAAAAGGGATATATTTGAAATGAAATGATATTATATTGATTTGAAATAAAAGGGATATCATATTGATTTGGTTTTTAAATTGGAAATGATATCGTATTTATATGGTTATAAAATAAATATTATATCCTGGTTTTGAAATATAAATTAGTTTGAAATGACCGCGGTGTTATAATAACGTTGGGTTGTTAAAGAGACCGGGATCGGAAGTTGTCATACTCTCTGCCAACTGCGAAAACCACTTTAACAACCGTGTATGCGGTGGAGATTCCCGAATGAAGTAGGACAGCGGCGGCGTTTCCTTTGAGGTAAATACGCGGACCCGACTCCTGTGAGTTGACATAAGGTGGCTAAAATAGGAGCGATCGACGGGCTAATGAGGTAGCACCTTTGATCGGACACATCCCTTCGATATTATAATTTGACTTTTGGATTGATTCGGTGGCCACTTTTGATTTCTTTGATTTGGAGGTATGGCTCGAGGTGGGCGGTATTTGCGGCAATGCGTTACCACCGGTCCGGAAGCGTAATTGGTATATCTACCCTGGCATTGCCTAGTTGTGCCGTGTCACCTACCCTAGCACGCCTTGTACGAGTTTCTATTTGTGTCGTACCTATGGAGTATCCTCTAGTAGCCTCCCGGTTAGGAGGTATGTGACGACCTAGAATTTTGAACATTTGAAATCGAAATATTTAATTGATTTTAAATATTTGAAAGTTAGTTTAACTTGAATTTCAAAATTAACTATGGATTTGGCAATCTAATTATCGAATTTAATTTATTGAAGTTGGATAAAAATTTAAATCTTCAGTTTTAAGCTGATTAAAATATTTAAAGGCTTAGAAAATTCATATTGATAATACTGAAGATAATGGAAGCTTCAGAATTGAATTTGAAAGCGATTTAATAAGTTTTGAAAATATATCGTTTCAATCGATATTTAAAAATAGCCTTCCAAGGCATAGTCTTGGAATTCGACGAAACAAGTTCCAATGGATCTGTAATATTGTATTATTATTGGATTTCAATTTTCGTAATGTTTGGAGTTGTCCTTTGGTCGTACAATAAGCAAACGCGTTGAAAATTAAATCGAAATTTAATTTAATAGCTGGGTTCAAAAAACTATCTTCTCCATACGAACGAATTAGGACTCGAAACCTTTTTCATTGCGTTCGGAATAGGCGTATAACATTGTAAATGCCTAGTGGCACGTCTCGATAGGAGTTCAGAATTTTAGTTATGTAAAATGAGATATTTTGATTAAAATGTTATATATATATATATATATATAAATAGTTGAAAAGTCAAGCTCAATCTATCGTATACCTGAAGCCACCTTCTCCTTTATATTTTAACTCGTGAATCCCTTCCTTTAGTCCAAAAAAAATTGAAAGCTCGTTCAAAATGGCCGCTGTTCAAGAAATCGTAAGCTTTCACCTTTATAAAATCAATCTTCCTCTTTCTCTTGATTGACCTAAAAAGATAAAAGGGAGGCATTCGAAATCTCAAATCTTCCTCCATTCGTTCGTTCGAATCGGAGTCCAAACCCACAGGCGAGCGGCACGACTTGGGTAGAGGTCGTGAGGGTTTGGCTTGGCGTGTGGTAGTGGTGTCGCGGTTTTAAAGGGGCGAGGTTCGAGCTACGACGTGGTGGTGAACGGCGCGTACGCATGGGCAGGTGCGGCGATGTCATGTTTGAATTCGCGATGGAGAATGTCGAAGGTGGCAAGATGTAATCGATCATTGGAGGGCAGTTCGGGCAAGCTTTCGCGAGGATAATTGAAGCCAAGTCAGGTCAATGGCGAGCAAGTACGAGAAGGCGCGATGGCTTAGGGCTCAGGTTCGACGATTGCTGTAGGGCCATTGACGGGGTATCGCATGGCTGTGTGCTCGATTTCGAGCTTGGTGGTTTCACAGTAAGGTATTTTGGTAATATATTTGTAAATTAGGTAATTAAATGGATTTATTATAGGATGAAATCTATAACAGGGAAAAAAAAGAATTTTTTTTATTACAACAGGTTTAAGCAATTCTGTTTATATATATGTAGGTCAGGAAAGCATGGACAGCAAGATAAAGTTTTGTATTTTTTTAGAATAATAATGATATGGATGAATTAGTTAATTTTTAAGGTAATTAGTATATTTGTTTGGGAAATTAGGACAGAGTTATAATCTGTCATAAAATTTATAAATTTGAAAAAAAGAAGATGTAAATTAGGTCTGTCCAATTTTCATTTGAAAAAAAAATTAGATTAAAAATTAAAATTTTAAGTTGAATTAAAATTTTAAAATGGCAATTGAGTTATTCGATTTATTTCAAATATTAATTAAAATCACATAATTGTTTATACAAGGTCTATGAATCGAGAAAACGAGTCAGAATGGAAAATGGATTGCATGCATATTAAAAGGCAAGATCTTCTCACTCAACTAAAATCTCCAGTTAATTTTAAATAGTTAGATTTAAAATTGATTGACTGTGTGCTTGGATGATTGATTTATAATAATTTGTTCACTGGATGATATTATATATATAGTAGTATATAGTACATTGGAGTGATTGATTTTCCACATTATATAGCGGATGAGACCCTATTCACCGCATAATAGCGGATGATATTTTATAAATACCATATACCGCGATATTCCACCTCGAAGTGAAATCGGTATTTAATTGTTGTGCTAACATCTATGGATGCAGGGAAAACATGTTGGAGGGTTCCAACTAGATTCCTCAAATATTTGAATTAGTTTCAATATTATGTGTTGATTATTTGTAATCTATGTGTGACTATTTATGATTGAGACCGTTAAAGGCTATAATTTAGGCGAATATATTTTTTATATTGTAGGATATCAGGAATGAATAAAATTAATTTTTTTGAAATTTAGTATAAAATTTATAGTAAATTAATCTTAGAAAATTGAATAGATTTAAAAGAAGGAATTTGATACAAAAGAGAATAAATTTGGTGTTGAAATAAATTTAGAAATCAATTTTGGAAATTCATCTGGTATTTGTAAATAAAATTGGAAATCAATTTAGGATTAATTCGGTGCTGAAAATGAATATTTAGAAATCGATTTGAAAATCGTATATCAATGGATATTTAGAAGTTTAAATTCACAACAGGAATTTATAAAGGAAAGGGAATTTTTTTTTAAAAATAAACATTTGGATATTTTTAAAAGTGTGAAAGGAATTTATAGATTCAGAACGTAAATTTAAAATAAATCAAGAAAGATTTATTAATTGATTTGAATGAACCATTTTGAAATGGAAAATGTATTTTCCCTGGAAAGCTGAGTATGATTTCGAAGTAGCCTATAAATATAAATGGAAAATTTTTAAGGATGGTTTTAGAAAGGATACTTTGGATAAATTATTTTCTTAACTGGTTTCAAATCATTAAAGTATGGATTTATTTAATCACTTATAGAAGGGATTATTTTAAAGATTAAAATTGATATTTGTTTTAGGAAACGGTGATTTAAATTGTTATACCTTATCTACTAATGTTATTTTAAAATTAATTGGGACTTGAAATCTTATATGTGATAATTAGTATAATATTTTCATAACAAATATTTAAGGAAGTATTTTTAAAATAGTTTTTATTCTAAATAATTCCAAGTATATTTTGGATAAGTGATTTGAATTATTTTAAAATATTTGAACTCGGCGGACTTTCAATGGAAATAAATAATACCGGGAATCTTATTCCGTGAGTGAAAAGTGATTTGAAATTTGTTGCCAAATAGTTGAAGTGTTAAAAATATATATCTTGCAAAAATATTTTGAAAATAAATAATTGGGTAAAATTATTTAAATCTGGTAATTGTTGTGAATGTTGATTGATAGTTAAATAACCGACTGTCAATCTTTGCCTTTAAACGACATTTGAATTTCGATGCGACAGGAGGTCGGATTCCAAGTGGATATCCGAAAACCACATCGAACCTTTGTGATTGTGATAGATCTTTTGTTTAAAAGATCAAAGTATAAAATTTGTTGTGATTTTTTGAAATCTGAATGTAATACTTATTTTTAAAAATAAGCGCTCGTTATTCGGATTAGCCGGAGAGGACTTTGTGTCATAAAACCCATTTCGAATAACGATACGACAAATGGGATTGCGTTTGAAGATGGTGTTAAAAACCAGGTATTTTCGAAAGCGAAAGGATTACTGTAAAATGTCTCTGCACCGAGTTGCTCTGGTATAGAGATTTTTATCACCCTTTGTGATGGGGATTCCGGACGTGATTAGTGAATATCCGGATTGCAAGGGCTTCTTTGAAGTGCCTTCGGTTTCGTTCGATCCCGAAACGGACTTGTATGGATGTGTGTCTGAAGTTACACTTTGAGATGTAAAGATGGTTTCTATCAAATACATTTCTATTGGTAGCGGAGAATTTATTCTCTTAGCTTGACACCCTACTCTGAGACGTACGAGCTTAGAGGTTATGTAGTTGATTGTTACTAGTAATGCATTCCCAATTTAGTAACGTGACATACGAAGCGCTGCTGATCATTTGTTGATCAAAGAATGAATTTGTGAAAAGTGTAGCTTTGTGGACGAGACCTCATCGGACCTCACACCTTTGAAATGATCGAAACAGGAAAGATGCGGCAAGGTTATGAGGGTCGCGCCCTTTAAGGTATGTCATTTCCTTCTGGAAAAGGGTGGTATCATGGTATGGAGCCCATATACTTAACCTATGTTTTTTCCGCAAATTTATTATACTTTGTGGTTGTTGCTTTGTGGTTGAGGATCCTCGGATAAAGGTCGCAAACGACCGGGGGATGGCTTACTTGAGTAGTAATTACCTAGTTATGGAGCTAACCTGGCCTTGTGTTGGCAGGGATCCGGGTAGGTTCTCGGGATGTCCCCCCAGAGGCGTACCCATGTGGCAGTAGGAAGTTCCTTAGCCTAACCATTTGTTGGAAATCCAAAGAAACAATACATGCCCAGTACGGTTTTAGTTGTGTAACCTGCCATGGAATGTAGCAGTAACGTGCTATTGAACATGGTAGCTATAGTAGGCATAAGTGCGACATGCCTATGCTGGCTAAGATTAATATTATACTTTCGAAATGTTTTCTGAACTATGCACTAATAATAATATCGAAAGGATTTTGCATATTAAGCATGTTTGACTATCACAAAGAGAAATCTCCTCCAATTCTGCGTTTGCATTGTGTGTGTGGCGGGAGGCCTTATGGTAGTTTCATTTTTCAAAAGCATAGCGGATTTCTTTTTATTTTATTTGTGAAAATAACTATTTTTAAGATCTCACACCAGTCCCACGACTGATATGGAGTTTGTTGTTCCATTTCTAAACTCTGGGTGCCCATAATTTTCCACACGGGCAGCCTAGAGTCAGGCTACCAGTTATACAGGAGAAAAGTCAAGAAGTTGCTGTGGAGATCAGGAGTTGGAGCTGGATGGCGAGGCGTATCACTTATTATATGTAATATTTCTTTTCCGTTGTTTGTTATTGTAAACTCTGATAATGTGATGTATAAACTGATATAGTAATTTTGTTTAAAGATATTCATTTATCTATTATATTTGTTCCGCTGCTAAATGTAAGATTATGTTATTGTATCTGTTTCTTCTTTTATCTTCTTCTTCTTAAACCCTAACGATTCGGTTTTCTGGCATTTGTCTGAGCAGCATTGAATACAGTGAACTATTGATTTCGACTTTCGGACGCCGAAAAATCGAGTCGTTACAATATGGTATCAGAGCTTTTGGTTTAGCGACAACCTTGGCTCTGTTGGGTGTTACTCATTAGAGATAGAGTCAGTAGTACTCTAGAATGAGTGTGAGTGTAATAATAGATATGAGCGCGTATTTGTTAGTGAATATAAAATTGTTTTATATTATGTTGATTGGTTTGTTGAGTGGTATATGGATTCTAGTCAATATGAGTAATTAACGTTATTGATAGGGATCTCTAAACACTTGTACATAACAAATTCAACATGATATTGTTTTAAAATAGGGTAAATGAAATAATTTTACCCAAAACTATTTTCGTAGATAAAGGAAATGATTTCCATAAATTATGATAGTATATATATGGTTGCTTGGCTGCTAGGAAGCGATAATATTAAATTATTACCATCGTTGTATGAGGAATTGAAATCAAAACCAAAAGCTAAGAAAATAAAAATCCAAATGGGATTTGTAAATGTAAATTGTAAATGAGATTTATAATTTGAAATAGAATTCCAGAGAAATATTTGGAAATGTTCTTGAAAATATTTGAAATTCGAGAAGTTTGGAAATTAAATTTCTTTTGGGATTGGAAATAGTTTTCAAG
The DNA here is from genome assembly GCA_030765085.1 of Allium cepa. Classification (NCBI taxonomy): domain Eukaryota; kingdom Viridiplantae; phylum Streptophyta; class Magnoliopsida; order Asparagales; family Amaryllidaceae; genus Allium; species Allium cepa. The sequence continues at coordinate 103,622,437 of CM060942.1, read as the reverse complement.
GGTTTGGAAAAATGTTTTTGAAGGGATGAAAACTCTAAACTCTTTTCGGTCGTCGAAAAATAATTTCGGTGATGACTGCAGCATCATCATGTTTATTTTCGAGTTCCCAAAAGAGGAATTGCTGCCAAATGATTTTAAATGAAAGTTGTTTGGAAAACTAGGTTTGGTTTTGGAAATTCAAAAGATAATTTGAATTGATTTCAAAAATTGTTTTGAAAGGTTGACAAGACTCTAGAATCTCATAAAAAATAGTTATGGAATAATAAGTTTGAAAACTTGGGAAATTCAGATTTAAACTGAAATTAACTTGAGTTAATTTGAAAAAGGTGAATTTGAGAAGTCCTATAGACTAAATGATTGGAATAAAATCTATTAAGGTGAAAAAAATAAGATTGTGAATGAATAAATAAACTTGTAATTGCAAGTAAATGAAAGGGAATTGAATGTTGAAATTCATTTTGAATTTGTAAGTAAGTAAATAGAACTGGAATTGGAATTGAATTTGATTAGTGATAAACAAAGCGAAGTATTGAAATGAAATTAGTAAGTGAAATTAATTGAAGAAATGACAAATTAATATGGTTTAAAATGAATTGAATTCAATAATTATAAACGAATGGTAATTTGAATCCATATAGAATTGGAAATCCATTTTAATATAGGTAAATATAAACCAAAGTGATGAATTAAAAAATAAATATAAGAAGTATATAGAATATTTGCGTTGAACTTAAGAAATGAAGTGTGAAATTCTTAAGTAGATTTTATATTGGGAATATACCAGGTTAATCATTAAGTAAAGGTTAATGGGAAGTCGTGAAATGGAAATAGTGAACTGAAAATAAATTTTCGGGAATGAGCAAAAGAATAAAACTGGAATTGAAACTGAATATTGAAAACCAATTTGAATTGTGTGAAATAAAATGAAATTGTAAAATTAGTTCGAATTGAACTAAAGTTAATAAAGGAGAAATCAAGAAATGGTTTGAGATAAGATGAATTGGAATTTGTAATGAATTAATAAATGAAACTGATTTAAAATAGTGCAGTTGTGAATGAAAGATAGTTGATAAAATTCAATATTCAGAGGGTAAACCAAATCCAGATTAAATTGAAAGTGTAAATCGAATTCAAATGAAATTGAAAATGCAAGATTGAATGATAATGGATATATGACTTCAATAGTGAAGTAAAAATGGTATAAGAAGTAAGTATTCAAACTTTTGTAATGAAATATGGAAAATGATATATGAATGTTGTAATTGAATATTATGGCTAGTAGAATATACAGGTATGTTATAGGAAAAAGAAAAATTGGAAATGGGATTTTGAAAATAAAATCGAATTGCTCGACAAAAAGGTATGTATTTAATTTTCTATATGAAATTTGGTGATTTTCTTGTCTAGCCACTTGGCCTTTTGTTTTCTTTCTAAATCTGGGGGCGTATGGTGCCATTTTGTAGTCGTACCGAGCTAGCTGCGCAAAGGAGACGCTGGCGAAATTTTTCGAAAATTTAGGGAGTTAGAAAAATTTTGAAAGTTTAAAATTTAAATTTAAATTGTTAAAGAAAACAATGTTGTTTGGCACTTATAATTGAAGTTGGAAAGTTAGTTGAATTAATGATGCGTCTTAAATAAAAAGATTTGTTTTGGTAGGATGATAAAACTATTTGGATTGGGAAAAATAATAAATGGGTTAAGGATCATTCTTCCTAACTAGTAATTTCGCGACGAAGTTCTTTTAAAGTGGAAAGGATGCGACGACCCAGAATTTTGAACATTTAAAATCGAAATATTTACTTGATTTTAAATATTTGGAAGTTATTTAACTTGAATTTCAAAATTAACTATGGATTTGGCAATTTAATTATTGAATTTAATTTATTGAAGTTGGATAAAAATTTGAATCTTCAGTTTTAAGCTGATTAAAAATATTTAAAGGCTTAGAAAATTCATATTGACAATGCTGAAGATAATGGAAGCTTCAGAATTGAATTTGAAAGCGATTTAACCATTTTTGAAAATATTTCGTTTAAATCGATATTTAAAAATAGCCTTCCGAGGCACAGTCTCGGAATTCGACGAAACTAGTTCCATTGGATCCGTGATATTGTATTATTATCGGATTTCAATTTTCGTAATGTTTGGAGTTGTCCTTTGGTCGTACGATAAGCAAACGCATTGAAAATTAAATGAAATTTAATTTAATAGTTGGGTTCAAAAAGCTATCTTCTCCATACAATCGAATTAGGACTTGAAACCTTTTCCATTGCGTTCGGAATAGGCGTATAACATTATCAATGCCTAGCAGCACACCTCGATAGGAGTTCGGAATTATAGTTATGTAAAATGAGATATATTTATTAAAATGTTAGATATATATAGTTGAAAACTCAAACTCAATCTAACGTATACCTGAAGCCATCTTCTCCTTTATATTTAAACTCGTGAATCCCTTCCTTCAGTCAAAAAAATGAAAGCTCGTTCAAAATAACCACTGTTCAAGAAATCGCAAGCTTTCACCTTTATAAAATTAATCTTCCTCTTCCTCTTGATTGACCTGAAAAAGAAAAGAAAAGGGAGGCATTCGAAATCTCAAACCTTCCTCCCTTCGTTTGAATCGGAGACCAAACCCACAGGCGAGCGACACGACTTGGGTAGAGGTTGCAAGGGTTCGGCTTGGCGTGCGGCAGTGGTGTTGCGGTTTCGGAGGGGCGAGGTTCGAGCTACAACGTGGTGGCAAACGGCGCGTATGCATAGGCAGGTGCGGCGATGTTGTGTTTGAATTCACGAAGGCGAATGTCGAAGGCGGCAAGATGTAATTAATCGTTGGAGGGCAGTTAGGGCAAGCTTTTGCGAGGATAATCTAAGCTGAGTCGGGTCGATGGCGAGCAAGTATGAGGAGGCGCGATGGCTTAGGGCTCAGGTTCGACGATTGCTGTGGGGCCGTTGACGGGGTGTCGCATGGCTGTGTGCTCGAGTTAGAGCTTGGTGGTTTCACAGTAAGGTATTTTGATAATCTATTTGTAAATTAGGTAATTAAATGGATTTATTATAAGATGAAATCTATAACAGGATTTTTTTTTATTACAACAGGTATAAGAAATTCTGTTTTACATATATGTAGGTCAGGAAAGTATGGACAACAAGATAAAGTTTTGTATTTTTTTAGAATAATAATAATAGTAACGATATGGATGAATTAGTTAATTTTTAAGGTAATTAATATATTTGTTTATGAAATTAAGACATAGTTATAATCTATCATAAATTTATAAATTTGGAAAAAGGAAGATTTAAATTAGGTCTGTCCAATTTTCATTTGAAAAAAAAAATTAGATTAAAAATTAAAAAATTTAGTTGAATTAAAATTTTAAAATGGCAATTGAGTTATTCGATTTATTTCGAATATTAATTAAAATCATACAATTGTTTATACAAGGTCTATGAATCGAGAAAACGAGTCAGAATGGAAAATGGATTGCATGCATAATAAAAGGTGAGAGCTTCTCACTCAATTAAAATCTCCGGTTAATTTTAAATAGCTAGATTTAAAATTGATTGACTGTGTGCTTGGATGATTGATTTATTATAATTTATTCACTAGATGATATTGTATACATAGTAGTATATACTATATTGGAGTGATTGATTTCCTGCATTATATAGCGGATGAGACCCTATGCGCCACATAATAGCGGATGATATTTTATAAATCTCATATACCGTGATATTCAACCTCGAAGTAGAATTGGTATTTAATTGTTGTGCTAACGTCTGTGGATGCAGGGAAAACAGGTTGGAGGGATCCAACAAGATTCCTCAAATATTTGAATTAGTTTCAATATTGTGTGCTGAATATTTGTAATCTGTGTGTGATTATTTATGATTGAGACTGTGGAAGGCTATAATTTAGTCGAATATATTTTTGATATCGTACGATATCAAGAATAAATAAAATTGGATTTTTTTGAAATTTAGTAGAAAATTTATAGTAAATTAATCTTAGAAAATTGAATATATTTAAAAGAAGGAATTTGTTTCAAAAGATAATAAATTTGGTGTTGAAATAAATTTAGAAATCAATTTTGTAAATTGATTTGGTATTAGTAAATAAAATAGGAAATCAATTTAGGATTTAATTCGGTGCCGAAAATGAATATTTAGAAATCGATTTGAAAATCGTATATCAATGGATATTTAGAAGTTTAAATTCACAATGAGAATTTATAATGGAAAGGGAAATTTGTTTAAAAATTAAACATTTGGATATTTTTAAAAGTGTGAAAGGAATTTACAGATTCGGAACATAAATTTAAAATAAATCAAGATTAATTGATTTGAATGAACCATTTTGAAATGGAAAATATATTTTCCTTGGAAAGCTGAGTATGATTTCGAAGTAGTCTATAAATATAAACTGAAAATTTTTAAGGATGGCTTTAGAAAGGATACTTTGGATAAATTATTTTTTTAACCGGTTTCAAATATTTAAAGTATGGATTTATTTAATCACTTATAGAAGGGGTTATTTTAAAGTTAAAATTGATATTTGTTTTAGGAAACGGTTATTTAAATAGTTATACCTTATCTACTAATGTTATTTTAAATTTAGTTGGGACTAGAAATCTTATATGTGATACTTAGTATAATATTTTCATAACTAATATTTAAGGAAGTATTTTAAAATATTTTTTATTCTAAATAATTCCTAGGATATTTTGTATAAGTCATTTGAATTATTTTAAAATATTTGAACTCGGCGGACTTTCAGTGGAAATAAATAATATCGGGAATCATATTCCGCGAGTGAAAAGTGATTTGAAATTTGTTTTCAAATAGTTGAAGTGTTAAAAATATATATCTTGCGAAAATATTTTGAAAATAAATAATTGGGGAAAATTATTTAAATCTGGTAATTGTTGTGAATGTTGATTGATAGTTAAATAACCGACTGTCAATATTCGCCTTTAAACGACATTTGAATTACGATGCGACCGGGGGTCGGATTCCAAGTGGATATCCAAAAACCACATCGAACCTTTGTGATTGTGATAGATCTTTTGTTTAAAAGATCAAAGTGGAAAATTTATTGCGATTTGTTGAAATCTGAATGTAACACTTATTTTTAAAAATAAGCGCTCGTTATTCTGATTAGCCGGGAGAGGACTTTGTGCCATAAAACCCATTCCGAATAACTATACGACGAAATGAGATTGCATTTGAAGATGGTGTTGAAGACCGAGTATTTTCGAAAGCGAAAGGATTACCTGTCGAATGTCTCTGCACCGAGTTGCTCCGGTATAGAGATTTTTATCACCCTTTGTGATGGGGATTCCCGACATAATTAGTGGATATCCGGATTGCAAGGGCTTCATTAAAGTGCCTTCGGTTCCGTTCGATCCCGGAATAGACTTGTATGGATGTGTGTCTGACGTTACACTTTGAGATGTAAAGCTGGTTTCTATCAAATACATTTCTGTTAGTGACGGAGAATTTATTCTCTTAGCTTAACACCCTTCTCTGAGACGTACGAGCTCAGAGGTTATGTAGTTGATTGTTACTAGTAATGCATTCCCAATTTGGTAACGTGACATATGAAATGCTGTTGATCTTTTGTTGATCAAAGCATGACTTGTGAAAAGTGTAGCTTTGTGGACTAGACCTCGTCGGACCTCACATCCCGGAAATGGTCGAAACAGGAAAGATGCGGCAAGGTTATGAGGGTCGCGCCCTTTAGGGGATGTCATTCCTTCCGGAAAAGGATGGTATCATGGTATGGATCCCAGATACTTAACCTATGTTGTTGCCGCAAATTTATTATACTTTGTGGTTGTTGCTTTATGGTTGAGGATCCTCGGATAAAGGCCGCAAACGACCGGAGGATGGCATACTCGAGTTGTAACAACCCTAGAATTTTCATATATTTTAATATTTGACTTTGGATTTTTTTTAAACTTATTGTATTTCAAACATTTCATTTTTAAATAGGCGTTGATTATTATGTGAATTAATTTCAAACCGGTATAAATTGGATATTTTACTAAAAGATGAATTTCTGTTCAAAATGGTCAAACCTTGACTTTTAAATTTCAAATTTAAATATTTAAATACTTAAATTTTATCTTTTGTGAAAATAGATTAAATAAATTGAATACTGCTTTATGTTTCGTTGAAAACGGATTTAAACTGTGAAAGTTATGTACATTTCAATTTTGAGTATAATTTGTTTTATTTTGAAATTTTGTCTATTTTAAATTATATAAATCATATTTTATTTGTTATATTTTATTTTAATATGTGTTAATATGTTATTTTATGTATATTTTGTCTTTTAATATTTTTAAAGTGATAATAAAAATTTTCCAAAATTTACTGTTTTTATTTCCTATTTTTAAAGGTTGTTTTCTATTTTTATGCTATTTTTTAATTTAAATTATATTTAATTAAAATTTATATATTTATTTTGTGAATGCATTTTTATTTTATGTTATTATCTTTGTTATAAATATTTTTACAAGTCCATATAAATTTTCTAAAGTTCACTCTGTTCATTTTCAAATTTTCTAGTCTAGTTTGCAATTTTGTGCTATTTTATTATTTTAACCTTATATAACTAATAAATATTTTTATATATTTTTATATTTTGTTAAATTTTCGAAATTTTAACTGAAATAATTAATACTTTCAGTAATTTAATCTTATATAAATAAATTAAAAGAAATTTGAAAGGGTTTTGACTTTTGGTTTTCAAATGGCCCTTTATCTTCCACCCTTTCACATTCAACATAACTATTCATCAGTTAGCTTTTATTATATACATTTTTCAGCCGCATACTTTCATTACCATTCACGTAAACTCAATTCTCACTTCTGAAACAAAAAAAATTCGGCCTTGCTTGAGGAAAAAGTTTGGTAAATGAATTCTTTTTCTCTTCTTCTTTTGTTTATTTCTTATTGTTTGAATTTGATTTGCACTTGTTCTTTTATGTCATAGGTTCGGTCACCTCCTCTCTATCCCCTGCCGCCTCCACCACCACCTGAGAACACCACCATCTTCACCTCTTCTTTTACCAAACCCCAAGCCATGCCTTCTTGTGGATTTATCCATCACCAAAATCCAACAAAACTCCATAAAACTTGCCTAGACCGAACACATCATCCACATCCACCACTTCCACCACCCATGGCCGCCACTAACATCATCTCCACCACCTCCAGCACCACCTGGACTCTCGGCCACACCATCACCTTTGACCCCACAGTGCAAGCCGTGACCATTGTAGCCTTGGTCGAGCTTTGTTTTGGCCTTAAACCCTTGTATATTGCTTTGTTAGTGTAGTTGCACCACCATCCACCTTTGCACCACCTTCTAGCATGTTAGGACGACCCTTAGCAACCTAGACCTGAACCAAAAACATTGCTTTAGACCTGTAATAAACTCATGGCCGGACCCAATGTGTGTTGGAGACAAGTGCAAAACAATTCCGCTTTGATTTGTGCAGTCTATTCTATCATTGTTTATCGTATTTGCATTTGAAACTTATGATTTTATTATTTTGTGTGACTTGTATTCAAGGGGTTTGATACTTCGGCTCCTCCACTCATATTTGTATCGTGTTATCATGCTTGTTTGGATCTCATTCGTGCATTCTTTGTTGTGTCTCCAGCACAAACCAGTGAGTTATTCTCACCAGACATTATGTACATATATAACTAGTAAATTGGACCCTTTTGACTCTGTAAAATGCATTATCATGTTATACCTGCTATGTTATGATTTTATGATGTTCACCCGTGCTTAAACACCTGTTATATCATATGTTACTATTATATTATGCTGTTCTATTGTTTTTATCAGTTTATCACACTGCAAGTTCCCTTTAGATTAGAATCACTATGGATTGAAATGATACATACCCGAACGGACTTTAGAATAGGAGAAAATCGTTATGGGCTGAAATGATAGGCCTGAATGATTTTCAACTATTTTCATTTACTTCGGATTGCGGGTTTGAAATGATCATACCCAGGTTTTCTTTGTAAATTACGGGTTGAAATGATATATTACCCGTATCACTTTACCTAGGCTAGAAAATGAAATACAGACCCCTTGTTAAAATTTGTTTTTCTAAAAATTTTAAAATATTTTAAAAATGTAAATATTATAATATTTTTATTTAAATTTGATTAAAAATGATTTTTGAAAAGAATTATTGACCCTCTGAAAATTTATAAGTGAAATAAATTAATGGTGAAGTTAGAAAATCTGAAATGTAAGTTATTTGGGAAATTATAATTTGGTGATAAATGGAATATAAATTAAATATGAAATATGATAAATTTATGATATTTTGAATTAAATGAATTTAAAATGATTTTATAATATATCAATGATTTTTGAATTAAGTTAAAATGTGAAATGAATGAATATTTAAGTTGAAAATTTGAAATATAACTAAATTTAGAAATTTGTAAATTAACTAAGTTTATTTGAAACTAATGTAACCCTATTACAGCATTTTGAATGCTGTCTTTTGTTAAATTGAACTGTTTTAAATGTGACTTTCCGTAGCATTTTCTAAATGTTGCGAAAGTTGAATTTTCATTGTTTTAATAAATTTAAGTGAATGAATGAAATTTGAAAGATTAAAATTTTGAAAATTAAATAATTTAATTATTAAATATAATATCTTCATTTTAATGATTTAATATGAAGTATTTTGTTTCGAAATATAAACTATTTTGAAACGTGTTTTGAAATGGTATTTAAATTAAATAAAAATGAATTTGGTTTAGAAGATATGATATTTTGATATTTTTAAATGGATTTTGAATGATATTGAATTTTTAAATGATATTTGATTTCGAAATATAAAATACTATTTTGAAATTTTAACCACGGGATGTATTTAATTTATGGTTTACCTGATCCTTAAAAGATGGGCGATCCCAAGCATCCTTTAAGTTATGGTGCATTTCTACTACAGTTCAGTTGAGTTGGTTTACATTATATAAGTATATATTGTCCTGACTCGAGTGTTTTGTGTTTTACTTTACGCTCGGGTCAGTGTGAGTATTCACAGCTTTGGATTTTCTTTCTGGAGCTGGTCTTTGCTGGAGTTTCTGCTTATCTACATTTATATCTACTTTCTGTTTCAGCTATTCTAGTTTATCTCATGTATTAGTAAACTTCTATGTATTTGGGATTTCTATTATGTTGTTTTCACACTTTATTATGTATTTGGTTTGAGACTCTGCCGTAGTAGCTTCATGAACTACTATGTATTTTATATTCCGCTGCGAGGTATTCTGTTTGTTCTGTGTCTGTGATTCTGTGATTTGTATTTCATTTGCTCCAAATTTATTTACAATGCGGTATTTTGAGCAATTTAAGTCCGACATGTGCGGCTGCGAATGGCTGAAAATACTGGGTTGTTACACGAATAGTAGTTACCAAGTTACAGATGTAACCCGGCCTTGTGTTGGCAGAGATCCGGGTAGGTTCTCGGGTTACGTCCCTCCAGAGGCGTACCCATGTGGCAGTAGGAAGTTCCTTAGCCTGACCATTTGTTGGAAATCCAAAGAAACAATACGCGCCCAATGCGGTTTTAGTTGTATAACCTGCCATGGAATGTGGCGGTAACCTGCTATTGAACATGGTAGCTATAGTAGGCATAAGTGCGAAATGCCTATGTTGGCTAGGATTAATATTATACTTTCGAAATGTTTTCTACACTATGCAATAATAATAATATCGAAAGGATTTTGTGTATTAAGCATGTTTGACTATCATAAGGAGAAATCTCCTCCAATTCTGCGTTTGCATTGTGTGTGTGGCGGGAGGCCTTATGGTAGTTTTATTTTCCAAAAGCATAGTGGATTTCTTTTTATTTTCTTTGTGAAAATAACTATTTTTAAGATCTCACACCAGTCCCACGACTGATCTGGAGTTTGTTGTTCCCTTTCTAAACTCTGGGTGTCCATAAATTTCCACACAGGCAGCCTAGAGTCAGGTTAGTAGTTATTCGGGAGCAAAGTCAAGAAGTTACTGTGAAGATCAGGAGTTGGAGCTGGATGGCGAGGCGCATCACTTATATATGTAATATTTCTTTTCCGCTGTTTGTTATTGTAAACTCTGATAATGTGATGTATAAATTAATATAGTGATTTTGTTTAAAGATATTTATTTATCTATTATATTTGTTCCGCTGCAAAATGTAAGATTATGTTATTGTTTATGTTTCTTCTTCTATCTTCTTCTTCTTAAACCCTAACGGCTCGGTTTTCCGGCATTTGTCTGAGCGGCATTGGATGCAGCGAACGTATTGATTTCGACTTTCGTGCGTCGAAAAATCGGGTCGTTACAAGGTTTTACGGTACTGTATAGACAATTGGCACTATTACGTGTTAAGGGGAATATTGGGTCACTCCTTAACGCTATTTAAAAGCAAGTTTGTTTTACTAATAGACACTATTATAATAGCGAAATATTACTACATAGTAAATAGTTTAACGGATCCTTAGGAGATATGAATTCCGAGCATCTCTTGAATTACTGCACTCACGTTAGACACTGGATAGGAGATGTCAAATCCCGTAAATATCTCTGATGTCGTTACACTCATATTTATTTCTGTTGATTTTACTCACATAAGATCGTTTAGTTCTGACTCGAGTGTGTTGTCTTTTCAATTCGCTCGGGTCAGCCTGAGCATTTCAGGATTTAGAAGACCGTACTTTGGAGAACAAAGATGAAGATTTATTATTATTTATTATAGTATCCACTATACTCATACTGATTCCATTGCATTAATAATATTCTATGGTATGTGTAACTCTGATATGTATTGTAAATATAATATAATATTTTGTAAACAGCTTCATGAACTGTTTATTTGATTATTATATTTTATCATTCCGCTGCAAGATTCTATTTTGTTTTTTTCTTTCTCTGCTTTTTCTTATTTACCCCATAGCAATCCGTCCTTTTGCATGGTTTAAGTCGGACATGTGTGGTTTATCGTGGGTTTAAAGCATACAGAAAGGTAGGACGTTACATCTGGTATAAGAGCTTTTGTTTAGCGATAAACCTTAGCTTTGTGGGGTCTGACTCTTTATTAATAGGGTAGTAATACCCTATGATGAGTCGCTGAGTGTATATATATAAGAGAGCGTATTTGTTAGTGTTATAAAAAGTTTTAATATTGTGTTAATTTGTTCCATTTTGTATTTATAAATTCTAGTTGGTGCATAGGAAGTTATGACTTCAATAGGGATTTCTATGCACTTAATAGGGCAGACCGACATAATATTTGTTTTTAATATAGGTGAATGAAATAATTTTGCCTATTATATTTTCTATATATCTAAAATAAATTTTATAAATGATATATATATTTGGTTGCAATATATTGGTTGTTAGGTAATGAAATTTATAAATAATAGTTTAAATAAGATTGAAAATAAAATAAATGAAAATTTGAAATTTAGAACTTAAGTTCCGGGGTTTTGAAAATTTCTTTTGAATGATTTTGAAATATAATAATAATATTATTAGAAGTATTTTCTGCTATAAGTATTTCAATATAATTTGAAAGAAATGTTTTAAAAAGAAATTTTGGAAAGAAATAAGTTTTGTACTGCCCTCTCTGTCGCTGGAAAATAATTTTCGGTGATGAGTGCATGCATCATCGACATTCATTTTCAAGTTTCGAAGTGGGATGGCCACTGTACTACGGATTTATTTTGATAACCAAATATAAATTTCAAATTGTTTGAAATATAATTGGATATAAGTTTTTAGTATATATTTATTTATTATTTTAAAATGATTTGAAATTAAACCCGGTATTTAATTCTTAATTTTCCATTAATTAATAGTTTTAATTATTGTAGTGAATTGGAACGTAGGTAATTAATAATTGAAACCTCTAATTAAAATAAGATATTAAATGCTAAGTTACAAGTAAAATTTAAAAGAAAGTTGAAATTTGTAATAAATAAATGTAAATTAAAAAGATAAACCATTATATGAATGAAAAAGAGAAATCAAGCAACAAATGTATGAATGGAACTAATAAGGATAAACTAATCTATTGTTTGAAATTGTTGATGTTTATTTTGGTTAATGGCTGTTTGGGTAAGGATACTTTAAAATTGTTTGGTGTATGAATAATCTATTTAGCTTTATCAGAGACTGTTGAGTAAATGATGCTCTTGGTGGTTTATTTTTCACTCTGTACAATTTGAAGTCTTGAACCCGAACAACTATTTGTTTTGTTTGCTATTAATGAATGATTGATTTGTGTTGATTCTATGTGATGGTCATATGCCTGGTTGCAAGTAATTGATGTTGTATTGATTTGTTTGTTTATGGTTGAAACCACTTTAAATATTTCATTTTATATAATGGTTAACCTTTTGGATTATATAAGTAAAATACAGGTTATGTAAGCAATTGCTACTGCTTTTGGTTTCGTAATTAAGCGTTAATTGCCCGACAAATAGGTACGTTTTCGGATTACGATTTATAGCGTTATTGTATTGTTTTTCCTATGTTGGGATAGATTATTTTGGAAGATATATGTTATATATTGTTATATTTGATACTATATTTTCTCCCGAGCCTCTCCGAACAAAGGAGACTCTGTCGAAATTTTCCGTAAATTTTGGACCTAGAAAATATTTTGAAAAGTGGTTTCCAAACTTTATTAATTTTAGTATAAAAGATTTATTGGTTATAAATTGGTATATTTTATTTAAATTAATTAATTTTGTAAATTTATTTGTTAATAAATTTAATATTTTAAGTAAGATATATTGATTTCTTAAATCTTCTTTTCTCCTTCCTTTTCCTTTTCGGGGACGAAAAGTTTTGAGGGGGGGAGAGTGTAATGACCGATAGATTTTGATAAATAAATTGGTTAAATTAGTAAGATTTTGCAATTAAATTTAGAAAGAAATTTTTTTTTTATAATTTATATGGAAGTAAATGTTAAGAATGGATAGTAACAATGGTTATTAAAACTAAGTGTGATAATTGAAGTGAAATCCCTATAACGAAATAATGTTAATTGTTTCACCTGGGGATAAAATTTAAAATAAGTAAATTAAAACGTAACAATGATAATTAAGGCCAATAATTAATAGGTTGAATGAAATGATAATTTATGAATTTATTTAAATTTGTAAAGTCATAATATAATAAATGGTAATTAGTTGGGAAGAATGAACATACAAGATAATTAAATGTACTTTAATGAAAATTAATATAATAACGGAAAGGGTGGATGTAAATTAAAATAGTAACGTACATTTACTTATAGGGTAGTAATTGGTGTAATAAAAAGCATGAGCCAGGTAAATAAATTTATTGAGAATTTTAATTGAAATTGGATGTAGATTTAAGGCAATAATGTTAATGCATGGTAAGCAATGCTAATTAAAGTTAATAATAAATGAATGGTAAGGATGTAATCTAAGCTAAATTTTCGATAAATTGAAATTATGTAAATGTTGTAACTTGGGTCTGTAAATAATAAACTTATAAATGTTGTTAAAAGTAAACGATGGCAATAATTATGTGTTGGCCGTTTATTTAGTCTATTAATTGAAATGAGAAATCAAATTTTAATAAATATAAATAAAAGTTACATTCATGTGAGAAGTAATACAATGTTTAGAAGTTGTTAAACTAGAGTATATTTGGAAATAAAGATTTATTAATGTAAAACTTAATAAATGGATAAATTGAAATGAAAGGTCGGGTGAGATATTGAAATTTGTTATAATTTGTTATGAGATTGAATTGTAAGAAACAAATGTAAATATTTAATTTGCTAATGAAATAATAGTAATATAGTTAATGTAATTAAACAAAAGCAGAAGTATTTAAGAACTGTGACGGTTTCTTGATAATAGGGAACGCATGAGTGTAATTAAAGGCATGGTAACGCTTGTTATAAGTTACCTATTTATTTGGTTTAATAATAAAATTGGAAATCAAATAGAGTTAAATGAACCTTAATTAATGACAATTAATGCAATAACTAATTTAATGCAAATGAATTTATGGAACCAATGGTAAGATCTTAACTGATTGTAATTAATAATTTGAAATAATGTCAGTTCTATTTATAATATGACTACTGGTTGAATAAAGGGATGGAAATAAAGTTTTATCAATATATTGGAATTTATTATACGATAATAGGATTAATTGCAATTAAATGAAAAGTAAATACTTAAAAATATTGCATAAATGGAAATTTAGATAAAATCTAAGAATATAAATGTAAACAATCATGAACCAACGTAAATTGCATCCTTTTGATAATGATGAATTAAATAATAGAATGAAAGTCAATTTAATTGAATTATTGGAAATTTATTTATAATTTTGAATTTAATGAAATTGAGTTTAATATTGAAATTTATAAATTAATCATCTCTAAATTGACATTTAAATTTGTTTAAATCATTGTAAATGATTTGAGGAATCATAAGTGATGAAATTTGCCAATTTTCGAACTGAAATTGGAATTTTGATTTAATTAATTAATTTTTAATTTATTTAATTAACTGGAAAAATACCCATTTTGGCCACTGACTCGGATTTCGACGAAATCAGTTTCAACGGATCCGTAACGGTGAATTATTGTAGAGTTTCAATTTTCGTAGCGATCGGACATGTCGTTTGATCGTACGGACTCGAAATGCCTTGAAATCAAATTTAATTGAAATCAATTGAAATCAATTTGAAAATATTGATTTTAGCATAACTTCTTCATACGATGGAATTTGGATATGAAACCTATTCCATCGCATTTAAAATATTTTAAAACATCTATTTTGATATATGGGTTGACCCAATTTCGTTCCGGAGTCGAAACGGGCTGTTTGGGCCACTTTTTCGTTAGCGCGTATATTCAATCCGATCCATCTATTCTACTTCAACTCTGAATGCAAATACTTTGTTATAAACCCTAGCCTACTTCTATTTCTCATTTGTCTGCATGTACAATTCAACTATCTCTCCTCCTCATTGGCAGACAATTCTAGATCCAATTGCAATTCAAAATTTAAAGCAAAAAATTCAAACTCCTTAAAAAAATTCAAAAAAATTATATATCGAAGCTCTCAATGTATGCATCTCAGATCTGCATTTCGTTTTTGATTTTGAATCACCGTTTGTCCAGAAATCGCAGAACCATTTGCGGTCGTTCATCGCGCGTTGATGAACATCGACTGATCGACGAATCGTTTCTGGGTTTTGAAGAGGGGACGGAGGGGAGTTCATCGGCGGTGTTCGCTTGTCGATTTAACGGTTGTATGTGGAGTAAAATTCGATTAGGGCTTCATTTTTGTGACGCCCCACCTCTATACCCACGCTAGACAAGAACACTCCGGAGTAGTGCTGTCAACTAGCACGGAGAATAAGGCTGTTGAGGAGCGACCATCCATGTAATTGCTTATCACACGGTGGCTATAAATAATCTTCGGAAACAAACATAGAAATAATCATATCACAAATCAGTCACAGATATCCATATCACAAAGGCGGAAGAAGATATGAATATATAACTAATACATGAAAGTGTACATCAGAGTAGTGGTCAATAAGATCCACGATAATACAAAAGAATAGCAACACGTGCTATACAAAAGAATACAACTATGAGTCTATATCTCAAGTGTATACAACAAAAACTGCTAATCTAAACAGTTAGCCAAAAGTCAGAGTGATGAATCCCTGGGAAGAAGTCAAGCAGAAGCACCTGTAACATCTCGGTCTGACCCGAGTATTATTTAAGAAAATAATAAACGGATCAGTCTAGCTATAAATATCAGATGACATGATATAACATAAAAGATATGGCATAAACATAAACATCCATAACGACATACCACTATAAGTATGTAAACAATGATCAACAGAAGATCAATCAATAAGAGATAATCAATATCACAAGAATCTTCTCAAAGATTCGAAGAGGGCATCATACCCTAAACTTTTACTCATAACAAGTCAATGACATAAATTCCAGAAATCAACACGAGAAATCCAGAAATCATAAAAAGGGAAAGAGGCCTATCACATGACGGTCCGAAGACCATGGGGAGCTACCCCGCATGTGTGAATGGAATCACACAGATTGAGGTCAAGACTAACCAAAAAGCAGAAAGGTATGTGTGAATGGAATCACACAAGTGGTGTCTAGTCTAACCTTGCAATGAAAGAGACATCGCGCAATAGCTAGTCTAATTCATAAAGCGATCATCAAGATCAACGAGAAGTGTCAATTACACTAAGCTAGTAAATATAGAAGTTTAGCTTCATGTCCCATAACCACTTGCTTAACTTAAATATTTACGAACAAACTGTAAATCTTCACTAATAAAATTGTCACAAGAGGTTCAATCGAACAAGTCCAAGAATTAACCGACGAAGTGAACACAAGCGTTTCATACCACTTGTTTTACTAAGTCGTTTAATTAGATTTCTCATCCGAGTGAGGTAAAGGCTTGTATATACTAATAGATTGGAAAACGGTTTAAGAAAAGAGCTTTGTTATTAAAAATAGAGTTGAAATTGTTGGTTAAAAGAGTTTTGATATTTACTACTAGTATTGAAACCTTTATATTATAAAGTGACAAAACACATAAGCAAGTGTAGAAACAATCAGTCACAAAGATCGCATACGGAGATGCGAATAAAATCCAAGGAAATCAGCTCAATGTTTTTCAGATAAGATCCCCTACGGAGGGGGGGTCCGGGGGGGTGGCAACCCCCCAAGGTGGGGGTGCGGGGGCAACGCCACCGCCTACGGGGTTCGACCTGCCCGGTCAGGTCGCGGGGGTCCAGGGGGCAGCGCCCCCGGCGGGGTGCGGGGCAGCGCCCCGACCAAAACGGTACAACCTAGTGAAGACAAAATGAGGTCTAACGACCTAAGGGGAATAGGGTCGAGCGACCTATAAAACTCGCGACCTAAAAGTTAGCAAGGTCAAACGGCCTATAGAGGCATAGGGTGCAGCGACCTAAAACATCGCGACCTAGTGACCTAACGGTTTAAGGGTCTTGCGACCTAACTGGAAACAAGGTCCAAACGACCTAACGACTTAAAGTGAAACCTGGCTGAGCGATATAAGGTCGGAGACGACCTACGACTTAACTCCGTGTGAGCGACCTACGACCTATGGTTGCTACGACCTAACGAGTTCCAATAGTGAAGGCTTAAGGTCTAACGACCTAAGGGGTACGACCTAAGGTCTTACGACCTAAGGTGTTGAGGTTGGACGACCTAACCAAATTGCATAGGCCATACGAGCTAAGGCCTAACGACCTAACTCCGAACGAGCTATACGCGAGTGACCTAGGGCGCTAACTCGCAAACGACCTAACGTTAACTCGCGAACGACCTAACTCCAGACGCGCCTTTTCAACGCGTGCGAGCTGAAGACCTGCCGACCTACGACCTAACTCCAAGCGACCTAAGGCCTAACGACCTATAGTGGACGAATGGGCTAAGGCCAGAAACGACCCAAATGAAGGTGACGACTTTTCCACGCGAACGACCTATAGATGCTGGGCGACCTAAGGGGGACAGAGCGACCTAAGCCAGAAATTCACCCCAAAACACTAAAAAGTGGAGTTTTTGGCCAATCCAATCCAAACCAAATGCAAATGTGCATGCAAACATGATAGGGATGCATTTCCAATAGCCCAAGATAGATATAGACTAGAATTGTGAGATAAAAATCTCACCTTTGCACTAAAGTTTATGAAGATGAAGCTTGAAAGCAAGGAGAAGCAATCCAAAGCTTGAATCCAATATCTTCTATTTGAATTTGGAGTTGAATGTTGGATTTGCAATTGAATTTGAGCTTGGAGTTTTAATTTCCCATTCTCTTCACCATTAATGCCAAAGCTTGAGTTAGTTAGGAAATTTATGAAGAGTGAGGAGAAGAGGGTTGGAACTTGGGCTTAATAGGCTAAACTAACCCAAAGTCCAAAGCGGGAAAAGTTAGTGAAATTTCTATAACTCCAAACCTATCGATGTTTATACTTAAAAAATTGTAAACGACATTTCGAACTCAATGGAAGTGGTCTCGAGTCCTAATTTGACCGTTTGCAAAAAGTAGCTTTTCGGACCAAAACCCGATTAACGAGTTAATATTTAAATAAAATATTTAAATACAAACTCGATAAATATGCGGGTTGTTACAATTTTCTACCGACGGCTGCAAATTTTTTTCGACCTGAGAATCGACGTGGAGCGTCGCGAGTGCGGTGACAGGTCGTAGGGGGAGGACGACGCGTTGAGCGGCCGCGCGCGATGGGTTGCTGGCGGCTTCGTGATCGCGATTTGGCTTCACGCGTTCGTTCTGGAACGATGAGCAGTTGGGCACGAACGTGCTGCAGCGAGATGGTGACGTGTTGTTTTCTTATTTCATTTTATTTCATTTTCATTTGTTTCAAATGTAAATCATTTATGTTCTAGCACGTATAACTTCCACATGCGATGTCAAATTCACGCGCGGTTTTTTCCGCTATGTTCGTATTGGAATTCTGTACATTATGGCGCTGGTTTAACGAATTCTAAGACGGTTTAATTTTTGGGTTTAAATTGAATTCAAATTCAATTCAAATTCAAAAGGTGAGTGTTTTAACCCACTCACAACTTCTAAGATTTCTTATGTTGGTTAACTTAATTATTGATATGATTTAAAATTTATCTATGATTATTTGTCATATTTTAATCATCATCTTAGTTGTGTATAATTTACTAGATTTAAATTTTATTTAATTTATTATTGCATATAAACTACCAGTTAGATAGATTGTTTTTTTTGTTATTGAATATAAACTGTCAGTAATTACCTATTATTTATTATATGCCCTATATTGATGTTATTGTTAAATTAGATGATGATTGTTATAAATGATTGATGATAGATATTGGATGAATGGATGTTGTATTTTATATTGTTTAAACTGCAAATTCGTTATGCGCTTTATTCATTCGGGATTGCGGTTTGAAATAATATATAACCGTATTTTCATTTTAAATTACAGATTGAAATGATAAATATCTGTATCACTTGACCATAGGATAGAAAATTATATACAGACACCGACGGTGTATATATATAAATGTTTTGAAAATGATTTATATGGTTTTGGATAGAATTATACGGTTTAAATAAATATTGATTCTTTTTTATATTATATAAAAATCTTTTATATAAAGTTAGATTCATGTATTTAAGATATATATAAATCTATTTAATGACAATAAGTTAACTAATGGAGTTTGATTTATTTAAATAAATCTGGTTAAGTATTTGAATCATATTTTTATATAGAGGTTATAATAATTGAAACAAATTAAAATTTGGAAGATAAAATATGAAATGGATGTGAATTAAATTGTTTAAGAATTTTACTCGAATAAAAATTTGATTTGAAATTTAGATAAAATTGAGATTTTATGAAATTGAATTTATGTAAAAATTAAACCAACAGGGTTGATGTGAAATTTATTAAATTGGAAATTTTAAAAGGTATAATTATTATAACTCGATTGTTGGGTCTAGGTGAATTAAATGATTATTTCAAGTATAATGAATTGAAGGCAATATCTAGTTGTTTGTAATTTGAGTTTTATTTAAATAATAAGGGGTTTATTATATAAAATATTTCAAAACTAAATAATAGGAAATTTGATTGTTGAATCGAAATTACCAAATCTAGTTTTGAAATTTGGGAATATTTAAAGACTTGAAATATATCGAAATTGAAATGTTTTTAGAAATTTAAATGTTCGAAGTTATGAATTTCAAAGCATTATGTTTAAAGGTGTTAATATTTCAAATGTTTGGTTTTTAAGTATAAAATTTGAAAGTGCTATGATTTTTGAAAAGGAATATATTTGAAATAAAATTATATTATATTGATTTGAAATAAAACGGATATCATATTGATTTGGTTTTTAAATTGGAACTGATATCGTATATATATGGTTATGAAATAAATATTATATCTTGGTTTTGAAGTATAAATTAGTTTGAAATGACCGCGGTGTTATAATAACGTTGGTTTGTTAAAGAGACCGGGATCAGAAGTTGTCATACTCTCTGCCAACTCCGAAAACCACTTTAACAACCGTGTACGCGGTGGAGATTCCAGAATGAAGTAGGATGGCGGCGACGTTTCCTTTGAGGTAAATACGTGGACTCGACCCCCGTGAGTTGGCATAAGGTGGCTAAAGCAGGAGCAATTGACGGGCTAATGAGGTAGCACCTTTGATCGGACACATCCCTTCGATATTATACTTTGACTTTTGGATTGATTCGGTGGCCACTTTTGATTTCTTTGATGGAGGTATGGCTCGAGGTGGGCGGTAGTTGCGGATATGCGTTACCACCGGCCCGGAAGGTAGTTGGTATATATATCCTGGCATTGCCTAGTTGTGCTGTGTCACCTACCCTAGCGTGCCTTGTACGAGTTTCTATTTGTGTCGTACGTATGGAGTATCCTCTGGTAGCCTCTCGATCAGAAGGTATTACGGTACTGTATAGACTATTGGCACTTTTACGTGTTAAGGGGAATATTGGGTCACTCCTTAACGCTATTTAAAAGTAAGTTTTTTTTTACTAATAAGCACTATTATAATAGCAAAATATTACTACATAGTAAATAGTTTAGCGGATCCTTAGGAGATGTGAATCGTGAGCATCTGTTGAGTTATTGCACCCACATTAGACATTGGATAGGAGATGTCAAATCCCTTAAACATCTCTGACGCCGTTACACTCATATTTATTTCTGTTGATTTAACTCACATAAGATCTTTTAGTCTGAATCGAGTGTTTTGTCTTTTCAATTCGCTCGGGTCAGCCTGAGCATTTCAGGATTTAGAAGACCGTACTCTGGAGGATGAAGACGAAGATTTTTATTTTTTTATAGTATTCCACTACACTCATACTGATTCCGCTGCATTATTAATATTCTCTTGCATGTGTAACTCTGATATGTGTTGTAAATATAATATAATATTTTGTAAACAGCTTCATGAACTGTTTATTTGATTATTATATTTTATCATTCCGCTGCAATATTCTATTTCTTTTTTTCTTTCTCTCTTATTTACCCCATAACTATCCGCCCTTCTGTATGGTTTAAGTCGGACATGTGTGGTTTATCGTCTGTTTAAAGCGTACAGAAAGGCGGGACGTTACATGCAACATCTGTCCATAATGCCGAAACTACGCCGTACGACTTTTAGAAATGAGTGCATAGATTTGAAATGGAATAGTACCATGGTGCACCACTCTTCAGCGATGGTAAATCGATGCCCAACCACGTTGATCCCGTTTTACCATAAAATTCACGTGAAGAAAATGTAGGGTAAAAAAACTTCCAAGACATGAAAGTGATCCGGATAGTGTTTTTTTGAGTATGAATCTATGCATTAACATCATTAAACCGTCAAAGCTATAGGGCTCAAAGAGACCTTCATTTTGACTGGTTATGGCTTCCATAACTCCAAAAGAGTCAACTCTTATGGCTGTCCGAAGGAACGATGTCCCCAGGGTGCAACATCTATGGTGCAAGGTGCAACATCCGTCCATAATGCTGAAACTGCACCATTCGTCGAGTGCATGGATTTGAAATGGAATAGTACCTTGGTGCATCATTCCCCAACGATGGTAAATCGATGGCCAGCCATGTTGACCTTTTTTTACCATGAAGTTCATGTGAAAGAAACGAAGGATTAAAAAACTTTCGAGTCCTGAAAGTGATTCAGATAGTTTTTTAGGTATGAAACTATGCATTGATGTCGTTAATTCATCAAAGCTGTAGAGCTCATAGAGATCTTCATTTTGACTGGTTATAGCACCCATAACTCTAAAAGAGTCAACCGTTATGGCTGTCCGAAGGATCGATATCCCTTGGGTGCAAAGTCAACGGTGCAAGGTGCAACATCCATCCATAATGCCGAAATTGCATCGTACGACTTTTTCAAATGAGTGCATGGATTTGAAAAGGAATAGTATCATGGCGCATCACTCTCCAGTGATGGTAAATTGATGGCTGCCCGAACGATCGATATTCCCAAGGCGCAACATCCACGGTGCAAGGTGCAACATCCATCCATAATGCTAGAACTGCACTGTTCGACTTTCAGAAATGAATGCATGGATTTGAAACGGAATATTACCATGGTGCACTACTCCCCAGCGATGGTAAATCGATGGCCAGCCACGTTGATCCCGTTTTACCATAAAGTTCACGCGAAGCAAACGAAGGGTAAAAAAAGTTTCGAGACCTAAAAGTAATTCGGATAGTGTTTTTGGGGAATGAAACTATATATTGACATAGTTAAGCCACCAAAGCCGTAGAGCTCACATAGACCTTCATTTTGACTGGTTATGGCTCTCGTAACTCCAAAAGAGTCTACCATTATGGCTGTCCGAAGGATCGATATCCTCTGGGCGCAACATCTACGGCGCAAGGTGCAACATCCGTCCATAATGCCGAAGCTGCGCCATACGTCTTTTAGAAATGAGTGCATGGATTTGAAAAGGTATAGTATCATGGTGCACCACTCCCCGGTGATGGTAAATTGATGGCCAGCCACGTTGATCCCGTTTAACCATAAAATTCACGTGAAGCAAACAAAGGTTAAAAAACTTTTGAGACCTAAAAGTGATTCGGATAGTGTTTTTTATGTATAAAACTATGCATTGACGTCATTAAGCCATCAAAGCCATAGAGCTCATAGAGACCTTCGTTTCGAGTGGTTATGGCTCTCATAACTTCAAAAGAGTCAACTGTTATGGCTGTACGAAGGATTAATATCCCTTGAGAGCAACATTTGTGGTGCAAGGTGCAACATCTGTCCATAATCGCGAAACTGCGCCGCAAGACTTTTTAAATGAGTTCATGGATTTGACACGGAATAGTAGCATGCTGCACCACTCTCCAGCGATGGTAAATCGATGGCCAGCCACGTTCATCCCGTTTTACTATAAAATTCACGCGAAGAAAACGAAGGGTAAAAAAACTTCGGAGACCTAAAAGTGATTTGGATAGTGTTTTTTGGGTATGAAACTATACATAGATGATGTTAAGCCATCAAAGCCATAGATCTCACAGAGACCTTCATTTTGACTGATTATGGCTCACATAACTCCATAAAGTGAACCATAATTGCTGTCCAAAGGATAGATATCCCCTGGGAGCAACATCTACGTTGCAAGGTGCTACGTCCGTCCATAATGCCGAAATTGCGTCGTACAACTATTATCAATGAATGCATGGATTTTAAATGGAATGGTACCATGGTTCACCACTCTCCAGCGATGGTAAATCGATGGCCAGCCACGTTGGTTCCGTTTTACCATAAAATTCACGTGAAGAAAACAAAGGGTAAAAAAATTTCCAAGACCTGAAAGTGATTCGGATAATATTTTTTTGGAACTATGCATTGATGTCGTTAAGCCATCAAAGCGGCAGAGCTCATAGAGGTCTTCGTTTTGACTGGTTATAACTCCTGTAACTCCAAAAGAGTCAACCGTTATGGCTGTCCGAAGGATCGATATCCCTTAGGCGCAACTTCTACGGTGCAAGGTGTAACATCCGTCCATAATGCTGAAATTGTACCATATGACTTTTAGAAATGAGTGCACGGATTTGAAACGGAATAGTACCATGGTGCACCACTCTTCAGTGATGGTAAATTGATGGCCAGCCACGCTGATCCCGTTTTACCATAAAATTCACGTGAGGAAAACGAAGAGTAAAAAAATTTCCAAGACCTGAAATTGATTCGAATAGTGTTTTTTTGGGGTATGAAACTATGCATACACATCGTCAAGCAATCAACGCCATAGAGCTCATAAATACCTTCATTTTGATAGGTTACGACTCCCGTAACTCCAAAAGAGTCAATTGTTATGGCTGTCCGAAGGATCGATCTCCCTTGGGCAAAACATCTATGGCACAAGGTGCAAAATCCGTCCATAATGTCGAAACTGCGTCATATGACTTTTACAAATGTGTGCATGGATTTAAAAAGGAATGGTACTATGGTTCACCACTCTCCAGCGATGGTAAATCAATGGCCAGCCACGTCGATTTCGTTTTACCATAAAATTCACGTGAAGAAAACGAAGGGCAAAAAACTTCCGGGACCTGAAAGTTATTCGGATTGTGTTTTTTTGAGTATGAAACTATGCATTGACATAGTTAAGCCATCAAAGCCGTAAAGCTCATAGAGGTCTTTGTTCTGACTGGTTATGGCTTCCGTAACTCCAAAAGAGTCAACCGTTATGGATGTCCGAAGGATCGTTATCCCCTACGCGCAACATCTACGGTGCGAGGTGCAACAACGGTCCATAATGCCGAAACTGCGCCGTAGACTTTTACAAATTAGGGCATGGATTTGAAATGGAATAGTACTATGGTGCACCACTCTCCAGCGATGGTAAATCGATGGCCAGCCACGTTGGTCCCATTTTACTATAAAATTCATGTGAAGAAATCAAAGGGTAAAAAAAACTTTCGATATCTGAAAGTGATACGGATAGTGTTTCTTTGGGTATGAAACTATGCATTGACGACATTAAGCCATCAAAGCCGTAGAGCCCACAAAGACCTTTATTTTGACTGGTTACGGCTTTCGTAACTCCAAAAGAGTCAACCGTTATGGCTGTCCGAAGGATCGATATCCCCTGGGAGCAACATCTATGGTGCAAGGTGCAACATCCGTCCATAGTGCCGAAACTTTGCCGTACGAGTTTTACAAACGAGTGCGTGGAAGCTTTTTACCCTTCGTTTTCTTCACATGAATTTTATGGTAAAACGGGGTCAACATGGCTGGCCATCGATTTACCATTGCTAGAGAGTGATGCACCTTGGTACTATTCCATTTCAAATCCAAGCACTCATTTGTAAAATTCGTGTGGCGTAGTTTCGGCATTATGGATGGATGTTGCACCTTGCACCGTAGATATTGTGCCCAGGGTATATTGATCCTTCAAACAGGCATAAAGGTTAACACTTTTAGAGTTAGGGGATCCTTAACCGGTCAAAACGAAGGTCTATATGAGCTCTACGTCTTTTATGGCTTAACGACATCAATGCATAGTTTTATATCCAAAAAAATACTATCTGAATCACTTTCAGGGCTCGGAAGTTTTTTTACCCTTCGTTTTCTTCACATGATTTTTATGGTGAAATGGTATCAACGTGGCTGGCCATCGATTTACCATCGCTGGAGGGCGGTGCACCATGATACCATTCCGTTTCAAATCCATGCACTCATTTGTAAAAGTCATATGGCACGGTTTCGTCATTATGGACGGATGATTGCCCTTTGCACCGTAGATGTTGCGCCGAGGGGGTATCGATCCTTCGGACAGAAATAACGGTTGACTCATTTAGAGTTACGGGAGCCATAACCAGTCAAAACAAAGGTCTCTATGAGCTCTACGGCTTTGATGGCTTAACGACATCAATGCATAGTTTCATACACAAAAAATACTATCCGAATCACTTTCAGGTCTCGGAAGTTTTTTACCTTTCGTTTACGGGAAAACGTGATCAACGTGGCTGGCCATCGATTTACCGTCGCTGGAGAGTAGTGCACCATGATACTATTACATTTCAAATCCATGCACTTATTTCTAAAAATTGTACGATGCAATTTAAGCATTATGAACGGATGTTGCTCCTTGCACCGTAGATGTTGCGGTCGAGGGATATCGATCCTTCGGACAGCCATAACGGCTGACTCTTACGGGAGCCATAACCCGTCAAAATGAAGGTCTTTGTGAGCTCTATGGCTTTGATGGCTTAACGACATCCATCCATGGTTTCATATCCAAAAAAACACTATCTGAATAACTTTCAGGTCTCGGAAGTTTTTTTTACCCTTCATTTTCTTCACATGAATTTTATGGTAAAACGGGATCAACGTGACTGGCCATCGATTTACCATCGCTGAAGAGTGGTCTAGCATTGAACCATTACGTTCAAATTCATGTACTCATTTGTAAAAGTCGTATGGTTCTGTTTTGGCATTATGGACGGATGTTGCACCTTGCACTGTAGATGTTGCGTCTTGGGGAAATCGATCCTTCGGACATCCATAACGGTTGACTCTTTTGAAGTTACGGGAGCCATAACTAGTTAAAACGAAGGTCTCTGTTAGCTCTAAGTCTCTGTTGGATTAACGATGTCAATGCATAGTTTCATCCCAAAAAACACTGTCCGAGTCACTTTCAGGTCTCGAAAGTTTTTTTAACCCTTCGTTCTCTTCACGTGAATTTTTTGGTAAAACGGGATCAATGTGGCGGGCCGTCGATTTACCATTACTGAAGAGTGATGCACTACAGTACTATTACATTTCAAATCCATGCACACATTTGTAAAAGTCGTACGGTGCAGTTTTGGCATTATGGACGGATGTTGCACCTTACACATAGATGTTGTGCCCATGGGACATCTATCCTTCGGACAGCTATAACGGTTGGCTCTTTTGGAGTTACAGGAGCCATAATCAGTCAAAAAGAAGGTCTATGTGAGCTCCATGGCTTTGATTGCTTAACGTTGTCAATGCATAGTTTCATACCTAAAAACCACTATCCGAACCACTTTTGGCTCTCGGAAGTTTTTTTACCCTTCGTTTTCTTCATGTGAATTTTATGGTAAAACAGTATAAACGTGGCTGGCCATTGATTTACTATAACTGAGTAGTGGTTTACCATGGTACTATTTCATTTCAAATCCACACACTCATTTGTAAAAGTCATACGGCGCAGTTTCGGCATTATGGACGGATGTTGCACCGTGCACCATAGATGTTGCACCCAGGAGATATCGATCCTTCGGACAACCATAAC
Organism: Allium cepa; assembly: GCA_030765085.1. Classification (NCBI taxonomy): domain Eukaryota; kingdom Viridiplantae; phylum Streptophyta; class Magnoliopsida; order Asparagales; family Amaryllidaceae; genus Allium; species Allium cepa. Next base: position 103,595,524 of record CM060942.1, on the reverse strand, counting down.
GGTTGATTCTTTTAGAGTTACGGGAGCTATAACCACTCAAAATGAAGGCCTTTGTGAGCTCTATGGCTTTGATGTCTTAACGACATCAAAAGGTAGTTTCAAACCCAAAAAAACACTATCTAAATCACTTTAAGGTCTCGCAAATTTTCATTTTTAACCTTTATTTTCTTCACGTTAATTTTATGGCAGAACAGGATCATTGTGGCTGGCCTTCGATTTACCATCGCTGGAGAGTGGTGTATCATGGTACTATTTCATTGCAAATCCACGCTCTCATTTGTAAAAGTCGTAAGGCGCAGTTTCGACATTGTGGATGGATGTTGCACCTTCTACCGTAGATGTTGCGCCAAGGGATATCGATCCATTGGACAACCATAATGGTTGACTCTTTTGGAGTACCGAAAGCCATAACCTGTCAAAATGAAGGTCTTTGTGAGCTCTACAGCTTTGATCGCTTAACGACGTCAATGCATAGTTTCATACCTAAAAAATACTATCCGAATCACTTTCAGGTCTTAGAAGTTTTTTTACCATTCGTTTTCTTCACGTAAATTTTATGGTAAAATGGGATCAACGTGGCTGCCAACGATTTACCATTGTTGGGGAGTGACGCATCATGGTACTATTCCATTTCAAATCCAAGCATTCATTTGTAAAATTCATATGGTGCAGTTTTGGAATTATGGACGGATGTTACACCTTGCATCGTAGATGTTGCGCCCAGGGGATATAGATCCTTCGGACAGTCATAACGGTTGACTCTTTTGGAGTTATGACAGCTATAACTAGTCAAAACAAAGTCTCTGTGAGCTCTACGACTAGGGTGGCTTAACGACATCAATGCATAGTTTCACACCCAAAAAAACACTATCCGAATCACTTTCAGGTCTCGGAAATTTTTTTACCCTTCGTTTTCTTCACGTGAATTTTATGGTAAAATGGAATCAACGTTGCTGACCATCGATTTACCATCGCTGGAGAGTGTGGTATCATAATGCCATTTCATTTCAAATCCGTGCACTCATTTTTCAAAGTCCTGCAGCGTAGTTTTAGCATTATGGATGGATGTTGCATCTTGCACCGTAGATGTTGCCCCCAGGGGATATCGATCCTTCGGACAACCATAACGGTTGACTCTTTTGGAGTTACGGGAGCCATAATCAGTCAACATGAAGTCTCTGTGAGCTCTATGGCTTTGATGGCATAACGATGTCAATGCGTATTTTCATATCCAAAAAAACACTATCTGAATCACTTTCAGATCTCGGAAGCTTTTTTACCCTTTATTTTAATCACGTGAATTTCATGGTAAAACGGGATCAACGTGGCAGGCAATCGATTTGTCATCGCTGGAGAGTGGTGCACCATGGTACTATTCCTTTTCAAATCTATGCACTTATATGTAAAAGTCGTACGGCGCAGTTTCAGTGTTACAGATGGATATTGCACCTTGCGCCATAGATGTTGCGCCCAAGGGATATCGAACTTTCGGACAGCCATAACGGTTGACTATTTCAGAGTTCTGTGAGCTCTATGGCTTTAAAGGCTTAATGACGGCAATGCATAGTTTCACAACCAAAAAAATACATTTCGAATCACTTTCAGGTCACGGAAGTTTTTTTACCCTTCGTTTTCTTTATGTGAATTTTATGGTAAAACGGGATCAACGTGCCTGGCCATTGATTTACCATCGTTGGAGAGTGGTGTACCATAGTACTATTTCATTGCAAATCCGTGCACTAATTTGAAAACGTCGTATGGTGCAGTTTTGGCATTATGGATGGATCTTGCACCTTGCACCGTAGATGTTGCTCCCAGGGGATATAGATCCTTCTGACAGCCATAACGGTTGACTCTTTTGGAGTTATGGGAGGCATAACCAGTCAAAACGAAGGTCTCTATGAGCTCTGCGGCTTTGATGGTTTAACGACATCAATGCATAGTTTCATACCCAAAAAAACACTATACGAATCACTTTCAAGTTTCGAAATTTTTTTACCTATCGTTTTCTTCACGTGAATTTTATGGTAAAACGGGATCAATGTGGCTGGCCATCGTTTTACCATACCGGAAGAGTGGTGCACCATGGCACTATTCTGTTTCAAATCCATGCACCTATTTCTAAAAATCATACGCTGCACTTTCGACATTGTGGATGGATGTTGCACCTTGCACCATAGAAGTTGCACGCAGGGGATATCGATCCTTCGGACAGCCATAACGGTTGACGTTTTGGAGTTACAGGAGCCATAATCAGTCAAAACGAAGGTCTCTATGACTCTATGTCTTTGATGGGTTAACGAAATCAATGCATAAACTCATATCCAAAAAAACTATCTGAATCACTGTCAGGTCTCGGATGTTTTTTTTATCCATCGTTTTCTTCACGTGAATTTTATGGTAAAACAGGATCAAAGTGGCTGGCCATCGATTTACCATCGCTTGGGAGTGATGCACCATGGTACCATTCTGTTTCAAATCCATGCACTCATTTGTAAAGTTCGTATGGTGCGGTTTCAGCATTATGGACGGATGTAACACCATGCACCTTATTACGCCCAGGGGATATCGATCCTTCGGATAGCCATAATGGTTGACTGTTTGGAGTTACAGGAGCCATAACCAGTCAAAACGAAGTTCTATGTGATCTCTAAGTCTTTGATGGCTTAACGATGTTAATGCATAGTTTCATATCCAAAAAAAACACTACCCGAATCACTTTTAGGTCTTAGAAGTTTTTTTAACCCTTTGTTTTCTCCACGTGAATTATATGGTAAAACGGGATCAACGTGGTTGGCCATCGATTTTCCATCACTGGAGAGTGGTGCACCATGGTACTATTCAATTTTAAATCCATGCACTCATTTGTAAAAGTGATACAGCATAGTTTCGGCATTATGGATAGATGTTCCACCTTGCACCATAGATGTTGCGCCCAGGGGATATCGATCCTTCATGCAGCCATAACGGTTGACTCTTTTGGAGTTATAGTAGCCATAACCAGTCAAAATGAAGATCTCTGTGAGCTCTATAGCATTGATGGCTTAATGATGTCAATGCATAATTAAATACCCAAAAAAACACTATCCAAATCACTTTTAGGTCTCGAAAGTTTTTTACCCGTCGTTTGCCTCATGTGAATTTTATGGTAAAATGGGATCAACATAGCTGGCCATCGATTTACCATCGCTGGGGTGTGGTGCACCATTGTACTATTCCGTTTCAAATATATGAACCATTTTCTAAAAGTCGTATGGCGCAGTTTCGGCATTATGGACAAATGTTGCACCTTGCACCGAAGATGTTGTGCCCAAGGGATATCGATCCTCCAGATAGCCATAACTGTTGACTCTTTTGGAGTTACGGGAGACATAACTAGTTAAAACGAAAGTCTCTGTGAGCCCTACGGCTTTGATGGTTTAACTACGTCTAGATTCATACCCAAAAAAAGATATTCAAATCATTTTTATGTTTCGAAAGTTTTTTACCCTTCGTTTTCATCGCATGAATTTTATGGTAAACAGGGAGCAACGCGGCTGGCCGTCGACTTACCATCGCTGGATAGTGGTGCACCATGGTACCATTTCGTTTCAAATCCATGCACTCATTTGTAAAAGCCGTAAGGCATAGTTTCGGCATTATGGACGGATTTTGCACCTTGCACCATAGATGTTGCGCCCAGGGGATATCGATCCTTCGGACAACCATAACGGTTGACTCTTTTGGAGTTAGGGAGCCATAACAAGTCAAAACGAAGATCTCTGTGAGCTCTACGGCTTTGATGGTTTAACGATGTCGACGTATAGATTCATAAACATAAAACACTATCCGAATCACATTCAGGTCTTGGAAGGTTTTTTACCCTTCGTTTTCTTCACATGAATTTTAAGGTAAAATGGAATCAACGTGGCTGGCCATCGATTTACCATCGCTAGAGAGTGGTGCACCTTAGTACTATTCCATTTCAAATCAATGCACTCATTTTTAAAAGTCACACGGCGTAGTTTCGGCATTATGAATGGATGTTGCACCTTGCACCCTAGATGTTGCGCCCAAGGGACATAGATCCTTCAAATAGCCATAACGGTTAACTCTTTTGGAGCTACGGGAGCCACAACCAGTCAAAATGAAGGTCTCCGTGAGATATATTGCTTTAATCGCTTAACGACATCAATGCATAGTTTCATATTCAAAAAACCACTATTAGAATCACTTTCAGGTCTCGGAATTTTTTTGCCCTTCGTTTTCTTCACGTGAATTTTATGGTAAAACGGGATCAACGTGGCTGACCATCGATTTACCATTGCTGGAGAGTGGTGCACTATGGTGCTATTTCGTTTCAATTCCATGCACCTATTTGTAAAAGTCATACAACGCAATTTTGGCATTATGGACGGATGTTGCACCTTGCACCGTAGAAGTTGCGCCCATGGGATTTCGATCATTCGAGCAGCCATAATGGCTGACTCTTTTGGAGTTGCGGGAGCCATAACCAGGAAAAATGAAGGACCTTGTGAGCTCTATGACTTTGATGGCTTAACGATGTCAATCATAGTCCCATATCCATAAAAAACTAATCACTTTCAGGTCTCGGAAGTTTTTTCTACCCTTCGTTTTCTTCATGTGAATTCTATGGTAGATCAACGTGGCTGGCCATCTACTTACTATTGTGGGAGAGTGGTGCACCATGGTACAATTCAGTTTCAAATCCATGCACTCATTTTTAAAAGTCGTACGGCGCAGTTTAGGCATTATGGACGGATGTAGCACCATGCACCGTAGATGTTGCACCTAAGGGATATCGATCCTTCGGACAGCCATAACGGTTGACTTTCTGGAGTTACGGGAGACATAACCAGTCAAAATGAAGGTCTCTGTGAGCTCTATGGCTTTGATGGCTTGATGACGTCAATGCATAGTTTCATACCCAAAAAAACACTATCCAAATCACTTTCAAGTCTCAGAAGTTTTTTATACCCTTCGTTTTCTTCACGTGAATTTTATGGTAAAACGGGATCAACGTGGCCGGCCATCAATTTAACATCGCTGGAGAGTGGTGCACTATGGTACTATTCTATTTAAAATCCATGCATTCAATTGTAAAAGCTGTACGATGCAGTTTCGGCATTATAGATGGATGTTGCACCTTGCACCGTAGATGTCACGCCTAGGGGATATCGATCCTTTGGACAGCCATAACGGTAGACTCCTTTGGAGTTACGGGAGCCATAACCAGTCAAAACGAAGGTCTCTGTGAGCTCTACGGCTTTGATGGATTAAAAATGTCAGTGCATAGTTTCATTCCCAAAAACACTATCAGAATCACTTTCAGGTCTTGAAAGTTTTTTACCCTTCGTTTGCTTCACGTGAACTTTATGGTAAAAACGGGATCAACGTGGCTGGCCATCGATTTACCATCGCTGGGGAGTGGTGCACCATGGTGCTATTTCATTTCAAATCCTTGCAATCATTTCTAAAACTAGAACGGCGCAGTTTCAGCATTATGGACGGATGTTGCCCTTGCACGGTAGATGTTGCACCTAGGGGATATCGGTCCTTTGGACAGCCAAAACAGTTGACTCTTTTGGAGTTATGGGAACCATATGCTGTCAAAACAAAGGTCTCTGTGAGCCCTACAGCTTTGATGGTTTAACGACATCTATGAATAGATTCATATCTAAAAAAACACAATTCGAATCACTTTCAGGTCTCGAAAGTTTTTTACCCTTCGTTTTCTTCACGTGAATTTTATGGTAAAACGGGATCAACGTGGCTGGCCATGGATTTACCATCGCTGGAGAGTGGTGCACCATGGTACCATTTCGTTTCAAATCAATGCACTCATTTGTAAAAGTCGTACGATGCAATTTCGACATTGTGGAAGGGTGTTGCACCTTGCATCGCAGATGTTACGCCCAGGTTGATCAATCCTTCGGCCAGCCATAACAGTTGACTCTTTTGGAGTTACAGGAGCTATAACCAGTCAAAATGAAGGTCTCTGTGAGCTCTATGGCTTTGATGGCTTAACGACGTAAATGCATAGATTCATACCCAAAAAACACTATCTGAATCACTTTCAGGTCTCGGAAGTTTTTTTACCCTTCGTTTTCTTCACTTGAATTTTATGGTAAAACAGGATCAACGTGGCTGGCCATCGATTTACCATCGCAGGAGAGTGGTGCACCATGGTACTATTCCATTTCAAATCTATGCACTCATTTGTAAAAGTCGTACGGCGCAGTTTCGGCATTGTGGACGGATGTCGCACCTCACACCGTAGATGTTGCGCCCAGGGGATATCGATCCTTCGGACAGCCATAACTGTTGACTCTTCTGGAGTTACGAGAGCCGTAACCAGTCAAAAAGAAGGTCTCTATGAGCTCTATGGTTGTAATGGCTTAACGACATCAATGCATAATTCCATACCCAAAAAAAACACTATCCGAATCAATTTCAGGTCTTGGAATTTTTACCCTTCGCTCTCTTCGCGTGAATTTTATAGGATAACGGGATCAACTTGCTGGCCATTGATCTACCATCGCTAAAGAGTGGTGCACCATGGTACTATTCCATTTCAAATTCGTTCACTCATTTGTAAAAGTCGTACGGCGTTGTTTCGACATTATGGACAGATGCTGCACCTTGCACAATAGAAGTTGTACCCATGGCATATCGTTCCTTTGGATAGCCATAACGGTTGTTAGTGCATGGATTTAAATGGAATGGTACCATGATGCACCACTCTCCAGTGACGGTAAATCGATGGCCAGCCACGTTGATCCCGTTTTACCAAAAAATTCACGTGAAGAAACCGAAGGGTAGAAAAAACTTCTGTGACCTGAAAGTGATTTGGATGGTATTTTTGGATATGAAACTATGCATTGAGTTATTAAGCCATCAAAGCCGTAGTGCTGACAGAAACCTTTGTTTTGGCTTGTTATGGCTCCCGTAACTCCAAAAGGGTCAACCATCATGGTTGTCCGGAGGATCGATATCCCCTGGATGCAACATCCATAGTGCAAGGTGCAAGATCCGTCCATAATGCCGAAACTGCACCGTATGACTTTTACAAATGAATGCATGGGTTTGAAACAGAAAGGTACCATGATGCGCCACTCTCCAGTGATGGTAAATCAATGGCCAGCCATGTTGATCCTGTTTTACCATAAAATTCACGTGAAGAAAACTAAGAGTGAAAAAAATTTCTGAGACCTGAAAGTGATTCAGATAGTGTTTATTTGGTCATGAAACTACGCAATGATATCATTAAGCTAACAAAGCTATGGAGCTCATGGAGACCTATGTTTTGACTGGTTATGGCTCCCGTAATTCCAAAAGAGTCAGCCGTTATGGCAGTCTGAAGGATCAATGTCCCTTGGGCACAACATCTATGTTGCACGGTGCAACATCCGTGCATAATGCCAAAACTACGTCGTATGGCTTTTAGAGATGAGTGCACATATTAGAAACGCAATAGTACTATGGTGCACCGCTCTCCAGCGATGGTAAATCGGTAGCCAGCCACGTTGATTCTGATCTACCATAAAATTCACGAGAAGAAAACGAAGGGTAAAAAAACTTCCAAATCGTGAAAGTGATTCGGATAGTGTTTTTTGGGATATAAAACAATGCATTGACATAGTTAATCCATCAAAACCGTAGAGCTCATAGAGACCTTCTTTTTGACTGGTTATGGCTCTTGTAATTCCAAAAAAGTCAACTATTATGGCTATCCGAAGGATAAATATCCCCAGGGTGCAACATCTACGGTGCAAGGTGCAACATTCGTGCATAATGCCGAAACAGCACCGTACGAATTTTACAAATGAGTACATGGATTTAAAATGGAATAACACCATGGTGCACCATTCTCCAGCGATGGTAAATCGATGGCCAGACATGTTGATTTCGTTCTACCATAAAATTCACGTGAAGAGAACAAAGGGTAAAAAAACTTCCAACACTTGAAAGTGATTCAGATGGTGTTTTTTTGGGTATGAATCTATGCATTGACATCGTTAAGCCATCAGAGCCAAAGAGCTCACATATACCTTTGTTCTGAATGATTATGGCTTCCATAATTCCAAAAAAGTCAACAGTTATGGCTGTCCGAAGGGTCGATATCCCTTGTGCGCAACATCTACGGTGCAAGGTGCAACATACGTCCATAATGTCGAAACTGCGCCGTATGACTTTTACAAATGAGTTCATGGATTTGAAACAGAATAGTACATGGTGCACGACTCTCCAACGATGGTAAATCGATGGCCAGCCATGTTGAACTCGTTTTACCTTAAAACTCACATGAAGAAAATGAAGGGTAAAAATAAACTTCCGAGACCTGAAAGTGATTCGGATAGTGTTTTTTTGGGTATGAAACTGTGCATTAACGTCGTTAAGCCATCAAAGCCATAGAGCTCATAGAGACCTTTGTTTTGACTTGTTATGGCTCCCGTAACTCCAAAAGAGTAACCCGTTATGGCTATCCAAAGGATCGATATCCCCTGGGCACAACATCTACGGTGCAAGATGAAACATCCGTCCATAAGGCCGAAACTGCATGTTGCGAATTTCATAAATGAGTACATGGATTTGAAACGGAATAGTACAATGGTGCACCACTCTCCAGCGATGGTAAATTGATGGCCAGCCACGTTGATCCCGTTTTACCATAAAATTTACGTGAAGAAAACGAAGTGTAAAAAAACTTCCAAGGCCTGAAGGTGATTCGGATAGTATTTTTTTTGGTATGAAACTATGCACCGACGTCTTTAAGCCATCAAAACTGTAGAGCTCACAGAAACCTTCATTTTGATAGGTTATGGCTCCCGTAACTCCAAAAAGTCAATTGTTATGGCTGTCCTAAGAATCGATATCCCCTAGGCGCAACATCTACAATGCAATGTGCAATACCCGTCCATAATGCCGAAACTGCGCCGTACGACTTTTACAAATGAGTGCATGCGTTTGAAACGGAATGGTACCATGTTGCAGCACTCTCCAGTGATGGAAAATGGATAGCCAGCCATGTTGATCTTGTTTTACCGTAAAATTACGTAAAGAAAATGATGGGTAAAAAAAACTTTCGAGACCTAAAAGTGATTCGGATAATGTTTTTTGGGTATGAGAGTATTCGTTGATGTCATTAAGCCATCAAAACTGTAGAGCCCACAGAGACCTTCGTTTTGACTGGTTATGGCTCTCATACTTCCAAAGAGTCAACCGTTGTGGCTGTCCGAAGGATCGATATCCCTTGGGCGCAACATCTATGGTGCGAGGTGCAAAATCCGTCCATAACACCTAAATTGTGACGTACGACTTTTAGAAATGAGTGCATGGATTTGGAATGGAGTAGTACCATGCTGCACCACTGCCCATCGATGGTCAGCCATGTTGATCCTGTTTTACCATAAAATTCACATGAAGAAAACGAAGCGTAAAAAAAACTTCCGAGACCTGAAAGTGATTCAGATAGTGGTTTTTGAGATATAAAGCTACGCATTGACGTATTTAAGCCATCAAAGCCATATAGCTCATAGAGACCTTCGTTTTGATTGGTCATGGCTTCCGTAACTCCAAAGGAGTCAACCGTTATGGCTGTCCGAAGGATCGATATCCCCTGGGCGCAACATCTATGGGGCAAGGCGAAACTTTGGTTCATAATGACGAAACTGCGCCGTACGATTTTTACAAATGAGCTCATGGATTTGAAATGGAATAGTACCATGGTGCACCATTCTCCAGCGACGGTAAATCGATGGCCAACCACGTTGATCCCATTTTAGCCTGAAATTCATGTGAAGAAAACGAAGGGTAAAAAAACTTCCAATACCTGAAAGTGATTCGGATAGTATTTTTTTGGATATGAAACCATGCATTGACATCGTTAAGCCATAAAAGCCGTAGATCTCATAGAGTCCTTTATTTTGACTGGTTATGACTCCCGTAACTCCAAATGAGTCAACAGTTATTGCTATCTGGAGGATCGATTTCCCCTGGGTGCAACATCTATGGTGCAAGGTTCAACGTCCGTCCATAATTTCGAAACTCCAACGTACGACTCTTAGAAATGAGAGCATGGATTTGAAGTGGAATAGTACCATGGTGACCACTCTCCAGCGATGGTAAATCGATGGCTAGCCATGTTGATCCCGTTTTACCATAAAATTCACGTGAAGAAACGAAGGGTAAAAAAAACTTCCGAGGCCTGAAAGTGATTCGGATAGTGTTTTTTTGGGTATGAAACTATGCACTGACGCCGTTAAGCCATCAATGCCAAAGAGCTCAAAGAGACCTTCGTTTTGACTGGTTACGGCTCCCGCAGCTCCAAAAGAGTTAACTGTTATGGTTGTCCAAAGGATCGATATCCCCTGGGCACAACATCTACGGTGCAAGATGCAACATCCGTCCATAATGCCGAAATTGCGCCGTACTACTTTACAAATGAGTGCATGGATTTGAAATGGAATAGTACCATGGTGCACCACTCTCCAGCAATCATAAATCGATATCCAACCACATTCATCTCGTTTTACCATAAAATTCATGTGAAGAAAACGAATGGTAAAAAACTTCCGAGACCTGAAAGTGATGCGGATAATGTTTTTTTGGTATGAAACTATGCATTGATGTCGTTAAGCTATCAAAGTCGTAAAGCTCACCAAGACCTTCGTTTTGACTGGTTATGGCTCCCTTTACTCCAAAAGAGTCAACTGTTATGACTGTCCGAAGGATCGATATCCTATGGACGCAACATCTACAGTGCAAGGTCCAACATCGGTCCATAATGTCGAAACCACACTGTATGATTTTTATAAATGAGTACATGGATTAAAAATGGAATAGTACTATGGTGCACCATTCTCCAGCGATGGTAAATCGATAGCCAGCCACATTGATCCTATTTTATAACAAAATTCACATGAAGAAAACCAAGGTAAAAGAACTTTCGAGACCTCAAAATGATTTAGATAGTTTTTTTGGGTATGAAACTACGCATTGACATCTTTAAGCCATCAAAACCTTGGAGCTCACAGAGACCTTCATTTTGATAGATTATGGCTCCCGTAACTCCAAAAAAGTCAACCGTTATGGCTATCCGAAGAATCGATATCCGTTGAGCATCTATGGTGCAAGGTGCAACAACCGTCCATAATGCCGAAACTGCGCCTTAGGACTTTTACAAATGAGTGCATGGATTTGAAATGGAATAGTACCATGGTGCACCACTCTTCAGCGATGGTAAATCGATGGCCAGCCACATCGATCCCATTTTCCCGTAAAATTCATGTGAATAAAACGAAGGGTAAAAAAACTTCCGAGACCTAAAAGTGATTCAGATAGTGTATTTTTGGGTAACAAAGTATGCATTAACGTCGTTAAGCCATCAAAGCTGGAGAGCTCACAGAGACTTCATTTTGACTAGTTATGGCTCATGTAACTTCAAAAGAGTCAATCGTTGTGACTGTCCGAAGGATTGATATCCCCTGGGTGCAACATCCATCGTGCAAGGTGCAACATCCGTCCATAATGCCGAAACTACGCCGTACGACTTTTACAAATGAGTGCATGGATTTGAAATGGAATGGAAGCATGGTGCACCACTTTACAATGATGGTAAATCGATGGCCAGCCATGTTGATACCGTTTTACCATAAAATTCACGTGAGAAAAACGAAGGGTAAAAAATACTTCCGAGACCTAAAAGTGATTCGAAAAGTATTTTTTAGGCATGAAACTATGCATTGACGTCGTTAAGCCATCGAACCATAGATCTCAAAAAGATCTTCGTTTTGACTGATTATTGCTCATGTAACTCCAAAAGAATCAACCGTTATGGTTGTCCAAAGGATCGATATCCCTAGGGCTCGATGTCTACAGTGCAAGGTGCAACCTCCATCCATAGTGTCGTAACTGCATCGTATGACTTTTAGAAATGAGAGCATGGATTTGAAACGGAATAGTTGGTGCACCACTCCCCAACGATAGTAAATCAATGGCCATCCACGTTGATCCCGTAACTCCACCAAACGAAGGGTAAAAAAACTTCTGAGACTTGAAAGTGATTCGGATTGTATTTTTTGGGTATGATACTATGCATTGACGTCGTTAAGCCACCAAATCCATAGAGCTCACAGTGACCTTCGTTTTGATTAGTTATGGCTCCCGTAACTCCAAAAGAGTCAACAGTTATGGCCGTCCGAAGGATCGATATCCCCTGGGCGCAACATCTACAGTGCAAGGTGCACCATCCGTCCATAATGCCTAAACTGCACCGTACGACTTTTACAAATGAGTGCGTGGATTTGAAACGGAATAGTACCATGGTGCATCACTCTCCAGCGATGGTAAATCGATGGCCCACCACAGCGATCTTGTTTTTCCATCAAATTCACATGAAGAAAACGAAGGGTTAAAATAACAGTCAAGACCTAAAAGTGATTCGGATAATGTTTTTTTTGGATAGGAAACTATGCACCAACGTCGTTAAGCCATCAAAGACGTAGAGCACACAGAGCCTTTGTTTTGACTAGCTACGGCTCTCGTTATTCCAAAAGTTATGGTCGTTCGAAGGATTGATATCCCCTGGTAGCAACATCTACGACGCAAGGTGCAACCATAATGCCAAATCTGCACCGTATGACTTTAACAAATAAGTGCATGGATTTGAAATGGAATAGCACCACGATGCACCACTCTCCAACGATGGTAAATCGATGGCCAACCACGTTGATCTCATTTTATCGTAAAATTCACGTGTGGAAAATGATGGGTAAAAAAATTTCCGAGCCATGAAAGTGATTCGGATCATTTCTTTTGCGTACAAAACTATGCATTGATTTTGTTAAGTTGTCAAAGCCGTAGAGTGTACAGAGTGCTTCGTTTTGACTGGTTATGGCTCCCTAATTCCAAAAGCGTCAACCGTTATGGCTGTCCAAAGGATCTATATCCCTTCGTCGCAACATCTACGGTGCAAGGTGCAATATCCATCCATAATGCTGAAAATGTTCCATACGACATTTAGAAATGAGTGCATGGATTTGAAACGGAATAGTACCAGGGTGCACCACTCTCTAGCGACGGTAAATCGATGGCCAACCACATTGATCCAGTTTTACCATAAAATTCACATGAAGAAAACGAAGGGTACAAAAAACTTCAAAGACCGGAAAGTGATTCAGATGGTGTTTTTTTAGGTATGAAACTATGCAGTGACATTGCTAATCCATCAAAGCGGTAGAGCTCATGGAGACCTTCGTTTTGACAGGTTATGGCTCCTGTAACTCCAAAAGAGTCAACCGATATGGCTGTCCGAAGGATCGATATCCTTGGGCGCAACATCAACGGTGCAAGGTGCAACAACTGTATATAATGCCGAAACTGCGCCGTACAACTTTTTTAAACGAGTGCATGGATTTGAAATGGAATATTATCATGGTGCACCATTCTCTAGCGATGGTAAGATGGCAAGCCACGTTGATCCCGTTTTACCATAAAATTCACATGAAAAAAACGAAGGGTAAGAAAAACTTCCAAGCCTTAAAGTGATTCGGATAATGTTTTTTGGGTATGAAACTATGCATTGACGTCGTTAAGCCATCAAAGCCATAGAGCTCACAGGGACCTTCATTTTGACTTGTTATCGCTCCCGTAACTCCAAAGAGTCAACCGTTATGGCTGTCCGAAGGATCAATGTCTCATGAGCACAACATCTACGGTGCAAGGTGCAACATCTGTCCATAATGCCGAAACTGTGTCGTACGATCAAATGACTGCATGGATTTGAAACGGAATGGTACCATAGTGCACCACTCTCCAACGATGGTAAATTGATGGCCAGCCACGTTGATCCCGTTTTACCATAAAAATAACGTGAAGAAAACGAAGGGTAAAAAACTTTCGAGACATGAAAGTGGTTCGGATAGTTTTTTGGAAATAAGACTACGCAATGATGTCGTTAAGCCATCAAAGCCGTAGAGCTCACAGAGACCTTCGTTTTGGCTGGTTATGACTCCTGTAACTCCGAACGAGCCAACCGTTATGGATGTCCGAAGGATCGATATCTACGGTGCAAGGTGCAACATTCGTCCATAATGCCGAAACTGGTTATACGTCTTTTATAAATGAGTGCATGGATTTGAAAAGGAATAGTACCATGGTGCACCACTCTCCAGCAATGGTAAATCGATGGCCAGCCACGTTGATCCCGTTTTACCATAAAATTCACGTGAAGAAAATAAAGAGTAAAAAAAACTTCCGAGACCAAAAAGTGATTTGGATAGTGTTTTTTTGGATATGAAATTATGCATTGACTTCATTAAGCCTTCCAAGCCATAAAGATCACGGAGACCTTAATTTTGACTGGTAGTGGCTCCCGTTACTCCAAAGAGTCCCCTTGGGAGCAACATCTACGGTGCAAGGTGCAACATCCGTCCATAATGCCGAAACTACACCGTACGACTTTTAGAAATGAGTGCATGGATTTGAAATGGAATAGTACCATGGTGCATTAGTCTCTAACGATGGTAAATTGATGGCCAGCCAAGTTGATCACGTTTTAACATAAAATTCACGTGAAGAAAACAAAGGGTAAAAAAACATCCGAGACCTAGAAGTGATTCCGATAGCCTTTTTTGGGTATGAAACTACGAATACATGTCGTTAAGCCATCAAAGCCGTAGAGCTCACAGAGATCTCCATTTTGATTGGTTATGGCTCCCATAACTCCAAAAGAGCCAACCATTATGGTTTTCCGAAGGATCGATATCCCCTAGGAGAAACATCTATGGTGCAAGGTGCAAAATTCATCCATAATGTCGAAAATGCACCGTACGACTCTTACTAATGAGTGCATGGATTTGAAATGTAATAGCACCATGGTGCACCACTCTCCAGCGATGGTAAATCGATGGCCAACCCTGTTGATCTCGTTTTACCATAAAATTCACGTGAAGAAAACAAAGGGTGAAAAAAACTTTCAAGACCTTGTTGGGTATGAAAGTGTGCGTTGACATCGTTAAGTCATCAAAGATTTAGAGCCCATAGAGACCGTCGTTTTGACTAGTTATGGCTCCCATAACTCTAGAAGTGTCAACTATTCTGTCTGTCCGAAGGATTGATATCTCTCAGGCGCAATATCTACGGTGCAAGGTGCAAAATCCATCCGTAATGCTGAAACTGCACGGTATGACTTTTACAAATGAGTGCATGGATTTGAAATGGAATAGTCCCATGGTGCACCACTCTTCAGCGATGGTAAATCGATGACCAGCCACGTTGATCTCATTTTACCATAAAATTCACGTGAAGAAACGATAGGTAAAAAAACTTTCGAGACCTGAAAATGATTCGGATATTGTTTTTTGGGTATGAAACTATGCATTGATATCGTTAAGCCATCAAAGCCATAGGGCCCACAAACACCTTCGTTTTGACTGGTTATGGCTCCCGTAACTCCAAATGAGTCAACCGTTATGGCTATCCGAAGAATCGATATCTCCTGGGCGCGACATCTATGGTGCGAGGTTCAACAATCGTCCAAACGAGCAAATGGGTTTGAAATAGAACAGTATCATGGTGCACCATTCTCCAGTGATGGTAAATCGATGGCCAGCCACGTTGATCCCGTTTTCCCATAAAATTCACATGAAGAAAACGAAGGGTAAAAAAACTTCTGAGCCTGAAAGTGATTCGGATAGTGTTTTTTGGGTATGAAACTATGCATTAACATCGTTAAGCCATCAAAACTGTAAAACGCACAAAGACCTTCCTTTTGACTAGTTATGGCCCCCGTAACTCCAAAAGAGTTAAACGTTATGGCCGTCTCAAGGATCGATATCCCCTTGGCGCAACATCTACAGTGTAAGGTGAAACATCCATCCATAATGCCGAAACTGCGCCATACAACTTTTAGAAATGAATGCATGGATTTAAAATAGAATAGTACCATGGTGCACCACTCTCCAGCGATGGTAAATCGATGGTCAGCCTCGTTGATCCTGTTATACCATAAAATTCATGTGAAGAAAATGAAGAGTAAAAAAAACTTCCTAGACCTGAAAGTGGTTCGGATAGTTTCTTTGGGTATTAATCTATGCATTGACGTCATTAAGCCATCAAAGCCATAGAGCTCGTAGCAACTTCGTTTTGACTGGTTATGGCTCATGTAACTCCAAAAGAGTCAACCGTAATAGCTGTCCGAAGGATCGATATCCCTGGGTGCAATATCTACCATGCTAGGTGCAACATCCGTCCATAATGCCAAAACTTCTTCATACGACTTTTACAAATGAGTGCACGGATTTGAAACAGAATGGAAGCATGGTGCACCACTCTCCAACAATGGTAAATCGATGTCAGCCATGTTGATTCCGTTTTACCATAAAATTCACATGAGGAAAGCGAAGGGTAAAAAATACTTCTAAGACCTGAATGTGATTCTGATAGTTTTTATTGGGTATAAAATTATGCATTAACGTGGTTAAGCCATCAAAGTCATAGAGATTACAGAGACCTTCGTTTTGACTGGTAATGGCTCCCGTAATTCCAAAAGAATCAACCGTTATGGCTGTCCAAAGGATCGATATCCCTTGGGCGCAATATCTACGGTGCAAGGTGCAACATCCGTCCATAATACCGATACTGTACCATACGACATTTAGAAATGAGTGCATGGATTTAAAACGGAATAGTACCTTGGTGCACCACTCCCCATCGATGGTAAATCAACGACCAGCCACGTTGATCCCGCTTTACCATAAAATTCACGTGAAGAAAACAAAGGGTAAAAAAACTTCCGAGACTTGAGAGTGATTTGGATAGTGTTTTTTTTGGGTATGATACTATGCATTGACACCGTTAAGCCATCAAATCCAAAAATCTCATAAAGACCTTCATTTTGACTGTTATGGCTCCCTTACTCCAAAAGAGTCAACCGTTATGGTCGTCCGAAGGATCGATATCCCTTAGGCGCAACATCTGGGATGGAAGGTGCAACATCCGTCCGTAATGATGAAACTCCAACGTATGACATTTACAAATGAGTGCATGGACTTGAAACGGAATAGTGCCAAGGTGCACCACTCTCCAGCGATGGTAAATCGATAGCCAGCCACATTGATCACGTTTTACCATAAAATTCACGTGAAGAAAACGAAGGGTAAAAAAAACTTTGGAGACCTGAAAGTGATTCAGATAGTATTTTTTTGGATATGAAACTATGCACTGATCTGTTAAGCCATCGAAGCCGTAGAGCTCAGGGAGACCTTCTTTTTGACTGGTTATGGCTTCCGTAACTACGAAAGAGTCAACCGTTATGGCACTCCGAAGGATCGATAACCCCTGGGTGCAACATCTGCGGTGCAAGGTGCAACTTCTGTCCATAATGCTGAAACTATGTCGTACAACCTTTACAAATGAGTGCATGGATTTGAAACGAAATAGTATCGTGGTACCCCACTCTTTAGTGATGGTAAATCGATGGCCAACCAAGTTGATCCCGTTTTACCATAAAATTCACTTGAAGAAAATGAAGGGTAAAAAGAACTTTCGAGTCAGGAAAGTGATTCAGATAGCATTTTTTTCATATGAAACTATGCTTTGACATCGTTAATCCGCAGAGCTCACAAAGACCTTTGTTTTGACTGGTTATGGCTCTCGTAACTTATAAAAAGTCAACCGTTATAGCTGTCCGAAGGATCTATATCCCTTGGGCGCAACATCTACGGTGCAAGGTGCAACATCCGTTCATAATGTCGACACTGCGCCGTACGACATTTGGAAATGATTGTATGGATCTGAAACGGAATAGTACCATGGTGCACCATTCTTTAGCGATGGTAAATCGATGGCCATTCACATTAATCCCGTTTTATCATAAAATTCACGTGAAGAAAACGAAGGGAAACAAACTTTCGAGACCTGAAAGTGATTCGAATAGGTTTTTTGCATATGAAACTATTGTTAAGCCATCAAAGTCATAGAGCTCACAGAGACCTTCGTTTTGACAGGTTATGGCTCAAATAGCTCCAAAAGAGTCAACTGTTATGGCTGTCCGAAGGATCGGTATCCCCTAGGCGCAACATCTAAGGTGCGAGGTTCAACAACCGTCCACAATGATGAAACTGTGCCGTACGACTTTTACAAAGTAGTGCATGGTTTTTAAACGAAATAGTTCCATGGTGCACCACTCTCCAACGACGGTAAATCGATGGAGAGCCACGTTGATACCGTTTTACCATAAAATTCACGTGAAGAAAACGAAGGGTAAAAAAATTCCGAGACCTGAAAGTGATTCGAATATTGTTTTTTGGGTATGAAACTATTCATTTAATTGCTAAGCTGTCAAAGCCGTAGTGCTCACAGAGACCTTCATTTTGACAGGTTATGGCTCCCGTAACTCCGAAAGAGTCAATCGTTACGGTTGTCCAAAGGATCGATATCCCCTGGGCGCAACATGTCATCTGTCCATAATGCAGAAACTGTGCCGTACGACTTTTACAAATGAGTGCATGAATTTAAAACAGAACGGTACCATAGTGCACCACCATCTAGCAATGGTAAATCGATGGCCAGCCACGTTGATCCCATTTTACCATAAAATTCACATGAAGAAAACGAAAGGTAAAAAACTTTCAAGACCTGAAAGTGATTTTGATAGTGTTTATTTGGATATGAACTACGCGTTGACGTCGTTAAGCCATCAAAGCCGTAGATCTCAAAGAGACCTTTGTTTTGACTGGTTATGGCTCCCGTAACTCCAAAAGAGTCAACCGTATGGTTGTTTGAAGGATCGATATCCCTTAGGTGCAACATCTATGATGTAAGGTGCAACATCTGTCCATAATGCCAAAATTGCGCCGTACAACTTTTAGAAACGAGTGCATGGATTTGAAATGGAATAGTACTATGAACACCACTTGTCGGCGATGGTAAGTCGATGGCCAACTAAGTTGATCTCATTTTACCATAAAATACACGTGAAGAAAACGAAGGGTAAAAAAACATCCGAGACCTGAAAGTGATTCGGATAGTGTTTTCTTGGGTATGAAACTATGCGTTGACGTCATTACGCAATCAAAGCCGTAGAGCTCACAGAGACCTTCATTTTGACTAGCTATGACCCCCGTAACTCCAAAAGAGTCAATCGTTATGGATGTCCGAAGGATCGATATCCCTTGGGCGCAACATCTACGGTGCAAGTTGTAACATTCGTCCATAATGCCAAAATAGCGCCGTATGGATTTTACAAATGATTGCGTATATTTGAAAAGGAATAGTACTATGGCGCACCACTCTCGAGCAATGGTAAATCAATGGCCAGCCACGTTGATCCTATTTTACCATAAAATTCGCGTGAAGAAAACGAAGGGTAAAAAAACTTCCGAGGCCTGAAAGTGATTTAGATAGTGTTCTTTTGGACATGAAACTATGCATTGATGTCATTATGCCTTCCAAGATGTAGAACTCATAAAGACCTTAATTTTGACTGGTTATGGCTCCCATAACTCCAAAAGAGTCAACCGTTATGGCGTCCGAAAGGTCGCTATCCCTTGGGCGCAACATCTACGGTACAAGGTGCAACATCTGTTCATAATGTAGAAACTGCGCTGTAAGACTTTTATAAATAAGTGCATGGATTTGAAATGGAAAAGTACCATGGTGCATTACTCTCCAGTGATGGTAAATCGATGGCCGACCAAGTTGATCCCGTTTTACCATAAAATTCACGTGAAGAAAACGAAGGGTAAAAAAACATCCAAGACCAGAAAGGGATTCGGATAGTGTTTTTTGAGTAGGAAACTATGCATAGATGTCGTTAAGCTATCAAATTCGTAGAGCTCCCAAAGTCCTTTGTTTTGAATGGTTATGGCTCCTATAACACCAAAAGAGCCAATTGTTATGGCTGTCCGAAGGATCGATATCGCATGGGCGCAACATCTATGGTGCAAGGTGCAAAATCCATCCATAATGACGAAAATGCGCCGTACGACTTTTACAAATGAGTGCATGGATTTGAAATGTAATAGTACTGTAACGACCCAGTATTTTCAACCCTTCGCATCCGCACATTGTCGGACTTGAATTGTTCAAAATACTGCGTTGTAGAATAAATTTGGCAAAACTCAGAATATACAATAAATAGATCACAGAATCACATACACAGATATCAGAATCTCGCAGCGGAAATTAAAAATTTAGTGGTTCATGAAGCCACTGATATAACTTCAACAAAACAGAACTTACATTGTCTATAATCCTCAATACAAATTTTAAGACATAAATAGAGATAGAATCTTCAAAGTCTTGAATTCCAGAAAAGATAAAGGCTGAAACAACTTCCAGCAGCGCGAATGATCTACTGAGTGTCCTAGCTACGGAGAAGAAATTGAAGCTGCAACTCAGGCTGACCCGAGCGTAAAAATAAAACATAACACTCGAGTCAGGACATACATACTTATATAATGTAAGCTAATTCAAGTGTACTGTAATATAGAGCAAGTAACTTAAAGGATGCTTGGGACCGCCCATCCTCTAAGGATCCGTCAAACTATTTACTATGTAGTATATTGCGCTATTATACTAGTGTCTATTTATAAAATAAACTTACTTTTTAATAGCGTTAAGGGGTTACCCATATAGCCCTTAACACGTAATAGTCCCAGTAGTCCATCCAATATCATAGTCCCTCCTGATCGGGAAGCCACTAGAGGATACCACACGGGCTACGGGAGAAAACCAAACTCGTACAAGGCGCGATAGGGTAGGTGACACGGCACAACTAGGCAATGCCAGGGTAGATATACCAATTGCTATCCAGGCTGATGGTAACGCGCAGCGCGCAGCTGCCGCCCACCTCGAACTAACTCCCCCAAAATCAAAATATAGAAGTGGCCACTGAATCAATCCAAGATCATAGTATAATATCGAAGAGGAGCGTCCGATCAGAGGAATGACCTCATTGGCCTGGAATTGCTCCTGTTTTAGCCACCTTATGCCAACTCACGGGAGTCGGGTCCACGTATTTACCTTACAGGAAACGCCACCACCGACCTACTTCATTCTGGAATCTCCACCGCGTACACGGTTGGTCAAAGTGGTTTTCGGTATCGACAGAGAGTATGTCCATATCCGATCCCGGTCTCTTTGCCAACCCATCGTTATTATAACCCGTGGTCATTTAAAAACAATTTATACTTTAAAACCAGTATAAACATTTCCATTTCAAAACTATAAATACGATATCATTTAAAACCCAAAACAACATGATATCGTTATATTCAAATATAATTCTTTTCCAAAACCATACTGCTTAAAATTGATAATATCTGGAAACCAAATATTTGAATTATACCTTTAAACCATAATATATTGGAAATTTTTCTTTAAAAAAAACATAACTCCCAAAACACAAATGGTTTGGATATAAATGGTTTAACTTTATGGTTACTTTGTAAAGAAGATAATTTACATAGCTTTACAAATATATTTCTTTATTTTAAACCATAATTTAAATATCACTTCATGTTCCCAAGACCATTTCAATTCCTATATATATATCCAATTGGAGTATTAATATTCAAAACTAAGGTTGGATATTTTTTCTTTCAACAAATTAGTGTTTATTATTTCGTCTTGAATATTCCCATAAATTCCATAGATAAAACTCCAAAATTATGCCATTAAATAATTTCAAAATTTACTTAACACTAGAATGTTCATCTTAAATTTATTAAGAAAAATCCAGTTATAAATCTCATATCTTAAAGGTCTCCAAAACTTAAACATAAATATAATTTATCAAATTCCTTAAATTTCAAAACAATCAAATTCCAGATTCTATAGCACTTAGGAAATGCTACCTAAAGTTACGGGTAAAACTAGTCCAATTTCAAAAGACAGCATTTAAATGCTTTAGTAGATTGTTTAACTTAATAAATATTTCCAAATATAACTTATATATATATTTCTTAACTGAAATCTTATCCTTTCAAAAATCCAGAATTTCCAAAATAAGTTATATTCCAAAATTTTATTCAAATATTTATTTATTTATTTATTAACATTTATAACTCATTCAAAATCAATATAAAATCCTTTAAAGATATTAAATCAAATATTTAACTTCCAAAATAATTTTAAATATTTCAGAAAATATTATAAGGACCACGGGCCTGTATATAGTTTTCTAGCCTAGGTCAAGTGATTCGGATTTATATCATTTCAATCCGTAATTTACAAACCCCGGGTTCTATCATTTCAAACCCGCAATCCCAAGTTAACAGTTAAACAGTTAACATAATAATAGCACAGTAATCATCATTTAGGCCTATCATTTCAGCCCACAACAATCTAAATTTAACAGGGAACTTGCAGTGGTGATTTAAGCAGTAAATAAACAATAATATAATATAACTGCAGAAATAATACAACAGATAATAACTGATGAGGTGTCAATTTAAATGGGATTCATCATTCTACGTTATACTACAGACAGATAATATTTAAATAAAATTTTTACACATACACTTGCGATAATTCACAAAATATATGTACATATGTCTGGTGAGAAATACTCACCTTAAACGCTGCAGTGGATCTAAATCAAACACGGTATCTACTTCGGAAAAAAAAAACGGAAAGCACGATCAAACTTCGGCGGATGCAAAGCCTTGACTTAAATCTATAAGATCCAAATACCAAGTATGCGAATTTAAAAATTACGGTCAAAGCAAAATTTCAGAACAACTGGAACGAATAGAATAAAAGAAATTTAGTTCAACTTGCTCGACTACTACAACCCGCTAACCGTCTCAACATATCCTAGGCCCATACTTCAACCGTACGCATGCATAAAATAAATTGAATAAATTGCAAAATAAATTGCAAATTTAATACAATTGATTGAATAAAAAGATGTTATGCACCCAAACAAAACAAATACATGTTTAGACATTATTAAATTATTTCTCACATTTTTAATCATATTTATCATGATCAATTATTTTCATTCTCATATATATTTATTTAAATAAAATGACAATATTGGCAACAAACACAATACTGTTCAAATTATTCGATTTAATCAAATGTAGCCACTAACTACATTCGAATTCATTAAATAATACTTTATTTCACATACATGTTCATCATGTTTAGGCACATTCATAATTATTTCTTCTTTTACTTTTATTATTAAACATTAAAAGGTGATTATTGGTATACATCACCAATATCCTTTTATTAACCATAATAAATAAAATCCATTGATATTTATCCACCCAAATTCTCAAATAAGTAGTTAAATTTATTTTTAACCATCTTAAATTTATTTCAACCATTAAAAATTGAAATAAATGTCATTTTATTATATTCACCCAAGATTTATTCATACAATATTGTTTATTTGAATTAAACAACATTTCATATCATTTTCTCCTTATCAATTTATCTTCTCCATTATTAAATTGTAATTCTTTTTTTTTTTCTTTCTATGCCTTCCTCTTCAAACTGCACTTATCCAAATCCACAATACCACTAACTACATCATAACTACACTAATTCCATAGTCTAGCTTCCTACAATCAATTTATATCATTTCTTCCAGCCTACTACTAACAAAGTTCTATATGTATTTATAAATGGCACGGCATGATGGGGAAGTAGCCGAGCAAGGAAATCAGAGAACACAAGAAGGAGGAAGGAAAATTGGAAGAAGCAAAGAAATAAACAATGCAAATTATTTACCTGATAGAAGCTTGTACCAGAGAGGGACAGACAAGGAGATATGAAAACTTATGTGAATGAGGCAAAGTATTTATAGATAAACTTGCGAAATAAAAAGGGGAGATAAATAGGCAGGTTTGAAAACGTAAGAAATAAATGCAAGCGTTGATTTTTGAGTGCATGCGTTTAGGCAAGAGATTTATTTCCAGTTCTTCTTGTTTGAACGCTATACGAAAATTGTGATAAATGCATGCGTTGATTTCTCTTTCCAGTTTTATGTTTGAACGATATCACTCTTTTGGATTTTTTTTTTTTTAGATAGCTTGCGTGATTTATACCAGTTATAATCTAAATTTAAAGCATGCGTTACTGCAAATTTGAATAGATTTGATTGAGGAAGCAAAACTTGAGCTCTTGCGTGATTTATGGTAAGCAATGAAAAAGCTTTTAACTGAAAAGGCAAAAGTAATAAATGCTTACATAAATATTTACTTGATCAATGGTTCGAAAAATTTATTTATTGCAAAACAAACGCAGTGGAAACAGAGAGATATAATGGGTATGCGAAAATTTGCAAAGATAGGCAAGATTAAATTTTGAATGCATTTAATTTAGGTGAGAGGAAAAATGGCAATTGGAAGAGTTGATATTTTTGTGGATAAGGCTGCGTGAATAAATGAATACAGTGACATGCTCAAGAAACAAATGGTAAGAGGCAAATGTCAAAATGTTAAAAGAATAAAATTTTGTGTCACGCGCAAAGGAAGGCAAATTTGATTTCCAATTTGATTGAATTAAATTGGTTTTCATATATACATGTATACCATATTCACTTTAATATTGCGAATTTAATTATCTTTTAACAAAGTTAAAACTTCAAAACTTTTAATTTTTAAATTAGTTAATTCCCTCTAATTGATTTCCATATTCTTCTAATCAATTAATTCCCCTTTAATTGCCTTTAATTGATTTCAATTGATTACCTTATCCCTTTTAATTACCCTCCTTAATTGATTTCAATTAATTACCATATTACCAATTAATTATCCTCCTTTAATTACATACTCAAATTTGGTTACTAACTTAATTAGTTAATTAACCCTTTTTGTTAATTATCAATCCTGCGACGTCTCACATTAATCCGTCCGCTTTGTAGGCACTGGTAGCCGGACTGGTTACACGGGCAGATTTCTCCTACAAAATGGGGATTAACCTCGTGTCCTCATGCCATTAACCAAAAGAATTAACTTATTTATCTTTCATCAATTTTATTAATTTGCATTAATTATTCAATAAATTAATTCTGGTCAACTACTGAAATTTTACAATTAATTTCTCTATTAATTGTCATAAATTTCTTTTTGAAATATCTATTAATTGTCATTAACTCCATTTTAAAATATCTGTATGTGCCTTTATTCAAGTTTTGAATTGCTAACTAGGAATAAGGTAGATTTATCAAATAAATTGATTGTAAGTTTCATTGTTTTAAATTGCTTAACAATGTTCACTGCTAACATAATTAATATGTCAAAATTGAGAATATTCCACCAACATGATTTGCATGTCATAACCTACCAAATTAACATAATTAATTAACTACTTTAATATGTTACAAATTTTCTCCTTTTCATTATTTTTAGGGAATGGGTATAACAACAGATATTATGATAATATCCAAAACATTTAGTTACCACACACTTCATTATACATTATAAAAATTTCCTTTTTTTTTCTTCTTAAATTTAGTTACAAAAATCATATTAAATTAACGAGTTTAATTCTCTAAATTAAATATTTAAACAATATTGGTAAACACAATTTATATAAATTATATTCCTAAAAACAAAAAAATTAAAAGAAATAAATAGCTAAAAACTAGGGCTGTTACACTCTCCCCCACTTAAGAACTTTTCGTCCTCGAAAAGGAACAAAAGAAAAGAAACAAAGGAAGATAAGCTAGATAAACAAGAACTTTAAACGAATAGTTCCGGATTTGAAGCACGAAGAAGATCTTCTAGAATCGGTTTTACTCTTTTCAGTTCGACCGTCGGTCTATGGGTGGTAAGCGGTGCTCAGGCCCCGATGAGTAACAAAGATTTTTAAAGATTATAGAAAAGATTTCTAAATAGACTGGTATAAGCAATAGCCTCCTCATTCTGTAGCAGATAGGGAAACCAAGGACACTTAAAGATAGTTTGAAAACAAATAAGAAAATAAATTTGCAATCATAATGCTTTGAAATCATTAAATTTATAAATTTGGAAATCATGCTACTAAAATCATAATACCTTTAAAATAATCTTCATTTATACCTTTTAAATTCAATGCCAAACAATATTCATTTCAAGGTTGAAATATTCCTAAGTTCATTTATAAAAAAAAATTCCAAAACATTTTATTTTTAGAAACAGCAGCACTCATAATATGCTATAGTAGATATAATAGTATTCCTAATCAGTTTATTATGTACTTAACTCTGAATTTTAACAAATAACCTAACACTTTATTAAAAATACTTATCTTATAAATAAGATATTCCTTCAATAAGTTACCCTTGAATTTCCATTTGAAAACCAATTCTCAATTATCAAAATTTAGTGATATTAGAATACGTCTTAACTATTTATTTAGACATCAATTAAACTATGATTTGAAGATATATAATCCTTACTCCAAAAATATCCCTTTCAAATATATTTTCCTTATTCAAAGATACCTTGTTTATTACACAAACATATTCATTTCAGGAAATAACCTTTTATTAAAATCTCTTGGTTAGATTTACGGCTCCATATTAAATTAATTTGATTATTAAGACATTTGAATAAAATTCCTTAAATTCCTTTTCCTTATTTATCCCCATTAATCTTTTATAACTAAAATTTAAGTGTATAATATTTATTATAAAGACTCAAATTTTATTCATAAAATCCTTTTATATTGTATATTATCCAATTACATGTTAACTTTTGAAAATCAAGGTAAGTTATATTAAATGAAATTGGGTGTTATACAAATAAAACTTTCAATTTAATTATCTCCAATTGGAACCTTTTTATTCAAATTTTTGTTATTATATTTATTTTCCTTCCTCAAGATAACTTTAAGAATTAAATTCCTGATTCCCTTCAAACCATTTAGAGATAACTAAATATATATACCTAATATGTCAAATCAAATTTAAATTATATATCTATATATATTAAGTCATACTTTAGAAATTCAAATCAATTAAAATCTCAAGGAAACACTGTAGCCAGACTACAGAATGGTCTTTTCACTTCGAAACTCGAAAATGAATGTCGATGATGCTGCAGTCATCACCGAAATTATTTTCCAGCGACAAAGAGAAAAGCACTAATTTTAAAATTTCTTTGGAAACAAATTTCTATACAAAAATACTTATTACATCCTTTTAAAATTTAAACACAAGGTTTGAAATCATCAGAAATTTAATTCTCAAGTTTTAGTTTTAAATTCATTTCTGTTTCCAAATTAATTTATAACCATTGTTTTATATTCACTTATTTATCAGACAAACACATGGCTTACAACACCATAAATAAAATCAAAACTATTATCTCTTGACAACTAGTTAAATTAATTATAAAATTTTGAAAATTATACTCATATATATAATATTAGATTTTAATTTCAAATATAGGAATAAACTTCTCAAACCAGGATAGAGACTCAAATTTGATGAACTCAAATCAAATAGAATTCAAGATAAATTGAAATCAGAAGATCAGAATAAGGAAACTGGGTAAGTCTATATAAGTCGCGGACAACCTTGACCTAGTCATCCGTGACTTAAAGAGCCATATCGATGTGGTTGGGGTAAATCTACATTTGATCCGAAGAGATAGAATTTGGAATAACCAAAGATACTAGCATATAAACCGAGGATAAATATAAATCTCTGGTGAATCAATGCTAATGGTAAAGGAGTTTCACCCCTTTATTAGAATAATGGCGAGACCGCCAATTTACAATAAAGATCATCCGAAGTGGAGTTATGAGATACTCCAGAATCTAAAGCAGATGAAAAAGTGAGGGATACGAATGAGCTTTGGAACCGTAGGGAATGTTCCAAAATTCGAAAAGAGAGTGGTTCAATCTCGAATGAACGTGATTCTGTAAATCAAATTTACCATACATTCTAAGTTTTGCCTAGAACCAAAGCTCTGATACCAAATGTAACGACCCAGTATTTTCAACCCTTCGCATCCGCACATTGTCGGACTTGAATTGTTCAAAATACTGCGTTGTAGAATAAATTTGGCAAAACTCAGAATATACAATAAATAGATCACAGAATCACATACACAGATATCAGAATCTCGCAGCGGAAATTAAAAATTTAGTGGTTCATGAAGCCACTGATATAACTTCAACAAAACAGAACTTACATTGTCTATAATCCTCAATACAAATTTTAAGACATAAATAGAGATAGAATCTTCAAAGTCTTGAATTCCAGAAAAGATAAAGGCTGAAACAACTTCCAGCAGCGCGAATGATCTACTGAGTGTCCTAGCTACGGAGAAGAAATTGAAGCTGCAACTCAGGCTGACCCGAGCGTAAAAATAAAACATAACACTCGAGTCAGGACATACATACTTATATAATGTAAGCTAATTCAAGTGTACTGTAATATAGAGCAAGTAACTTAAAGGATGCTTGGGACCGCCCATCCTCTAAGGATCCGTCAAACTATTTACTATGTAGTATATTGCGCTATTATACTAGTGTCTATTTATAAAATAAACTTACTTTTTAATAGCGTTAAGGGGTTACCCATATAGCCCTTAACACGTAATAGTCCCAGTAGTCCATCCAATATCATAGTCCCTCCTGATCGGGAAGCCACTAGAGGATACCACACGGGCTACGGGAGAAAACCAAACTCGTACAAGGCGCGATAGGGTAGGTGACACGGCACAACTAGGCAATGCCAGGGTAGATATACCAATTGCTATCCAGGCTGATGGTAACGCGCAGCGCGCAGCTGCCGCCCACCTCGAACTAACTCCCCCAAAATCAAAATATAGAAGTGGCCACTGAATCAATCCAAGATCATAGTATAATATCGAAGAGGAGCGTCCGATCAGAGGAATGACCTCATTGGCCTGGAATTGCTCCTGTTTTAGCCACCTTATGCCAACTCACGGGAGTCGGGTCCACGTATTTACCTTACAGGAAACGCCACCACCGACCTACTTCATTCTGGAATCTCCACCGCGTACACGGTTGGTCAAAGTGGTTTTCGGTATCGACAGAGAGTATGTCCATATCCGATCCCGGTCTCTTTGCCAACCCATCGTTATTATAACCCGTGGTCATTTAAAAACAATTTATACTTTAAAACCAGTATAAACATTTCCATTTCAAAACTATAAATACGATATCATTTAAAACCCAAAACAACATGATATCGTTATATTCAAATATAATTCTTTTCCAAAACCATACTGCTTAAAATTGATAATATCTGGAAACCAAATATTTGAATTATACCTTTAAACCATAATATATTGGAAATTTTTCTTTAAAAAAAACATAACTCCCAAAACACAAATGGTTTGGATATAAATGGTTTAACTTTATGGTTACTTTGTAAAGAAGATAATTTACATAGCTTTACAAATATATTTCTTTATTTTAAACCATAATTTAAATATCACTTCATGTTCCCAAGACCATTTCAATTCCTATATATATATCCAATTGGAGTATTAATATTCAAAACTAAGGTTGGATATTTTTTCTTTCAACAAATTAGTGTTTATTATTTCGTCTTGAATATTCCCATAAATTCCATAGATAAAACTCCAAAATTATGCCATTAAATAATTTCAAAATTTACTTAACACTAGAATGTTCATCTTAAATTTATTAAGAAAAATCCAGTTATAAATCTCATATCTTAAAGGTCTCCAAAACTTAAACATAAATATAATTTATCAAATTCCTTAAATTTCAAAACAATCAAATTCCAGATTCTATAGCACTTAGGAAATGCTACCTAAAGTTACGGGTAAAACTAGTCCAATTTCAAAAGACAGCATTTAAATGCTTTAGTAGATTGTTTAACTTAATAAATATTTCCAAATATAACTTATATATATATTTCTTAACTGAAATCTTATCCTTTCAAAAATCCAGAATTTCCAAAATAAGTTATATTCCAAAATTTTATTCAAATATTTATTTATTTATTTATTAACATTTATAACTCATTCAAAATCAATATAAAATCCTTTAAAGATATTAAATCAAATATTTAACTTCCAAAATAATTTTAAATATTTCAGAAAATATTATAAGGACCACGGGCCTGTATATAGTTTTCTAGCCTAGGTCAAGTGATTCGGATTTATATCATTTCAATCCGTAATTTACAAACCCCGTGTTCTATCATTTCAAACCCGCAATCCCAAGTTAACAGTTAAACAGTTAACATAATAATAGCACAGTAATCATCATTTAGGCCTATCATTTCAGCCCACAACAATCTAAATTTAACAGGGAACTTGCAGTGGTGATTTAAGCAGTAAATAAACAATAATATAATATAACTGCAGAAATAATACAACAGATAATAACTGATGAGGTGTCAATTTAAATGGGATTCATTATTCTACGTTATACTACAGACAGATAATATTTAAATAAAATTTTTACACATACACTTGCGATAATTCACAAAATATATGTACATATGTCTGGTGAGAAATACTCACCTTAAACGCTGCAGTGGATCTAAATCAAACACGGTATCTACTTCGGAAAAAAAAAACGGAAAGCACGATCAAACTTCGGCGGATGCAAAGCCTTGACTTAAATCTATAAGATCCAAATACCAAGTATGCGAATTTAAAAATTACGGTCAAAGCAAAATTTCAGAACAACTGGAACGAATAGAATAAAAGAAATTTAGTTCAACTTGCTCGACTACTACAACCCGCTAACCGTCTCAACATATCCTAGGCCCATACTTCAACCGTACGCATGCATAAAATAAATTGAATAAATTGCAAAATAAATTGCAAATTTAATACAATTGATTGAATAAAAAGATGTTATGCACCCAAACAAAACAAATACATGTTTAGACATTATTAAATTATTTCTCACATTTTTAATCATATTTATCATGATCAATTATTTTCATTCTCATATATATTTATTTAAATAAAATGACAATATTGGCAACAAACACAATACTGTTCAAATTATTCGATTTAATCAAATGTAGCCACTAACTACATTCGAATTCATTAAATAATACTTTATTTCACATACATGTTCATCATGTTTAGGCACATTCATAATTATTTCTTCTTTTACTTTTATTATTAAACATTAAAAGGTGATTATTGGTATACATCACCAATATCCTTTTATTAACCATAATAAATAAAATCCATTGATATTTATCCACCCAAATTCTCAAATAAGTAGTTAAATTTATTTTTAACCATCTTAAATTTATTTCAACCATTAAAAATTGAAATAAATGTCATTTTATTATATTCACCCAAGATTTATTCATACAATATTGTTTATTTGAATTAAACAACATTTCATATCATTTTCTCCTTATCAATTTATCTTCTCCATTATTAAATTGTAATTCTTTTTTTTTTCTTTCTATGCCTTCCTCTTCAAACTGCACTTATCCAAATCCACAATACCACTAACTACATCATAACTACACTAATTCCATAGTCTAGCTTCCTACAATCAATTTATATCATTTCTTCCAGCCTACTACTAACAAAGTTCTATATGTATTTATAAATGGCACGGCATGATGGGGAAGTAGCCGAGCAAGGAAATCAGAGAACACAAGAAGGAGGAAGGAAAATTGGAAGAAGCAAAGAAATAAACAATGCAAATTATTTACCTGATAGAAGCTTGTACCAGAGAGGGACAGACAAGGAGATATGAAAACTTATGTGAATGAGGCAAAGTATTTATAGATAAACTTGCGAAATAAAAAGGGGAGATAAATAGGCAGGTTTGAAAACGTAAGAAATAAATGCAAGCGTTGATTTTTGAGTGCATGCGTTTAGGCAAGAGATTTATTTCCAGTTCTTCTTGTTTGAACGCTATACGAAAATTGTGATAAATGCATGCGTTGATTTCTCTTTCCAGTTTTATGTTTGAACGATATCACTCTTTTGGATTTTTTTTTTTTTAGATAGCTTGCGTGATTTATACCAGTTATAATCTAAATTTAAAGCATGCGTTACTGCAAATTTGAACAGATTTGATTGAGGAAGCAAAACTTGAGCTCTTGCGTGATTTATGGTAAGCAATGAAAAAGCTTTTAACTGAAAAGGCAAAAGTAATAAATGCTTACATAAATATTTACTTGATCAATGGTTCGAAAAATTTATTTATTGCAAAACAAACGCAGTGGAAACAGAGAGATATAATGGGTATGCGAAAATTTGCAAAGATAGGCAAGATTAAATTTTGAATGCATTTAATTTAGGTGAGAGGAAAAATGGCAATTGGAAGAGTTGATATTTTTGTGGATAAGGCTGCGTGAATAAATGAATACAGTGACATGCTCAAGAAACAAATGGTAAGAGGCAAATGTCAAAATGTTAAAAGAATAAAATTTTGTGTCACGCGCAAAGGAAGGCAAATTTGATTTCCAATTTGATTGAATTAAATTGGTTTTCATATATACATGTATACCATATTCACTTTAATATTGCGAATTTAATTATCTTTTAACAAAGTTAAAACTTCAAAACTTTTAATTTTTAAATTAGTTAATTCCCTCTAATTGATTTCCATATTCTTCTAATCAATTAATTCCCCTTTAATTGCCTTTAATTGATTTCAATTGATTACCTTATCCCTTTTAATTACCCTCCTTAATTGATTTCAATTAATTACCATATTACCAATTAATTATCCTCCTTTAATTACATACTCAAATTTGGTTACTAACTTAATTAGTTAATTAACCCTTTTTGTTAATTATCAATCCTGCGACGTCTCACATTAATCCGTCCGCTTTGTAGGCACTGGTAGCCGGACTGGTTACACGGGCAGATTTCTCCTACAAAATGGGGATTAACCTCGTGTCCTCATGCCATTAACCAAAAGAATTAACTTATTTATCTTTCATCAATTTTATTAATTTGCATTAATTATTCAATAAATTAATTCTGGTCAACTACTGAAATTTTACAATTAATTTCTCTATTAATTGTCATAAATTTCTTTTTGAAATATCTATTAATTGTCATTAACTCCATTTTAAAATATCCGTATGTGCCTTTATTCAAGTTTTGAATTGCTAACTAGGAATAAGGTAGATTTATCAAATAAATTGATTGTAAGTTTCATTGTTTTAAATTGCTTAACAATGTTCACTGCTAACATAATTAAAATGTCAAAATTGAGAATATTCCACCAACATGATTTGCATGTCATAACCTACCAAATTAACATAATTAATTAACTACTTTAATATGTTACAAATTTTCTCCTTTTCATTATTTTTAGGGAATGGGTATAACAACAGATATTATGATAATATCCAAAACATTTAGTTACCACACACTTCATTATACATTATAAAAATTTCCTTTTTTTTTCTTCTTAAATTTAGTTACAAAAATCATATTAAATTAACGAGTTTAATTCTCTAAATTAAATATTTAAACAATATTGGTAAACACAATTTATATAAATTATATTCCTAAAAACAAAAAAATTAAAAGAAATAAATAGCTAAAAACTAGGGCTGTTACAAGTACCATGGTGCACCACTCTTCAGCGATGGTAAATTGATGGACAGCCACGTTGATCCTGTTTTACCATAAAATTCATTTGATGTAAACGAATGGTAAAAAAGCTTCCAAGACTTGAAAGTGGTTCAGATATTGCTTTTTGGGTATGAATCTATGCATTGACGTCGCTAAGCCATCAAAGACTTAGATCTCACAAAGACCTTCGTTTTGACTGGTTCTGACTCACATAACTCCAAAAGAATCAATCGTTATGGCTGTACGAAGGATCGATACCCCTGGGTGCAACATCTACGGTGCAAGGTGTAAAATCCATCCATGATGCCGAAACTGCGCCGTACGACTTTCACAAATGAGTGCATGGAATTCCAATAGAATGGTACCATGGTAGACCACCGTACAGTAATGGAAAACCGATGGCCAGCCACGTTGATTGCGTTTTACCAGAAAATCCACGTGAAGAAAACGAAGGGTAGGAAAAACTTTCGAAACATATGATTCAGATAGTGTTTTTTAGGGTATGAAACAGCATTGACGTTGTTAAGCCATCAAAGCCGTTGAGCTCATAGAGACCTTTGTTTTGACTAGTTATAGCTCTCGTAACTCCAAAAAGAGTCAACTGTTACGGTTGTCTAAAGGATCGATATCCCCTGGGAGCAACATCTACGGCGCAAGGTACAACATCAATCCATACCGCCGAAATTGCACTGCACAACTTTTTCAAATGGGTGCATGGATATGAAACGGAATGGTACCATAGTGCACCACTCTCCAGCGATGGTAAATCGATGGCCAGCCACGTTGATCGCGTTTGACCATAAAATTCACGTAAAGAAAACAAAAGGTTGAAAAACTTTCGAGACCTTAAAGTGATTCAGATAGTTTTTTTTTGGTATGAAACTACGCATCGATGTCGTTAAGCCATCAAGGTTGTGTAGCTCACAGAGACCTTCGTTTTACTAGTTAAGGCTCCCGTAACTCCAAAAGGGCCAACCTTTATGGCTGTCCGAAGGATCGATATTCATTGGACGCAACATCTACAGTGCAAGGTGCAACATGCGTTCATAATGTCGAAACTACGCCGTACGACTTTTAGCAATGAGTGCATGTATTTAAAATGGAATAGTACCATAGTGCACCACTCTCTAGCGATGATAAATTGATGGCTAGCCACGTTGATCCCATTTTACCATAAAATTCACATGAAGAAAACAAAGGGTAAAAAAAACTTCTGAGGCCTGAAAGTGATTCAGATAGTGTTTTCTTAGGTATGAAACTATGCATTGAAGTCGTTAAGAATTCGAAGCCGTAGAGCTCACAAACACCTTTGTTTCAAATGGTTATGACTCCCGTAACTCCAAAAGAGTCAACCGTTATGGCTGTACGAAGGATTGATATCTCCTGGGCGCAACATCTACAGTGCAATGTGCACCATTCGTCCATAATGCCGAAAATGCACCGTACGACTTTTAAAAATGAGTGCATGGATTTGAAAAGGAATAGTACCATGGTGCGCCACTCTCCAGCGATGGTAAATCGATGGCCAGCCATGTTGATCCCGTTTTACCATAAAATTCACGTGAAGAAAATGAAGGGTAAAAATACTTCCAAGACCTAAAAGTGATTCGGATAATATTTTTTGGATATGAAACTATGCGTTGATGTCGTTATGCCTTCCAAGCCATAGAGCTCACAGAGGCCTTAATTTTGACTGGTTATGCCTCTAATAACTCCAAAAGAGTCAACCGTTGCAGTTGTCCGAAGGATCGATATCCCCTGGGCGCAACATCCGTCCATAATGTCAAAACTGTGCCTTACCACTTTACAAATTAGTTCATGGATTTGAACGAAATAGTACCATGGTGCACCACTTCCCAATGATGGTAAATCGATGGCCAACCACGTTGATCTTGTTTTACCATAAAATTCACACGAAGAAAACGAAGGGTCAAAAAAATTTCGAGACTTGAAATTGATTCGGATAGTGTTTTTTTGGGTATGATACTATGCATTGATGTCATTAAGCCATCAAATCCGTAGAACCTACAGAGACCTTCATTTTTACTGGTTATGGCTTCCGTAACTCCAAAAGAGTCAACCGTTATGGTCGTCCGAAGGATCGATATCCCTTGGGCGCAACATCAATGGTGCAAGGTGCAACATCCGTCCATAATGCCAAAACTGCACCGTACGAATTTTACAAATGAGTGCATGGATTTGAAACAGAATAGTACTATGGTGCACCATTCTCCAACACTGGTAAATCGTTGGCCAGCCACATCGATTACGTTTTACCATAAAATTCACACGAAGAAAACGAAGGGTTAAAAAACTTTCGAGACCTGAAAGTGATTCGGATAGTGTTTTTTTAGATACGAAACTATGAATTGATTCCGTTAAGCCATCAAAGCCGTAGAGCTCATGGAGACCTTCGTTTTGTCTTGTTACGGCTCCTGTAACTCCAAAAGAGTCAATCGTTATGGCTGTCCGAAGGATCGATATCCTTTGGGCGCAACATCTAAGGTGCAAGGTGCAACATCTGTCCATAATTCCAAAACTGTGTCGTTCAACTTTTACAAATCGGTTGATGGATTTGAAATGGAATAGTACCATGGTGCACCACTCTCTAGTAATGGCAAATCGATGGCCAGCCACGTTGATCCCGTTTTACCAAAAAATTCACGTGAAGAAAATGAAGGGAAAAAACTTTCGAGTCATGAAAGTGATTCGGATAGTGTTTTTTGCGTATGAAACAATGCATTGACGTCGTTAAGCCGTCAAAGCCGTAGAGCTCATAGAGACCTTCATTTTGACTGGTTATGGCTCCCGTAACTCCAAAAGAGTCAACTGTTGTGGCCGTTTTAAGGATCTATATACCTTGGGCGCAACATTGACGGTTCAAGGTGCAACTTCCGTCCATAATGCCGAGACTACCCCGTACAAAATTTAAAATGAGTGCATGTATTTGAAACGGAATAGTACCATGGTGCATCACTCTGAAGCGATGGTAAATTGATGGCCAGCCACATTGATACCATTTTACCATAAAATTCACGTGAAGAAAACGAAGGCTTAAAAAAACTTCCGAGACTTGAAGGTGATTCAGGTACTATTTTTTGCTTATGAAACTATGCATTGACATTGTTAAGGTATCAAAGCCATAGAGCTCACAAAGACCTTCATTTTACTAGTTATGGCTCCTGTAATTCCAAAAGAGTCAACCGTTAGGCTGTTTGAAGGATCGATATCCCCTGGGAGCAACATCTACGGTGCAGGGCGTAACTACCATCCATAATGCTGAAACTATGCTGTACGACTTTTACTGAGTACATGTGTGACGATTCAAAAATCCATACCCTTTGAATTGACAATAATCCACACATATCTGACCCAAAAAGCACAGGCTGATGGAAGGTCAAGAGAAAGAAAGGAAGAGAGAAGACGACAAGAGAAGAAAGAGAGAAGATAGAACCAAACAGAACAATACAGAATCTCACATCGTAGCGGAAAATATATAATATCATATCAATGATCATTACAAAACAGAAACTGTATATAAACATACATCAATCAGAGTTCAACAAACAATCAATAGTTATCAGCCTGAACAATTATAATAACATGTCCTCACAATTGCTGATAATATAAAAAACTAAGCAATGCAGCGGATAATCAATAATCAAAATAGATATGTGTATACGAAATGAAGATCCCCAGCTCGCCTGCGGAAGCTCCAAAAGCATCAAATCTTAACCTGTAAATATAATCGGTCTGACATGAGCATTAAAAGGGAAGAGCGCCCAGATCAGTCTGTTAATCAATGTGAGAAACACACTCAACTGAATTTATTAAGTTACCAAAACTTTTCCTTTATCAAAACAAAAGTATCTCGTAAGACAAGTCCACACATAAATACGAACATATTTTTACCTTACGATAACTAAAACATTTCTTTCATACCAAATCCTCTTATATTATACTAGTGTCTAGTACATACAAATAATATTGATCATAGTCGAAATGGTTACCCGTATAGCATTTCGAGGCTATTCATTACGCCTTTACAAACAAAATCGCAGCTTGTAGTGGGGTTAGGATTTCCATACAAATGACCAGGTGAAGGGACTACCTTCCGAAGGGGTACACCTCTAGATGGATGTCCCGAGGCACAGAACATCTGCCCTCTACCAACACAAGACCGGCCCACCTCTGTAACTAGATGGTATCGAATATGTCTTCCACCAGTCGTTACCGACCTTTACCGAGGGCCCTCATAGCATACAAACCATAATAATCAGATACACATGTGTAAAGATGTATCTAGAAGAGGATGATCATATACTACTTGGAAATGACCCACTTAGCCCTGCTGCATCTAACCTTTTTTGGCCATTTTCGGTAGATAAGGCCTAACAATGTAACGATTACCTTTCACAATCACAATCACTTTGAATGCCACACGGCCATTTTCGTTAACTACTAATTGCCTTCCACAAAAATACAACCTTTAAGCTCATACATCTCAAGGAGGGTGTTAAGCTAAGAGAAGTTGCCTTCTCTTCCACCACTGATGTTCGTTTGTAAAAACCAATGCATGTAATCTATAGAAATGCAATGTCAGACAAACATCCATACAAGTTGTCCAGGAACAGGACAAACCGAAGGTACTTTCCTACCACATCCTGTCGAAAAATCCCTAGGATTAGTAGCGAATAGTCCTTGCTTTGGATATTTCATAATGAAGAGACCACTGCTGTTGGATATATATTGGGATTTTAACCCCAAACGATCAACAAGCAGTCCTCCACTATGAAAATCCGGAATAATAATATCATCACAAGCAACCTGCACAATCGTCGCACATACGTTGGTCCGAAATGGTTTTCAGATAAATCTAATCCCGGTCTCTTCGCACCAACAACGCAAAAGCGTTTCTCCACTTCACACAGAAACTAAGTCTCATAGACTTATCACGTCTCCGACTTTCAACTTGCTATACTTCAGGCCAAGAAGGAAGCTCGATAGATTGGAGTAATGCTCCGCACTATATGAATCAACATCCTCAACACAAATGATAATCAAGCCTACATAGAAGGCTACGTACTAAGTGCATGACTAAATAATTCCCACATTAAGTCGAGGAACTAAAATTTCGGCCAAGTCTGATAGTCGGTTATTTAACTATCAAAGCAAATAAAAAAATATTCAGCACCGTAACAATCATTGGGCCCTTTAATCGATATTTCATTAATTAAAGTGCTTGTCAAATATTCACTTCAAACTATCTTTAAAAGGATATATTCTCAAAACTTTTCAACTTTCCTATATTGGAAAACATTTCCATACACTTATTTAATAATAAGTAATTCACAAATCAATTTATTTTCAACACTGCGATAATATTACATATACTTAAATCAGGATTAAGTATATATTTTATTCTTTAAGGGAAACATTCTCTTTAAATGCATTTATTTGGGTCAAAACGAATGTTGTGTAAAACATCGTTACGACAACCCAAAATCACTAGTATAGGGATTCGAAAATGAGATAGATATATAAATCTCAATACTATACAAAAACATTTCATTTCGAAAATCATTTACTATAACAACAGTGTTATAGTCCATCATTTCCTTATTCTTTTCAAAAACGTCTATTTCAACAATGAATGTTGAAATCTATGGTTTCAATGCTTAACATATTTTAAAACACCTTAAACCATTTAACTCCATTTTAAAATATCATTTTCCATAACATTTCTTTAATATATTATTCACTTTCCGAAATCGTGAATATAAATCTCTAACCAAGTTCAACACTTCTACATATTTAATTAAAGGATTATCCACTGTCCAAAATCGTGAATATATCTCCTTTAATAAGCTTTCATATTTACTTATCAAATTCAATTGAATTCGGATTTATAAACAATGTTTATAAATTCACATTTCTATTTTATAAAAACTTCAAGTTATAAATTCCATTTATTTACCAATTCCATTGACATCTCATTCATGTGCCAAAACCAAATTTTAAGTCAATTACTTATAAATCTCTTATTTTACAAATTCATTCATTTTATAAGTTCACAAATTATATAAATAGTATTCACTTATAAAATCCATTTATAACTTCATTTTAACCTTCACAAAACTTGTCTATAATTCAATTACTTTGATTTATAAAAATATCAATTTTATAAATCCTATATATAAACCATTTAATACAATTCAAAAACTCAATTTAAACTATTTACCAAATCATTAACTCAATATTTCAAAAATCACATTTCAACTATATTTCTCAAAAATCATAATTTTTATAACACAAAAGTTATAACTTTTATTTATTTAAAATAAATCAATTTCTTTAACACTTCCAAATTCAACAAAACGTATATTTTCAAAATCACTTGAAAATCCATTTAAATTTGGAAATCGTCATTTAAACATTTTTAAAATTCCAAAAATAGTCCCAATGCAGCAATAACGCTAAATACGTCAATCACAGCATCCAAAACATCATATATCATACGACAACAAAATATATATCAATATCGTAAATAAATTAATACTGGTGAGGAATCCAGTTGGATCCCTCCAACCTGTCACCTGCAATAATTATATATAATAGAAATATGTGCATAATGTCCGCTTCAAGGCAGACGCGCGTACAAAGGGTCATCCGCTCATACACGGGAACGTATAGGGTCATCTGCTCCACTAGGCAGGTATATACCCAAATACCAATCAATATATCACAATCATCCAAACAATCATCATTCGTCATATAATAAATTATTTTTCACTTATATATAAAAATATCAGTGAGTCAGAAAGAGTGAGTTGTACTCACATTGCTTCCAATCGTCGCGATAGCGATTTATTCTGATTAAAATTAAACGACCGTTTAAATTTATCCAAAATTTTCAGTAGCTCAAATAAATCCCAATCCAGCTCGGTAATGTAGTGCTCGTCAATACGGACCTAACGCAATTCATTTTGTGCGAAACGGACCTCGTATGAAGAAGTGATGGCATTTTTAATATCACATGAGTCATTATATAAATTAATTTCAATTTCAATTTTATTTTTAAACCCTTAAACCTCATATGGCCATTCATTTTATCAGAACAAATCACGGTCGTGAACTTCATCTTCTCCAACACCAGGTGTGAACACGTGAAAACCCACCAAGCCGCCACTTTTCTAGAATTAACGCGAACCCTACGAGCACGTAGAAGTTGATCGACGACCAGGGTTTCGAAGCCCAAGGTCGACTCTATCACCGTCGAAAAACCACGAAGCTCGGTGGCTCCTCCTTTTCGAAAAACGTGAATGAACGTGCGATGTTTGCACTTGATTTGCCAATGATCCATAGCGTAATACTTGATCGTAACCGTTGGATTGAACGAACTTGTTACCCTCTACAACTTTGAAGTTGAACACTTTTCGAATCGATTGACGGATTTGAAGAAATCTAAGGGAAAAGGAAACGAATTTCTGACCGTGGAAGGTAAGACGGCAGCTAGGGTTTGTAACCCTAGGGTTAGTGCAAACAAGAAAAAGTTAGGCCCTTTTATAGAAAATTTGACGACACTATTCATCCAGAAATTTTCCGAACTCGAAATGAGGCATGACGCCTGGCGTTTACAATATTTTACCCCTTTTCTAAACGCAATGGAATATATATCGAGAGCCAATTCGATCGTATCTGCAAGATAGATTTTCGAATCGGCTATTTAAATTTAAAATTCACTTAAACTAATTTCTACGCGTTTTAGCTTACCCCGGAAAAACCGTAAATCTGATTGACATGAACTTTGAACTTTGAAATCTTACAGTAATATAACATTACGGATCCAATGAAACTAGTTTCGTTGAAATCTGAGACTGTTTGAAAAACAGCTATCTTTACACGTCAGTTAAATGTTAAAATATTCAATTTTTTTACAAATTAACTTTCAATTCGATTTTAAAGTTTACCAACATCATTCTAAATACCACTTTACAAATCATTTTTATTCACATTTAATTCAAATTTCAATTATTTCTGAAATTTCAAATATTAAATTATCAATTTAATTATCCAATTAAATCCAGATATTTGAAATATAATCTATTCATCTTATAAATTTAACTTGTGCATATTTAAAATCAATTAAATATACGAATTTCAAATGTCAAAAATTTTGGGTCGTTACAGCATGGATTTGAAACGGAATAGTACCATGGTGCACCACCCTCCAGCGATGGTAAATCGACGGTAAGCCATGTTGATCCCTTTTTACCATAAAATTCACGTGAAGAAAACGAAGGGTAAAAAATTCCAAGACCTGAAAGTGATTTGGATAGTGTTTTTTGGGTATGAAACTATTCGTTGACGTTGTTATGCCATCAACGCCATAGAGCTCACAGAGACCTTCGTTTTGACTGGTTATGGCTCCCGTAACTCCAAAAGAGTCAGCCGTTATGGCTGTAGGAAGGATCATTATCACCTGGGTGCAACATCTCATCCGTCCATAATGCCAAAACTGTGCCGTACGACTTTTACAAATATGTGCTTGGATTTAAAATGGAATGGTACCATGGTGCAGCACTCTCCAACGATGGCAAATCGATGGTCAGCCACCCCGTTTTACCATAAAATTCACGTGAAGAAAACGAAGGATAAAAAAACTTCCGAGACCTAAAATTGATTCGGATAGTGTTTTTTGGATATGAAACTGTGCACGGACATCATTAAGCCATCAAAGCCATAGATCTCACAGAGGCCTTCGTTTTGACTTGTTATGGCTCTCGTAATACCAAAAGAGTCAACTTTATGGTTGTCTGAAGGATCGATATCCCCAGGACGCAATATCTACGGTGCAAGGTGAAACATTCGTCCATAATGCCAAAACTGCACCGCAGGACTCTTAGAAATGAGTTCATGATTTGAAAAGGAATAGTACCATGAAGCACCACTCTCCAGTGATGGTAAATCGATGGCCAGCCACATTAATTTCTTTTTACCATAAAATTCACGTGAAGAAAACGAGGGGTTTTTCGAGACCCGAAAGTGATTCGGATAGTCTTTTATTGGGTATGAAACTATGCACTGAAGTCGTCAAGCAATCAAAGCCATAGAGCTCTCAGAGACCTTGGTTTTGACTAGTTATGGCTCCCGTAACTATAAAAGAGCCAACCGTTATGGATGTCCGAAGGATCGATATCCCTTGGGCGCAACATCTATGGTGCAAGGTGCAATATTCGTCCATAATGCCGAAACTGCACCATACGACTTTTACAAATGAGTGCATGGATTTGAAAAGTAATAGTACCATGGTGCACCACTCTCCAGCGATGGTAAATCGATGGCCAGCCACGTTGATCCCATTTGACGATAATATTCACGTGAAGAAAATGAAGGGTTGACAAAAGCTTCCAAGACCTAAAAGTGATTCGGGTAGTTTTTTTTGGATAAGAAACTATGAATTGACGTCATTAAGCCTTCCAAGCCATAAAGCTCACAGGGACCTTAATTTTGATTGATTATGGCTCACGTAACTCCAAATGATTCAACCGCTATGACTTTTCGAAGGATCGATATCCCCTGGACGTAACATCTACGATGTAAGGTGCAACATCCGTCCATAAGGCCGAAACAGCACCATACAGCTTTTACAAATGTGTGCATGGATTTGAAACGAAATAGTACCATGGTGCATCACTCTCCAGCGATGGTAAATCAATGGCTGGCCAAGTTGATCACTTTTACCATAAAATTCACATGAAGAAAACGAAGGGTAAAAAAACTTCCGAGACCTGAAATTGGTTCGGATAGCATTTTTTTGGGTATGAAACTATGCATAGACGTCGTTAAGCCATCAAAGTCGTATAGCTCACTAAGACCTTGAATTTGATTGGTTATGGCTTCCGTAACTCCAAAAGAGCCAACTGTTTTGGCTGTCTGAAGGATAGATACCCCAAGGCGCAACATCTACGGTGCAAGGTGCAAAATCCGTCCATAATACCGAAACCGCATCGTACGATTTTTACAAATGAGTGCATGGATTTGAAATGTAATTGTACCATGGTCCACCACTCTCCAGCGATGGTAAATCGATGACCAGACACGTTGATCCCGTTTCACCATAAAATTCACGTGGAGAAAACGAAGGGTAAAAAACTTCCAAGACCTGAAAATGATTCGGATAATATTTTTTGGTATAAAACTATGCATTGACAAGTTAAGCCGTCAAAGACTTAGAGCTCACAGACACCTTCGTTTTGACTAGTTATGGCTCCCATAACTCCAAAAGAGTCAACCGTTATGGTTGTCCGAAGGATCGATATCCCTTGGGT
Organism: Allium cepa; assembly: GCA_030765085.1. Taxonomy (NCBI): domain Eukaryota; kingdom Viridiplantae; phylum Streptophyta; class Magnoliopsida; order Asparagales; family Amaryllidaceae; genus Allium; species Allium cepa. The sequence goes on along the minus strand of CM060942.1, from coordinate 103,551,669 downwards.
GCAACATCTATGGTACAAGGTGCAAAATCCATCCATAATGCCACAACTGCACCGTACGACTTTTATAAATGAGTGCAATGAATTTAAACGGAATGGTACCATGGTGGACAACTCTCCAACGATGGTAAATTGATGGCAGCACGTTGATCCCATTTAACCATAAAATTCACGTGAAGAAAACGAAGAGTAAAAAAAACTTCCGAGACCTGTGCATTGACATTTTTAAGCCATCAAAGCGATAGAGCTTACAGAGACCTTTGTTTTGACTGGTTGTGGCTCTCGTAAGTCCATAAGAGTCAACCATTATGGCTGTCCGAAGGATCAATATCCCCTGAGCGCAACATCTACGGTGCAAGGTGCAAGGTGCAACATCCGTTCATAATACCGAAACTGCGCCGTACCACTTTTACAAATGAGTACATGGATTTGAAACAGATTGGTACCATGGTGCACCACTCTCCAGCGATGGTAAATCGATGACCAGCCACGTTGATCACGTTGACCATAAAATTCACATAAAGAAAACGATGGGTAAAAAAACTTTCAAGACCTAAAAATGATTCGGATAGTGTTTTTTGGGTATGAAACTGCGCATTGATGTCATTAAGCCATCAAAGCCGTAGGGCTCATAGAGACCTTCGTTTTGACTAGTTAAGGCTCCCGTAACTCCAAAAGAGTCAACCGTTATGGCTGTCTGAAGGATCGATATCCCTAGGGCACAACATCTTCAGTGCAAGGTGCAACATCGTCCATAATGCCGAAACTACGCCGTACGACTTTTAGAAATGAGTGCATGGGTTTGAAATGGAATAGTACCATGGTGCACCACTCCCCGACAATGGTAAATCGATGCCAGCCACATTGATCCCGTTTTACCATAAAATTCACGTGTAGAAAACGAAGGGTAAAAAAACTTCTGAGGCCTGAAAGTGATTCAAATATTGTTTTCTTAGGTATGAAACTATGCACTGACGTCGTTACTAAGCCATAGAGATCATAGAGAACTTCGTTTTGATTGGTTATGGCTCTCGTGACTCCAAAAGAGTCAACCGTTATGGGTATTCGAATGATCGATATCCCCTGGGCGCAACATCTTCGGTGCAAGGTGCAACATTCGTCTATAATGCCGAAACTACGCCGCATGACTTTTACAAATGAGTGCATGGATTTGAAAAGGAATAGTACCATGGTGAACCATTCTCCAGCGATGGTAAATCGATGGCCAGCCACGTTAGTCCCGTTTTACCATAAAATTCACGTGAAGAAAACGAAGGGTAAAAAAACTTCCAAGACCTAATAGTGATTCGGATAGTGTTTTTTGGATATGAAACTATGCGTTGACATCATTAAGCCTTCCAAGACATAGAGCTCATAGAGACCTTAATTTTGATTGGTTATGGCCCTGGTAACTCGAAAAGAGTCAACCGTTGTGGCTGTCCGAAGGATCGATAACCCTTGAGAGCAACATCTACGGTGCAAGGTACAACATCCGTCCATAATGCCGAAACTGCACCGTACAACTTTTATAATGAGTGCATGGATTTGGAATGGAATATTACCATGGTGCATTACTCTCGAGTGACAGTAAATTGATGGCCAGCCAAGTTGATCCCGTTTTAACATAAAATTCACGTGAAGAAAACGAAGGGTAAAATAAACTTCTGAGACGTGAAAGTGATTCAGATAGTGTTTTTTGTGTATGAAACTATGCATAGACGTCATCAAGCCATCAATGCCATAGAGCTCATAGAGACCTTCATTTTGACTGGTTATGGCTCCCGTAACTCCAAAAGAGCCAACCGTTATGGTTGTCCGAAGGATCGATATCCCCTGGGTGCAGCATCTACGGTGCAAGGTGCAACATTCATCCATAATGCCGAAACAACGTCGTACGACTTTTAGAAATGAGTATTGTTTGCATCAAAATTGTTCATAAACACCTAGTTGTCGATGAAAGCATCCATTTACAATCACAGATCATAGATAATAAGTATGTAGAGAATTAAAAATGAAGAACACTCAGAAAATTAAGAAGAAAGCAGTAAAGAACGCAGATCTTATAGTGGTTTGGCAATCCAACCTATGTCCACTTTGAATTTGATGTTTTTATTGATGTATACTTGCTGGTTATGATAAGTTAAAACTGTCTACAATAGCAAAATTCGAGTACAATGATGAATCCGGCAGACTCTGGACATCGAAGAACAAAAGGTCCCTTTTCTGTAGGCTCTAGGATGCTTTTTATAGGCATAGGCTGCAAATATCTCGCTCAGATCTCGGAAGTCCTCTTCCGGTACGCGTGCAGGCCCACGCGATCGATCCCATGTGATTTTGACTCGATCTGCGATCGATACTAACGAATTTCATATAGATCAAGATTTTGCCCGATTGAGTCAAAATAGAGCATGAACATTCTTTAGTTGTACGTAAGCTCCAATGTAAATTTCATAGCATTTGGACTTGTAGATTGTGAAATATGATTTATGTAAGTTAGTGTTTTTCAAAGGTTGTCTCCTTCGCATCGATCGTTGTTGCACTGTTTACACTCGATCGCTGCTGCACTGTTTGTACTTGATCGCTGCTGCACTATTCGTACTCGATCGTTGCTGCACAGTTCATATCGATCGCTGCTACACTGTTCGTACTCAATCGTTGCTGCACTGTTCGTACTCGATCATTGCTGCACTGTTCGCACTCGATCGCTGCTGCACTGTTCGTATTGATCGCTGCTGCACTGTTCGTACTCGATCGCTGCTGCACTTGATGGATACGAACAAGACCCTTCACCTGATGGATACGAACAAGACCCCACACCTGATGGATATGCAAAAGACCCTTCACCTGATGGATATGCACAAGACCCTTTACCTGATGGACACGAACAAGACCCTTCACCTGATGGATACGAACAAGACCCTTCACCTGATGGATACGAACAAGACCCTGCGCCTGATGGATACGAATGGTTGAGCTTGAATTACATCAATCATATCTTAAGCATACGAACTCCGATTGACCTGAAATTTGGAATATTGGCTTTTATAGTTTTCTTTTCATGTCTTGTCAATTGTAGCCTGATCCGGACCAGGACAAAATTCGTCGATATCCATAGCAAAACAGTGTATAACTAATATTTGGGACGAACTATTTTTGATTTCCAGTCAACTTTTTGGTGTCACGGCCTTGCCAAAAGGTGGGATAACACTTTCCCCCTTAAACATGCCTTGGATAGGAAGATGTGTTTTATATTTTGATAAGCTGGATGTTCGTATTCTGTTAATAATCTGCAAAGAAATTGGTAATCTTGTCTGATGGTCAATAGTGATCGTTCGCGATCGGATGCTGTTCCAGGTGAATGATGACAGTTCAAGGTCGGGTGCCGTTTGTGGCGAATGGTGATCGTTCGCAGTCGGGGTGCTGTTCGAGGTGATTTGTGACTGTTTATGATCGAGTGTCGTTCTAGACGAATTGTGACCATTCGCGATCGGGTGTCCTTCCAGACGAATTGTGACCGTTCGCGGTTGAGTGCCTTATGAGGCGAATTGTGATCGTTCGCGATCGAGAGCCGTTCGAGGCGAGTTGTGTGTGCCCGATGGGGGAGACTTAGCATCATTATTGTCAAATTTCACGTTCGAGTGAGTTTTTGATTTGTTGGGTATGGTGGTTTATCGCCATCTTAGAGCGTGCCTTAGGACCGTTCGCGATCCCTTAATATTTAAGCCGTTATGGAATCACAAATAGTATATTTACATTCAAAATAAGTCTTTCAATAGGAATGTCTAAAAAAATCAAGTCCAAACATGAGAAATAGAAAACAAGCATAACAGGGAGGTCAAATTGCAAACACGTACATTGATGCGATTTATAGTCGTATCAGAAAATGTCTGAGGATCGTTCATGATCTTGTACATGTGTAAAATGACTTTATCATGTCGGTGTGGAGTTTGCCACTTATTCTTGATTATTTCAATCAGTTGATGATAAGCTGACACTTGATCCTGGGTCGTCCTCAGTTGGTGCAGGCGGTGGTCGTTCTTGTTCTACCTTCGTGGCTCCCCTTCTCACATACCGTGATAGAAGACCATTCCGGATATGCCCCTCAACCTCATCCTTCGAGCGCCTACAATCATTCGTTTTATGACCATTTAGCTCGTGGAATAAGCAATACTTGTCGGATCTTCTTTTGTTGTTGGTCGCATCCCTTCTCATTAGCTTTCGATAAGGAATCTGACCCCCGATATCCTGGTATATTCACTCCAAACTCTCATTCAACTCTAAATAAGTGGTGAAACGCGGCTCCCTCCATGGTCGCTTTGACCTATCATCATTATCTTCCATTCTCCGCTTCCCTTTATCCTTGCCAGAATCCTTCCTGAGAGGGTCTCCACTTTTTATTGCATAAACATCAACTTCTTCTCCTTCCTCTCTTTCAGCATCAGCATCCTCTAATTGTAGAAACTTTTCGACTTCATGATAGAACTCTCCCAGATCCATAGATGGATCTCTAGTCAACGAATTCTTGAACTCTGTGCCATCTACTTTTCTGAATACAGCTGCCATTATAACCGCGGATGGATCTGGTCGATCCACTGATGCGGCCGCTGTGTTGAATCGTGTCAGAAAATTTCTTAAAGATTCTCCTGCCTTCTGCTTCAATGTTGTCAAACTTATCACATTCTTAGGCCTTGAAATATGAACTCTGAACTGTCTCATAAATTTTTCAATCAACTCGGTCCATGCTCTAATGGAATTGCTCTCTAACTTCCTGAACCATAGTGTTGCTATATCTGTCAAATATAATGGGAAACACCGAGCCATGACCTCCTTTGATGCCCTTATTACCTCCATATTCCTCATGTATCTGGTCAGATGAACTGTAGGATCCGTCCTCCTATCATACTTTTTCCATGTTAGTAGTTTGAATTCTAGTGGATTTCTAGCTACTCTAATCACAGCAGAGAAAGGACTCTTGTTCACATATTTTAGATCTCTGATTACTAATCCGCCTCTCATGGCTCGTCTGACCATTTATGCCAAGCTATCACTATCTCCAAGTTGTAATCCTTATACATTGCCTCAGATCTGCCCCAACTTCATGAGCGTTTGTTGAAATCTGCTCTTCTGTTACCTCCTTGCGGTTTAATCTCAGTCGGTATCCTGCTTAAGGTTGGATCAACACGCTCCTATGGGTGCCCCTTAATTCAAGGGTTGTCCCTAATGGTCCCGCTCTATCTGGTTCCCGGTTTGGTCCTTTCGATCTTGCTTCGTTGGTCTGAACTCCTACAGCTCTAGCTGAACCCGCTTGCTCAATTCATTTGAGAATGTTCTGCATCATCTCTTCTTGCCTTTTGAATAGCTCCTCACGCATGGCTCCCATCATCATCTCCATCTCATCCTTGGTGATGAAAGATGAAGTCTGATTAGCCCCTGAGGAGGCTACTTAACTCCCTTCATGATAACTCCTCTCCGTTCTTTGTCTTGTTGATTGCCTCGGCATAGTTGTCCAGATCTAAGTCTTCAAGCCTTCAAATTTGAATTCCAAGCGGTAGAATTCCTGAATGATAGTCTTCTCAGTGAAAGCACCAAAATATTTGCACTAAAATTGGTTGCAAACACCTAATTGTCGACGAAAGCACCTGTTTACAATCACAAATCACAGATAATAAGTCTATAGAGAATTAGAAATGAAAAACATTTAGAAAATTAAGAAGAAAGTGGTAAAGAACAAAGAGTCTATAGTGGTTCGGCAATCCGGCCTACGTCAACTTTGAATTTGATGTTTTTATTGATGTATACTTGCTGGTTATGACAAGTTACAACTGATTACAATAGAAAAATTCGAGTACAATGATGAATCCGGTAGACTCTGGGCATCGAAGAACAAAAGGTCCCTTTTGTGTAGACTCTGGGATGCTATTTATAGGCATAGGCTGCAAATATCTTGCTCAAATCTCGAAGACCTCTTCTGGCACGTGTGCGGGCCCACACGATCGAACCCATGTGATTTTCACTCGATATGAACAGTTGACTGCTTGAATTGCATCGATCATATCTTAAGCATACGAACTCCGATTGACTTGAAATTTGGAATATTGGCTTTCATAGTTTTGTTTGTCAAGCCTTGTCAATTGTAGCCTGATCCAGACAAGGACAAAATTCGTTGATATCCATAGTGAAACAGTGTATAACCAATATTTGGGATGAACTGTTCTTGATTTCCAGTCAACTTTTTGGTGTCTCGGCCTTGCCAAAAGGCGGGATAAAAAGTGCATGGATTTGTAATGAAGTAGTACCAAGTTCATCACTCTCCAGCGATGGTAATCGATGGCCAACCACGTTGATCCCCTTTTACCATAAAATTCACGTGAAGAAAACGAAGGGTAAATAAAAACTTCCAAGACCTGAAAGTGATTCGGATAGTGTTTTTTAGGTATGAAACTAGGCATTGATGTCGTTAAGCCATCAAAGCTATAGAACTCATAAAGGCCTTCGTTTTGACTGGTTATGTCTCCCATAGCTCCAAAAGAGTCAACCGTTATGACGTCCGAAGGATCGATATCCCATAGGCGAAACATCTACGGTGCAAGGTGCAACATCTGTCCACAATGCCGAAACTGCGCCGTACAACTTTTACAATTAAGTGCATGGATTTGAAACAGAATAGTACCATGGTGCACCACTCTCCAGCGATGATAAATCGAAGGCCAGCCACGTTGATCCTGTTTTACCATAAAATTCACGTGAAGAAAACGAAGGATAAACAAACTTCGGAGTCTTAAAAGTGATTCAGACAGTGTTTTTTGGGAATGAAACTATGTATTGACTTCGTTAAGAAATCAAAGTCTTAGAGCTCATAGAGACCTTCGTTTTGACTGGTTATGGCTCCTATAATTCCGAAAGAGTCAACCGTTATAGCTATCCGAAGGATCGATATCCCTTGGGAGCAACATCTACGGTGCAAAGTGAAACATTCATCCATAATGCCGAAACTGCACCATATGCTTTTAGAAATGAGTGAATGGGTTTGACATGGAATAGTACCATGGTACACCACTCTACAGTGATGGTAAATCAATGGCCAGCCACGTTGATCCCGTTTTACCATAAAATTCACGTGAAGAAAACGAAGCGTAAAAAAACATCCAAGGCCTGAAAGTAATTCGGATATGGTCTTTTGGGTATGAAACTATATATTGATTTCATTAAGCCATCGAAGCCATAGATCTCATAGAGACCTTCATTTTGACTAGTTATGGCTCCCGTAACTCCAAAAGAGTCAACTTTTATGGCTCTCCGAAGGATAGATATCCCCTGAGCGCAACATCTACGGTGCAAGGCGCAACAACCTTCCATAATGCCGAAATTGAGCCGTAACACTTTTAGAAATGAGTGAATGGATTTGAAACGGAATAGTTCCATGGTGCATCACTCCCCAACGACAGTAAATCGATGGCCAGCCACGTTGATCCCGTTTTACCATAAAATTCATGTGAAGAAAACGAAGGGTAAAAAACATCCGAGACATGAAAGTGATTCCGATAGTTTTTTTTGGTTATGAAATTATGCATTGATGTCGTTAAGCCTTCAAAGCTGTATAGCTGACAGAGACCTTCGTTTGACTAGTTATGGCTCCCGTAACTCCAAAAGAGTCAACAATTATAGCTGTCTGAAGGATCGAGTCCACTGGGCGCAACATCTACGGCGCAAGGTGAAACATCCGACCATAATTCCGAAATTGCGCCGTACAACTTTTACAAATGAGCGCATGGATTTGAAACATAATTGTACCATGGTGAAACACTCTCCAGCGATGGGAAATCGATGTCTAGCCACGTTGATCCCGTTTTACCACAAAATTCACGTGAAGTAAATGAAGGGCAAAAAAACTTCCGAGACCTAAAAGTGATTCAGGTATTGTTTTATGGGTATGAAACTATGCATTGATGTTGTTAAGCCATCAAAGCCATAGAGCTCAAAGAGACCTTCGTTTTGACTGATTATGGCTCCCGTAACTCCAAAAGAGTCAACCGTTATGGTTGTTCGAAGGATCGATATCCCCTGGGGGCAAAATCTATGGTGCAAGGTGCAACAACCGTCCATAATGCAGAAACTATGACATACGACTTTTAGAAATGAGTGCATGGATTTGAAAAGGAATAGTACCATGGTGCACCACTCACCAGTGATGGTAAATTGATGGCCAGCCATGTTGATTCCGTTTTACTATAAAATTCACGTGAAGAAAACGTAGGGTAAAAAATACTTCCGAGACATGGAAGTGATTCAGATAGTGTTTTTGGGTATGAGACTATGCATTGACATCGTTAAGCAATCAAAGCCGTAGAGTTCACAGAGTCCTCCGTTTTGACTGGTTATGACTCCCATAATTTCAAAAGAATCAACCATTATGGCCGTCCGAAGGACCGATATCCCCCAGTGCAACATTTACGGCGCAAGGTGTAATATCCGTCCATAATACCGAAACTACGCCATACGACTTTGACAAACGAGTGCATGGATTTGAAATGGAATAGTACCATAGTGCACCACTCTCCAACGTGGTAGGTAGATGGCCAGCCACGTTGATCCCGTTTTATCATAAAATTAATGTGAAGAAAACGAAGGGTAAAAAAACTCCCGAGTCCTGAAAGTGATTCTGATATGCTTTTTTGGCTATGAAATTATGTGTTGATGGCTTAAAGCCATCAGAGCCGTAGAACTCACAAATACCTTCGTTTTGACTGGTTATGGCTCCTGTAACCCCAAAAGAGTCAACTGTTATGGCTGTCCGAGATCGATATCCCCCGAGCGCAACATCTACAGTGCAAGATGCTACATCCGTCCATAACGCCAAAACTGCATCGTACGACTTTTACAAATGAGTGCATGGATTTGAAATGAAAAAGTGGCATGGTGCACCACTCTCCAGCGATGATAAATCGAAGGCCGGCCACGTTGATCCTGTTTTACCATAAAATTCACATGAAGAAAACGAAGGTAAATAAACTTTCGAGTCCTGAAAATGATTCGGATAGTGTTTTCTGGGAATGAAACTATGCATTGACTTCATTAAGCCATCAAAGTCGTAGAGCTCACAGAGACCTTCGTTTTGACTAGTTATGACTCCCATAACTCCAAAAGAGTCAACCGTTATGGCCGTCCGAAGGATTGACATCCCCTGGGCGCAACATCTAGGGTGCGAGGTGAAACATATGTCCATAATGCCGAAACTGCGCCGTACGACTTTTACAAATGAGTGAATGAATTTAAAACGGAATAGTACCATGGTTCACCACTCTCCAGTGATGGTAAATTGATGGCCAGCCACGTTGATCCAGTTTTGCCATAAAATTCATGTGAAGAAAACGAAGGGTAAAAAAACTTCCGAGACCTGAAAGTGATTCGAACAAAGTTTTTTTGAGTATGAAACTATGCATTGATGTCGTTAAGCCATCAAAGCCGTAGACTCACAAATACATTCGTTTTGACTAATTATGACTCCCGTAACTGCAAAAGAGTCAATTGTTATGGCTCTTCGAAGGACCAATATCCCTTGAGTGCAACATCTAAGGTGCAAGTTGCAACATCCATCCATAATACCGAAACTATGCCGTACGAATTTTACAAATTAGTGCATGGATTTGAAACGGAATAGTACCATGGTGCACCACTCTCAGTGATGGTAGATCGATGGCCAGCCACATTGATCCCGTTTTACCATAAAATTAGCATGAAGAAAACGAAGGGTACAAAAAACTTTCGAGTCCAAAAAGTGATTCGGATAGTGTTTTTTTAGGTATGAAATTATGCATTGATGGATTAAAGCCATCAAAGCCGTTGAACTCACAAAGACCTTCGTTTTGACTGGTTGTAGCTCCTGTCACTCCAAAAGAGTCAACCGTTGTGGCTGTCCGAAGGATCGATATCTGTATGTGCAAAATCTACGGTGCAAGGTGCAAAACCATCCAAAATGCCAAAACTGCGCCAACGACTTTTAGAAATGAGTGCATGGATTTGAAATAGAATAGTACCATGGTGCACCACTCTCCAGCGATGATAAATCAATGGCCAGCCATGTTGATCCCGTTTTACCACATAATTCACGTGAAGAAAACGAAGAGTAAAAAATTTTTCGAGACTTGAAAAAGAACCAGATAGTATTTTTTTGGTATGAAACCATGCATTGATGTAGTTAAGCCATCAAATCTGTAAAGCTCATAAAAACCTTCATTTTGACTAGTTATGGCTCCCGTAACTCTAAAAGAGTCAACCATTATGGCTGACCGAAGGATCGATATCCCCTGGGCACAACATCTACGATGCAAGGTGCAACATCTATTCATAATGCTGAAACTGCACCCTACGACTTTTCAAGTGAGTGTGTAGATTTGGAACGGAATAGTATCATGGTGCAACACTCTCCAGCGATGGTAAATCGATGGCCAACCACGCTGATCCCATTTTACCATAAAATTCACGTGAAGAAAACGAAGGGTAAGAACACTTCTGATACCTGAAAGTGATCCGAATAGTGTTTTTGTGGGTATGAAACTATGCATTGGCGACTTAAAGTGGTCAAATCTGTAGAGCTCATAGAAACCATTGTTTTGACTGGCAATAGCTCCCATAACTCAAAAAGAGTCAACCGATATGGTAGTCCGAAGGATCGATATCCCCTGGGCGCAACATCTACGGTGCAAGTTGCAACATCCATCCATAATGCCAAACTGTGTCGCACGACTGTTACAAATGAGTGCATGTATTTGAAATGGAATAGTACCATGGTGCACCACTCTCCAGCGATGGTATATCGATGGCCAACGACATTCAAATAATGTTTTTTTGGGTATGTAACTATGCATTGACATCGTTAAGCCATCAAAGCCGTAAAGCTCATAGATACCTTATTTTTGACTGGCTATGACTCCCGTAACTCCAAAAGAAACAACCGTTATGGCTGTCCGAAGGATCGATATCCTCTGGACGCAACATCTATGGTGCAAGGTGTAACTTCCATCCATAATGACGAAACTACGCCATACGACTTTTGCAAATGAATGCATGGATTCGAAATGGAATAGTACCATGGTGAACCACTCTCCAGTGATGGTAAATCGATGGCCAGCCACGCTGATCCCGTTCTACCATAAAATTCACGTGAATAAAACGAAGGGTAAAATAATTCCGAGACCTGAAAGTGATTCAGATAGTGTTTTTTGGGTAAGAAACTATGCATTGATGTCGTTAAGCCATCAAAGTCGTAGAGCTCACAGAGACCTGGTTATGGCTCCCGAAATTCCAAAAGAATCAACCATTATGGCTGTCCAAAGGATCGATATCCCTTGGGCGCAACATCTACGGTGCAAGTTGCAACATCCATCCATAATGCCAAAACTACTCTCTATGACTTTTACAAATAAGTGCATGGATTTGAAATGGAATAGTACTATGGTAAACCACTCTCCAGTGATGGTAAATCAATGGCCAGCCACGTTGATCCCGTTTTACCATCAAATTCATGTGAAGAAGGGTTAAAAAAAATTCAGAGTCCTGAAAGTGATTCGGATAGTGCTTTATTGGGAATAAAACTATGCATTAACGGCTTAAAGCCGTCAAATCCGTAGAACTCACAAAGATCTTCGTTTTGACTGATTATGGCTCCCGTAACTCCAAAAGAGTCAATCGATATGGTTGTCCGAAGGATTGATATGCCCTGGGCGCAACATCAACACTGCAAGGTGCAACATCCATCCATAATACCTAAACTACACCATACAAATTTTAGAAATAAGTGCATGGATCTGAAACGGAATAGTACCATGGTGCACCACTTTCCAGCAATGATAAATAGATGGCCAACTACGTTGATCCCATTTTATCGTAAAATTCACGTGAAGAAAACAAAGGGTAAAAAACTTCCGAGACCTGAAAGTGATTAGGATAGTGATTATTTGGGGTATGAAACTATACTTTGACGTTGTTAAGCCATTAAGGCTGTAGATATCACAGAGACCTTCGCTTTGACTGGTTATGCCTTCCGTAACTCCAAAAGATTCAACTGTTATGGCAGTCCGAAGGATCGATATCCCTTAGGCGCAACATCTATGGTGCAAGATGCAACATCCGTCCATAATGTCGAAACTGCGCCGTACGACTTTTAGAAATGAGTGCATGGATTTGAAATGGAATAGTACCATAGTGCACCACTCTCCAGCGATGGTAAATCGTTGGCCAGCCATATTGATACCGTTTTACCATAAAATCCACGTGAAGAAAACGAAGGGTAAAAAAAACTTCCGAGACCTGAAAGTGATTCGGATAGTGGTTTTTGGTTATGAAACTATGCATTGACATCGTTAAGCAATCAAAGCTGTAGATCTTACAGAGACTATCGTTTTGACTGGTTATGGCTCCTGTAATTCTAAAAGTGTCAACCATTATGGCTTCCCAAAGGATCGATATCCCCGGGGTGCAACATCTACTGTGCAAGGTGCAACCTCTGTCGGTAATGCCGAAATTGCACCCTACGACTTTTACAAATGAGTAAATGGATTTGCATTAAAATAGTACTATGGTGCACCACTCTCCGACGATGGTAAATCGATGGCCAGCCACATTGATCCTGTTTTACCTCAAAATTCACGTGAAGAAAATGAAGGGTAAAAAAACATCCAAGACCTGAAAGCGATTCGGATAGTGTTTATTTGGGTATGAATCTATGCATTGACATCGTTAAGCCATCAAAGCTGTAGAGCTCACAAAGACCTTCGTTTTGACTGGTTATGGCTCCCATAACTCCAAAAGAGTCAACCGTTATGGTCGTCTGGATGATCGATATCCCAGGGTGCAACATCAACGGTGCAAGGTGCAACATCCATCTGTAATGCCGAAACTGCACAGTACGACTTTTATAAATGAGAACATGGATTTGAAATGGAATAGTACCAAGGTGCACCACTATCCAGCGATGGTAAGTCGGTGGCCATCCACGTCGATCCCGTTTTACCATAAAATTCACGTGAAGAAAACAAAGGGTAAAAAAAAATTCAGAGTCTTGAAGGTGAATCGAATAGTGTTTTTTGGGTATGAAACTACGCATTGACGTCATTAAGCCATCAAAGACATAGAGCTCACAGAGATCTTTGTTTTGACTCGTTATGGCTCGCATGACTCTAAAAGAGTCAACTTTTATGGCCGTCCGAAGGATCGATATCCCCTGGGTGCAACATCTACAGTGCAAGGTGCAACATCCGTCCATAATGCTGAAACTGTGTCATACGACATTTACAAATGAGTCATGGATTTGAACCGGAATAATACCATGGTGCACCACTCTCCAACGGTGGTAAATCGATGGCCAGCCATGTTGAGATCCCGTTTTACCATAAAATTCACGTGAAGAAAACGAAGGGTAAAAAAACATCCGAGAACTGAAAGTGATTCGGAGAGTGTTTTTTGGGTAAGAAATTATGTATTGACGTGGTTCAGCCATCAAAACCGTGGAGCTCACAGAGATCTTCGTTTTGACTGGTTATGACTGTCCGTAGGATCGATATCCTTGGGCGCAACATCTATGGTGCAAGGTGCAACATCCGTCCATAATGCTGAAACTGCGCCGTAGGACTTTTACAAAAGTGTGCATGGATTTGAAATGAAATAGTACCAAGGTGCACCACTCTCTAGCTATGTTAAATCGATGGCCAGCCACGTTGAGCCTGTTTTACTATAAAATTCACGTAAAGAAAACGAATGGTAAAAAAACTTTCGAGTCCTGAAAGTGATTCGGATAGTGTTTTTTTTGGGATGAAATTATGCATTGACATCTCAAAGCTGTCAAAGCCGTAGAACTCATAGAGACTTTCGCTTTGACTGGTTATGGCTTCCGTAACTCCAAAAGAGTCAACCGTTATGGCTGTTCGAAGGATCGATATCCCTTGGGCGCAACATCAATGGTGCAAGGTGCAAAATCCGTCCATAATGCTGTAACTGTGCTGTACGACTTTTTGAAATGAGTGCATGGATTTGAAACAGAATAGTACCATTGTGCACCACTCTCGGGCGATGGTAAATCGATGGTCAGCCACGTCGATGCCGTTTTACCATAAAATCACGTGAAGAAAATGAAGGGTAAGAAAAAAACTTCGAATCCTATAAGTGATTCGAATAGTGTTTTTTGGGTATGAAACTATGCATTGAAGGCTTAAAGCATCAAAGGTGTTGAACTCACAAAGACCTTTGTTTTGACTGGTTATGAATCTTGTAACTCCAAAGGAGTCAACCGTTATGGCTGTCTGAAGGATAGACATGCCTTGAGAGCAACATCTACTGTGCAAGGTGCAACATCCATCCATAATGCCAAAACTACGCCGTACGACTTTTAGAAATGAGTGCATGGATTTCAAATAGAATAGTATCATAGGGCAATACTCTCCAGTAATGGTAAATCGATGGCCAACCACGTTGATCCCATTTAACCATAAAATTTACATGAAGAAAACATAGGGTAAAAAAAACTTTCGAGACCTGAACGTGTTTCAGATAGTATTTTTTGGATATTAAACTATGCATTGACATCCTTAAGCCATCAAAGCTATAGAGCTCACAAAGACCTTCATTTTGACTGGTTGTGTCTCTCTTTAACTATAAAAGAATCAACCATCATGGCTGTCCCAATGGTTCGATATCTCCTGGGCGCAACATATAGGGTGCAAGGGGCAACATCCGTCCATAATGCCGAAACTGTGCCGTACGACTTTTACAAATGAGTGTATTGATTCGAAACAGAATAGTATCGCTCCACTCTCTAGCGATGGTAAATCGATGGCCAGCTACGTTGATCCTGTTTTACCATAAAATTCAATTGAAAAAAACGAAGGGTAAAAAAAACATCCGAGACCTGAATGTGATTCGGATAGTGTTTATTTGGGTATGGAACAATGCATTGACGTTGTTAAGCCATCAAAGCCGTAGAGCTCATAAAGACCTTCATTTTGACTAGTTATGGCTATACCCAAAAGAACCAACCGTTGTGGCTGTCCGAAGGATCAATGTCCCCTAGGCGCAACATCTACGGTGCAAGGTGCAACAACCGTCTATAATACTGAAACTGTGCCATACGACTTTTAGAAATGAGTGCATAGGTCTGAAATGGAAAAGTACCATGGTGCACCACTACCTCGCCAAGATAAAACGATCGCCAGCTACGTTGATCCCGTTTTAAAATAAAATTCACGTGAAGAAAACAAAGGGTAAAAAAACTTCCGAGACCTGAAAGTGATTCAGATAGTGATTTTTTGGGTATGAAACTATGCATTGACAGCATAAAGCTATCAAAGCCGTAGAACTCACAGGCACCTTTGTTTTGACTGGTTATGGTTCCTGTAATTCCAAAAGAGTCAACTGTTATGGCTGTCCGAAGGATGGATATCCCCTAGGCGCAACATCTACGGTGCAAGGTGCAACATCCGTCCATAATGCCGAAACTATGCCGTACGACTTTTACAAATGAGTGCATGGATTTGTAATGGAATAGTACCATGGTGCACCACTCTCCATCGATGATAAATCGATGGCAAGCCACGTTGATCCCGTTTTACCATAAAATTCACGTGAAGAAAACGAACGTTAAAAAAAAACTTCCGATTCCTGAAAGTGATTTGGATAGTGTTTTTTGGGTATGAAACTATGCATTAAAGTCTTAAAGCTCTCAAAGCTGTAGAACTCATAATGACCTCCGGTTTGACTGGTAATGGCTCCTATAACTCCAAAACAGTCAACCATTATGGCTGTCTGAAGGATCGATGTCCCTTGGGCGCAACATCCACGGTGCAAGGGGCAACATCCGTCCATAATGCCAAAACTACACCGTATGACTTTTAGAAATGAGTGCATGGATTTCAAACGGAATAGTGCCACGGTACAACACTCTCCAGCTATGGTAAATTGACGGCTAGCCACGTTGATCCCATTTTACCATAAAATTAACGTGAAGAAAACGAAGGGTAAAAAAACTTCCTAGGCCTGAATGTGATTCGATAGTGTTTTTATGGATATGAAACTGTGAATTGACGTCGTTAAGCCATCAAAGCGTAGAGCTCATAGAGACCTTCGTTTTGACTGGTTATGGCTCCCGTAACTACAAAAGAGTCGACCGTTATGGCTATCCGAAGGATCGATATCCCGTGGGCGCAACATCTACGGTGCAAGGAGCAACACAAACCATAATACCAAAACTGCACCATACGACTTTTAGAAATGAGTGCATGGATTTGAAATGGAATAGTATCATGGTGCAACACTCTCTAGCGATGGTAAATCGATGGCCAGTCACGTTGATCCCGTTTTACCATAAAATTCAGGTAAAGAAAACGAAGGGTAAAAAACTTTCGAGACCTGAAAGTGATTCAGATAGTGTTTTTTTCGGGTATGAAACTACGCGTTGGCATCGTTAAGCCATCAAAACTGTAGAGCTCACAGAGACCTTCATTTTGTCTTGTTATGGCTCCCGTAACTCCAAAAGAGTCAACCGTTATGGATGTCTGAAGGACCGATATCCCCTGGTCGCAACATCTACGGTGCAAGTGCAACATCCGTCCATGATGCTGAAACTACACCGTGTGACTTTCACAAATGAGTGCACAGATTTGAAATGGAAAAGTATCATGGTTCACCACTCTCCAGTGATGGTAAATCGATGGCCAGCCACATTGATCCCGTTTTACCATAAAATTCACGTAAAGAAAACAAAGAGTTAAAAAACTTCCGAGACTTGAAAGTGATTCAGATAGTGTTTTATTGGGAATGAAACTATGAATTGATGGCTTAAAGCGTTCAAAGCCGCAGAGCTCACAGAGACCTTTGTTTTGACCGGTTATGGCTACCATAACTCCAAAAGAGTCAACCGTTATGACTGTCCGACGGATCAATATCCGCCGGGCGCAACATCTACGGCGTAAGGTGCAACAACCGTCCATAATGCCAAAAATGCATCGTAACACTTTAGAAATAAGTGCATGGATTTGAAATGGAATAGTACCATGGTGCACCACTCTCTAGCGATGATAAATCGATGGCCAGCCACGTTGATCCCATTTTACCGTAAATTTCACATGTAGAAAACGAAGGGTAAAAAACTTTCGAGATCTGAAAGTGAATCGAATATTGTTTTTTGGGTATGAAACTATGCATTAACGCCGTTAAGCCATCGAAGCTATAAAGCTCATAGAGACCTTCGTGTTGACTGGTTACGACTCCAAAAGAGTCAACCGTTATGGTTGTCCGAATGATCGATATCCCCTAGGTGCATCATCTACGGTGCAAGATGCAACTTTCGTCCATTATGCCGATACTATGCCGTACGACTTTTACAAATGAGTGCATGGATTTGAAATGGAATAGCACTATGATGAACCACTATCAACCGATGGTAAATCGATGGCCAGCCACGTTGATCCTGTTTTACCATAATATTCACGTGAAGAAAACAAAGGGTAAAAAAAACTTCTAAGACCTGAAAGTGATTTGGATAGTGTTTTGTACGCATGAAACTATGCATTGACGTCGTTAAGCTATCAAAGCAGTAGAGCTCACAGAGACCTACGTTTTGACTGATTATGGCTCCCATGACTCCAAAAGAGTCAACCGTTATGGCTGTCCGAAGGATTGATATCCCCTGGACGCAACATTTACGGTGCAAGGTGCAACATCCGTCAATAATCCTGAAACTACGCCGTACGAGATTTTAAAATGAGTACATGGATTTGAAACGGAATAGTATCATGGTGCACCACTCTCCAGCGATGGTAAATCAATGGCCAGCCACGTTGATCCCGTTTCACCATAAAATTCATGTGAAGAAAACGAAGGTTAAAAAAAACTTCCGAGACCTAAAATGATTCGGATAGATTTTTTTGGGTATGAAATTATGCATTGACATTGTTAAGCTATCAAAGACATAGAGCTCAAGAGACCGTCATTTTGACTGGTTATGGCTCCCGTAACTCCAAAGAGTCAACCATTATAGCTGTCCGTAGGATCGATATTCCATGGACGCAACATCTACGGTGCAAGGTCCAACATCCGTCTATAATGCCAAGACCACGCTGTTTAATTTTTACTAATGGGTGCATGGATTTAAAATGGAATAGTACCATGGTGCACCATTCTCCAGCGATGGTAAATCGATAGGTCATCCACGTGGATCCCGTTTTACCATAAAATTCACGTGAAGAAAACGAAGGGTAAAAAACTTCCGAGACCTGAAAGTGATTCGGATTGTGTTTTTTTGGTATGAAACTATACATTGATGTCGTTAAGCCATCAAAGCCATAGAGCTCAAGAGTCCTTCGTTTTGACTGGTTATGGCTCACGTAACTCCAAACAGAGTCAACCATTATGGCTGTCCGAAGGATCAATAACCCTTGGACGCAAACATCTACGGTGCAAGGTGCAACATCCGTCCATAATGCCAAAACCGCGCCGTACGACTTTTACAAATGAGTGTATGGATTTGAAATGGAATAATACTAAGGTGCACCACTCTCCAGCGATGGTAAATTGATGGCCAGCCACGTTGATCTCGTTTTGCCATAAAATTCATGTGAACAAACGAAGGGTAAAAAAAACTTACGAGACCCGAAAGTGATTCAGATAGTGCTTTTTTGGGTATGAAATTATGTGTTGACGTCGTTAAGCCATCAAAGCCGTAGTGCTCACAAAGACATTCGTTTTGAAGAGTTATGGCTCCCGTTACCCCAAAAGAGTCAACCATTCTGTCTGTCTGAAGAATCGATATCCTCTAGGTGCAACATACACGGTGCAAGGCGCAACGTCCATCCATAATGTCGAAATAGCGCCGTAAGACTTCTACAAATGAATGCATAGATTTGAAATGGAATGGCACCATGTTGCACCACTCTCCATACATGGTAAATCAATGGACAACTAAGTTGATCCCATTTTACCATAAAATTCATGTAAAGAAAACGAAGGGTAAAAAAGCTTTCGAGACCCGAAAGTGATTCGGATAGTATTTTTTGGGTATGAAATATGCATTGACGTCGTTAAGCCATCAAAGCCGTAGAGCTCACAGAGACCTTCGTTTTGACTAGTTATGGCTCCTGTAACTCCAAAAGAGTCAACCGTTATGGCTGTCCGAAGGATCAATATCCCTTGGGTGCAACATTTACAGTGCAAGGTGTAATATCCATCCATAATTCTGAAACTACGCTGCATGACTTTTAGAAATGAGCGCATGGATTTGAAACAGAATATTACCATGGTGCACCACTCCCCAGCTATGTTAAACGATGGTCATCCACATTGATCCCGTTTTACCACAAAATTCACGTGCAGAAAACGAAGGGTAGAAAAAACTTCCGAGACCTGAAAGTGATTCAGATAGTTTTTTTGGATGTGAAACTATGTGTTGATGGGTTAGAGCTTCCAAGGTGATAGAACTCAAAGAGACCTTCATTTTGACTGGTTATGGCTCCCGTAACTGCAAAAGAGTCAACCATTATGGCTGTTCGAAGGATCGATGTCTCTTGAGCGCAACATCTACGGTGCAAGGTGCAACATCCGTTCATAATGCCGAAACTGCGCCGCACGACCTTTACAAATGAGTGCATGGATTTGAAACGGAGTAGTACCATGATGCACCTGTAACGACCCAGAATTTTCGATCCTGGGAATTCCAGATAGTGAAGGAAAAGAAAGAAAAGAGATAGAAGAAGAAGAAACAGAAACACCAAAACAGAAATTCTCACATTTGCAGCGGATAAAATATAATATCAAATAATATTCTTTACACAAAGAAAGCTGTATCAGTCAATTACATTTTAATACTTTAGAGTCACAACATATACAATCACTGGACAGATACAATCAACCTGTCTCAGATAAATAACAATATATCACAGACACTCCATACGTTCCTTCCATCCAGCACACCTTCTGAGCTCTAGAACGTCCTTATCTGAAAATCTGTAATACTTGGTCTGACCCGAGAATTACATCAAAGCAACACAAGGGTCAGGCTGGAAACCAACGTGAGTAAACTCATCTAACATGGAATCCAAAGCATACAATTTATATAAACCCGGGGTAATTTGTATCAATTTACAACTTCACAAGTTGTTATAGACAACATTAATTTCACACATCAATTTCTAAGTACCAAAACTTATATTTAAATGGTCCAGTCATTTAAATTTATCCAATTCCAGCCTATTGATTTTACATACCAAAACTATAAAGAATCGAAGTGGTTTCAGATATTTGCTAATACCCGACCCCTGTCTCTTCGACCCTAAAATCATCTTAACCCAAGTTATACAAGTGAAATAGAAGTCAATTTTAAATACAGCGATTCATCTCAATAGATAACCTTATTATCACTATTCAACCCAATCATGCAAAACATTTCATATCAGAGATATCAATCAATTCAAGGGATTTAATATTCATTTAATCATTCATAAGCAAGATGGATCATTTCCAAAATTAATTTAATTTATCTCTAATTAAATTAATTGCTAATCTTTAATCACTTAGACTACCTTTACTTAACCTTAATTAATTACAAACCAATTAATTAATCGTCTTATAATTATCTATCTGAATTAATCATCCTTGACTAATTTTCCTTTAATTACAATAAATAATTAACCTTTAATTAATTACACAAATTAATTAACCTTTAATTAATTACACAAATTAATTAACCTTCATCCATTCACATTAATTAGATTAATCATTAATTAACAAATTAATTACCTTATAATCACTTATATTGATTAATTATCCTTTAATTAATCATTCTCATTTATTAACTAATCCTTAATTAATTTCCTTAATTAATTCAATCCTTTGATTAATTACACTAAGTAGTTAATCCTTAATTATTTCATTAAGTAATTATCAGTAATCAAATCACATTTAGTAATTACTCATTAAGTACCCTCCTTAATGAATGTCAATAAGCAATTATCCTTTAATTACTTCCATTATTATAAATCAATTCTCATTGAGTGATTAATCTTAATTAATCATCTTTAAATTAATTACTTCAATTAATCAATCACATTAACAAATTAATCCTTAAACATTAATTTATTTACTAATTAATTTTCTTAATCAACTCATTCACCTTAATTAGATTAAGATAAAAAAATCATTTCCATTAATTAAATTCCAAATCACATATTTTGTTAAACATTTAATTACTCACATTCAACATTAATTATCCTTTAATTAAATTACACTGATTAACCCTTAAATCAATACATTAATTAATTAACCCTTTATATCATAAATTAATTTCTAAAAGGGTATAAATATTGAAAATCTTTAAACTCAAAATAATTGTATTCTCAAACTTCTAATAAAACTCCATCTTAAAACAACCCTTAATTATTTTAAATTGGAAAGGTTGATACACTATTTATAGTAGATCAACTTTGAACTTAAACTTGTTATTCCTTTCTGAAAAATAAGAACCTACTAACAAACTAGTAACCCGAGTCAAAACCCAGGATTTACTCGAACTAAACTTGAGCAGAATCACGACCTATATATTCGAGTCAACCCACGACATACTTCGAGACCCACCCGAAGAGAAGACTTCTTCATTTCTATGATCAGAACACACAGTCCAACATACACGAGTGATACACGTTCACGTGCACAGCCCACTGCCGCCGTTCTAGTTCGGCTCGAAACCGAAATCGAACTTCAACAACCAAAACTGGAATAAACCACCGACCCAAAACCTTCCCGCGATGCCGCCACTGACCACCATAATCTACGACACCCTGTCCAGGGTTTCGTCGACGACAAACGTTCCTATTCCACCCCTTCATACCAAATCTGATGCACCATGGACGTCGCGTCGAACCCGAAACATAGTCGAACTATCCAAGTCCTTAAACCCTATCATCACCTCACCGCGCCGCCATGGCGAATGATAACCACCTCACCCATTTTTCCTATGCAACTCCACCCTCGAGCTATTCCCCAGCGTCGAGTACGACGACCATCTAATTGTCGATCGCCATATTTTACCAAAAATAAAATTTCTGTTCAACCAGTTAATTCCCATCGATTACACACTTAAAAATCTAGATATGATCACTAAAATTCATCTCTTCAAAGCTCGAATCTAGGTACATAATCCATTCTTGAAATCTAGACACATGATTTCTGATTGGAAATAATTTTAACTATATTTCCCTGATTTCTGTAAACTTATATTTGGTAATTAAACCTAAAAATATTTTTAGAAATCCAACTTAGTTGTTATTAACAATTTACTTTTAAGGATCACACCTAAAATTAAACATATGGGGAGGAATTGAATCGATTTTATATGCATGTGACTGTTTTTCAAACAGAGAATTATCTATATACATTTTTACAGCGAACAAAGAATAAACCATATCTATATACTCAGAAACCATTTTAATTTGTACTTGCAAACACTACTTCAACTGTTGAACACATGCACAATCTTTTAACAGATTTATTTTAAATTATTTACTCTCTGTAACAATGTTTGACAGAGAACAGAGTAAATCAAGTTGTGTAAGTGGTTACTGCATAATCTTTGTTGTTTATAATCTTCACTTGTTCACAGATTTAAATCAGATTTAAATTTATAGATGAAGTTTTCTCCCATTCATTTAAAAAGTTGCATGCATTCACTCAGTCATATATCCAGTATTTCCATGTGAATGCCAGATTGACACATTTATACATCCAGGCAAACAATTTCACAACATCGTTACTAAAATTCGTCACATTCATCAATGCATAAAACAAACTCAACTTTAAAGGAGTAGTTTACTCACCTGTGGATGTTGATCAGAGTGAAACAGTTGAGATCTCTGAAAACTTAAATAGCTTAAATCTGAAAACTGAATGCTACAGGTTGAAGATTTGTTGCTTGATGAATTTTCTGGTTTGAGATTGCTGTTTGAATTTCTGGTTTGAGTTTTGTTACAGGCTATGAATTTATGATTTGCTTGATTTTAACAATGTTTGCAGATTTAATTTCTTGAGTTTGTAAAATGAATGTGGGAAAAGAAATGGAAATATGAGATATAGGATTTATGAAAATAAAAGAAAATGGAGATAAAAATAGTGACACTTGTTTAGTTTTCCTCCATTTGTCATTAACATGAACTAATTGTCTTACACTTGTAATTCTTTTTGTATAAATGTTTATGGAATTTTTTTTCCACTAATTATTTAAATTCATATCTACAAAAGTTTACATAAGTGCTTTGCATTTTACATATATACTAACAATATCTAGTTTGAGGTATATAAAAGGATAAGTATTATTTTAAATCTTTAAATTAAATTTCACATTACACACACACGCACACACACACATATATATATATGTATGTATACATAAATTTCAAAGAATTATTTAAAGTTGAATATTATATTTTTGATACTAAAATAAGTATTTGTATATTATATTAGAAAATTATTCTTATTAACTTTGAAAAGATAAATTTTGCCAAATACATATTTATAAAAGAATATCATTAAACAAATATTATCAAGTGAATATTTATCTAGGTATTTATAAGTCAATATTTATTATAGTCCATATTCATCTATATACATGTCCAGATATATTCTAATCATCAGAATTCTATCCAAATAAAATCAGTAAATTATCCAATTATCAGATGCCTGAAAATCCGGGTTACCACATTTCTCCCCCCTTTGAATCTTTTCGTCCTCGAAAAGGAGGGAAGCCAGAATTATTAAATGTTTATTATCAGAAAAATTAATCTTTGATCGCTTTTTAAAACATTTTTTAAAATCTACATAATATCATAAAATATTTTTTATAAAAATAGTTTTTATAACTCGATGTCTTAATAATCCATCCTTGTTTTCACAGAAATTCGGTCATACGTTGATCAGGCGTAAGATTGAAAATCTATAAGTACTTGGTAAACCCGTTTTCAACATCCAGTGAAAATACTTGAAAAATAATTTGTTGAAAATATAGAAAACATTTTTGAAAATAGAGGAAATATCTTTGGTGAGAATGCTATGGAAATCATCACCCCCATCCACGGTCGTAGTTAACCCGATGGTTACATTGTCGTCCCGGCAAAATCCATAGATAACTTTAGGCCTCCGCGCCCATTGATTACACCATGGAACTCGCTATAGATCGCAGCTACAACTGGGGTTACGTTGCTATCACAGCAAAATCCCATATAACTGTAGGCATCAGTGCCCTCGAATTTCGCTGCCAAAAGAATGAAACTTCTCCACTCCCACATAGGTCGTGGACTACATCAGTCAAGTCCCAATGTAGCCTTAGGCTCTCACGGCCTCTCGACTTTCGCTATGTCTTCAAAAGTCGCAGTCTACCGATGTTACGTTGCCATCCCGGCAAAATTAAACGTAGACCGTTGGCTCTCAACAGCATACACGACTTCCGCTATGGTCCGCAGTAGATCGCAGTGATATCGAGCTACACTATCGTCACAGCATAACCCAATGTCTCTGTAGGCATCAGCTCCCTCGACTTTTGCTACCCACTACACATAATCCTCAGGAACTAGTTTGTCTGGACTCCTCACAAGATCAACTTTAGAAGCCCCCTAGGGTTCAAGCAGTACCACTATGTGGCACTCCTGGGAAGTTCATTCCATGGAAGCGCTTTTTTCTCCAGAGCCATTTTCAAAACACTTTATACTATACACATATAGTATCTTCCAAATCATACATCTAGTATGAATCCCATATAAATCTTCTTTCCCAAGTCGATTATTCCAAAATCGATAATTCTCAAATTAGGCTTTCCAAATTCCAATATTGATTTTACCCAAAAATCAAAAAGCCTTTCCAAATCCAAGGTTCCAAAAATCTTTCTCATAAGATCCTTTATATATATATATATATATATATATATATATATAATTTTAAAAATCTTTGGATTATATAAATTTCCTTTTATACTTCAAACATTTAAAAAAAATCCTTTCCTTCCGACAATAGATTCAACAAGGGGAGATTTATCATATATATAACAAAGATACATAACTTTGTTTATTCCAAATCAAATATTCAAATTTGATTACTCTTTTACCAAGATATTAACCAATGTTACTTTCATTTCAAAAACCATTTTACAATTCTTATCCACCAATTCCCAATATTAATTTCATCAAACCCGTATGATGTACACATATCATCCGTATGCTATATCAATCTAATCGCTCACTCGATCAAATATTTTCACTTCCGAATAGTATTGTCCACCCGACTTCCTAGTGCGAACTCAGATCTGGTTTCTTGATCAAAAACCGTCATTCTCCTTGCATAGTCATAACTATGATAGAGAATATCCAGAACCAATCAACAATCCATATCCAGGTTCGCCGTCGAAAATCGAGTGAAAAATCCCAACTCGGATCGATATATTATCTCAAACTTCTGTGCTCGAATCCGGATCAAATCACTATGCGAATAAAATAATATACGTACATCCTACGTATTTATCTTTATTGATTATTAGTCAAATCAATTTCCTTTTCTATTCACATTTACTTTAATTTCCATTCACTTACTCATAATTGCTTAAATCCTCATTTGAATTATCACCTCAATTCTTATCTCAAATGGATGTTTAATCATAAACAGTTTGAACTCTGTCCATCTTAAACTTAGAAAATATCTTGAAAAATTAAAAATAGACAAGTAGTTGAAAAATAATTATTAATTTGTAAAATAGCTGTAAAACAATTAAGTAATTGTAAAATTGTTGGAAAATAGTCAAATAGTTATAGAAATTTTAAATAATTGCAAAGTAGTTGTAAAATAGTAATTAGTTATAAAATAGTTGAAAAATAGTAACTAGTTTATAAAACAGTTGAAAAATTGTTAAATAGTTCTAAAAATAATTGTAAAATAAATATAAGATTGTTTGGTTTTAAAAAGAAAGATTGTATAGTAAGTAGCTTGGAAAATAGATTTATGTTAAAACAATTTATTTTGAAAATAGTCCAGAGTCAAAACTGTTCAATTCCCAACCCCATTTCCAATCAATTCAATTTAAATTTCCACATCCATTTAAATTGACTTAATTCCAATTTAAATAACTACAATTTTCATTGAAATTGATTTAACCCCAATTCAAGTTGAATTAATTCTGAATTTCTTTCCTAAATTCAAATCAAATTCCATTTGAATTTACTTATTCAACTTTAATTTCATTTCAAATTAATCCAATTTAAATTTCCCATTTGAATTTTTAAACTTATCCATCTTTAGTCATGATTCAAATCGAATTCAATTTAAATTTCAAATTTAAACCGTCGTGAACTATACAAATTCGAATTAAAATTTTATATGTTGATTTAATACTTTAAATCAAATCAGCTTATATCTTTAAACCATTTAATTCTAAATTCAAATTCCATTCTTAACCTATTTCAAAGTTCAAATAATAATTCAAATCCCTTTTAAACAACTAAATCTTTGGAATTCAATTTATCATCAAATTTCAATTTTGAAACCAAACCTTCGAAGTGTATCTAAAACATTCAAATCTTAAGCCTAAAATGATACCATTTTATCTTAATAATGGATATATTACCACACCCTATTACTTCATTCAGTTAAACAAATCCAATTTTAGCTTAAAGATTATCAATAACAACAAGATGATATCATTCAAATTATTTTAAAACATCCATCCATTTCGAATTTCCAGATCTCAAACCTATTTTGAGATCACACAAACTCCCAATTCAAATTAACCATTTAACTTCCCAAGTTAAATCCCAATTTCATCTTGAAATTTTCAATTTAGGTTGTTGTCTTAAACTTATTTAACTTCCCAAAGTTAAATTTCATTTTATTTGATCCAGTCAACTTTATCCAATTTGAATTCCCATTTCAAATTTTAAACTTCACATTAATAATCTTTCCACTTATTAAGTTCAAAAGCTTATCACTTTTGGCTACCACATCTCATCCCAAATTTAAAACTCAACATTTAGAGTTTGTTTCAAACCATCTTTGATATTATGTATATTCCTCAAATATGCATATTATTTCCTCTACACACCAAGTTACTTTAAATTTTAAACCATCTTTGGTTTTTAAATTCAAACAAATTACTTTAAAATTTTCAAACAACTCTTGTTTGAATCAAGCTCTTTCATTCAAATAATATTATTTATTATTTCTTTATCATTTTGAAATAATTTTCAAATTTATGGACCTAAATTTAAAACTTTATAATTTAGATCATCTTCAGTTCCAATTTATAGGTCATAATTACCTAAATGTTTTACGTCCCTAAAACATTTCATTTTGCTTACTCATTAATACACATTTTATTATTAAACACAGCAATCATTTATGATACTAACTAAGATTATCATATCTGGAAACCATTCATTATCATCTTATTCAGAAACTCTTTCCCAAATTCAAGATTTTAATTTTAGTTTGAATCCATTTCAAACTTATCTTTATTTAATTCCAATTTGGTTGTATTTCTATTACCCCTTAATTTAATTCCAATGATTTTACAACCAATTGCCTTAATATTTATTAGAAAGAAATATTTCTTTATATATCAAAATATATTCTTATATAAATCTTTTAAAATCTTTATAAAAGAAAATAGCAAGTACGCTCTCTTATATATATACACCCAACTCATCCTAGGGTAACGTTGACCCTATCCTTAGTGAGTACACTCGCCAGAGCTAAGGTTCTCGCTTAACCTTCAGCTCTGATACCAAATGTAACGACCCAGAATTTTCGATCCTGGGAATTCTTGATATTTAAGGAAAAGAAAGAAAAGAGATAGGAGAAGAAGAAGAAACAGTAACACCAAAACACAAATTCTCACATTCGCAGCGGATAAAATATAATATCAAATAATATTCTTTGCACAAAGAAAGCTATATCATTCAATTACATTTTAATACTTCAGAGTCACAACATATAAAGTCACTGGACAGATATAATCAACCTATCTCTGATAAATAACAATATATCACAAGGAAAAACAATCCATACGTTCCTGCCATCCAGCACACCTTCTGAGCTCCAGAACGTCCTT
Source organism: Allium cepa (assembly GCA_030765085.1). Taxonomy (NCBI): domain Eukaryota; kingdom Viridiplantae; phylum Streptophyta; class Magnoliopsida; order Asparagales; family Amaryllidaceae; genus Allium; species Allium cepa. The sequence continues at coordinate 103,523,555 of CM060942.1, read as the reverse complement.
ACCTGAAAATCAGCAATACTTGGTCTGACCCAAGCATTACATCAAAGTGACACACGGGTCGGGCTGGGAACCAGCGTGAGTAAACTCATCTAACATGGAATACCAAAGCATACAATTTATATAAACCCGGGGTAATTTGTATCAATTTACAACTTCACAAGTTGTTATAGACAACACTAATTTCACACATCAATTTCTATGTACCAAAACTTAGATTTAAATGGTCCAGTCATTTAAATTTATCCAATTCTAGCCTATTGATTTTACATACCAAAACTATAAAGAATCGAAGTGGTTTCAGATATTTTCTAATACCCGACCCCTGTCTCTTCGACCCCAAAATCATCTTAACCCAACTTATACAAGTGAAATACAATTCAATTTTAAATACAGCGATTCATCTCAATAGATAACCTTATTATCACTATTCAACCCAATCATACAAAACATTTCATACCAGAGATATCAATCGATTCAAGGGACTTAATCATCATTTAGTCATTCATAAGCAAGATGGATCATTTCCAAAATTAGTTTAATTTATCTCTAATTAAATTAATTGATAATCTTTAATCACTTAGATTACCTTTACTTACCTTAATTAATTACAAACCAATTAATTAATCATCTTATAATTATCCATCTTAATTAATCATCCTTGACTAATTATCCTTTAATTACAATAAATAATTAACCTTTAATTAAGTACACAAATTAATTAACCTTCATCCATTCACATTAATTACATTGATCAATAATTAATTACAGAAAATAATTACCTTATAATCACTTATATTGATTAATTATCCTTTAATTAATCATCTTCATTTATTAACTAATCCTTAATTAATTTCCTTAATTAATTCAATTCTTTGATTAATTACACTAAGTAGTTAATCCTTAATATTTCATTAAGTCATTATCTGTAATTAAATCACATTTAGTAATTACTCATTAAGTACCCTCCTTAATGAATGTCAATAAGCAATTATCCTTTAATTACTTCCATTATTATAAATCAATTCTCATTATGTGATTAATCTTAATTAATCATCTTTAAATTAATTACTTAAATTAATCAATCACATTAATAAATTAATCCTTAAACAATAATTAATTTACTAATTAATTTTCTTAATTAATCATTAATTATTAAAACCTTAATTAGATTAAGATAAAAAATCATTTCCATTAATTAAATTCCAAATCACATATTTGGTTAAACATTTAATTACTCATATTCAACATTAATTATCCTGTAATTAAATTACATTGATTAACCCTTAAATCAATACATTAATTAATTAACCCTTTATATCATAAATTAATTTCTAAAAGGGTATAAATATTGAAAATCTTTAAACAAAAAATAATTTATTCTCAAACCTTCTAATAAAACTCCATCATAAAACAACCCTTAATTATTTTAAATTGGAAAGGTTGATACATTGTTTATACTAGATCAACTTTGAACTTAAACTTGTTATTCCTTTCTGAAAAATAAGAACCTGCTAACAAACAAGTAACCCGATTCAAAACCCATGATTTACTCGAACTAAACTTGAGCAGAATCACGACCCATATCTTCGAGTCAACCCACGACATACTTCGAGACCCACCCGACGAGAAGACTTCTGTAAAGACCTGTAATTTCGCTTCTTCAAAAATAAGAGATTTCGTTCGTTTTAAATTTAGAAAGGAGTTTAAATCTTTAAATAAATATGTTATATATAATAAATAATTATCTATTCTTATAGTTTATAAATTAAAAAGTATAAATTTGGATTTTAGAACAAATCACAAAAGTTAAGTTTTGTCAATAATAAATAAAGGCCTAAATAAATGAATTTAAATATTTATTTAAAAAGGTAAACTTAATTTAAAACATCTAATAAAGATAATAAAAGTAGATTTATATATTTAAAAGTATGTTAATAATCGTTTTACAAAAATAACCAAAATTTGTCGCATTTTGTCAATTTTACATGCACTGTAAAAATAGAGATTTTGATATTATTTAAATATGATTTTCAAATATAAAGAGACTTGTTTTAATTTATTTAAAGAAGTAAAAATTTCATTTTAAAGTTTGGTTTACTTCAATATATAGCTTAATAAAAACGTCAAATTTTGAATGTAAAATTTGTCGTCAAAAACGTCGTTTTTAACCAAAACAAGTTGTCGACAAGTTGTTGCAACTTGATACATTTTCTGTAACAACCTGCATATTTTATGATTGAGTATTTAAAAATTTTATCGTTAGTTGGATTATAGCTCGAAAAGTTACTTTTTGCATACGGCCGAATTAGGACTTGAGACCACTTCCATTGAGTTTAAAATGACGTTTGCGATCTTTTTAAGTATGAACATTGATATGTTTGGAGCTAGCTAAAAATTTGACCTTTTTCACTTCGGGTTTGGGTTTGGGTTCAGCCCAATGTTCTAACTTAATACCCCAAACTGAAACCCCCTCTTCAACACTCCCTCTTGCTCTACTTTTCAGTTCTAAAGAGATTAATGGTGAGTGGAATGGGAAATTAAAACTCAAGCCCTAGTTTTCTATTTGAAAATCAAATTCTAGCTCCAAATTCAAGAGAACCCATTGGTAAGCCTTCTCTTCACCTTCCCCAACTCCTTCTCTCTTGAATTTCAGAAATTCCTAAACCTAACTTTGGGAATGTTCTTCTTTTAAGCATAGATTGTGTAACGACCCGTAAATCCGTACCCCTTGGGTTAACACTATTCTACAATAATCAACTCAAGTTGTACAGAAATACGAACCATTTGGGTTAAAAAAGAAGAGGTAGAAGAAGAAAATAGAAAATAATACAGAATCTAACCATCGCAGCGGAATAAAATATAATAGATAGTAAATGATCTTTACACCAAAAATCAAATATCTCTGTTTATATATTACATCATCAGAGTACATCAATCATAGCTCAACATCAATATCATACAAATGGATACACAATAACTCAACACAGCGGAATATATATACATAAACAAGTACGGGAGTACGTATCGTCATCTTGCTCGTCTCCTGAGCTCCACGGCATCATATCCTGTATTCTATAATACTCGGTCTGACCCGAGCATCACAGTTAAATAACACCCAAGTCAGTCTGGAATACCAGCTTGAGAAAATCACACCCAATTGATTATTAAAGTTTCAAAAATCCTTTGAAAACAAAAGCATCTCCTAAGACCATGCCACAAATAAACATGTTGGGTTTTTACCTTACGATAGCTAAAACATTTTTATAGAAATCCTCTGATATTATAACAGGGTCTATATAAAATACTTATAAAATAGCCGAAATTGTTACATGATTAAATTCCAGATACTAGCCGCAGAGTGGGTAATACAAACAAAACTCGTACAAGGCTCGTAGGGAGAATGGATTTCCAACTAATGACTAGGCACTGGGGTACCACTTGTCATAGTACAGGGCCTAGATCACCGTACCGAGGAGTACGCCTGCTCCCCTGCAACACAAGACCGGGACTACCCCTTACTGGATAATCCCGAGTGAGATCACCCCGCGGTTGGGATCAGCAACCACCCACTAAGCCGAAATAAAAAGGGACATCTAGACTGGAATGACCTCATCCTGCTTGGGTGCTACCCACCTAGCCTTGCTGCATAACCCCTGATTTTCATTCATTCCCATTTGATGAGGCTTGAGGCTAAGCGTTACCTTTTTAGAACATATCCCTTGGAATGCCCATCGTCCAACTGACGATGTTTCGCAAGCATTCATCCATACAAGTCCGTCCCGGGTTCGAACGGAACCGAAGGCACTATTCCTACTACATCCATTTTGGAAATATCCTCAGGATTAGTAGCGACTAGCCCTTGCACTTCACTGCTCCATCTTCGAATCCAAACTCATTTTCCCACGAAACGTACAAACCGGATCGAAGTGGTTTTCGAGAAATAAATCTCGATCCCGGTCTCGTCGAAACGATCAACGCATTTGTCTAATATTGATAGTCGGTTATTTAACTATCAATTAATATTCACAAACAACCATCCAACAATAAATAATTTCCAAAATTATTTATTAACCTCAAAATATCTTCACAAGACATATTACTATTTTCAATCCTTTGAAAACAGTTTCAAAACTATCTTTCCTTTCAGAATAAACTTTCCCAATTATTTTCTATCTCCTCTGAAATCACCAAGCACAAAACTAGATTTTAAAATAATTTATAACACTTTACTTTGAAATATACTTTAAAACATTTATTTTAAAACTACTTCAATGATTTGTTAAAAATACATACTATATGAAAATTTGAAAATAAGGTTACTAAATAAAATATAAAACTAGATTTTCACTTTTAAAAATAAAATACTAAGTCACTCTTTAAATAATTATTGCTATAATAGATGAAAAGGAAATACTTACTTTAGAATTCAAATATTTAGAAATTGTAAATTTTTCAAAACATACTTCTTAAAACAATTTTAAACTTTTAATTTATATTTAAAAATTTACTTTGAAAACGTACTTGGTTATTCAGAGAAAAATTTCCAACCTCAATCACTTAAATCAATTTTCCAAATTGATTCCCAATTTATTCCATTTGAAATAAATTTCTTTACTTATCAGTTCATTTCAAAATTCATTAATTATGGACTTTATTATTATTTTCAGTTTGATTTTTAAATCCTTTAGCTGAAATATACAAATTTCAGGTTATTCCTAATTTCTTCTTTATTCTTCTTAAATAATTTAAATCCTAAATTTAAAATAAATGTTTTGTTCTTTTAAACAATAACATTGAAGTTTAAGTTTCATTAACTTTCTGTTTATTTAAAATTTTATTCCCATACTCAAGATTTATTTTTTAAAATTCTAAAGTCACTTTATTTCCTTTCCAGTTCATTCATAAATTTATTCAACTTTTCTATAATTGTTTTCCTTACAATTCCACTTCTTTTATTTTTATTCCCAAAATCAAATTATATATTTGGTAATTCATTATTGCCTGATTATAACAATCAAATCGTAGCATTCAATATTTCCACATAATTCATTACAGAATATCAAATATTCAAAACAGATAATATTAAATAATTAAATAAAGTTGAGGGGCCCAGTTGGATCCCTCCAACCTGTTTTCCCTACATCCACCGACGTCAACATCACATAATATGCCAATTTCAAATTATACTATACTATATCACATCAATCAATTCAACCATCCAAACAATTATTTAAATTCAATCATTCAAATTCAAATTTAAATTTAACTGATTGAGATTAACTCACCTTTGCTTTTGTTGTTTGCAATCCATTCCAAACTGGCTTGTTTCCTTGATTTTTTTAAACCTTGTATAACAATTCACGGTTTATTATTATTTGAACCAATCAAACAACTATTCACCATTTATTTATTTTATTTGACTAATGATTAAATTTTAACCTTAGATTTAATTTAACCAAAGTAGTAAATTTTAAACCAATTTTCCTTTCATAAATCACTTAAAATAATTAAGTAAGTTAAGCGTGCACACAAGTATAAAATTCTCTTTTCCATTCCATTTTAAACCTGATTTCAATAACAATATCTAACCTTATTTACATTTTCTTTTCTAACCAGACAATTTCCATTTCTAATTTTACAATTTCAAAATCTTACTTATTTACATATATTTTTGTTTACTGTTAAATCCTTCCTTCTCTTTTTATTTTTTTAAAAATATTTTTCTGATCTTTGCGTTTGTATATATAAAGATATGCATATAATAAATACACTTCACTGTTCTATATTTGTCTTTCTGTAAAACAAAATAGCAATAACCGAGTTTTAAATCAATTATCAGAACAAAGAAAATCAAACCTCGGCCAAGCTTCACAACCACGAGCTCGAAGCCCTAGGTCAGGCAACCTCGTGACCGCGACCTCTCAAATCGCACCGCCACGCTCTCCTCGAACGCGACCACGTATCGGCCACCACCCCGATGTCACGACTCTCCCTCTAGGCATCAGCGATTCCATAGCCTCACCAAAACCCTAAATAATTCGCGACCGTGATTCGACCTTCGAGTTCGAGCACAACCCCTTCCTCGATTTGATTTCGCACGGGCTGCTAGATTATTTTAAGAGGAGCGATAATTGATTGGAAACAAAAAGGGGGTTTCGGCCATGCCTTGAATTCGAATTAAGGAGTAAGGGTTTTTTTTTTTTTTGAAGATGCAAGGCTTCGGCCGTTATAAGATTTTCAAATTGTTAAGCGAATTGAAGGGGAGAACGAGCGTTGATATGAATGTGCGACATGCTTTGATAAAAGTGAAGAGAAATGGAGTATACTGGAAGATAAGGGTAGCATGTTGAGGAATGGATAAAGGATGGCGTACACAAGAAGCTCAATCAATTAAAATAAATTTCATTATATTATTATCAATTAAATTTTCAACGCGTTTATATATATATCGTACACTCACACACTAACTCCGATTAATACGAAATTTGAAATCCGGTAATAATTCAATATTGCGGACCCAATGGAGCTGGTTTCGTCGAATTCCGAGATTGTGCCCCGGAAGGCTATTTTTAAATTCAATTTAAACAGTATAAATTTTAAAACTGAACAAACCACTATTAATTTCAATTTTACAGTTTCTATTACTTTCAGTATTATCAGTATAAATTCTACAAACTTTCAAATTATTTTTAATAGGCTTAGAATTCCAGATTCAATATTTTATCCAAGTTCAAATTATTTAATTCAATAATTTAATTATCAAATAAATCGTGATATTTGTAATTTAAGTTAAAATTACCCTATTGAATATTTAAAATCAATTAAATATTCTGATTTTAAATGCTCGAAAATTCCCGGTCGTCACTTTCCTCCCCCCTTAAAAGAATTTCGTCCCCGAAATTATTAGTTAGGAAGAATGATCCAATACCCGTTTATGTATTCCCAAAACCAAACAACTTACATTCCTGTCAACTATCTTCTTATAAAAGAATTATTATTATTCTTATTAACTTCCCAAACTTCTGGTTTCCAAACAACTCTAGTTATACAATCATTCAAATTTATATTCAATCCAAATTTAAATTATCAAAATTTCTCAAAATTTTTCTAACTCCCTATATTCCCGAAAATTTTTGTCAGCGTCTCCTTTGCGCGGCTAACTTGGTACAACTGCAAAATGGCTCTACGGCCTCCTAAATCCAAAAAGAAAACAAAAGGCCAAGTGGCTCGATCCCAAAACTCAATCCAATTTCATACCAAAATCTAAATACATACCTTTTGTCGGGCAATTCATGTTTATCTTCTGAAATCAAAATCAATTCTCTTTTCCCTTTATATTACCTGCATATCCTGCTTAGCACTAATATCCAATCACAACTTTCAAAAACATCTATCGACTTTCTTACAAAATGTCAATATCTATTCATTCCAATATTATCTTAGATTATATTTCTAGTATCAATCTTTCAATCAAGAATTCATCGTTCCCTTCTTAAGTTAGTATAAGCATTTATATGTTTCTTATATTTATTTTCATTTCCCACTTTAGTCTATATCTATTCCTATTCACATTAATTCTTTCATTCCCATACGAATTCAATTTATCTTTAACTTTAAATATTGAATTCTATTTTCCATTTATAACTAATTCATGTCATTATTTTAGTTAGTTTCATTTACTAACTTATTTTAGTTTCCAATTTGAATTCACTAGTCGTTAGCACAATTTTCCAAAGTTTTCTAAAATTTTCTAACTCCCAAAATTTTTGAAATTTTTTGGCAGTCTCCTTTGTACGGAAGAGCTTTTGCAATTTGACAAAAGAGATAAATATATATACATCGACCCACACGGTCGGAAAAACCAAGAACAGTTCATATTTCCTATTTTTATTGCGTAGGCGTACCTTATTTAGCATTTTTAAGCAAGCAGCTTATAATTTTAGCAATTAGCGCAACCCAATCCAGCCACACGGCTCCCAGGTAGCTGTACTTACTCAATTTGAACATGTAAGTGACATGTATATGAAGTTTATCAACATTTCACTTACTTGCAATAGTTAAAACATATGAATTCCAAAAGAAATGCCCATTAAACACTTTTTATAAGCAATTTAAATATTCCAACGTTAATTTTAATTGCTTACAACCAATCACATATCGTTCACTTAATCCGAATGGTTAACAACTCACAAGCTTACATTTACTTTATTTTTAAGCAAACTGAACTCATATTTAATTTAGTTGCTCTCAAAATCCATTCATTTACTTCTATCAATTCATAGAATTTTAATTACTTCCATTTATATCAAATGATAATTTATTCTATGCAATTTGACGAGATCTATGTGAATAAATAAGTACTTATGTTTATAACCAATTTAAATGGATTTCAACTCAATTTATACTTAATTCTATTCCGTTTTAAAATTTATTCACGATCCATATATTCTCATTTTCATTGCATTTTAAAATTGAATCCATTCACTTACATTTTATTTTATTAACCAAACTAGTTTATTCAAAACCATTAACAACTTAGGTTCATCTTCATTACTTATTAAATTTTATTCACAGTCCACTCATTTATACTTTATTTCTTATCCACATTCATTTAAATCCATTTTATTAAACTTGAAACATTCTATTTTCTTATTGTCTCAAGTTATTTCAATTCCTTAATAATTTTAAATGGTTTTTATTTATTCTAAAATTTCATTCCATTAATATTATTTATAACTCACCGAATTTTATTTCGATTAAAAATATATTTTCACTTGATTTAAAACCAATCCAATATTATTAAACTTTGTTTAAGTTGAATTCAATTCAACTCTCCTTCATTCATTTGGCTTAAGTCAATTTACTTTAATTTATTCAAAATTTTATACTTAAACTCATTCTCATTTTGCAAACAAAGTTCTCTTTTCAATTTAACTTGATTCTATTTCAATCCAATCTCCTTTCAAACTACAAATTTATTTGATTAGTTATTATAAATTTCAAATTTCCAAGTTCGATTCATTCTCAGTTCACTTAAATAAATTACAAGGTCATTTCAATTTATTTCTACGTATTTGGATTTTATTTGCAAACCATACCATTTTCAATTTACCATTCACTTTTATGAACCCATAATTCAATCTCAGTTACTTCACTAACAATCCAGGTTGAATTTGATTTATAACTTGAGTTTTATTTTCAAACTTCATCATAAACTCACAATTCAATTTCATTAACTAATTTATCATCTAATTAGTCTTTTCCCCAACTTATAATCCAGAACTTGATTTTAATCTCGAAATCTCTTCATTTAAATTTTCTTAAGTTCAAATTTATTTTATAATTCAAGTTTTGATCTTCATTTTATTTTTCAATTCATCAAAATATTTATTTTGGGTTTCTATCCCACTTTTCAAATTTTATAAGCCACAACTTATTATTTACACAATTCCCTTCATTCAAGGCTTATATATATATTCATCTTTTATTTTTAACTCGATCCTGTTATTTATTTATAGCCCAAGCATATTTTTATTACCACGGATTTTTAATTCTTTTATAAGTTATTTTGATTTATTCATTCCAATCCAATTCTTATCCAACTTATTTACATTTATTCAGGTAAGAATCTAATTCCATTTGATAACTCAATTGAATTTCAACTTAATTCGAATACAACTGGATATTATTTTCAGCTTATTCAATTTATTCCAATCCAGTTTAATTTTTATTTCCCAATCCAAGTTAATTTCATTTTTTAACTTTACACTTTTAATTCAAATTCCAACATTCAAAGCTTATATTTCCTTCCCGATTTTAAAATCATCTCAATTTATAAGCTTACAACCTATCTCATCAGGATTTTCAAACACCTGGTTATTGGTTTCAGAACATTTTGAAATCTTCAACATCTCAAAATCACACTTCTCAAAAATTAAACCAATCCTGGTTTTATTCCCAATAAATTTCCTTTAAGATTTTCAAAAACAACTTGCTTTTCTAAACACATCAATTTGGTAGCAATCTATCACTTAGAAACCGGAAAATGAACATCGATGATGTTGCAGTCATCACCGAAGTTATTTTCCAGCGATTGAAGTGAATTTAATGCTATATCCTTTCCCAAAATTTGTTTGAAACAATTTCCTTTCAAAAATACCCCAAAAACAACAATGTTACCATTTATCTTCAAAAGATTTCCAAAATCTCCGGGGTTTGAAAGTTCCAAATTCTGTTTTAATTCAAATTTTAACTATAATGCATTTGTATAATTTAGGCTTATACAACTTCTCATTTGATTTTATTTCAATTTATAATTTTCATTTATAATTCATATTTATAACTTTCATTTCATAATTGAATTTACCTCCTTAATTTTTGGTTATATTTACAAATTTCTAGTTAAATTTTCACTTAATAATGATAATACTCTAATATTATCCTTCCTAACATCCAAGCAACCATATATTAGCTAAGTAGTTTTCAAAAACTATTTCTTTTTTATATATCAAAAATATGTTTTTGGGTAAAATTATTTCATTCACCCATATTTAAAATAATACTGTATCGATTGCTCTATTCAAGTGTTTAGAAACCCCTTCAATACAGTTGCGCAGACTGTGTCGACAAAGGTTCATATGCCACTCAATAAATCAATCAACACAATATTAAAACAATTTATATTCACTAACAAATACGCTCTCATATCTATTAAAACGCTCAAACTCATTTTAGAGTACTATAGACTCTATTTTATGAGTAATTCCCACCAGAGCCAAGGTTATCCCCAACTTAAGCTCTGATACCAAGTGTAACGACCCGCAAATCCGTATCCCTTGAGTTAACACTATTCTACAACAATCAACTCAAGTTGTAAAAAAATACGAACCATTTGGATTAAAGAAGAAGAGGTAGAAGAAGAAAATAGAAAATCATAACAGAATCTAACCATCGCAGCGGAATAAAATATAATAGATAGTAAATAATCTTTACACCAAAAATCAAATATCTCTGTTTATATATTACATCATCAGAGTACATCAATCATAGCTCAACCTCAATATCATACAAATGGATACAAAACAACTCAACACAGCGGAATATATATATAAACAAGTACGGGAGTACGTATCGTCATCTTGCTCGTCTCCTAAGCTCCACAGCATCATATCCTGTATTCTATAATACTCGGTCTGACCCAAGCATTACAGTTAAATAACACCCGAGTCAGTCTGGAATACCAGCGTGAGAAAATCACACCCAATTGATTATTAAAGTTTCAAAAATCCTTTGAAAATAAAAGCATCTCATAAGGCCACGCCACAAATAAACATGTCGGGTTTTTACCTTACGATAGCTAAAACATTTTTATAGAAATCCTCTGATATTATAATAGGGTCTATATACAAATACTTATAAAATAGCCGAAATTGTTACATGATTAAATTCCAGCTACTAGCCACAGAGTGGGTAATACAAACAAAACTCGTACAAGGCTCGTAGGGAGAATGGATTTCCAACTAATGACTAGGCACTGGGGTACCACCTGTCATGGTACGGGGCCTAGATCACCGTACCGAGGAGTACGCCCGCTCCCCTGCAACACAAGGCCGGGACCACCCCTTACTGGATAATCCCGAGTGAGATAACCCGCGGTTGGGATCAGCAACCGCCCACTAAGCCGAAATAAAAAGGGACATCTAGACTGGAATGACCTCACCCTGCTTGGGTGCTACCCACCTAGCCTTGCTGCATAACCCCTGATTTTCAGTCATTCCATTTGATGAGGCTTGAGGCTAAGCGTTACCTTTCTAGAACATATCCCTTGGAATGCCCATCGTCCACCTGACGATGTTTCGCAAGCATTCATCCATACAAGTCCGTCCCGTGTTCGAACGGAACCGAAGGCACTATTCCTACTACATCCATTTTGGAAATATCCTCAGGATTAGTAGCGACTAGCCCTTGCACTTCACTGCTCCATCTTCGAATCCAAACTCGTTTTCCCACGAAACGTACAAACCGGATCGAAGTGGTTTTCGAGAAATAAATCTCAATCCCGGTCTCTTCGAAACGATCAACGCATTTGTCCAATATTGATAGTCGGTTATTTAACTATCAATTAATATTCACAAACAACCATCCAACAACAAATAATTTCCCAAATTATTTATTAACCTCAAAATATCTTCACAAGATATATTACTATTTTCAATCCTTTGAAAATAGTTTCAAAACTGTCTTTCCTTTCAGAATAAACTTACCCAATTATTTTCTATCTCCTCTGAAATCACCAAGCACAAAACTAGATTTTAAAATAATTTATAACACTTTACTTTGAAATATACTTTAAAACATTTATTTTAAAACTACTTCAATGATTTGTTAAAAATACATACTATATGAATATTTGAAAATAAGGTTACTAAATAAAATATAAAACTAGATTTTCACTTTTAAAAATAAAATACTAAGTTACTCTTTAAATAATTATTGCTATAATAGATGAAAAGGAAATACTTACTTTAGAATTCAAATATTTAGAAATAGTAAATTTTTCAAAACATACTTCTTAAAACAATTTTAAACTTTTAATTTATATTTAAAAATTTACTTTGAAAACGTACTTGGTTATTCAGAGAGAAATTTCCAATCTCAATCACTTAAATCAATTTTCCAAATTGATTCCCAATTTATTCCATTTGAAATAAATTTCTTTACTTATCAGTTCATTTCAAAATTCATTAATTATGGACTTTATTATTATTTTCTGTTTGATTTTTAAATCCTTTAGCTGAAATATACAAATTTCAGGTTATTCCCAGTTTCTTCTTTATTCTTCTTAAATAATTTAAATCCTAAATTTAAAATAAATGTTTTGTTCTTTTAAACAATAACATTGAAGTTTAAGTTTCATTAGCTTTCTGTTTATTTAAAATTTTCTTCCCATACTCAAGATTTATTTATTAAAATTCTAAAATCACTTTATTTCCTTTCCAATTCATTCATAAATTTATTCAACTTTTCTATAATTGTTTTCCTTACAATTCCACTTCTTTTATTTTCATTCCCAAACTCAAATTATATATTTGGTAATTCATTATTTCCCGATTATAACAATCAAATCGTAGCATTCAATATTTCCACATAATTCATTACAGAATATCAAATATTCAGAACAGAGAATATTAAATAATTAAATAAAGTTGAGGGGTCCAGTTGGATCCCTCCAACCTGTTTTCCCTGCATCCACAGACGTCAACATCACATAATATGCCAATTTCAAATTATACTATACTATATCACATCAATCAATTCAACCATCCAAACAATTATTTAAATTCAATCATTCAAATTTAAATTTAAGTTTAACTGAGTGAGATTAACTCACCTTTGCTTTTGCTGTTTGCAATCCATTCTAAACTGGCTTGTTTCCTTGATTTTTTTGAAACCTTGTATGACAATTCACGGTTTATTATTATTTGAACCAATCAAACAACTATTCACCATTTATTTATTTTATTTAACTAATGATTAAATTTTAACCTCAGATTTAATTTAACCAAAGTAGTAAATTTTAAACCAATTTTCCTTTCATAAATCACTCAAAATAATTAAGTAAGTTAAGCGTGCACACAAATATAAAATTTTCTTTTCCTTTCCAGTTTAAACCTGATTTCAATAACAATATCTAACCTTATTTACATTTACTTTTCTAAACAGACAATTTCCATTTCTAATTTTACAATTTCAAAATCTTACCTATTTACATATATTTCTGTTTCCTGTTAAATCCTTTCTTCTCTTTTTATTTTTTTTAAAAATATCTTTCTGATCTATGTGTTTGCATATATAAAGATATGCATATAAATATACTTCACTGTTCTATATTTGTCTTTCTGTAAAACAAAATAGCAATAACCGAGTTTTAAATCAATTATCAGAACAAAGAAAATCAAACCTCGGCCAAGCTTCACAACCACGAGCTCGAAGCCCTAGGTCAGGCAACCTCGTGACCGCGACCTCTCAAATAGCGCCACCACGCTCTCCTCGAACGCGACCACGTCTCGGCTACCACCCCGATGTCACGACTCTCCCTCTAGGCATCAGCGATTCTATAGCCTCACCAAAACCCTATATAATTCGCGACCGCGATTCGACCTTTGAGTTCGAGCACAACCTCTTCCTCGATTTGATTTCGCACGGGCTGCTAGATTTTTGTTTTTTAAGAGGAGCGATAATTGATTGGAAACGAAAAGGGGGTTTCGGCCATGCCTTGAATTCGAACGAAGGAGTAAGGGGTTTTTTTATGAAGATGCAAGGCTTCGGCCATTATAAGATTTTCAAATTGTTAAGCGAATTGAAGGGGAGAACGAGCGTTGATATGAATGTGCGGCCATGCTTTGATAAAAGTGAAGAGAAATGGATTATACTGGAAGATAAGGATAGCGTGTTGAGGAATGAATAAAGGATGGCGTACACAAGAAGCTCAATCAATTAAATTATATTTCATTAGATTATTATCAATTAAATTTTCAGCACGTTTATATATATATCGTACACTCACACACTAACTCCGATTAATACGAAATTTGAAATCCGGTAATAATTCAATATTGCGGACCCAATGGAGCTTGTTTCGTCGAATTCTGAGACTGTGACCCGGAAGGCTATTTTTAAATTCAATTTAAACAGTATAAATTTTAAAACTGAACAAACCACTGTTAATTTCAATTTTACAATTTCTATTACTTTCAGTATTATCAGTATAAATTCTACAAACTTTCAAATTATTTTTAATAGGCTTACAATTCCAGATTCAATATTTTATCCAACTTCAAATTATTTAATTCAATAATTTAATTATCAAATAAATCATGATATTTTTAATTTAAGTTAAAATTACCCTATTGAATATTTAAAATCAATTAAATATTCTAATTTTAAATGCTCGAAAATTCCGGGTCGTCACAGATTTAAGCTCATTTGGGTTGTGTTGAAGAGTGGTTGATTCTCCCTTTGTTTTCAAGCCTCTTCTACATTGATTTTGTGAGAAGGTGAGATTTTTATCTCACATCTAGGTCTATACTATCTTTGAACGTTGGGTATGAATTCCTAACAATTATTCATGTGCATTAGCTTTTAGTTTGGATTAATTTGGTTTATATCCCAACTTTTGGTGTTTTGAAAGCAAATTCTATGGAAATCCTTCTATGGATATTTGAACAAGTTTTTGGTGATGCATCGAAGAGCCTATAGGACTGGGTTGCTGATCGGCGTAATCCCTTAGTGCCCGAGGCTCGTCCGGTTGTGAAATGGGAAGGGTTTCTTCTTCCATTGATAGGCAGGGAAAACTGCCTTAGCTCCAGTCAGTCGACTGGACTTCTTGGTCAGTCGACTGGCTGAAGCTAATAAGCAGGGTGAAGGCTTCCTGCAGAGCCTTGGGGGCTCTGTTTACTGCAGTCAGCCAACTGACTCACTGACTTCAGTCGACTGACCTACATCCCGAGAGTTTTTTGGGACTGTGATCAGTCGACTGAACTCAGTGAGTCAGTCGACTGACCTACTCATATTTGCCTATGTGAGCCTTGTTTTGCTTGGTTTCCAATTTTTACCGACTCGTTTTGATTTCTAGTTGTTGTTATCAATTATTCGACTTTGATGACTTCTAATTTGGAATTTTTGGAAATATCCACTTTGATGGATTTGTTGTCGATTTCTTTGGATTTTATTCACGTCTTCGAATGTGAATTTTTATGGTTGATTGTTTCTACAATCACTTCTATGATTTGTCACTATAAAATATAAAGGTTTTCTATACTAGTGGTAAATATCAAAACCCTTTCATTAAAACGATTTCAACTCTATTTTCAATTACAAAGCTCGTTATCTAAAACTGTTTTCCTACCTATTAGTATATACAAGCCTTTACACTCGTATGAGAAATCTAATTAAATGGCTTAGTAAAACGAGTGGGATGAAACACTTGCGTTTACTTCGTTGGTTAATTCTTGGACTTGTTCGATTGAATCTTTTGTGACAATTTTCTAGTGGAGACCTACAATTTGTTCGCAAATATTTAAGTTAAGCTAGTGGTTATGGGACATGAAGCTAAACTCATATATTTACTAGCTTATTGTAATTAACACTTCTTGATGATCGATGATGATCATTTTTGTGATTTAGAATAGCAATGTGCGATGTCTCTTTGTCTGCGAGGGAGACTAAACTCCGTTTCTGTGGAGCTTCTGCTCAAATTGGTGAGGTAGCGACCCATGGTCTTCGGGCCGTTTTGTGGAGCCTCGGCTCAAAATAAATGGTTAGCAACCATGGAATAGCGTTTCGTTTTGTGATACACGTGTTGGCGAGTTTTCATGCTCCTGTTTTGTGATAGGCCTCCCCCTTTTTGTGATTTCTGGATTTCTATTGATGATTTCCGGGATTTGTGCTTCACCAATTTTCGTGATTTTCATTGATAAGTTTTATCAATATTTGTGCATTGGAGAATTTGTGTGTCATTGACTTTTGTGATTGACATTGATATAATTGTCAATATTTATGGTTTGGTGAATGAAATAAGGAGTATGACATTCCTTTTGATCTTTGAGAAGATTTTTGTGATATTGATTAATCTCTTGTTGATTTTCAATTACTTATTTATCACAGCTTGGCAATGTGATTATTATACGTTTAGTCATATCTCTTATTCTATATCATTTCATCTAATATTTATAGCTAGATTGATCTGTTTAATATTTTCTTATTAAATAATACTCGGGTCAGATCGAGATGTTACAGGTGCTCCTGCTTGACTTCTCATCCAGGATCATTACCATAACTTTTGGCTAGCTACTTAGATTAGTAGTTTTTGTTGTATACACTTGAGATATAGACTCATGGTTGTACCCATATTCTTTTGTATAGCACTGATAGCTATTTCTTTTGTGATAGTGTGGATCTTGTTGACCACTACTCTGATGAACACTTTTAAGTGTTATATATATTCATATCTATTTCCGCCTTTGTGATATGAATTATCTGTGACTGATTTGTGTTATGTTTATTTCTATATTTGTTTCCGAAGACATTATAGCCACTGTGTAGTAGCTTTGAGTTTGTGTCGGTATGTCGGATTTCCTCTTGAAAAGAATGCAAGTTATATATTATCTGGCATATCAGTACTCGCACAAAGCAATTATACAGATGGTCGCTCCTCAACAGCCTTATTCTCCGTGCTAGTTGACGGCATTACACCGTAGTGTCCTTGGCTAGCGAGGGTATAGAGGTGGGGTGTCACAGCTTGGTATCAGGGCCAAACTTCGGAACAATGTAGAATAATTTAACAAGGATCACCGTCCTAAGTCCATCTTAGGAGTCGTGCCTTAGGATTTAATTCGTGTCTTCGTGCCGTTTTATACTATTTTCTTTTATGATTCCTTGTTTTATCTATCAAGATTGCTTGATATTCATTTGGTGAATAACCTTTTTTCTTCTTCTTTCTTTCTTAAGGAAGGGAAATGGTTAGACCAGGCCGACCCAGCGCCGGTCAATCTAGTGCTACTCCCCAAGATGGAGTTTTTATGTCTGCCCAACAGCTTCTTGATTTAGTTAAGAATGCTCAAGCTGCTGATTCTACTTCGGAACCAACTCATCCTAAGTTTGGATTTTCACGCTTGTGCAACGATTATACCAACTTGGGTGGGAAGCCATTCAAGGGTTCTGAAACTATTATTGAAGTCTAGGCTTGGATGAGATCATGCGATCGAATCTTTTCTCGCATGAATCCTATTGATCTTCACCGAGTTCAGGTGGCTTCTAGTATGCTCCAAGAAAGAGCATTGGACTGGTATGAACTTCTTATTTCCGAAATTTATGAAATGGATCTAATCTGGGAGCAATTCCGTGCACGTTTCGAATTAAAGTCTGTGCCAGAAGCTGAGAAGGTGACTTTGGCTCGCCGTTTTATTGACCTTGTTCAAGGTGAATCTTCTGTGACCGACTATGTCGCGTCTTTTAAATCTCTCTCTAAATATGGGGTTGAGTACATCAAGACCCCATTGAAGAAGAACCATAGATTTGTCTATGGCTTAAACAAAAATCTCAAGAAGCCATTACTTCTAAAATTAGAAGTTTCTTTCGAACAACTCATTGATATCGCTCTTCGTCTTGAAGAGGCAGATGGGAAAGTGATGTTGAAGTGGTGGGTTCCAAACCAAACTTCAACAACAACAAGAAAAGGCCTAGAAAATTCAAAGGTCCTTATCCCAACAAAAAGGGGAAGCAAGCAACCCCTGTGGCAAAGACTTCTTCCTTTGGTCGTGGAGAATGCTATAATTGTGGTTCAAAGGACCATTATTCAAATAAGTGTTCGAGGCCCCTCTCTTGTCGCTACTGCAAAAGTCCCGGCCATGTTATATCTTCATGCCCCAAGCTTGAGGGCAAGAAGGAGGGAAAGTTAAATGTTCCTCAAGCCCCTGGCAACACATCTCGTAATCAAGGTATGTATTATTCTATCCTTGATGGCATTATTATATTTCGTGAACAGCCTATTCGAGTTCTTTTTGACACGGGTGCATCCCATTCTTTTATTTCAAAAGAACTTGTTGATACTTTTTCTTTAAGTGTTGTTGCTTTAATGACTTCTTTGAGAATTTTGAATCCAGTTGGTGGGTCCGCAACAGTTAGTTTGCTTTGTAAAGATGTCGAGATTATTTTGTGTGATTTTCCTTTCCTAGCCGATTTGCATGTCATGCGTTACTTAGGCTTTGGAATGATTTTGGGAATGGATTGGCTTAACCGTTATGAAGCTCATATCCTATGTCTTGAGCGGACTATCCATCTTCGACATCCTCAATCTGTTAAGCAGATTTCTATTATTCTCAAAGATTTGGGTTCCACTTTATCTGCATCGTTATATTCTTTAAATCCTCGTGATGATGATAATGATGATGAGGAAGACGTCATTTCTCTTATTCACGTTGTTTGTGAATTTTCCGACATATTTGAGCCCGTTTTAGGATTACCACCGAAGCGAGCAATTGAGTTCAGTATTAATCTTACCCATGGAACTCAACCTATTACTCGTCCTCCTTATCGTTTATCCAATAAAGAAAATGAGGAGATGGGCATACAATTATCCGATTTGGAAACGAAGCAATTTATTCGCTCTAGTTCCTCGCCTTGGGGAGCTTCGGCTATTTTTGTGAAGAAATCCGATGGCACACTTAGGCTTTGCGTTGACTACCGCAAGCTTAATGATCTTACTATCAAGAACAAATATCCTTTACCTTGGATTAATGATCTATTCGATCAACTTAGTGGTGCTAAAGTCTTTTCACAATTGACTTGGCAACCGGTTTTCATCAGCTTCGTATTGCAGAGGATAGCATTTCTTTGACATCGTTCCGTACTCGATATGGATCCTATGAATGGCTTGTTATGCCATTCGGTTTAACGAATGCTTCGGCTTATTTCGTTGACCTAATGAATCGAGTTTTCAAAGACTTCCTCGATCGATTTGTTCTCATTTTTATTGATGATATTCTTGTGTATTCTAAAACCGAGGAGGAGCATGAAAAGCATCTTCGGATTGTGTTGGAAACTCTTAGGAGTAATCAATTGAAAGCAAAATTTTCTAAATGCCACTTTTGGCAATCTCGTGTGAAGTTTCTCGGTCATATTATTTCTGAATCCGGAATTCAGTGGATCCTTCAAAGATTGAAGCGATTCAAAGTTGGAATAGATCGGAGAGTGTAACGGAAATTCGTAGTTTCCTTGGATTGGCGGGTTATTACCGTCGTTGTGTCAACAGCGTTGGCTCGAATTTCTTGCACCTTATGATCTTGATATTCTTTATACTCCCGGAAAGGGAAATCAAGTTGCCGATGCACTTAGTCGCAAGCAACAAGCGGTTGTTTCCATGATGATATCCGAATGGAATGATCTTGAGGTTTTGTCCACTTGTGAAATTCGAGGTCGTGTTTCCGACTTGTGTTCATCTCTTGTTTTGTGTAGCCTTGAGGCTCATCCTTCTCTTTTAGACCGCATTCTTGAAGCTCAAGGGCTAGATCCTGAATTGGCTCTTCTTGGCCAAAATATTAAGGATAAAATTGATATTGAAGGTTTGAAAGACTTTGATATCGATTCTCGTGGCGGCATTCGAAAATTTGGTAGACTTATCGTGCCAAATATTAGTGGTCTTCATAGAGATATTTTAGAAGATTCTCATCGTTCGAAATTTACCATTCATCCCGGTAGTAGTAAAATATACGCAGATATGAAGCGACTTTATTATTGGGAGGGAATGAAATCTGATATTGCTAACTTGGTTAAGTGTTGCATGACTTGCCAACTTGTTAAGGCCGAACATCAAAGACCCGGTGGGTTATTGCAACCTTTAGAAATTCCAATTTGCACCTCGATATATTGGGCCATTTCCTATCAACGAACATATTGGTTTCGTGGCTTATCGCCTCTTATTACCGGCTCAATTTTCTACTATTCATGACGTGTTTCACGTTTCTCAATTACGGAAATGCCTTCGAGATCCTGATTCTATTCTTGAGCCCGGTGTTGTGGAAGAAATTGAAGTTTCTCCTAATTTAACTTGTGAGAAACATCCTATTCGTATTATTGCTTCAGAGGTCAAGCGCCTTCGGAATAAAGATGTTCCACTTGTTAAAATTCAATGGTCCTCAAATCCTAAGGATTGCTCTTGGGAATCTAGAGAATTTATCGAGCGAACACATCCGGACTTACTTTCTCGTGCTCTCTGAGGTGAACTTCTTATTTAAAATTTCTTTTGTGTTGAATATGCTTTCATGGTTGTTACTATATATTTTCTTCTTAAATATTGCGAGGATGCAATTTCTTTAAGGAGGGGAGTCTGTAACAACCCGCATATTTTACGATTGAGTATTTAAATATTTTATGTAAATATTTTATCGTTAGTCGGATTATAGTCCGAAAAGTTACATTTTGCATACGGTCGAATTAGGACTTGAGACCACTTCCATTGAGTTCAAAATGACGTTTGCGATCTTTTTAAGTATAAACATTGATATGTTTGGAGCTAGCTAAAAATTCGACCTTTTCACTTCGGGTTTGGGTTTGGGTTCAGCCTAATGTTCTAACTTAATACCCCAAA
Source organism: Allium cepa (assembly GCA_030765085.1). Taxonomy (NCBI): domain Eukaryota; kingdom Viridiplantae; phylum Streptophyta; class Magnoliopsida; order Asparagales; family Amaryllidaceae; genus Allium; species Allium cepa. The sequence continues at coordinate 103,502,410 of CM060942.1, read as the reverse complement.
CTGAAACCCCCTCTTCATTCACCCCCTCTTCCTCTACTTTTCAGTTCTAAAGAGATTAATGGTGAGTGGAATGGGAAATTAAAACTCAAGCCCTAGTTTTCTATTTGCAAATAACTTCTAGCTCCAAATTCAAGAGAACCCATTGGTAAGCCTTCTCTTCACCTTCTCCAACTCCTTCTCTCTTGAATTTTAGAAATTCCTAAACCTAACTTTGGGAATGTTCATCTTTCGAGCATAGATTCAAGCTCATTTGGGTTGTGTTGAAGAGTGGTTGATTCTCCCTTTGTTTTCAAGCCTCTTCTACATTGATTTTGTGAAAAGGTGAGATTTATATCTCACATCTAGGTCTATAACTATCTTTGAACGTTGGGTATGAATTCCTAACAATTATTCATGTGCATTTGCTTTTAGTTTGGATTAATTTGGTTTATATCCCAACTTTTGGTGTTTTGAAAGCAAATTCTATGGAAATCCTTCTATGGATATTTGAACAAGTTTTTGGTGATGCATCGAAGAGCCTATAGGACTGGGTTGCCGATCGGCGTAATCCCTTAGTGCCGGAGGCTCGTCCGGTTGCGAAATGGGAAGGGTTTCTTCTTCCGTTGATAGGCAGGGAAAACTGCCTTAGCTCTAGTCAGTCGACTGGACTTCTTGGTCAGTCGACTGGCTGAAGCTAATAAGCAGGGTGAAGGCTTACTGCAAAGCCTTGGGGGCTCTGTTTACGGCAGTCAGTCGACTGACTCACTGAGTTCAGTCGACTGACCTGCATCCCGAGAGTTTTTTGGGACTGTGATCAGTCGACTGAACTCAGTGAGTCAATCGACTGACCTGCTCATATTTGCCTACGTGAGCCTTGTTTTGCTTGATTTCCAATTTTTACCAACTCGTTTTGATTTCTAGTTGTTATTATCAATTATTCGACTTTGATGACTTCTAATTTGAAATTTTTGGAAATATCCACTTTGATGGATTTGTTGTCGATTTCTTTGGATTTTATTCACGTCTTCGAATGTGAATTTTTATGGTTGATTGTTTCTACAATCACTTCTATGATTTGTCACTTTAAAATATAAAGGTTTTCTATAATAGTAGTAAATATCAAAACCCTTTCATTAAAACAATTTCAACTCTATTTTCAATTACAAAGCTCGTTATCTAAAACCGTTTTCCTACCTATTAGTATATACAAGCCTTTACCTCACTCGTATGAGAATTCCAATTAAACGGCTTAGTAAAACGAGTGGGATGAAACGCTTGCGTTTACTTTGTTGGTTAATTCTTGGACTTGTTCGATTGAATCTTTTGTGACAATTTTCTAGTGGAGACCTACAATTTGTTCGCAAATATTTAAGTTAAGCTAGTGGTTATGGGACATGAAGAAAAACTCATATATTTACTAGCTTATTGTAATTAACACTTCTTGATGATCGATGATGATCATTTTTGTGATTTAGACTGGCAATGTGCAATGTCTCTTTGTCTGCAAGGGAGACTAAACCCCGTTTCTGTGGAGCTTCTGCTCAAATTGGTGGGGTAGCGACCCATGGTGTTCGGGCCATTTTGTGGAGCCTCGACTCAAAATAAATGGTTAGCAACCATGGAATAGCGTTCCGTTTTGTGATACACGTGTTGGCAAGTTTCCATGCTCCCGTTTTGTGATAGGCCTCCCCCTTTTTGTGATTTCTGGATTTCTATTGATGATTTTCGGGATTTGTGCTTCACCAATTTTCGTGATTTTCATTGATAAGTTTTATCAATATTTGTGCATTGGTGAATTTGTGTGTCATTGACTTTTGTGATTGACATTGATATAATTGTCAATATTTATGGTTTGGTGAATGAAATAAGGAGTATGACATTCCTTTTGATCTTTGAGAAGATTTTTGTGATATTGATTAATCTCTTGTTGATTTTCAATTACTTATTTATCACGGCTTGGCAATGTGATTATTATACGTTTAGTCATATCTCTTATTCTATATCATTTCATCTAATATTTATAGCTAGACTGATCCGTTTATTATTTTCTTATTAAATAATACTCGGATCAGATCGAGATGTTACTGGTGCTCCTGCTTGACTTCTCATCCAGGATCATTACCATAACTTTTGGCTAACTACTTAGATTAGTAGTTTTTGTTGTATACACTTGAGATATAGACTCATGGTTGTACCCATATTCATTTGTGTAGCACTGATAGCTATTTCTTTTGTGATAGTGTGGATCTTGTTGACCACTACTCTGATGAACACTTTTAAGTGTTATATATATTTATATCTATTTCCGCCTTTGTGATATGAATTATCTATGACTGATTTGTGTTATGTTTATTTCTATATTTGTTTCCGAAGACATTATAGCCACTGTGTAGTAGCTTTGAGTTTGTGTCGGTATGTCGGATTTCCTCTTGAAAAGAATGCAAGTTATATACTATCTGGCATATCGGTACTCGCAAAAAGCAATTATATAGATGGTCGCTCCTCAACAGCCTTATTATCCATGCTAGTTGACAGCATTACACCGTAGTGTCCTTGGCTAGCGTGGGTATAGTGGCGGGGCGTCACATTTTATAACTTATAAATACAAGTTTACAAACTATTTAAACACTTTACATTTAGCACTAAAAGAGAAAAGGAGTTTACTTTTGAAAATATCTACATAAATGATAAAAATAATGTTAATACATGATTTGACAAAAGAGTGTAAAATTAAACAAATAAAACAACATCATTACATAACTTTCGTTTCTCTTACACATGATATAACTTATACACCTAGAATTCAAGCAAATGGAAAGTGAAAAGATAAGTAACTAAAGTAGTTAATGACACATATGTTCACCATTAATGCATACTTACAAATCCATTTAATGCAAATCAAATCAAGCAAAAGTCTTCTTTTTAAATTTTAAGAAAATAAGGCAAACATTGTTTCATAAGTACAAATTCAAATCAAGCCATTTCTTCTCCATTAAGCAAAGATCCAATCAAGGATAAAAAAGTAAATGAAAAGTCAAAAAAGTAGAGAAGGATACTTTAGTCATTTGTCATCCACATCTCAAATATAAATATACATCCATACCTTTCATTTTTCACACTTCATTCACTACCTTCTTCTTTATTTTCTCCTTCTTCTTCACCTCCATTTCCATGGCTTTCCACCTCTCCATTTCCCTTCTGCCTTTAAGCTATCACCTCCATACTCCCTTACCATCACCTTACACCCACTCCTCCTCATGTACCCAAGCCGTGCCACCTCCTCCCCACCGACCTTCGGCTGTACCTCCTCCCTACTAGCCAAGCTGAGCCCCTACACCTCAAGGCCGAGCACCACACCCCCCAAACCCATGCTTACACCCTCCTACACACCTAAACCCCAGGCCACACCCTCCTCCACACCAAGGCCGTGCACCCTCTCCTCCATATATAAAAAAAACAAAAGAAAAAAAAGAGAGAAGAAAAGAAAAAGGAAAGAAAAACAAAAGCGTTCGGAAAGAAAACGGAAAAAAGGTGAGACGTTGGAAATAGCACGTTAGCGAGAGACATAATTCTTACGTTAAAGTTTGATGGAATGGATATGAAGGTGAGAAATTCTCACCACTTTTTTAATTATATTGATTATCATGCTTAATTGTTATGTTAGATAATCACTATTTGGTGATATGGATGTTTGGTTGATTTTTTGGATATGTTGGCTAATCCGTAGTAATGTTATGACATTTACCGTATTGAATGTGTTAATGTTATATGATTGTCGTATGGTTGTGATGATAATTTGGACATCAAATTTCTATTAATTTAGTGATCCCTTTGTTTAAAAAGACCATATTTTAGTAATATGAGATATTGTGGAAAAATAAGTCTCTTTTCATCTAGAAGTGAAACTAAAGTTAAAATGAAAGAGAATTTAAAATTTGAAGTGAAACGGATTTGAAAAAGATAGTTAATTAGAAATTGAAATTAAGATGAATAGTGAAATTGAAATCGATTTTGAAAAAGTAAAGTTTAGTTTGAGGTTGAATGGAAGTTTAAATTGAAATTAGATTTAAATCCAAGTTTTAACTGTGTTTAATTTGAAGTTAGAATTGAAATTGAATTGAAATTGGAATTTAAAATTTAATATTAAAGTAATGGGAAAATAATGATATTATAATGTGGTAATAGTGAAAATATATTTTAAATACTTTAAAAAGTGAAATTATTGATTTAAAATGAGTTGTAATGATTTTATAAGTGTTGAAATCCAATTTGAATAGATTATTTCAAATATTGAAAAATAAATTAAAACTAGACGCATCGCGCAACGGTAGTTCGCGATTTCGTGCCGAAAAGTTCAAATGAGTGTATAGAGTGGAATATGGCTCGGAATTCTTTGAGATAAGAAAATTTCGGACTATTATATCCATATCTTCTAAACGAAGAAAGATAATCAAAGTTTCGATAAGTAGATTTTGAAATAAGTCCAAATCAATTTTCTAGAAAAATCACGCTAGTGTAGTTTAGTGACCATAATAGGAAATCTGTTTAAATGAACATTTTTAATTATGGAAAAATATGAAATAAATTTGATAAATCTATTTAAATGATTTAAAAGAGATTTTGATTGGAAAATATGAATTATCGAATGTTTAAAACTTGTTTAATTCAAATAAGCTTATTTAGCACTTTCCATAGCACTTTTATGCTGTAAATTGTATTACTTTTGGAATATGAGTTTAAATGTAATGACGTTTTCTAGAATAAATTGTTAACGTTTTAGAAAGGATAATTAAGCGTTTTGAAAGATAATTTGGAATATTTATAAGCAACTCCAAAATAAAGTTGAAAATTTGAGTATGCGGAAACGACTAGTACATTTGTCCCGCCTGTGAGATCTGAGAAGATAAAACAAGGTGTTTAACTAAAGTTAGGGATGGAGAAACCAGTGCCCTAAACTTACTTGGCATATATTTTCTTTTCTTAGACGAGGGGCGGAACAGATCGAAAGGAAAGCCCGGATGCTCTTAAATAAAAAAGATTCTGTTAAGTTTTCTAAAATAAAAGAGGATTGGTATTATCCAAAAGTTAAGCAATCTCCAAAAATGAATGATTTCTATGATCCTATTTACTTTAAAATGTTTGTTAAGATTGATTTAGGGTTTATCCTAAACGATGTCTTAATTAACATTGTTTTTTACCCGCCTAAAAGTTAAAGAATTTGATCAAGAATTGAGTAAGGAAATTTGAGATATTTTCCAAAGAAAAAGAATGAATTTCTTAGAAATTATCCTTAGTCAAAGGAAAAAGATTTCGAAATCAACCGAAAAGAATTAAAGTGAAAAGAGACTTAATAAATCTTGTATACTCATATTCACTTTCTATCGATATTGGGTTTCGAAGGAATCGGGGTCGGATTTGGGTAAATCTCATTCGAAAACCACTTCAAACCAATCTATACGTTCGAACGTGAAGACAAGTTGAAGATGATGATTATTGAAGACCATGGATCTTTATAGCGTGAGGACTGCTTGTTGACTTGTTCTGGGTAGCTCCCGAGTTATATATAGCAGTGGTCTCCTCGTTGTGGAGATTTTTCAGATTGCAAGGACTACTCGCTACTACTGGTAGTAGAAGAGTGCCTTCGGTTTGTCCTGTTCCTGGACAACTTGTATGGATGTTTGTCTGACATTGCATTTCTAAAGATTACGTTCATTGGTTTTTACAAACATACATCAGTGGCGGCGGAGAAGGCAACTTCTCTTAGCTTAACGTCCTCCTTGAGACATACAAGCTCAAGGGTTGTATTTTTGTGGAAGGCAATTAGTACTTAAATGGAAATGGCAACGTGGCATTCAAAGATGTGATATGTGTTGTAAGAAAAGGTAATCGTTTGCCTCGAGCCTCATCAAACCGGAAATGACCGAAACAGGATTAGATGTAGCAAGGCTAAGTGGGTCATTCCCAATTAGAATATGGTCATCCTCTTCTAGATATATTTCTTCCCGTTATGACATCAGGGTGTAAATTAATGTGGTGTATGCTAGAGGGCCCTCGATAAAGGTCGGTAATGACCGGAGGATGTCATATTCGGTACCATCTAGTTATAGAGGTGGGTTGGTCTAGTGTTGGTAGAGGATCCTTTGTGATGGTTCTCGGGATATCCATCTAGTGGTGTACCCCTTCGGAAGGTAGATCCTGCGCCTGGTCATTTGTATGGAAATCCATTCTCCAATAAGAACCTACGGACTTGATTATAAACCTATTATGCTGGAATTTAATCAATGTAACAATTTCGGCTGAGATTAATAACTTTCTTTGCAAATGTTTTCAAAGAATGTCATTAGAAATAATATCAAATGTTTTGATATAAAATTGTTTAGTTATCATAAGGTAAAAATCCGTCCGTGTTTATGTGTGGGCATGGTCTTATGAGATACTCTTTGTTTTCAAAGGATTTTATTCAAAGGCTGATATATGACACTGTCATTAATTTTTGAGTTTTTCTCATGCTAGTTTATCAAGCCTGATCCGGGTATTTTCAATACTCGGGTCAGATCCGAGTAGTTTCAGGATAGTCGAAGACGGTTGGAATTTCCAGAGGAGAGCTGAAGATATTCATCGACATATGAACATATTCTTTTATCCACTGTACTTAGTGTATTTTGTTTGATGTCTGTCAGCATTTGTAAGGGCGGATTTTATGACTGTCCAAGCTGAATTTAGGTTAGACTTTGATATATGTATTTAAAAGTTTTCCGCTGTAAAAATATTTGTTCAATATTATATGTTATCCCATTCGAGTGAGATTATGTTCTGTCTATTTTTATTTATTACCCTTAAAGATCTGTCTTTTCGTGCAATTTGAGTTGGACATGTGTGGTTTATTGTCAATTCAAAGAGTACGAAAAAATGGGACTTTTCAACTTCTTCATTCCTATGATCAGAACACACAGTCCAACATACACAAGTGATACATGTTCACGTGTACAGCCCAACACCGCCATTCTGATCATCCAAACCACCATCTAGGAGTCTCCATCGACCAACCCTTCCGATCCCGATCGTCCAAACTGAAAGTCAGGCTCGAAATCGAAATCGAACTTCAACGACCAAAACTGGAAAATACCACCGACCAAAAACCTTCCCGCAATGCCGCCACCGACCACCATAATCTCCGACACCTTGACCAAGGTTTTGCCGACGACAAACATTCCTATTCCACCCCTTCAAACCAAATTCGATGCACTATGGACGTCGCGTCGAACTCAAAACATAGTCAAACTATCCAAGTTCTTAAACCCTATCATTACCTCGTCGCGCCGCCATGGCAAATGATAACCACCTCACCCATTTTTCCTATGCAACTCCACCCTCGAGCTATTCCCCAGCTTACGACGACCATCTAACTGTCAATCGCCAGATTTTACGAAAAATACAATTTCCGTTCAACCAGTTAATTCCCATCGATTACACACTTAAAAACCTAGATATGATCACTAAAATCATCTCTTCAAAGCTCGAATCCACGTACATAATCCATTCTAGAAGTCTAAGCGCTTGATTTCTGATTGGAAATAATTTTAACTGTATTTTCCTGATTTCTGTAAACTTATATTTGATAATTAAACCTAAAAATATTTTCAGAAATCCAACTTGATTGTTATTAACAATTTACTTTTAAGGATCACACCTTAAAATTAAACATATTGTGAGGAACTGAATCGATTTGTGTATGCATGTGACTATTATTCATACAGAGAACTATCTATATACATTTTTACAGCAAACAAAGAATAAACCATATCTATATACTCAGAAACCATTTTAATTTATACTTGCAAACACTACTTCAATTGTTGAACACATGCACAATCTTTTAACAAATTTAGTTTAAATTATTTACTCTCTGTAACAATGTTTGACTGAGAATATAGTAAATCAACTTGTGCAAGTGGTTACTGCATAACCTCTGTTGTTTATAATCTTCACTTGTTCACAGTTTTAAATCAGATTTAAATTTATAGATGAAGTTTACTCCAATTCATTTAAAAAGTTGCATTAATTCACTCAGTCATATATCCAGTGTTTCCATGTATATGCCAGATTGACACATACATCCAGGCAAACAATTTCACAACATCATTACTAAAATTCATCACATTCATCAATGCATAAAACAGACTCAACTTTAAAGTAGTAGTCTACTCACCTGTAGATGTTGATCAGAGTGAAACAGTTGAGATTTCTGAAAACTTGAATAGCTTAAATCTAAAAACTGAATGCCACAAGTTGAAGATTTGTTGCTTGATGAATTTTCTAGTTTGAGATTGTTGTTTGAATTTCTGGTTTGAGTTTTGTTACGGGCTTTGAATTTAAGATTTGCTTGACTTGAATAATGTTTGCAGATTTATTTTCTTGAGTTTGTAAAATGAATATAGGAAAAGAAATGAAAAGATGAGATATAGGATTTATGAAAATAAAAGAAAATGGAGATAAAAATAGTGACACTTGTTTAGTTTGCTCCATTTGTCATTAACATGAACTAATTGTCTTACACTTGTAATTCTTTTTGTATAAATGTTTATAGAATTTTTTTTCCACTAATTATTTAAATTCATATCTACAAATGTTTACATAAGTGCTTTGCATTTTTCATATATACTAACAATATCTAATTTGAGGTATATAAAAGGATAATTTTTTTTTTTTAAATCTTTAAATTAAATTTCACATTAAATATATATGTATAAATTTCAAAGAATTATTTAAAGTTGAATTTTATATTTTTAATACTAAAATAAGTATCTATATATTATATTACAAAATTATTGTTATTAACTTTGAAAAGATAAATTTTGCCAAATAAATATTTATAAAAGAATATCATTAAACAAATATCATCAATTGAATATTTATCTAGGTATTTATAAGTCGGTATTTATTATAGTCTTCATCTATATACATGTCCATATATAATCTAATCATCAGAATTTCCATTTATTTATCCAAATAAATTCAGTAAATTATCCAATTATCAGTTGCTTGACAATCCGGGTTATCACAGCACCACTCTCTAGCGATGGTAAATCGATAATCAGCTACGTTGATTTCGTTTTACCATAAAATTCATGTGAAGAAAACAAAGAGTAAAAAAAACTTTTGGGACCTAAATGCTATTCGGATAGGGTTTTTTGGGTATGAATCTATGCATTGACATCTTAAGCCATCAAAGCGGTAGAGCTCACAGAGACCTTTGTTTTGACTTGTTATGACTCCCGTAACTCCAAAAGAGTTAACCGTTATGCTGTCCGAAGGATCGATATCCCCTAGGCGCAATATCTACGGTGCAAGGTGCAACATCCGTCCATATTGCCGAAACTACGCCGTACAACTTTTACAAATGCGTGCATGGATTTGAAATGGAATAGTACCATGGTGCACCACTCTCCAACGATGGTAAATCGGTAGCCAGCCACGTTGATCTCTTTTTACCATAAAATTCACGTGAAGAAAATGAAGGGCAAAAAAACTTCCAAGATGTAAAAGTGATCCTGATAGTGTTTTTTTGGGCATGAAACTGTGATTGACATCGTTAAGCCATCAAAGCTGTAGAGCTCACATAGACCTTCGTTTTGATCGGTTATGACTCCCGTAACTGCAAAAGAGTCTACCGTTGTGGCTGTCCGAAGGATCAATATCCTCTAGGCGCAACATCGACGGTGCAAGAGTGCAACATCCGTCCATAATGCCAAAACTATGCCCTACGACTTGTATAAATGAGTGCATGGATTTGAAATAGAAGAGTACCATGGTGGACCATTCTTCAGTGGTGGTAAATTGTTGGCCAGCCATGTTGATCCCATTTTACCATAAAATTCACGTGAAGGAAACAATGGGTAAAAAACTTTTGAGTCCTGAAAGTAATTCAGATAGTTTTTTTGGGTATGAAACTATACATTGACGTCGTTAAGCCATCAAAGCCGTAAAGCTCACAGAGACCTTCGCTTTGACTAGTTACAGCTCCCGTAACCCCCAAAGAGTCAACCGTTATGGTTGCCTGTAGGATCAATATCCCTTGGGCACAACATCTACGGTGCAAGGTGCAACATCCGTCCATAATGTCGAAACTACACTGTACGACTTTTACAAATGAGTATATGCATTTGAAATGGGATAATAACATGGAGCACCACTCTCCAGCGGTGGTAAATCGATGGCCAGCCATGCTGATCCTGTTTTACCATAAAATTCACATGAAGAAAACGAAGGGTAAAAAACTTCCGAGTCCTGAAAGTGATTCGGATAGTGTTTTTTGGGTATGAAACTATGCATTGATGGCTTAAATAGTCAAAAACGTAGAACTCACAAAGACCTTCGTTTTAACGGGTTATGGCTCCCGTAACTCCAAAAGAGTCAACCATTATGGCTGTCCGAAGGATCGATATCCCCTGGGCGCAACATCTACGGTGCATGGTGCAACATCCGTCCACAATGCCAAAAATGCGCTGCACGACTTTTAGAAATGAGCGCATCGACTTGAAATGGAACAGTACCATGGTACACCACTCTCCAGCGATGGTAAATCGATGGCCATCCACATTGATCCCGTTTTACCATAAAATTCACGTGAAGAAAACGAAGGGTAAAAGAACTTCTGAGACTTGGCAGTGATTCGGATAGTGCTTTTTGGGTTGAATATATGCATTGACGTCGTTAAGTCATCAAAGTCGCAGAGCTCACAGAGACGTTTTTTTCGATTGGTTATGGCTCCCGTAACTCCAATGGAATCTGCCGTTATGGATGTCCGAAGGATCGATACCCCCTAGGTGCAACATCTACGGTGCAAGGTGCAACATCCGTCCATAATGCAAAACAATGCCGCACGACTTTACAAATGAGTGCATGGATTTGAAATGGAACATTACCATGTTGCACCACTCTCCAGCGATGGAAAATCGATGGCCAGCCATGTTGATCCCATTTTTCAATAAAATTCACATAAAGAAAACGAAGCGTAAAAAAATTCCGAGACCCGAAAGTGATTCGGAGAGTGTTTTTTGGGTTTGAAACTATGTATTGACGTCGTTTGGACTTCAAAGCCGTAGATCTCATAGAGACCTTCGTTTTGGCTGAATACGACTCCGTAATTCCAAAAGAGTCAACAGTTATGGTTGTTCGAAGGATCGATATCCTTTGGGCACAGCATCTACGGTGCAAGGTGCAACATCCATCCATAATGTTGAAATTGCACCGTACGACTTTTACAAACGAGTGCATGGATTTGAAATGGAATAGTATCATGGTGCACCACTCTCCAGCTATGGTAAATCGATGACCAGTAACGCTGAGCCCATTTTACCATAAAATTCACGTGAAGAAAAATAAGGGTAAAAAAACTTTCGAGACCAAAAAGAGATTTAGATAGTGTATTTAGGGTATGAAACTATGCATTGACGTCATGAAGCCATCAAAGCTGTAGAGCTCACAGAAACCTTCGTTTTGACTGGTTATGACTCCTGCAACTCCAAAAGGGTCAACCGTTATGGTTGTCCGAAGGATCGATATCCCTTGGGAGCAACATCTACGGTGCAAGGCACAACATCCATCCATAATGCTGAAACTGCGTCGTACGACTTGTACAAATGAGTGCATGGATTTGAAATGGAATAATACCACGGTGCACCACTCTTCACTGATGGTAAATCGATGGTCGGCCACAATGATCCCGTTTTACTATAAAATTCACGTGAAGAAAACGAAGAGAAAAAAATTTCGAGTCACGAAAGTGATTCGGATAGTTTTTTTGGGTATGAAACTATGCATTGACGTCATTAAGCCATCATAGACATGGAGCTCACAAAGACCTTCATTTTGACTGGTTATGGATCCCTTAACTCCAAAAGAGTCAACTGCTATGGTTGTCCGATGGATCGATATCCCTTGGGCGCAACATCTACGGTGCAAGGTGCAACATCCGTCCGCAATCCCGAAATTGCGCCGTATGACTTTTACAAATGAATGCATGCTTTTGAAACAGAATAATATCATGGTGCACCACCCTCCAGCGATGGTAAATCGGTGGCCAGCCACGTTGATCCCGTTTTACCATAAAATTCACGTGAAGAAAATGAAGGGTACAAAAATTCCAAGTCCTGAAAGTGATTCGGATTGTGTTTTTTGGGTATGAAACTATGCATTGACTAGTTGTCGTTTCCGTAACTGTAAAAGAGTCAACCGTTTATGGCTGTCCGAAGAATCGATATCCCCTAGGCGCAACATCTTCAATGCAAGATGCAACACCCACCCATAATGCCGAAACAGCACCGTATGACTTTTACAAATGAGTGCATGGATTTGAAACGGAATAGTACCATGGTACACCAGTCTCCAGTGATGGTAAATCGATGGCCAACCACGTTGATCCCGTTTTGCCGTAAAATTCACATGAAGAAAACGAAGGGTAAAAAAACTTCTAAATCCTAAAAATGATTCGGATAGTGTTTTTCGGGTAGGAGACTATGCATTGATGGCTTAAAGCCATCAATACCGTAGAACCAACGACTAGTTATGGCTCCTGTAACTCCAAAAGAGCAACCGTTATGGCTGTCCGAAGGATCGATATCCCCTGGGTGCAACATCTACGTTGCAAGATGCAACATCCGTCCATAATGCCGAAACTACGCCGTACGACTTTTAGAAATCAGTGCATGGATTTGAAACGTAATGGTACCATGGTGCACCACTCCCCAACGATGGTAAATCGATGGCCAGCCATGTTGATCCTATTTTACCATAAAATTCACATGAAGAAACGAAGGGTAGAAAAAACTTCCGAGACTTGAAAGTGATTCAGATAGTGTTTTTAGGGTATGAAACTATGCATTGACGGGTTAAAGCTATCAAAGCCGTAGACTGATAATGACCCCCGTAACTCCAAAAGGGTCAAGCATTGTGGCTGTCCGAAGGGTCGATATCCCCTAGGCGCAACATCTACGGTGCAAGGTGCAACATTCGTCCATAATGTCGAAACGGCACCGTATAACTTTTACAAATGAATGCATGGATTCGAAACAGAATAGTACCAAGGTGAACCACTCTCCAGTAATGGTAGATCGATGGCTAGCACGTTCATCCCATTTTACCATAAAATTCACGTGAAGAATACGAAGGGTAAAAAAAATTCCAAGATCTGAAAGTGATTCGGATAGCCTTATTTTGGGTATGAAACTATGCATTGATGTCGTTAAGCCATCAAAGTCGTAGGCTCACAAAGACATTCGTTTTGACTGGTTATGGCTCACGTAACTCCAAAAGAGTCAACTATTATGGCTGCCCGAAGGATCGATATCCCTTAGGTGCAACATCTATGGTGCAAAGTGCAACATCCATCCATAATGCCGAAATTGTGCCGTACGACTTTTACAAATGAGTGCATTCATTAGAAATGGAATAATACCATGGTGCACCACTCTCCATCGATGGTAAATTGATGGCCAACCTCGTTGATCCCATTTTACCACAAAATTCACGTGAAGAAAACAAAGGGTAAAAAAATTTAACCATCGATGGCCAACCTCGTTGATCCCATTTTACCACTCGTGTGAAGAAAACAAAGGGTAAAAAAATTTCGAGTCCTGAAAGTGATTCAGATAGTGTTATCCTCTGTACGACTGGTTATGGCTCCTGTAACTCCGAAAGAGTCGACTGTTATGGCTGTCCGAATGATCAATATCCTCTGGGCACAACATCTAAGGTGCAAGGTGCAACATCTGTCCATAATGCCGAAAATGCATCGTATGACTTTTAGAAATGATTGCATGGATTTTAAACGAATGGTGCACCACTCTCCAGCGATGGTAAATCGATAGCCAGCCACGTTGATCCTGTTTTACCATAAAATTCACGTGAAAAAAACGAAGAATAAAAAAAATTCTCGAGACCTGAAAGTTATTAGGATAGTGTTTTTTAGGTATGAAACTATGCATTGATGTATTTAAGCCATCAAAGCCCTAGAGCTCACAGAGAATGTCGTTTTGACTGGTTATGGCTCCCGTAAATCCAAAAGAGTCAACCCTTATGGCTGTCCGAAGGATTTATATCCCTGGGCGCAACATCTACGGTGCAAGGTGTAACATCCGTCCATAATGCCGAAACTGAGCCGTACAACTTTTACAAATGAGTGCATGGATTTGAAATGGAATAATGCCATGTTGCACCAGTCTCCAGCGATGGTAAATAGATGGCCAGCCACGTTGATCCCGTTTTATCATAAAATTCACGTGAAGAAAATAAAGGGTAAAAAAAACTTTCGAGTCCTGAAAGTGATTCAGATACTTTTTTTTGGTATGAAACTATGCATTGATGTAGTTAAGCCAGCAAAGCTATAAAGCTTATAGAGACCTTCATTTTGACTGGTTATGGCTCCCGTAAATCCAAAAGAGTCGACCGTTATGGCTGTCTGAAGGATCAATATCCCTAGACGCAACATTTACGGTGCAGGGTGTAACATCTGTCTGTAATGCCGAAACTGCGCCGTACAACTTTTACAAATGAGCGCACGGATTTGACATAGAATAGAACCATGGTGCACCAGTCTCTAGTGAAGGTAAATCGATGGCCAACCACATTGATTCCGTTTTACCATAAAATTCACGTGAAGGAAATGAAGGCTAAAAAAACTTCCAAGACCAGAAAGTGATACGGATGGTGTTTTTTTGGGTATGAAACTATGCATTTGCGACCTAAGGCCATCAAAGCCATATAACAAATAAAGACCTTCCTTTTTACTAGTTATGGCTCCCGTAACTCCAAAAGAGTCAACCGTTATGGTTGTCCGAAGGATTAATATCCCCTGGGCGCAACATCTATGGTGCAAGGTGCAACATCCGTCCATAATGTCAAAACTACGCCGAACGACTTTTAGAAATGTGTGCATGGATTTGAAGTAGAATAGTACTATGGTGCACCACTCTTCAGCGATGGTAAATTGATGGCCAGCAACGTTGATCCCGTTTTACCGTAAAATTCACGTGAAGAAAACAAAGATTAAAAAGAGTTCCGAGACCTGAAAGTGATTCAGATAATGTTCTTTTGGGTATGAAACTATGTATTGACGTCGTAAGCCCTCAAACTGTAGATCTCACAGAGGCCTTCATTTTGGCTGGTTAGGGCTCCCATAACTCCAAAATAGTCAACCATTATGGCTGTTCGAAGGATCGATATCCCTTAGGCGCAACACCTATGGTACAAGGTGCAACATCTGTCCATAATGCCGAAACTGCACCATATGACTTTTACAAATGAGTGCATGGACTTGAAACGGGATAGTACAATAATGCACCACTCTCCAACGATGGTAAATCGATGGCCAGCCACGTTGATCCCGTGTTACCATAAAATTAATGTGAAGAAAATGAAGGGTAAAAAAAACTTTGGAGACCTGAATGTGATTCGAATAGTGTTTTTTGAGTATGAAACAATGCATTGACATCGTTCAGCCCTCAAAGCCGTAGAGCTCACATAGACCTTCGTTTTGACTGGTTATGTGTGAGGACACGCAAATCCGTACTTCTTGAATAGACACTAATCTCCAGTGATTAACTCAAGATGAATGGAAATATGAATTCTTAGGGCTTTAAAAAAAAGAAAAAGATAGAAGAAGAGAGAAAAGATAGAACAGAACAGAAAGAAAACAACAGCAGAACAATATCAGAATCTCACAATCGCAGCGGAACAACATATAATAGATAAATGAATAATCTTTAAAACAAAGAACTATATCAATTGTTACATTACATTATATTTCATCAGAGTGTACAACTATCAAACAACAACAAACAGCGGAAAAGAAATACTATATACTAGTGAATACGCCATGCCATCCATCTTGCCTCCAGCAACTCCTGAATTCCAGAATATCCTGATAAACCTGACTCTCGACTGCCCGTGTGGAAATTGGTGGGCACCCAGAATTTAGGAAGGAAAACAATAAACTCCGAGTCAGTCATGTGACTGGTGTGAGAACTCAAAACAGTTTATTTTTATCTTCAAAAACAAAATAGAGGAATATTTTTAAAGTCAATTCGCAATGCTTTTTAAAAATGAGACTACCATAAGGCCTACCGCACACACACACAATGCAAACGCAGAATCGGAGGAGATTTCTCCTTATGATAGTCAAAGATGCTTGATACGCATTAAAAAGAAACATTTGATATTATTAATAGTGCATAGTGTAGAAAAAAAATCATTTCGAAAATAAAGATATAAATCTTAGCCGACATAGGCATTCCGCACTTATGCCTACTATAGCTACCATGTTCAATAGCAGGTTACCGCCAAATTCCATGGCAGGTTATACAACTAAAACCGTACAAGGTCGTATTGTTTCTTTGGATTACCAACAAATGGTCAGGCCAAGGAACTTCCATTGCCACATGGAAACGCCTCTGGAATGACGTCCCGAGAACCAAACCGGATCTCTGCCAACACAAGGCCGGGTTACCCCTAACTGGGTAACTACTGACACGAATATGTCATCCCCCGATCGTAACCGATCTACATCCGAGGATTCTCGATTTCCAACAACCACAAAGCAATAAATTTGTAGCAACAACATAGGTTAAGTATCTGGGATCCATACCATGATACCACCTCTATCCAGAAGGAATGACATACACTAAAGGGGCGCTACCCCCTAATAACCTTGCCGCATCCTTCCTGTTTTGACCATTTTCGGGGTGTGAGGTCCGACGAAGTCTCGTCCACAAAGCCACGCTTTGGTACAAAGCCATGCTTTGGGTCAACAAATGATCAAAGTAATGATCATAAAGATAATTGATCAAACAAATGATCATAGCACAAATGATCAACAATGATCATTTCACACCAACACTCAGCATGTCACATTACCAAATTGGGAATATATCGCTGAGAACTATCGACTACATAACCTCTGAGCTCGTACGTCTCAGAGAAGGGTGTTAAGCTAAGAGAATAAATTCTCCGCCACCAACAGAAATATATTTGAAAGAAATCATCTTTATATCTCAATTTGTAATGTCAGACATACAATCAATACAAGTCTGTTCCGGGATCGAACAGAACCGAAGGCACTTACAAAGAAGTCCTTGCAATCCGGATATTCACTGATCACGTCCGGACTTCCCATCACATATGGAATTTCAATACCGGGGCCATTCAGTGTAGAAACATTCGACGGTAATCCTTCCGTTTTCAAAAATATCCGGTCTTCAACACCGGTCTTCAAATGCAATTCATAACAATGTATCACATATTAGGAATGGGTTATACGACCCCAAGGTCCTTTCCCGGTTAACCTGAATAGTGAGCGCTTATTAAAAAATAAGTGTGGCATTCAAATTCAAGCAAATCACAACAAATACCCATTCAAAGGTAAATAATGATAGTCGGTTATTGAACTATCAATGGATATGCACAACATCACCAGAATCCAAATAATTTTCCAAATTATTTATTTTCCAAAAAAATATCTTTACAAGATATATAATTTTCACACTTCAACCATTTGAAAACAATTTTCAAATCACTTTTCACCTTTACCACTTTTGAAAACAAATTCAAACATTTTCCTTACGCGGAAATATTTTCGTTTCAACATGGTTCATTTAAACCAATTAAATAAATCCTTAACGATCTACTTTATATTTACGTTCCAAATCCGTAAATTAATTCCCACACTTCAAAATTAAATCAACGTCTATTTTTAACAAATTCCCCTTTTCATTTATAAATTCCATAGTGAATTTACATTCCAAAATATTTATGAATACACGATTTCAATTATTCATTTTCAATTTATCTTCAAAAAGATAAATTCTCAAAACGTTTCACATTGGAAAAAGATTTCCATACTTACTTAATAATAAGTAATTCACAAATCTATTTATTTTCAACACTTGTAAAATATTCATTATACATAAATCGAAATTAAGTATATATTTCATTCTTTAAGGAAATCATTCTCTTAAACATATTTATCTGGGCCAAAACGAATGTTACGTAAAACATCGTTACGACAACCCAAAATCACTAGTATAGGGATTCGAAATTAAAATAGATGTATAAATCCCAATAATATATAAAACATTTCCTTTCGGAAATTATTTACTATAACAACAGTGTTATAGTCCATCATTTCCTTCTATTTCTCGAAAACGTCTATTTCAACAATGAATGTTGAAATCTATGGTTTCGAATCTTAACACATTTTAAAAACATCGTTAGATCGTTTTAATTCTATTTAAAACATCACATCCAAAACATTTTCTGTAACATATTATTCACCATTCAAAAACGTGAATATACTTCATTAACCATTTTCATCATTTCTGTACATTTTATTTTAAAGGATTATTCACTGTCTAAAACGTGAATATAACTCTATTAATAAGTTATAACAATTTACTTATCAAAATAAGTCGTTTGCAGATTTATAAAGCAATGTTTATAAATTCCATTTCTATTTATTTTATAACAACTTCCTTTTATAAATCTCCTTTATTAACTTATTTCAATTTATAACTCAATTATATACCAAAAGTTCATATTATAAGTTAAATACTTATAATTTATTTGTTTACAAATCGTTCTTTTACACTTCCCAAATTATAAATCTTATAACTTATAAGATTCATTTATTTACCCGAAACTATTCTTTTAATAACTTTACAAATTTTATAAACCTACTGCTTATAAAATTCCATTTATAACTTCACCGTTTATAACTCTATAAATTTCATTCATTTATGAAATTCATTTACAATTCATTCTAACGCTTATAAAAACTCGTTTTATAATCCCAATATTTTAATTTATAAATATCAATTTTATAAACCGTTATATAAATCAATTCATATTATTATTTTAAAAAGTCTTTAAAACTCCTTTAAAATTTCACATTTTCTTTGATTTATAAAATAATCAAATCTCATAAATCCTATATTAAACTTTTTACAATAAATTCAAAAATCCCGATTTAAACTTCTTTTATAAAATCATTAACTCCAAATTTTCAAAAATCAACTTTTAACTATATTTCTCAAAAATCATAATTTTTATAACATTAACATGATAACGTTTATTTATTTTAAAATGAATTAATTCCAAAAGTATTTTATAAACGTGTACTTTCAAAAATCATTTTTAAAATCCTTTTAAAATTCCAAAATTGGCCCAATGATGCTACACACCAAATAGTCAATCATGACAACAACGACATCATATATCTGTATATGATAATCAACGAATATCAAAATATCCATAATCAAATAAATACTGTTGAGGAATCCAGTTGGATCCCTCCAACCTGTTTCCTTGCATCCAAAGATGTTAGCACAATACCAATTCCGTTCCAGTACGGAATTATCACAGTATATGGGATTTGTAAAATATTATTCGCTTAATAGGCGGCGCAATAGGGTCTCATCCGCTATATAATGCGGGAAAACAACTCCAAGTACATAAATAATACCAATTTCACTGTACTGTGAAATATTCACGGTATATGTTTTTAATAAATAACCTCCGCTTACTAACGGCGTATAATGTCTATTTTAGCAATCAATATATATCAAACCTCATTCTAACAAACAATTCAAGAATTTTTAATCTAACTATTTAAAATTAAAATCGAAACCGATTCGATTGAGTGAGAAGTTCTCGCCTTGATTTCAATTTCGTTTTCAGCTTTTATTTCAAATAAAATTACCTGAAATTTTTGCTAGCTCCAAACGACTCCAATCCAATTCCATAGCGTAATGCTCGTCCATATGGACCCAAGCAAATGGTTTCGTGCGTTTTCGACCTTGTATGACAAAGATATGCATTTTTAAAGTTACACGAATTTATAATATATAAATTTTACAACATTTATTTTTATTTTCTAAACCCTCACTTAATCTCAGCCGTGTGATCCAAACCCCCTTCATCCAGGCCGCCCATTTCTTTTTTCCCCTACCCAGTAAACATCATGACATCCAAACCCATAGCCACCCAAAATCCATCAATTTTCGTGACCTCCTTGTCGACCTTGAAGATGATCAGACTTCGCCACCTGGAAGCTCGCAACGCGTTGCTCCAACACCCCAAGACCGGTCAAACTCAGTCCCCTCTTCCTCACTGAAAAACGTGCGCAACTCGTCCCCTTTGCAGCCAATTCGTCGTCGATCCGTTGGTTTTAAAGATCTCGAGGAGATCTCCGTTTTCCTAGTTGAACGTTTCTGCAAATTCTTCACAGATCAAGAGATTTTGAGGGAAGAACGAAAGAGAACTTCGGCCATAGATTAATATGAACGGCGGCTGAAGGTTTAGGGTTTCCTTTGCAAAATTGCGAATGAATGGTCATTATATAGAAAATATTCAAAACACTATTCATTCCGGGTTTTCTGAACTCCGATTTACGCACGGTGACCGGCGTTTCTAGGGTTTACCCCACGTTCCAAACACAATGGAACAAGTTTCGGAAGCTAATTCGATCATCTGTGCGAGTTATGGCAATTAACGTTCGATTTAAAATTAAATCGGTAAATCAAATTTCTCGGTGTTTTAGCTTGCCCCGGACAAACGGTAAATTCGATTGACACGAAATTTGAAAACATACAATAATATCACATTACGGATCCGATGAAACTGGTTTCGTCGAAGTCCGAGACTTTTTCAAAAATGACTATTTTAACTCGCCGAATAAATATTAAAACAATTTCGATGCGTTTCGAGCTGCCACGGTCAAACAAAAACTCTGATTGCTACGAAAATTGAAATCCGATAATAACAAACTATTACGGATCCAATGGAACTAGTTTCGTCCAATTCTGAGATTATTCAAAAAATGGCTAATTTCACTAGTCGATTTAAATATTAAAATATTCAATTTTCACAAATTAACTTTGAATTCGATTTTAAAAGTTCCATAACATCATTATAACTCCAATATGATAAAATAAAATTTTACAGATCATTTCAATCATATTTTACCCAATTTTCAATTATTTCTAAAATTTAACATATTAAATTATCGATTTAATTATCCAATTAAATCCAATTATTCGAAATAAAATTTATTCGACTTATAAATTTCACTTATTAATATTTAAAATTAATTAAATATATGAATTTTAATTGACAGAAATTCTGGGTCGTTACATACTTCCCCCCTTAAAAGAATTTCGTCATCGAAATTACCAAGTAAGAAAAGTTACAGAATCTATTAACTTTCCATAAATCCATAGTTAAACTTCTTACAATAACTTTACTAAGTTTTCAAATCATACTTAGTTATCTTTCCAAACCAAACTATTGTTTAACTTTCAATCCCGAATCAAATTTATAGTTTTCAAAAATTTTCGATTTTTCTCAAATTTTCCAACGCCTTAAATTTTCGAAAAAAATCGCCATAGTCTCCTTTGCGCGGCTTGATCCGAGAAAAAAATGACAGTATATATATCACAAATATACATCTCATCAAGTGATGAAGCATCCCGCAGGGAAAAAAGTGTAAAAGTACGATATTTAATCCGAGATATGTACCTTATATTTTATTAGCGAGCATATACGGCTAATATAGCGCGAAAACGAGCTCCAAATGCGAAGCAAACACGATCCGCACCTACTAAACACTCAACAAACAAATGAGAAACATGTATATAGACAATAGTATCGATATACAACATATAGCAACATAATAACTATATATGCCAACATAGCAAATGCAGTAAAAGCAATATATTCAACCATCAACCAACTATCATCCAACTAACATCTGTAACCAATAAATATTCATTCATATTCTCATTAATATTCAATGAAATGGGTTTTCAATTTAATCATTCTTGATTCATTACCAGTGGATGTTTTTACTAACATTCATTTTCAATTATTTTATATTCACTAATTCATATTCAAGTTGGTTCACTTCTAAATCAAATTCAATTCTATTTAAGATTCACTTAACTTCCAATTGGATTTCAATTACTTTAGCTTTCAATTTCATTAACACTTAATGAATTATACACAATCAATTAACAATCATATAACAACCAATGTGTATTAATTTCAACCAAATTCCTTTGCTTATATTCATTCAATTTGGTTTAACACCTTCACTTTCAATCAGTTTAATTAAATTGATTTTCATTCAATTATTCAACTTTCCAATAACATTAGATTTTAATGAATTAACACTTACATTCATTATTTCATATCAACTTAATTTACATTTAATTGATTAACATTCAATTCATTCATTCAATTCAATTACAATAGTTGAATTTCATTTATATAACTCAAGTTTATATCCATTATTTAACTTTATTAATTTACTTTGATACCAAAATCAACTTCATTCAACCTCACTTAAGTTATATTCCATTTAAACATTATTTGGCTTTACTTACCTTAAATTCCAACTTATAAATCAATTCAAATTCCCATTCTAAAGTAAAATTTTATTTAACCTTTACCAAAGTCAAATTCCATTACTTATTCAAACTCATTTTTTATTTACAACTCATATTCATAAATATATTCATATAGTTTCACTTCTTATATATATAAGTTTATTTCACAATTGTAAATCACTTTAATTATAATTTCATACTTATAATTCATTTCACTTATACAATAATTCCTTTACAACATGTTTTTATTTAACTTATTCAAACATCTTTTAAATTTACTTATATATATATTCTAACATTTTCAACAACCAAACAATCAACTTATATACACTTTAATAATTCTGAAAAATTATTCTTTTATATATAAAATATACTCAAGATAAAATTATTTTATTTACCCAATTTAAAACAATATTGTATCGAATTGTTCTGTACAAGTGTTTAGAGATCCCTATCAACAACGTTAATTACTCGTATTAACCAGAATCCGTATACCACACAACAAACCAATCATCACAATATAAAACAATTTATATTCACTAACAAATACGCTCTCATAGCTATTATTACACTCAAACTCATTCTAGAGTACTACTGACTCTATCTCTAATGAGTAATACCCAACAGAGCCATGGTTGTCGCTAAACCATATGCTCTGATACCAGATGTGAGGACCCGCAAATCCGTACTCCTTGAATAGACACTAATCTCCAGTGATTAACTCAAGATGAACGGAAATACGAATTCTTAGGGTTTTAAAAAAAAGAAAAAGATAGAAGAAGAGAGAAAAGATAGAACAGAACAGAAAGAAAACAACAGCAGAACAATATCAGAATCTCACAATCGCAGCGGAACAACATATAATAGACAAATGAATAATCTTTAAAACAAAGAACTATATCAATTATTACATTACATCACATCACATTACATTATATTTCATCAGAGTGTACAACTATCAAACAACAACAAACAGCGGAAAAGAAATACTATATACTAGTGAATACGCCATGCCATCCATCTTGCCTCCAGCAACTCCTGAATTCCAGAATATCCTGATAAACCTGACTCTTGACTGCCCGTGTGGAAATTGGTGGGCACCCAGAGTTTAGGAAGGAAAACAATAAACTCCGAGTCAATCATGTGACTGGTGTGAGAACTCAAAACAGTTTATTTTTATCTTCAAAAACAAAATAGAGGAATATTTTTAAAGTCAATTCGCAATGCTTTTAAAAAATGAGACTACCATAAGGCCTCCCGCACACACACACACAAAATGCAAACGCAGAATCGGAGGAGATTTCTCCTTATGATAGTCAAAGATGCTTGATACGCATTAAAAAGAAACATTTGATATTATTAATAGTGCATAGTGTAGAAAAAAAATCATTTCGAAAATAAAGATATAAATCTTAGCCAGCATAGGTATTCCGCACTTATGCCTACTATAGCTACCATGTTCAATAGCAGGTTACCGCCAAATTCCATGGCAGGTTATACAACTAAAACCTACAAGGTCACGTTTTTTCTTTGGATTTCCAACAAATGGTCAGGCCAAGGAACTTCCCATTGCCACACGGAAACGCCTCTGGAATGACGTCCCGAGAACCAAACCGGATCTCTGCCAACACAAGGCCGGGTTACCCCTAACTAGGTAACTACTGACACGAATATGCCATCCCCCGATCGTAACCGATCTACATCTGAGGATCCTCGATTTCCAACAACCACAAAGCAATAAACTTGTTGCAACAGCATAGGTTAAGTATCTGGGCTCCATACCATGATACCACCTCTATCCAGAAGGAATGACATACACTAAAGGGGTGCTACCCCCTAATAACCTTGCCGCATCCTTCCTGTTTTGACCATTTCTGGGGTGTGAGATCCGACGAAATCTCGTCCACAAAGCCACGCTTTGGTACAAAGCCATGCTTTGGGTCAACAAATGATCAAAGTAATGATCACAAAGATAATTGATCAAACAAATGATCATATCACAAATGATCAACAATGATCATTTCACGGCAACACTCAGCATGACACATTACCAAATTGGGAATATATCGCTGATAACCATCAACTACATAACCTCTGAGCTCGTACGTCTTAGAGAAGGGTGTTAAGCTAAGAGAATAAATTCTCCGCCACCAACAGAAATATATTTGAAAGAAATCAGCTTTATATCTCAATTTGTAATGTCATACATAGAATCAATACAAGTCTGTTCCGGGATCGAACAGAACCGAAGGCACTTACAAAGAAGTCCTTGCAATCCAGATATTCACTAATCACGTCCGGACTTCCCATCACATATGGAATTTCTATACCAGGGCCATTCGGTGCAGAAACATTCGACGGTAATCCTTCCGCTTTCAAAAATATCTGGTCTTCAACACAGGTCTTCGAATGCAATTCATAACGACGTATCACATATTTGGAATGGGTTATACGACCCCAAGGTCCTTTCTCGACTAGCACGAATAGTGAGCGCTTATTAAAAAATAAGTGTGGCATTCAAATTCAAGCAAATCACAACAAATACCCATTCAAAGGTAAATATTGATAGTCGGTTATTGAACTATCAATGGATATGCACAACATCACCAGATTCCAAATAATTTTTCACATTATTTATTTTCCAAAAAAATATCTTTACAAGATATATAATTTTCACACTTCAACCATTTGAAAACAATTTTCAAATCACTTTTCACCTTTACCACTTTTGAAAACAAATTCAAACATTTTCCTTACGTGGAAATATTTTCGTTTCAACATGGTTCATTTAAACCAGTTAAATAAATCCTCAACGATTTACTTTATATTTACGTTCAAATCCATAAATTAATTCCCACACTTCAAAAATAAATCAATGTTTATTTTTAACAAAATCCCCTTTTCATTTATAAATTCCATAGTGAATTTACATTCCAAAAATTTATGAATACACGATTTCAATTATTCATTTTCAATTTATCTTCAAAAAGATAAATTCTCAAAACGTTTCATTTCACATTGGAAAAACATTTCCATACTTACTTAATAATAAGTAATTCACAAATCTATTTATTTTCAACACTTGGAAAATATTCAATATACTTAAATCGAAATTAAGTATATATTTCATTCTTTAAGGAAATCATTCTCTTAAACATATTTATTTGGGCCAAAACGAATGTTACGTAAAACATCGTTACAACAACCCAAAATCACTAGTATAGGGATTCGAAATTAAAATAGATATATAAATCCCAATACTATATAAAACATTTCCTTTCGGAAATCATTTACTATAACAACAGTGTTATAGTCCACCATTTCCTTCTATTTCTCGAAAATGTCTATTTCAACAATGAATGTTGAAATCTATGGTTTCGAATCCTAACACGTTTTAAAAACATCGTTAGATCGTTTTAATTCTATTTAAAACATCACATCCAAAACATTTTCTTTAACATATTATTCACTATTTAAAAACGTGAATATACTTCATTAACCAATTTCATCATTTCTATACATTTTATTTTAAAGGATTATTCACTGTCTAAAACGTGAATATAACTCCATTAATAAGTTATAACAATTTACTTATCAAAATAAGTCGTTTGTGGATTTATAAAACAAATTCCATTTCTATTTATTTTATAACAACTTCCTTTTATAAATCTCCTTTATTAACCTATTTCAATTTATATCTCAATTATATACCAAAAGTTCATATTATAAGTTAAATACTTATAATTTATTTCTTTACAAATCATTCTTTTAAACTTTCCAAATTATAAATCTTATAACTTATAAGATTCATTTATTTACCCAAAACTATTCTTTTAATAACTTTACAAATTTTATAAACCTACTGCTAATAAAATTCCATTTATAACTTCATCGTTTATAATTCTTTAAATTTCGTTCATTTATGAAATTCATTTACAATTCATTCTAACACTTATAAAAACTCGTTTTATAATCCCAATATTTTAATTTATAAATATCAAATTTATAAACCTTTATATAAATCAATTCATATTATTATTTTAAAAACGTCTTTAAAACTCCTTTAAAATTTCACATTTTCTTTGATTTATAAAATAATCAAATCTCATAAATCCTATATTTAAACTTTTTATAATAAATTCAAAAATCCTGATTTAAACTTATTTTATAATCATTAACTCCATATTTTCAAAAATCAACTTTTAACTATATTTCTCAAAAATCATAATTTTTATGAGATTAACATTATAACGTTTATTTATTTTTAAATGAATCAATTCAAATGTATTTTATAAACGTGTACTTTCAAAAATCATTTTTAAAATCCTTTTGAAATTCCAAAATTGGCCCAATGATGCTACACACCAAATAGTCAATCACGACAACAACGACATCATATATCTGTATATGATAATCAACAAATATCAAAATATCCATAATCAAGTAGATACTGTTGAGGAATCCAGTTGGATCTCTCCAACCTATTTCCCTGCATCCAAAGATGTTAGCACAATACCAATTCCGTTCCAGTACGGAATTATCGCAGTATATGGGATTTATAAAATATTATCCGCTTAATAGGCGGCGCACTAGGGTCTCATCCACTATATAATGCGGAAAAACAACTCCAAGTACATAAATAATACCAATTTCACTGTACTGTGAAATATTCGCGGTATATGTTTTTAATAAATAACCACCGCTTACTAACGGCGTATAATGTCTATTTTAGCAATCAATAGATATCAAACCTCATTCAAACATACAATTTAAGAATTTTAAATCTAACTATTTAAAATTAAAATCGAAACTGATTCGATTGAGTGAGAAGTTCTCACCTTGATTTCAATTTCGTTTTTAGCTTTTATTTTGAATAAAATTAAACGGACGTTTAATTTTACCCAAAATTTTTGCTAGCTCCAAACGACTCCAATCGAATTCTATAGCATAGTCCTCGTCCATACGAACCCAACGCAACTGGTTTCGTGCGTTTTCGACCTCGTATGAAAAAGATATGCATTTTTAAAGTTACACGAATTTATGACATATAAATTTTACAACATTTATTTTTATTTTCTAAACCCTCACTTAATCTCAGCCGTGTGATCCAAACCCCCTTCATCCAAGCCGCCCATTTCTTTTCTCCCCTACCCAGTAAACATCACGACATCCAAACCCATAGCCGCCCAAAATCCATCAATTTTCGCGACCTCCTTGTCGACCTTGAAGATGATCAGACTTCGCCACCTCGAAGCTCGCAACGCATCGCTCCAACACCCCAAGACTGTTCAAACTCGGTCCCCTCTTCCTCACTGAAAAACGTGTGCAACTTGTCCACTTTGCAGCCAATTCGTCATCGATCCGTAACACCATTCGCGATCTTGACAGTTGGTTTTAAAGATCTCGAGGAGATCTACGTTTTCCTAGTTGAACGTTTCTGCAAATTCTTCACGGATCAAGAGATTTTGAGGAAAGAACGAAAGAGAATTTCGGCCATATATTAATATGAACGGCGGCTGAAGGTTTTAGGGTTTGGTTTAGGGTTTCCATTGCAAAATTTTGAATGAATGGTCTTTATATAGAAAATATTCAAAACACTATTCATTCCGGGTTTTCTGAACTTCGATTTACGCACGGTGACCAGCGTTTCTAGGGTTTACCCCACTTTCCGAATACAATAGAACAGGTTTTGAAAGCTAATTCGATCATCTGTGTGAGTTATGGCAATAAACGTTCGATTTAAAATTAAATCGCTAAATCAAATTTTTAGGCGTTTTAGCTTGCCCCGGACAAACGGTAAATCCGATTGACACGAAATTTAAAACCATACAATAATATCACATTATGGACCCGATGAAACTGGTTTCGTTGAAATCCGAGACTGTTTGAAAAATGACTATTTTAACTCGCCGAATAAATATTAAAACAATTTCGATGCGTTTCGAGCTGCCACGGTCAAACGAAAACTCCGATTGCTACGAAATTGAAATCCGATAATAACAAACTATTACGGATCCAATGGAACTAGTTTCGTCCAATTCTGAGACTGTTCGAAAAATGGCTAATTTCACTAGTCGATTTAAATATTAAAATATTCAATTTTCACAAATTAACTTTTAATTCGATTTTAAAAGTTCCATAACATCATTATTACTCCAATATGATAAAATAAAATTTTACCAATCATTTTCAACCATATTTAACCCAATTTTCAATTATTTCTGAAATTTAACATATTAAATTATCGATCTAATTATCCAATTAAATCCAATTATTCGAAATAAAATTTATTCGACTTGTAAATTTCACTTATTAATATTTAAAATTAATTAAATATAAGAATTTTAATTAACAGAAATTCTGGGTCGTTACATTATGGCTCCCTTAACTCCAAAATAGTCAACTGTTATGGTCGTCCGAAGGATCGATATCTCCTGGGTGTAATATCTACAGCGCAAGGTGTAACATCCATCCATAATGCCAAAACGGCGCCGTTCAACTTTTACAAATGAGTGCATGAATTTGAAATGGAATGGTACCATAGTGCACCACTCTCCAACGATGGTAAATTGATGGCCGGCCACCTTGATCATGTTCTACAAAAAAAATCATGTGAAGAAAACGAAGGGTAAAAAAACTTCCAAGACCTGAAAGTGATCCGGATTATGTTTTTTGGATATGAAACTATATATTGATGTCGTTAATCCATCAAAGCCGTAGAGCTCATAGAGACCTTCGTTTTCATTGGTTATGGGTCCCATAACTCTAAAAGAGTCAGCCGTTATGGTTGTACAAAGGATCGATTTCCCTGGGCGCAACATCTACAGTGCAAGGTGCAACATTCGTCCATAATGCCGACACTACACCGTATGACTTTTAGAAATGAGTGCATGGATTTAAAATGGATTAGTACCATGATGCACCACTCTCCAACGATGGCGAATCGATGGCCAGCCACGTTGATCCTGTTTTACCATAAAATTCACGTGTAGAAAATGAAGGGTAAAAAACTTCCAAGACCTGAAAGTGATTCGGATAGTGTTTTTTTGGGTATGTAACCGTGCATTGATGTCGTAACCTCATCAAAGCTATAGGGCTCACAAAGACCGTCGTTTTGACTGGTTATGACTCCCGTAAATCCAAAAGCGTCAACCGTTATGGTTTTTCAAAGGATCGATATCCCCTAGGCGCAACATCTACGGTGCAAGATGCAACGTCCGTCCATAATGCTGAAACTGTGCCGTAAAACTTTTACGAATCAGTGCATAGATTTGTAACGGAATAGTACCATGGTGCAACACCATTCAATGATTGTAAATCGATGGCCAGCCACGTTGATTCTTTCTTACCATAAAATACACGTGAAGAAAACGAAGAGTAAAAAAAATTTCAAGTCCTAAAAGTGATTCGGAAAGTGTTTTTTTGGGTATGAACTATTCACTGACGACGTTATGCTATCAAAGCCTTGAAGCTCATAGAGACCTTCGTTTGGATAGGTTATGGCTCCCGTGTCTCCAAAAGAGTCAACCGTTATGGTTGTCCGAAGGATGGATATCCCCTGGGCGCAACATCTACGGTGCAAGGTGCAACATCCGTCCATAATGTCGAGATAGTACCGTACGAATTTTACAAATGAGTGCACGGATTTGAAATGAAACAGTATCATGGTGCACCACTCTTCAAAGATGGTAAATCGATGGCCAGCCACGTCGATCCCGTTTTACCATAAAATTCAAGTGAAGAAAAAAAGGGCAAAAAAACTTCCAAGTCCTGAAAGTATAGTGTTTTTTTGGGTATGAAACAATGCATTTATGGCTTAAAGATTCAAACCCGTAGAACTCACAAAGACCTTCGTTTTGACTGGTTATGGCTCCCGTAACTCCAAAAGAGTCAACCGTTATGGCTGTCCAAAGGATCGATATCCCTTGGGCGCAATATCTACGGTGCAAGGTGCAACATCCGTCCATAATGCCGAAACTACACCAAATGACTTTTAGAAATCAGTGCATGGATTTGAAATGGAATAGCACCATGGTGCATCACTCTCCGGCGATGGTAAATCAATGGCCAGCCACGTTGATCCCGTTTTACCATAAAATTCATGTGAAGAAAACGAAGAATAAAAATACTTCCGAGACCAGAAAGTTATGCGGATAGCGTATTTTTGGGTATGAAACTGTCATTGATATATTAAGCATCAAAGCTGTAGAGCTCATAGAGCCCTTCGTTTTGACTGGTTATGGCTCCCGTAAATCCATAAGAGTCAACCGTTATGGCTTTCGAAGGAACGATATCCCCTGGGCGCAATATCTACGGTGCAAGGTGCAACATCCGTCCATAATGCCGAAACTGCATCGTACGGCTTTTACAAATGAGTGCATGGATTCAAAACGGAATAGTACCATGTGCACCAGTCTCCAGCGATGGTAACTCGACGATCAGCCACGTTGATCCTGCTTTACCATAAAATTCACGTGAAGAAAACGAAGGGTAAAAAACATCCGAGACCTGAAAGTGATTCGGATAGCGTTATTTTTGTTATGAAACTATGCATTGACGTCATTAAGCTATCAAAGCCATTTATAGAGACCTTCGTTTTGACTGGTTATGGCTCCCATAATTCCAAAAGAGTTAACCGTTATGGCCGTTTGAAGGATCGGTATCCTCTGGGCACAACATCTACGGTGCATGGTGCGACATCCATCCATAATGCTGAAAGTGCACCGTACCACTTTTACAAATGAGTGCATGGATTTGAAATTGAATGGAGCTATGGTACACCAATCTCCAACGATGGTAAATCGATGGCCAGCTACGTTGATCCCCTTTTACGATAAAATTCACGTGAAGAAAACGAAGGGTAAAAATACTTCTGAGTCCTGAAAGTTATTCGGATAGTGTTTTTTTGGGTATAAAACTATGCATTAACGGCTTAAAGCTATCAAAGCCATAGAAGTCATAGAGACCTTTGTTTTGACTGGTTATATCTCACGTAACTCCAAAAGAGTCAACCGTTATGGCTGTCCGAAGGATCGATAACCCCTACGCACAACATCTGTGGTGCAAGGAGCAACATCCGTCCATAATATCGAATCTATGCCATACATCTTTCAGAAATGAGTGCGTTGATTTGAAATGGAATAGACCATGGTGTACCACTCACCAGCGATGGTAAATCGATGGCCAGCCACGTTAATCTCGTTTTACCATAAAATTCATGAGAAGAAAACGAAGGTTAAAAAACTTCTGAGATCTGAAAGCGATTCGGATAGTGTTTTTTTGGGTATAAAACTATGCATTAACTTCGTTAAGCCATCAAATCCATAGATCTCATATAAATCTTTGTTTTAACTGGTTGTGACTCCCATGACTCCAAAAGAGTCAACCGTTATGGCAGTTTGAAGGATCGATATCCCTTGGGCGCAGCACCTACGGTGTACGGTGCAACATCCGTCCATAATGCTGAAACTGCGCTATACGAATTTAACAAATGATTGCATGGATTTGAAATGGAGTAGTGCCATGGCATACCACTCTCCAACGATTGTAAATCGATGGCCAGCCACGTTGATTTCATTTTATCATAAAATTCCCGTGAAGAAAAGAAGGCTAAAAACTTCCAAGACCTAAAAGTGATTCGGATAGTGTTTTTTGGTATGAAACTATGCATTGACGTCGATAAGCCATCAAAGTCGCAGAGCTCTCAAATACCTTCGTTTTGACTGGTCATAGCTCTGATAACTCCAAAAGAGTCAACCGTCATGGCTATCCGAAGGATCGATATCCCTTGGGCGCAACATCTACGGTGTATGGTGGAACATCCGTCCATAATGCCGAAACTACACTATACGACTTTTACAAATGAGTGCATGGATTTGAAACAGAAAGGTAACATAGTGCACCACTCTCCAGCGACGGTAAATCGGCATCACGTTGGTCCCGTTTTAGCATAAATTCACGCGAAGAAAACGAAGGTAAAAGAACTTTCGAGACCTGAAAGTGATTCAAATAATGTTTTTTTGGGTATGAAACTATGCATTGACGTCGTTAAGCCATCAAAGCTGTAGAGCTTACAGAGACCTTCATTATAACTGGTTATGGCTTCGATAGTTCCAAAAGAGTCAACCGTTATGGCTGTCCGAAGGATCGATATCCCCGACGCAACATCTATGGTGCATGGCGCAGCATCTGTCCATAATGCTGAAACTGCGCCGAATGACATTTAGAAATGAGTGCATGGATTTGAAACGGAATAGTACCATGGTGCACCACTCCCAAGTGATGTTAAATCGATGGCCATCCATGTTGATCCCATTTTTCCATAAAATTCACATGGAGAAAATGAAGGGTAAAAAATTTTCGAGACCCGAATGTGATTCGGATAGTGTTTTTTGGGTATGAAACAATGCATTGATGTCGTTAAGCCATCAAAGCCGTAGAGCTCACAAAGACCTTCATTTTGACTTGTTATGGCTCCCGTAACTCCAAAAGAGTCACCCGTTATGACTATCCGTAGGATCGATATTCCTCGGGCGCAACGTCTACGGTGCAAGATGCAACATCTGTCCATAATGCCGAAACTGCACCGTACAACTTTTACAAAAGAGTGCATGGATTTGAAATGGAATAGTACCATAGTTCACCACTCTCTAGCGATGGTAAATCGCTGGCCAGCCATGTTGATCCCGTTTTATAGTAAAATTCACGTGAAGAAAACGAAGGATAAAAAACTTCTGAGACCTGAAAGTGATTCGGATAGTTTTTTTTGCATATAAAACTACGCATTGATGTCATTAAGCCATCAAAGTCGTAGATCATACAGAGACCTTCGTTGTTATTGGTTATGCTCCCATAACTCCAAAAGAGTCAGCCGTTATGGCCATCCGAAGGATCAATATCCCCTCGGTGCAACATCTACGATGCACGGTGCAACATCCGTCCATAATGCCAAAACTGCGCCATATGACTTTTAAAAATGAGTGCATGGATTTGAAATGGAATAGTACCATGGTGGACCATTCTCCAGGGATGGTAAATCAATGGCCAGCCACGTTGAATCAGTTTTAACATAAAATTACGTGAAGAAAATGAAGGATAGAAAAAACTTTTGAGAGCTGAGAGTGATTCGGATAGTGTTTTTTTGGTATGAAACTAAGCATCGACGTTGTTAAGCCATCAAAGCCGTCAAGCTCACAAAGACCATCATTTTGGATGGTAATGATTCCCATAACTCCAAAATAGTCAACCGTTATGGCTGTTCGAATGATCGATATCCCCTGGGCGCAACATCTACAGTGCAAGGTGCAACATCTGTCCATAATGCCGAAACTACACTATACGTCTTTTACAAATGAGAGCGTGGACTTGAAACGGAATAGTACCATGGTGCACCACTCTCCAGCGATGGTAAATCGATAGCCAGCCACATTGATCCCTTTTAACCATAAAATTCACGTGAAGAAAATGAAGCTTAAAAAACTTCTGAGTCTTGAAAGTGATTCAGATTGTGTTTTTTTGGGTATGAAGTTATGTATTGATGTCTTAAAGCTTTCAAAGCCATAGAACTCACAAATGCCTTCGTTTTGACTGGTTATGGATCCCGTAACTCCAAATGAGTCAACCGTTATGGCTGTCCGAAAGATTGATATCCCTGGGTACAACATCTACGGTGCAAGGTGCAGCATCTGTTTATAAGGTCGATACTGCACCATAAGACTTTTATAAATGAGTGCATGGATTTAAAACAGAATAGTACCATGGTGCACCACTCTTCAGCGATGGTAAACCGATGGCCAGCCATGTTGATCCCGTTTTACCATAAAATTCACGTGATGAAAACGAAGGGTAAAAAAAATCTTTGGAGATCTGAACATGATTCAGATAGTGTTTTTTGGGTATGAAACTATGAATTGACATTGTTAAGCCATCAAAGCCACAGAGCTTACAAAGACCTTCGTTTTGACTGGTAATGGCTCCTGTAACTCCAAAAGAGTCAACCGTTATGGCTATTCGAATGATTGATATCCCCTAAGCGCAACATCTACGGTGCAAGGTGCAACATCCTTCCATAATGCCAAAACTGCGCGTATGACTTTTGCAAATGAGTGCATAGATTTGAAATGGAATAGTACCATGGTGCACCACTTTCCAATGATGGAAAATCGATGGCTAGCTAAGTTGATCCCGTTTTAACATAAAATTCACGTGAAGAAAACGAAGAGTAAAAAAACTTTCGAGACCTGAAAGTGATTCGGATAGTGTTTTTTGGGTATGAAACTATGCATTGACATCATTAAGACATCAAAGGCGTAGAGAAAGTAGAGACCTTCGTTTTGACTAGTTATGGCTCCTGTAACTCCAAAAGAGTCAACCGTTATCGCTATCCGAAGGATCGATATCTCCCAAGCGCAACATCTACGGTGCAAGGTGCAACATCCTTCCATAATGCCAAAACTGCGCCATACAACTTTTACAAATGAATGCATGGATTTGAAATGGAATAGTACCATGGTGCACCACTCTCCAGTGATGGTAAATCAATCGCCATCCACGTTGATCTCGTTTTGCTATAAAATTCACGCGAAGAAAACTAGGGGTACAAAAACTTCCGACACCTGAAAGTAATTAAGATAGTATTTTTTGGGTAAGAAACTATGCATTGACGTCGTTAAGCCATTAAAGCCGTAGAGCTCATATATGGTGCAACATCTATGGTTATGGCTCCTGTAACTCCAAAAGAGTCAACTGTTATGGCCGTCCGAAGGATTAATGTCCCCTGGACGCAACATCTACGGTGCAGGTGCAACATCCGTCAGTAATGCCGAAAATACGCCACACGACTTTTACAAACGAGTGCATGGATTTGAAATGGAATAGTATCATGGTGCACCACGCTCCTACAATGGTAGATCGATGGCCAGCCACATTGATCCCGTTTTATCATAAAATTCACGTGAAGAAAACGAAGGGTAAAAAAACATCCGAAACCTAAAAGTGATTTGAATTGTGTTTTTTACGTATGAAACTATGCATTGACAT
The DNA here is from genome assembly GCA_030765085.1 of Allium cepa. Lineage (NCBI taxonomy): Eukaryota > Viridiplantae > Streptophyta > Magnoliopsida > Asparagales > Amaryllidaceae > Allium > Allium cepa. The sequence continues at coordinate 103,466,957 of CM060942.1, read as the reverse complement.
CATTAAGCCATCAAAGCCATAGAGCACATAGATATCTTCGTTTTGACTAGTTATGGCTCCCGTAACCCCAAAGAGTCAACCGTTATGGCTGTCAAAAGGATCGATATCCCCTGGCGCAACATCTACGGTGCAAGGTGGAACATCCGCCCATAATGCCGAAACTGCACCATATGTCTTTTACAAATGAGTGCATGGATTTGAAATGGAATAGTACCATGGTGCACCACTCTCCAGCGATGGCACATTGATGGCCAGCCACGTTGATCTTGTTTTGCCATATAATCCACATGAAGAAAACGAAGGGTAAAAAAACTTCCAAGTCCTGAAAGTGATTCGAATCATGTTTTTTTTAGTATGAAACTATGCATTGCCGGCTTAAAGAGGTCAAAGATGTAAAACTCACAATGACCTTTGTTTTGACTGGTTATGACTCCCGTAACTCCAAAAGTGTCAACCGTTATGGTTGTCCGAAAGATTGATATCCCTTGGACACAACATCTACGGTGCAAGGTGCAACATCCGTCCATAATGCCGAAACTGCGTCATACGACTTTTAGAAATGAGTGCATGGATTTGAAACAGAATAGTACCACTCTGCACCACTTCCCAGTGATGGTAAATCAACGGTCGGCCATGTTGATCCCATTTTACCATAAAATTCACGTGAAGAAAACGAAGGGTTAAAAAAACTTCTGAGACCTAAAAGTGATTCGGTTAGTATTTTTTGGGTATGAAACTATGCATTGACGTCCTTAAGCCATCAAACCCGTACAACTCACAGAAACCTTTGTTTTGATTGGTTATGGCTCCCGTAACTCCAAAAGAGTCAACTGTTATGGTTGTCCGAAGGATCGATATCCTAGGGCGCAACATCTACGGTGCAAGGTGCAACATCTGTCCATAATGCCGAGAGTGCACCGTACGACTTTTAGAAATGAGTGTATGGATTTGAAGCAAAATAGTACCATGGTGCACCGCTCTTCAGTAATGGTAAATCGATGGCCAGCATCGTTGATCCCGTTTTACCATAAAATTCACATGAAGAAAACGAAGGGTAAAAAAACTTCTGAGTCCTTAAAGTGATTCAGATTGTTTTTTAGGTTTGCAACTATGCATTGACGGCTTAATGTGATCAAAGCCGTAGAACTCATGGAGACATTCGTTTTGATTATCCCGTAACTCCAAAAGAGTCAACCGTAATGGCTACCCAAAGGATCGTTATCCCCTGGGCGCAACATCTACGATGCAAGGTTCAATCCATAATGCTGAAACTGCACCTCACGACTTTTAAAAATGAGTGTATGGATTTGAAATGGAATAGTACCATGGCGCACCAATCTCCAGCGATGGAAAATCGACGGCCAGCCATGTTGATCCCGTTTTACCATAAAATTCACATGAGGAAAATGAAGGATAAAAAAATTTCGTGACCTAAAAGTGATTAGGATAGTGTTTTTTTTTTATATGAAACTATGCATTGATGTCGTTAAGCCATCAAAGTTGTAAAGCCCATAGAGACATTCGTTTTGACTGGTTATGACTCCTGTAACTCCAAAAGAGTCAATCGTTATGGTTGTTTGAAGGATCGATATCCCCTAGGTGCAACATTGACGGTGCAAGGTGTAACATCCGTCCATAATGCCAAAACTGCGCCATACGACTTTTACAAATGAGTGCATGGATTCGAAATGGAATGGTACAATGGTGCACCACTCTCCAACGATGGCAAATCGATGGCCATCCACGTTGATCCTATTTTATCATAAAATTCACAGGAAGAAAACGAAGGGTAAAAAGCATCCGAGACCTGAAAGTGGTTCGGATAGTGTTTTTTTGGTATGAAACTACGCATTGACGCGTTAGGCCATCAAAACCGTAGAGCACATAGAGACATTTCTGCTGACTTGTTATGGCTCCCGTAACTCAAAATGAGTCAACCGTTATGGCTGTCCGACGGATCAATTTCCCCAGGAGCAACATCTACGGTGCAGGGTGCAACATCCATCCATAATGCCGAATCTACATTGTACGACTTTTACAATAGAGTGCATGAATTTGAAATGGAATTGTACCATAGTGCACCACTCTCCAGTGATGGTAAATCGATGGCCAGCCATGTTGATCCTGTTTTACCATAAGATTCACGTGAAGAAAACGATGGTTAAAAAACTTCCAAGTCTTGAAAGTTATTCGGATAGTGTTTTTTGGGTACGAAACTATGCATTGATAGCTTAAAGCGGTCAAAGTTGTAGAACTCGCAGAGACCTTCATTTTGACCGGTTATGGCTTCCGTAACTCCAAAAGAGTCAACCGTCATGGCCGTCCGAAGGATCGATATCCTCTGGGCGCAACATTTAGGGTGCAACGTACAACATCCGTCCATAATACCGAAACTACTTCGTACGACTTTTATAAATGAGTGCATGGATTTGAAACAGAATAGTACCATGGTGCACCACTGTCCAGCGATTCTAAATTGATGGCCAGCCACGTTGTTCCCGTTTTACCATAAAATTCACGTGAAGAAAACGAAGGGTAGAAAAACTTCCGAGTCCTGAAAGTTCTTCGAAATGTGTTTTTATGGTATAAAACTATGCGTTGACGGCTTAAAGCTATCAAAGCCGTTAAACTCATAGACACCTTTGTTTTGACTGGTTATGGCTCTCGTAACTCCAAAAGAGTCTACCGTTATGGTTGTCTAAAGGATCGATATCCCTTGGGAGTAACATCTACTGTGCAAGGTGCAACATCCGTCCATAATGCTGAAATTGCACGGTACGACTTTTAGAAATGAGTGCCTGAATTTGAAGTGGAATAGTCCCATTGTGCACCACTCTCCAGAGATGGTAAATCAATGGCCAGCCACATTGATCTCATTTTACCATAAAATTCACGTGAAGAAAACGAAGGGTGAAAAAACTTTCGAGGCCTAAAAGAGATTCGGATGGTGTTTTTTGGGTATGAAACAATGCACTGATGTCGTTAAGCCATCAAAGCCATGGAGCTCACTGAGACTTCATTTTGACTGGTTATGGCTCCCGTAGCTCCAAAAGAGTCAACTGTTATGGTTGTCCGAAGGATCGATATCCCTTTGGCGCAACATCTGTGGTGCAAGGAGCAACTCCGTCCATAATGCCAAAACGTTGCCGTAAGACGTTTACAAATGAATTCATGGATTTGAAAGGGAATAGTACCATGGTGCATCACTCCCTAGCGATGGTAAATCGATGGCCAGCCACATTGATCCCGTTTTACCACAAAATTCACGTGAAGAAAACGAAGGGTAAAAAAACTTCCGAGACCTGAAAGTGATTCGGGTAGTGCTTTTTTGGGTATGAAACTATGCACTAATGTCCTTAATCCATCAAAGCCGTAGAGCTCACAGAGACCTTCGTTTTGACTGGTTATGGCCCCTGTAATTCCAAAAGAGTCAACCGTTATGGTCGTCCGAAGGATCGATATTCCTTGGGAATAACATCTATGGTGCAAGGTGCAACATCCATCCATAATGCCAAAACTGCGTCGTACGACATTTACAAATGAGTGCATGCATTTGAAACTGAATATTACCATTGTGCACGACTCTCCAGCGATGGTAAATCGATGGCCAGCCACGTTGATCCCGTTTTATCATAAAATTCACGTGAAGAAAACAAAGGATAAATAACTTTCGAGTCCTAAAAGTGATTCGGATAGTTTTTTTGGGTATAAAACTATGCATTAACATCTTCAAGCTGTCAAAGCCGTAGTACTCACAGAGATCTACAATTTGACTGGTTACGGCTCCCGTAACTTTTTAAAAGAGTCAACTGTTATGGCTGTCTGAAAGATCGATATCCCCTGCGTAGGACATCTGCGGTGCAAGGTGCAACATCCGTCCATAATGACGAAACAGCATCGTACGACTCTTAGAAATGAGTGCATGGATTTGAAATGGAATAGTACTATGGTGCACCACTCTCCAACGATGATAAATTAGTAGCCAACCACGTTGATCCTGTTTTACCATAAAATTCACGTGAAGTAACCGAAGGGTAAAAAACTTCCTAGTCCTGAAAGTGATTTGGATAGTGTTTTTTTGGGTATGAATTTTGCATTGACGTCTTAAAGCTTTTCAAGCCGTAGAATTAAACGAGATCTTTGTTTTGACTAGTTATAGCTCTCGTAGCTCTGAACGAGTCAACCGTTATCACTGTTCGAAGGATCGATATCCCCTAGACGCAACATTTGCGGTGCAAGGTGCAACATCCGTCCATAATGCCGAAACTACACCGTATGAATTTTAGAAATGAGTGCATGGATTTGAAATGGAATAGCACAATGGTTGACCACTCTCTAGCGGTGGTAAATCGATGGCCAGCCACGATGATCCCGTTTTACCATAAAATTCACGTGAAGAAAACGAAGGGTGAAAAAAACTTCCGAGACCTGAAACTGATTCGGATAGTGTTTTTTGGGTATGAGACTATGCATTGACGTAGTTAAGCCCTCACAACCATTGTGCTCGCAGAGACCTTCGTTTTGACTGGTTAAGGCTCCCGTAACTCCAAAAGAGTCAACCGTTATGGCTGTCCAAAGGATCGATATCCTCGGGCGCAACATCTACGATGCAGGTTGTAAATACATCCATAATTCCGAATATGCACCATACGACTTCTAGAAATAGGTGCATGGATTTGAAACGGAATAGTGCCATGGTGCACCACTCTCCAGCGATGGTAAATCGATGGCCAGCCACGTTGATCCCGTTTCACCATAAAATTCACGTGAAGAAAACGAAGGGTAAAAGAACTTCCGAGTTCTGAAAGTAATTTAGATAGTGTTTTTTAGGTATGAAACTATGCATTAATGGGTTAAAGCCATCAAAGCCGTGGAACTCGCAGAGACCTTCATTTTGACTGGTTATGGCTTCCTAATTCTAAAAGAGTCAACCATTGTGGCTATCCGAAGGATATCCCTTGGACGCAACATTTAAGGTGCAAGGTGCAAGGTGCAAGGTGCAACATCCGTTCATAATGCCAAAACCGTGTCGTACGAATTTTACAAATGAGTGCATGGATTTGAAATGGAATAGTACCATGATGCACTACTCTCCAGCGATGGTAAATCAATGGCCAACCACGTTGATCCCGTTTTATCATAAAATTCCCGTGAAGGAAACGAAAGGCAAAAAACTTTCGAGTCCTGAAAGTGATTCGGATTGTGTTTTTTTGGGTATGTAACTATGCATTGACATTGTTAAGCTATCAAAGCCGTAGAGCTCATGGAGACCTTCAATTTGACTGGTTATGGCTCCCGTGACTCAAGAAGAGTCAACCATTATGGCTGTCCAGAGGATCGATATCCATTGGGCGTAACATCTAGGGGTGCAGGGTGCAACATACGTCCATAATGCCGAAACTGTGTCGTATGACTTTTACAAATGAGTGCATGGATTTAAATAGAGTAGTACCATGGTATCCCATTTTACCATAAATTTCGCGTGAAGAAAACGAAGGGTAAAAAAACTTATGAGTCCTAAAAGTGATTTGAATAGTGTTTTTGGGGTATGAAACTATGCACTGATGGTTTAAAGCAGTCAAAGCCGTAAAACTCATGGAGACCTTCGTTTTGACCAGTTATGGCTCCTGTAACTCCAAAAGAGTCAATCTCATGGCTGTCCAAAGGATCGGCATCCCCTGGGCGCAACATCTACGGTGTAAGGTGCGACATCCGTCCATAATGCTGAAACTACACTGTATGACTTTTACAAATGAGTGCATGGATTTGAAACAAAATATTACCATGGTGCACCACTCTCCAGCGATGGTAAATCAATGGACATCCACGTTGTTCCCGTTTCATAATAAAATTCACGTGAAGAAAAACGAAGGGTAAAAAAACCTTACAAGTCCTGAAAGTGATTCGGATAGTGTTTTTTTGGTATGAAACTATGCATCGACGGATTGAAGCAATCAAAGCCACAGAACTCACAAAAACCTTCGTTTTGACTGGTTATGGCTCCCGTAACTCCAAAAGAGTCAGCCGTTATGGTTGTCCGAAGGATATCCCCTAGGCGCAACTTCTACGGTGCAAGGTGTAGCATCCGTCCATAATGCTGAAACTGCACCGTACGACTTTTAGAAATGAGTGCATGCATTTGAAACGGAATAGTATCATGGTGCACCACTCTCCGATGATGGTAAATCAATGGGCAGCCATGTTAATCATGTTTTACCATAAAACTCACGTGAAGAAAACAAAGGGTAAAAAAACTTCCGAGACCTAAAAGTGATTCGGATAGTGTTTCTTTAGGTATGAAACTATGCACTGACATCGTTAAGCCATTAAAGCCGTAGAGATCATAGCGACCTTTTTTTTGACTAGTTATGGCTCCAGTAACTCCAAAATAGTGAACCGTTATGGTTGTCCGAAGGATCGATATTTTCTAAGCGCAACATCTACGGTGCAAGGTGCAACATCCATCCATAATGCTAAAAATGAACCCGTACGACCTTTACAAACGAGTGTATGGATTACCATGTTGGACCACTCTCCAGTGATGGAAAATCGATGGCTAGCCACGTTGATCCCGTTTTACCATAAAATTCACATGAAGAAAACGAAGGGTAAAAAAACTTCCGAGACCTAAAAATGATTCGAATAATGTTTTTTGGGTATGAAACTATGCATTGACGTAGTTAAGCCATCAACGTCGTTGAGCTTACAAAGACCTTCGTTTTGACTAGTTATGGATCCCGTAACTCCTAAAGAGTCAACCGTTATGGCTGTCCGAAGGATCGATATCCCCTGGGCACAACATCTATGGTGCAAGGTGCAACTTCCTCCATAATTTCGAAACTGCGTCGTACGACTCTTAGAAATGAGTGCATGGATTTGAAACGGAATAGTACAATGTTGCACCACTCTCCAGCGATGGTAAATCGGTGGCTAGCCTTGTTGATCCCGTTTTTACCATAAATTTCTCATGAGACAACGAAGGGTAAAAAAACTTCCAAGACCTGAAAGTGATTTGAAAAGTGTTTCTTTGGATATGAAACTATGTATTGACGTCATTAAGCCATCAAAGACGTAGAGCTCACAGAGACCTTCGTTTTGATTGGATATGGTTCCCATAACTCCAAAAGAGTCAACAGTTATGGCTGTGCAAAGGATCGATATCCCCTGGGCGCAACATCTACGGCGCACGGTGCAACATCCATCCATAATGCCAAAACTGAGCCGTACGACCAATGAGTGCATGGATTTGAAACGGAATAGCACCATGGTGCACCACTCTCCAGCGATGGTAACCAGGGGCCAGCCACATTGATCCTATTTTTCCATTAAATTCACGTGAAGAAAACGAAGGGTAAAAAACTTCCAAGAGTTGAAAGTGATTCGGATAGTGTTTTTCGGATATGAAACTATGCGTTGATATCGTTAAGCCATCAAAGCCGCAGAGCTCACAAAGACCTTCGTTTTGACTGGTTATGGCTCTCGTAACTCTAAAAGAGTCAACTGTTATGGTTGTCTAATGGATCAATATTCCCTGGGCGTAATATCTACGGTGCAAGCGCAACATCCGTCCATAATTTCGAAACCGCGTCGTATGAATTTTAGAAATAATGTGTGGATTTGAAATGGAATATTACCGTGGTGCACCACTATCCAGCGATGTTAAATCGATGGTCAGCCACGTTGATCCCGTTTTACCATAATATTCACGTGAAGAAAACGAAGGGTAAAAAAATTTCGAGTCCTGAGAGTGATTCGGATAGTATATTTTGGGTACGAGACTATGCATTGACGGCGTAAAGCTGTCAAGGCCGTGGAACTCACGAAGACATTCGTTTTGATTGGTTATGGCTCCCGTAAGTCTGAAATAGCCAACCATTATGGCTGTCCGAAGAATTAATTTTCTCTAGGTGCAACATGTATGGTGCAAGGTGCAACATCCATTCATAATGCTAAAACTACACCATACGACTTTTAGAAATGAGTGCATGGATTTGAAACGAAATAGTTCCATGGTGCACCACTCTTCAGCGATGGTGAATCGATTGCCAGCCACGTCGATCCCGTTTTACCATAAAATTCACGTGAAGAAAACGAAGGGTAAAAAATATCCAAGTCCTGAAAGTGATTCGGATAGTGTTTTTTTGGATATGAAACTATGCATTGAGGGCTTAAAGTGGTCAAAATCATAGAACTCACATAGATCTTTGTTTTGACTGGTCATGGCTTCTGTAACACCAAAAAAGCCAACCGTTATGGCTGTCCGAAGGATTGATATCCCCTGGGTGCAAGGTGCCATATCCGTCCATTATGTCAAAACTGCGCATACGCCTTTTACAAATATGTGCATGGATTTGAAATGGAATAGTATCATGGTACACCACTCTCTAGTGATGATAAATCGATGACCAACCATGATGATCCCTTTTTACCACAAAATTCATGTGAAAAAACCGCAGAGTAATAAAACATCCGAGTGTTGAAAGTGATTCGGTTTTTTAGGGTGTGAAACTATGCATTGACGGCTTAAAGTTGTCAAATCCGTAGAACTTACAGAGACCATCTTTTTGACTGGATACGGTTCCCATAATTCCAAAAGAGTCAACCATTATGGCTGCTGAAGGATCGATATCCCCTGGGGCAATGTCGGTGCAAGGTGCAACATCCGTCCATAATGCTGAAACTGTGTCGTATGACTTTTAGAAATGAGTGCATGGATTTGAAATAGAATAGTACCATGGTGCACCACTCTCCAGCAACGGTAAATCGATGGCCAACCACGTTGATCCCATTTTACCATAAAATTCACGTGAAGAAAACGAAGGGTAAAAAACTTCTAAGACCTGAAATTGATTCAGATAGTGTTTTTTGGATATGAAACTATGCATTGATGACGTTAAGCCATCAAAGCCGTAGAGCTCACAAAGACCTTCGTTTTGACTGGTTATGGCTCCCGTAACTCCATAAGAGTCAACCGTTATGGTTGTCCGAAGGATTGATATCCCTAGACGCAAGATCTACGGTACAAGGTGCAACATCCATCCATAATGCCGAAACTACGCCGTACGACTTTTACAAATGAGTACATGGATTTGAAATGGAATAGTACCATGGTGCACCACTCTGCAGCGATGGTAAATCGATGGCCAGCCATGTTGATCCTGTTTTACCATAAAATTCACGTTAAGAAAAGGAAGGGTTAAAAAAACTTACGAGTCCTTAAAGTGATTCGGATTGTGTTTTTTTGGGTATGAAACTATGTGTTGACGTCGTTAAGCCATCAAAGCCATAGAACTTACAGAGACCTTCATTTTAACTGGTTGTGGCTCTCGTAACTCCAAAAGAGTCAACTGTATGGCTATCCAAAGGATCGATATCCCCTAGGTGCAACATCTACGGTGTAGGGTGCAATATCCGTCCATAATGCCGAAACTACGCCGTAAGATTTTACAAATGAGTGCATGGATTTGAAACAGAATAATACCATGGTGCACCACTCTCCAGCGATTGTAAATCATGGCCAACTACGTTAATCCCGTTTTGTCATAAAATTCACGTGAAGAAAACGAAGGTAAAAAAAACTTCTTAGTCCTGAAAGTGATTCAGATAGCGTTTTTGGGTATGAAACTATGCATTTATGGCTTAAAGCTATCAAAGCTGTAGAACTCACAGAGACCTACATTTTGACAAGTTATGGCTCTCATAACTCCCAAAGAGTCAACTGTTATGGCTATCCGAATGATCGATATCTCCTAGGCGCAACAATTACGGTACAAGGTGCAACATCGGTCCATAATGTTGAAACTGTGCCATACGGCTTTTACAAATGAGCGCGTGGATTTGAAAAAAAATATTATCATGGCGCACCACTCTCCAGCGATGGTCGATCAATGGCCAGCCACGTCGATCCCGTTTTACCTTAAAATTCACGTGAAGAAAACGAAGGGTAAAAAAACTTCCGAGTCCTAAAAGTGATTCGAATAGTGTTTTTTGGCATGAAACGATTCATTGACGGCTTAAAGTAGTTAAAGCCGTCGAACTCGTAGAGACCTTCATTTTCACTGGATATGGCTCCTGTAGCTCCAAAAGAGTCAACCGTTATGGTTGTCCGAAAGATTGATATCCCTTGGGCGCAACTTCTACAGTGCAGGTGCAACATTTGTCCATAATGCTGAAACTGCACCGTACGACTTTTAGAAATGAGTGCATGGATTTGAAACATAATAGTAACATGGTGCACCACTCTCCAATGATGGTAAATCGATGGCCAGCCACTTTGATCCTGTTTTACCATAAAATTCACGTGAAGAAAACGAAGTGTAAAAAAATTCCAAGACCTGAAATTAATTCGGATAGTATTACTTTGGGTATGAAACTATGTATTGACGTCGTTAAACATCAAAGCCGTAGAGCTCACAGAGACATTCGTTTTGACCGGCTATGGCTCCCGTAACTCCAAAAAAGTCAACCGTTATGGCTGTCCGAAGGATCGATATCCCTTGGGCGCAACATCTACGGTGCAAGGCGCAACATCCGTCCATAATCCCAAAACTGCACCGTACGACCTTTACAAATGGGTGCATAGATTTGAATTGGAATAGTACCTAGTATACTACTCTTCAGCGATGGTAAATCGATTGGCAGCCACGCTGATCCCGTTTTACCATAAAACTCACGTGAAGAAAACGAAGGGTTAAAAATCTTTCGAGTCCTAAAAGTGATTTGGATAGAGTTCTTTTGGGTATGAAACTATGCATTGATGGCTTAAAGCGGTCAAAGGCACAGAACTCATAGAGACCTTCGTTTTGACTGGTTATGGCTCCTGTAACTCCAAAAAAGCCAATCGTTATGGCTGTTTGAAGGATCGTTATCCCCTGGGCGCAACATCTACAGTGCAAGATGCAACATCCATCCATAATGCCAAAACTGTGTCGTACGTCTTTTACAAATGAGTGCGTAGATTTGAAACAGAAAAGGACCATGGTGCACCACTTTCCAGCGATGGTATATCAAAGGCTAGCCATGTTGATCCCTTTTTACCATAAAATTTACGTGAAGAAAACGAAGGGTAAAAAAACTTCCGAGTCCTAAAAGTGATTCGGTTTTTCTAGGTATGAAACTACGCATTGATGGCTTAAAGCTGTCAAAGCCGTAGAACTTACAAAGTCCTTCGTTTTGACCAGATATGGCTCCCGTAACTCAGAAGAGTCAACCGTTACGGCTGTCTGAAGGATCAATATCCCCAGGGGCAACATCGGGGCAAGGTGCAACATCCGTCCATAATGCCAAAACTACACAGTACGACTTTTAGAAATGAGTGCATGGATTTAAAATGGAATAGTACCATGGTGCACCACTCTCCAGCGATGGCAAATCGATGGCCAGTCACGTTGATCCCATTCCATAAAATTCACTTGAATAAAACAAAGGGTAAAAACACTTCTAAGACCTGAAAGTGATTCAGATAGTTTTTTTGGGTATGAAACTATGCATTGAAGAGATTAAGCTAACAAAGCCACAGAGCTCACAAAGACCTTCTTTTTAACTGGTTATGGCTCTCGTAACTCCAAAAGAGTCAACCGCTATGGTTGTTCAAAGGATTGATATCCCCTGGGCGCAACATCTACGGTGCAAGGTGCAACATCCTTCCATAATGACAAAACTGCATCGTACGACCTTTACAAAAGAGTGCATGGATTTGAAATGGAATAGTACCATGGCGCACCACTCTCCAACGATGGTAAATTGATGGCCAGCCACGTTGATCCGTTTTTACCTTAAAATTCACGTGGAGAAACGAAGGTAAAAAAACTTTATAGACCTGAAAGTGATTCGGATAATGTTTTTTTGGTATGAAACTATGCATTAACGTCGTTAAGCCATCAAAGCTATAGAGCTCACAGAGACCTTCGTTTTAACTAGATATGGCTCCTGCAACTCTAAAAGAGTCAACCGTTATGGCTATCTGAAGGACCGACATCCCTTGGGCGCAACATCTACTGCGCAAGGTACAACATCCGTCCATAATGTTGAAACTACGCCGTACGACTTTTAGAAATGTGTGCATGGATTTAAAACGGTATAGTACCATGGTGCACCACTCTCCAGCGATGGAAACTCGATGGTCATCCACGTTGATCCCGTTTTACCATAAAATTCATGTGAAGAAAACGAAGGGTAAAAAAACTTTCGAGACCTGAAAGTGATTCAGATAGTGTTTTTTTGGTATGAAACTATGCATCGACGTCACTACGCCATCAAATCCGTAGAGCTCACAGATACCTTCGTTTTGATTGGTTATGGCTCCCGTAACTCCAAAAGAGTCAACTGTTATGGCTGTCCGCAAGATCGATATCCCTTGGGCCAAACATATATGGTGCACGGTGCAACATCCGTCCATAATGCCAAAATGGCATCGTGTGACTTTTGCAAATGAGTGCATGGATTTGAAATGGAATAGTACCCTGGTACACTACTCTCCGGCAATGGTAAATTGATGGCCAGCCATGTTGATCCCGTTTTACCATAAAATTCACGTGAAGAAAACGAAGGGTAAAAAAAACTTTCGAGTCCAGAAAGTGATTCGGATAGTGTTTTTTGGATATGAAACAACGCATTGATGGCTTAAAGTAGTGAAAGTCGTAGAACTCACAGAGACCTTCATTTTGACTGGTTATGGCTCCCATAACTCTAAAAGAACCAACCGTTATGGCAATCCGAAGGATCAATACCCCTTGGGCACAACATCTATGGTGCATGGTGCGACACCCATCTATAATACCGAAACTGCGCCGTACGACTTTCAAAAATGAGTACATGGATTTGAAACGGAATAGTTCCATGGTGCACCACTCTCCACTAATAGTAAATCATTGGCCAACTACGTTGATCCCGTTTTACCGTAAACTTCACGTGAAGAAATCGAAGGGTAAAATAAGTTCCGAGTCCTGAAAGTGGTTTGTTTTTTGGGTATGAAACTACGCATTGATGGCTTAAAGTTGTCAAAGGCATACAACTCACAAAGACCTTCTTTTTGACTGGTTATGGCTTCCGCAACTCCAAAAGAGTCGACTGTTATGGCTATCTGAAGGATCATTATGCCCTGGGCGCAACATCTACTATGCAAGGTGCAACATCCGTCTATAATGTCGATACTGCACCGTACGACTTTTAGAATTGAGTGCATGGTTTTGAAACGGAATAGTACCATGGTGCGCCACTCTCCAACGATGGTAAATCGATGGCCAGCCACGTTGATCTCGTTTTACCACAAAATTCACGTAAAGAAAATGAAGGGTAAAAAAATTTCAAGACCTAAAAGTGATTCAGATAATGTTTTTTGGGTATAAAACTATGTATTGACGTCGTTAAGCCAGCAAATCCGTAGAGCTCACAGAGATGTATGTTTTGACTGGTTATGGCTCACGTAACTCTAAAAGAGTCAACCGTTATGGCTGTCCAAAGGATTGATATCAATTGTGCGCAACATGTACGGTGCAGGGTGCAACATCCGTCCATAATGCCGAAACCGCGTCGTACGACTTTTACAAATGAATGCGTTGATTGGAAATAGACTAGTACAATAGTGCACCACTCTCTAGCGATTGTTAATTGATGGCCAGCCACGTTGATTCTGTTCACCATAAAATTCACACGAAGAAAACGAAGGGTAAAAAGACTTCCGTGTCCTGAAAGTGATTCGGATAGTGTTTTTTGGTATGAAACTATGCATTGACGGCTTAAAGCGGTCAAAGCTGTAGAACTCATAGAGACATTCATTTGACTGGATATGGCTCCCATAACTCCAAAAGGATCATACATTATGGCTGTCCGAAGGATCGATATCCCTTGGGCGCAACATCTATGGTGCATGGGGCCACATCCGTCCATGATGTCAAAACTGCATCGTAGACTTTTACAAATGAGTGCGTGGATTTGAAATGGAATGGAACAGTGATGCACCATTCTCCGGCGATGGAAAATCAACGGCAAGCCTAATTACCATAAAATTCACGTGAGGAAAACAAAGGGTAAAAAAAACTTCCGAGTCCTGAAAGTGATTCGGATAATGTTTTTTGGGTATAAAATTAAGCATTGAGTCGTTAAGCTATCAAAGCCGTAGAATTCATAGAGACATTCGTTTTGACTAGTTATGGCTCCCGTAACTCCATAATAGTCAACCGTTATGGCTGTTAGAAGGATCAATATCCCTTGGCCGCAACTTCTACGGTGCAGCGTCCAAAATCCGAAACTATATTGTACGACTTTTACGAATGAGTGCATGCATTTGAAACGGAATAGTACCATGGTGCACCACTTTCCGGTGATGGTAAACCTATGGCCAGCCACGTTGATCCCGTTTTACCATAAAATTCACAGGAATAAAACGAAGGGTAAAAACTTACGAGTCCTGAAAGTGATTCAGACAGTGTTTTTTTGGGTATGAAACTATGCATTGACATCTGAAAGCTATCAAAGCCACTGAACTCACAGATACCTTCATTTTGACTGGTTATGGCTCCCGTAGCTTCAAATGAGTCAACCGTTATGGGGGTTCGAAGGATCCATATCCCCTGGGCGCAACATCTATGGTGCAAGGTGCAACATCCGTCCAAAATGCCGAAACTATGCCATATGTCTTTAACAAATGAGTGCATGGATTTGAAATGGAATAGTACCATAGTGCAGCACTCTCTAGCGACGGAAAATCAAGGCCAGCCACGTTGATCCCATTTTACTATAAAATTCACGTGAAGAAAGCGAAGGGTAAAAAAAACTTCAAAGTCCTGAAAGTGATTCAAATAATGTTTTTTTGGGTATGAATCTATGCATTGACGTCCTTAAGCCATCAAAGCCATAGATCTCAAAGAGACCATTGTTTTGACTAGTTATGCCTCTCGTAACTCCAAAAGAGCCAACTATTATGGTTGTCCGAAGGATCGATATCCCTTGGATGCAACATCTACGGTGCAGGGTGCAACGTCCGTCCATAATGCCAAAATTACGCCGTAAGACTTCTACAAAAGAGTGCATGGATTTGAAATGGAATAGTACCAATGGTGCACCACTCTCCAGCGGTGGTAAATCAATGGCCAGCCACGTTGATCCCTTTTATCATAAAATTCAAGTGAAGAAAACGAAGGGTAAAAAACTTTCGAGTTTCGAAAGTGATTCAGATAGTTTTTTTGGGTATGAAACTATGCATTGACATCGTTAAGCCATCAAAGTAGTAGAGCTCATAGAGACGTTCGTGGTGAATGGTTATGGCTCTCGTAACTCCAAAAGAGTCAATCGTTATGGCTGTCTGAAAGATTGATATCCCTTGGGCGCAACATCTACGATGCAGGGTGCAGCATCCGTCCATAACGCTTAAACTGCGGCGTACGACTTTTAATAATGAGTGCATTGATTTGAAACAGAATAGTACCATGGTGCACCACTCTTCAGCAATGGTAAATCGATGGCTAGCCACGTTGATCCCATTTTACAATAAAATTCACATGAAGAAAATGAAGGTTAAAAAATGGAGTCCTGAAAGTGATTCGGATTGTGTTTTTTGGGCATGAAACTATGCATTGCCATCTTAAAGCTGACAAAGCCGTAGAACTCACAGAGAACTTTATTTTGACTTGTTTTGGTTCTGTAACATAAAAAGAGTCAACCGTTATGGTTGTCTGAAGGATCGATATCCCCTGGGCGCAACATCTACGGTGCAAGGTGCAACATCCGTCCATAATGCTGAAACTACGCCGTGCGGCTTTTAGAAATGAGGTCATGGATTTGAATCGGAATACTACCATGGTGCACCACTATCCAGCGATAGTAAATCGATCGCCAGCCACGTTGATCCCGTTTTACCATAAAATTCACGCGAAGAAAACGAAGGGTAAAAAACTTTCAAGACCTGAAAGTGATTCGAG
Organism: Allium cepa; assembly: GCA_030765085.1. Taxonomy (NCBI): domain Eukaryota; kingdom Viridiplantae; phylum Streptophyta; class Magnoliopsida; order Asparagales; family Amaryllidaceae; genus Allium; species Allium cepa. The sequence goes on along the minus strand of CM060942.1, from coordinate 103,451,040 downwards.
TGGCGTTTTTTGGGTATGAAACTATGCATTGGCGTCATTAAGCCATCAAAGCCGTAGAGCTTACATAGACCTTCATTTTGACCGGCTATGGCTCTCGTGACTCCAAATGAGTCAACCGTTACGGCTGTCCGAAGGATCGATATGCCCTGTTCCAACATCTACGGTGCAGGATGCAACATCCGTCCATAATGTCGAAACATCGCCGTACGACTTTTACAAATGAGTGCATGTATTTGAAACGATATGTACCATGTTGCACTACTCTCTAGTGATGGTAAATCGATGGCCAGCCACGTTGATCCCGTTTAACCATAAAACTCACATGAAGAAAACGAAGGGTGAAACTACTTCCGAGTTCTGAGAGTGATTCAGACAGTGTTTTTTGGTAATGAAACTATGCATTGATGGCTTAAAGCTGTCAAAGCCATATAACTCACATCGATCTTCTTTTTGACTGGTTTTGGCTCCCGTAACTCCAAGACAGTCAACCATTATAGCATTCCGGAAGATCGATATCCCCTGAGGCAACATCTACGATGCAAGGTGCTACATCCGTCCATATTGTTGAAACTGCATCATACGACATTTACAAGTGAGCGCATGGATTTGAAACGGAACAGTACCATAGTGCACCACTCTCCAGCGACAGTAAATCGATGGCCAGCCACATTGATTCCGTTTTACCATAAAATTCACATGAAGAAAGCGAAGGTAAAAAAACTTCCGAGACCTGAAAGTGATTCGGATAGTGTTTTTTTGGGTATGAAACTATGCATTGGCATCTTAAAGCAATCAAAGCCGTAGAACTCACAGAAACATTCTTTTTGGCTGGTTATGGCTCCCATAACTCCAGAAGAGTCAACCGTTATGGCTGTCTGAATGATCGATTTCCCTTGGGCCCAACATCTACGGCGCAAGATGCAACATCCGTCCATAATGCCAAAACTGCACTGTATGACTTTCAGAAATGAGTGCGTCAATTTGAAACGGAATAGTACCATAGTGCACTACTCTCCATTGATGGTAAATCGATGGCCAGCCACGTTGATCCCATTTTACCATAAAATTCACGTAAAGAAAACAAAGGGTAGAATGAACTTTCGAGACCTGAAAGTGATTCGAATAGTGTTTTTTGGGTATGAAACTATAAGTTGACATCGTTAAGCCATCAAAGCCGTAGAACTCACAAAGACCTTCGTTTTGAATGGTTATGGCTCCCATAACTCCAAAAGAGTCAACCGTTATTGCTATTCGAAGGATCGATATCCCCTGGGTGCAACATCTATGGTGTACGGTGCAACATCCATCCATAATGCCAAAAACTACATCGTACGACCTTTACAAATGAGTGCATGGATTTGAAGCACAATAATACCATGGTCCACCACTCTCCAACGGTGGTAAATCGATGGCCAACAACGTTGATCCCGTTTTATCATAAAATTCAAGTGAAGAAATCAAAGGGTAAAAAAAATTCCGAGACCTAAGAGTGATTCGGATAGTATTTTTGGGTATAAAACTTTACATTGACCTCATTAAGCCATCAAAGCTATAGAGCTCACAGAGACCTTCGTTTTGACTATTTATGGCTTCCGTAAGTCCAAAAGAGTTAACCGTTATGGCTATCCGCAGGATCGATATCACCTGAGTGCAACATTTATGGTGCACGGTGCAACCTCCGTCCATAACGCAAAAACTGCGTCGTGCGAATTTTAGAAACAAGTGCATGGATTTTAAACAAAATAGTATCGTGGTGCACCACTCTCCGGCGATGGTAAATCGATGGCCAGCCACATAAAATTCACGTGAAGAAAACGAAGGGTAAAAAAAACTCCAACACCTAAAAGTGATTCAGATAGTGTTTTGTTGGTACGAAACTATGCATTGACGTCGTTAAGCGATCAATCCCATAGATCTCACAGAGACCTTCATTTCGACGAGTTATGGCTCTCGTAACTCCAAAAGAGTCAACCATTATGGTTGTTCGAAGGATTGATATCCCCTAGGCGCAACATCTACGGTGTAGGGTGCAACATCCGTCGATAATGCCGAAACTACGTCGTATGACTTTTACAAATGAGTGCATGAATTTGAAACGGAATAGGACCATAGTGCACCACTCTTCAGCGAAGGTAAATCGATTGCCAGCCATGTTGATCCCGTTTTACCATGAAATTCACGTGAAGAAAACGAAGGGTAGAAAAAAACTTTCGAGTCCTGAAGGTGATTAAGATAGTGTTTTGGGTATGAAACTATGCATTGACGGCTTAAAGCGATCAAAGTCGTAGAACTCACAGAGACCATCATTTTGATTGTTTATGGCCCCCGTAACTCCAAAAGTGCCAACCATTATGGTTGTCCAAAGGATCGATATCCCTTTGGCACAACATCTATGGTGTAAGGTGGAACGTCCGTCCATAATGCCAAAACTGCGTTGTACATCTTTTACAAATGAATGCATGGATTTGAAATGGAATAGTACCATGGTGCACTACTTTCCAGCAATGGTAAATTGATGGCCAGCCCCGTTGATCCCGTTTTACTATAAAATTCACATAAAGAAAACAATGGGTAAAAAAACTTCTGTGTCCCGATTTTTGAGTATGAGACTATGCATTGATGTCTTTAATCCATCAAAGTCATAGAGCTCACAAAGACCTTCTTTCTGACAGGTTATGGCTCCCGTAACTCCAAAAGAGCCAACCGTTATGACAGTCCGAAGGACCGATATCCCCTGAGCGCAACATCTACTGTGCAAGGTACAATATTGGTCCATAATACCGAAACTGTGCCGTAGGACTTTTAGAAATGAGTGCAAGGATTTGAAACGGAATAGTACCATGGTGCACCACTCTCCAGTGATGGTAAATCGATGACCAGCCACATTGATCTCCTTTTACCATATAATTCATGTGAACAAAACGAAGGGTAAAAAAACATCTAAGACCTGAAAGTGATTCGGATAGTGTTTCTTTGGTATGAAATTATTCATTGACATCGTTAAGCCATCAAAGCCGTAGAGCTCACAGAGACCTTCGGTTTGACTGGTTATGGATTTCGTAACTCCAAAAGAGTCAACCGTTATGGCTGCCCGAAGGATCGATATTCCCTGGACGCAACATCTACGATGCAACATGAAACATCCGTCCATAATGCCGAAACTACACCGTACGACTTTTATAAATGAGTGCATGGTTTTGAAACAGAATAGTATCGTGGTGCACCACTCTCCAGCAATGGCAAATCGATGGCCAGCCACGTTGATCCCTTTTACCATAAAATTCACGTGAAAAAAACGAAGGGTAAAAAAACTTTCAAGAGCTAAAAGTGATTCAGATAGTGTTTTTTTGGTATGAAACTATGCATTGGCGTCGTTTACCCATCAAACCCGTAGAGCTCACAGAGGCCTTCGTTTTGACCGGTTATGGCTCCCTTCAGTCCAAAAGAGTCAACCATTATGGCCGTCCGAAGGATCGATATCCCCTAGGTGCAACATCTACGGTGCAGGGCGCAACATCCGTCCATAATATCGAAACTGCTCCGTACGACTTTTACAAATGAGTGCATGAATTTGAAATGGAATAGTACCTTGGCGCACCACTCTCCAGCGAAGACAAATCAATTTCCAACCACATTAATCCCGTTTTACCATAAAATTCACATGAATAAAACGAAGGGTAAAAAATTCCAAGTCCTGAAAATGATCCGGATAGTGTTTTTTTAGGTATGAAACTAAGCATTGACAGTTTAAAGCGGTCAAATATGTAGAACTCACAAAGACCTTCATTTTGACTGGTTATGACTCCCTTAACTTCAAAAGAGTCAACTGTTATGGCTATCCAACGGATCTATATCCCTTGGGCGCAACTTCTACGGTGCAAGGTGCAACATCCATCCATAATGCCAAAACTACGACGTACAACCTTTACAAATGAGTGCATGGATTTGAAATAGAATAAGACCATGGCGCACCACTCTCCAGCGATGGTAAATCGTTGGCTATCCCTGTTGATCCCGTTTTATTATAAAATTCACGTGAAGAAAACAAAGTGTAAAAAGATTCCGAGTTCCGAAAGTGATTCGGTTTTTTGTGTATGAAACGATGCATTGATGTCTTTAAGCCATAAAAGTCATAAAGCTCACAAAGACCTTCGTTTTGACTGGTTATGGCTCCCGTAACTCCAAAAGAGTCAACCGTTATGGCTGTCTGAAGGATCGATATCCCCTAGGTGCAACATCTAGGGTGCAAGGTGCAAAATTCGTCCATAATGTCGAAACTACGCCGTACGACTTTTAGAAATGAGTGCATGGATTTGAAATAGAATAGTACCATAGTGCAACACTCTCCAGCAATGGTAAATCGATGGCCGGCCGCGTTGATCCCGTTTTATCATAAAATTCACGTGAAGAAAATGAAGGGTAAAAAACTTTCGGGACCTAAAAGTGATTCGAATAGTATTTTTTGGATATGAAACTATACATTGACATAGTTAAGCTAACAAAGCCATAAGCATGCAAAGACCTTCGTTTTGGCTGGTTATGGATCCCGTAACTCCAAAAGAGTCAAGCGTTGTGGCTGTCCGAAGGATCGATATCCCCTGAGAGCAACATCTACAATCCAAGGTGCAACATCCGTCCATAATGTCGAAACTGCGCCGTATGACTTCTTAAAATGACTATATAGATTAGAAACGGAATAGTACCATCGTGCACCACTCTCCGGCGATGGTAAATCGATGGCCAGCTACGTTGATCCTGTTTTACTGTAAAATTCATGTGAAGAAAACGAAGGTAAAAAAAACTTCAGAGTCCTGAAAGTGATTCGGATAGTGTTTTGTCGTTAAGCCATCAAAGCAGTAGAGCTTGTAGAGACCTTCGTTTTGACTTGTTATGCCTCTCGTAACTCCAAAAGAGTCAACCGTTATGGCTGTCCGAAGGATCGATATCCCCTGTGCGCAACATCTACGGTGCAAGGTGTAACATCCGTTCATAATGCCGAAACTGCACCGTACGACTTTTACAATGAGTTCATGGATTTGAAACGAAATACTACCACAGTGCACCACTCTCCAATGATGGTAACACGATGGCTAGCCATGTTGATCCCATTTTACCATAAAATTCACATGAAGAAAACGAAGGGTAACAAAACTTCCAAGTCCTGAAGGTGATTCAAAAAGTTTTTTGGTTAAAAAGCTATGCATTTATGGCTTACAGCGGTCACATCCGTAGAATGCACAAGGACCTTCGTTTTGACCGGTTTTGGCTTCCGTAAGTCCAAAAGAGTTAACCATTATGGTTGTCCGAAGGACCGATATCCCCTGGGCGCAACATCTACGGTGCAATTTGCAACATCCGTCCATAATGCCAAAATTGAGCCGTACGACCTTGACAAATGAGTGCATGGATTTGAAACGGAATAATACCATGGTATACCACTGTCGAGTGATGGTAAATCGATGGCCACCCGCATTGTTCCCATTTTACCATAATATTCACGTGAAGAAATCGAAGGGTACAAAAACTTCAGAGACATGAAAGTGATTCAGATAGTTTTTTGGGTATGAAACTATACATTGACATCGTTAATCCATCAAAACCGTAGAGTTCACAGAGACCTTCGTTTTGGATGGTTATGGCACTCGTAACTCTAAAAGAGTCAACCGTTATGACTATCCGAAGGATCGATATCTCCTAGGCGCAACATCTGTGGTTCAAGGCGCAACATCTACCATAATGCCGAAACTGCATCATACGACTTTTATAAATGAGTGCATGGATTTGAAACAGAATAGTACCATGGTGCACCACTCTCCAGCGATGGTAAATTGATGGCCAGCCACGTTGATCCCGCTTTACCATATAATTCACGTGAAGAAAACGAAGGGTAAAAAAATTTCCAAGACCTGAAAGCAATTCAGATAGTGTTTTTTTGTATGAAACTATGCATTGATGTCTTTAAACTGTCAAACCCATAGAGCTCACAGAGACCTTCATTTTGAATTGTTAAGGCTCCCATTACTCCAAAATAGTTAACCGTTACGCCTGTCTGAAGGATCGATATCCCTTGGGCGCAATATCTACGGTGCTGGGTGTAACATCCGTCCATAATGCCGAAACTATGTCGTATGACTTTTACAAATGAGTGCATGGATGTGAAATGGAATAGTACCATGGTGTCCACTCTCCAGCGAAGGTAAATCAATTGCCAGCCACGTTGATCCCGTTTTGCCATAAAATTCTCGTGAAAGAAAACGAAGAGCATAAAAAACTTTTGGGATCTGAAAGTCATTCGGATAGTATTTTTTGGGTATGAAACTATGCATTGACGGCTTAAAGCCATCAATGCCTTAGAACTCACAGAGACCTTCGTTATGATTGGATATGGCTCATGTTACTCCAAAAGAGTCAACCATTATGGTTGTCAAAAGGATCAATATTCCCTAGGCGCAACATATACGGTGCAAGGTGCAACATCCGTCCATAATGACGAAACTGTGCCATACGAATTTTAGAAATGAAAGCATGGATTGGAAATGGAATAGTACCATGGTGCACCAGTCTCCAACAACGGTAAATCGATGGCCAGCCACGTCGATCCCTTTTTACCATAAAATTCACGTGAAGAAAACGAAGGGTAAAAAAACTTCGAAGTCCCGAAAATGATTCGGATAGTGTTTTATTGGGTATGAAACTTTGCATTGACGACGTTAAGCTATCAAAGCCATAGAGCTCACGGAGACCTTCGTTTTAACTGGTTATGGCTCCCGTAACTCCGAAAGAGTCAGTCGTTATGGCTGTCCGAAGGATTGATATTCCCTAGGCGCAACATCTACGGTGTAAGGTGCAACATCCGTCCATAATGCCGAAACTAGTCGTACGACCTTTACAAATGAGTGCATGGATTTGAAACGAAATAGTACCATGGTGCAGCACTCTTCAATGATGGTAAGTCGATGACCAGCCACATTGATCCCATTTTACCATGAAATTCACATGAAGAAAACGAAGGGTAAAAAAACTTCTGAGACCTAAAATTGATTCGAATAGAGTTTTTTTGGGTGCGAAACTCTACATTGATGTCGTCCAGACATTAAAGCCACAGAGGTCACAGACACCTTCGTTTTGACTTGTTATGGCTCCCGTAACTCCGAAAGAGTCAACCGTTATGGCTATCCGAAGGATCGATATCCCTTGGCACAACATTTACCGGTGCAATGTGCAACATTCGTCCATAATGCTGAAACTATGCCCTATGAGTTTTAAAAACGAGTGCATGGATATGAAACAGAATAGTAGCATGGTGCACCACTCTCAAGCGATGGTAAATCGATGGCCATCCATGTTGATCCTATTTTACCTAAAATTCACGTGAAGAAAACGAAGGGTAAAAAACACTTCTGAGGCAGAAAGTGATCCGGATAGTGATTTTTTGGTATGAAACTATGCATTGACATAGTTAAGCCATCAAAGCCGTGGAGCTCACAGAGACCTTCGTTTTGACTGGTTATGGCTTCCTTAACTCCAAAAGAGTCAACCGTTATGGCTGTTTGAAGGATCGATATCCCCTGCGTGCAACATCTATGGTGCAAGGTGCAGCAACCGTCCATAATGTCGAACCGGAACGGGTGCAACATTTACGGAATGGGTGCAACATCTGCGGTGTTGGGTGCAACATCTGTCCGTAATGCCGAAATGGTGCCGATCGACTTTTACAAATGAGTTCATGGATTTGAAATGGAATAGTACCATGGTGCACCACTCTCCAGCGATGGTAAATCGATGGCCAGCCACGTTGATCCCGTTTTGCTGTAAAATTCACGCGAAGAAAACGAAGGGTAAAAAACTTCCGAGTCCTGAAAGTGATTCGGATAGTGTTCTTTTGGGTGTGAAACTAAGCATTGATGGCTTAAAGGAGAGGAAGTCATAGAACTCATAAAAACCTTCATTTTGACTCGTTATGGCTCCCATAAATCAAGAAGAGCCAATCATTATGGCAGTCTGAAGGATCGATATCCCTTGGGTGCAACATCTACAGTGCAAGGTGCAACATCCATCCGTAATGCCGAACTGCAACGTACGAATTTTACAAATGAGTGCATGGATTTGAAACGGAATAGTACCATGGTGCACCACTCTCCAGCAGTGGTAAATCAATGGCCAGCCATGTTGTTCCTGTTTTACCTTATAATTCACGTGAAGAAAACAAATGGTAAAAAACGTTCAAGTCCTGAAAGTGATTCAGATTCTTTGGTATGAAACTATGCATTGACAACGTAAAGTTGCCAAAGCTGTAAAACTCAGAGAGACCTTTGTTTTGACTGGTTATGACTCCCTTAAATTCAAAAAACCTAACCATTATGGCTATCCGAAGGATCGATATCCCCATAGAGCAAAATCCACGGTGCAAGGCGCAACATCCGTCCATAATGTCGAAACTGTGCCGTAAGACTTTTAGAAATAAGCGAATTGATTTGAAACGGAGTAGTACCATGGTGCACCACTCTATAGCGATGGTACATCGATGGCCAGCCACATTGATCCCATTTACCATAAAATTCACGTGAAGAAAACGAAGGGTAAATAAACTTCTGAGACCTGAAAGTGATTTGGATAGTATTGTTTTTGGTATGAAACTATGCATTGATGTCGTTAAGCCATCAAAGCCGTAGAGCTCACTGAGACCTTCATTTTGATTGGTTATGGATCCTGTAACTATAAAAGAGTCAACTGTTATGCCTGTCTGAAGTATCGATATCCCTTGGGTGCAACATCTACGGTGCAGTGTGCAATATCCGTCCATAATGCCAAAACAGCGCCGTACAGCCTTTACAAATGAATGCATGGATTTGAAACAGAATAGTACCTTGGTGTACCACTCTCCAGCGATGGTAAACCGATAGCCAGCCATGTTGATCCAGTTTTACCATAAAATTCACATGCAGAAAACGAAGGGTAAAAAACACTTCCGAAACCTAAAGGTGATTAGGATAGTGTTTTTTTGGGTATGAACCTTTGCATTGACGTCGCTAAGCCATCAAAGCCATAGAGCTCACAAAGACCTTCGTTTTGATTGGCTATGGATCTCGTAACTCCAAAAGAGTCAACCGTTATGGCTGTTCGAAGGATCGATATTCCTAGGCGTAACATCTACGGTGCAAGGTGCAACATCATCCATAATGCCGAAACTGCACCGTACGACTTTTAGAAATGAGTGCATGGCTTTGAAACGGAATAGTATCATGGTGCACCACTCTCCAGCGATGGATAATCGATGGCCAGCCACGATTTGATCTCTTTTTACCATAAAGTGCACGTGAAGAAAACGAAGTGTTAAAAAACTTCTGAGACTTGAAAGTGATTTGGATAGTGTTCTTTTGGTATGGAAGTATGCATTGACGTCGTTTAGCCATCAAAGCCGTAGAGCTCACAGAGACCTTTGTTTTGAATGGTTACGGATCTCGTAACTCCAAAAGAGTCAACCATTATGGCTATCCGAAGGATCGATATCCCTTGGGTGCAACATCTACGGTGCAAGGTGCAACATCCGGCCATAATGCAAAAACTGCGCCAGATGACCTTTACAAATGAGTGCTTGGATTTGAAACGGAATAGTACCGTGGTGCACAACTCTCCGTAGGGTAAAAAAACTTTCGAGTCCTAAAAGTGATTCAGATGATGTTTTATTGGGTATGGAATTATACATTGATATCTTAAAGTTGTCAAAGCCATAGAACTCACAGAGACCTTCGTTTTGACTGGTTATGGCTCCCATAACATCAAAAGAGTCAACCGTTATGGCTATCCGAAGGATCGATATTTCCTGGACGTAACATTTACGGTGCAAGGTGCAACATCCATCTATAGTGCCAAAACTGTGTCGTATGACTTTACAAATGAGTGCATGGATTTGAAATGGAATAGTACCATGGTGCACCACTATCCAGCAATATAAATCAATGGCCTGCCACATTGATCCCGTTTTACCATAAAATTCAAGTGAAGAAAGCAAAGGGTAAAAAAAAACTTTCGAGTCCTGATGGGGATTCGGATAGTGTTTTTTGGGTATGAAATTACGCATTGACGTCGTTAAGCCATCAAATCCGTAGATCTTATAGAGACCTTTATTTTGACTGTTTATCGCTCACGTAACTCAAAAAAAGTCAACCGTTATGGCTGTCCAAAGGATTTATATCCCCTGGGCGCAACATCTATGGTGCAAGGTACTACATCCGTCCATAATGCCGAAAATGCACCGTGCAACCTTTAAAAATGAGTGCACGGATTTGAAACGGAATAGTACCATGGTGCACCACTCTCCAGCGATAAATCGATGGCCAGCCAAGTTGATTCTGTTTCCTCATAAAATTCACGTGAAACGAAGGGTAAAAAAACTTCCGAACCCCGAAAGTGATTCGGATAGTATTTTTTAGGCATGAAACTATGCATTGATGTCGTTATGCCATCAAAGCCGTAGACCTCATAGAGACCTTCATTTTGACTGCTTATGGCTCCCGCAACTCCAAAAGAGTCAACAGTTATGGCTGTCCGAAGGATCAATATCCCTGGGGCAACATTTACGGTGCATGGTGCAACGTCCGTCCATAATGTCGAAACTGCATCGCACGACTTTTACAATGAGTGCATGGATTTGAAATAGAATAGTACCATGGTGCACCACTCTGCAGCGATGGTAAATCGATGGCCAGCCACGTTGATCCCGTTTCACCATAAAATTCACATGAAGAAAACGAAGGGTAAAAAAAACTTCCGAGTCCTGAAAGTGATTCGGATAGTGTTTTTTGCGATATGAAACTATACATTGAATCTTACAGCTATCAAAGCTGTAGAATTCACAAAGACCTTCATTTTGACTGGTTATGGCTCCCGTAACTTCAAAAGAGTGAACCATTATGGCTGTCCGAAGGATCGATATTTGTGGGAGCAGCATCTACGGTGCAAGGTGCAACATCCATCCATAATACCGAAACCATGCCATACGACCTTTACAAATGAGTGCATTGATTTGAAACGGAATAGTATCATGGTGCACCACTCTCAGAGACCTTCTTTTTTGACAGGTTATGGCTCCCGTAACTCTAAAAGAGTCAAACGTTATGGTTCTCCGACGGAACGATATTCCTTGGACGCAACATCTACGGTGTAGGGTGCAACATCCATCCATAATGCTGAAACTGCATCGTACGACTTTTAGAAATGAGTGCATGGATTTGAAATGGATTAGTACCATGGTACACCACACTCCAGCGATGATAAAGCGATGGCCAGCCATGTTGATCCCGTTTTACCATAAAATTGACGTGAAGAAAACAAAGGGGAAAAAACTTCCAAGACTTGAAAGTGATTCGGATAGTTTTTTTGGGTATGAAACTACGCATTGACGTCGTTAATCCATGAAAGTCGTAGAGCTTATAGATACCTACATTTCGTTGGTTATGGCTCTGTAACTCCAAAAGGATCAACTGTTATGGCTGTCCAAAGGAACGATATCCTCTGCACGTAGCATCTATGGTGCAAGGCACAACATCCGTCCATAATGCCGAAATTGTGCCGTACGACTTTTATAAATGAGTGCAGGGATTTAGAATGGAGTAGTACCATGGTGCACCATTCTCTAGCGATGGCAAATAGATGGCCAGCCAAGTTGATCTCGTTTTACCATAAAATTCACGTGAAGAAAGCGAAGGGTAAAAAAAAACTTCCGAGTCCAGAAAGTGATTCAGATAGTATTTTATTGGGTATGAAACAATGCATTGACAGCTTAAAGCTTTCAAAGCCATATAACTCATAGAGACCTTCGTTTTGACTAGCTGTGGCTCACGTAACTCCAAAAGAGTCAACCATTATGGTTGTTCGAAGGATCGATATCCCCTGGAGCAATATCTACGGTGCAAGGTGCAACATACGTCCATAATGCTGAAACTGCGCCGTACGACTTTTGTAAGTGAGTGCATGGATTTGAAACGGAATAGTACCATGGTGCACTACTCTCCAGTAACGGTAAATCGTTGGCTAACCATATTGATCCCGTTTTACCATAAAATACACGTGAAGAAAACAAAGGGTAAAAAAAACTCCATGTCCTGAAAGTGATTCGAACTTTTTTTAGGTATGAAACTATGCATTAGCAGCTTAAAGCAGCCAAAGCCGTAGAACCCACAGAGACCTTCGTTTTGAATGGTTATGGCTCTGGTCACTCCAAAAGAATCAACCAATATGGCTATCTAAAAAGTCGATATCCGTTGGGCCCAATATCTACGGTGCAAGGTGCAACATCCGTCCATAATGCCGAAACTGCGCCATACGACTTTTAGAAATGAGTGCATAGACTTGAAATAGATTAGTACCATGGTGCCCCACTTTCCAACGATGGTAAATTGATGGCCAGCCACATTGATCCCATTTTATCATAAAATTCACGTGAAGAAAACGTAGGTTAAAAAAAACTTCCAAGACCTAAAAGTGATTTGAATATTGTTTTTTGGGTATGAAACTGTGCATTGACATCATTAATCCTTCAAAATCATAGAGCTCACAGAGACCTATGTTTTGACTGGTTACGGCTTGCGTAACTCAAGAAGAGTCAACCGTTGTGGCTGTCCGAAGGATCGATGTCCCCTGGGCGCAACATCTACGGTGCAGGGTGCAACATCCGTGCATAATGTCGAAACTGCACCATACAACTTTTAAAAATGAGTGCATGGATTTGAAATGGAATAGTAACTTGGTGTACCACTCTCCAGCGATGGTAAATCGATAGCCAGCCACGTTGATCTCATTTTACCATAAAATTCACATGAAGAAAACGAAGGGTAAAAAACTTCTGAGACCTGAAAGTGATTTGGATAGTGTTTTTTTGGGTATGAAACTATGCATTGACAACGTTAATCCATCAAAGTCATAGAGCTCATAGAGACCTATGCTTTGACTAGTTATGGCTCCCGTAACTCAAAAAGAAACCGTTATGGCTGTCTGAAGGATCGATATCCCATGTGCGTAATATATAACATCCGTCCATAATGTCGTAACTGCGCCGTACGGCTTTGACAAATGAGTGCATGGATTTGGAGCGGAATAGTACCATAGTGCACCACTCTTTAGCGATGGTAAATCAATGGCCAGCCACGCTGATCCCATTTTACCGTAAATTCATGTGAGGAAAACAAAGGGTAAAAAACTTTCGAGTCTTGAAAGTATTCGGATAGAGTTTTATTGGGTATGAAAGTATGCATTGATGGCTTAAAGCTATCAAAGTCGTAGAACTCAAAGAGAACTTCGTTTTGACTGGTTATGACTCCCGTAACTCCAAAAGAATCCGTTATTGGGTATGTCCGTTCATAATGCTGAAACTGCACTATACGAATTTTACCAACGAGTGCATGGAGTTGAAATGGAATAGTGCCATGGTGCACCACTCTCCATTGATGGTAGATCGGTGGCCAGCCATATTGATCATTTTTTACCATAAAATTCACAAAAAGAAAACGAAGGGTAAAAAAACTTCTATGCCCTGAAAGAGATTCGAATAGTGTTTTTTTGGATAAGAAACTATGCATTAACGGCTTAAAAAGCAGTCAAAGCCGTTGAACTCACAGAGACCTACATTTCGACTGGTTATGGCTCCCGTAACTCCAAAAGAGTCAACCGTTATGGCTGTCCGAAGAGTCGATTTCCCCTAGGCACAATATCTACGGTACAAGGTGTAACATCCGTCCATAATGCCAAAACTGCACCGTACAACTTTTAGAAATGAGTGCATGGATTGAAAATGTATTAGTACCATGGTACACCACTCTCCAACGATGGTAAATCGATGGCCAGCCATGTTGATCCCGTTTTACCACAAAATTCACTTGAAGAAAACGAAGGGTAAAAAAACTTCCGAGACCAGAAAGTGATTCGGATATTGTTTTTTGGGTATGAAACTATTACGCATTGACGTCGTTAATCCATCAAAGTTATAGAGCTCACAGAGACCTACGTTATGACTGGTATGGCTCTCATAACTTTAAAAGAGTCAACCGTTATGGCTGTCCGAAGGATCGATATCCCATGGGTGCAACAACTACGGTGCATGGTGCAACATCCGTCCATAATGTCGAAACTGCGTCGTACGACTGTTACAAATGAGTGCATGGATTTGAAACAGAATAGTACCGTGGTGCACCACTCTATAGCGAAGGTAAATCGATGGCCAGCAATGTTGATCTCATTTTACCATAAAATTCACGTGAAGAAAACGAAGGGTTAAAAAACTTCCGAGACCTGAAAGTGATTCGGATAGTGTTTTTTTGGGTATGAAACTGCGTATTGACGTCGTTAATCCATCAAGTCATAGACCTAATAGAGACCTATGTTTTGACTGGTTATGGCTCATGTAACTCCAAAAGAGTCCACCATTACGGTTGTCTGAATGATCGATATATCATGTGCGTAACATCTACGGTGCAAGGTACAACATCCGTCCATAACGCCAAAACTGCAACGCACGACTTTTACAAATGAGTGCATTGAATTAGAACAGAATAGTACCATGGTGCAGAACTCTCTGGTGACAGTAAATCGATGGCCATCCACGTTGATACTATTTTACCATAAAGTTCATGTCAAGAAAACGAAGGGTAAAAAAAACTTACGAGTCCTAAAAGTGATTCGGATAGTGTTTTTTGGGTATGAAACTACACATTGACGACTTAAAGCTGTTAAAGCCGAAGAACTAAAAGGGACCTTCATTTTGACTAGTTATGGCTCTCGTAACTCCAAAAGAGTCAACCGTTATGGCTGTCTGAAGGATCGGTATCCCCTGGGTGCAACATCTACGGTGCAAGGTGCAACATCCGTCCATAATGCCGAAACTACGCCATACGACTTTTACGAATGAGTGCGTGGAACTGAAACGGAATAGCACTGTGTTGCACCACTCTCCAATGATGGTAAATCGATGGCCAGCCACATTGATCCCGTTTTATCATAAAATTCACGTGAAGAAAACGAAGGGTAAAAAAACTTCCATGTCCTGAAAGTGATTCGAATAGTGTTTTTTTGGGTATGAAACTATGTTGATGGCTTAAAGCAGCCAAAGTCATAAAAGTCACAAACACCTTCATTTTGACGAGTTATGGCTCCCGTAACTCCAAAAGTGTCAGCCGTTATGGCTGTCCGGTAAATCGATATCTCCTGGGCGCAACATCTATGGTGCAAGGCGCAACATCCGTCCATAATGCCGAAACTGCGCCATATGACTTTTAGAAATGAATGCATGGATTTTAAATGGATTAATACCATGGTGCACCACTCTCCAGCGATGGTAAATTAATGGCCAGCCATGTTGATCCCATTTTACCATAAAATTCACGTGAAGAAAACGAAGGGCACAAAAACTTCTGAGACCTAAAAGTGATTCGGATAGTGTTTTTTGGGTATGAAACTACTCATTGACATTGTTAATCCATCAAAGTCGAAGAGCTCACAGAGACCTACGTTTTGATTGGTTATGGCTCCCGTAACTCCAAAGAGCCAATCGTTATGGCTGTCCGAAGGATCAATATCCCATGCACGTAACATCTACGGCGCAAGGTGCAACATCCGTCCATATTGCCGAAACTGCGCCATACGACTTTTAAAAATGAGTGCATGGATTTGAAATGGAATAATACCATGGCGTAGAACTCTCTAGCGATGGAAAGATGGCCAACCACGTTGATCCCATTTTGCCATAAAATTCACGTGAAGAAAACGAAGGGTAAAATACTTGCGAGTCCTAAAAGTGATTTGGATAGTGTTTTTTTGGGTATGAAACTATGCATTGACGGCTTAATGCTGTCAAAGTCGTAGAACTCAATGGGACCTTCGTTTTGACTGGTTATGGCTCCCGTAACTCCAAAAGAGTCAACCGTTATGGCAGTCCGAAGGATCGATATCCATCTTCAGTGCAACATCCATCAATAATGCTGAAACTACGCCGTACGACTTTTATGAATGAGTGCATGGATTTGAAACGGTGCATGGTGAAACAGAGACCTTTATTTTGACTGGTTATTTCTCCCGTAAATCCAAAAGAGACAACCGTTATGGCTGTCCGAAGGATCGATATCCCCAGGGTGCAACATCGATGGTGCGCGGTGCAACATCCGTCCATAATACCGAAACTGCACCGTATGACTGCTACAAATGAGTGCATGGATTTGAAATGGAATAGTGCACGACTCTCCAGCGATGATAAATCGATGGCCAGCCAGGTTAATCCCGGTTTATCATAAAATTCACGTGAAGAAAACGAAGGGTAAAAAAAATCATCTAAGACCAGAAAGTGGTTCAGATAGTGTTTTTTTGGGTATGAAACTATGCATTGGCATCGTTAATCCATCAAAGCCGTAGAGCTCACAGAGACCTTCGTTTTGACTGGTTATGACTTCCGTAACTCCAAAAGAAACGACCATTATGGCTGTCCGAAGGATCAGTATCCCTTGGGCGCAACATTTACGGTGCAAGGTGCAACATCCGTCCATAATTCCAAAACTATACCGCACGACTTTTACAAATGAGTACATGGTTTTGAAGCGGAATAGTACCATGGTTCTCCACTCCCCGGTGATGGTATATCAATGGTCAGCCACGTTGATCCCGTTTTACCATAAAATTCACGTAAACAAAATGATGGGTAAAAAAAACATCCGAGACCTGAAAGTGATTCGGATAGTTTTTTAGGGTATGATACTATGCATTGACGTCATTAAGCCATCAAAGCCATAGATCTCACAGAGACCTTCATTTTGACTCGTTATGTATCTCGTAAATCCAAAAGAGACAACCATTATGGCTATCCGAAGGATCGATATCCCTTGGGTGCAACATCGACGGTGCAAGGTGCAACATCCATCCATAATGCCAAAACTGCGCCATTCGAATTTCACAAATGAATGCATGGATTTAAAACGGAATAGTATAGTGGTGCACCACTCTCCAGCGATGGTAAATCGATGGCCAGCGACATGGATCCCGTTTTACCATAAAATTCACGTGAAGAAAACGAAGGGTAAAAAAAAAGCTTCCGAGTCCTGAAAGTGACTCGGATAGTTTTTTTGGGTATGAGACTATTCATTGATGACTTTAAGCCATCATAGCTGTAGACCTCATAGAGACCATCGTTTTGACTAGTTATCACTCCCATAACTCTAAAAAGAGTCAACTGTTATGGTTGTCTTAAGGATCTATATCTCGTGGGCGCAACATCTATGGTGTAAGGTGCTACATTCGTCCATAATGCTGAAACTCCATATGACTTTTACAAATGAGTGCATTGTTTCGAAATAGAATAGTACCATGGTGCACCACCCTCCAGCGATGGTAAATCGATAGCCAGCCTCGTTGATCCCGTTTTGCCATAAAATTCACATGAAGAAAACGAAGGGGAAAAAAACTTCCGAATCCTGAAAGTGATTCGGATAGTGTTTTTGGGTATGAAACTATGCATTGACGGCTTAAAGCCATCAAAGCCGTAAAGCTCACAAAGCCCTTCGTTTTGACTAGTTATGGCTTCCGTAACTTCAAAAGTATCAACCGTTATGGCTATCCGAAGGATCGATATCCCCTGGGCTCAATATTTACGTTGCAAGGTGCAACATCCATCCATAATGCCGAAATTGCACCGCACGACTTCTACAAATGAGTGCATGGATTTGAAACGAAATGGTACCTTGGTGCTCTACTCTCCGGCGATGGTAAATCGATGGCCAGCCTTGTTGATCCTGTTTTACCATAAAATTCACATGAAGAAAACGATGGGTAAAAAAATTTCCGAGTCCTGAGAGTGATTCAGATAGTGTTTTTTAGGTGTGAAACTACGTATTGGTGGCTTAAAGCAGTCAAAGCCGTAGAACTCACAGAGACCTTCATTTTGACTAATTATGGCTCTTGTAACTCCAAAAGAATCAACGGTTATGGTTGTCTGAAGGATCGATATTTTCTGAATGCAACATCTACGGTGTAAGGTGCAACAACCATCCTTAATGCCGAAATCGCATTGTGCGACTTTTAGAAATGAGTGCATGGATTTGAAATGGAATAGTACCATGGTGCACCACTCCCTAGCAAAGGTAAATCAATGGCCAGCCACTTTGATCCCATTTTACCATAAAATTCAAATGAAGAAAAAGAAGGGTAAAAAAAACTTCCAAGATCTGAATGTTATTCGGATAGTGTGTTTTTTGTGTATGAAGCTATGCATTGACGTGTCAAGCCATCAAAGTCGTAGAGCTCAGAACAACATTCGTTTTGACTAGCTATGGCTCCCGTATCTCCAAAAGAGTCAACCATTATGGATGTCCAAATGATCGATATCCCCTGGACGCAACATCTACGGTGCAAGGTGCAACATCCGTTTATAATGCCGAAAATGCCCTGTACGACTTTTACAAATGAGAGCATGGATTTGAAATGGAATAGTACCATAGTAAAATACCCTCCAGCGATGGTAAATTGATGGCCAGCTACGTTGATCCCATTTTACCATAAAATTCACGTGAAGAAAACGAAGGGCAAAAGGAACTTGCGAGACCTAAAAGTGATTCGAATAGTGTTTTTTGGGCATGAAACTATGCATTGACGTCATTAAGCCATCAAAACCATAAAGCTCACAGAGACCTTTGTTTTGACTGGTTATGGCTCCCGTAACTCTAAAAGAGTCAACCGTTATGGTTGTTTGAAGGATCGATGTCCCTTAGTAGCAACATCCATCCATAATACGAAAACCGCATCGTACGACTTTTACAAATGAGTGCATGGATTTGAAACAGAATAGTTCCATGGTGCACCACTCTCCAGCGATGGTAAATCAATGGCCAGCCACATTGATTCCGTTTTACTTTAAAATTCACTTGAAGAAAACGAACGATAAAAAAACTTCCGAGACCGAAAAGTGATTTAGGTAGTGTTTTTTTGGATATGAAACTATGCATTGACGTTGTTAATCTATCAATGACGTAGAGCTCATAGAAACCTTCGTTTTGACTGGTTATGGCTCCCATAGATCCAAAAAGAGTCAACTGTTATGGCTGTCCGGAGGATCGATATCCCCTGGGTGCAACATCTGCGGTGCAAGGTGCAACTTCCGTCCATAATGCCGAAACTGCGCCGTACAAGTTTAAAAAATGAGTGGATGGATTTGAAACAGAATAGTACCATGGTGCACCACTCTCTAACGATGATAAATCGATGGCCAACCACATTAGTCCCGTTTTATCATAAAATTCACGTGAAGAAAACAAAGTGTAAAAAAACATCCAAGACCTGAAAGTGATCCGGATAGTATTTTGTGGGTATGAAACTACGCATTGACGTCGTTAAGCCATCAAAGCCATATAGCCCACAAAGACTTTCATTTTGACTGGTTATGGCTCCCGTAACTCCAAAAGAGTCAACCGTTATAGCTGTCTGAGGGAGTGATATCCCTTGAGCGCAACATCTACGGTGCAAGGTGCAACATCCATCAGTAATGACAAAAGTGCGTCGTACGACATTTATAAATGAGTGCATGGATTCGAAATGGAAAAGTACCATCATGCACCACTCTCCAAAGACGGTAAATCGAGGGTAAAAAAAGCATCTAAGACCTAAAAGTGATTTGGCTAGTGTTTTTTGGGTATGAAACTATGCTTTGGCATCGTTAAGCCATCAAAGCTATAGAGCTCACAGAGACCTTCGTTTTTACTGGTTATGGCTTCCATTACTCCAAAAGAGACAACCGTTATGGCTGTCCAAAGGATCAGTATCCCCTGGGCGCAACATTTATAGTGCAAGGTGCAACATCCATCCATAATGCCAAAAATATGCCGCATGACTTTTACAAATGAGTGCATGGATTTGAAGCGGAATAGCACCATAGTTCTCCCTCTCCGACGATGGTAAATAATTAGCCATCCATGTTGATCCCATTTTACCATAAAATTCACGTGAAGAAAACGATGGGTAAAAAAAACATCTGAGACCTGAAAGTGATTCAGATAGTTTTTTTGGGTATGAAACTATGCATTAACGTCATTAAGCCATCAATGCCATAGAGCTCACAGAAACTTTCGTTTTGACTGGTTATGGCTTCGGTAAATCCAAAAGAGACAACCGTTACGGCTGTCCGAAGGATCGATGTCCTCTGGGTGCAACATTGACGGTGCAAGGTGCAACATTCGTCCATAATGCCAAAATGCCATATGACTTTTACGAACGAGTGCATCGATTCAAAATGAAATAGTACCATGGTGCGCCACTCTCTAGCTATGATAAATCGATGGACAGCCATGTTAATCCCGTTTTACCATAAAATTCATGTGAAAAAAACGAAGGGTAAAAAAACTTCCGAGACCTGAAAGTGATTCGGATAATGTTTTTTTTGGGTATGAAACTATGCATTAACGTCGTTAAGCCATCAATACCGTAGTCACATAGACCTACGTTTTTACTAGTTATGGCTCCGGTAACTCCAAAAGAGTCAAATGTTGTGGTTGTATGAAGGATCGATATTCCCTGGGCGCAACATCTACGGTGCAAGGTGCAACATCCGTCCATAATGCCGAAACTGCGCTGTATGACTTTTAGAAATGAGTGAACGATTTAAAACAAAAATGTACCATGATGCACCACTCTCCAGCAATGGTAAATCGATGGCCAGCCACGTTGATCCCGTTTTACCATAAAATTCACGTGGAGAAAACGAAGGGTAAAAAAACTTGGGAGTCATGAAAGTGATTCGGATAGTGTTTTTTTGGGTATGAAACAATGCATTGGCATCGTTAAGCCATCAAAGCCATAGTGTTCACAAAGACCTTCGTTTTGACTAGTTATGGCTCCCGTAACTTCAAAAGAATCAACCGTTATGGCTGTCCGAAGGAAGGATGTCCCTTGCGCGTAACATCCACGGTGCAAGGTGCAACATCCGTCCGTAGTGCCGAAACTGCACCGTATAACTCTTACAAATGAGTGCATGGATTTGAAATGGAATAGTACCATGGTGCACCACTCTTCAGCGATGGTAAATCGATGGCCAGCCACGTTAATCCCGTTTTACCATAAAATTCATGTGAAGAAAACGAATGGTAATTAAACATCCGAGACCTGAAAGTGATTCAGTTAGTTTTTTGGGTATGAAACTATGCATTGGCATCGTTAAGCCATTAAAACCGTAGAGCTCACTGAGACCTCCGTTTTAACTAGTTATGGCTCCCGTAACTTCAAAAGAGTCAATCGTTATGGCTATCCGAAAGATCGATATCTCCTAGGCTCAACATCTACGGTGCAAGGTGCAACATCCATACATAATGCCGAAACTGCACCGTACGACTTTTAAAAACGAGTGCATGGATTTGAAACATAATACTACCATGGTGCACCACTCTTTAGAGATGGTAAATCGATGGCCAGCCGCACTAATCCTGTTTTACCATAAAATTCACGTGAAGTAAATGAATGGTAAAAAAGCTTCCGGCTCCTGAAAGTGATTCGGATAGCGTTTTTTGGGTATAAGACTATTCATTGATGTCGTTAAGCCATCAAAGCTGTAGAGCACATAGAGACCTTCATTACGACTGGTTACCGCTCCCGTAACTACAAAAAGAGTCAAACGCTATGGTTGTCCGAAGGATCAATATCCCCTGGACGCAACATCTATGGTGCAAGGTGCTACATTCGTCCATAATGTCGAAACTGCGCCATATGACTTTTACAAATGAGTGCATTGTTTTGAAATGGAATAGTACCATGGTGCACCACTCTCCAGCGATGGTAAATCGATGGCCAGCCTCGTTGATCCCGTTTTACCATAAAATTCACGTGATGAAAACGAAGGGTAAAAAATCCTGAAAGTGATTCGAATAGTGTTTTTTGGGAAACTATGCAATGATGAATTAAAGCCATCAAAGCCATAGAGCTCACAAAAACCTTCGTTTTGATTGGTTATGGCTCCCGTAACTTCAAAAGAATCAACTATTATGGCTGTCCGAAGGATCGGTATCCCCTGGGTGCAATATTTACGTTGCAAGGTGCAACATCCGTCCATAATGCCCAAACTACGCCGCAAGACTTTTACAAATGAGTGCACGGATTCGAAATGAAATAGTGTCGTGGTGCTCTACCCTCCAGCGATGGTAAATCGATGGCCAGCCACGTTGATCCCGTTTTACCATAAAATTCTTGTGAAGAAAACAATGGGTAAAAAAATTTCCGAGTCCTGAAAGTTATTCGGATAGTGTTTTTTGGGTATGAAACTATGCATTGGCATCGTTAAGCCATCAAAGCCGTAGAGCTCACAAAGACCTTCATTTTGACCTGTTATGGCTCCCGTAACTTCAGAAGAATCAACCATTATGGCTGTCCGAAGGATGGATATCCCTTGGGCGCAACATCTACGGTGCAAGGTGCAACATCCGTCCATAGTGCCGAAACTGCACCATATGACTTTTACAAATGAGTGCATGGATTTTAAATGAAAAAGTACCATGGTGCACCACTCTCCAACGATGGTAAATCGATGGTCAGCCATGTTGATCCCGTTTTAGCATAAAATTCACGTGAAGAAAATGAAGGGTAACTAAACATCCGAGATTTGAAAGTGATTAGTTTAGTTTTTTTGGTTATGAAACTATGCATTGACTTCGCTAAGCCATCAAAAACACAGAGCTCACAGAGACCTTCATTTTGACTGGTTATGGCTCTCATAATTTCAAAAGAGTCAACCGTTATGGCTATCCGAATGATCGATATCTCCAGGGCTCAACATCTACGGTGAAAGGTGCAACATCTGTCCATAATGCCGAAAATGCACCGTACGACTTTTACAAATGAGTGCATGGATTTGAAACGGAATGGTACCATGGTGCATCACTCTCCAGCGATGGTAAATCGATGGCTAGCCACGTTGATCCCGTTTTACCATAAAATTCACATAAAGAAAACGAAGGGTAAAAAAACTTCCCAGTCCTGAAAGTGATTCGGATAGTTTTTTTTGGGTATCATACTATTCATTGATGTCGTTAAGCCATCAAAGCCGTAGAACTCATAGAGACCTTCGTTTCGACTGGTTATCACTTCCGTAACTCCAAAAAGAGTCAACCATTATGGCAGTCCAAAGGATCGATTTCCCTGATGCAACATCTATGGTGCTAGGTGCAACATCCGTCCATAATGCCGAAAATGCACCATGTGCCTTTTACAAATGAGTGCATTATTTCGAAACGGAATAGTACCATGGTGCACCACCCTCCAGCATTGGTAAATTGATGGCTTAAAGTGATTCGATGTCTCCTGGGCTCAACATCTACGGTGCAAGGTGCAACATCCGTCCATAATGCCGAAAATGCACCGTACGACTTTTACAAATGAGTGCATGGTTTTGAAATGCAATAGTACCATGGTGCACCACTCTATAGAGATGGTAAATTGATGGCCAACCGCGTTGATCCCGTTTACCATAAAATTCACATGAAGTAAACGAATGGTAAAAAACTTCCAAGTCCTGAAAGTGATTCGGATAGTGTTTTTTGGGTATGAGACTATTCATTGATGTCGTTAATCCATCAAAGATGTAGAGCTCATAGAGACTTTCATTTTGGTTGGTTATCGCTCCCGTTACTCCAAAAAGAGTCAACCTTATGGCTGTCCGAAGGATCGATATCCCCTAGGCGCAACATTTATGGTGCAAGGTGCTACATTCGTCCATAATGCCGAAACTGCGCCATATGACACTTACAAATGAGTGCAACGATTTGAAACGGAATAGTACCATGGTGCACCACTCTCTAGCGATGGTAAATCGATGGCCAGCCACGTTGATCCTGTTTCGCCATAAAATTCTCATGAAGAAAACGAATGGTAAAAAAACTTCCGAGATCTGGAAGTGATTTAGATAGTGTTTTTTGGGTATGAAACTATGCACTGACGTCGTTAAGCCATTAAAGCCGTAGAGCTCATAAAGACCTTTGTTTCGACTGGTTAAGGCTGCCGTAACTCCAAAAGAATCAGCCGTTATGGCTGTCCGAAGGAACGATATCCCCTGGATGCAACATCCACGGTGCAAGGTGCAACATCCGTCCAAAATTGTAAAACTACACCGTACAACTTTTACAAATGAGTGCATGGATTTGAAACAGAATGGTACCGTGGTGCACCACTCTCCAGCAATGGTAAATCGATAGCCGGCCACGTTGATCCCGTTTTGCCATAAAATTCACATGAAGAAAAGGAAGGGTAAAATATTTCCGAGACCTGAAAGTGATTCAGATAGTATTTTTTTAGGGTATGAAACTATGCATTGACGTCGTTAATACATTAAAGCCGTAAAGCTCACAGAGACCTTCGTTTTGACTAGTTATGGCTCCCGTAAATCCAAAAGAGTCAACCGTTATGGGTGTCCAAAGGATCAATATCCATTGGGTGGAAAATTTACGGTACAAGGGGTAACATCCGTCCAAAATTCCAAAACTGCGGCATACGACTTTTACAAATGAGTGCATGGATTTGAAACGGAATGGTACCATGGTACAACGCTCTCCGGCGATGGTAAATCGATCGCTAGCTACGTTGATCCCGTTTTAGCCATAAAATTCACGTAAAGAAAACGAAGGATAAAAAACTTCCGAGACCTGAAAGTGATTCAGATAGTACTTTTTGGATATTAAACTATTCACTGACGTCGTTAAGCCATCAAATCCATAGAGATCATAGAAACCTTCATTTTGACTGGTTATGGCTCCCGTAACTTCAAAAGAGTCAACCGTTATGTCCAAAGGATCGATATCTCCGGGGCACAACATCTACGGTGCAAGGTGAACATCTGTCCATAATGCCGAAAATACGCCGTACGACTTTTACAAATGAATGCAACGATTCAAAACGGAACAGTATCATGGTGCACCACTCTCCAACGAGGGTAAATCGATGGCCTGCCACGTTGATCCCGTTTTACCATAAAATTCACGTGAAGAAAGCGAAGGGTAAAAAAACTTCCGAGACCTGAAAGTGATTCAGATGGTGTTTTTTTTTGGTATGAAACTATGCATTGATGTCGCTAAGCCATTAAATCCATAGAGCTTACAAAGAACTTTGTTTCGACAGGTTATAGCTCCAGTAACTCCAAAAGAGTAAACCATTATGGCTGTCCGAAGGATCGATATTCCCTGGGCGCAACATCTACGGTGCAAGGTGCAACATACATCAATAATACCGAAACTGCATCATACGACTTTTACAAATGAGTGCCTGGAATTAAATGTTAGGAAATCAATTCTATGGTTTCGATGGTAACAACTATACAATGAAAATCGAATGTACATATATATTTAAATTTACAAGTAGATGACAAAGTAACATCACCAAAGAGACAAAAATAAGACTCAAAAGAAGTATCAAAAGATTTCAAGCCGATAGGAGTGGAAGAAGGATTGCTCATGCATAGATAAAAGCAACATGCACACTTTTAGATGTCTAGGTACACTAGCCAGACGTTTGATTGATTCCTCTGGTTCACAACTCAGAAAGAATCAGACGTATGGTTACCAAAGTCAGATGTCTGAAAAAGCATCCAGATATAAAACAGATATGAATAACAGACGTCTGGTTAATAAACACAGACGTCTGAAATGCCAGACGCAAAAAATATATGAAGGCCAGACGTCCGAGGATACTTTCCAGATGTCTGATTATAGACTCGGCTGTGTAATTTCAAAGACCAACTGTCACATCCGAAAAGACACGTTCGCTTCTCTTCACTGCAACTCTTCATCACCAACAGAAGCAACTATACAACGATTGTTAATGGATGCAACTACATGAAGAATCTTTCTACCACTATTTATAGCATCAGGAATTCAAGAGAAGATCCCACCTTACTGACTTATACTCTTAATTCCTATACTCTGACTTATACCTGTTCTCTAACAATCAACTACTTGTATTTAACACTTCCATATATTTAGAACTCATTAATCAATATCCTATATATATATATATATATATATATTGGAAGCACTTGTACTCAATAGTCAACATTCGTGTTATAGAACACATTCTTGACAAAGAAACTCTGCTATTGTAAACATGTTCCTCCGGGTCAAGTGAGGGTTAGTTGAAAGGAAATTCCGAAGAGGAGCTTCGGGACTGGACGTAGGATGGGAGGTCCGAACCAGTATAAATTCCTGGTGTGATTATTTTAATTTACGTTGCTATTATTATCTATCAAGTTATATTATATAGTTAGTTGTTCATACTTGCATATATATCATATACGATCCACTCATATAGACTTTCAATTGGTATCGGAGCAAGGTTTTGATCAAATAACAGTAACACGTTTTGGATCAATTTAATATGGCAAGTATTTTTCAAGAAGGACAATCCACTGCACAACCCCCACTTTTTAGTGGATCTAACTATGCATATTGGTCAACACATATGAGAATTTTATGGAAGCTAATGGTCTTGTAATTTGGTCAGCCACACAAGATAGATATGAAGCACCTACTACTGCTATGAACACTTGGACCGATGCACAAAAGACCTTAGCATCAAATAATGCTAAAGTTATGAACGTCTTATTTTGTTCTTTAAACAAAAATGAATTTTCACGTGTCATGTTATGCACCACTGCATTTGATATTTGGCGTACCTTACAAATTACACATGAAGGTACAACAAAGGTCAAACAAACTAAGATTTCGATTTTGCAAAACCAATTTTCTTCATTTAAAATGAAGCAAAATGAAACTATTATTGACATGTATTCTAGATTTCAAACTATCCAACATGATCTTATGGCATTAGGAGTTAAATTCACTGATTTTGATTTAATATCTCGAATGCTCAACTCTTTGACATCAGACTGGGAAAGGAAGGTTTTAGCTATAGAAGAAGCTAATGATCTTTCCACTCTCAAAGTTGAAGAGTTGATAGGAAATTTAATGTCCTATGAAGCTAACTTGCAGGCACGAAAAGAACTTAATTCGGAGAAAAAGAATATGTCATTTCCGGCAATAAAAAATGATGACTCTGATCTAGATGAAGAAGAAATAGTTTTTATTACCAAGAATTATAATAAATTCAAGAAATTTAAAAAGATGACCAAGTTTCAAAAAGAAGGGAAGTGCAACACAACAAACATATCTCAAATCAAGTGCTATGAATGTGATCAATACGGACATACGAAGAAGGATTACCCTAAACTCAATAATGACAAAAAGAATAACAAAATTCAAAAATTCAAGAAGAAGAAGGCTTTCAAAGTAACTTGGGATGATTCGGATTCTTCATCTTCTGAAAGTGATAGTGATAGTGACAAAGAACAAGCTAATGTATGTTTTATGGCACAAACTGAAGAGGTATGTCCTGAACTTAGCTATGATGAACTATTAGAACTTAGCATGGAACTAGACGATAAATTTAGACAAATAAAAGAATTGAACAAAGAATATATATAGTCTAAATAAATAGATTAGAACTTGAGGTAGGAATGTTGAAAGATGAAAAAATTATTCTAGAAGAAGAACTTGAAATATCTCAACAAAAAATCAAAAAATAATATGATAGAAAGTGAGAATATTTCTATAGAAAAAGAAAATTTATTAAAAGAAAATATTGATTTTAAAAATAGTATTGAATTGTTGAAAATTGAAAATATAGAGTTGAGAGAAAAATTAGATAAAATTACCAATAATGTGTCAGAATTTAATAAAGGTAAACAAGATTTGGAAAATCTTATCAAAACCTCAAAACCATCGGGTAATAGAAATGGAATAGGATTCAAAAATTCTTTTAAACAAAAAGAAAATAATGCTAAAAATAGTAGACATATAAAAGCTAAAAGTTTTTCTAAGACTAAATTGAATACCAATAATATGAAAATCTGGATTCCTAAAACAAATAATAATTTGATTAGACAAAATCATATTAATAATTACTTAGAAAATGTAGTCTATAATAAAAATTATATTTATAAAGGTACCAAACCATCTTGGGTATGGCTACCTTCCTATAACAAATAGGACCCTAATAAAATATATGGGTACCAATTAAAATATTTTCTATTGTGCAGGTACCCAAAATAAAATATAAAGAAAAATGGATACTAGATAGCGGTTGCTCCAAGCATATGACCGGAAATTCAAAAATGTTATCAAATATAAGGTACATCGATGGTGGAATGGTAACCTTTGGAGACAATTCAAAAGGATATGTCATAGGAATTGGAGAAATCATCAACTCTGGTATATCTAACTCTCCTATTATTACAAATGTTTTATTAGTAGAAAATTTAAAACATAACTTGCTAAGCATTAGTCAATTATGTGATAAAGATTTTCAAATAAATGTTGAAAAAGATAGATGTAATATTTTAGATAATAACAAACAGCTCATTTTTGAAGGATTTAGAAACAAAAATATTTATGTATTAAACATGAATATAAATAAAAATTCAAATTTATGTTTAACCGTCAAACATGATGATCCATGGTTATGGCATAAACGGTTTTGTCATATCAATTTTAAAAGTATTAATAAGTCGGCAAAATATGAGTTAGTAAGAGGATTACCTAAAATACATTACAAAGTAGAAAATTTATGTCAAATTGGAAAACTAAAGAAAAGCTCGTTTAAATCTAAAAATAATATTTCTACAAAACAACCATTAGAATTATTACATTTAGATTTATTTGTTCCAACACAAGTACGGTCTATAAATCACAACAAATATGCGTTCGTAATAGTCGATGATTTTTCAAGATATACATGGACTTTATTTTTAAAACATAAAAGCGATACTTTTGGTATGTTTAAAATATTTGCTAAAAAGATTAAAACTCAAATGAATTTAAAAATTAAAAATATTAGAAGTGATCACGGAGGAGAATTTGAAAATGATCTTTTTACAAACTTTTGCAATAAGAAAGGTATAACTCATAATTTTTCTTTTCCTCGTACACCTCAACAAAATGGTGTCGTAGAAAGAAAAAATCATATATTATAGGAATGTGCACGAACATTACTAAATAGTAGTGGATTACCAAAACACTTTTGGGATGAAGCTATTGCAACATCCTGTTATGTACTAAATCGAGTAACTATTCGTCCCATGAATAAACAAACTTATTTTGAAATCTTTTTGGTAAAAAACCTGAAGTATCATACCTTAAAACTTTTGGTTCAAAATGTTTTATATTAAATACAAAAGATAATTTAGGAAAGTTTGATCCAAAAGCCGATGAAGGTGTCTTTATTGGATATTCGGAATGTAGCAAAGCATACAGAACTTTTAATAAACGAAATAATACTACTGAAGAAAGCTTACATGTCTCATTCGATGAAAATCTTTTTAAATATCATATTAATGATGAAGAAGAAATTATTCCACTAACAAATTCAACACTCTATTATTAATGAAACAAATAGTCAAAATAATACTTTGATATCATCTCCTAAAATTCTTAAGGATCATCCAATAGATAATATTATTGGAGATCTTAATTCAAGAGTAACTAGAAATCAACTCAATCATATAAGCCATATAGCATTTGTGTCAAACTTTGAACCAAAGAATTATAAAGAAGCGTCAAATGATAATTTTTGGATAATAGCTATGCAAGAAGAATTAAATCAATTTGAACGTAATAATATATGGGAATTAGTACCAAGACTTGAAGAACAATCGGTAATAGGAACAAAATGGATATTTAAAAACAAAGCAGACGAGAATGGAAATATTGTTAGAAATAAAGCACGTTTGGTTGCTCAAGGATATAATCAAGTAGAAGGCATAGATTACGATGAAACATTTTCTCTAGTAGCAAGATTAGAAGCCATTCGTACATTACTCGCCTTTGCAACTCATAACAATTTTAAACTATTTCAAATGGATGTCAAAAGTGCCTTTTTGAATGGTTTTATTAAGGAAAATGTATACGTCGAACAACCACCGCTATTTGTTCACGAAAAATATCCTGATCATATTTTTAAATTACATAAAGCACTATATGGATTAAAACAAGCACCTCGTGCATGGTACGAATGTTTTAAAAATCACTTGATAACATCTGGTTTTCATATAGGAAAAACAGATACAACTTTATTTACTAAAAAAGAAGATAATGATATTTTGGTTGTACAAATCTATGTTGATGATATCATCTTTGGTTCAACCAACGAAAAACTATGTAATCAATTTTCTAATATTATGAAAAATCAATTTGAAATGTCACACATGGGAGAACTAAATTTCTTCTTAGGTTTACAAATAAAACAACTCGAAAATGGAATCTTCATTCATCAAGAAAAATATTGTAATGATTTATTACGACGATTTGAAATGGATAAAACATCAAGCAAACCAACACCAATGAGTACCACTATTCACTTAGAAAAAGATGAAAACGGAAAAGATTTTGATGAAAAATTATATCGTAGCATGATTGGTTCTCTACTTTATTTAACGGCCAGTCGATCGGATATTGTGATGAGTGTATGTCTTTGTGCTCGATTTCAAGCAAAACCAAAAGAATCTCATCTAAGAGCGGTTAAGCGAATTTTACGTTATCTATCTAGCACTAAAGATTATGGTTTGTTCTACCCTAAAGGATCATTGTTTGAACTTGTTTCATATAGCGATGCGGATTTTGGTGGATGTAGAACAGATCGTAAGAGTACTAGTGGAACTTGTCATTTTATCGGACAATCTTTAGTTTCATGGTTTAGTAAAAACCAAAATTGTGTTTCTCTATCTACTTGCGAAGTCGAATACATCTCCGCCGCTCTAGCATGTGCGCAAGTAATATACATGCAACAAACGTTAATGGATTTTGGTAAAATTATCACCAAATCTCCAATTTATTGTGATAACATAAGTGCAATTAATTTATCAAAAAACCCTGTTAATCACTCACGAACCAAACATATAGATATATGACATCGTTTTCTACGAGACAATGTTGAAAAAGGAACCATTTCATTAGAATATGTAAATACCGAAAATCAAGTAGCCAATATCTTTACAAAACCATTAAATGAACAAACTTTCTCTAAACACCGACGAAGATTAGGTATTTGCTCACTAAATGACCTTCTTCCTTAATAATATATATATAATAACTTTTTTAAGGCTAAAATTAGCCACCAAAGTAATTACCACAATTTATATCATTGATTTCTGCACCTTCAAACTTTTAGAAATTTAGTTTGCCTATATGTAATATTTTCAGCATATAAATATAGCCAAACACAAAAACTACATTCAAACAATTAAATTTTTAAATAATAAAAAGGAAGAATCAAAATATAACAATGTCGTCAAAAGATTCCTATATATCTACCTCCGTCTCAACACCAACAACAGACAGCTCGGTTGACACCCCACAACGACTTCCGACACCTATACCAAAGCAAGAGCCAACATATAGGTGGTCTTCGTATCATACAGGTTTTACTCCGGATAATAAGAAAACTAAAAGTTCTCTATTTATTTCCCCTAACACAAAGGAGAAATTGATGAAATCATCATTACCAAAAATAACAGATGGATCTTCAACGAGAGCTTTATTTCGAACAAAAAGTTACAACATGAAGGTTAAGCTATCTCGAGCAAGTGACGATGAAGTTTTGTTCGTCCCGAAAGAATGATGTTCATGAACCGCTACTAAAACCTTGTAGTTCATTGGATCCAACTTCTTCATATCGTACTTCTTCAGATCCCTCACCAAGATGATTTTCTGGCTCTCCACAGACTCACGAACGTGGAAATATATGGTCCCCGCTTAGACCATGGAAGGATAATGAGTCAGAAAATCCAAAAACTCCATCTCCATCTAAATAAATAAATTGTATTAAGCATTGAATGTATCTAAACTTATTTGTTATTATATTTTTACAACAATAAAGTTATTTGTTATCTACATTCGATATATAAGTGAAATCATCACACTTTAAGTCATTTTTAGCCCATCTGCAATTTTCAGACGTCTATCAACAACTTCCAAACGTCTGACATAAGGATATACTATTCAAAATTTAGGAGTGTGCATATATCAGACATCTGATATACCCCCTAGACATCTGAAATGTTATTTTGTCTCCTCCAAATAAAATTCAGAACAATCCAAACGTCTGAAATAAGATCCAGATGTCTGCCTTAGTTTTCTGTTTCGAAATTAAACAAAAACAGACGTCTTTTTTCAATTCCAGACGTGTGAAAAATCTCACTGTATCTACAATTTTATAACTATGCTCAAAACCAGACGTCTGGGTCACAAAGCATACGTCTGATTTTATCCTCTGGACAAAAATTAGGGCAAACCAGACTTCTGATTTCTAATCCAGACGTCTGATTCCCAATCGACCATTTAAATTCGATCAGATAACATCATTTTTTTTATCCCAAAATTATTGCTTCCTACGATTTTTACAAAGAAAATTTTCGCTCCAAATCACTATCCTACAGCAAATATAATCAAGATGTCACCTCGTACTAAGAATTCTAAAGTCTCCTAAAGAAAGCAAGATCAACCGACTACATCTTCCAATCCCCAGGTTTGCTCCGACGACCAAATCGAACGATGGATAAACAGAGCTCCGCATTCTATATAAAGGTATAAAGATATCCAAAAAAAAGAAACTTCACATAGGACCGTTCTACAATCTCTTAAAATTTCCTATGTACGAATTGGATGAGTTATGTGAAGAGGCCGGATTAGAAACCCTAATTACCTTTACATCAAATGATATCCAAATAGACAAATTAGCTATTTTTCTATTTTATGCAAATCTAGATAGTACCTCGGTATGGAACACTGAGGACGAGGACAGTTGGCTTTGGTCTAGTGTATACGGGAATACGATTCGATTGACTCCTGGTTTGATAGGATGAACCCTAGGTTGCTCCGACACCGTGGAAGACTTACCAACATACCAGATATGAGATTCAAGCCTCGAAATACTATTACTCATCAAATCTGGAAAGATGAAATGCAAAAGTTTGCTTCAAAATATTTACGTTCGAAAGCTCGATTCCTAACACGGATGATAATTAATACAATTGTTCCAAGAATGGGTAGTCACGAGCAAATTACTGAATTGGAGCATAAAGCATTATATGCTCTATTTAGTAGGACAAGAGTAAATTGGGCAAAATTTATCTTCGACGAGCTCAAACACTTTTGGACTCGATCAAGGCCATCGATCATCTATCCTACCTATATTATGAGACTTCTTCGTGCACATAATATTCCCTCCTATCTCTCGACGTTCGAAGAAATTTCGCCAAAATATGCTTCAACAAAATTCTTTTCTTTAATGCACTTACCTGAAATTCCTCCGGAATTCATGTCCTTCGAAGATTGGATGCATCATCGACAATCTAGAAGAGTTGAAAATCCTCCTCAACCACCCATTGTTCCATCTCAACAAGAAGAGCAACAACGAGAAGCTACTCCTCTCTTCCTCAACCTTTTGATTATCCAGGACAAGAAGAAATTATAGAGACTCGACTAGAAACAAATTCAAATGAAAGTATTCGAGATCTCACTCTCCGGAACCAACATATACTATCCCTAAATCAAAAGTATTTAGCTAAGCAAACTGAGAACTTTGAAACCTCATTTGCTACACGACTAGCCACAGTTGAAGATTCTCTTTCAACTGTTTTATCGGTTCTTAAAGAAGTGTTACAACGGGTTCGTGGTCCAACTCCACCTTCTGAGGATTGGCCTACTCCTGTACCTTCTCCTCCAGCAAAATATTATAAATTATTTGACGACGAACATCCAAAGGAAGCTTTGACATCTCCTTCTACAAAAGAAGAACCAAAGGAGGGTGATACAAATCAAGCTTCACCATAGGAGGATGATCCAAATCAAGTTTCTCCAAAGGAACTCTAAGAATTTAGGAATTGTAGTGTTTATATTTTGTACAAATCTATGTATGTAACTTCTTCATGTTATTAATGAAAATTCTCTTTTTCGACGATTGGCTTAAATATTATAAATTCTTTTTGATAATGTCAAAGGGGGAGAAATATAGATAGAATCATAAAACATTAAAAATAAGCACATATTCAGGGGGAGATTTATAATCTATATATAAGTACATTGAATAGTTGTCATCATCAAAAAGGGGGAGATTGTTAAGAAATCAATTCTATGGTTTCGATGATAACAACTATACAATGGAAATCGAATGTACATATATATTTACAGTTACAGGTAGATGACAAAGTAACATCACCAAAAAGACAAAAATAAGACTCAAAAGAAGTATCAAAAGATTTCGAGCCGATAGGAGTGGAAGAAGGATTGCTCATGCATAGATAAAAGCAACATGCACACTTTCAGACGTCTGTGTACACTAGCCAGACGTCTGATTGATTCCTCTGGTTCATAACTCAAAAAGAATTTGACGTCTGGTTACCAAAGTCAGACGTCTGGAAAAGCATCTAGATATAAAATAGATATGAAGACCAGCCGTCTGGTTAATAAACACAGACGTCTGAAATGCTACTAGACGCAAAAAATATATGAAGGCCAGACGTCTGAGGATACTTTCCAGACGTCTGATTATAGACTCGACTGTGTAATTTCAAAGACCAACTGTCACATCCGAAAAGACACGTTCGCTCCTCTTCACTACAACTCCTTATCACCAACGGGAGCAACTATACAACGATTGTTAATGGATGCAACTACACGAAGAATCTTTCTACCACTATAAATAGCATCAGGAATTCAAGAGAAGATCCCACCTTACTGACTTATATTCTTAATTCCTATACTCTGACTTATACATGTTCTCTAATAATCAACTACTTGTATTTAACACTTTCGTATATTCAGAACTCATTTTTCAATATCCTCTATATATATATATATATATATATATATATATATATATTGGAAGCACTTGTACTCAATAGTCAACATTCATGTTATAGAACACATTCTTGACAAAGAAACGCTGCTATTGTAAACCTGTTCCTCCGGGTCAAGTGAGGGTTAGTTGAAAGGAAATTCCGAAGAGGACCTTCGGGACTGGAGTAGGACAGGAGGTCCGAACCAGTATAAAATCCTGGTGTGATTATTTTAATTTACGTTGCTATTATTATCTATCAAGTTATATTATATAGTTAGTTGTTCATACTTGCATATCTATCATATACGATCCACTCATATAGACTTTCATTGAAAAGGAATGGTACCATGGTGCACCACTCTTTTGTGATGGTAAATCGATGGTCGGCCATGTTGATCCCGTTTTACCATAAAATTCATGTGAAGAAAAAGAACGGTAAAAAAACTTCCGAGATCTGAAAGTGATTCCGATAGTGTTTTTTTTGTTATGAAACTTTTCACTGACATCGTCAAGCCATCAAAGCCGTAGATCTCACAGAGACCTTCGTTTTGACTGGTTATGGCTTCCGTAACACCAAAAGAGTCAATCATTATGGTTGTCCGAAGGATTGATATCCCTTCGGAGCAACATCTCCGGTGCAAGGTGCAATTTCTGTCCATAATGCTGAAACCGCGACGTACGACTTTTAGAAAAGAGTGCATAGATTTGAAATGGAATACTATTATGGTGCACCACTCTCAAACGATGGTAAATCGATGGCCAGCCACGTTGATCCCCTTTTACCATGAAATTCACATGAAGAAAACGAAGGGTAAAAAACTTCAGAGGCCTAAAAGTGATTCGGAAAGTATTCTTTTGGGTATGAAAATATACATTGACTTCTTTAAGCCATCAAAGCCATAAAGCTCACAGAGACTTCCGTTCTAACTAGTTATGGCTTTCGTAATTCAAAAAGAGTCAGCCGTTTTACCATAAAATTCACGTGAAGAAAACGAAGGATAAAAAACTTCCGGGACCTGAAAATGATTCGGATAGTGTTTTTTTGAGTATGAAACTATCCATTGGCATCATTAAGCCATCAAAGCCATAGAGCTCAAAAAGACATTCGTTTTGACTGGTTATGGATCCCGTAACTCCAAAAGTGTCAATCGTTATGGCTCTTTGAAGGATCGATATCTTCCTGGGCACAACATCTACGGTGCAAGGTGCAACATCCGTCCATAATGCCGAAGCATCGTACGACTTTTACAAATGAGTGCATGGATTTAAAATGGAATAGTACCTTGGCACACCAATCTCCAATGTTGGTAAATCGATGGCCAGTTACGTTAATCCTGTTTTACCATAAAATTAAGATGAAGAAAACGAAGGGTAAAAAAACTTCTGAGACCTAAAAGTGATTCGGATAGTGTTTTTTGGGTGTGAGACTATGCATTGATATAGTTAAGTCATCAAAGCCGTAGAGCTCATAGAGTCATTTTTTTTGACTGGTTATGACTCCCGCAACTCTAAAAGAGTCAACCGTTATGGCTGTCCGAAGGATCGATATCCACTGGATGCAACATCTACGGTGCAAGGTGCGACATCCATCCATAATGGCAAAACTGCGTCGTACGACCCTTACAAATGAGTGCATGGATTTGAAATGGAATGGTACCATGGTGCACCACTCTCCAGCGATGGTAAATTCATGGCTAGCCACGTTGATCCCGTTTTACCATAAATTCACGTGAAGAAAACGAAGGGTATGATTCGGATTGTGTTTTTAGGGTATGAAACTATGCATTGACGTTGTTAAGCCATCTAAGCTGTAGAGCTCAAAGAGACCTTCGTTTTGACTGGTTATGGCTCCGTTAACTCAAAACGATTCAACTGTTATGACTTTCCGAAGGATCGATATCCCTTGGGCGCAACTTCTACGGTGCAAGGTGCAACTTCTGTCCATTATACCGAAACTGCGCCGTACGACTTTTAGAAATAAGTGTATGTATTCGAACCTTGGTGCACCACTCTCCAACGATGGTAAATCGATGGCCAGCCACGTTGATCCCATTTTACCTTAAAATTCACGTGAAGAAAATGAAGGATAAAAAACTTCGGAGATTTGAAAGTGATTCGGATAGTGTTTTTTGGGTATGAAACTATACATTGACATTATTAAGCCATTAGAGCCATAGGGCTTATAGAGATATTCGTTTTGACTAGTTATGTCTCCCACAACTCCAAAAGAGTCAACTGTTATGGCTGTCCGAAGCATCGATATCCCTTGGGCGCAACATCTACGATGCAAGGTGCAACATCCGTCCAAAATTCCGAAACTGCGCAGTACGACTTTTATAAATGAGTGCACACATTTGAAATGGAATGGTACCATGGTGCGCTACTCTTCAGCGATGGTAAATAGATGGCCAGCCACGTTGATCCCATTTTACCATAAAATTCACGTGAAGAAAACAAATGGTAAAAAAAAACTTACAAGACCTGAAAGTGATTCGAATGGTGTTTTTTGGGTATGAAACTATGCATTGACATTGTTAAACCATCAAAGCCATAGAGATCACAGAGACATTTGTTTTGACTAGTTATGGCTCCCATAACTCCAAAAGATTCAACCGTTAAGGCTGTCCAAAGGATCCGTATCTCTTGGGCGTAACATCTATGGTGCAAGGTGCAACATCCGTCTATAATGCCGAAACTGTCCCATACAACTTTTACAAATGAGTGCAAAATTTTGAAACAGTATAGTACCATGGTGCACCACTCGCCAGCGATAGTAAATCAATGGCCAGTCACGTTGATCCCGTTTTACCATAAAATTCACGGGAAGAAAAAGAAGGTTAAAAAATCTTCCGAGACATGAGAGTGATTCGGATGGTATTTTTTTGGGTGTGAAACTATGAGTTGACATCCTTAAGCCATCAAAGCCGTAGAGCTCATAGAGACCTTCTTTTTGCCTGGTTATGGCTCCCGTAACTCCAAAAGAGTCAATCGGTACGGCTGTCCGAAGGATCGATATTTCCTAGCCGTGACATCTGCGGTGCAACTTCCGTCCATAATGCCGAAACTAGCCCGTACGACTTACACAAATGAGTGCATGGATTTGAAACGGAATGGTACCATGGTGTGCCACTCTCCAGCGATGGTAAATCGATGGCCAGCCACGTTTATCCCGATTTACCATAAAATTCACGTAAAGAAAACGAAGGGTAAAAAACTTCCAAGACGTGAAAGTGATTCAGATAGTGTTTTTTGGGTATGAATCTATACACTGGCGTCGTTAATCCTTCAAAGCCATAGAGCTCACAGATACCTTCGTTTTGATTGATATGGCTCCGGTAACTCCAAAAGAGTCAACCGACATGGCTGTCAGAAGAATCGATATCCCCTAGGCGCAACATATATGGTGCAAGGTGCAACATCCGTAAATAATGCAGAAACGGCACCGTACGACTTTTACAAAAGAGTGATGGATTGAAAAGGAATGGTAACATGGTGCACCACTCTCCAACAATGATAAATCGATGGCCAACCACGTTGATCCCATTTTACTATAAAATTCACGTGAGGAAAACAATGGGTAAAAAAACTTCCGAGACCTGAAAGTGATTCGGATAGTATTTTTTGGGTATGAAACTATGCATTGGCATCATTAAGCCATCAAAACCGTAGAGCTCACAGGGACCTTCATTTTGACTGGTTAAGGCTCTCGTAACTCTAAAAGAGTCAACCGTTATGGCTGTCCGAAGGATCGATATCCCCTGGGCGCAACATCTATGGTGCAAGGTGCAACATCCATACGTAATGCCGAAACTGCGCCGTGCTACTTTTACAAATGAATGCATGGATTTGAAACGGAATAATTTCATGGTTCACCACTCTACATCGATGGCTAGCCACGTTGATCCCATTTTATCAAAAAATTCACGTGAAGAAAACAAAGGGTAAAAAAAACTTCCGAGACCTGAAAGTAATTCAGATAGTGTTTTTTTGGTTATAAAACTAGGCATTGATATCGTTAAGCCATCAAAGCTATAGAGATCACAGAGACCTTTGTTTGACTAGTTATGGCTGCCATAACTCCAAAAGATTCAACCATTCTGGCTGTCTAAATGATCGATATCTCCTGGGTGTAACATCTACGGTGCAAAGTGCAACATCCGTCCATAATGCCGAAACTATGCCATACAACTTTTACAAATGAATGCAAAGTTTTGAAATGGAATAGTACCATGGTGCATCATTCTCCGGCGATGGTAAATAGATGACCAGCCACGTTGATCATATTTTACCATAAAATTCACGTGAAGAAAACGAAGGGTAAAAAACTTCCGAGACCTGAAAGTAATTCGGATAGTGTTTTTTGGGTATGAAACTATGCATTGACGTCATTAAGCCATTAAAGCCATAGGCTGATAGAGATTTTCATTATGGCTGCCGTAACTCCAAGAGTCAACCGCTATGGCTGTCCGAAGGATCGATATCCCCTGAGCGCAACATCTACGGTGCAAGGTGCAACATCCGTCCAAAATTTCAAAACCGTGCCATACGACATTTACAAATAAGTGCATGGATTTGAAACAGAATGGTACCATGGTGCGCCCAGCGAAGGTAAATCGATGGCCTACTACACTGATCCCACTTTACCAAAATTCACGTGAAGAAAACGAAAGGTAAAAAACTTGTGAGACCTGAAAGTGATTCGGATAGTGTTTTTTTGGATATGGAACTATGCATTGACGTCGTTAAGCCATCAAAGCCATAGAGCTCATAGATACCTTTGTTTTGACTGGTTGTGGCTCCCATAGCTCCAAATGAGTCAACCGTCATGGCTGTTCGAAGGATCGATATCCCCTGGGCGCAACACCTACGGTGCAAGGTGCAACATCCGTCCATAATGCCGAAACTTCACCGTACGACTTTTGAAAATGAGTGCATGGTTTTGAAACGGGCCCAGCGATGGAAAATCGATGGCCAGCCACGTTGATCCTGTTTTACCATAAAATTAACCTGAAGAAAACGAAGGGTAAAAAAAACTTCCGAGACCCGAAAGTGATTCAGATAGTGTTTTTTGGGTGTGAAACTACGCACTGACATCATCAATCTATCAAAGCCGTGGAGCTCATAGAGACCCTCCTTTTGCTAATTATGGCTCACGTAACTCCAAATGAGTCAACCATTACGGTTGTGCGAAGGATCGATATCTCCTGGACGCAACATCTGTGGTGCAAGGTGCAATTTCCGTCTGTAATGCCGAAAATGCGCCATACGAATTTAAGAAACGAGTGCATGGATTTAAAATGGAAGAGCACCATGGTGCACCACACTGCAGCGATGGTAAATCGATGGCCAGCTACGTTGTTCCCGTTTTACCATAAAATTCACGTGATGAAAACGAATGGTAAAAAAAACTACCAAGACCTAAAAGTTATTCGGATATTGTTTTTTAGGTATGAAATTATGCATTCACGTTGTTAATCCATCAAAGCCATAATGCTCACAGAGACCTCTGTTTTGACTGATTATGGATCTCGTAACCTCAAAAGAGTCAACCGTTATGGCTGTCCGAGGGAACGATATCCCCTGGACGCAACATCTACGGTGCAAGGAGCAACATCCGTCCATAACGCCAAACTGCGCCGTACGACATTTACAAATGAGTGCATGGATTTGAAACGGGATGGTACTATAGTGCACCACTCTCTAGCGATGGTAAATCAATGGCCAGCCACGTTGATTCTGTTTTCCCGCAAAATTCATGTGAAGAAAACGAAGGATAAAAAAACTTTCGAGACCTGAAAATGATTCGGATAGTGTTTTTTGGGTATGAAACTATGCATTAGCGTCGTTAGGCCATCAAAACCGTAGAGCTCATACAGACCTTCGTTTTTTCTAGTAATGGCTCTCGTAACTCTAAAAGAGTCGATCGTTATTGCTATCTGAAGAATCGATATCCCCTGGGCGCAACATCTATGGTGCATGGTGCAACATCCGTCCATAATGCAGAAACTGCGCCGTACGACTTTTACAAAAGAGTGCATGGATTTGAAACAGAATGGTACCATGACACACCACTCTCTAGCTATGGTAAATCGATGGCCAGCCACATTGATAGCGTTTTACCATAAAATTCACGGGAAGAAAACGAAGTATAAAAAAACTATCGAGACCTAAAAGTGATTCGGATAGTATTTTTTGTGTATGAAACTATGCTTTGACGTTGTTAAGCCATCAAAGCCATAAAGCTCACAGATACTTTCGTATTGACTGGTTATGGCACCCGTAACTCTAAAAGACTCAACCGTTATGGTTGTCCGAGGGATTGATATCCCCTGGGTGCAACATCTACGGTGCAAGGTGCAACATCCGTCCATAATGTCGAAAGTGCGCCGTACGACATTTACAAATGAGTGCATGGATTTGAAATGAAATAGTACCATCGTGCACCACTTTCCAGTGACGGTAAATCGATGGCCAGCCATGTTGATCCTGTTTTACCACAAAATTCTTGTGAAGAAAATAAAAAAACATCCGAGACCTGAAAGTGATTGGATAGTGTTTTTTTAGGGTATGAAACTATGCATTGGCATCGTTAAATAATCAAAGCCATAGAGCTCACAGAGACCTTCGTTTCGACTGATTATGGCTCCGTAACTCCAAAAGAGACAACCGTTATGGCTGTCCGGAGGATCAATATCCCCTGGGCGGAACATCTACGGTGCAAGGTGCAACTTCCGTCCATAATGCCAATACTGCGCCGTACAAATTTTAGAAATGAGTGGATGGATTTGAAATAGAATAGTACCATGGTGCACCACTCTCCAACGATGGTAAATCAATGGCCAGCCACGTTGATCCCGTTTTATCATAAAATTCACGGGAAGAAAACAAAAGGTAAACAACTTCCGAGGCCTAAAAGAGATTCGGATAGTATTTTTTTGTTACGAAACTATGCATTGGCGTTATTAAGCCAACAAAGCCGTATAGCTCATAGAGATCTTCGTTTAAACTGGTTATGGCTTCCATAATTCCAAAAG
Source organism: Allium cepa (assembly GCA_030765085.1). Taxonomy (NCBI): domain Eukaryota; kingdom Viridiplantae; phylum Streptophyta; class Magnoliopsida; order Asparagales; family Amaryllidaceae; genus Allium; species Allium cepa. The sequence goes on along the minus strand of CM060942.1, from coordinate 103,409,122 downwards.
AGACAATCGTTACGGTGGTCCGAACGATCGATATCTCATGGGCGCAACATCTATGGTGCAAGGTGCAACATCCGTCCATAATGCCAAAATTATGCCGTATGACTTTTGCAAATGAGTGCATGGATTTGAAATGGAATGGTACAATGATGCACCACTCTCCAGGGATGATAAATCGATGGCCAACCACGTTGATCCCATTTAACCATAAAATTCACGTGAAGAAAATGAAGGGTGAAAAAACTTACGAGACCTGAAAGTGATTCGGATAGTGTTTTTTTGGGTATGGAACTATGCATTGATGTCGTTAAGCTATCAAAGCTGTAGAGCTCACAGAGACCCTCATTTTGACTAGTTATGGCTCCCATAACTCCAAAAGAGTCAACCTTTATGGCTGTCCGAAGAATCGATGTCCCCTGAGCGCAACATTTACGGTGCAAGGTGCAACTTCCGTCCATAATGCTGACACCGCGTAGTACAACTTTTAAAAATGAGTGCATGGATTTGAAATAGAATAGTACCATAGTACACCACTCTCCAGCGATGGTAAATCGATGGCCAGCAACGTTGATCATGTTTTACCATAAAATTCACGTGAAGAAAACGAAGGGTAAAAAAACTTCCGAGACCTAAAAGTGATTCAGATAGTGTTTTTTGGGTATGAAACTATGCATTGCGGTCGTTAAGCCATCAAAGCCATAGAGCTCATAGAGACCTTCTTTTGACCGTTTATGGCTCCCGTAACTCCAAAAAGTCAACCGTTACGGCTGTCTGAAGGATCGATATCCCCTAGGAGCAACAGCTATGGTGCAAGGTGCAACATCTGTACATAATACCTAAACTGCGTCGTACGACTTTTACAAATAAGTGCATGGATTTGAAACGGAATAGTTTCATGGTGCACCACTTTCCATCGATGGTAAATCGATGGCCAGCCACGTTGATCTCGTTTTACCATAAAATTCACGTAAAGAAAACGAAGGGTAAAAAAAACTTCCGAGACCTGAAAATGATTCTGCTAGTGTTTTTTGGGTATGAAACTACGCATTGACAACGTAAAGCCATCAAAGCCGTAGAGCTCATAGAAATCTTAGTTTTGACTGGTTATGGCTCCCGTAACTCCAAAAGAATCAACCATCACGGCTGTCCGGAGGATCGATATCCCCTGGGCGCAACGTCTACGGTGCAAGGTGCAACATCCGTCCATAATACTGAAACTGCCCCGTTCGACTTTTACAAATGAGTGCAATTGAAATGGAATAATACCATCATGTACCACTCTCTAGCTATGGTAAGTGGCAGGCCAGCCACGTTGATCTCGTTTTACCATAAAATTTAGGTGAAGAAAACGAAGGGTAAAAAAAACTTATGAGACCTGAAAGTGATTCAGATAGTGCTTTTTGGGTATGAAACTATGCATTGAAATCCTTAAGACATTAAAGCTGTAGAGCTCACGGTGTCCTTCGTTTTGACTAGTTATGGCTCCCGTAACTCCAAAATAGTCAACCGTTATGGCTATCCGAAGGATCGATATCCCTTGGGTGCAACATCTACGGTGCAAGGTGCAACATCCATCCAAAATTCTAAAACTGCACCGTATTGATTTTTACAAATGAGTGCATGGATTTGAAACGGAATGGAACCATGGTGCATAGCTCTCTAGCCATGGTAAATCGATGGCCAGCCACGTTGATCCCGTTTTACCATAAAATTCACGTGAAAAAAAATGAAGGGTAAAAAACTTCTGCGAACTGAAAGTGATTCGGATAGTTTTTTTTGCATTGACGTCGTTAAACCGTCAAACCCGTAGATCTCACGGAGACCTTCATTTTGACTTGTTATGGCTCCCATAATTCCAAAAGAGTCAACCGTTATGGCTGCCCGAAGGATTGATATCCCTTAGGCGCAACATCTACGGTGCAAGGTGCGACATCCGTCCATAATGCCGAAACTGCGCCATGCGACTTTTAAAACTGAGTAGATGGATTTGAAACAGAATGGTACCGAGATGCACCACTCTCCAGCGATGGTAAATCGATGGCCAGTCATGTTGATCCCCTTTTACCATAAAATTCACGTGAAGAAAACGAAGGGTAAAAAAACTTCCGAGACCTGAAAGTGATTCGGATAGTTTTTTCGGGTATGAAAATACGCATTGACGTCGTTAAGCGATAAAAGCCGTAGAAACCATAGAGACCTTCGTTTTGACTGGTTAAGACTCACGTAACTCCAAAAGAGTCAACCATTATGGCTGTCCGAAGGATCGATATCCCTTGGGCGCAACATCTATGGTGCAAGGTGCAACTTACATCCATAATGCCGAAACTATGCCGTACGACATTCAGAAATGAGTGCATGGATTTGAAACGGAATATTACCATGGTGCGCCACCCTCTAGCGATGGTAAATGAATGGCCAGCCATGTTGTTCCCATTTTACCATAAAATTCACGTGAAGAAAACGAAGGGTAAAAATACATCCAAGACTTGAAAGTGATTCAGATAGTTGTTTTTGGATATGAAACTATACATTTACGACGTTAAACATAAAATCCGTAGAGCTCATAGAGACTTTCGTTTTGACTGGTTATGGCTCCCGTAACTCCAAAAGAGTCAACCGTTATAGCTGTCCGAAGGATTGATATCCCCTGGGCACAACATCTACGATGCAAGGTGCAACATCCATCCATAATGCTGAAACCGCGTCATACGACATTTACAAATGACTGCATACATTTGAAACAGAATAGTACCATAGTGCACCACTCTCCATCGATGGTAAATCGATGGCCAATCACGTTGATCCCGTTTTACCATAAAATTCACGTGAAGAAAACGAAGGGTAAAAAAAATCCGAGAACTGAAAGTGATTCGGAGGATAGTGTTTTTTTGGGTATGAAACTATGCATCAGTGTAATTTAGCATAGAGCACACAATGACCTACGTTTTGACTGGTTATGGCTTCCGTAACTCTAAAAGAGTCAACAGTTATGGCTATCCGAAGGATCGATATCCTCTGGGCACAACATCTACGGTGCAAGGTGCAACATCCGTCCGTAAATGTTGAAACTGCGTTGTATAACTTTTACAAATGAGTGAATGGATTTGATACGGAATAGTACCATGGCGCACCACTTTGCAGCGATGGTAAATCAATGGCCAGCCACGTTGATCCCGTTTTACCATAAAATTCACGTGAAGAAAAGGAAGGGTAAAAAAACTTCCGAGACCTGAAAGTGATTCGGGCAGTATTTTTTTGGGTATGAAACTATGCATTGACATCATTAAGCTATCAAATCCATAGAGCTCATAGATATCTTCATTTTTACTGGTTATGACTCCCGTAACTCCAAAAGAGTCAACTGTTATGGCTGTCCAAAGTATCGATATCACCTGGGCGCAACATCTATGGTGCAAGGTGCAACATCCGCCCATAATTCCAAAACTACACCATATCAATTTTGCAAATGAGTGCATAGATTTGAAATGGAATGGTACCATGGTGCACCACTCTCTAGCGATGGTAAATCGGTGGCTAGCTATGTTGATCCAGTTTTACCATAAAATTCACGTGAAGAAAACAAAGAGTAAAAAAAACTTCCGAGACCTGAAAGTGATTCTGATAGTTTTTTTTTTGGGTAATCGTTAAGCCATGAAAGCCGTAGAGCTCACAGAGACCTTCGTTTTGGCTGGTTATGGCTTCCGTAACTTCAAAAGAGCCAACCGTTATGGCTGTCTGAATGATCGATATCCACTAGGTGCAACATCTACGGTGCAAGATGCAACTTCCGTCCTTAATGCCAAAAATGCACCGTACGAATTTTAGAAATAAGTGCACGGATTTAAAATGGAATAGTACCATGGTACACCACTCTTAGAGATGGTAAATCGATGGCCAGCCATGTTGAACCCGTTTTACCATGAAATTCATGTGAAGAAAACGAAGGGCAAAAAAAACTTCCGAGACCTGAAAGTGATTCGGATAGTGTTTTTTAGGGCATGAAATTATGCATTGATGTCGTTAAGCCATCAAAGCCGTAGAGCTCACAGAGAACTTCATTTTGAAAAATTATGGCTCCCGTAATTCCAAAAGAGTCAACTGTTATGGCTGTTTGAAAATTCGATATCCCATAGGCGTAACATCTATGGTGCAAGGTGCAACATCCGTCCATAATGCCGAAAATGCATCTACCACTTTTACAAATGAGTGCATGGATTTGAAAAGGAATAATATCATGGTGCACCACTCTCCAGCAATGGTAAATCGCTGGCCAGCCAGGTTGATCCCATCTTAACATAGAATTAATGTGAAGAAACCGAAGGGTAAAAACACTTGCGAGACCTGAAAGTGATTCGGCTAGTGTTTTTTTGGGTAGACTTCGTTAAGCCATCAAAGCCATAGAGCTCACAGAGACCTTCATTTTGACTGGTTATGGTTCCCGTAACTACAAAAGAGTCAACCGTTATGGCTGTCCATAGGATCTATATCTCCTGGGCGTAACATCTGCGGTGCAAGATGCAACATCCATCCATAATGCCGAAACTGCACCATACGACTTTTACAAATGATTGCGTGGATTTGAAACAGAATGGTGCAATGGTGCACCACTGTCCAGCGATGGTAAGTCATGACCAGCCATGTTGATCTGGTTTTACCATAAAATTCACGTGAAGAAAACGAAGGATTAAAAAACTTCCAAGACGTGAAAGTGACTCGGATAGTGTTTTTTAGCGTATGAATCTATGCATTGACGTCTTTAAGCAATTAAAGCCGTAAGGCTTACAAAGACCTTTTTTGACTGGTTATGGCTCCAATAACTCCAAAAGAGTCAACCGTTATGGCTGTCCGAAAGATCGATATCCCATAGGTGCAACATCTACGGTGCATGTGCGACATCCATCAATAATGTTGAAACTGTGTCGTACGACTTTTAGAAATGAGTGCATGGATTTGAAATGGAATAGTACCATGGTGCACCACTCCTCAATGATGGTATATCGATGGCCAGCCATGTTGATCCCGTTTTACCATAAAATTCACGTGAAGCAAACGAAGGGTAAAATAAACTTCCGAGACCTGAAAGTGATTCGGATAGTTTTTTTTGGGTAAGAAACTATGCATTGACATCATTAAACCATCATAGCCGTAGAGCTCACAAAGGCCTTCGTTTTGACTGGTTATGGGTCCTGTAACCCCAAAAGAGTCGATCGTTATGATTATCCGAATGATCGGTATCCCTTGGGCGCAACATCTACGGTGCAAGGTGCAACATCCGTCAATAATGCCAAAAATGTGCCGTATGACTGATATAAATGATGGATTTGATACGGAATAGTACCTTGGTGCACCACTCTTCGGCGATGGTAAATCGATAGCCAGCCACGTTGATCCCGTTTTACAATAAAATTCACATGAAGAAACGAAGGGTAAAAAAACTTTCGAGACCTAAAATTGATTCGGATAGTGCTATTTGAGTATGAAACTATGAAGCCGTCAAAGCTTTAGAGCTCTCAAAGACCTTTGTTTTGACTGATTATGGCTTCCGTAACTCCAAAAGAGTCAACCGTTATGGCTGTCCGAAGTATTAGTACCCCCTGGGCGCAACATCTACGACGCAAGGTGCAACATCTGTCCATCATGCCGAAACTGCGCCGTATGACTTTTAGAAATGAGTGCATGGATTTGAAACGGAATAGTACCATGGTGCACCACTCCCGATCGATGGCAAAATCGATGGCAGCCACGTTGATCCCATTTCACCATAAAATTCACATGAAGAAAACGAAGGGTAAAAAAACTTCTTAGACATGAAAGTGATTCAGATAGTGTTTTTGGGTATGAAACTATGCATTGACGTCGTTAAGCTATCAAAGCCGTAGAGCTCACAGAGACCATCATTTTGACTTATTATGGCTTCCATAACTCCAAAAGAGTCAACCGTTATGGCTATCCAAAGGATCGGTATCCCCTAGGCGCAACCTATACGGTGCAAGGTGCAACATCCGTCCATAATGTCGAAACTGTGTCGTATGACTTTTACAAATGAGTGCATGGATTTGAAACAGAATAGTAACATGGTGCACCACTCTCTAGCAATGGTAAATCGATGGTCGGCCACACTGATCCTGTTTTGCCATAAAATTAACGTGAAGAAACTGAAGGGTAAAAAATACTTCTGAGATCTTAAAGTGATTCGGATGGTATTTTTTGGGTATGAGACTTTGTATTGACGTCGTTAAGCCATCAAATCTGTAGAGCTCACAGAGCCCTTCGTTTTGACTGGTTATGGCTTTTGTAACTCAAAAGAGTAAATCGTTATGGCTGTCTGAAGGATCGACATCCCCTGGGCGCAACATCTACGATGCAAGGTGCAACAACCGTCCATAATGTCGAAACTGTGACATACGACTTTTATAAATAAGTGCATGGATTTGGAACGATATAGTATCATGTTGCAGCACTCTCCAACGATGGTAAATTGATGGCAAGCCACATTGATCCCGTTTTACCATAAAATTCATCTGAAGAAAACGAAGACTAAAAAACTTCCGAGACCTAAATGTGATTCAGATAGTGATTTTGTGGGTATGAAACTATGCATTGACGTCGTTAAGCCATCAAAGTCATAGAGCTCACAGAGACCTTCGTTTTGACTGATTAATGCTCCCATAACTCCAAAAGAGTCAACCGTTATGGCTGCTTAAAGGATCGACATCCCTTGGGCGCAACAACTACGGTGCAAGGTGCAACATCCGTCCATAATGCCTAAACTGCACCGTACGACTTTTAAAAATGTATGCATAGATTTGAAACAAAATGGTAAATCAATGGCCAGCCACATTGATTCCATTCCACCATCAAATTCACGCGAAGAAAACGAAGGGTAAAAAAACTTCCGAGACCAGAAAGTGATTCAGATAGTTATTTTTGGGTATGAAACTATGCATTGACGTTGTTAAGCAATCAAAGCCGTAGAGCTCACAAAGGCCTTCATTTTGACTGGTTATGGTTTTCGTAACTCCAAAAGAGTCAACTGTTATGGCTGTTCGTAGGATCGATATCCCCTGGGCGCAAAATCTATGGTGCAAGGTGCAAGATCCGTCAGTAATGTCGAAACTGCGCCGTATGACTTTTACAAATCAGTGCATGGATTTGAAATGGAATAGTCCATGGTGCACCACTCCCCAGCGACGGTAAATCGATGGCTAGCCACGTTGTTTCGATTATACCATAAAATTCATGTGAAGAAAACGAAGGGTTAAAAACAACTTCCGAGTCCTGAAAGTGATTCAGATAGTGTTTTTTTTTGGTATGAAACTATGCATTGACAGCTTAAAACTGTCAAAGCCATAAAACTCGCAGAGACCATCCTTTTGACCGGCTATGGCTCCAGTAACTCCAAAAGAGTCAACCATTACGGCCCGAAGGATCGATATCCCTTGGGCGCAACATCTACGGTGCAAGGTGCAACATTCGTCCATAATGCCGAAATTACACCGTACGACTGTTAGAAATGAGTGAATGGATTTAAAACGGAATAGTACCATGGTGCACCACACTCTAGCGATGGTAAATCGATGGTCATCCACGTTGATCCCGTTTTACCATAAAATTCACGTGAAGATAACGTAGGGTAAAAAACTTTCGAGGCCTAAAAGTGATTCGGATAGTGTTTTTTTGGGCATGAAACATTGCATTTACGTTGTTAAGCTATCAACGCCGTATATCCCCTAGAGATCTTCTTTTTGACTGGATATAGCTCCCATAACTCCAAAAGAGTCAACCGTTATGGCTATTCGAAGGTTTGATATCCCCTGGGCACAACATCTATGGTGTAAGGTGCGACAACCGTCCATAATGCCGAAACTGCACCGTACGAATTTTAGAAATGAGTGCATGGATTTGAAACAGAATAGTACCGTGGTGTGTCACTCCCCTGTGATGGTAAATCGATGGCCAGCCACATTGATTCCGTTTTACCACAAAATTCACGTGAAGAAAACGATGGATAAAAAAACTTCCGAGGCCTGAAAGTGATTCAGATAGTGTTTTTTTGGTGTGAAACTATGTATTGATGTCGTTAAGCCATCAAAGCCGTATAGCTCACTGATACCTTCGTTTTAACTAGTTATAGCTCCCTTAACTCCAAAAGAGTCAACCGTTATGGTTGTCCAAAGGATCGACATCCCATGGGCGCAACATCTACGGTGCAAGGTGCAACATCCGTCACAATGCCGAAAATGCGCCATACGACTTTTATAAATGAGTGCATGGATTTGAAACATAATAGTACCATAGTGCACCACTCTCCATCGATGGTTAATCGGCCAGCCACGTTGATCCCATTTTACCATAAAATTCACGTGAAGAAAACGAAGGGTAAAAAAACTTTCGATTCCCGAAAGTAATTCGGATAGTGTTTTTTTGGATATAAAACTATGCATTGACGTCATTAAGCCATTAAAGCCGTAGAGCTAATAGAGACCTTCGTTTTGACTGGTTACGTATCCAGTAACTCCAAAAGAGTCAACCGTTATGGTTGTTCGAAGGATCTATATCCTCTAGGCACAACATCTACGGTGAAGGTGCAACAATCGTCCATAATGCTAAACTTCGCCATACAACTTTTGGAAATGAGTGCATGGATTTGAAATGGAATAGTACCATGATGCACCACTCTCCAGCAAAGGTAAATTGATGACTAGCCACGTTGATCCCATTTTACCATAAAATTCACGTGAAGAAAACGAAGAGTAAAAAACTTTCGAGTTCTAAAAGTGATTCGGATAGGTTTTTTTGGGTATGAAACTACCCATTGACGGTTTAAAGCCATCAATGTCGTGGAACTTACAAAGACCTTCGTTTTGACTGGTTACGGCTCCCGTAGCTCCAAAAGAGTCAACCATTATGGTTGTCCGAAGGATCGATATACCCTGGGCGTAACATCTCCGGTGCAAGGTGCAACATTCGTCCATAATGCCAAAACTATGTCGTACGACTTTTAGCAATGAGTGAATGGATTAGAAACAGAATAGTACCATGGTATGCCACTCTCCAGCGATGGTAAATCGATGGCCATCCACATTGATCCCGTTTTACCATAAAATTCATGTAAAGAAAACGAAGGGTAAATAAAAACTTTTGAGACCTGAAAGTGATTCGGATAGTGTTTTTTGGATATGAAACTAAGAATTTATGTCGTTAATCAAATCCATAAAGCTCACAGAGACCTCCGTTTTGACTGGTTATGGCCCTCGTATCTCCAAAAGAATCAGCCGTTATAGCTGTCCGAAGGATTGATAACCCCTAGGAACAACGTCTTTGGTGCAAGGTGCAACATCCGTGCATAATGTCAAAACTGCACCATACAACTTTTACAAATGAGTGCATGGATTTGAAATAGAATAGCACCATGGTGCACCACTCTCCAGCGACGGTAAATCGATGGCCAGCCACGTTGATCCCGTTTTACCTTTAAATTCACGTGAAGAAAACGAAGGGTAAAAAAACTTTCGAGTACTGAAAGTGATTGGGATAGCATTTTTTTGGAATGGAACTGTGCATTGACGTCTTTAAGACATCAGAGCCATAGAGCTCACAGAGACCTTTGTTTGGACTGGTTATGGCTCGCGTAACTCCAAAAGAGTCAACCGTTATGGCTGTGCAAGGTGAAACATCCGTCCATAATGCCAAAACTGTGCCGTATGACTTTTAGAAATGAGGGCGTGGATTTGAAATGGAAAAGTACTATGGTGCACCACTCTCGAGTGATGGTAAATCGATGGCCAGTCACGTTGATCCCGTTTTACCATAAAATTCACGTGAAAAAAACGGAGGGTAAAAAAATTTCCAAGACCAGAAAGTGATCCGGATAGATTTTTTTGGGTATGAAACTATGCATTGATGTCGTTAAGCCATCAAAGTCGTAGATTTCACAGAGAACTTCATTTTGACTGGTTATGGCTCCCTGACTCAAAAAGAATCAACCGTTATGGCTGGCCGAAGAATCGATATCCCCTGGGTGCAACATCTATGGTGCAAGGTGCAACAACTATACATAATGCTGAAACTGCACCGTACGACTTTTAGAAATGATTTCATGGATTTGAAACATAATAGTACCATGGTGCACCACTCCCCAGCGATGCGATGGTAAATAGATGGCCAGCCACGTTGATCCCGTTTTACCATAAAATTCACGTGAAGAAAACGAAGGGTAAAAAACTTTTGAGACCTGAAAGTGATTTGGATAGTGTTTATTGGGTATGAAACTATGCATTAACGTCGTTAAGTCATCAAAACCGTAGAGCTCACGGAGACCTTCGTTTTGACTTCTTATGGCTCCCGTAACTTCGATAGAGTCAACCGTTATGGCTGTCCGAAAGATCGATATCCCTTGGGCGCAACATCCATGGTGCAAGGTGCAACATCCAAACATAACGCATAAACTGTGCCATACGACTTTTACAAACGAGTGCACGGATTTGAAATAGAATAGTTCCATGGTGCACCACTCTCCAACGATGGTAAATCGATGGCCAGCCACGTTGATCCCATTTTACCGTAAAATTCACGTGAAGAAAACGAAGGGTAAAAAACATCCGAGTCCTGAAAGTGATTCGGATAGTGGTTTTTTGGGTATGAGATAATTCATTGATTTCGTTAAGCCATCAAAGCTATAGAGCTCACAGTGACCTTCGTTTGACTGGTTGTCGCTCCTGTAACTCCAAAAAGAGTCAACCATTATGGCTGTCCGAATGATCGATATCCCCTGGGTGCAACATCTACGGTGTAAGGTGCAACATCCGTCCATAATGCCGAAACTGCGCCGTACGACTTTTAGAAATGAGTGCATGGATTTGAAATGAAATATACCATGGTGCACCGCTCTCCAGCGATCGCAAATCAATGGCCAGCCACGTTGCTCCTGTTTTATCATAAAATTCACGTGAAGAAAACGAAGGTTAAAAAAATTCCGAGTCCTGAAAGTGATTCGGATAGTGTTTTTTTGGGTATGAAACTATGCATTGGCGTCATTAAGCCATCAAAGCTGTACATCTCATAGGGACCTTCGTTTTACTGGTTATGGCTCCCATAACTCCAAAAGAGTCAACCGTTATGGCCGTCCGAAGGATCGATATCCCCTGCGTGCAACATCTATGGTGCAAGGTGCAACAACCGTCCATAATGCCGAAACTGCGCTGGACTTTTACAAATGAGTGCATGGATTTGAAATGGAATAGCATCATGGTGCACCACTCACCAGCGATGGTAAATCGATGGTCAGCCACGTTGATCCTATATTACCATAAAATTCTCGTGAAGAAAATAAAGGGTAAAAAACTGCCAAGACCTGATAGTGATTTGGATAGTGATTTTTTGGGTATGAAACTATGCGTTGACGTCGTTAAGCCATCATAGCCATAGAGTTCATAGAGACCGTCATTTTGACTGGTTATGGCTCCCGTAGCTTCAAAAGTGTCAACCCTTATGGCTGTTCGAATGATCGATATCCCCTGGGCGCAACATCTATGGTGCAAGGTGCAGCATCCGTCCATAATGCCGAAAATGTACCGTACGACTTTTACAAATGAATGCATGGATTTGAAATGGAATAGTACCATGGTGCACCACTCTTCAGCGATGGTAAATCGATGGCCTGCCACGTTGATCCTGTTTTACCTTAAAATTAACGTGAAGAAAACGAAGGGTAGAAAAACTTCAAAGTCCCGAAAGTGATTCGCATAGTATTTTTTTGGTATGAAACTATGCACTGACGGCTTTATGCCATCGAAGCCATAGAACTCATAGAGACCTTCGTTTTGACTGGTTACGGCTCTCATAACTCCAAAAGAGTCAACCGTTATAGTTGTCCGAAGAATCGATATCACCTGGGTGCGACATCTACGGTGCAAAGTGCAACATCCGTCCATAATGTCGAAACTACACCGTACGACTTTTAGAAATGAGTGCATGGATTTGAAACGCAATAGTACCATGGTGCACCGCTCTCCGACGATGGTAAATCGATGACCAACCATGTTGATCCCGCTTTACCATAAATTCATGTAAAGAAAACGAAGGGTAAAAAAACATCCGAGACTTGAAAGTGATTCATATTTTGTTTTTTTAGGTACGAAACTATGCATTGACGTCATTAAGCCGTCATAGCCATAGAGCTCACAGATACCTTCATTTTGACTGGTTATGGCTCACGTAACTCCAAAAGATTCAACTGTTATGGCTGTCCGAAGGATCGATATCCCCAAGGCGCAACATCTACGGTGTAAGGTGCAACATCCGTCCATAATGTCGAAACTGTGTCATATGAATTTTACAAATGAATGCATGGATTTGAAGAAGAATAGTACCATGATGCACCACTCCCTAGCAATGGTAAATCTATGGCCAGCCATGTTGATCCCGCTTTACCATAAAATTCACGTGAAGAAAACGAAGGGTAAAAAAAACTTTCGAGTCCTGAAATTGATTCGGATAGTGTTTTTTTGGGTATGAAACTATGCATTCACATCGTTAAGCCATTAAAGTTGTAGAGCTCACAGGGACCTTCATTTTGACTGGTTATGACTTCCGTAACTCCAAAAGAGTCAACCGTTATGGCTGTCTGAGGGATCGATATCCCCGGGGTGTAATGTCTACGGTGCAAGGTGCAGTATCCGTCCATAATGCCGAAACTACGCCGTACGACTTTTAGAAATGAGTGCAATAATTTGAAACGGAATAGTACCATGGTGCACCACTCTCTAGTGATAGTAAATCGATGGCCAACCATGTTGATCCCGTTTTACCATAAAATACACGTGAAGAAAACGAAGGGTAAAAAAAATTCAAGACCTGAAAGTGATTCAGATAGTGTTTTTTTGGGTATGAAACTATGCATTGACGTCGTTAAGTCATCAAAGCCATAGAGCTCACAGAGACCTTTGTTTTGACTGGTTATGGCTCCCGTAATTCCAAAAGAGTCAACCGTTATGGCTGTCCGAAGGATCGATATTTTGTGGGTGAAACATCTATGGTGCAAGGTGTAACAACCGTTTATAATGTCGAAACTGCTCTGTATGACCTTTAGAAATGAGTGCATGGATTTGAAACGGAATAGTACCATGGTGAACCACTCCCTAGCGATGATAAATCGATGGCCAACCACGTTGATCATGTTTTACCATAAAATCCACGTGAAGAAAAACGAAGGGTTAAAAAAATTTCTAAGACCTGAAAGTGATTCGGATTGTGTTTTTGGATATGAAACTATGCATTGACTTCGTTAAGCCATCAAAGCCCTAGAGCTCGCATAGACCTTCGTTTTGGCTGGTTACGGATCCCGTAACTCCAAAAGAGTCAACTGTTATGGCTGTCCGAATGGTCGATATCCCCTGGGCACAACATCTATGGTGCAATGTGCAACAACCGTCCATAATGTCGAAACTGCGTCTTATGACTTTTAAAAATGAGCGCATGTGTGACGACCCAGAATTTTGGACATTTGAAATTGAAATATTTAATTGATTTTAAATATTTGAAAGTTGGTTTAACTTGAATTTAAAAAATATCTACTTATTTGGCAATTAAATTGTCACGACCCGATTTCCACTCCCGGAAAATCGCGTCATGAATTAAGAAAGAAAGGGATAGAAGAAGAAAAGAAAGAAGAGAAAGAAGAAACAACACAAGAATCTCAACAGCGGAACGAATAAATTATATTTATAACAAAATATTACATAGTATACATCAAATATCAGAGTTACACAGACATATACAACACATACTAGACAGTTATAGACACCTGTCTAGTTATACAACTCAAATCAAACACAACACTCAGAGATACCAAACACAGCGGAATTATATAACTATACGCAGAAGCCTCCTGCTCCATATGCTCCTCCACAAATCGTCAAAGCCAATCCTGAATCCTAACCTGAATTCCCTTGGCTACTCGTAAAAATTTGAGTACCCAAGAGTTAAAGAAAAACAGAAATAACTCCGGGTCAGACATGGGTCTGGTGTGAGTAACAGGTTAAAGTTGCTTAACTTTGAAAAACCTTTGAAAAGAAAAGGTATCACGTAAGACTTCCCACACATAAACATGGAAAAGTTTTTACCTTACGCTAACCAAAACATTTGATAGGAAATCCGGTGATATTATAATAGTGTCTAGGGTTTTCAAATAAAATACAGAAATAGCTGAAATGCTTACATCTCACATTCCAACATAGTTGGGCACAACTAATACGTACGGCACTTATTGGATTTTGGATTCCATCAATGGCAGGGCTACTGGGGTACCGCCCGTCACAGTACGTGGCCTAGATCACCGTACCGAGGAGCCACCCTAACTCCCCTGCAACACAAAGCCGGACCCGTTCCTTACTGAACAGTTCCAAATAAGACAACCCCGACGGTTGTCATGATCAACCGTCCCACACAGCCGAAATATAAAGGGACCTCTAGACAGGGGTAAATCTTACTCTCAAGTGGGGGCTACCCACGAAGCTTTGCTGCACCTCCCCTGTTTTAGCCATTCCCGGTTGATGAGGCTTGAGGTTACGATTACCTTTATAGAACACAACACTTAGAATGCTCATCGTCCACCTGACGATGTTCTGAAAGCATTCAATCCATACAAGTTCGTTCCGGGTTCGAACGAAACCGAAGGCATTATCTCGTTACACTCGTATTGGAATCACCCTCAGAGTTAACGACAATAACCCTTGCACTCTGATTCACCATCTCGAATCTATAAGACCTATTCCGTCAAACTCATTACGGAATCACCCACAGAGTTATACTGACGTATAGCCCTTACACCTCGAGTCTTCACTCGCTCCACTTGGATTAACGACCTAACGTTATTTGGAATCGATGTGGTTTTCGGATGTCCAAATATGGAAACCCGATCCCGGTCTCATCGAAAACCAAAGCGTGTCTTTTAGGGTCCAAGTTGTTTTAAGTTTAAAACATTTCAATTCATTATCTAAATATATACAGATAGATAATTCACAACACAACAGATAATCAATATTATCATTATCAACAGATAATCATATCATAAACAGATAATCTATATTATCATCCAAGAGCAACCAATGCATCCATATCACATACACTATCCATCTCACAACTGAGATTACAAATCCATACCAAACAACCAATACAAATCATCAAACATAAGTAATTGATCTAATGATCACACCACTTATAATTAATTTAAAATGAATTAAATTAATTACTCAATCTCAAATTAATTTAAAATGAATTAAATTAATTTCTTCATCATTAATTCTACTTAACTTAACCATCCATTGATTACAAATCAATTTATAAATAATCATTCAATTAATCATTACTGATTAACTATCTCTAATTACAATAAGTAATTAGCTTATAAGTTGATTACACAAGTTAATTACTTAATTAATTACATTAGTAATTAATCTAAAACCAATCCCTACATATATATTAATCACCCTTGATTAATAATCAATCTGTAATTAACTACATTAATTACTCAACTCAATAATTAATTATTCTTAATTAATTATCTAAATCAATCCCCTTGATTAATTTCAAAGTAATTTAAATCCAAATTACTTCTATAACAAATATCTTTAATTACATCCTGTAATTATTAATTAATTACTTCCTTAAGTAATTACAAATTTATAAATTACATAAAGGAATTGTCAACAATCCATAAATGTTTAAATCAATTAAACTTAATTAATTAATCTAAACAAATCACATTAACCTTAATTAATTACATTAAGTAATAATTCACTAATTACTTTCATTAAGTAATTAAACCTAAATAATTGATTATTAATTAATTAATTAATCTAATTAATTATCAAAAATTAATCACATTAATTAATTGTTAATATCTTAAGTTAATGACTTCATTAACATTTCTTAATTACTTAATTAAGAATTAACTTATATTAATCATCATTAGTTATTAAGTAATTAATATTTAATTACCATTTAATTAATCTCTAATTATTAATTAACTAGGTGTTAATTAAAATCTTTATTATCATTAATCACTTGATTAAATAAAACTTAATCATAAATTAAAATTTAGTTAACCATCCTTAATTATAGATTAATTAAACTTAATTAATTAATCTCAAATTAAATTAATTATCATTAATTATTTAATTAAACTTCCACATTATTTAATTAATTAAATAATTAATATTCATCTTAATTACCTTAATAATTAATGAATCCAATCATTAAACTTTTATTTATCTTAAGATAAAACATTTCTTATTAAATTATGCATTTAAAAACAAAATGTCTTTAAATTTTACTTTAAATTCCATTTAACATTTCTTTTAACTTAAGACTCAAATTTGTTTAAAATAAGATTCTAAAACAATACAAATCTTAATCTTATATGTTTACAAGAAACATACACTTAATTAATAAGTTGAAAAGGATTTAAATTTCAATTCAAATCAATTCAAATCAATTTAAAAATTTCTTTAAAATCTCAAAATTGAAATATAACTTCTAAACTCATTTTAGTTTTAATTCTTTAAACTCTTTCAATAATTTACACCTACAATTCAAATGCAAATCTTTTGAAAGCAATTTAAACTTAAATCTTTATTTTAAAACTGAAGCTTAAAAGATAGATTTAAAAACTCAGAATTTGAATTCATTTTTAAATTCCTAATTTAAATACTAAGCCTTTCAATTCAATATGCCAAAACACAATGCATTTATACTTGAGAGTTTAAAATCAAATTTGAATTTGAAAACATACATGATTTCAAATATCTGACAAATTAAATTTGAATTCATATTCAAATTCCAGATTTAAAAACTCCATTTCAAACTCCATTTGAAATTTAAACTTCCCTTCTCATTTTAAAACAGAAACAGTTTCCTGTTTTTAAAAAAAAAAATCAACTTTGAGATTTTCTGAATTTAAACTTTTTCAAAAGACCAAAATTTAAACTTATTTAAATTCATTATTAAATTCAGTTTTCAAAACTACAAGTACAAATTTTGATTTGTCTTTATTTCATATATTTTACAAACTGGAAACAGTTCCTGTTTCTTTTATTATTTTTTCTTTCTTTAAAACCAATTTCAAATTTCTGCATTTAAGTTATTACAGAAAAATAATTCAAACAAGTTTGAATTCATCCTTAGGTTTAAGTTTAAATCCTAAGCTAAACTCCAGATTTAAATCTAAACTTAACTTTTAAAAAAAATTTAAAAACCAGAACAGAACAGCTCTGTTTGTTAAAGTCTGAAACAAAAATGGTATACTCGAGTCACCATAAATTTTGCTTCGAGTCAGAAGCTTATATGCTTCGAGTTTCCCTTCAGTTAACCCGAGTCCATCCCGAGTCAAAACACTGCTATCCCAAAACCAACCCCCAAACCTGAAACAGCCTTACCCCCAAACTTCCTAAGACCTGTCAACTCCAATTTCTCTCATCTCCGACCAACATCATCGACCAAACTCCGGTGATAGCTTCTTCACCTCACCATCCACCAATACCCACAAAATCATAGAACTCGAATCACTGAGGAAGCCGCAGCACCAAATTCACTTAAACCCAGTAAACTAGGGTTCGTAAACTTAAATCCCAAATTCCAATCTCAAACTTGATTTGCATACCAATTCAATAATTTTTCTATGATCATTGCTAGCTATATTCATTCCAGAACCAATTTCACTCCAATCCAATGCAAGGATCAATTGAGCTTGACTAAAATGTAAAATACAGTTAATTCCAATCTGCATTTCCAATCCTATTCTAAAAATTTATATTATGATCTTAGAAATCATGTTTTAGTATAGGGTTTCATTTTATATAACTGATTTATCAAATCTTCATACTTGAAATTATCTTTTATTTTTTATTTTATTTTTTACAAATTTACTGTTTGCTCTGTTATAAATTTTCCAGGCAATTCAAATTTTATTTAACCTATATAAACTGTTTTAACTTTACTTAATTATGAACCTAACATATTTCATTCAAATGTTAATCCATAATAACATCCATATCAAGAAGAAAACTATTTATCAAATTTAAACTCAAACTAAAAATAATCAGAATCTTAGAAATCAGACATGCATTGCATTCATATATGCACAGGCAGTAGAAAAACATGTACAAAAATTTAACTCAACAATTAAGCAAACATGCATTCCTACCTAACTTTATTTAAGTTAAGTGTTACTCACCTCTAAATGGTAACTTGCAGAGCACACTGCAAGGTATCATTCCAATTGCAGGTTCCATATTGAAAATTAATGCATGCAGTAGCTTGAATTTAATGCTGATACAACTTGCAGGTTCCAGGCTTGAAAGTTATGAAATGCAGAGCCTTCTTTGTTTGAAAATGATGTGCAGAATTCTAATGCATGAAATTGCAGAGCTTCTTGAATGCTCTTTTTAAAACTTGAATAATGCTTTTAAAATGCAGACCCCTTCATGTATCAGATGCTTAGAAATGTAGAGCTTCATTGATTTAACATGCATGCTTTAAACTGTTGTGCAGGCCTTCTTTGATTGTAAATGATATGCAAGGCTTCAGATCCAAACACATGTTGCAGACCCCTATCTTGCTTCCAGATTATGAAGTTTAATGCATGCAGGCTTCCAATTTGTTGTGCAGGTGAGAATTTTGGAAAAGAGGAGTTTTGAATGTAAAGTTTTACAGTTTTAAGATATGCAGTTTTGAATTTTTGTGGAATGCAGAATTGGATTTTGGAGGATGCAAATTTGAATATGGATGTGAGCATGTAATTTGGTTTTCTTGATTAAGGGATGAGAAAAAATAATGCTAATGAATGAAGAACAAAATTATGAATGTATTTTCAGATTTAAGTGAATTAAAAGAAAAATGAAAATGAAATGGACACATGTCATTTTGAATAGATGATAAGTTTACATTTGTAACTTTAAGCTTTAATATACAAACACTTGTCTTTGAATTAAATTAATGTTTAATTAGAGTTAAATAAGTATTAAACATTGTTAATTAAATCTTATACATAATTATGTTATCTAAATAATTCTCTAAAGAATAAAGCAAAGCATTATAACAATATACAAGTAATTCATTTGAAAAGAAACCTTTAAAACAAATTTATAAAAGAGCTTGTAACATAATTTAATATACAACTTGAATTAAAAATGAATTTGAAACTAATTAAAAACATTTATCTCATATTTAAAAACAAATAGTATTTAATTAAATATTTTGAAAAGCTCAAATTAAAAATAAATCACCATTTCTATTTTCAAAATATATTAAAATTATTCTATACTAATTTAAATAAACACAACTTGTCTATTTAAAATATATACATAAATACATATACATTATTAAATAGAACATAGATTTATTAGCTTATTAAAAATAATTTCACAAATTAAATAATTAAATAAAGAAGATTATAGAATCAAATCAAATTTATTAACAAAATTATTAATTCAATATAAATTTAAACCCAGATTATTAAATTTATATTGTCCAAAATTCCGGGTCGTTACAATCCTTCCCCCTTAAAAGAATTTCGTCCCCGAAATTTAAAACAAAGGCAATTTTATAATCTATTTACAGATTTTATTTTAAAACACAGCATATGTTAACCATATGCCAACAACCAAAGCCACCAATTCACACAATCAGAACAAATTTAATTATCCAAAAGAATTTTGGATAAAACCTTCACGAGTTTCCCCGGTATATATATATATATCGGGATACTCGCTCTATAAAATCCAATCAATCAATACTACTAAGCTATAGAGCTCCTAAAAACAATTCTATACAGAATATCAGACTACAGACGAGTCTGACACAACAAACAAACCATCCTAAACTGCTGGTCCCTCAACCAGAAATATCAAACACATACTCCCTCAGAGATATGTGAAACATACTGAATTCCAGTTATCCAAACTGGCAATTCAACACTAGAAAACCAAACACTGATCTAACCCAAAAACACAGAAGAAACCAAAACACTTCAGAGCGAGCTTCCCAAACTTACAGCTCCTTGGGTCAGAGAAAAAACTTAACCAAAATCAAATCTCCAATTCCAGAATCCAAATTCCTCTGTCTCTTATCCATAAAATTCTTCGGACGATCCTCGGCTATCAACATCCATCCTAATCAGCTCAACTCTTGCTGATTCCAAAAGAAACAGACTGAAGCAAAACAATCCAATGATCTCCTCAAGATCACTCAAAAACCAAGAACACAAACCCTGCTTCTCAACAACAGAAGACAGAACAAACTTCTTCTTATCCGGAAAAGAAAACAGAACCATCCCCAAACTGCTTCCGCTGCACAACTCTGATTCGAAACAGAAGAAAATGCTGACGAAAAGCACAAGCACAGACCAGACAACCCAACACAGAAATATGGTTCCATAGATCCATAAAGAAAACTCAGATGTCCCTCCCAAACCTGAGTTACTTCACCAACTTCTATCTCAAGGAACCATCCATCTACTAACTGAACCACCTATACCAATCCTGGAAAGAAAACTCGATCTCCAGATGCAGATAACCTCTGACTTCCAGAAGACATCCAGACAATCTCCAACAAACACAAGAGAACATACTATCGCAAGTCACTTTTGCGATCAACTCAGCCTAAATCCAAGGTAACTGCTCTCTCTCAACCAAACAGAACAGCTTATGCTGACTTAGCCAACTTACCAGAGAAAAAATCCACTCTGCTGCTTCTGAACTCCACTTCAGAAAAACTACCCAGCCAGAAGACTCCCTACCAACTCAGAATACTCAACCAAACTCAGCCACACCACCGAGCTGACTCACTTCTTACTCTTGTTCTTGCTCCAAAGAAACATCTTCGGAAATATCCATAATCACTGCATCTCATCACGCAGCTACTATCTCCTGAGATATCAAGATACCATCACTTACTTGCTTCTGTCCAAACGACAGATCCAAAACTCAACTCTGCACTTCAAGATGAACTCCGAACCTTTACAGGTTTCCTTCAGAGATCGATGAAGTACTCATCACAACAAAACTCACTCGAGACGGTATTAGGTCTACAGTCTCGATAAATACACTCCCAACATCATCCATCAAACTCCAACCAATGGTAGTTGTCTTACACACACTTCTACCTCATCCACCTTTATAACTTATATTGGAAAAACCTGAACAGGTAATCCAACAAATAGGTAGAAATAATTATATATATATATATTAAAAATACTAATACGCTCTCTCAAGATAGACACCACTACAGAGCCTAGGTATTCACTCAACCTACTGCTCTCTATTCAGAGCCTAAGTATTCACTCAACCTAACGCTCTGATACCAAGCTGTCACGACCCGATTTCCACTCCCGGAAAATCGCGTCATGAATTAAGAAAGAAAGGGATAGAAGAAGAAAAGAAAGAAGAGAAAGAAGAAACAACACAAGAATCTCAACAGCGGAACGAATAAATTATATTTATAACAAAATATTACATAGTATACATCAAATATCAGAGTTACACAGACATATACAACACATACTAGACAGTTATAGACACCTGTCTAGTTATACAACTCAAATCAAACACAACACTCAGAGATACCAAACACAGCGGAATTATATAACTATACGCAGAAGCCTCCTGCTCCATATGCTCCTCCACAAATCGTCAAAGCCAATCCTGAATCCTAACCTGAATTCCCTTGGCTACTCGTAAAAATTTGAGTACCCAAGAGTTAAAGAAAAACAGAAATAACTCCGGGTCAGACATGGGTCTGGTGTGAGTAACAGGTTAAAGTTGCTTAACTTTGAAAAACCTTTGAAAAGAAAAGGTATCACGTAAGACTTCCCACACATAAACATGGAAAAGTTTTTACCTTACGCTAACCAAAACATTTGATAGGAAATCCGGTGATATTATAATAGTGTCTAGGGTTTTCAAATAAAATACAGAAATAGCTGAAATGCTTACATCTCACATTCCAACATAGTTGGGCACAACTAATACGTACGGCACTTATTGGATTTTGGATTCCATCAATGGCAGGGCTACTGGGGTACCGCCCGTCACAGTACGTGGCCTAGATCACCGTACCGAGGAGCCACCCTAACTCCCCTGCAACACAAAGCCGGACCCGTTCCTTACTGAACAGTTCCAAATAAGACAACCCCGACGGTTGTCATGATCAACCGTCCCACACAGCCGAAATATAAAGGGACCTCTAGACAGGGGTAAATCTTACTCTCAAGTGGGGGCTACCCACGAAGCTTTGCTGCACCTCCCCTGTTTTAGCCATTCCCGGTTGATGAGGCTTGAGGTTACGATTACCTTTATAGAACACAACACTTAGAATGCTCATCGTCCACCTGACGATGTTCTGAAAGCATTCAATCCATACAAGTTCGTTCCGGGTTCGAACGAAACCGAAGGCATTATCTCGTTACACTCGTATTGGAATCACCCTCAGAGTTAACGACAATAACCCTTGCACTCTGATTCACCATCTCGAATCTATAAGACCTATTCCGTCAAACTCATTACGGAATCACCCACAGAGTTATACTGACGTATAGCCCTTACACCTCGAGTCTTCACTCGCTCCACTTGGATTAACGACCTAACGTTATTTGGAATCGATGTGGTTTTCGGATGTCCAAATATGGAAACCCGATCCCGGTCTCATCGAAAACCAAAGCGTGTCTTTTAGGGTCCAAGTTGTTTTAAGTTTAAAACATTTCAATTCATTATCTAAATATATACAGATAGATAATTCACAACACAACAGATAATCAATATTATCATTATCAACAGATAATCATATCATAAACAGATAATCTATATTATCATCCAAGAGCAACCAATGCATCCATATCACATACACTATCCATCTCACAACTGAGATTACAAATCCAT
Organism: Allium cepa; assembly: GCA_030765085.1. Classification (NCBI taxonomy): domain Eukaryota; kingdom Viridiplantae; phylum Streptophyta; class Magnoliopsida; order Asparagales; family Amaryllidaceae; genus Allium; species Allium cepa. Next base: position 103,386,194 of record CM060942.1, on the reverse strand, counting down.
ACCAAACAACCAATACAAATCATCAAACATAAGTAATTGATCTAATGATCACACCACTTATAATTAATTTAAAATGAATTAAATTAATTACTCAATCTCAAATTAATTTAAAATGAATTAAATTAATTTCTTCATCATTAATTCTACTTAACTTAACCATCCATTGATTACAAATCAATTTATAAATAATCATTCAATTAATCATTACTGATTAACTATCTCTAATTACAATAAGTAATTAGCTTATAAGTTGATTACACAAGTTAATTACTTAATTAATTACATTAGTAATTAATCTAAAACCAATCCCTACATATATATTAATCACCCTTGATTAATAATCAATCTGTAATTAACTACATTAATTACTCAACTCAATAATTAATTATTCTTAATTAATTATCTAAATCAATCCCCTTGATTAATTTCAAAGTAATTTAAATCCAAATTACTTCTATAACAAATATCTTTAATTACATCCTGTAATTATTAATTAATTACTTCCTTAAGTAATTACAAATTTATAAATTACATAAAGGAATTGTCAACAATCCATAAATGTTTAAATCAATTAAACTTAATTAATTAATCTAAACAAATCACATTAACCTTAATTAATTACATTAAGTAATAATTCACTAATTACTTTCATTAAGTAATTAAACCTAAATAATTGATTATTAATTAATTAATTAATCTAATTAATTATCAAAAATTAATCACATTAATTAATTGTTAATATCTTAAGTTAATGACTTCATTAACATTTCTTAATTACTTAATTAAGAATTAACTTATATTAATCATCATTAGTTATTAAGTAATTAATATTTAATTACCATTTAATTAATCTCTAATTATTAATTAACTAGGTGTTAATTAAAATCTTTATTATCATTAATCACTTGATTAAATAAAACTTAATCATAAATTAAAATTTAGTTAACCATCCTTAATTATAGATTAATTAAACTTAATTAATTAATCTCAAATTAAATTAATTATCATTAATTATTTAATTAAACTTCCACATTATTTAATTAATTAAATAATTAATATTCATCTTAATTACCTTAATAATTAATGAATCCAATCATTAAACTTTTATTTATCTTAAGATAAAACATTTCTTATTAAATTATGCATTTAAAAACAAAATGTCTTTAAATTTTACTTTAAATTCCATTTAACATTTCTTTTAACTTAAGACTCAAATTTGTTTAAAATAAGATTCTAAAACAATACAAATCTTAATCTTATATGTTTACAAGAAACATACACTTAATTAATAAGTTGAAAAGGATTTAAATTTCAATTCAAATCAATTCAAATCAATTTAAAAATTTCTTTAAAATCTCAAAATTGAAATATAACTTCTAAACTCATTTTAGTTTTAATTCTTTAAACTCTTTCAATAATTTACACCTACAATTCAAATGCAAATCTTTTGAAAGCAATTTAAACTTAAATCTTTATTTTAAAACTGAAGCTTAAAAGATAGATTTAAAAACTCAGAATTTGAATTCATTTTTAAATTCCTAATTTAAATACTAAGCCTTTCAATTCAATATGCCAAAACACAATGCATTTATACTTGAGAGTTTAAAATCAAATTTGAATTTGAAAACATACATGATTTCAAATATCTGACAAATTAAATTTGAATTCATATTCAAATTCCAGATTTAAAAACTCCATTTCAAACTCCATTTGAAATTTAAACTTCCCTTCTCATTTTAAAACAGAAACAGTTTCCTGTTTTTAAAAAAAAAATCAACTTTGAGATTTTCTGAATTTAAACTTTTTCAAAAGACCAAAATTTAAACTTATTTAAATTCATTATTAAATTCAGTTTTCAAAACTACAAGTACAAATTTTGATTTGTCTTTATTTCATATATTTTACAAACTGGAAACAGTTCCTGTTTCTTTTATTATTTTTTCTTTCTTTAAAACCAATTTCAAATTTCTGCATTTAAGTTATTACAGAAAAATAATTCAAACAAGTTTGAATTCATCCTTAGGTTTAAGTTTAAATCCTAAGCTAAACTCCAGATTTAAATCTAAACTTAACTTTTAAAAAAAATTTAAAAACCAGAACAGAACAGCTCTGTTTGTTAAAGTCTGAAACAAAAATGGTATACTCGAGTCACCATAAATTTTGCTTCGAGTCAGAAGCTTATATGCTTCGAGTTTCCCTTCAGTTAACCCGAGTCCATCCCGAGTCAAAACACTGCTATCCCAAAACCAACCCCCAAACCTGAAACAGCCTTACCCCCAAACTTCCTAAGACCTGTCAACTCCAATTTCTCTCATCTCCGACCAACATCATCGACCAAACTCCGGTGATAGCTTCTTCACCTCACCATCCACCAATACCCACAAAATCATAGAACTCGAATCACTGAGGAAGCCGCAGCACCAAATTCACTTAAACCCAGTAAACTAGGGTTCGTAAACTTAAATCCCAAATTCCAATCTCAAACTTGATTTGCATACCAATTCAATAATTTTTCTATGATCATTGCTAGCTATATTCATTCCAGAACCAATTTCACTCCAATCCAATGCAAGGATCAATTGAGCTTGACTAAAATGTAAAATACAGTTAATTCCAATCTGCATTTCCAATCCTATTCTAAAAATTTATATTATGATCTTAGAAATCATGTTTTAGTATAGGGTTTCATTTTATATAACTGATTTATCAAATCTTCATACTTGAAATTATCTTTTTTTTTTTTTTTTTTTTACAAATTTACTGTTTGCTCTGTTATAAATTTTCCAGGCAATTCAAATTTTATTTAACCTATATAAACTGTTTTAACTTTACTTAATTATGAACCTAACATATTTCATTCAAATGTTAATCCATAATAACATCCATATCAAGAAGAAAACTATTTATCAAATTTAAACTCAAACTAAAAATAATCAGAATCTTAGAAATCAGACATGCATTGCATTCATATATGCACAGGCAGTAGAAAAACATGTACAAAAATTTAACTCAACAATTAAGCAAACATGCATTCCTACCTAACTTTATTTAAGTTAAGTGTTACTCACCTCTAAATGGTAACTTGCAGAGCACACTGCAAGGTATCATTCCAATTGCAGGTTCCATATTGAAAATTAATGCATGCAGTAGCTTGAATTTAATGCTGATACAACTTGCAGGTTCCAGGCTTGAAAGTTATGAAATGCAGAGCCTTCTTTGTTTGAAAATGATGTGCAGAATTCTAATGCATGAAATTGCAGAGCTTCTTGAATGCTCTTTTTAAAACTTGAATAATGCTTTTAAAATGCAGACCCCTTCATGTATCAGATGCTTAGAAATGTAGAGCTTCATTGATTTAACATGCATGCTTTAAACTGTTGTGCAGGCCTTCTTTGATTGTAAATGATATGCAAGGCTTCAGATCCAAACACATGTTGCAGACCCCTATCTTGCTTCCAGATTATGAAGTTTAATGCATGCAGGCTTCCAATTTGTTGTGCAGGTGAGAATTTTGGAAAAGAGGAGTTTTGAATGTAAAGTTTTACAGTTTTAAGATATGCAGTTTTGAATTTTTGTGGAATGCAGAATTGGATTTTGGAGGATGCAAATTTGAATATGGATGTGAGCATGTAATTTGGTTTTCTTGATTAAGGGATGAGAAAAAATAATGCTAATGAATGAAGAACAAAATTATGAATGTATTTTCAGATTTAAGTGAATTAAAAGAAAAATGAAAATGAAATGGACACATGTCATTTTGAATAGATGATAAGTTTACATTTGTAACTTTAAGCTTTAATATACAAACACTTGTCTTTGAATTAAATTAATGTTTAATTAGAGTTAAATAAGTATTAAACATTGTTAATTAAATCTTATACATAATTATGTTATCTAAATAATTCTCTAAAGAATAAAGCAAAGCATTATAACAATATACAAGTAATTCATTTGAAAAGAAACCTTTAAAACAAATTTATAAAAGAGCTTGTAACATAATTTAATATACAACTTGAATTAAAAATGAATTTGAAACTAATTAAAAACATTTATCTCATATTTAAAAACAAATAGTATTTAATTAAATATTTTGAAAAGCTCAAATTAAAAATAAATCACCATTTCTATTTTCAAAATATATTAAAATTATTCTATACTAATTTAAATAAACACAACTTGTCTATTTAAAATATATACATAAATACATATACATTATTAAATAGAACATAGATTTATTAGCTTATTAAAAATAATTTCACAAATTAAATAATTAAATAAAGAAGATTATAGAATCAAATCAAATTTATTAACAAAATTATTAATTCAATATAAATTTAAACCCAGATTATTAAATTTATATTGTCCAAAATTCCGGGTCGTTACATAAATTTTTTAATTTAATTATTGAAACTTGATTTAGTTCGATTCAATGCAAATATATATATAAGGATAAGATTTCTTATTTTAAAGTAAGATTTAAAAACAATTATATTTTAAAATTTAATAAATATATATAAGTGCACCCATATTTTTATCTGTACGGTAAAAATCAAAATTATTTATATATATACACACAGAGGACTTTGAAAAATATAGAAAATATATATAAATTTTAAATATTTAAGGATTTGTGTCAAAATAAGATTTTTAATCTATATAAATTTATTTTGTAAGGGTGGGTTCCAAAATAAAATAAATATACATGTTTTAATTTACTAAAAAATAATTATTAATGGAGATTTAGTTTTAAATTTAATTTTTAGCTAAATAAAGATTATAAAAAGGGAAATTAGTTTAAAATCTAATTATTGGTTTAAATTTAATTATTAGTTAAAATAAAAATAAAAATAAAAATAAAAATAAATTTATTAAATGGTAATTAATTGTTTGATTAATTCAAATATTAATCAATAGTATAACGTTTATACAAGGTTTAAAAAATCGTGAAAACAAGCTGGAAAGGAAATGGGTTGCATGCGTAAGCAAAGGTGAGATCTTTTCACTTAATTGAAATAATTAGAATTTCAATTGTTGATTGATTGTTTGGATGTGATAGTGTATATATATAGGAGTGATTGATTTCTCGCATTATATAGCGTATGAGACCCTATGTGTCGCATAATAGCGAATGACATGATATAATCACATATACCGCGATATTTCACCTCGAAGTGGAACTGGTATTTAATTGTTGTGCTAACATCTATGGAAGCAGGGAAACAAGTTGGAGGGATCCAACTGGATTCCTCAAATTGTTGAATTTATTTCATATGTTATGATGTGATTATTAATAATCTGTGAATGATTATATTTGTGATTGAAACTTTTGAGGGCTATGATTTGGCGAATATTTTCTGGTATTTTTAAAATATCAGAAATATAAAGATTTGGATTTTTTGAAAGGAAATTAAAGTAGAGAATTTGAAGTAAATTAATTTTTGAGAATTGGATAAATTTAAAAGAATAAATTTAAATGTATAATAGTTGATTTTTGTAATCCTATCGAGTTAATTCCAAATATGGGAAAATATTTTAATAAATGGATTTTGAGCAATATTGTTTAGAAGTTGAAGAATTTATTTAAAATTTGGATTTTAAATAGTTTGGGAGAAACAAAGGAATTTCTTTTAAAAGTTAGTAAATTTTGGGAAACCAATTTTGAATTTGATTTGGTGTTTGGAAATAAAATTTTGGAAATCGATTTGGAAGTTTATTTAATGTTTGGAAGTAAATTCTGGGAAATCGATTTGAAAATTGTATACCCGTGGATATTTGAAAATTTAAATTCACGTTGGAATTTATAATAGAATGGGTAATTTGTTTTAAAAATAAATACTAGTTTATTTTTAAAGATGTAAAAGGAAAGTGTATTTTTCCTGAAAAGCCGAGTATGTTTTCAAAGTAGCTTTCAAATATAAATTAAAAGTTCTAAAGTTGGTTTTAAAAAAATGTTTATGGAGAAATTATTTTTCTTAATTCTTTTAAAATCTTTAAAGTAAATATTTATTAAGTGAATTATAGAAGTGATTATTTTAAACATTTAACTAGTATTTGATTTAGAAAATGGTTATTTAAATAATTACTCTATTTAATAATTTTATTTTTAAAATTAGTTTGGGCTTATGTTTGAGATGAAATATTAGTATAAAAATTTCATAACTGAAATTTAAAATAAAATGTTTAAAGTAATTTTTATTTTAAGTGTTTCCAAGTATGTTTTTGGATAAGTAATTTTAATTATTTTAAACTATTTGGACTCGGAAAAATTTTCAGTGGAAATAAATAATATTGGAAATTTTTCCGTAAAAGGAAAGTGATTTGAAAATTTGTTTCCAAAGGGTTGTGGTGTGAAAATATTCTTGTGAAGATATTTTGAAATAAAATAATTTGGGGGAAATTATTTAAATTTGATGGGTGTTGTGAATGTTGTTTGATAGTCAAATAACTGACTATCAATATTGGCTTTAAAACGGCATTTGAATTTCGATGCGACCGGGGGTCGGATTTCAAATGGTTATCCAAAAACCACATTGAATCTTAGTGATGGATCTTTTATTTAAACGATCAATGTGGAAATTTGTTGTGACTTACTTGAAATTTGAATGTACCACTTTTTTTTAAAATAAGCGCGCATTATTTGGATTAGCCGGGAGAGGACATTAGCACATAAAACCCATTCCGAATAATGATATGACGAAATGGGATTGCATTTGAAGATGGTGTTGAAGACCGGATATTTTTGAAAACGAAAGGATTGCCTGTTGAATGTCTCTGCACCGAGTATGTTATAAGTTCAGCATGATAGGGGGTTCTCGCTTCGTCTTTGGTGGCGAGCAGGAGACTCTTACCCCTATATGTCCCCGGGGAGGGGTTGGCTAACTAGGTTGGTTGAGAGTCGAAAGGCTGGCCGTAAAAGCAAATTCGAGATACCACTGCATGCCACGGTGGGGCTAGGATGATTGAAAATCCTACCAGTCGAGATTGGTCGCTGTCGATTGTTGAAAAGCCTACACCGTTACAATGTGGTATCAGAGCAATTGGCTAAGCGATAACCTTGGCTCTGGTGGGGAAATTATTCATTAGAGGTAGAGTCAGTAGTACTCTATAATGAGTTTGAGTGTAATAATAGATATGAGCGCGTAATTGTTGGTGAACATAAAAATTGTTTTATATTGTGTTGACTTATCGTTGAGTGTTTATAGATTCTGGTTGGTGCATTCTGGCCAACTGTATCGATAGGAGTTTCTAAACTCTTAAACCGACATAGTATTGTTTTAAAATAGGGTAAATGAAATAATTTTACCCAAATTATTTTTGTATATAAAAGAAATAATTTTTCGTAAATTATTATAGTTATATATGGTTGCTTGGTTGTTAGGAAGTGATAATATTAAATTATTATCATTGCTAAGTGAAAGTTGAATAAAAAATTGAAATCATAAACAAAGATCAAGAAATAAATTCATGTACAAATGGGATTTATAAATGTAAATTGTAAATGTGATTATAATTTGAAATAGAATTCCAGAGAAATATTTGAAAATGTTTTTGAAAGGATTTAGGGTTTGAGATTTGGGAAATTTAAATCCCTTTTGAGTTTGAAAATGATTTTCAAAAGTTTTGGGAAAATAATGATGAAATTATTTGGGAAATATTTTTTAATTGGATTTGAAATCTGGTGGAATTTGGATTTAAAAATATTTGGAAAATTTTTTGAAGGGATGAAAGCACTAAAATCTTCTCGGTCGCTGGAAAATAATTCTGATATTGATCGCGACATCATCAGTGTTCATTTTCAAGTTTCCAGAAGAGGAATTGCTGCCAAAATGCTTTAAATTGGAGTTGTTTGAAAAAAAACTGGGTTTGGTTTTGTAAATAATTTGAATTGATTTCAAAAATGATTTTGAAATGTTGGGAAGACTCTGGAATCTTATTAAAAATGGTTATGGAATAATGAATTTACAATTGCAAGTAAATTAAATTGAAAACTGAATGTTGAAATTTATTTTGATTTTGTAAGTAAATGGAAATTAGTCAAGCGGAATAAACAAAATAAAGGATTGAAATGAAATAATTGACTTAAATGAGTAAGCAAATGGATTTAAAATTGAACATGGTTGGAGATAAAGGTAAATAGAATTCAATATCTAAAATGAAAGTAAATTGAATTCATATGGAATTGGAGATCCAGTTTAAATATAAGTAATTATAAACCAAAGTGGAGAATTGGAAATAAATATAGGAAGCATATAAACTCTTTATATCGAACTTAAGAAAAGGTGGTTAAATTCTTAAGTAAAATTGAAGTCAGAAAATATATTGAGTGAAGGTTTAATAAAAAGTGGTGAAGTGAAAGTTGTGAATGGGAATCAAAATAAATGGTGAATAAGTGGATAGAAATCAATATAAATGTGAATGAAAGAGAGTTGATGTAGCTAATAATCAATTGGAATAAATACGTAGGATATACGTATATTATTTTATTCGCATAACAATCTAATGTAGAATTTGAGCATAGAATTTAGAGATAGTTATATCGAGTAGAGTTAGGATTTTTCACTCGATTTTCGACGGCGAACCCTGGATATGGATTTTTGATTGATTCAGGAAATTCTCTATCATAGTTTACGGCTATGCAAGGAGAATGATGATTTCTCATCAAGAAACCAGATCTGAGTCCGCACTAGAAAGTCGGATGGATGATACTAGTTCGAAAGTGAAATTATGTGATCGAGTGAGCGATCGAATTTGGTATTGTGTACGGATGATATATGTACATCGTACGACTTAAGATAAACAAATTTCGTGAAAGGAAATATATAAAATGATTTTTAAACATTGTAATAGGATATTATTGTTAAGTATGATATACAGGTGTTGAAAAGGAAAAAGGAAATGAGATTTTTGATTTCGAAGATAAATGAAATTGCTCACAAAAAGGTATGTATTTAAACTTCTGTATGAAATTTGAGGATTTTCTTGTATAGCCACTTGGCTTTTTATTTTCTTTTGGGGTCAGGGGGCCCGTGGTGGCATTTTGTAGTCGTACCGTGCTAGCCGCACAAAGGAGACGCTGTCGAAATTTTTCGAAAATTTAGGGAGTTAGAAATTTTTTGAGAAAATTTGGATAATTTAAAATTTGAATTTAAATTTAAATTTGAAGTGTTAAGAAACCAATATTGTTAGGAACTTATGGTTAAGGTTGGAAAGTTAATAGAAGTGATAATGGGTCTTTGGTAAAAAGATTTGTGTTGACAAATTATTAAAACTGTTTGGTTTTGGGAAAATGATAAATGGGTTATGGATCATTCTTCTTAACAAGTAATTTCGGGACGAAATTCTTTTAAGGGGGAAGAATGTAATGACCCAGAATTTTGGACATTTGAAATAGAAATATTTTATTGATTTTAAATATTTGAAAGTTGGTTTAACTTGAATTTCATAAATATCTGTTTATTTGGCAATTAAATTTTTGAATTTAATTATTGAAACTTGGGTAAAATATTGTATCTTCAATTTTAAGCTGGTTAAAAATATTTCAAAGGCTTGAAAAATTTATATTTATAATACTGAAGATAGTGAAAGCTTTAAAACTGAAATTTGAATTGATTTGCTCGGTTTTGAATTTATATCGTTAAATCGATATTTAAAATAGCCTTTCGGGGCACAGTCTTCGAATTCGACGAAACCAGTTCCATTGGATCCGTAATATTGTATTTTTATCGGATTTCAATTTTCGTAATGTTTGGAGTGATCGTTTGGCTGTATGATAAGCAAAGCGCTGAAAATTATATCGAAATTTAATTAATAATTGGGTTCAAAAAGCTATCTTCTCCATACGATAAAATTTGAACTCGGAACCTTTTCCATTGTATTTGAAATAGGGGATTAACCTTCTAAACGCCTGGCGGCATGCCACGATAGGAGGTCGAGATTTGTGGCTCGATTTCGAGACGTTCGAATTCAAATTTAAATTTAAATTCTATAATTATGACCATTCAAAAAAACATTTTGATTCAACACGTTGTTGCCCTTTCTAACATATGTCAAGTATGCAAAATAATTTAAGCCACATAGCAGTTTTAAAATAATATATATATATAAAACAAAAGAAAAACATTTTCTTTCGTTCAAAATCAATATAGCAACTGAGCCTTCATTTCTATTCCTCTCTTCCAAATCAAAATGTTAATGACAGCTTCCTTTATCAGATTTAAATCGAATTCCCTCGATATAAAAAAATGGCCACTGTCTGAGGAAATCACGTGCTTTCTCTCATATAATCGAATTCTCAAATCAAAAGAAGCAGGACCATGAATTCGTTCGAACTCGGTGGATGGCGACCGCGATGCACATGAGAGAAGCGCATGCACTCACGCGAGGCAGTAGATAGTTTCGTCGCGTGCATCGGTGGTGGGCCGCGAGTAGGAGGTAGAACGAGGCAACTTGTAGATACGCGAATTTGGGGTAGAGGCTCGTTGCGATTCTAGCGTGCTACTCATTCGTTTGAGGTTCGTTCAAGGGCAAGTTCTTGGTCGCGACTGTGGAGAAGCAGCACTCATCGATTCGCAGTAAGGTATCAACCTGGTTTAGTTCGATTTAATGCAAATATATATATATGGATAAGATTTTTTACTTCACAATAAGATTTAAAAATAATCAGATTTTAAAATTTAATAAAATATATAAGTACGCCCATATTTTTATCTATGCAGTAAAACAGAAATTATATATATATATATGCAGGACTTTGGAAAATATAGAAAATATAAAGAAATTTTAAATAATTAAGGATTTTTGTGAAAACAAGATTTTTTTAATCTATATAAATTTATTTTATAAGGGTGGGTTTCAAAATAAAATAAATATACATGTTTTAATTTACTAAAAAATAATCATTAAAGGAAATTTAGTTTCAAATTTAATATTTAGCTAAATAAAGATTTAAAAAAGGGAAATTGGTTTGAAATCTAATTATTGGTTTAAATTTAATTATTAGTTAAAATTAAAATAAATTTATTAAACGGTAATTAATTGTTGGATTAATTCAAATATTAATCAACTGTATAATGTTTATACAAGGCTTAAAAATCGTGAAAACAAGCTGGAAAGGGAATGAGTTGCATGCGTAAGCAAAGGTGAGATCTTCTTACACAATTGAAATAATTATAATTTCAATTATTGATTGATTGTTTGGATGTGATAGTATATATAGTAGAGTGTGTGCGTGTGTGTGTATTGGAGTGATTGATTTCCAGCATATAGAGCGGATGAGACCTTATGCGCTGCATAATAGCGGATGGTATGATATAATCCCATATGCCACGATATTCCACCTCGAACTGGAATTGGTATTCAATTGTTGTGCTAACACCTGTGAATGCAGGGAAACCGGTTGGAGTGATCCAACTGGATTCCTCAAATTGCTGAATTTATTTCATATGTTGTGATGTGATTATTGATAATTTGTGAATGATTATATTGGTGATTGAAATTGTGGAACGCTATGATTTGGTCGAATATATCTGGTATTTTTAAAATACCAGAAATATAAAGATTGGATTTTTTTTGAAAGGAAGATTAGTAGAGAATTTAATTAAATTAACTTTTGAGAATTGGATAAATTTAAAAGAAGAAATTTAAAAGTATAAAAGTTGATTTTTGTAATCCTATCGAATTAATTCCAAAATATGGGAAAAGATTTTAATAAATGGATTTTGAGTAATATTGTTTAAAAGTTGAAGAATTTATTTAAAATTCGAATTTTAAATAGTTTGGGAGAATCAAAGGAATTTATTTTAAAAGTTAGTAAATTTTGGGAATTCAATTTGGAATTTGATTTGGTGTTTGGTAATAAAATTTTGAAAATCGATTTGGAAGTTTATTTAGCGTTTGAAAGTAAATTCTAGGAAATTGATTTGAAAATTGTATATCAGTGGATATTTGAATAAATTAACGATGGAATTTATAATAGAATGGGTAGTTTGTTTTAAAAATAAATACTAGTTTATTTTGAAAGGTGTAAAAGGAAAATGTATTTTCCCTGGAAAGCCGAGTATGTTTTCAAAGTAGCTTTCAAATATAAATTAAAAGTTCTAAAGTGGTTTTAAAAAAAGAATGTTTTTGGAGAAATTATTTTTCCTGATTTGTTTTCAAATCTTTAAAGTAAATATTTATTAAGTTAATTATAGAAATGATTATTTTAAAGATTTAACTAGTATTTGATTTAGAAAAAGGTTACTTAAATAATTGCTCTATTTAATAATTTTATTTTTAAAATTTGTTTGGGCTTAAGTTTTATATGAAATATTAGTATAAAAATTTCATAACTAATATTTAAAATAAATTGTTTAAAGTAATTTTTATTTTAAGTGTTTCCAAGTATGTTTTTGGATAAGTAATTTAAATTATTTTAAAGTATTTGGACTCGGCAAAATTTTCAGTGGAAGTAAATAATATTGGAAATTTATTCCACAAAAGGAAAGTGATTTGAAAATTTGTTTTCAAAGGGTTGTAGTGTGAAAATATATCTTACGGAGATATTTTAAAATAAAATAATTTGGGGGAAATTATTTAATTTGATGATAGTTAAATAACCGGCTATCAATATTGGCCTTTAAACGGCATTTGAATTTCGATGCGACCAGGGGCCGGATCCCAAATGGTTATCCGAAAACCACATTGGATCTTAGTGGTAGATCTTTTATTTAAAATTTCAAAGTGGAAATTTGTTGTGACTTACTTGAAATCTGAATGGCGCTCATTATTCGGATTAGACGGGAGAGGACATTGAGTCATAAAACCCATTCCGAATAATGATACGACGAAATAGGATTGCATTAGAAGATGGTGTTGAATACCGAGTATTTTCGTAAACGAAAGGATTACCTTTCGAATGTCTCTGCACCGAGTTGCTTCGGTATAGAGATTTATATCACCCTATGTGATGGGGAGTCCAGACGTGAATAGAGGATATCCGGATTTGCAAGTGCTTCTTTCCTTAATTGGAGGAAGTGCCTTCTATTCCGTTCGAACCCGGAACGGACTTGTATGGATGTATGTTTGACATTACACTTTGAGATATAAAGCTTGTTTCTATTAAATACATTTCTATTGGTGGCGGAGAATTTATTCTCTTAGCTTAACACCATTCTCTGAGACGAACGAGCTCAGAGGTTATGTAATTGATTGTTACTAGTGATATATTCCCAATTTGGTAATGTGGCATGCTAAGCACCCGAAAATGGTTGAAACAGGAAAAGATGCAGCAAGGTTATGGGGGTCGCGCCCCTCAGGGTATGTACATTTCCTTCTGGATAAAAAGTAGTATCTAGTATGGAGCCCAGATATTTAACTTGTGTCAAAAAAAAAGTGGTATTATGGTATGGAGTCCAAATTAATTACTTATGTGGTTGTTAGTTGTGAGGCGCCTCGGTAAAGGTCTATCTAGACCGGGGATGGCATACTCGTGACAGTAAGTTACCTAGTTATAGAGGTAACGCGGCCTTGTGTTGGCAGAGAGCTAGTTAAGTTCTCGGGGCGTCCCTCTAGAGGCATTCCCATTCAGTGAAGGAAGTTCCTTAGCCTTGACCATTTGTTGGAAATCCAAAACAATACGAGCCCTTTACGATTGCAGTTGTATAACCTGCCACCTCGGGTGGTAGCTATAGCAGGCATAATATAATGGTACCTATGCTGCTAAGATTTATATTATACTTTTGAAATGTTTACCACACTATGCACTAATAATAATGTCAAAAAGATTTTGCGTATCAAGCATGTTTGACTATCATAAGGAGAAATCTCCTCCAATTGTGTGATTGCATTGTTTGTGTGGCGGGAGGCCGTATGGTAGTTTCATTTTCTAAAAGCATAACGGATTTCTTTTCCTTTCTTTTGTGCAAATAACTGTTTTTAAAATCTCACACCAGTCCCATGACTGAACTGGAGTTTATTTTTCCCTTTCTAAACTCTGGGTGCCCATAATTTTTCACACGAGTAGCCTAGAGTCAGGCTACCAGTAGTTCTGGAGCGAAGTCAGAAAAGTATGCCGTGGAGATCAGGAGGCAAGCTGGATGGTGGTATGTATCACTAGTATATGATATATTTTTTCCGCTGTTATTTTGTATACGACTCTGATAATGTAATGTATCAACTGATATAGTTCTTTTGTTTGAATATTATTCATTTATCCATTATATATTTACCGCTGCGAATGTGAGATTCTGATAATGTTTCTGTTTTCTTCTTCTATCTTCTTCTTCTTTAACCCTAACGGTTCAGTTTTTGGGCATTCGATTTGCTTGGCATTTGATACAATGGACGTATTGATGTCGACTTTCGGACGTCGAAAAATCGGATCGTTACAGCATGGATTTGAAACGGAATAGTACCATGATGCACCACTCCCCAGCGATGGTAAATCGATGGCAGCCACGTTGATCCTGTTTTACCATAAAATTCACGTGAAGAAAATGAAGTGTTAAAAAAAACTTCCGAGACCTGAAAGTGATTCAGATAGTATTTTTTGGATATGAAACTATGCATTGACGTCGTTAAGCCATCAAAGGCGTAGAGCTCACAGAGATTTGTTTTGACTAGTTATGACTCCCGTAACTCCAAAAGAGTCGACCATTATGGTTGTTCGAAGGATCAATATCCCCTGGGCGCAACAGCTACGGTGCAAGGTGCAACATCCGTCCATAATGTTGAAACTGCACCATACAACTTTTACAAATGAGTGCATGGATTTGAAATGGAACAGTATCATGGTGCACCACTCTCCAGCGATGGTAAATCGATGTCCAGTCACGTTGATCCCGTTTTACCATAAATCACGTGAAGAAAACGAAGGGTCAAAAAAATTTCGAGTCCTGAAATTGATTCGGATAGTGTTTTTTGGATATGAAACTATGCATTGATGTCGTTAAGGCATGAAAGCTATAGAGCTCACAAAGACCTTCATTTTGATTGGTTATGGCTCCCATAACTCCAAAAGAGCCAATGGTTATGGCTGTTCGTAGGAGCGATATCCTCTGGGCGCAACATCTACGTGCAAAGTGCGACATCCATCCATAATGCCGAAACTGCACTGTACGACTTTTCGAAATGAGTACATGGATTTGAAATGGAATAATACCATGGTGCACCACCCTCCAGCGCCGGTAAATCGATGGCCAGCCACGTTGATCCCATTTTACCATAAAATTCACTTGAAGAAAACGAAGGGTGAAAAAAATTTCAAAGACCAAAATGTGACTCGGATAGTGTTTTTTGGGTATGAAACTATGCATTGATGTAGTTAAGCCATCAAAGCTTTAGAGCTCATAGAGACCTTCATTTTGACAGGTTATGGCTCCCGTAACTCTAAAAGAGTCAACAGTTATGGCTGTCCAAAGGATCGATATCCTCAGGGCGCAATATCTACCGTCTAAGGTGCGACAACCGTCCATAATGTCGAAACTGTGTCGTACGACTTTTAGTAACGAGCGCATGGATTTGAAACGGAATAGTACCATGGTCCACCACTCCCCAGGAATGGTAAATCGATGGCCAGCCATGTTGATCTCGTTTTACCATAAAATTCACATGAAGAAAATGAAGGGTAAAAAAACTTTAGATGCCTAAAAGTGATTCGGATAGTGTTTTTTGGATACGAAACTATGCATTGACGTCGTTAAACCATCAAATTCATATAGCTTACAGAGATTCGTTTTGACTTGTTATGGCTCCCGTAACTACAAAAGATTCAACCGTTATGGCTATCCGAAGGATCGATATCCCTTGGGTGCAACATTTACGGTGCAAGGTGCAACATCGGTCCATAATGTCAAAACTGCACCGTACGACATTTACAAATAAGTGCATGGATTTGAAACGGAAGAGTACCATGGTGCACCACTCTCCAGCGATGGTAATAAAATTCACGTGAAGAAAACAAAGGGTAAAAAATACTTCCGAGTCCTGAAAGTGCTTCAAATAGTGTTTTTTGGGTATGAAACTATGCATTGATGACTTAAAGCTGTTAGAGCCATAAAGCTCATAGAGACTTTTGTTTTGACTGGTTATGGCTCCCGTAACTCCAAAAGAGTCAACTGTTATGGTTGTTTGAAGGATCAATATCCCCTGGGCGCAATGTCTACGGTACAAGGTGCAACATCTGTCCACAATGCAAAAACTGCGTCGTACGACTTTTAGAAATGAGTGCATGGATTTAAAATGGAATAGTCCTATAGTGCACCACTCTCCAACGATGGTAAATCAATGGCCAACCACGTTGATCCCGTTTTGCCATAAAATTCACGTGAAGAAAACAAAGGGTGAAAAAACTTTCGAGACCTGAAAGTTGATTCAGATATTATTAGTTTTGCGGTACAAAACAATGCATTGATGTCATTAAGCCATCAAAGCCGTAGATATAAAAAAGACCTTCGTTTTGACCGGTTATGGCTCTGGTAACTCCAAAAGGGTCAACTGTTATGGCTGTCCGAATGATTGATATCCCCTGGGAGCAACATCTACGGTGCAAGGTGCAACAACCGTCCATAATGCCGAAACTATGCCATACGATTTTTAGAAATAAGTGCATGGATTTGAAATGGAATAGTACCATGGCACACCACTCCCCAATGATGGCAAATGATGGCCAGCCACGCTGGTCCCGTTTTACCATAAAATTCACATGAAGAAAACGAAGGGTAAAAAAACTTCCGAGATCTAAAAGTGATTCGGATAGTTGTTTTTTGGTACGAAACTATGCATTGACGTCGTGAAGCCATCAAAGCTGTAGAGCTCAGAGAGGCCTACGTTTTGACTGGTTATAGCTCGCTTAACTCCAAAAGAGTCAACTGTTATGGCTGTCCGAAGGATCGATATCCCCTGGGCGCAACATCTATGGTGCAAGGTGCATCAACCATCCATAATGCCGAAACTGCACCGTACGACTTTTACAAATGAGTGCATGGATTTGAAACGGAATAGTACCATGGTGCATACTCTTCAGCGATGATAAATTGATGGCCAGCCACGTTCATACCGTTTTAACATAAAATTCACGTGAAGAAAACGAAGAGTAAAAAAAAACTTCCAAGTCTTGAAAGTGATTCGGATATTGTTTTTTTGGGTATGAAACTATGCATTGACGTCGTTAAGACATCAAAGCCATAGAGCTTACAGAGACCTTCATTTTGACTGGTTATGGCTCGTGTAACGGCAAAAGAGTCAACCTTTATGGCTGTCCGAAGGATCGATATCCCCTAGGCGTAACATCTACGGTGCAAGGTGCAACATTCTTCCATAATGTCAAAACTGCGTTGTACAACTTTTTGAAACTAGTGCATGGAATTGAAACAGAATAGTACCATGGTGCACCACTCTCCAGCGATGGTAAATCGATGGCCAGCCATGTTGATCCCGTTTTACCATAAAATTCACGTGAAGAAAACGAAGGGTAAAAAAATCTTCCAAGACCTGAAAGTGATTCGGATAGTGTTTTTTTGGGTATAAAACTATGCATTAACGTCGTTAATCCATCAAAGTCGTAGAGCTCACAAAGACCTTCACTTTGACTGGCTATGGCTCCCGTAACTCTAAAAGAGTCAACCGTTATGGCTGTCCGAAGGATCGATATCCCCTGGACGCAACATTTACAGTGCAAGGTGCAACTACTGTCCATAATGCCGAAACTGCGCCGTACAACTTCAAGAAATGAGTGCATGGATTTGAAACGGAATAGTATCATGGTGCACCATTCTCCAGCAATGATAAATCGATGGCCAGCCACGTTGATCCCGTTTTACCATCAAATTCACGTGCAGAAAACGAAGGTAAAAAACTTTCAAGGCCTGAAAGCGATTCGGATAGTGTTTTTTTGGTATGGAACTATGCATTAACATCATTAAGCCATCAAAGCCATAAAGCTCATAGAGACTTTTGTTTTGACTAGTTCTGGTTCCCGTAACTCTAAAAGAGTCAACTGTTATGGTTGTCCGAAGGATCGATATCCCCTGTGAGAAACATATACGGTGCAAGGTGAAACATCCATCCATAATCCCAAAACTGCGCCATATGACTTTTACAAATGAGTGCATGGATTTGAAATGGAATAGTACCATGGTGAACCACTCTCCAGCGATGCTAAATCGATGGCCAGCCACGTTTACCCCGTTTATCATAAAATTCACGTCAAGAAAACGAAGGGTAAAAAAAATTTCGAGTCCTGAAAGTGATTCGGATAGTGGTTTTTTGGTATGAAACTATGCATTGACGGCTTAAAGTTGTCAAAGCCATAGAACTCACAGAGACCTTTCTTTTGACTGGTTATGGCTCTCGTAACTCCAAAAGAGTAAACCGTTATGGCAGTCCGAAGGATCGATATCGCCTGGACGCAACATCTACGGTGCAAGGTGCAAATCCATCCATAATGCCGAAACTACACCGTACGACGTTTAGAAATGAGTGCATTGATTTAAAATAGAATAGTACCATGGTGCACCACTCTCTATCGATGCTAAATCGATGGCCAACCACGTTGATCCTGTTTTACCATAAAATTCACATGAAGAAAACAAAGGGTTAAAAAAACTTCCGAGACCTGAAAGTGATTTGGATATTTATTAGGTATGAGACAATGCATTAACGTTGTTAAGCCATCAAAGCCGTAGAGATAGCAGAGGCCTTCATTTTGATTAGTTTTGGCTTCCGTAACTCAAAAAGAGTCAACCGTTATGGCTGTCCGAAGGATCGATATTCCCTAGGCGTAACATCTTCGGTGCAAGGTGCAACAACCGTCCATAATGCCGAAACTGCGTCGTACGGGTTTCAAAAATGAGTGCATGGATTTGAAATGGAATAGTACCATAGTGCACCACTTCCTAGCGAAGGTAAATCGAAGGCCCGCCACGTTAATCCCATTTTACTATAAAATTCATGTGAAGAAAACGAATGGTAAAAAAATTCCGAGACCAGAAAGTGATTCAGATAGCATTTTTGGGTATGAAACTATGCATAGACGTCGTTAAGCCATTAAAGCCATATAGCTCACAGAGACCTTCGTTTTGACTGGTTATGGATCCCATAACTCCAAAAGAGTCAACCGTTATGGTTGTTCGAAGGAATGATATCCCCTAGGCGCAACATCTACGGTGCAAGGTGCAACATCCGTCCATAATACCGAAACTGCATCGTACGACTTTTAGAAATGAGTGCATGGATTTGAAACGGAATAGTACCATGGTGCACCACTCTCCAGCGATGGTAAATCGATGGCCAACGATGTTGATCCCGTTTTACCATAAAATTCATGTAGAGAAAACGAAGGGTAAAAAAACTTCCGAGACTTGAAAGTGATTCGGAAAGTGTATTTTGGGTGTGAGACAATGCATTGACATCGTTAAGCCATCAAATCCATAGAGCTCACAGAGACCTTCGTTTTGATTGGTTATAGCTCCCGTAACTCCAATAGAGTCAACCATTACGGCTGTCCGAAGGATCGATGTCCCCTGGGCGCAACATATATGGTGCAAGGTGCAAAAATCGTCCATAATGCCGAAAATGCACCGTACGACTTTAGAAATGAGTGCATGAATTTGAAACAGAATAGTACCATCGTGCACCACTCCCCAGCAATGGTAAATCGATGCCTACCCACGTTGATCCCGTTTTACCATAAAATTCACGTGAATAAAACGTAGGGTAATAAAAACTTCCGAGACCTGAAAGTAATTCGTATAGTATTTTTTGGTATGAAACAATGCATTGACGGCTTAGTGCTATCAAAGCCATAGAACTCACAGAGACCTTCCTTTTGAATGGTTATGGCTCCCGTAACTCCAAAAGGGTCAACCGTTAAGGCCGTCCGAAGGATCGGTATCCCCTGGGAGCAACATCTACGGTGCAAGGTGCAACGTCCATCCATAATGCCAAAACTACACCGTAAAACTTTTAGAAATGAGTGCATGTATTTAAAATTGAATAGTACCATGGTTCACCACTCTCGAGCGATGGTAAATCGATGGCCAACTACGTTGATCCCGTTATACCATTAAATTTACGCGAAGAAAACGAAGGGTTAAAAAAAAATTCGAGACCTGAAAGTGATTCGGATATTTTTGGGTATTAAACAATACATTGATGTCGTTAAGCCATCAAAGTCGTAGAGATAATAGAGACATTCGTTTTGACTGGTTATGGCTCACGTAACTCCAAAAAAGTCAACCGTTATGGTTGTCTGAATGATCGATATCCCCCGAACAAAACATATACGGTGCAAGGTGCAACAACCGCCCATAATGCCGAAACTGCGTCGTGTGACTTTTCAAAATGAGTTCATAGATTTGAAACAGAATAGTACCATGGTGCACCACTCCCTAGCGATGGCAAATCGATAACCCGCCATGTTGATCCCGTTTTACCATAAAATTCACGTGAAGAAAACGAAGGGTAAAAAAACTTTCGAGATGTGAAAGTGATTCGGATAGTGTTTTTTAGGTATGAAACTATGGATTGATGAAGTTAAGCAATCATAGTTTTAGAGCTCATAGAGATCTTCATTTTGACTGGTTATGGCTCCCGTAACTCCAAAAGAGTCAACCGTTATGGCTATCCGAAGGATCGATATCCCCTGGGCGCAACATCAACGGTGCAAGGTGCAACATCCGTCCATAATGCCAAAACTGCATCATACGACTTTTAAAAGTGAGTGCATAGATTTGAAATGGAATAGTACCATAGTGCACCACTCTCCAGCGATGATAAATCGATGGCCAGCCACATTGATCCCGTTTTACCATAAAACTCACGTGAAGAAAACGAAGTGTAAAAACTTCCGAGACC
This sequence comes from Allium cepa, assembly GCA_030765085.1. Lineage (NCBI taxonomy): Eukaryota > Viridiplantae > Streptophyta > Magnoliopsida > Asparagales > Amaryllidaceae > Allium > Allium cepa. The sequence continues at coordinate 103,365,362 of CM060942.1, read as the reverse complement.
TGAAAATGATTCGGATAGTGTTTTTTAGGTATGAAACTATGCATTGATGTTGTTAAGACATCAAATCCATAGATCTCACAAAGACCATCGTTTTGACTGGTTATGGCTCCTGTAACTCCAAAAGAGTCAACCATCATGGCCATACGAAGGATAGATATCCCTAGGGCGCAACATCTATGGTGCATGATGCAACATCCGTCCGTAATGCCGAAAATGCACCATATGACTTTTACAAATGAGTGCATTGATTTGAAACAGAATAGAACCATGGTGCACCACTCTCCACCGATGGTAAATCGATGGCTAGCCACATTGATCCGGTTTTACCATAAAATTCACGTAAAGAAAAAGAAAGTTAAAAAAAACTTTCGCGACCTGAAATTGATTTAGATAGTGTTTTCTTGGGTATGAACTATGCGTTGACGTTATTAAGCTGCATCAAAGCCATAGGGCTCACAGAGACCTTCGTTTTGTCTGGTTATGGCTCTCGTAACTCCAAATGAGTCAACCATTATGGCTGTCCAAAGGATCGATATCCCCTGGGTGCAACATCTACGAGCAAGGTGCAACAACCGTCCATAAAGCCGAAACTATGTCGTACGACTTTTAGAAATTAGTGCATGGATTTGAAAAGGGATCGTACCATGATGCACCACTCTCCATCGATGGTAAATCGATGGCCAACCACGTTGACCGTTTTACCATAAAATTCACATGAAGAAAATGAACGGCAATAAAACTTCCGAGACCTGAAAATGATTCAGATAGTTTTTTGGGTATGAAATTATGCACTGACATCGATAAGCCACCAAATCCATAGAGCTCACAGACCTTCGTTTTGACTGGTTATGGCTCCCGTAACTTTAAAGATTCAACCGTTATGGCTCTCCCAAGGATCGATATCCCCTGGGCGCAACATCCACGATGCAAGGTGCAACATCCGTCCATAATGCTGAAACTGCGCCATATGACTTTTACAAATGAGTGCATGGATTTGAAACGGACTAATACCTTGGTGCACCATTCTCCAACAATGGCAAATCGATGGTCAGTCACGTTGATCCCGTTTTACCATAAAATTCACGTGAAGAAAATCTGAGTCCTGAAGGTGATTCGGATAGTGTTTTTTGGGTATGAAACTATGCATTGATGGATTAAAGATGTAAAAGCTGTAGAACTCACAAAGACCTTCATTTTGAATGGTTATGGCTCCCATAACTCCAAAATAGTCAACCGTTATGGTTGTCTGAAGGATCGATATCTCCTGGGCGCAACATCTACGGTGCAAGGTGCAAGATCCGTCCATAATGCCGAAACTACGCCGTACGACTTTTAGAAATGATTGCATGGATTTCAAACAAAATACCACCATAATGCACCACTCTCCAGCGATGGTAAATCAATGGCCAGCCACATTGATCCTATTTTACCATAAAATTCACGTGAAGTAAACAAGAGTAAAAAAACTTACGAGACATGAAAATGATTCGGATAGTGTTTTTTTGGGTATGAAACTATGCATTGATGTCGTTAAGCCATTAAAGTCGTAGAGATCGCAGAGACCTTCATTTTTACCGGCTCCCATAACTACAAAAGAGTCAACCGTTATGGCTGCCCGAAGGATCGATATCCCTTGGGAGCAACATCTACGGTGCAAGGTGCAACATCCGTCCATAATGCCGAAACTGCACCGTACGACTTTTAGGAATGAGTACGTGGATTTGAAACAGAATAGTACCATGGAGCACCACTTTCCAGCGATGGTAAATCGATGGCCAGGCACGTTGATCAAGTTTTACCATAAAATTCACTTGAAGAAAACGAAGGGCGAAAAAAACTTCTGAGACCTAAAAGTTATTCGGATAGTGTTTTTGGGGTACGAAACTATGTATTGACATCGCTAAGCCATCAAAGCCATAGAGCTCATAGATACCTTCGTTTTGACTAGTTATGGCTTCCATAACTCCAAAAGAGTCAACAGTTATGGCTGTCCGAAGGGTCGATATCCCCTAGGCGCAACATATACGGTGCAAGGTGCAACTTCCGTCCATAATGCCGAAATTGCGTTGTACGCCTTTTAGAGATGAGAGCAAGGATTTGAAATGGAATGGTACCTGCACCACTCTCCAGCAATGGTAAATCGATGGCCAGCTACGTTGATCCCGTTTTACCATAAAATTCACGTGAAGTAAACGAAGGGTTAAAAAAACTTCCAAAACCTAAAAGTGAATTGGATAGTTTTTTTTAGATATGAAACTATGCATTGACATCTTTAAGCCATCAAAGCCGTGGAGCCCACAGAGACCTTCATTTTGACTGGTTATGGCTCCTATAACTCCAAAAGAGTCAACCGTTATGGCTGTCCGAAGGATCGATATCCCATGGGCGCAACATCTATGGTGCAAGGTGCAACATCCATCCATAATGCCGAAACTATGCCTTACGTCTTTTACAAATGAGTGCGTGGAATTGAATTGGAATAGTACCATGGTGCACCACTCTTCGGCGATGGTAAATCGATGTCCAGCCATGTTGATCCCGTTTTACCATAAAATTCATGTGAAGAAAATGAAGGGTGAAGGAAACTTACGAGTCCTAAAAGGGATTCAGATAGTGTTTTTTAGGTATGAAATTATGCAATGAGGTCATTAAACCATCAAACTCGTAGAGCTTATAGAGACCTTCGTTTTGACTGGTTATGCCTCCCGTAATTCCAAAAGAGTCAATCGTTATAGCTGTCCGAAGGATCCATATCCCCTGGGCGCAACATCTACGGTGCAAGGTGAAATATCCGTCCATAATTACCGAAACTGTGCCATACGACTTTTACAAACGAGTACATGGATTTGAAAAGGAATAATACTATGATGCACCACTCTCCAGCGATGATAAATCGATGGCCAGCCACGTTGATCCCGTTTTACCATAAAATTCACGTGAACAAAACGAAGGGTAAAAAAACTTCTGAGACCTGGAAGTGATTCAGATAGTGTTTTTTTGGGTATGATACTATGCATTAACGTCATTAGGCCATCAATGCCGTAGAGCTCATAGAGGTCTTCGTTTTGACCGGTTATGGCTCCCATAACTCCAAAAGACTCAACTATTATGGCTGTACGAAGCATCGATGTCCCTTGGGTGCAACATCTACGGTGCAAGGACAACATCCGTCCCTAATGCCGAAACCACGCCGTACGACTTTTACAAATGTATGCGTGGATTTGAAATGGAATAGTACATGGTGCATCACTCTCCAGCGATGGTAAATGAATGGCCAGCCACGTTGATCCCCTTTTTCCATAAAATTCATGTGAAGAAAACGAAGGGTAAAAAACTTCCGAGACCTGAAAGTATTCGGATAGTGGCTTTTTGGGTATGAAACTATGCATTGATGTCGTTAAGACATCAAATCCATAGAGCTCATAGAGACCTTCTTTTTAATTGGTTAAGGCACCCATAACACCAAAAGATTCAACCTTTATGGCTGCTCGAAGGATCGGTATCCCCTGGGCGCAACATCGACGGTGCAAGATCCAACAACCATACATAATGCCAAAACCACGTTGTACACTTTTACGAACGAATGCATGGATTTGAAACGGAATAGTACCATGATGCACCACTCTTCAGCAATGATAAATCGATGGCCAGCCACTTTGATCCCGTTTTACCATAAAATTCACATGAACAAATCAAAGGGTAAAAACAAAATTCAAGACCTGAAAGTGATTTTGATAATGCTTTTTTTGGGTATGAAACTATGCATTGACGTCGTTAAGCCATCAAAGCCGTATAGCTCACAGAGACCATCGTTTTGACTAGTTTTGGATCCCGTAACTCCAAAAGAGTCAACCGTTATGGCTGTCTGAAGGATCGATATCCCCTGGGCGCAACATCTACGGTGCAAGGTGCAACATCCGTCCATAATGACAAAACTGCGCCATATGACTTTTACAAACGAGTGCATGGATTTGAAATGGAATAGTATCATGGTGCATCACTCTCCAACGATGATAAATCGCTGGCCAGCCACGTTGATCCGTTTTACCATAAAATTCACGTGAGCAAAACGAAGCGTAAAAAACTTCGGAGACCTGAAAGTGATTCGGATAGTGTTTTTTTGGGTATGAAACTATGCATTGACGTCGTTACGCCATCAAAGCCGTAGATGTCATAGAGACATTTATTTGACTCGTTATGGCTCCCGTAACTCCAAAAGAGTCAACTTTTATGGCCGTCCGAAGGATCGATATCTTATGGGCGCAACATCTACGGTGCAAGGTGCAACATCCGTCCATAATGTCGAAACTGTGCCGTAAGACTTTTACAAATGAGTGCATGGATTTGAAATGGAATGGTACCATGGTATACCGCTCTCTAGACATGGTAAATCGATGGCCAGCCACGTTGATACAGTTTTACCATAAAATTCACGTGAAGAAAACGATGGGTAAAAAAACTTCCAAGACCTGAAAGTGATTCGGATAGTGCCATTTTGGGTATGAAACTATGTATTGACGTTGTTAAGCCATCAAAGCAGTAGAGCTCAAAGATACCTTCATTTTGAATGGTTACAGCTCTCATAATCCCAGAAGTGTGAACCGTTTTGGCTCTCCGAAGGATCGATATCCCCTGGGCGCAACATCTATGGTGTAAAATGCAACATCCGTTCATAATGCCGAAAATTCTTTTAGAAATGAATACATGGATTTGAAACGGAATAGTACTATGGTGCATCACTCACCAGCGATGGTAAATTGATGGCCAGCCACGTTGATCTCGTTTTACCATAAAATTCACATGAAGAAAACGAAGGGTAAAAAAACTTCCGAGACCTGAAAGTGATTCGGATAGTGTTCATTTGGGTTTGAAACTATGTATTGATGGATTAAAGATGTCAAAACCGTAGAACTCACATATACCTTCATTTTGACTAGTTACGGGTCCCGTAACTCCAAAAGGGTCAACCATTATGGCTGTCCAAAGGATCGATATCCTTTGGGCGCAACATCTACGGTGCAAGGTGCAACATCCGTCCATAATGCCGAAACTGCGTCGCACGACTTTTAGAAATGAGGGCATGGATTTGAAACAGAATAGTGCCTTGTGCACCACTCTCCAATAATGGTAAATCAATGGTTGGTCACGTTGATCCCGTTTTACCATAAAATTCACGTGAAGAAAATGAAGGGTAAAAAAAACTTCAGAGACCTAAAATTGATTCGAATAATGTTTTTTGGGTATGAATCTATGCATTGACGTCGTTAAACAACCAAAGCCATAGAGCTCACAGATACCTTCGTTTTGACTGATTATAGCTCCCGTAACTCCAAAAGAGTCAACTGTTATGGCTGTCCGAAGGATCAACATCCCTTGGGCGCAATATCTTCAGTGCAAGGTGCACCATCCGTCCATAATGCCGAAACTACGTCGTACGACTTTTACAAATGAGTGCGTGGATTTGAAATGGAATAGTACCATAATGCACCACTCTCCAGCCATGATAAATCGATGGCCAGCCACGTTGATCCCATTTTACCATAAAACTCATGTGAAGAAAATAAAGGGTAAAAAATAAACTTCCGAGAGCTGAAAGTGATTTGGATAGTGTTTTTTTGGGTATGAAACTATGCATTGACGTCATTAAGCCATCAAAGCTGTAGAGCACACAGAGATCTTCATTTTAACTTGTTACGGCTCCTGTAACTCCAAAAGAGTCAATCGTTATGGCTGTCCGAAGGATCGATATCCATTGGATGCAACATCCGTCCATAATGACGAAACTGCGCCGTACGACTTTTACAAATGAGTTTATAGATTTGAAATGGAATAGTACCTCGGTGCACCACTCTCCAGCGATTTTAAATCGTTGCCAACCACGTTGATCCCGTTACCATAAAATTCAAGTGAATAAAACGAAGGGTAAAAAAACTTCCGAGTCCTGAAAGTGATTCGGATAGTGTTTTTTTGGTATGAAACTATATGTTGATGGCTTTAAGCCCTCAAAACCGTAGAACTTACAGAGACCTTCATTTTTACTAGTTATGGCTCCTGTAACTCCAAAAGAGTCTACCATTATGGCTGTCCGAAGGATCGATGTCCCGTGGGAGCAACATCTGCAGTGCAAGGTGCAACATCCGTCCATAATGCCTTAACTGCGCCGTACAACTTTTAGAAATGAGTGCATGGATTTGAAATGGAATAGTACCATGGTGCACCATGCTCCAGCAATGGTAAATCGATAGCCAACCTCGTTGATCCCGTTTTACCATAAAATTCACATGAAGGAAACAAAGGGTGAAGAAAGCTTTCGAGTCTTGAAATTGATTCAGATAGTTTTTTTTTGGTATAAAACTACGCATTGACGGATTAAAGCAGTGAAAGCCATAGAACTCACAAAACCTTCATTTTGACAACTTAAAGCAGTGAAAGCCATAGAACATCTACGGTGCAATATGCAACATTCGTCCATAATGTCAAAACTGCGCCATACGACTTTTACAAATGAGTGCATGAATTTGAAAAGGAATAGTACCATGGTGCAATATTCTTCATTGATGGTAAATCGATGGCCAGCCACGTTGGTCCCATTTTACCATAAAATTCACGTGAAGAAAAACAAGGGTAAAAAAAACTACCGAGTCATGAAAGTGATTCGGGTAGTTTTTTTGGGTATAAAACTATGCATTGATGGCTTAGAATAGCCAATGCCGTAGAACTCGCGAAGACCTTCATTTTGACTGGTTATGGCTCCCGTAAATCCAAAAGAGTCATCCGTTATGGTTGTTCGAAGGATCGATATCCCACAGGCGCAACATCTACGGTGCAAGGTGCAGCATCCGTCCATAATGCCCTAACCGAGCCGTACGATTTTTACTAATCAGTGCATGGATTTGAAACAGAATAGTACCATGGGGCACCACTCTCCAATGGTGGTAAATCGATGGCCAGCCACGTTGGTCCCGTTTTACCATAAATTCACGTAAAGGAAACGAAGGGTAAAAAAACTACCGAGTCCTGAAAGTGATTCGGATAGTTTTTCTTTGGGTATGAAACTACGCATTGATGGCTTAAAAAAGTCAAAGCTGTAGAACTCACTAAGTCCTTCGTTTTGACTAGTTATGGCTCCCGTAACTTCAAAAGAGTCAACCGTTTTGGATGTCCGAAGGATCGATATCTCCTGGACGCAACATCTACGGTGCAAGGTGCAACATCTGTCCATGATGCCGAAACTACACTGTACGACTTTTAGAAATGAGCGCATGAATTTCAAACAGAATTGTACCATGGTGCACCACTCTCCAACGATGCTAAATCAATGGCCAATCACGTTGATCTCGTTTTACCATAAAATTCACATGAAGAAAACGAAGGGTGAAAAACATCCGAGACCTGAAAGTGATTCGGATATTTTTATTGGGTATGAGACAATCCATTGACGTCGTTAAGCCATCAAAGCCGTAGAGATAGCAGAGACCTTCGTTTTGACTGGTTATGGCCCCCGTAACTCCACAAGAGTCAAACATTATGGTTGTCCAAAGAATCGATATACCCTAGGCACAACATCTATGGTGCAAGGTGCAACAACCATCCATAATGTCGAAACCACGCCGTACAACTTTTAGAAATTAGTGCATGACGTTGATCCCGTTTTACCATAAAATTCATGTGAAGAAAACGAAGGATAAAAAAACTTTCGAGATCTAAAAGTGAATTGGATAGTTTTTTCGGGTATGAAACAATGTATTGACGTCGTTAAGCCATCAAAGCCGTATAGCTCACAAAGACCTTCGTTTTGACTGGTTATGGCTCTTGTAACTCCAAAAGAGTCAACCGTTATGGCTGTTTGAAAGATCGATATCCCCTGGGCGCAACATCTATCGTGCAAGGTGCAACAATCATCCATAATGCTGAAACTACACCGTACGACTTTTAGAAATGAGTGCATGGATTTGAAATGTAATAGTACCATGGTGCACCGCTCCCCAACAATGGTATATCGATGGCCAGCCACGTTGATCCAGTTTTACCATGAAATTCACGTGAAGAAAACGTAGGGTACAAAAACTTCCAAGACGTAAAAGTGATTCGGATAGTTTTTTGGGTATGAAACTGTGCATTGACGTCGTTAAGCCATCAAATCCATAGAGCTCAGAGATACCTCTGTTTTGATAGATTATGGTTTCCGTAACTCCAAAAGAGTTAACTGTTATGGCAATCCGAAGGATCGATATCCCCTGGGTGCAACATCTACGGTGCAAGGTGCAATATCCGTCCATAATGCTGAAATGCACCGTACGCTTTACAAATGAGTGCATGGATTTGAAACGAAATAGTACCATGATGCACCACTCCCCAGCGATGGTAAATTGATGGCCAGCCACGTTGATTCTGTTTTACCATAAAATTCACATGAAGAAAACGAAGGGTAAAAAAACTTCCAAATCCTAAAAGTGATTCGGATAGTGTTTTTTTTGGGTATGAAATCATACATTTGCGGCTTAAAGCTATCAAAGCCATAGAACCCACCGAAACCTTCCTTTTGACTGGTTATGGCTCCCGCAACTCCAAAAGAGTCAACCATTATGGTTGTCCGAAGGATCGATATCCCTTGGCTGCAACATCTACGGTGCAAGGTGCAATATCTGTCCATAGTGTCGAAACAACACCGTATGACTTTTAGAAATGAATGCATAGATTTAAAATGGAATAGTACCAAGGTAAACCACTCTCCAGCGATGTTAAATCGATGGCCAACCGCGTTGATCCTGTTTTACAATAAAATTCACGTGAAGAAAACGAAGGGTAAAAAAACTTTCGAGACCTGAAAGTGATTCGGATATTTTTTTGGGTATGAAACAATGCACTGACGCCGTTAAGCCATCAAAGCTGAAAAGATAATAGAGACATTTGTTTTGACTGGTTATGGCTCCCGTAATTCCAAAAGAGTCAACCGTTATGTTTGTCTGAATGATCGATATCCCAAGGGAGCAACATCTACGGTGCAAGGTGCGACAACCGTCCGTAATGCCAAAAATGCATCGCACGACTTTTAGAAATGAGTGCACGGATATGAAACGGAATAGTACCATGGTGCAGCACTCCCTAGCGATGGAAAATCGATGGCCCTCCATGTTGATCCCGTTTTACCATAAAATTCACGTGAAGAAAACGAAGGGTAAAAAACTTTCGAGGCCTGGAAGTGTTTCATATAGTGTTTTTTGGGTATGAAACTATGCATTGATGTCGTTAAACAATCATAGCCGTAGAGCTGATAGAAGCCTTTGTTTTGACTGATTGTGGCTCCCGTAACAATAAAAGAGTAAACCGTTATGGCTGTTCGAAGGATCGATATACCTTGCACGCAACATCCATCCATAATGCCGAAACTGCGCCGTAATACTTTTACAAATGAGTGCATGGATTTGTAATGGAATGATACCATGGTGCACCACTCTCCAGACATGGTAAATCAATGGCCAGCCACGTTGATCCCATTTTACCATAAAATTCACGTGTAGAAAGCGAAGGGTAAAAAAAACTTCCGAGACCTGAAAGAGATTCGGGTAGTTTTTTTGGGTATGAAACTATACAATGACGTCGTTAAGCCATCAAATCCATAGAGCTCACAGAGACCTTTGTTTTGATCGATTATGGCTCCCGTAACTCCAAAAGAGTCAACCGTTACGGTAATCCGAATGATCGATATCCCCTAGGCGCAACATCTACGGTGCAAGGTACAACATCCGTCCATAATGCCAAAACTGCGCCGTACGACTTTTAGAATTGAGTGTTTTGAAATGGAATAATACCATGGTGCATCACTCTCCAGTGATGATAAGTTGATGGCCAGCCACGTTGATCCCGTTTTACCATAAAGTTCACGTGAAGAAAACGACGGGTAAAAAAACTTCCGAGACCTAAAAGTGATTCGGATAGTTTGGGTATAAAACTATGCATTAACGTCGTTAAGCCAGCAAATCCATAGAGCTCACAGAGACATTCGTCTTGACTGGTTATGACTCCCGTAACTCCAAAAGAGTCAACCGTTATGGCTGGCAGAAGTCGATATCCCTTGGATGCAACATTGACGGTGCATGGTGCAACATCCGTCCATAATGTCGAAACTGCGTCGTAAGACTTTTACAAATGAGTGTGTGGATTTGTAATGAATCATACCATGGTGCACCATTCTCCAGACATGGTAAATCGATGGCCAGCAACGTTGATCCCATTTTACCATAAAATTCACATGAAGAAAACGAAGGGCAAAAAAACTTTCGAGACCTGAAAGATATTCGGATAGTTTTTTGGGTATGAAACCATGTACTAACATTGTTAAGCTATCAAATCCATAGAGCTCACAGAGATCATCGTTTTGACCGGTTATGCCTCCCGTAACTCCAAAAGAGTCAACCGTTATGGTTGTCCGAAGGATCGATATCCCTTAGGCGCAACATCTACGATGCAAGGTGCAACATCCATTCATAATGCCGAAACGATGTCGTACGACTTTTACAAATGAGTGCATGGATTTGAAATGGAATTGTACCATGGTGCACCACTCTCCAACAATGGTAAATCGATGGCCAACCATTTTGATCTCGTTTTACCCTAAAATTCACGTGAAGAAATCGAAGGTTAAAAAGCCTTCCGAGACCTGAAAGTAATTCAGATAGTGTTTTTTTGGATATGAAACTATGCATGACATCGTTAAGCCATCAAAGTTGTAAATCTCACAGAGACCTTCATTTTGACTGGTTATGGCTCCCGTAGAACTCATAGAGACCTTCATTTTTTGGGTATGAAACAATGCATTGATGGACTAAAGTTGTCAAAGCCGTAGAATTCAAGAGGCCTTCATTTTGACTGGTTATGGCTCCCGTAATTCCAAAAGAGTCAACCGTTACGGCAATTCGAATGATCGATATCCCTTGGGCACAACATCTATGGTGCAAGGTGCAACATCCGTCCATAATGTCGAAACTGCGCCATACGACTTTTAGAAATGATTGCATGGATTTAAAATGGAATATCACCACGGGGCACCACTCCCCAGCGATGGTAAATTGATGGCCAGTCACGTTGATCCCGTTTTACCAAAAAATTCACATGAAGAAAACGAAGGGTAAAAAAAATGTAAGAGACCTGAAAGTGATTCGGATAGTATTTTTTGGGGTATGAGACTATGCATTGACGGGTTAAATATGTCAAAGCCGTTGAACTCACAGATACCTTCGTTTTTTCTGATTATGGCTCCCAAAACTTCAAAAGATTCAACCGTTATGTCTGTCCGAAGGATCGATATATCTTGGGTGCAACATCTACGGTGCAAGGTGCAACAACCGTCCATAATGTCGAAACTGCGCCGCACGACTTATAGAAATGAGTGAATGGATTTGAAATGGAATAGTACCATGGTGCACCACTCTCCAGCGATGGTAAGTCGATGGCCAGCCACGTTGATCCTGTTTTACCATAAAATTCACGTGAAGAAAACGAAGGGTAAAAAACTTTCGAGTCCTGAAAAGGACTCAGATAGTGTTTTTTGGGTATGAAACTACGCATTGACGTCATTAAGCCATCAAAGCCGTAGAGCTCATAGAGACCTTCATTTTGACTAGTTATGGCTTTCGTAACTCAAAAGAGTCAACCGTTATTGTTGTCCGAATGATCGATATCCCTTGGGCGCAACATCTACGGTGCAAGGTGCAACATCTGGCCATAATGAAGAAACTACGCCGTACGAATTCTACATATGAGCGCATGAATTTGAAACGGAATAGTATCATGATGCACCACTCTCCAACGATGGTAAATCGATGGCCAGCCACGTTGATCCCGTTTTACCATAAAATTCACGTGAAGAAAAAAAAGGGTAAAAAAAACTTTCGAGTTTTGAAAGTGATTCGAATTGTGTTTTTTGGGTATGTAACTATGCGTTGACAAATTAAAGCTATCAAAGCCGTATAACTCCCAGAGACCTTTGTTTTGACTGGATATGGCTCCCGTAACTTCAAAAGAGTCAACTGTCATGGCTGTTCGAAGGATCAATCTCCCCTGAACGCAGCATCTACGGTGCAAGGTGCAACATCCGTCCATAATGCCGAAAATGCGTCATATGACTTTAACAAATGAGTTCATGGATTTGAAATAGAATAGTACTACAGTGCACCACTCTTCAACGATGGAAAATCAATGGCCAGCCATGTTGATCTCGTTTTATCACAAAATTCACATGAAGAAAACGAATGGTAAAAAAAAAATCTAAGTCCTGAAAGTGATTCGAATAGTGTTTTTTTGAGTATGATACTATGCGTTGACGTCGTTAAGCTTTCAAAGCCGTAGAGCTCATTGAGGCCTTCATTTTGACTAGTTATGTTTCTCGAACTCAAAAGAGTCAATCGTTATGGCTGTCTGAAGAATCGATATCCCCTGAGCGCAACATCTACGGTGCAGGGTGCAACATCCGTCCATAATGCCAAAACTGTGGCATACGACTTTTACAAATAAGTGCATAGATTTGAAATGTAATAGTACCATGGGGTCCCACTCTCCTGTGATGGTAAATCGATGGCCAGCCACGCTGATCCCGTTTTATCATAAAATTCACATGAAGAAACGATGGATAAAAAACTTCCGAGTAGAAACTGTTTTAAAATTTATTGGCATTTTAGCTACGGCCGGTCGACTTAAATAAATAGGTCAGTCGACTGCTTACAGAGAACAAATGCTCTCGGGTTTGCAACCAGTCGACTGACATACCTCGACCAGTCGACTGGTTGTACAAATTAATTGTGATCTTTCCTTTTTATTCCATTTACCCCTTACTTTTTACTTTACCTTCTTCGTATTTTTTTTCGCCTTCCATCAAATCTATTGAATCCTAATCCCCATTTTTCCCCAATTCTCTCTCAAAAACATAAAATTAATGGCTCCTCCTAGATCAAAACGATCAAAGCAACCATCTTCATCTTCTGTTTAGCTACCTCCTCCAACACCCATGAATCCATTGAAATTTTTTCCCAAAATCAACTTATCATGGATTCAAGACTCAAGAAAGTGGATAAGAAGCTTGATAAAATCAAAGGCTTCTTCTTTACTTTATGGGATCCCATATCATGTTCTTCCTCCACCGCTGCCACCTCCGTCGCTCAAGGCAAGCGTCCAGCACCTCGTTTTACATGGTCTACATTAGAGGAGCATACTAGTAGCGACACTAGTGGAGTAGGCAGTGGTGCTCAAGGCACTTCAAGACCCAGGAAGGAGACTGCATCGGAAGAAGAATATAATTGGGATATTGACAAATAAGCTTCTGTTGGTTGGTTGGTAAGTTTGGTAGATGTTCTTGTTATTTGTTGATTGGTACTTTTATCTTAAAGCTATGAACATTTTTTAGTCTTGCTATGGATATTTACTTCTGCACTTGGTATTTAATTATTGCTATGATATGTCTCCTTTTTGTCGATGACAAAGGTGGAGAAAAATTGTATGTACTAACCATTTTGATGCAGGTGCAAGAAGTGTCATATATTCAGGGGGAGTTTTATATATGTTCTCTAGGTAAATTATATACGTATTGTCATCAATAAAAAAGGGGGAGAATGTTGAATCACTAATTTTGATTCATTATAAAGAAATTTACAAGTAAAAGAGAACGCACGATCAATCACAACAAAAAGAGACAATCAAAGGACTATGGTGTTATCGGGACTTTGAATCTATGTTTTCATTGGTTAATACTTGTGTTTGAGTCTTAGAAATTTTTAAAATCTATCCTCAAGTAGTTCTCACTTCGTTATTCTCATTCTTTTTAACAAAACATAGCTACCAGTGCAAATACACTACAGCCAGCCGACTGGCTATAACCAACCAGTCGACTGACTGGTGTACATGCACGAGTATACACTGTTTCTTTTAAATTTGTTGAATGATCAGTCGACTGATCCAAATCGACCAGTCGACTGACCTGAACCAAACTTTCATATTTTGAAAAGACATTTCCATTCTGCGAATGGTTGCGATCCTTCTTTGAACGGGAATGGTTGCTTCTTTTGGTCAGCACTCTTCTCCAATGGCAGTAACCCTCCGTCTACTATAAATAAATGTTCCCAAACATTTCGTATTCATCGAAAATCTTTCTAACTATCTTATATACTTCTTGTGCTCTCATACTCACATTCAAGCAACATACAAACATTCTATTGCTTTGAATCTTCCTTTCTTATTCTCATATACATTTCAAATACTTGAGGAAAAGATTATAGGAAGGGTTTACTACAAGTGACAAATCCATGTTATTAAGAACACATTAGTCAGACAATTTTATACACTTGTAAAATTCCTATTCTGCTGCTCAGGCATGTGAAATCCTCTTCGGCTGCTTGGGCAAATTCCTGTTCCACTGCTTAGGTCTCTATTCGGCTGCTCAGGAGTTGTATAGACATGTTCCTCCGAGTTAAGTGAGGGTTGTTATTTTAGTGAAATTTCAGAAGGAGTCTGGGACTGAACGTAGGACGTAGCTCCGAACCAGTGTAAAAATTCTTGGTGTCGTTTTATTTTACTGCTTTTACATTCTGCATATATTGCTATCTTCACTGCTCTCTATTTTATCGTATATCCATACTACTCGGTCCTACACACTTTTCACTCACCTACCATGACCGCAACCCTACGCATGGAGCGGCCTCATCCTTCTTCCCTTCTTCCATGCTCTGATCTTGCCGAGTCCAGGCCATCCTTCATGCAGCCTAGTACCTCTCCTTCCTCTTGCACGACCGAGCATGCAGATGATATATGTATAAACATGTTTCAGATATTTTATATATTACAAATTTTATTCCATTTATCTATAGATTTGATCTTTATTTTTAAGACGTATATATACACACACACACACACACACATACAAAGTTATAGTTTTTTAGGATGAATATTTATATATGTTATTACGGTTATATATATTTTACTTGAAGTGTATATGTGGCAGTTGTATATATAGCTCGTGTTTTATACTTAAAGATAAAATTTTATCTAGCAGATAATAGTTTGTACTCAAAGATAAAGTTAGTTTATATATATTACAAATTCTAATGTTGTAGTATATTTACAACAGTATGTCAAAGTGTGTGTGTGTGTGTGTGTGTGTGTGTGTGTGATTCCAACATTTTATTATAGTACTGTATATATTTATAGTGTTATGTTGTGTAAGTGTATATAGAGTTTTATATGTATATATATATATATATATATATATATAGATATACATATATATAAGGTATTGTTTAAATTTAAGAGTATAGCTGAAATGGAGTTTAACTTTGATATATGCATAGCCCGTTAAATATTTTATTTTACCGTGTTTGTTGGACATTCTGATTTTGTATATAATTGTATAGCAATAAATATTGTATATCGTAAATAAATATATGCATATATAATATAAAATTTTGTTTGCATATATCTATATGAGTATCATACAAAACTGGTTTGTTGTATATATAAGCTTTCTAGTTATGTTTAAGGTATATATAAGTTACAGCATTATATAACATAACTCTATAGTATTTTATAATATTACAGAGTATATATTTGTGGTTTATATATGTGTTTTTGCATTTGGTTTTAGAAATAGTGTGATATATCTATTTGTAGTACATACAATTGAAAGTAATGCGGATTACGGATCTTAAGGCTAGGATTAACACTAGAGGGAGGGTGAGTAGTGTTTATAAAGAATTACTAAATCTTTTTGAGTTTATGTTAATTAAGACACAGATGTATGCAATCTACCGATACAGGAATAATTATAGAAACAAACACAGATGCAGAAATAAAATAAAAGTAGTAAAGGAAAGAACACGCCGAATTTTATATTGGTTCAGAGTTACCTTACATCCAGTCCCGCAACACAAGTACGGACTTGCTTTCAAAATCAATTGTACAATTACACCCTCAATTTTAAGGCTACGAGGTACACCCTCCAGATTTTCAATCCTCTGGGTAGAGATACTTGATTTCCAGGCCACAAGTTTACCCAATTGATTTACTAAGGCTACAATCTCACCTTTTCTCGCTTGATTGATTTTCAAGGCTACAATTCACACCTTTTCTTGCTTAATAGATTACAAAGAGGTCTATAACTCTGAATAGCACTGAAAACCTTGTTGAGATAGTGATAGAAAATCAAACTAGAAGTAATCGAGTATGATTCAATATTGATTTCGACAGAGTAATGGTAAGAGTATGTATTAAGAAATGTGGAAGAAGAAGAAGAGGAGTGAAAAACCAAAAAATCTGATCTAAAATTCATTGAAACTAACCCTTATTTATAGAAGAACAACAACCATGTTCATTCATGAAGAGTTATGGCGAATAGACACTTCTTTTGAAATTTAAACTTTGAACTCAACTGACACCATGTCGACATGGCCACCATATGCATGTCGACATCCCAAAGCAATTTTTGATGATTTGATTTTCTTTGAAAATAACCTTTATCTTATATTAAAACTATTTTAAAATTTTCTGATATACTTGACTATAGTTAAAATTCATAAGTAAATATAGAGAATAATATATATATAATTTAACTATAATTTTATATTTAAATCTTAAGTATAATATTTAAAAGTTAAATATATTATTTTAAAAGATAGTTTAAAATCAGGAGTAATTTTGACTTTGAAATTAAAGATAATTTTGAGGCTAAAATTATTTAAAATCGGGATAGAGGTTTTTGATGCTTTTAAAAGAAAGGTTTTGAAAACAGGATATAATTTTGAAAAATCATTTTGAATAAAAAGTTAGCGAATACAAAAATGTTCCACCAGATTTTTCGTAGGTTCCATCCTACTTAGGGTTCCATCCATTTAACAGGCTCAAAGTGGATTCCATTCCACGAATAAATTAGATTTTAAGATATCAGTGTTTTTCTATGAGTTTTAACAAAATTTCTAATTAAAGAATAAATTACTTCCTTGAACTCTTGATATTCTTGATACTCATGAGTCTTCAATCTTGATATCTTGAATCTCTATACTGTACAATCTTCATTCTTGGTACCTGCATGGTTAAATCCTGCATATACATATATATCTAAACTTATAATGTTAGTATTTATATTTTATAATCTATTCTAAGGTTGTTGTCATCAAAACCATCATCTCACGGACTACAAAATCTCCCCCTTTTGATGATGACAACCTTTGCTTATAAAATATTACTTCTATCCTAATAACTCCCCCTTATTCTATGCCTAACTAACCTATTTTATATTTCTCCCCCTTTATCATCAACAAAAACTAACTCCCCCTCATTCTTGGACTAGAGTACCTGTATTAATAAACTATACAATGGAATATATAATAGATAGATTAAGAAATAATTATCCTTATGAACATGATAATTAATCAAGGATTATATACATTTCAATGTATATATATATAAATGTTTTATGTAGCAACCATAAAACCAATTTAAGAAATCAATTCACACCGAGTATCAATCCAAACCAAATCAAATTAATTCAAACAAACAATTCAAACAAAGTAAAAAAAATAAAAATCAATCGTTACGTGGAACTTCCACCCATCCTTCTTCTCCAATGATTGGATCTGCCTTAATAGCATCCCAATTATCATTGTCATTGGTGAGAGAGACTGGAGGATGTGCTTCGTTATCATCCTTATGTAGGGAGGAAGTCATCCATCGTATTGCATCGAAATGCCTTTCTTGCTCCTTGATCATCTGCATTTGACTCAATTCTAAGTGTCGCTGGTTACGAAGAATGAAAGAGAGAATACTCTTGAATGAATTAAGAGTTTCTTCAAGATTTTCGGATAAACTGTGAATTGGATTAGCCATAGTTGAATATGTGAAAGAAATGAAGAATTAGAAGATAGGAAATAATTTTCAGTGAAGAATTCTAGAAGAAATAGGTATATATAGGTGTAGAAATTCATTTGAAATGAATAGACATATAATTGTTATTCAAATTTCAAATTCAAAATCAATTGTCATTTCTGACCAGTACATGTCGACATGGTCATAGAGGGGATGTCAACATGGGTTAGTGAAAAATTATGACTAATTTGATTTTGTGAATAATTGTGTGTGTGTGTGTATATATATATTTATATACTATACTAACATTTATTCTAGAGATAAGATAAGGCAGATAACAGAAAAGAAATTTCATTTCATTGCATAATAAGATGTTACAATGATTAAACACACACCAAACTACATAAACTTTCGAATTGAACAAACTAAAACACATACAACAAGATACGAAAAGATAAAACTAGTTAGAGGATGATGATGATGAAGAAAGGGCAAGTTTCTTGCTGACTTTGGAAATGAACTTGTTCATCTTGGATGAAATTTTTTCCAACTTCTTACTAACGGATCGTTTCAGAATCCGTTGATTCTCAACAATCGTCTTTTGATTTTTGAGAAGGGTTTTGGTGGATGGATTAGAAAGGTAGTCAATGCTTTCCAAAGAGGTTTCACCTTCTTCTTCTTCAATTTCCATTTCATCCCCTTCTTCTTCCTCTTCCTTTTCCTCTTCCTCTTCTTCCATTTCCTCATGAGCCAAACGCTCTTCCTTTTCGGAAAGGATCTCATAAGGTTAAAAAACAAATGGAATTTTCATAAGCGAAATGTTGGAATGATTGAAAACTTTTCTAGAAACAAATTCTTCACCTTAGAAATCCACTCCAAAATAGTTAAAAATCCGAGTGAGATAAATTCCATGATATAAATTATTCGCACCCATTTCAAGATTTTTAGGATGAAGTTCATTCAAAATAACTTGCGTCCAATTTATGTCATAATTTCCAAAAATAGCAAAAAGAGCTTTGCAAACTTTTAAAGTAGGATTGTTAAAATTCCCCGATCTTGGGGTCAAAGTATGTTGCAAAAGAAGATTGACAATCCTTTCTTTGGTCGAAAATTTCGATTTTTGAATTCAAAATTATCATTCCCCTCGAAAATGTGTTGAAATGTCTCACGATCATTTTCATCAATGTTAAAATTAGAAAGATCCATTCTCATACACTTGCAATTGAGAATGGTACCCAAAAGATCACAATTCAAAAAAATTCTAGTGCCTTTAACACTAATCCAAACTTCATCCTCATTTCCATGATAAAATCCTTGGTTTAAATTAGCACAGAAAATTTTGACAAGATTTGGATAGCAAACAAAATCATTTTGAGAAGCATCAATAAGACTAAGAACTCCATTGTTTGCAAAAAGAGAATCAAGTTTATAAGAAGAGAAATCTTGAAAAATAGCAAACTTTCTGAGATGGACTTTGGCATAATTAGCATAATTGATGTATGCTTTTATTGCCTTGAGATCATTGAATAATTTCTCTTTTATTTTTTTGAAAATTCTCATGGTGGAGGGGTTGCTTGAAGAAGCCATTAAAGTAGAGAGCTTGAAGTTTCGAAGAGAGAGTTTGAATTTGAAAATGGGAGTGAAAAGATATGATAAAAGATAGTGAATAAATAGATTCTCAAAGGACATATTCTCTGGTCAAAATGTAGCTTTTCAGAGAATTGAATGAAGTGAAAAGGTGGAGGGAAATTCAAACATTTGAATTCAAATTTTGAAATTCAAATTCTGGTACCCATGTCGACATGTGCCAGTGAATTTTGATAATTTTTTTTCCTAGGATCTCTAAAATATATATATATATACTTATTATTTTTAATGTTTATATGTATATATATATCTGAAATATTTATAGCATATTTCAGAAAATTATACTATTAAAAAGTAATAAAATAATAATAAAATAATAATAAAATAATAAGAAAAATATATTTTAAAATTCAAACAACACACCAATTCAAAATCAATCAATCAAGCAACTAATTCTAAGCAAGCAATTTCAATCAATTGTATTGTAAACGTGTACCTTTTTTTGAGTCCGCTTCTTTGAATTCGTGGGAGTCGTGAACAGCTGTGAAACACAAATACGAATCATCTGTCTTCTGATCATCATCACTTGAGGACGAGTCTGGGTCATCTAGAGTAGCAGTAAATGTATGCTTCTGTTTCTTTGTTGGATCATTATTCATAGGAGGATTTTGCCTATCTGGATACAGACACTCTCTTTTGAAATGGCATGGTTCATACAGTTGTAACATTTGACATTATTTGGCACTATATTCTGATTTTCAGAGTTCTTATAGTTGTTTATCTTGAGATTATTCATCTTTTTATATTTCAGGAATTTCCTAAAATTTCCAGTCATAAAGGCTATCTCTTCATCATTATCGTTGTTTGAGTCTGATCCATTGGTCAATGCATTGAATGCCATTGATTTCTTTTCAGATGCTTTGTTTTCTCTTCTCCCGATCATTTGAACTTCATATGACATTAGATTTTCAATTAATTCTTCTATCTTTAAAGTACTGATGTCATTTGCCTCTTCGATAACAAGTGTCTTTTGATCCCATTCTGGAGTAAGAGAATTTAAAATCTTTCTGACTTGATCATCTTCAGAAAATTCCTTTCCCAAAGATATTAAAGAATGCACAATATCCTGAAATCTACTATACATATCTGAAATAGACTCATTTTTAAATAATTGAAACTGATTTGTGAGCGTAGAAATTTTGGTCTGTTTAACTTTGCTTGTTCCTTCGTGAGTAACTTGCAACGTTTTCCAGATTTCATATGCAGACTTACAAACTGACATTCTATTGAATTCATTCCTATCTAGTGAGCAAAACAAAATATTCATTGCCTTAGAATTATTTTGTGCAACAGTCTTTTTCTCAGCAGTCCACTGTGAAAAATCAGTTGTGGGTTCAGAATATTCAGTTTGTGTAATATTCCAAGTGTCTAACCCTATAGATTGTAAGTATATTTTCATCCTATATGCCCAATATGCATAGTTACTGCCATTAAAAAGTGGTGGTCTGACAGTAGACTAACCTTCTACAAATGAACTAGTGACAGGAATACTAGTGTTAGTAACAGTACCTATGTTGGTAGCCATTTTGAAAATTTTACAAAAATCAGATAATTAAACTTTGAAAACCTTGCTCTGATACCAATTGAAAGTAATGAGGATTACGGATCTTAAGTCTATGATTAACACTAGAGGGGGGTGAATAGTGTTTATAAAAAATTACTAAATCTTTTTGAGTTTATGTTAATTTAGACATAGATGTATGCAATCTACAGATACAGGAATAATCACAGAAACAAACACAGATGCAAAAATAAAATAAAAGCAGTAAAGGAAAGAACACACCGTATTTTATACTGGTTCGGAGTTACCCTACATCCAGTCCCGCAACACAAGTACGGACTTGCTTTCAAAAGCAATTGTACAATTACACCCTCGATTTCAAGGCTACGAGGTACACCCTCCAAAATTTCAATCCTCTGGGTAGAGATACTTGATTTCCGGGCCAGAAGTTTACCCAATTGATTTACCAAGGCTACAATCACACCTTTTCTCGCTTGATTGATTTTCAAGGCCACAATCACACCTTTTCTCGCTTAATAGATTACAAAGAAGTCTATAACTCTGAATAGCACTGAGAACCTTGTTGAGATAGTGATAGAGAATCAAACTAGAAGTAATCGAGTATGATTCAATATTGATTTCGGCAGAGTAACGGTAAGAGTATGTATTAAGAAATGTGGAAAAAGAAGAGGAGTGAAAAACCAGAAAATCTGATCTAAAATTCATTGAAACTAACCCTTATTTATAGAAGAACAATAGCCATGTCCATTCATGAAGAGTTATGGCGAATAGGCACTTCTTTTGAAATTTAAATTTTGAACTCAACAGACACCATGTCGACATGGTCACCATAGGCATGTCGACATCCCAAAGCAATTTTTGATGATTTGATTTTCTTTGAAAATAACCTTTATCTTATATTAAAACTATTTTAAACCTTTCTAATATACTTAACTGTAGTTAAAATTCATAAAATATAGAGGATAATATATATAAAATTTAACTACAATTTTATATTTAAATCTTTAGTATAAATATTTAAAAGTTAAATATATTATTTTAAAAGATAGTTTAAAATCAGGAGTAATTTTGACTTTAAAATTAAAGATAATTTTGAGGCTAAAATTATTTAAAATCAGGACAGAGGTATTTGATGCTTTTAAAAGGAAGGTTTTGAAAACATTTTGAAAACAGGATATAATTTTGAAAAATTATTTTGAATAAAAAGATAGCGGATACAAAATAATGTTCCACTAGATTTTTTGTAGGTTCCATCCTACTTAGGGTTCCATCCCTTTAACAGGCTCGAAGTGGATTTCATTCCACGAATAAATTGGATTTTAAGATTCCAGTGCTTTTCTATGAGTTTTAACAAAATTTCTAATTAAAGAATAAATTGCTTTAATTCTTGAAATCTTGATATTCATGAGTCTTCAATCTTGATATCTTGAATCTCTATACTGTACAGTCTTCATTCTTGGTACCTGCATGGTTAAACCCTGCATATACATATATATCTAAACTTATAATGTTAGTATTTATATTTTATAATCTATCCTAAGGTTGTTGTCATCAAAACCATCATCTCACGGACTAACAACAATTACAGTTATGTATATGTTATATATATATATATATATATATATATATATATATATATATATCAATATCTATTAGTTTATATACAAATTATATCTGTTTGGTTTTCAATTATAGTGTGTATTTTTAAATTGTAAGTATAATATGTTAGTATTATATTAGCTTTTATGTAGTGCATTTGGGCCAGTGCAAATTGCTGTTGTTACACACACACACACACACTCTTTTATTTGATAGGTATGTGTTTAACTAAAACATTGATCTGAAAATGTATAAGTGGTTTCATATAAAAAGTTGTATAGTATGTTTTGTTTACATATTTATACAAGTTATATGTAACCAAGTCTAGAATTTTATATTAGAGAATGACATATATGAATCTCAAAGTATAATATGTTGGTTTATATAAGTTAAAAAAAATATTGATTTTAAGAAAACAATAACAATAATAATAGTAGTACATATATTTTCCATCTATATCAAGCTGATTCTAATTGTTTCATCGATTCCTTGTTATCGGTTTTGATCGTCGAATTCGTGACAATCTTGCTTTGCTTTGGAATTTGTAGCTTGTTCTGTTGTCAAACTCCTCAAGCCTCGAAAGGTGAGCAATCACTTACGACTAACGTTCTTATATTTATTAAATTTGATTTC
Organism: Allium cepa; assembly: GCA_030765085.1. Classification (NCBI taxonomy): domain Eukaryota; kingdom Viridiplantae; phylum Streptophyta; class Magnoliopsida; order Asparagales; family Amaryllidaceae; genus Allium; species Allium cepa. The sequence continues at coordinate 103,342,117 of CM060942.1, read as the reverse complement.
AATTGAAAGACAATTGAAATATGCTATTGTTGGTTATTTAAATTGCTATATATATGTTATTATTTGTATCTATTCACCTGTAACATCTGACATCATGATATGTTATTTAAATTTTATCTATTATTGATGATGTATGCCTGTTATTGATTTGTTATATTATTATCATTATTGTTCTCACTCTTCAAGTTCTGTTAGTTTAGAATTCCCTATGGGTTGAAATGATACATACCCGAACGATCTTGTACAATAGGAGAAAATCGTTATGGGTTAAAATGATAAACCCAAGCGATTTTCATTGACATTGATTTTGGTATTGTGGGTTGGAAAGATATATACTCGTAGGTATTTAAATTTCGGATTGAAATGACAAATATCTGTATTACTTGACCATAGGATAGAAAATTATATACATATGACGTTGGTCTATATATACATATTTTGGAAATGATTTCCAAAGTTTGAAAAGAAATATATGCAGTTTTAATAAGTATTGATTTTCAGATATTATGTATAAATATATATTTTTATACATGTTTAAAATTCTTGATCTTTAAAATTATATGTTTAGGAATTTAAATTTATAAGCTAGTTTTGAAATTATAAATTTTAAGATTTTACTTATAAATTTTACTATTTTTAATATATATATATATATATATATATATATAAGTTTTAATGTAAAAATAAATAAATTTAATAATAAGTTTTAATTTAATAAAGTTTAATTTAATTATTATATATTATGTTTTAAATATTTAAATTTATATTTTTAAAATTGATTTTATAATTATTTTTAATAAATTAAGGTTGGGAGAATGAATTTAAATTGATTTGAAATCGTATTTTTTAAGAATTATATTAAACTAAAAATCAATTTGAAGCTTATTGAATTTGAGATTTTAAAGATTTGATTTTATAACTTGATTTTGATTTTAAGTGATTAAATAAATATTTCAAGCTTAATTAAATTGGAAGGAATATTTGGTTTATTTAAATTATAAGTTAAGGTTTTATTTAAATGATATTGGATTTTATTTTGTGAATATTTCAAAACTAAATAATAATGAAGTTGATGTAAATGAATTTATCAAATTTAGTTTTGAAATTGTTTGAATATTTAAACTTGAAATCTATTGAAATCGAAATTGTATTTTTGTAGTTCAAATCTATGTTTGAAATCGATATAAATGGTTTATTGAGATTTGATTAGAATTGAAATGGAAGAATTAAGATTTTGATTTAAATGGGATTTTGGCATTTGGGTTGATTTGATTGATATGTGAAATTTGGGAAACTGTTTTATTTTATAAGTATTTTAATATATGTATATATATAATAAAACCTATTTTATTTTATAAATTGTTTTGATATATGTGATATTTTAATTTATAACTATTTAATATACCTATTTTTATTTTATAAACTATTTTATATACTAATTATTTTATTTTATGAACTATTTTTATATACTAATTATTTTAATATAACTATTTTATTATATAAACTACTTATTTTATAAACTATATAAGTGGGAAGTATTATGATTTCAAAGTGTTATATTTTCCAAAGTTATGATTTCAATGTGTTATGATTTCTAAGTATTATGACATAAAAGTCTTATGATTTGGAAGTGCTATAATTTTGGAAACTGTTATGATTTGTGGAAATGAATAATATTTTAAGTGAGCAATGATCTCGAATTGATATGGTTTTGAAATAGATATGATATTTTGAAATGACCATGGTGTTATAATACTGATTGGTTATTAAAGAGACCGGGATCGGTTATTGTCATGCTCTCTGCTAATACCGAAAACCACTTTAACAACTATGTACATGGTGGAGATTCCAGAATGAAGTAGGATGGTGGAGACGATTCTATATGAGGTATATGCGTGGACCTGACTCGCATGAGTTGGCTTAAGGTCGCTAAAACAGGAGTGATTGATGGGCCAAGTGAGTTAGCTCCTCCGATCGGATACACTCCTTCAATACTATTCTATTACTTTGATTGATTTTGGTGCACCCTTGGATTTTTGGGAGTATGGATCAAGGTGGGCGGTAGATGTAGCTATGCGTTACCACCAGCCCGAAAGTATAATTGGTATATCTATCCTGGCATTGTCTAGTTGTGTCGTGTCACCTACCTTATCGAGAAAACTATGAGTTTGTTTTTTACCATATCTACGGAGTGCCCTCTGATGACGCCCAGTACATGGGAGATTACGGTACTGTATAGACTATGAGAATATATAAAAATATGTTAACGGGGATATGGATAACGCCTTAACGTTATTTTTATAGTTTAATTTACTACAGACATATTATAATAGCGTATTGTACTACATGGTGGATAGTTCCACGGATCCTTAGAGGATGGGTATCCTAAACAATGTTACTTGTATTTCAGTTGATATTTCACTTGACTTGGATTTACTGATATAAGAATGTTAATCCTGACTCGATTAGTATTTGTTTTATGCTCGGGTCAAACTGAGTGTCACAGCACTTGAGACTCACCCTTGGAGTTTGAGCTTCGCTTGAGGATCCAGCTATCTATTCAGCTTTCAGTTATTCAGTTGACTCCAGTGATACTCAGATTTTGTTACTTGACTATTGTATTGAGACTTCTATGTATTAGAGACTTCTGTTTTATCTTGTTTTAACTCTGTTATATATAGTAGCTTCATTAACTACTATTTATTTGTTTTCGCTGCTTATTGTTATATTACTCTGTGTCTGTGATTCTGTGATTATTTCATTTACTATATATGCTGTGTTTTGCCAAATATAAATTAACAATCTGATATTTTGAGCAATTCAATTCCGATATGTGTGGATGCGAATGAAACGAAATATCTTATTGTTACAAACCCTCTTCACAAACTTAAGTGGAGACAAGAACTCGTGAACAATAAGAAGGAAAACCATTACCATCAAATAGTTTATGCATTTGGAGCAACTTTTACGTTGGAGTAACTCGAGGCCACAACCTTGGTGGAATCTAATGGGAACACTAGAGAATATCCAGTTTTTGAAATAGCGATTCAATTCCACAATCATGAACCCAGATAATGGAACTAAACATCAGAATGCAGAATGCTTCAAATCAAATAACCTCATTTGAACACTTTCTCCAGTATAATTGTCGAAGCCATTTATAATCCAACGAGGATGATTATGCTGCAAATCTGATTTGTAACCCATAATCAGATTTGCTAATGGACATAGAGGAGAATAGTGATTGGATCCAGAGGAAGAGATAGGAAACGGGGTTCTTAGGAGATGTGGTAACTGCAGTTACCAGGAGGGAACAATTAGCAGAACGGATGCACTCTCTTCATGTGAATGCTATAGAAGCACCTAAGCACGAGAGGTTTTGTTGATTTCAAAATTAGCATGGTCCTACCTTATTAATTAAGTAGGTTGTGAACTTTAAGCTTACAAGCGTAACATTAGGCTACAACATTGATTTTTTAATGCCCATGGGAATAAATAAATACCACAAAGCCAATTTCCATGTGAAGTGGTCCATATTTAACAGATAAATATCACAGACTGGTGGTAATGATCATCTTTAGAAGGTTGGTAGCTGTATGTACAACATTTGTGTATGTAATTAGCATCTGTTTATGTAAGACTATGGCATGCGAGTTCAATTGTTAATTGGACAATAGCGTGATGTAATATATTGTATATTTCTGAAAAATTAATAAAGATCACACCCCACACACACACATATAATAACTTGTTTTTGACGTAGATACATATAGGTGGATATATCTATTCCTATGCACTTTCTTTACTTCCATTTCTTATGAACGCATGCTTGCTATAAAGTAAGTAAGAAAACTTGAACTAGACATTTGTGATAGGATGTGAAAGAGCACATGCCAATAGAGGAACCTCTAGTCCGCAATGAATGACCAAGGAGAGGAGGCGGCTCCAGATGTTAATACAACTGGTACTCTAAAGCCTAACCCTCTGCTAAACTCATGGACATGAATGTTATTTTCTATTAGTACATGGCATAAACGATGAGCCAACAACTAGCTGAAGTTGTTGATATCAGTACACAATCTGTCTGTTGCATTGCTTTATTTGCGATGGTTTAGATAAAAACAGTAGCAAATAGTATAATATGCGACAGTTTTTTTTAAAAACCATAGAAGTTGGTCTACAGAAACAGAAAAAAAATTAATAAAAGCAATTTTCGACGGTTTTTGCCTATAGCCATAGCAAATACGTTATTATTTACGACCGTTATTTCATAACCGTAGCAAATGCATATTGCAAATGCGACTAAAAAATAAAAAAATAATTTGACCTAAACTTCATTTCACAACCCCACCGAATTGAAATCGCGTATGACCTAAATTTCATTTTCCTCCTAACAAAAAGAATCTGCCGCTCATTGATAATCGAACTGCCGAATTTCCATCCCTACCTCCATCTCCGCCTGCCTACCGCTGCCTACCTCCGTCTCCGCGCTTCTGCTGCCGTCAATATGAGATTACAGGTATGTCGTGAAATTATTTATTTTGATATATTTAGCTTTCAATGTAGTGCTTTTTTCGTGGATGTTCTCTCTGTTCCTATCGAACGAACATCTTCTACGTGCCATTATAAATTATCTTTTGAGTATTATATACAGAAAATTATTGTCAAGGACAAAATTTCACAGCTCTTTAGCCTCAAGGACAGACCTTCAATATTTTATCCTTAAGGACAACTTTCTGTAGGTATCAGTTTTTAGTTATTGATAGCAGTTTTTAGATATCAGTTTGTAGTTATCGGTGGCGGTTTTTAGCTATCAGTTTTAGCTCGGTAGCAGTTTTGTTGTCCTTATGAATAATTTTGAAAAATGTTTGTCCTTATGAATAATTTTGAAAAATGTTTGTCCTTACGAATAATTTATAGAAGAATGTTTGTCCTTGTGGTAAAAATATTGAGGTCGTGTCCTTGAGTCAAAAAATATACAAATCTTTGTCTTTTAACTTAATTCTTCCTATTGTATAATACTTAACTAGCTATGTCTAAGTTTTATAACTAAAACTAGTTTTGATTGAGATGCGATGCATTAGTAATCTTCAAGTATGATGCCCGGGATTTTAATCTTAAAAAATGGCCTTATACCGATTAAGCCCCATGATTACATAGGTAATTCATTTATATACAATCTGAATATTTTTATTTTAGTTAAATAAATTATTAAACATGTTCTGCAATTGTCTTTCTTATTCAATTTAAAATGAATTTACATGTCTACCATTCATTCAGTCATGTTCCTTGACATATTTTAAAAGAATCACAAATTGTGTGCAATATAACATGGTCATAATCGCTAGTCACTATAGAGGGTATATCTGTGTTTTTAAAGAAATTTTGTGTTACTATTTTTAGTGCAATCATAAATTTTCGGCAATATAAGACCAAATATATATCTGGTAAACAACAGATGTTACTATTTTTAAAGAAATTATCCGCGTTTCAAATTTTCATGCTGAAATTTGAGTTTCCATCGCTAGTAGTATACTTGAGTTTTTTAAGTGGGTTTAGATTGTGTTTGTGAATGGTGCATTATTCATTTTCATAGTGAATAATATTAGATTTCGTTTTTCTGTTATCAGATTGAAATTTATCAAAGCAGTGGTGTTTGGTTGTTGCATAGTCAAATTCTTGGTCGAACGTTGTATGTTAGGAGTTTAGTAAATTCATCGAATTTTTTGTCCAAATGATCAGCATTTGACTTGTTTATTAGAAGTACTCATATGCATGTAGCTTTGATACTATGAATCCATGTTTTTGCTCAATATTCTCTAGTCATCACAACGTGTATTCAATGAAGAAGTTTAAGTTAATAGATATTAAGATAGATAACAGTGGTTGAGAGTTAAAGCCAGTTGGTCATCAGTAAGAAGTAACATTAGTAAGAAGTAATTATAAATAATATGTTGAAGTTTGAAATCGTCGTTTAATTGTGTTTTATGAGTATTTGTAACACTTCCATTATATGTTATACCCAGTGCAGCGTAAACCTTGTCTCGTGCCTTATAAAAAAAGTAATTTTTAGATTTTCGTTGGATATTTTGGTTTTCTTGTCTAGTGATTGGCAATACTCTTCAGAAATGGCTTCCGTTATGGCTGAAAATTAACAGCTTAGACAACAAAATAAATAGCAGTCAATGTAGCTTTATATAAAACTACGTATTTAAAGTAAGAGAAAGAGAGATAGATTGAGCTTGCCCCTTTAAGTTACACTTAAAATATACAGAACATTTGAGCTTCCATAGAAGAAATCAACAGTAGAAAATCATCAATATTATCAAAGTTCTATATGAAGCATTCAAGAAACTGTATAGTTATTACTGTAGAAATAGAAAGGGAAGGATGGGGATGCAGCAAAAGTGAGGAGAAAGTTTATATAACCATTAAAATATATATTTATATTGCAAAAAGATTGATATGATATAAATATATTCAATTCAAAGGCTCCTAAAACCTGAAGAAGATATTCATCGACAGCTAATACACAGCCCATCATGATATATTATTACTAGAGAGCTAATGTCATATTCTTAACTCCTCTATCGAGCAATTTTATGTTCTTTTTTCCATTTGTCTTGCATTTTTTCTTTTGTTTTTATTGTACTAGTTTGACTATATTGTTTGCTTTGAGTAAATTATGTAGTACGTGGTCATACTTGTTTCTGTTCTGCATTTCCTTTATTAGACGGATGGTAGATCATTTTTTAAAAAATAATACCAATAACACGAAACCTTGTATATTCAGCTATTATAATCAATTATTTGTATTCATTTTCACTAGTGGATATGTTTAACAATTCAGAGACAGTAGCGAAATGCCAAATCCAGTTCGAGTATCTTGATACAGTGTTGATCGTATGCTACAATAAAGATTCCAACATGTCCAAAATAACCAACACTTTGGTGAAAATCATTTTTTGTTGTTTCATCAAGACTTTCTTCTCACGCTATCATTTTGTCCAATACAACTATCTTAAATTGCAATAGCAGTAACTCGGTGACTTCAAAGGAACGTAACCAAAAATCTCATGCATAATGTGATTGAAGTGTACAATGATGCAATAGAAGAGAGACCAATAAATTCAAAGACGAAGAATCAAAAAATTTGTGCAATATAACATGGTCATAGTCGCTGGTGACTACAGAAGGTGTACCTGCTGGTACTTAGGTCATGTTATATACAAGGTCTCATCATTAGAATCCTTCCATGCGATCACACTTTAAATAATTCCTCTCTGGAACAGGATGATATGTATTTGCTAACATCATTCATATTTTTTCTAAATTGATTCCTCATTTTTAACCTCTTTAGAGAAATTTGAAAGCTGACATTTCCAGCCTCCTAAATGCTGCTCAAAAAATGCCTGGTCTATACTTCTTCAAAGGGACATCCATTTTAATTCAAATAATAAAATTAAAATATGTAGCTAGATATCAACTGGAAATACGTTGTTAAAAGATCCCATAAACAATTTTATTATATTATTTGGTTATTATGTTAGTACCAAATTTTCATGAATTGTTTGACGATATATGTTTCAAACTACATTGTTTGAAAGGTAGTTTAACGTGAATCACTAAAGATATATTTTCTTATGTAGCGTGTCTCTAGTATTTGTACATGGATCCTAGTTGGATGTATAACGTGTGAGACGTAGCGATGTCAATTTCTTGAAAAGAATTGAAGAGTCCATCAATCAATTGTGCGTTGAATGATCAATCAAAAAGAAGGGAAGAAACTATTTATTGTCCCTTTAGACTCTGCAAAAATACGAGGAGGTTTCGTAACATAGATCAGATTAAGGATTACATAATTCGTAATGGATTTAAGCAAAATTATACACTGTGGATATGACATGGTGAAAGTTTGTTTAGTAGAACTAGTTCTATTAATCATGGGAATGATGAGAATGACCTGGGAGATAATGTGAATAATGAGGTGAATGATGAGGATAATGAGAATGATCGTGTTCATGAGATGTTTTGCGATGCTAAAGAACAGTTGATGAAAGAGACAAAGTTGTGTGAAAGAATATTAGTTGATGCTGAGAAACCTTTGTTTCCTGATTGTGCTAAGTTCACAATGTTGTCTGCTGTGCTCAAGCTTTAAATTTAAAACAAATTTTGGGTGGAGTGATGAAAAATTTACATCATTGTTGGAACTTTTGGAAGGCATGCTTCCAGAAGGTAATGAGCTTCCTACTTCTAACTACAAGGCAAATAAAATTATGTGTCCAATTGGTATTGGATACAAAAAGATACATGCATGTCCAAATGATTGTACATTTTATTGAAATGAATACGAGAGATTGCATGAGTGTCCTAAACGTGGTTTATCCGGTTACAAGATAAGAGGGAATGTTCATAACGGCTTAGATAAGAAATGGCCTCCGGCACGTTATGGTATTTTCTCATTATACCAAGGTTTAAACGCTTATTTGCAAATAAAGAAAACGCAAAAAACTTGAGATGGCATTCAGATGTGAGGAAGGATGATGAGTTACTAAGGCATCCAACCGGTTCTTCACAGTGGAGAAACGTTGATACGATGTATCCTAGTTTCGACAAAGAAATTGGGAATCTCAGACTTGGTCTTTGCATGGATGGCATAAACTCATTTGGCAACCTTAGTTGTCAACATGGTACTTGGCCAGTTCTTTTGGTGATTTACAATCTTCCACCTTACTTGAGTATGAAGCGCAAGTACATCATGTTGTCTCTTCTAATCTCGGGACCGCGACAACCAAGAAACGACATAGATGTATACCTAGCTCCTCTTATTGATGATCTAAAACTTTTGTGGAATAAAGGTGTGTGCGTGCTTGATGCATATAGTAAAAGTGAAATCATATTGCACGCCATAGTTTTTTGTACCGTAAATGATTTTCCCGCATATGTTAACTTGTTTGGATATAGCAAGTGCCAAAGCATGCCCAATTTGTCAAGATGATATGCTTGTTGAGCTTTTGCATTTTTGCAAGAAAAATGTGTATATGCATCATCGTATATTTCTCCCTGTCAATCACCCTTACCGTAAAAAGAAGAAGCTTTCCAATGGTGAGATAGAGAATGGAGTTGCTCGTTTGCCATTAACAGGAAATGATGTTTATGAATGGGTCAAAGATGTTGAAAATGTATTTGAAAAAGCCTTTACTCTTCCAGAAGGCTTGTGGAAAAAAATTTATATTTTGGGAACTTTCATATTGGAGACACTTACAGGTTAGACATTGTCTTGATGTAATGCATATTGAGAAAAATATTTGTGATAGTATCATTAGAACGCTCTTGAATATACCTGATAAGACAAAGGATGGTGAGAAAGCTAGGCGAAATATGTTGAAAATGGGTATTCAGAAGGAGTTAGCACCAGTAGAGAAAGGTAAACGTATTTATTTGCCTTATGTATGTTACAGATTGTCCAAAAAAGAGAAAACTAGTTTATGTGAGTGTCTTCGTGGTGTTAAGGTTCCAGCAAGTTATTCTTCGAACATAAGCAGTCGTGTATCAATGAAGGATTTGAAATTGAACGACATGAAGTCTCATGACTGCCATGTGTTGATGCAACATTTGTTACCTGTTGCGAGTATAGGTATATTACATAAACATGTCAGACATGTTATTACAAAGCTTTGTATCTTTTTTAATGTAATTTGTAGCAAGGTGATTCATTCTAATATGTTGGATGATCAACAAGATGATGTTACTGTTACCTTATGCCAATTTGAGATGTATTTTCCCCTTCATTATTTGATATTATTGTGCATTTGGTTGTTCATCTGGTAAGAGAAACCAAGATTTGTGGTCCTGTGTTTATGAGATATATGTATCCATTCGAAATGCACGTGGGAACTTTAAAAAGGAAAACAAAGAATAGATATAAACCTGAAGCTAGTATTGTAGAATGTACTATAGCTGATGAGGTAATTAACTTTGTCACTCAATACTTAAATGGTGTTGGACCTATTGGACTTTGCATGTCTCGACATGATGGACAACTTGAAAGTCATGGCACAACTGGGTCAAAAATGATTTCAATTGGTGATGGAATGATACACAAAGCTCACCTAATTGTTTTACAACACCTTAATGAGGTTCACCCTTACTTGGTAGAGTGTAAGATGATTCTAAATTCTCAAAATCTTTCAAAAACCGAAAAGTGGTTAACAAATGAACATAATCGCTCCTTCGTCGCATGATTTAAAAATAGGGTAATGTCTCAACTGTCTCAAACAAATCATGATGTTGCTGATATAATAAGATAGTTGGCATATGGGCCTCGACTTCTAGTCAACTCTTATGAAGGATATGATCAGTGGGTACGTCTTTTATACGAAGCGGTGGGACGAGAAGAGAAAATTGCAAAATAGTGGAATTAGTGTTATGGCATCTTCAAGAGAATTTGCTAGTATGAAAGATGACAGACCGATAAATGTACGATATCATATTATAAGATAATTGAAAATATTTGGGAGATTAAGTACAAGGACTTCACGATCCCTCTATTTCAATGTAAATGGGTTGACAACCATCACACTATACGAGTGGATGAGAATGGATTCACACTTTTTGACTTTGATCGAGTGAGTCACGAAAATAATCCACTCATCCTGGCATCTCAAGCAAAACAAGTTTTTACGTGACTGACCCAGCTGATCACAAGTCGTCTGTTGTTCTTCCCAGCAAATGGTGCATTGTCGGAATTGATGAAGTGGTAGATGAAGAAGAGTATACTAAATTTGATGAGAGCCCACCTTTATCCATCGGTGTAAGCCTACAACAATAAGAAATTGATTTAAATGCATATTTTGCACATTCTGATCACGATGAAGGGGTTTGGATAACGGGGTAATTTTTTTCATGCTCCGTGATGCCGCAAAATAATTGGTATGTTTTCCAAGAAAAAAATGAATTTCTAGTGATTTCTTTGTTTATTGTCTAATTGTTGTGTTACAAACTCAGTGAAAGTGAAGGATACATGACCTAAAAGGAGTTCTGATTTAGCCTATGAAGACATGAAATTTTGGTGTGTCGAAAATATTAGAATTTTTATCGTCGATAATTTTATCAAGAATTTAATAACATAGATTTGTTTCTGAGCTTTGGGGAAAACTTGACAAGCTTTGTCTACTTAAAGTTTGCCAACAAAGCTAAATAAAATCTGGGAACCTTCCATGCTAAATTTAAATGATATATAAACTTCAACAAAGCTAAATAAATTTTGCTAACAAAGCTAAATAATGTTGGGTGATGGGTTATTTATAACACCTCTATTTTTATCCATAGGCAACTTACCGTTGGTGCTTCTCCGTGCTAGTAGTTTGATTAGGAACATTTAGATGCAACAATGTACCACGTACGTAGGTGGAAAACTCTTTCATATAATCCATTTGTGATAAAATGTGTTGAAAGAGAGACCAATGTTTTAGATATATTTTCACTCTTTGACTACGAAAGTTGGAAATTTTATCCGAATTAACTTTAGGTTTTAACTACAGTGGCATTGCTGGCGTATATATATGTTTCTTTGTTCACTTATGTTTTAAGGCTATGGTTGCGATATCATTTGATTATTTTTTTAGATATCCGGTGACTGCTTATATTATGTAAAATGTGTTTGTGCTTGGGATCTGTATATCATCTGTAAATTTATTGTTTTTAGTTTACTTTTTGTTCAATTACTATCACGGCTAAATAGTGGATGTACTGTGAACGACCAATAAAAGGCAGCCTTTTTGTTTTAGATGTACCATTTTTGTTGTGGAAGACATATGCATAATTAAGAAGGACTAAGAACTAGCAATATAATGAGCAGACACATCTTTAAAGACTAAAGAATAAAACACAACTTAAATGGAAGTAGGAGATAATAAAAAACATTTAGCTAGTGAAGGAGGGATGTAAACGATGCTTCCTTGCCAGGTTTTGCTTTTTTTAAACCTTTTTTTATATCAAGTAATGCTATTCACGATAGAGATTGTCGTCCTTTTGTAATACTAACTCATTTAAAAAAATCGTTTTTCATTGCATATTTTGGTTTACATGTAGTTTTTTAGATTAAAAATTGATTTAACATGCCAATCATCTTCCAATTTATTACAAATTCAATGTCGGCCTTTGTCATTCGAGTCTTATGTTGGTTGTTATTTTGATTTGTACCATAAACCTGCATAGCATATGTGTAACATATTTTTCTCTGGCCAGTCCGAAGTTATATCAATGTGTTCCTTCCATATTAACTGTATGCATTGATGCTCAGATTGCTTAGTTTATTATTAAACTTTACTCGGTGGTATGTTCAAATCAGTGCATGTCTACTAATGTCGACTTTTCTGATTCGACCAATTAATTTACTACCAATATTACAGTTCAGTTTCAATGATTATTATGCCTTAATATAGAAAACACTGACTACACCAACTCACAAAATGCCATACTTATTCACTTCAATTTGGATTTTTAGTTTAGCTCAGAGCTGATGTAACATGTTATCATGTGATGCATATTCCTTAGGGTTAGCATCAGCTTACATAAAATCCATTTTATAATTGTCTTCTAATTTTTGAGCTGGATAAGGATTGCTTATTATTGTATTTATGGGATAATATTTTTATTCTATATATTTGGGTTGCAAATTGTGTATACAAATAAACTGACTTATTTGTTATTTTTGCAAATTATGTATATTTTCTTATACTTTAAACAAGTTCCTCTACCTTACTAAAAAGTGTTCAAGTGTTCTGCTAAATTCATGACATAAGTTGCTTTCTATCACCATTTTAAAACCATCATATTTCTTTATATACATTTAATATATGAATGAGTACAAACATTTAATTGTGTATTAATCGTGATTTATATTAATCATGATTTAAAATATCTCTTTTATACAGAAATGATGGAAATAGAACAATATGAATAAAATGAAGAGCAGAACTCTTTTGCTTCGCAAACGTTTAAAAAGAAGAAAGGAGGTCCAACAACCAGAAAGAAATATAGAAAGTGGGTGAATTCTTTTAAGGCGTATGTGGACGAAGCATGTAGATCTAAAATTGATATCAATATTAAGAATTGGGAGGACGTTGTTAAGGGGTTAAGGACATTATCTGGGAAAATATTAAGGTATTATAAATTTAGTTGTTCACTTATTAGATTGTCAATTGGATCTTCTATGTTTTTTGATTCTATTGCAAATGCATATATGTACGGTGTCATAAATTTCCATGTAACATGCAATATGTTTAATTAGTTTTTTCTTCTCATTTTAATTATCTCAGACCGAGTACCGCATCGATGGCAAAATGAAAGACATTATGTTAAGAAGTGTTAATGAACGGTGGAAGGATTTCAAATCAAGATTGGTTAGTGGTTGGATTATGAAGACAAGAAAGCTTTCAGAGGACCATAAAGAGCCATATGAATTTTATGATGAATTTTATGATGGTATTACATAAGCACAATGGGAAACATTTGAGAAGAATCGTGAAACTGAGGAATTTAAGGTATATTTTCTTATAATAGAATGTTTAATTTTAATAAGCTTTACACTTTTTACCACATCCAGTTATTACTATTTATGACATGACCTATATTTATTGAAATAATATAATGTCCATGGATGAGATGTGTCAAAAAACGCATAAATCAACGTATGCTTCTCTGTTTTTTTCCAAAATTTGCAATAGTGTTCCATTTTTGATTTCAAGTCTCTATTTGCAATTGTTTTATTTTCTTTTCGAAATATAAAATCTCCAATTGTAGAAACATCGAATGTATGTTTAGGCTTTATAGCTTTGGGATGTGTCATTGAATTTGATCATTGTTCAACTTGGTATATTTTGAATTACTTAACTATATATTCTGAACATACCCTTGATACCCCTGATACTTAAGTATATATCCTACAAAGGATGATTTTGCAACTTAAACAGTTTATCTGTAAGTGGCATCTTAGACCTAATTTTAGATTTGATCTTCATTAATGATGCTTAAACGGTATAATAATAATAATAAATCCATCACATTCTTGCTAACCAGACCGTGTGTGTCATAGATACTTAAAAACTATGCATCTTTCGATGATTTTTTTTCCTTGTAGTATACTGAATAGTTGCCTACTAATGTAACCCAAGTTTGAGAACTACCAATGGGATATATTAATCGGTTTTTGCATTTTCTTTACTTGTTTTTCAAAGAATTAGGGTTTGTCAGCAGTGCAATACACATAGTATCTTTAAAATGTTTTCTTCTTGGCTGCTAAGTATGAAAGCTTGTTTAATAGTGTAACGTACATGAATATTTCCAAAATCTTCTCTATGGGTATTTGATAATTTTTTACTTTTGATACTGCATTATGTGCAGAGCCCAAAGATGTTGGCTTCAAAATGATTATATACCATGACTTATCAATGGTTCATATTCTGCAAAATAAGCAAAATAAATCTTTTGCATGACCTAAAAAAATATACAAACCATTAATAAATAAGGAAAATATCTGCGTGCGTAGCCTTTATGTTCAGTCTTTGTATTTAGTGCTCTTTAAGTGAGTGGAGATTAGAAAATTAGAAGTAGATCAGAAATTTGAAGTGCAAAGTCTTTAAGTGAAAATGCTAAGCACATCCAACAAAGGGGTATGAAGCTCATCTTCTACCTACATGGTAGTGTTGATGCCCTATGCTAGCATGGCAATTAGTGTCACTTATCTAAGCTTTAGATACTTGAGTAAGTTAATGCTAAACAGCTAATAGCTGACCTTAGGTGGCAACTTAAAATAATATACAGACTTAACCATTAAAAAAATGCACCAGTAATATGAATAATCACTGCTGCAATTTGCAGCGGCACCACTAAAAAAAGTATTACCTACCGACTAAAACAATCTCTTAATAGAAATGCACTTATTGATCTTCTTTCTTTCTTCTTTTTAAATGATCATCCCTAAAAGCAGCAAATCATCTGATTAATTTATAATCTAGTCACAACTTAAGATGTTTATAACTTTCTTAGGTTCTTTTTTCTCTCACTATTATCTACTTATGATTAGTTATGTTACGGTTATACACCAACTTCTATAAGCAAACGTAAATAAGTTGATTGGGCCATGTGAATTTAAATTTATTTTAAATGTAAAATGATTTATGCATGCAACCTATTGCTTTTGTTTTATTTTTAAGCCTCATGTTTGTTAAGGTCTTTAACTAGACCTAGCAAAACTTTTTTAGCCATGTGAAAGAAAGAAAAAATGAAGCTGAGAATAGGCTTTTGGTTGCTTGAAGCTTCCAGTAAGATATAGACTGAGGGGAGTGTGCTTTGAAATTATATGCATGGTACGTTCAAAAATAATCAATCCATGTCACAATGTTTAGTGAAGGCATTATATATTAAGAATTTAGTGAAAAGCAAAATTTATTTGAAATGTATGATATCTTTGAAAAAATTAAGACCTAGACCTACTTACACCGATATTAACTATTGGAACAGTATATCATCGGCGAAGTATAGATAGAATTTGGTTCCATAAAGTTAGTCTAGAATGTGGTCAAAATTAAAATGCAATATATTTTCTTCCTTGTATGAATGCAATGCTACCTTATGTTTATATTATGATCTTATACGACTTATTTGAGTCCAACATAGGTACGTGAAGATGACTATGAATTGGATTTTTGGTGCATTTTCTTTTGCTTGCGAAAAATGAAATAAACTTGCTTTAGTTCACTTTTGCATATTCTTCATATATGTGTGTGTGTGTATCATTTATTTCTTGTATCAAAATTTACTCTTATGTTTATTAATGTCATAAAATAGCAAAATAAGCGAGAAGGCTAGAAAGAATCGGACAAGCAATGAGCATCCTCACTGTTTGGGGGCAAGCTGGATATGCCAGGAAGAAAGCTAAATGAATGGTCGAAAGCCATACTTCATCAATCACATTACCAAGTGGAGCTATTTTGGATTGAAGTGTTGATTGGATTTTGGCAAGATCAAAGAAAGGAGTTGACGGAAATTATGAAATCCCTAACGAGAAAACCAGGATAATTGTAGACAAAACAGTATGACTTTATCTCTTTTGGTTAATATTTTCCAAAATATTGCAATAAGATTATTTAGAATTTTTTTTGATGGGGTAATTGGAGAGAAAAAGCTATCGAAGGGACTTGGGTTCTAAATAAGCATAATGATTTCTTAAATCGTGCTCTTGAAAAAAAAGAGCATCTAGGTCGAGTTTGGAGATTGGTGGGACGGTCGGTATTAAAAACATATTTGGGAAGGGACAGGAAAATGAAGGTCCAAGTGGTATGATATCAGCAGATCAACTACATCTTATCACCCAAGAAACAGAGGCTAAAGTGAGCTAAGGATTCGAGACTATGGTGGATACAAAAGTTGAACAAAATATTGCAGACATTTTGAATAGGATTGGTATGCACATGCCAAATGATATGATGGTCGACAACAATACACCATCAAGTGGTCGTCGTAGTAGCTTTCAATCAGTACGGTTGAACAAATTACAATGTACAAGCAAAATGCAAGAGATGGATCCTTATGTTGACTTGCAGGTAAAAAATAATATGTTTGATAACTTAAATATACATGTCTTATTTTGAACGATATTATGCTAATTCATATTAAAGAACTTTAGGACGATGAGCCTGAAAACTCAGAATACTGTATAACTTAATTGGTAATTGAGCGATTAGTAAATTCTTAAGTACCAAAAATTGGTTAGATTAACTCAATTATCCGACAGCAAACTCCATAGAAAAATTCGCTTTAGGGTCTTATGCAAACAAAAATTAGAAGCAACCCACATGACAAAATCAATAACAAACATATAATAAAAATACATATTATAATTGCTCACATGACTGCTAAATGATAATATTTTCTTATGGTTGATTGTTATTTGGGAATTGCAAATTTTCAATTTTTTTATCACCTTTGATGTATCTAGATAATCCTATATTTTCTAAGAGAAAAACTTACTATAATGTGCATAAAATTTTATATATATTTAAGTGAAAAATATTTTAGCATTTACTAAAATTTTATGAAATAATTCATATTCTACTATATTCGTAGTTTGCAGCGCATGGTATCTGATAATAAGGTGAGCATAAATGAAATATAGGAAGTAAAGTAGTTATTGTAAGAAATCTTCTAGTATGTAGAGAAATATCAACATTTTGCATATTCATAAGCTCTTTAACAAAATAACGTAGCTAGTTGTTCATGATTTAGCTATCCTATTTTATTGATTTCATAAACACTAACAAAGTTACTGTGTAGGTTAGGGTGCTGCTGCTATAGCTAAGTGTTGGAACCAAAATCTATAATAAACTATATTCTTTTATGCATTTGCATTTTTAGCCTGATCAAATTTTTCAATTCAAAGTGTTGTTGACTTTAGCGCTAGTAATTTTTTTTCATGAAAAACTTTTGATTGATATATGGAAATCAAATGCCTATAATAGCATGAAGAAGTGCAGAAGTTGTTAGGATAAAACAGAGTATGTAATATAAAATGTAGGAAGACAATGATAGTACTAAAGGACTAACAAAGATGGTTGTTAGAAACAAAAACCTTACGCAGTAGAAGATTTTATGACTAATCCAACCTTTATTAATAGGGTGAGCACAAAAAGAGGTATATACTTTGATTTATGGTAAATATTTAAAATTTTTCTCATTATATTCCTAAGTTTGACTTTTTACCATTATCTCTATTGGTTTCTATATTAGGCTTTAGAAGTGCTATCATGGTCCAGTATTATCTTCTGGTATGGTTGCTTGCATATAAATACTTTGATTTACAATAGTCATTGTCTTTATCCCTCGTAATATGTACTCATTACCAATACTAAACATGTTTTCCTAAATTCCTTTATTAATGTATTTAATTCTGAATATACATTGTTTCATTCTTAGAAAAATACATATTGCAGCTTATATTAAAAAAGATGAAGCAGATTTACATTTAAGCAAAAAAGGATGAAGCTTGTACTAAAAAAACAAAAAGTTTATCTATTGATGATTGATATTTTATCAAAAGAGCATAGCGTAGAAAAAAATTCATTATTGAATCACAAAAGGAGAAAAGGAGGGTGAAATCTCCAAAAGACCCTCTGTAACCATAGTTTATCCCAATTGCATCAAGTTATCACGACCTGGCAATGTCAGGACCCGATTTTTCGACTCCCGAAATTCGACATCAATACGTCCACTGTATCGAATGCCGATCAGTCGGATGCCGGAAAACCGAACACTGAGGGTTTTAAGAAGAAGAAAGAGGTAGAAGAAGAGAGAAAAGATAGAAAATAGAACAGAAAGAAATAACAGAACAACATCAGAATCTCACAATTCGCAGCGGAACAACATATAATAGATAAATGAATAATCTTTAAACAAAGAACTATATCAGTTATTACATTACATTTCATTACATCAGAGTGTACAACAACAAACAATGCAGCGGAAAAAGAAGTACTATATACTAGTAAATACGCCATGCCATCCAACTTGCCTCCAGCAACTCCTGAATTCCAGAATATCCTGATAAACCTTAACTCTTGACTGCCCGTGTGGAAATTGGTGGGCACCCAGAGTTTAGGAAGGAAAACAATAAACTCCGAGTCAGTCATGTGACTGGTGTGAGAACTCAAAACAGTTTATTTATCTTTAAAATCAAAATAGAGGAATATTTTTAAAGTCAATTCGCAATGCTTTTAAAAATGAGACTACCATAAGGCCTCCCGCGCACACACACAATGCAAACGCAGAATCGGAGGAGATTTCTCCTTATGATAGTCAAAGATGCTTGATACGCATTAAAAGAAACATTTGATATTATTACTAGTGCATAGTGTAGGAAAATTTCATTTCGAAAATAAAGATATAAATCTTAGCCAGCATAGACATTTCGAACTATGCCTTCTATAGCTACCATCAAAACAATGGTGACCACCATAAGTAAATGGCAGGTTCTACAACTAAAACCATACAAGATCGTATTGTTTCTTCGGATTTCCAACGAATGGACAGGCCAAGGAACATCCCATTGCCACATGAGAACGCCTCTGGAAGGACGTCCCCGAGAACCTAACCGTATCTCTGTCAACACAAGGCCGGGTTACCCCTAACTGGGTAACTACTGACACGAGTATGCCATCCCCTGGTCCTTTGGGACCTTTAACCGAGCGCTCGTAATCAACATCACACCATAATAATAAGTGTTTCAACATGAGTAAGTATCTGGGCTCCATACCATGATACCACCCTTTTCCAGAAGGAAATGCACATACCCTAAAGGGAGCTACCCCTCATAACCTTGTTGCATCTTTCCTGTTTTGACCATTTCCGGGGTGTGAGGCTCGACGAAGTCTCGTCCACAAAGCCACGCTTTATACAAAAGTTGTGCTTTGGGTCAACAAATGATCATAGAAATGGTCACAAAGATAAGTGATCAAACAAATGATCATATCACAAATGATCAATCAATGATCATTTCACAGCAACACTCAGCATGTCACATTACCAAATTGGGAATATATTGCTGATAACCTTCAACTATATAACCTCTGAGCTCGTACGTCTCAGAGAAGGGTGTTAAGCTAAGAGAATAAATTCTCCGCCACCAACAGAAATATATTTGAAAGAAATCAGCTTTATATCTCAATTTGTAATGTTAGACATACAATCCATACAAGTCTGTTCCGGGATCGAACAGAACCGAAGGCACTTACAAAAAAGTCCTTGCAATCCGGATAATCTCTAATCACGTCCGGATTTCCCATCACATATGGAGATCTCTATACCGGGGATCAGCCGGTGCAGAGACAATCGACAAGAAACCCTTTCGTTTTCGAAATTATCCGGTCTTCAACACCGGTCTTCAAATGCAATTCATAATGACGTATCACATATTCGGAATGGGTTATACGACCCCAAGGTCCTTTCCCGGTTAACCCGAATAGTGAGCGCTTATTTTTTTTAAAAATAAGTGTGGCATTCAATTTCAAGCAAATCACAACAAATACCCATTTGAAGGTAAATATTGATAGTCGGTTATTGAACTATCAATGGATGTGCACAACATCACCAGATTCCAAATAATTTTCCAAATTATTTATTTCCCAAAAATATCTTTACAAGATATATATTTTCAATACTTCAAAAATAAACCAATATTTATTTTTAAACGAATTCCCCCTTTCCTTTATAAATTCCATAATGAATTTTCATTCCAAAATATTTATGAATATACGATTTCCATTCGATTTCTAATATTCATTTTCAATTTATCTTCAAAAAGATAAATTCGAAATATTCACCTAATATTGGAAAAAAACATTTCCATACTTATTTATTTGTAAGTAATTCACAAGTCTTTTATTTTCTACACTTAGAAAATATTCAATATACTCTAATCGAAATTTAGTATATATTTCATTCTTTAAGGAAATCATTCTTTTAAACATATTTATTTGGGCCAAAACGAATGTTGCGTAAAACATTGTTACGATAACCCAAAATCACTAGTATTGGGATTCGAAATTAAAATAGATATATAAATCCCAATACTATACAAAACATTTCCTTTCGGAAATCATTTACTATAACAACAGTGTTATAGTCCACCATTTCCTTCTATTTCTCGAAAACGTCTATTTCAACAATGAATGTTGAAATCTATGGTTTCGAATCTTAATACATTTTAAACATCTTTAGATCGTTTTAATTCTATTTAAAACATCACATCCAAAACATTTTCTTTAATATATTATTCACTATTCAAAAACGTGAATATACCTATTAACCAATTTCATCATTTCTATACATTTTGTTTTACAGGATTATTCACTATCTAAAACGTGAATATAACTCCATTAATAAATTACAACAATTTTACTTATCAAAATAAGTCGTTGTGGATTTATAAAACAATGTTCATAAATTCCATTTTTATTTATTTTATAACAACTTCCCTTTATAAATTCCTTCATTAACCTATTCGATTTATAACTCAATTATATACCGAAAGTCCATATTATAAGTTAAATGCTCATAATTAATTTGTTTACAAAATTGTTCTTTTAACTTCCCAAATTATAAATCTTATAACTTATAAGATTCATTTATTTTTCTAAAATCTATTCTTTTAAATAATTTTACTAATTTAATAAACCTACTGTTTATAAAATTCCATTTATAACTTCACTGTTATAATCCTATAGATTTCATTCATTTACGAAATTTATTCACAATTCATTCTAACACTTATAAAAGCTCGTTTTACAATTCCAATATTTTTAATTTATAAATATCAATTTATAAATCTTTTATATGGATCAATTTATATTATTCTTTTAAAACGTCTTTAAACTCCTTTATAATTTCATCATTTTGATTTATAAAATAATCAAATTTCATAAATCCTATTTTTAAACTTTTTATAAAAAAATCCCAGTTTAAACTATTTTATAAAATCATTAATCCCATATTTTCAAAAATCAACTTTTAACTGTATTTCTCAAAAATATAATTTTTTTATAACATTAAAATTTTAACGTTTATTTATTTAAGATGAATCAATTCCAAAAATATTTTATAAACGTATACTTCCAAAAATCACTTTAGGAATCCCTTAAAAATCAAAATCGTTGTTTTTAAACTTCAAAATTGGATCCGATGATGCAACACATTAAATAGTCAATCACGAATTTCCAATATCAAATATCGATATGATAAACAATCAAATATCACAATATCTGAATCAAATAAATATTTGTGAGGAATCCAGTTGGATCCCTCCAACCTGTTTCCCTGCATCCACAGACATTAGCACAATACCCATTCCACTTCGAGGTGGAATATCACGGTATATGGGATTTTATAAAATATTATCCGCTTAATAGGCGGCGCAATAGGGTCTCATCCGCTATACAATGCGGGAAATCAATCAACTTCAATATATACATACGCCAATATATATATATTGCTATATATATATATATATATATATATATATATATATATATATATATCCTACTATATCTAATATCACAACCAAATAGCAATCAATCAATAACTGCAAATCCAACTTATAAATTTTTGAGTGAGAAGTTCTCACCTTTTCTTTTATTAGCAATCCATTTTCCATCTTGATTTTCTTGATTTATACCTTGTATAAATATTTACACAATTTATTAATATTCGAACAGATCGAATAATAAATTTTGATTTGATAATTTCGATTCATCGGTGATTTCATTTTAATAGTTAAATTAACTGATAGTTTTATTTAAACCAGTTTCTTCTTTAATAAATTTATATTAAATAAAAATTTAATTTAAGAACTAAATTTTCTTTGATACTTTTACTTAACAAAATATTAATTCTAAAACTACATTTCCTTTAAATAATTTTATGTAATCTAATTATTTAATTAAAACCAAAACTTTTCCTTTTTAAAAAATAAATTTTATTTAGACTACAAATACCTATACTTAAAAATAATAACAGTTTATATTATCATTTAAAATTCCTATATTCTTTTCTTGTCTGTTATAGACATATTTTTAAATTTTAAAACAGTTCAGTTCATTATTATTATATTTTTCTTAGGTTTAAATTAAATTAAAGTTAACTTAAAATTTAGAAACCGTTTTTAAAACTTTACTGTGACCTATAAATTTTCCCTTTTACTGTAAACTAAAATTTCTTTTACACGTATATATTTCATAATAAACTGTATATGGTTTATATTCATTTTCAAATTTAAATTGAACTGAAAATTTTTGAATATGCCTTACTGCAAATCACCAGCTCGAACTCGAGCCTACGACCATCGCGACCCTCATTCGCCTCGTGCACTAGCTTCAACTTGTCGCCATCCTCGGTCTCACCATCATCACAGCAATCGTCGCTTCCAAGTCGCAGCCACCGTGCCCCTCATCCTTCACGCGAACGCCGACCCCCCTTCTGACTCGCGCGCCGCCTCCAATAGCCGCCGCTT
This sequence comes from Allium cepa, assembly GCA_030765085.1. Lineage (NCBI taxonomy): Eukaryota > Viridiplantae > Streptophyta > Magnoliopsida > Asparagales > Amaryllidaceae > Allium > Allium cepa. The sequence continues at coordinate 103,319,055 of CM060942.1, read as the reverse complement.
GCTCCTCCACGATTCGCGACCCCATGCTCAAGTCGCGAAGCCTTTATGAACGCGAGCTTCGATCGCGACCCACTGTCGTGTGCTCCACAAATCCCCAATCTCCCCTCACTGTTGCTTCGAACGGATCGCGTTCGATTTTTTTTTTTCTCGAGTCGCTTTGCCCTTTTTTTCGTTCGTTCCTTTCTTTTTTTCGAATTGAGGAATTGAAGGAGAGCGGCTGGTAATTTAATCGAAGAGGGAGAACGAGAGAAAGGGAAAGGAGATGTCGCCATTATCAAGAAGCATCGGCCATTTGTTTTCTTCTTCGTGATTTTGTTTTCTGAACGAGGGGAGATGGTAATTTAAAATAGAAAGAATATGGGTTGCACGATTTACAGAGAGAACGTGTTTGCCTCCGTGATCATCTGCGCGATTTTAGGCATAATGCTAGGCATGATGTTAGGGAGATAACGTGTTTGTTAACTAATTAAATTTTAAATTTAATTTGAGTTTGATTTCATTTCAACGCGTTTATATATCGCATGCTCTCATATCAACTCCGAAAAATACGAAATTTGAAATCCGATAATAATTCAATATTACGGATCCAATGGAACTAGTTTCGTCGAATTCCGAGACTGTGCCTCGGACGGCTATTTTTAAATATCGATTCAAACGATATATTTTCAAAACTGAACAATTCACTTTCAAATTAAATTCTGAAGCTTCGATTATCTTCAGTATTATCAATATGAATTTTACAAGCCTCTAAAATATTTTTAATCGGCTTAAAATTGAAGATTCAAATTTTTATTCAACTTTCAATAGATTAAATTCTAAAATTTAGTCGCCAAATACATTCTGATAATTTGAAATTCAAGTCAAACTATCATTCAAATATTTAAAATTAATTAAATATTTTCAAATTAAATTGTTCAAAATTCTGGGTCGTTACAATCTTCCCCCCTTAAAAGAATTTCGTCCCGAAATTACAAGTTAAGAAGAATGCCCTTATCTCGATTATTATTTTTCACAATCCAAATAGTTTTATCAACTTTCTAAAACAAATCTTTTTACTAGAGATTCATTATCATTTCAACTAGCTTTCCAACTTCACTTATAAGTTTCAACTAACATTGTTCTCCTAACAATTTAAATTTAAATTCAAATTCAAATTTTAAACTTTCAAAATTTCTCAAAAATTTTCTAACACCCTAAATTTTCGAAAAATTTCGCCAGCGTCTCCTTTGCGCGGCTAGCTCGGTACGACTACAAAATGGCACCACGGCCCCTCAGAATCAAAAAGAAAAGAGAAAGCCAAGTGGCTGGAGAAGAAAATCATCAAATCTCATACTGAAATTGAAATACGTACCTTTTTGTCGAGCAATTCAATTTTATCTTCGAAATCAAAATCTCAATTCCATTTCTTTCTTTTTTTATACACCTGTATATCCTGCTAGTCATAATATCCAATTCCAACATTCAAACTTATTTTGCCAATTCCGTTACAAAATTTCCAATATATGCTTCTTATACATTTTTACTTCACTATTGAAGTTACACATTTATTTTCATTCAATTTTACATTTCAATTTCATTTGAATTCACAATTTCAATTCTATTTGAATTCAATTTATCTTCTATTCTGAATATTGAATTTTATCTTTTAACTTTCATTTACTAATTCATATCACTACTTTAAATTAGTTTCATTCACTAATTCATTTCAATTTGCAAATTTCGAAATCGATTTGTCGTTAACTAAAATTTTCCAAAAATTTTCAAAAAATTTCTAACTCACAAAATTCACGGAAAATTTTGGCAGAGTCTCCTTTGTACGTAGGAGCTTTTGCAATTTTACAATATGTATAAATATGTATACATCGACCCACACGGTCGGAAAACAGAAAAACAGTTCATATTTCCTATTTTTATTGCGTAGGCGTACCTTATTTAGCATTTTTAAGCAAAGCGGCTAATTATTAGCTTATTAGCACGATCAAATCCAGCCCAACGACTTCGCTGAACCTGTACTTACTTAGTTTAAACACGTCAGTGACAAATATAAGAAATCTATTAACATTCCATTCATTTTCAATAACAAATATATAGATTTCATTAGCAATACATCCAAGATAAATTCCATTAGCAATACACATGGTTTTAATTCATCTTTAGTCGCTTACGACCAATTCACATGACATTTCCATTAAATCAAGTCATTTACAACTCATTTTCTTCATTCTATTCATTTCTAAGCAAAACGAATTCATACCATTTTAATTGATTCAAAAATCAATTTTATTTGATTTCATTAACTCGTATAATTTTATACAATCTTGTTTGTGTCAAACGACAATTATTTCTATGCAAATTTAATGATATTCATTTAATAGAATATCTATTCTAGTTTATAACCAATTTAAATTGATACCGATTCAATTTATTTTAATTCCACTCCATTACAAATTTTCATATTTTCATTTGGTTTATTTTATTAACCAAACAAATTTCATTCAAACCATTTCAAATCTATTCCATTCACTAATTTAATTCGATTAGTACATTCACTTATTCATTTTAAATTTCAATTTCCATATTCAATTCATCTCGAATTTACTTAATTACTAATAAAGGGAATTTCAATTTATTTCTTTTACTTACTTGAATTTATATACAAATTCAAATTTATCTTCAAATTTAGCTCACGACTAAACTTTAATTTTAACCAATTCAAATTCCAATTCATTAGTCCAAGAATTAATAATTTATCAAGTTAGTTTACTTGAATTCAATCCATTTTATTTTATTTTTTCCAAGTTTTGATTTTTATTCAATTTGATCAAATCAAATCTCATTTCATCATTCAGTTCCAATTCATTTATTTAAAATTAATTTTACAAATCCCAATTGTATATGAATTCATTTCCTTATATATATTTTTTAATTCATATTTATAAATTTCATTTGTTAAATGAATTTATCATTCCATATACTAATGATAATTTAATATTATTACTTCCTAACAACCATGCAACCATATACTATAATAATAGAAAATCATTTATTTTCTATACAAAAAAATAGTTTTGGGCAAAATTATCTTATTTACCCGATTCAAAAACAATTTTATATTCACTAACAAATACGCGCTCATATCTATTATTACACTCAAACTCATTCTAGAATAATGCTAACTCTATCTCTAATGAGTAACACCCAACAGAACCATGGTTGTCGCTTAACCATATGCTCTGATACCACATTGTCAGGCCCCGATTCTTCGACTCCCGAAATTCGACATCAATACGTCCACTGTATCGAATGTCGATCAGTCGGATGCCGGAAAACCGAACACTGAGGGTTTTAAGAAGAAGAAAGAGGTAGAAGAAGAGAGAAAAGATAGAAAATAGAACAGAAAGAAATAACAGAACAACATCAGAATCTCACAATTCGCAGCGGAACAACATATAATAGATAAATGAATAATCTTTAAACAAAGAACTATATCAGTTATTACATTACATTTCATTACATCAGAGTGTACAACAACAAACAATGCAGCGGAAAAAGAAGTACTATATACTAGTAAATACGCCATGCCATCCAATTTGCCTCCAGCAACTCCTGAATTCCAGAATATCCTGATAAACCTTAACTCTTGACTGCCCGTGTGGAAATTGGTGGGCACCCAGAGTTTAGGAAGGAAAACAATAAACTCCGAGTCAGTCATGTGACTGGTGTGAGAACTCAAAACAGTTTATTTATCTTTAAAATCAAAATAGAGGAATATTTTTAAAGTCAATTCGCAATGCTTTTAAAAATGAGACTACCATAAGGCCTCCAGCACACACACACACAATGCAAACGCAGAATCGGAGGAGATTCCTCCTTATGATAGTCAAAGATGCTTGATACGCATTAAAAGAAATATTTGATATTATTACTAGTGCATAGTGTAGGAAAATTTCATTTCGAAAATAAAGATATAAATCTTAGCCAGCATAGACATTTCGAACTATGCCTACTATACCTACCATCTAAACAGTGGTGACACCATAAGTAAATGGCAGGTTCTACAACTAAAACCGTACAAGATCGTATTGTTTCTTTGGATTTCCAACGAATGGTCAGGCCAAGGAACTTTCCATTGCCACATGAGAACGCCTCTGGAAGGACGTCCCCGAGAACCTAACAGGATCTCTGCCAACACAAGGCCGGGTTATCCCTAACTGGGTAACTACTGACACGAGTATGTCATCCCCCGGTCCTTTGGGACCTTTAACCGAGCGCTCGTAATCAACATCACACCATAATAATAAGTGTTTCAACATGAGTAAGTATCTGGGCTCCATACCATGATACCACCCTTTTCCAGAAGGAAACGCACATACCCTAAAGGGAGCTACCCCTCATAACCTTGCTGCATCTTTCCTGTTTTGACCATTTCCGGGGTGTGAGGCTCGACGAAGTCTCGTCCACAAAGCCACGCTTTATACAAAAGCTGTGCTTTGGGTCAACAAATGATCATAGAAATGATCACAAAGATAAGTGATCAAACAAATGATCGTATCACAAATGATCAATCAATGATCATTTCACAGCAACACTCAGCATGTCACATTACCAAATTGGGAATATACTGCTGATAACCTTCAACTATATAACCTCTGAGCTCGTACGTCTCAGAGAAGGGTGTTAAGCTAAGAGAATAAATTCTCTGCCACCAATAGAAATATATTTGAAAGAAATCAGCTTTATATCTCAATTTGTAATATCAGACATACAATCCATACAAGTCTGTTCCGGGATCGAACAGAACCGAAGGCACTTACAAAGAAGTCCTTGCAATCCGGATAATCTCTAATCACGTCCGGATTTCCCATCACATATGAAGATCTCTATACCGGGGATCATCCAGTGCAGAGAAATCAACAAGAAACCCTTTCATTTTCGAAATTATCCGGTCTTCAACACCGGTCTTCAAATGCAATTCATAACGACGTATCACATATTCGGAATGGGTTATACGACCCCAAGGTCCTTTCCCGGTTAACCCGAATGGTGAGCGCTTATTTTTTTTAAAAATAAGTGTGGCATTCAATTTCAAGCAAATCACAACAAATACCCATTTGAAGGTAAATATTGATAGTTGGTTATTGAACTATCAATGGATATGCACAACATCACCAGATTCCCAATAATTTTCCAAATTATTTATTTTCCAAAAATATCTTTACAAGATATATATTTTCAATACTTCAAAAATAAACCAATATTTATTTTTAAACGAATTCCCCCTTTCCTTTATAAATTCCATAATGAATTTTCATTCCAAAATATTTATGAATATACGATTTCCATTCGATTTCTAATATTCATTTTCAATTTATCTTCAAAAGGATAAATTCGAAATATTCACCTATTATTGGAAAAAAAGCATTTCCATACTTATTTATTTGTAAGTAATTCACAAGTCTTTTTATTTTCTACACTTAGAAAATATTCAATATACTCTAATCGAAATTTAGTATATATTTCATTCTTTAAGGAAATCATTCTCTTAAACATATTTATTTGGGCCAAAACGAATGTTGCATAAAACATTGTTACGACAACCCAAAATCACTAGTATAGGGATTCGAAATTAAAATAGATATATAAATCCCAATACTATACAAAACATTTCCTTTCGGAAATCATTTACTATAACAACAGTGTTATAGTCCACCATTTCCTTCTATTTCTCGAAAACGTCTATTTCAACAATGAATGTTGAAATCTATGGTTTCGAATCTTAATACATTTTAAACATCTTTAGATCGTTTTAATTCTATTTAAAACATCACATCCAAAACATTTTCTTTAATATATTATTCACTATTCAAAAACGTGAATATACTTGTTAACCAATTTCATCATTTCTATACATTTTGTTTTACAGGATTATTCACTGTCTAAAACGTGAATATAACTCCATTAATAAATTACAACAATTTTACTTATCAAAATAAGTCGTTGCGGATTTATAAAACAATGTTCATAAATTCCATTTCTATTTATTTTATAACAACTTCCCTTTATAAATTCCTTCATTAACCTATTCGATTTATAACTCAATTATACACCGAAAGTCCATATTATAAGTTAAATGCTCATAATTTATTTGTTTACAAAATTGTTCTTTTAACTTCCCAAATTATAAGTCTTATAACTTATAAGATTCATTTATTTTTCTAAAATCCATTCTTTTAAATAACTTTACAAATTTTATAAACCTACTGTTTATAAAATTCCATTTATAACTTCACCGTTATAATCCTATAGATTTCATTCATTTACGAAATTTATTCACAATTCATTCTGACACTTATAAAAGCTCGTTTTACAATTTCAATATTTTTAATTTATAAATATCAATTTATAAATCTTTTATATGGATCAATTTATATTATTCTTTTAAACCGTCTTTAAACTCCTTTATAATTTCATCATTTTGATTTATAAAATAATCAAATTTCATAAATCCTATTTTTAAACTTTTTATACAAAAGATCCCAGTTTAAACTATTTTATAAAATCATTAATCCCATATTTTCAAAAATCAACTTTTAACTGTATTTCTCAAAAATATAATTTTTTTATAACATTAAAATTTTAACGTTTATTTATTTAAGATGAATCAATTCCAAAAATATTTTATAAACGTATACTTCCAAAAATCACTTTAGGAATCCCTTAAAAATCAAAATCATTGTTTTTAAACTTCAAAATTGGATCCGATGATGCAACACATTAAATAGCCAATCACGACTTTCCAATATCATATATCGATATGATAAACAATCAAATATCACAATATCTGAATCAAATAAATATTTGTGAGGAATCCAGTTGGATCCCTCCAACCTGTTTCCCTGCATCCACAGACATTAGCACAATACCCATTCCACTTCGAGGTGGAATATCGCGGTATATGGGATTTTATAAAATATTATCCGCTTAATAGGCGGCGCAATAGGGTCTCATCCGCTATACAATGCGGGAAATCAATCAACTTCAATATATACATATGCCAATATATATATATTGCTATATATATATATATATATATATATATCCTACTATATCTAATATCACAACCAAATAGCAATCAATCAATAACTGCAAATCCAACTTATAAATTTTTGAGTGAGAAGTTCTCACCTTTGCTTTTATTAGCAATCCATTTTCCATCTTGATTTTCTTGATTTATACCTTGTATAAATATTTACACAATTTATTAATATTCGAACAGATCGAATAATAAATTTTGATTTGATAATTTCGATTCATCGGTGATTTCATTTTAATAGTTAAATTAACTGATAGTTTTATTTAAACCAGTTTCTTCTTTAATAAATTTATATTAAATAAAAATTTAATTTAAGAACTAAATTTTCTTTCATACTTTTACTTAACAAAATATTAGTTCTAAAACTACATTTCCTTTAAATAATTTTATGTAATCTAATTATTTAATTAAAACCAAAACTTTTCCTTTTTAAAAAATAAATTTTATTTAGACTACAAATACCTATACTTAAAAATAATAACAGTTTATATTATCATTTAAAATTCCAATATTCTTTTCTTGTCTGTTATAGACATATTTTTAAATTTTAAAACAGTTCAGTTCATTATTATTATATTTTTCTTAGGTTTAAATTAAAGTTAACTTAAAATTTAAAAACCGTTTTTAAAACTTTACTGTGACCTATAAATTTTCCCTTTTACTGTAAACTAAAATTTCTTTTACACGTATATATTTCATAATAAACTGTATATGGTTTATATTCATTTTCAAAATTAAATTGAACTGAAAATTTTTGAATATGCCTTACTGCAAATCACCAGCTCGAACTCGAGCCTACGACCATCGCGACCCTCATTCGCCTCGTGCCCTAGCTTCAACTTGTCGCCATCCTCGGTCTCACCATCATCACAGCAATCGTCGCTTCCAAGTCGCAGCCGCCGTGCCCCTCATCCTTCACGTGAACGTCGACCCCCCTTCTGACTCGCGCGCCGCCTCCAGTAGCCGTCGCTTGCTCCTCCACGATTCGCGACCCCATGCTTCAAGTCGCGAAGCCTTCATGAACGTGAGCTTCGATCGCGACCCACTGTCGTGTGCTCCACAAATCCCCAATCTCCCCTCACTGTTGCTTCGAACGGATCGCGTTCGATTTTTTTTTTCCTCGAGTCGCTCTGCCCTTTTTTTTCGTTCGTTCCTTTCTTTTTTTCGAATTGAGGGATTGAAGGAGAGCGGCTGGTAATTTAATCGAAGAGGGAGAACGAGAGAAAGGGAAAGGAGATGTCGCCATTATCAAGAAGCATCGGCCATTTATTTTCTTCTTCGTGATTTTGTTTTCTGAACGAGGGGAGATGGTAATTTAAAATAGAAAGAATATGGGTTGCACGATTTACAGAGAGAACGTGTTTGCCTCCGTGATCATCTGCGTGATTTTAGGCATAATGCTAGGCATGATGTTAGGGAGATAACGTGTTTGTTAACTAATTAAATTTTAAATTTAATTTGAGTTTGATTTCATTTCAACGCGTTTATATATCGCATGCTCTCATATCAACTCCGAAAAATACGAAATTTGAAATCCTATAATAATTCAATATTACGGATCCAATGGAACTGGTTTCGTCGAATTCCGAGACTGTGCCTCGGACGGCTATTTTTAAATATCGATTCAAACGATATATTTTCAAAACTGAACAATTCACTTTCAAATTAAATTCTGAAGCTTCGATTATCTTCAGTATTATCAATATAAATTTTACAAGCCTCTGAAATATTTTTAATCGGCTTAAAATTGAAGATTCAAATTTTTATTCAACTTTCAATAGATTAAATTCTAAAATTTAATAGCCAAATTCATTCTGATAATTTGAAATTCAAGTCCAACTATCATTCAAATATTTAAAATTAATTAAATATTTTCAAATTAAATTGTTCAAAATTCTGGGTCGTTACAGGCAACCTCCAACACTACCTCATGAAGTGGGAATGGCGCTTGGATTTCGCCAAGAGTGATGCATGCCATCAAATGCAGATGCTTTCCCCATTCCTCAAAGAATATTGTCAACCGTGGTTAGACATACCATTTTTACTTCTCATATTACTGAAGGGAATGAAGAAGCTGGCAGCCAACGAAATGATTGAAATCTACAACCAATTTCAAGTCAATCGGAGTTCGTATGCTCAAGATATTGATCGATCAAGGTTGAGATGCCCAACTTTATTCGTATCCATCCAATTTCATATCCATTCCCCAAGAGAGATTCAGTTTGTATCCATCGCCCACTAACTTTCTTCGTATCCATCAAAATGAAGCTACTTCGTATCCATCATGTCATCAACACTTCGTGTCCATCAACCAATGTCCATTTCGTATCGGTCTCCCTCCATCCATCTCGTATCGATCTCCCACCGTCGATATGAACATCAACAACCACCGATCGATACTAAGAAGGCAACATGAAGCATCGAAACAAAGGCGGCCTACGACCATCGATACGAAGTAGCATGCAAGCATCAATACGAATAGAGCCATGCAGAACCGATGCGAAATAGTAACGATACGAAGACGACAATGTCATACAAATCTAAAATCGCATCGGTCATAACTCGAGATCTACAAGTCCAAATGCCACCAAATTTTCGTAGGAGCTTGCCTACAATGCCAAGAATGTACCAGCTAAATTTCAGCCAAAAATGATCAAATCTTGATCGATACGAATTCCATTCGTATCGCTATCACATCGAGTCGAAACCGCTTGAACTCGATCCCGTTGGCCCTTCCACGTGAGAGGAGTCCTTCGAGATCCGGACGAGATATTTTCAGCCTGCGCCAATAAATAGCGGTCATATGCATCCAGAAAAGGGACTTTTGGCTCTTCTACGTCCAGACTCTGCCGAAATCACTGTTGTACTCGAGTTTTACTGTTGTAATTCGTTGTAACTAGCAAGAAAAAGTTAATAAAAGTCAATCATTCCATAGTGGACGTAGGCCATATGCCGAACCACTCTAAATCTCTATGTTTCTCTGTTGTTTTTCTGATTATTGTTTGGGATGTTTGTTAGATAATCTTCGTTTTCCATTTATTTTCTTCATTTTATCTCTTCAAACACTTCCTAAGAGTGATGTGCCCAATTCTGGCACAAACATAAAGATTTTTAGAATTTAATTTATTATTTTTTAAAATGAACTTATTACTTTCATCCTGCAATTAATTATTTAACTAAAAATATAAATTCAATTGATAAAATTCCGAAACTTTTTCATAAGCATTAGAACTTTCACAAGTAACTTCAGAAAAAATTCAGACTTTTAAAACTTAATTTATTGTTTTTATAGTTAATTTATTTTTGAACTGTAGTTAATTATTTAATTTAAAATATAATTTCATTTGAAAAAATTCTAGAAAATTTTTATAACCCTACAAAAATTCTCATCTACTTTCAGATAAAGTTACAAAATTTTTCTACTTGATTTTATATTTTTAAGAATTAATTTAATTAAGGTCTATTATTAACTATTTAATAATAAATATTATTCTAATTTAAAAAATTCCATAAATTAATCTTAATCCCAAAATACGTTTCAAGATTTTCTAAAATTATAAAACTTGTAATTTTATCACGTGATTATTTTACATTAATTTGTTAGGGCGGAAACTGCTTTTTTAAATAATATGTGTGTGTGTGTGTGTGTGTGTGTGTGTGTGTGTGTGTGTGTATGGGAAAGTCTATTTAGACACAATCGGTGACATAAAGAATTTCCACCATATTCCACCTTCCTGATAAAGACAAAAAAATCCAATAGTTCAGATATTTTGTGTCACCATTTTGTGTTTAATTTTTTGTTCAAATAGCCGACCTGTATATATATGCATATATATATTGAAGGAATATATATTCATAGTACATATCTTAATATTTTGTTTTGAGAAAATACGCAGGCACATATTTGAACAAATTACAGTACACACAAAATGAGCTAATGTGTCCGTTGCAATGTAAATCCCAACATTTATATACAGGCACATTATACCCTTCACGGATTATGATATTACACATGCGCACACACATATATGTATGTGTATGGTTCATACACACACATACGCACTCTTATACTTACATAAATAAATAAAACAAAATTAAATAAATCTCAAACTACAATTTGTACAGTTAGAATACATACGGACATAAAAATAAATCTTGACATAAATTGTTAATTAACTACATTTAATGTATCAATCAGTTCAAATTAAAGAGAGATAATGAAAAGTTTCTCTCTTCATTCAATGCAATTAATACTTTCAATTGATTCTTATTTTATGAAAGAAATGAAAGGTTTCATTTCCTATACATCAACTAAATGTTGGGTGTATTTGATACACTATACATTTGAAATTAAGAATTTCCCTTTAACTAATTTAAGTAAAATAAATGATTTGTTAAAACAAATTTATAAATGTACTAAATAAATTAGGCTTCATAGACCCAATCAAGATACGATATGGTAAAATAAATTGAAACTCGCTAAATTTTTTCACTACGGGCTGCCCCAGTTCCTTCAAGGACACCACTTCAAGCCATACCGCTCCACCTCCTTCCCCTACAGTTCAATCTCTTACCACTGTCACAAAAATGCAAACGACCCTACCCGACTACTATTTGGAAGGGGTCAGGTTCTAGTGTGATGTCAAGGATGTTTCCCAAAGCTACTGATGGAGGACATCGTCAGAAATCACATGGCTGTGATATGGTATGTTCAATGGAGGAAGTTGGCCAAAGGCCTATCGGATGTCGATAGAGCGAACCAACTAATCATTAAGAGCTTTAACACCAAGAGGCCCTTTATAATAGAATTTTTGAAGATTAGAAGGAGTTAGCCAAGCTCCGAAAAGGTAATAAGGATAAAGATAAAGCTATCAAGGAGGCCTACAGAAATGACCGAGGAGAGGCTACCACTAACAAAGCTCGGTGTAATGTCCTCAATGATCAACTTAAAACAACACATTCTAAGAGGTAGCCTCAAGAGTGAAGTTAAGGTATTGAGGCCCACAAAATGACCCTTCAAGTTAAAATTAACAAATTCAAAAGGGACCCTAAGGCCGAGAAAGAATTGAGAGATCAGGCCTAGGACCTCGTGCAATCCTCCGTAGAAGAATCCATGAACCTGAGAATCAAGCTGGTAGACTCAGACAAGAAGGTAGTTGTCTCCAGGCTACTCTTACCCAGATTGAGCAGAGGATTGAAGATTCTTTTTTGGGAGTCTTTACAAACGTCATTTAGATGAAGAACTTAAAATGGTTAGGAGATGGCTATCCCTTACAATTGCCAAGGTCTAGGGAGAGATATTAAGAAAGGCCTAAGAGTCTGGTCAGGAAATCGATGAAGGAAAGTTATAGAATAAGTTGTTCGACAAAGAGGACTTGACTACATTTGAAGATGGTGTAGCTATTAAAGCAGCAAACGCTGCAACTTCTGAATAGGTGCCAACTGAGACTACCATAGGTCCTGGCTATTTGGATCACGCGAATGATACTACTCCTACTCAAAAGGAGTGTTAGACAGAGATCATCATTTCTTTGATGACCAATCTTGAGGTTGCCGTATGAAACATCCATTTATGTTGCTCCAATATTGTTACTGTCACCACTCTTGTTGTTACAACCTGTAACAACCTAACTTAAATATCGGGTATGAAAAGTTTTTAGGAATTATAAATATACTAATACAAACTATTTAGTGTTAACACCATCTCAATCCAATTCAAACATTTTAGTATATTTGTATAATACACACACAAACATTACAAACAAAACAAATGATATATGCAAATATCATTTATATTCATAAATATGTATATGTTAGATGGCATAAGATGGTAAAGACAAGTGGCATCAAATGGAACATACATGTGTCATAAGATTAAAGGAAATAATGACACATATACTTATTAGGTGTGCATATGTAAGACCATCTTACGACAACTAAGGAGACATGTGTCAACACCCTAAGACTTGCATGAAGATATGATGGACAAGTGTCCAAAGTAAAATGACAAAACTAGCCTTGAGAAATGTTATAAATAGAATGGATATCTTAATTAGTTTTCCATGCTTTCATAAACTAAAATAAAAGTAAGATAAATAAGATAAGCTAGGAGAAAGCTAATGAAATAAAACACAAATCAAAGCTACAATTTTAATGTGAGAAAAACTATTTAAACCTATGTATTCATGTTATTCTATGAACAGATGAGGTAACTATTAAGAATGAATGATGGTGGCTCGAATCCGTCAAAATGATGTTCGGTAAATCAGCTATAACTTCCGCAATTCTTAATGATATTTTGATTTCTTTAATGTTTCGAAAATCTAACTCACAGACCTACAATTTTCATGTTTATTAACTTTACCAAATTCTTAAATACGTATATCTAAAATCAAGGTGCAAAGTCAGATTTAATCTCAGCCCGAAATGAACTAATGTATTTTTAAGAAAATACCTTACTTTGTCGAATTTTTATAATTATATTGATAAATAATTTTAGGGGTTTACTTTCATGATAACTAAGTAGACTAAGTAAGTTAATTGATGAAGAAATTTGGAGTTAGAATCTACTTTTATCATAGAGAAACCGAATCAAACATTTTCCGTAAAAACTAGTCAAAAACCCAAGTTTCAGAAGCAAGAAAATAGTGTGAATGACAAAATTTCTCAGCATTTTATCCTCAAACACCGACCTTTAATATTTTAGCATGAAAGACAACTTTTGAATTTCAATTTGAGGACATGACAAGAAAGTAGCGACTAGGACAAACACGCATACGAGTTTGGAGCGGCGCCAAGCTTGGCGATGTTGACAGCAAGGACGGTTGTTGCGATGGCGACGGCGACAAGGGTGGTTGGTTCGACGATGGATGGCAACGGCTAGGGTTTTGAAGTAGCTTGACTTGAAGTCATCATCAGATGGAAAATTAATGACACTGGTAGTACAGACGTTGTGTTGAAGTGTTGTTTTTTAGAAGAAACAATAATTCGAGGACAAAGAAGAGAAAGTTGAAGAAGAAGAGTAAGCCATGGGGGAACTAAGGGAGAAGAAGTTGTATCAGCTATTAGGTATCAGTTTTTCAATTTGTAGGTATCATTTTCGAAAATATTTATTATTTTTAAGTTTATGATTTATTGTATAACAAAAAATTTATACTGTAATAAATTCACATTTTGAAGCGAACATTTTTTAATTGTTAGTTTATTCTTTTGCATTCATACCGATTTGATTGATAATGTATTGCTGTGTTGAGTTTAGTGAGAATCGGTTTTTAGGTATCATTTTTGTTTTTCTTAGTATCATTTTTTTAAACAATGCGGTGCGAAAGTTTTTTACGGTTTTGTTTGTTTGATTATATAAAAAATTGAAGTTGTTGCATAGTAAATATGATGATCATTGAGTTAAATTAGTGTTTCGATAGTTTTAAATATTTAATGAATTTTGTTTGAGTATCATTTTCACTATCAATTTGAAAGTTGTTTTTAGGTACCAGTTTTAGTGACAGTATGTACAATTTTTGTAAAAACTATTTTACTTTTTACCTAGAGATGAACCGATTTCGTGCTCGCCATTGTGCACGCTATCTTAGTTGAATGGAATCCATGCTTATGCTACAGTGGAGTCACCTGATCTAGCTTGAATGAAGAATGGAGATACTTGAGTCAAAATATCGTTATATGAGATAACGATGCAATTTCATGAGCTTGATAGATATTGATTACGGATGATCTATTTATGCTCTAAATATGATGATTGACTAATATTCTACAACGATAATTGTTATGATTGAAATTGCTTGTTCAAGAATGAACTGTAAACTTAAAAAATGATGAGCGAATTTAATAAATTTGAGAACGTAGAAGATTATGGACAGTTTATTTAAGTATTAGTTGTTAGGTAACAGTTTTAGTTGTCAGCGTCGGCTTTTAGTTACCAGTAGCAGTTTTTAGATGTCGATTTTTAAGCTAAGAGTTATCGGTAGCATGTGAAGGCGAGATGAAGTGTTGTAGGTGACGACGGGACAGGTGGTGCAGGCAATGACGGTGGTTGGTGGTGCGATAAGTGGTGGTTGATAATTTTGACGGTTTGTCCTTATAACTAATTTTGAAAGAATGTTTGTACTTGTCACTAGTTTTGAAAGAATGTTTATCCTTGTGACTGAAATATTGAGCTTTTGTCCTTAAGGCAAAAAAATACAAATTTTTGTCCTTTATACAAAAACCCCTTTCGAAAATTAGTAATACTTCAGAAAATTTCAACACTTTTTAACTGCTACTAAACCTGAAGTGTAATTTAAAGCCAGAATATGCAACGATTCAGTCCAGCAACAAAGTTAGCTGTTATAAAACTTTAGATAGTGTTTTCGAAATGCTATTGTAAACTGTTTAAAATTTTAAGTTTGAAATTAGCAACACTTTTGGTTTGCAACGCTTCATAACTATTTCAAATGTAAAGCATAAACTTTTTTTTTAAGGAAAATTTGCGATCCTCTACGCAAAGAGGAGAGCACACATGTGAATATATATATAACACGAATATAAGGAGCTGCCAACATGCCTGACAGGTAACAAGGGCAAAAATACAAATAGCTAAACTAAGGTACTCCTAAGATGAGTTTCGGCGATGCCACCACTCATCGCATCTCAATATCAAGTTCCGGCAAGGCCACCACCCGATATTAAGATGTTGAAAGTACCGAAAAGGCTAAAGGGAAAAAGCTACTGCTCTGAAGAGGATCTGCTGAATGGAGAGACCACTCTGAAGGCTCTGAGCAAGGAGTACCAAACTGGAGAATAGAAACATCCTGAACAAGTACTCCATAGTGAAGGTAGCAGAATCCCATATCTGAGGGGGTATCTGCGAGAAGTCGTGAATGAAGAAACTCTGTTCTGGTGACCTCTCTACAAACTGGTGCCAAGCATCAGAAGACAAGAGAAGCCAGAGCCTGGATGCGTAGTACCACATGTGGCACTCGATCCAGGTAACTCACCTAAAGGAGAAGACTGACAGTTGCGGATTCTAGCGCTTCGACAAACTGAACCGCTAGAAGCTACAGAACTCTTGCGCTTTCCTCTCTTCGAAGAAGTAGAGTTTGGGACAGAACAGAGATTACAATCCAAACTGTCGGACACAGAGTCATCATGCAAAACATATGAAGAAGCAGCGTTTGAAAACAAATCAGGAAGTCGTGATTCAAACTCAGCAGCTAATGCATCATCTTGATGATCCAAGGACGATAACCATTCGCAAACCAAAATTTCAGAATCATATTTGACTACTGCTGCTGAAGAAGAAGCAACACAAGTATCCAATACTAACAGATTCCCAAAACCTTCCTCAACTAGATGTGAGCACGGTGTATCATGCACGTCGTCTACAGCATGTTCAACCTCTAGAGTCACCAAGGGTAAAGAAGAAAATATACTAGAGAATCGAGATTCAAAGTCAACAGAGCAAACAACTTCCTTCTACTGCTCAAAGGACAGTAGCCAGTCGCGAGAAACTTCTGCTTCGAGTGGACGAGAAACTTCTGACAAAACATCATCATTCTTGTTCGCCTCAGCATCATCTACCGCAAGACAATCATAGTCTCCGCTATCAACAGAATTTGACCCAAGGCAATCGAAGGAATTTTTAGTAGAAATGACAAATGAGCAATTGTCCATAGGTAAAACACTATTTTTCCTCTTTAAGACCTGAAAAAATCCATCGTCGTTCGTTCCGGACTTGGCTACAGAAACAGACGAGGCATCTTTCATAACTAAATTTGAACTCTCAGACAAAGCAGCAACTACAGGATCTAGGAGAATTGAATCAAATACAAGAGAGCTATCTAGCGTAGTGCTGCCAAAGAAAAACAAATTGTTGATATTGTCTTCCCTTTCACTGTCAATATTCGAAACAAAATATTTAGAACGAGCTTCTAGTTTGCCCAAGAGGTCCTCGTGGTCGCCATCATTATCACGATAGCTGTTTGCGCCAAAATTGGTCACAAACTCCAAATACCGTGAAAGCACCAGTATATGAATACAAATCAGCAATATTCAAACACAAATCACAGATCTCAGCAAATAACCCAAAAATGTTTGCACAAAAAATGCGAAAATACCTCCAAGTCGTATGATTTAGTTGATTTTATATTGTTCGTAGTGATTTGGGTGATTTATGCAAATATGCGAAAAGCAGGGACTAAATTGTAAAAGACACGCAGATTTATAATGGTTCGGCCAGAACGTGCCTACATCCACTTTATATGTTATTCTCCTTTTCTGATCAGATTACAAGTACAAAGCTTTTATTCCCAGTATATGAAAGTTGTTTGAAAGTTCTATCTGTGCTTGAGCTCTCCAACTTCTCTGCCATTGTTGTACCCCTGCTCCTCTATTTATAGAGTGAGGCTAAGGGTAGGGGTTCTGAATGTATATAGCTGCTGGTGGGCCTGGCCTGATGCAATCTGGCCTGCCAACGTTGGTTCGGCAACACCTTGGTTCGGCGTTGAGAGACGCTGGACCAAGGCCGTCATGTGTGGATTACGCTCGACAAGAACACGATGAGGCTAGCTTAACATTCAGGGACACTGGATCACGGTCGTCAGGTGTAGATTGCGCTTGGCAAGAGCCCGGAGAGATTATGGATTTGGATATCGACCCGAAGAGGTCTTGGATTCGGTTATTGGCTATTGGATAAGAATGGTTTGAGACTCGGTTGTCGGGTTCGGATGGACATGGAATTGGCTCAAGCTTTGGTTATTGGATTTGGAATTGGATATCGACTCGGAGCAGTCAAGGATGATATACTCTGGCAATATGGTTATGGACTTCGGATATTGGATTCGGAATTATTCAAAACACGCCTTGTTATCACAAGGCATGTTTTGGGGGGCAAAGTGTTATCCCATTTTTTGGGTAAAAACTGGAATATCAACAAATTGGCAAGGAATGTTGGATATCGGGGTTGGAGATCGATTGGAATCAAGAGTACGATCGATGACGTCAAAATTTGGTTGAGCTCTGATCGGAACGAAATTGATTGGAGATGATGATAAGGATTAGGAGAGGCTATGTTTCAAATTTCAGGTTAATCGGAGTCCGTATGAAGGAGATATGATCGATGCAAGGTAGGAAGAACATACTGTTCGAAACCACCTTCCTCTCACCACCGGACCAAGCTCCACCGGTCCAAGGCCTCACTAAACCAACTCCAATTCCCTTCCTAGCCGAACCAACTACACTTCCATGTACTACCGAACGATTCCCACCAAATCACCTCCACCAAACCAACCACTACCGGACCGGAGCCGCCGAACCAACCCATGCTCCACGCACTATCGGTCCAACCAACACTCCACTTCCCTTCTTAGCCGAACCAACTACACTTTCATGTACTACCGAACGAGTCCCACCGAATCACCTCCGGACCAAGCTCCACCGGTCCAAGACCTCACCGAACCAACCTCCACCAAACCAACCACTACCGGACCGGAGCCGCCGAACCAACCCACCCTCCACGCGCTATCGATCCAACCAACACTCCACTCACCGCCGAACCAACGTTGTCAGGCCAGATTGCATCAGCCCAGGCCCACCAGCAGCTATATACATCCAGAACCCCTACCCCCAGCCTCACTCTATAAATAGAGGAGCACGGGTACAACAATGGCAGAGAAGTTGGAGAGCTCAAGCACGGATAGAACTTTCAAACAACTTTCATCTACTGGGAATAAAAGTTTTGTACTTGTAATCTGATCAGAAAAAGAGAATAACATATAAAGTGGACGTAGGCACGTTCAGGCCGAACCACTATAAATCTGCGTGTCTTTTACAATTTCATCCCTGCTTTTCGCATATTTGCATAAACCACCCAAATCACTACGAACAATATAAAATCAACTAAATCATACGACTTGGAGGTGTTTGCCCATTTTTTATGCAAATATTTTTGGGTTATTTGCTGAGATCTGTGATTTGTGTTTGAATATTGCTGATTTGTATTCATACACTGGTGCTTTCACGGTATTTGGGGTTTGTGACCAATTTTGGCGCAAACAATAACCATCCCCAGTAATCAGTAGATTTATAGCTTCAAAGTGACTGAATAATTCCTCCAGATATCTAAGAGCCTCTTCTCTCATATGCCACAAAAATTCAAACAGAAGCCCTCTTAAAAATAGATATTTCAAAGCAAATTGGAACCGGTGATCAATCAAAGAAGACTTGGAGATGAACGATGTATTCAATGACTCCAATTCGCCAAAATAACTATCAAGATCCTCAAACCGCTCTCGGTACCCCTTTCCGATGTTAGGCAAATTGATAACATCAAAGTGCTTAAACATTTCCTCCAGATAGAATAAACTTTCAAGTCTTTTGTGCCCAAGATTATCCAGCAAAATCCCCCTTAATAAGAGGTAATTTAACATGAATTGGAACCCGTGTTTGACCAGAAGGCGAGGAGTAGGTTTTGAACTGCTCGATTTGTCATAACAATCAAATTTTTTATGGCAGAATTTCCCACAGGCAAAACAGCGAATTGGATCTCTATAGGATTTTGCTAAGTGGTTTGCATCGCTACGTCGAAAACAGACGAATTTCCCTCTTTTGCCTACCATCCATACTTTTCTCGGCTTATTACGACTCGTGTTCTGGCAAATCGATGGAGATTTCACAACCTCAGCATACGATTTGAGCGTGGTATTGTTACTGTTAGACGGTTGCTTAAGAAAGACAGAATTAGATAAAGGGTTAAACGAACGATTTGAAGAAATCGGATCTAGAAAGCAAGGAAGACGTTATTACTGTAGGTTTTACAGCGGTCATTAAAGCATAAATTTTAATGTTTAACTTTACCAGAACTTTTACTAGCACATCCAAAATGATTTCTTTTCTTTTAATTGTTTATAAAATGATCTAACATGTCTAGAAGTTTTCATAGCATAACTGAAACGCTGCAGTAGCTGTTTTGAGTCTAAAACCATTATGAACTACTACAAAACTTTCCATAACGCTTTATAATCTGCTGCAATTTTTATTTTAATCCTTATTGACGCAAAAAAAAATAGCAATTTCTGAAAAGTTGTATATTCTGTTTGGGACTTTGAAACAATTTTAAATGACTATTAACTTAACTATTAATTCAATAATTTTAAGATCTTTTCTAACATATATCAGAATATTCCTAAAGTGATTTGGGATTTGTCGTAAATCCATACATACATGAGTTTGGAAAGGTATTTTAAGTTACTTTTGAATACATTTCCTCAATGATAATTACTACGGGAATACGGTATAAAACAATAGATCTTGTATAGTGTACTTTTACTCTGTATTGGTATCGAGCCAAGTAGAATACGTCCCTGCTTGTGATGGTGCTGGAATGTTGACCGCAATAGGATAAAATATTTAGGATCTAATCCAAATCGATGGCACGGTTTAGATTTATGATTGAATATTTAAATGAATCTTAGTTTTGGTTGAAAGATATTTATTTTCAAATTTCTATTACAAACTTGTTTATTTTGAGATTTCGAAATCTTCCTTAAGTTTGGATTGGTAGAATCTCCAAAGTAATTTATAATTAAACTATAATTTAAAAACCTGTTAATACAACTCATTAAGACATAGTTTGAAAACCAGCTTACATAGCTATCTCACTGGATCTTGTTGCTGATGATGCTAAACTTAAACATTTCAAGTTTTAAATGATTACTGGTTCGACCTTAAAAATTAGATTGATGCATTGAAGTAAAGACTTATATTCTCATAGATCTACTATCAATTTCTTTTAATTTATGAAATGTCATTTTACAATTCGAAATTTACCTTCACCTCCAGCTTCCATGAATAGATACTTTAAATTATAACTTGTAACTCGAAATTATATTGAAAAATATATTTAAATGATAATGTAGATTAGATGAATTTTTTATTAATTTTGTATTCAAATCAATTACTCACAACCCTTTCTCCTTCAATAGTCCGTTATCTATATGCAAAATGTAAAATTTAATTCATTTTTGTATTTGATTACTGTTTTGATTTATTTATAATTTTGTTCCGCTAGAAGTAGTATTTTAAGCTTTTAGTAGGTTAATTGTATTTAAACACTGATATTGTTATATATTATCTCTTTTATGTACACAAATTCATAAAAATGTGACAATTGTACTCTTGGATTTTACATAATCATTTATGTGTTAATGTAAATGTAAAATAACTCTTCGATAAAAATCACATTCTATAAATCATTTTATAATCCGACATACTTTTATTAATTTATGATCAGCAGCTTTTATTAAATGTAAAATCATTGCCTCCAGATAAGTTTGCTCGAGTTTGCCGAGCAGGGTGTTACAAATCCTGGCTTTTGTTCCACTAGCAATCCCACCGTTCTACCTCCGCTTCCGAAAGATCTTGAGGAATGAAAAGTCAACAAGCCTTCTCCACTAAATCTTTGCTCGAAGCACATGTATTCCTAATGTCTCAAGTATTCGAGAAGTTTCAATTCTATGGAGGTCATCTTTCATCCTTACCTTTCTGTTTGTCAACTTTCAAATCGATTTATATTCACAACCCTTCCAACCGCTCCTAAAGCACACAAACTTCAACAACTACGACCATCACCACCATATCAATCGTCCTATCCACTCTCATTCCTATCGCAACCATTGGATCCGATCTCTATCTTGAAGCTAAAACAATTGATGCGCTTGAGGAAACTTTGAACGAGCTTGTTGATGACGAGGAGTTTATTATCACATAAACCATGGGTACGGATCCCTCAACGGTGACCAGAAAGTTCATCAAAGTTGAAGAGCTAAAGAATGTAAAAAAGCCCAACTTGACATTGCCCCTAGAACCTTCAATGGCACACGCATTATTGACTGATAGGTAAATATGGTGATAGCATCATATTAGTTTAATTATGCACTTTGTTTTAAGTTATGATGACTATTGATTTATAAACCTTCGTAGTAAACTTTAGTTATCATCAATTATGATTGAATTATTGAAATGCACAAAGTGAATCAATTGAAATTGTTTCATCCTAATTGAGAAAGTGTACGTATTACTATAGAGCGTCTGAAAGGAAATTTAAATTCAATTTACAGATGAATCTGACTATAATATAGTTAATATTATACATTCGTTATACATAATAAACTTGAGACAGGTAATTTATTATTTTTGACTGAAAATTGCATCGATTTTGAAGGTACTCTATTAAAAAAGGAAGAATTCAACATCCGCAAATTTAAAGCTTTAATGTTAAATCTTTAATAACAATTGTAATAGCTTTGATATCACACTTTTTTGTATCAATATGAACTAAAAAAAAATTCGATCTGTATATTATCCAATTTGAATTGCTTAAAAATAAAATCTACTACTAAATTTCTTTTACAAATTCAAATGTCCATAAAAATAGAATCTGATAACTAAACATGTTTTAAAATTTGAAACACATCTAAAAATAAAATCTAAAATTAAACCTTCTTTACAGATTCAAAACACTTCTTTACCAAACATCACTTAAAAATAAAAAAATTATTATTATTTGATTGAATTAAATATATATAATTTATAAGAAAAATAATTCAAGTTCGGGGCAGATCAATTAAAATTGAAATTCCAACAAAACAATGAATTGAGTGCCACTTTATAGCGTTCTAACATAACATTGCAGATGTTCAAACAGGGTAGGTAACTATTTCAGGCCAAACTAAATAATAGCCCAATATCCAGCCTATCAATTATTAGATCCAAACCATCAACTCTGCCTAAGAAATTAATCTAATACCCATTAATTAGATTAATTTCAAAAAATGATAAGAAAACTGTAGATAAAAGTAACCTATGATCTCATGGCCTCGTTTATATAGTCATTAGACTGGGTTATAGATTTATTCAATTTGATTAGAAACATCATACGATGTTTAAACAATATAATGCACTAATTACGTAAACTAACCCCAAATAAATTCATCACTTTGAAAAGATTAAGAATTGAGCCATTGCAATTTCCCAAATACAACGTTCAATCAAAAATATTCACTTGACTACTATGGGAAGGTAATCATGTGTGAATAATTTTATAAGACTACTCGTAAGAAATAGATTAAGAGTTTCCATTGATGACTACGCACAAGATTGAATTGACAATACGAAGAATGGGCATTTGGCTCTAACTTGAATAAACAAGAAGCATACAACTCAAGTAGAAAAATTCTGTTAAAAGGCTAGTTACACCATTAAACATGAAAATACTCATTTACTTCACCTAGAATTCCATCCCAACTCTCCATTGCTCGTTCATTCAAGAATGTGCAATCCCCTTTAAAATTTATAGTTATTAACTGGGTTGTTGGCTTCCTTAAACCTACTATTATTTGGTAGCCACAATAGTCACTGTACGTTAACAAAATTGTAAATAAGGACAAAATAATTAACATCATTGCTCGGACTGATGAAATAATGCACAACAGAGATTTAGATAATTAAATGAATAGTTAAACAGCAAATTAAAACACCTAATTATTACACAAATATACGAGTATTTTTTAATGGTTTAAAAGTTGGAAATGAATGCATTGTAGTAGCCAGAGTGGAAATTCCAGCCTGTAAATCGCACATGCATGGCTTTCTACTACAATCTGGTATTAAGTAGTTCAAAATTTCAGTTAACAAATTAGTAGATTTGCTCTGAAAATAACAAGCTAAAACACAAATACTCAGCAGATGAAACCAAAGATCAATAGAAGCAAAATAAAAGAATCTGAAGAACTTAGTGAAAAGATTTCATGTTTCGAACCTAAAAGAAAATGAACAATTAATGGGGGCAGAGCGATATACCTAACATTTATAGAAAGATGATCCAATTATCTCAGTATATAACAGTGGAAAGAGCTTCAAGCATTGGAGGAAGAATCAATCAATAACAAATCCATGAGCAAATCGCAAAAGAATTAAGTATAATCAATTAGAATGCAATATTAATTGACAGTTGGTTATTTTTGTTACTTTTCTCTTCGTCTTACAATTCACTACTGCTATGATGACCAGCCAAAATCACCGAGCGAAGACCTAAAACATGTGTAAAAAAAATAACTACGTACCGTAAGCAGCTTGGATTGATATAATGCATAAAAGCATGGTAAATACAGGTAATGGCATGCTCAAGAAAATAAGCATTTCCAATGAATACAACTGATTGGCATTCGATTTCTCAAGCGCAGACTGATAGGTTATGAATGGCAAAAAAATCGAAAAGAACAATAATTGCAACTAATTAATAAGCGCATCAGTTAATGGTGAATTTTCCACCATGGATTGAATCGGTTCAAAGTGAAGAAATATAAATTTGCAACATCATCTGCACCCAAATTTAAAATAATAAACATTAAATGTTGACGAGCAACAATCGAATCGCCAATGGAAAAAGCGACGACTGAAACGATATCTCGACAAATCGATTTGCCTCTTCGTATAAGAGTATCAAGATACAAAATCAAGACCTCGTTTCGATCAGATATAAGTTTAAAGAGGACTGGATAATGATCAAAATAAAAGAACAGTTAGTAAAAAAAATTGAAAAGTAACAAAGAACAAGAAAGAAAAAACACTGTCGAATAGGAGCCGCCAGTAGTAACATACTGATGCGGCTAGGGTTGCGAGGATGGTACATATTTATTTGGGTAATTCACGTGCCCAACACGTGATGGAGCAGCTTATTGCTCCACTTGGGTCCGATGCACATCAAATATTCTTAAAGATCACGAACTGAGCCAAACTTTTTAGTATAGTACCATGATGCATCTCCAGTTCATTAAAGACTGAATATTCAACTGTTAATTGGACTGAATTCCCCAATGGTTGTACGTCCATTAAATGAGCGTCCATTTAGTGGAAGCCAGCAACATCTCCTCATAGTCCACGTGGACGGGGGAAGGGCTTGGATGTCCAAGCTCTGGTGCCTATTTAATAGGCGTCCAAACCCATCAGTTTTTTGAATCGAAAACTGAATATTATGCTTAATATTCAGCTTCAACCAAATGACTGGAGGTGATTTTCGTAATATTCAACACTGAATTGTATCAACTGGAGATGCTCTAACATTGCAAACCTCTGATATTCCCCTTCCAATCCTAAATTCTTACACCCCGCCCAAGAATATTTCAGGCCTTCCAACAGCTTCTAACGCATATTAGATCTGTCAACGAATATTTTCGAATGCGGATAGTGACGTATACGTATTCGTATTCGAAATCATTTTCGAACGTCGATATCCGCAGATACGGACGGATATTAAATAATTTTTATATTCATCAACGATCTATAAATCAAAAAGCATAAGTAAAATAATTTGTTTAGCATACTTTTTTTCAATCTGGTTCATATAAAAATATGAAAAATAAACAGATATGACGATGATAAATGGCTCTGAGCAGTTGATAATAAATGCATATATTTCTTGTACTAAAATACACATAATATAAACTGTAATCTTAACAAAAATAAAAGTATCATTTTCTAAATATCGGATATTTACCTTCTTTTCGAATATGTATGCCTACGGATTTTGGATTTTCGAGTATCCGTTGACGGTTTAATGCAAGCATCTTGCTTTATAGATTTACCCATCTATGTTAGAGCATCTCCAACGGATTCAGCTTTAAATATCAAAGACACTGAATATTCATGACTGAATTTGATTGAAAATTCTAATAAACGGATGCTCGTTTAATAGACGGCTAACTTTGTACATCTATTAATGGATGCCTGAATTTAGATGCGCGTTAAATTGGCATTGGGACATCAGTGCACATTTAATGACATGTGTTTATGCACTCATTGAGTATGCGTTTATGTTATGGTATATATTAAGTGGACAACTAAACCTAAGTCCATTAAATAGGTGCTCGGTTTCATTTTAGTTTTTAGGGTCGAAAGTTGAAGATTCGGCTGAATCTTCTGGCTGAATTGTGTTGTTCATTTGGAAAACTGACTGATGAGACCGAATATGTTGATGTTAGAATTGCTCTGATGAGAACTTGAATATTTGATTTGATTATGTAGAAGTGATCCCTAATGTCGATACTGTTTTCAACATTTATTGAAAATTTTCCTTAATTTTCTATTAATAAACACATTATAGGAACACGTTCAATAAAATAAGTATTTTCATTACTGTAAAAAAACAATATTAAAGAAAATGATTTAACCCCCCCCCCCTCTCCCCTCAAACCACCAAATCAACCTCCATTTTCGACAGCAACTATTAAGTTTCGACAAACTAATTATCATCGACTTGGAGCCGGTCGTGGGTGGAGGCGGCAAAGGGGACCAGTGGACATAATGGTTAGGAGTGAGATATAAATTCAAAATCTGTTCCCCCGATTCAGAAAGATGGGAAAAAACGGTTTGCATCCTCGTATCAACATTTGAGCTAGTAGAATCTAAGTGGAAGAATTTAATAGTGGCATATATAATCGAGCATATACCACTGTATGGACATTTCAACGAATACGTTGAAAAAGGTTGCCAAACCAATAAGATCTTTTGAAGTTTTCTTCAAGAAAAATATTTTTTGAAAGTGCACATAGATCTTGTCTAATATGGCTTTTCAGTTATATAGTCTAAACTAAGCAGTGCTCACTAGCAAAGTATTGTGATATAAAATAAAGGTAATCATAAAAGGATTTTTATACCGATTCAGACCTTACGTCCTATGTCCTATTCTGAAGGGGATCCTTTGACCAAACACTCTCACTTCGCCCTGAGAAACAGGCAATACAACAAAGTTTCTAACTTGACAATCATGTGTACTTTCAACACAGATTTGACTAGTAGTACAGAACTTCCTATAATCTCTCCTTGAATGTAATGAGTGTAGGTATGTGGATTTGCAGGAAGTTTACTCACCAAATGCAATGGTATAGATTTTGATGATATTGAATGAGATTTTGAAATCAATGGGAGTGCTTAGAGTTTAGAGAGTTAGGTAGAAAGCAAGTAGGAGATTTTTTTTTTTTTGCTAAATTTAAGTCTTGGATATATTTATAGATGTTCAAGAGTTTCTTCTAACGGTTGTTTCCATTTAAAGAATATCCATTGATGAATAGTTACAGTCATTAGAGAATAGTTGCAACCGGTGAAGAAAGAGAAGTGTCTTTTCAAAAATTTGATTATTATAGAAAATCAGGCTTCTGAAAATCATTATCGAACATCTGGTTGTAAATGTATTTTAACAGAGAACCAACAGTTTAAAAACACTTGTAGTCAGATGTCTGTTTTTGTTAACCCAAACGTTTGAATATATACTCAAATGTCTTTGTATATAAAAAATTTAGAAACAGAAAGTTAAATTGAAAATTCATATAGTCCGACGTCTGAAAATAATACCAAGATGTATGTTTGTTATTGTTTGAAAAACAGTGAAGATATAGTTCAAAAAGCTATGTCGCCAGATAGCTAAGATAATGTCTCCGGATGTCTAACTTCCTACGTAGTTGAAAATCTACTTTTGAACTTGTTTTGAAAGCAATATAATTTGAGTGTGCATTGTGTTTGCTCATCTAACTCAGAAGATTGTACAACGTAATCAAAGATACAGACACAACTATATGATCTTATTATGAAATTTCTTCTTGTCAATCTTTGTGATTATTATTTATTTGAGCTTTTATTGGTCTTCTGATGTTCAATGCGCTTTTAATTCGCCCATTATTTACCTATAAAGTAATTGAAATATTCTACAATATGATTGTACAGTTGTTATCTTAAAAACCCAATAAGAGAGATTCTAACATTCTCCTCATTTTTGATGATGACAACTATAAGATCTTTTCAAATAAAATGCATGCGAATTAGTATGAACAATGCTCCTCTTGAATATGATATCTCCCCTTATCAATATGCACATATTTCTCCCCCTTTGTCGTCATCAAAAAGAAATGTAGAGAAAATAATATGCAGAGACAACACACTCATAGCAAAACATAGTGTATGCAGCAAAATAAACGCACATGCTAAAAACACAAAGTTCATACGCAATGATCGCAACTTAACAGAAAATAACCAATAATAACAACACCAACAAAATCATAACAAGAACAACTTGTTAAATACAAATAACATGCTCCCTAGATGGTTCAAAATACATGAATGCTGAAAGGAAAAGATAGGAAAAAGAAATTACTGATAATGGTTATAAGATCATCCCATTTAGTTCTCATAGTATTCATAATAAGCGGTTGGATCATCTTTCCATTCTCAATGTCATCACGCCATTGATGCTCGGTGCTTGTTTCTTCTTCCTCTTCTTTAATAGTTGGCCTTGAAATGGAATATATTGAGTTTGTTTCAGAGATGGGTTGAGCTAAGAAAATGAATCCTGTTCTTCTTTCTCTTCTTCCTCGTCATGTTCTTGTACTATATTTTTGCCTCTAATGAGAATACCCTACATTGCACTCGGATGCTCGAGATGGTGTGTCACAAGCGTGAGAATGAGGCAGACTAACAGAAGGAGAGGATGTTGAAGTAGAGCTCGACTGCCTCTAACTTTTCTCATAATTTTAGAAAGCCCAGACATTATTTTTTCCATAAATCATTCCGTCTTTTCCATCCTTGAATAGTTAAATTCGACAATGATTCATTTGGTTTGGATGAAGTTAAGCCTCATAAACATCAGAGTCGGAATGGTAGCACTGGTCTTGTGTCGTAGAATGAGGAAGAAAAGAAGCTTGTGGAGGAGTTGGGGACTGAACCAATGTTGAGAAATGCTTTGCCTACATTAATTTTGATGTTCCGTCCATTCGTCAAAACTCATGATGAAGCCCAGGTAAGTGCATTAAGCTATAGAATCGTCGTCCACTATATTTGACCAGCATGGGTTCAAAATTCGATGGAATAATATTGACTTCGAAAAATTGAAGAAGCCTCGTTATGCAAGGTGCATATAAAATCGTTGGGCGTCGACAAACCAAAAACTGTTTATTTCATCATAAATAAATTCTGCCCAATTGACTTTTATTCGACCAAAAATTACACAAAGTGCTTGTGATCATTTGTGTAAATCTGTTCATGACTTCCTAGCCGAGGAAGTATGGTATTGATCAACATCATTTTTATTAATCTAGCACGAGATCGAAAGAAACTAGTTTCCATAACGTCATTCTATCTTCCTAAATTTCATGTGTTATAGCGTTTTGAGACAAATATCTATAGTCAACTGGTTCCTCTAATTCAACTCCATCCTACCCACGATCAAGAAAAATAGCAAGGTGGTTTACATTAATTTTGATTGTGTTTCCATGCACACTCGTCCACAACAAACCTTCATCATTGTTTGGTTTCCAAATATTGGAACTACCAAATTTGCATAGAAAAGATAAATTGCAAGAGGATCGATCATTACCTCCTTTTGGTCATAGTTGATTGATGCAGTGATTTCACCGGTATTGGTGAGTTCTTAAAGACGATATTCTTCAAAATTGTTCAAGCGGTAGAATAAACCTTCATGAATTCATTTCTTTTTCAGATCTCCAAAACGGTGCTCGATAATAGAACTTTCAGGTAACCAAATCCTGATATTTTCATTCGTAGCATATGAGATTAGTGTATATGAGGAAGATTGACCCTTTTTGCATAAGGTTTTGGTCCTATTATTATAGATCTTGAAGATTAGGGTTTTGGAGGCTTGAGGGTTCTGAGGCTGGTTTGGAAATTTGAGTAAGAAAGCAAGGATGGAATGGCTAAAACGGTATATATAAAATAGATAGGCATCCATTCAAACGTCTGGCTTATGGGTTTAGACGTCTGAGTTGGGTGTAATATAGACTAGAGAGGAATCAGTTCAGAAAATAGCGTGTTCGGACATCTGGGTTCGAAGAACAGACATTTGAAAATGATTAGTTTTAAACAGAGCCTATAAGTATCAAAATTCATATGCTTAGACATTCGAATATCAGCACCAGACATCTGATACTGATATAATTTTGGGATTCTTAATTTTCTTATATATATATATATATATAAACTTACTTATAATATATATACACTTTTATTACATGTATTTGAAATATATATATACATGTTTATTAATACATCTATGTAAAAAGCTTCATTTGTAAATATGTTAGACGATGCCAGTCGTAAAACCTTAAAACAAACTTAATTTATCGACGAACTTGATTCTTCCTCGGATCGCTCCATCTCCTACAAATTTTCTATATAAGGTTCGTATATTTTTATAGGCGTATACAGTTATTTAGATGGACAAATAAGTTGCTTTGATGAACAAGGCTGTTTTGAAGGAGTAAGCTGGTTCGAGGGACTTCTAGTGGAGTGAATGCATTGCTTTGTTGGTGATTTTTGGCCAAAACGCATTATATAATTTTCCATAAAACTTAAACGGTCACTTTTTCTTCGTTGTTTCCAATATAGTTCATTTTGCAGTCTCATAGATTCTCTTTAATAGTGAGCTATTTCATCAATACGCTCATCTTGGACGATAGTTTAACCTTTTACCTTTTGAAGAGTAGTCGGTATGTTGTGAAGAGGATGAGGTAATCTGAAGTTGACATTGTTTGGAATAATAACCATTTATTAAAATTATACATATTCTGATAGTAATGTATTTTTAAATAAAAAGGTTAAATAAAGGGTGACTTTACTAAGTTAGTAGAGTTATTTGTTGGCTAGGTAAAATTTTACCCGTAAAAGCATTATTAGTTTACTAAAATAGTAAAATTGTGAAAACTAAAGAAATTTATAGAAAATTAACAAAACCAAAAGTTTCTTAGAGAATAAATTTAATCTAGAAAATTTTAGGTAAACTTATTTTAACCAGATGATAAAAAAATTATCAAATCATTTCACTTAAAGAACAAATGCCTAGTTCTACACGTAATTTCAAGAAAGTAAATTCATAAGGAGGTTTAGTAAAAATATCAGCTATTTGATTTTCGGTATTAACGAATTCTAGAGAAATAAATCCTTTTTTCTACATTGCTTCGAAAAAAATGATAGCGAATATCAATATGTGCGTTCGAGAGTGATTAATATGATTTTTTGGGTAGATTAATCGCACTTGTATTATCACAGTATGTAGGAGATTTAGTTATTGTTTTTCCAAAGTTTTTGAAAGTCCATTGCATGTATATAACTTGTGTACATGCTAAAGCAGCTAAAATATAGTTGGCTTCACAAGTCGATAGTGACACACAGTTTTGTTTCTTACTAAACCACGAAATTAGAGATTAATCGATAAAGTGACAGGTGTCACTTGTACTCTTTGGACCCATGTTATAACCATTGAAATCAGCATCATTATATGAGACTAACTCGAATGAGCTGCCTTTCGGAGAAAAGAGCCCGTGATCTTTGGTGTTGGATAAGTATGCAAAATTCATTTCACTGATCGATGGCGTGATTCCTTAGGATGTGCTCGAAATATAGCACACAAACAAACACTCATTATTATGTTTGGTCTACTAGCAGTAAGATATAGCAATGATCCTATCATGCTACGTATAACTTTTAATCAAAATATTTTCTGCATCCATCTTTATCTAAATGAAGAATTATACATATAGGAGTTGGTTCACTCGATGTGTTATCCATTCCAAATCATTTCAACAACTCTCTATAACATTTTTCTTGATAGATAAAGATTCTATTATATAGTTGTTTGATTTTTGGACCTAAAAAAGAAATTTGATTCTCCCAAATGTGACATTTCGAATTCATTTTTCATAATATTAGCAGAATCATTGCATAGATTTTCATTTGTAGATCCAAATATTATACCATCTACATAATTTTGAACTACTAATGTATCATCATTTCCCTTTTAAATATATAATGTACCGTCTATTTTACCAATTTGAAAATCAGAATTTAGCAGGTGATTTTTAAGCTATTGTACCAAGCACGAGCTGCTTGCTTTAAACCATATAATGCCTTTTTAAGTTCGAAAATGTGGTTCGAGTATTTTTCACGGACAAATAGTGGAGATTGTTCAACATATACATTTTCTTTAATAAATCTGTTTAGAAATGCACTTTTGACATCCATTTGATATAATTTGAAATTATGGTGAGATAAAAAAGTGAGTAAAGTTCGTATAGCTTTTAATCAAGTTACATGAGCAAATGTATCTTCATAGTCAATTCCTTCTTTTTGATTATACCTTTGAGCTACTAATCTAGCTTTATTTCGAATTATATTTCCATTTTCGTTGGCTTTGTTTTTAAATACTCATTTTGTTCCAATAATGGATTGATCATCCGTGTTGAGTCAAGATTTTTATAGAGTTTTGATTTCTGACAAAGGAATAAGCCGTGATCGACAAAAAGAAGTTATTCATTTAAGAAACACAAAGAGCTCCATATATTAGAGGTTGATTATTTGGTATGTTAGTAATTTATGTTAAAATCTATCCTCAAATAATCATATAACTTCAATCTTTCAATATATATACATATGCACATTAACTGTGCAAATTGGACTAAACCGGTCGACCGGTTGAAAATAAGGTGGTCGACCGTTTTTGCCCAGAATGCACAGATAACATGCACACATGCACATAACGTATATATATTTGAATTCCTGTCTACCGGTCCATTTTTGACCTGTCGACCGTTTTTAAACAGAAAGCAACTTTTCCAAAAGACACTTCTCTTCTCCAAAGGTTGCATCTCCTATCTTTCATCAATGATCATAACTCTTAATGGCAACTGTTCACAAAGAGTTACAACTATTTTTCTCTATATATACTCATCTAAATCATTGATTCATATACAAGTTTTTACACGATCATATATGCTCTCTAATCTAATCTCTAACACTCCTGCATTCTAAAAATTAATTTAGCTTATTGAATCATTGAAATTATTTCATATCTTTTGATTCAATAAGTAAATACCTTCTTTAATCTTTACAAAACATCATTCATATTCTTTGAGGATAAGATTATAGGAAGGGTGTACTACTAGTGACAAATCCGTGTTTTCAAGAACACAAGTTGTCAACAACAATTGTATTTGTTTTTGTTGAAGTCCTCGTGTTGTAAGAGGCAAGTGTTGAAGTCCTCAGTGTATTAGAGGCGTGAAATCCCGTTCGGCTGTTCGGGTATTGTAAACCTGTTCCTCCGGGTGAAGCGAGGTAGTTAATAGTGAAAATCCAGATAGGAGTCTGGGACTGGACGTAGGACGGTGCTCCGAACCAGTATAAAAATCTCTGGTGTGATTTTTCTATTTTCTATTTACAATGCTATTATCATCTATTTCCGCATTTGTATTGTAATCCATATTACACGATCCGTGTATACTATATTAGCACATATAATTGTATACACACCGCACTTTCAATTGGTATCAGAGCACGGTCATCATATAACCGTAACACAGTTATTTGATATACTCTTGTAATATGGCAAATAACGCAAGTACTAGCACTCAAAACACCACTTACACAGAAGGGCAATCGACACAAAGACCTCCATTTTTCAATGGTCTTAACTATAGTTATTGGGCAACACGTATGTCATTCTTTATGCAATCAAGTAGCTATGATGCTTGGAATGCTACTCAAAGAGAAATAGTGAATCCAACAACTGATTATTCAGAATGGACTATGGCTGAGAAAACGGCAGCAGCCGTAAATGCAAGAGCAATAAATATGTTGTTCTGTGCATTAGACCAAAATGAATATAACCGTGTTAGTATCTGCACTACTGCATATCAAATTTGGCAAACGCTAAAAATCACTCATGAAGGTACTAACAAGGTTAAACAAGCCAAAATAGCCATGCTGAAAAGTCAATTTCAAAATTTCAAAATGAAACCAAATGAAACAATCAATGACATGTATTCACGGTTTCAAACTATTCACCATGCACTTATTGGGTTAGGACAAAAGTATTCTGATTTTGATGTTGTTTCAACGGTCCTACATTCTCTGACTAATGAATGGGAAGGAAAAGTATTAGCAATTGAAGAAGCTAATGACCTTTCCGTCATGAAGCCAGATGAATTGATAGGAAATTTAATGTCCTATGAAGCAAATTTGCAGGCTAGAAAAGAACAGAAAGAAGAAAAGAAAAATGTAGCATTTCATGTTGAGAAAGATGAAAATGAATCAGATTCTGAAGATGAAGATTTGGCGTTCATTGCTAAAGGTTTCAAAAAATTTCTAAAATATCGAAAAGCCAGTCGCTACAATAAAAGGAAACCTGGATCAAATAAACCATCTTCATCTGCTATAGAATGTTTCAACTGCCATAAAAAGGGACACATGCAGAAGGATTGTCCAGAACAAAAGAAAAAGTCAGAAAATGACAAATTCAAATATAAGAAAGACAAATCAAAGAAACGAGCCTTCTCAGTAACATGGGATGATTCAGAGTCATCTTCATCAAAAAGTGAAAGTGATTCGGAGAATGAACAAGCTAATGTTTGTTTTATGGCAACAGAAGATGAGGTACAAATTCCTACATTTGATGAATTACTTGATATTAATGCTGAATTGATAGTCAAATATAAAGACTTAAAACGTCAATTAAAAGTAGTCAAAGCAGATTTAAGTAGAGCAGAGTTTGAACGAGATATGTTAAAAGATGAGAAGAAAATATTAGAAGAAGAACTTGAAAATATTCAAGAATCATCATCTAATGTTGACTCTCAAATATCTCTTTTGAGTCAAGAAATAGAAGCTCAAAAAGAGAAAAATAATGCTCTCACTACTGAAAATCATGAACTTAAAGCAAAAGTCAAAATTCTAGATCTAGAAAAAGCTAGTTTACAAACAAAGTTTGATGACATTACTCAAAATGTTTCTAACTTTAACAAAGGTCGAGAAAATTTGACTAAAATCATTGAAAGTTCACAATCTATTTCAGATAAACAAGGTTTGGGATATAACAAACATGAAACTAAGAAACATCTTAGAAATAAAAGGAAGAAGAAAGTACAAAAAACTGAAGCTAAGAAAAATCTTAGTTTATTATATTTCAAACCAAAACCAGTTGTGAAATTTCAAAAGAAAGATGTCAAGACTATCAAAATATGGGTTCCTAAAACAAATAACAATTTGATTAGGAACAAATACATTCAGCAATTCATGAATACTGTGCATCTTAATAATAATTATATATATAAAGGGGATACCGGACCCATATGGGTTTGGACTCCTAAGACCTAACTCTTAGGACCCTATAAAAAGTGGGTACCATGGACTTAATTCTATTCTTTGCAGGTCCTACTTAAGAAAAGAGGAAAATGGATATTCTGGTTGATATACTCCTATATTATTCCATTATCTATTATTCCTTTTTGTCGATGACAAAGGGGGAGAAAGTGCTAACAATTATTTGCAGGAATATATATATATATAGACAAAATATCAGGGGGAGATCACATATTCAGGGGGAGATTCAGAACTTCAGATATATGTTGTCATCAATCAAAAAGGGGGAGAATGTTGAGTCGAGATTTTTATAGAGTTTTGATTTCTGACAAAGGAATAAGCCGTGATCGACAAAAAGAAGTTATTCATTTAAGAAACACAAAGAGCTCCATATATTAGAGGTTGATTATTTGGTATGTTAGTAATTTATGTTAAAATCTATCCTCAAATAATCATATAACTTCAATCTTTCAATATATATACATATGCACATTAACTGTGCAAATTGGACTAAACCGGTCGACCGGTTGAAAATAAGGTGGTCGACCGTTTTTGCCCAGAATGCACAGATAACATGCACACATGCACATAACGTATATATATTTGAATTCCTGTCTACCGGTCCATTTTTGACCTGTCGACCGTTTTTAAACAGAAAGCAACTTTTCCAAAAGACACTTCTCTTCTCCAAAGGTTGCATCTCCTATCTTTCATCAATGATCATAACTCTTAATGGCAACTGTTCACAAAGAGTTACAACTATTTTTCTCTATATATACTCATCTAAATCATTGATTCATATACAAGTTTTTACACGATCATATATGCTCTCTAATCTAATCTCTAACACTCCTGCATTCTAAAAATTAATTTAGCTTATTGAATCATTGAAATTATTTCATATCTTTTGATTCAATAAGTAAATACCTTCTTTAATCTTTACAAAACATCATTCATATTCTTTGAGGATAAGATTATAGGAAGGGTGTACTACTAGTGACAAATCCGTGTTTTCAAGAACACAAGTTGTCAACAACAATTGTATTTGTTTTTGTTGAAGTCCTCGTGTTGTAAGAGGCAAGTGTTGAAGTCCTCAGTGAATTAGAGGCGTGAAATTCCGTTCGGCTGTTCGGGTATTGTAAACCTGTTCCTCCGGGTGAAGCGAGGTAGTTAATAGTGAAAATCCAGATAGGAGTCTGGGACTGGACGTAGGACGGTGCTCCGAACCAGTATAAAAATCTCTGGTGTGATTTTTCTATTTTCTATTTACAATGCTATTATCATCTATTTCCGCATTTGTATTGTAATCCATATTACACGATCCGTGTATACTATATTAGCACATATAATTGTATACACACCGCACTTTCAATCCGGTCCTAGTACAAGTTCCCAAACTTTATTACATTCAAGTTGGTTTAGTTCCTCCTGCATTGCTAATATCAAAAAACATCTTTAGTAGCTTCTTTATAGCTTTTTGGTTCAATATTAGAAATACATAATACATGACTCATTTGATTTAATTGAATTCTAGTTGTAACTCTAGTATTTAAATCACCTATTATATTGTTTATTGGATAGTCTTTTAAAATTCTAAGGGGTGATCTCAAAGCATTATTGTCATTATTATTATTATTATTATTATTATTATTATTATTATTATTATTATTATTATTATTATTATTATTATTTGTATTTGTATTTTCATTCTCATTATTAATATTACTATCCGGGACAAGAGTTTAATTAGTCTTCGATGTCTCCTAATCGTCATATTTACTATTGAAATCTTCATCGAAGGAAACATGTAAACTCTCTTCAATGGTATTGGTTCATTTATTAAAAATTCTATACTTGTTTCAAATAACCAATAAAAATTCCTTCATCGGCTTTCGGATCTAATTTGCCTAATTGATCTTTAATATTCAGTATAAAACACTTAGAACCAAAAGTTCAAAAGTAGGAAACTTTTGACTTCTTTCCAAAGAACATTCGTAACAGGTTTTTTTTAGTCATTGGTCTTAATGATACATGATTAAGCACACAACAAGCAGTAGAACAGTCTCACCCCAAAAATTCTTTGGTAAGTTACTGCTACTAAGCAATGTTCGTGCACATTCTTGTAGAGTACAGTTTTCCTTTCTACTATGTCATTTTGTTATGGTGTGCGTGGAAAAGAAAATTTATGACAAATACCTTTTTTGTTACAAATTTTTTCAAAGTGTTCATTTTCAAACGCGCCTCCATGATCGCTTCTTATATTTTAATTTTCAAATTTCTTAAATTTTGAATTCTTTTAGCAATATTTTAAACATTTCAAAAGTATTGCTTTTATATTTAAAAAAAAAAGTCCAATTAAATCTCGAACAATCACAAAAACATAGTTATTATGATTTATTGATCGTACTTGAGTAGGACTGAACAAATCTAAATGTAGTAGTTCTAGTGGTTATTTTATTGATATTTCCCTGTTGGATTTAAAACTAAAAAAGAACAAGTTTTCTATATATTTTAACAAAATATATCTTCTTTAAAAATCCATAACTAATTCTTAAAATTCATAAAGATATCAAACCACTTTTAAAATTCTCTAAAAGTAGTTATGAAACACTTGTAAAAAGAATGACACAAAATACTTAAATTTAAATATCTTTCAAACCTTCTAAGTCCAAAAATTAAATTTAAACGGGCCAGTTTTGCACGAGTGGGTTTTGGTTGTTTTCAAGATGTTAATTTTTTATTATCCAAGCTTTTAGTGGCAACAAACATACATATAAAAA
The DNA here is from genome assembly GCA_030765085.1 of Allium cepa. Lineage (NCBI taxonomy): Eukaryota > Viridiplantae > Streptophyta > Magnoliopsida > Asparagales > Amaryllidaceae > Allium > Allium cepa. Next base: position 103,281,000 of record CM060942.1, on the reverse strand, counting down.
ATTATAAATATGGTGAGAATCCCCTAAGGATCTCTCTACAAAGTTCAATAAAAATAGCTGAAAACAAGGCAATTCCAAACTGCTTCTATAGCGACTATCGCTATAAGAGAACTTTCAAATCCAAGTCCAATCCAAATCAAAGTCCATCTATAACGTATGTGCTTTATTTTAAGCTCTTGTCACAAGCCATGCAAGTCCATTCAAGTCCATTATAAATTCATTCATATAAATCATATGTGTAACTTATTTTCAAAGTAAGAATTCAAAGCAATATTTTAACATATGTCATTATCAACTCACGCAACTTAAACACAATCAAATACTAATATATATATATATATATATATACACATATATATACATATATATATATATGTTATATTTTCATTCAAAGCGAGGTATTAACTCACCTTTAACCCAACTAACAAAGTCCAAGCCCAACCTTGCAATCGCCTTTCCCTTCTTCTTCTTCCTCACTTCACCATGCTTTTGCCTTCTTGACTCCCTATTACTCACAGCCTTTACAAGTGGGAAGTGCCTGGCTTTGCTTCTTCGACTTTTGGCATGGTGGAAGGTGTAAATATTGTACTAAGGCTTATGGAAAAATTTGAAGTGATTTGGAGTTGATTTGCAGCTATTTATTTAGAACACAAGAGAGAAAGAAGAAGACGAATCCAGTAGAAAGGCTTGGTTTTTGCTTTGGAATTTGTTATTAATTCCTAAGGGCATGATCCTTCTTTTATAGGATGAAAACAGTGCTCTTTAAGCTTGCATTCACTCCGCCATGCCATGAAAGCTTCACCTCCTATCACTTCTCGTTTACATTACTTATCCTTTATGCTAAATAACATTATACCCCTCTTATGATATTATCTCTTATTATCCTAATGGAAGCTTCTAGAATGTTCCGTGTTTTATGAAGAGAAGAGTGTTAATCAGTTTATGATGCGTTCATTTGATCATTAGACAGGTGCACAAGAGTTTGAACAACTTTTATCAATCAAAAAGTTGTTTACCGATAAACCAATTTTCATTCATATTATCGATTTTTCTTCGAAGAATATATTTTTGTAAACAATTTTCAAAAGCAAGTTTCTTATCATTATTCATTAATTGAATAATGTCTAACAAGGTTATGAAATCATGTCTGTAACACTGGATTATATTTCAAAATGTTTTAATATTTAAAGACGAAGTATTCGAATCTTTGGGTCTCTACATTTCTTCATCCTCAAATTAAAACAAGAAAGATAGTCAAAGGAGATAGAAGAACAATATATATAGCTTACCACTAAAACTATATACAAATTAAACTGCAAACCAAACTGCATACAAATTGACTCCAACTCAAGCAGTGAGTACACTACAAAAGATATACGATACTAAAATTAGAAGGAGTCCTAGTCTATAAGCAACCCAAGATGTAGGGATGGCAATAAGGCGGGTTGGGGTAGGTTTTTCGTGCCCCAAATCCACCTCGAGTTTTTTAATCCCTGCCCCAGACCCGCACCATAGACCCAGTATGGGTCTGAACTTTTGCCCCGTACCCCGAACCCATGTAGGTCAGGGTAGACTCGCCCCGCCCCAAGACCCGGTGAGGCTTTACATATCCAATCAAAATTATGTATTAATAAACATATATATATATATATATATATATTATTTTTAAAAGGGGTTGGTACTAAATGATACAATAAATATAGATATCAATGTGTTTACAATGATAAGTAAGGTAATAAGAATGTGGTGCATGATAACGGTTCAAGAAGAACATGCATATGTTATTATATAATTATTAGTGATGCAACATAATATGATAAAAATCATATTACTTATTTAATGGAATATTAGAATATCCATGCTACAACCGCTTATGTATAAAAGAATCAACAAATCATCGTTATAGCAATAAAGCGATTTTATGATATTTTAGTAGTGTGGGTCGGGTTGGGGTGGGTCAGCCAAGACCTGACCCGACTCTAGACCCGAAGCTCTTAAGAATGGGTCATGGATCTACCCGCCTCAATGACCCAATGTGGCAGGTCTTGGTGGGTCAAAACAGGGGTAGGTCTAACGGGTTTAGACTCTAAATCCGCCCCATTGCCATCCCTACCTAGATGGATCTTCTTCAAACCGTCCTCCATCTTCTTTGTACCACCCCAAGCATCCACACTTTATGCCACTTCTAACCATAACAAAGGAACATGCACACGAATACTCAAATAGTATTCGTAATCACTAACAATCAATGCTCATGGTTCGCTCAGGTTCAAAACTCTCTCATCGTCCAAGGACGATAAACAATCCATTAAGCATACCTTACGCTCAACAGCCTCAGGTTATTACTTAGATGATTATTCATGCTAGCTCATAATAAATCGAAGATTCATTCCCCAAACTCTTTATAAGCCAACATAACATATAACACAAATATACTAAAGCCTGTACGATGCACATATACCATCCGTACACAATATCCAATCTAATCACTTACTCGATCACATAAATTTCACTTTCAAACTAATACAAATCACTTGACTTCTTTAGTGCGGACTCTGATTTGGTTCCTTGATTAGAAACCTCTATTCTCCTTGCTTATCCATATATTATGATAGAAAACATCGGGATTGTATCACGAATCTATATCGAGTGTTCACCGTCAAGAATCGAGTGAAAAATCCTTGTTCAGACCCGTGTAAACTACCTCAAAAACATGTACTCGAATACTGGATCAAGAACAGTTATGCGAATAAAATGATCTAAGTATAACTTACGTATTTATCCTATTGGTTTCCTAACTACACTCATTCCTTTTTAATCGCATTCGTTTATGCAAATAGTACGGCTTTCAATACTAAAATCATTTATGAACCATTTCATAAAACATAACTTCAAGTTTATCCATATTTTATAACTTAAGTTCATACTCGTATAATACTCCATTACATTCTAAGAGCATATAAAAACATCACTTTGTTTTGCTCAGCTAGCATGTTTAACAAATTTAAACCTTTTTTAACTTACTACCTTCTTAATTCAGGTATTATATAAACTCAACTTTATATTTTCAAAAATACTTAGTTTTAAGTTCTATAACAATCCAGAAGTTCCTGACTATCCATAACCGTCGAAATATTCCATTTCATTTTAACAAATTAAAACTACCAAAGAACATATCATATCATGATGCATATACCATGCTTTCCTAATGCATAGGCTACATGTGTCCATGAAATAACTTAACAAAAAAACTTTAGAACTATACACCAGTTTTCATTTCAAATTATTTTGAAATAATATATACATATAACTTTTATATATCAAATCATACTTTCGGAATTTAAATCAAAATCATTTTATCAAAACAACTTTGTAGCATTCCACACTTAGAGACCCAAGTGATAGAAGTGAGTCTGTACATCCAACTCATACTTTTGGTTTTCAACCAAAATCAATTTAAAGCGGTATCGAATACTTTGTATAATAATACTGATTATCATGACCTTAATTTCCTTAAACTAACTTTCCAAATATTTACTTTCAGATAATACTATTCTTATTTTCACCAAAATCTTAAAAAACAATTTCAAAGACGTCGGCATTTAAGTTATCAAATTCTTTGTTTAAATCCTTCGTGTTTTAAACCACAGTTTATAAACCATACTTATATAAAATCACCTTCGTATATAAATCTTTCACAAAAAATTATTTTCAAAATATATTATCTTTCCTTTTGTTTATAGTAAACATCTTTTACTAAACTTTAACTTCTAACCCAGCATTGTCATCGAACGCCTTATAGTCAAACCGTGAAACTTAATTCACAAGATGTTCGTTAAATGTATGCTCAAATGCTGTCTACCAAACCCATGATGTAAAAAGGTAAAATTACTCATAAACTAATAGAGAAAAAATCAATAATAAATAATACCCAATGTTCCTAACATGCCGAGCATGACTAAACAATCAAGGTTGTGGGATATTAAACTATTGTAACACCCTAAGTTTAAATAACATTATTCAAGAGACTTAGTTAAATAAATTAATAGAATAATGTAGAGACTAGAGTGATAAGAGGATTAAGATTTGAAAAATAAATAGGGTCGTACCATAACTAAATGGGTCTACAAAATCATTTTATAAGTTAAATACCAAAAAGAATAAGGCAAGGGTAATATGAGAATAGCCATATACCATAACTCCATAACTCCTTAACCCTTACCTCATTCTCATTTACATTTTCATAAATCAAAAATGTAAACAAAAGGAGATCAACGCCGGCCATAACTCTGTAAGAAAAGGAGTTTAAAATCAATTAGAAGCTAAGATCAAAGCTAGGAAGATTAAGTAAGAGCAAATCTCAAGTTCCTTATCCAAACAAGGTGAATAATAATATAAACTATATCATATAAGTCTTAATGAACATTTTAATTTCGAATTTAAGGTTGAAACCAATTAGATGGATTGAATGATGATATGCTTTGATCATATGCCATGTTTGATCTAAATAAGTATTAGTTTAAAATTGTATAACTTGATTTTAAGGTTAAACTTGTGAAAAATGGGTTTCGAATGCTACGAGGGTTGAATATGTTACGCAAAACATTATTTTGGAGATGATTTTAAATTTTCATAATGTTTCAAATTATGGATAATTTATTATAAATTTTCGAACGAAAGAAATAGACAATTTTGAGTTTAAATTATTTACGGCAATTATATATTGATTTTGCATTTGACATTTATATATGATATAAAACACATTAAAAGTGAGTTATTATGATTTTTTAGGAATTTTCCTAATTATTTTATTATAGTTATAAAATTATTTAACTTAAGTGACTTAAATGTTTTATATGTTTTATCAAGAAGAAGGGCATATTTGTTAAAATGTTCCAATTATAAATTAGTGAATTCGGCAGCCTTTTTAGAAAATGATTTTGATAAAGAAATGGCAAAGAATTACATTTTTACAAAAAAAAAACAAGTTAGGTAAAAGGAATTTCTTTTAAAGGATAAAAATTAGGTTTGCTTGGATTTACTACTTCGCCACTTCCATCTGTTAGCTTTCGACACCATACCTCCGCTACGAATCCTTTCGAAACCAAAACACATGGTATCAAGCCATTGATACATAGTGAATTGTAGAAAGACAAAAGAGACAGTGTCAAAACATTGCTTTCGAAGGGGTAGAAGCTATCCTTATAAACTTTGAATTACTTCTATTAATAAATAATGCTTTCGAAGGGGTTGAAGCTAACTATATTAGCTTTCCAATCAATCAACTTGCCATTGTTTTAAAAAAGAGCTTTGAAAAGGGTTACTGCCTTTTTGTTTAAAGAAAATCTTTTGAATGAGGTTCCACTTATTTAGTTTTGAAAATGAGCTTTCGAAAAGGTAGCTGCTTTTCAACCTAGTCGAAACATAGCCGCCGCATTCAGGCCTTTCGAATTAGTTAAAGGCTGCTTTCTTTATAACTTTAAAACAATGCTTTCAAAAGGGGAGCTTTTACCCTTGTAAAAATTTGAAGCCATCTTTCCAAAAGGGTGGTTTCGAAGTAATTCTTTTCCCCAGTTCTTTTATTTGAAGATCAATGCTTTCGAAAGGGTTACTTTCGCTTTTGTTTACTTCGACCTAGAAGTTATATTCAATTTTGAGGGAATGCCTTAGTTCTTTCGAAGGGTGTGTTTTAGGCATTTCAAAAGGTATGTTTCAAGAAACTCAAAAGATAAGCTTTAAGTGTTTCTAAAGGTATATCTTTAATGGTTTCTAAAGGTTTCAATGCTTTCGAAAGGAATGCTTTGAGCGTTTTGAAAAATATATCTTTAAGTGTTTTAAAAGGAAGTTTGAATACTTTCAAAAGATATGTTTTAATGTTTCGAAAGAGAAGGCCTAAGGTTTCGAAAGCTTTAGTTTTCAAATAAGACCCAATCTCAATTTTAAAAGTTAACCCATGGCAATCTAAAAGAGTTTTTTAAAAAAAACTCAACCCAGAGCCCTGATGAAATCGAAGGGATAGGAGGAGCCCCCCTGCTTGGTCCGACCACAGACAAAAGGGAGGTTAGCCAGCCCAACACAGAGATTTGCTGCCCCGACCAGTTTTTCGGTTTTAATGGGGACCCACCTCCGTGCCTTGAAATTGGAAGTAGGGCAGACGGGAATCGAACCCACAACCTAATTACTGGGAAGCATTTAACTTTGATGTTTTGAAGAAGCTTTCCTTGCTAAAGATAATAGGTTAAAGGTATTAACCATGTTTCATTTGAAAAATTATTATAAGGAAATTAAACCATAGATGTTTATATTATTATGTTATGATATGTTATCATGTGTGCTTCTTATGTAAACGCATTCACTTCGTAATTAACCCATAAGTGCATTTTGGGGCGTTAAGGGCAGAATAACCAGCCAGATTGACCCAGTAGTGAATATATATTAAGTTAACTCCCGTGTGAGTAGAAATGCATCTAGAAGGTTAGGTAGACCAGAATGTAGGATGCCCAAAGACTGATCAAAGAATTATTAGTTTAGACAGGTTTAGAGTAAGCCCATGAAAACTATGTATGGAAATTGTTATTGGCAGGGTCCAATTAGTTCTCATTGATCCCATGAAAACTATATCCGGATTAAGGTATTAACAGAGATCAATAGGTTCATAGTCTACCTATAAAAACTATGACATGCGAGAAGTTATTGGAGAACCTAATAGGTTCATAGTGAGCCCAAGAAAACTATAATTGGATGAAGTTATTGGTAGACACCAATAGGTTCTTAGTGATCTCATGAAAGCAATGAAACCGGACAGATAGTCTGTAAGCTTGGAACAGGTTATTAGTTAGCCCATGAAAACTAATAGGTTAAAGTGACTCTAGGAACTATAATTTGAGACAGATAGTCAGATGAATGAGGAGGGAAATCCAAAGCATATTGCATGTTTGCATATCATAATGATGCATTTTATTATGCTTATGTCTTAACCATTATGGATGCAGGTGCACGGTATATGCTTATTATAAATTGAGTTAAGATACTAGTGAGGGGAAAACCCGTTCTGCTAAGCGACGTGATCTCACTAGATATCTATATGGTTCGAGATGGTGGGTTATTATTCATACTAGACTCTTTGTCCGACTCTAAGTTTATATTTTCTCCTTAAAATCTCGGGTGCTCAAATGATTTTGAGTAGTTTGAGAGTTAAGGTTTTCTGGTTCTCCTTTAGAAGAATAAGTTTTTGGAGACATGTAGGAGGCAAGCTAACTAGTTTCATTTATAATGGCAAAGTTGTTTATTTGCCTATATTTAGACTCCAATCAACTAAGGGGCATCTTCATATGTCGCTCTTGGCGTACTTTGTAATAATTATATTCCTCTGAACGAGATTTACGAATTGAGATTATGTAATGAATTTGAAATTTGATTTGAAGTTGAATAAGAAATCTTTTTTATGATTTTAAAATTTTTCATATCTATGTGTTTCTATTATATCAATGTATCTAACGTTACCGCATTTGGTCACTGAAAATTAATAACTATGTATGATTGCAACATCTGTTGCAATTAGTTTTGGGCCTCCAAATGGAGGATGTTACAAGTTGATATCAGAATATAGATTTATGTAAATTTAAAAAGGAATTTAAACCTAAAATATTTTCAAAACATAATCCATTATATCAGAAAATGAGACCGGGGTTTGATTAATGCTATGGTAACATACTTGTATTTGTCATGTATATGTCTATAAGTATGTACTCCCCTTTCTCTTAGACCGTCCTTCCGTATCTTACTAAGGCTCGTATGAATATTTAGAAGAAAAGAATATATGGGGGTAGGAAATGGAAGAAGAAACAAGGTGGAGGAAGCACCACAACTAATGGAAATTCTCGACCCAACAACAGGAGAAACCCGATCGATGGTCAAATGTTAATCTGAATGCAAATGCCAATGTAGGTGCTGGAACCCCGCCAGTAGATATGGGGATGATGTATCAGTTCTTTATCAATTTGATGAAAGTTGGAGTAGCTGGAGGTAATGCTATGAATGTTGGAGGAGCTAATCCCATGACCCCAGTTGGCAATAACTATACTAGGCTGAGCAGGGATTATAGCAATTTTGGTAGGAAGCCTTTTTTAGGAACAGAGAATGCTGTCGAAGTAGATAACTGGTTATTGCACTGTGATGGATTTTTGCGGACTTGAGATTAAAAGATGAACAAAAGAGGAGACTTGCCTCTAGACAGTTGGCGGGAGCAGTACTTTATTTGTGGAATAGTGTTACAGCGGGAGTTCCAGAGGAGGAGTTGGCTTGGGCAGAATTTTGAAGGAAGTTTGAAGAGAGGTTTATGTATGCAGTTTCCAAGTCAGCATTACTGAGAAAGTTCAAGGACTTAGTGCAAGGTGAGATGTCAGTGATTGAGTATGCTATGAAGTTTGATGGGTTGTTCAGATACGGATATGCTACTATTGACACCATCATTGGTAGGAGCAAGAAGTTTATTTGAGGGTTAAGACACAATATTGCTACAGTGACTACGCCACATCTCCGTGATCCAAGCACAGTTGTAGTGGAGATGGAAATCCGGAATGAAGAGATGCTTTCGACTTATGGGAAGGAGAAGCAGGTTGAAACCCAAGGTTTCCAAGGCAAGAAAAGGAAATTCTTTAAGAAGAAAGGAACCCATAAGGGAGTTGGTACCAAGGAGGTGAAGGCTAATCTGGATTGCTTTAAGCGTGATAAGAAAGGACATTATGCTCATGAATGTCGAACTAGATAAGGGAAGAAGGTTGCAGATAAGAAGGGAGTGAAGCGTTTTGACTGCAACTGGATTGGGCATTACAAGAATTTATGTCAAGAACCGATCACAGCGGACAAGGGAAAGGTCTTTGCATTAGGACCGTTGTTCGCTAGACCAACCACTACTGAGAAGGGAAAGACTACGGTGGAAGGTACGCTTTTGATTCATGGTATACCGGTTAGGGTAATATTTGATACCGGTGCATCGCATTCATTTATATCTTGGTGTTTGGTAGACATGTTATGTTTAGAACCCTCATACCTTGTTACTTCCTTAAGGGTTGCAAATCCGATAGGAGAGTATGCAACTCTGAGAATGGATGTGACCAGTTAGAACTTGAATTGTTAGGTCATAAGTTTGCATATAGTTTGTATGTTCTTGATTTCGTAGGCTTCAGAATCATTTTGGGTATGGATTGATTAGATAAATATGATGCTAGGATATTTTTGTCAAGATAGAAAAATATCGCTAAGACACCCTAATGGTCATAACCAAATTATATACTCGGTGGAGAAATTAGACTCGAGTAATTGTGCTTTGCTGAATGCAATGGAAGCAGAAGAAGAGTTGAATCGGGTTTTGATAGTAGGAGAGTTTGCAGATGTTTTTGAGCCAGTCATAAGACTACCATCGAAATGAGCTGTTGAGTTTCGGATAGATCTTGTGCCAGGAGCAGAATCTATAAGTAGACCACCTAGCTAGATGACACCTACTAAGATGAGAGAGTTGAAGGTGTAGCTAGTGGACTTGGAAAGGAAGAGCTTTATTTGACTGAGTAGTTCTCCTTGGGAAGCAACTGCGGTATTCGTGAAGAAGCCAGATGGATCTCTAAGGTTATGTATCGACCATCATAAGTTGAACGAGAAGACGATTAAGAATGAGTATACTTTGCCGAGAATCAACGATTTATTTGATCAGTTGTGTGGAGTCAGAGTATTTTCCCAATTAGATTTGGCAATAGGTTTCCATCAGCTAAGAGTGGCAAAGGATAGTATTCCGTTGATGGTGTTTCGAACTAGGTATGGTTCGTTAGTAATGCCATTCGGGTTAATAAATGCGCCATCTTTCTTAATGGATTTGATGAATAGAATTTTCCAGAGCAATTGGATAGGTTCTTATTGGTATTCGTAGATGATATATATACTTAAGGATAAAGAAGGGGATGAGGTTCATCTTAGAGCAATGTTTGAGATGCTAAGGCATCATTAACTGAAAGTGAAGTTTTCAAAGTGTCATTTTTGGAAGAAAGAAGTTAAGTTTCTTGGTCACATGGTTTCAGAGCAGGGGTTTGTCAGTTGATCCGAATAAGATCGAGGCTGTTAACAACTGGAAGTGGCCAGAGACGGTGACAGAGATCAGAAAGTGACCGAGATCAGATGTTTTTTTTGGACTCGCTGGCTATTACCGGAGATTCATTAATGATTTCTCACAGATAGAAGCGCCTTTGACTAAGCTAAATAGGAAGGACATGAAGTTTATTTGGTTTGACAAATGTGAGGAAGCATTCCTTAAGTTAAAATATTTGTTGACCAACGTGCATGTGTTAGTGGTTCCATATGGAAACCAAGGATTAGCGGTGTATACCGATGCATGTGGAACTGGATTAGGAGCTGCGTTGATGCAGAAAGGTAAAGTTATTGCCTACGCTTCACGATACTTAGATCGCATGAAGTGAGATATCATACTCTTGATCTAGAGTTGGTTGTAGTGATCTTTGCATTGAAAGTATGGAGACATATCTCTTAGGAAAGAGATTTGAGCTATATACAGATCATAAGTCCTAAGGTATTTATTCTCTCAAAAGGAGTTGAATATGAGACAACAGAGGTGCTTATTGTTTTTAGCTACTTATGATTTTGTTATAGAGTATACACTTAGAAAAGGCAATAAAGTAGCAGATGCTCTTAGTAGAAAATATTAGAATGTGGTGTTAGATATGTTAATGGAATGGAAGGACATAGAGGCTTTGACTACTTGTAGTGTGTAGTTAAGATCGACTGCTAGTTCTAGTGAGAGCACTGCCATGTTATTCTGCTTGGAAGTTCGACCAGTACTGAGTGAAAGGATCGCTTCTAAGCAGAAAGAGGACCCATTGTTAGCCAAGAAGACAAAAAGGATAAAGGTTGGATCGTAGATTGATGATCTAAAAGATTTCACTCTTGACCAGAGGGGATGGTTGAGAAAGAAGGAATGGATATGTGTTTCGAATATTGGGTATTTAAAGAGAGAAGTTCTTAGGGAATGTCATCGATCCAAATTTATAGTTCACCCTAGGGGAAAAAAGATGTATCAAGACACGAAGAGGAGTTTCTACTAGGAAGGTATGAAGAAGGATATAGGCTTGTAGGTAAGATAGTGTGAACTGTCAACAAGTGAAGGCCGAGCATCAGAAACCGAGTAGATTGTTTCAACCTTTGGAGACACCAGTTTGGAAATGAGATTTGATACCCATAGATTTTATAGACGGGTTTCTAAGGTTGAATATAAGATATGAAAGTATATGGGTCATAGAGGACAATTTGACCAAGAGTGCCCATTTCGTTCCAGTTAAGTCAACCAGGATGACACCTGTTTTAGCTAAACTGTTTATGAAGAACATGGTTAGACCGCATGGAATTCCTAGCGGTATTGTAAGTGATAGAGATACTTTGTTCACTAGAAAGTTCTGGAAGAAATTACAGGATGTGTTAGATACCAAGCTGATGAGTACCATATATCACCCTCAGACAGATGGGCAAACAAAGAGAGTCGATAAGGTACTCGAGGATTTATTAAAAGCTTGTGCGTTAAAATTTGGTGGATCTTAGGAAGATCACCTACACTTAGTTGAGTTTTCCTATAATAACAATTATCAAACTAGCATTGGAATGACACCTTTCGATGCTTTGTATGGGAGACCTTGTACTCACCAGCATGTTGGCTGGAAACTGGAGACAAGTTAGTCTTAGGTCTAGATCTGATAAGAGAGGTAACAGAGAAGATTGAGTTGATCCAAGGAAGGATGAAGGAAGTTCAGTCTAGACAAAAGAGTTGCGCAGATAAGAGGCATAAGAATCTAAAGTTCTTGGTTGGAGATAAGGTTTTCATTAAAGTATCACCGATGAAGGGTGTGGTACAATTCAGAAAGTTGGGAAAACTGACATCGATATATGTTGGACCGTTCTTAGTTATAGAAAGGATCGAAAAGCTTGCATATAGGGTAGAGTTGCTGAGCAGTTTGGCAGGTTTCCATAATGTGTTTCTTGTGTCTCATCTTCGTAAGTATATGCATGATCCAAAGACTGCTATTCCTCTAATTGTGTTGGAAGTTTAATAGTAGAACCAAACTTGACTTTTGTTAGACAACCAGTTTGGGTTGTAGCAAGAGATGAGAAGAGGTAAGAAACAAGACGATCAAGTTGGTGAAAGTTCATTGGAGTGACAATGAGGAGGATTGTACCTATGAGACAAAAGACAGGATTAGAGATACGTATGCCGATCTGTTGTAGGGGTATCTTCTATATTTGCTTTATATAGACTGTTTTCTAGTCAGTTAGGCTAGTACGGTAGTTAAGATAGGTTATGAATGGTTGCTATGATTAATATTTAGTCCTTACTGAATTTCGAGGAAGAAATTCTTTAAGGAGGGGAGCTAGTAACATCCCTAAGTTTAAATAACATTATTCGGGTGATTTAATTAGATAAATTATATAGATTAATGTAGAGGCTAGAGTGATAAAGGGATTGAGATTTGAAAAATAAATAGGGTGCCTTGACTAAATGGGTTTATAAAATGGTTTTATAAGTTAAATACCAAAGAGAATAAGGCAAGGGTAATATGAGAATAGCCATATACCATAACTCCATAACCCCTAAACCCTTACCTCATTCTCACTTACATTTTTAATAAATTAAAAACGTAAACAAATGGAGATCAAGGCCAGCCACAATAGGAGTTCAAAATCAATTAGAAGCTAAGATTCAAGCTAGGAAGATTCAAGCTAGGAAGATTAAAGCAAGAGCAAATCTCATGTTCCTTATCCAAATAAGGTGAATAATAATCTAAACCATCTCATATATGTCTTAATGAACATTTTAATTTCGGGTTTAAGGTTAAAACCGTTCGGATGGATTGAATGATGATATGCTTTGGTTATATGCCATGTTTGATTTAAACAAGCATTTTCGTGAAAAGGTATAACTCGATTTTAAGGTTAAAATCATGAAAAATGGATTTCGAATGCTATGAGGGTTGAATATGTTATGCAAAACATTATTTTGGAGATAAGTTTAAATCTTCATAATATTCCAAGTTATGGATAATTTATTATGAATTTTTGAATGGAAGAAATAGACAATTTTGGGTTTAAATTATTTACAGCAACTATATATTGATTTTGGATCTGAAATTTAAATATGTTATAAAACATATTAAAAGTGAATTATGGTGATTTTTGAGGATTTTTCTTAAGCCTTTTTTTGTAGTTATAAAATTATTTAAGTTAAGAGACTTAAATGTTTTACATGTTTTATCGGGCTTATTTGTTAAAACGTTTCAATTATAAATTAGTGAATTTGGCAGCCTTTTTAGAAAAGGATTTTGATAAAGAAATGGTAACCAATAACATTTTGACAAATAAGGCAAGTTATGTAAAAATGAATTTCTTTTAAAGGCTAAAAATCAGTTTTTCTTGGATTTACTCCTTTGCCGCTTCATCTATTAGCTTTCGACAGCATACCTCCGCTGTGAACCCGTTCGAAACCAAAACACATGGTATCAAGCCTTTAGTATGTAGGATTGGAGGAAGGCGGAAGGGACAGTGTCGAAACCTTGCTTTCGAAGGGGTAGAAGCATTTCTTATTAACTTTGAATGACTTCTATTTATAAATGATGCTTTCACAAGGGTTGAAGCCTATATTAGCTTTCGAATCAATCTACTTGCCTTTGTTTTAGAAAAGAGCTTTCGAAAGAGTTACTCCCTTTTTGTTTTAAGAATGGCTTTCGAATGAGTTGCCGCTTATTTAGTTTTGAAAAGGTACTTTCGAAAGGGTAACCGCTTTTGAACCTAGTCGAAACATAACTGCTGCATTCATGCCTTTCAAATTAGTTAAAGGCCGCTTTCTTTGTAACTTTGAAACAATGCTTATGAAAGGAGAGCTTTCGCCCTTGTAAAAATTTGAAGTCGCCTTCCCAATGCTTTCGAAAGGGTCCTTGTAATAGATTTTATCAATGCTTTCGAAAAAGTGGTTTCGAAGCTATCCTTTTCCCTAATTCTTTTATTTGAAGACCAATGCTTTCAAAAGGGTTGCTTTCACCTTTGTTTTCTTTGACTCAAAAGTTATATTTAATGTTGAACCCAATGTTTTCGTAAATAACACTTTTAAATGGTTTTCGTGAAGCTTTCGAAGGGAATGCCATAAGTCTTTCGAAGAGTATGTTTTAAAAGGGATGTTTAAAGTAATTTGAAAGATAAGCTTTAAGTGTTTCTAAAGGTATATCTATTATGGTTTCTAAATGAAGGTTTCAATGCTTTCGAAAGGAATGATTTGAGTGTTTCGAAAACTATATCTTTAAGTCTTTTAAAAAGATGGTTTGAATACTTTCGAAAGATATGTTTTATTGGTTTTGAAATAGAAGGCCTAAGGTTTCGAAAGCCTTAGTTTTCAAATAAGATACCTAATCTCTATTTTAAAAGTAAACCTGTAATATCCCCTACTTGGAGGCCCAAAACTAACAGCTACAGATGCTGCAGTCATCCATAGTTATTAATCCTCGGCGACCAAATACGGCGGTGTTAGATTCATTGATACACGAAATTACATAAATATGGAAAAAAAATAACCTCAAACAAGATTACATTCCATGTCAAACAATTTCCAATTCATTACATAATCCTACAATCGCAAATCACGTTTAGAGAAAACAATTTATTATAACATACGCCAAGAGCGACATATGAAGATGCCCCCTTGGATGATTAGAGTATATATAGGCAATTTAATAACTTTTTCATTACAAACAACACGACGGAATCAAAAGAAAAGAAAACTCTAAATAGCTACCATGCCTCCTGCACATATTCAGAAGCTTATTTGTCTAAAGAGGTACCTGAAAACTTCAACTCTCAAACTACTTAAAATCAATTGAGTACCCAAGTGTTTAAGGGAAAAACATAAACTTTGAGCCAGACATAAAGCCTAGTATGAATAATAATCTACCATCTCAAATCATTTAGATATCTAGTGAGACCACGCCGCTTAGAGGAACAGGTTTTCCCCTCACTAGTATCCTAAAACCTTTATAAAACCATATACCATGCTCCTGCATCCACAATGGTTTAAACAATTCAAAACAATATAATATGATGATATGAAAAATAAATGAATCAATTCTGAATTATCCATCCCATTCATTCTGATCATCTGTCTCGATTATAGTTTCTAGGATTACTATTAGCCTAATAGTTTTTATATGCTTACTAATAACATGTATTTAACTTCTGGACTCTCTGTCCCATTTCACAGTTTTAATGGGTGCACTATGAACCTATTGACCCCTGCTAATTAACTTAACACTGCCACTTTTGTGGTTTATTTGATTCAAGGGTTCCCCCAAACCTATTGGTTACTCTAATAACTTCTCACATATCCTAGTTTTCATGGGTTGACTAGGAAACTATTGACAATTGTTAATAACTTAATCCGAATATAGTTTTCATGGGTGCACTACAAACCAATTGGCCCCTAACAACCACTCTTTATAACATAGATTCCATGGGATCACTATGAACCTATTGGTAACTCCAATAACTTCCTAATCATAGTTTTCATGGGATCACAACCCGTCTCTCTGACAACTTCCATATTTAGGCATCCTATATTCTGGTCTCCCCGACCTCTTAGATGCAATTCTAATAATTCATGAGTTTAATCAATTTATATTCACTACTGGGTTAACCTAGGTAGTTCTTCTACCCTTTATCCCCAAAATACAATTGTGAGTCCATTATAATGTGAACATATTTATATTTGAAAAAGTAAACGTACTTACAAAACAATACACTTCCTATGGGTTTAATGTCCTTGAAACACTTTTCATATAAAACATGGTTAATCCCTTTAACCTACAATTTTATCATGGAAAGCTTCTTCTTATAATCATTTCAAAACTCCTTTAATTTAGTCATGGGTTTTTCCTTTAAAAATGATTTTGGGTTATAAAACCTTTCAAAACCTTTGAAATCTTGCTTTCGACTTCCTTGGATACCGTCCTTCGAAAGCATAAAAATATATTTTCAAAACATTAGGCCCCTACCCTTCGAACACTTTAAAACTTTCTTTCAAAACCTTTCGAACGTATTAAAGCATTAGTGTTTAATCATTTAGAAGCATAACTTCGAAACCAGTTGAAAGTACCCCAAGCATTGGGTTTATACTTACAAATATTATTTAGGTCAAAGTGAATATAGGCTAAAGCATCTCTTTTGAAACCATCCTTTATCATATAAAAATATTGGGGAAAACATGATGGCGTCGACACCCATCCCTTACGAAAGCTTCAAACCATTTAAACAAAACATCAAGGGATAGTGTCGAAATCCCTTTCAAAGCTATTGCCTTAGAAACCCTTGGGCCCTTTCGAAAGCTTTTAGGAAGAGGCTTAAAACATCTTTAAAAACAAACACTACCTTTCGAAAGTATTGATGACTTCAATACCATCGAAAGTCTAAAGAATGGCAATAGGGCTTCGACTAGGTCGGAACCCCTTCTTTCAAAAGCAATATTTCATAAGCAAGGAACTCATTCGAAAGCTGACATAAGTTGATGGCAACCCCTTCGAAAGATTTTAAAAACCCTCTTTTGAAAACATATGCTTCGACTCCTTCAAAGGCTTAAATAAAACAAAGGCAGACACTACTTTTAAAAACAAACCAAGGTATCGACCCCTTCGGAAGCCTAGCTTTCGACACCTAACCTTCCGCCTTTCTCCAATCCACTATGTACAATCTTTGTGATACGTTGTGTATTGGTTTTGGCTTAGTAGGTTTCGACTGGGTTGAAGGCAGAAGCTTTGCGTAACGCCCCACCCTGAGACCCACATTAACAAAGAGAATTACTGGGTAATTTTATCTGCTAATGTGGAGAAGATGGCCGGTTAAGAGCGACTAACTATAATCTTATCTTAAACATCTACTAAATACGTCTATAAATGCTCTATATTTTTTCCCATCTCTCGTTGATCGACATATCCAATAAATGCTTATACAAAATTGTAGGTGGATAATGGATCTATCAGAACAAAATACAATAACAGAATGCATATCACACCATAGAACAATAAACATCATATATATAAATACATATACACTGATACATCCCAATATAATAAAAAATGATATACAAAAGTGGTTCAAAGGCCACACTATATACATCTATTCAAAATACACATCAGAGTCAAGCAGAAAGAAATATAAACTACACAAAAGTGCTAGGCTGATATCCAAGCAGATGCGTCAAAGCTAAGTCTCATAACTGATAGCTAATCTGAAATAACTCGGTCTGACCGGAGTATAAAATACATGGGTCAGTCGAGCTAAAACAATAGGTTGAGAAGAATAGACGATAATTTGAAGCATATGATACAAGGTGATAATTCTTCTTGAATGAGAAGTGGCAATAGAAAGAACACACACTCATGACTTAAGTGGACCAATGTCACTTAAGTATAGAAAGACCTCGAAAGAGGTAACTCAACAGTAACACTCACATATATAAATAAATGCCTTATAGCATCGGGGACATCCTAAAACATCTATAATGATTTCAGTGAACCATATCCCCTATAAAGGAGAAGTCTAAAATTCAAAACTCAAGGAATGCCATAAATGGCAAACACAAACATAAACTCAAAATAGAGTGATCTCAAAACTCAAAATATGCCAAATGGTAAACTCATCAATATATATATATATATATCCAAGAAGGAGAATATAAATCTCATATAAAAACGCCAAAGATGGGAAACTCAAATCTCAGTATGGACCCAACACCCAATGAAAGAATGGACCCAACAGCCCATTAAAAAGGATGGACCTAACAGCCTAATAAAAAGAGGATGGAACCAACAACCCAATAAGAACCCAACAGCTCAAATCTCAAAATATGCACGTGCAAAATTCTGTCCAGTACTATATAAATTATAAGTACCTATCTCAGACGACCGAAGTCGTAAATCCCAAATGACCGAAGTCAAATAAAACTCAGATGACTGAAATAACATAAACTCGTGATAAGCCCAATAGCTCGATAAAGATTAGACCCAACAGCCCAATATGAGCCCAACAGCTCTAGTATTGGCATAACCTAGAATGTGACACAAATTCTCAGCTAAGAACCTAAAATGGTAACATGCGTCCCATACCACACGTTCTCGCTAAACGGCTTACTAACCGCTAGCCAATGAAACATTAGAAAACTTAGAAACCTCAGAAAACTCATGACTTGTCTCATCTCATCGACAAGTATAAATAAACCTCGTGATGGCTCATCATGAACCATAAATCTCAAATTAGGAAATCACAAACTCAAGACCTGCCTCATATCATCGGTAAGTATAAAAACATCATGATGGCTCTCATCAACCATAACTCCTAGAATAGAAGATCTCAACCCATAAAACTCGCTAAATATTGGCCATCCTAGATAATTCCTATATATAGGAATTATAAAACTCAAAATACGCCATAAAATGGCAAAACAACTCGGAATCGATAACCTCTAATAGCTTTGATCGTACAAGTCTGGAATTAATCGAAACAGTAAACGCACGTGTCCCATACTACGTGTTTTACTAAATTATTTAATTCTCTTTCTCATATGTTCGAATAGTGCAACAATGTATATTTAATATTTAAAATAATTTACTTTGGAAAACAAGCTTTAAAACCAATTTTCGAAATCAATTTAGAAAACCGTATTTGAAAATTCCCTTATTATAGAGAAAAATAGATTTTATAACTTAAAAAAATTTAAAATATTATATAATGATAATTAAAAGTGCCAATTTATTTAAAAAATTATTTCAAAGTCGTTGGAGAAATTCGCGCTTGAAAATAGCGAAAATCCAATTAAATACTTAAAATGATAATCGAATTTAACTCAAATTTCAATACGAATTCAATCCAAACTCAATTCAAATTCAGCTCGAATTTGAATTTCAAATTCAGCTCGAATTTGAATTTCAAATTCTCTAAGATTTAGCTAGTTTATTGATAGGCATCATAGCTCCCAAAAGATCACAAAAACATCTTGAAAACGAGAAGCAAAAACTAGGAAAACAAGTAGGAACAAAACCAAAAACAAAAAGGAGCAACACAAAATAGCTCAGGAAACCAAGGCCCCCAAGGTCGACTGCCAGGCCGACCTCACTTGTCCCTAGGTCAATCGTACACTCGACCTAAGGATAGGCCAGGTCGACCTGTGAAGTCTTCTCACACGATTTTCTTTCGAGGTGTATTCTAGCGACGAACTAATTTTCAGGCGAAGTTTTGACATAGCAAATGAAAGTATTTTTCAACCAAATTTTACAGGCATGTAGAGCAACATATAAACACAAATTAGAAGAAATCCGGTAGCATTTCGTTGCCGGAGTTGGAAGTTACAAGCATGCAAAGTAGAGACTCGGATCATATTTCACAAGAGAAAAAAGCTGAAACAAAAATTGTTTACAGAGTACATATTTTGCACAGAAACTTCTCTTTGAGCATTGTAGTAGCTAGAAAATGTGATTTATTGACTCACCTGATGATTTAGCAAAGTTTTTAGGTGTAAGCAATGATTTTTGGCGGTGAAATGGAGCTTTAGGCACCTGTACTTGCTGAAAAAGAAGCATATAGGAGAAATAAAACAAGTTACAGACAATTTTATCAATTCATAGATTGTTGATGAAATCACTTTGGTATTGGATGGAGATTACCTTGTATTCCAGCTTTAGATGATTTCCCTTTGAATTTTGCAGCAAAAATTGAGTAGAAATTGATTTAGTTGAGAGAAGCTGTGACGACCCAGAATTTTTAAGCCTTTAAAATCGGAATATTTAATTGTTTATAATATTTAAAAGTAAAATTTTAACTTGAATTCAAATATCACTAATTATTGATAGTTAAATTATTAAATTAATTAATTTAAAGTTGGGTAAAATGTTGAATCTGAAATTTTAAGCTTGTTAAAAATAATTTGAAGGCTTGTAAAATTTATATTGATAATACTGAAGAGAATAGAAGTGTTGAAATCAAATTTAAAAATGGTTTGTTAAGTTTTGAAATTTATATCACTTAAATTGAATTTAAACATAGCCTTCCGAGGCACGGTCTCAGAATTTGACGAAACTAGTTTCATTGGATCCAGAATATTGTATTATTATCGGATTTCAAATTTCGTAATGTTTGGAGTTGTTGTGTGAGCGTACGATATATAAACGCGTTGAGATTTATATCGAAAATTTAATATTTTAATTCGATTCAAAAAGTTATCTTCTCCATACGATCGATTAGGACTCAAAACCTTTTCCATTGCGTTCGGAATAGGGATATAACACTAGGAACGCCTAGCGGCACGCCTCGATAGGAAGTCAAATTTCGTGTTGCGTTTATCGACGTGAGTTGAATTTAACTTATATATGTATATTTATATTTGGTCACTATTAGCCGTTTCCTTTCCTATCAGCCGCGATTCTATCATCTTTCAAAACACTGTAGCGTGTATTCTCCCACACGCTTCCCTCTTTAATAATTACACCCGAGCCTTCTTCTAAAACTATTCGTTCAAAACAAATATTGACCGAACCTCTTCTCTCTCAAATAAAAAAAATTAAAGTTCAGGAGAAAAATAATAATGGCCACAATCTCAATTCAAATCTGATAGTTGTGTCCTCCTTGTTAGTTTTGAATCATCGTTCAAGCCCTAATTGAATAAGAATAGCTACTCCTTTATTTCAAATTCGATCGAAGCTGAGATTCAACTCAAGCTCGGACGTGACTGTATGGATCGCGATACGATGGGGAAGAGAAGCTCGTGCATGTAAGGGAAAGAGTCATGATCGAAGAACGCGCGTATGAGCCGGAGATGGAATGCGGCGGCAGGCGATTTAGGGCTTGAGCTCAACGGCAGATGATGGTGAATTGGAAGGTAGAGCAAGGAGATGGGCGGTGCAGTCGTGCGTTTTAGGTTTTCTAGCTCATCGATCGACATCCAACTATGGTCGTATTGGAATCACTGTTAGGTAGGGTTCGGCTGTAATCATGCTCGAGGATGGAGAGAGAGGATTAAGGTATTCGTTTGTTTCTCCTTCGTTCATATTTGATTTAGTCTTTATGTAAATACAGATTGGAAGTTTATATATATAGGCAAAGGAAAGGATTTCAAAGCCTGATTTCTGTATGTATATTAATGAAAAGTTTTTATACAATAAAAGATTTTGGAAGTATAAAGTTAGAAATAGAAATTTGTCTGGTTAGAAAAAGGAAATGTAAATGAGGTTAGATATTGTTATTTTAATCAGGTTTAAATTGGAATTTAAAAGAAAGTTATATACATATATGCACACTTAACTTACTTCATTATTTTAAGTAATTTATAAAAGGAAAATTAGTTTAAAATTTACTACTTTGGTTAAACTAAATCAAAGGTTAAAATTTAATCATTAGTTAAATAAACAAATGATGAATAATTGTTTGATTGGTTCAAATAATAATAAACTGTGAATTGTTTATACAAGGTCGGAAAACCGTGAAGCCAAGTCAAGATTGAATCAGATTTCAAACAAAAATCAAAGGTGAGTTAATCTCACTCGGCTGAATTTTAATTTTAACTTAAATAGTTAAATTTAAATAATTGATTGGATTTGGTGTGTTATATTATATATAGTAGTATATAGTATATCTTAGAATGTTTGATTCCCGCATTATATAGCGGATGAGACCCTATGCGCCGCATAATAGCGGATGATTTTATATAAATCCTATATACCATGATATTCCACCTCGAAGTGGAATTGGTATTATATATTGTGCCAACGTCTGTGGATGCAGGGAAACAGCTTGGAGGGATCCAACAGGACTCCTCAAAATTATTTGGAATAGTTTGATATTCTGTATTATGGATATTGGAAATTATGTGATGAATATTATTGTTAATTGGAAATATTGATTTCTGTGGTTTGCTTGAATATATTTCGGTACGCTGAGTTATCGAAATATATATATAATTGGATTTTTTGAAAAGAAAATAAAAGAGTGAATTTTTAAGTAAAATAATCATAGAAGATTTGAATAAGTTAAAGAATGAATTAGATAAGAATAAAAGTGATTTTTAAAATTTTTATTAAATAACTCCGAGTAGGAAAAAGGGGATTTTGAATAAACAGAATTAATGATTTGCAAACTTAAGTAATATCAAGTAAAAGAATAAATAATCATTTTAAAATTCGAAGTTTAAATTTATTTAAAAGAATAAAGAAGTAATTGGAGAAATCTAAAATTGGTATTTTCAGTTAAAAGTATTTCAAATCATAATTAAGGAATAAAATCTGAAATTTATGGATTTTGGAATAAAAGAGAGTAAATTGGAAATCAATTTGGAAATTAATTCAAGTGTTTGGAAATTTAAAGGAGAATGTGACTATAGAATTTATAACTGGGTTTATAAAAGCAAAGTAAAATATATCAGAGGATATTTGGGAAGAATAAGTTCAAGGTGGAAATTTATTAAAGGAATGAGAAAATCTGTTTAAAAATAAATAGTGATTTATTTTTAAAGGATGTGAAGAGGAGTATATTTCCCTGGATAGCCAAGTACGTTTTCAAAGTAAATTTTAAAATATAAGATAAAGTTAAATGTTGTTTTAAAAAGAATGTTTTAGAAATTTATTATTTCTGAATGTTTAAAATTCTAAAGTAAATATTTTTCAAATCTATTATTGTAATAATTATTTAAAGGTGACTTAGTGTTTTGTTTTAAAAAGTGATAACCTAGTTTTATATTTATAAAGCAACCTTATTTTCAAATATTCATTTTATATGTTTTTTAATAAATTATTTGAAGTAGTTTTTAACTTAAATGTTTTAAAGTATATTTCAAAGTAATGCGTTTTAAATTATTTTAAAAATCTAAGGTTTTATGCTTGGTGGTTTCAGTGGAAATAGAAAATACTTGGAATTTATTCTAAGAAAGGAAGATAGTTTAAAACTGTTTTCAAAAGGGTTTGAAAGTGGAAATATATCTTGTGAAGATATTTTTGGGATTAATAAATAATTTGGGAAATTATTTATGGTTGATGGTTGTTTGTGAATGTAAATTGATAGTTAAATCACCGACTATCAATGTTGGCCAAATGCATTGATTATTTCAAAGAGACCGGGATCGCGATTAATTTCTCGAAAACCACTTCGATCCGGTTTGTACGTTTCGTGGGGAAACGAGTTCGGAGTCGAAGATGGAGCAGTGAAGTGCAAGGGCTAGTCGCTACTAATCCTGAGGATATTTCCAAATTGGATATAGTAGGAATAGTGCCTTCGGTTCCGTTCGAACCCGGGACGGACTTGTATGGATGAATGCTTTCGGAACATCATCAGGTGGATGATGAGCATTCTAAGGGATATGTTCTGAAAAGGTAATGCTTAGCCTCAAGCCTCATCAACCGGGAATGACTGAAAATCAGGGGTTATGCAGCAAGGCTTCGTGGGTAGCCCCTACTTGAGAGTAAGGTTTCCCCTGTCTAGATGTCCGTTTTTATTTCGGCTTAGTGGGCGGTTGCTGATCCCAACCGCGGGGTGATCTTACTCGAAACTGTCCAGTAAGGGATGGTTCCGATCTTGTGTTGCAGGGGAGCGGGCGTACTCCTCGGTACGGTGATCTAGGCCACGTACTGTGACAGGTGGTACCCCAGTGCCTAGTCATTAGTTGGAAATCCATTCTCCCTACGAGCCTTGTACGAGTTTTGTTTGTATTACCCACTTTGTGGCTAGTAGCTGGAATTTAATAATGTAACAATTTTGGCTATTTTAATAAGTATTTGTATATAGACCCTATTATAATATCAGACGATTTTATAAGAAATGTTTTAGCTATCGTAAGGTAAAAACCCGACATGTTTATTTGTAGCGTGGTCTTACGAGATGCTTTTGTTTTCAAAGGATTTTTGAAACTTTAATAATCAATTTGAGTGTGATTTCTCACTCTGGTTTTCCAGACTGACTCGGGTGTTATTTAACTATAATGCTCGGGTCAGACCGAGTATTATAGGATACAGAATATGATGCTGGGAAGCTCAGGAGACGAGCTGGATGGCGATACGTACTTCCGTATTTGGTTATTATTCCGCTGTGTATCTAGTTGTATGTTATTGATGTGGAACTCTGATGATGTACTCTGATGATGTATGTATAAACAGCTATAGTTTTCTTTTGTGTAAATATCTGTTAATATATATTATATTTTATTCCGCTGCGTTGGTTAGATTCTGTTGTTGTTTTCTATTTTCTCCTTCTACCTCTTCTTCTTTAATCAAAATGGTTCGTATTTCTGGACATCTTGAGTTGATTGATGTAGAATCGTGTTGACTCAAGGGGTACGGATTTGTGGGTCGTTACAGTTGGTATCAGAGCTTAGGCTAGCGATAACCTTGGCTCTGGTGGGAATTACTCATCGAAATAGAGTCAATAGTACTCTAGACTGAGTTTGAGCGTATTAATAGATATGAGCGCGTATTTGTTAGTGAATATAAATGATTTTATATTGTGTTGATTGGTTTATTGAGTAGTTTATGGATTCTGGTCAATATGAGTAATTAACGTTATTGATAGGGATCTATAAACACTTGAATAGAACAATTCGACACAGTATTGTTTTAAAGTGGGTAAATGAAATAATTTTACCCAAATTATTTTTGTATATAAAAGATATAATTTTTGTAAAGTATTATAGTATTTGGATGCTTGATTGCTAAGGAATGATAATATTAAATTATTAACACTATTGTGTAGAAATTGAATAAGAAATTGAAAGCTTATAACCAAAGTTGAAGAAAAAATTTATATAGCAAAATGGAATTTGAAATATAGATTATAAATGTAACTTATAAATTGAAATAAACTTCATACACAAATGAGATTTGTAAATGTAAACTATAAAGGTGATTATAATTTTGAAATAGAATTCCAGAGAATGTTTGAACATAGATTTAAAGGATTTGCAATTTTTGGAATTTTTTTTCCTTTGGGTTTGAAAATGGTTTCAAAAAGGTTTGGAGGAATAATAGTAATATTTTGGAAATATTTTGAGTTGTATTTGAAATCTTGTGAGATTTGGAAATTAAAAATATTTGAAATGATGTTAAAGAGATAAAAGCACTAAACTCCTTTGGTCGCTGGAAAATAATTCTGATGATGATCGCGACATCATCGGTGTTCATTTTTGAGTTTCCAAGAGAGGAATTGCTACCTGAATATTTTAAACTGGAATTGTTTGCAAACTGGGTTTGGTTTTGAAAATTCAAAGGGATAATTGAATTTGCCAAAGGATTTTGGATGTTGTTGACTTCAAAAGTGATTTTGAAATTTTAGGAAATTTTTTGAACTTTGGAATCTTATTTTAAATGTTTATGGAATCATAAAAATATATTGGCTGAATAAAATGTATTATTCCGAGTTAAAGGTAAAATGTGAATGGAATTGATTATAAATGGATAAAAGAATGGATATAAATAAGTTTGTGACTCATAAAATTTAGAAGTGGAATAAATAAGCCAAAATAAATTTGTTTTGTACTTTGGGAAATGAATAAATCCAAAACTTAAATTGTAAAATAGATTGAACTCCAGTAAAATAGTTAAAGTGATTTCTGAAATAAAAATCAAATATTGGGTATAAAATTGGAATAAACCAATAGATAGTTAATTAGTTAACGAAATTGGAAATGAACTCGAGTATAAATGAATTCAGCTTGGATTGTTGGTGAATTAAATGTAATTGGAAGTGTAGTCGAATAAAATAGAATTGGATTATAACAATGATGGATTGAATTGGTGGATAAAAATCCAAGTAGACATAAATTTAAAACTTTCCTTATTATTGATAGGAATAAATTCAGAATGAATTAAGTATGGAATTTTGAAGTTCAAAGAAATGACCGAATAAACTAATTGAATTAAATTAGTAAATGAGATTGGTTTGATAATTGGAAATCAAATTAAGGATTTAAATTGGGAAGTGCTTATAAAAACAAAATATAACTTGAGTTTTGAAGTTGAAATATCTTGAAGGAAATAAATAACTGAAGTAATATTTGGATAAAAGACTTGACTTAGGCAAAATTGAGAAGTGATTGTGTCGAGTTTAATGAAATGATCTTAAATAAAACTCGTTTAGTTGATGAAATGAAATGCCAGTTGAATACCAATTTGATATGACAGATGTTTGGCTTGTAAATATATTATGTAATGAGTTCGTTTGGATTTAATGAATTGAATGTAAGAAAAGGAGTGTAAGCCATTTAAATGGAATGAAATAAGAATGAATTAAGTGAGATGGTGGGTGAATGGGTTGAAAGCATTTAAATTTGTGTCGAAACCTTATAAATTTACTTATGGACAGCGTTTAGTGTATAATGCTTGTGTTATACATGTGTTTAACTGTTGAAATTAATTGAAATGTTAATAAACTTTGTATATTCGTCACTTACATGTTTAATTGAGTTAGTACAGGTATGGGAAAGCCGTGTGGCTAGATTTGGCTGCGCTAATTGCTAAAATAAATAAGCCGTTTGCTTAAAATGATAAATAAGGTACGCCTACGCAATATAAATAGGAAATATGAACTGTTTTTCTGTTTTCCGACCGTGTGGGTCGATGTATATATATTTATATCTCTTATCAGATTGCAAAAGCTCCTCCGTACAAAGGATACTCTGCCAAAAAATTTCGAAAATTTTAGGAGTTAGAATATTTTTAAAATTTTCACTAATTTTCACTAACAATATATGATTTAAATTTGGTAAGAAATTAGATTTGAAACTGACTATTGAAATCTAATTTAACATTTGTGTAAGGTAAAAGCGAAGAAATGTTTGAAGAAATTAAAGATAGAAAAGTTTGCAAACAACTTTTAGTTGAGATATAAAAACAAATTAGTAAGTGGAATTAATTTAAGGAATGATTAATCGAATATCGTTTGAAATGAGATGAATTGAACTCAATATTTTGAGTTGGAAGGTGAATTAAACTCAAGTAAAATTGAAAATGAAATTTGGATAGTATTGAGGTTTGAAATTAATTCGCAAATTGAAGCAAATTGAATTTATTTGGAATTGGAATACAAAAAGATCAAAACTGGAAGTTGTGGCAAAGGAAAGTGTGAATAAGTGAATAACAATCAAAGTAAATGGGAATAAAAAGGAAATTGATGTAGTTGATAATCAATTGGAGCAAATACGTAGGACGTACGTATATTATTTTATTCACATAGCTATTTGTTCCGGATTCGAGCATAGAATTTCCAGATAATTTTATCGATCCGAGTTATGATTTTTCACTCGATTTTCGACGGCGAACCCTGGATATGGATTTTGATTGATTCTGGAAATTCTCTATCATAGTTATGACTATGCAAGGAGAATGACGGTTTCTGATCAAGAAACCAGATCTGAGTCCACACTAGGAAGTCGGGTGGATGATACTAGTTTGGAAGTGAAATTGTGTGATCGAGTAGGCGATCGGATTTGGTATTGCATATGAATGATATAGGTACATCGTACGGGCTTAAATGGAATGAAAATTGAAATTTTGGAAAGAAGTCAATAAAATGTTTTTGAATATTGTGATTGGATATTATTGCTAAACATGATATGCAGGTATGAAAAAGGGAAAGGAAAATTGGTTTTGATTTCAGATAATAAATTAGAATTGCTTGACAAAAAGGTATGTGTTTAAATTTCTGTATGGAATTTGACTGGGTTTTTGGATCTAGCCACTTGGATTTTTGTTTTCTTTTGGAGTTTGGGATCCCGTAGAGGCATTTTGTAGTTGTACCGAGCTAACCGCAAAAAGGAGACGCTGGCAAAAAATTTCAAAAATTTAGGGATTTAGAAAAATTTTGAGAAAATTTAAAATTTAGTATTTAATTAAAATTTGAGTGATTATGCAAATAGTATGGTTTGAAAACTACTGGGAAGTTAGTAGGAACGGTAATGGATCTTTTATAAAAGATAGTTGATAGGATATTGAATTGTGGGTTTAAAAAAAAAAGTAAACGGATATTAGACCATTCTTCCTAACTAGTAATTTCGGGGACGAAATTCTTTTAAGGGGGAGGAATGTGACGACACAGAATTTTTAAGCCTTTAAAATCGGATTATTTAATTGTTTATAATATTTAAAAGTAAATTTTTGACTTGAATTCAAATATCACTAATTATTGATAATTAAATTATTAAATTAAATAATTTAAAGTTGGGTAAAATGTTGAATCTGAAGTTTTAAGCCTGTTAAAAATAATTTGAATGCTTGTAAAATTTATATTGATAATACTGAAGAGAAAAGAAGTGTTGAAATCAAATTTAAAAATGGTTTGTTAAGTTTTGAAATTTATATCGTTTAAATTGAATTTAAAAATAGCCTTCCGAGGCACAGTCTCAGAATTTGACGAAACTAGTCTCATTGGATCCGGAATATTATATTACTATCGGATTTCAAATTTCGTAATGTTTGGAGTTGTTGTGTGAGCGTACGATATATAAACGGGCTGAGATTTATATCGAAAATTTAATATTTTAATTTGATTCAAAAAGTTATCTTCTCCATACGATCAAATTAGGACTCGAAACCTTTTCCATTGCGTTCGGAATAGGGATATAACACTAGGAACACCTAGCAGCACGCCTCGATAGGAAGTCAAATTTCATGTTGCGTTTATCGACACGAGTTGAATTTAACCTATATATATATATTTATATTTGGTCTCTATCAGCCATTTCCTTTCCTATCAGCCGCGATCTATCATCTTTCAAAACACTGTAGCGTGTATTCTCCCACACGCTTCCCTCTTTAATAATTACAGCCGAGCCTTCTTCTAAAACCATTCGTTCAAAACAAATATTGACCGAACCTCTTCTCTCTCAAAAAAAAATTAAAGTTCAGGAGAAAAATAATAATGGCCACAATCTTAATTCAAATCTGATAGCCGTGTCCTCCTTGTTAGTTTCGAATCATCATTCAATCCCAAATTGAATAAGAATAGCTACTCCTTTATTTCAAATTCGATCGAAGCCGAGATTCAACTCAAGCTCGGACGTGACTGTGTGGATCACGATACGATGGGGAAGAGAAGCTCGTGCATGTAAGGGAAAGAGTCGCGATCGAAGAACAAGCGTATGAGCTGGAGATGGAATGCGGCGGCAGGCGATTTAGGGCTTGAGCTCAACGGCAGATGATGGTGAATTGGAAGTTAGAGCGAGGAGATGGGCGGTGTAGTCGTGCATTTTAGGGTTTCTAGCTCATCGATCGACATCCAACTATGGTCGTATTGGAATCGCTGTTAGGTAGTGTTCGGCTGTAATCGTGTTCGATGATGGAGAGAGAGGATTAAGGTATTCGTTTGTTTCTCCTTTGTTCATATTTGATTTAGTCTTTATGTAAATACAGATTTGAAGTTTATATATATAGGCAAAGGGAAGGGTTTCAAAGCCAGATTTCTGTATGTACATTAATGAAAAGTTTTTATACAATAAAAGATTTTGGAAGTATAAAGTTAGAAACAGAAATTTGTCTGGTTAGAAAAAGGAAATGTAAATGAGGTTAGATATTGTTATTTTAATCAGGTTTAAATTGGAATTTAAAAGAAAGTTATATACATAAGTGCACACTTAACTTACTTCATTATTTTAAGTAATTTATAAAAGGAAAATTAGTTTAAAATTTACTATTTTGGTTAAATTAAATCAAAGGTTAAAATTTAATCATTAGTTAAATAAATAAATGATGAATAATTGTTTGATTGGTTCAAATAATAATAAACATTGAATTGTTTATACAAGGTCGGAAAACCATAAAGCCAAGTCAAGATTGAATCGGATTTCAAACAAAAATCAAAGGTGAGTTAATCTCACTCAGCTAAATTTTAATTTTAATTTAAATGGTTAAATTTAAATAACTGATTGTTGATTGGATTTGGTGTGTTATATTATATATAGTAGTATATAGTATATCTTAGAATGTTTGATTCCCGCATTATATAGCGGATGAGACTCTATGCGCCGCATAATAGCAGATGATTTTATATAAATCTCATATACCATGATATTCCACCTCGAAGTGGAATTGGTATTATATATTGTGCTAACGTCTGTGGATGCAGGGAAACAGGTTGGAGGGATCCAACAAGATTCCTCAAAATTATTTGGAATAGTTTGATATTCTGTATTATGGATATTGGAAATTCTGTGATGAATATTATTGTTAATTGGAAATATTGATTTATGTGGTTTGCTTGAATATATTTCGGTACGCTGAGTTATCGAAATATATATATAATTGGATTTTTTGAAAAGAAAATAAAAGAGTGAATTTTTAAGTAAAATAATCATAGAAGATTTGAATAAG
The DNA here is from genome assembly GCA_030765085.1 of Allium cepa. NCBI lineage: Eukaryota > Viridiplantae > Streptophyta > Magnoliopsida > Asparagales > Amaryllidaceae > Allium > Allium cepa. Next base: position 103,250,581 of record CM060942.1, on the reverse strand, counting down.
TTAAAGAATGAATTAGATAAGAATAAAAGTGATTTTTAAAATTTTTAATAAATAACTCCGAGTAGGAAAAAGGGGATTTTGAATAAACAGAATTATTGATTTGCAAACTTAAGTGATATCAAGTAAAGGAATAAAGAATTGTTTTAAAATTCAAAGTTTAAATTTATTTAAAAGAATAAAGAAGTAATTGGAGAAATCTAAAATTGGTATTTTCAGTTAAAAGTATTTCAAATCATAATTAAAGAATAAAATCTGAAATTTATGGATTTTGGAATAAAAGGGAGTAAACTGGAAATCAATTTGGAAATTGATTCAAGTGTTTGGAAATTTAAAGGAGAATGTGACTGTAGAATTTATAACTGGGTTTATAAAAGCAAAGTAAAATATATCAGAGGATATTTGGGAAGAATAAGTTCAAGGTGGAAATTTATTAAAGGAATGAGAAACTCTGTTTGAAAATAAATAATGATTTATTTTTAAAGGATGTGAAGAGGAGTATATTTCCCTGGATAGCCAAGTACGTTTTCAAAGTAAATTTTAAAATATAAGATAAAAGTTAAATGTTGTTTTAAAAAGAATGTTTTAGAAATTTATTATTTCTGAATGTTTAAAATTCTAAAGTAAATATTTTTCAAATCTATTATTGTAATAATTATTTAAAGGTGACTTTGTGTTTTGTTTTAAAAAGTGATAACCTAGTTTTATATTTATAATGTAACCTTATTTTCAAATATTCATATAGCATGTATTTTTAATAAATTATTTGAAGCAGTTTTTAACTTAAATGTTTTAAAGTATATTTCAAAGTAACGCGTTTTAAATTATTTTAAAAATCTAAGGTTTTGTACTTGGTGGTTTCAGTGGAAATAGAAAATACTTGGAATTTATTCTAAGAAAGGAAGATAGTTTAAAACTGTTTTCAAAAGGGTTTGAAAGTGGAAATATATCTTGTGAAGATATTTTTGGAATTACTAAATAATTTGGGAAATTATTTATGGTTGATGGTTGTTTGTGAATGTAAATTGATAGTTAAATCACCGACTATCAATATTGGCCAAATGCGCTGATTGTTATTGATGTGGAACTCTGATGATGTACTCTAATGATGTATGTATAAACAGTTATAGTTTTCTTTTGTGTAAATATCTGTTAATATATATTATATTTTATTCCGCTGCGTTGGTTAGATTCTGTTGTTGTTTTCTATTTTCTCCTTCTACCTCTTCTTCTTTAATCAAAATGGTTTGTATTTCTGGACATCTTGAGTTGATTGATGTAGAACAGTGTTAACTCAAGGGAAACGGATTTGCAGGTCGTTATAGAAGTCATTTTTTTTTCTTTTTTTTTTCTTACTGTAAACTTTAGTTGAGAAAGAAAGAGATGAAACTAACGTACATCTCTTCCTCTTTTACCAGAAGCCTCTAGATTAATGGCTAATGGACCCAATTCCTACCCAAATAAGCCCAAGAGCAAATTGCTTAGTGAAATAATGAAGCTATGTTCATATTTACTCTAATTTAACATTATACACACATATTTCATCATTTAAATGCCCAATAAAATGTATTTATCCAATTGCATTGAAATAAAATTGTTATTATAACAAAATAAAATTTAATTTAATACTAATAAGGTATTTTTAACAACAAAACCCTATTTTACACAATGGTTCACAATTTACACTATTTTAGTGTAAAAACACTATTTTTAACATAACAAGCAAGAAAAATTATTTTCTTATCAAATAAATTATAACAAATCATTTTAACTTTATTATAAGTTGAAAATATTATTTTTAAACAATTTTTCTTATTTTATTTTAATAAAATACATGTTTTCTTCATATTTCTCCTTTTATATTCAATAAAAGGTTAATATTGGCAATAATTACCAATATTTTTACATTGACTCGATTAAAACCCAATAAATAATTATTTTCACTCTAATTTCTCAAAATAAAGTTTTTAAAACTTTATTTCCATCAATTTAGATTTATTTCAATAATTAAATGTTGAAATACATCACCTAATTAATTTATTAACTCCAAACTATTAAATACCCAATATTTCAATTTATTTAAAACAAATACTTATCCAATCAATATTTAATCCCTTATTTATTCCCAAATAAACAAAATAAAGTTCCAAAATTTATTTTTCTCACTTTATTTACAAAATTCATAGTTTATTCCAAATAAACAATTTAAAATTTTCAATAATATTTTAATTGACAATATTAAAATATAACTTTCGTTATAATTTAATATATACAGGTAATCTCCAAACCAGGGTTGTTCAGACTCCCCCCTTAAGAAAAGAGTTTGTATTTAACATACTAATCTCATCAATCAAAGGAAGGACAAAGTAGCTCAAGTTAAAAGAAATTCTCATACTCTCAAAATAAGATGATAAAAGACCAAGATAAGACTCGCTCGATTAATTATATGGTTTCCAAAGTGCTAATATCGGGGTTAGCAAACCATTGAATTTTCTGAGCAACACACAAGATTTTGAATGCACCTCACCTTTGAATGAGAACACAACAAGATGCTACACAAAGGATCAATTAAATGAGATGGATTTCTCATAAGCTCCTCGAGTAGAGTCGGGATTTAGCAGAACTCCAACTCGAACACAAATCAACAAGATGATTAACATGTGATTTTCCATATGACACCACGGAAGAAACCACACCGATACAAGATAGACATAATAGAAGCAAGATAGATCAACCAAAAGGTGGTTTCAAACTCAAACGACCGCATAAATGCACGTCGTTAGAAAATAGCACAAGAGTTAAATAAATATGAGGAAGAAAATATATGGATTAACTCGTAACCAAAATTCTTAGAGTTCCAAAATTCAATATTTTTAGTGTTTTATAACCACAATTCAATACTTGATTTATTTTTAAAACTTCTTTATTAAATACTTAATAAGTATTACAAAAAATAAAATTCAAATTCAAATTCCTCTTGTAACAAATTAAAATTCTAAAAGAATTTTATAAAGTCCTACCAATATATTCTCAAAGAAAAAAAATTTAAAATCTCATCATTCTTTGGTTTCCAAACCACCAAAAGTTTTGAAAACAAGCTTCAAATTTATTACATGGAACTTTTATATTAAAATATCCAATAGACATCAAAATTTTAAAACCAAAACATACTTTATCTAGTAAACAACATTTTTAACAATAATCATATTTATATTTGATTCTATAAATTCAAAACAATATAATGGCATTGTCTCGCCATTGGTTTATAGCGGACGACTCTATCTATTGGCTGCAGAGTTGACCAAGTGATCAAAACTGCCTCGCCACTTGATTAACCATCACTATGGTTCAATGGCTGCATATACCACTCAAAATATAAATTTAATACTCAATTCCCTAAATAAGTTGTTATCAAACTCAACCTCATAAAAACTTAATTATCATGTCTGATTGGCTCATCACTGCGTTTAGGAAATTCCTATCGACAACGTTGATCAGACACAACTACCAGAAATCTTAACGAACTCGATGGACAACCCAAAGCAGAAATCATTTCTATAAAAAGAAATACATCTCATATAGTACATAAAATATTCTTTGATTTCAAAATGTCCAAAATTCCAACTTCTCTTGAAATACACATCAAATAGCTGCATAAACTTGAAATCAAAGGACACGAAGAGATCTCATCAAGATATTCCTAGAATACTCAATTCACAAGATTGACAGAATTAGAGTGGAGTGTTCGTAAATTTGAATGATATAACGAGTTACTCACAAGAATTACACGAGTGCGAAATGCAGAAAAAGGAGCGCTATCCTCCGCAACTTGTAGCCGATGAAAATTTGTGCAAGGTCAAGCTAAAGAAAGACTCTAGCACCACATAATAGATCAAATGAGACCAATAAGACATTAAGATAAGGGTAAGATATTCTTCTCAAATGACGAGAAGCATACTGTCAACATATCATTACTTCGAGTGAAGTAATGCCACAAAATATAACAACACATAAGTATCCAAAAAGGATATTCGAAAGAAACAAGAATGATAGTATCGTTTGAACTCAATCAATCGCCTCATTCCTTAGTGAATATCCTTGTGGAAGGATAACCAAAAGGTTAAGAGCCAGGAATAAGGACAATACAATACTCGATTGCCCGATTGGGTGCCGAACCCGAAACAGACTCACAGAAATCAACAAAACCATAATAACCCGAATTCGAGATACATCATCATCACATCGAAACACAAAACAAATAAAGATACTTTGGAATTTTCATCAACATTCCAAAGAACAAGAAATAGCAAATCAACCAAATCAGGATACCTAATATATATAGGATCCCTCTAGAACATAGGATTGGACTTAATAATAAGCAAGCTAATCCATCCCAAAACATAAAAATCTCAAGATGATGAATAATAAGCGAATATTCACAAAAGGAAAATGCTCAAACTAATCTCAACAACCTCTACTCAAAATACTAAGCAATCCTTAAGAAGTGACAAAACATGAAACAATTAAAAGCAAAACACCATCAAACTTCTTCGATATGAGTGACCATGAAGCACTCGAATTGAAGAGAACGCAAATAAATGATCATAAGATAACATAGAACTCTAAAGAAAAGATGAAGGAGTACCTCTAGGTTGAGAGGAACCACTAGAAGCATCCATCACGATAATGTTTCCCAAACAAGGACCCTTAGATGAACTGGGGCATTCGAAAGACCAATGTCCCTCTTGTTTGCAAGTGCAACAAATGATAGGCTTAGAACACTCCAAAATAAAGTGATCATGAGAATCATAGTTGAAACAAGCCTTGTGAGAATGATGACTTGAACCAGAATGAGAACTAAAGGCAAGATGCTTCTTCTTCTGAGAAAAAGATTTGGGATGCTTGGAAGGGAAGTTTTCTCTTGTTTGGGTTCTTGCGAACCTCGGACTTTTCACTACTATCCCTTTCCTTCTCGATTGCTTCAAGGTGAAGCGCCGAATCAACAATCTCTTCGAAGGATAACTTAAGCTGGAGCATAAGAGATTTCTTCAAGTATTTCTTCAAACCAAAAACAAATCTAAGATTCTTCCTGTATGGAGTATTAATAAATTCGAGCCTATATTTGGATAAGGACTCGAAAGAAGAAACATACTCTGAAACTGATGATTTCCCTTACTTCAATTCAAGGAAGCGACGGGCAAAGGAAGCTTTCTCGGTCTCGGTCACAAACATAAGCTAGAACCGTTCTCTAAATTGTTGCCAAGTGAGGGCGGACTCATCAATCTTGGTAATGAGAAGCTCATACCAATCGAGTGCACGTTCTTGCATCATACTCGATGCTACAAGAACTCGATGATGATAAGATATATCCATGCGAGAGAAGATGCGCTCGCATGTTCGAAGCCAAGCCTGGACCTCAAAAATGGTCTCGGACCTTTGAAAGGCTTGCCTCACAAATGAGAATAGTCACTACACATATGCGCAAATACGGATTTGCACAGAGGAGAAGAATTTAATGGATCAGGAGGCTAGATGCTCTGAACAAGCTCTAAGATCCGATAGTTGACATGTACACACCTTTGGGACGTGAGCCACTAGGCTGATCAGCCTCCAAGGTGTGACTACTTTCTCTTCCAGCCATGAGCTGAAAGTTAAGATAGAATGGATTATCCACAGGGATATATATTATTAATAAGGTTCATCAATTAAGGAATGCTATGGAATTATAAAATCACGTTCCTAAACGTATTCCCATTCATCTACCCCTAAGGACTCGAAAAGGTCAAGGAAAGATTCGAAGAAAGTTTGGTTAAGAAGGACGATTTCTCTCATATTGTACTTTGATGTATAGTAATATATGTTCTGTTCTGTGTTTGTCATATATTATTCTGAACTTAGCTCTGATACCAAGCTGTAATGCCCCCACCTCGAGACCCACATTAACAAAGAGAAATACTGGATAATTTTATCTTTAACGCGGAGAATAGGATTGGTTAAGAGAGACTATCTATAATCTTGGCTTAAACATCTACTAAATACGTCGATAAATGCTCTATATTTTTTTCCTGTATCTCGTGGATCGACATAATCAATAAATGCTTAATACAAAACTGTAGGTCGTTAATGGATCTATCAAAACAAAATACAATAATAGAATGCATATCACATCATAGAACAATAAACATCACATATATAAATACATATACACTGATATATCCCAGTATAATACAAAATGATATACAAAAGTGGTCCAAAGACCACACTATATACATCTATTCAAAATACACATCAGAGTCAAGTGGAAAGAAATATAAACTACACAAAAGCGCTAGGTTGATATCCAAGCAAATGCATCAAAGATAAGTCCCATAACTAATAGCTAACCTAAAACAATTCGGTCTGACCCGAGTTTAAAATACACGGGCCAATCTAGCTAAAACAATCAGTTGGGAAGAATAGACGATAATATGAAGCATATGATATAAGGTGATGATTCTTCTCGAATGAGAAGAGGCAATAGAAAGAACACACACTCATGACTTAAGTGGACAAATGTCACTTAAGTATAGAAAGACCTCGAAAGAGGTAACTCAATAATAACACTCGCATATAGAAATAAATGCCTCATATCATCAGTGACATCCCAACACATCTACAATGGTTTCAATGAACCATATCTCCTAAAAAGGAGAAGTCTCAAATTCAAAACTCAAGAAACGCCATAAATGGCAAACACAAACATAAACTCAAAATAGTGTGATCTCAAAACTCAAAACACGCCAAATGGAAAACTCACCAATACACACACACATATCTCCAAGAAGGAGATTATAAATCTCATATAAAAACACCGAAGACGGCAAACTTAAATCTCTAGTATGGACCCAAAAGCCTAATGAAAGAATGGACCCAGCAGCCCAATAAAAAGGATGGACCCAACAACCCAATAAGAACCCAACAGCTCAAATCTCAAAATATGCACGTGCAAAGCTCTTGTCCAATACTATATAAATTATAGGTACTTATCCCAGACGACTGAAGTCGTAAATCCTAGACGACCGAAGTCGTAAAACTCAGATGACTGAAGTCACATAAACTCATGATGAGCCCAACAGCTCGATAAAGATTGGACCCAATAACCCAATGTGAGCCCAACAACTCTAGTACTGGCATAACTCAGAATGTGTCACAAACTCTCAGCTTGGAACCCAAAAAGTAGTAACGTGCGTCCCATACATCACGTTCTCACTAAACGGTTTACTAACCGTTAGGCAACGCGACATTAAAAAACCTAGAAACCTCAGAAAAGTCATGACTTGTCTCATCTCATTGACAAGTATAAATAAATCTCATGATGGCTCCTTATGAACCATAAATATCAAATAGGAAATCACAAACTCAAGACTTGCCTCATATCATCGGCAAGTATAAAAACATCGTGATGGCTCTCATCGACCATAACTCCTAGAATAGGAGATCTCAAACCATAAAACTCGCCAAATATTAGCCATCCTAGATAATTGCTATATACAGGAATTATAAAATTCAAAATACGACATAAAATGGCAAAACAACTCAGAATCGATAACCTCTAATAGCTTCGATCATACAAGTTTGGAATTAACCGAAACAGTAAACGCACGTGTCCCATACCATGTGTTTTACTAGATCATTAAATTCTCTCTCTCATACGTTCAAATAGAGCAAAAATGTGTATTTAATATTTAGAATAATATACTTTGGAAAACAGGCTTTTAAAACCAATTTTCGAAATCAATTTAGAAAACCGTATTTGAAAATTCCCTTATTATAAAGAATAAATAGATTTTACAACTTTAAAATAATTAAAAATATTATATAATGATTATTAAAAATGCCAATTTATTTTAAAATTTATTTCAAAGTCGTTAGAGAAATTTGTGCTTGAAAATACTGAAAAACCAATAAAATACTCAAAACTGATAATTCGAATTTAACTCAAATTTCAATACGAATTAAATCCAAACTCAATTCAAATTCAGCTCGAATTTGAATTTCAAATTCTCCAAAATTTATCTAGCCTAATCATAGCTCCCAAAACATCACAAAAACATCTTGAAAATGAGAAGCAAAAGCTGGAAAAATAAGTAGGAACAAAACTGGAAACAAAAAGGAGCAATACAAAATAGCTCAGGAAACAAAGGCCCCCAAGGTCAACCACCAGGTCGACCTCACTTGTCCTTATGTTGATCGTACGGTCGACCTAAGGATAGTGCAGGTTGACTTAGCGGTCGATCTATGAAGTCTTCTCACGCAATTTTCTTCCCAAGTGTTTTTCTGGCGACGAACTGATTTTCAGGCGAACTTTTACATAGAGAATGAAAGTATTTTTCAACCAAATTTGGCAGGCATATAAAGCAACATATAAACTACAAATTGGAAGAAATCCGGCTGCATTTCATTATCGTAATTGGAAGTTACAAACATGCAAAGTAGAGACTCTGATCATATTTCACAGAAGAAACAAAAATTGTTTACAGGTATGTATTTTTGCACGGGAACTTCTCTTTGAGCATTGCAGTAGCTATAAAGTGTGAGTTATTAACTCACCTGATGTTTAGAAAAGTTTTTAGGTGGAATCAATGATTTTTGGTGGAGAAATGGAGCTCTAGGCCCCTGTACTTGCTGAAAAAGAAGCATGCGGGTGAAATAAAACAAGCTACAGACAATTTTGTCAATCAAAGATTTTGGATGAAATTTCTTTAGTATTGGATGGAGATTACCTTGTATTCTAGATTTAAATGATTTTCCTTTGAATTTTGCAGCAAAAATTGAGTATAAATTGATTTAGTTGAGAGAGGCCATTTTTTTTTTCTTGCTGTAAACTTTAGTTGAGAAAGAAAGAGATGAAATTAACGTACAACTCTTCCTCTTTTATGACAAGCCTCTAGGTTAATAGCTAATGAACCCAATTCCTACTCAAATAAGCCCAAGAGCAATATACTTAGTGAAACAATGAAGCTATGTTCATATTTACTCTAATTTAACATTATATACACATATTTCATCATTTAAATGCCCAATAAAATATATTTATCCAATTGTATCGAAATAAAATTGTTATTATAACAAAATAAAATTTAGTTTAATACTAATAAGGTATTTTTAACAATAAAACCCTATTTTACACAATGGTTCACAATTTACACTATTTTAGTGTAAAAACACTATTTTTAACATAACAAACACAACAAAAAATTATTTTCTTATAAAATAAATTATAACAAATCATTTTAACTCTATTATAAATTCAAAATATTATTTTTAAACAATATTTCATCTTTTATTTTAATAAAATACATGTTTTCTTCATATTTCTCCTTTTATATTCAATAAAAGGTTAATATTGCAATAATTACCAATATTATTACATTGATTCAATTAAAATCCTATAAATAATTATTTTCACTCCAATTTTGCAAAATAAAGTTTTTAAAATTTTAGTTTCATCAATTTAGATTTATTTCAATAATTAAATGTTGAAATACATCACCTAATTGATTTATTAGCTCCAAACTAATAAATACCCAATATTTTCAATTTATTTAAACCAAATACTTATCCAATCAATATCTAATCCCATATTTATTTCCTAATAAACAAAATAAAGTTCCAAACTTTATTTTCTCACTTTATTTACAAAATTCATTGTTTATTCCAAATAAACAATTTAAAATTTCCAATTGTATTTTAATTTACAATATTAATTTCTAACTTCTGTTATAATTTAATATATACAGGTAATCTCCAAACTTGGGTTGTTACACTTTAAGTCGAAAAGTACTTCTATAATAGGCGTAACCAACTTTTCTGGGTAAATCTATTTTACTACTAGTTAAAGAAAACATTTTTCTAACTAACCTGCCATGTGTAAATAGATTATTTGTTGCCTTAACTTTTCAAATACTTTACTAAAATAACTGCCGCTGATTTCAGGTCTAAAGTATGGTTAAGTTAATCAAATAAGCCCTTCCATTAAGAAAAACCAATATTATAAAGAAATCCCTCTTCTAAAATAATTTAATTTGCATAGCAAATCACTTTGGAAAAATCCTAAAAAATTCTCTTCAATCATGTTATCTAACACATCAAAATTCGAGACCCAAATTCTTAATATATATTCCGAAATAAATTTATAAACTCAAATAATCATATTTTCCTTTGAAAATTCAAAACAATCATTCCATAGCTTGAAAAATTATCAAAATTAAAACCCAACTTCAAAATCATGTTTTACATAACGTAAAAAATTTCCATGGCATTAAACCTCAACATAAACTGGTTTTACCCTAAAACCGAGAGAAATCATATTTAAACATCCCTGTATAAATCTAATAAATTGTGATTCATGCATGTCATTATCCAAATCATCATAAAAACGAATTTACCCTTAAATCCAAAAACATATATGATTGTGAAATAAAAATAGAGATGAAATTATTATTCATCTTGATTAAGAGAAGGAGATTGGATTGAGATTGATTTCCCCCAAGCTTGAATCTTTATATTTTGATTTAATTTCTCTTCTCTTTGATTATGCCAGCTCTTCTTAATATTTTTGCTTATGCTTTCAAAATGACGTGAATGGGAATGAAATGGTAGGAACGAAAATATATAGGGGTTAAGGGTTATGGGCGGCAAACGCGCAATATATCATTATGTAGATTAATTAGCTTATAACCCCTTTCTTAAGCCCGTTTAATTATTTAATTAAGCACGACCTTAATTAGATTTATTCAAATCTCAACCCCTTTATCACTTAACATTTTCATTATTCTACTTAATTTATCTAATTAAATATCTTGAATAATGTTATCAAAATTATAGGTGTTAATGGCTCCTCTCCTTTAAGAATTTTGTCTTCGAAATTCAGTAAGGACTAAATACTAAACATAGCAATCATCTGCAACGACTACTAACAACCATAGTAGTCTTCTTGACTAGGAATTATCTATATAAATCTTATGTAGACATACTCTTAAAGCATAACGGGATAAGTATGTCGAATCCCGTCTTCACTCTCCTACGTATAGTCCATCTCGTTGTCGCTTCACTGAACTTCCACCAATTTGACTGTCATATTCCTTAATCTTTTCTCATCTCTCATTACAACCTGAACTGGTTGTCTAACAAAGTCAAATTAGGCTCTACTACTAGATCTTCCAATCCCGTCGAAGGAATAGTAGTCTTTGGATCTTGTACTTACTTGCAAAGATGAGACACATGAAATACATTATGGACACCTACTATACTGCTCGACGGCTCTACTTTGTGTGTGAGCTTTCCAATCCTTTCTAAAATCTGGAATGGACCAACATATCTTGGTGACAGTTTCCCTGACTTCCCAAACCGTACCACACCCTTCATCTGTGGTACCTTTATGAAAACCTAGTCTCCAACTGAGAATTCTAGGTTTTTACGCCTCTTATTTGAGTAACTCTTCTGTCTGGATTGAGCTTCCTTCATCTTTTCTTGGATTAACTCAATCTTCTCTGATGCCTCCTTAACCATATCTAGACCTAAGACCAATCTGTTTCTAGTCTCCAATAAACATACGGGTGATTTGCATGGCCTTCCATACAAAGCTTCAATAGGCACCATTCCTACACTAGTTTGATAACTATTATTATAGGAGAAATCAACCAAATGTAGGTGATCCACCCAAGATCCACCTAATTTCAACACACAAGCACTCAACAAATCCTCGAGTACCTTATTGACTCCCTCTGTCCATCCATCTAAGGGTGATATGTAGTGCTCATCTTAAGCTTAGTGCCTAATACATCCTGTAGTCTCTTCCAGAATTCGCTAGTGAATAAAGCATCTCTATCACTAACTATGCAACTAGGAACTGCATGTAGTCTAACTATGTTCTTCATGAACAAATTTGCCAAATCAAGTGTCGTCTTAGTCGACTTTATTGGAATGAAACGGGCACTCTTGGTCAACCTGTCCACAATGACCCATATACTCTCATTTCCTCTACTTAACCTTGGCAACCTATCTATAAAATCCATGGATATCGAATCCCATTTCCAAACTAGAATCTCCAGAGGCAGAAGAAACCCACTTAGCTTATGATGTTCGACTTTCACTTGTTGATGGTTTATACATTGCCTCACCCACAAGCCAATATCCTTCTTCATGTCGTCCCAATAGAAGCTTCCCTTCATATCTTGATCATCTTGGTCCCTCCAGGATGAATCATAAACTTGGATCAATGATATTCCCTAATAACTTCTTTCCTCAAGTTCTCAACATATGGAACACATGGTCTCCCCTTCTTTCTCAACCATCCTCTCTGATCAAGCCAAAAACCTTACAAATCATCGATCTTAGTTCCAACCTCAAGCCTTCTGATCTTCTCGGCTAATAATAGATCCTCCTTATACTTATAAGAAATTCTCTCAATCAACACCGGTCGAACTTCTAAATAGGACAACATGGCAGTGCTCTGACTAGAACTAGCAATCAATCTTAACTGCACCTCACAACTGGATAAAGCTTCTAAATACTTCAATTCTGCCAATATAGCCAACACCACATTCTGGTGTCTTCTGCTCATAGTGTCCATTACTTTGTTACCTTTCCCTGGAATATATTCTATACCAAAATCATGAGCAACCAAAAACTCCAACCACCTCCGCTGCCTCATATTCAACTCCTTTTGAGAGAATAAATATCTTAAAGATTTATGATCTGTGTATAGCTCAAATCTTTCCCTAAGAGATAATGCCTCCAAATCTTCAAGGCAAAAATTACCATAGCCAAATCCAAGCCATGAGTAGGATATCTTACTTCATACGGTCCAAGCTGCCTAGATGCATAGGCAATGACTTGCCCCTCTGCATCAACACTGCTCCCAATCCAGTCCTACATGCATCGATATACACCATCAACCATTGATTTTCATCTGAAACTACAAACATTGGTGCATTGATCAACAAATGCATTAACTTAAAGAATGCTTCCTCACATTTGTCGGACTAAACAAACTTCATCTCCTTCCTGGTAAGCTTAGTCAAAGGAGCTGCTATCCGCAAGAAATCCTTGATGAATCTTCGGTAATGACTAGCAAGTCCTGAAAAACTTCTAATTCGGTCACATTCTCTGGTATCTTCCAATTATTAATAGCTTCGATCTTATCTGGATCGACTGACAATCCTATCTCTGAAACTACGTGACCAAGGAACTTAACCTCTTTCTTCCAAAAATACCACTTGGAAAACTTCACCTTTAGCTGATTCTGCCTCAGCATCTCTAGCACCATTCTAAAATGATCTTTATGCTCTCTTTCATCCTAAGATTATACGAAAAAGTCATCTATAAATACTAACACGAATCTATCCAAATACTCTCAGAAGACTCGGTTCATCAAATCCATAAAGAAAGTAGGTGCATCCGTCAACTCAAGTGGCATTACTAACCATTTGTACGAACCATACCTAGTTTAAAATGCTGCCAAAGGAATACTGTCCTTTTCCACTCTTAGCTAATGGAACCCCATCGCCGAATCTGGTTGGGAAAACACTCGGAATCCACTCAACTGATCTCGTTCAACTTATGATAGTCGATACACATCCTTAACGACCCATCTGGTTTCTTCACGAATACGTGGCTGTTCCCCTAGATGAACTACTTGGTCTAATAAAATTTCTTCCTCCTAGATCCACTAGCCGCACCTTCAATTCCTTCATCTCGGTCGGTGTCATCCTGCTAGGTGATCTACTCACAGATTCAGCTCATGGCACAACATCTACCCGAAACTCAACAGCTCGTTTTGAAACTCAATAGAGTTAATTAGATTTATTCAAATCTCAACCGCCGTAGCACTTAACATTTTCATTATTCTATTTAATTTATCTAACTAATTCCCCTGAATAATGTTACCAAAAATTTATCTATTTAATTTAGTTTACGGATGGCCGCTCCTAAGCAGCCCTATTCTCTACACTAGCAGACAACATTACTCCATAAAACCCTTTGTTTATGTGGGTCTCGGAGTGGGGTGTTACAGCTTGGTATCGGAGCTGAGAGAAAACCTTAGCGCCACTCAATTGGTCGAATATATCGTCATAATAACGTTTGGTTGTTAAAGAGACCGGGATCGAATATTGTCATACTCTCTGCCAATATCGAAAACCACTTGAACAACTGTGTACGCAGTGGAGATTCTAGAACAAAGTAGGATGGTTTAACGACGATTCTATATGGTATTTACGTAGCCCTGACTTCTGTGAGTCAGCTTGATGTGGCTAAAACAGGAGCTATACCGGGCCAACTGGGGTCATTTGTAACAACCCGCATATTTTACGATTGAGAATTTAAATATTTTATTTAAATATTCATCGTTCGTCGGATTTTAGTCCGAAAACCTACTTTTTGCAAACAGTCAAATTAGGACTCGAGACCACCCCCATTGAGTTCAAAATGACGTTTGCGACCATTTTGAGTGTAAACTTTGATATGTTTGGAGTTAGTGGAATTTTGCTACTTTTTCACTTAGGGCTTTGGTTTTGTTTCAGCCCATTAGACCCAAGCTTCACTCCTCTTCTCTTCATTACTTCATTACTATTTCCTAATACTCAAGCTTTAGCAACAATGGAGAGAGGAATGGGAAATTAAAACTCCAAGCCCTAGTTTTATTTGCAAATCAAGTTCTAGCTCCAAATCCAAAAAGAAGCTATTGGTAAGCATCATCTTCTTCTTCTCCAACTCATTCTCCTTTCAATTTCAGAAATTCCTAAACCTAACTTTGGGAATGTTCTTCTTTTGAGCTTAGATTCAAGCTCAATTGGGTTGTGTTGAAGTGTGGTTGATTCTTCCTTTGCTTTCAAGCTTCTCCTTCCTTATTTTTGTGAAAAAGTGAGATTTTTATCTCACATCTATGTCTATAACTATCTTTGATTGTTAGGTATAAATTCCTAACTCTTATTCATGTGCATTTGACTTTGGTTTGGATTGATTTGGTATATATTCCAACTTTTGGTGCTTCGGAAGCAAAACCTATGAAAATCCTTTTTTGGATGTTTGAACGTGTTCTTGGTGATGCATCGAAGAGCCCATAGGGCCGGGTTGCTGATTGGCATAAATCCCTAGTGCCATTGCTTGATCGGTCGCGAATTGGTTGGGTTTGCATGTCATTTGTATAGGCAGAAAAACTGCCTAGGTTCCAGTTAGTCAACTGGACTTTGAATCTAGTCGACTGGCTGTAGCCTACTGGCGTACCAAAGGTAGATAACAGAGACAGGAGGTCTCTGTTTCCAGCAGTCAGTCGACTGAACTCATTGAGCCAGTCGACTGACCTGCTCTTAAATGCCTATTATGCCTATTTTTGTCTATTTCTCTTGTGTTTCCAAATTTAATCGGTTCGGGTTTATTCCCATTTGTTGTATCAACTGTTATTCGACTTTGATGACTTCTATTTTGGGATTTTTGGAAACATCCATTTTGATGGATTTGATATCGATTTCTTTGGAATTAATTCACGTCTTCGTATGTGAATTTTAGTGATTGATTGTTTCTATAATCAATTTTTGTGCTTTGTCACTTTAAAAATATAAAGGTCTCAATATTAGTAGTAAATATCAAAACTCTTTTATCAAAATGATTTCAACGCTATTTTATTTCAAGGCTCATTTTATCAAACCGTTTTCCAATCTACTAGCATATACAAACCTTTACCTCACTCGTATGAGAAATCTAATTAAACAACTTAGTAAAACAAGTGGTATGAAACACTTGCATTTACTTCGTTGGTTAATTCTTGGACTTGTTCGATTGAATCTCTTATGACAATTTTCTAGTGGAGATCTGCAGTTTGCTCGTAAATATTTAAGTTAAGCTAGTGGTTACGGGACATGAAGCTATGCTCATATATTTACTAGCTTAGAGTAATTGACACTTTCTTGATGATCATTGAGGATCATTTTTGTGTTTTAGACTAGCGCTATGCTATGTTTCTTTGTCCACGAAGGGGACGGTACCTCGTTTTATTGAGTTTGTCTCATTTTTATTATAGGATAACGACCTATATATTTCTTGGGGTTTCGACCCAATTTTTGTGGGCTAGCGACCCACGTTTTTATGGAGTTCGGATCTTCGGACGTACCGTTGTACTACGTCGTTGTTCCGAATTTTACGAGTTTCAGGTTTCTCGGGCGTACCATTGTACTACGTCGTTGCACCGGCTCTATGGTTAGCGACCATGGGATAGCGTCCCGTTTGTGATACACGTGTTGGTGAGTTTTCAGGCTCTCGTTCTGTGATAGGCCTCCCCCTTTTTTGTGATTTCTATTGATGATTTATAGAATTTGAATTCCACCAATTTTATGATTGGCATTTATATGTTGTCAATATTTGTGGCTTGGTGAATGAAATAAGGAGTATGACATTCCTTTTGATCTTTGAGAAGATTCTTGTGATATTGATTAATCTCTGGTTGGATTTCAATTACATACTTATCATAGTATAGTATTATGGTTTTGTATGTTTATGCCATATCTCTTATTCAATATCATTACATCTAATATTTATAGTTAGACTGATCCGTTTATTATTTTCTTATTAAATAATACTCGGGTCAGACCGAGATGTTGCAGGTGCTTTTACTTGACCCCTCTTCTGGAGTTATTATTCCGACTTTTGACTAACTACTTAGATTGGTAGTTTATTTTGTAGTATACATTTGAGATATATACTCCAGGATGTACACTTATTCTTTTGTCTTGCACTTGTAACTTTTCGTTTATGATATTGTGGATCTTGTTTGACCACTACTCTGATGTATACTTCTATGTGTAATATTCATAGCTTTTTCCGCCTTTGTGATACGGATATCTGTGACTGATTTATGTTATGTTTATTTCTATGTTTGTTTTCGAAGAATATATATATAACCACTGTGTAGTAGTTTTGAGTTTGTAACGGTATGTCGGATTCCATGCATGTTATACCATCTGACATATCGGTGCTCGCACTAAGCAATTACACGGATGGTCGCTCCTCAATAGCCTTATTCTCCGTGCTAGTTGATGGCATTACCCCATAGTGCCCTTGGCTAGCGTGGGTATAGAGGTGGGGCGTCACAGGTTGGTATCAGAGCCAAACTTCGGGACAACGTAGAATAATTTAATAAGGATCATCGTCCTAAGTCCATCTTAGGAGTCGTGCCTTGGGATTTTATTCGAGTCTTCGAACCGTCCTATACTATTTTCTTTTGTGATTCCTTATTTTATCAATCATTATTGTTTGATATTCAATTTGTGAATAACCTTTTTCTTCTTCTTCTTTCTTTCTTAATGAAGAGAAATGGTTAGACCTGGCCGTCCCAGCTCCGGTCAATCTAGTGCTACTCCCCAAGATGGAGTATTTATGTCTGCTCAGCAGCTTCCTGATCTAGTTAGAATGCTCAAGCAGCCGGTTCTAATCCGGAGTCTACTCGCCCTAAGTCTGGATTTGCACGTTTGTGCAACGATTATACCAATTTGGGTGGGAAGCCATTCAAAGGTTCTGAAACCATTATTGAAGTCCAGGCTTGGCTAAGAACATACGATCGAGTCTTTTCTCGCATGAATCTTATTGACCTTCACCGTGTCCAGTTAGCTTCTAGTATGCTCTAAGAAAGAGCATTAGACTGGTACGAGCTTCTGATTTCTGAAATAAACGAAGCGGATCTTACTTGGGAGAAATTTCGAGAACGATTCGAATTAAAGTTTGTGCCAGAAGCTGAGAAAGTGACATTGGCTCGTCATTTCATAGACCTTGTTCAAGGTGAACCCTCTGTGGCAGATTATGTCGCATCCTTTGAGTCACTTTCTAAATATGGAGTCGAATATATAAACACCCCATTGAAGAAGAACCAAAGATTTGTTTATGGCTTGAACAAAAATCTCAAGAAGCCATTACTTCTAAAGTTAGAAGTTTATTTTGATCAACTTGTTGATATCGCTCTTAGACTTGAAGAGGCAAATAAGGAGAGTGATGTTGAAGTTGTGGGTGCCAGAAAAAACTTCAACAACAACAAGAAAAGGCCTATTAAGTCCAAAGGCCCGTATCCTTATAAGAAAGGGAGGCAAGTAACTCCTGCAGCAAAGACGTCTTCCTCTAATAGTGGGCAATGCTCCAATTGTGGTTCTAAAGACCATTATGCCAATAAATGCCCGAAACCTCTCTTTTGTCGCTATTGCAAAAGTTCGGATCATTTTATATCTGCATGTCCCAAACTTCAAGGCAAGAAGGAGGGAAAGTTAAATGTTGCACAAGCCCCTAGCAACACTTCTCGTGGTCAAGGTATTTTTCATTCTGTCCATGATGGCATTATTATGTTTCATGGTCAACCTATTCGAGTTCTTTTTGATATGGGTGCATCCCATTCTTTTATATCTAAGGAACTTGTTGATACTTTTTCTTTAAGTGTTGTTGCTTTAATGACTTCTTTGAGAATCGCGAATCCGGTTGGCAGATCCGCAACACTTAGTTTTCTTTCCTGGCCGATTTGCATGTTATGCGTTACTTAGGCTTTGGAATGATTTTGGGAGTGGATTGGCTTAACCGTTATGAAGCTCATATCCTATGTCCTGAGCGGACTATCCATCTTTGACATCCTCAACTGTCACGCAGATTTCTATTGATCTTAAAGATTCGGATTCCAACTTAGTTTCATCTTTATATTCTTTAAATCCTCATGATGATGATAATGATGATGAGGAAGATGTCATTTCTCTTATTCACGTTGTTCGTGAATTCTCCGACATATTTGAGCCCGTTTTAGGACTACCACCTAAGCGAGCAATTGAGTTCAAAATTAATCTCATCCCTGGAGCTCAACCTATCACTCGTCCTTCTTATCGCATGTCCAATAAGGAAAATGAGGAGATGCGCAAACAATTATCCGAATTGGAGATGAAGCAATCTATTCGCTCTAGTTCCTCGCCTTGGGGAGCTTCGTCTATTTTCGTGAAGAAATCCGATGGTACACTTAGGCTTTGCGTTGACTACCGCAAGCTTAATGATCTTACTATCAAAAATAAATATCCTTTACCTCGGATTGATGATCTATTCGATCAACTTAGTGGTGCTAGAGTCTTTTCACAATTGGACTTGGCAACCGGTTTTCATCAGCTTCCGTATTGCAGAGGATAACATTCCTTTGACATCGTTCCGTACTCGTTATGGATCTTATGAATGGCTTGTCATGCCATTTGGTTTAACGAATGCCCCGGCCTATTTCGTTGACCTTATGAATAGAGTTTTCAAAGACTTCCTCTTTCGATTTGTTCTCATCTTTATTGATGATATTCTTGTGTATTCTAAAACCGAGGAGGAGCATGAAAAGCATCTTCAGATTGTGTTGGAAACTCTTAGGAGCAATCAATTGAAAGCAAAATTTTCTAAATGCCACTTTTGGCAATCTCATGTGAAGTTTCTTAGTCATATTATTTCCGAATTTGGAATTTCCATGGATCCTTCAAAGATTGAAGTGATTCAAAATTGGAAGAGACCGGAGAGTGTGACGGAGGTCCGTAGTTTTCTTGGATTGGCAGGTTATTACCGCCGTTTCATAAAAGACTTTTCCAAAATTTCCATGCCTCTTACTAGTTTGACAAAGAAGGGAGTTAAATACATTTGGTTGGACAAATGTGAAGCTTCTTTTCAGAAATTAAAAGAACTCCTTTCAGATGCCCCTATTCTTGTTATCCCCGAGGGAAACCAATATTTTATTGTTTATACCGATGCTAGTCGCGTTGGTTTGGGTGCCGTTCTTATGCAAAGAGAATGTGTTATTGCTTATGCTTCTAGGCAATTGAAGCCAGCCGAGACTAGATATGCCACTCATGATTTAGAGCTCGCGGCTATTGTTTTCGCCCTTCGAATTTGGCGTCATTATCTTTTGGGAGAAAAATTTATTCTTTACACCGATCATAAATCTTTGAAGTATCTATTTTCTCAAAAGGAACTTAATTTGCGTCAACGACGTTGGCTTGAATTCCTTGCATCTTATGATCTTGACATTCTTTATACTCCTGGAAAGGGAAATCGTGTTGCCGATGCACTTAGTCGCAGGCAACAAGCGGTTGTTTTCATGATGATATCCGAATGGAATGATCTCGAGATTTTATCCACTTGTGAGATTAGAGATCGTATATCCGATTTATGTTCATCTCTTGTTTTATGTAGCCTTGAGGCTCATCCTTCTCTTTTAGACCGCATTCTTGAAGCTCAAAAGCTAGATCCTGAATTGGCTCTTCTTGGCCAAAATTTTAGGGATAAAATTGATATTGAAGGTTTGAAAGACTTTGATAATGATTCTCGTGGCGGTATTCGAAAATTTGGTAGACTTATCATGCTAAATATTAGTGATCTTCGTAAAGGGATTTTAGAAGATTCTCATCGTTCTAAATTTACCATTCATCCCGGTAGTAGTAAAATGTACGCGGATATGAAGCGACTTTATTATTGGGAGGAATGAAATCTGATATTGTTAACTTTTTTAGGTGTTGCATGACTTGCCAGCTTGTCAAGGCCGAGCATCAAAGGCCTGGTGGGTTATTGCAACCTTTAGAAATTCCAATTTGGAAGCGAGATCAAATTTCCATGGATTTTATTGACGGCCTTCCCCGTTCTCGTTCGGGTCATGATAGCTTATGGGTGATAGTTGATAGACTTACTAAATCCCCCCATTTTATTCCCGTTCGGTCTAACCGGACCGTTCCTCTTTTGGCCAAACTCTTTATTAAAGAGATTGTTAAATTATATGGAGTTCCTACTTCTATTGTTAGTGATCGTGATCTATTGTTTACTAGTGGATTTTGGAAGAGTCTTCAAAAAGCTTTGGGAACGAAGCTTAATTTTAGCACCGCTTATCACCCTCAGTCCGATGGACAAACCGAGCATGTGAATCAAACTCTTGAAGATCTTCTTCGTGCATGTGTTCTTGATTTTGGTGGAAGTTGGGAAGATCATATTTCTCTTGTTGAGTTTTCCTTCAATAATAGCTTCTAATCTAGTATTGGTATAGCACCTTTCGAGGCACTCTATGGAAGGCCATGCCGATCTCCTTCTTGTTGGCTTGAGGCCGGTGAGAAGCTGGTTTTAGGTCCAGATTTCATTCGTGATTCCACAGAAAAGATTGACCTTATTCGTCATAGGACGAAAGAAGCCCAAAGTAGACAAAAATCCTATGCCGATAATCGAAGAAGTAAATTAGAATTTTCTGTGGAAGATTTTGTGTTTGTTCGTGTTTCACTTATGAAGGGTGTTGTGCATTTCAGTCGATCGGGAAAGTTAGCACCTCGATATATTGGTCAATTTCCTATCACCGAACGCATTGGTTCCGTGGCTTATCGCCTCTTATTACCGGCTCAATTTTCTACTATTCATGACGTGTTTCACGTTTCTCAAGGAAATGCCTTTGAGATTCCGATTCTATTCTTAAGCCCGCTGTTGTGGAAGAAATTGAAGTTTCGCCGAATTTAACTTATGAGTAACATCCTATTCGTATTACTGCTTCGGAGGTCAAACGCCTTCAAAGTAAAGATGTCCAACTTGTGAAAGTTCAATGGTCCTCAAATCCTAAGGATTGCTCTTGGGAATCTAGAGAATTCATTGAGCGAACACATCCGGACTTACTTTCTCGTTCTCTTTGAGGTGAACTTCTTATTCCAAATTTCTTCTTTTGTGTTGATATGATTTTATGGTTGTTACTTTTTGATTCATTTATTTCTTAAGATTGCGAGGACTCAATTTCTTTAAGGAGGGGAGTCTGTAACAACCCGCATATTTTACGATTGAGAATTTAAATATTTTATTTAAATATTTCATCGTTCGTCGGATTTTAGTCTGAAACCCTACTTTTTGCAAACAGTCAATTTAGGACTCGAGACCACCCCCATTGAGTTCAAAATGACGTTTGCGACCTTTTTGAGTATAAACTTTGATATGTTTGGAGTTAGTGGAATTTTGCTACTTTTTCACTTAGGGCTTTGGTTTTGTTTCAGCCCATTAGACCCAAGCTTCACCCCTCTTCTTTTCATTACTTCATTTCTATTTCCTAATACTCAAGCTTTAGCAACAATGGAGAGAGGAATGGGAAATTAAAACTCCAAGCCATAGTTTTCATTTGCAAATCAAGTTCTAGCTCCAAATCCAAAGAGAAGCTATTGGTAAGCATAATCTTCTTCTTCTCCAAATCATTTTCCTTTCAATTTCAGAAATTCCTAAACCAAAATTTGGGAATGTTCTTCTTTGAGCTTAGATTCAAGCTCATTTGGGTTGTGTTGAAGTGTGGTTGATTCTTCCTTTGCTTTCAAGCTTCTCCTTCCTTATTTTTGTGAAAAGGTGAGATTTTTATCTTACATCATTGTCTATAACTATCTTTGATTGTTAGGTATGAAGTCCTAACTCTTATTTGTGCATTTGAATTTGGTTTGGATTGATTTGGTATATATTCCAACTTTTGGTGCTTCGAAGCAAAACCTATGAAAATCCTTTTTTGGATGTTTGAACGTGTTCTTGGTGATGCATCGAAGAGCCTATAGGGCCGGGTTGCCAATTGGCATAAATCCCTAGCGTCATTGCTCGATCGGTCGCGAATTGTTTGGGTTTGCATGTCATTTGTATAGGCAGAAAAACTGCCTAGGTTCCAGTCAGTCGACTGGACTTTGAATCCAGTCGACTGGCTGTAGCCAATTGGCGTACCAAAGGCACATAACAGAGACAAGAGGTCTCTGTTTCCTGCAGTCAGCCGACTGAACTCATAGAGCCAGTCGACTGACCTGCTCTTAAATGCATATTATGCCTATTTTTGTCTATTTCTCTTGTGTTTTCAAATTTGATCGGTTCGGGTTTATTCCCACTTGCTGTATCAATTGTTATTCGACTTTGATGACTTCTATTTTGGGATTTTTGGAAATATCCATTTTGATGGATTTGATATCGATTTCTTTGGAATTAATTCACGTCTTCGTATGTGAATTTTAGTGATTGATTGTTTCTACAATCATTTTTGTACTTTGTCACTTTAAAAATATAAAGGTTTCAATACTAGTAGTAAATATCAAAACTCTTTTATCAAAACGATTTCAACACTATTTTATTTCAAGGCTCGTTTTCTCATACCGTTTTCCAATCTACTAGCATATACAAACCTTTACCTCACTCGTATAAGAAATCTAATTAAATGACTTAGTAAAACAAGTGGTATGAAACGCTTACGTTTGCTTCGTTGGTTAATTCTTGGACTTGTTCGATTGAATCTCTTGTGACAATTTTCTAGTGGAGATCTACAATTTGCTCGTAAATATTTAAGTTAAGCTAGTGGTTATGTGACATGAAGCTAAGCTCATATATTTACTAGCTTAGAGTAATTAACACTTTCTCGATGATCATTGAGGATCATTTTTGTGTTTTAGACTAGCGCTATGCTATGTTTCTTTGTCCACGAAGGGGACGGTACCTCGTTTTATTGAGTTCGTCTCATTTTTATTATAGGCTAACGACCTATTTATTTCTTGGGGTTTCGACCCAATTTGTGGGCTAGCGACCCACGTTTTTATGGAGGTCGGATCTTCGGGCGTACCGTTGTACTACGTCGTTGTTCCGAATTTTACGAGTTTCAGGTTCCTCGGGCGTACCGTTGTACTACGTCGTTGCACCGGCTCTATGGTTAGCGACCATGGGATAGCGTCCCGTTTGTGATACACGTGTTGGTGAGTTTTCAGGCTCCCGTTCTGTGATAGGCCTCCCTTTTTTTGTGATTTCTGGATTTCTATTGATGATTTCTAGAATTTGAATTTCACCACTTTTATGATTGGCATTTATATGTTGTTAATATTTGTGGCTTGGTGAATGAAATAAGGAGTATGACGTTCCTTTTGATCTTTGAGAAGATTCTTGTGATATTGATTAATCTCTGGGTGGATTTCAATTACATACTTATCATAGTATGGTATTATGATTTTGTATGTTTATGCCATATCTCTTATTCTATATCATTATGTCTGATATTTATAGTTAGACTGATCCGTTTATTAAATTCTTATTAAATAATACTCAGGTCAGACCGAGATGTTGCAGGTGCTTCTACTTGACCCCTCTTCTAGAGTTATTATTCTGACTTTTGGCTAACTACTTAGATTGGTAGTTTATTTTGTAGTATACATTTGAGATATAGACTCTAGGATGTATACTTATTCTTTTGTCTTGCACTTGTAACTATTCGTTTATGATATTGTGGATCTTGTTTGACCACTACTCTGATGTACACTTCTATGTGTAATATTCATATCTTTTCCGCCTTTGTGATATGGATATCTGTGACTGATTTATGTTATGTTTATTTCTATGTTTGTTTTCGAATAATATATATATATATAGCCATTGTGTAGTAGTTTTGAGTTTGTAACGGTATGTCGGATTCCATGCATGTTATACTATCTGACATATCGGTGCTCGCACTAAGAAATTACACGGATGGTCGCTCCTCAACAACCTTATTCTCCGTGCTAGCTGACGGCATTACCCCGTAGTGTCCTTGGCTAGCGTGGGTATAAAGGTGGGGCGTCACATCATTCCCCTGATCAGGCGCATTTCTTCGATACCATTCTATTGCTTTTGTGATTTGATTGGGTGCACCTTTGATTTGGGAGTGTGTCACGAAGTGGGCGGTAGTAGTTGCTATGCGTTACCACCAGTCCGAGAGTGCAAATGGTATGTCTACCCTGGCATTGCCTCGCGTGCCTTGTCACATGCCCTATCGCACCTTTTATGAGTTTGTTTTGTGTCGTACCTATGGAGTGCTCCCTGATAGCCCACTTGCGAGTGGAGTTTACAGTATTTGTACAGATTATGGGAATATATAAAATGTGTTAAAGAGGAATATTGGTAACGCCTTAATGCTATTTTAATAGTTTACTTCATTATAAACATATTGTAATAGCGTATATTATTACATACTAGATAGTTCCACGGATCCTTAGAGGATGGGAATCCCAAACATCATTTAAATTATTTGTATTTCAGTTGGCATTTCACTTTGAGTTGAATTTACTATATAAGAATGTTAATTCAGGCTCGAGTGTTTTGTGTTTTTCTTTATGCTCGGGTCGGAATGAGTGTCATAGCATTTGAGACTCACCTTTGGAGATTGGAGCTTTGCTTGACGATCTGGCTTATCTATTCAGCTTTTCCAGTTGTTTTGTTCAAACTTGTCATCTGTTTGTATTCAAGACTACATTATGTTTGAGATATTCTATTGTATTTTATTTCAAACTCTGTTGTTAATATAGTAGCTTCATAGACTACTATTTATCTATTCCGTTGCTTATTGTTATATTACTCAGTGTCTGTGATTCTGTGATTGATTTTATTTACTGTATATGCTTTTGCCAAATATAAATTAACAATCTGACATTTTGAAAAATTCAAGTCTAGCATGTGCGGATGCAAATGGTTTGAAATACCGAGTCGTTACAAGTGGTATTAGAGCTTTGGTTTAGGAAAAACTACGCACATAAAGTAAATTTAATTACAGGATCATATTTGTTCGAACTTGAATTTCATCGTTAGGATTATCTCTCTACTTAGTATTTCTTTCGGATTTGGAACTCTCCCATTTGTTCTGAAATCCATTCTTGTCTCCTCCCGTTTGTGTTCCTTTTGATATGGAAGCATCCCGTAGCTCCAACCTCGACTGTCAACTTCATCCTTTGTGTGACTAATCCCATCGACGGTCCCGCCAACCTAAATATGATTTGTAAAGGGGTGAACTCCTTTGCAACAGGTGTCAGTTCATCGAAGGTTTCTATGTCCTCGGTTTAGATGCTATTATATCTTGCAAAGCCCGAACCGTCTCTAGTAGACGATCAGGGTAATTCCTTTGTAACCTTGACTCCACCTCGATAATCAGAGATTATCCTAATGTTGAGTGAAGTCACTTCTCTTCCCTTCAAGCGGGAAATTGAACTTCCGCATCAATCTTATTCCTAGAATCTCGGTTGACTCAGTTAGGGTCGCCGCGATAAAATAAATCTGCGTAAATACCTTATGCAGAATCGCTCGCCAAACCATCCTACTTCATTTCTAGAGTCTCCACCACATACACAGTTGTTAAAGTGGTTTTTGGTATTGACAAAGAGTATGACAATATCCAATCCCAGTCTCTTTAACAACCAAACACTTATTTCACACCGGGTGGTTCTTTTACATTTCAAAAGTTAATTCACAATTTATATCAAAATATCATACTCTCAAAATCATATCACTTTCGAAATCTTATTCACTTTCAAACCCATATTCACTTTCAAAATCATATTCACCTTCAAAATCATCTTAAATATGTTATTTCACAAAAAAGTATCAATTTCAAATTCCAACTTAGGTTGTATGATCATCAAGGATTTAAATATAAATACTTCCAATTTACACGGTCTGAAATTTTTAAAAATGATTTAGGTAGTCATAAATAGTTTAATAGTTTTAAAAATAGTTTAAAATAGATTGAAATAGTTTAAATAGCAAAACAGTTTAATAGATTTAAATTTGATTTAATTAGATTTAAAATGATTTATATAGATTTAAAGTAGATTAAATGGATTTAAATTATCTTAAATAGATTTAAAATAGATTAAATAAATTTAAAATAGATTAAATAGATTTAAATTATATTAAATAGATTTAGAATAGATTAAATAAATTTAAAATAGATTAAATATATTTAAATTATCTTAAATAGATTTAAAATAGATTAAATAAAT
Organism: Allium cepa; assembly: GCA_030765085.1. Lineage (NCBI taxonomy): Eukaryota > Viridiplantae > Streptophyta > Magnoliopsida > Asparagales > Amaryllidaceae > Allium > Allium cepa. The sequence continues at coordinate 103,223,792 of CM060942.1, read as the reverse complement.
TTAATTAGTTCAAGATTGGTAAAATAGATTAAATTGGATTAAGTAGTTTATAATAGATTTAAATAAATTAAAATAGTTTAAAACGATTAAAATAGTTTTCGATGTTTTCGATATATCAAAATAGATTAAATCTATTGGGTCATCCTATATACCAAAATATATGTTTTCGATGTTTTTAAACTCAATGGAATAGGTTTCAAGTTCTAATTCCATTGTATGAAGAAGTTAGCTTAAAATAGCTTATTTCAAATTGATTTCAATTGAATTTAATCGAATTGATTTCTATGCGTTTCGAGTCCGTATGGTCAAACGACAAGTCCGATCGGTACGAAACTTGAAACCTTATAATAACTCACCGTTACGGATTCGATGAAACTGGTTTCGTCAGAATCCGAATCAGTGGCCAAAATGGCTATTTTCACGTTAATTAAATAAATTAATATTAAATTTATTAATCACTTTTTAATTCAATATTTACAAACTAACAAATTTTCATCCTTTTTTATTACTTAGGTGTTTATAATAACTTAAAGCAAATTTACATATCAATTCAATGTTGAATATTACACAAATTACAATGTTCAGTTTCAATTGTAAATAAATTCCAATTAATTATAATTTAATTCCAATAAAATCATCTAGTTTGATCTCAATTTCATCCAATCATTATTTTATGCACAAAGTTACATTGGTTTATATCTTATTATACTGGTATTCCACAATTGCCATCTTTTATTTATTAATATCAATTTTCCAATTATATTGATTTTTTTTCAATTTTCACAGTAAACAGAATTTAAAATCCCAATAAGTTGATTTATCTTGGTTTCACTCTTTTATTAAATTAGTTATTGCCTGGTTAATATAATTGACATTTCTATACATTTTATTCCATTCACAATTTTCAGTTATTGTCTTAACTCACATTAATGTAACATTTATTTTACATTTATTTGTAATTGATTAAATGAATCGGTAACAACTAACAATTGTCACCATTTCTACATTTAATAACATTCATAGGTTTATTATTTACAAATAAATGTGATAACAACTTACTTCACTAATTTTTATCAATTTCAATTTATTACACATTATTTCATTAGTTAATCAACATCTAAATTATCAATTACTCTTTTAATCCAATTGTCAATTGATACACACATTATCACAATTAATTTACAATCTATAACTAATTATAACTTTTTATTTATTCCAGTTAATTGGAATTACATTTAAAGCAGTTATAGATTACCTTAAATTAATACTATTACATTGCATTCCCATTATATTCTTATTATTAAATCAAAAATTATTTTAATTTCTTCCAGTATTAAATCACAAAACTTTATTAAATTAATTATTCGTTACACATGGTAACTGAGGAATATGAATGTAATAAACTAATGTTAATTATATTCATAGGGTAATAGTTGATTCAATAATAAGAGTTAGAATCAAAATAAAAGAATTTATTTGAATTTAAAATATAATTAACTAGGATTTTATTACAGTGTAATCGAACATTGAATTTAATGTAATATTTTAATAGTGAATTTAACATAGAAAATTTATTTTGATAGATTATTGATTTCTATGTAATCTAGAATGATGAAATTGAATTTGAATTTAAAAGTAATTAAATTAATTTAATAATAATTTATTCAACGAACATGAAAATTAGCCATTTCGGCCACTATCTTGGATTACAACGAATCCAGTTTCATCGTATCTGTAACTATGAATTATTGTAGGATTTCAAGTTTCGTGGCGATCGGACTTATTGTTTGATCGTGCAAGCTCGAAACGCTATTAAAAAGATTTAAATGAATATAATCTGATTTTTAAAGCTAACTTTTGTATATAATATAATTAGGGTTTAAAACTTGCTTTATTGATTTTAAAATTGTCGAAAACCTTTATTTCGATATATTTGATGACCCAATTTCGTTTCGAAAACGAAACGGGCTTTTCGGATTATCGTTATCATTTCGACCAATTCTATTTGTCCATTCGTTCTTATCTAGCTTTGTCTATATAAATAGATTTCTTTTCTGAAACCCCAGCAGCCTTTTTCTTATTTCTGTACGTACATTTCCATCCACTCCTTCCTTCATTCCCAATGGCAGAAACCCTAATTCTTAAATTCAAATTCAAATCAATAAATTTAAACTCCTCAAACTATGTCATTTATATATCGTTGGAAGCTCTTGACGTGCACAATCTGCTGCAGCAATTCTTTTCTTGATTTGATGCATCGTTTAACTAGAAAACGATGAAGAATCTCGACCGTCCATATTAGGGTTTTCAATCCAATGGTGGATCATTGATTTTACGACAATCGGGAGGTGCAATGTTGTAGAGATCGACGAGAAGCACTTATCTGTGTGGTTCGTTCTTATCAAAGGTTACCGGAGATTGCCAGAATTGGCCACGTTTGTAGCGGCGGCAGAGGATGTTCGGCGGCACCGGAGGCACCGCAATGGTGGTCGTAAGCACGGCCTAAGACATGGATGTGGGCAGTGAAGTTGGATCTTGGTGATATTTGCCGTGGGTGGTTCGACGTCGACGTGGAATAACCGATCGTTCGTAGCCTGTTTGTTCGAGTGATCGTATGTGCTAGGGTTTCTGATTTGGACGTAGTTTTCTCTGTTGCGATCACATCGGAATTTCGGACAGTCTGAAACTCGTTTGGTCGAATTCTGAGGCTGTTACATATTTAGGCTTTGTTTGGATTTTTCATCAATTGAAAATCGAAGGTGATTGTTTTAACCCTCTCAAAACTACTAAACCATCATATGTTGGTTAAATCAAATTTATGATGTGATTAGAAATTGATAGATTGTTGTTTGGTATATTCGGATTGTCATTCAAGTTTAATTTGAATTTATATTGAATTTAGTTGCCATTTAATTTAATATTGAATTTAAATTGTTAATTGAATACCTGATAATGATAACCGGTTTATATGTTGTGATTTATTGGTTGATTTGAATGATGATCATGATGGATAGGGGTGCACACAACCCGTGCTCAACCCGACCCAAGGCACTAACCCAACCAAACCCACATAACTCCGACCCAAACCATCTTAGTTCAGGTCGGATATGGGTTACAATTTGTAACCCATACTATATACGGGTCGGGTGAAATATTTTGTTCAACCCAAACCTATATAAAAAACTAATTTAATATCAACCCATGTAAAATTAGAATAATCAAATTCTAGAATAAAATTTATGTATTCTCGAATAAATATACCAAAAAAGAATATTTGATGTCAGTCCAAAATACATAGGATTGACTAAAAGTTTTCGAAGAGCATTTTAATGTATTTTGAAATGAAATTCTTACTCTAATGTGCAGCGAATTAATTTCATATGATGTATTTTATAATGAAATTCTAATTAATATGTGTTGTAGTGAATCAGTTATACTTAATTTATGCTAGCTAAAATTTGATATTTTAAGCTGAATATTTTAATATTATATTTTAATTTTTCCTTTATATCCTTATTTTTGTATTAGATTAACGTAACCTAATCCTACTAAACCCGACCCAACCCATGCTCCAACCCAATCCATGTCCAACCTCTATTGGGTCGGATACGGGTCGAACTACCTTTAACCCATACCTATACGGGTCGGGTGAAGTATTTGGTCAAACCCGACCCGACCCATACTTTATGTAGCCCTATTGATGGATGTTTAATTATTGAATTTAGATGATTGGATATTATATTTATTTTACATGTTGTTATCACACTGCAAGTTCCTTTAGTTATTGTTAAGAAAATCACTATGGGTTCAAATGTAACATACCGGATGGTCTTATAGATTAGAAAAAAATTGTTATGGGTTGAAATGATAAACCCGAGCAATTTTATGAATTTTTTTTAATTTTTCTTGGGATTATGGGTTTAAATTATATATACCCATAAATTTAAATTATTGTGGGTTGAAATGATATATATGTGTATCACTTGACCTTAGGGTAGAGAATAATATACGGATACCGGATTGGTTAAATTAAATTATTTTAAAATCCTAAATTTTTTAATCCTGCTAATTGATATTATGAAACAAAAAAGATTTATATGAAAGGAATTATTTTCATATCCAAGTTTTTGAATGTTGAAATCGAAATTGATATAAATGAATTGTTTAAAGAATTTAAGTTGAAATCTTAAAGTTGAATTTTGAAATATAAATGAAATTTATCAAAAATTGAGTTAGTGTAAATGTTTGAATATTTAAGCTTTGAAACCTATTGAATTTGAAGTGGTTTAAATTTGTAGTTAAAACATAGATTTGAAATCGATATAAATTGAAATGGTTTTAATAAGAATTTGAATCGGAACCTTTAGCCTTTTGAATTGAAATCATTGAACTGGGATTGATTTAAATTGAATTTTGGAACTAAAGTTGATTTGAATTAATTTGTGAAATTGGTAGAAACGATTCTAATTTGAAACTACTTTCGATATAAATTCTTTTAATATACAAAACTCTTTTAACTTATAAACTATATTCTCATATAAACCATTTTAATATATATTAATTATTTTTAATACATTAACCATTTTTGATATATAACCTATTTTAACATATAAACTATTTTAATCTATAACCTATTTTTTTTATAAACTATTTTAATATATATATATTATTTTAAATTTATAAACAACTTTTAATATATGTATATATATTTTAATATATAACCTATTTCAATATATAAACTATTTCTAATATATAAATTATTTTAATATACAACCTATTTTAATATATAAAGTATTTCTCGTATATAAACTATTTTAATCTATAACCTTTTTTTATAAACTATTTTAATATATATTATTTTATATTTATAAACAACTTTTAATATATATTTTTAATATATAACCTATTTTAATATATAAACTATTTCTAATATATAAAATATTTTAATATATTACCTATTTAATTATTGGCTGCTAACATCGATTCATCAATTGGTGATATTCCACTTTCAGATGTTACAATTGTTCATCCACCTACTCCACTAACTCGTTTGGCGTCACCTGTTGGTATGTGGGTAAATAAGGTGATTGCCGAACCACCGACGACTATTATTGACTCTGATTTGTTGGGAGGATGTTCAAATTTTGGTTCGGCTGTCGATTACTTGAATTCTGGTCCTTCTGCCGAATCATTGGATGTTGCTGGGTGCGTTTCACCATGTATTTCGAATGGTTGTCCTACTACTACTCAATTGCATGCACTTGAGCAGCTGCTTATTCCAGGTTCCAATGAGCATGTCCTCCCTCCTTTGATACAATCACATTCTGCTCCTTTGTTTCAACCTGCAGCAGCAAATTTTATTGCTTTACAGTTAATAATGTTGCCATTCCAACTAATAATGTAGCCCATACTAGCTCCTTTTCCTATTAGTAATTAGTCTACAGATGGTTATGCTGCTGTTAATGAAAAAGTTATTAATCAGTCAGTAGGGAAAGTGTCAAATTTAGACGTTCTACTGGAGCATGTTCAACTGCCTGCATATTCGCCTTTTGAAATATGCACTCCAACTGCATGTAGAAATGCCCACTTGAACTTTGAAGCTATACATTCCTCTTATACTAAATCACCGCCTTCTGCTATTATTCCGGTGGATGTGCTATCAAAATGGTCTTCTCACTTCAAAGACTTGCCCAGGAATGCGGGATCTTCCTCTCCTAGAACTTTTGATATGGTAGTTATCGATGGTGTTAATGTCCCGCCGATTGAGGTCGTCCAAGAAGGAGTTAACTATTGGTTTGAATATTTGGTTGGCTTTTTTCTAGATTCTTTCGCACCGTACAAGGAGGTTTGTGACTACTGCAGACGGATTTGGAACTTGAAAGGCAGTCTCCATGTCTAATTTTTCAACACTATGTTCTATTTTAAATTCTCTAATAATAATGATAAGTTGAGAGATCTTGAGACTAGTCCACTTATCATTAAGGGGAAACCATTTATTGTTACACCTTGGAGCATTACTATTGACGAAGTTAGAGAGCAGGTTCTTACTATCCCTGTTTGGGCTACTTTCACGCATATTCTACCTGCGCTTCAGCCTCTGTTAGGTCTCAACAACCTTGCTAGTCTCATCGGTGACCTTAAGTGTTTTGATTCTAACATTGAAGCCCGTAAATCTTTACACTATGCTCGGGCTTTGATTGAGATCAAGCCAACAAATCCTTTGTCGTCGACACTTTATGTGAGACTTGCTGATGGGCATGATGTGATAATGGATGTGCAGTACAAGTGAAAACTGGAAATTTGCTCATGTTGTAAGTCATTTGGCCATTCTATTGATACGTGCTCATTCGGGGATGCTACCAGTCCTCCTCCTACAATAGGTCCCGCTTCCTCAGCATGTTTTGAAGTGGGTCGCCATTGCTTTGACTCCTTCTGTTCCTATCCCTTCCCCTCTGGTGACACTATTGAGTTAGATGTTGCGGCCGTTGTAGCACGACCCTCCATATCTACAGACAGCTCGAGGAAGACTACTGTACCGTCGGTTATTGTGTGGAATAGTGGGAAGAGGTCTTGGGTTCATGTGAAATCAGAAATGATATATTATCCAGTGACGGGGAGTTATTACATGTTTGTGGGAGAGGAGGGGGAGAGTCGGCGATTATATTATCATGTGGCAGGAGAAGGTCTTGTTCTCTGGACTGATGCCGAGGATGGGGATATCAATTCCGCTGTTTTGGCGGATGATTCTTGGGATCAGAAGTATTTATATTCCTGTGATTCAGAGGTCTTTGTTTCAGATATTGTGGCTCATTTCTCTGGCTTTATTCATGAGCTGGGGCCTATGTTAGCCGATGACGATAGTGGTTCTTCCTCCGTGTAGGACGGTTAGGTTTTCTTATTTAGTTGCTGAGGCACTTTGCTCTCTCCTATTTTGTTTGTGTAGTGATCTGGACACTATAAGCCAGCTTTGTAGCGGATAGACAATCTATCTATCTCATGTACCTCATGTTTTTATTATTTGATATAATAAAATATGGTAGGGGTCTATTTAACCCCGTCGGCCTTGCCAAAAAAATATATTACCTATTTTAATATATAAACTATTTTAATCTGTAACCTATTTTAAAAATAAGTTGTTTTAATGTATAACTATTCCAATATATAAACTACTTTCAATATTTAAACTGTTTGAAGTTGAAATTGTTATGATTTAGATTTAATTGATTTAAGTGCAATTTTTTTGATATGATGGTTTAACCTATTTTGTGGTTATGATTTTGAAAATGAATATGATTTATAGTGAATAATGATTTCGAAAGCGATATGATTTTGAAGTGAATATGATATTTTGATATTAATTATGAATCGATTTGGAAATGTAAGAGAACCAACTGGTGTGAAATATGCGTTTGGTTATTAAAGAAACCGAGATCGAATATTGTCATACTCTCTGCAAATACCGAAAACCATTTTAACAACTGTGCACGTGGTGGAGAATCTAGAATAAAGTACGATGGTTTGGCGAACGCTACTGTATAAGGTAAGAACGCAACCCTGACCCCCTTGGGTCAGCTAGACTAAAACAGGAGCTATACCGGGCCAAGTGAGGCCGATCCTCCTATCGGGCTTATTTCTTCGATACCAAATTTATTACTTTGTGATTGATTTGGTGGCCACTCTTCGATTTGATTTTGGGAGTGTGTTCTGAGGTGGGCGGTGGTAGATGCTATGCATTATCACCAGTTTGGGAGTACAAATGGTAGAATCCTACCCTGGCATTGCCTCGCATGTATTGTCACATGCCTTATCGAGCCCATTACGGGTTTGGTTTGTGTCATACCTATGGAGTGATCCCTAATATCCCACCAGTTTACGATGGAGTTTACAATAATGTATAGACTATGACATTTATATAAAATGTGTTAAAGGGGATATGGGTAACGCTTTAACGCTATTTTAATACTTTACTGTACTATAGACATATTATAATAGCGTATTGTATTATGTACGTAGATAGTTTAACGAATCCTTAGGAGATGGAATCCCGAACATCTCTTAAGTTATTTCATGCACATTATACACTGGATAGGAGATGTAAAATCCCATAAACATCTCTGAAGTCATTACACTCATATTTATTTACTATTGATTTAACTTATATATGATCTTTTAGTTCTGACTCGAGTATTTTGTCTTTTCATTACGCTCAGGCCCGCCTGAGCATTTCAGTGTTGAAGACCTTATTTCTGGAGGAAGAAGACAAAGATTTAGTATAATATTACTATTTATTATATTTATTCCACTGCATCATGATGTTCCGCTGCATTATTTATTTATTCTTGTTGTATGTATACTTTGATATATTGTAAAAGTGTAATCAAATGTTATTTGTAAAACAACATCATAAACTGTTTATTTGACTATAATACTTTGTCATTCCTCTGTGAAATTCTATGTTTTGTTTTTCATTCTTTTCTCTTCTTTTTTTATTTACCCCATAAAAATCCTCCATTTTCAATGGTTTGGGTTAACATGTGTGATTTATTATCGATTTAAACCGTCCAAAAAGATGGGTCGCTATAATTACAAACACCAAATCAACGTCAAATTAAAAATATGCTAAAACCCAATATACTCTTATAACTAGGTTCAGTTACAAAGTGCAAAAAAAGTAATACAACTAAGTACAAATCTCAATAAATCCATAACAACATGAAAAGAAAATCATATCTTCTTAAAAGCTTGGCAATTATGTTTATTATAACCAAATTGCTTGCATACACCACATCTATTTTACTTATTTTGAAAGTATGCAAGTCCTCCTTTGCATTTGATAGAGGTCTACCAGCTCCACGTTTCTTCTTAGGTGGCTTAATAACATCTTCACCATGAACATCAACAATAGGTTTATCAGAATTAGGAATATAATTTATAGCATTAATATAAGAAGATGATAAGCGTATTTTCACCACTGCAAAAAACATCACTAAAAATGTTTGCTTTAGAATGTCATTTTATTCCAGTACAATAATTTTTTCATACAACAAAAAACAGAAACAGATAAATAAAACAATATAAAAAAAATGATACCTACTGACACTACAACTGATATCTAAAAACTTATACTCAAATGGATTGTAAAACAGATACTCAAACAGATTTCATTGAAGAAGGATGAAGAGGAGAATAAAGAATGGGGAAGGATGAAGAAGAAAATAGAGAAGGATGAAGTAATTCACGCATGAGAATAGAAATGAGTGTCGAAATCAATGAGATGAACAAATTCACACATGAGAATAGAGAGAGATGAAGAAGAGAATAAATTTTCAATGTGTAAGTTTGAAGAAGGACAAGAAGAACGAGCTTGAAGAAGAAGAAAGAGCGTATGACAGTTAGGGCTCGAATGCAAATTTGGACGTTTTTGTCCTTAGGAAAAAATATTAGTGGACCGTCCTATATTATAAAAAAGCCTTTTAATTTGTCATTGAGAATATTTTTCTGTAAATACTAAGGTTTTAATGAAGAAAAGAAGCCAAATCAAGATAAATCAACATAATTAGTATTTGGGTATTATTTACTTCAGTTCGTCGATTCAACTTCTTAAGCTATGTAATCATATCCCTAATCCAATGATTTACAATACTAAAACTTAAGGAGCAATCCATCAAACATCATAAATTATATATCTACATCAATGTTCATCAATTCACAAAACAAGCAAACATTCAATTAATTATACATACACACATACTTATATTTTTCATTCTACGTTTTAGTTATATATACCATATATTGCTGTTATTATTTTCTTTAAGATATTGATTTATTCGATAATGGTTCATTTTGGAGAAACCACCAGCTTCCATTAATATTTGGCTTCATCAAGGTTTAAGTAGGTTTATATCTTTGAGCGATAACTCCTACTCAATTCCTACATTTTAGACAAAGCCAAAATAAAAACATTAACACAACATACAAACATCAATCAAATAAGCAAACAAATGCCTTCAGGAGAAAGCGATCTACCAACTTCCACCGTACAACTCTAATCATGATTGGATCCTTCAATTCAAACCCACTTCATTGCAATTTAGGGTTGTGAAATATTCATAATACGAGATTCAAATTAGGATCTTTCATAGCTTCCCAAGTAGAGCTATTTCGTCCTCGTTCAAGCCACGTAGTGGTGTATTCAACATCACCAATGCTAACACTACTAGTCTAGCAAACAACTCCTTACTTTAATACCTTCATCAACCACTCTCATCTCACATGGAGAAAAATATTCAAATTAGGTAGAAGTGAAGATATTATATAATTTGAAAATAACAGATGCTCCCTAGATGATTACCCAAGTAATCACTGTATGCTCCTACTACCATTTATATATCGGGTACCTACCATAAACTTAAGAGGACAATGGACTCTAAGTCTCATCTAAGGCATTGACTCGTGTTCTATGTGTATCTTATATTGTTCTGAACTTGCTTTGATACCAATTGTAACACCCTACCTCTATACCCATATTACCAAAGAATATTAAATTATCTATAGTATAGAAAATAAGGCTTGTTAGGGGCAACCATACGTGAATATTTTCTTGGGCTAACACCAGCACTTATTCTTACCTCATATAATACATCAAATATACGTACTAGATATTAGCACAAAGTAATAATCATGTAGGTTTTTTAGAGCAGAACAATATATAATATAAACAAAGACAAAAAGCCTCCTAATGCAGTTAAAAATATAGTATCGTAACATATATATACCATAGAATAATACAAGTTGTGTATTCTCGTAATGATATAAAACACCATCCATATAAGTACATTACAATGTGTTCGTGATATCACAATATATCAATATCACTAGGTACAAAATAATTAGCATCAATATCATCCTCTGCTCCTCACCAATTCAAATCCCATGAGAAATAAACAATCACAGTAATGTGTCCTACCATAAACAACCTCAGCCTGACTTGAGATTGTTGAACAAATAACACACCCTAGGTCAGACTAGAACTAGTTGTGATTGTATTCATGTGCAATACAATAGGATGATAATAACATATGCAAATAAATCTAGGCAAATGTCACACATTTGATAACTACCCATCATGTACCATGTCTCTATAAAAGGTGACTCACAATTGCAAACCTACTCAACTATGATTCACTCCTAATCATAATTATTTACTGTCATATTAATTATTAAGTGCACATCATTTAAAGTTTGATATAAGTATTTATATAGCTTTAACTAGTGCACTCCAGTCATTTTCTCTCTACTAGAAGTTGAGTCGACACCAAGTGATGCTGCTTGGATATAAGATCCCCTTTGGCCCAAAAATTAAAATTGTGGGTGCCCCCACACATTCTACTTGCTATACTATATACCTCTCCGATCCTTACTAGCAATCCTTACTATCTATCAATCGCATCAAATTTTCCTATCCTCGCTAGTTATGCCCGTGTAGTATATATTTGGACCTGTGACAATGTGGCTAAATTGTCATGACCCAAGGCACTACCATGTAGTCGGTTTAGCTATGATGGATATCTAGCTCATCTGGTGTCTAACATCACTTTGATCAAAGTTTATTTATTCACTTTACATGATCCTATTTACGACAGTACCTCCACCAACCGTCATTTAACCTAGTCACTGAGGGGTTTCTTAACACAACTCAACATCTAATGCGGTTGAAATTGATTTCAAGGGGATACTATTAATAATTCTTATTTTTCAAACCTCTATTTTGATTCCAAAATAACTATGGACTCCAAAGAAGTTTATTTTATAAAATCCTGATATATTTCTTTCCTGGATTTTTTTATTTTAATACCTTTTATTTAATTATAAACTTCACACTGCAACTCCCTTTAAAATAAATATTTCATACTATCAGAACTTCCACTTTAATACCATGAAAATTCTATAAAGGATTTTTCAAATTTCCAAGCATTTTTAGAATCAAATTTGTGTATTTTATTTCCAATCAGGGAAATATATCTAAAATCAATATTTTAAATCCTTATTTGTTTTCAAATCCTCTTAAAACTCCTTTGTAAAATAGTTTATTAAATTGAAATTCCCTTCCATAAATTCTTTTAAATTTTATTTTGTATTATATTAAGACATCAACTGATATGATTCGCTTTTATAACCAACTACCAAAACTTCTATTTTCAAAATAAATTCAATTAAATCACTTTTATAATATTTTCAAAGGGCATACAAATCAATAGCCTCAATAAATAAATAAGTAATCAAGTACGAATTAATTTACTTGGAAAGATCATACTTTACAAAATATAATGATAAATTTTAATTAATATTATTTTTCATATAAAAAATAAATCATATTTCAAACTTTTTGTATTTTAAAAACTTAACTTCTTTTCAATTTGTACAAAATAAACTCATCAATTTTGCTATATAAATTTTAAAATCCCTCTTCATAAAAATTCATCAAATATTTTATGAACATAGAAAAATTAAATATTAATTCAATGAAAATCGATTTATAAAACAAAACCGTAATTTCAATGTCTAAAAATTTATTTCTTTAAACTTTTATAGAAATTCATTTTAAATATAGATATTAACTTTTATAAAATTATTTTGTATAACTACATAAAAATATTTATTTTAAAGAAAATATAATTCAAGCAAATTCTTACTTTATAAATACTTCTAAAAATATTTAGCAAAAAATTTCCCCTTTCGATCAATTTCAAATGCAATATATATCCATTAATAAAGCAAAGTAATGACATTTAACCATCATTTATATGATTTCAAATCATTTATAACCAAATTATACTCCACAATGATGAATCTCGTCCAATATCAAAGGGAATATTCATATATTGTTTAAATATATTTAATAACTTACTTTTACCCAAAGGAAAATTAAATATATTACAACAATAGGTAAACAATAGCATATAACTGATTATTTAACCAACTAAATCATCCAATCGAGGTTCATCACAAACACAATCAAAATCAAGCATGCAAGATGAAATCTAATCTAAGAATAGATGTGAGTAAACCACGTTTAGTCATAAAAACCAAAAAAATTCTCCTACCATCAATCAAATAGATGTGGGTAAACCAACACTAACGCACACCAGCCCTTATCATTTCCAACATCCGACCCTATCAGAAACATCGCCGGTCCCAACCATGACTAGATTCTAACATCATCCATCGTTGCAAACTCTGTTGCATATTTGTCATGTCGCTGGACTCTCAAGGCGAGCTCCACCTTCATCGCATTGAACCTTGCATTAGTTTGCATATTCCTTCTCCACCTGATACGTTGTGTTCACCCATGTCGGGCGCATGATTTTTCTTTATTTTTTCTTGTTCGCTTTTTTCAGTTTTCATTATTAGATTAGAATAGGAGATGATTAGGGCTTGGGATGGGGAAAATAGATGCGGGTTTGGGTTACACCATCATGGACTTGGGCTTTTGAAATATGAAAAGGAATAGGAGGGTTAATCCTTTTTTCCCCAACTAATCCCTTACATATATCAATTTTTGTTTCTTCTCTTTAATTGCAAATTAAAAAAATATTTTTTCGCATATAAATAATTCTAATGTTGAATTATATTCAATTTTGGTTCAAATTGTTCTTTCATTATTTTACAAAATATTTTTCGATAGTTTTATTAAATATTTAAGTTCAATAATTGTTCATTGTTAACCCAAAAATTGGTAACACATATGATGCCATTTATAACGAGCCAAAAATCAATTTGTAGCACATGTGAAATCATGATAAAGCGTAATCTAGTTGATGAAATTGTATGGTGACAAGAAATTAAGAGTTGGACTGTGATTCATAGCCTAGCACAAGATGATTCTATTCGAAAATGGTTTTATGATGCCCAAGGATTTTGATGTACATGCTCAAAAGCCCTTGTCATATGTTCAAGGGAAAGATATGTTAAGTAGCAAATATGTGCAATAGTCCATTAAGTATGTTAATGAACTAAGTAAGCAGTTCTCATGATTCACAATCCATCGTCCATATATGATAGGAAAAATAGCGATTATGCATATAAACGCTAGTTTAGACTAAAGTTTATGTAACTTATGTAAAGTCAAGATGAAACTTAGGGCCTAAATTGCTTATTACATGCATATCCAAGTCCAATAGTAGTCAAAGTTGCATAATCAAAGTATATAGGAAAAATAGGCAATGTTTGATATTGTCCATATCATTGGTCATATAAAATTGAAAGGTTTACAATCAATTGATGATTTTCAAAATTCGATTTAGGGTTACAATATTTTGATTTTAAGAAGAGAGAAAAGAAATGTAACGACTCGATATTTCAAACCGTTCAAATCGATAATCATCCACTCATGTCAAACTTGAATTGTTCAAAAAAACAGACTGTTGATTTATATTTGGCAAAACTTTGCATATGTAGTAATTAAAATCAATCACAGAATCATAGACACAGAGTAATACAACAATAAGCAGTTGAATAGATAAATAGTAGTTCATGAAGCTACTATAAAACATCAGAGTCTGAAACAAAATACAACAAAATCTCAAATACAAATGAATCTCTAATACATAAGCAACCGACAAGTCTGAACATAAATGACTAGAATAAACTAAAATAACTGAAAGTTGGACAGATAGATCTTCAAACAAAGCACCAGTCTCTAAAGGTGAGTTTCAAATGTTGTATCACTCAGTCTGACCCGAGCATAAAGCAAAACACAAAACACTTGAGTTAGGATTAACATTCTTATACCAGTAAATTCAACTCAAGTGAAATGTCAACTAAAATACAAGTAACTTAAAGGATGTTTGAGATTTCCATCCTCTAGGGATCCGTGGAACTATCTACTATGTAGTAATATACGCTGTTATAATATGTCTATTAGTAAAGTATTAAAATAACATTAAGATGTTACCCATATCCCCCTTAACAAATTTTGTATATTCCCGTAGTCTATATAGTACCATAAGCTCCACCAAATCGGTGGTTTATTCAGAGGGTACTCCATAGGTACAGTACAAACCAAACTCGTAGAAGGCGCGATAGGGCATGTGAACATGGAACGTGAGCCAATGCCAGGGTAGATATACCGTTTGCGGATCCGGACTGGTGGTAACACATAACAACTACTACCGCCCACCTCGAGGCACACTTCTAAATCAAATGTGCACTCAATCAAATCACAAAGTAATAGATGGTATCGAAGAAATGTGTCCGATCGGAGGAATGACCTCACTTGGCCCGACATGGCTCTTGTTTTAGTCACATCTAAGCTGACTCACGGGAAATACATTATACAGAATCATACACCAAACCATCCTACTTCGTTCTGAAATCTCCACCACGTACACAGTTGTTAAAGTGGTTTTCGGTATTGGCAGAGAGTATGACAATATCTAATCCCGGTTTCTCTGACAACCAAATGCTTATTTCACACCGTGGTCAATTTATTTCAAATAGTTCATATCTCATATCAAAATATCATATACATTTCAAAGACATATCACTTTCGAAATCATATTACTTTCAAATCATATCACTTTCAAAATCATTATTCACTTTAAATCATAACAGCTCCAACTTAAACAGTTTAAATATTGAAATAGTTTATATATTGAAATAGTTATAAATTAAAATAATTTATTTTTGAATTAGTTATTAAAATAGTTTATATATTAAAATAGTTTATAGTTAATATATTAAAAGAGTTTATATTGAAAATAGTTCCAAATTAGGACGGTTTCATCCAATTTCACAAATCAATTCAAATTCTCATCAAACCATTTTAATTTATATCGATTTCAAAAATCCAGGTTAGTATTACAAGTCTAAACCTCTTCCAATTCAATAGGTTTCAAATTTTAAATATTATAACAATTCATAATAACCCAATTTGATAAATTTCTTTTATATTTCAAATTTCAACTTTAATTTTATTTTAAATTTGAATATATTCATTTAATCATTTTAATATGTTTAAATAAAATCTCAAATTACAAACTTAAATCAATATTAAATATCTAACTTTAATTTTATCTAATTTGGAATTATTCACTCAATCACCTTATAAAATCAAGTTATAAACATCATATCTTTAAAATCTTAAAATCAATAACTTCAACTCAACTCTTATTTAAATTAAATTACAACTCAATTCTTATTTTGAATTCAATTATTAACCAATTTAAATGCCAAGTTAACTTTAATTTATCTTTCCAACCTTTATTTAATAAAGTTATTACAAAATCTAATTTTAGATATTAATATAAATCTTAAATAATTATTTTAGACATATTATATATATTAATTTCAATTTTACCAAATTAAATTTTATCATATTAAATATTATTAAATTAAATTATATTATAATTTAATCTATTTTAAATCTTATTTTATATATTTTAAAAATAATAAAGTTATTAGTAAAATTTTAAAATTTACAATTTCAAACTTAACTTAAAATTTTAAAATTTCCAAAACAAATAATTTTAAAATCTAAATTTTCACATATTAAAATAAATATTTATATTCTAATTTAAAAATTAATATTTATCAAAACCCATATATTTTCTTTCAAAATTTTGGAAATCAAAAATAGACCAGCGGTGTCCGTATATAGTTTTCTATCATATGGCCAGTGATACAGATATTTATCATTTCAATCCGCAATTTAAATTTGATATTTACTAGTATATATCATTTCAATCCGTAATCCCAAATTCAAAATCAATAAAATTGCTTAGGTTTGTCATTTCAACCCATAATGATTTTTCCTAATCTACAAGATCGTTCGGGTATGTATCATTTAAACCCATAGGGAATTCCTAACTAACGTGGAACTTGTAGAGTGAGAACAATAATATAATAACATACATGACATGGCATATAAATGACAATCATATAAAATTTAATTTAACAATTTAAATAATATATATACACAACATGTGATGGTGTCATATTTCAATTTAACATAGGTAAACAATTACAAAAAATGGCATATCACATTTAACAATTAAACAACTAACAATTCAAATTTAACAACATATTTCAATTGTCATTTCATGTTAATTAAATTTACTAAATATAAGAATGTTAATCGTGTGTGATTGCTCACCTTTCGAAGCTAGGGAATAATGAAAATACGAAGTAACGGACACGGATAAGCACGGATCGAAGAAAGCAAGAAGCTGCTGCGGTACAAATTCGGATAGCGGCAAAGCAAAGTGACTAAATGCTGTAATTTCTGGACAGCGAGCACACAGGGTGAACAAAGCAAGTAACTACAAGAATTCAAAATTGATAAATCAATATTTATATATATATAATATAATATATATTTGTCATGCTTTGTATAAATCAATATAAGTCAATATTTTATATGTTTAAATTAAACAATATAAAAATCAATATAAATCGATACATCTTGCTTTATAAAATGACCATTTATAAAGAAGTATCTACCTCTAACAATTTAAATATATGCATACTTTTTTTATAGAACAGACCAACATAACAATTAAAATATATGTGTGTAATTACTTATAATATATACTTTTCCTTTAAAATATAATATATATACCTTTTTTTTTACTTTTATATATAAGAATAGAACCAACAGGACAAAATATTATAATATAATATATAATACTCTTTTTTTCTATCATAAAGCAAAAGAAGCTACAGGCTTATTGATACACTTGCAGCCAAAAAAATAAAGCAAAAGGAAGTGGGCGAGATTCGGGTAAAAAAAATGCAAGGATTTCAACTCAACGGATATAAAAATCTGTATATAACTATATATATATATATATATATATATATATATATATATATATATATATATAAAGAAGGAGAGGGTGCAGGCTGCACGCGGCAACGGACAGTGGGAAGTAAAGTAGGAGCTAGGCGGAAGTGAGGAAGGTTCGGCCGTTGAGTTGTGGACTACGAAGCATCGCTTTGGCTATTGCATAGACGGTGGAGAGGGTTTCTGGTGGTTGGCGTGGTGATCTAAGTGGGTTCGGTCAGAGATTGCGTGACAGAAGCAGAAGATGCCGAGGAAAAATGAGGCGGTGGACAGAGTATGGGTTCAAGGCGATGGAAGGTGAGATATGTAGCAGACTATTTTTTTAGGTTGTTGGTCGTTTGGGTAGCTGTGACTTGAGGAGAGAGAGGGGAGCACGTGGGTTTGTGCGGTGAAGGCTAATGAAGGGGAGGGTTATGACGTTCGACTGTTCATGGTGATGAGGCGAAGGGTGGCGAGAGGGGATGGAGGCGGTGGTGAGTTTGTTTGGTGGGTGCTCGGGTGATGGGTGTGGCTTATGGTTGAAGCAAACTAGCAGTATATAAACTTTGTGTATATCATTCATTTTTTTTAGAAAGAGGCGGGTTCAAGGGAGACGGAGGATTCACGACAGTGAGAGAGGCGAGACACGTTGGCGGAGGGGAAGGTTAGGGATTGGTCGCGTGGAAGCCAGATAGGCGAGCAGATCGACCATGAAGAAAACTGAAGCTTCAGTGTAAAATAATTTATTTTCTCTCTCATTTTTGTTTGAAGAAGTATATAGAAAGTATTATAATTTGAATTGCACAAACCAACGTATAATCGAATATAGTGAGAATATCAAAAACCAATTACGTTGAGTCCAAGGAATATTTATGGCAAATGACTGTTCATTTCAACCGTTAGATATATGACAGGACATAAGAAACCCAAAATCCCAAATACCGAACCGATACGGCAAATCGTTTCATCGATTTTGCCGCGTACCAGACACCGAAATGCACAAATGAATATACTGCGGAGATTAGCACAATGAAGCGAACAGAATGGTTCATAGATATCAACGATATGATTATTCTATCAAAAGTCGATATTCGTTGTCAAAACGCTGCTAAACCATTGGAAATAAGAGAGACGGGGCTATAGAAGTCCAAATTTGGCGAAACGAAATACGACGACTCACTCAGAAAATGATTTACATTTTTATTATATAAAAATATTCAGGTTTCAAAAATAATTTATTTTCATCAACTAACTTTAAATATAAATAAAATTACACAACAAAATAAATTTCCATATTCTTTGTTGAAAATGTGATATTTGGTATGTTTAAATAGACGCATTCCAAATATCAATTTTTTATTACCAAATTCAATTGTTTTATTTTCATGAAAAATTCAGTTAAATACTTACAAAGATCGTTAAAATTTATGGGTCTTTACACTCCCCCACTCAAAAAAAATTCGTCCCCAAAAAGGAACGAGGTAGGAGAATAGAAACAACAGAAAGATAAGATAGATTTGAAATACATACTACCAGATACAACAACAAATTCAAAACGATATAAATTACATTAATTTGAATTGATTTAGATTAAACAAATTTGGTTTCAATCCATTTTGTTCAATAAATATTCATTGTATTCACATTTGATTAATTACAATGCCACACATTTTCATTCAATTGATTTGCTTTCTATTTATTAATATTTTTCACAAAAAAATTTCTTTAAGAACAAAATTTATTTTATTGAACTCGTTTATTTATTCCATTTGACTTCACTATTCTTAATTTCATATTTATTTGCCTAAACAGCATTCTCCTTCATTTATTTAGTTTATTTCACTTAATATATATTATTCGGCAAATTTTTTCCCAATTTATTATTTATAAATTCACTTAACAAAATATCATTTTTGGACATCTTATTATGTACATTTTTGTATTGTATATTATTCAATTACATATTCATATTAACATTTTAACTTTTAGAATAATTCAGGTAAGTTATATATGTATTTAGAATGCAATTGAGTGCTATACAATCTAAATTTTATCCTAGTTTAGTTATTTGAAGTTATTTTAATTCCAATTTAAACACCCCTATTATTCAAAAATATAGCTTTATTTCAATAATTGAAAACTATTTCTTAACATAAAACTTAGGAGATAAACTTCTAATTTCACTTCAAACCATTTTTAAATAAATATATACATATATATATTTTATACACCAATTCCTACTCAATAAATTCAATCAAATCCGTTTTTCAAAATAAAAGTGTAGCAAAGCTACTAAGTGGTCTCTCCACTTTGAGATTCGAAAATGAATGTCGATGATGCTGTAGTCATCGCCGAAATTATTTTCCAACGACAAAAGAGGAAAGTACGGATTTGCTTCTTTTAAAATTCTTGAAAATAATTTGCATTCGAAAATATCCCCGAACAATGTATTTCTAAAACTTTGAAAACCAAATTTTGAAAAGTACCAAAAATTTAATTCTCAAATCATTAATTTAAACTCATTTCATTTGCAGATCAATAAATGATAATCTAGTATTATCATTTCTAACAACCAATTCATTAACTATCTCATTTCTGCCATGCATAAAATTATTTCATTTACCAATTTTGAAATCAATATTATGTCAGTTTGCTCTGTTCATTCTATCGATATCGTTGGCCAGATGTATCGATCGAAACTCCAAATCAAACTTAACAACTCAAACAACATAATATAAAACATTTTTT
This sequence comes from Allium cepa, assembly GCA_030765085.1. NCBI lineage: Eukaryota > Viridiplantae > Streptophyta > Magnoliopsida > Asparagales > Amaryllidaceae > Allium > Allium cepa. The sequence goes on along the minus strand of CM060942.1, from coordinate 103,203,223 downwards.
ATATCAATTAAAAATACACTGCCTCATAGGATAATTTAAGAATGGATTAAAAACAAGGATAGAGACTCAAGTTTAGAGGGACCTAATCATAGAGAATTCTAACAACGAGGATAGCTCGAAAGGAAGACAAGATAATTAAATTACAAAAGAGAAAAGATAGATAGATTTGTATAAATCACGGGCGACCTTAACCGGGTCAACCGAGATTTAGAAAATGAGAAGTCAACAAAAACCGGGTCAAACTGGTTGAGAACATCGTGAAAAGCGTGATTCACAAGATCGATGAAGAAACAGGAACATTGGTTAATCCAAAGGGCATGACCAACCATTCCTCGATACCATTTCCCTGGGAGGAAGGACAACAGGTCGAACTTCAGAAATAAAATCGATGTGGTGTTCAATTTCCCGCTTAGACGGGAGAGATGCGACTTCTCCAAACATCAGGATAATCCCCAACTGTCTGGGTGGATTCGAGATCCCTGGGCTGAGGATCAACGAAATGATGGAACTTCATATAAAATTCTAAGGCAATCGACATTTGATCACAAATGAATTACCCTAGTTGTCTACTAGAGGGACAATTCGGGTTTTGCAAGAGATAATAGCATCGAAACCATGGATATAGAAATCTCCTGTAAATTGACACCTATTGTAAAGGAGTTTCACCCCTTTATAGATCATACCGAGGTTGGCGGAACCACCGATGGAATTAGTCACACATGAGGATGAAGTTGCCAATTGAGGTGCAAGATGTGCTCGAATTTATCACAAAAATCAATAGAATTAGAGCTATGTGATGCTCCAGTATCAAGAAGAACACGAACAGGAAAAGACAAGAATGTATTTCCGAACAAATGGAGAGTTCCAAAATCCAAAGGGAATCCAAATTAAAGAGGAAGAAATTCAAGCTAGAAAAAAGGTTAATTGTGTGTGATTACTCACCTTTCGAGGCTAGAGAATACGAGAATACGAAGCACAGACATGGATAAGCACAGATCGAACAAAGCAAGAAGCTGCTGTGATACGAATTCGAATAGTGGCAAAGCAAAGCGACTAACTACTGTAATTTCCGGATCGCGAGCACACAGGGCGAACAAAGCAAGTAACTACAAGAATTCGAAATCGATAAATCAGTATTTGTATATATATATAATATAATATATATTCGTCATGCTTTGTGTTAATCAATATAAGTCAATATTTATATATGTTTAAATTAAACAATATAAAAATCAATATGAATCGATATATCTTTCTTTATAAAATAACCATTAATAAAGAAGTATCCACTTCTAAAAAAATTAAACATACATACATATACGTATACATATACATACATACACATACGTATACATATACATACATATACATACATACATATACATACATATATATATATATATATATATATATATATATATTTCTATCGAACAGATAAACACAACAAAACTTTAAAATATATATGTGTAATAAACCATAATATATACTTTTCCACTGAAATATAATATATATACCTTTTCTTACTTTTATATATAAGAATAGAATCAACAAAACAAAACTTTATTATATATATATATATATATATGATACTCTTTTTTTCTCTCAAAAAGCAAAAGAAGCAACAGGCTTATTAATACACTTGCAGACCAAAAAAAATAATTCAAAAGGAAGTGGGCGAGATTCAGGCAAAAGAAATATGCAAGGATTTCGATTCAACATATATACAAATCTATATATAAAAAATTATATATATATATATATATATATATATATATATATATAAAGAAGGAAAGGCTGCAGGCGGCACATGGCAGCGGACAGTGGGCAGCAAAGTCGGAGCTAGGCAGCAGTGGGGAAGGTTTGACTGTTGAGTTGTGGGCTACGGAGCATGGCTTTGGCTGTTGCATAGATGGTGGAGCGAGTTTCTGGTGGTTTCCGAGGTGATCTGAATGGGTTAGGCCGGAGGTTGCATGGTGGAAGGAGAAGAGGCCGAGGAATGAAGAGGCAGTAGACATAGAGTATGGGTTCAAGGCGATGGAAGGTGAGATAGGCGGACTGTTTCTTCGGGTTGTTGGTCGTTTGGGTGGCTGTGACTTGAGGAGAGAGAGGGGAGCACGTGAGTTTGTGTGGTGAAGGCTTATGAAAGGGAGGGCTATGGCGTTTGGCTGTTCATGGTGACGAGGCAAAGGCAAGCGAAAGGGGATGGAGGCGATGGTGAGGCTATTCGGTGGGTGCTCGGGTGATGGGTGTGGCTTATGGTTGAAGCAGGCTAGCAGTATATAAACTTTGTATATATCATTCTTTTTTTAGAAAGAGTCGGGTTCAAGAGAGGAGGAGGATTCACCGTAGTGGGAGAGGTGGGACATGGTGGCGAAAGGGAAGATCAGGGATCGGTCGCGTGGAAGCGAGATAGGTGAGCAGATCGGCCATGAAGAAAAATGAAACTTCAGTGTAAAATAGTTATTTTCTCTTTTTTTTGAAGAAGTATACAGAAAGTATTACAATTTGAATTGCACGAACCAACGTATAATTGAATATAGCGAGAATATCAAAAACCAGTTACTTTGAGTGCAAGGAATATTTATGGCAAATGACTATTTATTTCAACCTTATATGTATGAAAGGACATAAGAAACCCAAAAGCCCAAATACCTGATCGATACGGCTAATCGTTTCCTTCATTTTACCGTGTACCAGACACCGAAATGCACAAATGATTATACTGCGGAGATCAGCACGACGAGACAAATAGAATGGTGCATAGATATCAGCAATATGATCATTCTATCAAAAGTGATATTCACTGCCAAAATGCCGCTAAACCGTCGGAAATAAGAGAAATGGGGCTATAGCAGTCCAAATTTGACGAAACGAAATATGATATCATACTCGCAAAATGATTTACATTTTTATTATATAAAAATATTCAGGTTTTGAAAATATTTTGTTTTCATTAATTAACCGACTTTAAATTTAAATAAAATTACACAACAAAATAAACTTCCATATTCTTTGATGAAAATCTGACATTTGCTACGTTTAAATAGACGCATTCCAAATATCAAATTTTGATTACCAAATTCAATTGTTTTATTTTCATGAAAAATTCATTTAAATACATTGTAAAGATCGTTAAAATTTATGGCTTGTTACAAGAAAAATGATCCGCCTTCCTCCATGACCCTGGATCTATATTTATAGGAGTAGAAGTACGACATGACTGCTATGAATTACTTTCGACATGGATGGCTTATGATATCATCGACCACTTCAATGGCTCTAGGCTTTATGCTTCATTTTTAATGACCTTTGACATTCTTTTGCAAGCTGATGGATTACAACATCATGTAGTAACACTTAACATACAATCCGCCATGATAACTTTCATGTATATTGATGACATCTGACATCAATGTCGCATTGAGGACCTGTGTTATCCTTTAATGGTTGTTGAAGTGTGCCATCACTAAGGTGCGACATTGACAACATGCAGTATTGATAATTGATGGCATTGATGATAGATGGCATTGATAAAAGGCAGCATTGATAATAGACAGTATTGAAGAGGCGCGACATTGCCTAAGAGGCAACATTAATCGAGGGCAGCATTAATAAGAGGCTTTGTTGGTGATAAGCGGCATCAAAGAGGAGCGACATTAGAAGGAAGCGACATTAAAAAGATATGGTATTAACCTAAGGCGATATTAACTAGATGTAATATCCATTCTATCTTCATAAGTGAAGTGCGACAATTGATAGAATGCGACATCAATAAGGTTTGACATAGATAATACATCATGCTGCTATAACACTGATGGCCTATGATATTACCGATAACTTTAATGACTTGCGACATTGCCCATTAGCCATTGTTGATGAAAGGTGGCATTGTGGGTCTTTGATATTAGCTTGGATATATCATTTCTATACTTTCAACATTATTTACTAATGCGAGATGCTCTACTATCCAATATCCCCGTTTTCAAGAATGCGACATCATCCAATAGACCTTGTTGAAGTAAGGAGGTATTAATGGTGTGCGGTATTTATGTCATGTGTGCTGGTGGGATTCGATATTCCATATTGCGTTGATGACCTCCTTCGGGTGCAAGATTCTTTGATCTCAGCACTCTTATTATCGACATGCTCTCATGCCTTTGAGGTTGATGCTTGTACGAGTTTCTATTTCTTTTTAGGGGCTTTGAGCATGCTTCCTTAGTTTCCCTTTAAGCATGCTTTTAGATGCAATATGTGTATCCTAACCGCGTTTTTTCTTGGAAGCTTCGTTGTGGATTCTACTAATTCAACATCATATTCTCCTTAGAAATTACGTGGATAATATTTGCCTTCTTTTTGTATAAAAGAGGCTTTACATTTTAATGTAAACCTAAGAATTCTCTTATTTTCTTCGTCCTTTACGAGATCTTCTTTCCAGTCCTGTTATCCTGTACAACATAAAGTGAATGACAGTTTCTATTATTAACTTTATATTCAATTTTGATTTTAAGCAACCTTATTTGGATTGTGCTGAGCTATAAATAGATATATATTCCATGCTATCCGTATAAGTCAAGATTATAAATTTTCTTTAAAGATCAATTAATTAAAATAATTTCCCAAATAGAAGCCCAAAACGTTATCTGGTAATATCATGTGAGGTGTAACGACTCGCATTTTTTATTATTAAAAATATTAAATTAATAAGATTTTTGGAATTTAATATTGTCAGAAATTGAAATTCATGATTTATAAATGAAAAATAATTAATTTAATAATATTGGTTGAAGGTAATTGACAACCTTTTTAATGCAATTTCAATCAATTGCAATAATAAGGTAAGTAAGGATTAAAATCAATGTTGTATTTAGTGGTGAAATTATATGTCATTTAATTGAAATCAGTTTTAATATAGAATATAAAATCAATTATTTTGTATGTAAATTATTAACCTTTGTTTGTAAATAATAAATTTATAAATACGTTTAAATTACTAAAATGTAAATATTATTTTATTTCTCATCTTATTATTTAGTCTGTGAGAAACTAATTTGAAAATCAATGAAATTTTAATGTAATTGAAATATTGCAGTTAATCGAAGAAAAAACGTTAACTATTGATATGAGTATAATAAATGAAATGTGTAATGAATCATAAAGGAATTGTTGATTTAGGATAAAGAACTTGTAAATCAAAATAAAGGAATCTGATTGAAATTTAAAATATAATAATATACGGTGGTTTTATTAGTGTTGTAATTTAACATTGTAATAAATCTAATATTAAAATCTTGAAATTAACATGGAAAATGGAATTTCAAAAGGTCATTAAATTTCTATGTAATCAAGAATGATGAAAATTGTCAACTTTCAAATTAGAATTAAAAAGTGATTAATTTGATTTTTAAAATAGATTGTTTCAATTAACGTGTAAAATTAGTCCTTTTGGGAACTTTCTTGGATTTCGACGAAACTAGCTTCATCGGATCCATAATAATGAATTATTATAGAAATTCAAGTTTCATAGCGATCGGACTTATCGTTTGATCGTCCAAACTCGAAACGCGTAGAAATCAATTAAAGGAATTTAATTAAAATAATATGATTTTAAAAGATAACTTCTATATACAATAGAATAAGGGTTTAAAATTAGTCCATTAAGTTTAAAAATATTGAAAATCTATATTTCGATATATAGGATGACTACTTTCATTTCAGGAACGAAACGGGCTTTTTGGGTCCTTGTTATCGCTCTGTCCCAATCGATCTGCCCATCCATATCTTTTCCATATTTGTCTATATATATGCTGTTATAAACTCTAGTAGCCTACTACTCTATTTTCTGTATGTACAATTTTAGTTCTTATCTGCTCCTTCTCAATGGAGGTTAGCCAAAACCCAAATTACTGATTTCATGTCAAACTCTAAAAATTCAAACTGCTCAAATCCTATCGAATTATATATCATCGCGAAGTTCTCGACGAATGGAATCAGCATCTACAATTCGTTTTTTCGATTGGAGGCTCCATTTGTCCAGAAGTTGGTGAAACATTCTCGGCCGTCCATGTAAGGGTTTGGATTCAATAGTGGATCTTCATCCAATCGACGATCGGGAAGTTGCAACTTGTAGAGGAGATGAAGCAGAGTGCATCTATGGTGTCCGATCATATCAACGACGCTCAATTTCACCAGAATTGGCAAACTAGAATGGCGGCGGTGGACGGCTCCAAACGGTGGCGGAGACTACCATGAGCTCGGCCCGGGGGGACGGCTCGGTCTGGCGGTTCTGGTGATGGTGTTATATCAGGAGGTCGCACGTCCAGTAGGCGAGGGTTCGAGCTTGAAGGTGGCGGCTGCAAGGGTAAGGTCATTCGCATGTTGATTAGGGTTGAGAGGTGACAATATATTTACGATTTTGCCCTTGCATTTATTTGTAATTTAAATTTAAATTCCAAACTTCTAACATCAATAATTTTTGTACATGAACTCGAATTCGCACGGGGTTTCTTCCATTGGGTTTGTATCAAAATTCCAGGCAACATGAAACTAGTTTGATTGAACTTAGAGACTGTGGAAATTTCGGGCATTTATTGGATTTTTATCTGCTACAAATCAAAGGTGAGTGATTAAACCACTCACGCAGTATATGTTAGTTGAATTAAATTTATGAAGTGATAAGAATGTTATTGGTTATTGTTTGATAGTTTAAGTTGACATTTTAATTGAAATTGAATTTTATTGAATTACATTGCCATTTAAATTAATATTGAAATTGAATTGCTAGTTAAATACCTGATATTGATAACTAGTTAATCGTTGTGATTTATTTGCTGGTTTGGATGTTGATTGTGATGGATGTCATTTGTTGACATTTTGGATGACTGGATGTTTATTTATTTTTAAATATCCATGTTATCACTCTATATATTAAGCGATAGCATATAAACTGTTATTTGAATTATTTCGAATAAATTAAGAAATATGTTGAAATGATATATACCTATGACACTCTGATTTGGATTGAAATATTATATATCCATCCTTGAAATTAAAAATTGAAATAACTATTCACTTGGACATAGGATGGAAAATTATACACGTACACCTGATTGGTTAAATTAAATGGTTTTAAAATTTTGAATTTGGATTTTGGTTTAAAGATTTTGTTCTAAAGAAAATAAATTGTGAATTTAAATGAACTGAATTATTTCTAATTCAAGCTATGAAATGTTGGAATCGAAATTGGTTAAAAGTAATTGTTTTAAAGAATTAAAATTGAAATTTGAAGTTATAATCTATATAGGACTTTAATTTTGAAAATTAATTATTTTTAAGTTTGTACCTTAAATTGAATAATGAAGTTCAAATTGATTTAAGGGGTTTGAATCAGTAAATTGTAATTGGACTTGAAATCAATATGAATTGAAATGGTTTAAAATAAGGATTGAATTAGAATTTTAAATCATTGAATTGAATTGTTGAAATGAATTTGAAGTTAAAAATGAATGTTTCGAAAAATTGAAGTTAATTCGAATTGAAATTGAAATCAAGTTGATTTGAAGCTAAATCGAAATTGAGTCAATCGAATTGAAAGATTGGAATAGAGTTTTGTTGATTTGAAATTTGGACATGGGTCCAATTTTATTGAAATGGAAGGAAATAGTATGCTTTGATACTATTTTCCAAATAAATAATTTTAATATAAACTGTTTAAATTATATCTTTTTAATATTCAAATTATTTATATTTTCCAAACTATTTACTAAGCCACTTTCAATACTCAAACCATTTTATATTAAACTGTTTTAAATCTTTAAACCATTTAAACTATTTTAAACTATTTAAAATTGTTCGAACTTTTTTCTAAAAAATCAAACGGCGCAAAGTTGGAATGTATATATTTAAAACGTTTAATTTAAGTGCGATGTGGTTAAATGAGATTATAACCTAAATTGGAATTTGACATGATATTTTCAAGTGAAAATGATATATTTTGAGCAAATATGGTATTTTGAAATGAAGTGATATTTTTGAAGTGAATATGATATTTTGATATGAAATATGAATCGTTCGAAATGTAAAATAACCAACCGATGTGAAAAATAACGTTTGGTTGTTAAAAAGACCGGAACCTCTTATTGGCATACTCTCTCTCAATATTGGAACCACTTTAACAACTGTGTACATGATGGATGTTATCCAGAATGAAGTGGTTCAATTGGAGGCGTTTGCTGGATTTAAAGAAAGAGAACGATGATGGATGACCCCAACACTTGTGATAATTTGAATGACTAAAACAGGAGCCATGCCTGACTAATGAGGCTAGCTACCTCTAGCAACATCTGTTCTTCATATTACTCTATTGATTTTGACTTGATTGGTGCACTTAGATTTGATTATGGGATGGATGTTCGTGATGGGCTGTTATGGATTACCACCAGTCAGGAAATGCAAAACGGTAGTATCCTACCTTGGGCATCGCCTCACGTGTCTTGTCATACTCTTTATCCTTATTCGTGCCCACTATGATTTTTTTTTAGTATGGTACCTATAGGGGACTCACTAGCTATTGACGTTACTGTTATGTTATAGGACTGCATGGACTACCTGCTTAAAAATGTGTTAGGAAGGATCAATGTAAAGCTTTAACGCTATTTTAATACTTTACATTACTAATAGACACAACATATATAGCGTATTTTATTACATATAGATAGTTTAATGGATCCTTAGTAGATGGAAAATCCCGTAACATCTCTTAAATTATTGCACGCACGTATACACTGGATAAGAGATGTAAAATCTCATAAACATCTTTAAAGCTATTACACTCATATTTACTTGTTGTTGATTTAACTCACATAAGAATTTTTAGTTCAAACTCGAGTGTTTTGTCTTTTCATCATGCTTGGGTCAGCCTGAGTATTTCAGTGTTGGAGACATTATTCCTGATGGACGAAGAAGGAGTTTGCTATATTATATTATTAGTATTATTCCACTGCATCATTATTGGTATGTTGTTAATTGTACTCTGATTATCTTGTAAAACTTGTGCAGTGAATGTATATTATAAAAAAGCTTCATGAACTATTTATTTGATTATTATATTTTATCATTCCGCTGTGAGATTCTATGTTTTGTTTTCCTTCTATTCCCCTATTTTTTAATAAAACCTCATTAATAATCTACCCTTTTGAATGGTTTGAGTTAAACACGTGTGGTTTATTATCGATTTAAACCGTCCAAAAAGGTGGGTCATCACAGAAGGAAGGGTCGTAAATTCCTCTAGCGACATCATGAACAAAGCATCACAAAGCCCATCTAACAATATTTAGAAGACCAAAAAAATAATTTTGGTAATAAGAATGTCTTAAATAGATGCCTAGAAGATTATAAATCCACTTGGTACTATTAATTTCCTGAATGTGAGAAGTCCAAAAAATTATCTGGTAATAAGCGTAAGCCTAGAAAATCCATTTGGCAACAACAGTAGAAGACCAGAAGTCCTTTTGGCAATAACAGTAGAAGACCAGAAAACTACCTGGTGCTTCAAAGATTGTTTTGCCTTGAAGCATAATTGCTTATTTTTTTGTTCTGGAGCACAAACGGCTCATTTTGAAAGATCTTTCTCTATAAGATCGGTTTTGCTTTGGAGCGCAATTGCGCTTTTTAATTATCTTCCTCTAAACAATTGATTTTGCTTTGGAGCAGAAATGGTTCTTTTTGATTTAACTTTCTTAGAAAAATAATTTTTCTTTGGAGCACAAATGGCTCTTTTTGATTGATCTTCCCTTCGAAGAGTTGATTTAATCTATTCTTTTGGATAGAGTTTGTAACACCCCACCTTTATACTCATATTATCCAAGAGTATTACAGAGTAATACTATCTGATAATACGGGGAATGAGGCTATATAGGGTTCACACGTGAATATTCCATTGGATTAACAATGGTATGTATTAAAACATCTAATGTAACAACCCGTATATTTTACGATTATATATTTAAATTTTTATTTAATTGTAGCATCGTTAGTCGGATTAAAGTCCGAAAAGCTACTTTTTGCAAACAACATAATTAGGACTCGAGAAATGTTCCATTGAGTTCAAAATGGCGTTTGCGACCTTTTTAAGTATAAACATCGATATGTTCGGAGTTAGCTTGAATTTTGACATTTTCACTTAGGGCTATAGGTTTAGGTTTCAGCCCAATAACCTAACATATGACCCTAGCTCCACCCCCTCTCCTCTTCATTCATTCTCATTTTCCAAACATTTCAAGCTTTATTAAAAATGGGGGAAGAGATTGGAAATTAAAATTCTAAGCCCTAGTTTCTTTTGCAAATCCAAGTTCTAGCTCCAAAATCAAAGAGAAGCTTAGGTAAGCATCCTTTTCTTCTCCTCCATCTCAATTCTCTCCAATTTCAGAAATTTCCTATAACCTAACTTAGGAAAAATTTACTTATGATCTTAGATTGGAGCTTTTAGAGTTGAGATTGAAGAGTAGATGATCTTCCTTTTGTTTTCAAGCTTCTCCTTCATTGTTTTTGAGAAAAAGGTGAGTTTTTGAACTCACATCTATGCCTATAATTTTCTTAGTTGTAAGATATGAATTCCTAACATCTATTCTTGTTCATTTGTTTTGGATTGAATTGGTTTTATGAACATTCCAATTTTTGGTGTTTTAAAGTCAAATCTTTAAAAATTCTAGCTTTGATGTTTGAGCATGTCTTTGGTTATTTATCGAAGAGCCTATAGGGCTGGGTTGCCAATTGGCATAAACCTCTAGCGCCCAGTACTCGTCCGATCGCGATTTGTAGAATTTTTGCCCCACTTAGGGGCTAGACTGAATGTGCTTCAGGAGCAGGTTCAGTCGACTGGACCAGATGGTCAGTCGACCGAACCAGAAGATAGAAAATGCTTTAGAAGTAGGATCAGTCGACTGGACCAGGAGGTCAGTCGACTGAACCAGTGGAAACAAAATTCGTGTCTCTATGTCAGTCGATTGACCACCTAGTTCAGTCGACTGACCTGCTTACCTCAGCCCAATTTGCCTTTTGGGTTTGAATTTCCAGTTTTTAATCGATTCTTGTTTCTCCGACTAGTTGTTATAACCTTTGTTGACTTTAATAACTTCCTTTCTGGAATATTTGGGAATATCCATTTTGATGGATTTGGTATCGATTTCTTTGGATTTAATTCACGTCTTCGAATGTGAATTTTGGCGATTGATTGTTTTTACAATCATTTTTGTGATTTGTCACTTTAAAATGCAAAGGTTTCTATACTAGTAGTAAATATCAAAACTCTTTTGTTAAAACGATTTCAACTCTTTTTTTAATACAAAGCTCGTTTATAAAACCGTTTTCAAATCTATTAGTATATACAAACTTTACCTCATTCATTTGAGAAATCTAATTAAATGGCTTAGTAAAACTAGTGGTATGAAACGCTTGCGTTTACTTCGTCGGTTAATTTTTGGATTGTTCGATTGAAACTCTTGTGACAATTTTCGAGGGGAGATCTACAATTTGTTCGTAAATATTTAAGTTAAGCCAGTGGTTATGGGACATGAAGCTAAACTCCTTTATTTGCTAGCTTAGTGTAATTGACACTTCTTGATGATCAATGATGATCATTTTGTGATTTAGACTTGCGATATGCGATGTCTCTTTGTCCACGTAGGGGACTATACCTCGTTTTATTGAGCTTCGTCTCATTTCTTTTATAGCTAACGACCTATGGGTTCTTTGGAGTTTCAACTCATTTTTGTGGGCTAGCGACCCATGTAATTTTTATGGAGTTCAGTTCGTCGGACGTACCGTTGTACTACGCCGTTGTACCGGCTTATTAGGTTCACCAGACGTACCATTGCACCACGTCATTGTTCTGAATTATTTGAGTTTCAGGTTCCTCGCGCGTACCATTATTGTACTACGTCGTTGCACCGGCTCTATGGTTAGCGACCATGGGTTAGCGACCCATTTGTGATACACGTGTTGGTGAGTTTTCATACTCTCATTTGTGATAGGCCTCCCCCTTTTTATGATTTCAGGATTTCTAGTTGATGATTTATAGAATTTGTGATTCACCAATTTCATGATTGGCATTGATATTTTTGTCAACATTTGTGGTTTGGTGAATAAAAGTAAAGAATATGAAATTCTTTTCTGTGTTTTGAGATTTCCTGAGATATTATATGATTTTTATTGTTATTTAATGTATACTTGTCGCAGTATGACATTATTGTTATCATATGTTTTTGTCATATCTCTTATTCTATCTCATTTTACCTGATATTTATAGCTAGTCCGATTCGTTATTATTTTCTTATTAAATAATATTCGGGTCAGACCGAGATGTTACAGGTGCTTCTGCTTGACTCCTCATCGGCGAACATTACCTGAATTTTGGCTAACTACTCTAGTTTCGTATTTTTTGTTATTATACATTCGACATAGAGACTCCTTGATGTATACATATTCTTTTGTCTAGCACTTGTACCTATTCTTTTGTGATATTGTGGATCTTATTTGGCCACTACTCTGATGTACACTTCTATATGTTATATTCATATCTGTTTCCGCCTTTGTGATATGGATATCTATGACTGATTTGTGTTATGTTTATTTCTATACTTGTTTCCGAGGTCCACACAGCCACTGTGTAGTAGCTTTGAGTTTGTATTGGTATGTCGGATTTCCTCTTTAAATTAAATGCCTTACATAATATCAGACGTATCGGTGCTCGCACAAAACAATTACATGGATGGTCGCTCCTCAACAACCTTATTCTTTGTGCTAATTGATGGCATTACCTCATAGTGTCCTTGGCTAGCGTGAGTATAGAGGTGGGGCATTACAACTTGGTATCGGAGCCAAACTTCGGAACAATGTAGAATAATCTAGCAAGAATCATTGTCCTAAGTCCTTCTTAGGAGTCGTGCCTTAGGATTTAATTCTAGTCTTCATGCAGTTTTATCCTATTTTCTTTTATAATGCCTTGTTTTATCAATCAAGATTGTTTGATATTCATTCTGAGAATAACCTTTTTCTTCTTCTTTCTTTCTTAAAGAAGAGAAATGGTTAGACCAAACCGTGCCAGTGCCGGTCAAACCAGTGCTACTCCTCAGGATGGAGTATTTATGTCTGCCCAACAGCTTCTATATCTTGTAAAGAATGCTCAAGCTGTCGGACCCATTCCAGAGCCTACTCACCCGAAATTCGGATTTGCACGCCTGTGTAGTGATTACACAAATTTGGGTGGAAAGCCATTCAGGGGTTTCGAGGGCGTTATCGAAGCCCAAGCTTGGCTTAGAACATGCGAACGCATCTTTTCTTGCATGAATCTTATTGGTCTTCATCGAGTCCAAGTGGCTTCTAGCATGCTCCCAGAAAGAGCATCAGACTGATATGAGCTTTTGATTTCTGAAATTATTGAAGCGGATCTTACTTGGGAGCAATTCCAAGAAAGATTTGAATCGAAGTTTATGCTGGAGGCTGAAAAGGTAATTTAAGTTCAGCGTTTTATTGACCTTGTTCAAGGCAAATCTTCTGTGACAGACTATGTCGCATCTTTTGAATCTCTTTCAAAATATGGTTTAGTGTACATTAATACCCCATTGAAGAAAAACCAGAGGTTTGTCTATGGCTTGTATAAGAATCTCAAAAATCCTTTACTTCTGAAATTAGAAGTTTCTTTCGACCAACTTGTTGATATCGCTCTTCGACTCGAAGAGGCCAATAAAGAAGTCGATGTTGAAATTGTGGACCCCAAACCGAACTTCAACAACAACAAAAAGAGGCCTATTAAGTTCAAGGGTCCTTATCCCAACAAGAAATGAAAGCAAGCAACTCCGTTAGCAAAGACTTCAACCTCTAGTGATGGGCAATGCTACAATTGTGGTTCTCAGGACCATTATGCTAATGGATGTCTGAAACCTCTCTTTTGTCGTTATTGCAAAAGTTCGGGTCATCTTTTATCTTCATGCCCTAAACTTCATGGCAAGAACGAGGGAAAGCTAAATGTTGTACAAGCCCCTAGTGATACTTCTCGTGGTCAAGGTATTTCTCATTCTATCCTTGATGGCATTATTATATTTCGTGATCATCCTATTCGAGTTCTTTTTGATATGGGTGCATCCCATTCTTTTATATTAAAAAAACTTGTTGATACTTTTTCTTTAAGTGTTATGGCTTTGATGACTTCTTTGAGAATTGCGAATCTGGTTGGTGGATCCGCAACACTCAGTTTGCTTTGTAAAGATGTCGAGATTATTTTATGTGATTTTTCCTTCCGAGCCGATTTGCATGTCATGCGTTACTTAGGCTTCGGAATGATTTTGGGAATGGATTGGCTTAACCATTATGAAGCCCATATCCTATGTCCTGAGCGGACTATTCTCCTTCGTCATCCTCAATTTGTTAAGCAGATTTCTATTGTTCTTAAAGATTCAGATTCCAACTTGGCAGCATCCTTATATTCTCTAACCCTCATGATGACGATAATGATGATGAGGAAGATGTCATTTCTCTCATTCACGTTGTTCGTGAATTTCCCGACATATTTGAGCCCGTTTCAGGATTACCACCTAAGCGAGCAATTGAGTTTAGAATTAATCTAATCCCTGGAGCTCTGCCTATCACTCGTCCTTCTTATCGTATGTCCAATAAAGAAAATGAGAAGATGCGTAAACAACTATCCGAATTGGAAACAAAACAATTTATTCATTCTAGTCCCTCTCCTTGGGGAGCTTCAGCTATTTTTGTGAAGAAATCTGATGGTACACTTAGGCTTTGCATTGACTACCGCAAGCTTAATGATCTTACCATCAAAAATAAATATCCTCTACCTCGGATTGATGATTTATTTGATCAACTTAGTGTTGCTAGAGTCTTTTCACAGTTAGACTTAGCAACCGGTTTTCATCAGCTTCGTATTTCAAAGGATAGCATTCTTTTGACGTCATTCTGTACATGTTATGGACCTTATGAATGGCTTGTTATGCCATTTGGTTTAACAAATGCTCTAGCTTATTTCGTTGACCTTATGAATCGAGTTTTCAAAGACTTCCTCGATCAATTTGTTCTCATCTTTATTGATGATATTCTTGTTTATTCTAAAACCGAGGAAGAGCATGAAAAGCATCTTCGGATTATGTTGGAAACTCTTAGGAGCAACTAATTGAAAGCAGAATTTTCTAAGTGCCACTTTTGGCAATCTCGTGTGAAATTTCTCAGCCATATTATTTCCGAATTCGGAATTTTCGTGGATCCTTCAAAGATTGAAGCGATTGAAAATTGAAAGAGACCGGAATGTGTGATGGAAATTCGTAGCTTTCTTGTATTGGCGGGTTATTACCGTCGTTTTATAAAAGACTTTTCTAAATTTCCGTGCCTCTTACTAATTTGACAAAGAAGGGGGTTAAGTACATTTGGTCAGACAAATGTGAAGCTTCTTTTCAATAATTAAAAGAACTCATTTCCGATGCTCCTATTCTTGTGATTCCCGAAGGGAACCAAGACTTTATTGTTTATACCGATGCTAGTCATGTTGGTTTAGGAGCCGTTCTCATGCAAAGGGAACGTGTTATTGCATATGCTTTTAGGCAATTAAAGCATGCCATGACTAGATATGTCACTCATGATTTAGAGCTCCCGGCTATTGTTTTTGCCCTTAGAATTTGGCATCATTATCTTTTAGGAGAGAAATTTGTTCTCTATACCGATCATAAATCTTTGAAGTACTTATTTTCTCAAAAGGAACTTAATTTTCGTCAACAACGTTGGCTTGAATTTCTTGCATCTTATGATCTTGATATTCTTTATACTCTTGAAAAGGGAAATCGAGTTGTCGATGCCCTTAGCCGTAAGCAACAAGTGGTTGTTTCTATGATGATATCCGAATTGAATGATCTTGAGATTTTTTCCACTTGTAAGATTCGAGATCGTGAATCTGATTCATATTCATCTCTTGTTTTATGTAGCCTTAAGGCTCATCCTTCTCTTTTAGACCGCATTCTTGAAGCTCAAAAGCTAGATCTCGAATTGGCTCTTCTTAGCCAAAGTTGTAGGGATAAAATTGATATTGAAGGTTTGAAAGACTTTGATATTGATGTTCATGGCGGTATTTGAAAATTTGGTAGACTTATCGTGTCGAATATTAGTGATCTTCGTAAAGACATTTTAAAAGATTCTCATCGTTCAAGATTTACCATTCATCCCGGTAGTAGTAAAATGTACGCGGACATGAAGCGACTTTATTATTGGGGTGGGATGAAATCTGATATTGCTAACTTCATTAAGCATTGCATAACTTGCCAACTCATTAAGGCCGAGCATCAAAGGACTGGTGGGATATTGCAACCTTTGGACATTCCAATTTGGAAGTGGGATCAAGTCTCCATGGACTTTATTGACGGACTTTCCCGTTCTCGTTTGGGCCATGACAGCCTATGGGTGATAGTTGATAGACTTATAAAATCTGCCCATTTTATTCCAGTTTGGCCTAATCGGACCGTACTTCTTTTGGCCAAACTTTATGTTAAGGAAATACTTAAATTGCATGGAGTTCCTACTTCTATCGTTAGCGATCGTGATCCATTGTTTGTTGTGAATTTTGGAAGAGTCTTTAAAAAGCTTTGGGAACGAAGCTTAATTTTAGCACCGCTTACCATCCTCTGTCCGATGGACAAACCGAGCGTGTGAATCAAACTCTTGAAGATCTTCTTCATGCATGGGTTTTTGATTTTGGTGGAAGTTGGGAAGATCATATTTCTCTTATTGAGTTTTTCTATAATGATAGCTTCCAATCTAGTATTGGTATGGCACCTTTTTAGGTACTCTATAGAAGGCCATGCTGATCTCCTTCTGGTTGGCTTGTGGCCGGTGAGAAGCTGGTTTTAGGGCCAGATTTTATTCGTTATTCCACATAAAACATTGACCTTATTCGTCATAGGATGAAAGAGGCTCAAAATAGACAAAAATCCTATGCCGATAACTGAAGAAGGAAGTTAGAATTTTCTGTGGGAGATTTGGTGTTTATTTGTGTTTCACCTATGAAGGGTGTTGTGCGTTTCAGTAGATTGGGAAAGTTAGCGCCTCGAGGTCCATTTCCCATCACCGAACGTATTGGTTCCGTGGCATATCGCTTTTTATTACTGGCTCAATTTTCTGCCATTCATGACATGCTTCATGTCTCTCAATTACGGAAATTCCTTCGAGATTCTGATTCTGTTCTTGAGCCCGGTGTTGTGAAAGAAATTGAAGTTTCGCCTAATTTGACTTATAAGCAACACCCTATTCGTATTATTGCTACGGAGGTTTAACGCCTTCGAAACAAAGATGTCCCGCTTATGAAAGTTCAATGGTCCTCAAATCCTAAGGATTGCTCTTGGGAATCTAGAGAATTCATCGGGCGAACACATCCGGACTTACTCTCTCGTGCTCCTTAGAGGTGAACTTCTTATTTCAAATTTTCTTTTGTGTTGATTTGCTTTTATGTTTGTTACCTTTTTATTTTCTTATTTAGTATTGCAAGGATGTAATTTCTTTAAGGAGGGGAGTCTGTAACAACCCGCATATTTTACGATTGTATATTTGAATATTTTACTTAAATGTAGCATCGTTAGTTGGATTAAAGTTCAAAAAGCTACTTTTTGCAAACATCCGAATTAGGACTCGAGACCACTTCCATTGAGTTCAAAATGGTGTTTGCGACCTTTTTAAGTATAAACATCAATATGTTTGTAGTTAGCTTGAATTTTGACATTTTCACTTAGGGCTTTGGGTTTGGGTTTCAGCCCAATAACCTAACATAAAACCCTAGCCCCATCCCCTCTCCTCTTCATTCATTCTCATTTTACTTACACTTCAAGCTTTAGTAAAAATGGGGGAAGAGATTGGAAATTAAAATGCTAAGCCCTAGTTTCTTTTGCAAATCCAAGTTCTAGCTCTAAAATCAAAGAGAAGCTTAGGTGAGCATCCTCTTCTTCTTCTCCGTCTCAATCTCTCTCCAATTTCAGAAATTTCCTATAACCTAACTTAGGAAATATTTACTTATGATCTTAGATTGGAGCTTTTAGAGTTGAGATTGAAGAGTAGTTGATCTTCCTTTTGTTTTTAAGCTCTCCTTCATTGTTTTTTGAGAAAAAGGCGAGATTTTGAACTCACGTCTATGCTTATAATTTTCTTAGTTGTTAGGTATGAATTCCGAATTCTTGTTCATTTGCTTTGGATTGAATTGGTTTTATGAACATTCCAAATTTTGGTGTTTTGAAGTCAAATCTTTAAAAATCCTAGCTTTGATGTTTGAGTATGTCTTTGGTTATGTATCGAAGAGCATATAGGGCTGGGTTGCCGATTGGCATAAAACCCTAGTGCCCATTGCTCGTCCGGTCGCGATTTGTAAATTTTTTGCCCCACTTAGGGGCTGGGCCGAATGTGCTTCAGGAGTAGGTTCAGTCGACTGGACTAGAAGGTCAGTCGACTGAACCAGAAGATAGAAAATTCTTTAGAAGCAGGTTCAGTCGACTGAACCAGGGGACAAAAAATTCGTGTCCCTATGTCAGTCGACTGACCACCTGGTTCAATCGACTGACCTGCTTGCCTCGGCCTAATTTGCCTTTTGGGTTTGAATTTTCAATTTTTAATCGATTCTTATTTCTGCGACTGGTTGTTATCGTCTTTGTTGACTTTGATAACTGCCTTTCCGGAATTTTTGGGAATACCCATTTTGATTGATTTGGTATCGATTTCTTTGGATTTAATTCACGTCTTTGAATGTGAATTTTGGTGATTGATTGTTTTTACAATCATTTTTGTGATTTGTCACTTTAAAATGCAAAGGTTTCTATACTAGTAATAAATATCAAAACTCTTTCATTAAAACGATTTCAACTCTATTTTAATACAAAGCTCGTTTATAAAACCGTTTTCAAATCTATTAGTATATATAAATCTTTACCTCATTCATTGAGAAATCTAATTAAATGGCTTAGTAAAACTAGTGGTATGAAACGCTTGCGTTTACTTCGTCGGTTAATTTTTGGACTTGTTCGATTGAAACTCTTGTGACGATTTTAAAGTGGAGATCTACAGTTTATTCCCAAATATTTAAGTTAAGCTAGTGGTTATGGGACATGAAGCTAAACTCCTTTATTTTCTAGATTAGTGTAATTGACACTTCTTAATGGTTAATGACGATCATTTTGTGATTTAGACTTGCGATATGCGATGTCTCTTTGTCCACGTAGGGGACCATACCTCGTTTTATTGAGCTTCGTCTCATTTCTTTTATAGGCTAACGACCTATGGGTTCTTTGGAGTTTTGACTCGTCTTTATGGGCTAGCCACCCATGTAATTTTTATGGAGTTCGGTTCGTCGGGCGTGCCGTTGTACTATGTCGTTGTACCGGCTTATCAGCTTCACTGGACGTACCGTTGTACTACGTCGTTGTTTCGAATTATTTGAGTTTCAGGTTCCTCGGGCGTACCGTTATTGTACTACGTCGTTGCACCGGCTCTATGGTTAGCGACCCGTTTGTGATACACATGTTGGTGAGTTTTCGTGCTCCCGTTTGTGATAGGCCTCCCCCTTTTTGTGATTTCTGGATTTCTAGTTGATGATTTCTAGAATTTGCGATTCACTATTTCATGATTGGCATTGATATATTTGTCAACATTTGTGGTTCGGTGAATAAAAGTAAAGAATATGACATTCTTTTCTGTGTTTTGAGATTTCTTGAGATATTGTATGATTTTTGTTGTTATTTAATGTATACTTGTCGTAGTATGGCATTATTATTATCATACATTTTTGTCATATTTCTTATTCTATCTCATTTTACATGATATTTATAGCTAGACCGATCCGTTTATTTTTTTCTCATTAAATAATACTCGGGTCAGACCGAGATGTTACAGGTGCGTCTGCTTGACTCCTCATCGGGGAACATTACCTGACTTTTGGCTAACTACTCTAGTTTCATAGTTTTTGTTATTATACATTCGAGATAGAGACTCCTTGACGTATACAAATTCTTTTTTCTAGAACTTGTACCTATTCTTTTATGATATTGTGGATCTTATTTGACCACTACTCTGATGTATACTTCTATGTGTTATATTTGTATCTGTTTCAGCTTCTGTGATATGGATATTCGTGAGTGATTTGTGTTATGTTTATTTCTATATTTGTTTCCGAGGTCCACACAGCCACCGTGTAGTAGCTTTGAGTTTGTATCGGTATGTCAGATTTCCTCTTTAAATTAAATGTCTTACATACTATCTGACATATCGGTGCTCGTACAAAGCAATTACATGTATGGTCGCTCCTCAACAGCCTTATTCTTCGTGCTAGTTGACGACATTACTTCGTAGTGTCCCTGGCTAGTGTGAGTATAGAGGTGGGGCGTTACATTTAATATATAGTTAAACCACATGTACACTGTATCAGTACAAAGTAATAGACACGTGTGCCTTAAGGAAGAACAATACATAATATACAGTACATCACAGAGAACACAGAGTCAATCGTAGCAATAACCTATAATATAAATACCTTAATGTTATATAACAATTCATATGTCAATTATATACATACATATAATGAAACAATGCCAAACAAATATCATGTAATAATTCTAATATAGAACTCCTCTAAGCCCAACGAAATACATGCTGGTCTAGTCGTCCCTGTACCTGAAATGTCTCGGATTGACCCCGAGTATTATAAAATAATACACGGGTTAGACTATGTCTAATCATGGATCATAAATAAGATGATACAGTATAAAAAGGGAAGAATAATATGAGATCTCTAATAAAGATACTTAAACATCAGATGGCATATCAAAGTATACATATATAGAATAATCCTCAAGGCATTAAATTACCTAAATATCTCAAATCCATATAAAGATATCATCACCCATATAAAACACATTAAATCATAAATCACTTAATCAACACAAATAAGTGAATCACATATAAAAAACATCGTTGGAATCTAGAAAAAAAAAACGGTAGAAGAGATATCACTATGTATATTGGGCTAACAAGTTACAATGCCAAATTATCTTTGAATCTCATATTATAAGATATCATCATCAAAACTCTAAAATCAATAACAAAGATCTGATCCAACTCATAATAATATACAAATATAATCAATAAGAAATAGGTCGTTTGCCTTTAAAGCATAGGCCGTCTTCTAGAGAAGGATATGGGATCATACTCTAGACACGGTCTCAGATATAATCTCATCCATACATAATATATGTCCATCTACTACCCACATACATACTTCCATACACCACATATACCGAAATCAAACGGGAGACTGACAGTATGTCTGCTTGCTTCTGGAGCCACATGTGGTCCATATGACACGACTCCTACAATCATCGGATACCATTACCTCTCCCCTCTCAGTATTGTGACAATGATCCACCATTGGCTCGACAAAGCGTAGCCTCTTCGGCTACAACTTCCGACATGTGCCCCTATACGGTAACTGACTGCTGGCCTATGGGACACAAGGGGCAACCAACTACCAAGCACGTGATGTACATAAAATATCATTAATAACAATAGTGTCGTCGATCTGGGGTGTGAACCCACGATCAGGCCGCCAAGATGGATACTGGCCAACCTTGTTCACCATTGAAACATAAAGGGAGTCTGTCAAAGGTAGATAGACATATAATACACACAAACTATGTGGCTAACAAGTAGCCTCTATACGTGCTCGCTGCAGTGAGCTACACACACAACATACCCCATATTGAATGTCATCCATAAGCAAAGAATAACCAAATAAATAACACAATAGCGTCCCACACTACCTGGTGTTATGATCCATTTGTTTGGTGCTCAGACATCACACTCGGCCTCTTTTTATTCTACGTAACGAGTCCGAAGAATAACCGAAAAAGTGTTATTGAAAGTCCTATGCCAAACGGTATCACTAAATCGAATATTCAGAATTCTCATCACTCGGAATAATTAAAAATAAATCTAATAAAAGGGACATCATCACTATATCGTATTAAAATACCTATCAAATCAATAACAATAGTGAATCACTCAATTTTTTATATACAATATAAAATAATAGAAGAAATATCAAAACCATAGTTATGATAATATAAAAATAAGTTATTCATAATCCAACAAATATGTTTTTTTAAACGTAAATGGTATATATTAAATTTCACCCTTCTATAAAATCGATAATTAATGAGCTTTTAAATAATATAAGAATATCCACTTTATTAGTTTACCGCTTATCTTTACATTTAAGCATGTACTGTAACCGATAAGTATGTGTATATACATAGTTGAGTTCAGATATATTTAATTTTGTATATTTTAAATGTAGTAATATGTATATATAATTCAATTATAATTTACACTTCATCCTTATATATATAAAGGGACACACGTTAACAAATGCATGAGTTGGAATCACTATGAATTACTGTAGAATATAAGGCCACAACAATTTGCAGGTAGTATAATTAATGGTTGAGTCACTAAAGTTAAGAGCATGAAATAATTGATACAAGTTTATATGTAAATGTACACAAAATATAAATAATAGTAAAATGAGGATTTCAACAGAAAGCAAACCGTCACATTTAACACTTGCCCTTACATATAGATTTATAAATAGAGAAAACTCACTTGCTCATATTAATGTTTCAGCTCCACTCATGCAAGTAAAATTCCCACAACAAACTCATGAAAGAAGAAGAGAGGGAAACCAGAAAGTGCACGCAAACACATATTTCCAAAGCACATATATAAAAAAATTCCAAGTTTAAATTTAGAATTAGAATAAATGTGGTTTTTGGTATATTGTAACCACAATATAACAGGTGCATGCAAGAAAAATCACATGAGGCCAGGAATGTGCACTGCTAACTAATTCATGTTGGGATAAAAGAATCCTTTATATGGTTGACAAACTAAATACAAATGCATCTTTGTTTATATATATAACTCACGCACTAATTTATAAAATCCACACACATGCAAAATTCATCACTCACGGACAATCGCATACCCATATTCTAATGCATACACACTCACCCATACATATCCAAGCACAGCAATTGACTCTCGTTCATAATTACAAGTCCAAGATGTATACACATGCAACTAGAGGAATACAAATGGTCCACACCTTTATAAAATGACAATTTTAAAACTATTTAGATATTATAATAAAAAATTATTTGATTAATCGGTATACTTAAACTTATGTTTCAAATATGTGTGTATATTTATATATGTACGATTAGGAATAATTATTTTAAGTCATCAATATGAGAAAAAAGATATATTTATGGTTATAAGAATAAACATGCAAAGATCCATGATGTACTCACTTTGCTCGATCATTCCAGTCCGCATTAGGTAAACAAGCAATAAATGATATCAGGAAAGCAAATTTCAATAGCATGATATGCGAAAATTAATGTAACAGCTACATACACACACTCATATACACATAACAGCAAATTAAAAATAGCCTGGTATATCTCCTTCATGCAACATGAAAACAATTTATATATATAGGTTTGTATATGTATATACAGGTATGTATATGTATTTATATGTATGTGTATATATAGGTATGTATGTGTGTGTGTATGCACAGATGCGCATGCCCATAATCCAAACCGCAAAACAAAACACACTCATAAAATAAAAACTGAAATCAACAGCAGCACCCCTATACACACACACACTCAACATGCATGCTAGGATAATAAAAAGTTAGATAGATTAGCATAGATTTGTGAGAAAATTTACTTACACAACCCTATACACTCCACACAGACAAAACACTGCCTTGAATATCACCAAACCCGATCACTGAAAATAAACCCAAATAAGCTAGATTTCATGCATCATAAACAAGAATTAAAACAAAATTAGACATAGGTTTTTGAGCCAACAGACTCACCTGGCGCACAAGCTTTCTCCCTCCTTTGATAGCTAATCACTCACGCGACTCACTATAACCCATACACACCAGCATCCTTAGATATAGATGTGCACAAGCTTGAAGATATTCCCATTAAATTTTTTTCCAATTTGTATTTATATTTTTAATGGTAGAAGAGAGTTGGGTTCGAAATTTTCAAGGAGAAGAAAATTATATCCTGGATGGAAACATATGTGAGTAGTAAAATGAACATACAAGAAACGTCTGGACTTGAAAATCTAGTTTTGTAAGTTTGGGTCAAGGCTTTAGAATATTGGGCTTGAGTTTATAAAATATAAAACTAACAAATTTACTTTGTTTTATTTTTTCTTTATTTCAACATCTAAATTCTACTTGATTAAAATAAATACAAGCTTATGTTTTATTTTAATTCATTACGTAAAAAGCATTATACTTCAATTATATTACTTTTATAAAATTTTATTTTCACATTTTAACATATTTAAATATAAATATCATATTTTCACAATTTAAATATTTTTTTATGAATAATTTTCAAACCAATTTAAGAAAATTACTGTTATTAATTTTAATTTATTACCGCTTAAAAATTGGGTTATTACAAACTCTCCTTCTTAACAAAATTGCGTCCTCGCAATTATAAGGAAAATATGTTATGTATCAATTATACAAAACTTAATCATATTAATTAAATTTCATTTTATATACCAAACATTTATTCAAGGTATAATGGCTTTGTAAAATCCAAAAATACCTTATTTCATTAAATTTCTTTCCCAAAAAATTCAGTTAATTCTAATTTAAACATAATTTGGATTCAACAATTCTAAATTCTTTAGACAAACTTTAAAAATCTTATTAAAAAATTCCCACTGAAACTAAAATTATCTATATAATGAGTCACTTTCTAATATCTTTCGTAATTTCAAAACATTTCTTTTCCCAAAAATAGTATCCAATTATTATTTTGTAAACTCTTTTCATATATTTACACAATTATTTAACACCCTTAAATTGTTTCTTGGAGGGAAGTTTCAAATTTATTTTCAAAATTTTAACATTTAAAAGATAATTCTATAATAGTTATCAAAATAATTCTCAATTTGTTTTAACTCATACAAAAATAAATATTTATACTTATCTACACCTTAACAACCAAAACTTTATAACATTTACTCTTCATATAAATAAAACATTATCGAATATATATATATATATATATATATATATATATATATATGTTCGCAAATTCTCAAATACTATAAAATAAAGTGAAATTGCCTCACCATATAATATAGTCATTACTAATATACATTGGCTGCAATATTAACCACATAATTAATACTTCCTTGCCAGTGACCATAGCCTTGCACTAATATCCAATGGCTACAATTATCACAAAATACACGCTAACAAATAAAATACATTTTACAAGCCATTTTCCAATTAATAAGTATAAATCTAGTTTCCAAATCCTTTACGAAACATAAATTTAAAATTTCACTTTACCAAAATAATTTACTTGGCTTAATTTCCCATTTAAAAATATTTAACTTTATCCCAAAATATTTTAATCTTCCATAAATTATTTATATCTTTCTAAGTCATCGTGTCTAAATGTCTCGTTTATGCGTTCAAAAATTTCTATTGAATACATATGCACCTGCATCGACCAAAATCCTTAACACACTCAATGGACAAGTTAACATAATTTTTTATTTCTAAAAATATCTATAAGTATTACTTTCACAAACTATCAAACATACCAGTTACAATAAATTAATTTCCAAATCTCAAAATCAAATTCGATTCCTGCAACTTCAAATTATCTAGTAGACTTAAGAAACTTAATATAGGTACTCAATGGAAACTAATAATTCCACTGCGCGCTCTGATAAAAACAAATCAGAACTCAACTACACTATCAAACCATCCAAAATTATGAATACAAATACTATTGGTTGGACTAACTCCTTTCATCCTTATTACTCCAACCATTTCGTACTTCATACTATAAGGAAGATTAATTATATAACATAACATATATGTATTTGCAAAGTCACAAATACGTCCCTTGATGATTACCCAGCATTCATCATAACTAAATAATATACATATACCTTTTCTTGTTATAGAAAATTATCCAACTCACCCACGGGTCAGGGACTCTAAGTAACACTAAGGTCCAAACTCGTGTCTCTTTTATGTTGCATTGTTTTAAGCCTGATTTGATACTATTCTGTAACACCCCACCTCTATACGCATACTATCCAAGAGTATTACTGAGTAATATTATCAGATAATATGGAGAATGAGGCTATATGGGGTACACACATAAATATTCCCTTGGACTAACATTGGTACATATTAAAACATCTAATATATAATTAAACCATGCGTACACAATATCGGTACAACTTAATAGACACGTGTGCATCCAGGACAAAAAATACAATATACCGCACATAGTAGAGAACACAGAGTTAATCACAATGATAACATACAATATAAATATATTAAGGTTATATAATACAATTCATATGTCAATTATATACACACATATAATGATACAATGTCAAACAAATATCATGTAATAATCCTAATATAGAACTCCTCTAAGCCCTATAAAATACATGATGGTCAAGTCGTCCCTGTACCTGAAATATCTCGGACTGACCCGAGTATTATAAGATAACACATGGGTCAGACTATGTCTAATCATGAATCATAAATAAAATGATACAGTATAAGAAAGGAAGAATAATATAAGATCTCTAATAAAGATACCTAAACATCAGATGGCATATCAAAGTATACATATACAGAATAACTCTCAAGGCACTAAATTACCTAAATATCTCAATCATATAAAGATATCATCACCCATTTAAAACACATTAAATCAAAAATCTTTTAGTCAACACAAATGGGTGAATCATACATATCAAAAATTCATCGTCTAAATCTAGAAAACAACGATAGATGAGATATCATTATGTACATTAGGCTAACAAGTAGCAATGCCCAATTATCTCTCAATCTTATATTATAAGATATCGTCATCAAAACTCTAAAATCAATAACAAAGATCTGAGCCAACTCATAATAATATACAAATATAATCAATAAGAAATAGGTCGACTGCCTGTAAAGAATAGGTCATCTGTCTGAGAAGGATACGAGGTAGACCATACTCTGGACACAGTTTCAGGTATAATCTTATCCATACATAATATATGTCTATCTACTACCCATATCATACTTCCATACACCACTTATACCGGAACCAGACGGTAGACTGGCAGCACGTCTGCTTGCTCCAGGAGCCACACATGGTCCATATGACATGACACCTACGGTTGTCGGTTACCATTACCTCTCCAATCTCGGTATCGTGACAGTAATCCACCATTGGCTCCATAAATGCATAGCCTCTTCGGCCATGACTATTGACATATGCCCATATATAGTAACTGACTGCTGGCTTATGCGACACAAGGGGCAACAAACTACCAATCATGTGATGCGCATCAAATATCATAAACAACAACGGTGTTGTGAATCTGGGGTACGACCCCACGATCAGGCCGCCGAGGTGGATCTGGTTCACCCCTGAAACATAAAGGGAGTTGATCAAAGGTAGACATGCATATAATGTACACAGACTATATGGCTAACAAGTAGCCTCCATGCATGCTCACCATAGCGACAGAACATACCCTCTACTGAGTATCATCTATGAGCAAAGAAAAACTGAATACACAACACAACGACGTCCCATACCACCGCGTGTTACTAGTCCATTTATTTGATGCTCATACATCACTTGCCCTTCTTTATTCCATGTA
Source organism: Allium cepa (assembly GCA_030765085.1). Taxonomy (NCBI): domain Eukaryota; kingdom Viridiplantae; phylum Streptophyta; class Magnoliopsida; order Asparagales; family Amaryllidaceae; genus Allium; species Allium cepa. The sequence continues at coordinate 103,175,404 of CM060942.1, read as the reverse complement.
AATAGTCTGAAGATTAACCGAAAAAGTGTTGCCGAAAGTCTCTTACCAGACTGTATCACTAAACCGTTTATTCAGATTTCATGTCACATAGAATAACTGACAATAAATCCAGTAAAAGGGACATTATCGCAGTATCATATTAAAATACCAATCAAATCAATGCTAACGGTGAATAACTCATAAAAAAAATTGTATTTAAATTTTTAATGGTAGAAGAGAGTTGGGTTCGAAAGCTTTAGGGGGAATAAAATTATATCCTGGATGGAAACGTATGTGAGCAATAAAATGAAAAAACAAGAAATGCTTGGACTTAAAAATCTGGTTTTGTGAGTTTGGGTCAGGGCTTTAGAATATTGGGCTTGAGTTTATAAAATATAAAACTAACTAATCTACTTTGTTTTATTTTTTCTTTATTTCAACTTCTTAATTCTATTTGATTAGAATAAATACAAGCTTATGTTTAAATTTAATTTATTACCTAAATAGCATTATATTTCAATTATATTACTTTTATGAAAAAATATTTTAACATTTTAACATATTTAAATATAAATATCATATTATCATAATTTAAATCTTTTTTAATAAATAATTTTCAAACCAGTTTAACAAAATTACTATTATTAATTTTAATTTATCACCACTTAAAAATTGTGTTGTTACAGAGTTCAATTGACTTAACTTATTTTTTTGGCACCATTTTAGGTGATGATCTCAACTTGAATCTAACCCATTATCACTATCTTAGGTGATGATTTAGGTCTTTTTTTGATGCGTTTGGTTAGCTTTCCTTAAGAAGAACCAAAGACTTACCTGACCTCCCTCTTGGAGGCGCTTCATTATGGCCTTAGAGACGATACTGAAGGCTGGTTCAGTGCTTTGGTCAGGCCATCTTAGACAAAACTAAAGGATTACTCCATCCTCCCTTTAGGAGGCGCTTCAGCCAGGCTACATAGGCCGGGGCAGAAGGCTTGCAGATGCTTTAGTCGGGCCTTTTCAAACAGGACTAAGGGCTTAATATGACCTCCCTCTATGAGGTGCTTTGACAGGCTCTTGTGGCAGGAATCAAAGGCTTTATTTCTCCCTTTACTACCATCTTAGGTGGTGGTTTAAGCTTTTCCTTTTAATTTTTTTCATTTCATTGGACTTCTGATTTCGTAGACAAACTTGTCTTGATTTTCTTTATTCATCCATCATAAGAAAAAATGGCCTTAGATGTTCATCATTCTAAGTTCTTGCTATGACATTACCATTTGGTCGACATAGTCGAAGGCCTTTGGTGGGATTACTTCATGGATAACAAGGGGGTCCTTTCCAATTTGGCCCAAGTGTTCCATCCGTTGGACTTTTAATATTTGCCATAACTTTTCGAAGTACCAAATATCCTTTTCGAAATTATTTTCCTTGACTTTGGAATTGTAGTATTGGTTATTCTGCACTGATATTTAAATGTTCATATGGACGCTTTGTCTCTTTTCTCGTTGTTTAGAACTAAAGATTTTCTTTTCAATTCCTGATTTGGATCAAATGCATATGCAATCGTTCGATGAGACGGTACTTCAACCTCGATTGGAAACATGGCTTCACATCCATATGTTAGAGAAAATATGTTACGTCTCGTTGCAATTTTGGTAGAAGTTCTATATGCCTATAACATAAGAGGTAGTTCTTCTACCTAATTTCCATTTGCTTTGTCCAATCGCTTTTTTAGGATGGTCTTAATGGTTTTATTAGAAGCTTCAACAGCTCCATTAGCCTAGGGCATGCTACAGATGAAAATTTCTTAATAATCCCATTTCTATTGCAGAATTAGATAAATTCCTCACTTTCAAACTAAGTTCCTTTGTCAGATATTATCTTGACAATGTTCTTGATTGCAAATTTAAGCACTTTTCCTGATGTGATATTCAGTAGTGGTTCTGCTTCTACCCATTTGTTAAAATAATCAATGGTACTACTACAAATTTAGCTCCTCCTTTGGATATAATTAGTGGCCCTATCAGGTCGATGCCCCACACATCGAAAGGCCATGGACTTGAGATCGAAGTTAATTCATATAGTGGCAAGTGTGGGATCTTAGAGGACTTTCGACATTTCTTGCATCTCTTCACGTAATCTATAGCATGGTTAGTCATCTGAGGTCAACAAGTGCCTTGTCTCGTGACCTTTTTTGCTAGCTTTTTACCATTAGAAAGGTCCCCACAAAATCCTTTATGGGCTTCCCTTAATAATTTTGCTCCTTTTTTCGGATTAACACATATTAAGTAAGGGAGTGAATACTCCTTCTTGTAAAGTACTCCATCTACCATAATGAAGGTTGGGACCTGATGTTTTATTCTTCTTGCTTTCTTTTTATGTGCTGGTAATTTCTCTTTTATCATATATTCGATGATAGATGTCATCAAGTTATTCACATATTGATTCTTATTTTCTGTACAAGAGGATTTTTCACGAAGGATTTTCTTTTTCTTTTCCTTTTCATTGTGTGTTAGGGCTTGAGATCTGGTCAATACCAAGGATTCTTTTTTTGGCTCAGGGCCCTTTTCCTCTATACTTAGGTTTAATTGATAGCCTACTGCACAATTTGGGTTTTTGTTACTCCTTTTGAGCTAGCTAATTTAGTCAAAGAATTAGCTTGGGAGTTCTTCCCTCTCGATAGTTGGTGAACTAAGAAATCCTCAAATTAGATCAGAATTTTCAACACCTTCTTGACATATAAGACCAACTTGGCATCCTTCATCTGATATATTTGGTTCAATTAATTGACCATTAATTGGGAATCACTAAAAATATCAATCTTAGGAATTTTCAGTTGTAGGGCCAAGGTGAGTCCTGCCACCATTCACTCATAGTCTGTTAGTGGTCGGAAATCCCAATTTCATTGCATAATGGAAACGGTGTACATCGGGGGTAATTATTATGTATCCTACACCAGATCCTTGTTCATTTGAAGCTCCATCTACGAACAATTGTGATTTAGGCTTTAAATATTTTTTCTTTTTCTAATTGCTTTTTGATGAATCTCGTACATTCATTAACAAAATCAGCTAAAACTTGTCCTTTAATTGCCACTAGTGGTATAAATTTAATATCATGCTGGCTAAGTTCTATTCTCCATTCGACTGATCTTCCTAAGGCATTGGTTTACTAAAGACTTGTTTAGGTGGAAAGTTGGTTAAGACCTTGATTGGATGTGCTTAATAGTTAGCTCTCAATTTTTGTGCTATGAGCATCAAACAGTATGCTAGCTTTTTTATAACCCAATATCAAGTTTTCGCATTCTTAAGCCTTCTTCTTGTATAGTATACTGGAAGTTAGGTTTGCTTTTCTTCTCTTATTAGAAATAGCTAACTGCGTCTCTAAAACTGCCATGTAAATATAAAGGTTTTCCACATCTATAGGTCTAAAAAGAATTGGTGGTTTCTCAAGATGATCTTTTAGTTCCTTAAAGGCTTTCTGACAATCCACTCTACGTTCGAAGTTTTTTCTTCTTAATCACATCGAAGAATGGAATGCATTTACCGGTGGTCTTGGAAATGAATCTATTCAGTGCCGCTACTCTTCCACTTTGACTCATTACATCTTTATTTGTTTTAGACTCCACTATGTCTTTAATAGCTTGAATCTGATTAGGGTTCGCTTTTATTCCTTGAGCACTAACAATATACCCCAAGAATTATTCAGACTGGATTTCGATCGAACATTTTTGTAGATTGAGCTTCATTTGATATTTTTGTAATACCCCAAACATTTCTTCTTGGGCGATTGCTCTCCTCTTGGCATTTAACCAACATATCATCTACGATACTTCCATGTTTCGATTGATTTGCTCTTTGAACATTTTATTTACCAAACTTTGGTAGGTGGCTCTTGCATTGTTTAATCCGAAAGGCATTAGTTTATAGAAAAATGTTCGTCGGTCTGTTATAAGTTTATATTCTCTTCATCCGGTTGGAACATTGGAATTTGATTGTACTTGGAATACACACCCATGAAAGACAAGAGTTTGTATCCACTTGTTGCATCGACTAATTGGTCTATTTTTAGAACTGGATAACAATCTTTTCGGCATGCCTTATTCAAATCAGTATGATCGATACATGTCCTCCATTTTTCATTAGACTTTTTGACCAATACAGGATTAGCCAACCATTTAGGATAAAACATTTCTCCGATGAACCCATTTTCGAGCGATCTACTGACCTCCTCTTTCAAAGCGTTAGCTCGAACTTTGTCAAATTGTCTCTTCTTTTGTTGAACGGGTGTAATATTCAGGTATATGTTTAAGGCATGACACATGATGGTTGGATCTATTCCAACTATATATGAATGGGTCCAGGAAAACACGCCATTGCTGGATTGAAGAAATTAGATTAACTCTCCTTTGAGCTTACCGTCTAGCATTTTCTCGGTTTTTACTATCTTTGTTTGATCAACTGGATCTAAGCATATTTCTTCAAGATCCTTGGTAGGTTTCATTCTTTCATGTTCGCCTCTACAGTCCAGTTCAATGACGATCTCCTCATTATCTACTTTATCCTGTACCAAATTTTCTTCTTTCCCCTTTCTTATCTTTTTAGAAAAGTTAAATCTTCTTAGTGCATGCTTATTTTTCTCAACGGTTCCTTCTTTTGCCTTGGATGATTGGGTTAAATGACCTTCATCTAATGGCTTTTTTATTTCAACTATGATTGACTTTTCTTTCTTCGAGTCATAACAAGAAAGATTATTTTGTTTGTATTGATCAAGAGTGACAAAATACAATTCTCGAGAGCTAAACTGCTCTCCTCTCACTGTTCCCCATCCGTTCTTGGTCAGGAACTTCATCATTAGATATTTTGGTGAGATAAAAGCATCACCTTCATCCAAAGTTGGCCTTCCAAAGAAGGTGTTGTAATAAAAAGGTTGGTTCATAACGACAAAAAGAGTCTCGAAGGTCTTGGAATGTAGTGGAATTACCATCTGTACCAAAAGCCTTATCTGTCCCACTGGAGTTGATCCTTTGTTATTGAACCCAAAGATGGGCTCAAAGCTTGGCTCTAGCTTTTCTTTTGGAATTCCCATTTTATTAAAGGAATGTTTGAAAATAACAGTCACCGTGCTTCCAGTATCAACAAGGATTTTAGTCACCACAGAAAGCCCGACCTGTGCAGTGATCATAAGTGGGTCATTGTATGGATGATGAACCCCTGTTGACTCTTATGGGGTTATGGTCAGGTTATGCATTTGGATCTAAAATTTGGGGTTCTTAAGCAGTGGTTCTTCCTAAATAGAGAATACTCCATATTTTACCTCTCTAGTATATTGGTTTCTGACTCCCTTGTTGTTTCCAACCAAATGAGGGCCTCTATGAATTATATCAAATCGATTGATGGGTGGAATGAAACTGGTTGAGCATCACTTTTTACAAGGTTCACAGTGTTATTCGAGTGCCTTTGGTTGCCTTCATCAGAACTTTCTGATTATCGTTTATAAATTCTTTCAAGTGCCCAAAACAGATCATCCTCTAAATTATCCCAGCCAACACAAGACATTCATTTGCCTTATGCTCATTTAACTTATGATAGGTATAGTAATATTCCCTACTTCTCGGCTCAGGGTTTTTCTTAGCTTTGTTAGAAATTGGAAAGTTGTTGATTTCTTTTGTTGTAGAGTAAATGTAGGCTATCGGCTTGTTCAGAGCAACATGATTGATCTTCGAAGCCTCATCCCATCTCAGTTTCTTATTATTATGATTAAGGCCAAACTTTCCTATTTCTTTCTTCGTTTGGGACTTTTTCTTCGCATAGAACATTTCATCCATACAGATGAACTTATTAGCTTGAAAATGAAACTCTTAGAGATCCCTACATCCATGAAAATAAATCTCTTTTCAGAAGGTGTCTAAATCTCTTTTCAGAAGGTGTCTACTCAATTCACCCTAAGCATACTGCCATTAATTTGCCTTTATCAGTTATATCCTCTGCTTTTAATGCTTCCGTGTTGAATCTCTTAAGATAGTCACTCAATAGCTCTCCCAGTCTTTGTTTGATGTTAGCCAATATGATGAAGTCAATTGTAGGATATCTGTAAATACAAAACCATGTTGAGAACTCATAAGCGAATTTTTCCCAAGAGTTTATGGTCTTTTCCTGGTAATGTCTATACCACTTAGCTGCTACCCCTTGGAATGTGGTAGGAAAAAGTCGACAACATACAGCTCTTGAAGTGTTATAAAGGTCCATTTGACTTTCAAATTCCATTAGGTGATTATTCGGGTCAGTTGTCCCATTGTATCTCAAGGATGGAATCTTAATATGAGACAGAATCCTCGTGTATATGACCATGTCTACGAATGTGGCTTCCCGTAAGTTATTTTTGACTCTAGCATCGAGTGTCCTTTTCCTTTAAGGTTAAGCAATATTCTTTGCCATCTTTTCATCTAAGTCCCTCAAATATGCTTCATCGTTGTGGTAATTATTTCTATCAAGCTTGTACTCTTTGGAGATTGAACTCCCAAATTGCTCATGTGACCTCTCCATTAATCTTCCTTGATGGTTTGCTTTTTCCTTATTATCTACTAGTGATTTAGAGGAGAATTCAGTTGTTCCAACTTCTCGGTCTCCTTTTCTCTTTTGTGGAGTCATTGTAAGTTTGCCTTTGCTTTTGTTCCCAAGAAAAGAAGCATCCAAATTTATTCTTGAGACTTAACTTATTCAACCTTAGTGAGCTTGAAGATTTTTGTGCAAGGATCTTTTCTAATAGCTCCTGCGTCATTTCCATCTGCTGAGTAAGATCTTTGATTTTAGCTTCCTTACCGGTAGGCTTTTCGGCTTTGAGGGCTATCGAGTTTCTATATTTTCCAAGTTGAAGTTAGGGACGACATTCTCTTCCGATGTCGTCGTTTGTATGACTTCTTCATTTGGAATATTAATTCATCTTGGTCCTACCATTTTCCAGGAACAAAAACTTATTAGTTAGTTAGAGGAAAGAGTTAAATGAAATAGGAGATTCGAGCCCTCCTTCTAGCTCTAAAATATTTGCAACACCTATGAAATCGTGACAAAGCATAACTTAGTTAATGAAATCGTGTGGTGGCAAGAAATCAAAAGTTAGACAGTAATTCATGGTGTAGCACAAGATGATTCCATTCGAAAATGGTTCTATGATGCCTATGGACTTTGATGTATATACTCAAAAGCCCATGTAATATGTTTAAGGGAAGAATAGGTTAAGTATCAAATATGTGTAATAGTCCATTAAGTATGTTAATGAACTAAGTAAGCAATTCATATGGTTCGTAATCCATCATCCGTATATAATAGGAAAAATAACGATTATATATATAAACACTAGTTTAGACCGAAGCTCTTATGACTTGCGTAAGGTCAAGATGAAACTTAGGGCCTAAAGAGCTTTATTATATGTATATCCAAGTCCAATAGTAGTCAAGGTTGCATAATCAAGGTATATATACAAAATAAGTTATGCTTTATATTGTTCATGTCATTGGTCATATAAAATTGCAAGGTTTACAATCAATTGATAAATTTCCCAATTTGATCCAGGGTTATAATATTCCGATTTTGAGAAGAAAGAGAAGAAAAATGATCTACCTTCCTCTGTAACCCTGGATCCATATATATAGAAGTAGAAGTACGGCATGGCTGCTATGAATTTCTTTTGACATGGATAGCTTACAATATCATCGGCCGCTTCAATGGTGTTGGGCTTCATGCTTCGTTTTTAATGACCTTCGACATTCTTTTGCAAGCTGATGGATTACGTCATCATGTAGTAACACTTAACATCCAATCCGCTACGATAACTTTCATGTATATTGATGACACCTGACATCAATGTGGCATTGAGGACCTGCTGCATTTAATAGTTGTTGAAGTGTGCCATCACTAAGGTGCGGCATTAAAATAAGCAATATTGATAATTAATGGCATTGATGATAATAGGCAGTAATGAAGAGACACAACATTTTCTGAGAGGTAACATTAATCAGGGGTGGCATTAATAAGAGACTTTACTAGTGATGAGTGGCATCAAAGAGGATAAACATCGAAAGGAAGTGGAATTTAAGAGATACGACATTAACTTGAGGTGATATCAACCAGATATAATATCCATTCTATCTTCATGGGTGAAGTGCAACATTGACAGAATGTAGCATCAATGAGGTTCGATATTCGTAATACATCATGCCACTATAACACTGATGGCTTATGATATTGTTGGTCACTTTAATGACTTATGGAATTACCCGTTGGCCTTTGTTGATGAAAGGTGGCATTGTGGTTCTTCGGTATTAGCTTGGATGATATACCATTTCCATACTTTCAACATTATTTATTGATGTGAGATGCTCTGCTATTTGATATCCCCAATTTCATGAATGCGACATCATCCAATGGCCCTTGTTGAATTAAAGAGGCATTAATGGTGTGCGACATTGATGTCATGTACGATGGCAGCATTTGATATTTCATATTGCATTGATGACTTCCTTTGGCTGCAAGATTCATTTATCTTAGCACTCTTATTGTCGACATGCACTCATGCCTTTGAGATTGATACTTGTGAGATTGGTATTCCTCCTTAAGGGCTTTAAACATGCTTCCTTGCTTTCCTTTTAACAAGATAGTCTTTGACATTCTATTTTTGTACCTCTAGCATAGTTCTTTAAAGCATAATTTCAGCATTATTTTTGCCTTTAGATGTGATGTGCATATCTTTGCATGTTTTGTCTTAGAAGCTTCATTTGGAATCTATTGATTCAACATCATACTATCCTTAGAAATTATGTGGATAGCATACACCATCATTGATTTATTATTTTTATTAACATAATGTAATATTTCTTTTAACATATTTCAATCATATGAAAATTATTTACAGTATAAAAATAATTTATATTCATTGTAAATATTTTATTCAAGTTCAATATATTTTTGAAAATATTTTATTAGTTAAATCAAATTATTATCAAAACGAATTTAATTCATTCCAAAATAAAATATTATCCCAAATTGAATTCGAACATTTATATTAATTTAATTTAATTAAATTTTAGGATGTAAAAGTAGGGTTGTTACATTAGGTTATCATTTAACACTTCCATACTTAACACACACACACATATATATATATATTTCCGTTTCTACTTCGTTCAAATATAGTTTTCGAATCCTGATCTAAGATGTGACAAGCATTTTTTTAAAACTTATTTTGAAGCCTTTATCAAATAACTGACAATATATTGTTATCCCGCCTTTTGGCAAGGCCGAGATATCAAAGAACTGACCGAAAACCAAGGATCGCTCATCACGGATATCGAGTACGCACAGGTTCACCATGGATGTCGATGAATTTTGTCTGAGTCTGGATCAGGCTGCAACTGATAAGACACGACAAGCAAAGCCATGCAAGCCAGCATCCCAAATTTCAAGTCAATCTGAATTCATAGGCTCAAGTTATAATCGATGCAAATTGGAGGAAATAACCTCATTTTCGTATCCATCAGTGGGCCACAGTTCGAATCGATCAGGTTCGTATCCATCGTCAAGCCTTGGTTCATATCGATCAACCTTGTATCCATCAATAGATAGTGCACTTCATATCGATCAGCCGATGTCTATTTCATATCCATCAAAAAGGCATTAGTTCGAATCGATTAGGATGTGCCATTTCGTATCCATCGATAGAATGTGCTTGTTCGTATCGACCTACCCAACCCCACTTCATATAGCAGTTGTGTAATTCATATCCATCGAGGCTTATTAAGTCCGTATCCATCAAATAAACATTACTCTGTATCCATCATGGGACCATTGTTCGTATCCATCAAGACGGAGCAACTCGAATCGATATAAACAAGGCCACTTTTATCGATACGAACGAAGCTACTTCCATCGATACGAATGAGCAACGGTCATCAATACGAACAAGGCGAAGTTCAAGGGATGACTCAATCAACTTGGCGTAGAAGGTGGATCGATCAGAAGAGTGTGTGCCACATCACCACGGGGGCACGTGCAACCATCGATTCGAACAGATCGATTCGAAACCATCGATTCGAACCAGACAGCTTCCGAAGAGCATCAACTCATATCGATCATAACTCGAGATCCACAAGTCCAAATGCTATGAAATTTTCCAAGAGCTTACATGCAACCAAAGAATGTACCTGCCAAATTTCGACTCCATTGGACATATTCTTGATCGATACAAAATTGGTTCGTATCGATCACGGGTTGATCCGAATCTTCGCGGGATCGATCGCGTGGTTCCACTCACGTGCCAAAAGGAGTCTCCCAAAGATTGAGCGAGATATCATCCTTCTGCGCCTATAAATAGGGTCCCAGGGCCTACAAAAGAGGGATCTTTCCACTCTCGAACGTCCAGACTCTGCCGGATTCAACTTTGCACTTTATCGCTGCTGTTGTACTCGAATTTCAGAGCTATAATTTGTTGTTATCCGCTGCAATCTATTGTAATCATCAAGTGAATATCAATAAAGTCATAAAGTTTAGAGTGGATGTAGGCCTGATCGCCGAACCACTATAAATTCTGTGTTGTTTACTGCTTTCTATTGAATTTTCTGAGTGTTCTTCATTTTTATTCTCTGCATACTACCCATCTGAGATCTGTGATTGTAAACCGGTGCTTTCATCCACGATTGGGTGTTTGTGACTAATTTTGGTGCAAACATTTTGGTGCTTTCACTGAGAAGGCTAATTCAAGGATTCTATCGCTTAGAAGTTGAATTTGAAAGTTTAAAGATTCATATCTGAAACGCTATGACAAGGCAATCAAGCAGAAGGAGAGAAGTCAAAATGAAGGGAGTCAAGAGGCTTCCTCAGTAGCAAATCAGACATCGATCTTCATCACCAGGAGAAAATGGAAGCGATGTTTAAGAGACAAGAGGAGATGATGCAGAACCTACTCCGAAAAGTTGGACAAGTTGGAGTGCAGAATCAGTGGAACGCAACCGCAGAAGATACTGGAGAAAGAAGTTGGGAGCACGGAGCAACCAAAATTTAGAACAGAGCAGGACCATCTGGCGCGGCACCAGAACTAGGGGGAACTCACTTAGAGCATGTTGACCCGATACCGAGAAGAGCATCAGGAGGACCCAAGCAGCATGGCATTGGTAGAGGAACAGATGCTCAACCAGGAGAACAGATTCTAGGATTCTCTCGTGAACTCGGGGGGCAGGTCGAAGGCAGCGGGCAAGGACTACAACTCGGAGATAGTGACAGATTAGCGGAGATGGTTAGACGAGCTATGAGAGGTGGATCGGTAAACAAAGACTTGGAGGATGTGAATAGTAGTCCCTTTACTCCAACTATCAAGCGAGCTAGGAACCCACCGAATTTCAAGCTATCGTCATTGGAGATGTATAAGGGGAGGCAGGATCCTACGGTTCGTCTAACAAAGTATATTAGGCATATAGAAGTGCTGGGGACATCAGAGGAAGTCATGGCCCGATGCTTCCCACTGTATTTGGCAGACATTGCGGTGTTATGGTTTAGACAACTGGAGAGTGGCTCTATTGGAACATGGACTGATTTGGCTGAAAGGTTTATGAGGCAATTCAGAGTTCACATTTCGAGGTCCAAGAATGTGATGAGTTTGGCAGCGTTGAAGCAAATAACCGGAGAATCTTTGAGGAGCTTTCTGACGCGATTCATTGCAGCGGCAGCATCGGTGGATCGACTGGATCCATCCATGGTTTTGATGGCAGCTGTATCTGGCATAGCTTATGGCACAGAGTTCAAGAGTTCATTGACAAGAGATCCCCCTATGGATCTAGGTATCATGAGGCTAAAGGATTTCTACGACTGGAAGATGCAAATGCCGAAAGAGATGAGGGAGAAGGAATCGATGTTTATGCAGTCAAGGGCGGAAATCCTCCTAAAACCGATGCAGAAACTGGTAAAGGGAAAAGAAAGGTTGAGAATAACAGTGATGGATCAGCGCGACCACGAAAGGAACCAAGATTCACCTTATATACGGAGCTGAACGAGACTTTGGAACGGATCTACCAGGACACCAAGGAACAGGTTCCTTATCGAAAGTCAATGAGGAGAGATCCGACCAGCAATGAAAGAAGGTCAGACAAGTATTGCTTATTCCACGAGTTGAATGGTCACAACACAAACGACTATAGACACTTGAAGGATGAAGTCGAGGGGCATATCCGGAATGGGTTTCTATCACAATATGTGGGAAGAAGACCACGACGGTGGAACAAGAACGACCACCACCTGCACCAACTGAAGACGGATCTGGATTGAGGCGTCAGCTTGTTATCAATTGATTGAGATAATGACGAACGAGTGGCAAACTCCACACCGACGCGATTAAGTTGTTTACACATGTATAGGACCACGAACGATCCTCAACCATGCTCTGATACAACTATAGATCACATCGATGTAGGTGTTCGCACTCTGAGGTCACTGATTTGCTTTTGTTTTTTGCTTCTCATGTTTGGATTTGATTTTGTCGAACATTTCTGTTGAAAAACTCAGTTGAATGGATATTTGGTATTGATAATTCTAAAACGGCTAAGCTACTTACACATGTACAGGGTTGCGAACGGTCCTTAGGCATGCTCTAAGATGGCGATAGACCGCCCTTACAAACAATCTAGAAACTTACTCGAACGTGAAATATAGTATTGATGATACTAAGTCCCCCTCCCCGCGGGCACACACAATTCGCCGCGAACAGCACCCGACCGCAAATGGTCACAACTCGCCTCGAAAGGCACTCGACCGTGAATTGTCATAACTCGCCTTGAACGGCACCCGACCGCGAACGGTCACAACTCGCCTCGAACGGCACCCGACTTCGTGATCGGCACCCGACCGCGAACGGCCACAACTCGCCTCGAACGGCACCCGACCGTGAAAGGTCATGACTCGCCTCGAAGGGTACCCGACCGCGAACGGTCACAACTCGCCTTGAACGACATCCGATCGCGAACGGTCATAAATCGCCTCGAACGACACCCCAACCGCGAACGGTCACCATTCGCCGTGAACGGCATCCGACTGCGAACGGTCACATATCACGTCAAATGACATACGATCCCGAATGATCGTCATTCGTAGTCAGATAAGACTACCAATTACTTTGCAGGTCATCAACGGGATATGAACATCCAGCTTATGGCATTACAAAACACACCTTCCTACCGCAAGGCATGTTTTGGAGGGCAAGTGTTATCCTGCCTTTTGGCAAGGCCGAGATATCAAAGAACTGCCAAAAACCAAGGATCGATCATCATGGATATCGAGTACACACAGGTTCACCATGGATGTCGATGAATTTTGTCTGAGTCTGGATCATGCCACAATTGATAAGACACGACAAGCAAAGCCATGAAAGTTAGCATCCCAAATTTCAAGTCAATCCGAGTTCATAGGCTCAAGTAATGATCGATGCAAATTGGAGGAAATAACCTCATTTTAGTATCCATTAGTAGGCCACAGTTCGAATCGATCACGTTCATATCCATCATCAAGCCTTGGTTCGTATCGGTCAACCTCATATCCATCAACAGACAGTGCACTTCGTATCGATCGGCCGATGTCTATTTCATATCCATCCGAAAAGGCATTAGTTCGAATCGATCAGCATGTGCCATTTCTTATCCATCGAGAGAATGTGCTTGTTCGTATCGACCTACCTAACCCCACTTCATATGGCAGTTGTGTAATTCGTATCGATCGAGGCTCGTTAAGCCCGTATCCATCAAATAAAAATTACTCTGCATCCATCATGGGACCATTGTTCGTATCCATCAAGTTGGAGCAACTCGAATCGATACGAACAAGGCCACTTTTATCGATACGAACGAAGCTACTTCCATCGATACGAATGAGCAATGGTCATCGATACGAACAAGGCAAAGTTCAAGGGCCGACTCGGTCAACTCGACGTAGAAGGTGGATGGATCCGAAGAGTGTGTGCCACGTCACCACGAGGGCACATGCAACCATCGATTCGAACAGATCGATTCGAACCAGACAGCCTTCCAAAGAACATCAACTCGTATCGATCATAACTCAAGATCCACAAGTCCAAATGCTATGAAATTTTCACAAGATCTTATGTGCAAGCCAAAGAATGTACCTGCCAAGTTTCGAATCCATTGGATAAACTCTTGATCGATACGAAATTGGTTCGTATTGATCATGGATTGAGCCGAATCTTCGCGGGATTGATCGCATGGGCCCACTCACGTGCCAAAAGGAGTCTCCCGAAGTTTGAGCAAGATATCAGCCTCCTACGCCTATAAATAGGGCCCCAGTGCCTACAAAAGGGGGATCTTTTGACTCTCGAACGTCCAGACTCTGCCGGATTCAACTTTGCACTTCATCACTGCTGTTACTCGACTTTCAGAGCTATAATTCGTTGTTATCCACTATAATCTATTGTAATCATCAAGTGAATATCAATAAAGTCATCAATTTTAGTGTGGACATAGGCCAGATCACCGAACCACTATAAATTCTGTGTTGTTTACTGCTTTCTTTTGAATTTTTGAGTATTCTTCATTTTTTATTCTTTACATACTACCCATCTGAGATCTGTGATTGTAAACCGGTGCTTTCATCCGCGATTGGGTGTTTGTGACCAATCATGGCGCAAACATATATAGCAGGTTACATTTTAAACTTCTAGCTAATAAAACATTTAAAATAGGAGGAGTTTTAGTTACTGATCTTGCTGGTGCTAATGACATATCCCATTGAGTTATCTTCAAAATTTATATTTCCGTCATCTTTATAAGTGATGTCTATTAATAATTTTGGATTTCCAGTCATGTGTCTTGAGCATCGCTGTCCGGTATCCACTGGTCTATTGTTAGATGAATGTTCATTATTTTCAATAAAACATACTTATAATATGTATCAAATATGTATCAAAAGCATATACATATTTATTAGAATTTTAGATCCGAGAAGAGATTTGAAGATAATATACATTTGGATGTAGACTTATAATTTACCGTGGTTTTAGCGATTTGATTTAAGCATATTCTTCTTATCTATTATTCCCCACCATTCTCCACTTATACATATATATTATAGTTTATATAGATTTTATAATTTTTGAAGAAAAGAAAATGATAGAGCTTTACCGTTGTTTTAAAAAGTATGAGAAAAAAAGTGGGGGACTGGGCCTGTATTTACAGGTATTCAAATTAATTCCAACCGTTAAGATTATACTAAATCTAGGCCATTCGACCTAGGTTTAATATACAGCCGCCAATAACCATTGGTCGACTGCTATGCTACCACTGGTCAAGCGATTCTGGTCGATTGGTCCCTGGTCGGCTGGTTGCTTTGCTTTGTTAAACGTTTGTTTCTTTCTTTCAAATATTATTTGATATGATTTTCTTTTGATACAATTAACGTTAAGTTTACTTAGACGTTAGGTATCTATTAACATTAATTAATTATATTTGTTTCCTTAATTACATATATTTATTTCTGATCTAAAATCTTAAAACATTAATAATTTTTCTTTTGAACTTTAATCGTAAAATTTTATATATGAAAATTGACCAGAATATCACCATGAACTCAATGGTGCAACTTTCATAGCCAAATTTCGATGTTTGTGAAATTCTATTTTTTGCCTTAATAATTACTTATAAATTATATTTACTTAATTTCCTTTTATTTTACAGGGTGTTACATTCTTTTCCTTTAAAAGAATTTTGTCCCCAAAATTCCTCAAGGATTAAATCATGTAACAAAGTGCACAACCATTTCTATCTATCCAACCAATTAGTGTACAACCAATTTTACAGCTAATTATGTAAAAGTGTATGGTGTATCGCAAAAAATATGGCATATATGCGGATTAATACTATATCGGTGTCTCCAATATGAATACAGTCTTTAAAATAATTTGGAAAATATGATGTAAAGAACCTATATATACTGGAAGTTCTATATTTATGTTAGTTTTAAAATCAAATCTTTGTTTTTGCACATAAATTTACCCACACTTCTAGGAATAGAAGTTTAGTTCAACCAATTTGACATCCAATCCCCACCACCCAATACCTAGCATACAATTTCTATCATTCAAAAAGTTTGAAAAACCTGTTTTCCAAAATTTATACTCTTATGCTAGAAATGGAATTTAGATGGAGAATTCCATATTTTCATCATTCTCTTATGTACCTATTCCATTGAACCTTAGAAACTTCTCTTATACCCCTGATTCTTTTCCAACTTTTCCAAGTACAGTTTGCATAAGGAAATTTATTTATTTTAAATTTTAAAAATAGAATTATTTCAAAACAAGTTTTGTTCCTCTATCAATAAGGTATGAAAAAAGAAATTCCAAGGCTAAAACAGCCTTTTCCCTTATCATTAAATACATTTACATACTATCACTTCAGCTGAATAGTAAAATTCATATTTGCCACCTGTCAACTTTTCCCATGCTGGGCATATGGCATTTCAAAGATAAAAAATTTCCCTTTTTCGTTCAAAATCGTTTTCAATTAAAATTTTGAAATAATTGAAAATTTTAAAATACAGCTTGAGTTTTCAAAGCTATTACAAAAATATTTTATATTTGAAAATCAAATATTTTTGAATAATTTGTTTAAAAGTGTTGATTTTCAAATTTTTTATAACAAATCAAGCCACATCTAATACAATCGAGATTGAGTCAATAGGTTGACACCCATGAATGATTGACCTTAGCTTATTACATGGTAAATTTAGAAAACCTTTTCTTTTATTTTAAAACACATTCGGCATACAAGTATATTTATAAATTTCAGCATTTAAGGCATAGGGATAGTGACCAGTGATTTCGTAACAATCTTTCCCTGCCTTTCGCTCGTTGTAATTTATCTTCAAAAATTTTAAAACTTTTTGGGACTTAACTTTTCTTTTAGTAGCTAATGAAATAAATTTTCAAATTTATTTTATATATTTCCAGTCTTACTTTGTGTTGACACTAAAAATGACCCCAATACCTAAATATCAAATGAAAGCACTAAAATGTAGAGATTCAAATCAAACAATCAAAAATGGCAGGAAATTAAAAGGAGATACGAGAATTTTTATAGTAGTCCGGCATAATCTCTGGCCTATGTCCACTTTAATCTTTGTTATTAGCCGTTTTCTCCCTGGATTACAACTAGCTATATCAGATCTGACCACATTCTAGAGGATCTCATATTGGTAATGGAGTTTCTAGATTATTTGAGGGAGAAGATAGGAGTGAAGAAGAAGTAGAGTCTGGATCCTAGAGTCAGAGAGAGGAAGAAAATGAAGAAGATCCTCCTTTAGTTGTAGTAGGGCTGGTATTTATGGAGAAACTTAGCGGTAGTCTCGAAGTCCATGAACTAAGGAGTCCAGATGTAAGCCCTAAAGCCTACAAGAGAGCATGGAGGCTCTAACTTCAAAGAATACCTCTTGGTAGCAAGAGATTTCTCTCGATAACAAGAGCTTTTTGCTTGTGAAAAATTAAATTTCTTTTTTTCTTTGCCTTTCTATCTTTAATTCGATGCACTTCGAACTCTTTTCCTTGTAGGTTAAGCTCTTTCGAATGAGTCATTCGATATCGCTTGTTCTATTCTGCTTTCTTTGGTTCCTTCTCACTCCATCTGAGGATTGCTCGTACAAACTCTGAAAATAGCACTTAACTATGGAGGTTGAAATAGTGTATGAAGTACAAGAGCTCCATGGGCTCTAAACATGAGGAAAATGCTCTTGGTATCAAGAGGTCCTTTCACTATTCAGTTGACTACTTAGCCTTATTTCCCTTCAAATTTTCTCAATCCAATTCTCTTATCCTTCTAATCATGATTCCAAGTCCTTGAATTATCACATCTTCATTTTGGCCTTCTAAGCTTAGTTGAAATCCACTTTGTCTAAAGAGTAATTTTAACACTTGGCCCTTAAAGTATGCCTTTCAAATATAAGGTGTGCTATGCTCCAGAACAAGTTCGACGACAATCATTCTTTGATAGTTGAGATCTATGACTATCCATTGATCTCGGTCTTGGTGAATTTTTTGTTTTCTTCGAATTCTCTTGCAAGCCAAAGGTCATTCTAGACTTACTATAGCTTTGGACTCTAGTGCTTGCTTAAGTGTTATTAATACATCATAATCAGTCTGATTTCATTTGGAGTTATTACATTGCATATCAAAATCATCCTGTTTTCATCCGGGATTTATCAGTGTTGCTCTAATTACACGGCGTTCAAATCCTTTTATCAATCCAACGTTCATTTTAGGGTTCGATCTCTTCGGATCATTTATCATCCAATCTAGAATTAGATCTCTCTGGGTCATTTATCATATGATCTAGGATTCGACCTCTTTGGATCGTTTATCATCTAAACTAAGGTTCGATCTCTCTAGATCATTTATCACCTCATCTAGGTTTCGATATCTTTGGACTTTTTTATCACCAAATCTAGGGTTCAATCTCTGCGGATCATTTATCATCCAATCTAGGGTTTGACCTCTCCGAATTGTTTATCACCCAATCTAGGGTTTGATCTCTTTGAATCCTTGGTGAGCTCAATCTACTTGCTCTCCAATAAAGGGACATAATGACCAAGCAAGCCTATCTTCTCAATATCCCATAAGGGGACTTACATTTTGTATAAGTTCATCCACTCATTCTGCGACAAGGGAACTTGTACCTTGCGGTTACTGCCCCGTCCCGTCACCCCAGATGGGATTATCACGATCAATATCAGTATTACATTAAAGTGGATTTTTCAAGCAATCAAATATTCAAAGCAAAGCAAACAAAAGTCCTAGTTATTCATCTTAGGCATCTAATTTAGAGTGTGCCTAGAAACTAATTAAGATCTGTACACGTGTACGAGGTCTGAGGTTATTATTATCTTATTTATTCAATTTGGATTCTAACTCAAAGTACGCCTAAAGACCAATCGAGATCCCGTACATGTGTAAATGGCCCGGTATTATTATTGTCTTAACTGTTTAAAACAAAAAGTGAAGTGTGAGAATCGAACCTGACTCCTATCCATCCCGATCATAGTTTACCATCCTTAACCCAGATCCCTAGTCATGTCTAATGCATTCACTGTAGACGGCACTGCTCCGGCTACACTCACATAGTTTAGTTTCTCATGTATTGTTGCAACTAGTTGCTTCGAACTAGTTCTTTTATTAGATCATGATGGTGTTGGCACTCGTTCGTTTTATGTCCTTCCAGCTTATGGAAGATGCAAAATTTTCCAGATCATCTCTCCTTATCCGCGGGTTATCTCTTAGCTGGTCTTTGATAGGGGATCTGCCCCCTAGTATCTAGGTATATCCTCTTTGGGGTTTCAGTTAGATCAGTGTAGGAAGTGAATTTTGATTCCCTTCTTTTTCGTTTCAGTTCCCTTAACTTGTAATCAGCTTTTCGTTTCTCTTTGTATTTTCCATATCCTGCTTCGGGCAGTCCTCTGCCATCCACAGCATTAACATTAGAATTATCGGGTTCAGCATCCTCTTGATGCAGATGTCTTTTTGTTAATGGTAAAAATTCATGAGATCCATTGGTTGATCCCTTTCCAATGCAACTTTGAAGTCGGTCTTGCTCGTGACTCCAAGCACTACCACTATTAAGATTATTCATGGATCTGGCTTATCGACTGCGGCAATTGTCACGTTAAACCTCATTAGATAGCTTCTCGTGGTCTCTCTAGGCTTTTGACTTATGCTTGATAATGTCCTAACATTCTTTGGTTGGGAGATGTGAACTGTAAATTGTCTTATGAACTTATTCACTAGGTCAGTCCATATGTTAATGGATCAATTCTCTAACTGTCTGAACCACATCACTGCTAAATCTGTTATATATAAGGAGAAGCATTGCCCCATCACTTGAAGCACCCAACAACTTCAGATGTCGGATGTATCTCATTAAATGAACTGATGGATTTGTCTTTCCATCATGTATTTCCAATGTCTGAAGCTTGAAATTTAGGGAATTCCTCGCATTTTAGATTTTAAGGGTAAATGGATTCCTATTTACATCCTCCAAACTCTGGTCTTGGGGTCCACATCTAACTATCCTACTGAATATCTTAGCCATTTCGTCGTCGTCGTCCAATGAAAGTCTTTGACCACTAGCCGTATTCTGCCTCACGCTCCTATGGGTGACCTTGGCACATATTATGGCACATACTCCTCTAGTTGAATGCCTAAGTTTTGATCTGCACCTCTAGCTTCATTCCATCCCCTGTTACAATAGGGAATTTCTAGCACATATTCCTTTGGTTATTGTGGACTTGTGTTCTAACTTGCTTCTCTTTCTCCAACATCATCCATTCTCGGCATCCTAGCTTGCCCTAAGTCCAATCCAACATTGCCCCTAAGTAAAATCGTCTTGGTACCAAGAGGATTTCGGTCAATATCGAGTGGTCTTGATCGTGGGTACACCGTTCCAATTTGCTCCACTTCAACTCCAGATGTTCCTACATCAGTCCATGGTTCTGAATTCCACCAGCTCCAACTATTCCTTCTTGTCCTTACTATTTCCCTTTAGCATTGCTGGTTGTTGAGTCATAGTCCATCCTGCATCTCCTTCATTATTCTCTCTATCTCCTCCCTATTTACATAATTGGAATGGTTAGAATTTAAGGACATCTCCTGGCTGCCCCTATGTTGCAATTGACTTCCTCCGATCCTTAATCTAGTATTAGGTCTCTTCATCCACTCCAAGCTTTAGGTTGTGAAATCTAGTTCTTTCTCAATAAAATGTTGACGCCAAAAATAGCACCAACACCCAAATTTCATATGAAAGCGCCAAAATGTAGAGATCCATATCAAATAAGAAAAAATAGCGGGAAAATAAAAGGAGACACATGAATATCTATAGTGGTTCGATGCAACCTCCAGCCTGTGTCCACTTTAATCTTTGTTATTAGTTGTTTTCTCTCTGGATTTCAACTAGTTATATCGAATCTGACCATAGTCTAGTGGATCTCAGATTTACAATGGACTTTCTAGAGTATTTGAGGGAGAATGTAGGAGTAAATAAGAAGCGGAGTTATGATCCCAGAGCCAGAGAGAAGAAGAAGATGAATAAGATCCTCCTCTAGTTGTAAGACTGATATTTATAGACAAACTTGCCAATAGTCTCAAAAGTCCATGAACTACGGAGTCCAGATCTAAGCCTTACAGCCCACAAGAGAGCATGATGGCTCAGACATCAAAGAAGACCTCTCAGTACCGAGAGGTTTCTCTTGGTATTGAGATCTTTTTGCTCCTGAAAACTTAACTTTCTTTCTTTCTTTGCCTTTCTATCTTTAATTCAATGCACTACGAACTCTTTTCCTAGAAGGCTAAGCTCTTTCTGACGATTCATTTGATATTGCTTGTTATATTTCACTTTCTTTGATTTCTTCTCATCCACCTGAGGATTGCTCGTCCAAACTCTGGGAAAAGCACTTAACCATGAAAGTTTGAATAGTGTATGAGGTACAAGAGCTCCAAGGGGTCCAAACAAGAAGAAATAGCTCTCGGTACCGAGAGGTCCTCCTGGTACCGATTTATCTACTTAGCTTTATTTCCCTTCAAAATTTCTAAATCCAATTCTCTTGTCCTTCTAATCATGATTCCAAGTCCTTGAATTGTCTCATCTTCATTTTGGCCTTCTAAGCTCAGTTGAAATCTGCTTTGGCCAAAAATTAGGTTAACACTTTGCATTAGTTAAGTGCCTTCGTCAGATTTTCTTATATTATTTCCTAATAAATATAATGGTCAATCCTGAAAACAAATAAAAAGGAATATATCTCATAATATCGTATGCATTTTATACAAATAGAGATAGCTAATGCTTACAACCCAAGTCTAAAAGGAATAATTGCTGGAAGTTGTCCTTTAACATCAACTAATATCAATGATGTTGTAGCTCTATCACTTCTTACTCAACAAAGTAGACAATTCTAGTAAGCCGTTCAACTGTAACATACGTATTTTAATCCACCTTTCTAGCTTCTAGTAAATAAGGTCCATTAATTACTTTTAACAACTACAACCAATTATAGGTTAGACTCTGCATTTCCATATTGACATGGGCAAGGGATACAACTATGCACATTCAGAATAACTCATCGGAAAATTGACTTGGCGAAATAACTTTCATATCTTTCGTCTTGCCTTCTTTAATCTTAAGCCAACCAATGTCCTTCAAATGTGTTTGTAACGACCAATCTTTTTGGACGGTTTAAATTGACAATGATCCACACATGTCAACTCAAATCATTTAAAAGGGAGGATTGTTAATGGGGTAAATAAGAAAATAAGAAAATAAGAGAAAAGAAGGAAAAACAAAACATAGAGTCTCACAGCAGAATGGTAAAATATAATAATCAAATAAACAGTTCATAAAGCTGTTTGACAAATAACATTTGATTACATTTTACGATACAAATCAAAGTTATACATACAGCAGGAATAAATAAATAATGCAGCGGAACAACATGATACAGTAGGATAAAATAATAATATAATACTAAACTCCACCTTCGTCCTCTAGAATAATGTCTTCAACACTGAAAAGCTCATGCTGACCCGAGCGAAATGAAACGACAAACACTCGAGTCAGAACTAAAAGATCATATGTAAGTTAAATCAAAATAAGGAAATATGAGTGTAACGACTTCACTGATGTTTACGAGATTTTACATCTCCTATCCGGTGTCTAACATGCATGCAATAACTTAAGGGATGTTCGGATTCCATCTCCTAAGGATCTGTTAAACTATCTACATCTATAATACAATATGCTATTATAATATGTACAGTAAAGTAAAGTATTAAAATAGCATTAAGGCGTTATTCATATCCCCCTTAAAACATTTTATATAATGACGTAGTATATACAGTACTGTAAACTCCATTATAAATTGGTGGGCTATCATGGAGCACTCCATTGGTACAACACAAACCAAAATCGTAGTAGGCTTGATAAGGTAGATGACAAGGCACAACGAGGCAAAGCCAGGGTAGGATTCTATCGTTTACACTTCTGGGCTGGCGGTAACGCATGGCCACAACTACCGCCCACCTTGAAACAACACTCCCATAATCAAATCAAAGGTGGCCACCAACCAATCACAAAGTAACATAAATGGTATCGAAGAAGTGTGTCCAATTGGAGGAGCGATCTCACTTGGCCCGTCAATTGCTCCTGTTTTAGTCCTCTCAAGCTGACACGAAGGTCAGGGCTGCATTCTTACCTTATATCAGTAGCGTTTGCCAAACCATCCTACTTTGTTCTGGATTCTCCATCATGTGCACGGTTGTTAAAATGGTTTCGGAATTGGTAGAGAGTATGACAATATCCGACCCAGGTCTCTTTAACAACAAATTGTTATATTTTACATACTGGATGGTTCTTTTACATTTCAAAGAGTTCATACTTCACATCAAAATATCATATTCACTTCCAAATCATAATCATTTCAAATCATATTCACTTTCGAAATCATTATTCACTTTAAATCATATTCGTTTTCAAAATCATAACCACAAAAAAGGTTAAACCATCGTATCAAAATATTCGCATTTAAATCAAGTGAATCTAAATCATAACAATTCCAACTTTAAATGGTTTGAATATTGAAATTTTAGTTTATATATTGGAATAGTTGTATATTAAAAATAGTTTATATGTTAATACATACATATATATATATATATATATATATATATATTAAAAGTTGTTTATAAATTTAAAATAATATATATACTAAAATAGTTTATATATTAAAAATAGGTTATAGATTAAAATAGTTTATATATTAAAAATACTTTATATATTAAACATAGTTAGTGTATTAAAAATTATTAATATAATAAAATGTTTTATATGAGAAAAATAGTTTATATGTTAAAAGAGTATGCATATAAAAAGAGTTCATGTCGAAAATAGTTTCAAATTAGATTTTTTTCTTCCAATTTCACAAAACAATTCAAATCAACTTTAGTTCCAAAAATTCAATTTAAATCAATCTCAGTTCAATGATTTCGATATAAAAAGGCTAAAGTTTCAATTCAAATTCTCATTAAAAACTATTTTAATTTATATCGATTTCAAATCCATGTTTGAACTACAAATTTAAACCATTTCAAATTTAATAGGTTTTGAAGTTTAAATATTCGAACGTTTAAAATAACTCAATTTTGATAGATTTCAATTGTATTTCAAATTCAACTTTAAGATTTAAATTTAAATTCTTTAAACAATTTATTTAAACCAATTTCGATTTCAACATTTTAAAAGCTTGGATTTTGAAAATAATTCTGTTCATATAAATCTAATTTGATTTCATTTCAAATAATATCATTTAACTGGATTCAAAAATTAAGGATTTAAAATCGTTTAATTTAACCAATCTGGTGTCCGTATATAATCTTCTACCCTATGGTCAAGTGATATGTGTGTGTGTATATATATATATATATATATATATATATATATATATATCTCATTTCAACCCGCAATAAATTTAAATTTCTGGATATATATCATTTCAACCCGTATCTCGAATCACAATTTTCCAAATCCATAAAATTGCTCGTGTTTATCATTTCGATCCATAATGATCTTTTTCCTAATCTATAAGATTGTTTGGATATGTATGATTTCAACCCATAATAATTTTCCTAACAATAACTAGGGGAACTTGCAGTGAGATAACAACATATAAAATAAACATGACATCAAATCATCCAAAATGTCAACAATTAAGCATCCATCACAATCATCATTCAAATCAACTAATTACTTATAACAATTAACTGATTATCATTATCAGGTATTTAACTAACAATTCAAATATTCAATATAAATTTAAACGACAATTTAATTCAATATAAATTCAAATTAAATTTAAATGACAATTTAAAATACTAAACCACAATCAAAAAATTTCTAATCACATCATAAATTTAATTTAACTAACATAAGATGATTTAGTATTCGTGAGTGAGTTAAATCACTTACCTTAATATGAATCTGAAAATAATAGACTTCTAATTTGTAACGACCCGTAAACTTTAACAGTTTTTATAACATAATTAACTAAATTTTTGTGAAATATAAATAATAGAATTTAAATAGAAAATTTGGTAATTGATATGCATCTATTGAAACATAGCAAATGGTAAATTTTCATTGAAAAATATGAAAGTTACTTTTGTTGTGTAAATTTCAATTTCAATTTAAATTAGTTAAATCTGGTGTAAATAAAATGTTCTCGAAATCTGAATATTTTTATATGATAAAATTGTAAATTACTTTCTAAGTGAGGCATCATATTTCGTTTTGTCAAATTTGGACTGTTATAACCCGTTTATCTTATTTTCGATGAATTTGCAACAGTTTAGCAGCGAAATATCTCTTTTTACAGGATGATCGTATCGCTGATATCTGCATACCATTCTATTCGTCTTGTCGTGCTGATCTCCGTGGTATATTCATTTGTGTATTTCAGGGTCAGGTACGCCGCGAAATCAGTAAAACGATTTCTGTATCGGTAACCGTTTTGAGCCCTTTTGTCTCTCTGTGACCTTTCATATCCACCGTATAGCATTGACAGCCATTTGCTTTTATTACTTTCAAAAATCAATGTTTGACTTTTCTGTATTCACCGGTTCTAATATTGTATTCACTGATTCCAATATTATGCTGGTACATTCTGGCTTTCCTGTTCGTTCATTTTGAGAAAAATAAATATATAATACAGTTCTTTTATATTCAGTAAACTCTCCTCTCCCCTTTCGCCTTCTATAATAAATCATATAAAAATATATGAAGGCTATAATATTGAGCTCTGCACTTTCTTTCTTTTCGAAAACTGCTCATCTCCTTTTACATAATTCCATGCCGAACATCTCTAGCTCGCTCATCCTCTCCGCCTTTTAGTCGAACACATCCCCTTGCCCTCCGTCTTGACAGTCCGCCTTTACCCCCCTCAAAGTCCTCGACCTCCGCCTTCCATAAAAGCCACGTGCGCACTGATAGAACACCCGCATTTTTTCCTCATCCCGTCCCCTTCCACATCGCCACTTCTCTATGTCTAACCCACAGCCTCGAGCCTCCTCCCCAGTCACTCGGCCCATGGCCCCACTGCTTCACCTATAGCTGATACATCTTCTACCTTCCCATGTCCATGCAAGACCCGATAGCCCATCTCCACCATTCTCTCCCTCTAACTCCACGCCCGATCCGCATCCATAGCCGAGCGCCGACCTAGCACCAGACTGACCCTCCCTCTCACCACACACCGCTCGTCCTCCGCTTCACTGACCACCCAAGCCTCCCACTTCTCCACGTAGTTAAGTCGTACACCCGTCTGGCAGCCTTCGACCACACCCTATATCTTTGTTGTACCCGTTCTAATATGTTTATAAGGTATATGATGTTATATATATACGTTTGTGTTTACTTTAATATATATATAGAAACACATATATTTAGTTGTCTAAAAAAAAGAGAGAAGGAAACATTGCAGTTTTATTTACTACTCTTTTGAAAATTTAGTATACATATGCATAAAAGCCTTCTCCTTGTTTTATAAAAGAAAAATAAATTATATATGTATAAGTTAATATACATATAAAGCTTGAACTATTGATGCATACATTTCTTTGCTTTAAAAAGCTGCATTTTAAAAGGATAAACTTAAAAGGGTATATATATAGGGGGAATTAATTTAAAGAACAAAGATATATAAGTTTGTATATGATTTTTGTGATCTGTTGTTATATATATATATATATATATATATATATATATATATATATATATATATATATATATATATATATATATATATATATATATAAAGTTTCTTATATGTACAGTTTCGTTTACATCAAAGTTTGAATATTTGAGTTTCATATATGGTTCGGAAAAGAAATATATAAGATTTCAAAAGAAAAAAAGTTTTACAGTTTCAAATATACATCAGTTTCATATATACTCAAATACGATGCTTCTTCTATATAATTTTAGAATGTATTAGATGTTTCGAGTACATCAGATGTTATCATACCTTAGATTAGATATATATGTGTGAGTTTGCAAAAGCATACGAGATTCCAAATATATATATGCCCGGTACATATTTGGTTATGATGGTGTGAGGTCCAATATA
Source organism: Allium cepa (assembly GCA_030765085.1). Taxonomy (NCBI): domain Eukaryota; kingdom Viridiplantae; phylum Streptophyta; class Magnoliopsida; order Asparagales; family Amaryllidaceae; genus Allium; species Allium cepa. The sequence continues at coordinate 103,148,231 of CM060942.1, read as the reverse complement.
AATATAATTTTAAGAGTCAAGTATACGTACAAATTTTAGGAGCAGCATTTTGGCTTTGAATGTGTATAAGTTTCAAAAATAAAAAGCATAAAGGCTTCAGAAAATAGCAGGTTTTAATATTATATGTTACACGTTTAAACATTCATATTGCATGCTACATATTATATGTTTAAACATTTATTCAATGTATAACATTCTTTTAAAGTTGATCTTATAATAACTCTTATATGTATAAAATATGTTAAATATTTATTTGAAAATTTTGGAAAGAAATAATGATTTAAAAATAATATATAAAAGATTTATTTTGACTTGTGTTTTAAATTGAATATTGACTTTAAGAAAGAAAACATATAATATATATATATGTATGTATATATATTTCGTTTCAGTTATATCAAGATGGTTCTGATTCGTTCTCATCAATTCAAACCTATCAGCTTTGTTCATCGAATCTGTGTTCATCTTGCTTTGCGTTGAGGTTTACCGTTGGATTGATCGATTTTCTAGTTCACGATTCAAATTTGTTGCTTATCGAGCTATCAAATCCGTATCACTTGACCATATGATAGAAATTATATACGGACACCGTTGGTCTATAATTTGAAAAATGATTTCCAAAGTTTTGAAAGGAAATATATAGTTTTAATAAATATTGATTTTTAAATATAGTATATATAGGTTATTTTTATATATGTATAAAATCTTGATTTTTAAATAATATGTTTTGGAAATTTTAAATTAGTTTTGAAATATAATTTTTAAGATTTTTCTTATAATTTTATTTTTTTAAAAATATATAAAAATAGATTTAATGCAAATATACATTTAATAATAAGATTTAATTTAATAAAAATTCAATTTAATTAGTACATAATATGTTTAAGTATTTACTTAAATTTATATTAATATTTTAAAAATAGATTTTCGTAACTATAATAATAAAGGTTAGGAAGATACATTAATGTTGACTTGGAATTTAAATTGGTTAATAATTGAATTTAAACAAGAATTGATTTGAACTTATTGATTCTGAAATTTTGAAAGATATGACTGGAAACTTGGCTTGATAAAAAGTGATTTAATGAACATTCTCAGTTTTAAATAAACATGAGACTGAATACTTAATCTTGATATAAATTTATAAATTGAGACTTTATTTAATTGTTATTAAAATTATTAAGTGAATATTCTCCAATTTGAATAAATTTAAAGTTAAACGTTGAAATCTAAATGAAACATATATTGAACATGTTTGAATATTTAAACTTTGAATCTTATTGGAATTGAAATGATAGTTCAAACTTGGATTTGAAATCGATAAAAATTGAAATGGTTTATTGAGAATTTGAATTGAATCTTTAACCTTTTAAATTGAAAGTGTTAAACAAGGATTTATTTAAATTGAATTTTGGAATTTAAGCTGATTTGAATCAATTTGTGAAATTAGAGGAAACTATTTTTATTATATAAAGTATTTTAATATATATATAAACTATTTTAATATATAAATTATTTTAATATATAAACTATTTTAATCCGTAACTATTTTAATATATATACTATTTTCAATATCTAATCTGTTTAAGTTGGAAGTGTTATGATTTTAAAATTGTTATGATTTCAAAAGTGCTATGATTTCGAAAATGTTATAATTTTGAAAATGTTATGATTCTGGAAATGAATATTATTTAAAGTGAATAATGATATTGAATTGATATGGTTTTGAAATGAATATTATACTTTGATATGAAGTATGAACCATTTGAAAAGAAATGACCACGGTGTGAAATAAGCATTTGGTTGTTAAAGAGATCGGGATCGAATATTGTCATACTCTTTGCCAACACCGAAAACCACTTTAACAACTGTGTACGTGATGGAGATTCTAGAACGAAGTATGATGGTTTGGCGACGATTCTATACCAGGTTTTAGCGTAGCCCTGACTTCCGTGAGTCAGCTTAATGTGGCTAAAACAGGAGCCACGTCGGGTCAAGTGAGGTCGTTCCTCCTATCGGATACATTTCTTCAATATCATTCTATTACTTTGTGATTTGATTGGGTGCACCTTTTGATTTGGGAGTGTGTCTCGAGGTGGGCGGTAGTAGCTGTTATGCGTTACCACCAGTCTGGATCATCAAACGGTATATCTACCCTGGTATTACCTCGCGTGCCTTGTCACATGTCCTATCACACCTTCTATGAGTTTGGTTTGTACCATACCTATGGAGTGCCCTCTGATATCCCTTCAGTTTACGGAGGAATCACATACTGTATAGACTATGGGAATATATAAAAATGTGTTAAGGGGGATATGGATAACGCCTTAAGATCCGAACTGGTGGTAATGCATAGCAGCTACCACTGCCCACATCGGAACACACTCCTATAATCAAAATCAAGGGGTGGCCACCAAATCATCACAAAGTCATAATATGGTATCGAAGAAATATGTCCGATTGGAGGTGCGACCTCACTTGGCCCGGCGTGGCTCCTACTTTAGTCACATCTAAGCTGACTCACAGGAGCCAGGGTCACGTAAATACCTCATAGTGAATCATTCATCAAACCATCCTACTTCATTTCTGGAATCTCCACCACGTACACAGTTGTTAAAGTGGTTTTCGGGTATCGGCAGAGAGTATGTCAATATCTGATCCCGGTCTTTTTAACAACCAAATGCCTTACTTCACACCAGATGGTTCTTTTACATTTCCAAAACCGTTTCATGACTGATATCAAAATATCATATTCAATTTAAACCATATTGCTTTCGCAATCATATTCACTTTCAAAACCGTATTGAAAATATAGGTTAAATCCTCTTTTCAAGATCATCATATTTACTCAAATATATTGATTCACTAGAAAATATCATTTCAATTCCCAACTTAGGTTATAACTTCATTTAACCAGATTTACCTTTAAATCAAGGATTTAAATGTAAACACGTCAACTTTACCCAATCTGAAATTTAGAAATAGTTTAGATAGTTTAAAATAGTTTTAAAATAGTTAAATGGTTTAAATTAGATTTTAAATGGTTAAAATACTTTGAATATAGTTTAATTGGTTTTAATAGTTGAAAATATATTAAAATAGTTTAAATACTTTAAAATACTTTAAATGTGTTTCAAATACTTTAAAATAGTTAAAAATACTTTAAATTGATTTAAAATACTTTAAATAGTTTAAATGGGTTAAATATAGGTTAAAATAGTTTAATATAGTTTAAAATAGGTTAAAATAGTTTAAAGTAGTTTAATAGTTGAAAATCATAGAAATCGGGATTTTAAAATTATAAATCTTTAAACAGTTTATATTAAAATAATTAAATTAAAATTAAAATCAACATTATCCCATTTCTTTTATTTCAACACATCTGGACTATGTTCGGTTTTTTTTCTTCAAATCAACTAACTAAAATTGGTTTCAAATTCAAGTTCTCATTTGACCCTTTAATCAATATCAATTTCAAATCCATGTTTGAATTGTCAATTTAAATCAGATTAAATAGATTTTCAAGTTGTATTCAAATAATTTCAATAATTCAATTTCGATAAATTTCATTTATGCTTCAAAAATCCAACTTTGAAACTTCCATTTTATTCTTTAAACAATTCATTAAATCAATTCCATTTTAAACAGTTTATGTAAACCCAATTTTATTTCAAATTATAATTTAACATAATTAAAAACTTAAGAACTAATATCATTTAATTTAACCAATTCGGTGTTTCTATATAATTTTCTACCATATGGTCAAGTGATACGGATATTTATCATTTCAATCCGCAAATATTAAATTTGCGGATATATATTATTTCAACCCGCAATCCCGAATTTAATAAAATCCAAAAAAATTCTCGAGTGTATCATTTCAACCCATAACGATTTTTCCTAATCTATAGATCGTTCGCGTATGTATCATTTCAATCCGTAGGGAACTTGCAGTGCTATAATAATATAAAAATACAACATCCGTAACCTAATATCAACAATCAAACATCCATCACAATCATCATCCAAATCAACCAATAAACATCAATAGATAACTGATTATCATTAACAGGTATTGAATTAACAATTGAATTCAATATTAAATTAAACGATGATTAAATGCAATAAAAGTCAAATTTAACTAGAATGGAAATTTGAACATACCAAACATCAACCGTTTAATTTCCAATCACATCGTAAATTTAAATTAATGAACATAAGACAATTCAGTAGCTGTGAGTGGGTTAAAACACTCACCTTTGACTTTAGCCCATAAAAATCGAAACAGAGGCATAAAAACTCAACAGTCTCCAAATTCAACAAAATCAATTTCATGTTGTCCGAAATTTATATATGAATCCAACAGAAGAAATCACGTGTGAATGAAAGTTTATATGCAAAAGATATTCATGTTATAAGAAATATTATTTAAATAATAATTAGTACGCATAAAAAGATAAAAAAAACAATTACCTACGTTGTTCTCAAGATGAGGCTTAGGGAAAAGATTCAAAAACAACTAAGATAGGACAGGACATGTACGAAAAATGAAAAAATTATGTTTCATAAAAGAAAGCTTTTGGATTTGCAAGAATAATAGCTTGTGAATATGAGGTGTCAGGAGAAACAAAACTCAAATAAAAAATAAGCTGCAGGTTATTTATAATTAGGAAATGAAGGTGGAGGGACAAAAATAAACATCATATTTTATTTTGAAAGCTCCAGGCATTAATAATGCATATGGAAATGTACGTAGGAATGGAAAAGTTTGCAAATAAAGGAAAGTAAAATTTTGTATATGTGAAAATGAGGTGGCAAGAATTAAATACAACCTAAAATTCTAGACTCGGGTATTAAATAGAAGAAGAAATGAATGGATCAAGTATTAATAATAAGATAACTATTTTAAAACGTTCACGCGATAATTAATAACAAAAGAAATGAAGGGACCATGTACATCGCACAACCTTTTGAAATTTTTTTTTTTTTGAAATGTAAACAAACTAACTTCATTAACTCAAATAATATTCAAATTTGTACGCGTTTAGGCTTTTATATAGGCATAATAAAAAAAATTATACTTGCCTTAAAAACGAAAACGTTCAATTTGGTTTTCCCAAAATGATCTTTTATTTCCATTAAAACACCCTTTTTGATTAACACAAAACGTGCGTTTCTTTTATTAAATCTGTTAATTGCAATCAACGTTTTCTTTCCTTTTAATTGAAATATTTGAATTACATTAATTGCAATTACTTACAAAGTTAAATTTCAAAACAGATAACTAAAATGAATGAAAAATAAAACAATTGTTTATTTAAACACGTTTATAAATTTGTTGTTTATACACAAGAATAATAAATAACTTACTAAAATAGATTATATTCTCATTCTTGTAATCAATCTGTAAGCTAAAACACAGTTCAAATAAACATATATTTCTTACTTTAGAATCAATCATTCTATTCTTTATTTAAATGAAATTAAACCCACATTCACAAATGAAACATTCATTTTATTTGATGTAAATGTTCTTTTCGTTAAATCAAACTTTTCTTATATTTTTACAAAACATAAGCTACTTTTAATTACACCTATTAATTTACAATTTAGTATTCTCTCTCCTATTAATTGAAAATTTTCAGTTACATTAATTTCAATTGATTAAGTTTCAAATGGACTAAATGAATGTAATGAGAAATAGAACAATCATTCCTATCTAATAGTAATTTAAACATATTTATACATAATTGGATACAAATGGTGATTATACATTTCTTACTAAATAATAGTTTCTCGTCTCTATAATCAATCTTTCAGCTACCAAACATTCCAAATAAATAAACATAAGTTTACTCCTTCACTAAACTTATTCATTTTTATTCTTTTATTTTGATTTATACTCCTATTATTAAATCAACCAATATCTTATGAAATTGGGTTTCTACCTTGTATTTAAATCAACTATTTCCTCATGAATATAATTGAAATTTTTGTACATTTTATTGTATTCACCTTTTACAGTTATCGTCTTAATTCATTTTTGTAACATTTAATTTCATTAATTATAATTGATTAAATAAATTGGTAACAAATAACAATTGTCACCATTTCTATACTTAATCACATTTATATGTTTGTTATCTACACACAAATGTTATAGTTATTTACACAACACTAATTTTATTCAATTACAATTTATTACTTACTATTTCATTAATTAATACAACATTTAAATTATCAATTACTCTTTTAATCCAATTATTAATTAATACACGCGTTATTAAAATTAATTTACAATCTATTACCAATTATAACTCTTTAATCATTTTAATTAATTGGAATTACATTTAAAACAGTTATCAGTTACCTTAAATTAATAAAATTACATTTCATTCCAGTTATATTGTTATTATTAAATCATAATTTTTTTCAAAACATTAAATTCCAAAACTTATTTAATTTATAAATTTAATTATCGAAATTTATGGGTCGTTACAAGAAGATTTGAAAAGGAAGAATTGAAAAAAGAGAGGATTAAAACAAGAAGAACTGAAAATGAAAGAGAAGATCAAGATTTGAAAAGAAAGAAGAAAGTTTGAAATAAAAGAAGATTTTAAGAAGAAGAATATTTGAAGAGGAAGGAAAAAATAAAATGAGAGAGAACAAGAAGTAAAAGAAAAATAAAAAAAAAGATTAGAATGGAGGCTATGGTTTCATTTGCATTATATCTTATTTATAAGGTTAGAGTTAAGTTTAGTACCAATGAGATTTGAAAAGAGAGGTCGCTATTACTTAGAAATAAATGAAATAAGGTTTCAGGAAATGAAGTTGGAAAATGAACGAAAAAAATAAAGTAAATATAAACAAACTAGGTATTGGAATAAATTAATATGAACTGCATTTTTAAAAGTAGCAGGTATTAAAAAGAGGTGAAAGAAAGAATAAAAAAAATAAAAAAAATTAGTTCATCTTTGCAAAATGGAAAAGCTTCAGACAATGTAAATGGAAGGGAGTAATGGAAAAAATATGGAAATAATGAAAAGAATGCGGCAATTATTAACTAGAAAGGGAATGAATGGACTAACTCTATATTGTAAATAAACTTTTGGAATTCAAATTTCAAAAACAATTGTTCACTTAATTAATATTGTTAACCCCAAACACATCAAAATTGACATCCATTAAAAATTTAATTAGCACATAATAAATGAAAATAGATTATTTATACAACTTTGTGTCATAAATTAAAAGAATATACAACATTAAGAACTTTTTATTTCTCTCTCTTTGTGATTAGATTAGGAATGTAAACAAACATGTTAACGTTTCGATTGAATGTTTTACTAGGAATGCATTAACATGCATTCAAAAATATGATAGCATAAATAAGGTAATATAAAAAGGTGTATAATATATATATATATATATATATATATATATATACACATCTTTATCGCCACTTATAGTTTACGTTCATAAGTAAAAAGTATGAAAATAATCCACATAAGAAGGAAATAAATGTAAGAGCAAATTAGAAGAGTAGAGATGGAAAGGTAAATTATGTTGCAATTAAAATCTAATCAAGTCTAACTGAAAAAGAAATAGTCAAGTGTAAAACTATTTTACCCCTTTATCATCTCCTATTAACATTTAATTTAATAACGTATGAGATTTCAAACCTAAATAATCTTTTTTATATGATATAATTGGATCTAAAACATAAGTTTATATTTAAGTAAACATATATGCAGTAAACTAACGTTAAATTTTGAAGCATGAACTGAATTAATTGGAAATAAATCACCCAATTTAAATTTATTTCAATATATGTTTACAATTAACATCTTCCCTCTTTTTAATTAAAAGATTCCAATAAATAATCATCCTAACTCATATTAACTGCAATATTTAATTATATTAAATTTCATTGATTTCCAAATTGATTTAATTAATGAGATGCTGATAAATCAATTGTTATAGCTTAGTAACTCATATCTATTAATTCATTGTTTACAATCAACGGTTATAAATTACTAACCCATACTGATTTCATTTTCTATATTAACTAATCTCAATTTAATACATATAATTTCACCATTAATATAGCATTTAATTCATTCCTTATCGACTTATAATTATTTCCAATTTATGCTCTACAATTACATTCCCAATTGGCCTTACCATTACAGTTGATTGAAATCACATTAACAATTGTCGATTTCATTCAATCAACATTATTAAATTACATTTAAAAACAATTCCCATTTATAAATTGTACATTTAATTTCTCCAATATTAAATTCCAAGGAATTATTTAATTTAATATTTTTATTTTTCAAAAATGCAAGTCGTTACAGTGTTAATGCCTCATTATCCTTTTCTCTAATTATATTGCTATCTTCTTTGAAACCAAAATCTTTTGACAGTGTTCTCAAACTTTAGCATTTATTTTCCTTTTACCTAATTATTTATGCGAGTATATCCTAGAACTAACAGGAGTGTACCTTGACAATATTACCCATTGTCTAGTGGATCCTCCTTACGGCTTCCACACATGTCTTACCAAATATTTCTATATTCCATGGGAATTCCTTGTTGCTACTTTATGAACATTCATAGCTATCTCATTCATAGCCCTAAATTCACTTGTCTTACATAAGCAATCATCCATATCTACTCCATATCAAAGTTCGTTTGGTTTTCACCGCTCTTTATGAAATTATAGTCATGAAGTACTTAACCCAAAAAAATGTACCTTTAAAGTATAAACCTAGAACTTTTAAAACTATATTTTAGGATTTATAAGCAAGTTTGTTTTTTAAGTTCCAAAATTCATTGTTAGCAATTTAATTTAAAAAGGTCCTTTCCTTTAAAGCTTTTTCACAACAAAGGTTTATTCCTTAAAAAATCGTGTTTTTAAATGAAAACCATTTATTAAGTTTCGTGTTCCAAAAACTTAATTTTATACCAGACCGTTTTTCATAAATGCACTTCACGGTGTCTCTAAAACATCTTTGCAACTTTAAAAACTGGAGTGGCAAGGACAACTTTTATACTAATTTTTTCCTATTAGTCATGCTATTCCCATTTTCAACTTTAGTGAGACTCTAATAACTTATGATGGGGAATTTTAAAAGGTACGTGCAATTGTTGCACATATTTATGGAAACTATCTTTTTTTAGTTTCCTACATTATTTTTGATTACTAACAATATTTTATATTAATTTCTAACATCGTTTCTATTTATATTTCACAATGTTACCACTATTTAACTTTCCTCTATCTAAACTACTCTTATTTAAATTGCTTCTCTTTATATAGCTTTTTCTCTCAATTGATTGTCATCTTTATTGAACCATCGCAGTGCATTCACCTACTGCTTTGTTTTGGGTTATTCTCTCCTTTTTATTCTTTTTACTCCACTTAAAACCAATACCACTTCCAATTGTTTGTAAAAGATTTTTTAAAACTTAAAATTTCCATATTAGAAAAATTGACGAGCTACACATACGCTCGGCTTTCTTTTTATTTCAAAAGAAATATCTCCCTATTAAAACCCATTTTTAACTGAATTTTCGGTCTGAGCAGGTTTTAATTTCTACTAGAGATTTTTATTTGAATAACAGATATTTCATTTTACATAAAATTTTATATTTACCTACTTTTTAAAAAAGTGGTTTTCTACTTATAAATAAATTTCTTGAAAATCGTTTCAAACATATTATATTTTTTTCAAACCTTTTATTAAATTCTTTCATATAGGTCAGACTCGAAGTAGTTTTATTTGTCCGTTCTTTTGGACTTTTCTTCTTTTCCGCTTACTTTTGATTTATTTCTTTTTTGAATGTACTAAAATTATGGTTATCATTTTGGAGTGATATATACACACCTTCCTTCGGGAACTTATTTAATTCTTACTTCTAGATATCTACAATATATATATATTCTTATTTTCCACTTATTTGGATCTAACATACATCGATTGGCAACCTGCCGGGATCTACAACCATAGAGCAACCTAGGCCCAACAAGGGAGTCAAGTACTATCCAACTTTAGGGATCCTTCTATATGTCGTATTCAAGCTCTTCTTAAGTCAACGTCTTACAGTACAACCTACCTCTTATGGGGTTATCAGGATAGGTGTATATTCTAACTCTATCTATTAGTTGAACTTATAGTTGCCTTATCCATCATTTCGAACTATGGATGCAACTACTTCTACAGTCGAAATTTGTAGAGCTTAACGTGTAATATATATTTATGGGAAAAAATACAAATGTGTTCACTTAGCATATTTTAATTTATATGGTCGATTAACCTAAGCTTTGATACCAAATGTAACAACTTGCACCTTGGTGGGTCCAAATTTTTGCTAAATTGAAAACCCAAGTCCACTAGAGTATGAATCGTTAGGGTTGGTATCCTATAAATAAACAAAAGTATATCGGAGCACTATCAATTGAAACCCATAGCGGAATAGCAAAGTATAGAAAACATATAATTATTGACAAAGGCTAACACTTCTTGTATGTATTACCCTTGTTAGTGTGGAGCATGCATAAGGAAATCTATTATTCCTCTATTCCTGCCTTGTACTAGTGCATGTCCATATAAATCTATTATGTAGGTTATAATGAGAAGGGGCTAGAACAACGTTCTGGTGACTGGCAAATTACATATTTTATCCATAACACTAGTTTATGTCGATTGTCTTCCATTGTGTGTTATGTCTACTATTTAAACTTAGTCGCCATAACTAAGTACGCATACGATATGCCCCACCTACTCGAGGTATATAATAACTATATGTATGTGTGTGTGTGTGTGTGTATATATATAAGTACCACAATCCCCCCATGGACCAGGATACATTCGCCGCTAGTATCCATAACGTTGCAGCGTGCTAGGTTTCCACCATCTATGTCTTGGCCGAGCTCCCCGCATACACCGTGGATCTTCCGTTAGTGCCTAATGACAACAATACAAATATTTCGTCATATTCTAACTCGCTTTGAAGAATCATCTAGGGGTTATCTAGCTTTTCCTTCCAAATATAAAGAAATAAATAATGTATCCATAATTGCTGGTAGCAATATCTACAGATCCTATAGTTGGAGATGTTTCACATTAGTACAATACATACATAACTACTGGTAGCCCATTTTGGAGGGTAGACTTCAGTTGTGCAACACTGCTGACCTTGCATTGCAACCCTTACCAATGACTGTGTCATTATTAATTAATTTAAGTAATAACTAGGTACAATAGTTCACACCTGTCATAAACATATACTTGAGGATATATAAATTCTACTGAATCACTACACCTCTTATTTTCAATTGATGATATTTAGTTATTTTTATATAACTTACTTCTTGCTTTTAATGTCATTTAATGCCATTTACCACTTATATCCAATTTAATAAATTAAATATCTTTTATTGCTTAATTTCCACTTAACACTATTAGATACAGTTTGTTGTTCCTTTTTAATTATTAACGACATTTCTTTGATTACTATAGCTTACTTAATTCCTCACCGTTGTTTTTATACTTCATCGCTTATTGTTTATTCCCTAACTCGTCTTAAATCGCATATATTAGATTGACAATTAAATTGTTGTTATTATCTCTAATTACAATACTTTGGTTTATATTTAGTAATTTCTATATGTTAATGCTAGGAATTACATCTTCCCATAAGGAAATAGTAACAAAGTAATTTCCCATAAATTATCTAAAAGAGAACTTGTGTTATGTTTAGAATTACAAGGAATTATCTTTCCTGTTATTATTGAAATAGATGGTACAAAATGATGTAAACATCCATATTTTGTACATCTCTTTCTTTTAGGCATATTATTTGTTATTTCAAATAATATACTTTTATGCATAATCATAAAACCAGATAATTTATAGAAATTTATATTGTAATATACTTCATTCCAATGAATTAAAATATTACTTAAATCCCAATCCAATCTGTAACAACTTTCGATTCATAACATATAACATTCATCAATGGATTATTCATAACATTTAGGGACCATTTTCACACCTAATTTCCAAATTCTGGCATACACAATATTTAATCAAAGTTGAGAATTCATAAAATATGTAAGCATCTTTCTTAAGTTCATTGCATATGTATATTTGAGTCCGCAACACCAAAATTTATATTTAGGCATACATGGAACATATTTAAAATGACATAAACCCAATATTATATAAAAATATATAATTTCTCACTCACCTCTAAGCTTCCAAATATCTAGATCCAAATTCGTTCTTCCTATTTGACTATTTTTCTCTCCACCAAATATGTATCAAAAGCATATACATATTTATTAAAAGTTTAGAATCGAGAAGAGATTTGAATTTAATATAGATTTGGATTTGGATTTGGATTTAAAATTTACTTTGGCTTTAGCATTTTGATTTGGTCCCATTCTTCTTCTCTATCATTCCCCAGTTCTCCACTTACACTGTGACGAGAACGGATTTTGCCCGCTCGAAAATCGACATCCATACTTCATATCGTATTCGAATGCCATAGATTTGATCGTTCAAATCCGATTCGCCGGAGCTTATAACAATCATTAAGTAAACAACACAGCGGAATAAAAGAATAATACATTGATATACAGCTTTGATACAATATCTGATACAACAGATGATCCAATAGATATCAATATACATCAGAGATATGATACAATAAAATAGCAGCGGAAAAGAAAATGATAGATAACATCTAGCAGTGCAACAATATAACTCTGAGATAGTCTTCAATGAAGAACTCCAAATCGGAACTGTAACTCCATTTCCAAGAATCAATCAGCAATAGCTCGAACTCCCAATAACGATGCACCTAGATAACCAAGACTTGTGCGATCCAAAGACTGAACTAACTCCAGATAATCTACTAAACCTGACTATCTGAAAAACCCAACTCTAGACTGCTCGTGTAGAAATATAATGAGCACCCAGAGTTTAGGAAAGAAACAATAAACTCCGGATCAGTCGTGGGACTGGTGTGAGCAACAAAAACAGTCTATCTTTAAAAACATTCAATAAAAGATTTTTAAAGTCAATTCGCAATGCTTTTTAAAAATGAGACTACCATAAGGCCTCCCGCACACACACACAATGCAAACGCAGAATCGGAGGAGATTTCTCCTTATGATAGTCAAAGATGCTTGATACGCATTAAAAAGACATTTGATATTATTACTAGTGCATAGTGTAGGGAAAAATTCATTTCGAAAGTAGAATATAAACCTTAGCCAACATAGACATTTCGAACTATGCCTACTATAGCTACCATCCAAACAGTAGTGACCACCATAAGTGAATGGCAGGTTCTACAACTAATACCGTACAAGTTTCGTATTGGGAATTGGATTTCCAACGAATGATCAGGCCAAGGAACTTCCCATTGCCACATGAGAATGCCTATGGATGGACATCCCCGAGAACCAAACCGGATCTCTACCAACACAAGGCCGGGTTACCCCTAACTGAGTAACAACTGACCGAATATGCCATCCCTCGGTCCTTTGGGACCTTTCACCGAGCGCTCGTAATTAATTCACACAATCATAACAAAGTGTTTTCAACATGAGTAAGTATCTGGGCTCCATACCATGATGCCACCCTTTTCCAGAAGGAAATGCACACATCCTAAAGGGCGCTACCCCTCATAACCTTGCCGCATCTTTCCTGTTTTGACCATTCCCGAGGTGTGAGGCTCGACGAAGTCACGTCCACAAAAACATACTTTATACAAAAGCCATGCTTTGGGTCAACAAATGATCATAGAGATGATCACCAGGATAGACGATCAAATAAATGATCCTATCACAAATAATCAACACAATGATCATTTCACAGCAACACTCAGTATGTCACATTACCAAATTGGGAATATATCGCTGATAACTTCAACTATATAACCTCTGAGTTCGTACGTCTCAGAGAAGGGTGTTAAGCTAAGAGAATAAATTCTCTGCCACCAACAGAAATATATTTGAAAGAAATCTGCTTTATATCTCAAATTGTAATGTCAGACATACAATCCATACAAGTCTGTTCTGGGTTCGAACAGAACCGAAGGCACTTACTAAGAAGTCCTTGCAACCCGGATATTCACAATCCCGATCGGATTTCCCATCACTTAGGGAGTTTCTATACCGGCGCGACTCGGTGCAGAAACAATCGATAGGTCATCCTATCGCTTTCGCAAATACCCGGTCTTCATCACCGGTCTTCAAATGCTATCCATAACGTCGAATCACATATTCGGAATGGGTTATACGACCCAAAGGTCCTTTCCCGGCTAAACCGAATAGTGAGCACGATATTTCAAAAACAAATGGATAATGGGATTTCAATTAAGTCACAACTTATTTCCCAAAACTTTTCTTCAAATGGTTTAATCAATTACCATTTCAAATCTTTTAACAAAAAAAGATTTATTTCCACAACCTTTAACGGTTTAAACAATTTTCACATTTTAATCTTTTAAACAAAAGATTCATTCACAGATTTTCCAAATCAATTTTCATTTCAATTTGATTAACTCGTTAAATCTTTAAATCAAATATTTAACTTATAGCTTTCAAAACAATTTCATTTCTATTTGATTTAAACAAATCATCAATTTAAATCTGTTAAAAATAAACAGATTTAATTCATAGCTTTCAAAAAGAATTCATTCATAACTTAGGAAAATCATTTCTCTATTCAATCTTGAAATTCCCCTAATTAACTGGAATCTCAGTTCTTATCTAAAAGTGTTTATCATTTGAAAACAACAGTTTTCATTTTGGAAATCTGATTCATTTATACGAGTTGAAATCCTTGGGTTAAATTCAAATTCCCAAAAATAATGCTTAAAAGTGGTTAAATCCCTATATAACCAATATAACATCTTTAATCCCTAATTTCAAATCATAGAATTCAATTTCAAGTATTGAATTTAAATTTAAATCAAATTATTTAAATTCCAAAACTTAATCAAGTAATTTAAAAATAAATTTTTATTTTTGAAATACATTCCAAAAGCTTTTTACATTTATTCCGATTCCATTTCCAAAACATTTGAATTTAAAAATTCAAATTTAACTATTTCAAAAATCTGCGACTTAATCGATTTCCTCGTGAAATCCATGATTGTGTGTGTAGGGTGTGGTCCAGGGTCTAACACAATAGTGCAACATCATTTCAATCATCATAGATTAAAACACAGAAATATAGTTGATAAGCGATATAAACTATAACGTTTATCGCTCATTCACAGATTCACAGATAATATGCATATGCAAATAAATATACACAGCTCAATCTACAGAACAAAATATCACAAATCAGATAGGATAATCAATTCAAGGCATTTCATACAGTACAATCATTCATAAGTATTCAATAACCATTTATAAGCAGGATTAATTCATTATTAAATCCTGATTTATTCAATTTATTTCTAAATTTAATTCAATTACCTATGAACTAATCATCCAATCCCTGATTTATTAATTTCAAATCATTTGATATAATCAGTTAATTAAACACTTTAATTAGTTATATTATTTATAATTAATCATATTAATTAAATTGACTTTTAAACCAATTATATAATTAATTAACTTCTTAATTAATTATTTCAAGAAATTTACGATTTAATTACTTACCACTAAGCAATCATCTCATAATAACAAATCATTAATCACCAATTTATCTTTATCATTGATTAAATCAAAATATTCAATTTAATTACGATTAGTAATTAACCCCTTAATTGTTTTCATTAAGTAATTAACAATTTACAATTGATTATCTTAATCTATAAATCCAATTAATTATCGAAATTAATCACATTAATTTAATTACTTAATAATTTCTAGTTAATTATCTTTATTAACTAATAACATTTCTTTAATTTCTTTCTCAAGAAATTGTCTTAGATTAATTCTTTATTAATCATTTCTAATTTTAAATTAATCTAATCATTTATTTATAAATTAAATAAATAAGTCATTCTTAATTATCTTACTAATTAAATCACTTAAATATCTTAATTTTTCTAAGATAATCCATTTACTTTATTAATGACTTCATTAAAGTGGATTTAAACATTACGTTTTCAAATTTAGTTTCAATTTCCATTTTAAATTTAAGATTTTGATATTTAATTTTAACCAAATCTAAGTATCAATTTATAAACCTATATAAGAAAAGTCCTAACTAATTTACTTGAATTTTTATTTGAAATTTAAGTCTTAACATACATTTCTTTTTAACTTGCCAATTCAAGTGAAAACCAATTATATAACTTTTCATTGGAATTTTTTTTTATAAAAGAACTTAAATCAAAATCTAATTCAAATATTTATTTTAGTTCATATCTAAACACTTTAATTTAAACTTGGCTTTGAAACTTTGATTTAAATCTTTTATTTTATTTATAATTTGAAGTTAGGTTTTAAAGTATATAACAGAAAACAGGTTTAAACCTGTTCCAGTCTTCGACCCGAGCCAGAAGCAACTTGCTTCGAGTCCCAAAACCACTTTACTCGAGCAAAACTCGAGTTCTTCCCATTTTTCCCCCGTGTCACTCACCCTTCCCACCTTCTTCTTCTTCTTCAGTACTTATCTTCTCAAACAACACACCCTTCCAGACACACGAGTGCACAGGTGCACGTGCACAGTCGCACGCCGTCGCTCCGGCCGCCATCGCGATCCTCTGCAAGTCGATCATCGATCGATCTATCGATCGAACACCATAAATCCCTGGAGGAACTCACGAATAAGAATTCGACAATTTTAAGCTTCCAGACCTTAAAACACTGACCATCCACCGCCTCGTTCAGGTGATGTCAACGTCCAGATGCCTCCAGCCTCGGCCTGAAGCATCACCGACACCTTAGCCTTCGATTCCTCCACGACCGGTCCTTTCCGGTGGCTCCACGGTGGCACGATCACCAATTTCCCGACCTCGACGAAAATAGCATGCTAAACCCTAAACCAACCTATTCCCATCGCCATGTCGAACTAGAACGCGACCAACCATTTTTCCCCGAATCCCTGATCACTCATCTAACCTCAGTCCCAAACTTCGATCCATTCCACCCTGCCAATCAACGGCGATTGTCCAATGTTCCAAAATCGAGTAACTCAAAGGAACACAACAATTCCCAATCTAAAAATCACCATTTTTATACCTAAATTCATCTTTTTACATCACGATTCTATTCATATAATTAAATCACGGTTTCCAGATTTTCAAATTTGGACCAAATTTTGTTTTCTCTGTACATTTAAAAGCTTTGAGACAACTTCTTAATAAAATCTCCTGAAACTATTTTTAAACCTTCATATAGGTGGAAACAAACCTTTTTCATGTTAAACTCAAAGCAAAAATATAATAACCTGATGAAGAAAATTCTAAATTAATTGGCTAGCTCAAGCCTGTTTTCAAGGAACAGAGAGGAGAAAGGAAAGCATGTTCATCACTTATATGCAGAGTTGAAACTGAAGAGAAAAAGCCAAGCATACACATCATAATCATGAGCTAAAACACAGAACAAATACAACCTAATACTTGGTAAAAATTTGTGTTTACTCACCTGTGTTTCAGAAGGAAGAACAGAGTTCCTTCTCTACATTGAAAACTGCAGGCTTGTTTTTCTTTGTTGAATAAATTGAACATGTTTAAGTTTATTAGATATAGTGATGTTTATCTCCCTGTTATTCAATCTTGCTGAACGAAATGGAATAAGGAAGTTGATATCAAATATAGGTTTACAGGGATGTTCATATGTTTGTACAGTAGGGTATACACTATTTTGTACAATTTGTTTACTTCAGCCATACTCATCTTGCTTTTAGTTGATTGTACTGAGATGATTTTGTATTACTTTTCTTTGTACTTTGCTTTAGTTAAATATATGTTTATTGTCTTCATGCTTTCGTTTTTCTTCCAGGTCTTTGCTTTATTTTATAAGCTAGTACACATCTTTCTTTTCTCATGTTCAACCTGTTCTTTGTTTTATATTTGTTTTATACACTTTCATATTACATTCTTTTTGCTTTTGCTTATTTATATTTTAATTTGTTTGTTCGCACTTTATCTTTGACAAAGCTTCTTTGTTGGTGGCTGCAGCTATGTTTTGGGTATTCTTTGCATAAATATTTATAAATTAAAGTTTGTTTTGTTTGTATTTGTATGTTTATATGATGGTGGCCAAGATGAAAACATTTAGTGTTGATGTACTTTGTTTCTACACACTCAACTTATTATCTTTGTACATGAATATACATATATTTTTATAATTCATCATATATGTATTCTTACTTCTATTTCTAAATTAATTGTTTATTTTTAATTTTCAAAGCAAAATTTCCTTTACATTATTTATAGATCCCAATTCAAATTTAATTCAAATATATTTCTCATATTGAAAATCTGTTTCATCTATACGAGTTAAAGTTCTTTGGTTAAATCCAACTTCTCAAAATTATACTTTTAAAATGGTTTGATTCATATATACCCAAATATACATATATATATATATATATATATATACACATTCACATATATACATATACATACAATAATTAAAAATTTAAATGATTTATATAGAAGATATTAGAACTCGGGGAAACTCACATCACTATTTATAATTAATTTTATAAATTTTTATTCAAAATTTCATTTAATTATTAATTAAATTAAATAAAAATTCAGGATCGTTACAGACTTCCCCCCTTAAAAGAATTTCGTCCTCGAAATTCGCAGACACGAAAACAACACAGAGATAGACAGATTCGATCTCCTATAATTCCTCAACTTAAGATATGAATTCCAAACTCAAGTCGGAATATCTCAAAATATCTACTAATTTGTCCCTCTTCGGACCTTGGTATTCACAAGAAATTACAATAGAATTTCAAAATTTGGTTTCAAACGAAATCGATTTATCGATACAATTCGATTATCCTTCATATTCTATTAATCAATTTTATTCAATTAAAATTTCTAATTTATTTAAAATTCTCAATTTCAATTTGCAAATTCATATTCATTAAGGTTTTAAATCAAAAAGCTGATAAGAAACTGATGAAGATACGAAATAAAAATTTCCTACAACGATTCGTAGAGTAGCACCGCACCAAAACTTCTTCTTGTAGCTGGTACGAAGAAATCAAAAGAATTTGGAAACGAATCAAAAAGAGATTGATAAGAAAGATGTTCCCATTGTTGTTACAGAGTTTTGACTAATTATAGTCGTATTTCCCTGTCCTCTATCTCGTTTTCTTCTTGCACTCATACTCACTATTAGCAGATAGTAAGAGAATTTACTGAGGCATTCAAACGGATATCTTAAGGATTACTCATTCTAGGATTTACTTCACCCTATCTCTAATGAGCTACTTAATGTGTTACACTCCTGAGCTAAAGTTTAACCCTTAGCTCTGATACCACATGTGACGAGTACGGATTTTGCCCGCTCGAAAATCGACATCCATACTTCATATCGTATTCGAATGCCATAGATTCGATCGTTCAAATCCGATTCGCCGGAGCTTATAACAATCATTAAGTAAACAACACAGCGGAATAAAAGAATAATACATTGATATACAGCTTTGATACAATATCTGATACAACAGATGATCCAATAGATATCAATATACATCAGAGATATGATACAATAAAATAGTAGCGGAAAAGAAAATGATAGATAACATCTAGCAGTGCAACAATATAACTCTGAGATAGTCTTCAATGAAGAACTCCAAATCGGAACTGTAACTCCATTTCCAAGAATCAATCAGCAATAGCTCGAACTCCCAATAACGATGCACCTAGATAACCAAGACTGGTGCGATCCAAAGACTGAACTAACTCCAGATAATCTACTAAACCTGACTATCTGAAAAACCCAACTCTAGACTGCTCGTGTAGAAATATAATGAGCACCCAGAGTTTAGGAAAGAAACAATAAACTCCGGATCAGTCGTGGGACTGGTGTGAGCAACAAAAACAGTCTATCTTTAAAAACATTCAATAAAAGATTTTCAAAGTCAATTCGCAATGCTTTTTAAAAATGAGACTACCACAAGGCCTCCCGCACACACACAATGCAAACGCAGAATCGGAGGAGATTTCTCCTTATGATGGTCAAAGATGCTTGATACGCATTAAAAAGACATTTGATATTATTACTAGTGCATAGTGTAGGGAAAAATTCATTTCGAAAGTAGAATATAAACCTTAGCCAACATAGACATTTCGAACTATGCCTACTATAGCTACCATCCAAACAGTAGTGACCACCATAAGTGAATGGCAGGTTCTACAACTAATACCGTACAAGTTTCGTATTGGGAATTGGATTTCCAACGAATGATCAGGCCAAGGAACTTCCCATTGCCACATGAGAATGCCTCTGGATGGACATCCCCGAGAACCAAACCGGATCTCTACCAACACAAGGCCGGGTTACCCCTAACTGAGTAACAACTGACCGAATATGCCATCCCTCGGTCCTTTGGGACCTTTCACCGAGCGCTCGTAATTAATTCACACAATCATAACAAAGTGTTTTCAACATGAGTAAGTATCTGGGCTCCATACCATGATACCACCCTTTTCCAGAAGGAAATGCACACATCCTAAAGGGCGCTACCCCTCATAACCTTGCCGCATCTTTCCTGTTTTGACCATTCCCGAGGTGTGAGGCTCGACGAAGTCACGTCCACAAAAACATACTTTATACAAAAGCCATGCTTTGGGTCAACAAATGATCATAGAGATGATCACCAGGATAGACGATCAAATAAATGATCCTATCACAAATAATCAACACAATGATCATTTCACAGCAACACTCAGTATGTCACATTACCAAATTGGGAATATATCGCTGATAACTTCAACTATATAACCTCTGAGTTCGTACGTCTCAGAGAAGGGTGTTAAGCTAAGAGAATAAATTCTCTGCCACCAACAGAAATATATTTGAAAGAAATCTGCTTTATATCTCAAATTGTAATGTCAGACATACAATCCATACAAGTCTGTTCTGGGTTCGAACAGAACCGAAGGCACTTACTAAGAAGTCCTTGCAACCCGGATATTCACAATCCCGATCGGATTTCCCATCACTTAGGGAGTTTCTATACCGGCGCGACTCGGTGCAGAAACAATCGATAGGTCATCCTATCGCTTTCGCAAATACCCGGTCTTCATCACCGGTCTTCAAATGCTATCCATAACGTCGAATCACATATTCGGAATGGGTTATACGACCCAAAGGTCCTTTCCCGGCTAAACCGAATAGTGAGCACGATATTTCAAAAACAAATGGATAATGGGATTTCAATTAAGTCACAACTTATTTCCCAAAACTTTTCTTCAAATGGTTTAATCAATTACCATTTCAAATCTTTTAACAAAAAATGATTTATTTCCACAACCTTTAACGGTTTAAACAATTTTCACATTTTAATCTTTTAAACAAAAGATTCATTCACAGATTTTCCAAATCAATTTTCATTTCAATTTGATTAACTCGTTAAATCTTTAAATCAAATATTTAACTTATAGCTTTCAAAACAATTTCATTTCTATTTGATTTAAACAAATCATCAATTTAAATCTGTTAAAAATAAACAGATTTAATTCATAGCTTTCAAAAAGAATTCATTCATAACTTAGGAAAATCATTTCTCTATTCAATCTTGAAATTCCCCTAATTAACTGGAATCTCAGTTCTTATCTAAAAGTGTTTATCATTTGAAAACAACAGTTTTCATTTTGGAAATCTGATTCATTTATACGAGTTGAAATCCTTGGGTTAAATTCAAATTCCCAAAAATAATGCTTAAAAGTGGTTAAATCCCTATATAACCAATATAACATCTTTAATCCCTAATTTCAAATCATAGAATTCAATTTCAAGTATTGAATTTAAATTTAAATCAAATTATTTAAATTCCAAAACTTAATCAAGTAATTTAAAAATAAATTTTTATTTTTGAAATACATTCCAAAAGCTTTTTACATTTATTCCGATTCCATTTCCAAAACATTTGAATTTAAAAATTCAAATTTAACTATTTCAAAAATCTGCGACTTAATCGATTTCCTCGTTAAATCCATGATTGTGTGTGTAGGGTGTGGTCCAGGGTTTAACACAATAGTGCAACATCATTTCAATCATCACAGATTAAAACACAGAAATATAGTTGATAAGCGATATAAACTATAACGTTTATCGCTCATTCACAGATTCACAGATAATATGCATATGCAAATAAATATACACAGCTCAATCTACAGAACAAAATATCACAAATCAGATAGGATAATCAATTCAAGGCATTTCATACAATACAATCATTCATAAGTATTCAATAACCATTTATAAGCAGGATTAATTCATTATTAAATCCTGATTTATTCAATTTATTTCTAAATTTAATTCAATTACCTATGAACTAATCATCCAATCCCTGATTTATTAATTTCAAATCATTTGATATAATCAGTTAATTAAACACTTTAATTAGTTATATTATTTATAATTAATCATATTAATTAAATTGACTTTTAAACCAATTATATAATTAATTAACTTCTTAATTAATTATTTCAAGAAATTTACGATTTAATTACTTACCACTAAGCAATCATCTCATAATAACAAATCATTAATCACCAATTTATCTTTATCATTGATTAAATCAAAATATTCAATTTAATTACGATTAGTAATTAACCCCTTAATTGTTTTCATTAAGTAATTAACAATTTACAATTGATTATCTTAATCTATAAATCCAATTAATTATCGAAATTAATCACATTAATTTAATTACTTAATAATTTCTAGTTAATTATCTTTATTAACTAATAACATTTCTTTAATTTCTTTCTCAAGAAATTGTCTTAGATTAATTCTTTATTAATCATTTCTAATTTTAAATTAATCTAATCATTTATTTATAAATTAAATAAATAAGTCATTCTTAATTATCTTACTAATTAAATCACTTAAATATCTTAATTTTTCTAAGATAATCCATTTACTTTATTAATGACTTCATTAAAGTGGATTTAAACATTACGTTTTCAAATTTAGTTTCAATTTCCATTTTAAATTTAAGATTTTGATATTTAATTTTAACCAAATCTAAGTATCAATTTATAAACCTATATAAGAAAAGTCCTAACTAATTTACTTGAATTTTTATTTGAAATTTAAGTCTTAACATACATTTCTTTTTAACTTGCCAATTCAAGTGAAAACCAATTATATAACTTTTCATTGGAATTTTTTTTTTATAAAAGAACTTAAATCAAAATCTAATTCAAATATTTATTTTAGTTCATATCTAAACACTTTAATTTAAACTTGGCTTTGAAACTTTGATTTAAATCTTTTATTTTATTTATAATTTGAAGTTAGGTTTTAAAGTATATAACAGAAAACAGGTTTAAACCTGTTCCAGTCTTCGACCCGAGCCAGAAGCAACTTGCTTCGAGTCCCAAAACCACTTTACTCGAGCAAAACTCGATTTCTTCCCATTTTTCCCCCGTGTCACTCACCCTTCCCACCTTCTTCTTCTTCTTCAGTACTTATCTTCTCAAACAACACACCCTTCCAGACACACGAGTGCACAGGTGCACGTGCACAGTCGCACGCCGTCGCTCCGGCCGCCATCGCGATCCTCTGCAAGTCGATCATCGATCGATCTATCGATCGAACACCATAAATCCCTGGAGGAACTCACGAATAAGAATTCGACAATTTTAAGCTTCCAGACCTTAAAACACTGACCATCCACCGCCTCGTTCAGGTGATGTCAACGTCCAGATGCCTCCAGCCTCGGCCTGAAGCATCACCGACACCTTAGCCTTCGATTCCTCCACGACCGGTCCTTTCCGGTGGCTCCACGGTGGCACGATCACCAATTTCCCGACCTCGACGAAAATAGCATGCTAAACCCTAAACCAACCTATTCCCATCGCCATGTCGAACTAGAACGCGACCAACCATTTTTCCCCGAATCCCTGATCACTCATCTAACCTCAGTCCCAAACTTCGATCCATTCCACCCTGCCAATCAACGGCGATTGTCCAATGTTCCAAAATCGAGTAACTCAAAGGAACACAACAATTCCCAATCTAAAAATCACCATTTTTATACCTAAATTCATCTTTTTACATCACGATTCTATTCATATAATTAAATCACGGTTTCCAGATTTTCAAATTTGGACCAAATTTTGTTTTCTCTGTACATTTAAAAGCTTTGAGACAACTTCTTAATAAAATCTCCTGAAACTATTTTTAAACCTTCATATAGGTGGAAACAAACCTTTTTCATGTTAAACTCAAAGCAAAAATATAATAACCTGATGAAGAAAATTCTAAATTAATTGGCTAGCTCAAGCCTGTTTTCAAGGAACAGAGAGGAGAAAGGAAAGCATGTTCATCACTTATATGCAGAGTTGAAACTGAAGAGAAAAAGCCAAGCATACACATCATAATCATGAGCTAAAACACAGAACAAATACAACCTAACACTTGGTAAAAATTTGTGTTTACTCACCTGTGTTTCAGAAGGAAGAACAGAGTTCCTTCTCTACATTGAAAACTGCAGGCTTGTTTTTCTTTGTTGAATAAATTGAACATGTTTAAGTTTATTAGATATAGTGATGTTTATCTCCCTGTTATTCAATCTTGCTGAACGAAATGGAATAAGGAAGTTGATATCAAATATAGGTTTACAGGGATGTTCATATGTTTGTACAGTAGGGTATACACTATTTTGTACAATTTGTTTACTTCAGCCATACTCATCTTGCTTTTAGTTGATTGTACTGAGATGATTTTGTATTACTTTTCTTTGTACTTTGCTTTAGTTAAATATATGTTTATTGTCTTCATGCTTTCGTTTTTCTTCCAGGTCTTTGCTTTATTTTATAAGCTAGTACACATCTTTCTTTTCTCATGTTCAACCTGTTCTTTGTTTTATATTTGTTTTATACACTTTCATATTACATTCTTTTTGCTTTTGCTTATTTATATTTTAATTTGTTTGTTCGCACTTTATCTTTGACAAAGCTTCTTGTTGGTGGCTGCAGCTATGTTTTGGGTATTCTTTGCATAAATATTTATAAATTAAAGTTTGTTTTGTTTGTATTTGTATGTTTATATGATGGTGGCCAAGATGAAAACATTTAGTGTTGATGTACTTTGTTTCTACACACTCAACTTATTATCTTTGTACATGAATATACATATATTTTTATAATTCATCATATATGTATTCTTACTTCTATTTCTAAATTAATTGTTTATTTTTAATTTTCAAAGCAAAATTTCCTTTACATTATTTATAGATCCCAATTCAAATTTAATTCAAATATATTTCTCATATTGAAAATCTGTTTCATCTATACGAGTTAAAGTTCTTTGGTTAAATCCAACTTCTCAAAATTATACTTTTAAAATGGTTTGATTCATATATACCCAAATATACATATATATATATATACATTCACATATATACATATACATACAATAATTAAAAATTTAAATGATTTATATAGAAGATATTTGAACTCGGGGAAACTCACATCACTATTTATAATTAATTTTATAAATTTTTATTCAAAATTTCATTTAATTATTAATTTAAATTAAATAAAAATTCAGGATCGTTACATACACACACACGCACACATACATAGATTATAGTTGTATAGGTTTTAGAATTTGTGAAGAAAAGAAAATGGCATAGCTTCGTTGTTGCTTCAGAAAATATGAGAAGAAAAATGAGGGACTATGCTTGTATTTATAGAGGTTCGAATCCATTCAAACCGTTAGATTAGATTGTATTAAATCTGGGTCGTTCGGCCTAGATTTAATAATCAACCATAAGCAACCACCGGTCGACCGCTATGTTACCACCGGTCTACCGGTCCTAATAAAGGATCGACTGGTTGCTTTGTTTTGTTAAACGTTCATTTCTTTCCTTTTACATATTATTTGATACGATTTTCTTCTGATCCGGTTAACATTAATTTTGCATAGACGTTAAGTACCCGTTAACGTTATGTAATGTCAATTAATTGTATTTATTTACTGAATTGCATATATAATTTTTTTTGATCTTATATCTTCAAACATTAATAACTTTTTCATTTGAACTCCTATCATAATTTTATATATGAAAATTGACCAGAAAATCACACGAACACAATGGTGCAAGTTTCATAGTCAAAATTTGACATTTGTGAAAATTTTATTTTTGGCTTTAATAATTACTTATAAATTCTATTTGATTAATATCCTTTTATTTTATGGGGTGTTACAATCTAGCTCACATCTAGATCGGAAAGCATAACCAACAATATACTCTTACTGCATCCACTCTAGGAACATAGCTCCTAAGCTAGCATGTCTATTAGCATTTCCCTTACCGGGAGTATAGAAATTATCAAAGTTACAAGAGGCCAAAAACACTGTCATCTCTATTGTTAAAGGTTAAGGTTCTACCTTGCATCAATACCACACCGAATCTAGTACCACAAGCATCTGCGTATACTGTCAACTTTCCAATCCTACTTGGAATGACTAACACTGGCGCACTTGTCACCCTCTCCTTCAAACCGATGAAAGCATGTTTGCACCTTACGTCCCAAACAAAAGTCTGATCTTTCTTCATCGAGTTGTGATGGTTCTACTACCTTTGAGAAGTCCTTTATGAATCGTCTATAATAAACCGACAATCTAAGGAAACTTCTCGTATCTATAACATTCTTAGGTTTTCCCCAACCTTGGTTGCTGCTACCTTGGTAGGATCCACTGTGATGCCCTGCTTCGGAAAACATGAAACAAGTATCGAACTTCCCTCCTCCAGAAGTGACACACTGAAAATTTCACTTTCAAATAGTACTTCCTCTACACCTCAAGCATAATCCTCATGTAACAGCCCGCATAACCGTACCCCTTGAGTCAACACTATTCTACAACAATCAACTCAAGTTGCACAGAAATACGAACCATTAGGGTTAAAGAAGAAGAAAAATAGAAAAAAACAACAGAATCTAACCATCCCAGCAGAATAAAATATAATATATAATAAATAATCTTTACTCAAGAACCAAATATCTCTGTTTATATATTACATCATCAGAGTACATCAATCACAGCTCAACATCAACATCGATAACATACAAATGGATACACAACAACTCAACACAGCGGAAAAGATATATATAAACAAATACGAATGTACGTATCATCACCCAGCTCGTCTCCTGGGCTCCACAGCATCATATCCTGTATCCTATAATACTCGGTCTGACCCGAGCATTACAGTTAAATAACACCCGAGTTAGTCTGGAATACCAGCGTGAGAAAATCACACCCAGTTGATTATTAAAGTTTCAAAAATCCTTTGAAAACAAAAGCATCTCGTAAGACCACGCCACAAATAAACATGTCGGGTTTTTACCTTACGATAGCTAAAACAATTTTTATAGAAATCCTCTGATATTATAATAGGGTCTATATACAAATACTTATAAAATAGCCGAAATTGTTACATTCATTAAATTCTAGCTACTAACCACAGAGTGGGTAATACAAACAAAATCGTACAAGGCTCGTAGGGAGAATGGATTTCCAACTAATGACTAGGCACTGGGGTACCACCTGTCACAGTACGGGGCCTAGATCACCGTACCGAGGAGTACGCCCGCTCCCTTGCAACACAAGGCCGGGACTATCCCTTACTGAATAATCCCGAGTGAGATCACCCCACGGTTGGGATCAGCAACCGCCCACTAAGTCGAAATAAAAAGGGACATCTAGGCTGGAATGACCTCACCCTGCTTGGGTGCTACCCACCTAGCCTTGCTGCATAACCCCTGATTTTCAGTCATTCCCATTTGATGAGGCTTGAGGCTAAGCGTTACCTTTAAAGAACATATCCCTTAGAATGCCCATCGTCCACCAGACGATGTTTCGCAAGCATTCATCCATACAAGTCCGTTCCGGATTCGAACGGAACCGAAGGTACTAGTCCTACTACATCCATTTTGGAACTATCCTCAGGATTAGTAGCGACTAGCCCTTGCACTTCACTGCTCCATCTTCGAATCCAAAATCGTTTCCACGAAACGCACGAATCGGATCGAAGTGGTTTTCGAGTAATAAATCTCGATCCCGGTCTCTTCGAAACGATCAACGCATTTGGCCAATATTGATAGTCGGTGATTTAACTATCAATTAATATTCACAAACATCCATCAAACAATAAATAATTTCCCAAATTATTTATTAACCTCAAAAATATCTTCACAAGATATATTTCTATTTTCAATCCTTTGAAAACAGTTTCAAAACCACCTTTCTTTGCAGAATAAACTTTCCCAAATATTTTCTATCTCCTCTGAAATCACCAAGCACAAAACTAGATTTGTAAAATAAATTTTGAAACACTTTACTTTGAAATATACCTTAAAATATTTTATTTAAAAAAAAACTACTTCAATAATTTATTAAAAATACATACTGTATGAATATTTGAAAATAAGGTTACTTAATAAAATATAAAACTAGATTTACACTTTTAAAACAAATACTAAATCACTCTTTAAATAATTATTGCAACAATAGGTTAAAAGGAATTACTTACTTTAGAAATTAAATATTAGAAATAATAAATTTTACAAAACTTGCTTTCTATAAAAACAAATTTAAACCATTAAATTAATGTTTAAAGATTTACTTTTTAAAACATGTACTTGGCTATCCAGCGAAAATCCCAACTTCAATCACTTAAATCAATTTTCCCAAATTGATATCCAATTTATTTTATTTGAAATAAATTTCTTTAATTACCTTATTCATTTCAAATTCATTAAGTATGGACTTAATTATTGTTGTTGTTATTATTATTATTTTCCATTTGATTTTAAAACTTTTAACTAAAATATACCAATTTTCAGATTTTTCCCGACTTTTTCCTTTATTCTTTCAATAATTTAAATCTTAGATTTTTAATAAATGTTTTGTTCTTCTAAATAATAACACTAAATTTTGAAATTCATCAACTTCCTGTTTATTCAAATTTTCCTTCCCATCCTCAGGATTCATTTATTAGGATTTTAAAGTCACTTTATTTCTTTTCCAAGTCGTTCTTAAATTTATTCTATAATTATTTTACTTGCAATTTCACTTCTTTTATTTACATTCCAAAATCAAATTTATATTTTTGGTAATTCATTATACCCAATTATATCATCCAAGCCATAGCATTCAATACTTCCACATAATTCATTATAGAATATCAAATAATCAGACCAAAGAATATTAAATAATTGAAATAAAAGTTGAGGGGTCCAGTTGGATCCCTCCAACCTGTTTTCCTTGCATCCACAGACGTTAGCATCACATAATATGCCAATTGCAAATTATACCATACTATAACACATCAATCAATTCAAACATTCAATCAATTATTTAAAATTTGTCATTTAAATTTAAATTCAAATTCAGCTGAGTGAGATTAACTCACCTTTAATTTTTTGTTTGGCAATCCATTCCCATCCGGCTTGCTTCTCTTCATATGTTGACCTTGAATAATAATTTATATGATTTATTAATATTCGAAATATAAATCTAACAATTTGTTTACTCTTTAATATACTTAATTAGCTAATAATTTAACTAACAAATTTTAATTCTTTTAAACCAAATTTCTTTTAATAAATATTTTTAATGACTAAATAATTAAACCAGTTTATTAAGTAAATCAATTACCCTAAGTACAGATTTTCAATATGTTGAAAATGTGTATATGTGTATTTATTTATTTATTTTATTCATTCAAAATCCCCACTTATCAAATAATCTATATAGATTTAAAAATAAAATTTTATATAAACTCCTCAACTATTTACAATCCCATATATTTTTTCCTTTTTTCTAAACCCTTATATATATTCCAAATGATAGCCTACTGGAATTTTACTGCATATATACACACATATATAAAGTTAATAATAAAATAATAATAAAAGAAAAATAATACCTCACCGCCTCGACCCTTACGTGAGCTCAAAACGAACCATCAAGCAAACCGCCGCCGCCCTCTGCCTACACGCGAATCCACCCTAGTTGCCCTACCGCAGCCACCAAAACCTCGACGCCGCCGAGTTCACTCGCCTTCTAGATCGCGAGCGCCCCCCCTTCCCAAAAATTTGCGTCGCCGTCCAAACGAACTCGCTTCGGTCGCCGACCAATAAATCCCAACCTCCTCACGCGCCCAGATGACTACGCGACAGCGCTGCCTCGCGCGACCACCCTACGCAAATTCGAGCTTGCCCCCCTTTTTTTTGAAGAATCGAATTCGGTTTCGATCCAAGAGGGAGGAAAGGGAAAAGGCTGTCGCCATTCGTATGCAGATATATTTTTTTTCTTTTAAGTTACGGCTGAAAAGA
The DNA here is from genome assembly GCA_030765085.1 of Allium cepa. NCBI lineage: Eukaryota > Viridiplantae > Streptophyta > Magnoliopsida > Asparagales > Amaryllidaceae > Allium > Allium cepa. The sequence goes on along the minus strand of CM060942.1, from coordinate 103,117,700 downwards.
AAGAAGGGGCAACGCGATTAGAAATAAAGTAAGGAGGCGTATACGAGAAGGCTCGACTTTTAAGTTAAAGTTTATCAGATTATTTATCAATTAAAATTTCCAGCACGTTTATACTTCGTACACTCACACACTAACTCCGATCGAAACAAAAATTTGAAATCCGATAATAATTCAATATTACGGACCCAATGGAACTGGTTTCGTCGAATTCCGAGACTGTGCCTCGGAAGGCTATTTTTAAATTCAATTTAAATGATTTAAATTTCGAAACCGAACAAAACACTTCCAAAATCAATTTTAACACTTTTACTATTTTCCATATTATCGATATAAATTTTATAAGCCATTAAATTATTATTTTAATAAGCTTAAAATTCCAGATTCGGTATTTTTTTTTCAACTTCAAATTGTTTAATTCAATAATTTAATTATCAAATGAATCGTGATATTCGTAATTCAAGTTAAAATTTCTCTACTGAATATTTAAAATCAATTAAATATTCCGATTTTAAATGCCCGAAAATTTCGGGTCGTCACATTCCTCCCCCTTAAAAGAATTTCGTCCCCGAAATTACTAGTTAGGAAGAATGATCCAATACCCGTTTACTTTTCCTCAAAACCAAACAATTCAAGATCTTACCAACTATCTTTTTTATAAAAGCCCATTATCATTCTTATTAACTTCTCAACTCTCTCATAGTTTCAAACTATACTATTTGTTTAACCATTCAAGTTTCAGTTTAAAACCAAATTTTGAAATATCAAAATTTTCTCAAAATTTTTCTAACTCTCTAAATTTCCGAAAAATTTCGCCAGCGTCTCCTTTGTGCGGCTAGCTCGATACAACTACAAAATGGCTCTACGGCCTCCCAAATCCAAAAAGAAAACAAAAAGCCAAGTGGCTCAATCCAAAATCCCAATCGAATTTCACAGAAATTTAAACACATACCTTTTTGGTCGAGCAACTCAATTTTTTTATCCTTATGAAGTCAAAACCAATTCACTTTCCTTTATATTACCTGCATATCCTGCTTAGCACTAATATCCAATCACAATATTCAAATAACATTTTATCGACTTCCCTCCAAATGTCAATATCTATTCATTCAAATATCAATTTAGAATATATTTGCAATATCAATTTCCAATTAAGAATTCTCCATTCCTTATTTGAGTTTAGTTTAAGCATTCTATATGCTTCTTTGTTTGTTTTCACTTTACCACTTTAGTTAAATCTATTCCTATTCAAATTGATTTCCATATTACATATAAATTATATTTATTTTCAACTTTGAACATTCAATTTTATTTTCCATTTATAACTAATTTATGTCATTTCAATTAGCTTCACTTGCTAATTTATTATAACTTCCAATTTGAAACCTTTTTGTCGTTAAAATAGTTTTCAAAATTTTCAAAAATTTTCTAACTCCCAAAATTTCTGAAATTTTTTGGCAGAGTCTCCTTTGTATGGAGGAGCTTTTGCAATTTGACAAAAGAGATAAATATATATACATCGACCCACATGGTCGGAAAAACCAAAAACAGTTCATATTTCCTAGGTTGTATTGCGTAGGCGTACCTTATTAAGCATTTGAAGCAAGCGGCTTATAATTTTTAGCAACTAACGCAACCAAATCCAGCCACACGGCTTCCACGTACCTGTACTTACTCAATTTAAACATGTAAGTGCCAAATATATGCAGTTTAAAAGCATACCACTTATTCGCAATAGTAAAAACATATGAATTCTAAAAGAAATTCACACCAAACATTTTCCATAAGCAATTTATACAACTTTCATACCAATTCAACTGTTTCAATTAATTTACAAACCATTTTCATTAAATTTGAATGGTTTTCAATCCATTCGTATATATTTCATAAATTTGAATGGTTTAAAACTCAATCGCTTGCATTTAATTTATTCTTATGCAAACCGAGCTCATATTTAATTCAATTATTCTCAAAATCAATTTATTTTACCCCTACCAATACATAGAATTTTAATTACTTCCATTTACATCAAATGACAATTTATTCCATGCAATTTGACGAGATCTATGTGAATAAATAAGTATTTATGTTTTATAACCAATTTGAATGGATTTCAACTCAATTTATATTTAATTCCGTTCCATTTTAAATTTATTCACAATTCATATATTCTCAGTTTCATTGCACTCGAATTTGAATTCATTCACTTACATTTCATTTTATTAACCAACTAGTTCATTGTTCAAACAGGTTCCATTCAAAATCATTTGATCTAGCTCGACACATTCTGTTTAAATTTCATTCACAATCCATTCATTTACGTTTTATTCCATATTTGTTTATTCCAAACTATTTTATTTAGCTCAAACAAACCAAGCTATATCATTCAATACCATTTCTCAACTTATTTAAACCATAATTCATTTTATTTATCCCATCCATTTATTTATTCGATATAATTAGTTTATCCACTCAATCCATTTTGAATTTTCATTTTCTTAAATTTTATTTACAACCCACCAAATTATATTTCGATTTAAATTTATTTTCACTTGATTTAAACCCAACCCAAAATCACTAAATTTAGTTTAAGTTGAATTAAATTCAACTCTCTTCGATTTATTCAGCTTAAGTCAATTTACTTCAATTTATTCAAATTTTATACTTAAGTTCGTTTTCATTTTACAAGTAAATTTTTCTCTTTTATACTCAACTTAACTCAATTGATTACAAGGCCATATCCAATTTATTTCCACATATTTGGATTTTATTCACAATACAAACCATTACTACTTTACTCCAATCACATTTTTATTCGATACATTCCCAATCTATTTAATTTGTTAACACTTCAAGTTAAATTATAATCTATAACTCAAGTTCTGGATCCACTATCCATTTCAATTTACCACCCAATTCATTTACCACAATTCAATTACATTTACTTTACCATCGATCCAGGTCGAATTTAATTTATAACTTGAGTTTTATTTTCAAACTTCACTATTAACTCACAATTCAGCTTTTACTTAACTGCATTGGTCCTTATTACATATTTTATTATCTAATTTATTATCTAAATTAGTTCTCTCCTATTTATAGTTCAATATTTGATTTTTAAAATTCAAATATCACTTCATTTAATTTTCTTAATTCAATTTAGTTTATAATTCAAGTTTTGATTTTTATTTTATTCTCCAATTCATCAATAATATTTATTTTGGAGTTTTGTATCTCACTTTTCAAATTTAATAAGTCATAACTTATTCTTTACACAGTTCCATTCCTCATAGGCTTGAATATATTATTCTTTTATTTTTAACTCAAGCCTTATGCATATTTATAACCCAAGCATATTTTTATTCCGTGCATTTTTAATTCTTTTATAAGTTATTCTGATTTATTTATTTCAATTCAATCCTTATCCAACCTATTTTCCATTTATTCAGGTAAGAATCTAAATAATTCAATTGAATTCTTATCCCAATTCAATTCTATTTTAACTCAGATTTATTCAACTCAATTCAATTCCAACTTAATTCGAATACAACTGGATATTATTTCGGCCTATCCAATTAATTTCAATCCAGTTAAATTTTTATTTCCTCAATCTAAGATTATTTCATTTTTACTTTTCACTTAAAATTAAATTCCCAACATTCAAAGCTTATATTTCCTTCCTGATTTAAAAATCATCTCTATTTATAAGCTTACAACTATCTCATCTGGATTTTTAAACACCCGACTTTTGGGTTCAAATCATTTTGAAATCCTCAAAAATTTTAAACCAATCCTGGTTTTATTCTCAACAAATTTCCCTTGAAATTTTCAGAAACAAACAGGTTTTCCTGAACAAATCAAATTGGCAGCAATTCATCACTTACAAACAGGCTTATATTTCCTCACCGCCTCGACCCTTACGCGAGCTCAAAACGAACCATCAAGCAAACCGCCGCCGCCCTCTGCCTACACGCGAATCCACCCTAGTTGCCCTACCGCAGCCACCAAAACCTCGACGCCGCCGAGTTCACTCACCTTCTAGATCGCGAGTGCCCCCCCCCCCAAAATAAATTTGCGTCGCCATCCAAACGAACTCGCTTCGGTCGCCGACCCATAAATCCCAACCTCCTCGTCGCCCAGATGACTACGCGACAGCGCTGCCTCACGCGACCACGCTACGCAAATTAGAGCTTGCCCCCCCTTTTTTTTGAAGAATCGAATTCGGTTTCGATCTAAGAGGGAGGAAAGGGAAAAGGCTGTCGCCATTCGTATGCAGATTTTTTTTTTAAATTTACGGCTGAAAAGAAAGAAGGGGCAACGCGATTAGAAATAAAGTAAGGAGGCGTATACGAGAAGGCTCGACTTTTAAGTTAAAGTTTATCAGATTATTTATCAATTAAAATTTCTAGCACGTTTATACTTCGTACACTCACACACTAACTCCGATCGAAACGAAAATTTGAAATTCGATAATAATTCAATATTACGGACCCAATGGAACTGGTTTCGTTAAATTCCGAGACTGTGCCTCGGAAGGCTATTTTTAAATTCAATTTAAATGATTTAAATTTCGAAACCGAACAAAACACTTCCAAAATCAATTTTAACACTTTTACTATTTTCCATATTATCGATATAAATTTTATAATCCATTAAATTATTATTTTAATAGGCTTAAAATTCCAGATTCGATATTTTTTTTTCAACTTCAAATTGTTTAATTCAATAATTTAATTATCAAATGAATCGTGATATTCGTAATTCAAGTTAAAATTACTCTATTGAATATTTAAAATCAATTAAATATTCCGATTTTAAATGCCCGAAAATTTCGGGTCGTCACACCTCAAGCACGTCTTCTGTTCCTCTTCCGTCCATGAATAGACAAGAATATCATCAACGAACACAAATATAAAATTATTTAGTTGATCTTTGAAAACACGATTCATCAGATCAACAATGTATATCGGCATATTGGTTAGCCTAATAGCATAACCAACCACTCATAAAATATCATGCCATACGGAACACAGTAATTGGCACACTCTTCTTTCCCATCCTCAGTTTATGGAACTCGTTCGCCAAGTCTAACCTAGAAAACACCTTTGCATCGTGGAGCTGATCACACAGATCATCAATACAATAGATGGATACCTTTTCTTCTTCTTTACATTATTCATCTCTTGATAATCCACATAGATCTCAAAGAGCCTTCCGCCTTAATGGTGAACATTACAAGTGCTCTCCACTCAGATATGCTCCTACAAATGAACCCCTTCCTCAATAGGTCATTTATTTGCACCTCTATTTTCTTATGCTCTTAGGCTTTCATACTTTTCAATGGCATAACTATTGGCTTAGAAACCTTCTTTAAATCAATACGAAATTTTAATGCCCTATGTTGTAGTAATCCGATTACCTCTTCAAATATGGCTGGGAACTCTCTTGTTATAGGCACCAATGATAACTCATCATGCGAGATATCAAGCAAATATAGAAAGTTAACCGACACTGCATCATCGAACGGGCGGCTCAACTTCAGTCTACACTCACCATTTGTCCCTACTGTCACCAACAACATCTTGCAATCCACCATGACCCCATACTTCTGGAGCCGGTCCATCCCCAAAATAATACAAACCCTGTAAAACAAGCATAAGACAATCATAAACAAACATGCATCCATGACTCGATAGGACTACGTCACGACAAACTATACATAAACTAATCGAATCCCCCACATGGTTTGACACAATAAAAGGTTAGTCTAATAGGTCGAGTGTTAATCCTAGTTTATCTACCAAGTCACTAAACATAAAAGAATGTGAAGCCCTCATTAGAACTAGCCCGATCTGTAATGGTTGAAATGGACATTTAAAAAAAAGGTTCCTTATTTGGATCACAATGGACCTGTGAAGTCTAATGGTTTTCACTAGTTCCAATCCTTTTTTTAATAAAATCATATTTTATTAATTTTTTCTTATTCTTAATTAAGTTTGCATTGATTAAGTGTGAAATTTGAAAACATATGAATACATTAAATGTATCCATATTTTAAAAACTTGTGACAAACATGTGAAACATATAATGAGTGTAATTATTTGGTGTTAAAGGATATGAACAAACATGAAATTAGATCCAAATATAATCATCCTGATCTAAAAGGAAAGAGATAAAAGGGAAATCATTAATTGGTTCTGCCCTTCCTCTTTTGCAAACATTTATTTGTTACAACAATATGTTTAAAATGAAAAAAGTAACAAATAACTTGATCAATATATACATATATTGATATTGGGATTTATATTTATCATGTATATATTCTCTATATATGTGTGTGTGCGCGCACACGCTATTGCATTAATTTTAAATTGTTCAATAAAAACTAATTCAGGGGAAAAAAATGTTTCTAAATTATATGCCTTAACATTATAAAGCATGAATATAAAATTTTCATATATATATATACACATATATATAATGATTAAGCCAGAATAATTTCCAATTGATGCAAAACAAACATCGATATAACATTAAACTTTTCTGATGTATTTGCAAATATATGTGCGTGCGCACACACACATGTTTGTATGTATAATTTCAATCCAAAAGTAAAAATAGCCTTTTTTAAATAATCAAATTGTTATGAAATCAACAATGTATACATCAAATTAAACAAGATATCAACAATTTCTATTTTTTAGGATTGATTTAAAATGCAAACATAAACAGTTATAACATTAAATTATATAATATGTTTATAATATTGTTATAGGTAATTTAAAAAACATAGATTTATATCTTAAAACATTGCTTTATGCATATGTAAATTTTGGTTATAATATCAAGTTAAAACAAATCAAATCAATTAAAAAGTCATTTAAATTGTACTGCAAATTCTAAATCAAGAAGAGGCAATAATATGTACATATAAAATTATGATAAGTATATTTCATCTAAGAAAATAAATTAAACTTAGAATATACTTTTTAGATCTTGGCAATAAGCGAAACTTTGATTTGTAAATCCCTTTATGGATCTCTGAATATACACCCGACTTTGTAAGAGATGGATGAACCATTTGGCTTTATATTAGCTTATTTTTTGATTATTTGGAGTTGATTTTATTTAGAAGGGGAGGAAAACATTTTCAGCCATGATAAGGAGACAAGTGAAGAAAAGAAAAATGACTAAAGGAATAAAATTAGTGGATATGTTTTAATAAAGAGGATGGAACTTTTCCAATTCTTTAAGTTTAATTTTCCCTAACTAATTGCTTAATTTTCTCTCGCTTTACCCTTCTCTCTTTCAAATATGGCCGATCATTGTATGCTACCTATATGGTGCAAAATTTCCAAAAGCCATTTAAGAGTTACCTCTTATTCAAATCCATCTAAATATACATCGATATCGTATATCGATGCATGCAAGTATAATTTTTATATATGCATTTCAATAATTATAAACAACCCCAAAAACATCAAATAAACTTATAATAATTAATATTATCATATATTTATTAATTTATAAAATTTTATAGATTAATAAATCATGTGATTTATAGAGAATTCACGAGTTTGCGAGACTCAAAGGTGTGTATTCAGTCAATGACTAATTTATAAAAATTAAAATACTAACATTCTATGTGACCTTAGCTAGTGGTGTGATAGACATGCTGAATTCATCGCTTACGGATGTAACGACCCGATTTTTCGACGTCCAAAAATCGACATCAATACGTCCACTGTATCAAATGCCGAACAATTGAATGTTGAAAAACCGAATCATTAAGGCTAAAGAAGAAGAAGGTTGAAGAAGAAATAGAAAACAATATCTGAATCTCACAAACGCAGTAGAATAATATATAATAGATAAAAGACTAGTCTTCAAAACAAAAGAACTATATCTGTTTATACGTTACATCATCAGAGTCATATACAACACAACAGCGGAATACAACAAAATAGCGAAAAAATAACATCATATACGTGTGATACGTCTCGTCATCCAGCTTGTCTCCTGATCTCCACCGCATACTTTTCTGACTTAGCTCCAGATCCTACCGATAACTTGACTCTAGGCTGCCCGTGTGGAAAATTAGGGACACCCAGAGTTTAGAAAAGGGAACAATAAACTCCGAGTCAGTCATGGGAATGGTGTGAGGACTTAAAACAGTTATTTGTACAAAAAGAAATCTGTTCATGCTTTTGGAAAATGAAACTACCTTAAGGTCTCCTGCCACACACACAATGCAATCGCACACTTAGGGGAGGTTTCTCCTTATAGTAGTCAAACATGCTTGATGCACGAAAATCCCTTTGATATTATTATTAGTGCATAGTGTGGAAAATATTTCGAAGGTATAATATTAATCTTAGCCATCATACGTACCACTATAGTATACCTACTATAGCTACCATGTTAAATGGAAGGTTCTACAATTAAAACCGTACATGGATCGTATTAATTGTTTGGATTTCCAACAAATGGTTAAGGCTAAGGAACTTCCTTTATCCAAAGGGTACGCCTCTGGAGGGACGCCTCGAGAACCTAACCGGATCTCTGCCAACACAAGGTCGGGTTACCTCTATAACTAGGTAACTAACTGTCATGAGTATGCCATCCCCTGGTCGTAACCGACCTTTATCGGAGGCGCCTCAACAACAAACAACCACATAAGTAAAATAATCTGGGCTCCATACCAGAATATCACTTTTTATCCACATAAGTAAAATATCTGGGCTCCATACTAGAATGTCACTTTTTATCCAGAACGAAATGCACATACCCTGAGGGCCCGACCCTCATAACTTTGCTACATCCTTTCCCGTTAACCATTTCCGGGTGTGAGGTTCGATGAAGTCTCATCCCACAAGGCTACGCTTTTCACAAAAGCCATGCTTCGATCAACCAATGATCAACACCTAGCATCCCACATTACCAAATTGGGAATATATCACTAGTAACCATCAACTACATAACTTCTGAGCTTGTACGTCTCAAAGAAGGGTGTTAAGCTAAGAGAATAAATTCTCCACCACCAACAGAAATATATTTGATAGAAATCAGCTTTATATCTCAAAGTGTAATGTCAGACATACATCCATACAAGTCCATCCTGGGTCTGAATGAAACCGAAGGCACTTCGTCCAATTAAGGAAAGAAGTCCTAGCAAACCCGGATATCCCCTAATCACGTTCGGACACCCCATCACGTAGGGAAATCTCTATACCAAAGCAACTAAGTGCAGAGACAATCAACATGCAACCGTTTCATTTTTGAAAATACCCGGTCTTCAACACGGTCTTCAAATGCAATCCAATTTCGTCGTATCACTATTCGAAATGGGTTTTATGACCTAATGTCCTTCCCCGGCTTATCCGAATAATGAGCGCTTATTTTAAAAACAAGTGGATGCATTCATATCTAAATTAAGTCACAACAAATTTCCATTTTTGATCTTTTAAACAAAAGATCCACCTTTAAGATTCGATGCGATTTTCGGATAACCATTTGGAATCCGACTCCTGGTCTCATCGAAATTCAAATGCCCTCTTAAAGTCCAATATCGATAGTCGGTTATTTAAATATCAAATAACATCCATAAACAACCATCGGATTTAAATAATTTCCCAAAATTATTTAGTTCAAAATATGTTTGCAAGATATAAATTATTCTACACTTCAACCCTTTTGAAAACAGTTTTCAAATCACTTTCCTCTTGCGGAATAAATTCCAAATATTTTTTATTTCCACTGAAAATCACCAAGACTAAATGCTTTAGATTTTAAAATAATTTAAATCGCTTTATCTAAAAATATATGTGCTTTAAAATACTTAGAATAAATACTATTTAAAACACTTTATCTAAAATACCAGTTATGAAATTTAATAATAATTTTTCATGTAAAACTTAAGCCAAAACAAATTTAAAAATAAAGATTATTGAATTCTATACAAGTTTTGCAAATAAAAACTTTAGCCAAACTATATTTAAAATAAAACTACTTAAAAAATATATCTATAATTATCTTTTTAAATCATAATTACCAATTAACCATTTAAAATTATTACTACTGTAACTAATTTAATAAAAATTTAACTTTATAATTCTAAACAACTTAAATAAATAATTTCTCAAAAACATTCTTTTAAAACTTCCAACTTGTACTTAAAAATCTGCTTTGGAAACGTACTTGGCTTTTTAGGGAAATACGCTTTTCTCTCACACCTTTAAAAATAAACCACTATTTATTTCTAAAACAAATTACCCATTCCATTATAAATTCCCACCGTGAATTTATATTTCTAAATATCCACTGATATGTTATTCCACATTATAAATCCAGTTTATAAATTCCATAATCTCATCCTTCTTTCAAAATACACTTTCAAACACTAAATCAATTTCCAAATCGATTTTCCAAAATTTACTTACAAACACTAAATCGATTTCCAAAATTTACTCCGTTTTAAAAATTACCCCTTTACTTATCCAAATTTATTTCAAAATCTATTAATTCTAAACTCACTTCTTTATTTAGATTTAAAATCTTATTTAAAATCTAAAATATTAAATTCCTACTAAATTTTAAAATTCACCCTTTATTTCTACCAAATCATTTAAAATCCGTTCCAAATTCCTTCTTTTAATTTATCCAATACTCAAAAATTATTTTACTTAAAATTATCTATTTAAATTTCCTTCCAAAAATCCAATTTTATATTTCTGGTATCTTAAAATACCAAAGTATATTTGGCTAAACCATAGCATTCAATAACTTCAACTACCAATATAATCAATCAAAGATTATGAATAAATCATATCACAGCATATGAAATAAATTCAAACATTTGAGGAATCCAGTTGGATCCATCCAATCTGTTTCCCTGCATCCACAGATGTTAGCACAATATAAAATACCAATTCCACTTCGAGGTGGAATATCACGGTATATGGGGTCATCCGCTATTATGCGGTGCGCATAGGGTCTCATCCGCTATATAATGCAGGAAATCAATCACTCCAATATATGTATACTATATATATAACATACCAATCCAACTGATAACAATTATCAGTCCAAGCAAACAACCAATAATTTAAATTTAACTATTTAAATTAAACCGCATAATCCGATTGAGTGAGAAGATCTCACCTTTGCTTTTGTTTTGCAATGCACTTTAATTACGACTCGGTATCTTCACGATTTTAGACCTTGTATAAACAGTATATGGTTTTATTAATAACCGAATTAGTCGAACAAATTAATTTTCCTATTTGCTAAGTTTAATTAACCAATAATTTTATTTTTAACAAGTGATTTAAATTAAACTAATAATTTTCCCTTTATAATCTTTTTAGTAACTAGAATAAATTAAATAGGTCAACTTAATAATTTATCCACCAAATTCATTATTTAAAATAACAAGTAAATTAAAATACGTATATTTATTTTACCAGGAACTATATATATATATATATATATATATATATATATATATATATATATTACCTTATTGTCAATTCCCTCGCGACGATAGCCACGCAACCCACCCTTCGAGTTGGCCGATCCTCTCCTATCATTATGAACAAGCGATCTGCATCTGCATGCATCTCGGCCACCACTACATCATCCGCATTCTCACTACCAATCAATGACTGACCAACCTTGTTTGGATGACGTCTTAAAGCAGCCTATCTATTTGCCTTGGTATCTACTGCAAAACTTGATTGTTCAACTCCCAATATCAGATATATGTTCCGTATAAACCAAAGATGATGTCTCTGCTCTAGACACCGTCGACGAAGAAGTCTACTTCCATTTTCCCTCAGGCCTTGCGTGATTGATCAATGAAAACGCACAATCCTCCATCGCGCCCTGTGAAAGAAAGCCCTCATTGCCTCCACCCTATCGCGAGTCCCCCAAACATGTGCACACCATCTACAAGTCGCTCGTTCTTCCTCCATTCGATGCCAAGCTTGAGGGTTGCAATCACGAGATGGTCATGATTTTTTTTATTAAATTTGTTTTGATCGATTTCGATTGCAGGGAGAAAAAGGGGAAATCGACTGAGAGAAGAAAGGACAGGTCGCCATTATTTGATTTGAGGAGGAGGAACAAAAATTGTTTTGAGAAGAAGGAGCCAACAGGCCTTCGCCCATCTGATTTATTCTAACTAAGTTCGGCCATTTGTTCTTCGATCTGATTTTTCTTAGTTTCTTTTTCTTTTCTTTTCATGAATTTCATCTGAGAAAAAGAATGGTATGCGACAAGTTATTTTCTTCTTTATTTAAAGTGACACCTGTTATTAGAGGGAACACGTGCTAAAAATTTCAATACATGTTATGCAGGGCCTTGACACAATATTTTAATGCAACAATATTTAAATTTAAATCGTCTCGATTATCGCAACTCACAATCTCGATCTCCTATCGAGGCGTGCCGCTAGGCATTCATAATGTTAAACCCCTATTCCAAACGCAATGGAAAAGATTCCAAGTCCTAACTCGATCGTATGGAGAAGATAGCTTTTTGAACCTTATTATTATGCTGAATTTTTGGTTTAAATATCAGCGCATTTACAATCCGTACGGTCAAACCATCACTCCAAACCCTACAAAAATTGAAATCTGATAATAATACAATATTACGGATCCAATAGAACTAGTTTCGTCGAAATTCGAGACTGTGCCTTGGAAGGCTATTTATAAATATCAATTTAAACATATATTTTCAAAACTTAACAAAACACTTCCAAATTCAATTGCAAAGCTTCCATTATCTTCGGTATTGTTAATACAGATTTCCTAAGCCATTAAATTATTTTTAACAAGCATAAAACTGAAGATTCAATATTTTACCCACCTTCAATAATTAAATTCAATAATTTAATTGTCAAACAAATGGTTATATTTGAAATTCATATTAAAACTAACTTTCAAATATTCAAAGATCAATTTAAACATCCAATTTCAAATGTCCAAAATTTCCGGGTCGTCACATTCTTTCTTCCTTAAAGAATTTCGTCCTCGAAATTACAATTTAAGAAAAATGATCCATAACCCGTTTACTGTTTTCCCAATCCAAATAGTTTTTAACAATTTCCCAAAACCCAACAGTTTCTGTTTGTACCAAAATTGGGCACAACACTATTCGGAAGTTTTTGAAGAGATAATAAATGAAGAATGTAAATTGAAAATGAGGATTATCTAACAAAAACTCCAAATAACAGTAATGTAAAGGCAAAGACAAGCGATTTATAGTGGTTCGGCGTGTTGCCTACGTCCACTGTTAAGTTTTTGCAATTTTATTGATTCTCTTTCAGCGTTTACAAGTGATTACAGCAAGCAACATCACATTACAACTGGAAATTCAAAATCAACAGCAAGAATATGATGTAGGATGATGGAGATCTCGATCCGGCAGAGTCTGGGCACCTGAGAATCTAAAGATCCTTTTTCTATAGGCTCTGGGGCTCTATTTATAGGCGTAGGAGGCTGAGATCGCGCTCAAATCTCGGAAGACTTTTTCTGGCACGTGAGTGGGCCCACGCGACCAACCTCAGGAAGTTTCGAGTCCATCTGTGATCGATACGAAGTCATTTCGTATCGATCAAGATGATGTCCAATTGGGCTGAAATTTGGTGGAGACGTTCTTTATCATGCATGCAAGCTCCTGTTGAAAATTTCATGGCATTTGGATTAGTAGATTGAGAGATATGGTCGATATGAAATGGGGTTCTTCGAGTGGCTGTTTGGTTCGAATCCATCTCTTCGAATCGATGGTGGCATGCGCCTTTGTGATGACGTGGAGCGCAAACTTCGACTCGATCCGGTCTTCACTCCGAGTGGACCGCGTCGACTCCATATATCTCGACGCGCTCGCATCAATGGATGACACGTCACCTTGGCTTGCTGGATTCGAATGAAGCTTTACCGATGGGTTCGAACAAGGCTTCACTGATGGAGTTGAACAATCGATGGTTGATGGACACGAACAAGCCTTTCTCTGATGGATACGAAGTCAATCGATACGAACTCGATGGAGTCGAACACGGCCGCTCCTGATCGATATGAACTCATGGGAGTTGATCGATACGAAGTAGGTGATCTGCCGATGGATGCGAAGTGGGCCTTCTGCCAATGGGTTCGAAGTTGGTTGAAACGAACCGAGACACTTTGATGGATTCGAAGTCGATCGATACGAAAGTGATCGATTCGAACCAAAGTTTGGTGATGGATACGAAATTACCCACAGTGATGGATACGAAATCTGGGTTTTTCCCTTCAAATTGAATCGATCATAGCTTGAGCGTATGAACTCGGATTGACTTGACATTTGAGATGATGACTTTTATGATCTTTCTTGTCATGTCCCATCAATTGTAGCTTAATCTGGACTCGGACAAAATTCAACAATATCCATGGTGAAGCGAAGAATGACCAATCTCCAAGACGAATTGTCCTTTGTTTTCGATCGATCTTTTGGTATCACGGCTTTGCCAAAAAGCGGGATAACATTTGCCCCCCAAAGTACGTCCTATGAAAACATGACGTGCTTTGAGAAGCTGCAATTTCTCTCTTAACAATCATTGCTCTCTTGTCGAAGGTTATAACCTTGCGTTGATATGATTGATTGCTGTAGAGCAGTGCTTAGCTGTTGGTTGTTGTAATCGTAACAAGATGAATATTTGATCCCTGTGAATGTTTAAAATTGAATATTAGTCCGACATATATGCACATATGTTAATTTGACTCTCATTGACGTTGTGTGTTCACGAGTCGTTGTCAGTTTTGTTTGTTATTGAATTTCGTATTGATTCTCTCCTGAACCGATTTGGAAATTTGAGTCGAAACAATGCTTCATGGTTGTTTTTGACTATCCTCTTGTATCGATCCTCTCCTGAATCGATGTAAAAGGTTGAAAAGTAGTTTTTCATATCGATGTGAGTCGAAATGATGGATACGTAATGATAGTTCGTATCGATGAGCTTGGATGGGTACAAAACGTCAGTTCCTACCGATGAGAAATGATGGATACGAAATTGCTGTTCGTATCGACAGGTTTTGATGGATACGAAATTGCGGTTCGTATCGATGAGAAATGATGGATACGAAATTGCTGTTCTTATCGGTAGGTTTTTATGGATACGAAATCATTGTTCGTATCGATATTCAGTGGATGGAGTTGTGAACTCGTTGATGCGAATGAGGGCTTCGAGCCGATGGAGTTCGCAATCTTCAGTTGTCCTTGCTGCTTGCTTCGTATCGACGGATCCGTTGTCCATTTCGAATCAATAGGAATTTTCGGTGATGGATTCGAAACTACCGTTCGACTCAAACGTTAGGGTGACCGGTGGTGACTGGGCACATGGACCGAGAGGTGAATCGACCCGGTTTTCCTATGGCCTCATATAAATAGTGTGGACTTAGCCATTTCCACCTTTTTTACTTTTACTGTTACCTTGTACTCTCTGTGTCCTTGCATCGACTCGAAGCTTCTGAGAGCAGTTTGTCACGTCTTCGAATCGATTCAGTCCTTTAATTCTTAGAAGTTAAACATTAACAGGTAATTAATGGATAGAATTATGTTTAGAGCGATGAAATTCGAAATCTCAATCCATCCTTCTTGCTTTTATGATCGGTTTTGATGAATTTAAGATCTGGGCGTGGGAGCAAGATTGGGGATGGAGCACGGCCATGTGGTTGAGGCCTGTTTGGAAAAGGAGTTGTGGAGTTTTCGAATCGAAGGAGAGCATGTGATTTCGTATCGATACGAATGTGAGAGCGGCGATCGATGCGAAGCCAGTGTTCTTGGATCGATGTGAAATGGTGTGCCCTTGATCGATACGAAACGCATCGTTTTGAACCGGATCGATACGAAATGTATCGAGTCGAACCTGATCGATCAAAACATATCGATTCGAATATGATCGGCACGAAATGTATCGATTCGAACACGGTTGATGCTACATCTTTGACTCGATACGAATTTGAACTGCGGCGACCGATTCCAAGTTGAAATTAGACGAATTTAGAGAACTTTTGCACATTAGAATACTTGACTCCGACGAGCTTCTGCCTTGCATGACATGACTGAACTTGACCGTAGAACTGCATATTGGACTACCTTTCGAAGCTCGCCGATGGAATCGTAACTTAACAAAAATATAACGAATTTTAACTTGGATCGACCGCTTACGTCTGGATGGCACGGTTGTGACGGTTAGCGATGATGGTCATTTTCGGTTTGATTTTCAGAGTTTTGTCGTTCGTACATTACAGTTTACTCTATAGAATTTGCTCAAGTAATGCACAGCACTGCACGACACATTCATGCACTTTACACTGGGGAATGCATGGGCTTTTTAGCATCTAATGATGATTTCTTGTGAGTTGGCTAGTTATGGAAACTTCAAGTTCGCAGCCGCAAGAAACTCGGAGTTCAGTCCCTCCCATGCTTGAAGTACTGGAGATTGAGAATGAAGTTATCAATCCATCTCCAGACGAGTTACCTGACGCATCCTTCATTAGTAACCCATCAGACTCTGTTCCGTCCAATATTTCGAAAGACATGCTAGGAAGAATATGTTTAAGGCATGGTTTGTCGATGGATGACGTGCTTTTGCCGGGGCCTAATGATAGACCGCAGAATCCACCGGAGGGATATACCGCATTCAATCGCCACGCGTGCGCAGCAGGGATACTCCCTCCGTTTAACCAGTATATAAGGGAAGTATTGACTGTTTGCACCAAAATTGGGCAACACCCTTCGGAAGTCTTTGAAGAGATAATAAATGAAGAACTTAAATTGGAAATGAAGATTATCTAACAAAAACTCCAAGTTACAGAAAAGTAAATTGCACAGAAGACAAGAATTTAGAGTGGTTCGGCGATGCGCCTACGTCCACTATGAAGTTTTATCACTTTATTGCTTAATACTTGAAGGTTACAAGTGTTTTGAAGCAAATTACAGCAGACAACAGACTTAAATTCGAAATCAGCAGCCAAGGTGGTGGTATGGAGTGATTCTGGCAGCATTTAGGCGTACTCTTTTTCTCCAAATTCTCCGACCCCTTTTCTGAATGACCAGGGGGTTCTATTTATAGGTGTGGAAGGCCAAAATCCCGCCTAAATCATGGAGAGACTGCTTGGCACGTGACGGGGGGCCCACAGGCCGCGTCCTTGAAGTGCGTGCCCAGTTTGGGATCGATTCGAAGTGAACTTCGAATCGATCAAAAAATTGTCCAATTGCGATGAAACTTGGCGTGGACGTTCTTCATCATGTAGACAAACTTCTGTAAAAATTTCATGGGATTTGGATCAGTAGATTGGGAGTTATGATCGATTCGAGATGAGGCATCTCGGTACGCTGGTTAGTTCGAATCGATCCTCTGGGTCATTCGAATCCATAAGTTTCGAATCCATATGGTTCGAACCCTTAGGTTCGAATCCATATGTTTCGAACCCATATGGTTCGAACCCATAGGTTCGAATCGAACCTGTTGTATGAGGGGGCGGTGACGCTTCGAATCGATGGCTCCAGATCGATTCGAAGTTGTTTTTAACGTGTAGGGTTCGAGGACAGCATGGATTCGAAGCTGTGATGGACTCGAAGCTTGTGATGGACTCGAAGCTTGTGATGGACTCGAAGCTGTCATCGATTCGAAGCGTATTTAGGCGGTGATGGATACAAAGTTTGATGGATGGATTCGAAGTACAAATTGGCTTGATGGATTCGAAGGAAGGCGTTGGCTGATGGATTCGAAGCAGATGGTTTCGAACACGATGGGTTCGAATGCGATGGGTTCGAACGCGATGGGTTCGAATATGATGGGTTCGAATCATGATGGGTTCAGACCGAGCAATGTGCACCTTCTTAACTTGAATCCATCATATCTTGAGCATATGACCTTGGATTGACTTGAAATTTGAATCGGTGGCTCCTATGGTCTTTCTTGTTACGCCCTATTAATTGTGGCCCAATCCGGACTCGGGCAGAATTCATCGATATCCATATCGGGGTGAAGTTCGATCAATCTCTGAGGCGAACTGTCTTCTGTCTTTGACCAATCTTTTGGTATCACGGCTTTTGTCCAAAAAGCGGGATAACATTTTGCCCCCCAAAGTACGTCTTGTGGGAACATGACGTGCTTTGAATAGTTGCCATTTTATTCTGAAGATTATTGCTCCCTTTTCGTTAAGACTCATATACCGTATTGCCGTAACCTTGCCTTGATATGATTGATTACTGTGCGACTGTGCTTAATCGTTGGCTGTCGTCGCTATAACAGGGTGAATATTTGATCCCTGTGAATGTTCAAAATCGAACGTTAGTTTGTTATGTGTGCACATACATTAGCTCCGCCCTTATTAACGTCGTGTGTCATGAGTCATGTCGGTCTTTGTTTGCTGCCGAACTCCGTCCCGGTTTTCTCCTGAATCGATTTTAGATTCAAGCCAAAGTGTTGTTAATCAGTGGTTTTTGATGGGTTCGAAGCTTAGAAGGGGTTCGAAACTCCTGATGGATTCGAAGCTTAGATGGATTCGAATCAGTGATGGATTCGAAGACTCTGATGGACTCGAAGCCTTTGATGGATTCGAAACTTGGATGGATTCGAAGTTTCCAGTGGATTCGAAACTTGGATGGATTCGAAACTCCCAGTGGATTCGAAACTTAGATGGATTCGGATCAGTGATGGATTCGAAGACTCTGATGGATTCGAAACTTGGATGGATTCGAAACTCCCAGTGGATTCGAAACTTAGATGGATTCGGATCAGTGATGGATTCGAAGACTCTGATGGATTCGAAACTTGGATGGATTCGAAAGTGGTCATTCGAATCGATGGGAGTCGAAGTGACACTAATCCCTCTTGGAATCCGTATAAATACATGAGGCTGACTTCATTTTCACTTTTTACCTTTTACCGTTGCTTTAGCTGCTTCTCCGTATCGATTTCCCAGAGCCAAATCAAACGTGCTTTTTCACGAATCGACCAAATTCCTTCAAGCTTCCATTAGTAATCAAACTAAATCAGGTAATCAAGGGGTCGATTCGGTTTGAGAATGATAGAAACCGTAATCTTTTTTGGCATTGATTCAACCCCTTCTTCTGGAAATTTTTGGAGAGTGATGAGGTTTGAACGAAGTAGGCCGACTCCATGGAACTGAGGAATGCAAACTTTTGAGTTGTATCGATCAGGGGTGCGCGCTTTGAGTTGGTTTCGAATGTGTAGCTTCGAACCGATGATTGCAGGAGAACACAACAAAAAAGGCGTGCGGTGATGGATTCGAAACAGTGGCATTCTGATCGATTCGAAGGAGCTCACTACTGATCGATTCGAAGCAATGATACGTTCATCGATTCGAAGGAGTTCAACTCCGATGGATTCGAAACTAGGTGGGACTCCGTGGATTCGAACCGCTCTTGATGGATTCGAAGGAGCACGATTTCGATGGATTCGAAGTCAGGTGGGGCTCCGTGGGTTCGAACCGCTCTTGATGGATTCGAAGGAGCCCGACTTGGATGGATTCGAAGTCAGGTGGGGCTCCATGGGTTCGAATTGCGCCGATTCGAGGTTCATCGATCTGACTCGTGTCGAATCGGGTCGATCGATTTGAACGTTCTAGCTTCTGGAACTTCCACCTCATCGATTTGTTCCAATATCTGAACTACGACCACCTTTAATTTGAACTCTAACGAACTCACTAAATTTTTAGCATATTTGATTCCGACGAGCTTCGTCCTTCGCATGATCAAAGTTGACCTGACCTGTCTTTTGGAGCTCGCCGATGGCACCATGACTTAAACACATATAACGAATTCATACTTGAACTGGTCAGTAGTATCCGAGTGACGTGAAAGTGACGGTCAGCGATGACGGTCGTTTTTTCGTTCTTTGATTCAAAAGTCTAGTCGTTCGGACACCGTGTTCTACTCTTGTAAAATTTGCTTTAGTTATGTATTTGCACTGCACGGCATATCCATATACTTCACACTGGGGAATATACGGGCTTTCTTCGTTTTTAACGCTGCTTTCTCGTAAGTTAGTTAAACATGGAGTCCTCGGGTTCTGAACAACAAGAGTCACAAAGCTTGTCTCCTCCAATGCTAGAAATTCCAGAGATCCTTCCTGAAGTAATAGATCCTGCTCCGGACGAATTGCCGGAGGCCTTACTTATCGAGGATCCCATAGACTCCGTCCGATCTAATATTTCTGGAGCATTATTGGGTCGGATATGTTCGAAACATAACTTATCCCCGGATGATGTTTTGTTACCGGGAGTTGATGATAGGCCTCACAATCCTCCCGAGGGCTATACTGCTTTTTATCGCCATGCTTGTGCGGCTGGAACTCTCCCTCCGTTTAACCAATATATCAGGGAGATGCTATCGTTTATTGGAATCGCTCCCGCACAACTTCACCCCAACGGGCACGCGTTACTGAACAGTGTTTTCATCTTATTCATGGACCGCCTTTTTCGTCCGCCCAGACCAGCTGAGATTAGACATATATTCAACTTCAAGAGCAGGGGTGATAGTCCATCGTTCACCTTTCTGGAGGCAGTTAGAAACTGCCAGATTGTGACGGGAGCCTGGACCAGACTCAGTTACTTTAAGAATGAATGGTTCTTTGTCCGATGCCCCCCAGGATTCGCTAGGCGATGGCTGTCCAGACGTAAGTGTCGTAAATCATGTTAACCCTCTTTAATGGTCATTGTCAACACTCGAACTGACATCAGGTGTTTTTTCTTGCAGCTATCATATCAAGGCCAGACGGTGGTCGATACAGAAACGTCATCCGAAGCTTACAAGAGGTTCCGAGTGATCAGAGTATTGTCGTTGAGGGGTTTGTGAAATCGGCTCCGAAGGCAAAGAAGAAGACCGGTGTAGCGATAAGAGGAATGGGCGATGACGTGAGGACGCCTACTGACACCGGGCTGGCGGCTGATCTTCCCCCAGCAGGAAAAAAGCGGAAAGGCAAGGCCGTTGTTCCTAAATTTACGAGACGGAAGTCTGTAATCGTGTTTCGCTTGATTCCTGGAATTATTTCTTCTGACTCCGCTCTTTGTCAATCAGGAAACATTTTCACAGGACTGGATGACGTTCCCATCCCGGAATACGTTTCTCTTTATCACGAGTCCGGGTTGGTTGAGCTCCGGGAAGCGTTAGACATAAGCGGGCTTTTACCCATTAGTGCAGTCGAAACTTCTGGTTGGTCGGGGGCTTTGCACATTTGCATACACTTTCATGACACTACATGACTGCTTCACTCGCCCTATTGATTTTGCCTGGTACTTAACTGAACTGTATCTCTTTTCCAGGTAATATGGTTGGTCGTCAGACTACATTGGACAAACTCCGGAGAGTGCATCACCCCTCAACCTATTACGAATCTCGTCGTGGAGGCCCCGATCGTGATCGTGACCGGAGGCAATATGGCCAGGAGTATTATGCAAAGGATCATCACCGTGGTAACTCCAGCCAGGAACGATCAGACAAAGATCGTAGGCATCGCTCCCCATCTCGATCTCCTCCGCAATCCCGAAGTCATGTCCAGGCATCCGAGCCTCTGCGACATCAGTCATCTTCGCAGGTTTCGAGGCTTGAGCCACATCGTTCTCGAACCGGGGTCGCAACGTCTATGTCTGGGGAGGAGACCCTTACTGAGTCTTCTGGCGAAGGGGCCATCAGGCTTGCACAACTGAGGAAAGATTTTCCAGAGATTTGCTTTGATGCTTGTATTTTTCCTCCCAATCTTAAAAGAATTCCCGATAATGCCGCGACTACGGCGCTCAACTACACCCGTTGCTCAGTACAAAGAATGGTACAAAGCGGCTGTTAAGGCTTCCAAAGCTGCCTTTGACCGGGCCCAAATCATCGAGAAGCTAGAGGCCGACTTGGCTCAAAAGAGTCGTATTGTCGACATACTCCAATCTGAGGCGGAATCTTCCCGCAAGGCCGAGGTCGAGTCGTTACAGAAGGTTGATGAGACATTAGCTGAAATGGCGAAAATGCAACAGGCACATTGTACTTTAGTTGAAGACTTAGGCCATCGATACAAGAATGTTGAATCTGAGCGGGATGCGGCAGTGAAGGAACTAGAGGAGCTAAAGGCTAGGTTCGCTGACATGAATAAAGAAAAAGACGACGCGAACGTGGCTACGCAAGAGGCGTGTGAGCAGGCTGTATCTTTTCGGGCTGAGCGCGATGCGGCAATTGCAAGGGTTAAGGAGGTTGAATCGGAGTTGGAGGAGAGAGTCCAAGCAGAGAGGTTCAAGATGGAGGCCGAATTCGACGATCTTTTGGACACATATAATGCCAATGTATTGGAGCATAGAAATCTCTCCTGGCTAGGGGATTACTCGATGCCTCTCTACAATGCTTGGAAGAAATTAGTGGAAAACAAGAGGATGTCTTGTCCGGATTCGGTATTAGATGAGTTTGAGCTTGAGTCACGTCTGCTCAGCGAGGATGAGAGGAGGACCCTTCATGAAGCAATCATTTCTGTTGAAAAAGAAAGACTTGTCGTCCATCAAACGGAGGTTGGCGAAGGTTCGGGTATCGTGCACCATAGCGAGAATACTGAAGTCCCCGTTTCGACTTCATCCGAAGCTGCTGCCATGGTTGATCCACAAGCTATTCCAGCCTACAATCCGGACCAACCGGAACTGTCTTCGGGCAAGACGCTCGTCCCCGAGCTTGTTCAAGCTCCAAGGCAAGGTAAAGTAGGTATTTTGATTACTCCCTTTACGTCTTAAAACATTGATTTTCGAGGGAATTTCTTGGTCTGATAGCTCTAATTTTGGTTGTTTAGTGACCGAGAGTGTCGCACCCGTGCTCCCTGTCCCTTCGGCTTTATATCCTACATGTGGAGTTATTATCACCGAGGCGATTTCAACTGCCGCCATGGTTGGTGATATGGGAGAGGGAGGCTCAATGTCATTCGATGTTCAAATGTTTGAAGAGCTATTTGGTCATCCTCTTGACCCCATGCCCGACCTCTCTTTCGTGACGAGCGGAGCTGCTCCAGTTTCTAGTTCGATCGTGACGACCACTGGCGTACCTAGCGCAGCTCAACTGTCTCGAGAGGAGGAGACTTTAGCAGAGATAAGTGCCGAGATGGCCAAGACAGTGACAGTTGGTCCCGGGTAGTGACGTCGTTCCTTCAAGCTTATCTTCTCTAATGATGATTTCTCCTGGTGGCACAGTAACCGTCTCGAGTGTTGCTGAACAAGTATCTGTTACTGCTCTCATGCCCCTGGTTCGTCCTCATAAAAGGATCTCCATCCCTTCCAGTTCTGAGGAAGATGTTGATATCATGCCGGAACCGGAGGATGTTCCAAAGAAAGGCAAAAAGTCTCGTAGGAAGCCAGGCAGTGGGTCTAGCGGCTCGACTCCGAGGAAGAAACACCGGAGGAAGAAAGAGTGAGCCCCTCGCTTTGTCGTGAGATTTACGGTTAACAATTCTTTTGCCTCTTCTTTTGTCCTTTCTTAGGCCATGTGTATGTATGGATGCGGCCTCCACTTAATTGAAACATCTTTACTTGCCATGTAATCAAACTTGTTTTTGTTGGTTGATGAAATGGGCAGTTACACTTTTCTTCTTACCTGAATGCCTTGCAGTATTTGTTTTGTATCCGCTCAGTATTTATATAGCTTCGTGTCGTGATTTAATGAATGAGTCGGATTCTGAGTATATTATCACTTAAGCCAGCGATTAGCACCCAGCTTTTTGCCCCTTAGTTGCGGGGAATAATACTCATATTCTGGCGGCTGATTGTGTTTATTGCAAGCCCTGAGCACATGCCCCCCCTTTTGGGGATTCATGACAATTTGAGATTGATAATCTGTCCTGCATTCCAGGAATCTGAGGGTTATCGATGTCTACACTCCATTCCACGCTATGGGAATTGGGAGTTGATATTGATATCTCGGCCCGTATTTCGGGAACTTCGAATTGTTACTTGTACATTGATTCGCACTTCGGGAATTTGGATTAGATGTTTTTACTCCAATTTGCACTCTGGGAAGTTGGAGTCCGTTCGCGCTCTGGGAACGACTTATTGGATGTTTATACTCCAATTCATACTCTGGGAAGTTGGAGTCCGTTCGCGTTCTGGGAACGATTTATTGGATGGTTATACTCCAATTCACACTCTGGGAAGTTGGAGTCCGTTCGCACTCCGGGAACGATTTATTGGATGTTTATACTCCAATTCACACTCTGGGAAGTTGGAGTCCGTTCGCGTTCTGGGAACGATTTATTGGATGTTTATACTCCAACTCATACTCTGGGAAGTTGGAGTCCGTTCGCACTATGGGAACGATTTATGGGATGTTTTATACTCCAATTCACACTCTGGGAAGTTGGAGTCCGTTCGCACTCTGGGAACGATTTATTGGATGTTTATACTCCAATTCACAATCTGGGAGGTTGGAGTTAGTAAAAGGATTGTCGTGTATCAATCCCTGTGAATGCTGGTATTGTGTTTTGCCCCCGAGCTCGGGTCTCATTTAGTAAGTGACTGGTCGTATCACAGTTACTCCCTATTTAGATAAATCCCACCGTGTGATGGAATTTAGCTCTTCGTGCAATGTGATATTATGTGCTATTTTCAGTGAATCACAACTTTTGGCTCGAAGAGATGGCGTTTTATTGCTGAAACAAAAGAAGCATGACAACATTAGTTGCCTTATTACAAGTTCAAATTTCAAGATGCAAAAAACAAAATGCTAAGGAAGAAATTGATAGAAAGATAAATGAAGCATGTCAGGTGTAGTAGTGACGGAGGCTTCCGCTATTCCGGGCTCTTGGTAAAGTGAGACCATCAACGGTCGATAACTTGAATGTGCCATCTCTGAGTTTTTGTGAAATCATATACGGCCCTTCCCAATTTGGGTTTATGTGCGAAGGAACCGGGTAAATTCTTTTGAGTACCAGGTTGCCGGGTTCAAAAGTTCGTGGGCGGACCTTGGCGTTGTATATTCGAGCGACTCGACTTCGATATGCAGCTGCCCTCACGTCGGCTTCTTCACGTTTCTCATCAAGCAGATCTAGGGATTCAGCAAGTAATATAGCATTCGTTTTCGGGTCGTAGTATGTCACACGGTGAGAGTGAACTTCCATTTCGACCGGGATAACCGCTTCAGAGCCATAGGATAGAGAAAAAGGGGTGTGTCCGGTCGCAGTTTTGTGAGTTGTTCTGTATGCCCACAGAGCCATTGGTAGTTCATCGACCCATTTGCCCCCGGCTTTCTCCAATCTTTTCTTCAATATAGACTTGATAACCTTATTGACGGCCTCGACCTGACCGTTTTCTTGTGGGTGCGCTACTGCTGAGAATCTCTTATGGATGTGAAATCGCAGACAGAAATCCCTGAATTCAGTACTGTCGAATTGGGCTCCATTATCGGTGATAATAGTAGGCGGGAGACCAAACCGGCAGATGATGTTGCGCACCACGAAGTTGATCACCTTTTTTGTTGTTATCGTTGCAAGGGGCTCAGCCTCAGCCCATTTGGTGAAGTAATCAACCGCAACTATGGCGTATTTTGCACCCCCTTTAGCTAAAGGCAATGCACCGATTATATCCATCCCCCACATTGCAAATGGCCACGGGCTGACCATTTGGGTTATTTCAGAAGGCGGGGCTCTAGGGATCCGAGCGTGTCTCTGGCATTTATCACATCTTTTGGCATAATCCATAGCATCGCGGTTAACGGTAGGCCAGTAATATCCATATCGAAGTATTTTCTTGGCAAGCGCTTGCCCCCCAGTGTGATCTCCACACTCTCCTTCGTGCACCTCACGCAACACTCGCTTGATTTCGTTATGCGCGATACACCGGAGAAGAGGAACAGAGTAACCTCTCCGATACATAACTCCGTCTTGAATGACAAATCGTGACACCTTTCGAAGAATCTGTCTTCTTTCACTTCGTCGTTCGGGCAGTGTGCCATGCTCAATATAATCTTAGTAGGGGGTCATCCATGATTCCTTCTCGGAGGTAGCTTCTAATGTGAATTCATTCTCCGTTCGATCAATGCTCGGAGAGGATAATGTCTCGACAGGGACGAGTCCCAAGTGTTGAGCTTCGCCTGTACTTGCCAGCTTTGCCAATGAATCGGCTTTTTGATTGTGCTCTTGGGGTATGTAGAAAATGGTATAATAATCAAACTGATCCAGTATTTCTCGGCCCCGGGCTAGATAAGCGGCTAGCCTTCGATCCTTGGCCTGATATTCGCCCCGAACTTGACATACCACCAACTGGGAATCGCAATAGATTTCCACAGCGATAATTCTCAGGTCTCGGGCCAACTTTAACCCGGTGAGCAAGGCTTCGTATTCAGCTTCGTTGTTGGTTGCCCGGAAATCGAACTTTAAGGCGTAGCAGATGGATCGGCCCTCGGGGGTCTCAAGCACAATCCCTGTGCCCGAGCATCGATCGTTGGATGCGCCATCAGTGTATAGCTTCCATATATATTCGGGGGAGTCACTAGTTTCAGGTAAGTCTTCAGGAATAGTGAATTCGGCAATGAAATCTGCTAAGACTTGACCGTGTATGGCTCTCCTTGGAACATATGCGATGTCGAATTGACTCAGCTCAATGTTCCACTTTAGTAACCTGCCAGACGTCTCAGGTCGTGTGAGGACCTGTCGTAACGGTTGGTCGGTGTATACAATGATAGGGTGAGCCTGAAAATATGGACGGAGCTTCCTCGAGGCGATGACTAGGCAGTATGCCAACTTTTCTAGCCTTGGATAATTTCTCTCGGCCCCGGTTAATCGTTTACTGACGTAATAGACTGGTTTCTGTGTTCGGTCTTCCTCTCGAACCAATGCAGCACTAACAGCGTTTTCAGATACAGCCAGATAAAGGTATAATTGCTCGTGATCAACAGGTTTTGAAAGAATCGGTGGTGTGGAAAGATGCTGGATTAGCGATCGAAACGCGCCCTCACATTCCGTAGTCCATTCGAAGTTTCGTTTCCCTTTTCGGATCAGATCGAAAAAGGGTATGCATTTATCCGTTGATTTCGAGATGAACCTGCTCAGCGCTGCAACCTTTCCATTGAGACTCTGAACCTGTTTTATGGTCCTCGGGGTTTGAAGATTCCTGATTGCCCAGATCTTCTCGGGGTTGGCCTCTATTCCCCGGGCGTTGACGATGAATCCAAGGAACTTTCCGGAAGCAACCCCAAAATGACATTTTAACGGATTTAGCTTCATCCCATATCTCCGGAGGACATTGAACATTGACTCCAAGTCCTTGACATGATCAATGGAGTATCGTGATTTTACCAACATGTCATCCACATAGACCTCCATGGTTTTCCCGATCTGGTCGGCAAACATCCGGTTGACTAAGCGTTGGTAAGTTGCTCCGGCATTCTTTAAACCAAAAGGCATGACCATGTAGCAGTATAGTCCTAGGTCAGTTACGAAGCTTGTATGTTCTTGATCGGGCACATGCATGGGTATCTGATTGTACCCAGAGTAAGCATCCATGAAAGACAATAATTCATGTCCGGCCGTCGAATCCGCAAGTTGATCGATTCGAGGAAGTGGAAAACTGTCTTTTGGACAAGCCTTATTTAAGTCAGAGTAGTCGACGCACGTTCTCCATTTTCCATTCGGTTTGCGGACAAGTACAGGATTGGATACCCATTCCGGGTATAAAGCATCTCGGATAAACCCATTCGTCTTCAACTTATCGACTTCTTCTTTGAGGGCGGCAGATCTCTCTGGATCCATACCGCGTCTCTTTTGCTTGACCGGGATGTATCGCGGGTCAATATTTAAGGTGTGGCTCGCGATGTCCGACGAGATTCCACACATATCGGAGTGCGTCCAGGCGAATACGTCTAGATTCTCTTGGAGAAATTCGACCAATTCCTGTTGTGCTTGTAGGTTTAGCTGAGACCCAATTTTCAATATTTTCGAATCGTTGTTGTCATCAATTGGAACATCGATCGTCAGCTCAGCTGGAGAAGCTTGACTTTCTTTGGATTCATCATTATCTTCGGTGTCTCGAGGGTCAAGATCCTTCTGGAATTGGTCGCGGTGCCCGGGCCGAGGCCCAGGCGCTAATTGTCAATCGTCGGCAAAGCGGACGCGGAGAGATTCCCCCACGCCCTTTCCTTTCTCCCTCCTTTGCGCTTCTCGTAGTTCAGCAACATAACAGGCTCTCCCGGCAGCCTGGTCCCCTTGAATGACCCCAATCCCGTGGTCAGTAGGGAACTTTAGAGTCAAACACCACGGGGCGATTGCTGCCCTAAATTCTGCAAGGGCTGGTCGGCCCAACAAGGCATTATAGGGTGAATGGATATCCAGGACAACAAACTGTAACATTCGGACTCTACGGCGTTCTCCGTTTCCCAATTCTACTGGCAATTCCACCATCCCGGTGGGTATATTAGCACTTCCATCAAAGTCGTGGATCCTACATTGACAAGGCTTTAGATCTTTAGCTTCCATCTTCATCTGGTCATATGCCCCTTTAAACAAGATGTTTACTGAGCTTCCACTGTCTACCAGGATCCTCTTCATCCAAGCAGGACCAACCTGGGCGGATATGACCAGAGGGTCTATGGTCGGGGCTTCGACTTTGTCAGCATCTCGGTTTCTAAATACGATATCATCCGCCATCGTCTTCTGTTGTTTAGCCGGAGCCCCTTCATCAAGTGTACTACAGCTTTCAAAACTTACGTGCCTGATCGAATTGGCGTATGACTCCATTTCCCTCCAACTTCGATCCGCTGGATGAGGGCCACCACTGACTGTATTTATGACCAACCTTCCGCTTGTACGAGCGGGCTCTTCCTGTCTTTCTTGGTTCTGCGCACGATTTTGGTTTGACGGGCCCACACCACCGGTTTGCGGTGCTCGCACAAATTGATCCAACTTCCTCTCTCTGATCAGTTTTTCAATAAGGTCTTGCAGATGCCTGCAGTCATTGGTGTTGTGTCCATAGCTTTCGTGAAATCTACAAAACTTCCCCGTTTGAATCTGTTTCTCCGATGATGACTTCGGAGTCGGCTTCTTATATTGCATCGCATTATAGGTTTGTAGATATACGTTTTCCAATGTCGTATTCAGTGGTGTATAGCTTTCGAACATTTGCGCCCTACGTCGCGGGCCACGGTTCTGATCCTGCTTCTTATTCCTATTATCGCCATTCCTTGGCTGGGTTTGCTTGTTCTGAATATTCAACTGCACTCTTCCTGAGCCCTCTCCTGACTGTTTAACCGCCACATTGCTTTGAACCCCTTCCTTGTTGGGCCTCGCATCGTCCTGCTTCCTAGATTGTTTCGCATCCTCACGCCTCAGGAATTGGGCGGCTTTGGAATAGAAACGATCCAACGACACGGGAGGTTTTCCAGCTAGCCAGTTTCCAAAATCAGAGTCGGGGTCAATCCCCTTAGTCAGAGCCATCAAGATTGAATTATCATTGGGGTTAGTAATTTCTGCGCAGGCGGCGTTGAATCTTTCCAGGTATCGCCTGAGTGTTTCCCCAGGAGCTTGAGTGACACTAGATAAAGTGTTTACGTCTTTAGGCCTGGCGATGTGCATACGGAATTGTTCGATAAACTTGGTTGCCAACTGGTCAAACGAGGAGATAGACCGTGGTGGTAATCGTGTAAACCACATTGTCGCAATCCCTCCCAAGGAAATAGGAAAACTACGGCACTTTACTGCATCATCAGCTCTTGCAGCAGTCATTGACCATTCGTACTTTAGAATATGCTGGCTAGGGTCGGAGTTTCCTTCATACATGGGCAAAGCCGGCATTCTGAATCGCCGGGGAGGCTCAACATATAATATGTCATCGGTGAACGGGGTGTGACTTCGAGAGATCCCCCAATCGTCATTTGTCAAACCTTGACTTTCGCGAACCATTTGGCGGACCATAGCTGAGAGATCAGGTGTTGCTGTATTCGAAGGGTGTCGAGCCAAAGTGTGGTCGGGTTCCACAGTGCGAGGTGGGATCGGGCGCTGTCGACGATCCGAATCTCGCCTCCTTGGCTCGACATCTTCTGTGATATTCGGTCCTGGGACACGTTCCTGTGGGTGGTAGTTTGGACTGGAGTGATTTCGGGTGTCAACTCCTGTGCCAACTGCGGTGGCTTGGTTATCTGCGGTGTGCTGTGGAACAGTGCCTCCTCGAGAGGAGGGTCCCGTATGAAAACTGGCAGAGGGGCCAACTCTTATTTGCCCAACAGTCAACGTTTGCCGGAGACCAGAAGCATGCGCATGACTTCCGTCTAGCCTGGGGCGCGTGGATCTGCCGTCATAGTCGGATGAGGCAGAGCTTTCCGTGGAAGAATGCGGAGCGTGGTCCCTCTTTGATCTCCTTCGCCCTTGGTGGTTTAGTTGGTTAGCCAATTCAGCATTGACACGTAGCTGCTCAGTTAGCTGTTGTCGGCTTTTAGTTAATTCTTGCAGTAATGTTTGGAACTCCTGTCTTGTAACCGGACCCGACTGATCTGTTTGCCCAACGGCATCCAGATTGGCTGACTGTAGCTGTGTGGGATTCTGCCTATCCTGACCTTCTTGGTTACCAATGTTGGAAGTGGTTCTCGTACTAACCATCCTGAAGGTTGGATTCCTATCCTAGATTTTGAGCAAACCTGAAAAGAATGGATGGAATCTGGATTTGAAGTCTGGATCTCCCTCTTAGATTTGTGCAATCCGGTATCGAAGATAGATCCACGGAGCAGGAGTAAGAACTGGTTCTTTTTCGTTTCTCAATGAAAGCACCAAAATGTTTGCACCAAAATTGGGCAACACCCTTCGGAAGTCTTTGAAGAGATAATAAATGAAGAATTTAAATTGGAAATGAAGATTATCTAACAAAAACTCCAAGTTACAGAAAAGTAAATTGCACAGAAGACAAGAATTTAGAGTGGTTCGGCGATGCGCCTACGTCCACTATGAAGTTTTATCACTTTATTGCTTAATACTTGAAGGTTACAAGTGTTTTGAAGCAAATTACAGCAGACAACAGACTTAAATTCGAAATCAGCAGCCAAGGTGGTGGTATGGAGTGATTCTGGCAGCATTTAGGCGTACTCTTTTTCTCCAAATTCTCCGACCCCTTTTCTGAATGACCAGGGGGC
Source organism: Allium cepa (assembly GCA_030765085.1). NCBI lineage: Eukaryota > Viridiplantae > Streptophyta > Magnoliopsida > Asparagales > Amaryllidaceae > Allium > Allium cepa. The sequence continues at coordinate 103,086,572 of CM060942.1, read as the reverse complement.
TCTATTTATAGGTGTGGAAGGCCAAAATCCCGCCTAAATCATGGAGAGACTGCTTGGCACGTGACGGGGGGCCCACAGGCCCGCGTCCTTGAAGTGCGTGCCCAGTTTGGGATTGATTCGAAGTGAACTTCGAATCGATCAAAAAATTGTCCAATTGCGATGAAACTTGGCGTGGACGTTCTTCATCATGTAGACAAACTTCTGTAAAAATTTCATGGGATTTGGATCAGTAGATTGGGAGTTATGATCGATTCGAGATGAGGCATCTCGGTACGCTGGTTAGTTCGAATCGATCCTCTGGGTCATTCGAATCCATAAGTTTCGAATCCATATGGTTCGAACCCTTAGGTTCGAATCCATATGTTTCGAACCCATATGGTTCGAACCCATAGGTTCGAATCGAACCTGTTGTATGAGGGGGCGGTGACGCTTCGAATCGATGGCTCCAGATCGATTCGAAGTTGTTTTTAACGTGTAGGGTTCGAGGACAGCATGGATTCGAAGCTGTGATGGACTCGAAGCTTGTGATGGACTCGAAGCTTGTGATGGACTCGAAGCTGTCATCGATTCGAAGCGTATTTAGGCGGTGATGGATACAAAGTTTGATGGATGGATTCGAAGTACAAATTGGCTTGATGGATTCGAAGGAAGGCGTTGGCTGATGGATTCGAAGCAGATGGTTTCGAACACGATGGGTTCGAATGCGATGGGTTCGAACGCGATGGGTTCGAATATGATGGGTTCGAATCATGATGGGTTCAGACCGAGCAATGTGCACCTTCTTAACTTGAATCCATCATATCTTGAGCATATGACCTCGGATTGACTTGAAATTTGAATCGGTGGCTCCTATGGTCTTTCTTGTTACGCCCTATTAATTGTGGCCCAATCCAGACTCGGGCAGAATTCACCGATATCCATAGCGGGGTGAAGTTCGATCAATCTCTGAGGCGAACTGTCTTCTGTCTTTGACCAATCTTTTGGTATCACGGCTTTTGTCCAAAAAGCGGGATAACATTGACGTTTTTGAGGATCACCCCCTCTCAACTGCATCCGAATGGATATGCGTCACTCAATAGCTTGTTCATTGCATTTATGGAGTATCTCCATTGACCGCTACTCCCGATTGAGATCAGATACCTATTTAACTTCAAGAGTCGGGCTGATAGTCCATCTTTCACATTCCTAGACGCGGTAAGAAATTGCCAAGTAGTCACGGGGGCTTGGACAAGACTGAGCTACTTCAGGACGGAGTGGTTTTATGTTAGGTGCCCCCCAGGGTTTGCTCGACGATGGCTATTTAGACGTGAGTATTGCTATTTTTTCAAGTAGTTGATAAAACTGATGTATTTGGAGTTGAACTCACATCTCTTTTCCTTTTCAGCCGTAATCCCGCGAATCGAAGGTGAACGTTTCAAGGAGATAGTTTGGGTTTTTCAAGAAATCCCAAGTGAGGAGAGGAATATTGAGTTGCTATTGACAGATAGGAATCTCAGAATCCTTGGGTTGATTGAGCGGAGGCAAAGCATAATGCTTGACGGTGTCTTAAGAACCGCCTTGAAAGAACGAGTCAAACGAAGAAAGCTTAAAGTTGTCGTAATTGAGGAGGCTGACTCTGAGAGAACTCATACCGATGAGGAAACGTTGGGCGAATTTGCGAATGTAGCCCAAGATACCGAAGAGCAAAGAAAAGGCAAGGCAGCCATTGTTGAGTCATCTAAAAAGAGAAGATGGAAATCGGCTGTCACGGCTCGACCCACCTTCGGAACTAGAATTTCGGAGATGTCTCCTCCAAGAACGGAGAATCTTTATGAAAGGCTCGTCGATATTCCAATTCCGGACGATGTGTCCTTGCAGCATGATGTTGGATTGGACGAACTTTCAGAGGCCTTAGTTTTGAGTGAGTCTCTGCCCACTAGTGCGGTTGGCACATCTGGCTGGTCGGGGGGTTGCACCCACATTCACACTTCACGGCACTACACGATTTCTAAGTGTAATACGTTCACTATGGGAGATTACTAATTTCGCTTTATGTTTTTTGCCTCGCAGATACTATGTCCGGTAGAGGTTCGATGCTCGGCAGTCTCCGCAAGAAACGTCAGTCTTCTTCATATTATGAAGCGTATAGGAGGGAAGGAGATAGAGATTATGACTATGGGCGCTTGAGTCATGAGCGCTCTGACAGAGAAAAAGATTATAGGCGTCGGTCTCGATCTCGCATGCCGCCTCCTAGAGCTCCTACACTGCCTCCGGTTCACGTTTCGAGGCCTCCAGAAACTTTACGGCCCAAGCCGTCTTCCCAACCATCGAGGTCCGATACTTATCGTAGAATGGAAATTGCGGCCTCCCCGTCAACAGAGCAAACATTGACGGAGCCTTCGAGGGAAGGAGCGGCTAGGATCGCTCAACTGAGGAAAGAATTTCCTGAAATTTGCTTTGACGGGTTCATTTCCCCCCCGCATCTAAAGAGGATACCGTCGGCAGTTGCACCTATGATGCACGATTACCTATCAGATGTATTCTTTCAGTATCAAGAATGGTCGAAGACCGCTAAGAAGGCGTCAAAAGTGCCCTTTGATCGGGCGGCTACGATTGAAAAGTTGGAGAAAGAACTCGGTCAAAAGGACCGCATTATTCAGGCGCTCGGCAGTGAGGCCGAATCTTCTCGAAAGTCAGATATTGAAGCTCTCAGAAAAGAGGATGAAGCTCAGGCAGCGATGGATAGGATGAAGCGTGATCATTACGCTACGGTGGAGGACATGGGCCACCGAAATACCAACGTGACTGCTGAGTGGGATGCGGCCTTGAAAGAGCTAAATGAGCTCAAGGCCAAAGTTGCAGAGATTATGAGGGAGAGGGACACCGCTAACGTTTCCGCACAGGAAGCGTGTGATCAGGCGGTGGAATTTCGAAGAGAAAGAGATGCGGCCTTGGAGAAGGTCCGCGAGACAGAAGCCGAAGTCGGTGAGAAAGTTCGTTAAGCAGAGACTAAGGTAGAGACAGAGATAGAAGAACTTCTCATTACTTATAATGCTAATGGCTGAGGTACAGAAATCTGACATGGCTTGATGATTATCCAATGCATTTGTTCAATGCCTGGAATTTATTAGTTGATGAAGAGAAAGCATCAAAGCCGGGTGAAGTTTTTGATGAATTCGAGTTGGAGAACCGTATATTGACTGATGACGAGAAGAAGGTTCTCCACGATTTCACGATCTCTCATACTAAAGAGAGACTGGGTACCCAACACTTGAAAGTTGGTGAGGGGTCTGGCGTTGTGCATCCAGCTACAAGTTCAGAGTTGATCACTTCATCTGGAACGGAGCCGACGCCAGTGATTGAGCCGCAGTTGGTCCCAAGCTATAACCCTAAGCAGCCACGCTTATCTCCCATCAGGGAGCACTCTTCTGAAGCTGCTCAATCAGCCACAAGTCAAGTTGAGGAAGGTACTCTGCACAAATCTACTATGTGTCTGAACTGAAGTATTTGCATTGAAGCGTGTTCTGACAACTTCCTTTCTTTTTTGTCCAGTGAATAAAGTCGCGCCGACAGTGCCTCCTGCAAGTCAAGAGTTGCATCAAGTGCAAAAGGTCATCACCACTGAGGCGGTTATCACGACTATGGTCGCGCCGACATAGACGGCACAGGGGGGTTCGTTTACTTTCGACGAACAGATGATGAATGAACTCTTGGGCCAACACAGTGACCCTTTTGCTGACATGCCATTTGTTCTCGGCTCGTTCCCGTCCATTTCTCTTGGATCATCACAGTCCACCGCTGCCTATCGTGAGTCTCGTGCTGCTCGTGAGGCTGAGATACTCGCTCAAATCGATGCAGAGATGGAAGCTACAGCACACGGCGGTAATTCTGAGTGTGTTACGACGGCGGTTGATCCCACTACTCTTGTGGTGACATCTTCTGGAGACACGCTAGTCGGAACCAGCGCGCCCATTCCTCCCCCGGTGGTAGACCCGACTCCTCCGATTCCTCGAGAAGAGAATATTCCTTTAAGTTCAAGTTCGAAGGAATATATCGATATCATGCCTTCGTCAGAGGAAGATCCGCCAAAGGGTACAGGGTCGAAGCGGAAGACTGTTGGTGGTTCCAGTGGTTCTGCGTTGAAGAGGAAACCGAAGAAGAAAAAGTAGACGATCCCCTCTGGTGCATTTTTGGCAGCTAGGAAGTCACTTTCATTTTCCTTTCATAGGCTATGTATAGATGCAGGCTTGGCCCCCTGCTAGTAGGAATTTTTTGGAAGAACTTGTACATGAATCTTCACATACAGTTAGTTGAAATAAAATTCAATTTCTTTGTTTCAATTCTCATTTCTTTTGTGCTTAAGTATTTGCAGTGTTTGGCTTTCAGTACGGTGTACTTGTGGCATTTTTACCGTCAAGTAGAGTTCGTTTTATTTGCCAAGTATGAAAATCTTGGTCACATGTTGTGATTGATGAATAAGTTGAACTTCGGTCATTGTTTCACTTCGGTTAGTGATCGACACTTAAGTTTTTTGCCCTCCAGTTTCGGGGAACGACATTTGTATTTCGGTGGTTGATCGCACTTATTGCAAATTTTAAGCACATGTCCACATTCTGGGGACTTAGGATAATTTGAGATCGATAATCTGGTTCGCACTCTGGGAGTTTGAGAGTTATCGATGTCTGTAATACGGTTCGCGCTCCGGGAACCTGGAATTAATGTTTATACTCCACTTCACGCTCTGGTAACTTGGAGTTAGTATTAATATTTTGGTTCGCACTCCGGGAACTTTGACTTGGTATTTGTGCTCCAATTCACACTCTTGAAATTTGAAGATAGCATGTATGTTGGGTACGCACTCCGGGAACCTGGAATTTTATACTCCAATTCACGCTCTGGGAACTGCAGTTAGTATTGATGGGTTGGTTCTCACTCCGGGAACCTGGAATAGATGTTTATACTCCAATTCACACTCTGGGAAGTTGGAGTCCGTTCGCACTCTGTGAACGATTTATTTGATGTTTATACTCCAATTCGCACTCTGGGAATTTGGAGTCCGTTCGCACTCTGGGAACGATTTATTTGATGTTTATACTCCAATTCGCACTCTGCGAATTTGGAGTCCGTTCGCACTGGGAACAATTTATTAGATGTTTATGCTCCAATTCGCACTTTGAGAATTTGGAGTCCGTTCGCACTCTGTGAACGATTTATTTGATGTTTATACTTCAATTCGCACTCTGGGAATTTGGAGTCTGTTCGCACTCTGGGAACGATTTATTTGATGTTTATACTCCAATTCACACTCTGGGAAGTTGGAGTCCGTTCACACTCTGGGAACGATTTATTGGATGTTTATACTCAAATTCACACTCTGAGAAGTTGGAGTCCGTTCGCATTCTGGGAACGATTTATTTGATGTTCATATTCCAATTCGCACTCTGGGAATTTGGAGTTAGTTGTAGGACTATCGTGTGTCGGTCCAGTTCAGCCTTTGATGTGATGGCTTGCCCCTGAGCTAGGGTTTCACTTAATGAGTGGCCGGTCGTATCACAGTCACTCGCTATTTGAATAAATTTCATTGTTCGTTGGAACTTATCTCTTCGTGTGTCGTGATTGTTGAATGTTGCATTCGGTGAATCACAGCTATAGCTTGAAGAGATAGTAATTTATTGCTGAAATAAGAAAATATGGCAAAGTCAGTGCCTTATTACAAGTTCAAACTTCAGAATGTAAAGGAAATTGCAAAGTATTCATAGACTGAATGAGCCTGTCATGTGTGACAGTGACGAAGATCTTCATCATTCCAGGCTCCTGAGAAAGTTGGTCCGCCACTGATGGTGTTTATCACCAATCTTCCGTGGGGACAAGTGGAGTCCTCCTGTCTCGGTCGATCGGGGTCATTATTTTGATTTGATGGGCCCGCTTCTCTAGGCTGCGGTGCCCGCACAAACTGTTCCAGCTTCCTTTCTCTGATCAGTTTTTCAACAAGATCTTGTAAGTGGCGACACTCGTTCGTATTGTGCTCGTAGCATTCATGGAACCTGCAAAAAATTTCCGTCTGGATTTGCCTCTCTGACGACGGTTTTGGTGCAGGTTTTTGGTACTGAATTGCATTGCAGGTATGTAAATACAAGTTCTCCAATGATGTATTCAAAGGAGTATAACTGTCAAACATTGGATTCTTGTGCTGTGGGCCATGATTTTGATCTCGTTTTCTAGTTTGATTCACGCTCTCTCTTCGCCAAGCTTGTTTGTTTTTAACGTTCAACTGAACTTTTCCAGAGCTCCCACCGGACTGTTTGATTGCGACATTGCTTTGGATTCCTTCCGTGCTTGGCCCTGCATCGGTTTGCTTCCGAGACTGTTTCGCATCTTCCCTTCTCAGGAATTGAGCCGCCTTGGCGTAGAAACGGTCCAATGATGCAGGTGGTTTTCCAGCTAACCAGTTGCCAAACTCGGAATCGGGGTCGATCCCCTTAGTTAACGCCATAAGGATGGAGTTATCGTTCGGATTGCTGATCTCCGCCCATGCAGTATGGAATCTCTCTAAGTAGTGTCTGAGTGTCTCTCCAGGAGCTTGAGTGATGCTAGACAGATTGTTGACATCTTTCGGCCTTGCGACGTGCATGCGGAATTGTTCAACGAATTTTGTGGCCAACTGGTCGAATGAAGAGATGGATCGAGGTGGCAGTCGAGTGAACCACATGGTAGCGATTCCCCCAAAGATATGGGGAAACTACGACACTTCACTGCATCGTCAGCTATGGCGGCAGTCATGACCATTCATATTTCAGAATATGTTGGTTGGGGTCGGAGTTTCCCTTGTATATGGGTAGAGTTGGCATCCTGAATCGCCGTGGGGGTTCAGCAGTAAGAATATCGTCCGTAAAAGGAGTGTGACTTCGGGAAATTCCCCAATCGTCATTGTTGAGACCCTGGCTCTCACGGATCATCTGACGTATCATGGTCGGAAGATCTGGCATTTGTACGTTCTGTGTAGCTCCTGCCGAAATGTGATTGAATCCCACATCCTGGAATTGGACCGGATGCTGTTGGCGGTCCAAATCTTGCCTTCTTAGCTCGTAGTCTTCTGGGACGTATGGTTCAGGAGTACGTCCACTATGACGACGGTCCAGGTTCGACTGGTCTTGGGCATCGACCTCTGGTTTAGCCGCGACATTAGTGGCGTGGTATTCTGCGGTACAGTAAGGAATGGAACCTCCTCGGGAGGAGGGCCTGGTTTGGAAATTGGCTAATGGACTAACTCTCAGTTGTCTAACAGTCATTGTCGGTTGATCTCCAGCGGCTGGCATGTGACTCCCATCTAGCCGGGGTCGTGGAGATGGTTATGATAATCAGAAGATGAAGAACTTTCGCTGGAGGAGCGAGAAGCATGGTCTCTCTTGGATCTCTTTCGCTTCTGGCGATCCAGCTGGTTGATCAGCTCGGCATTAGCGCGTAGCTGTTCTGCTAGTTGTCGCCGACTCTGGTTCAGCTCTTGGAGTAGCAACTGCAACTCCTGTCGGGTAACCGGACCTGATGGTTCCGAGTGTCCAGTAGCATCTTGATTAGATGGTGGTAGTGGTGCAGGATTCTGTCTATCCTGTTCTTCTTGATTGATAGCGTTAGAGGTGGTCCTTGTGCTAACCATCTTGAAGGTTGAATTCCTTTCCTAGACTTTATGCAAATCTGAATAGAAGGGAAGGAACTTGGATTTGATGATCTGGACCTCTCTCTTAGATTTATTCAATCCGGTATCGATGACAGATCCAAAGAGCAGGAGAAACTATGTGTTCTCTCAATGAAAGCACCAAAGTGTTTGTACCAAAATTGGGCACAACACTATTCGGAAGTTTTTGAAGAGATAATAAATGTAGAATGTAAATTGAAAATGAGGATTATCTAACAAAAACTCCAAATAACAGTAATGTAAAGGCAAAGACAAACGATTTATAGTGGTTCGGCGTGTTTCCTACGTCCACCGTGAAGTTTTTGCAATTTTATTGATTCTCTTTCAACGTTTACAAGTGATTACAGCAAGCAACAACAAATTACAACTGGAAATTCGAAATCAACAGCAAGAATATGATGTAGGATGATAGAGATCTCGATCCGGTAGAGTCTGGACGCTTGAGAATCCAAAGATCCTTTTTCTGGAGGCTCTGGGGCTCTATTTATAGGCGTAGGAGGCTGAGATCGCGCTCAAATCTCGGGAGACTTTTTCTGGCACGTGAGTGGGCTTACGCGACCAACCTCAGGAAGTTTCGAGTCCATCTGTGATCGATACGAAGTCATTTCGTATCGATCAAGATGATGTCCAATTGGGCTGAAATTTGGTGGAGATGTTCTTCATCATGCATGCAAGCTCTTGTGAAAATTTCATGGCATTTGGATTAGTAGATTGAGAGATATGGTCGATACGAAATGGGGTTCTTCGAGTGCCTGTTTGGTTCGAATCCATCTCTTCGAACCGATGGTTTCGAATCGATGGTGGCACGCGCCTTTGTGATGACGTGGAGCGCAAACTTCGACTCGATCCGGTCTTCACTCTAGTGGACCGCGTCGACTCCATATATCTCGGCGCGCTCGCATCGATGGATGACACGTCACCTTGGCTTGCTGGCTTGATGGATTCGAATGAAGCTTCACCGGTGGGTTCGAACAAGGCTTCACTGATGGAGTCGAACAACCGATGGTTGATGGACACGAACAAGCCTTTCTCTAATGGATACGAAGTCCATCGATACGAACTCGATGGAGTCGAACACGGCCGCTCCTGATCGATACGAACTCATGGGAATTGATCGATACGAAGTAGGTGATCTGCCGATGGATGCGAAGTGGGCCTTCTGCCGATGGGTTCGAAGTTGGTTGAAACGAACTGAGACACTTTGATGGATTCGAAGTCGATCGATATGAAAGTGATTGATTCGAACCAAAGTTTGGTGATGGATAGGAAATTACCCACAACGATGGATACGAAATTCTAGGTTTTTCCCTTCAAATTGAATCGATCATAACTTGAGCGTATGAACTCGGATTGACTTGAAATTTGAGATGCTGACTTCTATGATCTTTCTTGTCATGTCCTATCAATTGTAGCTCAATCTGGACTTGGACAAAATTCAGCGATATTCATAGTGAAGCGAAGAATGACCAATCTCCAAAATGAATTATCCTTTTTTTTCGATCGATCTTTTGGTATCACGGCTTTGCCAAAAAGCTGGATAACACTTTCAACTTTCCAAAACAATCTTTTATTAAAGACACTATCATTCTTGCTAACTTCCCAAACTCAACCATAAGTTCCAAACAATATTATTTTCTCAACAATTCAAATTTAAATTTAAATCCAAATTTTAAATTATCCAAATTTCTTAAAAAATTCTAACTCCTTAAATTTTTGAAAAATTTCGCCAGCATCTCCTTTACGCGACTAACTCGGTACGACTACAAAATGCCACTACGAAACCCCAGACTTCAAAAGAAAATAAAAAGCCAAGTGGCTAGACCAGAAAACCATCAAATTTCATATAGAAATTCAAATACATACCTTTGTTGGATAATTCAAATTTATCTTTAGAAATTAAAAATCCTAATTTCCTTTTGCTTTCAAAACACCTGTATATCTTACTAGCAATAATATCCAATTACAACATTCAAAATCATTTTGCACAAAAGTTTCAATATTTATTTTATTCAAGTGCTGCGATGTCCGTATATCATTGGTATGCAATATCAAATCAGATTGCTCACTTGATCACACAATTTCACTTCCGAACTAGTGTCGTCCACCCGACTTCTTACTGCGGACTTAGATCTGGTTTCTTGATTAGAAACCGTCATTCTTCTTGCATAGTTCTAAATTATGATAGAGAATTTCCAGAATCAACCAAAAATCCATATCCAAGGTTCGCCGTTGAAAATCAAGTGAAAAATCCCAAATCGGATCGATATAACTATCTCGAAATTCTATGCTCAAATATGGACCAAATCGCTATGCGAATAAAATAATATACGTACATCCTACGCATCTATTCCTAGTTGATTATTAGCTATATCAATTCTCTTTTATTCACATTTATATTGATTTCTATCCAAAATTTTCATTTCCCACAGTTATTTACTTCATTCGAATAGTTACTTAGTATATTTTCCCAACTCCAGATTTTACTTGAGAATTTCACCATTTATTTATTAAGTTCAGTATAAGTATTTTATACACTTCTTATATTTATTTTCTACTTCATCACTTTGGTTTTATGTCCATTTATATTCACTTGCATTTCAATTTCATTTGAATCCAGTTTATCTTAAAATTCTGAATACCGAATTTTTATCAACTATCCTTCATTCATACCTAATCCATATCATCATTTTATTTAACTTAAATTTTCAATCCCATTCTGAATTTAATTTTTATCTTCAATTCTTAGTTATCTTTAGTCCACTTCGAACTAATTCTTCCATTTACTTACAAGCTCAAAATGAATTTCATCATTTAGTTTTCAATTTCATTTACTTGCAATTGTAAATTCATTTATTCATTCAGAAATTTATTTCCACCTAAATAAATTTCATTTAAGTAACCATTTTTAAATAAGATTCCAAATTTAAATAATCACTTAAGTATTTCAAAATCATTTTTGAAATCAATTATATCCAAAATCAAACTATTTCAAAATCAAACTCAATTTCGCAAATATTCCCAATTCAAAACATTCGGGTAGCAATTCCTCCCTTGGAACTCAAAAATGAAACAGATAATGTCGCGATCATCATCAGACTTATTTTTCAGTGACCGAAAAGAGTTTAATGCTTTCAACCTTCAAGAACATTTTCCAAATATTTTTAAATTTCAAATTTCACCAGATTTCATATCCAATTCAAAAATATTTCTGAATAATATCAATCTTTGAAAATCATTTTCAAACTCAAAGGGGATTAAAATTTCCCAAATCTCCAAAATTTCAAATCCTTTCAATTTATTTTCAAATATTTCTCTGGAATTCTAATATAAATTGTAAATCACTTATAACAACCCATAAACCCGTACCCCTTGATTCGACACTATTCTCCATCATATCAACTCAAAGTGAACGGAAATACGAACCGTTAGGGTTAAAGAAGAAGAAGGTAGAAGAAGAAAATGAAAACAATATCAGAATCTCACAAACGCAGCGGAATAATATATAATAGATAAATGACTAATCTTTAAAACAAAAGAACTCTATCTGTTTACACATTACATCATTAGAGTCATATACAACACAACAGCGGAATACAAAAATAACAGCGGAAAAATAACATCATATACATGTGATATATCTCATCATCTAGCTTGTCTCCTGATCTCCACAGCATACTTTTTTGACTTAGCTCCAGATCCTACTGAAAACCTGACTCTAGGCTGCCCGTGTGGAAAATTAGAGGCACCCAGAGTTTAGAAAAGGGAACAATAAACTCCGAGTCATTCATGGGACTGGTGTGAGAACTTAAAACAGTTATTTGTACAAAAAGAAATCTGTCCATTCTTTTGGAAAATGAAACTACCATAAGGTCTCCTGCCACACACATAATGCAAGCGCACACTTGGGGGAGGTTTCTCCTTATAGTAGTCAAACATGCTTGATACACAAAAATCCTTTTGATATTATTATTACTTCTTAGTGTGGAAAACATTTCGAAAGTACAATATTAATCTTAGCCAGCATACGTACCATTATAGTATGCCTACTATAGCTACCATGTTAAATGGCAGGTTCTATAACTAAAACCGTACAAGGCTCGTATTGATTGTTTGGATTTCCAATAAATAGTCAAGGCTAAGGAACTTCCTTTATCTGAAGGGTATGCCTCTAGAGGGACGCCCCGAGAATCTAGCCGAATCTCTGGTAAAACAAGGCCGGGTTACCTCTGTAACTAGGTAACTAACTGTCACGAGTATGCCATCCCTCGGTCGTAACCGACCTTTATCCGAGGCGCCTCAACGACCAACAACCACATAAGTAAAATAATCTGGGCTCCATACTATAATATCACTTCTTATCCACATAAGTAAAATATCTAGGTTCCATACCACAATACCACTTTTTATCCAAAAGGAAATGCACATAACCTGAGGGGCGCGACCCCTATAACCTTGCTGCATCCTTTCCCGTTTCAACCATTTCCAGGGTGTGAGGTTCGATGAAGTCTCGTCCCACAAAGCTATGCTTTTCACAAAAGCCATGCTTCGATCCACCAATGATCAACACTTAGCATGCCACATTACCAAATTAGGAATATATCACTAGTAACCATCAACTACATAACCTCTGAGCTCGTACGCCTCAAAGAAGAGTGTTAAGCTAAGTGAATAAATTCTTTGTCACAAACAGAAACATATTTGATAGAAACCATCTTTATATTTCAAAGTGTATTGTTAGACATACATCCATACAAGTCCATCTTGGGTCTGAATGGAACCAAAGGCACTTCGTCCAATTAAGGAAAGAAATCCTTGCAAATCCGGATATCCCCTAATCACGTCTAGACTCCCCATCACGTAGGGCAATCTCTATACCGGAGCAACCCGGTGCAGAGGCAATCAACATGCAATCCTTTCGGTTTTGAAAATACCCAGTCTTCAACACCATCTTCAAATGCAATCCCATTTCGTTGTATCATTATTCAGAATGGGTTATATGACTTAATGTCCTCCCCCGGCTTATCCGAATAATGAGCGCTTATTTTAAAAACAAGTGCATACATTCAGTTCTAAATTAAGTCACAACAAATTTCCATTTTTGATCTTTTAAACAAAAGATCCACCTTTAAGATTCGATGTGGTTTTCGAATAACCATTCGGAATCCGACCCCCGGTCTCATCGAAATTCAAATGCCCTCCTAAAGTCCAATATTGATAATCGGTTATTTAACTATCAAATAACATCCATAAACAATCATCAGATTTAAATAATTTCCCAAAATTATTTATTTCAAAATATTTTCGCAAGATATAAATTTTTCTACACTTCAACCCTTTTGAAAACAATTTTCAGATCACTTTCCTCCCGCGGAATAAATTTCAAATATTGTTTATTTCCACTGAAAATCGCCAAGACTAAATGCTTTAGATTTTAAAATAATTTAAATCACTTTATATAAAAATATATATGCTTTAAAATACTTATAGTAAAAACTATTTAAAACACTTTATTTAAAATACCAGTTATGAAATTTAATAATAATTTTTCATGTAAAACTTAAGCCAAAAAAATAATTAAAATTAGAGGTTATTGAATTCTATACAAGTTTTCCAAATAAAAACTTTGGCCAAACTATATTTAAAATAAAACTACTTTAAAAAAATTATAATTATCTTTTTAAATCATAATTACCAATTGACCCATTAAAATTATTACTACTATAACTAATTTAATAAATATTTAACTTTAAAATTCTAAACAACTTAAATAAATAATTTCTCAAAAATATTCTTTTAAAACAACTTTAAAACTTCCAACTTATACTTAAAAATCTGCTTTGGAAACGTACTTTGCTTTTCAGGGAAATATGCTTTTCTCTCACACCTTTAAAAATAAACCACTAATTATTTTTAAAACAAATTACCCATTCTATTATAAATTCCCACCGTTAATTTATAAATATCCACTAATATCTTATTCCATAATATAAATCCAGTTTATAAATTCCATAATCTCATCCTTCTTTTAAAACACAGTTCCAAACACTAAATCGATTTCCAAATCGATTTTCCAAAATTTACTTTCGAACACTAAATCGATTTCCAAAATTTACTCCATTTAAAAATTACCCCTTTACCCAAATTTATTTCAAAATCTATTAATTCCAAACTCACTTCTTTATTTAGATTTAAAATCTTATTTAAAATCTAAAATATTAATTTCATACTAAATTTTAAAATCTACCCTTTATTTCTCCCAAACCATTTAAAATCTGTTCCAAATTGCTTCTTTTAATTTATCCAATTCTCTAAAATTATTTTGCTTAAATTCCTACTTAAATTTCCTTCCAAAATAAATTTTATATTTCTGGTATTTTAAAATACCAAAATATATTCGGCTAAACCATAGCATTCAATAACTTAAATTACCAATATAATCAATCACGGATTATGAATAAATCATATCACAATATATGAAATAAATTCAAACATTTGAGGAATCCAGTTGGATCCCTCCAACCTGTTTCTCTGCATCCACAGATGTTAGTACAATATAAAATACCAATTCCACTTTGAGATGAAATATCGCGGTATATGGGGTCATCCACTATTATGCGGGATGCATAGGGTCTCATTCGCTATATAATGTAGGAAATCAATCACTTCAATATATATACTATATATATAACATACCAATCCAACTGATAGCAATTATCAATCCAAGCAAACAACCAATAATTTAAATTTAAATATTTAAATTAAACCGGTAATCCGGTTGAGTGAGAAGATCCCACCTTTGCTTTTGTTTTGCAATCCACTTCAATCACGACTCGGTCTCTTCACGATTTTAGACCTTGTATAAACATTATATGGTTTTATTAATATTCGAATTAGTCGAAGAAATTAATTTTCCTACTTGCTAAATTTAATTAACCAATAATTTTATTTTTAACTAGTGATTTAAATTTAAACTAATAATTTTCCCTTTAAAATCTTTTTAGTAACTAGAATAAATTAAATAGGTTAACTTAACAATTTATCCACCAAATTCATTATTTAAAATAACAAGTAAACTAAAATACGTATATTTATTTTATTTGGAAACTATATATATACCTTGCTATCAATTCCCTTGCGACGATGACCACACAACCCACCCTTCGAGTTGCCCGAGCCTCTCCTATCATTATGAACAAGCGATCTGCATCTGCATGCGTCTCGGCCACCACTACATCATCCGCATTCTCACTCCCAGTCAATGACTGACCTTCCTTATCTGGATGATGTCTCAAAGCAGCCTTTAACTTGCTCTTGGTATCTACTACAGAACATGATTGTTCAACTCCCAATATCAGATACATATTCCGTATAAACGAAAGATGATGTCTCTGCTCTGGACGCCGTCGGCGAAGAAGCCCACTTCCAATTTCCCTTGGGTCTCGTGCGATTGATCAATGAAAACGTACAGTCCTCCATCGCGCCCTGCGAACGAAGCCTTCATCACCTCCACCCTGCCGCGACTCCCCCAAATGCGTGCATGCCATCTACAAGTCGCTCGTTCTTCCTCCCTTCGATGCCGAGCTTGAGGGTTATAACCGCGAGACGGTCGCGATTTTTTTTAATTAAATTCGTTTCAATCAAGTCCGATTACAGGGAGAAAGAGGGGAAATCGACCGAGAGAAGAGGGGATAGGTCGCCATTACTTGATTTGAAGAGGAGGAACGAAAATTGTTTTGAGAAGAAGGAGGCTACATGCCTTCGCCTATCTGATTTATTCTAACTAAATTCTTCCATTTCTTCTTCGATCTGATTTTTCTTAGTTTCTTTTTATTTCTTTTCGTGAATTTCATCTGAGAAAAAGAATGGTATGCGAAAAGTTATTTTCTTCTTATTTTTTTATTTAAAGCGATGCGTGTTATTAGAGGGAACACATGCTGAAAATTTCAGTACGTGCTATGTAGGGTCTTGACACAATATTTTAATGCAACAATATCTAAATTTAAATTCAAATTTAAATCGTCTCGATTATCGCAACTCACAATCTCGATCTACAATCGAGTCATGTGGCTAGGTGTTCATAATGTTAAAACCCCTATTCCGAACGCAATGGAAAAGGTTCCGAGTACTAACTCGATCGTACGGAGATGATAGCTTTTTGGACCTTATTATTATACTGAATTTTCGATTTAAATCTCAGCGCGTTTACAATCCGTACGATCACACAATCATTCCAAACACTACGAAAATTAAAATCCGATAATAATACAATATTACGGATCCAATGGAACTAGTTTCGTCGAAATCCGAGACTGTGCCTCGGAAGGCTATTTTTAAATATCGATTTAAACGATATATTTACAAAAATTAACAAAACACTTCCACATTCAATTATGAAGCTTTCATTATCTTCGGTATTGTTAATACAGATTTCCTAAGCCATTAAATTATTTTTAACAAGCATGAAACTGAAGATTCAACATTTTACCCAACCTCCAGTAATTAAATTCAATAATTTAATTGTCAAATAAATGGTTGTATTTGAAATTCACATTAAAACTGAATTTCAAATATTTAAAGATCAATTCAAATATCCAATTTCAAATGTCCAAAATTTCCAAGTCACCATAACGGATCTTTTCAATAAAATTCAATTTCACATTTTTCTTAAGCGATACCTTTAGCAATGATTATTTATGCATTCTCTTTATCAAAACTATAAAACTTTAGGAATTATGGAATTTGGTTTTGGTCACAACTACAATATCATTCTTATTCAACTTAGTTAGCCCGTAAAGAAAGTACTTTGTTTAATAATAACATTTATTATCAACCTTGTTGCTCTAGCAAGAGATTTTAACTTTGAGTTGACTATAATCGATCGTGATACTAACCTCAATACAACCGAGGAGATAAATTCCCCATTGAATACTATTCACATCCAATGCTTCAACTCAGACGCAACTACAGTCGTTCAATGGTCACTATACCATGTGTAACGACTCAAATTTTTAATGGTTTTAATAACGTAGTTAACTGAATTTTTGTGAAATTTTAAATAATAAAATTTTGAATTGAAAATTTAATATTTGTAATACGTCTATTTAGACATAGCAAATGGTAAATTTTCATCAGATATTATGGAAGTTTATTTTATTGTGTAACTCTATTTCCAATTTAAATCAGTTAATAACGGTTGAATTTAAAAGTGTTCTGAAACCTAAATATGTCAACATGAGAAAATTTATTTAGAACACTCTGAATAAGATTGCGTAAATCGTTTCACAAATTTCGGGCGTTTCTAGCTCCATTTGGTTTTTTCGTACGGAATAGCAACGTATATCAGTGTATTTATCGACTTTTGATAGGATGGTCATACCACTGATATCTATATACTGTTTGATCGTCACGTTGTGCTGATCTCCGCAGTATATTCATTTGTGTATTTTGAAGTCTGGTATGCGACGGAAACGATAAAACTGCTCGTCATAGTGGTACTACTTTTGACGTCCATTCGGATTTCAAACGGCTGGAGGCATTTATTATCAGCTGTTACTTTTCCATCTTTTCAATGCATTGATGATTGCCTTTATTTCCAACAGTTTTGAAATATGTATTTTTTTTATACGTTGCATTTATTAATTTTGAATGGTTCACTTTGTTTTTTATTTTGCCTTTCTAACTTCATTTTTTTCTTTCTTCACTTCCTTTTATAATTCAAACTTCACTGTCGCTTTCTTTCCTCCACTTCTTTCTTCTCTTCCAGATCTGTCTGTGCTCAGAAGAAAAAAATTAGCTTTCAAATTCTACATGCTCTTGCCTGTAGCCCTCTTCCTCCTTATCCCTTCCCACCGCCTCACCCACATGCAGACCCCATGCTAACCACGCCCACGCCATCTCCTCCTTTTCCACGCGCCGAAGCCTCCATAGCCGCTGCCACCTATTGCCGTCTCTCTTTCCTCCATATGTCGAGCAAGCTACCCACGTCCACCTTAATGCTCTCCGACCCTTGCCCATCCTTTTCCCCACTCGTGCTTCACGCCGACAGCCCACATGAGCAGGCAGAGCCTTCCCTTTCCTTTTCCCATGTGACAGCCGTGTTTAATAAAAAAAAATCTTTTTTTTATTACGGTTGCATGATGATTGCGTGGAGATCGTGATCGTCCCCATGTTATAGTGCTCACACTCTATGTTAATTTATTGCTTAATACTGTGTATAGATTTTTTTATATATATATATAAGTTTATATAATCTGTATTATATGGTCTTCCAATTTACTTATATATATATATATATATATATATATATATTAAGTATGATTCTGTATAAATATAAATAGTTTTAAGACACTTGTCTGTGTCAATATTATATAAGTTTTTATATGTGGTCAATTAGTAAATATGTTAATATCTAAGTTTTATATGTCAGTTTTTTTAATTAAGTTATTGGTTATATAAAATATGGGTTAGTTTAATATATATGGATGCTCCTATATAAAAGTTGCATGTACGTGTATTTTAATATGGTGCGGGCTTCCAAGTTTTCATAGTATATAATATATACGTATTGTTTTAAGTATGGAATACTGTTCTGATTTCTAAGTATATTTTATCAAAAAGTTTAGGCAAAATGGTCATATTCTTTTATAAGTTTGTTTACATATATTTAGGTGTTATAGTAAATATATTACTAAGTGTTGAGATTTGGAAATATATGTGTGTGTGTGTGTGAGACCGATCAGTTAGTATATTTTATATATTATATTGTTTATTTGTTGTAAATAAATAAATATATATATACATACATTGTTTTGTAGATGTTAGTTTGAATGTATGCGTTTATATAAAATAAGTTTCTATATATTAAATTTTGAAAGAATCAAGTTATTTTAAAGACTGACTTTAATTATATTTTATATATGGGTTCGATTTTTGAAATGTATGCATTAGTGTATATATACAATATGTTTATATAAATTTTCTTTGATCGGTGGATTGAGTTTATACTAGTTTTATATACATATTTATACAGTAAATACTTATATAATGTTTGTATACATCGGTGTCTATAATATATGAAGATACATAAAGTTGAATACAGTATTTATATATTTTGTTTATTAATAATGTATGTTACATTTATATATATATATATATATATATATATATATATATATAAGCTATTTGTTTCCATATTATAGGTATAGATATGTACAGATTTTAGGACGACTATATACATGTCCTGCATGTACTATATCTATGCATAAAATATTAGTCTATTTACATTAAATAGATAGTATACATATAGCTTTTATGATCTGATTATACATATCAGTATAGTAGTTTATATATATGTTTTATAGCTTAATTAAGATCTGTTGCTTTATGACTTAATTTATATTAGTTTATTTCATACATAGGATCTGTTTTGAGCCAAGATATATTTAGTATAGCAAGGTAAGTATGTATCAATATTAATATGAACATTGATTTTTGAATATTAAATGTAAAGATTTTGTTTGTGTATTGGTTTAAAATATGTGTATAAATATAGATTTTTATTTTTGATTGGTGTTTAAATTGAATGTTGATGTTTAGAAAATTTATATGTAACGTATCTTGCTTCCTCAATCTCGTGCCCATCTTGACTTGTCACTTAAAAATATCAGATTCGTCGCAGCTATTCTAGCCTTGTCACCGTCTCGCTTGTTCGACCTGTGTGTTTGTCCGTATTCATTCGCTCGGTCTTGTTCATCTCTAACCTCGAAAGGTGAGCAATCACTCAAGATTAACGTTCTTGTATTTATTAAATTTGATTTCAGTTGAAACAACAATTGAAATATGTTGATGTAGTTATTTAAATTGTTATATATATCATTATCTATGTAACAACCCATAAATTTTTGATAATTTAAATTGTTAATTTAATGAATCTTGTTATTTAATATTGGAAGAAATAAAAAGTTGTAAGGTAATAATAAAATAATAACTAAGATGAATCGTCACAAGGTTAACTTAAGTTAACAATTAATGAACTTGAATGAAATTCCAATTAAACAAAATAATTTAAAAGTTATAACTCGGTTATAAAGTGAATATAAGATAAGCGAATGTAAATATTGAAGTATGTAATGAGAGGGTATCATAAATGGTAATGAAATAAAATTAGTGTTATATAAGAAAGTATAACCTGTGTTGGTAAGTAATAAACTTATAAATGTAATTAAAAGTAAATATGTGACAATTAATATATGTTGTTTGTTTATTTAGTGTATTAAATAAAATTCGATAATCAGTTGCAATAAATCTAAATTGAATATTATGTTAATATAAATCTAGATAATAAGTGGAAAATAATGTTGATTTTACAATATGGCAATGAGTTGAATAAAAAGAATGGAGGATATGATTTATTAACTTATTGGAACTTAAAATTTAATAATTGGATTAATTGCAATTAAATGTAGTTAATATTTAATTATTACGTTAATAGGGATTAAGATGAAATCTGAGAAGGTTAATGTAATAAAGTATGAACCAATGTAAATTTGATCCATCTGATAATAAATTATTGAATAACAGGATTTAGAATCAAATAAATGGATTTATTGGAATTTCAATTGATAATTAATGAATTCGTTAAAATTGAAATTAATTACGGTAATAGGTGAATAAATTAACTTTGAATTGATATCTAAGTTGTTTAAATTATTGTAATTGTTTAAGAAATTAAAAATGATGAAATTTGTGAATTTTTAAATTTGAAATGAAAAAGTGATTTAATTAATTTAATATTAATTTAATTTAATAATGTGAAATATAGCCATTGTGGCCACTGACTCGGATTTCCACAAAACCAGTTTCATCGGATCCGTAACGGTGAATTATTATAGGATTTCAAGTTTCGTAATGATCGGACTTGTCGTTCGATCGTACGGGCTTGAAATGCCTAGAAATTAATTAAATTGAAATCAATTAAAATCAATTTGAAATAAATTGATTTTAACGTAACTTATTCATACGATGGAATTTGGACTTGAAACATGTTCCATCGATTTTAAAATATTCAAAAATATCTATTTAGATATATGGGTTGACCCATTTCCGTTCCGGAATCGAAACGGGCTTTTCGGGTCAATTATCGTTCAAAACATAAATCAATAATATCTGCTTCTCTATTTTCAGCTCTATCTATATATATCTCATTATAAACCCTAGCTTATTTCTTATGTCCATTTATCTATACGTACAATTCTTTTTGTTGCTCCTCTTTTTCAATGGCAGACAAATTCTCAATTCCAAATCCAATTGCAATTCAAAATCAAATCAAAAAATAAATCTCCTCAAACTATATCAAATTATATATCGATTTGGAGCTCTCGATGATCGTAATCTAGATCTATAGTTTGTTTTTCGAATTGAGTTTCTGCGTGGCTGAAATTAGGCGAATTAGCCTCGGCCATTCATTGAGGGTTATTGGATTGGACGGTAGATCGTCGATCTTATGACGATCGGGTGGCGCAGTTGTGAAGAGGGAATCGAGCAGGTGATGGATCTGGAGTCGTTTGTGCTATTGATGATAAGAGGTGCCTCAAATCGAAGGAGAATAGTACGAAGGCCATTCGTTTTCCAACAAACGTAGGGCCACCACGTTCGTCATGATGGTGGCCGAAAGGGTCGGCTTGCGCCAGGTGTTGCAAAGGAGCCGTCTGATCGAGGCGTAGTCGCGTGGTTGGGTGGAGAATTTCGGTTGAAGGTGGTGGCTGTAGGGTTTGCAATTGAGTTGTGTGTGTATCGCATGCAGGGATGTGAGCGTGAAGAACGATGAAGTGGCAAGGAAGTATGTTTATTTTAATTATTTTCTTACTTCAAATCGTATAAATTCTAACTGCTATAAAAATTTCATACGAGGTCAAATTCACACGCGGTTTTCTCCGCTAGGATCGTATTGAAATTCCAGACCTTTTGACGCTAGTTTGGACGAATTCTAAGACTGTTCAATTTTTGGGTCTAAATTGGATTTAAATTGAATTTAAATTCAAAAGGTGAGTGTTTCAACCCACTCACAACTTCTAAAATTTCTTATGTTTGTTAAATTGATTTATGATGTGATTAGGAATTTATTTACGACTGTTTAGCATATTTTGAATCATCATCTCAGTTTATTTGAATTTATTTGGATAAAATAGTTATTTAATTTATTATTGAATATAAACTGCTAGTAAATACCTGTTATTTATTATCTGTTCTATATTGATGTTATTGATTGAATTGGATGATGATTGTGATAAATGTTTGATGACTGATATTGGATGAATGGATGTTGTATTTTATATTGTTATAAACTGCAAGTTGTTATGGATTTTTATTTCATTCGGCATTGCGGTTTGAAATGATATATAACTGTATTTATACTTTAAATTACCGATTGAAATGATAAATATCTGTATCACTTGACTGTAGGATAGAAAATTATATGCAAACACCGTGGTCTATACATAAAAATATTTTGAAATGATTTCAATGGTTTTGTAAAGAAATATATGGTTTTAGATAGATATTGATTTTAGATATTATATAAATGTTATTTTATCCTTGGTTTTAAGCTATGTATAATTTGTTTTAATATAGAATAAGCTTAATAATAAGTTTGATTTTTTATTGAAGATAACACGGTTAAGTATTTAAATTATATTTTAGTATAGAGTTATAATGATTTAAATCAAATTAAGGATGGAAATTTTAGATTTATTTGAAACTGAATTTATTTAAGAATTAAACTCAAATAAGCTTGATACGAAGTTTATTCAATTTGGAATTTTATTGGGTATGATTTTTATAACTTGATTTTGGTTTGAGGTGAATTAAATGAATATTTCAAGCATAAATAAATTGAAAGAAATATTTGGTTATTTGTGATTTGAGTTTTATTTCAATGATAATGGATATATTATGTAAAATATTTCAAAACTAGATAATAGAAAATTGAATTGTTGAATCGTAATTACCAAACTTAGTTTTGAAATTGTTGCATACTTAAAGTTTGAAATATATTGAATCTGAAATGGTTTATTCTGTGGGTCAAATCTGTTTTGAAATCGACAGATTTGGAATAGTTTATTTGGAAACTGAATTGAAATAAAACTTATGATTTGGGATTTGGTTAAATATAAAATCTAGAAATTTGAGTTGTTCTGGAATTGATATGTGAAATTGAAGCTATTAATTATATAAAGTATTTTAAATATTTAAACCATTTAAGTGGTGGAAGTTATGTTTCAAAGTTATGAGTTTATTATAATTTGAAAGCGTTATCTTTAAGTGTTTTGATTTCGAAATGTTATAACTTTGAAAGTGTTATGATTTTAGAAAAGGATATATTTGAAATGAAAATGATATCGTGTTGATTTGGTTTTGAAAAGGCAATGGTATTTGGTTTTAAAGTATAAACCGACTTTGAAAATGACCGCGGTGTTATAATAACGTTTGGTTATTAAAGAGACCGGGATCGGAAGTTGTCATACTCTCTTCTAACTCTAAAAACCACTTTAACAACTGTGTACGCGGTGGAGATTTTAGAATGAAGTAGGATGGTGGCAACGTTCAATTGAGGTATATACGTGGACCCGTCTCCTGTGAGTTGGTATATGGTGGCTAAAACATGAGCGATCGACGGGCTAAGAAGGTAGCACCTTTTATCGGACACACTCCTTCGATACCATTCTATTACTTTATGATTGATTGGGGCCCTTTTGATTTTGGGGGTGTGGCTCGAGGTGGGCGGTAGTATTTTCTACGCGCTACCACCGGTCTGCAAGCGTAGTTGGTATATCAAACCTAGCATTGCCTAGTTGTGCCGTGTCACCCACCCTAGCGAGCCTTGTACGAGTTTGGTTTTCTCCCGTAGCCCGTGGAGTATTTAGGGTAGTCTCCGATCTGGAGATGCGTTGATACCGGATGGACTACTGTGACTATTACGGGTTAAGGGCTATATGGGTAACCCCTTAATTCTATTTAAAAGCAAGTTTATTTTACTAATAGATATTATTATAATAGCGTATATTACTACATAGTACATAGTTTAACGGATCCTTAGGAGATATGAATCCCGAACATCTCTTAAGTTACTGCACTCATGTTAGACACTGGATAAGAGATGTAAAACCCCGTAAACATCTCCAGCGCCATTCCACTCATATTTTATCGTTGATTTAACTTACATAAGATCTTTTAGTTCTGACTCGAATGTTTTGTCTTTTCAATTCGCTCGGGTTAGCCTGAGAATTTCAGGATTTAAAGACCTTACTTCTGGAGGACGAAAACGAAGATTGTATTACTATTATTTACTACATTGTTCCACTGCATTGTTATTTATCATTTTTTGGTATGTGTAACTCTGATTATGTGTTGTATAAGTATAATCAAATGTTTTGTAAAACAATTTCATGAACTGTTATTTGATTATTTTGTCGTTCCGCTGCAAAATTCTGTTTTGTTTTTATTCATTCCCTGCTTTTTCTTATTCAGCCCAATAACAATCTGTCCTTCTGTATGGTTTGAGTCTAACGTGTGTGGTTTATCGCCGATTTAAAGCATACAAAACGGCAGGATGTTACAATCTATAATTGTTCACCAGTGGGATATGACTCCATATCCTGTTGTTTATACTATATTGTTATCGATAATATATGCCTGCTATTATTATTGTCATATCTATTATCACTCTGCAAGTTCCGTATTAGTATAGAATTCACTATGGGTTGAAATGATACATACCCGAACGATCTGTAGAATAGGAGAAAATTGTTATGGGTTGAAATGATAAACCCAAGCGATTTTCATTTGAATTGAATTTGGGATTGCGGGTTGAAATGATATATACCCATATATATTTAAATTACGGATTGCAATGATAAATATCCGTATCATTTGACCATTGGATAGAAAACTATATACAAACACCGTTGGTCTATATATAAATATTTTGAAATGATTGCTATGGTTTGAAAATTTTGCTTTGTGCTTGGGTCAGACTGAGAAATTCAGCATTTGAGACTCACCTTTGGAGTTTGGAGCTTCGCTTGGAGATCCAACTATCGATTCAGCTTTCAGCTTTTCTAGTTGATTTGTTCAGAGATATCATCTGTTTGTATTCGAGACTACCGTGTATTTGAGATATTCTACTGTATTTTATTTCCAACTCTGACATTTATATAGTAGCTTCATGAACTATTATTTATCTATTCCGCTGCATTATTACTATATTACTCTATGTCTGTTTTTCTATGATTAATTTATTTCCAGTATATGCTGAGTTTTTCCAAATATAAATTAACAATATGATATTTTGAGCAATTCAAGTCTGGCATGTGTGGATGCGAATGGTTGAAAATATCAGGTCAGTACAGTTGGTATCAGAGCCATGTTTTAGGCAAAACTTTGCATATGTAGTAGATTTAATTACAGAAATATTTTCGTTCATGCTTGTATATCTTCCTCTTTGATTCGATTTCATTTGAATTTTGAAAAGCTCCCTCTTCTTCTGAAATCCGTTCTTGTCTCCCCTATTTGTATTCTTTTGATTCTGGAGTATCCCATAACTCCACTTCGTATGATCTCTATAAAAATCAGCGATCCCGCCAATCTTTGAATGATTTGTAAAGGGGTGTAACTCCTTTACAAATGACATTGATTCATCAGGGAATTCTATATCCTTGGTTTAGATGTCGCTATCTCTGGGGATCGAATGTTAATTTTCCTCGGAATTCCACATCGATCATATTCCTGAAGTCACGGTTGACCCGGTTAAGGTCGCCCGCGATTTATATAAGTATATCCATCTTCTATTTGTAATTTAATTATCTTGCCTTCGTTCAAGCCTATCTTCGAATCAGAATTCTATTTGATTAGAGTTACTCTAATTTGAATCTCTATATTTGTTTTGAAATTCATTCTTGAATCATCCTTTGAAAAATCGTGTTTGTTTGTATTTTAGAAATTGTTTTATATATCGAAATTATTATTCTGATAAGTATGACTATATTCTATACATAAAAGAGAAAATGTTTTCGATAAGGATTATATACCTTTTAAAAACACAAATTTGAAGTTTCAAAAGGATTTGAAATTTTGAAATTTTTATAAGAGATTGATTTATATAAAAATGACTTATAACTGAAGGGATTTAAATTTGAAATTCGAGAAATTGAATTCCGGTATTTTGAAATTAGTTTTAAGATTTTGAAAATATATAATAATATGATTTGAAAGTATTTTTCGAATAAAAACGTTTCAAATAACTTCAAATGAGTTCCAATGATTTTAAAGAAATTTTTAAGAAAATAGAAGTCTAGAACTCACTTATGTCGCTGGAGAATAATTTCGATGATGAGTGCATGCATCATCGACGTTGATTTTCGAGTTTCAGAGTGGGGAAGATGCCACTTTAGTAGCTTTGCTATGCGAGTGATTTTATGAAACCAATTTTGATTTCAAATTCCGAAGTATGAGTTGATATTCGAAAGATATATATATATATATATATATATATATATATATATATATATTTGAAACGATTTGAAGTAAGCCCAATGTTCAGTCCTCGAGTTTCGGATTTGATTTGGTGTAACCCTATCTATTGAAATTGATTTACTGATTGGTTGCTGATTTCCAACTCTTGAATTTGAAATTCGATTTTTCCAACTATTATGAATGTTCAAACACTTCCAAATCGAGGTTTAATTTTCAAAGCTAAGTAATTTCGAAAAGTATAAATTATTTGACAGAGTATATGAGTTTAGTCTTGTATGTTTAAGTATGAAGTAATATGATTTAAATAAGTTTGAAACTGTTTTGTTAAGTAAATGAATAAGACTATTTTGAATTATACTAATACGAAATTTAATTTTGAAATGTTTTGAATAAAATTTAGTTCCAAATGTTTTTAACTTCGTAATATCTTTTATAAAACTGTATATATATAGAATAATAATTTTCAAAAGGTAAATTGGATCCATCAAATAGAAATAAATAGTTAAAAGGTTTTAAAGGGATGGTTATAAATTGGTAATCATTCTGAGTATAATTGATTATGAGAAAAATAATTTGGTTTCGAAAATAGATTGGAATTTAAAACCCAACATTTATATGATGGTTTTGGAAATGAATTTGTTTGACCTAAAATATGTTGATTTGGAAACTAGAATTATTTTCTAAACCTATTATTTTGGAAACTTTGAAACTGAAGATATTTAATTTGGAAGAAATAATTTGGTGAAATCATATATGATTTTGAAATAGAACTGATATTGAAACAAATTGAAATTGAGAACCTTATTTTACTAAATACTTGATTTGGGAGTTATTGAACTTATATAAAATTGATTTGTATAGGCATGAAGTTGATTTCAAACTATTGATTTGGAAAGGTACTCAATTTGAAAAGCGAAATCTTATATAATCGAAGTCTATATAAGTGTGATTTGATATACTATTGATTTTGGAAAGTATTTGATTTGAAAATGAAATCTTATATATAATGGAATTTATATAAGTATGATATTCGAAATTGATTTGAAATGGTGCTATATGATACATATTTTCGAAGTAAAGATATGAAAAGTGCCTTCTGCTTAATATCCGCTTTATGGCCACGTTGTGGATTCATTCTATTGATATTATTCTCTCTGATTTGGGTTTTCCAGATATGATACTCGAGTGTCCTTCGAACTCCATGGCGTTACCCATGATCGTTTTGGTAGCGTAATCCGTAAGGCAGAGATTGCATAAAGGGTACGGATGTTTCCTGGGGGATCCAGGCATGACCATTATGTATCCGCGGTCTACCAGTTTTGTTCTCATAGCGTACTCCGCAAGGAAGAGATTGCTTAAAGGGTATGAATGTTTCCTGGGGGATCCAGGTGTAACCATTGTGTATCAGCAATCTACGGGTTTTTGCTATCATGGCGAAATTCGCAAGGCAGTGATTGCTTAAAAGGTACGGATGTTTCATGGGGGATCCAGGTGTAACCATTATATATCTGCGATCCATGATTCGATTCGGTTGATTTGTTTGAATTGTACTTTCCATATCGGTTTTGAAGGTTTTTCAAGTATTTTCACTAGGTGTTGAAACAGGTATACTAAGCACTTGAAGAATTCTAGCCTTGCGCCAGATCAACGCATGGGCGTAGTCTGCAAGAACGAGGATAAACCTGTTAAGACATCGAGTTATAAAAGTATTTTGAAAGGAAAATTTGTTTAGATATAAAGGTATTTTATTACAAAAGTATTTTTCAATAAAGAAATTATGTATTAATATCTGAAATTGAAATTCTTATGGTTTGAATTAATTATTCATGCCTGATACTATTCTTTTGAATCTACCTTATCTGCTCAGCTTTATTTATTCGCATATATTCTGTTTTTCCGAATCTACCTTCTTTTCCTTTTTGAATATATCCTTTTAAAATATTGTTTATTTATATACTACATAGTTCAATAGTAAATTATTAGTGTTATAAATATTTAGAAGGTATTAATTAAATTAAAAATATTTAAAGAAAACGATTATTAATATATTAATAATATTTGAAAAGTATCTTGAGATAAAATATATAAATTTATGAATTATGGATTTAATGTTTTCAATAGCTTCTTTGTAAATATAACTAATGATGTAAATAATTGTTTTCGAATAGTTTTCATATATTTATAAAGGTGTTATTTAAACATATAAATGGTACTTAAAAAGGAAGCAAGAAATTTTACAAATGGGTTTGAAAAATATCGAAGTATTA
This sequence comes from Allium cepa, assembly GCA_030765085.1. Lineage (NCBI taxonomy): Eukaryota > Viridiplantae > Streptophyta > Magnoliopsida > Asparagales > Amaryllidaceae > Allium > Allium cepa. The sequence goes on along the minus strand of CM060942.1, from coordinate 103,058,105 downwards.
AAGATAATTGAATTGCAAATGAAGTTTTCAAATGAATATTTCAAGTAAAATTTATATAGTTTTAAATTAATTATTTATCCTTGTATTTCATTCTATTTTTCTTTCTGGTCGTTTCTATTCTCCTACCTCCTTCCTTTTCGGGGATGAAAAGTTTTGAGTGGGGGAGAGTGTAACGACCCAAAAATTTTATTTTTTAATAACGTAATTAACTGAATTTTTGTGAAATTTTAAATAATAAAATTTTGAATTGAAAATTTAATATTTGTAATACGTCTATTTAGACATAGCAAATGGTAAATTTTCATCAGATAGTATGGAAGTTTATTTTATTATGTAATTTTATTTCCAATTTAAATCAGTTAATAACAGTTGAATTTAAAAGTATTCTGAAACCTAAATATGTCGACATGAGAAAATTTATAGAACACTCTGAATAAGACTGTGTAATTCGTTTCGCAAATTTCGGACGTTTCTTGCTCTGTTTGGATTTTACCGTACGGAATAACAACATATATAGTGTCCGCATCGACTTTTGATAGGATGGTCATACCACTGATATATGTATACTGTTTTGATCGTCTCGTTGTGTTGATCTTCGCAGTATATTCATTTCTATATTTTGAGGTCCAGTATGCGACGGAAATGAAACAGCTCGTCGTAGCAGTACCACTTTTGATGTCCACTCAGATTTCAAACGGCTGGAGGCATTTATTATCAGGTGTTACTTTTCCATCTTTTCAATGCACTGATGACTGCCTTTATTTCCATCAGTGTTGAAATATAAATTTTTTTATTCGTTTGCATTTATTAATTGTGAACGGTTCACTCTACTTTCTGTTTTGCCTTTTTAACTTCGTTTTTTCTTTCTTCGCGTCCTTTTACAATTCAAATTTCACCGTCACTTTCTTTCCTCCACTTCTTTCTTCTCTTCCAGATCCGTCTGTGCTTAGAAAAAAACTAGCTTTCAAATTATGCGTGCTCTTGCTTGTAGCCCTCTTCCTCCTCATCCCTTCCCACCGCCTCACCTACACGCAGACCTGCGCCAACCATGCCTATGCCATCTCCTCCTTTTCCACGCACCAAAGCCTCCACAGCCGCCGCCACCCACTGCCGTCTCTCTTTCCTCCACATGCCGAGCAAGCTACCCACGTCCACCTTGATGCTTTCCGACCCTTGCCCATCCTTTGCCCCACTCTTGCTTCATGCAGACAACCCATGTGAGCAGGCAGAGCCTTCCTTTTCCTTTTCCCAAGTGACAGCCGTGTTTAATAATTTTTCTTTCGGTTGCATGATGATTGCGTGGAGATCTTGATCGTCCCCATGTTATAGTGCTCATACTCTATGTTTTAAGAGTTTAGTTTATTGCTTAATACCGTGTATAGATTTTTTTTTTATATGTAAATTTATATAATCTGTATTATACGGTCTTCCAATTTACTTATACGTATATATATACATATACATATATATATATATATCAAGTATGATTATATATAAATATAAATAGTTTTAAGACACTTGTCTGTGTCAATATTATATAAGTTTCTATATGTAATTAGTTAGTAGATCTTTTAATATCTAAGTTTTATATGTCAGTTTTTTTACTTAAGTTATTGATTATATAAAATATGGGTTAGTTTAATATACATGGCTACTCCTATATAAAAGTTGCGTGTACATGTATTTTAATATGGACTGGACTTCCATTTTTTTACAGTATATAATATATACGTATTGTTTTAAGTATGGAATACTGTTTTGATTTCTAAGTATATTTTATCAAAAAGTTTGGGCAAACTGGTCCTACTCTTTTATAAGTTTGTTTACATATATTTAGGTGTTATGGTACATATATTACTAAGTGTTAAGATTTGAAATATATATATATGTGTGTGTGTGTGTGTGTGATCGATCAGCTGGTCTATTTTATATATTATATTTTTATTTGTTGTAAATAAATACATATATTATATACATTGTTTTGTAGATGTTAGTTTGAATGCATGTGTTTATATAAAATAAGTCTCTATATATTAAATTTTGAAATAATAACATATAGATTATATTTTCCAAGTTATTTAAAGACTGATTTTAATTATATTTTATATATGGGTTCGGTTTTTTGAAACGTGTGTATTAGTATATGTACAATATGTTTATATAAAATTTTCTTTGATCGGTGGGTTGAGTTTATACTAGTTTTATATACATATTTATACAGTAAATACTTATATAATGTTTGTATACATCGGTGTCTATAATATATGAAGATACATAAAGTTGAATACAGTATTTATATATTTTGTTTATTAATAATGTACGTTACATTTATATATATATATAAAGAAGCTATTTGTTTCCATATTATAGGTATAGATATGTACAGATTTTAGGACGACTATATACATGTCCTGCATGTACTATATCTATGCATAAAATATTAGTCTATTTACATTAAATATAGAGTATACATATAGCTTTTATGATCTGATTACACATATCAGTATAGTAGTTTATATATATGTTTTATAGCTTAATTAAGATCTGTTGCTTTATGACTTAATTTATATTAGTTTATTTCATACATAGGATCTGTTTTGAGCCAATATATAATTAGTATAGCAAGGTAAGTATGCATCAATATTAATATCCCTTTCATATCCATTCGCTTGTTCGACCTGTGTGTTTGTCCATATCCATTCGCTCTCGGTCTCGTTCATCTCTAACCTTGAAAGGTGAGCAATCACTCGTGATTAAAGTTCTTGTATTTATTAAATTTGATTTCAATTGAAACGATAATTGAAATATGTTGTTGTAGTTATTTAAATTTTTATATATATGTCATTATCTATAATTTTTCATCTATGAGATATGACACCATATCCTATTGTTTATACTATACTGTCACTAATAATATATGCCTGCTATTATTATTGTCATATCTGTTATCACTCCACAAGTTCCCTGTTAGTATAGAATTCGCTATGGGTTGAAATAATACATATTCGAACGATCTGTAGGGTAGGAGAAAATCGTTATGGGTTGAAATGATAAACCCAAGCGATTTTCATTTGAATTGAATTTGGGATTGCGGGTTTAAATGATATATACCCGTATATATTTAAATTACGGATTGAAATGATAAATATCCGTATCACTTGACCATTGGATAGAAAACTATATATAGACACCGTTGGTCTATATATAAATATTTTAAAAATGATTCCTATGGTTTGAAAGAAAATACATATGGTTATTTAACCTTGAAATATAATGTATATGAATAAGTTTTAATATAAAGTAGATTTAATAATAAGTTTTAATTTAATAATGTATGATTTAATTAATATATAATATGTATAAGTATTTATTTAAAATTTTATTTTAAAAATAGATCTTTATAATGATTTTATAAGTTAAGGTTGAAATATGAATATATTTGAAATTGTATTTAAGAATTTTGTTTAATTACATCGATTTGTAACTTATTGAGCTTGAGGGTTTTAAGATATGATTTTATAACTTGGTTTTGATTTAAAGTGATTAAATGGATATTTCAAGTTTTAAATAAATCAAAGGAAATATTTAGTTTAATGTAAATTAAGGTTATTTAAATGATAGTGGATCATTAAGAGAATGTTTCAAAACTAAATAATAATGAAGTCAAAATAAGATATATATATATATATATATATATGAAATTATCAATTTAGTTTTGAAAATGCTATAATTTGGAAATATATATTTGAAATGGAAATGATATTTTGGTTTTGAAGTATAAATTATTTTGAAATGACCACAGTGTTATAATGACGTTTTGTTGTTAATAGCATACATTTCTACATAAGTAGATAGTTCTACGGATCCTTAGAGGATGGTTATCCTAAACATCCTCTAGGTTAATTATATTTTAGTTGATATTTCACTTGAGTTGGATTTATTGATATAAGAATGTTAATCTTGACTCGAGTGTTTTGTGTTCTGCTTTACGCTCGGGTCAGATTGAGTAATTCAGCATTTGAGACTCACTTTTGGAGTTTGGAGCTTCGCTTAGAGATCCAACTACCGATTCAGCTTTCAGCTTTTCCAGTTGATTTGTTCAGAGATGCCATCTGTTTGTATTCGAGACTTTCGTGTATTTGAGATATTCTGCTGTATTTTATTTATAACTCTGATGTTTATATAGTAGCTTCATGAACTACTATTTATCTATTTCGCTGCATTACTATTATATTACTCTGTGTCTTTGATTCTATGATTGATTTATTTACTGTATATGCCGAGTTTTGCCAAATATAAATTTACAATCTGATATTTTGAGCAATTCAAGTCTGGCATGTGTGGATGCGAATGGCTGAAAATATCAGGTCGTTACACCATGATTTAGTGGAGTATCCACAATGAAGCTCAATAATATACTCAGGTCGAGAGAACATCACTACTTTGAAATTTCATATTTGACCTAGTTGTAATCAACCAACTAGAAACTCTCTAGTGAATTATTCCATTGTTATCTAATAACTATTAGTATATAACCCCTTAGTGCCTTTATTAGCCATTAATAGTATACTGTCCAGCATTTGGAGAGCGTTACGTACTCTGGTTTTAGTGGATTTATCAATATCCTATCTTGAAACATCTTCATCGAGAATATTTAAAATAATATGTTATTTTATATTGTGATAATTTACTCAGGATTACAACTCAGTGTAATTATTGTCACATAACATACCAATTATGGATTTCTATTTTTTATATTTAAATTAATTACTTAATTAATATATCACAATATAACAAGTGTACAAAATCAAACACTTTTATTTCGAATGAGGTTCTATTAAAGAGTTAATAATTTACAATAAATTATAGAATTTCCACTAACTCTCTAAATCTCCCACTTGCATTTGTGCCCAATTCAATCCAATCCCTTCAATCATTTGTTCAAAACTGGTCGAGCCAGGCCTTTCATAAATGGATCTGCTATGGTGTCCTTAATATCCACTCTTTTAGTGACCACTTTGTTTCTAACAAACTCCCCTATGTGGCAAAACTTTCAAAGAACATGTCCTGATTTCTTATGAGCTCTTGGTTCCTTCGCGATCTGCTTCATGGCATTATCATCACTTGCTAAATTTATGGGTTTCTCAATGTTTGGAAATGCCCCTAGCTCGGCCATAAATTTGCTCGTCCAAACCACTTCTTTAGCTTCCTTATTAAGGGTGATGCATTTGGCCTCTATCGTTGAATTGACTATAGTTTCATACTTAAAACTTTTCAAACTGACCGCTCCACCATTCAATGTAAATACATAACCAAACACCGATTTACTATCATCGATATCACTTTGAAAGGTGGAATTTACATCCCTTTATAAGGAGGTCTTTGTTCACATAATAAAAAATAAGTCTTCAATATTTCTCAAATACTTAAGAATATACTTCACAGGATTCCTACGTTTATCTTTGGGATTAACTGATATTGGCTTATGCATCCTAATATATCAGCCAATTTGGTTTAGTATATAGCATAGCATACCTGACGGTACCAATTGCACATGCATACAATATCCTCTTCATAAACTCATTTTCCTTATTAGAATGAGAAGCATCATTCTTATAAAGGATGATTCCAGATTACGTTAGAACATTTCCACACTTGGAATTCTCCATACCCCGGCAATATTTTGGATCTATCTCCATAGTTCCTAATACCGAGTATATGAAATGCTTCTCCCATATCCTTCATAAAGAAGTTTTTGGACAACCATGCTTTCACTAATTGCAGCAATGCAATGTCACTGGCAATTAGGAGAAAATCACTGACATTCAAGATTAAGAACATGATAGCATTTCCCTATTCTATTTAACATATGCATGGTTCCTCTATGTTCCGATAAAAGAAAAACTATTTCACTACTTTATCAAAACACTTATTCGAACTCCTTAAATACTGTTTAAGACCATAAATTGATCTTAACAATTTTCATGTCTTACCCTCCCTCCTACTGACCTCGAAACCCTCAGGTTGCAACATGTAAATGGTCTCCTCAAAATGACCATTTAGAAATATTATTTTCCTGTCCTTTTTCCATATTTTGTAGTCATAGAACATTGTGCATAATCCGAATAGATTAAGCATGGTACGTGGAAAATCTTTTCATCATAATCAATGCCGTGAATTTGACAAAACCCTATCGCAATTGGTCTTTCTCTATGGGTCTCTACCCGTGCATCTACATTTAGTTTTTTTAAATCCATTTTATACAATTGGTTTTATTCCTTTCGGTTTGTCATTCAAAGTCCTAACTTTGTTTTCATACATGGAATCCATTTTAGATTTTAAGCTTCAAGCTAGCATGAAGAGTCTTCACTCTGTAATTCTTATCGGAATGTGGGGAGTATCGTCTTCTAAGAGATAATCCTCTTCTCATTCTTCATGAGAAAGCTATAGTATATATCTGGTGCATGTTCCTATTAGGACTTCTAATAGGTTGCATGTTTTTGTTTATTGGTGAATTTGATTTTCTACCACTTCAACCTCTATATTAACTTCTATGATCTCATTCGTGTCTATGACTACGTTGTTAATTCTTTTGACAGAATTTCCTTTCCCAAATAGACAGTGTAACAACACAGAATTTTATCGTTTTGATATGTGAATATTTAATTCATTTTAAATATTCAATTAATGGTTTTAATAAGTAAATAACTCTCTTTTAAATTCATAACCAAGGATAGAAAATTCATACTTGAATTATGTTTACATAAATAGGCAGTTCGACGAAAAATTGAAAATGTGACAGAAACCCACTTTCAAGTTTTTCAGCTTTCCGTCGATATGTTATAGAAAGTCGTAATACCCTTGCATATGCTTTAAAAATATATTTACACGTTTAAAGAAGAAAAACTTTATATCTTGGAATGTATAACGGAATAAATAAAATAGGATGGTAAAAGGATAAATGCATTTAAATTTTGAACATTAAAAGATGTAAGATTCCTTAAGTAATCAAGTTAACAAATGGACTTGAGACACTCTATTATCCAACATGCTTTTATATGTAGTGGTACTTTGGTGACTTTGATTTTCTATTAGAGTTGAAATGGTAATTTATGGATTTTTTTTCATTTTATTTTCTTATTTTATTTCTTTATCTAACTTCCTTATATATGAATTATTCTAATTTTTTTATTTCATACTTCATCTCCTTACTATCAAGTTCATTTTTTTCACTCAAGAGTATTAGAGAGAAAAATCACATTTGTGCTTAAAAAAAGTTATCCTGGATTTTTTAATAAATTTGCAAAGGTGAGATTCGGGTTTATGGCATAAAACGCAGACCAAGGAGAACCATTTCCTTATTTTATTTTATTTTATTTTACATGTGATACATATTGTGAAAAATCTACTGTTCGTTTGGATTGTTTTTAAAGTATCTCATATGTTTAAAAAATGGTTTTAAAAAAAATCAAAAATTGACTTGAAATGGGAAAAATAGGCTTATTGGAAAATACACAGGAAACCAACTTATCTTGTTTGTACTTACTATTTTTTGAAACCATGAAGCAATCATCTCTATCCTAGATTTCTAAATTCCATATGTCCAAATTCGTTTAGAATTAGATAAATGATCAACTATGGAGTTGTTCGTTATAGTCTAAATTAGTTTTAAAAAATGGTCTCTCGACGTTTCATCGACTATGGTGGTCCAATTTGCCTGATTTCAGTATATGTTAGAAAATGGTGAGATTTTGTCGATCGTGGAATGGCAAAAGGAAGGATATGAATGGGTTCGTATCATTGATTCAGGATCTTTAAGGTTGTTTGTGGGGTTTATTGTTGTGGGATTTGGTCGTCGTAGCAAGATAATTGATTTGGTTTAAAAAATTATTTTCGACAACCGGACTTTGAGATGGTTAGCGGCAGCGGTTGGAGCAACCTAGGGCTGAGGCGGAGAGGTGGGAAGTGGTCGCGCAACATACGGTGGTCAGTGGTGCACCACTAAGCTCGAGTTAGGGTTTAAGGCCACGTTTTCTTTAGGTTTGAAAATGGAATTGTTGCCAGAGGAGGAAGGCACTGAGTTGGCCAAGGTGGGGCCTAGAGGCGAGGCGAAGAGTAGGCTTTTCGATGAAGTTGACAGTGATGGATGTAGGTGGATGAGGCGGCAACTAGAGCTAGATGGACAAGGCGACTTCAATAGCTTGGGCAGATTTTATCTTAGGCTTAGGGACGGAAAACAGTAGCGATGGTCAGAGCTTAAGTTGGTGGTGCTGGCATGACGAGCGTAGCAAGGCAAAGTTATAGGTGGTCATGGTTCATCAGGCGGCGAGGGGTCGACGTTCTGCACGTACACGTACGTGTAGGGGTTGGTTCCGTGTTTTGATTTGGTGGATTTGATTTTGGGTTATAGGTTTAGAGAAAAAGAGGGGGAGATGGGTTTGGGTTTGGGATATTGGGCCTAGTTGAGTTATGTAGTGAATAGAGTTAATAACATTTTGGTTGATTAAAATATTGGTTTAACGAAATTTAATAACTTGCTCATTTTAGATCCATTTAACCTGCTATTTTCCGCACTAGACTCATATTGAAGAGTACAACTCTTTAATATAAATGGGTGATAATTCTAGTGAAGCATAATTTGTTGATAAATTAATAGAGGTTAGAAAATAATTACGTAGTTAGGTAATTATGTTTTAGCACTGACATTCCTTTAGTAGAATAAAACACTTTCTGCTATATTTAAATGTTAGTAGATTATATTGGACATCTATTTAGTAGAATGAATCACCATTCTGTTATTTTATTAATTTGGACATTAACTTATATGTTAATTGACTTGGATAGATGTTGTGTTATATTTTGTTTGTTAGTAATGAATTTTATTTACATATATATTGGCTTATGTAAATACCAACGATATGACTGAGAATGTTGAATTGAAATAAATGGTAGCTCGTTTATGTATCATTTGGGGTTGCTAAGCCTCTTTCCAAATCCGAAAAGAGATGGATTTACATTTATTTTAACTTTGAAATATTTTGAAGTAAAGCATTTTCTAAGTTTAAATGATTAAGTTAATATTGTTTTAATTATAACATTTTAAAGTAAACTAATTATTTTCTAATGACATTTTAAAGTTGAAAAGTTATTTAATTATTTTATTAAAGTTGTTTTAAAAGTTAATTGGTTAGTTTATTTAAGTTATTTTAAAGTAATTAATTATATTATTAATGATATTTTAATTTAGTTAATCATTTAATAATGATGTTTTGAAATTTATTAATTATTTATTAATAGTGGTAAGTTGATTAATCATTTAGTCAATAGTGATTAAGTTTATTAATTATTCATTATGGTCTTTTAATTTTTTTAATTATTTACTAATCATGTTTTTAAAAATAATAAATTATTTACTAGCAAAGTTTAAAAGGTAATCGGTCTATTAAATAAAAAGTGTTTAAAGTAGTAAATTATTCTATAAAGAGAGATATTTTTAATGAAGGGATTGTTAAAGTTATAAATTGGAAAGATACCTTGGAATTTTGGAAAAGAATTTTTGGGTTTATAAAACCTTTGATTTTATATGAATCTGATCACTTATGAAAAATCAAGTTTATGAATTTAATAAATAATTTTTCGTAATTATGGTGGTATGGAAGGCTTTTTCCATACTTAACACCAAAGGATAAATGGTTTGAGTTTATAGTAAACAATATTTTGAATAACATGGTTTTTGAGCCATTTAATACGATTTGAAATAAGAAATCCTTCTAAAATGTTTTGTGAATATTCATATACCCTAATATAAGTATATGGAAAAGCCTTTCAAGTACAGATTGTAAAATGGTTTGGGAATATACTTATACTGATGAGATAAGTATATGAGTATCTTCGAAAATAATTAAAATGATTTAATTATTGGAATATTAATTAAAAGAGGCTTGGTGGATTCCACATGGAGTAAAACTATGCTTGATTGTTTGTTTATTTGATAGTTAAATAACGGATTGTCAAATCCGGACCAATTTTTAACATTAGAAATATCTAAGAGAAACACGAGAATAGTACAATACCGTACGCATAAACTCGTTTTCTTTTAGGACAAATGATAAGGAAATATGTCCACTTAAATGGTTAGGAGATAATACCCACTCTTATATAGTATCTGTTTATTTCTAAAAGAATGGGAGTTAAGTTGAACGAAAACTATTAATGTTAGTACGAAGTAACCGAGACCGGATTGGTATGAATTATCCGGAAACCACTTCGAACCAACTCAAGCGCTTCGAAATTGAAGACATATTGAAGACGATGAAATAAAAGATGGAGATATTTTAAATGCAAGGGCTACTTGCTACTAATCTTGAGGGTGATTCCAAAAAGGATGCAGTAGAAGTAGTGCATTCGGTTTGTTCATATCTTGAACAATTTGTATGGATGAGTGTTGGAATTACATGGTTGCTTGGAGGGAAGTGTTAGCATTCCAAGCGGAAGGGAAAAACTTAGCCTCAAGCCTCACCAACTGTGAATGACTAAAACATAGGATATGCCACAAGGCTATGTAGGTCGCACCGATAGGGTATTGTCATCACCATTCTAGATTATTATTTACGAATTTGGTTGTGCATGAGAGCACTCAGGAAAAGGTTGCAAAGAAACCGAGGTGATGAAACATTTGGTACTATCTAATAATGGATAGGTCGGTCTTGCCATGTAGGGGATCCACGCAAGGCCCTTGGTACATTTCATCTAGAGGTGTACTATGACAAGCGGTACCCCAGTAGCCTTGTCATTGATGGAATTTATTCTCTAGTAAATGTTGTATGAACTTAGTTATGTCAGCTATGCTAGAATGTGAGATGCAAGAATTCTAGCTATATTCATAATTTATTTTAAACCCTAGACATTATTATAATATCACTAGATTTTCTATTAAAGTTTTTTTGATTGTCGTAAGGTAAACACCCGTCCGTGTTTATGCAGGGCGACTTCAATTGCTTGGGCGTGATTTTGCCTTGGGCTTGGGGATGAAAAACGGTATGAATTGTTGGAGGTTAGGTGGGTGGTGCTACCATGACGAGCGCGGCAAGGTGAAGTTGTGGGTGGCTGTGGTTCATTGAATGGCGAGACACCGGCATTGTGCACATGCACGTTGAAAGTCTATAGGATGGATCGTGTAGTGTATATGCAAGTATATGTGACTAACTGTATGATGTAACCAATATAAAATTAATCTAGTAAACAAAGCACGCCATGATTTTATACTGGTTCGGACCTCCCATCTTATGTCGAGTCCCGAAGCTCCCCTTCGAAATTCGACTATCAAACACCCTCACTTCGTTCGGAGGAATAGGCATGGTTACAATAGCTTGTTCTTGTCAAGTATGTGTTCTATAACACAGATATTGACTATTAAGTACAAATGCTTCCAATATAGATATCTATAGAAAATCGATTGAAGAGTTCTGAATATATGGAAGATTGAAATACACGTATTTGATTGCTATAGATCAAGAATATATCAGAGTATAAGAGTAAAGAGCGCAAGTAAGTAAGGTGAGATCTTCTCTTGGATCCTTGATGCTATTTATAGTGGTATAGAGATTCCTTGAGTAGTTGCATCCATTAACAAGTGTTCTATGGTCACTTCTAATGGTGATGAAGAGTTGCAGCGAAGAGAAGCGAAGGTGTCATTTCAATTGCGGCGGTTGTAATTTGAATGTCAACAGCCGAGTTCAGTTTCAGACGTCTGGAATATGTCTCACCGTCTGGCTCTATGTATTTTTTGTGTATAGTAGTTTTTTAGACGTTTGATTATATTAACCAGACGTCTGATTCAGTCTGATTTTACAGAGGATTTATTCAGACGTCTGGCTAGTGCACCCAAATGTCTGATCTTGTGCATGTTGCTTTTCTCGTATCTGTGTCATTGCTCTTCTGATTCTATCGACATGTAGCCTCTTGATACGTTCTTTGAGCCTTGTTCTTATCTCTTTAGTGATGTTACATTAGCAATTACCTGTAAATAGAAATATATATATATATATATATATATATGTATATGTATATATATGCATATTCGATTTCCATTGTATAGTTGTTGTCATCGAAACCATAGATTTGATTTCCTAACAATCTCTCCCTTTTTAATGATGACAACTATACAATGTACTTATATATAAATTATAAACCTTCCCTTGAATATGTGCTTTATTTTTAATGTTTTATAATTATATTATACTTATATTTCTCCCCCTTTGGCATTATCAAAAAGAATTATAAAATTTTAGCCAATCGTCAAAGATAACACACAAAAGAAAATTTTCATTAATAATTGGAAATTAATTACATCCATAGATTTTAGCAAATGTACAAGATTTGAAATCCCAAAATCCTAAAATCTATGTTTCCTTCGAAGAATCTTTTTCTTGATCATCCCATGTTTCTTCTTTTTGAGAAGTGCTAGGCTTTGTAGGAGTTGTCAAAGCTTGTTTGAGAGGTTCGCCCTCAAAAAGTTTGGAATGTTTTGCTTGAGGAGAAGGTACTGGGGTTGGCTAATCTTCGGAAGGTGGTGTTGGACTACGAACCCGTTGGAGTACTTCTTTGAGAACCAATAGGACAGTTGAAAGCGATTCTTCAACTGTTGTTAGGTGTGTAGCAAACGATGTTTCGAAGTTGTCAATACATTAGCCAAAAGTTTTTGATTTTTAGATAATATATGTTAATTTCGAAGGGTGAGGTCCCGAACGCTTTCATTTGGATTTGTATTTGTTCGAGTCTCCATAATCTTATCCTGGCCTGGATAATCAAATGGTGTAGGAGGAGGTGGAGTTGCTTGTCGATGTTGTTCCTCCTCTTGAGATGGTTCATTGTGTGGTTGAGGTGGAGGCTCAACTTGTCTAGTTTGACGATTGTGCGTCCAATCTTCGAAGGATATAAACTCTGGGGGAATCTTGGATAAATGCACAAGTGAGAAGAACTTGGTGGAAGCATATTTTGGTGAGATTTCTTTAAAAGTCGATAGGTAGGAAGGGATGTTGTGTGCACGAAGAAGTCTCATAATATATGTAGGGTAGATAATTGATGGACTCTATCGAGTTCAAAAATGTTTGAGCTCGTCAAAGATGAATTTGGCCCAATTTACCCTTGTTCCACTAAATAAAGCATATAAGGCTTTATGCTCTAACTCGGTTATTTGTTCATGGTTTCTCATACGTGGAACGATGGTACTTATTATCATTCGAGTAAGGAGTCGAGCTTTTGGACGTAGACATTTGGAGGCAAATTTTGGCATGTCATCCTCCCAAATTTGATGAGTTATACTATTCCTTGGCTTGAAGCGCATATCGGGAATGTTGTTTAAATCTTCACCCATGTTAGAACATCCTAGTGTTCTACCAATTATGCCAGGGGTAAGTCTAATCGTGTTGTCACACACGCTAGACCATAGCCAATTATCTTCATCTTTAGTGTTCCATATCGAAGTGCTATCCATATTTGCATAGAAAAGAAATATTGCCAAATGATCGATTTGGATGTCATTAGGAGTGAACGAAATTAATGTTTCTAGTCTGGCATTCTCACATATTTCATCCAAATCATACATTGGAAATTTAAGTAGATTATATAATGGACCTGTGTGAAGCTTTTTCTTTTGTATATCTTCGTACCTCTTGATTGAATGTGGTGCTCTATTCGTCCAACTTTCAATTTGATCATCCGAGCAAACTTGAGGATTTGAAGATGAGGTTGGTTGGTCTTGTTTTCATTTGGATATCTTGGGATTTTTAGTTCTAGGAGGCATTGTGAATTGAGCATGCGAGAGACGATGTTTTTGGGAGAAAAATCGTTAATGGAGAAATCGCAGATGAAAAAATTTAAGATGAAAGTAAAAAATGACATTATCTGGTTTAATTTAAAGAGTCGATTGAATTTCAGACGTCGGACGCTAAATCAAACATCTGGTTTGCCCTAAATTGAATGCAGTAGATAAGTTCAGACGTCTGCTTTATGGGTTAGACGTCCGATTTGATCGAATTTGTAAAATTTGATAGTCAGGGAGTTTTACCAGACGTCTGGGTTAAATAGCAAACGTCTGAAATAGGTTAAGTTTTTAAAACTTTGTGGCAGACACATAATTCAGACGTCTGGGTCGAATTTCAAACGTCTGAAATTGTCTGATTTTAATTTCGAAGAGGCAGAGCAAATTTTCAAACGTTTGGGGGTTATAACAGACGTCTGACATATGCACAGTGCTAAAAAAAATAAAGGTATCTCAGAGTGTCAGACGTCTGAAGTCCATTTCCAGACGTCTAAAATAGGCAGTTTTTCTAAAATAGCCTTAAATTTAATGGTTTTCCTTATTTTTCGATTCTCTATTTTAAAACAAAAGATAGTATTAGTTGTGTGAAACAGAATATCAAATAAACATAGATACACATATAATAAAATATAATTTATTTATAGGTGATGGAGTTTTACGATCTTTTGACTTGTTATCCCTTCATGGTTTAAGTGGAGACCATATATTCCCATGTTCATGGGTTCTCGGGAGCCAGAAAATCATCTTGGAGAAGGATCCAAAGGGGTACAATAGTAAGAAGAGGGATCAAAGAAACTGCAAGGCTTTGGAAGTGGTTCATGGACATCTTTCTTCCGTGACGTACAAAACTTCATCGCTACTTGTTCCAAAAAGCTTAACCGACGTGCTATAACTTTTTGTTCAAAATATAGTTCTCATTGAAGATCTATTTATTGTTTTTGATAGTGATGAATTTCATCAATTTTCTCCTTTGTGTTAAAAGATACGAATAGAGATCGTTTGGTCTTCTTGTTATCGGGAGTGATCACGTGTGATATGAGGACCGCCTATACGTTGGTTCTTGATTTGGTGTGGGTGTAGGAAGCCATTGTGGTGTATTAGCCGAACTGTCCGTCGTTGATGTCGAGATGGATATATAAGAATTTTTAGAAGACATGACTATATTTTATTTGTTGAAAAATATGAATTGTGTATATTTTTTTCTTGTTGTATAACTGTTTATATAGAAGTTTTAAAAATTATTTATAGAAAATTTGTAAAAAACAAAGGTGTAGAATTTAATTATAATTTGTGGATAGAAAAATTAATGACTAATCATAGCCTAAGAAATTGTTAAGTGAGTAGATCATGAAGAAAGCAAATCCCTAAATCACGTTGGAGTTTAATAAAAGTTTGTTATTTTAGTGATTTTGTAAAGATGTCTGCTATTTGATTTTCGGTATTTGTGTATTCTAATGAAATAGTTCCTTTTTCAACAATGTCTCGTAAAAAATGATGTCGTATATCTATATGCTTAGTTCTCGAGTGATTGACAGGGTTTTTTGATAAATTTATTGCACTTGTGTTATCACAATATATTGGAGATTTATTAATAATTTTGCCGAAATCCGTAAGTGTTTGTTGCATGTATATCACTTGTGCACATGCTAGAGCTGCTGGTATATATTCGGCTTCGCAAGTAGATAAGGAAATACAATTTTGCTTTTTGCTAAACCATGAAATTAATGATTGTTTGATAAAGTGACATATTCCACTAGTACTCTTACGATCTGTTCTACATCCACATCGCTATATGAAACTAGTTCAAACGATGATCCTTTAGGGCAAAACAAACCATAATCTCTAGTACTAGATAGATAGCGTAAAACATCTCTTAGATGAGATTCTTTTGGTTTTGCTTGAAATCAAGCACAAAGACATACACTCATCGTAATATCGGGTCGACTAGCCATCAAATAAAGTAAATGACCAATCATGCTACGATATAATATTTCATCAAAATCTTTTCCGTTATCATCCTTTTCTATGTGAACAGTAGTACTCAATGGTGTTGATTTGCTCGAAGTTTTATCCATTTCAAAATGTCATAATAGATCGTTACAATATTTTTATTGATGAATAAAAATTTCATTTTCAAGTTGTTTTATTTGTAAACCTAAGAAGAAATTTAATTCTCCCATATGTGAAATTTCAAATTCATTTTTCATAATATTCGAAAATTGATTACATAGATTTTCGTTGGTTGAACCAAAAATAATATCATTAACATAAATTTGTACAACTAAAATATCATTATTTTCTCAAAGTTGTATCTATTTTGCCTATTTTAAAACTAGATGTAACTAAATGATTTTTAAGACGTTCGTACCATGCTCGCGGAGCTTGTTTTAATCCATATAATGCTTTGTGTAATTTAAAAACAGGGTCGGGATATTTTTCGTGAACTAATAATAGGGGCTGTTCCACATATACATTTTCTTTATTAAAACCATTTAAAAAAACAATTTTGACATCCATTTGAAATAGTTTAAAATTGTGATGAGCTGCAAAGGCGAGTAACGTACGAATGGCCTCTAATCTAGCTACTGGAGCAAAGGTTTCGTCATAATCGATACCTTCTTCTTGATTATAGCCTTAAACAACTAAACGTGCTTTATTTCTAACAATAATTCCACTCTCGTCTGCTTTGTTTTTAAAAACCCATTTTTTCCTATAACTGATTGATCTTCTGGTCTTGGTACTAATTCCCAAACATTATTACGTTCAAATTGATTTAATTCCTCTTGCATAGCTATTATCCAGAAGTTATCATTTGAAGCTTCTCTATAATTTTTTGGTTCAAAATTTGACACAAATGCTATATGGATTATTTGATTAAGTTGATTTCTAGTTACTCTAGAATTGAGATATCCAATGATATTATCTTTTGGACGATTCCTAAGAATTCTAGGGGATGATATCAAAGTGTTATTTTGCCAATTTGTTTCATTATTAATAGAATTTGTTGAATTCATTATTGGAATCATTTCTTCATCGTCACTGGTATGGTTAAGAAAATTTTCGTCAAATGAGACATGTAAACTTGGTTCAATAGTATTATTTCGTTTATTAAAAATTTTATATGCATTGCTGCGATCCGAATATCCAACAAATATTCCTTCATCGGCCTTCGGGTCAAATTTTCCTAAATTATCTTTTGTATTTAATATAAAACATTTTGAGCCAAAAGTTTTAAAGTATGACACTTTAAGTTTTCTTCCGAAAAATATATCAAAACAAGTTTGTTTAGTCATAGGACGTATGGTTACTCGATTCAACACATAACAAGCTATGGCAATAGCTTCTGCCCAAAAGTGTTTTGGTTTACCACTACTATTTAGTAGCGTTCATTCACATTCTTGTAGCGTACGATTTTTTCTTTCTACTATACCATTCTGTTGAGGTGTGGGAGGAAAGGAAAAATAATGACTTATTCCTTTTTTATTACGAAATTAGTAAAAAGATCATTTTCGAATTCTCCTCCGTGATCACTTCGAATATTTTTAATTTTCAAGTCCGCTTGTGTTTTAATTCTTCTACAAATATTTTAAACATACCAAAAGTATCGCTTTTATGTTTTAAAAACAAAGTCCATGTATATCTCGAAAAATCATCAATTATTACAAAAACATATTTGTTGTGATTTATAGATCGTATTTGTGTTGGACCAAATAAATCTAAATATAATGATTCTAATGGTTGTTTTGTAGAAATATTATTTTTAGATTTAAAATAGCTTTTTCTTAATTTTCCAACTTGAAAATCGTCACATAAATTTTCTACTTTGTAATTTATTTTAGATAAACCTCTAACTAGCTCGTATTTTGCCAATTTATTAATATACTTAAAATTGATATGACAAAATCGTTTATGTCATAACCATGGATCATCATGTTTGGCGGTTAAACATATTCATGTTTAATACATAAATATATTTTTTCTAAAACCTTCAAATACAAGTTGTTTGTTATTATCGACAATATCACATCTATCTTTTTCGAAATTTGTTTGAAAGCCTTTATCACATAATTGACTAATGCTTTGTAGGTTGTGTTTTAAATTTTCTAGTAATAAAATATTTGTAATAATAGGAGAGTTAGAAATACCAGAGTTGATTACTTCTCCAACGCCCATGACATATCCTTTTGAATTATCTCCAAAAGTTACCGTTCCACCATTGATGTATGTTATATTTGATAACATTTTTGAATTTCCGATCACATGCTTGGAGCATCCGCTATCTAGTATCAATTTCTCCTTATTTTTATTTTGGGTACCTGCAAAATAAAAGATGTTTTAATTGGTACCCATATACTTTGTTAGGGTCCTAATTGTTAGGAGAAGCTAGCCATACTCAAGATGGTTTGATACCTTTATAAATATAATTTTTATTACAGACTACATTCTTTAAGAAATTATTAGTATGTTTTTGTCTAATCAAATTATTATTTGTCTTAGGAATCCAAATTTTCATATTTTTGATATTCATATTAGACGTAGGTAAACTCTTAGTCTTTTTATAACTATAATTCTTACCATCATTTCCTTTTTATTTAGGAGTATTTTTAAATCCTATTCCACTTCTATTACCTAATGGTTTTGAAGTCTTAATAAGATTTTCCAAATCTTGTTTTCCTTTATTAAATTTTGATACATTATTTGTAATTTTGTCTAATTTTTCTTTTAATTCTAAATTTTTAATTTTCAATATTTCAATATTGCTTTTCAAGTTGACATTTTCTTTTAACAAATTATCATTTACTATTTTAGTGTTTTCAAAGTCAATAGCAATAGCCTCGCTTTCTATTAAATTATTTTTAATTTTTTCTTGAGATAATTCTAGTTCTTCTTCTAGGATAATTTTTTCATCTTTTAACATTCCTACTTTAAGTTCTAATCTATTTATTTTGACTATACATTCTTTGTTCAATTTTTTAATTTGTCTAAATTTATCATCTTATTCCATGCTAAGTTCTAATAATTCGTCATAGCTAAGTTCAGGACATAATTCATCGGTTTGAGCCATAAAACACACATTAGCTTGTTCTCCGTCACTATCGCTATCACTTTCAGATGATGAAGAATCTAAGTCATCCCATGTTACTTTGAAAGCCTTCTTCTTTTTGAGCTTTTCAAATTTGTTTTCTTTTATCATTATTGAGCTTGGGGCAGTCTTTCTTCATATGTCCAAATTGATCGCATTCATAGCATTTGATCGATGTTTGATTCGTTGTGTTCGACTTCCCTTCTTTTTGGAATTTGGTCATCTTTCAAAATTTCTTGAATTTGTTATAATTCTTGGCAATGAAGACTATTTCTTCTTCATCCAAATCCGAGTCATCATTCTTTGCTTGAAATGTTATGTTCGTCTTTTCAACATTTTGTTCTTTTCTAGCCTGTAAGTTAGCTTCATTGGACATTAAATTTCCTATCAACTCTTCAACTTTGAGAGTAAAGAGATCATTAGCTTCTTCAATAGCTAATACCTTCCTTTCCCATTCGGATGTTAAAGAGTTGAGTATTCGAGAAACTAAATCAAAATCAGTAAACTTAGCTCCTAATGCCATAAGATCATGTTGGACAGTTTGAAATCTAGAATACATGTCAACAATAGTTTTATTTTGCTTCATTTTGAATGAAGAGAATTGGTTTTGAAAAATTGAAATCTTAGTTTGTTTGACCTTTGTTTTACCTTCGTGTGTAATTTGTAAGGTACGCCAAATGTCAAATGCAGTTGTGCATAACATGACACGTGAAAATTCATTTTTATCTAGAGAGCAAAATAAAACGTTCATAGCTTTAGCATTGTTTGATGCTAAGGTATTTTGTGCATCGGTCTAAGTGTTCATAGCAGTGTCAGGTGCTTTATATTTATTTTTTGTAGCAGACCATATTTCTAGACCATTGGCTTACATAAAAATTCTCATATGTGTTGGCCAATATGCATAGTTAGAGCCACTAAAAAGTGGGGGTCGTGCTATGCATTGTCCTTCCTGAAAAATACTTGCCATATTAAAATGATTCAAAAACATGTTACTGTTCTTTGATCAAACCTTGCTCTGATACTAATTGAAAGTCTGCAGGATGGATCGCGTAGTGTATATGCAAGTATATATGACTAACTGTGTGATGTAACTAATATAAAATTAATCTAGTAAAATATAAACAAAGCACACCAGGATTTTATACTGGTTCGGACCTCCCGTCCTACATCCAGTTTCGAATCTCCCCTTCGAAATTCGACTACCAAACACCCTCACTTCGCCCGGAGGAATAGGCTTGGTTACAATAGCTTGTTCTTGTCAAGTGTGTGTTCTATAACACAGATATTGACTATTAAGTACAAATGCTTCCAATATATATATATATATATATATATATATATATATATATATATAGAATATTGACTGAAGAGTGCTGAATATATGGAAGATTGAAATACAAGTATATGATTGCTAGAGATCAAGAATATATCAGAGTATAAGAGTAAAGAGCGCAAGTAAGTAAGGTGGGATCTTCTCTTGGATTCTTGATGCTATTTATAGTGGTAGAAAGATTCCTTGAGTAGTTGCATCCATTAACAAGTGTTCTATGGTCGCTTCTGATGGTGATGAAGAGTTGCAGTGAAGAGAAGCGAAGGTGTCTTTTCAATTGCGGCAGTTGTAATTTGAATGTCAACAACCGAGTTCAGTTTCAGATGTTTGGAATATGTCTCAAACATCTGGCTCTATATATTTTTTGTATATAGTAGTTTTTCAGACGTCTAAGTACATTAACCAGATGTCTGATTCTGTCTGGTTTGTAATCCAGAGGATTTATTCAGACGTCTGGCTAGTGCACCCAGACTTCTGATCTTGTGCATGTTGCTTTTCTTGTATCTGCGTCATTGCTCTTCTGATTCTATCGACTTGTAGTCTCTTGATACGTTCTTTGAGCCTTGTTCTTGTCTCTCTAGTGATGTTACTTTAGCAACTACCTATAAATAGAAATATATATGCATATTCGATTTCCATTGTATACTTGTTGTCATCAAAACCATAGATTCGATTTTCTAACACACGTACGTACAAGGGTTGGTTTCAGGTTTTGATTTAGAGGATTTGATTTTGGTTTATAGGCTTAGTGAAGAAGAGAGGGAGTTGGGTTTAGGTATGGGCTATTGAGCTGGATTGAGTTATGTAGTGGGTAGAGTTAACTATTGTAACGATCCGCCTTTCTAACTAACGAACGTCGAAACATATGCATCCATGGTATTCATGTGTCGAACACCTAAGTGCTGAAAAGACAAATTGTTAAGGTAAAAGAAAAAGAAAAGGAAAAAGAACAAAAAATAAGATGACAAGATATTAAATCTCACATGCGGAACGGTAGTATATAATATCTAAAAAGGTCTTTACAAAAAAGTAAACCTTTATATACATACATCAATCAAAGTAAACTCACCAAACATCGGCTTGGATAGTTATAACTACCTTTCCTCACAAATGCTGACAAATACAAAATAAGTAATGTAGCGAAAAATAAATATGGTGAGAAATCCTCTAGCTCTTCTTCAAAGCTCCAATGAACTATAGCCAAATCTGTAAGCATACTCGAGCCAACCCGAGCATTAAGAAAATAACACCCGGATCAGTCTAGTAGATCAATGTGAGAAACTCAAATCAAATAGATTTATTACATCCTAAAACTCTTCAAAATAAGGGTATCTCGTAAAACCACGTCGCCAATAAACACGGATGGGTTTTTACCTTATGATAACCAAACCATTTCTATTATAAAATCTAATTATAATATAATAATGTATAAGGTGTGAAATAAAAATAATCACATAGCTGCGATGCAAGTGAGTGTACATCACAACAATAATAGGTATACAATCATAACCGCTAAGTCACGTTCACTAATTGTGTGAGATTTCCACATAGATCTCCTCGGATCAAAGCCGACTCTAATTTACTACACAAAGATCAAAGATATCCTTCCAAAGCAACATACATCCCTAGTGAATGTACCATAGGAAGTACAGAGTTGGCCAAACTAGCCGAGTGCATCGTCCCACAAGCATATCTATAAGTGACTCAAGGATGGAGTCACATGCACTTTTGTGGGTTGCTAACCCTATGGCTATGATCCTATCTCTGGTTTTAGTCATATCCGCTGGTAAGACTACGTCCGATATTCCAACACATGAGTCACTACTCGAATTGATATCGACATACAAGTCCCTGACTTGAATGGATCTCAGGATCACACATGGATTCTCGGATCTCAACAGATTTAGAAAATACACGTGGATCCCTAAATAAATCTGAGAATCACATATGGATTATTATACCTCAACATATCTCGAAATCACAAATGGATTCCCATACCTCAACAGATCTGGGAATCACACTCGAATTCCCACATCCTAAATAGATCATGAACAACTACATGTGTTCAGGTAGCTCAAACAAATCTTGAATCTCCACATAAACTCTATCATATCTAACAACCACGAAATAGTCATGAACCTCTTCCAAACATGAAACACGTATATGGTTTTGGAGTGGTTACCGTTTCAAGTCATCTCAAATAAGTACACTTCCCTACTTAACAGGTGCTCCAAAAACAATTGATATTTTTCGATAATCTCAACCCTAATTCTGTAGGAAATAAGCATACAAAACATAATATCGAAGATCACCTCCTAACCGTTTAAGAGGACAGATTCCCTTATCGTTTTTCCTAGAAGAGCGAAACGTGTTTATAGGTGTAGTATAGTATCATCGAAGATAACTGTACCATGTAATTCACGTGCTTCTTCTAGATATTTCCATGGTATATTTGGTTGAATCAAATAACACTGAGAATAATCACATACGGAAAGTTAACCTGTATACTGTTCATAAACAAGTAACGCACAAATCACGATCGAACAAACAAGCACGATCAAGTTATAAAAACAACTTCTAATCCCCTTTTTAATTAATCTTCCTTTATTAATTAAAAACCTCTTTTATTAGTAAAACTTATTTTACTAAATAAACCCTTTAATAAATGAAACTCCAATTGTTAATTAAACTCCGCTATTTAATTAAAACATCACTATTTATTTTCAACACATTTCAACATTTCCCAAAAGTATTCATATACTTATCTCAACTGTATAAGTATATTCATAAAACAATTTCACAGGGCTTAAGACAAATGTTACTCAAACATTGTCACTACAAATCACAAACCATTTTTCTTATGATTTTCTTTAAAACATTCATTTCAAAGATCTATTTACATTCATAAGTATAATCAAAACGGTTTAAAGGCGAATGTTACTAACACATTACCATAACATACCCAAAACTACTTGTTATTATCTTTAAAATTCCATTATTAAAGATCTAAGTATCCAAACTAATTTAACAATATTTTAACATTTTAAAATATTATCCAAGGCTTAAGACAAATGTTACTTAAACATTGTTTATGACAAACCATAAATCACTTCTATGTTCTGCTATCTTTAAAGCCCCATTATTAAAGATCCAATCATTTTCCAAAAGTATAGTTAAATGGGTTAAAACAAAAATTGCACAACATCGTTACTATAACTCCAAAATCACTTTTATACTTGTCGTTTAATTTAGAACATCCTTTAAAGTTCCAAGTACTTCTTTATTTTATTAAACGAGGTAACATGCCTTTTTAATCAATTTATAAAACAATCCACTATAACATAAGTGTTATAATCCAAAACTTCTTCTAGTTTCCTTTACAAGTACCTAACTTCCTTTTTAAAGCTTCTAAATATACTAAAATACCTTTACAAGGATATATATTTTCATATGCTAATTTATATATAAAACTAAGATATTTAGTAAAATACTATAAACCATTTGTAAAATATTATAATATAAAATCCTTTTATTCAAACATTCAACACATTCTAAAACCATATTTATACTAAAAATATACTTTTAAAAATATTTATACATATTTTAAAGCTTTTGTTTAAAACACCACTTTAAAAACCTGCTTTTTAATTTAAAACCATCACCTATAAATCCATAAATGATTTTTAGAAATATATTTATACCTTGTTATTTTCCGATAATAAGTATGCTAACAATATTTATTAATCAATATGAAAAAGCCCTAGGACGTCTTCCAAAGTTAACTTTAAAATCGCAAACCACAGCAATTTCAAAGTGCATCCATCGTGGCCTTTTCACTTCTAACATTTTTCAGTTTCCCTTTCAAATTTCCCACAAATGTTCAAACCAGTCCATCTATGGAAAATACACCCGAACATGTGTAGAACAACCCAATATATATAAACACACACATATATATATTTCCATAATATACCACAATTTATCCAATTTAACGTATGTTAAATATCAGGGATTTTAAAGCACGTTTATAACGACTGTATCATTTCTAACTATCACTTTTCATAAAGCAATATCAAACATGTAAACAAGTAGTCTGGGCCACGATCTATGTTATAGAGGATCAAATAGATATTATACTCCAAAATACTATTATCACTTATTTACAAAACAAGACGGGGTCCAAAAGTAATAACTTGCATTGTTCATTATATAGTTTATATTTTCAATACAACAATAATTGTACAATCAACTAGTGAGTAAAACTCACCCAAGCTTCAACCAGCGCTTTGCATTTCTAAATAGTCCAAAACCGAATGTCGTTCGATCTTGATTAAAATTCCCACGAATTCCAACCTTGTCAAATCCAACACTAATGCGTATATATCATCGCTACAAGTCCAACATAGCTGAACGCATCCAAATCCGACCTCATATTAACAAGTATGAATTAGCGAACACTTGGGATTAATCAATTATTGATCAACTTTAATTAATTAGGGTTTAAATGTTAATTACCTAATCACATTAATCCTCTTCATTCAAACTGCAGGCCGCTTTATTCACGAACCACATCGCGACTTTCTTCTGTTCACCACCGATACCAGATGCCTCCAGCCACCGCCGCTCCATCACCAAAGGTAGCCTCGACGCCCCTTACGCCACCAGCCATGTCCCCTAAGTAACCTCCATTAAGGAGACCAAACCCAAAACATCGCCCATGTTCAACTCCTGATCCTTGCCCCCACGCTCCACCGCAACTCCATCCATTAAGGAGGCCAAACTCCATGGCCTCTAGTTGCTGGAGCAATATCGACCGTTGGATTCGACGGCTAGGTTTAGGGTTTTATGAAAAAGAGAGAGGTGAGGTCCTTATATAGAAGATTTTCTGACACTATTCACCCCCCAAAATCTCGAACTCCAAACGAGGTGTGCTTACTGGCATTCCTATCTAATTACCCTCATTTCGAACACAATGGAACTAGTATCGGGACCTAATTTCATCATATATAAAACTTAGCTTTTCTAATCAAATTATATTGTATTATAATTCCTGATATTAATGGCCATGCATTTCGAGCTCGCATGACCACACAATACGTCCGATCATCATGAAACTTGAGGGTGTATAACAATTCATCATTCCAAATCTAATAACACTAGTTTTACAAAATCCGAGAAAGTGCCCTGGAATGATAATTTCATCTGTTGTTAAAACGAATTATTATTAAACCAATTTTTAATAACTTTTAATTCTAAATTAAAAGCTTTCCATATCATTCTAATTTAAACGAAATATAAATAAGTTTTCGAAATTATTATTTTATTCACATTAAACTCAAGATTCAATTATTTAAATCATTTCAATATTTAATTATAAACGTTCAAAAATCTGAGTCGTTACATTCTCTCCCCTTTAAAAGAATTTCACTTTAAAAATTCTAACACAACCAACAAAGCAACAATCACACATCAATATCGAATGATATTGCAAGCCAAAAAACAATCGCATCGTAATTCTATACAGTACTGCAACTACTTGCAACCAAAACTCATGGTGCGATCGGGTTCAGAAACCTCTCATCACACAAGGATGCCAAACAATCTACTAAGCATTACCTTACGCTCAACGATGTAGCGACCCGCCATTCCGCTCCCTTTAAGTCGACAATAAACCACACTTGTCCAACCCAAATTATACGAAAAGGCGAATAACCTGGGGTGAAGAAGAAGAAGGGATAGAAGAAAAATAGAAACACAATATAGAATCTCACAATCGCAGCGGAATAATATATAATAGGTAATAATACATCTTTATTCAAAAGAACTATAACTGTTTTTATACATATCATCATCAGAGTACAACAATCAACCATTCAATTCCGGACAGTCATTATAACTTGTCCTCACCAGTGCTAACTATACAGTCTACACACACGGCGGAATATAATCAAGTACGTGGAACACGCCTGAGAATTATCCACCTCGTCTCCTGAGCTCCATAGCATGCTAACCTGAATCCGTAATACTTGGTCTGACCCGAGAATTATAATAAAATAACACTGGAGCCAGTCTGGAAAACCAGCATGAGAAAACACACTCAATTTGAATTATAACTATTATCAAAATCATTTGAAAACAAAAGGTATTTCGCAGGACCATGCCACACATAAATACGATGGGTTTTTACATTACGATAACCAAAATATTTTTATAGAAAATCCAGTGATATTATAATAGTGTCTATGTACCGAAGACCTCGTCTGGATCCCCTGCCAACGCAGGATCGGACTACCCTTGACCAAGATAGTACCGAATATGTTATCACCCTGGGTGTTCCCACCCGAATAGAGCGCTCTCTTATTCATGCACAACCATATATATAACTATATTATATCGGAGGGTATCTATAAGAGTGATAACATACCCTACTTGGGTGTGACCCACTTAGCCCTACTGCATCTTCCCTATTTTAGTTATTTCCATTTGATGAGGTTCGAGTCTACATTTTACCTTTAGAATAGCATTCATACTTGGAATGCTAATGCTGCCTTCCGGGAAAGTAATGTAATGATAGCGTTCATCCATACAGGTTGTTCTGGCTCTAAATAAATCGAATCTCCTTCAAAATCACCATCTCCATTATCTTTGAGATATCACAATTCATAACGCACAAATCAGATCGAAGTGGTTTTCGGATAAAAAAATCCCATCAACGAATTTGGCCAGATTTGACAGTTGGTTATTTAACTATCAAATAACACACATAGGCAATCAATAGGCCTTGTTCCTTTAATCTTCTCAAACATTCATTTCAAATATCTTTACACGGATACACACACACACATTCACACAAATCTCTTCCCATATTCCAACGTTTGAGAACAAATTCAAATCCTTATATCCTTAGCGAAATATTTTTAAACCGAATTAACTTATAGAAATATTTCCGTAAAACCTTCTCGTAGTCCAAACATTCCCAAATTATTTATTTCAATACTTAGAAAAATATTTATAAATATATTTTCCCAAAAAAACTTACTCCTCAACACTTAGGAAATAATTATATCTTATCGATTTTACAGGTATAATCACAAACGAGGAAATCATCCTTTTATTCCAACTTCATAGACCATTTACAACCCTTTTGTGAAGTCACAACTCACCTTAATTCATTTTCTAATCTCCAAAATTTCAAAATCCCTTTTACCATTTCCAAAAATCGACTTTTCTTATTTAAAATCCCATTCACCAATTTATAACTTCTTTATGGATTCAGGTTCATTTTCCGAAGTTCACTTATCCAACCATTTCGGAAATTCCTTAAGTTCCAAAATTCCGTTATAAGATTTCTCGTATAAAAATCATATCCTTAAATAAACCCCGCTTTCAAATCTCGAGAGAATTTACAATTAAATTCCAATTACTTCCAAAACTATATATATATAATAAGTATTTTTAAATAATAATATTTTATTTCTAAAACACATTTAAGTAGTTATTTAAAATATCCAAAAAGTTTAAATAGACATCAATAACTCATTTTCAATTCATTTTTAAATAAAATCAATCGACTTACAAATCTTATTATAAAAAAATTATATTTTTTTTCAATTAATATTAGATATTTTAAAAATTCATTTTGATGTATTTTAATACTGACTGGCTTTAAATTACATAGTTTAATAAATAAAAAATTCTTTTAAAATAAAACTTAACTTCTTAATAATATATATTTTTAAAATCCCTGCAACCAATTTCAATTTATAAACCCCTCTCAATTCACTACACATCGATTTCATTTCGGTTCCCTAACCATTTTCACTTTTCGAAAAAGAATCCACTACTTTTTCCCAGACCTGATTTCCATATCTTGACATAAATTCACACTGAATTTTTATTCACACTTTATCAACTAATATCATTTTCTCTTATTTATAAACATCGTTTATAAATTTATAAACTTCTTTTGAGTATCACTTGTTTCTAAAAATTAATCTCATTTATAAAATCTCATTTTATATATCCATTCCTTCATAAATTCCATTTATGTTTCAAATCTATATTTAATATAGATTTCCAACTTCTTTTCCATATTTTTTCAGAAATATCATTTTAAAATCCATTGTTTAAATTCCTTTATATAAATTATTTTAAAATCTCTAATTAAAATATATTTTTTCGGATAGTTAAATACAACCCCAAATCAATTATTATTTTATTAAAATCTAATTTATTTTAAAATAACCCAAATTTCGATATAAATATATTTTTTATATTCAAAATCTCCTTTTAAATTCCTTCAAATTCAAAAATAATATTTATGGTATTTAAAATACCAAATTTAAGGCCAGTGCTATTATAACATCCAATAAAACCAACATATCACAATCCACAATAGGATATTCACACACATCATATATCAATATATATGAAACAATAAATATATTTTGAGGAATCCAGTTGGATCCCTTCAAACTGTTTTCCCTGCATCCACAGCTGTTAGATAGCATAAAATATCAATCCCGCTTCGAGGTGAGATATCGCGGTAATATACGGTCATTCGCAATTATGCGGGGCGCATATTGTCTCATCCACTCCAATAGGCGGAAAATATATCCAACTACTAATATATGTACTACTATATATGTAATATAAAATTCAACTGATAATAGTTAATAAATTCATCCAATCAACAAAAATAAATTTTTAACGCTTTCAAAATAAAAGCTAGTATCCAAATGAGTGATATTTACTCATCTTGATTTTTTTATTTGCAATCTGTTCCAATTTTAAATTTATTCCACTGCATAGTGTTTTGTAGCTACGATCCAACGTAACTCATTTTCGTAATTTTGGACTTTGCATAAATACTTTTTACGAATTTTTATCAGTTAACTATTCCAATTTGAAATTAATAAAGCTAATTACAATTTAAAATTTCAAGTTACCTTCAAATTTCAAATTATATGCACCCGAAACAAATAGTGCACATCGTGCACTCCTCTTCCTTCTTTGACCAAGCTACAAACCACCGACCATCGCTAGGACATCGTGAATCCGCACTACTCCTGTTTGCAGTTAGCACAGCCACCCTCCTCTTCTCGCTCCAACAATGCGCCTCCCATGAGAACCCACTACCGGTGAGCTCGACCATGCGCCCAGGCCCTCCACGCGGCCACGGCCTCGACAACCTCCAGATCCTCCAAACACAACACTGTAGCGCACACTTCCTCCTGATTCTTACATATGCGACCCTCTCCTTCAACATCGACATCGATCGATGTCTAAACCGCCGCATCATATCCAGATGAACTCACGCACGCGAACAACTCGCCATCGCTCTGCCTCCCCTGCTCCAAACCCACCAGATTGCCTTACGTCACCCTACTCACATGCCAGTGCCACCACTTCATCGCCATCAATCAAACTTGCATGCTCGCGCATCATTACGATTCCCAAGTCGCATCAGTTAGAATTTGAGATACGCGACTTTTAATTTTCATTCTTTTCTTTATTTTATTGAAGATCGATTTCGAACTAAGAAGAGGGAAATGAAATCGTGATTTAAATAAGAAGGAGGAAGGCTCGTACACGGTGGTGGTGCAGGTATTAGGGTGGCTTAGTCAGTGGTTAGGTTGGCTCTGAAATGTAGATTTGATCTGTTTTTATTTTAATATTCAAAATATCTTACATAACATATCTCGAAATCCCAAATCCATATCGAGTGCGCCCTTTGGCGTTCCTAATGTTATAACCCTATTCTGAACGCAATGGAACAAGTTTCGAGACCTAACTCGATCGTATGTGGAAGACGGCTTTTTGAATCCAAACTTATTAAATTAAATTTTCAATATACATTCAACGCATTTGTATCCCGTACGATCAAACGTTAACTCCAAATGCTATGAAATTTGAAATCCGATAATAATATACTATTACAGATTCAATGGAACTAGTTTCGTCAAATTCTGAGACTATGCCCCGGATCGCTATTTTAACGCGTCAATTAAGTCGATGATTTCAAAAATTGATGAAATCACTTGAAACTCCAGTTTGAAAAACTTATTGACTAAATTCTAATTCAAATAGAATTTATATCAATATTGGAAATCATTTCGGTCCCTATTCAAATCAAATTTCAGTTATTCATCATTTTCGTATTACGATAAATGGTTATTTTTAAATTTAAATTCATTCTATAATTTCAATAAAAATCTTCCGATTCAGAAATAAATTTCTATTCCAAATCCAATATTTAAAACCAATTAAAAATTCAAAATCAAACAATTGAAATCCGGATCTTTACATCCCCCCCTCCCCCCCCACAAAAGAATTTCGTCCCCGAAATTTCTAAGGTAGGAAAAATGCAACAAACCCATTAACTTATCAAAAATCACTTAGTTAAAAC
The DNA here is from genome assembly GCA_030765085.1 of Allium cepa. Taxonomy (NCBI): domain Eukaryota; kingdom Viridiplantae; phylum Streptophyta; class Magnoliopsida; order Asparagales; family Amaryllidaceae; genus Allium; species Allium cepa. The sequence continues at coordinate 103,027,462 of CM060942.1, read as the reverse complement.
TCAATATTTCTCTCTCTAATCTTTTAGTTCCAACCAAAACAATTATCTTTCATTTCTTATTTAAAACCCTTTATTTCCATTCCAATTCGGAATCAAATTTTTGTTAACGAAAATTTTTCTAACACCTTAAATTTTCGAATTTTTCTGGCAAAGTCTCCTTTGTATAGAGAGCCTTTTGCAATATGCAAAAATGATAAAAACATAAACGTCAACCCACATGGTCAGAAAACACACTACATATCAATGTATTATATCATTGTTGTATGTAATCTGAATGCATACCTTATATTAGCGTTATTAAGTGAGCGAGCTTACCTTATATGCAATTTCGCAACTCATATCTAGCTTAATAGTCTCTCTATACCTGTACTTACTTAAATAAAACCCATAAGTACCTAAAATATGAAATTTAATAGCATTTCATGCCTTTAACTAGTTAAACACATTATTTTCGTAACGAACATGTTATATTATGAATTTATCAATAATCAAAGGTTCCAACATTTAATCATTCATTTCCAGATTGATTTGCATACCATTTATTCGATTTTAAAGTTATTCATAACAATAAAATTGCATTCAATTTATATTTACATCCATTACATACATTTCCATTTTAAATCCATATTTCAGTGCTTACCAATCAATATTCTAAACACCTTTCCATTCATTTTACACTTAAGGCAAATTTTCTTTTTATATTCATGTTCATATCCACTTCTTTAATTCATTTCCAAGCAAATCCAATTCCATTCACAAATTTGGTTTATTAGTTCAATTTATGTAAATTTATCAATGAATCGTTTCATAAATAAACACTATGGTTAATTATAACCTTTTATTCAACATTCATATAATTTCACATTAAACTTAAGTTCATTTCCAATTAAATCCAAATTCGGATTTTCATTTCTTTTAAATAACTAATTAACCATTCAACCTGGTTTTCTTTTCCATTTCTATTTTATTTGAAAAGATTTCTAAATATATATAAGTCGAGCTCCATTTAGTACTTAAGTTCCATTTACATTGCAATCAAATTCCATTTCATTTGAAATTGATTGTTATTCATTTTATTCAATTCAATTTAACTCAAGCCTCATTCCAATATCCAGTACACAAATTAATTCATCTAATTAGTTTGCTTTCATTTTATATTTTACAATTAGATTTTTATATCAAAAATCACTCCATTTAATTTTTTTGAGTTTCAAATTCATTTTATAATTCAAGTTTGGATTTTTATTCCTTCACCAAAATATCAAAACATTTTTATTTTGGTTTTTCTATTTCACTTTTCCAATTTACAAGTTATACAACTTATATTTTCAGTTATATAAATCTTTGAGTTGATTCCATTTGACTCATTTTAAATTAAATCTTCTTTGCAAGGTTAAATTTGCACTTAAATCCCATTTCGTCGATGCTTGCTCGAGTATATTCACATTTAAATTTTTTACTCAAGATTAAACATCATTTTATAGTTTAAGTATATATTTATTCCATTAACTCCAATTTTGTAAGCTATTCAACTTATTTATTCACAATTCCACAATTTTTCACTTAAATTTTATTCCAAGCAAAATTTTATAACTTATAGTTATATTGTCACTTCATAACCCAATTTTATATTCAATTCAATTCGATATGGTTTCAAATCCAATCCAATTTTATTTAACTTAGCTTAAGTTAAATTTTCAATCCTTATAATTTCCCTTTTCAAATTTATTTTATTTAACTTGCATAAGTTAAATTCTAATTTCATATTGAAAATCGCATTTCCCAAGTTTCATTTCAAAAACTTATTCTCTCTTGGTTTCACTTCTCATTTAATTGAAATTTCAGAATTCAATCACCCGGTTCTATTTCACATCATTTTGAAATCCTATATATAAATATATATTCCTTTCTGTATACCAAATCTTGCTTGTGGAATTTTTAAATCAAAACTCGATTTTACTAAAACAATTCTGGGGCCAAATAATCACAGTAGCGATCCATCACTTAGAAACTCAAAAATGAATACTAATGATGTTGCGCAGTTATCACCAGGATTATTTTCTAGCGATTGTAGCGAGTTCAGTGCTTTATCACCTTCAAATCCATTTTTTTAAATCTAATTTAAAACAAATTTTCCAAAAATAGTGCTGTTTTATTTTCACAACACTTTGGAAAATATTTTCCAAACTTCTGAGATTTCAAAATTCCAAATACTTATTTCAAATCCATTTAAAACATTTCCCAAATTTTTTCGAGATTTAAATTTCCAAATTCTAGTTTGAATCCACTTTTAGTTTTAACTCCATCGTATAAATCATATTTATACCATTGTTAATTTGGTTATATATATATATACCATTTCAATTTTGTAATCTTGTTTTGATTATAATAATATCAACCAAACACTCCAATATATTATAATAATCTTTGAAAATTATTTATTTTCTATCAAAATATACCTTTAGGTAAAATTATTCCATTTACCCTCTTTTCAAAACAATACGCCGTCGAATTTCTCTATTCGAGTGTTTAGAAACTCCTATCGATACAGTTGTTCGGACTGTGCCGACAGAGTTCATAAGCCACTCAATAAATCAACCATCAAAATATAAAACATATTATATTCACTAACAAATACACGCTCATATATATATATATATATATATATATATATATATATATATATACTCAAACTCGTTCTAGGATATTACTGACCCTATCTCTAATGAGTAATCCTCACCAAAGCCAAGGTTCTTGCTTAACCTTCGGCTCTGACACTAAATGTAGTGGCCCGTATCTCCATACCCTTCAAGTTGACAACAAATCACACTTGTCCAACCCAAATTGTATGAAAGGGCGAATAACTGGGGATGAAGAAGAAGAAGGAATAGAAGAGAAACAGAAACATAACACAGAATCTCATAATCGCAGCAGAATAATATATAATAGATAATAACATATCTTTATTCAAAAGAACTATTACTGTTTTTATACATATCATTATCAAAGTGCAACAACCAACCAATAAATTTTGGACAGTTATTATAACTTGTCCTCACCAGTGCTAACTGTACAGTCTACATGCACAACGGAATATAATCAAGTACGTGGAATACGCTTGAGAATTCTCTAGCTCGTCTCCTAGGCTCCATAGCATCCTAACCTGTATCTGTAATACTCGATTTGATACGAGCATTATAATAAAATAACACCCAAGTCAGTCTGGAAAATGAATGGGCTACCGCGATATCGCATGTCACAGTACATCTCTAGAAAAATGTACAAGGACCTTAACTGGATCCCCTGCCAACATAGGATCGACCTACCCCTGACCTAGATAGTACTGAATATGTTGTTACCCCAGGCGTTTCCACCCTAATCGAGCACTCTCTTGTCCATGCATAACCATATCCTTAATTATATTATATCTGATGGTATCTAAAAGAGTGATAACATATCCTAACTGGGTGCGACCCACTTAGCCCTACTGCATCTCCCATGTTTTAGTCATTCCCGGTTGATGAGAATTGTGGATACGTTTTACCTTTAGAATAACATTCGTACTTGGAATGTTAACAATGCCTTACAGTCAAGCAATGCAATGATAGTATTCATCCATACAAGTAGTTTCAGGTCTGAACAAACCGAATCTCCTTCCAAATCACCATCTCCATTATCTTTGAGATATCACATTCGTAACGCACAAATCAGATCGAAATGGTTTTCGGATAATAAAATCTGATCCCAGTCTCTTCGAAACGATCAACGAATTTGGCCAGATTTGGTACTCGTTACTTAACTATCAAATAACACACATAAGCAGTCACTGGGCCTTATTTATTTAATTTTCTCAAACATTCATTTCAAATATCTTTACACAAATATATATACAAATCTCTTCCAATATTCTAACGTTTGAAAACAAATTCAAATCCTTATATCCTTAACTTAATATTTTCAAACCATATTAACTCTTAGAAATATTTCCGCAAAACCTTCCCGTAGTCGAAACATTCCCAAATTATTTACTTCAATACTTAGAAAAATATTTGTCAATATACTTCCCAAAAATACTTGCTCCTCAACACTTAGGAAATGATTATATCTTATCGAATTTATAGGTATAATCACAAAGGAGGAAATCTTCCCTTTGTTCCAACTTCATAAACCATTTACAACCCTTTTGTAAAGTCACGGCTCACTTTAATTCATTTCCTAATCTCCGAAATTTTTGAAATCCCTTCTACCATTTCCAAAAATGGATTTTTCTTATTTAAAACCTTATTCACTAATTTATAACTTCTTTACGAATTCAGATTCATTTTCCGAAGTTCACTTATCCAACCATTTCGGAAATTCCTTAAGTTCCAAAGTTTCGTTATAAGATTTCTCTTATAGAAATCATATCCGTTAAATAAACCCCATTTACAAATCTCGAGAGAATTTATAATTAAATTCCAATTACTTCCAAAACTGTCTATATATATAATAAGTATTTTAAATAGTAATATTTTATTTCTAAAACACATTTAAGTAGTTATTTAAAATATCCAAAAACTTTAAATAAACATCGATAACTCATTCTTAATTCATTTTTAAATAAAATCAATAGATTTACAAAGCTTATTATAAAAAAAATTAAAATTTAATTTTAATTAATATTAGATATTTGAAAAATTCACTTCCGAAGTATTTTAATACTAACTAGCTTAAAATTACATAATTTAATAAATAAAAAATTCTTTTAAAACAAAACTTAACTACTTAATAGAATATATTTTTAAAATCCTAATAACCAATTTCAATTTATAAGTCCCTCTCGATTCATAACACATCGATTTCATTTCGATTCCCTGACCATTCTTAATTTTTAAAATAGAGTCCGCTATTTTTCCCAAACCCGATTTCCATATCTCGGTATAAATTCACACTGTGAATTTTTATTCCCAGTTTATCAACTGATATCATTTTCTCTTATCTATAAACATCGTTTAAAAATTTATAAACCCCTTTTGAGTATCACTTGTTTCTGAAAAATAATCTCATTTATAAAATCTCATTTTATAAATCCCTTCCTTCATAAATCCCATTTATTTTTCAAATCTATATTTAATATCGATTTCCAACTTCTTTTCCATATCTTTTTAGAAATATCATTTTAAAACCCATTATTCAAATTCCTCTATATAAATTACTTTAAAATCTCAAATTAAAATATATTTTTTCCGGATAGTTAAATACAACCCAAAATCAGTTATTGTTTTATCAAAATCCAATTTCTTTTAAAATAACCCAAATTTCAATATAAATATTTTTTATATTCAAAATCTCCTTTTAAATTCCATCAAATTCAAAAATAATATTTATGATATTTAAAATACCAAAATTAAGGCCGGTGCTACTATAACATCCAATAAAACAAAAATATCACAATCCATAACAGGATATTCACACACATCATATAATACATATGAAACAATCAATATATTTTGAGGAATCCAGTTGGATCCCTCTAACTTGTTTTTCCTGCATCCACAGATGTTAGATAACATAAAATAACAATCCTGCTTCGAGGTGGATATCGCGGTTATATAGGGTCATTTGCTATTATACAGGATGCATATTGTCTCATCCGCTCCAATAGACGGGAAATATATCCAACTACTAATATATATACTACTATATATATAATATAACATTCAACCAATAATAATTTATAAATTCATCAAATCAACCAATAATAAATTTTTAACGCTTTCAAAAATAAAAACTATTATCCAAATGAGTGAGATTTACCCACCTTGATTTTTTTATTTGCAATCCGTTCCAATTTTAAATTTATTCCATTGCATAGAGTTTTGTTGCTACGATCCAACGTAACTCGTTTTCATAATTTTGGACCTCGGACGAATAATTTTTAGGAATTTTTATCAGTTAACTATTCCAATTTGAAATTGATAAATCTATTTACGATTTAAAATTTAAAATTTCAAATTCTATGCACCCGAAACAAATAGTGCATATCGTGCACTCCTCTTCCTTCTCCGACCAAGCTACAAGCCTTCGACCATCGCCAGGACATTGCAAATCCACACTACTCCTTTTTGCAGTTAGCATCGCTACCCTCCTTTGCTCACTCCAACAACGCGCCTCTCACGAGAACCCATTTACGATGGCTCGACCATACGCTCAGGTCCCTCCACGGTGCCACGACCTCGACAACCTGCAGATCCTCCAAACATCACACTATCACACGCTTCGTCCTGATTCTTTTGTACGCGAACCTCCCCTTCAACCTCGACATCGATCGACATTTGAACCGCCGCATAATCATCCAAATGAACCTACACACGCAAACAACTCGCATTCGCTCCGCCTCCCCAGCTCCGGACCCACCAGATCACCTAACCTCGCCTTTCCCACATGCCAGTGCCACCACATCGTCGCCATCAATCGAACTTGCCTGCTCATGCATCATCGCGATTCCAAGTCACCTCAATTAGAATTTGAGATACACGTTTTTTAATTTTCGTTCTTTTCTTTATTTTATTGAAGATCGATTTCGAACTGGGAAGTGGAAATGAAATCGCGAACTAAACAAGGAGGAAGGAAGTACGCATAGGGTAGCGGTGCAAATATTAAGGCGGCTTGGTCAGCGGTTGGGTCAACTCTGAAATGTTGATTTGATTTGTTTTTATTTTAATATTCAAAATATCTTACATCACATATCTTGAAATCCCGAATTCCTATCGAGGCACGCCGCTGAACGTTCCTAATATTATAACCCGATTTTGAACACATGGAACAAGTTTCGAGGCCTAACTCGATCGTATATGGAAGATAGCTTTTTGAATCCAAACTTATTAAATTAAATTTTTAACATAAATTAAATGCATTTATATCCCGTACGATCAAACATTATCTCCAAATGCTACGAAATTTGAAATCCGATAATAATACACTATTACGAATTCAATGGAGTTAGTTTCGTCGAATTCCGAGATTGTGCCCCGGATCGCTATTTTAACGTGTCGATTAAATCGACGATTTCAAAAATTGACGAAATCACTTGAAATTCTTGTTTTAAAAACTTATTAACTAAATTCTAATTCAAATAGTATTTATATCAACATTAGAAATCATTTTGATTCCTATTCAACTCAAATTTCAGTTATTCATCATTTTCGTATTACGATAAGTCGTTATTTTTAAATTTAAATTCATTCTATAATTTTAACCAAAATCTTCCTATTCAGAAATCAATTTCTATTCCAAATCCAATATTTAAAACCATTTAAATATTCAAAATCAAATGACGAAAAATCCAGGTCGTTACAGATGGCCTTAGGTATTACTCGGTCGATCATTCATGCTACCCCAAACAATTCAAAGAGTCATCCCCCAAACTCTCCTCAAGCCAACAAGCACATTATATAATTATAGTAAAGCCCATATATAGATATACATATATCATTCATATGCAATATCAACTCCGATCACTGACTCGGTCACATAGATTTCACTTCTCAACTAGTATACCTCACTTGATCTCTCTAGCACGAACTCCGATCCGGTTCCTTGATTTGAAAACTCTGTTTTACTTACATGGCCATATATTATGATAGAAAACTTTAAAATCATATCAAAAATCCATGTCAAGGATTCGCCATCGAGAATCGAGGGAAAAGTCCTAACCCATACCGATGTAAATCACCTCGAAATCCATGTACTCGAATTCTGGATCAAGAACTGCCAAGCGAATAAAATGATCAACGTACAACTTACGTACTCTATTCCAATTTGTTTCTTAACAATACCAATTAATTTTCATTTTAATTCACATTCAATTATCACTTAGTATTTCTCATTTAATACTAATATCACTTATGAATCATTTCATAAATTTACTTCAAACATTATATAACTTGAGTTCATACTCATATAATACTCCACTATATCCTCAGAGTATATACAAAAATATATAATTCATTTTACTTAACATGGATATTTAATCAATTTAAAACTTGTTTAAATTATACTATCTTCTAAGTTCAAATGTTAAACAAACCCGTCTTAATATTTTCATAAAGCACTTAGCTTCAAATACTTATACAAATTCTGAAGTTTCGACTGTCCAAAATCATCGAAAATCTTATTTCATTTCAATAAATCAAAATTGCTGATCAACGGATCAATAAAATGCACAACCATACATACCCTAATGCATGGGATACATAAGTCCATAAAATATCTTAATCGAAAACTCAAGAACTAAACACTCGATCTTATTTCAAATCATTGTGAAAAATATATACTTATAACTTTTGTGTACCAAATCATACTTTCGATATTTAAATCAAAATCTATTTTTACCAAAACAACTTTGTAGCATACCTATTATTGTAGCATCTCCCACTTTGAAACTCGAAAATAAACACCAATGATGTTGTAATCATCATCAGAATCATTTTCCAATGATAGAAGTTAGTTCCGTACATCCAAACCATGCCTTTCGGACTTAACCAAAATCACACCAAAACCATATCAAATACTTCATAAATATTACTAAGTAATACTAGTATTATTTTTCAAAACCTTAAAAACTAATTTCTAAAACGTTAGAATTTAAGTTCTCAAATTCTCGGTTTAATCTTTTCCATATTTATAAACCATATTTATATAAGTAACTTTCTTATATAAAACCATAACACAAGTGTTTATCTACAAAATATCTTTCTTTCATTAAGACTGTAATAAACAACTTTCACTAGAATCAAAATTTAATCCAACGTTATCAACGAATGCCTTATCGTCAAACTATGAAACTTAATTCACAAGATGTTCGTTTCAATGTTCCCACAATGTATTATCTACCCAACCCATGCATCGAAAAGGTAAAACTGTTCATAAACTGGTCGATCCTAACAAATCAAAAAACAAATGATAATAATCGAATATTATCATTTCCTAAAAACAAGCATGTCATAAATAACTATATCGATTTGTGAAAATTATTCTTTTATATATATAAAATATAATCTAAGGTAAAATTATTTCATGTACCAATTTCAAAAACAATGCTATGTCAGTTTTCCATGTCCAAGTGTATAGAGGTCCCTATCAATAATGAAAAAAACTCATACTGATCAAATTCCATAAGCCACTCTACAAACCAATGAACACAATACAAACATTTTATAACAATAATAAATACACATTCTCCTTTATATACACTTAACTAATAACAAGGCATTCCATTACCCTATCTCTAATTTAGTTACCTACCAAAACCAAGGTTCTCGCTTAACTTTTAGCTCTGATACCAAATGTAATGATCCGCCTTTTTGACTCCCGAATATCGATACTAATAAATCCACATTATTCACGTCTCAAGCACCCAAGTGTTGAAAAGGCGAATTGTTGGGGTAAAATAAAAGGAAATAAAACAAGAAAGAAGAGAATACATTATCAGAAAAAGAAATAAAGCAAGAAATATGAGAACATGGTATCAAAATCTCACATGTTGAATGATAATATATAATAACTCAAAAGGTCTTTACCAAAAAGAAAATATTTACATACATACATCGATTAGTAAACTCACCTATCATCAGCTTGGATAGTTATAACTACATATCCTCACTAACTTTGATTGATACAAAATATGTTATGTAGTGGAAAATAAATACGGTAAGGAATCATCCAACTCCCAGCAAGAGCTCTATTACACTATAGCAAATCTGGAAATATACTCGAGCTGACCCGAGAATTAAGAAAATAACATCCGGATCAATCTGATAAACCAGTATGAGAAACCAAATCATATAGATTTATTATATCCTCAAATCCTTCAAAATAAGGGTATCGCATAAGACCACGCTGTTAATAAGCATGGACGGATTTTTAACTTACGATAACTAAACCATTTCTATTATAAAATCCAATGATAATATAATAATGTCTAAGATGCGAAAAATAATTAATAACATAGCTGCGATGCAAGTGAGTGTACATCACAACAATAACAGGTATACAAGAACAACCATTAAAGCATGTTTCATAGTCGTGTAGGATTTCAACCTGGATCTCCTCATTTCAAAGCCGACTCTGATCTACTACAAAAGGATCAAAGATACCTTGCAAAGCAACATACATCCCAGTGAATGTACCATAGGAAATACAAAGCTGGCCAAACAAGCCAAGCGCATCGCTTCCGCATGCATATCTGTAAGTGACTCTAGGATGGAGTCGCATTTGGCTATGCATCCTATCTCTAGTTTTAGTCATATCTGTTGGTAAGGCTATGTCCGACATTCTAACAAACATGTCACCACTCAAACCAATCATGACACATGGGTCCCCGACTCGAACGGATCTCGAAACCAGGCATGGATTCTCATATCTCAGCAGATCTTGGAATCACACATGGATTCTCATACCTTAACAGGTCTCGGAATTATATATGGGTTCCCACATTCTGAATAGATTGCGAACAACTACATGTGTTCGAGCATCTCAAACCGATCTCAAATCTCCACATAGACTCCATCATCTCGAACCAATCGCAAACCAATCATGAACCTCTTCCAAAGCATATAACACAAATATGGTTTTGGAGTGATTACAGTTTCAATTCATTTTATATAAGTACACTCCCTTACTTACCGGGTGCTCCAAAACCAATCGGTAGTTTCCGGTAATCTCAACCTCGGTTCTATGGAAATAAACAGACAATACATATGACCGAAAATCACCTCTTAAACATTTAAGAGGATAGATTCCCTTATCATTTGTCCTAGAAGAGCAAAACAAGTTCAGAAAATAAATGGCTGATAATTCTAGTGGTAGCCTCGTATTGACGAGCATAACCCTTTAATACAAATGGCTGATATTCTAGTGAAGTATAATTTGCTGACAAATTAGTAAGCGTTAAAAAATAATTACCTTTTTAGGTAATTATATTTTAGCACTAATATTCCTTTAGCAGAAAAAAACACCATTCTGCTATATTTAATTTTTTGTATATTATATTGAATATCTATTTCACAGAACAAATCTCTGTTCTTCTATTTTATTAATTTGGATATTTATTTATATGTCAGTTGACTTAGACAGATGATGTGTTATATGTTTTTTGTTAATTATGAATTTTATTTGCATATATGTTGGCTTATGTAAATACCAATAATATGGCTTGGAATGTTGAAGTGAAATAAATTGTAGCTCGTTTAAGTACCATTTGGAGTCATAAGCCTCTTTCCAAATCCAAAAAGAATTGGATTTAAATTTATTTTAACTTTAAAATATTTTAAAGTAAAGTGTTTTCTAAGTTTAAATGGTTGAGTTAGTATTATTTTAATTATAATATTTTAAAGTTAACTAGTTATTTATTAATGATGTTTTAAAGTTGAAAAGTTATCTAGTTATTTTATTAAAGTTGTTTTAAAAGATAATTAGTTATTTTACTTAAGTTATTTTAAAGTTAATTAATTATTTTATTTAAGTTATTTTAAAGTCAATTAATTATTTTATTAATGATATTTTAAGTTAGTTAAATACAATTTAGTAATGATGTTTTGAAATATATTAATTATTTATTAATAGTGGTAAGTTAATTAATTGTTTATTTAATAGTGATTAAATTTATTAATTATTCATTATGATGTTTTAAAGTTAATTAATAATTTACTAATGATGTTTTTAAAATTAATAAATTATTTATTAGGGAAGTTTAAAAGGCAATCAATTTATTAGATAAAAGTGTCTATAGTAATAAATTGTTTAATAAAGAGAGTTATTTTTAATGAAAGGTTTATTAAAGTTATAAATTTGAAAGAGATCTTGGAATTTTGGAAAAGAAGTTTTGGGTTTATAAAACCTTTGATTTTATATTTATTGGATCACTTATGAAAAATCAAGTTTATAATTTAATAAATATTCCTTCTTAATTATGGTGGTATCGAAGCCTTCTTCCACACCTAACACCGATGGATAAGTGGTTTGGGTTTGTAGTAAACAATATTTTGAATAACATTGTTTTTGATCGATTTAATATGATTTGAAATAAGATTTCTTTCTAAAAAAAATTCTGAATATTCTTATACCCTTGTATAAGTATATAGAAACTTTCAAGTATGGAAAGTAAAATTGTTTGGGAATATACATATACCGATAAGATAAGTATATGAGTATCTTTGAAAATAATTAAAGCGATTTAATTAATGAAAGATTAATTATATGAGGCTTAGTTGATTCTATATGGAATTAAAACTACGTTTAATTGTTTGTTTATTTGATAGTTAAATAATCGACTATCAAATCTGGACCAATTTTTAACTCTGGAAATATCAAGGAGAAACATGATAATCATGTGGTAAAATACCATACGTATAAACTCGTTACATTCTTCTAGGACAAATGATACGTCACTTAGATGGTTAGGGGGTGATCCCCACTCTTATGTGGTGTCTATTTATTTCAAAAAGAACCGAGTTGAGTTTACTAGAAATTATCGAATGTTGGTTCGAAGAGACTGGGGCAGATAAGTGTGAATTATCCAAAAACCACTTCCAACCAACTTAAGAACTTTTAAATTAAACACATCTTTAAGATGATGAAATCGAAGACAAAGACCTTTGAAGTGTAAGGGCTACTTGCTACTAATCCTAAGGGTGATTCCAAAAAGGATGTAGTAGAAGTAGTGCTTTCAGTTTGTTCATATCTTGAACTTTTATGGATGAATGTTGACATTGCATTATTGCTTGGAGTGCAGTGTTAACGTTCCAAGTGATATTTTCTAAAAAGGTAAAACGTATCCTCTAGCCTCACCAATCGGGAAACACTAAAATATGGGATTTGTTGTAAAGCTATTTGGTTACACCAATTAGGGTCTTGGCTTACCCTTCTAGATTATTATTTATGAATTTGGTTATGCATAAGAGCTCTCGATAAAAGTTGTAAAGAAATTAGGGTGATGAAATATTTGGTACTATCCAGTAATGGGTAGGTCGGTTTTGCCATGCAATGGGTCCATAAAAGGCACTTGCTGTAGGATCGGTTTCACCCTATAGGGGTGTGAATATGGGGATACTGATAATTATAAAATTATTATGGAAGCTTGTAAAATTATTTCAACACAGATAAATCAAAATTATAGCAGCACAGATAATAGTAGAATAATAAATGCAGAAATAGAACGACACAGAATTTACCCAGCTTGGGCAAAACCCTGCCTACGTGCTGCCCCCAAGGTTTCTACTAGAAATTAAGCACTCAGACGCTTACACACGCAAACTCGCGACACCCGCTATCGACTATCCTTAACTCTATACTCAAAACCCTGCCACAACTCAGCCACTGAGTTGCGAATTCTCAAACTACGCCACGTAGTTTGTCCCCTAGTCACACGACTAGCAAATACACAATTTTCAAAAGAGAAATACTTTAAAAACAATTTAAATAAAACAAAACCCTAATTTAAATATAGTAAAGCCCAAATATAAAATCGGCCCAATGAATAATTAAAGAGAGTTCCCCCTTTCCCTTTTATTATATCGGCCGACTTTCTTTTGTCTGTGATAATTCGTAGCTCGTCTTCGTTCCTCTTTTCCTTTGCTAAAAAATTAGGGCTTTTTGAAATTGAATGCGCCGCTTTAATTAATCATTTGAATTTATGATCTTGCGATGCTTGCTTTGTCGAATGATCGTCTCTTCGATTTTGCATATGGCTGCTTCAATTTCGTCGAGTTCGGTTCAAAGAATCTGGTATGTAATTTATTATTTTTCTTTACTATTTTTGCTTACTTGAACTCGATGCTTGCCATTTGCCGATGATGTTACTTATTTATATAGGATTCGAGATCCTTGATTTTCGTTTGTATACATCTATTTGAATTCGTCTTCGGCCATTTGATTATTCTTGAACGATGATGATTTATCTGACTTCTTCAATTCATTAGTTGCTTGATACTCACGGCTTTGAATTTGTTCGACTTCTTGGTCATTACAGCTCTGACTTTGAACTGTTCGATTCCTTCTTGTTGACTTGCGGCATCTAAACTTGACTAGTTTGAATTCATGATTACCACAGCTTGATTTTTAGTCGAACCTGCATGCTATGTTCTTTTCTCTGTTGGCATCGGCTTCTGCTGTTCCATGGTTTTGTAGTTTTCCATTTTTGCCATGTCATTGCAGTTGAAACTTTGAGCTGTATATTTCACTGTGCATTACACTTGTATGTTTGTAATATCTGAACACTTCAGTCATGTCTGGTTGCTTCATATGCATTGATCTTGAGTTGTTTTCATGTTGCATTTGTTTCATTTTGATTTTGGTCGAGGCTTGTTAACATTACTGATGCACTGACTCGAGTTGCTTTGAGTATTTGCGTTATGCTCTTGTTTGGTGCACATCCTTGACCTGTTGCAGTGTTCATGTATGGTTGTTTATAGCCATTTCATTGTTGAGACCGTGTCACTGATGTTGGCTTGCATTGTCACTTGTTTTATTTTCTCTTTCACTCCTACGTGCACTGTTCTAGCTTGTAGTGTGCACCACTGCTTGTTCATGGTGTGTACTAGGTTGTGCCTTGCTTCATAACTGTTAAATTTTTAGGCATATCATATTGTATTTATGATTCATGTCTACCAGTAGGTCTTGCCTTGTATGTGCTTTTTGCTTCCTTGAGTTTAGTTTGCTTTTGTATAGTTCATGTAGAAATGCTGCAACATACTCGACCTGACACTTGAGTACATGTGTTTATCATAACATTCATGTGTACATTGGAGTTTAGTCGAGGCTACATATATGTATTGAGCTGGTACATGTTTGTATACATTTGTATATACATGTGTGTGTGTATGTATATATTTGTGAATTGTCTCAGTGATGCATCGCTTGGCCTTATGTATTTGTTTGCAGTTTTGCCCCTGTTTAGTTTGTGTTGAACCGATTTGGCATTTGCTTCAACTTAGTTTGATTCACTTTGAACTTCATGTTGATTTTTGAAATCACACCTGAGTTGAATCCAGCTTAAAGCTCGGGTTTGACCTTTTGCTGATATTGTGACATTATTTTTATTGCACTTGAGTTGAATCCGGCGTTTTGGGTTTCACCTGTGCTCACCTGTCCCTGTAATTTTATCAAGTGTATATATCGGTGTGCACGGCCTTATGGCATATACAGTGATACACTGTGTATGTCACAAGCTGTTCATGTATGATGAATTCAAAATTAAATGATGACGAATAACCCAAGTAACTGAGGCTAATATTATTTTCAAAATCCACATTTTATTTTATACTGCAAAAATATTTTATTTTCAATTTTACCGCGTCAATGTATATTTTTGCAGATTTCTCAGATGCTGGATTCACATTGGAATGAAGTTAAAGATTAGTACGAGTTGAGTGAATGAGTGATATGTAGTGAGGTGCAATGTAAATGTGAAATTGTGATGTAATCAAAATTGTATTGTAATTGAAGTTGTATATATATAGTGAGAGCTTGAAATTTGTACTAAATATTTGATTGAATAAAATATCCGTTTGAATTCAAATTATGTGTTATTTATTTTATTCATCAAATATTTATTTAATCTGTGTAAATAGTATATTAACAAATACATTTAAATATATATATATATATATATCTATGTTTATTAACATCAAACAAAAATCATATAATCGCATATTTAACAATCTCCCCCTTTTGATGATAACAAACATATATTAAGATTTTGAACATATTAAATGTATTTGATGATTCCATTTGCTCCCCCTATTTGAAAGTTTCCTCTCTACACAAAGCTCCCCCTTCATATATGCATACAATTAAAAATATGCAAATGAGCCTAGATGCAAATAGAAAATATTTGACCTTTGCTTGATTTTATTTAACAAAATCTTAACTTTTCTCTCCCTCTTTTGCTATCGGCAAAAGAGTAATGGTGTCAGAGAAAATAGAGATAAAGTGATCGATATTAATACAATATTAAAACTCAATTGAATATAAATATTAAATTTCAATAAAAAATCAAACAAAAATCATAAATACTTTGTTAGGCGCATATTCCACTTTAAGAATGATGGGAATGATATCATCATATAAAATCATACAGTTGTGTCTATTTGTGGTATATTTATATCAGGAATTTGAATATCTACCAACCATGCATAACCGTTATGACTTTTAAATGAGATTAGTAGTATTCCAATTTTATTTTTTTTAAAATGAATTTAAGATCTTCTAACCACGCATAACCGTGAGGACTTTGAAATAAGATTAGAATCAACTTGTTTATTATTAAAAAAAATCAATTTTAATAAGCGTTCCATACGTGCATAACCGTGAGGACTTTTAAATGAGCATGGAAGCACATAACAAATTCCAAGTAATTCACCCATGCACAACCGTGAGGACTTTTAAATGAGAGTGAATACTTTGGATTTTATTTTATTTTATTTTATTATTATTATTTTATTAAAAAATGTACAATGAAAAACGAATGTTTCCTGTTAAAAGTACCACATGTTGACAAACTATATTGAATTTTGATGAGTGATGGTCGTTAGAAATATGATAGAAGTAGAGATGGTCATGGAATTTTTGCCAATAAAAAGTTTTATAACTCTTGTTTAAATTTCTAAAGAAATTTACTAATTATACCGTCTCGAGTCATAATATATGATAAATATCAACACTGATCACCTTTTTTTAATCACTATTTATCTTTTTTGATAATTAGTAGGGAGTCAGATTAGTCAATGTTATAATTTAAAAATTAAATTCGAAAATAATTATAAAATCAATTTTTCTAAAAATGACCAATCTGAAAACAAGGTTAAAGATGATTTTCTAGAAGGGGTTTTATGCGAAAATTTTCTTCTATTTGAAAAATTATGAAATGAAAAATATGCAGATATTTTCTTTGAAAAACGATGCAGTTACTAAATGTCTCAAAAATCACGTTCAACTAAAAAATTTTCTATCAACTAGATTACCAATGTAATCTGCATCTGAATTTTTCTTTCACTCAAAATTATCGTTAATTGAATTTGATAGACCAGACCATGAAGTGTGCAACAAAATATCTCAAAATCAATTTTAACAGCTTTTTAAATGACATTATCTTGAATTTGAATTGAAATCGTGTAAGTAATAAAAAACCATGATTATAGAGTTAGATGTAAAATAACCAAATGTATTATCATCCAATAAAACACTACTATTAATCCAAACTAATATATATGAAGTAATTCAAAAAACTCTACAGATTTTTATAGTATTCTTGGCATAAGAATATAATCGGCCAACAAGTTTGAATAAGTCAGAATCAAAATCATCATTATTTCATCATCACATAATTGGCTGATTTAACTCAGATTACGATGCAGATTATCACATTTAATATATCGTTCAAATAAATATACCATTACCTGTTTTACCTTTATGATATTTTTCATTGTTGTCCATTGTGATTCTGTCACCTTTATACTAGGCTAAGGAACTTTGCTTTGTCGCCCGTTGTGTTTCTGGAACAACCAGAATCCAGATAACATTGTTGTTGTTCCTTAGCCTACCACCACTCCTCGCTTGGCTCGTCATCGTCGCTATCAGTTATATTTCCTTGAAGGCACATATCTGCTTTCTCACTCTCACTGCTAGTACTTTGATTATCTTCATTGCTTGTATTTCAGTGGCTGCCAAACTTCTCCTTTTTTATTTCTTTTCAAAGTCACATCAATTATGAGGACAATTGGGCTTGATGTGTCCGGGTTGGTTGCACTTTTGCATATGATCTTCTGTTCGTCTGAGTTGTCTAGTATATTGACTATTCTGCTTTTTAATTTTCGATTTAGAACTGGATTTCCGTATTTGTAATTCCACCTTTTGATTTTCTTTATTATCAGCTCCAATTCTGATGATGGAGCTGGATTTCCGTATTTGTAACTCCACCTTTTGATTTTCTTTATTATCAGCTCCAATTCTGCTGCTCCATCATCATCATCATCACCATCACTTTCTGTTGTTCCTTTAAGAGCTATTGATTTCTTTCGAGTGTCACCTCCTTCATGCTCTACCTTGAATTTCATTTCTAGCTCATAAGCGGTGAGATTTCTGATGAGTTCTTCGGCTTTGATTTGTTTTAAATCTTTTGATTCTTAAATGGAAGTCACTTTTGCTTCAAAACTTCGTGGAAGGACTCTGAGGATTTTTCGGACTATCTCCAACTCTATGTATGATTTTCCAAGAGCTTTTGATTTGTATACGATATTGGAAAGTCGTCCATACATCTCTTTGACATTTTCTTCCTTTGCCATTTTGAAATTCTCGTATTCGCTGCTTAGCATAGAAAGGCGAGATACTTTGACTTGAGACGTTCCTTCGTGAGTCACTTCGAGTGTGTGCCATATTTCCTGCGTAGTTAGACAATGTGAGACACGATTAAATTCAAATTGATCCAATGGACAGATAATAGAATTCAAAGCTTTAGCATTAGCATTTTGTAATTTATTTTCTAGTTCTGTCCATTGATCCTTTGGTTTATCTATTTCCCGATTATCTACAATTATAGTTGGTGCGCTATAACCTGTCTCAACAATATTCCAAGCGTCAATAGTTTTCAGAAAAATTTTCATTCTATTTTTCCAATAGGCGTATTCACCATTGAACATTGGTGGTCTAACTATGGAATGACCCTCAGCAAAAGCAGTATTAAAAGAAGCCATTTTAAAAATTCAAATTTTTAAAACAAAAATTAGTTTTTGAAAAAATGAATTTTTTAAAAATAAAAGTTGACTTCTATTCCTAGCTCCGATACCACTTATAGGATCGATTTCACCCTAGAGGGGGGTGAATATGGTGATACTGATAATTATAAAAATTATTACGGAGCTTATAAAATTATTTCAACACAGATAAATCAAAATTATAGCAGCATAGATAATAATAGCATAATAATAAATGCAGAAATAGAATGACACAGAATTTACCCAGCTTCGGCAAAACCCTGCCTACGTGCTGCCCCCAAGGTTTCTACTATAAATTAAGTAGTCAAACGCTTACACACGTAAACTTGCGACACCCGCTATCAACTAGCCTTAACTCTACGCTCAAAACCCTGCCACAACTCAGCCACTGAGTTGTGAATTCTCAAACTACGCCACGTAATTTGTCCTCTAGTCACACGACTAGTAAATACATAATTTTCAAAAGAAAAATAATTTAAAAACAATTTAAATAAAACAAAACCCTGATTTAAATATAGTAAAGCCCAAATATAAAATCGGCCCAATGAATAATTAAAGAGAGTTCCCCCTTTCCTTTTTATTAGGTCGACTTTCTTTTGTCTGTGATAATTCGTAGCTCGTCTTTGTTCCTCTTTTCCTTTGCTCAAAAATTAGGGCTTGTTGAAATTGAATGCGCCGCTTTAATTAATCATTCAAATTTATGATCTTGCGATGCTTGCTTTGTCGACTGATTGTCTCTTCGATTTTGCATATGGCTGCTTCAATTTCGTCGAGTTCAGTTCAAAGAATCTGGTATGTAATTTATTATTTTGCTTTACTGTTTTTGCTTACTTAAACTCGATGCTTGCCATTTTCCGATGATGTTACTTATTTATATAGGATTCGAGATCCTTGATTTTCGTTTGTATACATCTATTTGAATTCGTCTTCGGCCATTTGATTATTCTTAAACAATGGTGATTTATCTGACTTCTTCAATTCATATAATTTCATTGCTTGATACTCACGGCTTTGAATTTGTTCTACTTCTTGGTCATTACGGCTCTGACTTTGAACTGTTCGATTCCTTCTTGTTGACTCGCGGCATTTAAACTTGACTAGTTTGAATTCATGATTACCACACCTTGATTTTTGGTTGAACCTGCATGCTATGTTCTTTTCTCTGTTAGCATCGGCTTCTGCTATTCCATGGTTTGTAGTTTTCCATTTTCACCATGTCATTGCAGTTGAAACTTTGAGTTGTATATTTCACTGTGCATTACACTTGTATGTTTGTAATATCTGAACACTTCAATCAGGTCTGGTTGCTTCATATGCATTGATCTTGAGTTGTTCTCATGTTGCGTTTGTTTCATTTTGATTTTGGTCGAGGCTTGTTAACATTACTGATGCACTGAGTCGAGTTGCTTTGTATTATGCTCTTGTTTGGTGCACATACTTGACCTGTTGCAGTGTTCATGTATGGTTGTTTATAGCCATTTCATTGTTGAGACCGTGTCACTGATGTTGGCTTGCATTGTCACTTGTTTTATTTGCTCTTGCACTCCTATGTGCACTGTTCTAGCTTGTAGTGTGCACCACTCCTTGTTCATGGTGTGTACTAGGTTGTGCCTTGCTTCATCACTGTTGAATTTTGAGGCATATCATATTGTATTTATGGTTCATGTCTACCCGTAGGTCTTGCCTTGTATGTGCTTTTTGCTTCCTTGAGTTTGGTTTGCTTTTGTATACTTCATGTAGACATGCTGTAACATACTCGACCTGACACTTGAGTACATGTGTTTATCATAACATTCATGTGTACATTGGAGTTTAGTCGAGGCTACATATATGTATTGAGCCGGTACATGTTTGTATACATTTGTATATACATGTGTGTGTGTGTATGTATATATTTGTGAATTGTCTCAGTGATGCATCGCTTGGCCTTATGTATTTGTTTGCAGTTTTGCCCCTGTTTAGTTTGTGTTGAACTGATTTGGCATTTGCTTCAACTTAGTTTGATTCACTTTGAACTTCATGTTGATTTTTGAAATCACACCTGAGTTGAATCCAGCTTAAAGCTCGGGTTTGACCTTCTGTTGATATTGTGACATTATTTTTATTGCACTTGAGTTGAATCCGGCGTTTTGGGTTTGACCTGTGCTCACCTGACCCTGTATGTTATCAAGTGTATATATCGGTGTGCACGGCCTTGTGGCATATGCAGTGATACACTGTGTATGTCACAAGCTATTCGTGTATGATGGATTCAAAATTAAATGATGACGAACAACCCAAATAACTGAGGCAAATATTATTTTCAAAATCCACATTTTATTTTATACTGCAAAAATATTTTATTTTCAATTTTACTGCGTCAATGTATATTTTTGCAGATTTCTCAAATGCTAGATTCACATTGGAATGAAGTTGAAGATCAGTATGAGTTGAGTGAATGAGTGATGTGTAGTGAGGTGCAATGTAAATATGAAATTGTGATGTAATCAAAATTGTATTGTAATTGAAGTTGTATATATATAGTGAGAGCTTGAAATTTGTACTATACAAAAATTGTAATAAATATTTGTTTGAATAAAATATCCGTTTGAATTCAAATTCTGTGTTATTTATTTTATTCATCAAATATTTATTTAATCTGTGTAAATAGTATAATAACAAATACATTTAAATGAATATATATATATATATATATATATATATATGTTTATTATCATCAAACAAAAATCATATAATCGCATATTCAACACTTACTACATCTTATCTAGAGGTGTACTATGACAGGCGGTATCCTAGTAGCCTTATCAATGATGGAATCCATTCTCTAATAAGCGCCATATGGACTTAATTGTGCCCAACTATGTTGAAACGTGAGATGCAAGCCTTCCAGCTATACTCATATTATATTTTAACGTTATACATTATTATAGTATCACTGGATTTCCTATATAAAAGTGTTTTTGGTTATCATTGTTTATGTGCGGAGTGGTTTTACGAGATACCTTTAGTTTGAAATGTTTTATAAGATATAACTTGAGTTTCTGACGCTGGTTTACCAGACCGATTCGGGTGTTATTTTCTTATAATAATCGGGTCAGACCCGAGTATTTTTCCAGAATTAACTTTGGATGCTTTGGAGCTTCAGGAGATGAACTGGATGCCTCCATGACATATTTCCATGTATTTATTTTTGTTGTATTACTTGTTTGTATTTATCAGCATTTGTAAGGACATCTGTTATAACTGTCCAGGTTGATGATATGTTAGACTCTAATTTTGTTTTGAGTATTAAAGTTTTCTTCTTAATGATAATTTGGCTATTATATATTATTTGTTACGATGTGAGATTCTGTTCTGCCTTTTCTTTTTCTTTTCACCCCAACAATCTATCTTTTCGACACCTAGATGCTCGGCACATAAATACCGTGAATGTATTTGTGTCAACTTTAGAGGATAAAAATGGTGCGTCATTATAGACAATGCGTCGAGAAATAATAATTTTTTCCCTCAGCGTAATAGAAAATATATCCTATGGATTTCTTGGGATACTCTATAAATTTACACAGAGCTGATCTTGTCGTAGATTTATTGGGGCCAACATTCTTAACATAGGATAGATAACCCCACACCTTTAAATACTTTAAGTGGGGTTCTCTTCCCATGCCACATCTTTATGGTGGCTTAGGCACAAATTTAATGGGTATCAAATTCAACATAAATGTTGTGGTTTCCAATGCATATCCTTAATAGGAAAGAGGTAACCAAGCCTTACTCATCGGTGAATGTATCATATCTAATAGGGTTTGATTCGTTCTTTCTGAAACACCATTGTGTTGCAAAGTATAGGGTGGAGTAATATGAGATAATCTCACTATCTTTTAAGTACTATTGGAACTCTTGTCCAACATACTTACCTCCTCGATCTGATTGAAGTATTTAGATTTTGTGGTTCTTCTAATTTCTAACCTCGTTTTTATATTCTTTAAATTTCTCATAGACATCATATTTATTCTTCATAAGATATACATATCCCAGTCTCGAGAAATCATCAGTAAAAATTTATGAACTAATTTGAATTATCCTTAATCACTATAGACATTGGTCCACATATATCAATATGTATGAGACCCATTAGTTCGTCGACTCTTTCGTAGCTTCCACTAAAGGGAAACTTGGTCATTTTTGCTTTGACACGTGGCTCGTAAATGTTAAATGATTCATAATCAAATGAAGGTAGAAAACCTTTGGTTTTAATTTGTGCAGTCATTTTTCACTCATGTGACCTAGCCTACAGTCCTATAAGAAACTATTATTAACGTCAATAGAAGACTTATTAATAGCATATATATGATTAAAGATCATACATAAATGTCATTACCTAAATCACCATAATAAATACTATTTCCATCAAACACAATATTCATAATATTATTACTACAATGAAAACCAAAGCCCATCTCAAACAGTACAGAAATAGATATAACACCAAATAAAGTTTTTAACATAATAACAATATTGAGAAGTAATTAAAATCCACCATTCAAACTCAAGTGATAGTCTCCAACTACAATTGCTTCTACAGAAAAATCCATCGACGACTTGAAGCCTCATTTCACGTTTTACCATACGTCATCTTCTTCTAAATCCTTGTAATGAATTATATATATATATATATATATATATATATATATATATATAAGTACCAGATATAATATCTAAAACCTAAGATAATTTATAGATTACAAAATAAATAGACCACTAAGAGTGGAGAAATCAAATTCATTCTTCTTTTCTTAGAACATCTTCAAACAGTTCGAACAATTGCATTTCCAATGCCCCTTCTTACGGCAATGGTGATATTCACCTTCGTCGGTAGGAGCACCTTTCTTACCATTCTTACGACCACACTTGTGCTTCTTTGAACCTTTTTAAACATTACGCCTTACCCTTTACAGCTAACATCGCATTTTGATCCTTAAACGATCCTATAACTAACCTCAAGATATTGAGTAGCTTAACGAGGGTTATGCTCAACCAGTTAATGTTGTAATTCGGTATGAATGACTCAAATTGCGAAGTAAGCGAGCTTATGATCAAATCCACTTGCAATTCATTCCTTATCTCAACATCCAGCTCTAAAAGTCTATTAATATAGTCTTTCATTGTTAAGACAAAGTCCTCAACATGGCCACCCTTACTCATCTTTGTATTGAATAACATCTTTGTAATCTCATACCTTGGAGAATGAGATTGCTCCCCAAACAAAGTTTTGAGGCTTTTGAACATTTTATGGACAAACATATTTTCGTGTCATCTTTGTAATAACTTGTCTAAAGTTAGACAACACAAAATGTATGGCAATTACATAGTCAGCACCCAAATGTTATAAGTTTTTACTATCTTAGGCTTAGCATTTTCGGTAGGATTTTCTCTTCAAGGTTCGATAATTGATGACCATAAATGTCCACATGTGAGTGCTATCTTTATTTCTCTTAGTCAATCAGTATAATTAGCTTGAGAGAGCTTTTCATTTTCTAAAAATAATCCTGGGTTGATCATATTGCTTCAAATTTAATTTAAGTAGATTATAACAATTATACAGTAGATGTTCCTATATTATTAGAAATGTCAAATGTATCCATTTCATTTTTTTGATAAGCTTCCACTAAATTTTTATGTTTTTCAAAACCCAAAGAAAAACAAAGGAATCCTTAAAGTTCTCTAGTGAGTGTTAGGAGTTTCTTGCCTTGGGACTTTAACCTTGAGTTTACCCAACAAATCATAGACCCACAAGCAATGGATAAACACTTTTGTAAAGATTCTGAATTCTTGATCTGGATTCTTGAATGTTTGTCTTAAATTAAGATTTATTATTGAAATAAAAATTTGGGTGAGATAAGTGATTTTATTAGGAAAATGTTTATTTAAATAAATTAGATTTTGATTTAATTTAAATTGAAATTTCGTATTATAGTTAAAGGTTTAAGTTAAACTTTGAAATAGATTTAAGCTTAAATCAGGAATTTGTTTTCGTATATTGAAATTGGAGTAAATTAAATCTATGTGGAATTTAAATGGTTTGATAAATTTTTGAGAATTTATTAGAAATTGTTTGATAAAATTATAATGAAGTTTTAAATTGATTAAAATTTTTGGGATTTTATTGGAAAATTTGGTTGGTTAAATTGAAATTAAATTTGGAATTTCAACTTAAATAAATTTCGATTTAAGTGAATCAAGTTATGGGTTAAAAGGGGAATTAAGTTTTAAAATCAGAATATTTTATAATGGAATTTGGAAACGGGAATTGGATTTGAGAAATTTGAAAAGTATAATAAAATGTTGTTTTAGGAATCACTTTTAAACTGTAATTGACCAAATGGTGTGTAAAATATGCGTTGGGTTGTCAAAGAGATCGGAGTCGGATATTGGCATACTCTTTGTCAATCCCGGAACCACTTTGATAACCATGTACGCTGTGGATGTTACCCAGAATGTAGTGGTTGAATTGGAGACGTTTACTGGAATGAAGTAAGAGAATGATGATGGATAGCTTTGAATTCATGTCATAATTAAAATGACTAAATTATGAGCTTATGTCTGGCCAGTGAGGATAACTACCTCTAGCGACGTTGATCTCTCGTATTTTACTGTTGTGATTTGAACTCGATGGGTGCACCCTTCTGTTTGGATTGATAGTCGCGGTCGGCCACAGATGGGTTACGACCAGCCAAAAATGGTAAACTGGTAGAATACAACCTTGGGTATTGCCTCACATGCCTTGGCATATTTATCCTTATACGAGCCCATTACGATTTTGGTTTAAAATTGTATAATTCTGTTAAGGTGGATCAATGTAAAGCCTTAATGTTATTTTGTTTATTTTACTAATAGACATTATTTATAGCGTACACTATTATATGTAGATAGTTTGATGGATCCTTAGAAGATGAAAAACCCGTAACATCTCCTAAGTTACTTTGCATTGATTTATTACTTACATCAGAATATTAGTTCTAACTCGAGTATTGTGTTTTTTCCATTATGCTCGAGTGAGCCTGAGTATTTCCAGTTTGGAGAGCTTATGGTGAAGACGAAGACATTTCTGGAGATTCTATTCTATTTCAGTTATTTCATATGTCAGTTAGACTCGTTTTATTCCAGTTATTTCTTTCAGTTTTAGAGTGAGAATAATGTAACTTATTTGGAGTTTTCATGACTTATTTATGTACTTATTTATTTTCCGCTGCGAGACTCCGAGTTGCTTTATTTATGTGTCTATGTTCTATAATTGATTCTATTTTACCCTAAATAACTATCTATCATTTAAGAAAATATCCTTGTTTAAATGGTGGATCGTTACAACTTTACTGATTATATCATATACAACTCCTGACATGTGATCTTTTTCTAGTCTCATTTCGACATTGAATTTATCGAACAAATTAAAAGAGATTATTCACTCATACCTATCATTTCGTGATGACTTAAGTATAGTGCACGCACCTTGAGTTTGCTCAACAAATTTTTGCATGTATCTTAAATTGTTTAGTCAATATATTGGTAGTATTAAACATAACATCCCTAGCTTGAGTTAACTTAACAACTAAAGAGTATGCAAATAATCTATTAATATATAAATGGGAGAGGACAACTTTATACACTAAAGATTCATAATCTTCAATGTAGACATATATTAAAGTGATACTGATTTAGAGAACAATGTATTTCTTATGAAATACCCTTGTAATTTAAGTGTCGAGCACATCAAAAATCACGACATACATACAATATGTATGTACTTATTCCTTGGAACTAATTTGGGTTTCTTATAGTTCCACTTATGATTAAACATTCATATTATATAAGATTAATTCATTTATATCTATTTTTGATTTAATTAAATTATATAATATTGGTATGTATATCATCGATTAAATCTTATTTGACTAATTTACATATATTAATTTAATCAATGGTTGATTATTTTATTTTAAAATGTGAAAAGATTTATTTTAATCATCCCACATAATTTAAGATGAACATTAACTATAACATTCATAGTATTATATAAGTATATCAATACACACACACATATATTAACTAATAGTTAATTAATACATTTATCAAGCAAATAATCATTCAATAAAACATTTTAATTAAACACATTTAATAAATTTGAAATTTCAATTTACTATTTAGCATGTGCAATGGAGTTTGCAGTATGCCCTAGGGGCAATATGCAATCGTTACATATATCTAACTCGATAACCAATCTTGTTCGAAAAAAGGTACTTTCATTCTATTACATACTTTATATAACGTGTTATATTTAATAAAAAATCCATAACTGGTATGTTTTGTAATAGCAGTTACAAGGTCTTGTAACAGTAAGTAATTTATCACAATGAAAATAAAGATACCATTTTAAATATTCCTGGTCAAGATGTGTCGAGATTGGATATCGATACATCCATTGAGACCAGAGTATGTAACACTCTCCAACCGTTGGACCTTGTATTACTCATGGCTGTTGGAGGCACCGAGGGGTTACGTACTAATAGTTATTAGATAAGCATGGAATGATTCGCTTAATAGGTTTCTATTGGTTACTATAACTAAGGTCAAACATAAAATATCGATGTGAAAAAATTACACAATTCTCTTAACTTAAGAATACCGTTGGTCTTCCATATGGAAGATCCACTTTGATTATAGTTAAATTGTGGCATTATTTCCATGAACGACTGTAATTGGATCAAGTGGAAGTATTAAAAGTGAAACACTATTCAAAAGAGGAATCGTCTCCTTAGGTATACAAGGTTAGCATCACGGTCAGTTGAAGTCAACTCAAAGTCAAAGTCTTTGGCCATGACATTTCGGTTAATAATAATTGTTATTATTGAACCAAGGACTTTGTATTTGGACTATTGTATTCTTCCTTTATTTAAGCATCTCTACCTTCATTTGATATTGATATTTTAGACCATTGCTAGCCGAACTCCCTCTACCATCTCTCAAATTTTCCAAGCTTAAACCAAATCGGTTGTTATTCGATAGCCGATGGTCAACAGTTCAAGGACCAACACTTTTTGGATCGTAAATCGTTTCAAGGAGCATACGTTATAATTTCAAGGCATACTTCAAGGTATTGGAAGTAAGGTGCATTTATAACTTAAATATAATCATCAACACTTAGATATAATGTTTTATAATATATATATATATATATATATATATATATATTGTTAGCAGGTGACATATATTATCACAAATTGGTTTTTGGTTGTATGTGTGTACATACTTGTATATATATAAAAAAATTGTATTGTATATACCTATATTGGTATGACTCGGAAATAAAAAACAAGTTTATATAGTCATTCACTTAATATATATATATATATATATATATATATATATTATAAATATGCATATATATAGTTTATAATTTAGTTACTTCATCATGATTTATATAAATATGGTTATATAAATTTAAATATAATTTTTTAAAGATATATTATTTTTTGGCGGTAATAAAATGTTATATATATACATTTACTATTATTTAAATATTATTTATACAATTTAATTACATAAATTAAATATACTATATATATATATATATATAATATTACATATATAATTATGTTTCATATTTTATAAAATTATATTCTCAAAAAATACATGCTTGGTCGAAAAAACATTTTTTATTATTTAAAACATTTTAAGTAAAAGCCAAAAATTAAATATTTAGTTTTAAAATTATTTTTAAATCATAAAATTTTGAAATAAATATTCAAAGTACCATCATTTAGAATTTTATTGGATATTTAAATTTCATAATTATCTTTTGAAATTATTTCATATTAATATTTTAATATAAATATGTAAGGAAATAATAAAATAATATTTAAATTTTAATTTTTTTTTCATTTCCAAGTCATGCGTAAGACCAAGTAAATATATTTTTATTAAATATACGCTTAATTTATTTGATAAGCATTAATTTATATTCATAATATATTTTTATACATTTATAAATAAGTAATTAATATATCTATATATATCAAAAAATTGTTTGCGTATGTATATATTATTTTCGGTTTAATAACGAATATTTTATTTTGTATATTTATAATTGATTTAATAACGAGTAATAGAAGACCATCAAGTAAGTCATTTCATAGTAAGTTTTCCAATAACTATCAGTACATAACTCTTTAGTGTCCCTAGCAGTCATGAGCAATAAACTGTCTAACATATGGAAAGCATTACGTAGTTTAGTCTCAATGAATGTATTGATATTCGGTCTTGATACATCTTGAATAGGAATATTTAAAATGGTGTGTTCGTTTTTATTGTGGTAAGTTACTCATGGTTATAACACTTTGTAATTACTATCACAAAACATGCAATTTATAGATTTTATGTTAAATATACTTTAAATTAAATTGATTAATTAATATAACACATCACATCAAGTACATACAATAGAAAGAAAACACCTTTTATTTCGAACAAGATTGGTTATCAGGTTGATACATGTAACAAATTAAATAATTGCCACTTGTGCATGCTCTTAACTCCATCATAGTTTCTATTGGAGGTGGCGACACTTCTGAAGAGATCCTACTATTATCCTCTTTTGTAAAATTTATTTGTTGAGCACTAACTGTATAATTGGACCATGGTCTCTGATTCCGCGAACTAATTTTATCTTGATTTTCTGCATTTAAGTTGTTGTGTACTTGTTGTTCTGTGTGTATGATGTTATCCTTAGATGTTGTATATTCACCTCTCCATCAAACACCACTCTTTTGCCTTTTTTATTATTTTCATCAGTTTGTTGTGTACTTGCTATTTTCGCTCCGCATCTTTTATTATCACTTATTACATTGTTTTCCTCCATAACAACCTCTTCCATGTCATTATCTCCTTTATTTGTCTCCTTTTCCTCTCGATAATGTACATTGTATTAGTATTGCTTGGATTATCTTGCTTTTCCTTGCGAACCCACTTACCTTCAAACTTAAAAGGGCAGTGTTTAATTGTGCGACACAAATAAATATAGTTTTTACAAGCCGAAGGCTCGAACTCATATTTCACTTTTTGGGAAAAATGTTGTTAATTCAGATTTTTGGATTTGGATTTCGCCATCAAATTCATGATTCTTTTCTTTCTCGATTGAAGTTTTCGCATAAGATGATCTTTTTTGATTCTTTGTGTAAACATCCATGCAAATTGGCCTACCGATAACACTAGCTATTTTACTCACCGATTTAGGATTCCAATGAGCAATATTCAATCCTGAAAGTCTCACCCGTATGGGGATGGTGGTCAATAGGTCGTTGTCATATCTTATTTTACTACACCATTTATGCATTATGATTAATTTCCCATCCATAAGATATGGACCCCCCTTCAACACCTGTCTGCAGTCCTTTTCCTAATCAAATTGGACTAGATAAAACCTATTATCCCTACAGTGAATTTGAAACCCATCCTTGGGCACCCATGTTCTCAAAATGTATGCCTTGAAATGAACATAGTATGGTCTGCTCCCCACTAGGTAAATCAAAGTAGAATTTGCCTAAATTTTGCCCGCCTCCTCGATAGTAGGTTAAGGACTCATCCCTAACTTTGTTACTTCCCATATCACACCATGTTTTAGGTCTAATATTCCAGTCTATATTGAAATTTTTTGGCAAGCTTTTGGTCCTTGCTTTTTATGGTCTCCACCTCATTTGGAATGAGCATATTGGATCTAGATTTGCCTCCCTACGTAAGACTGCTTAGTCTGCTGCTACTAGATCCGCCCCCTTTAACGTTGCCACTTGTCCTACCTCTACCAGGACAACAACCGCCTTATTCCTCCTCTCCTCACAGCCTCCCACCGTCTTCATCATCTTCATCGGCTGTTGAGGAATTAGGTTTATTTGTTGAATTGAAATTCAAATTTAGCTTGAGTTCTGGGTTTGAATTAGTGATTGGACTTAAGATTTGCCGCAATTATTTTTTATTCTTAAATTGAATGCATTATTATTTATGTCTTGTTTTTAACCAATATCTCTATTTACGATACTTCTCATATCGAGTTCCTTTCATCGAAACATTCTTTAGCTTCAAATCCTCTAGTTTTAAAACCTTCCTTATTCGTGTTTAACTTCTGTCTTTCTTTCTATTATCTTTCCTTCTTGGATTTAACCATGGTAAATCTTTCTGACTCTCGATTTAGAGGATCATGTAGAAAAGCGTACGCGTCAAAAGAAAAATCACCTGACGAAGGACATCTGCCAACAAAGGGATAATGCTCGTATTAGAGATTCGATCGCTTTATGTGCATACAAAATGAATGCCAAGAACCAAAGTCATTTTCAATAGAATATCATCACATGTGGGGTACTTCTTAGTTAATCCAGTGCTTGTTCTACACGATTTAACTCCAAATTTGGAAGAAAAAAATATACCATGTTTAAGGATCATTGGTTATTTGGCTCTGATATCAATTTGTTATGATTTTGTTGCACAAAACCAATAAAGGATAAACAAACTGTGTAAGTCCATTTCAAAATCTTATGTCACAAAGTCTGGAAAATGATACTATTGGATAAAAAATAACATTCAAACACAAATTTAACGGTTGTTACAATTTTAGAATGAACAAGAAATCAATAAATCAAAACATAATATTTCACCCAGCCACCCTTTCTATGATTCTCCAAATAAGTATTTGTTTTTAAAAAATCTACCATATAAAAGTAAATTAAACAAAAAAGAAAAAAATAGTTTAGTTGAAAACGGAGTCTTGATCTTTATAGCAATAATTTCTTAGCGTTTAGCGTACACAAATAAATTGGAAAATGAAAGAAATGATAATTTTACCATAATTTAAGTAATCAAATTTACGTCTTTACTTACAACAATCAATTTTTTGATGCTCAAGTCAACATGTATACGAGAACATTATATGCTGTATCCAATTAGAAAGTGCAAATTTTTTTCATTTTAATTGCAGCATCATCTCCATGTATGCAACATTAACGAATCCAAATGTAATCTTTTTTCTCTCTATATTTATTTCATCTTGTAATTTTGTATCACATACCATAACAACATCTTCACTCTTTTTTCTAAAAATTCATTATAACAGAAAATTTGTTAACTCTTTGTAATCCTTATCCGATGCAAAATTTCAATGAAACCGACCATTTTTCGAAAAGTATATCAAATGAAGTAGAAGAAGAAAAGAAAGAGAAGTCTCAGGGAACTAGTTTAGAAGTAGAAGAAAAAAGGAAGAAATGTTTAGACGAAGCAGTTTAGATGGTTGTGACTTATAAAGAAGGGAAAGTCATATCATGAATGTCTCACTTAGGAACGGTGCTAAACCCAATTCTAAAGTTGAACACATCCACTTTATCTTCCATCAAGCACATTCAACATCAAACATCAACAACAAAAGACTGCGAGGGCAGACTAATTTTGCAAGAAAACAAAAATTTAAAAGGCGACAATTAACACATAGACATTTAAATTTTCAATATCACAGATGAGTTGACAAGGGGTGAATTCTCAATTCATCCCAACCCAAAAGTTCAATTGGCGCAAAAACACCCAAAAAAATTAAAAAATCGTGCCGTCGGAGTGTGATTGTAAATAAACGCTCATCGAGCAGATTGCAATCGTAACCACAAATGTTTTACATTTAAAATGCTAAATAAGAATGTAAAATAGCTTTCAATTGTTACATGTGAGCAATTGGGGACGGGGGTATAAAATGATTTTCAGTACTTTAATTAATTGCTTTAAATGTGCTTTAGCTAAACTAATAGTCTTTGCTAGTTATTTCAACCGCTAGAGGCAAATGTTGGTTTAAAAGGAGGGGTTCAAGTGTAAATTGTGACCAAAAAGCAATAAAGCCCTTCGCCTCCACCTCTCACCTCTCCAGTCTCAATTCCCTTCCTCCCCCTTTCTTCCACAACCGAGAGAAAGGGACCGGAAACTAATGGCCCCCCCACCGTCGCCATGTCAAGTCCGCTGTGCTTGTTGCCACGAAATCCTCACCGTTGCACCAGGCGTCATTGAATTCAGTTGCCCTAAATGCCACCTCCCCCAAATGCTCCCACCTGAGCTCATCAATTCCAAACCCTCAATTCCTCCTCCTCTTCCCTCGAAATCCCTCCCACCACCCATGGCTCCCTCCTCCGCACCGAAATCCCTTACTCTCCCCGCTCCTCCGCCGCCTCGTCCCCTTCCTCCACCTCCGAATGCGATTCCGCCGTCGTCCGGTCCAGCTGCACAAGGGATAGATCCGACAAAGATCCAACTGCCTTGTGCTAGGTGCAAGGCCATACTTAACGTGCCGCATGGGCTTGCTAGGTTTAATTGTCCGCAGTGTGGGGTCGAGTTGGCTGTCGATTTGAGCAAGATTAGGAATGTTTTTGGGGCTGGGCCGTCAGGTGGAGTGCCGCAGCAGCAGCAGCGTCCACCTTTGATGCAGCTACCTCCCTTGCTGCTGCCACCACAGGAGCCAGAAGAAATAAACGAGGTTATTTTTCTTCAATTTCTTAGATTTATTTGTGTTGTTACCGGTGACATTTAAGCAACTTATCCGCTTATCCAAAATAATCCATATAAGCTATTAAAATATTGACTTAAATGTCAAAAAACATACAATTTGTCAAATAAACAGTGAGCTTACACGTCAACACAATCTTTTGTTTTGAAAGTAGTTGCTTTTGGGTTTAAAATTTGCAAAAGTGTACCTTACAAACATTTGCTCTATTAGTAATTACACTGTAGTGGAATCACTTGGGAAGGATTATTGCACTTGTATGTGATAGTTGAATACCGTTAGGCTCTTGTTTTGCTTAAGCCATGATTTCTGTTTTGTCACTTATTCTTTAGTTATTGTCAAAGCGAATTTGAAGGATACGAAGGTTTTAAATCTCGGATATCGGTCACGTTTCGTCTCGTCTCGGAGACTTTAGTGACTCGGTGTCGTATCGGGTGAGATCTTGGACGACACTAGTGCATCTCGGTGCCCATATCGGATTTACATCTCGGTGCCAAAAGTTCATATCGGGACCATCTCGGAGTATATTTTATGTTTAAAATTAATTTGATTACACAATAATATTTACATATACTAAAATAAATAAAAAATTAAGCTTACTGAATTTGTAAAATCACACCATATACATTGTCATTGATAGCTTGAAAGAACACCTATGCCATTTCTATCTTGGATAAAAAGTAAATTAATAGAGTGAGTAATGTGTGTATAAATATTGATTATTGTAATGTGTGTAAAATAGTACATGCGAGTGAATAACTACTTATTATTTGCACGTTGTAATGTGAATGAACAAGCAATGTGTAAAAAGAAAGCAACGTGTATAAAATGGTATAGGCGATGTGTATAAAACGTACATGCAATGTGAATGTGCAGGCATTGTAATGTGTAAAAATGTTCTCTTTTATTTGCAAGTTGTAATGTGAATGTACAGTTCAAATATTCATGTGAATAAAAAATGTATAAGTGGACATGTATTCACTCACAAAGACAACATATAACGCTCTAGCATTTTAATGTTAGTGCGTAAAAATGTGTGCATGCATTATAATTTACCAACAAAAAGTGCAGGCATAAAAAAATTGTGTGCAAGCATTCTAAAAAATGTGAATGTATAGGCGTTCACTCACAAATAATGCTCATGCTATTCACTTGCAAAATGCGTAGGCCATTCACTTGCAAAAAGTACAGGCAAAATGTACTTGCAAGATGAGTTCTATTTTTTGTTTGAAAAAAACAATAAATCAGTTGATATCTCGAAATATCGTCTCGGTCTAAACATCGGCCGATATATGTAAACATCGGCCGATGTATTAAAAATGAGAAATCAATCGATATTTTATGTTTTGTTTCGTGGAAGTCTTCAGCCGACATATCGGTCGAGATATCCGAGATTTGAAACACTGAAGGATACATGAAAGTGCCGTGAATAGCTAGTCAAGGGGGAGATTATTAGGGTTATCTCGCATATTATAAGGAGGAACGACAATTGCAATTGAAATAGTCGTACATCGCTAAATAATTTGAATAAGTGGTATATAAATATGAGTTGGTAGGTATATAATATTAGAGATTTCTTTTGTTACAATAAAGCGTGCCAACTGAAACGCGTACGACACGTGCCGGAGATTGATAGTTTGGTCCGACCGCCGTTACACAACAAATGCAACCATTCAGGATCATTTATTCGGTGCAGGAGTCGTAACTAGACCCATCGGGTCGGATATGAACCAGACCCGGTGGGTCTCGATTTAAGTCGGGTTAGGTTTTATCAAATTTAACTCGTATATTTTAAAACCTTCACCTGATCCGAGGTTCGAATCGAGTCGATTTGAATCCAACTGAGTAATAATGCTAAAAATGCATACATTTTCTCATTTTTGTCTAATCTTTCGAATTGAATCAGTTCTTTGTGTTATTTTTAATCGCTAGACCCAATCCATGAGGGCTGGGATCCATCGGGTTTAGATCGGTTTGGTTTGGATTTGTGGATCTTGGTTTTAATCGTCCATTGAAGTTTGGTGCGACAATAATATGAATAAATAGTTTAAAGTTTGTTGAAAATTATTTCGAAGTGTAATCATATCATCGTATAAAATATATATAATACATTCGACCATTCTTGGTGATTAGTTTTGATCGTGAAAAATGAAAAAGAAATAAAAAAGAAGTGAAGGTGTCAA
Organism: Allium cepa; assembly: GCA_030765085.1. Lineage (NCBI taxonomy): Eukaryota > Viridiplantae > Streptophyta > Magnoliopsida > Asparagales > Amaryllidaceae > Allium > Allium cepa. The sequence goes on along the minus strand of CM060942.1, from coordinate 102,991,955 downwards.
TTTGTGTCGCGCGCCATTTCTATCGTAAACACCATTTGTACTTCGCGGTGTCTTTCCATGTATGTCGTGCCATACGGAAGAAAGACGTAAATGTCGCCCCCCGCCTTGCGCCATGACGCGCGCCGTAGCTCGCCTTCCGTAACTATGCAAGTCATTCAAGAATTAATTTGATTTGTGCTTTTACCACTCACTCATCAAATTAAATAGTGTACATTTATGACAATATTAATATAGAGATATGCACTTAGTACAAATATATTACTAAACCCACTATTGAAAGCAAGGTATCATGCGGTTTTGGCTAAAACCGCATGATTTTGACCATCTTGGTTAGTTCTGGCTTGAGGTGAACGGGGTTAGAGCAAAAACCTTTCCCGCTTAAACATGGTAAAAAATACAAAAATTTGAATCCATATGGTAGGATATGCTCAAAAGTAGCAAAAACAAATAGAGTTATAGAAAAAACAATTGAATCAAAAAATCAATTACCTCCAACCAAAATTGAGCAAGTATCATCGAACAATTAGCATCTGATTGCAATAAAATAGAAAACCCTAATTGAGCTGAAGTTGATTCAAGCGGTAATCTTCTTTAATTCTTTTTGTCGACATCGGCTTAGTAGAAAAATTGAAGATGAGAGGCTCTGGTTTGAGAAAAGATGAAGACGAGAGGGAGTCAGAATTGAGATTTACGATTTTAGGGTTAATAAGATGTTAATTGGGCTTGCTAAGTTAAAGTAAACATAATGTAATTGGATCTGCCAAGCTAACTTTTATTCAATTTCAGGTACATTATTGACAAATCAAACTAACTTAGACGAGTCAAATGCAAATAATACAAATGAGTGCATAAAAGTTATGCACGGTAATGACTATTAATAGGTTAGTTTCTATTAGTAGTACATATATGTTGATACAGTTATGCAATTGACAACACATAATATCTCAATTTGGTTCTTAAGTTAAAGTTTACATGCATATCATTCGATGGAAGGTTTTTTTGTATCACTATAAGCCAATTTAAGGTGTTTAGTGAATTCAAATTTCAAATGCATCCCATTGAATATTCATTTCAAAGGGTAATCCCATTGTTATCTATCCTCGAGGCTTGGCCCTTGTATATCTTATAATTTTGTATGTCTACGTTGTCACCTATACAAAATGAGACTGTTCATCGCCATCAATTTTGCACTTGATTTTGAAAATTTATGTCATGCATTTCAAACACAGTCCTCAGATTCATTTACTTGCAATACAACAGCCACTTGTATTAGTATTTTATAATTGAGTGCTAAGTTGACAACGGCAACGTTTGTTGCTTCATATGGCATGTAGTTTATCCAATTCTAAGTAATTAATAAAGGTGGAACCCAGTGCACGAGGCTCCCGCACGATGGCTCTGGGGAGGTCGATAATGACCGAATGTGACACTCGAAAAATGTAGGATAATATCAAATAATATTAGAGTAATTCTAGCATGTGTTTTAGCAAGTAAAAAGAAATTTGATAATACTAACAGAAGGAAATATTCACGTTTAGCATTTCGATCAAAAGTTTGATTATATTTTTGATAGTACATCTACTTGGTAATTTTGAAGTGTTTCGATATATATCCAGCAATACAATATAAAGAATGTTGGAAGTTGGGTTTGAGATATCGCTCCAATATATGAATGAATTGCTGTCTTTTAAGAATGTTTTCTCCATTCCGATCACAAAGGATCCAACGACTCTTAGGATGGTTTTATCCGTGCAAGTTATGTTCACTTGCACATATCAGAGTACACTCGTGAAGAAAGAATCGGATGATGCTTCTATTCGATATGAGAAATATTTATGGATTTTTCTAATGATGATTACTGCACTGAGATCAACTATGCATATAGAAAACTGGTAGTGGTTGGAGGTGTGTATTAGAGCCAACATACATCTTTTGGTAATATGATTATTGTTGTTCGAATTTAAAATCCCAACTCTGCCAACAACGGTCTGTGGCCTCACCCCTCCGGGGGTTGTCGCCTCTTGGACCCTTCTCGTGGTGGTAACCATTGTTTGAAAATTTATGACAAACTTCCTCTAAAGGATCCATATGTGTTCTGAAGTTAATATGCGATATTAATGCACTTTTTTTTTCCTTCAAACTGACGAATAGACAATATTCGACTATTTTCACCTATATTTGCGTCAACTATTGGTCCAATATTGCTCATATATTGGCAAATATTGGCTGTAGCTGATATTCAGTCTCCATATTGCTTAGACAAAAGCAATTGTCTTCACTAGAGAAATGCGATAAGGGGAAGAAAAAAGTATTTTCCTAATGTTTCATATGAAATCTTAAATGACACATTACACACCAAGCTATGTCAACTTAGTTAACAATCATAATTCTTTACTTCAGGCATGGAATGGCAGCTATAAATATCCAATCACATATGTTAAATGCTTTTGGAATTCATACAACGGCTTTAATCAATATGAACTGGTGTATCTACACAGGACGCCACCTTCCCCCCCCCCCCCCCCCCAACTACAACCAAACACACACACAAAAACAAAAAACACACGCATGCACTTTTTGTTTTTGTTTTTTGTTATAATATTCAGCTGTTTAAATGATGGTAACTTCTTTATATAATTACAATCCACTGTTTTTAATTCATTATTTTTCTTGTTCCGTGTGGACATATTTTAGGTTGCAATTGATGTGGAGCGAGAAGAAGATGAAGGTGGTCCAGTTGGTGAAACCTTTATGGACTATGTAAGAATATCTGACTTTGGCACTTCAACGTCTTGATCTAATTGTCATTTTGGTGGCTCCTATATTTCTTTTTAGTGTTAAAAAAAAACCTATTTTCGTTTGCTTTCAACTGCACTTATATACCCAGCTCACTTGTTTTAACAACATTCACACCTTAAGCTTCAAAAAAAGTGGGGGGGGGGGGGGTGTGTAACTATGTCTTGAGTGACAAGAACTAAAGCTATTTTAAAACGGTGCAAGTGAACGACTTGAAGGTAAATAGTGCAATTTGAATTAAAATTGTGGGAATTGGCTGCATTTTTCTTTGTCCACCACCTATTATAATGTCTTATAATGACTACTATCTACAGCGCCCCCCCAAATTATCACTCGGTGATCCTCATCCAGATCATGTGGTGGAAACAGCATCCTTATCAGCTGTGCAGCCTCCAGAGCCAACCTACAACCTAAAAATCGAGAATGATCTGGAAAAAACTAAAGCATTGTCCTGCTTGCAGATTGAAACAATAGTATATGCATGCCAGGTGACACACACACATAATATGCAAAAGTTTCTTTTTAAAATTGTCTCTAAAGGATTTGTATTGTATACCACAGAAACACCTTCACCACCTTGAAAATGGTGCTAGAGCAGGCTTTTTTATTGGCGATGGAGCTGGTGTTGGCAAAGGCCGAACTATTGCTGGGTTAATATGGGAAAACTGGCATCATCGAAGGCGTAAAGCAATGCAAGTTTTGTGACTGGTTATTGAACAATGTCATGTGATAAATTTTTAATAGATATTGTTAGCCACCTTACATTGTATATGTTGGCAGTACTACATCTGTGCAATCAGCACGAATTCAAGCTTTTGCTTGCACCATTTATTTCCATCACCTAGTATTTTGGTTAATCGATGCATTCATATATTATAACACCATCATTGTTTGCAACATTCAAAATGTTTTATACTATTGATAATGGGCGCATTAAGATATATAGGTTATCTACAATAGAAGTTGAATGCACGATCATTATTTGTTATCCAACAAAATACAATCACAGTGTAGTGGATATGCACAATTAGCCATATTGTTTATGCAGTATATGGATGCAAAAATTCATTTCGAACATTCTTCTATTTCTTACACAGATGGGTGTCTATTGGCTCAGATTTGAAGTTTGATGCACGTAGAGACTTAGATGATGTGGGTGCTACACGTGTAGAAGGTAGATATAAACCAAGCTTTAGTTATCTAGTTATATCGTTTTTTGAATTGGTCTGTTTTTTCATTGCCTGAGTAGATTTATTCCTTTGTTTTAGCATATAACCAACCAAGACTTGTACAGTGTATGGCCTTTCACTTGTTTTTGTCCATGGAGCTATCAGTGGGATTGAAGTACTTAGAATCATAGCTGCTGATCAAAATTTTGAGTGTATATGGAGACTGATTGATTAGCTCATAAAGCATAATTAAGAAATTGCTGTAGAAGCATCGATGAAATATATATGTCAGCTATTCATTGTCCAATTTTATTTATTTTATTGTGATGGATGGAACACAAACGCGCACACACATATTGTTTTTGTGACATGAAAAGAGTCAACCACTTCTTATCTTTTGCAGTTCACGCTTTAAATAAGTTACCGTACTCCAAACTTGACTCTAGGGCTGTTGGAATTAAAGAAGGAGTAATTTTCTTAACGTATAGCAGCCTCATAGCATCATCCGAAAGAGGTCGCTCTCGATTGCAGCAACTTGTGCAGTGGTGTGGACCTGAATTTGACGGTCTTGTTGTTTTTGATGAAGTAAAGTTGTATTTTTTCATGTTCCAGTTTGTTTTTTTTTTAATGTTAAACTAATTTTGTTCCACTAATTTCTCTCATCTTGTGAATATATTGCAGTGTCATAAAGCAAAAAATTTAGTTCCTGAGACTGGAGGGCAACCTACTAGAACAGGGGAAGCTGTGCTTGAGTTACAGGTTCATATATTAAACACCACACTTAAATCTTACATACAGCTAGAATAGGACTCAATGATATCATGTTGGCGTATTTTCCCAACATTCAACATAATAAAGTTATCATGTCTAATACACACAATAAGTAAATTGTTCCATGTTTATGTCAGGCACGACTTCCAGAAGCACGTGTTGTTTATTGCTCAGCAACTGGTGCATCTGAGCCACGGAATATGGGTTACATGGCTCGACTTGGACTATGGGGAAGTGGAACATGTTTCCCCAAATTTCAAGATTTATTAGGTTAGTAGCTGTCAATTCAATTTTAATTTTCACTGGGTGTAGCTTCCATCTACTTTGTTATAATGTTCTCTGATGTTAACTTCACTTATATTAAATCAATATTACTATTTTTTGTTGCTGCATGATTGTTGTTCCTCAACTATATTTTTGAATGTTCTGAAACAACTGACCGATAAATTATTTCACCAAAGACAAAAATAAAGTATCACTAGGGAGACACCTAATGCTTGATAGTATGGAAATTCAGATTGCATTTGTATACACAATTTTGTTTAATGTTTACATGTAACTGGGACATATAGTTTTAGGAGTTTGCCTAATTATGTGTACTACTAAATATATAAACACATTTTCTTACACGAAACTATAATATTTAATGGGAAGTGACAACTGCACTCCATATTTGTACACATTTACAACTTACGCTTCACTTCTATACCATTTGTATTCGTGAATATCAAATTTATTTATTCAAGTAGAAGAACTTGATTTGTTGCTGTCTAGGTAAGTATGTAAGTTCAAATTACACTTTTAATCGAGTTTATTAATATCCAAGTGAACATTGGATAATGCCAAAATTATGTCTTTTCGAACACTAACTAAAGAAATATGTATATAAACTAACGTTGGCCTTCTATATTTCAAATTTACACATGATACAGAGGAAAGTAATATGATTTTGGTTGTGTTTGGGGAATAGTTCCTTACTGTGAACCGTGCTTTTTACAAATATTTATATTTGAGAGTGATACTTTGTAAAGACTGAAGTAAAGAAAAGCAACAATGAGAAATTTTGTTATACTTCAAGTTACGTTTGATAGAAACTGGAAACTGGAAGCTGATAAGTAAATAAGGAGACAAGAATGCAAAGAAAAATACTAATAACAGAAACACTTGCATTGATTGATTCTTTTGACTTGATATTTGACAATAAGAGTTAACAAAACAAACCAAAACTGTGAGAATGCCACACAAAAATAATTTTAGCCAAGTCAGCTATGAAAATATGAAATAATGCACACTTCCTTTACCACAAGGATTTTTTTAACTCATTTGGACCACTTTTCAAAACAAATAATACATTTTAAGCACTTTGAAAACTATATAAAAAAAACATACCTGTTTTTGCCTACATGGAAAAGTTGAAATTTTGTGTCGGTGCTGTTTGAAACAACGGCAGTGCGATTTTCTTAGAAAAATTGGTATGTTGCCATTCCAATTTGTTTTGGAAAGTGGCTTAAATGGATAATTTTCCTTACCACAACATTTGTTTTTATATTTGTTTGCATAGCTTAATGGCCGTTTGCTTGAGTAATGTTATTACTTCCATATAGTGAAAGAAAGAAAAACTCTCAAATTTAGCATTTTGGTTTTGAAACTGTACTTCTGCTTCATAATGCAACATGTTCATATAATTTGAACTTCTATAGATGTTAAAATTTAGACTGTGAACAGTTTCTATAGATATATGATTCAGAGTGTCTACATCTATATGACCCAGTAAAAACAGAACATCAAGTGAACCTAAATAGTGAGAATATCATGTATCGCATCCTACTATACTAGATAACCTAGTGCTCTATTGAAATGAAATCTAGATGATGCTGTCAATGATTGTTTTATTCTTAAGTAACAGACTAGTGACATATTTGGGTTAAGCAGAGACCTGATTTTAGATTCATATTTTCTGAGTTAATATCTGCATCATCAGATTCATAAACTTCAGCACCTTCCTCATTGATCTCATATCGATTGACGGTTTACTCAGCGCGACCGTAATAAGAACATACAGTTTGCAGTTCGTGAGAGATTAATTTGAAAAAAAAGCATCCATTCAAGATTATTTGTTCAGTGTAACAGTAATTAGAACAGATAGTTCGAAGTTCATTCGGAACTAAATTGAAAATGCGATCATTCGAGATTATTCGCTCGGTGCAAGAGTGGTAATTAGATCTGTCGAGTCGGATCTGGATCCAATCCGGCAGGCCTCGGTTTCTAGTCGGTTTGGATTTTGTCGAGTCTAAAACCTTGACCCAATCCAAGGTTCGATTCAGATTGGATCGATTTCGATCCGACTGGGTAATCACACAAGAAAAGCTCATTTTTTTCGTTTTTTGTCTAATCTTCCAGGTTGGATTGGTTTTCATGTTATTTTTCATCAACTAGACCTGATTTGGGACCCATAGGTTTGTTGGGTTCAGATCGGTTTGGTTCGGATTTGCGAATCTTGGTTCTAATTGTCCATCGAGTTTAGTGTGGCAATAATATAAATTGTTCAAAGTTTGTTGAAGATTAGTTCAAAATATAATTGTGCCATTCGCGCTGCCTTTCCTTGTAGGCCGCACCTTGCGCCATGACGCGCCTTTCATAACTAACATTAGTATTTTTGCTTTCAGTATGCACTGAATGGTTTTTGTTAGTTGCGACTTCAATCGAGCTATAATCGTAATTTGAGAATAGGAATGCAATTGGACTGATTCGATTTGAAACGAGAGTTGGGTTTTAAGATTTCTGAAACGTAGCCAACAGCTGCATAGAATTAACTTTGTGTAACTGGAGTGATTGATGTATAACGAGCCAGCTTATTGTGAACTTGCATGGATCACACTCAAAAGAAAGTAATACAATTAATATTGAAGGTAGATGTTAGTGCAAAATTTTAATACAGCTGATTTTCATGTCATGTCGTCGTACCGGTTTTGACTGCGTTGATATCTTCATTGTTCGCGAACATTAGTCTATTACTGATTAAGTTAGTTATCATTCTCGTCCAATCTATTTCATTTTGTTTTCCATCAAGAGTAGTTTTAAAGGATTCTATCTGTCAATTTTATGAAGGGGCTCTTGAAAAAGGTGGAGTAGGAGCATTAGAACTTGTGGCAATGGATATGAAGGCAAGGTTAGCGATGTTATGACAGCAGGAATTTTACTTGATCATGGTTCTTCTAAATACATATATCACTGCACCTTTTAGGGGCATGTATGTTTGTCGTACACTGAGCTATAAGGGAGCTGAATTTGAAGTTGTAGAGGCACCTCTGGAAGAAGACATGATGGTAAGACGACGACGACGATGATGATTCTACATCATTACTGTTGTAGATGTGTCTAGTTTCTAAGGCTTCTTTCAAATGCTAAACTATTAATTACACATCAGTTTTTTAGCACCAAATGTTTATGCTTATTCATTGTGCAGGAAATGTATAAGAAGGCTGCTGAATTTTGGGCTGAGCTACGAGTTGAGCTATTGTCTGCAAGTTCTTTCCTTTCAGAAGATAAACCCATTCCTAGTCAACTATGGCGCCTGTATTGGGCTAGTCACCAGGTAGCTCTATTTTCATAGATACAGTTTTGGATTTATTTTTAATTTTAGTATCTCAGAAATCATATATTATTACTAATATTGCAACTTAGTTAAAAATTATAGTTTACTTGGTGATTTCCTTTTATCATTCATCTTGATTCTTAAACATGATCGTGTATCCATATGCAGATTGAATATTATAATTAGCTTTGACCTCTTTTAAAGGAGTTTGAATTCTGGTTTTACCTAGCTGGAAAACCATATTCAGATCAGATTCCTCAATAATAGAAGGACCGCAATTTCCGGTTTCCATAGTTGGCCATAAATATAATTTGCACTTATGTTTAATCAATTGCACAAGATATATTTAAATGTATGATTATCCGGATTTAAGCTCAATTGGGCCCATGCACCTATCAAATACCAAAGCATTTATTTGAGTGGGTACCTCATATTTTATATGCACCTGATGTACTGGTAGTACTTCTTCTTGAATTCTTACAGTAAGAGCAAAGCCAAAATCTCAAGCTTCATAAATAATTTGGATAAGAAGTCCTGACTTTTGAATGTATAAGCTAGAATATTACTCAGAGGGTACATGTTCATATCAAGGTAATGTGACAAAATCCATGTTAACCCCAAAGATAATGTTTGATTTTCTTGATTTGTTCAGCGGTTCTTTAGGCACATGTGCATGTCAGCTAAGGTGCCTGCTGTAGTGAGACTGGCAAAGCAGGCCCTAGCAAATAATAAATGTGTTGTGATCGGCCTTCAAAGCACCGGAGAAGCTCGAGTTGAGGAAGCCGTGAGCAAAAATGTGCGTATTTCCTGTTTACCAAATAATTTAGAATATCAGGGAGTTATTTTTCCATTTCATAGCTTGTACATTTTGCATATTAGCACTTAGAAAGTGTAAAATATTGTTGTGTTATGCTTTCAACATATATTATTATTGTTGTTATAAAAAACAATGTATCATTGTCTAATGGTGGTGGGGTATGCAACTGTTGGATACCTATTGATGTTCTTGCATCTAAGCAAATGATCAGGTACTATGATTAATATAGTATACATAATTGTTTTTTAGACATTACTGCACTGGTTATAAGCATTGATATGATCAAAGATACATTACTGGGAACAGTATATATATGAAAAATAAAACCATATAAAAACTACATATGAAGAACAAGACAGACATCCATAATTTCCATCTGGTCTGCAGTTTAGGTTTCGAACTTTTACGATTTTGGCTGCTAAACAGGGTGCTGAGATGGACGATTTTGTGTCTGGTCCTAGGGAACTACTACTCAAATTGGTGGATGAGAACTATCCTATGCCACCAAAGCCTGACATTGGAAAGGGTGTGTATGCAGCCCTTTTTCATTTCCCCCAAAATATCATTTGTTATCATGATTCTTTTCAAAATAGTTTCAACTGCAGGTGAAGATAGTGTTAAAGAGCTTCAAAGGAAAAGACACTCTGCGAATCCAGATGTGTCATTCAGTGGGAGGGTGAGAAAAACCGCGAAATGGAGTCCAAGTGGCAGTGAAGAAGAAGAAGAAGCTGAAAGTAAGTCTCAGGCTTCCTGTTACTAAAGAATAAAATTCTGTCTAAAGAAACCACACATAAAATTGCTGTTGTATCCAAAGTGCCTTTGTCTTCTTTTTAGTCTACATTATTCGCCAGTTTTATTCAGCATGGATTTTGGTTTTTGGCCTTATGGGTCAACAGGCTGGGCTTGGACCAGGCTTTATATACTTGAAAGCAGTTGAAGCCTTTTTGCAATTTTGAAAACCATATAGCACTCATTCACGAGGTCTTACATGCATACATGTGGGTCAATGAAGTAGCGGTGTGCTATTTATTGATAGTAAACCTTTAAAATGATGAACAAATACGATAAATTAATAACCGAGTACACAAATATATGTGAGAAAATAAGCAGCATTGGCTCTTTTTTTTCTTCTCCTTTTTTCTGTTTGATAGATAGATAAAGTTCTGATTTATGAGCATTAAATGGCAGGCCTGACTTATACTTTTGATCATTGCTTGTATGTGTAAAATATAATTTAGTGTAGACTTAAATGCTTTGAAGATCAATCTTTAAATTGAGACTTGAAGCTTGTCTAAGATTTTGTATGTTTGAAGATAAATTATGTTTACATAAGACTTTGGGTTATATGGGGAGGGAGTTAAGTTTGCAATATGATTGTAATCCTTTCCAGGTATGTCTTGCTTTATAACTCGGTAAATCTTTTTTACTTAACATAATTCAATCACTTCAACAATGAATACAAGCATTTAATCTGCCGTTCACTATTCGAATCAAGCCACTTTCTCTTAAATATAAGGAGTGTAAGCCTTTATTTACTTTGCTAAAGAAATAGTTTTTTGAAGTAGATCTCTAGAATGTTGAGAAGTACCTAGACTAATGTTTTACAAAAGTTAGCTAGTGCTTGGTTTGGTGTTTTTAGTTTTGGATTTTCGTCCATACAAAAATGCACATAACACATGTATATTGTCAAAAATGACCAATTTAAAAAACGAAGTTAACATACAAAATAGAAAACAATTTTTTTTTTAATTTTCCGTGTTTTGAGAAATAACACAAGCACGTGAAACAATCCATTCTTCCGTTCTTCCTCTATCCCCTTCGTCCTCCCATCTGTCTTTCTTTTATCCCCTCTGTCATTCCTCTATTCTTCTCATATTTGACATACATATTGAAAACCGAAAATACAAAATTCGTTTAAACCAAACACTCTCTTAGTTTTTCAAAATATTTAAAATGACATACACGGACTTGTAGTTCAAATCAATAGAACTTTAGTGTCTGTTTGTAGTTTCATATTTGGTGATGTGGATGCTTTTAAACATTAATTTTTTCTACACTTTCTTTCCACTTGTAAGATAAAAGAATAGCATTGAGTCTGATCAAAGTATCTATTTGATTTATTAGCAGTAAAAATGTTGGTTCGATTTTATATTAGTATAGTTTTGATGCTTCTCAACTAACGTGCCGTTTAATGAAACTTTCAGCCAATAAAAAAGGATTGATGCAGTTATATTCTATTTGGGCATAACCATAAAACCTGTACAAATTGTTCCTACATGTCTGCAGCATCATTCTTATTGTTCTGTCTAATTTTTATTTTTTTTGAAAATGTCAATGCAAACATATTTAATATTCCCCATCTTCTGTGCGTCTTAATCAGATATTTATATTGTATTTATTGGCTATTAAGTATCCAGCTTTTATATGATGACAAGTTTAACATTTTTTATGCTTTTGTAAATAGGTGATTCTAGCTAATTGATCAACTCGTATATTGCTTCAAGCCTTCAACAGACATTCTTTTGCTAATCTCTCTCTCTCTCTTATCCGTGCTTTATCTCCTGATATAATAAAAAAAATCAGAAGATTTATCAGTTAGCATTTTACTTGTAATTCACATATCTATTCAAATTGAGCCCTTTTCCCTAAATTTAGGGACTGTGGGCCTGTTACTTATCACATTCAAGTGAAAATGTTGGTTCAAGTAAAATTTAAAAATGTTGAGAACTACGAAGACTGTTACTTTTTAAAATGTTAGTCTATAAGAATACTTAGAAATGACTGATTTAAACTTGCAAATCAAGTGAATAACTTTTATGGCTCTTTGCACTTTTCTTATGATTTTTTTTTTTTGAAATTTGGTTTGGGGAGGGGGGGGGGGGGTGTTGGGTGTTGTTCAGTTGTAAAGTTGAGAATGGAGATTAACTAAACTACCGAAGTATATGCTTGATTTAATAGTAATTTAGTAAAAATGTTGTTTCAAATATTCTAATAGTTTTTCTGTCCCTCGTCTAGTTTGTCGTATATCAGTGAACATTTTGTTTAATGAAAAAGGTTTGAGATAGTTAATCCTACTTGTCTGTTTTTTCAACAGTTTGTTTTAATTAAAAAGAACCGAGGCAGTTGATGCCTGCTTGTCTGTTTTTCTTAAATTATTCGGGTATAACCAGTAAATTTATACATTTGTTTCTACTGTCATTCCAAGCAATTTGAATCTCCGAAGTTGCCTTTCATATACCAAAAGGTTCATCACTTTTATGTACTCTAATTATTGTCTTCTATATCCAAATTATTTTCAGTATTGCCCTTGTCTATCTTATCTATTCAACAACACCACATGGAGGGCTTACTCTGCAACAACTTCTCCTCCTCATCCACCCCCCTCCTCCCTCCTTTGTCAACTTACTTCAATTGTCATTAAAAGTTGTCAATGGAGCCACCTTCTATTGTTAGCAACATATGTAGATATTTTCACAGGCATGTTTGAGTTACCCTGCAATCCGTCTACATAGCGACTTCATCCTAGTTTTTTTTATTCCTGAAAAACCAAATGAAATGAAAATATACAAAAAAGAATGTCAAAGTAATTGCAGCATATGATTATTTTTCATTTTTTGAGTTCCATGAATAGCAATTATAAATTCTAGCTAAATTAAAATAATAATTTCTTGAGTTATTAAGGTTTTTAAAGTTAGGTTATTATAATAGGGTTTGAGAAGTAATGGCATTGTTGTCAAAAATCTTAAAATCTTACAATTTAAATCTCGATTCAGATCGGATCTCTCCTTAACGATTCGGTTTACATTTCAATTTGAACTTAATCAACACTGCAATTAAAAGAACATTCAACTCATACTAACATATTTAATACACTAATTTGGATTCACAATTTTGATCGTCATGTTTTCAAAACAAAATAAATGGAATAAGAGATAGAATTGAGTTTTATGTTCAATTGTAGAAGTTCAAACATCAAAATCAATTTCAAATTGTGTGCAAACCTTAAGTATCGAATCGATTTAAAGTTGAAACTTTACAACTTAAATCCAGTTTTGAAAATATGGAGAAGAACAATTTGGTTGGTTTTTTCTCTAATTTTTAAGGGTATAAAAGGTAATATCAGGGGTTCAAATTGATTGACATGTTTCTTATCTCGCTAACAGTTTATTATCAACTGCTCTATTGGTTGCTCGAGAAAATGCTCAGTTGGTAAAGAGCCATCAAGCTTATGAGCAAATTTATATTAAGATTCGTATTCTTATTCTTTACTATGCTCTAGCCTCTCATTCAGAAACCTCATTATTTCTCTAACAGAATATATAAAGATGCTAATGCGATTTCTTATACGATGCAGCTGATTCTGGTGCAGATTCTGCTGAATCTGATGACGAGTTTCAAATATGCCAGATATGCAACAATGAAGAGGTGAACTTGTTTTAGGTTCACGTTTTCGTCATCAAGATTTATTTATTTATTTTGATTAATTGTTCAAAGCCCTTTTACTTGACCAAACTGGTTTATTCTCCCTTCAGTATGATTTTTTGGATTGCACGTCCCTTATTAATATCAATTCATTAAACATTATATTTAGACTATGGATTAGATATCTATTTAGTCATTTGATGGAAATTTTATATCAAATTGATAGAGCCTGTTAACTTACATTATAACTAATGTTTTAGTATTTTCAAATGTCTGTGTAGCTGCACTCAACCAGGAACACACACCCATATCTGTGTGTTTATACCACTGCTTTAAAAGGCGAAAGCGTTCGCGAGGCGTTTTAGGGTCCGTGAGGCGAGGCACAAAACATATAATGAAATTTGAAATAAAATAATATTAAATGTCAAACATTAAACAAGAAACATAAAGCGAAGCAGTTAAAATAAAATATAATCATCCATAAGCATTTAAAGTTAAATGAACATAAATTGCAATAGATCAAATGATATACGTTCCTTCGGTGCATCTATGATCACAAAATTCACAAAGAAAGTATTTTAAATTGGTGGAATCCGGTAAACCTTTGACTCACTTATCTTTCGTGCTCATCTCTTCAGTTTACACTATGCATTGCTATGCAGAAGTGAAAGAAAAAAATCACTCGGTAAACCATTTAAAAAAAAGCAAAATTTGCTTGATTCCAACACGTGGAATCGAACACGATTCCATTTACTGGAATCGATTGCATGAGTATTAAAAAAAAATTTAAACCTCTTTTTAGCTCTTAGAAGTGGATATTGAATGAGCAAACAGAAATAGAAGAATAAGAGTTTTAAATACAGCGGTATAATTTTTTTTTGCTTGAGAGGCTTAAACCTCACCACGTTTTCTAGTCAAGGCATGCGTTTTTTTTACATTTTTTGCGCCTCAACTACTCGAGGCGTACGCCTTTGGAGCAAAATGCCTTTTGACATGTGCCTCGGCGCGTTTTTGCTTGCACCTCGCCTTGAGACGCCTTGTGCACGTTTTTCAATACTCTGGTGTATGCATACATAGACATACACACATACACATATTGTGTGTAATATGTTTGTTAAGCTTAACCAATAATCTATTTTCATAATGAAGGAACGGAAGTTATTGCTACGCTGTTCTTGTTGTGCCCATCAAGTCCATCCCACTTGTTTAATGCCGCCTTGGACAGATGAAATACCTGCAGACTGGTCTTGTTACTCTTGCAAAGCCAAAACTGATGAATATTTTCAAGCTAGAGATGCCTATGTAGCAGAGTTACTTAAGAGGTACAAAGCTGAAAGTTGGTTATTGTAATTTCACACATGCAGTATAATGCTATACTTATTGCATTCAGATATGAAGCTGCAAATGAGCGCAAGTTGAAAATCCTGGATATAATCAGAACTTTGAATTTACCTAATAATCCTTTGGATGATATAATCGATCAGGTATCGTTTTGTTCAAATACTTACTGAAGGCTATATATGTATATAAGCAATAATAGACAACAAGAACATACAACAATAATAAATGATGAATAGTAACTAGAAGGTCCAAATCTTTTTGCAGAATGATATAAAATTTGTTATTATTAATTGTATTAATAGTTGTAATACCTTTGGTGTCACACTTATTCGGTATGAACGTGAACTACCAAAAATGTCTCTCTACAAATATTACTAAATATTAATATCCCTTAAAATAGGATCTAATAGGTAATTTTTTTTAACCAATTCAAAATGCCCCCGTCTTAATATCTAATAGGATCTAACACATAAACTTTTTTCAAAGTCTTTTTTTTATTAATTAATAACATAAGTAAAAATTCAAACTAATAAAAAATGAAATTCATTCTTTAATAATTAATAACAGAAATAAATATTCAAACTAATAAAAAAAATTAGATGGTACAATTTAGAAAGAAAAATTAAAATTAACTGCATATCATTTCAACGCAAATTACGATTAAATATTTATGCAAATCTTTTTTTTTAAATCTTTAATAATAGTTATAATAGCTTGGTGTCACACTTTTTTGGTATTAACGTGAATTACCAAAAACGCTCTCTATATATTATCAAAGTTTAATCACTTAAAAACAAGATCTAATATTAAACTTATTTTACAAATTCAAATGCCACTAAAAGTGAGATCTAACGGTTACACATGCTTTACAAATTCAAAACGCTTCAAAAAATAAGATCTAAAATTAAACTTACTTTACAAATTCAAAATACTTCTTTACAAATATACAAATCTTAATATCACTTGAAAATAAAAACTCATTTTTTTGACTGATTTAAACATATACAATTTATAAGGAAAACTATTCACGCTTCGCGCGTGCCGTGACACTCGTTATTACTTGCAAGCCATGTTTTTTGGCATTGATTGTCTGCAAGTTGTGACATTCTGATCACTTACAACTAAAAGGGTTTTTCTTCTTTTTTTTAAAGGTAAGGGACAAAATACCTGTACCATATTGCAAAGTTGGTAATAGAGGCTATAAAATATATATATACTGAAAGCCTTAAATAGCTTTTGTATGAGATCCGCCTGCAAAATAATAAACAGTCTAGACTGAAGTTATTAATTTGAAGTATAGCATTGTCAAAAGCTAATTACTAGTAAAGTGGCAATGTGTATATGTCTTAACATGCAATATACTCTTATATTTATCTTCATGAGAGGCTCTGGATTCTTCTGATACCTCTTCACACCATACACTCTCTACACGCTTTACCATTTAAATGTTAAAAAAATAAGTTCTGTTTCCGTTGATTTAGAATAAAATCATAGGGTAGAACTTGTTATTTAGACAATATTATTTTGTTACATATTATTTTCAGTTAGGAGGTCCAGAAAATGTTGCTGAAATAACTGGTAGGCGTGGCATGCTTGTAAGGGCTTCTGGTGGAAAAGGAGTTGTATATCAGGCGAGAAATTCGTAAGTATGATTTCACTTTTATCAATATCATTATAATCCTAGTGTAGCTCATATCATGTTTTTTCATGTCATGTAGTAAAGAAGTGGCTATGGAGATGGTAAATATGAATGAAAAGCAATTGTTTATGGATGGCAAGAAGCTGGTGGCCATTATATCTGAAGCCGGTTCAGCTGGTGTCTCACTGCAAGCAGACAAAAGAGTATTAAATCAGGTATACATAGTTTGATGCACTCCTTACTATTCCGTTATCTTTTTTGTTGATGAATCATCTTGTCATTGTTCATATGCTTAGAAAAGAAGGGTGCATATAACTCTTGAGCTTCCCTGGAGTGCAGACCGTGCAATTCAACAGTTTGGTAGAACTCATCGTTCTAATCAAGCTTCTGCACCTGAATATAGGTTCTTCTTCTTCTTCTTCTCCTTATTGAAAGATTGGTTCATCTCCATAGCAGTGATTTTATGGATGTACATATTATATTGTGTTACATATATTATAATTATCTTCTGCAAAAGGATTTCAAAGTTTACATCTCACTACAGTAAACGATTGTTTAGGTTAATGAAAATCAAGACTTTATTGTACCACTGATAAATGCTTTTTAGCCAACTTTCCGGTCATTTTCTTTCCTCTGTTATACCTAAAATCCAGAGGCACACAACAGCAGTAACGGAACATCTTAAACATTACAAATTCCTTATGTTTAACTCAATAATAATTTGCTTGTTTCTGATGATAGAATCTGAATAGTATCAACCAAAGGAATGTTTTGATCTTTTATTCTTAAATATATTGCATTATTCTTAATTTTACCTTTTATTTTAGCTACATATTGGCATCAGATACTGTGTTTTGTTGATAAATGATCATTTATCGATTTGATCTCTTTTATACCAATGAGAATATTACTGAGAACCTTTAAGCACCACAGGTCTAGTTAGAATCCTCTTTGTCTATCAAGTGAATTAGATATGGTATCTCTCTGATGTTTCTTTCAAAGATAAGAACGAGTTTTGTGCTTTTCTTCGTTTTTTTGTACAATTAGCATAGAATAGTAAAATTAAAATCCCCTTTTAATTTTGAGTACGTACGTCTTTTGTTTTTGTTCAGGCTTTTGTTCACAAACTTAGGTGGTGAACGCCGCTTTGCATCAATTGTTGCCAAAAGATTAGAATCTCTTGGTGCTTTGACTCAAGGAGACCGCAGGTGTGTTGTAAAAATAATTCCGCGAGATGGATTTAAATATGAGATATATGTTATCGATTACACGTGTTTGCACTTTATAACTGTTAGGGCGGGTCCATCTTTGAGTGCTTATAACTATGATACTCAATTTGGAAAGAAGGCGCTAGTGATGATGTATAGGGGCATCATGGAATTGGTATTATATTGAATGATTTGTACCTTATATATTGTTTATTTAGTTTGTATTTTCAAGATTGTCATTTGATTTATTAAGCTTACCAGGAGCCTTTGCCAGTTGTCCCTCCTGGCTGTTCATCAGATAGAGCGACTATTCAAGAATTCATAACAACAGCAAAAGCTGCCCTTGTATCAGTTGGAATTATCCGTGATTCAATTGTTTGTAAGTAGCATACATACAAAGTTCTGATTAACTGACCGGACAACATAGTGCATTCCTTTCATGTTATAGTTCTATTGCTAATCAACTACCCATTCAATCTCGCTGCTAGATTATACAGCTGTTATGTTTACCCCCTCAAAATTTTACTTCTTTATGTTAACCGTGCAAAATTTTGCACTGCTTGTTACCATGCACATGTTTAAATGCCACCCCTTGATTTGAACACCAAATATAATTTTTTTCATCTCATTTCAGTTGAAACTAAAATTCATCTGTTTTTTCTAGTTGTTACTTTCTTCATACACATTTCAGTGGGGAATATTTTTCTACATTTAGCCATTTACACTCTTCATTATGTTAATCTTGAAACCCACCCTCATGAAAGCAATACTATGCGAAACTCAATGAAAATTCGTTTTTAGTAAACTTTCTTAATGATCTCAGATGTAAAAATTCAAGTATGAAAATGTGCAAGTGTACACTTGATAACAAAGTTTAGGTGGGGCTTACATGAAACACCATAGATTATATCATAATGTCCTTGTGTTCAGGAATCCAATTTAAAAGTCCCTACCGTTGTGCTAGCCGCAGAAAGAAAATTCAGTGCACTCACAGCTTATAAGTTGTATTGTTTTTCATATCCACCATTTAGTTGAATAGATCTGTATCAGCTGTGAACTGGCCCAAAATTTTCATTCTTTAATTCACTGTAACCACATAGGAAAATTTCAATATCTAAACGTAGAATTATTAATTTGCTAGTTTTCTGATGATATTATAAAAGTGAATTTGCACAGTTTTGGAATAGACTCTGTATGCCATTCATGTTCACGTGTTTTAAAAATCACCAAATCAGCATCAAGATTCATGGCTTACTTTTTTTTAATAGCTTCTAATGATATTTTGCGAATCAGCGATTCTATCTTTGTTTTCACACTCCGATTTGAGTTAATAATAGTGCCATAAACTCGATATTTGGTTGCCAAGTGCTTTCTTCTCCCAACTCAACCGTAATCTATATATTATATTTTTGTCTTATATTTGTAAACCTAGGACGTTTGAAGCCTCCTATTTTTTTACTGTTACTTTATAAACACACTTTTCATATTGTGTGTGAATAGTAGGACATCACCGATAATAATGTGCTTTTCACAAAATCAGTAAATCAATACTACCACAAGAGTGCTTTTTTAAATTAGTGATGGTTGAATACATGATATCAGGTTCCGGCCGGAGGCGACACGGGATTAGGGCAAAAACCCGTCCCGTCGTCGAACAACAAAAAATACCAAAACAATCAGTTTTTTTTATTGCAATTTCTGTAGAAGGTGGGAGATAAGCAAAATTTATCTATAAAAATAGCAAAACCAAATCATAAATTGTCACATAATCAATTCGAGCATCAAAATATTAGTCGATTGTCGTTTTCATGTTCGTCGTCTTCATTCAAGCGTAAATTGCCGTTCTCATCTTACTCGTCTTCACTGGTGAATGTTGTTTCTCTCTCTCTTTTCGCTGAATTGTGGTGGAGACCGAAGTAGGAGTAGTTCTGGTTTAGGGGTTAGGGTCATTTGATATTGGGTATTAAATATTGGGTGGGCTGAATGTTAATGGGCTGGGCTAGTTATATTATTTATTTAGATTAGGCTAAATTCAATGTTTATTATGTGTCTAAATTCAATGTTCATTGTATTAATTATTTAGATTAGGCTAAAATCAATGTTTAGACTATATTATTTTACTTACAGTACTTATTATTATTTTTTCACTAAAAAATCAGAAATGTGATACCTGGACCAAAATCAATACTTCCGAAATTGACCGAAACCAAGAAAATATTATATCACTGAAACCGAGTTCTCAAACCTTGGTTAAATATTACCTTTGTGCCGTCCAAGTGCATAATATATACCTCAAACTTTTCTTCTACATGTTCTCATATTTTCTATTAGGTGTCCCTTTGTTTCTATTTGTTTTCTTCTCATGTAAACTCCATTCTAAAATATCAATATCTTTTTGTGGAAAAACATAATTGAACATCAATTTCAATTATTAATCTTATAATAAATCCTCTTCCTGAAGGCACCTAAGTCATAGGCAGAAAACTATAATAGCAAAATTTTACTTTGAATTTTTATATCAAGCAGCTGATCAATTGAATTCAAGATGACCAAATTGAAATTCTAAATCTAATGACTGTATATGCATTAATAATAAGTAACATCATGTAACAGATTCGTAGCAAATGCTGGGTATAAACCAAGGTTCAAGGTGTCGTCTGGTACACCGGAATTCCAACTGTACCGGATCGGTACCGTTCTTGATCGGTCCGAAACCAAGCTAAAAATTCGGTTTCGGTAACAGAGAATTAAAAAAAACGAATCAAGAAGAATCCAAGAAAAAAAAAAGAATCAAAGAAAAAAAGAAAAGAAATAAACCTCAAATCAAGAAGCAATTCATGCCCTAACTTTGAATGCCCTAACTTTGAATTTGAGGCGATTTTGCTGTTGATCTTTGTTCCACGTTGTGCTGTGAATTGAAAGAAGTCGACTAAGTCAAGAAGCAATGGTTTTTTTTTTTTTTTTGATTCTATGTCGGCTTTTGTCCTAGCCTTGAAGCAATCATTTTTTTACTGTGTTTTTTCAGCCCTAGCTTTGAAAAATGAAGTGGACGAAGATAGAATGAAATATATGGGCTGTTACATGGGCTGTTTTGTTTTTCATTTTCTCTTTAATTGTTTTGTAAATGAAGTTGGGCTAGATTTAGTATGTTTCTAATTAATGTTTTGTTCAAATTAATTAGGGTTTTGTGTAATTTAATTTAGTTAATTATGAATTGTATATTTAATCAAGTTTGATTTAGTTCATTTCCTTAAAATAATACCAATATCTGAAATTAGGACCGAAACCTTCAAAATTTTCAATTGACCGAAACCAAGGAAATTTTAGAAGACCGAAACCGAGACCCAAACCAAGTTCGAAAACCTTGATATAAACACCGATATAGATATGGATGGCACAACGAGTTTGAAAATGCCAGATATGGGAGCAAGACTGAGTATTTCAAAAATTATTATGTGATATAAATAGATATATGAGCGTTAAAATTTTAGTTCGTGTCTCAGTATAGCTGTAAAAGAACATTAGGTTATCAGTGGATTGTAGCAATGGCTGTATAGTGTGTATATGCATATGTTAGAGAATATGATGTTTGTATTATAACCATGTATGAATCAAAATTATTTCATTTTTTTTTACCGTTTGTTCTTTTCTTCTTTTATTATACTATAAAAACTGGGTAACTTGATGTGGATTTGTTCTCACATACCTCTACCCACTTTCACACGTATCCATAGTTAACTGCTCTATGCATGTCCACGTGTGAGATACAGTTCAGACATGGCCCACATGGTTGTGTCACCTTCCAGGTTTGTCTGTATTACATAGTATTTTTCCTAGCCCACATTACCAAATTTTATACGTTTGAAGACCTCATTGCGTCATTTTGAGTGTCTATTGTGTATTTTTGCAGAAGTTTTTTCCTGCAGAAGTATATTTGTCCCTCAGTTTCATGAAGTAATTTGAGAAACTTATCCCTACAGTGTAACTTGACATAGATCTGTTAATGCGAATCGAATTACATGAATTGTTCATTTATCCTTGTCTTATTGTACAGCCAATGGAAATGGTAAATTATCTGGGCGTATCGTGGATTCTGATATGCATGATGTTGGGAGGTTCTTAAATAGGCTTTTGGGTTTGCCTCCAGATATTCAAAATAGGCATGCGTTACTTCACCTGGACTATAACTTGTTGGTGATGTACCAGCAATGATTTTCACTTAACATCCTATAAATACTTTTCAGGCTATTTGAACTTTTCATTAGCGTTCTTGACCTCATAATTCACAAAGCTCGAAGTGATGGGCAATTTGACTCGGGAATTGTTGACATAAAAGCCAACGTTGTTGAATTACAGGGACCGCCAAAGGTGAGGATCTAATAATTAATATGGCACCTATTGATGTCATAATTCTTAAGTTAAAAAACAGCATATTTAAAACATTGTCTTGTGTAAGCTACAAGAAAGAAGCGTATCACAAAAAACTTAATGCGCCCTGAACACTTTAAAAAAAATATACGTTATTGATACACTGGATGTTTTGACAAGTACCCTACTTTTTTTGTCACTGTAAAGCATGCTATTTTTTTACTGAGTGATAAAAAGGACTAGGTGTGCTATTGATGCAATGGTTGCTGAAAAACAAAAGAGTACAAGGTCCTGTAAAATTTAGACGATTTTCCTTCAGGCTGTAAAGTTCAGTATCTTTGATCTACTGAATTAATCTAGTGCTATTGAACATCACGTGGCTTAGAAATGATTACAATCCTTCTTTTAAATAAAATTGAAATTTATATTTGTAAGCCACCTGCATCTGTGCATCATGCCTTTACTTTTTTCCCCAACATATAAGCACATTACTAATTGCATGTGCATACCAGATGTCTACTAAAAAAACATCTGATGTATGCATTTATTTGTTTACCAGAATAGTATATAGGTTTACACTGCAACAGAAATTGTGCAAAGTTACCAAATAAAGGCACTTTTAAGTAATTATTTTTGGAGTTAATGTATAAAGATATTGAGCATAGCAAAAGGTTTTTGGAGTATACAGTGGTTATACATGTGAATTTCATTATTATTACGAATATATTTAGATTGCTAGAATGATGCATCATTAGATTTTCTGAGTGAACTTGAATCAAACAAATTAATGCGATATTGTGTTTTTTTCTCTTACATTTATAACTAGGAATATTCTATTATTTTTAGAAATGTAATCATGTTGTTATGGCAGACTGTTCACGTTGACAACCTCTCCGGAGCCTCTACAGTGTTGTTCTCATTTATAGTTGACCGTGGAGTAACCTGGGAGGTAATTATAATTTTTTAGAGGATTGTATAGTATTGTTATCTACGCACATTGAAGTTCATTGCATTGATTAATGTTAATTTTGAATAATAGTTTGCTAAGAACATACTTGATGAGAGGGAGAAGGAAGGGCTTAGTTGTGCAAATGATGGATTCTATGAGTCAAAAAGGGAGTGGATGGGAAAAAGGCATTTCATTTCAGCTTATGAAGGGTATATATGAATTAGCATATGTGGAATATCTGTCTACACTGGACTAGATTTTGTAACATAGAAAGTAGTGAAGATATTATAGTCTCATATCATGACAAACTTATTATAAAAACACTGATTATTGTATAACTCAAATACGCATATAATCAATTTTGATCTTTTTGTTCGTGTTGCAGCTCAGATCCTGGTTTTTTTAAAATACTTCGACCTGCCATCGGGGAGGTATTGAGGTACTTGGTGGTCATTCAGTTTTTTATTCTGGATTATTATATATTGCTTCCGTTTTTTCACCCTGTTATACGTTTTCTATTATGCAGGGAAATGCCTACAGCTGAGCTAAAAACCAAGTACAGAAAAGTGTCTTCTATTGAGAAGGCCTGCAAAGGATGGCAAGAGGAATACGAGGTTTCATCCAAACAGGTAATTTGACTGGAATACATTAAGTTTAGTTTTAGCTACACATTTATTCTACTTCACTTGTTTGATTATGCACACAACTTATCATTGATGGTAATATATAATTTTGTATCCTTTGAAGCTTTTGTCTTGATATGAAATGATAACATATATCTACCATGCTGATAATGGAAGCATATTCTCATTCAAATTCTAATGTTTTATCTATGATTCTATAGTGCATGTGTGTTTGTGTACACACACGCTACTTGTTTGTAAAGGATGAAACATAGATGCAATAATTGGCTATTATAATGTGACACTCTTTCAAGTAACTAATTTAGCCAATAATAGTTTTTTTTATCGTCAAACATTGTTGGAATTGATTTCTGTAGTTGATTGCATGTATTGATTATAGAACTATAAAAGAGAGGTGAAACCATTTGATTCTATTGAAGAAGGACTAGTTACCGAGGTGACCTCTTTCATATCTTTATGTCCAAAAGTTTTGAGTGGTCGGGTCCATCCTTTATATTAGCTACAAGAAAGAGGGATGGAACAAACTTAGGTTCCGTTCCAGCAGAAAGAAATCGCTCAAGCGTTTCACAATGTTTACATTGGATGTAAAGGGTTTACCTCTGACGTAAA
Source organism: Allium cepa (assembly GCA_030765085.1). Lineage (NCBI taxonomy): Eukaryota > Viridiplantae > Streptophyta > Magnoliopsida > Asparagales > Amaryllidaceae > Allium > Allium cepa. The sequence goes on along the minus strand of CM060942.1, from coordinate 102,967,627 downwards.
CATTTACATCAGCGTTTAATTAAAAGCGACCAACCTCTCTATTTTGCCAGTGGAAAATCAGACGTAAATATTTACATCGGACGTAAACCCTTTATGTCCACACTGTTTGCCTGTTAATTATTAATATGTTAATACTAAATACTAATTATTAACAAATAATTATTAACTAAAATATTAAACATTGCTTGGTAATTATTTATAATTATATTAATTATTAATATTTTATGTTTAATTATTATTTATCCTGTAACAAAAAAAAACACAAAAAACCTTACTTTCAATCAACCTCTAATCAAATGTGTCCAAAATGCTTTGAGCCTCTAACTCTAACTTCTGACCGAATTTGTTCTCGAATGCACCTTTAGTGTGTCAGAGCATGCATTTTGTAGTTTTTTGCAAACTCAAATTAATTGGTATATGTAGATTATATAGAGAATTTTTTTTAGAGACTTGCAGTAAATATGCATGAATCTGTTAGAAGGACGTATGACATTTGCATTTTGTGTGTGACAAAACAAGGGTCGAATGAGCATGATATCCAATGCACGAAGCTCTCAACTATTCATTGATCCAAGGCAAATTATTATGAAAACTAACCTTCTCTTAATGCTCAAGTATTCTTAGTGGATTTTAGACTCAAACCCATGATTGGTAGGGATTTGTTAATTATCCTTTAAATGATACCGTGCTTCCCTTACATATGTAGTTCTCACATCAATCTTCCTGCTTGCAAATAGGGTGACTATCGTACAATCGGTTTAAAATACGAAAAAAATTATGCATACATAGTTCTTAACTTATGTCATCTGAAATTATTTCATCCAGTGTATGCATGGGTCAAAGTGTAAAGTTGGTAGCTATTGTACAGTTGGTCGGCGACTACAGGAAGTTTATGTGCTTGGTGGCCTCATTCTTCCTGTTTGGGGGACCGTAGAAAAAGCTCTTTCGAAGCAGGTACACTGCCATACATATATCCTCTCTTGTTGGAAGTATTTAAAAATGAGTCTGTAATTTTCTTTTTATGAGAAACATTTCGTAAACTCTTTGATGGAATCGTGCACAAATTTTTCACATTTTTATCATTTATTCGCATACAATGTGAAAATCTGTTTGTTCCGTTTGTTTGACTGTGTGACAACCATCAATCCAGCCTGTAAGTCAGATGTATAAGAAATCCATAAATTGTTGCATTGGTTTGAAAATTTCAAAATAACTTAAAATTCAAGTCACATGGCCCACATTGAAGCGTAATACACGTGTTTTCACATGTATCACTGTCTATATTGTTTGGGGCAGAGCAGAGTGGGTCATTAGGCACAAAAGACACCTTTAGAGCACCTAATGGAACTCCCATATAGTCTAGATGGGGCTGTACAACAATTTCCATAAAATCAAATTAACTGTAGTTTGCACTAGATAACTATTAAGAACAAATTTTGTCGAATTCAACTAACAATAATAGTTTACAAATAATCATGGTCTCGGTGGCGACAACGGTGCATGATTGATGTCTGACTTTATTGATTCTTGTGCATGCATGCATACATACATACACGGAAACCCCTCTCTCTCCCCCCCCCCCCCCCCCCCCCCACAATCCACACGCTCGCGCACTATGAAATCTCAGAGAATCAATCGTGTTTGTAAACTTTAAAACAGCATATGCACTAAACCTGTAACATATACTCGAACAATAGTTGCTTCAAAATGTATCTTTGTTTGACTAATTCCTTGTATATTTCTGTAGGCTCGTGCAAGTCATAAAAGAATACGTGTGGTGCGTCTGGAAACTACAAATGACCACCGGCGAATTGTTGGGCTTCTGATTCCAAATGCTGCAGTTGACTCTGTTCTTGAAGGTGTGTTAGCATATGAAATTGCAACTTATTTCTTTGATGTCACTATCTTACAGTCGCTGCCAAATCTTTCCCTGTCTTCTGCAAAACATATTTGATCTCATAAAATGATATTTGCATTGTCACTCTCCCCTACGATTACTCGATGCATTGTGATAAACACATTCTGATATAAGCTGTTTACAAGTTAACACTTGAAATAAGTTACACTGTACATAGTCCACTTAGCAAATAAAATACCACATAACTTTTTATTAGAGAAGTACGCTATGTTGTTTTAGCTGTGTATGACAGAATTGTAGCCATTTGTAGAAAAGGAGCAAATTCATTTGTATCGAAACAATTTTTCAGAGGAATGACAAAAAGCTGACGTAATTTAGAAATTAGACAGCCTTTTTATTTTAAACTTAATCAAATCATGCACATTGAACTCACAATATTCAGAAAATAAGCAGGCTTTTCATAGAAGAAAATTTCTGAGGCCTTTCTGTTTGTAAATTCTATTAGTCAGACATAATACTGTAAAATTGAAAATAGTGTAATATCACATGACTTGGTCAATACAGTTATTTTTTGCTTGTGTGTGCGTGAGCGCGTGCTTCAATGGTCATTTCTTTTGTTAAAAGTAGTGTCTAATATGGTATTTGTATAAGCAAGGACTCTTAAGCTAATTTGGAGCATTCAAATATTTTGTTTTGTAGACCTATCATGGGCGCAAGACGTTGATGATTATCAACCTCTGTAGCATTAGTTCCGGGGGATCAATACAAATGACATCAGTGGACAAACTGTCAATTTGTGACTGCGCCACGGTAATTATTGATATGATGATGACTATATGACTTATATCATTTATATTTTTTGGAGAGGAGATATTCGTGAAAGCTTCAACTGACCTGAGTTGATATGATAGATTAATGTTGTGACTGGTCCAAATATAACATTTACTTTTGTCATTTTGAGTTTTGGAGGCCGCTTGTAATATTGTAGGCATGTGACAGTTGTAGAATTCAAGATGATGTAATGTTAAATATAAGAAAAGGTTTAGTTGTTATTTGTTGTGTACCGAGCAAATTGAATATCTGTGACTAATCGAACTGCTGTGTGATATGATGACGTGAACTTGTATATTGTAGCAGTATCTGTCAAACATGCCAATCTCTGATAACATGTGTTTACTTATTTTTCGTTTTGATTTTTGTCCTGTTTTATTTCGCTTGGTTGTAGTTCCTGATAAATACGTATGCCTTTTCCTTAGATTCTAAGTTTCAAAGATGTTAATTATGTTACTCTTAATTGGTAAATTGGTAGCTGCAAGATGGAAGGCAATGGAAACGGGGGTATTCTTTGAACGGCTTCTCGGACAGTTGCTTTAAACTTGCGTTTTTATTGGATGCGGACGTCAGGTGTCCACATGTTATATTTTAATAAGTAAAAAAAGAAATCAACCAATCATTAGGTGACTAGCTCACAACCGCGATTGAAGATGGCATTTGCCATGGGACAAAGATGAGGAACGGGTTTTTGTAGCGTGCCCTTCATTTAGTTCAATTTTTTAAAGAATCAAAATCTTTTCAAATATTAATACAGGACCAATCGTAGCAGTCGATTGTATCATTGATTGCTATCATCAATGCGCCATTTGAACCGATTTAACTAAGCTACTTTATGGTTTTTTGAAAGTAAAAAATTAATTTATTTAAGTCGATCCGAACTGGGTTTAAGCTATTAAACAATGACTCTGAACGTGAATCTTGTTTTTGTTTAGGTATGAATAGTGGATTGGTGTTGCATGTTCAACTCGTCCTGCAGCTGCTATTGTTTTCATCTGGTACTTTCAATTTTTTTATGTCAGCTGGCTTTTCCTTTAGAGTTTTCATTTGGATCATACAAGGGTCGTTCCTTTAACTCAATGACCATAACTGCTATCCAAAAATAAATTAATTCATTCCGTATTAACAACTCAATAACTACAACTGCTATCTAAAATTAACTTAAAATCCATAAAAGATTCATTCTTTATATTGTCGAGAAACTAGGCTGGGGGAATAAAAAATGAAAGTTAAGTAAGATTTTTTATGGATTTATTCCACTGACGAAAAGATACAAGTTATTAAAATATATAAATAAATTACAAGTCAAATTAAAAGATGTTTTACATAATTTGCACACACATATGATTTGTGCACGCAAGCGCTTGTATGCGTGTATATGCATGCACGCGTGTACAGGGCCGGCTCTAGACATTGGGTTGCCCCAGGCAGACGAGGTAGAAAAAATGGGAAAAAATGTTGCCTCAGGTAAGGTAGAAAAGCTGTAAAAAAAGAAATTACTTATAGGAATCAAACACTGAATCTCACAGAAAGCAACCTGATGCACAACCAATGAACCACTAAATTATTGTAAAATAAAATGCATCAGCATTTATTTATTTAAAATCTCATATTCATAACCAACATATTTTTGGGGGAATGTTGCCGCCGCCTGCTCAGCCTGGCCCCTGAGCCGGCCCTGCACGTGCATATGCATGCACGCGTGTGCGCTTGTGTACATATATATACATATGTGTGTATGTGTGCGTGCGTGTAGAATCTGACACTTCTTTCTGATGGATGAAGCAACATAATTTTGATCTAGAGTTTTTGACATTTGTTTACCCTTTGTAGCAATAAAATATTCTAGGGTTTACAACGATAACTTGCATATCCATTGTACGACAATTAACTAAAATATGTCTATGTCTAACTAATTATCAAGCCCTTGTTGGGATTGATGTGTTACGACAGAATGTGTGTATAGTTGGTAATGAATTCCAGGCCAATATGAAGTGCACAGAACCAAAATATACTTGAATATTTTTTTATAAATTGGCTAGCTAAAACAAGTGCCTTCATTCTACTAACATAGAGCTTAATGTCATATGCTTCCTACTCAAAGCATCTATCACTACATTTCGTTTTTTTGAATGTACGAAATACCGAAATCATATGAAGCTTGAAACTTCATCCACCTCTGTTGTCTTAGGTCAGAGCCTTTTGAGAAAGTAAATATCCGAGAGACTTAAGTGCAAAAAAAGGACCACATCTCAAGATAATGAGTCAAATAATTTTTCTCATGGGTCTTTAACTGTCGGCTAGCATATGATATTAACCTACTTTCATGCATCAATACAGCGCTCAACTCAGTAGCGCAAGCCTCGATATACACAATGAAAGGTTTAGTTCCATCTAGAATCATCAATATAGGTGCATTGGACAACAACTCTTTTTGTCTAACGAACGCATGCTCACACTCTACATTCTATAAGAAAATCCTTCTTGGTAAGCTGAGTTAACGATGCTGAAACTTTAGGGTAGTCATTAATGAACTTCCTATAATATACGGTTAAACAAACAAATCTTCAAATCACCATAACTTTCCTGGTATGTGCGAATCCTGTATGGTCACCACTTTGCTGGGCTCAACAGATAATCCATGCTCAAAAACAACATGGCCATAAAAAGACCTTTCTTCTCCAGAATTGAAACTTGGAGTTTCGCCTTTAACTGATGTGTCCACAATATATCAAGTACAGTCTTAACATGCTGCTTATGCTCTTCCTCGCTCTTCGAATAAACAAAGATACCATCAACAAAAAAACCACGAACTTATTCAACCGATCAATGAAAAACTCTACTCATCTAATCAACAGAATAAGCTCAAGCATTGGTCAATCCGAACGGCATGCCAACCACTTGAATAGTTCGTCTGGTGTACGAATAGCAAACTTAGAAATATTATCACCTACCACTCTCAAGCGATGGAAACTAATGGCCAAGTCAAGTTGAGAAATTATTTTAACTCTCACCAACTGATCAAGCAAATCATCTATGTGAAGCAACGTGTAGCGAATTTTCTTTATCAACTTATTCATTTCTTGATAATCAATGAACAATTGCAAATAACTTTACACCTTAGTAGAGAAGGCTACTGGTGCTCCCTACTTCGAAATACTCTTATGAATATAAAACTTCTTTAACGATTCAGAAATCTACTTATTTAACTCATTTTTTCCTTTCAGATACCTATGCTTAAGTGACACAACAACAGCCTAGCATCCCTCTCAAGATAAACATAAAATTCAGTTTCTCTTTACGAAGGTAAACCAAAAACTTCAATAGATACATCTAGGAGTTCTCGAACAATAGGCACAAAAGCTAACTCGTCCTATGATAAGTCCATTAAATACAAGTAACTAAACATCATAAAGCTATCAGGCTCACATTATACATCTAAATCATGCCGTCTATTGCTCCTCATCTGAACCACTCTGCTATTACAATCAAACAATGCCTCATAATGTGACATCTTGTTTGTTACCAATATCAGTCCAAACCCCGAAAAACCAAGTACATATGCATGAAATAAAAATTCCACACCATAAATAGATAATTTTAAATTCTGGAAAATCATAGATAAGTAGATCGATTCCAATCAGATTCGACGCTACTATGAATCACACTCAATATGAGTCTCTGACTGCACTAAACTTCTACACATGAAAGTATGATATGCTCCAATATCGAATGTAGGATGAGAGGAAAAAATAAAATATAAGTAGTACAGCTTCTATAATGGCCTTTTTCCCTTTATTATCCATTGCTAGTGGTACGCTAGCAATGAATACTACATCGATGCATAAGCTTGCATGAATTGTCATACGTGCCTGAAGCTAGACGCCGATGTTTCATATGTCCGAATTGATTGCAACTATAGCACTGTATCTTTCTTACATTAGTTTTGTAGTTCTTGGAAACATGACTTTTCTTGCTACATTTCTTACACTTCACATTTTTATTTTTATACTTGCCTTGCTCACCTTTAAATCCCACTTCTTTGCGCTTTTTTAGCTGCTTCTCATCATCGCTCTCCTTCTTTGGCTTCTTTTTACTATATTTAGAAATAGTATTCAACAAAGCCATCTTCAATGGACTCTCATATGTAGCATAGAAATATGACTAAGAGCCAAATCCTGAGGTGTTTGTCTTATCCCCTTAACAAATTTAAAGCTTTATTAACCAAAGTGTTTACCAGATCTAATCCAAACTTAGTCAGCTCATTGAAATGGTCCAATACTCATTCATAGACATATTTTGTAACAAACCATATTTTTAACGATATGATATTTAAATAATTGATTTGAATATTGAATCGTTAATTTGAAGGTCCAAAAATATAATTTTTTGCATATGATTGAATCAGGACTCAAGACCACTTCCTTTGAGTCTGGATCAACGCTGCGAACTAAAATGAGTATAAATATCACTATATTTGGAGATTGGACGATCCGATGGTCAAAACGATCTCGAAATGCGATAAATTATCAACCCGGAGTACTGTCTTGGATAGCGACAAAATTTATAACATCGAGACTCGAAAAATGAGGTGTTGTACACTAACGAGTTTCGTTACGATTGGACGCCTTGTGTGATCGTACAAGCTCAAAACATACAATGGTTTATTTGAGAAATCAAATAAATGGAATATTATATTAATATCATTAAACCCTCCTTGCTAACTCATTTACACTGTTCCATTCCTATAAACAAAGGAAATGGCTACCTCCTCTAATTTAAAAATCAAAATCCAAAGATTCACTCAATTATAAATCACGAAACCAGATCGTTAAGATCGTATGGGGAGAGCTTCGCGTTGGTGGTGACGCTGGCATGTGCAATGGCGATTGGGGTGGAGGCCATGTATGAATATGGATCAACGGTTTGGCTTAGGCGGCGATAGAGGGTGATTTAGGCGAAATGGAGATGCAGACGAGTTTCTCTTAGTGCCTAGCACCTTCCTACGCCTTTCATTAGAGCTTCGACCCACCTTAGGAGACTGCGACGTTATGAGTTCGCCCACGACACCAATAGATCGTGTTTTGTAAGGATAAGCGGAGTTGTTTGATATCGGGTGTGTTGCGGAGAGGTACGTAGAGGGACTCGTTGGCAAAGACGGTGCATCGATTCATCAACTAAAGAGCTATAAATTAAAGAGAGAAGGAGGGGAAAGATGGGTTTTCACACGTACAAGTGCATGACCTGGAAATGTGATTTGGGAAAGAAGGGATAATGAAAGTGATTAAGGTAATTAATTTGTACTTAAGTTAATTAATTTGAAATCTTATAGAGTACGTTTCTTTTGCATATGAGATCTATTTTTGATGTCGTTTCTTGTGTTGTGTTCATGATGGAGAGCTCCATGACTCGATGTTAGTTTGGTCAGCATTTGTTGAGGTGAGTGATATTGTCTCTCATCATACTATGGTTGTTAGTATAGTATAAAAATGATGTTTTGAAAAGATTTCCAACTTTAAATTTTGATTTTAAATATATTTAAATCTATACTCGATTTTATAAAAATTTATAAGTGTTTTAAAATGGTTATAAATCGTACTTCACACTTATTATTATGGACATGCTACTTTTATGGAATTGCTAGATTTAGACTACTTTTGATATGAATCCCACATTGGTTGATATAGATGCGTTATATACGCTATTGTATGCTATATTGGTTATATGTAAGTTGTAATAGTTGCATCTATGTTTGTTTGCTTTAGTGGTTGAAAATGCTCATGGGAGCGAATCAAAGGTAGGAAATGTGAAACTTGATTTCGATGGATAGACTCTAAAGCGTTTGGAGTCATATCATTGCATAGGTGATGCATGAGGGTTGAAGTGTTGAGTATGGTGATGGAATAGTCGCCATGTTATTGTGCTAAAGGAGCTATTGGTTTCAGTTTTGTGGAGCTTGATATAGTGTAGGATGGTACGGTGTTGGCTTCAGGAAGGAGTACTGGTTCAGATGTCGACTGGCTCAATAGTGGAATGCCAAATATGAAATCCTGTTCGATAAGGGCTTGGTTCGGCCAGTTAAGGACTGCACAGGAAATCCATTCCCATAGTTGTTGGTGCGGTGTTAGGGAGCCGAACAGAAAGTGTTGTTTTGTGTTGCTTCTGTTCGTTGGGAGCATGGTTTCAGGCCGAATATAGGGATGCCGAACATTGGAAGGAAGCTTTTGGGAGTTGGCTCGGGGTAAGGATGGAGGACCCTAAGGATGACTCTAGATGACTTTGGGAGGGCAACCAACGAAGTATGGCGACTTTAATGACTCGATGTGGCGAGCGTGACTATAACATCTGGTGAAGGACAAAAAGGGCGAGTACTGCATGATAGATCATAAAGTAGAACATGAGGTTTTGATACTTGTGATTAGGACAAGACAGTCCGCGTGTACCCATGGTAGTTTATGTGTACCCATATGTTTGGAGGTCTACGTGTGTCTAGTCCTTAAACGTTTACGTGGGCATAAGTTAAGCATCTGTGAGGTGGTTATATTATTGGTACGTGTGCTAAGGGATTGATGGATAACTCTGTGATTATGATTCTCATTAGTGGGACAGGTAGTCTATGTGTACCCAAGGTAATCTGTGTGTACCCATATTTTGGACATCTGCTTATGTCCAGTCCCTAGCCATTTGTGTGGGGAATGAGTTGAGCATCTTTTAGAGTTATCGTACATCCAAAGCTCTTAAGTGAGACGTACGAGGCTGTGTGATGGATGCCATGCTTACTATGTGCTTGATATGCCGTGTGATACCCCTATACCCTATATTACACTTGTGATAGTAGTTTAGCATATACTGTGTTTATATGCTAACTCTTTGGATGTAGGGGTAGATCAGATATGATTCTACATGCCCTGTGTTCCATATACTATATGAATTTTTATTGTATTTTGAGATTGTTTATCGCTCACACTGGATAGTTGTCTGACTAGAGGTTTTATGCTTTCTTATTATCTCGGATAATCTTATATGAGTAGACTAGATAACATTTTTAAACAACACATGGAGTTGTGCAGATGAACTAGCAGGAGGCAACACTTTCTCATTTCTATATTATGGGTTTATTATTGCATATTCGCTTTGTGACACAATGGAGCTTTGATAGAGTTTGACCTACTATTATTAGAGATAGTTTATTAGTTTATTCATTTATCAGTTGTATAAACTCTATTATTGCTTTGTATAACTATATGGATCTGTGTACTCTGATTCTATGGTTTATGCAATTACTATTGGCTTACATGTTTTATATCTGTGATGATGACTATATTTTGTTCGATGTGCTGTGAGATATATGATAGAATATGTGATTACATGTTGTTACCTTTCTCCTTTCTGTTATTCTCTTTTTCTTCTATTTCTCTTCTTTACTTCTTTTCTTTCCTTTAACCATTACCCTACATCGGTGGTGTAGGATAGTCGTCACATTTGGTATCAGAGCTTAGGTTACATGATTAACTTGAGTTGATACCGCGATCTAGTAGAGACATGATATGAATTGTCGCCTTAGGCTAGATCTAGAATGTACCTGTGTAAGAGAGAGTGCTTATTTGTTATACATTTTGGTTTTCAAAACTATATAGTAGTATATATTATACTTAAGTTGTATTATACACATGAGCACTACTGATGCTGCTTTTCTCTATGAAAGACTGATCATTCTTATTATCGAATAAGATTAATCTAGCATACGAGAAATGCTGCTATTGACTCCATCTTCGAAGTAGAGTAGTAGGGAGGATTGGGGGCCACTAACCTCAGTTTACAGAATATGTTCGCTGAGATGATGTGAAAAGTTATATGAAATGCCCAAGTTGCTCAAAATGATTATGGTACTCTAGTGTATATATCAAGATTCGATATTGCTAAGTTGTATAAAGACTACATGAGTCTAGAAAGCAGACCATTCCCTATGACCGAGTTGGCTATTAATGTATCGATCCAAAATTTTCAACTCCAAAAATTCGACACTAATACGTTCACTGTAGAAGTGCCGAGCAATCGAACGCCGGAAATTCCAGATTATTAGGATAAAGAAAAAAAAGAGGTAGAAGTAGAAACTGAAAACAAAAACACATAATCTCACAATCACAACGGAATAAAATATAATATCAAATAACAATATTTACACAAAGATAAACGTAATTGACAATTTACATACAATACATCAGAGTACAACCACTCACAAATAAACTGGACAGTTGTAACAACTTGTCCCTGACTACTATCATTACAAATTCAAATACACAGTAGAATATATTCCATACGTCTCTGTCATCCAGCTCGTCTCCTGAGCTCCAGAACATCCTCACCTGAAAATCTATAATACTCTTCTGACCCGAGCATTACATTAAAGTAATACCCGAGTCAGGCTGGAAACTAGCGTGAGTAAACCCATATAATATGCAATACTTAGGTTACAAACTTCTTTGAAAAGCCAGGGTAACTCGTACATTACTACGAGTTCTTACTTTGCTATAGCCAAACACTTACTTCACAAAATAATATCTAGGTACCGTTACTTAGTTTAAATGGCCAAGTTCACTTAATTTATTCCTTTCCAGCCTATTTGATTTTTATAATTAAATAAATAAAGAATTATAGTAGTTACTAATCGAAGTGGTTTCGGATATCGCTGATATCCGACCCCAATCTCTTCGAATTCACTGCCATCTTTTAAGTCAAGTTGTTTAAGTGAAGATAACTCAATTTAAACTTTCACAATGTCATATTCACACAGAAATTCATTAGGGATATCAATTAAAAAAATGTTTCACCCTTTATCATCAGTTCAATCCAAAGCATTGCATATCGTAGAATATTACAAATTAACACACCAGAGATATTAAACAATCAAAACATTCAATACAATTTAACCATCCATAAGATAAATAACTGGTCACACCATTTCTAATTAATTTAATTTAATCACAAAATAAACTAAATTAATCATAATCTTGCTTAATTGTCATTAATTAATTCCATGCCATTACTTATTATTTTAATTAATTATTGGAATTAATTAATTATCATTTATAATTACTTAAGACCTTAATTAATTAAAAGTATAAACCCATTTGTCTTAATCATTTTACTTAGTTATCATTTAAGTTTTATTTAATAACCTTTGGAATTAATTGATTATTAGCATATAATAACTAAGATCTTTAAATTAATTAATATTTGAAAACATTTTACTTTCTCTAACCATCTACTTAACAGCTCTATTTAATTTCACTTTAATAAACTTAAGAATTAATTTAAAATAATGGACACATTAGAAAATACTTTAAACTTAATTAATTTAAGTTAAAAAAATATATGTTATATTATCTTTAACTAATTTAACACTTAAACAAAACATTTATCATTTAAAGAAGTGGGTTAAGAAAATTGTTTTAAGTAAAACTTGTTTTGTTTTAAAAATTTAAAACTGTTAATACATTAAAGCACAAACCCGAGTCACTCCCTATAACAACCCGAGCCCAAACCCAAGTCAAAAGCCCTTCTTCCCCTTACACACTCTCTTCTATTCTACCCGCGTACACACCCGATACTTCCCCGAGTCCAAACCCGAGGCTCAACTTCATCCTTCCTTCTTCTCTAATCCTACAACAACATAGATACACACAGATACGTGTGCACCTGCATACCCAATCGCCGTTGCTTCGGCCATCACTCCTACCACCAACACGCAGACGATAAGCCTCTCCCTCGATTCCAATCGCTAGAAAGACGAAACAAACACGAGACCAAAAACGAGCTACAAGAACCCCACTGGAACAGAACCTGATCACCAACAACCTCCACGTCCCGCCGCCTCAGATCACCAGAAGGTTCGACACCTCGTCCAAAACTTCGCCATAGACCCACGCTCCTATCCCCTTTCTTTGATCAAGTCCGATGCTCCCTCATCGACTAACTAGCCTCGAAACCCACGTCGACCAAGTCAGGGTCTAAAACCCTACTTCAATGCCAATACGCCACCACGATGATCGGAAAATTGAACGACTATTTTTCCCATGAGCTTCGACCTCTAAGCTTCCTCCAGTGACGAACACGAGAATCCACCATTCGCCGATCACCAGAAATTGCCAAGATACCAATTTCCAATCAAACCAAGAATTCAACCCAAATACAAACCTAAAAATCTTGATTCTACCTTTAAAAATCATGGTTTTCGAAATCAAATTAGATTATATAAGTGAAACATGAAATCATGGAAGTCGAAATTTTAACATGCATTGAGTTTCACCGTATTTCTTCTTTCCACTTAAAACTACTTCCTAATTATACTTAAAAATATTTTTAAAACTAATATTTAGTTAAGTCAAACATATTTCCTTAATACAACATAGCCTATAAGAGATTAGGGGAAAAGAATTTGGATTTTGAACTTATTTAACCTATTGAAATTAGAAACAGAGACATGTATACTCAAGATACGGACATGCACACAATTCAACTTTTTACATATATACATGCAAGCATATGTAAGCATTTCACAATATAACTCCAAGGATTTATCATATGCATCAGGTTATAAAACAAATTTATCTTTTTTTAAAATTAGTTTACTCGCTTGAAATGTTGAACAGAGAAGAGCTTTTGAGATTTGTAACTGCTACTTGCTTTTAAAAACTAGAACTTGATTCACTTGTACTTAGTTGTGTTGAATCTTGAATTGCTTAGCTTCAGATTGAATTTTGCAAGAGGTTGTTTTGTTTTAGTTGTTTTATTATTCTCTGGTTTTGGCTTCTCAGGTTTTTAGTTTTGATAAATTTTTGAAAAATGAAAGATGAAAGAAGTAAAGAGATATATATAGGATTGTACAACCTTTTATTTATTATTATTTTTTAAAAATGAAGAAAATAATTAATTTTGACACTTGTACAAAACCATTCTTACTAGCTTACAAATGTCTTTTTGCATGCATTTATTTTTTATATGTTTTTATATTATATTTTATATTTTTATTAATAAATTTCCATTTTACTTATATTTATATAACCTTAAAGAAAATCATATAAAACCTAATTATACATTAATTTTAACCATATATATATATATACACTATTTTTAAAATGTAGAGTCTTTTAAATCCAATTTAATTTTAAGATATTTACCTTTGAATTTCAAATCCAAGTTCTATTTACAATCTACTTATATATATAATAGTAATTTGAAAACACATATTTTATTTATTTGAAAAGAATAATTTTGGCACATTTAAATAATTATAAAAGAAGATTATCAAATAAATATTTATATTTCAACTTACAAATCAGTATTTTTAATAAATTTAATCCTGTTATTTACCAATTAACAGATGTCCAAAAATCCAGGCTATTACATTCCCCCCCTTGGAACTTCTCGTCTTCGAAAAGGAACGAAGCAAGAATTTTAATTACAATGCTTATTATCAATTAAATTATTCTTAAACATTTTTAATCTTAACTCTTTTTATCTAAATTTCTTATACGCATAAAAATCTACATAATATTATCAAAATATTTTTTTAAAAAAAATACTTTTTGTAACTCGATGTTTCAACAAGTCCATTATTGTTCTCACGGAAATTCGATCATACGTTGATCAGGCGTAGGACTGAAAATCTATAAGTACGTAGTAGACCCGTTTTCAATACCCAGTTAAAACACTTAAAAAAACATTTGGGAAAACATAGAAAACATTTTGGTGAGAATGCTCTGGAAATCATCACCCCCTCCATGGTTGTAGTTAACCCAATGATTACGTTGCCATCCCGGCAAAACCATCAAAAACTGTAGGCCTCCGCGCCTCTCGGTTACACCGTGGAATTGCCACGGATCATAGCTACATGCAGGGTTACATTGCCATCATGGCAAAAACCGTGTAACTGTAGGCATCGGCGCCCTCGAATTTCGCTGCCAAATGAAACTTCTCCACACAGACCACATAGATCGCAGACTACATCAGTCGAGTCCCAATGTAGCATGTAGACACTCACTGCCACATGACTTTCGCTATGTCTTCATTGATCATAGTCTACCGATGTTACATCGCTTTCCCAACGAAATCAAACGTAGATCTTTAGGCAATCGCTGCCCCTCGACTTCCGCCATATTGCGTAGTAGATCGCAGTTACACCGAGTTACATTATTGTCACAGCATAACCCCAGTGTCTCTGTAGGCATCAGCGCCCTCGACTTTCGCTACCCTAACCACAATCCTCAGAAACTTCAATTAGTTCGGAAATCCTCTTAGGATCAAATTTAGAACCCCCCTTAAGGCTCAAGGCAGAACCACCTCGTGGATCTCCTACTAAGTTTCAACTCTAAATGGGAGCGCCTTTTCCCCCACAGCATCCTTAAGACATTTTATACTATACACATATAGTATCTTTCAAATTATACTCTTATATGTATCACATATAAATCCCATTTACACAAATCAATATCTCAAAATCGATAGTTCTTAAACTTGGCTTTTCGAATTCCTAAAATTGATTTTTCCCACAAAAGCTTTTCAAAATCAGCAGGTTCCAAAACCTTTTTCCCAATTTCATAAAATCATTTATATATAGATTTATATAAGTTTATTCTTTTAACTAGAACAAAATATTTTTCAAAGATTTTTTCTTCTGGTTATAGATTCAACAAGGTGAGTTTATCATATATACAAATATACATACTTTATTTATGCTAAATCAAATGTTGAAGTTTGATTTATTTTATAAAGTTACTTGCCACATTACTTACCTTTTTATAAATGAGTTTCAGTTATAATGATATCCAACTTCCACTCTTATTCATCATATATTTCTCATGATATACTTTTCCATTTCAAAAATTATTTTTATGCTTCTTTACAAAGTTTCAAAATCTATTTCATTCAAGCACGTACAATGTACATATATCATTCGTACGCAATATCAAATTCGATCGCTCCTCGATCACATAATTTCACTTCAGAACTAGTATCGTTCACCCGACTTCCTAGTGCGGACTCAAATCTGGTTTCTTGATCAGAAACTGTCATTTTCCTTACATAGCCATAACTATGATAGAGAATTTTCGGAATCAATTAAAAATCCATATCCAAGGTTCATCGTTGAAAATCGAGTGAAAAATCCCAACTCGAGTCGATATATTATCTCAAAATTCTGTGCTCGAATCTGGATCAAATCGTTATGCGAATAGAATAATATACGTATATCCTATGTATTTATCTTCATTAATTATTAGCTAAATCAATTTTCTTTTATTTCACATTCATTTTGATTTCTATTCACTTATTCACAATTGCTTCACTTTCCATTTGGGTTATCACTTCAATTATAAACAGTTTGCACTCTGACCAACTTGATTTAGAAAATAGCTTGAAAAGTTTAAAATAGTTAAGTGGCTGTAAAATAGTCATTAGTTGTAAATAACAGTAGAATAGTTAAGTAATTATAAAATAGTTGTAAAATAGTTAAATAGTTGTAGAATAGTTAGATAGTTGCAAAGTAGTTGTAAGATAGTAATTATTTTTCAAAATAGTTGTATAATAAGTATAAGATAGTTTGGGTTTTAAAAAAGAAAGGTGTATAGTAAATATGTAGTAAAGATAGATTTAAGATAGTTTATCTTTAAAATTTATTTTAAAAAATAGTTTCAGAGTCAAACTGGTTCAACTTCCCAATCTTCCATTCCAATCAATATCCAATTTCCGCTTCTAAATTCAAATCTATTTCCATTTAAATTTAAACTTATTCAACTTCAAATTTCAAATTCCAATTAATTCATTTCAATTCCACCTTTGAATTAATTCCATTTTGAACGAATTTCAATTCCAATCTCAACTTTAAACCATCTCAAATTATATAAATTCGAGTTAAATTTTTAAATGTTAATTTAATCGCTTAAATCAAATTAACCTTTACTTTTAATTTAACAACCTAAGTTTTCAAACAATTTAATCTTCGGAATCCAATTTATTACCCAATTTTAACTTCTAACTTTGAAACCAATTTTTTTTAACAAATTCAGTTTGCAAGTTCAATTTTTAACATTCAAATATTAAGTTCAAAGTGATTTCATTTTCATAAGTTCAATCTTTATCTCTAAAAATTAAAATCATTTAAATGGTTTCAAAATAAAGTTTAATTCCATTAAATTTCAACAATGGATATATATTGTCTCAATCCAATTCACAGTTTCATATATTATTAATAACAACAGGAGGATTTGGGCTAAGTCAAAGTAAATAAACATCCAAATTATCCAAAACAACCATCAATAGCATTCATCACCAATTTCCAAAACCGAAACCTGTTTGAGATCACACTTAACTCCCATTTCAATTTAACCCATTTAACTTCCCTAAGTTAAATTCAGTTCATTTAATCTAATCAACCTTACTCAAATTGAATTCTCCATTTCAAATTTTAAACTTCTTATCAATAACCTTTTCACTTATAAGTTCAAAAACTTATTTCGCTTTGGGTTTACATCGCATTTCAAGTGAAAATTCAAAACTCAACACTTAGTGTTTACTTCCAACCAACTTGATATTATGTATATCTACTTATGTATATACATATTTATTTTATTTGCACAACAAGTCATACTTTTAATTTTAAACCATTAACAAATTTCTTTAAATTGTTTAAAACAACTCTTGTCTTAAAATAAGATCCCCACATTAAAAATATTTCGAATAATATTATTTATTACATTTTTTAGCCCTTTGAAATAATTTCAAATTTTCTGGACTTAGATTTTAAAACTTCACAATTTAAATCCTTTTCAATTTATAACTTATACTTATAGAAATTGTTACTTCCTTAAAACATTCCATTTTGCTTTATCATTATTTATATTAAAAAATAATCATCCCTTTATTAAGATACAACAAACATTTTATGACAATAACCAAGATTATCATATCTGGAAACCAATTCATTATATGTTGTCTCATAATTGTTGGGAAGATAAAATCAGGATAACTTAATTCAACATTCTGAAAATACTTCTACAAATTTCAGGATTTTATTTTCTGGTTTGAATCCATTTCTAGCTTATCTTACTTGTATAGTTCATATTATCCAATTCCTATTTGGTTATACCACTTAAATTCTTATGATCTTATTCATCTTTAATAATCAACAACTAATTACCTTAATATATATAATAATTATAAAAATTATTGCTTTATATACCAAAATATAGGCTTATATAAAAACTACTTTTAAAACCATTTTCAAATCATTATATAAGAAAATAACAAGTATGCTCTCATATATAACACACTCAACTCATTCTAGGGTACTACTGACACTATCCTAAATGAGTGATCCACCAGAGCCAAGGTTTTCGCTTAACCTTCAGCTCTGATATCAAATGTAACGACCCGAAATTTTCAACTTCGAAAATTTGACACTAATATGTTCACTGTAGAAGTGCCGAGCAATCGAATGCCGGAAATTCCATATTGTTAGGGTAAAGAAGAAAAAGAGGTAGAAGAAGAAACAAAAAACAAAAACATAGAATCTCACAATCGCAGCGAAATAAAATATAATATCAAATAACAACATTTACACAAAGAAAACTGTAGATTGACAATTTACATACAATACATCAAAGTACAACCACTCATAAATAAACTGGACAGTTGTAACAACTTGTCCCTGACTACCGTCAATACAAATTCAAATACATGGCGGAATATACTCCATACGTTCCTGCCATCCAGCTCGACTCCTGAGCTCTAGAACGTCCTAACTTAAAAATCTATAATACTCGGTCTGACTCGAGCATTACAATAAAGTAACACCCAAGTCAGGCTGGAAACCAGCGTGAGTAAACCCATATGATATGAAATACTTAAGTTTCAAACTTCTTTGAAAAGCCAGGGTAACTTGTACATTACTACGAGTTCTTATTTTTCTATAGCCAAAAACTTACTTCACAAAATAATATCTAAGTACCGTTACTTAGTTTAAATGGCCAAGTTCACTTAATTTATTCCATTCCAGCCTATTTGATTTTTATAATCAAATGTATAAAGAATTATAGTAGTTACTAATCGAATTGGTTTCGGATATCGCTGATATCCGACCCCGATCTCTTCGAATCCACTGCCATCTTTTAAGTCAAGTTGTTTAAGTGAAGATAATTCAATTTAAACTTTCACAATGTCATATTCACACAGAAATTCATCACGGATATCAATTAAATAAATGATTTACTTTTATAAACAGTTCAATCCAAAGCATTTCATATCATAGAATATTACAAATTAACACACCAGAGATATTAAACAATCAAAACATTCAATACAATTTAACCATCCATAAGATAGATAACTGGCCACACCATTTCTAATTAGTTTAATTTAATCACAAAATAAATTAAATTAATCATAATCCTGCTTAATTGCCATTAATTAATTCCATGCCATTACTTATTATTTTAATTAATTATTAGAATTAATTAATTATCATTTATAATTACTTAAGACCTTATTTAATTAAAAGTATAAACCCATTTATCTTAATCATTTTACTTAATTATCATTTAAGTTTTATTTAATAACCTTTGGAATTAATTGATTATTAGCATATAAAATAACTAAGATCTTTAAATTAATTAATAATTAAAAACATGTTACTTTCTCTAACCATCTACTTAACAACTCTATTTAATTTCACTTTAATAAACTTAAGAATTAATTTAAAATAATGGACACATAAATAAAATACTTTAAACTTAATTAATTTAAGTTACAAAAATATTATACTACCTTTAACTAATTTAACACTTAAAAAATCATTTATTATTTAAAGAAGTGGGTTAAGAAAATTGTTTTAAGTAAAACTTGTTTTGTTTTAAAATTTTAAAACTGTTAATACATTAAGGCACAGACCCGAGTCACTCCCTATACTAACCCGAGCCTAACCCCAGTCAAAATCCCTCTTTCTCCTTATGCTCTCTCTTCTATTCTACTCGTGTACACATCCGATAATTCCCTGAGTCCAAACCCAAGGCTTAACTTCATCCTTCCTTCTTCTCTAATCCTACAGCAACATAGATGCATACAGATACGTGTGCACCTGCACACCCAATCGCCGTTGCTCCGGCCATCACTGCTACCATCATCACGCCGACGACAAGCCTCTCCCTCGATTCCGACCACCAAAACCACGAAACAAACACAAGATCAAAAACGAGCTACAAGAACCCCACTGGAACAGAACCTGATCACCAACAACCTCCACGTCCCACCGCCTCAGATCACCAGAAGGTTCAGCATCCCATCCAAAACTTCACCGTAGACCCAGGCTCCTATCCCCCTTGCTCTGATAAAGTCCAATGCTCCCTCATCGACGAACTAGCCTCAAAACCCACGTCGACCAAGTCAGGGTCTAAAACCCTACTTCAATGCCGATATGCCACCACGATGATCAGAAAATGCAGCGACTATTTTTCCCGTGAGCTTCGACCTATAAGCTTCCTTCAGTGACGAACATGAGATTCCACCATTCGTCGATCACCAGAAATTGTCAAGATCCCAATTTTCGTTCAACCCAAGAATTCTACCCAAAAACAAACCTAAAAATCTTGATTCTACCTTTAAAAATCATGGTTTTTGAAATCGAATTAGATTATATAAGTGAAATAATAAATCATGGAAGTTGAAAATTTAACATGCATTGAGTTTCACTGTATTTCTTCTTTCCAGTTAAAAATACTTCCTAATTATACTTAAAAATATTTTTAAAACTAATATTTAGTTAAGTGAAACATATTTCCTTAATACAACATAGCCTATAAGAGATTAGGGGAAAAGAATTTGATTTTTGAGCTTATTTAACCTGTTGAAATTAGAAACAGAGACATGCATACTCAAGATACAGATATGCATGCAATTCAACTTTATACATATATACATGCAAGCCTGTGCAGTTAAAGCGCTCGGCAAATTCAAAGCGGTGGAGGTGCAAAAAGTCACAGCGGGGATACAGCGAGGATATAGAGGGATATAGTGGATAGCTCTAAATAGCATATAAAACTTGTACTTAATGTTTTTACAAATATATAAATGGTAATTAAATGAAAAATTATCATTCAAATTGAATTATAATTAGTACGTAAATAATTTTAAATAAAAACATGTGCGAATATACTTTAAATAAACGTAAAACTGTTATATAATATAATTAAATTTAGTAGAATATTAGCGTATGTTCATTTCTGAAAATATATTAAAAATTAAATCAAATAAATTAGTTTCATAATTTTTTTAATGTATAAATGCAATTTTTCATTTCATTTTATTAAAGAAGATATAGCGGAAATAGTGGAATATAGCGGGAATAACGGGATATAGCGGAAATAGCAGGGCTTAAAGCGGAAAGGCTATATTTTGGGGCTATATGAAAAAATTGTAGCGGCAGAAATCCGCTATGAGATATAGCGGGGTTATAGCGGGGTAATAGCGGGGCATTAACTCCATAGATGCAAGCATATGAAAACATTTCACAACATAACTACAAGGATTTATGACATGCATATGGTTATAAAACAAATTTATCTTTTATAAAAATTAGTTTACTCACTTGAAATGTTGAACAGAGAAAAACTTTTGAGCTTTGAAGCTGCTACATGATTTTAAAATCAGGAACTTGATTCATTTGTACTTAGTTGTGCTGAATCTTGAGCTTGAATTGCTTAGCTTCAGATTGAATTTTGCAAGAGGTTGTTTTGTTTTAGTTGTTTTATTATTCTCTAGTTTTGGCTTATCAGGTTTTTAGTTTTGATAAATTTTTGAAAAAGGAAAGATGAAAGAAGTAAAGAGATATATATAGGAATATACAGCCTTTTATTTATTGTTTTTTTAAAAATGAAGAAAATAATTAAATTTGACACTTGTACAAAACCCTTCTTACTGGCTTACGAATGTCTTTTTGCATGCATTTATTTTTTTATTTGTTTTTATATTTTATTTTATATTTTTATTAATACAATTCCTTTTTACTTATATTTATATAACCTTAAAGAAAATGATATAAAATATAATTATACATTAATTTATAACCATATATATATATACTATTTTTAAAATGTAGAGTTTTTTAAATCCAATTTATTTTTAAGATATTTACCTTTGAATTTCAAATCCAAGTTCTATTTACAGTCTACTTATATATATATATAAACAATAGTAATTTGAAAACACATATTTTATTTATTTGAAAAGAATAATTTTGGCACATTAAATAATTATAAAAGAAGATTATCAAATAAATATTTATATCCAGGTATTTTCTTAATTATCAGAATTTATTTGTTCAACTTACAAATTAGTATTTTTAATAAATTTAATCCTGTTACTTACCAATTAACAGATGTCCAAAAATTCGGGTTATCACAATCGAGGTCTAAGATAGGATAGGTACTTGTGAAAAGATTTTTGATGACTTAGAGTCAGATGATGCAATAAGGTTGAAGTTGAGCTCTAAATGGCTCATGAGATGAACAATGAACTGGTGGGGTGCCCTTATAGCTTCAATTATTGGGAATCATTTTACTTGGGATCAGTTCATCATTCACATCAGAGAAAAATTTATCATAATTTTCTAAAAGTTGGTGTTGATTAGGGAGTTCATCAGTTTTAAGTAAGCCGATATGTCTTTGTCGGAGTATGTGTTCGAATTCGATGTGCTATCAAAGTACGGTCTATCTTCAATTGATACTTCACTCAAAAAGAATGGAAAATTTATCACTGGGTTGTGATCATCTTGGAAAGCGATTGATTGGTCATATTAACGAGAGCTTCAAGGAGTTGATCGATGAAGCTTTATGAATTGAAAGCATATATGTAGTGTAGAAAGACAACTTGAGAGAATGTACCTGATTTAGATGGACTATCCCAAACCAGCTGAGTAAGGATAAACTATGAAAGCATATGCATTGAATGTTGTTTCGATTTTGTCAAGTGCTCAATTGGCGTAATAGAAGGGAAATGACATTACCATCTAGGGTATGCTTCTAGGGTATGCTTTTCGATTATGACATTTATGTACGTGTTTTATTCGACATCTAGGTTTCATATTCTTTCATATTTGGTGATTAGGTAGAAGATTAGGATTGAGACCCGAGATAGTTGACTGACCTTTAATTTGCGACGACCCTTGTTAGGGGCTCATCCATCCTATGCATAATTTGTCAAGACTTAGCCTTATTGATTCATGGATGTTTGTTTGTTTGTTGTTGATTTTTTTGAGTTAATTTGGTTTGATATTATAGTCTGGGAAAGGATGGTTGAAGGGTATGAAATGTGGTGGACTATGAGAGGCTATCGGTGACGATGTGGACTAGCAAGGAGCGAAAGGTAGTGTTTGGCTGCCCATCTGGTGATGAGGTGATGGTTAAATTTCTATATTCGCTCGATATCCCACATGATGAGTTGTCATGTGTGCCTGTAGCTAGGGAGTATTCAGACACATTCGATGAGGTGACTGGATTACCACCATATAGGGATTGAGTTCTGTATCAATTTGGTAAGAGGTGCTAGACCAATAGTTATTCCTTTGAAGCATATGTACCCAAAGTGAAGAGAGAATTAAAGGTGCGAGGGATGAACTACTGTGATGAGGGTTCATTCGTACGAGCATATTTGTATAGAATGCACCTTTAGTGTTCGCCATTGAGGCAGATGGCACTTTAAGGTTGTATGTTGATTACCATGAGCTGAATGAGACGACGAACAAGTATCCACTCCCATTTATTGATGGCTTGTTGATCGACTCTATAGTGTGAGGGTGTTCTTTTAGTTGGATTTTGCAAAAAAGTTTCATCAGTTGAGAATAGTCAGAGAGAGCGTGTTGATCACAGCGTTTTGTACGCTAGTTTGATTTTTGATTGGTTATGCTATTCGGACTAACCAATGAGTCAGTATACATTGTTGCTCTCTTGAACCGTGCTTCGAGGGATCACTTGGGTAAGTCAATGCTAGATCTCATTGATGATACTTTCATCTACTCATGGACGAAAGAGGAGCATAAGACATGATTGATGATTGTATTGGAGATTTTGAGGAGAACATCAATTGATGGTGAGATTTTCGATAGTATACATGTGCTTGTGGTGCTTGATTAAGTGCGGTATCAGTACCAAGAGGTAAGGTTGTCGTATATGTTAGCCGACAACTGTAGTTACACAAGAGAATGTATCCGGTTCATGATTTGGAGTTAGAGGCGATAGGGTTCACTACAGAGATTTGGAGGCTTTCTCTATTAGAGGAGAGGTTTAAGTTGTTTACTAGTCCCACATCTTGAAGTATCTTATCTCCAAGAAGGATCTTAACCTTCACTAGCAGCGATGTTTAGAGTTTTTGGCCTCCTACGATTTTGACATTTCCTATGCATTCCTAAATGCAGTTGTTGACGTTTTGAGTGGAAGGCATTCCAGTGGGAGTGATATTCCTAGAGTGGACATTGCTTAAGTTTATTGCTAGTTATGGCTTCAGAACTCGATGTGGGCTACGAAAAAAATGATGGCTAGTTTAACTATCAGACCTACTTTGATTTAGCAGACCGATACTACTAAGAGGCGTGAAGCTAGACTATTAGAGATCATGGCTAAGTTTGAGGAACAAGCAACATCTGTAGAGGTGATACAATGTGAACTCGATCAAGATGGTTGGATCCATATGGATGAGATATTATTTGTTTTCTAATATCAGTGGGTTGAGGAATGAGGTGCTATGAGAGTTCTCTTATTCGAGATTGACTATGTATCTCAATGACAATAAATGGATTGTGATATAAGGTAGATATTTTATTAGGAAGGGACAAAGATGGACGTTGGGATGAATGAATTGTTAGCTAATAAATGGTGAATAGAAAAAGTCAAGTGGTCACTACAATCGATTAAGATTCTGAGGTGGAAATGGGAATGAATATCGATGGGCTACCGAGGGCTAGAGAATACGTTAGCATTTGGGTCATAGTCGATATATTGATGAGAAATGCTAAATTTATATTCTTTATGTAACATCCCGCCTTTTCGCACACTTTAAACCGACACACGTGCCAATTCAAAGCATACGCAAAGGCGGATTGTTATGGGGTAAATAAGAAAAAAACAGAGAAGAAATAAAACAAAATAGAATCTCACAGCGGAAGGATAAAATATAATAATCAATATACAGTTCATGATAACTGTTTACAAAATATTTATTTTACTTATACAATGAATATCAGAGTTACACATACCAATACAATCAATGCAGCGGAAATTTTAGAGTGTGGTGCAATACTATAAATAATATAATACGGATTCTTCGTCTTCGTCCTCCAAAGCTAAAATCTTCGATCCTGAAACGCTCGGACTGACCCGAGCGAATTTGAAAAGACAAAAACACTCGAGTCAGACTAAAAGATCTTATGTGAGTTAAATTAACAGAAATAAATATGAGTACAGTAACTCAAGAGATGTTCTGGATTTACATCTCCTAAGGATCCGTTAAACTATTTACTATGTAGTATATTGCGCTATTATAATAGTGTCTATTTATAAAATAAACTTACTTTTTAATAGCGTTAAGGGGTTACCCATATAGCCCTTAACACAAATAATGCCAATAGTCTATACAGTACCGTAATACCTCCTGATCGGGAAGCTACCAGAGGATACTCCATAGGTACGACACAAATAGAAACTCGTAGTAAAGGCTCGGTATGGTAGGTGACACGGCACAACTAGGCAATGCCAGGGTAGATATACCAATTGCTATCCAGGCTGGTGGAAACGCGTAGCCGCAGTTACCGCCCACCTCGGACTAATTCCCCAAAATCAAAATATAGAAGTGGCCACTGAATCAATCCAAAATCAAAGTATAATATCGAAGAGGAGGGTCCGATCAGAGGAATGACCTCATTGGCCTGAGAATCGCTCATGTTTTAGCCACCTTATGCCAACTCACGGGAGTCGGGTCCACGTATTTACCTTACAGGAAACGTCGCCACCACCTACTTCATTCTGGAATCTCCACCGCGTACACGGTTAGTCAAAGTGGTTTTCGGTATCGACAGAGAGTATGTCCATATCCGATCCCGGTCTCTTTGCCAACCCATCGTTATTATAACACCGCGGTCATTTAAAAATAGGTTATACTTTAAAAATCAGAATAAACATTCCATTTCATAACCATGAATACGATATCATTTCAAAACCCAAAACCATATTTTATCACTTATCCCAAATATAATTCTTTTCCAAAATCATAATGCTTTAACTTCATAACGTCTGAAAATCAAATATTTTCAAAGCATAATATTTTGAAAATCATAATTTAAAACCATAACTTCTAAAAACTTGAATGGTTTGGACATTCAACGGTATATGAATTAAATGGTTTAACTTAAATGTTACTTTGTAAAGAAAATAGTTCTCATGGCTTTACAAATACATTTCTTTATTAAAGTCTAAACCAAAATTTATATTATCTCTCTCAAGTTCCAAAACCACTTCAATTTATTTATATATACGTATATCCATTTTGAGTATCAATATTTCAAACTAAAGTTGGATTTTATGCTTTCAACAAATCAATTGTTCTATTAATTAGTCTTGAATATTCATATAAAATCCATAAATAATAAGACTTCAATTTCTAGTAATAAAATATATATATTTTTCCCAATTCAAATTATACTAGAATATTCATTTCAATTTATTTTGGGAAAAATCCAATTATAAATATCATATCTTAAAATTTCCAAACTTAACATTTAAACATATGATATAAATTATTAAACTCCATTTTCTTAATTTTCTTCCATTTTTAATAAAGATTTTTATACACGTTTTTTTTCAAAAATTTCAACTTCATATGTATACATATGGAAGAATAATATTTATACAATATAAAATTTAAGATTATTATAAACCGTATTCTATCCAAACCATAGAAATCACATTAAAATAGTTATATATAGACCGCGGTGCCTGTATAAAATTTTCTATCCTATGGTCAAGTGATACGGATATTTATCATTTCAATCTGCAATTTAAAAGATATAAAATTTTGCGGTTGTATATCATTTCAAACCACAATCCCGAATGAAAGGAAATATGCATGATAATTTGCAATTTAATGATATACAATAAAACATCCATCAACATCACCCATCATCCAATCACAATCATCAAGCAATATCAATCAATAACAATTTATATTTGATAATATATAACAGGTAATAACTGGCAATTTTATTCAGAATAAATTTAACAACTATTAATCTAACAGTTTATATTCAGTAATAATCTATATAACTGTTAACTAGCAGTTTATAGGCAAACAAATAAATTCTAACTATCAATTAATACGCAATAAATAAATTAAATTAACAGTTAAACTTAATAAATGCAATTCAACAAATATGAGTGAAATAAACATGCCAAATACTCATAAATAAATTTCTATTCATTTCTAAAATTAATTTAACAAACATAAAAGCTTCTAGTAGTTGTGAGTGGGTTTAAACACTCACCTTTGGAATTTAAATCGAATTTAAATTCAATTTAAACTCAAAATTCGCCCTTCTCGGAATTCGTCCAAACCAACGTCAAAACGTCAGAAATTCCGATACGATCCCAGCAAAACAAACCGCGCGTGAATCCGAGCTCGTATGCAAAAGTTATGAAAATTTGAAAAATGGAAAATTCTGGTCCTGGGTCGACTTCGGTGCGCCGCCTAAATTCCCCGGTGCCTGCTTGGAGTTTTCGCCAAAACGACCCGGAGCGACCCGAGTCATTTCTTCCTGACCCGAAGTTGCTCTAGGGTTTTCTCCCCTGAAACCCGAAGCGCGACCAGAAGCTGCTGCAGATCCGAATTTTTTTTTTTTTTTTAAAATTTGAATTTTTTTTTGAACTGACTGGATCTAGGGTTAGCCCCCATTGAAGAAGAAGAGAAGCTTGAAGAAGATGAACGTACAGCAAATAGACAATAGAATGGAGCTAGGGTTTATAACTGTATATTTATAGGTAGGGTTGGGTTAGAGTAGATAGACTAGATAGATGAACGTACGAAACAAACTAAGGCCCAAAAAGCCCGTTCTGACCCCGGAACGAAATTTGTCAAACCCATATATCCAGATAGGTATTTTAAAATATTCTAAACGCGATGGAAAAAGTTTCACGTCCAAATTTGATCGTATGAAGAAGTTATGCTGAAAACAAGATTTCCAAATTGATTTCAAATTGATTTTAATAAAATTGATTTTCAAGGCGTTTCACGTCCGTACGATCAAACGACAGGTCCGATCGATACGAAACTTGAAACCCTATAATAATTCACCGATACGGATCCGATGAAATTGGTTTCATCGAAATCCGAGTCCGTGACCAAAATGGCTATTTTCAATATTCATTAAATAAATTAAATAAATTATAAAAATCCAATTTTTACATCTAAATTCAAAAATTGACCAAATTTCTCCCTTTAAATTTTTTTAATTATTTACCCCAATTCTAAACAATTCAAATGTCAATACATAGTTGTTCTATTCATCAATTTAGATGTTAATCCTTACTTAAAGGTTAAATTCCAATTTTTAATAAATTCAACATTATACGTTTGATTAAATTTATTAAATTCACTTTCTTTCTATTATTCAAAGTTATTGATGTCAATTTAATGAAACTAACATTGGCTCAATATCTATACATTAAAAATCTCAATTCTAAACTTAGATCTCAACTTATGAAATAGTTAAATAATAAATTCCATCTAAATCTACATCTTCCTACTATCTAAATATTTAGAAAAATTACTTACCACTTTTTATTGTAAATTTCTAAACTAGTAGATTTGTGTCATTTCTAGCCCTCTGGATATTTAATATTAACTAAAAGCAAATTTACATATAATTTCCATCGTCAATTATTTTAGTGAATAAATCTTCAAAGGTTACTGCAATTAATCCCATTAATTGCAATAAATTCTAATAAATTTGACTCTATTTGATTACAACTCACAAATAAATCAATTATTACTCCCTACATAGTTAACGTTTCTTTTATATTCCAATACATTAATATTTACCCAATTTCCATCTTTTATTTGCATAAATTACTGTATTTCAATCTTATTGGAAATTTTGTTAACTTAACACTTGAATAAAACTTAAAACCTCAATTAATTCATTCCACTTCGGTTTCATTCTTAAGATTACACTAATTATTATATTATAAAAATGAAATTTTCCCTTGGTTACATCTTATTTATCCACTTACAAAAATTCCACACTAACTGAAATAATTTAGTGCATAAATTGAAATTGATTAAAATAAACTTAACAAACAAATAGAATAAATACGTACAATAATTATTGTCATAAATCTTTTTTATAAGTCTACACATAATTATTACCTTACAATACGTTTTACGTTACTATAAAATTTATACACTCTTCCGTTACCATATTAATAATTACTAAAGTAACGTTCATTCTTAATAACAACGTTATACTATTCAACATATAAAAGGACTCCATTCCCCAAATACATTCATTTATATTTATTCCCTTAAAGTTCTCCTTTATTGACTAGACACATTAATTTAGATTCATTTACATCGAATGCCCTTCTTAGCTTTATACTCAATACATGTTAAATCTACATAATTTTTACCCTTTTATTCAAATTCACTTATACCATCAATAACAAAATGTTGCCCTAAATTTAGATTCAATTATATACATTAGATAAATGGGTAAACTTTTGTAATTATCCCATATATGAAAATATTTTTATGCATACATTTCCACTTACTTACTATGCATTCATTTATTAAATTACTAATTGCCTTAGTCAACTTATCCCCTATTTACTACCAAATTTCAAATTTAATTATAGCTTATCAATACATAAAATTTACATAGGCAAAACAAATTTTATTACTATCTTAAGTCCATTTATTATTGACAACATTCATTAAATTTCCTTATCAACACTTATTGCATTGATTTATTCAGCGGTCACCTTTTATTTAGTTACTATCCATTTTACAATCCAATGTAAGTCTTCCACTATTTATTTTATATTAAATGAATTCCATTCTACTTAATCTTTTTATTGATATTCACTAATTCAACCCTTATATCAGTTTCTTATATTTAACTTTAAATCAAATTATGACAATCTACATTATCCAAATCTATTGTCATAAAATTTTATTGTTACACTAAATTACAACTACTATACCAAATTTCTACTTTTATTCTCAATTAGATTAGAAATTATATTAATTCAATTCATTTAATATTATTAATTTAACGGGTCGTTACACTTTAAGTCTAGTGGAACGACATCCAAATTAGTTGGGTTATATATGGAGTGGATTATCTGATTCCACGGTATGTCAAAGAGCATTATAAGTGGCTAAAATCCATTGATCACTAGTGGATTTTGGAAGAACTTACAAGAGGCGTTGGGAAATTTAGCATCGAATCGTCTATAGATGATATCGAGATTGAATTAGAAACTTCGAAACCTCGTAGGCTTATTCGTGTCGATATACATGATGTGAAATAGGTTAAGAGGAAGGTGGTGGAGTAGTAAGGCTCGATAATGTGGAAGCGAAGATGATTGTATATGAGAGACCAAGAAGAGCATGAAGACCGCTTATCCGGAGCTCTTCACTTGGTGAGATCTCGTTTTCCGTCATCTTTCACATTGATATCATATTTGATGTCTTATACTAGATTATTTAGCATCCTGCATGTTAGGATAGACATGGAAGTTACTATTTGATGTTTGACCTTGTATATGCATGTTTGATGTTTGATTGTAGGAATTTGATATGATAGATTATGCTTATATGGTTCTTAAGCATGCATGATAGTTAAGGTTTGTTATAACATATTTATTTGAGATGACTGTATATATGATCTTGTATGCTTAAAACTATGATGATATTGCATTTGTGTGTAATCCTCTCAGTTGAGTCCATATTTAGGTATACGGAAGCAAGTGTTGGTTATTTGGATGCTTAATAACTTTTATTTGCATCTAAATGGTATGCACTTACTATAATTGAGGTACGTATCATCTATAGTGCAGATTTGGGTATATATGCTTGGTTCTGTGCATTTAATTCCTCACTATTAACCTGCTATAATCCTGCTATATTTTATAGAGAATTTCTACTGCTACGATTTTTCCATATAGCCTAAAATATAACATTTCTGCTTTAAGCCCCGCTATTTCCGCTACATCCCGTTATTCCCGCTATATCCCTCTATTTCCGCTATATCTTCTTAAAAGAAATGAACTAAAAAACGACAGTCATAGATTATATAAGTTATGAAATTAATTTATATAATTGATTTTTTAATATATTTTTAGAAATGAAAATACTCTAATATTCTACTAAATTAAATTATGTTATATAACACTTTTATGTTTATTTACAGTATATTCACACATGTTTTATTTAAAATTATTTATGTATTAATTATAATTCAATTGAGTGTTAAGTTTTCATTTAATTACTATTTATATATTTATAAAATCATCAGGTACGGGTTTTATATGCTATTTTAGTGTCATCCGCTATATTCCACTATATCTTCGCTGTATCCCCGCTATGACTTTTAGCACCTCCACCGCATTGAGTCTTCAGGGCGCTTTAATTGCATAAGCTTGGTTGTCCTCCAAAATGAGATTCCTTAAATATGAAATGTATATATATCATTGTTGTATTGGGATTTTTCCCGGACGTAGCCATATAAAGGAGGTGCGGCTAAATTTTTATAAAACACGAAGGGATTTGCAAGCCTATGGGCTAGGAAACATTCTCCTTGCTTTGGGAAATTTAAGGGAAAAACCCTTTAAGGAGGGAAAAATGTAATAACTTGTATTTTTAACGATAGGATATTTAAATAGTTTATTTGAATATCGAATCATTAATCATTTGAAGGTACAAAAATATGTTTTTTCGCATATGATTGAATCAGAACTTGAGACCACTTTCCTTAAGTCTGGATTAATATTGCGAATTAAAATAAGTATGAGCACCGCTATACTTAGAGATCGAGCAACCAAATGCCAAAACACTCTCGAAATGCATGAAATATTATTATGGAGAGTTATCTCGGACAGCGACGAAATTTACACCATTGGGAGCAAAAAAATGAGGTGAAGTATGCTGACGAGTTTCATTGTGATCGTACGAGCTCAAAACATACAATGGTTTATTTCAAAAATCAAATAAATGGAATATTATAATATAATTAAACCCTCCTCTCTAACTCATTTACACTGTTCCATTCCCCTAAGCAAAGGAAATGGTTGCGTCCTCCCAAATCTATTCAAAAATTAAAATTGAGAGATCAGCTCAGCTACAAATCATGAAACTAGATTCATTGAGATCATATTGGGGAGTGCTTCGTGTTAGTTGTGACAGTGACACATGCAATGGCAATTAGGGTAGAGGCCGTGTATGAACATGGATCTAGGGTTTGGGTTAAGCAACAACAAAGGGCGATTTAGGCAAAATGGAGGGCATATGCGAGTTTCTCCTAGTGCATAGGACCTTCTTGCACCTTTCCTTAAAGCTACGACCCACCACAAGAGAATGTGATATTATTATTATGAGTTCGCCCGTGACACCATCAGGTTTCATTTTGCAGGGATGAGCCAAGTTAGTTGAGATCAAATGTATTACGGAGAAGGTACGTAGAGGGACTCGTTGGCGAAGATGGTGCATTGATTTGTCGACCAGAGAGCTAAAAAATTGAAGAGAGAAGGTGGGGAAAGATTGGTTTATGCACATACATGTGCACGGTCTGGAAATGTGATTTAGGTAAGAAGGGATAATGAAAGTGATTAAGGTAATTAATTGTACTTAAGTTAATTAATTATTTAATTAATCCAAAATCTGTAGAATCCGTATCTTTTGCATACAAAGTCCGTTTTGGATGTAGTTTCTTGCATTCTTCTCATGATAAAGAGCTCTACAACATGACGTTGGCTTGGTCAGCTTTTATTGAGGTGAGTGATATTGTCTCTTATCATACTATGATTATTAATATTCTATAAAAATGATGTTTTGAAACGATTTCAAACTTTAAAATAAGATTTTAAATATATTTAAACCCACATTCGGTTTTATAAAGATTTAAGTCTTTTAAAATGGTTTTAAATTGGATTTCACACTTGTTATTACGAATGTGCTATTTTTAGGAAATTGCAAGATTTAGACTACTTTTGATATAAATCCCCCATTGGTTGATACATATGCGTTATATATGTTGTATGTATGATATATTGGTCATATGCATGCTACAACGGTGGCATCTCTGTTTGTTTGCTTATGTGGTTGAAAATGCCCATCGGAATGAATTAGAGATAGGAATCATGAAACTTGACTTAAATGGATAGACTCTAGAGCGTTTGGAGTCATATTATTGCATAGGAGATGAATAAGGGTCGAAATGTTGAGCATAGCGATGGAATCAACATGATATTATTGTTCTAAAGGAGCTATAGGTTTTGGTTTCTGTGGCGCTTGGTCTGGCATACGATGGTCCGGTGGTTGGCGTTAGGAAGGAGAAGTACTAGTTCGGATGTCGGCTGGCTTGGTGGTGGAAGACCGCTGGCTTGGTGGTGGAAGACCGAACAAGAAATCTTATTTGGTAGGAGCTTGGTTCGACCAGTGAAGGACCAGATAGGAAATCTTGTTCGGTAGTTGTTGGTTCGGTGTTAGGGAACCTAACAGCAAATGTTGTTTAGTGGTGCTTCTGTTCAATGGGAGTGTAGTTTCAGGCCGAACAAGGGGATGTTGCACAGAACTTTAAGGGAAGCTCTTGGGGAGTTGGCTCAGGGTAAGGATGGAGAACCCCAAGGATGACTCTAAATGACTTTAGGATGGTATCCAACAAAGTATGAGGACTTAAATGACTTGCTATGGCGAGTGACTACAACATCTGGTGATGGACCGAAAGGACGAGTTCTGCGTGATAGTTCGTAGAGCAGAACATGAGATTATGATGCTCGTGAGTAGGATGGGGTAATCTGCATGTACCAAGGGTAGTTTGCGTATACCCATGTGTTTGGATGTCTGCATGTGTCCAGTCCTTTTCCATCTGCATGGATATGAGTTGAGCATCTGTGAGGTAGTTCTACTATCGGTACGTGCGCTAAGGGATTGATGGATAATTTTATAGTTATGATGCTCATTAATAGGATAGGGTAGTCTGTGTGTACCCATATTTTGGGCATCTGCATGTGTCCAGTCCCTAGCCATATGTGTGGGCAATGAGTGGAATATCTATGAGAGTTTTCTTATATCTTAAGCACTTGAGTGATAGATGCGAGGCTATGTGATGGATGCCATGTTTACTGTGTGATACCCCTATACCCTATATTCCACTTGTGATAGTAGTTTAGCGTATACTATGTTTATATGCTTACTCTTTGGATGCAGGGACAAGTCAGATATGATTCTACATACCCTTTGTTGCATATGATATATTAAATTTTATAGTATTTTAAGCACCAGACTGATGTCTGGCTCGAGGTTTTATGTTTTGATTCTTATTAACTAGGAAACTATTAAATTAGTAGACTAAATAGTAGGTGTAAATGACATATGGAGTTGTGCAGATGAACTAGCAGGAGGTGGCACTTTCTCATATCTATATATTGGACTTATTATTCTTTATTCCACTATGTGATACTGTGGATCCTTGACAGTGTTTGACCTACTATTATTAGAGACAGTTTATTAGTTGAGTTTATTTACCAGTTGTGTAAACTCTATTATTGTTTTATATAACTATATGGATCTGTATGCTCTGATTCTGTGGTTCATGTAGTTACTACTATCTCACTTGTCTTATATATGTGATGATTATTATATTTTGTTCTATGCACTGTGAGATATACATCAGGATCTATGACTATATGATGTTTCCTTTCTCCTCTCTTCTTTACTTATTTTCTTTCCTTTGATTATCGTCATACATCTGTAGTGTAGGGTGGTCGTCACATGTTTCATTGTTGTAGATGAATAAGCTTCTTTAACTGAAATCTTTGCTCAGCCACCAAAAGGAACTTAATTTCTAACACCATTTGAAATTTTCCCTAAGTTAACTTCTCTTCATTTGTTTTAACCACTAAAAATCCCACCAGTTTAAAGCTTCTCCTTGCAAATGTCAAGAATCCAATTATCACCTACTAGCATCATCTAGACTGATCACTCCATAGATCATGTCACATGTGCGTAACCACGCCTTCGTGTCTACAAAAGACTCAGTCCCCACATACGCTTTCCACTATCACTATGAAAGATCTCTACATAGTTTAGTGAAGTCCATAACAAGATGATTCACATGAACTACTCCTTGTGTCTATTTCATATATGCATTGGGGTTGGTATTGGTTTGTGCTTTATCTTGAAGGTACCCGTGGAATCAAAATGGGATGTTCACGCCATGAACATCTGAGGTTGCATATCTTGTACCCACTATAATATTGTTTTCCATCTCAACTATTAAATGGATTCATTAGCGACATCGCAAGATAGTAGATATAACTAGAAAATAAATTAGTGTGTGCATATTTACTTTACTTTTCTACTTAAATATACTCGCAAATATTCAAGTATGCTCTATTAGTACGTCCTTAACCAATAGGAATTGGGTAACATATGCTTTGATACAAAGTATAAAAAATCGCCATAATCAACTTTGTGATTCTACATCCCAATCGAAATTTTGTTAATGCATTTTATTGACAAATGTTACTTATTAGTACTAGGCTTAGATTGAAATGAGGAGTTAACAAGCAACTAATGTAAAATGACACAAGACGTATAATGGTTTGCCTAAGCTTGCCTACATCCACTATGAAAAATTCTTACTATGTCGATATCTTAATATTATATAGAATTACAAGAGAATAATAAGAAATGAAGTACACTTAAGATCACAACGATGTTAATGCTTAAGAGCTGTAGTATTTTTCTATACTGAAAAACGATTTTAAACTGCTTTGAAGTTGCTTGGTGAGTGGTATTTATAACTGCTGAAGTTGGGTTTGGATGGTTGAGAGTGCGTAGGTGAAAGGTGGGAAATACTCTGGGATGTTGATCTGGCTATTTAGGTTGATGGAGCTCAGCTGGAATTGCGGCGTGATCTTATATATAGGATGTGTGACAGGTGCCGTTCCATACCAATATCATGCTTTTTTGCGAGAAAGGTTGTACGACATATGAGTGGTTGCGCTTTTGCCACAGTGGACATGTAAATGATATGCGAAGTGGCACTTTTGTTAGATGAATAGTTCCATGTAGTCACTTTTCCAGAAAATAAGGCTGGAGAGAAACTTCTTGCACAGACCAAGATACATGCCGAGATACAGACCCGTAAAGTAAAGACAAGGATAAATAGGAAGAGATGAGCCATTAATGTTGTGACGATACAGGCCGAGATGGACCGACAGTAGGCAGGCAGAGAAGTCATCGAGCAATGGCTGGTCTCTTTAAGTCAGATCTAGTCGAATGGGTTGGTTGCTAATGCCGGTTTGAGTTATGCCAATCGGCATAGGAGAGCGGATGGCTGTTTCTTTAATGTTTGCTTGCTGTTTCTTTATGGGTT
Source organism: Allium cepa (assembly GCA_030765085.1). NCBI lineage: Eukaryota > Viridiplantae > Streptophyta > Magnoliopsida > Asparagales > Amaryllidaceae > Allium > Allium cepa. The sequence goes on along the minus strand of CM060942.1, from coordinate 102,931,250 downwards.
TGCTTAAGCCAGGTCGGGCTAAGATGTGTTGGCTGGGTAATTTTTTACTTGCAAGGAAATTTTGCAACTTTTTGTCCCCAAGTTCATGTTCCTTTAGGGACTGTCAATCATGCATTTAATGATGCATTAAATGCTAGTACATGTATCATTGTGTTATTGCCAGTGGCAGTTTACTTTCCCAGATGTTGTTGCTACATGTATCATTGTGTTATTGGCAATGGCGGTTTACTTTCCCAGATGCCGCAGAGACGATTTGCTTTTTCGATTCGTGTGATTTTTTAGAAGCATGATGATGCCTAGGCGGTTAAGATTCTCTCCTACATTGTAGATTCAACGATCCACATTTGACCCTGCTGTCTACAAATATTTCTTCTCCTTCCCCACTCATTCTTTATGGAATCATTTCAAATTTCCTTCATTGAAACTTTCTTTGAGTTCTTTTAAGCTTTCAACGCTCCCTTCTTTAAGAAAATAGTAAGTCGACACCTCCTTTTGCTTCTTCTGTCTTTTGCTTACTTCGGCCATAAAGAATGGTTTTTTTAATGTTTTTCTATTTCACCGCTTTGAATTGTTTGGCTTTTATGTTTTTTTTCCACATCATTGCTAGGTCAGATTCGAATATCTTTTGAACGTCGATCGACTATTGCTTCCATGCCAGTAGCAGTTTAATTTAATAAATATGTTAGTGCCTTAGGCCATGACTTTAGGCCCAACCTTTTTGCCTTAGGCATTAAGCCAAAAAGTGGTGTATGAGCTATACAACCTATAATCTAGCTTAGGATAGTTTAAGTCGTGAGTCAGAATTCATGAGGTGCCTAGCACTTACACACCATGATGTTGGCAAATCAATAATCTCCTGAGGATGTTCCTCTAAAGTATGCTTGACTTAGTATTGGAGCTACTATAGTTTAAGTTGGAATGTATCTTAATTTTCTCGCAAGTATAATATCAATCGGCCAACGCTCATTAACTTGGTTCGAGCCAGACCAATCCAATACTGACAAGCAAGCCAACATTAAAGGCTAGCACAACTAAGCTTGGCCTAATCAGTGTCGGCCATCACTTCAAAGCCCATCCAAACCAGTGTTTGCCAAACACTTCCAAACTATGGCCAGTCCATGTCAATCCACACTTAGCCTTGCCCCATGCCAATAAACCCACTCCACAACACTCTAAAATTATAGTCGATTGCCTCAACTCATGACGGCTTCATTAGCTAACTCTTTCGACCAGGTCTGACTCAAGCATGACCTTATGAGAAATGCAGATTATAGATCTTAAGGCTAGAATTAACACTAAAGGGGAGGGGGGTGAATAGTGTTTAAAGGAATTACTAATTCTTTTTGAGTTTATTTTAATTTGAAAACAATTATATGCAATATTCAGACACATATATGATTACAAAATCAAACACAGATGCAGATATAAAGTAAAAGCAATAAAGGAAAGAACACACCGGATTTTATACCGGTTCGGAGTTACCCTACATCCAGTCCTGCAACACAAGTACGGATTTCCTTTCAAAATCAATTCTTACAATTACACCCTTGATTTCAAGGCCATGAGGCACACCGCTCCGGATTCACAATCCTTTGGATAGAGATACTTGATTTTACGGGCAACAAGCTCACCCAATTGATTTTCCAGGCTACAATCACACCTTTTCTCGCTTGATTGATTTTCCAGGCTACAATCACACCTTTTCTCACCCAATTAATTACAAAGAAGTCTATAACTCTGAATAGCACTGGGATCTTGTTGAGATAGTGATAAAGAATCAAACCAGAGATGATCTAGTCAGATTCAATGGTGATTTCGGCACAGTATTGGTGAAAATGTATATAAAGAAATGTGGAAGAAGAAGAGGAGTGAAATTAGAGAATTTATGAATGTAAATTCATTTAAAACAGTCTTTATTTATAGTAGAACAACAGCCACATCCATTCACAAAAGGATATGACGAATAGACACTTCCTTTGAAATTCAAACTTTTGAAATAAACTGTCACCTTGTCGACAAGGGGTCCTTAGGGTTGTCGACAGGCCTATGTAATTTTTGGTAATTTGTCTTTTTTTGAAAATAACTTCTACCTTGTATTAAAACTATTTTAAACTTTAAATATACTTAACTGTAGTTAAAATACATAAATAAGTATAGAGAATAATATTTTGGTATATATAAAATTTTACTATAATTTTATATTTAAATCTAAATATTAAAAGTTAAATATATTATAATTAAAAGATAGTTTAAAACCAAGGATAATTTGATATTGAAAATAAAGATTATTTTGAGGCTAAAAGTATTTAAAGCCAGGATAGATTTTTTTAATTTTAAATAGGAAGATTTTGAAATCATTTTGAAAACAAGATGTAATTTTGTAAAACATTTGAATAAAAGTTAGTGGATACAAAACATTGTTCCACTAGATTTTTCATAGGTTCCATCCTACTTAGGGTTCCATCCCTTTAACAGGCTCAAAGTGGATTCCATTCCATGAATAAAATGGATTTTAAGATGTCAGTGCTTTTCTAGAAGTTTAACAAAATTCCTAAATAAATTACTTATATTGAAATGTTGAACTCTTGATAATCTTGATATTCATGAGTCTTCAATCTTGATATCTTGAATCTCTATACTGTACAGTCTTCATTCTTGGTACCTGCGTAGTTATATCCTGCATATACATATATATCTAAACTATAATGTTAGTATATATATTTTATAATCTTATTCTAAGGTTGTTGTCATCAAAACCAACTTCTTAATGACTAACAATCTCCCCCTTTTTGATAATGACAACCTTTTTTTATAAAATATTACTTCTATCCTAATAACTCCTCCTAAAATTAATAACTCCCCCTTAATCTATGCCTAACTATCCTATTTTATACTTCTCCCCCTTTGTCATCAATTAAAAAAACTAACTCCAAACTATATAACTCGCCCTTAATCTAATACTATATGACATGTGATTATAATGATAGTGTTATCATAAATAATCAACACTGAATTCTGAAACTAAAACTTAGCCCTTAATTACTAACTATCCTAACTAAGAATCCATATATGATAATACTTATAATAGTGATAATGTGAGAATTCAAATATAAGAACAGAAATAATTTATTAATTATATATTGTTATATTTACATTTGCGTAGAAAACGTAAGTAAGATCATATAACGATGAGAAAGAGAGAAAAGAAACTGATGTGTATCCTTGAAAATGGAAGATCTATGAATCGAGCAATTTGGGTAGTGAAAACTGAAATTTCCACGTTGTTCGACTAGATTTCCATCCTTGTCAAAGAACACTTCGCCAATGCAAACAACTTTGTCGTCATCTTCAGCGTGTTCTTCTTCCATAAGGACTTCTTCTTCTTCTTCCTCGCTGTCCTCTTGCACTTGATCACCTAAAGATTCTTCATCAATCAATATGGGATTGGCGTGATTGTCCATTAGATACTTTTGCAAATTTCTAAGGATTTTGCCTTGCCGTTCTTGTTCTTTGGACATTCTGATTTGCACTACTTGAATTTCAGTCATAAGTTGCAATGCATCCTTCAAGGAATCCTCCATTTTTATCACTCGTGCAAGCGTAGTTCGTTGAAATGGTCCAGTAAAAGGAGAACGGAACGAAAAAGTTGAATTTTTATTTGATTTGGAGGAGGAGGCCTTTGTTTTATTGTTTTCAGAAGTTAGATTAGAGAAAGAACAGAAAGAATGAACAAAATTTCGAAATAAGAAGAATATATAGCCACCCTTTTGAATTTTGGTGGGAAAATTTCAAAAAAAAAATCGTTATATGTCGACAGGGGTAAAGGAGGGTTATCGATAAGGTACTTATATTTTTGCTATTTGATTTATTTTAATTTAATTTTTAATTATACTTTTTTATTTATATTCTACATTTCAGTTATTGAACAAATACCTAATTCTCTTCTTAATTTAGTACATATAGGTTCATTTAAGGGTTTTGTTAAGATATCAGCAATTTGGTTCTCGGAATTGATATAATAGAGAGTAATTACTTCCTTACTTATATTATCTCTGAGAAAATGATGTCTGATATCGATATGTTTAGTTCGAGCATGATGAGTAGGATTTTTGGATAAATTTATTGCACTAGTATTATCACAATAAATTGGTGATTTTGAGATATTTAAGCCAAAATCTTTTAATATTTGTTGCATATATATTACTTGAGAACACGCCAAAGCAGCAGAAATATACTCTGCTTCGGTTGTTGATAAAGAAACCGTGCTTTGCTTTTTACTAAACCAGGAAATCAGAGAATGCCTCAAAAAGTGACAAGTTCCACTTGTACCTTTTCGGTCTGATTTACAACCAGCATAATCAGCATCACAGTAAGATATTAATTCAAAAGAATCATTTTTAGGATAAAATAAGCCATAATCAAAGTTGTGTTTAACATATGTTATGATACGTTTTACGGTTTTTAAGTGGGTCTCTTTAGGTTGGGATTGATATCTTGCACAGAGACAAACACTATGCATGATATCAGGTCTACTAGCAGTAATATAGAGTAGCGATCCAATCACTCCTCTATATAATTTTTGATCTACGTCTTTCGAGAGATCTTCTTTGCTTAGGTACTCATTGGTTGCCATGGGAGTGGAATTTCCACTTGCGGTAATCAAACCAAATTTACTAACTAGGTCTTTAGCATATTTTTCTTGACTGATAAAGATACCATTATCTAATTGTTTTGTTGTAATCCTAGAAAGAAGTTTAATTCACCCATATGACTCATCTCAAACTCTTTTGTCATTATTTCAGAATATTCTTTATTCATTTCAAAATTAGTTGATCCGAAAATGATATAATCTACGTAAACTTGTACTAGTTGAATATCATTTTTATTTCTTTTAATAAAAAGAGTATTATCTACTTTACCAATTTCAAAGTTTGATTGTAATAAGCAAGATCTTAGTCTATCATACCAGGCTCTAGGAGCTTGTTTTAGACCATATAAGCTTTCTTAAGTTTGTAAACATGATTTGGTAATTTTTCATTTTCAAAAAGTGGTGGTTGTTCAATATATACTTCCTCTTTTACAAATCCATTTAAAAATTCACTTTTAACATCCATTTGAAATAATTTGAAATTATTATGATTCACAAAAGCAAGTAGAATCCTAATGGCTTCTAATCTTGCTACGGGAGCAAAGGTTTCATCACAATCTATTCCTTCTTCTTGACAATAACCTTGAGCGACTAACCGAGATTTATTTCTAACAACATCACCTTGTTCATTCATTTTATTTTTATAAACCCATTTAGTTTCAATTATAATTTTATTTTCAGGTCTAGGAACAAATTTTGAAACATCATTTCTAGTAAATTGATTTAGTTCTTCTTGCATTGCCAAAATCCATGAATCATCAGTTGATGCTTCTTTTGGATTTTTGGGTTCAATAGTTGATATAAAGGCTACATTGCTCATTTCACTTAGTTGATTTCTAGTTGTAACAACAGATTGCATATCTCCTAGTATATTTTCTATAGGATGATCTATTAAAAGTTTAATCTTTTTATTAGAATGATTAATTTCATTATTAGTTTCAGTTGACTCTTGATTTTGAGTGATTAAATCCTCTTCATGATTTGTATCTTCAAAAATTTTGAGACTTTCATCGAATGAAACATGCATTGTTTCTTTGATGGTGTTAGTTCTTAAATTAAGCACTCTGTATACTTTACTTCTGTTAGAATATCCGATAAAGATACCTTTGTTAGATTTAGGATCAAATTTATCTAGGTTATTTTGTATTTAAAATAAAACATTTACTTTCAAAAATTCTAAAATAAGATAACTTAGGTTTCTTTGTGTGAAGAAGTTCATAAGATGTCTTATCAGTTAAAGGTCTAACTAAAATTCTATTTAAAATATAACAGGCGGTTGCAACTGCTTCTGTCTAAAAATATTTTGGTAATTTACTATCTAAAAGCATAGTTCTCACACACTCTTAAATTGTCCTATTTTTACGTTCTACTACTTCGTTTTGTTGTGGAGTTCTTGAAAATGAAAAATTGTGAGTTATTCCATTTTTATTGCAGAATTCCTCAAACTTTTCATTTTCAAATTCACCACCATGATCACTACAGATGGTTATAATTTTTACAGAAAGTTGATTTTGAATCCTTTTTGTAAAGTTCTTCAAATATTCAAAAGTATCACTTTTATGTTTCAAAAATATTGTACATGTAAATGTAGAATAATCATCTACAATTACAAAAACATATTTACTGTGATTTATTGACTGAATTTGAGATGGACCAAATAAATCAAGATGAAGTAATTCAAGAGGTTTTGAAGTTGAAATCATATCTTTTAATTTAAAGGAACTTTTTCTAAGTTTTCCTAATTGACATGCATCATATAAACGATCTACTTTAAAATTCATTTTAGGGAGACCTCTTACTAGATCATGTTTTGATAGTCCAGATAAGAGTTTGAAATTCAAATGCCTAAATCTCTTATGCCAAATCCAAGGGTCACTTGTATCTGCCAAAAGACACAGGTTATCATTTGAAACTTTCATACTAAGAATATAAATATTCTTTTTCCTAATTCCTCAAATGTTATGGCTGAATTATTATCTTCAACGTGACACTTATCTTTTTCAAATTTAATTTTATATCCTTTATCGCAAAGCTGACTAATACTTAGCAGATTAGGTTTCAGATTCTTAACCAGCAAAACAATAGTAATAATAGGAGTTTCAGAGTTATCGACTTTGTCGATGCCAATCACATATCCTTTTGAGTTGCCTCCAAAGTTAACCAGTCCTCCATCTTTGTATATTATATCATTCATCATATCCGGATTACCAGTCATGTGTCTAGAGCATCCACTATCGAGTATCCATTTATTCTATTTGATCTGCACAATTTGTCCATTGTGGATTGATTCCTCAACACCCATAAAACATGTTTCCTGCACATCATACAATTTTGGTAGACAACTTGAATTTGAATATTGATTATATGCAGACTCATGAGACAATGATAATCTGAATAGTTATAAACTAGTATTAACAAGTCTTTTAACATAACCATTTTAAAAAAATTTCAAAATTCATATTATGAAACTTTGAAAACCTTGCTCTGATACCAAATGTGAGAAATGCGGATTACGGATCTTAAGGCTAGAATTAACACCAGAGGGGGAGGGGGTGAATAGTGTTTAAAGGAATTATTAATTCTTTTTGAGTTTATATTAATTTAAACACAACTGTATGCAATATTCAGACACAGATATGATTACAGAATCAAACACAGATGCAGATATAAAGTAAAAGCAATAAAGGAAAGAACACATCAGATTTATACTGGTTCGGGGTTAACCTACATCGAGTCCCGCAACACAAGTACGGATTTCCTTTCAAAATCAATTCTTACAATTACACCCTCGATTTCAAGACCACGAGGTATACCGCTCCAGATTCACAATCCTCTTGGTAGAGATACTTGATTTTACGGGCAACAAGTTCACCCAATTGATTTTCCAGGCTACAATCACACCTTTTCTTGCTTGATTGATTTTCCAGGCTACAATCACACATTTTCTCACTCAATTAATTACAAAGAAGTCTAACTCTGAATAGCTGGGATCTTGTTGAGACAGTGGTAGAGAATCAAACCAGAGATGATCTAGTTAGATTCAATGGTGATTTCGACAGAGTATTGGAAAAAATGTATATAAATAAATGTGAAAGAAGAAGAGGAGTGAAATCAGAGAATTTATGAATGTAAATTCGTTAAAACAGTCCCTATTTATAGTAGAACGTCAGCCATATCCATTCGTAAAAGGATACGACGAATAGACACTTCCTTTAAAATTCAAACTTTTGAAATAAACTGTCACCTTGTCGACAAGAGGTCCTTAGGGTTATCGACAGGCCTATGTAATTTTTGGTAATTTGTTTTCTTTGAAAATAATTTCTATTTTTTATTAAAACTATTTTAAACTTTAAATATACTTAACTATGGTTAAAATACATAAATAAGTATAGAGAATAATATTTTGGCATATATAAAATTTTACTATAATTTTATATTTAAATCTAAATATTAAAAGTTAAATATATTATAATTAAAAGATAGTTTAAAACCAAGGATAATTTGATATTGAAAATAAAGATTATTTTGAGGCTAAAAGTATTTAAAACCAGGATAGATGTTTTGATTTTAAAAGGAAGATTTTGAAATCATTTTGAAAATAAGATATAATTTTGTAAAACATTTGAATAAAAGTTAGTGGATACAAAACAATATTCCACTAGATTGTTCGTAGGTTCCATCCTACTTAGGGTTCCATCCCTTTAACGGGATCGAAGTGGATTCCATTTCATGATTAAATTGGATTTTAAGATGTCAGTGCTTTTCTAGGAGTTTTAACAAAATTCCTAAATAAATTACTTATATTGAAATCTTGAACTCTTGATAATCTTGATACTCATGAGTCTTCAATCTTGATATCTTGAATCTCTATACTGTACAGTCTTCATTCTTGGTACCTGCATAGTTATATCCTCAATATACATATATATCTAAACTATAATATTAGTATTTATATTTTATAATCTTATTCTAAGGTTGTTGTTGTCAAAACCAACTTCTCAAGGACTAATAGACCTGTCTTTGGCCAGGCTCCATCTCAGCCCACATTCGATCGACCTATGCAACATGTCTCATCATCACATGATCGGCATGGCACATCCCTTGTAGTCTTGTCATTAGCATTTTCAGCTTTGCTCTCAAATAAGCAGTCGATCGTAACTATGCACTAGAAGCTTCTCTTATCTCCTTGTCTCTTGAAAAAGCAAAGTAAACGGCAAATAGTACACCTAGGTGTACCAACTACAGTAGTGTGTTTGCCAAAGATATACCAACTCCTGTAGCTAGCCGCCTTTCTCATCACAAAGCGCACATGTAGTACGGAATTACAACCGGGATGCTTCTTAGCCACATATTCCAATTATTTTTCCAACCAACTTCCATCCATCCAAGTGACCAGCCGGGAATAATTTTCGCCTATCTATGACACAATCTTGGCCATTCATTAATCTACTTCAGCTGCTATAAATCCCCATGTCATAAAACATTAAAGAGATTGATTTTATGCTCAGAATTCTCATTCATAGAAAACTAGATACCCTACGCTCTTGAGATTAGTAACTCTGTAGTCTTAAGTGCTTAGTTTCTTGTTATTCTTTGGCAATTCCTTATAATTGTAAGAGACCTTCATAGTGGATGTAGGAAAATTTCTACCGAACCACTCTATATTTTGTGTCATTTAATTTAATTGCTAATTTACTCCTCATTTTTCATTTTTAAGCCCAGTGTTAGCAAATGACCTTTGCTTATACAAACACATTTGTCTAATTCCTAGGTTGACTGAATTTTTAGTTAAAATTTTGACGCTAGAAGGAGGGCCCGCTCTAAAAGTTCTCACCTTTCTTCACATTTTCTTCTAGACATAATCTTTTCATGCTTTGCACCATGTTAAATCATAATGATGAGAGTGAAGTTATCAACTCTAAAGACCGTGAGACTAACATTAATACAGTCGCCAACGCTGCTTATCCCATCCCATGGCTGACTAACAACCTGTGGCGAAGTGTGCTTCATGGCTTAACCAATGTCCTCTACCAACCGCAAATAAGCCCGGAAAGTCCACTACCAGGCTCCTCAATGCACAATCATGGAAGGCAGGCTCTATATATGAGGTTACCACTTTAGTGGTGCATGTCTGAAAATGAAACTAATCGAATTTTGGAAGAGCTACACAAAGGATTTTGCAGGGATCATGCCAAGAGGTAGAGATTAGCAAAGAATGCAACTCGGTAAGGCTACTACTAGTTTATGATTATAGATTCAATGAACTTCATCAAGAAGTATGACTAGTGTTAGCAGTTCCCAAAGGTCCCTAGAGCCTCTCCCAATCTTCTCACCTCAACGACTTTCCCTTGGTCATTTGACACTTGGCGAATTGACTTGATAGGAAAGATGAAAAATGCCAAAGGAGGATACAACTACGCTATAGTCACCATTAACTACTTCACCAAATGGGTCGAGGCCGAGCCCCTCACTAGGGTCATCTCTCCAAAATTGTAATGATCTGGAATTTTACTGCCTTGATTTCTGAATATTTAATAAATTTTAAATATTCAAATAATTGATTTTATAATTAAAATATAACTCTTTTAAAATAATAACAAATTATGGTAAAATAGATTTGTAACGACCAATGATTTTGCCTTTTTGGGTTAGGCTATTTAAATATATTTTATATAATAAATAAAAAGATTTTTATTAGCAAATAAACATATTTTAAATATTTAATAATGATGATAAAATAGTTTTCAATTTTTTTTACCAATATAGATAGTTCAAATAAAATTAGAAAATGCGACCGAAGAATATTTTTCGAAATTTCAACTTTTTGACATCAGAAAGTCGTTGGGAACGTTGTGCACACTTGGTGCAACATGCATGCATATATATGATAGCATTTATAATAATAAAACACTCTTATTTATATAATAACACATGTTTATTTAAGCATAAAAGTGGATGTGATAAATTATGTTATAAAAGGCATATATATGCATATCAACACACTTATATATATACAAATGTCATGTCATACCTTAAGTACCCTTACAACATGTTCTAGAAGCGGGGTAGAAGCGGGGTAACAGGCATATGTAAGGGAGAGGGGAGGTGTGGATGGATGCATGCATGTATTATTTTATTATGTCACTATACATATTTTAATAAATTCCTTAGCCTATAAATACCCCTCTCATTCCTACGTCCTCTTCTTTGTTTTCATTTACATTTTTCATGACAAAACCCTCTTCTTGTCTTCATATATTTTAGTAGCTTCCATATCCAAATTCCTAAGAAAAAGATAGAAAAAACAGTGTAAAAATATAACTAAACACCTTCCATTCACTTTCAAACCTTTTCTCTGCACAAAGAAAACCCCTACACCTCAAAACCATTTTTGGCCAAACCTAATTTTCCTCTTGGCCTAGCCATGTCGCACCCTACAAGCCCACATTAGGTCATATCTTGGAGCTAAAGTGGTTTGCTAATGTTGTAGTCACATTCGATGGAAGTTTAGTTCGATTTAGATAAATTATGATGAGTAAAGTTCATGTTTTTTAAACTCGAGTTACTAACTTTTTAAAGCTGTAAAATTTATGAGTTACAATGTTGCTTAAATATGTGGTAATGTTATATGTTGTGTATGCATGCATGTATGTTGATTGCTTATGCCAAAGATTGAGTAGGCAATAAAGATTATACCTTGAATATTGGAAAAGTAAGTTAATACTGTAAAGTAATATTCGTGTTTATGATTATGCTATAATGTTATAATATGATATTGTGTTGGAATGTTGTATTTGTTGTATGCGGGTTCATGACATGAAGCTAGCGAATCGCTAACCTAAAGCGACTTTGAAATCCTTATTTTTATCGAAAAATTGTTTTCGTTTTAAAGCGAAATGTTTTCAAGTTTAAATCTTTGATTTTGGTTTCAAAATTTCGAAAAAAGTTTAAAAGTTGAAGTTTAAAAGTCAAAAAATCAAAATATCAATTTTTGAAATTATGGGTCCATATAGCGATAGTTGCTATATGCGCAAACTTGTTTTAAATTAAAATCTTCTTAAAAATGTTTTCTAACTTTAACTTAGTAATTAGAGAATAATTATTTAATGATTATTTAATTGATTAATTAATTAATAAATGTAATTAGAACTTAATAATTTGTTAATAATGTTTTTTTAAACTTAAGTTTTAATCAATTAAGTTAATCTTGATTTATTACTTAACTAAAGTTAATTATTATTTAATTTTAATGAAGGATTGATTAATTATTACTTAATTATTTATTTAAGATAATTATTAATTAATTATTATTTTAGAAAAGGGGTTTTATTTAATTAATCTTTGATTAAAGTTAATTATGTTTTATTAAGGTAATTAATTAGAGTTTACTTACTATTTAACAAGGATTTAATTCTCATTTACAAGGGTTTTTATTATTTTAAAATGGCTTCAAGTTTAAGTAACCGGTTTTGTTTTAAAACTATTTTCTTTTCAAATTTATTTTAAATCAAGGGATTTCTATGTCATTTACCCTTTAGTAATCCCATATTATTAGGAAAAACTAAATGACATCCGTTAGCAGAACAAAATACCATCCTATTATTACAATTAACTTGGACATTTACTTAAGTTGATTGATGGTTATGTGTTGATCCCCCATATACCTGTAGTTATGTGATACCATGTCAAACTGGATAAGTAAAATCAAATTAAAAACACTATTGTGGTCATTAAGCCTATGTTTGTCTTTGTAAGGATAAATATTTCAATTTCTTTTTGAAACGTTTCAAAGTTATTTTGAACAAGATATCTAAAGCATCAGTTGGCAAATGGTTTTATTAAAGATGTTTTAACTAATGGGAATGGTTTTCAATGTTATAAAAAGAATTGTAACAAGATTTTTCTAATTGATTTGTATTTTTTTTTTAAAAAGAAGCTTTTATAAAGAGTTTTATAAAGGAATTTGGAAATTTATTAGGTGTTTTTGGGTAAATGACTTTGAGATTTTAAGTTAGAAGATTTCATAAATAAGGGAGATTCACAAAAATGGATTTGCTTATTAAAGGAAGCTAATTTGACTTAAGGTTATTTAAGAAGTTACTTAAACACAAAAGGTTTATAAAGAAGTTTTATAAACGATTTAGGGGTATTTATACAAAAGAAATTTTAGAAAATGTTTATAAAAAAAGTTTATAAAAGGTTTGGTTATTTATAAAGGAATCATAAAGGGTGTTGAATATTTGTAATAGGATTTTATAAATGAATTTAGAAGTTTGGAAAGTTTTTTGAAATGGGTTTGAATTTCAAGTAAAAGAGATTTCATGAATGGAATAGATTTGATTAAAAGGGATATCGAAAGAAATAAAAGAAAGAATTTGAGATCTTGGTTTCTCTAAACTGACCTTTTAAAAATGGTAGTTTTGAACATTCATTCCACACTTAACATCGAGGGGATAGTTTTTAGGGTTGTCCTTACCTCCAATTTAAACAACATTTTTTTAATCCTTTTTAATATGATTTGGAAGTAGGAAGTTGTTCGCAAACGTTTTATGAATATACTTATGTCAGAAAGATAAGTATATTAATGTTTTAGACAAACATTTTGAAAGGATATTTATTAAATAAAGATTTGTTTTAAGGCTTACTTGTTGCTATGGATAAATAAATCTCACATGGAATTAGTTGTTATTTGTTTATTTGATAGTTAAATAACTGACTATCAAATATGGACTCAAAACGTAACTTTGGAAATATCTAGAAGAAACACGTCAGTTATGTGGCACAGTCATCTCCAATGATGCTGTACTGTGCATATAAATCTTGTTTCGTTCACCTAGGACAAATGAGAAAGAAATTCGTCCACTAACGGTTAGTAGGTGATCTACGCTCTTATCTTTGATTGTTTATTTTCTAAAGAACCGGGGTTGAGTTTACCGTAAATTATCGAAAGTTGTTTCGAAGGGATCGGGATTGGATTTGTTATCCAAAAACCACTTTGATCAAACTCAAGCATTTCAAAATGAAGACATCTTGAAGATGATGAAATTGAAGACAAAGCTCTTTGAAGTGCAAGGGATGCTTGCTACTAATCGTAAGAATGATTCCAAAATGGATGTAGTAAAAGTGGTGCCTTCGGTTTTTTTCACTCCCAGAACAAACTTGTATGGATGAATGCTGGCATAGCATTACTGCCTAGAGGGTAGTGTTAGCATTCCAAGTAGAAAGTGTTATATAAAAAGGTAAAACATAGCCTCAAGCCTTATTAATCGGGAACGAATAAAACATGGGAGATGTAGTAGGGCTAAGTGGGTCGCTTCCAATTAGGGCATGATCATCCTTATCAAGAGTTGACATTATCTCTCATTTGTATGCTTTAGGGCCCACTAAACAAGGCGTGATCATATTCCATACTATCTAGTAAGGGTTAGGCAGGTTCTGTGTTTGCAGGGGTCGATAGGTTAGACATTGGTGTTAACTAATCTAGAGATGCACCAGTACCCCAATAGCCCAATCATTGTATGGAATCTATTCAAAGCGATGTACGGACTTAGTTGTTCCCAACTATGTTGATATGTGAGATGCAAGCATTTCAGCTATATTCATATTTTACTTTGACCGCTAGACATTATTATAATATCAAGGGATTTTCTTTAGAAAATGTTTTGGTTATCGTAAAGGAAAAACCTGCCTGTGCTTATGTGCGGCATAGTCTTATGAGATGCCTTTGATTTAAATGTTTTTATAAAGTTAAGACTTATGCTTTACTTACACCAGAACCATGTCCAATCCGGAGTTTATTTTCTTCTCCTAAACTCTAAGTGCTCAAATTTGAATGGGCAACCAAGCAGTTCAGGTTTTTCGCAGATTCATCTTGGAGAAGCTCGGAGCAGATGGCTTCATCGATAGCTAGTTATTATCTTGTTTTCCACCGTATTATATGTATATTGTACATATTAGGTAGGGATAGGCTGTTATAACTATCCTAGGGTATAATTTGTATTAGTATGACTCTAATATAATATTTTGAAATGACTTTGTAATATATTATGTTGATTAATATATATTGTTTCATTGCATTATGAGATTCTTAGTTGTTTAGTTCTTCTCTTTTATCTTTTCTTCTTTCAGCCTTAATGACCCGTCTTTCGAATGACTAAATGATCGACATGAATAACGAGGATGTATTAAGTGTCATCTTTGTAGCAAGAAAGGTGGATCGTTACAAAAATACTATACTTCATCAGTAAGTACATCATTTTCCATTTCGGCCTGCCAAAGAAAATCATCGTCGATAATGACTTATATAACGACGCTGACTCGACCTTTGAAAATCGGCACCGAATACGACACTCGTATTCGAATGCCGCAGATCCAAACGTCGAATCTGGTTCGCCGAAGCTTATAACACATTAAGTACAACACAGCGGAAGAAATGAATAATACATATATCATAAACAACATTTGGTACAATATCCAGATACAATGATGCTACAATAGATATCAATACTATCAGAGATACAAGAAATAGCAGCGGAAAGATAATGTCTTCGATAGAATACATCTCCAAAGGAGTCCAACTCCATAATGCAACTGCAACTCCACCTTTAATCCAAAGTTAGCTCGAACCCTCATCAAGTTGCACAAAGATAAGCAAGTATGTTCCATGAATCCGAAGACTCCAAAGAATTCCAAAAGCTATCGAATCTACACCTACTATGGAATTATCTGAAAAACCCAACTCTAGATTGTCCGTGTGGGAAAATTGTGGGCACCAAGAGTTTAGGAAAGGAACAATAAACTCCAGGTCAGTCGTGGGACTGGTGTGAGCAAACAAAAATAGTTTTTATCTTTAAAACGAACAACCAAGGATTTTAAAATTTAAATCCGCAATGCTTTTTAGAAAACGAAACTACCATAAGGCCTCCCGCCACACACACAATGCAAACGCAGAATTGGAGGAGATTTCTCCTTATGATAGTCAAATATGCTTGATACGAGAAAATTCCTTTGATATTATTACTAGTGCATAGTGTAGAAAAACCTTTTCGAAAGTATAATATTAATCCTAGCCAGCATACAACATTTCGTCATATGCCTACTATAGCTACCATGTTCAATAGCAAGTTACCACCACATTCCATGGCAGGTTATACAACTAAAACCGTACAGGGCGCGTATTGTTTTGATTGGATTTTCCAACAAATGGTCAGGCTAAGGAACTTCCTATTGCCACATGGGAACGCCTATGGAGGGATGCCTCGAGAACCTACCCGTCTCTCTGCTAACACAAGGCTGGATACCCTCTTCCCGGGGAGTAAAACCTAAGATATGCCACCCCCGGTCCTTTGGGACCTTTATCCGAGGATCCTCTACACCAACAACATCACACAGTAATAAATATACTACAATGCCCACATGAGTAAGTATCTGGGCTCCATACCATGATACTACCCTTTTCCAGAAGGAATGGTCATACCCTAGGGGAGCTACCCCTGAAACCTTGCCACAACTTTCCTATTTCAACCATTACCTGTTTGTAAGGCTCGATGAGGTCTCTTTCACAAAGCTACGCTTTTTCACAAAGTCATGCTTTGATCAACAAATGATCTGCAGCACTTCATATGCTACATTACCAAATTGGGAATGTATCACTAGTAACCATCAACTACATAACCTCTGAGCTCGTACGTCTCAGAGAAGGGTGTTAAGCTTAGAGAATAAATTCTCCGCCACCAAGCAGAAATGTATTTGATAGAAACCAGTTTTACATCTCAAAGTGTAATGTCAGACACACATCCATACAAATTTGTTCCGGGTTCGAACAGAACCGAAGGCACTTCCGAAGAAGCCCTTGCAAATCCGGATAATCTCTAATCACGTCCGGACTTCCTATCACATATGGAGTCTCTATACCGGGGACCAGTCGATGCAGAGACATTTGACGAGTTATCATTCTGTTTTCGAAAATATCCAGTCTTCACCACCGGTCTTCAAATACTATCCATAACGTCGTATCATTATTCGGAATGGGTTATATAACACAAGGTCCTCTTCTGGCTAAACCGAATAACGAGCGCAATATTTAAAAAACATATGGATAATGGAATTTCAGTTAAGTCACAACTTTAAAACCCAAACTTTCTTCTCAAATGGTTTAAAACAAATTACCATTTCAAATCTTTTTTAAACAAAAAGATTCAATTCGCAAAGTTCACCTAGCTTTCACAAAGACTCATTCACATATTTCAAAACAATTTTCTTTTCAAGTTGGATTAACTCATTTAATCTTTAAGGATTTAACTTATAGCTTTCAAACCCGTTTTCAAAGATTTATTCATAACTTGGAAGACCATTTTCATTTTAGATTTAAATCCTTTTAACACAAATTGGAAGTTCATTTCTTTTATGAAAGCTTTTATTATTTGAAAACAAACAGTTTTCGTTTCAGAAAAATCCAATTATATTTATGCAAGTTAAAATCTTGGGTTAAATTCAAGTTTCCAAACCACACCTTTAAAATGGTTTAAAACCCATATAACTTGTATGATCCTTTTAAAAACATAATAGAATTTAATTTCAAATTTGGGATTCAAATTTAAATCAAATTTCAAAACTAATTCAAGGTATTCAAAAATAACTTTTATCTTTGAAATTCCTTTTCAAAAACTTTTTATATTAAACCCAATCCATTTCCAAACTATTTGAATTCAAAAATTCAATTTTAAAACAAGTTCAAAAATCTGTGACTTAACACATTTCCATGTGCAACCCATATTTGTGTGTATATAAGTACGGTCCGGGGGTTCAACACAATAGTGCACAACATCATCATCACAGATTCAATCATATTGATAAGCAGTATAACCCATAACGCTAATCTTTAATCACAGATTCATAGATAAAATAAATTTATCAATCACATAGATTTACCATTACAATTCGATGTGGGTTCCGGATAACCAACTGAGATCCGACTCCCTGTCGCATCGAAATTTAAATGTCGTTCTATGGGTCAAGGGGTTTTTGTATTCATACAACAGTATATTCATTACAGATATAACAGCTCAGCACAAAGCACTACATAGCATCACATCACATATCAAATATATCAATCCATCACACAGCATTCAGTAACAAACAAACACCTACAATTAAGATGAATAAAGTGTGTGGTTTTAAATTTCTTACTCACATAATCACTTTCATTAGTAATTTTTAATCAATGATTAATTATCATTAATTTCAATTGATTAAGTCTTAATCACCTTTATCAATTAATCATTCCTTAATTATCTTAATTAATTAACCCTTAATTGTAATTAATTAAATCTTAAAAAATTATTCCCTAATTAATTACTTTAATTAACAAACCATTAATTATTGATTAATTAAATCTTAATTATAATTAATTATCCTTCAATTAATTATTCTTAATTTAATCACCCTAATTAATTAACCAAATTAATTTATTATGCTTTAAACTAATTAACCCTTAATATTTGATTAATCAATCTTTAATCCTTAATTATCTACTCTTAATTACTTTCACTAAGAAATTTTTATTTTTATTTAATCATTCATTAATTACTTAATTAATTAACTTGTATTATTAATTAATTTCTTTAATTACTTTAATTACCTTCATTAAGTAATTCACTTCTAATAATAATAATTTCCCTTTAGCAATACTTAAACTTTGAAAGTTACTTAACCATTTTAAAACATCCTTTATAATAATTAACTTCTTTATACATTATTAAGAAGATAACCTTCAAATTAAAGTTAATTTATTTTAAACCATTTAAATTTAGGTTAATTAAAACAATTTATTTAAAACCCTCCTTAACTTATTTTAAAACTTAGGAAGCGTTAAACATTGAAAGAAAATTAATTTAACGAATTTTATTTTCAAAAACCTTAATTTCCTTAAACTTCAAAACTGTTTACATACTGACTCGAGACCTGCATCGAGTCGAATCCGAGCAATTTGCTCCATTGCTTCGGGTTTTCTCAAAAGTTAACCCGAGCGCCCCAAAATTTTTCAACCTTAAAAATTTCTAAGTATTTTACTCTCGCAAAACCATCCTACTTCGAGTTAAAACTTGAGCTACGCCATCACTTCCCCGAGCCCAAACTCGAGAATCAGACGCACAACCTGCTTCTTCTTCCAAACTTCACAACCCAAATACCCACATGCGCAGTGTATGTGCACACCGGACTTCGCCACCCAGACCATCGGCGATTGCTTCCCACAGATCGGCGACTACCTCCTCAACTCAACCCATCACCTAGCATTGACGAATTCACCATAAAATCGAAATGAGCATTCGAGCTCAACCTCGAAACCCAAGCTTCGGTCAGAAAAACGCCCCGTGCCGTCGACCTCGTTCACCGATAACCTAGCCACCACAACCAAAGCTACTCCGTCGACCCCAAACAATTCCCTCCTGGTGCGATCGAATTGAACTCTCTGATGAGAACGCGGTTCCACCGAGAACCCCATCAACCAAAAAACACTATCGAACCCTAGATCGACCAATTCCTAACGCCACAGTAATTTATAAATTGAATTCATATTTTTCCTAAATCCACCGATACCTCAGCTAGCTTCACCAAGAATCACGACCCATAATTCGACGTTGGTCATCAGAATTTTGCGAAAATATAATTTCCGTTCAACAAACAATTCCTCACGATTTTCAAATCTAAAAATCTTGATTTTTTCATCAAAATTCATATTTCTTCATTGCAAATCAAGTTGTAACTTCGAAACTCAAGATTATGATCACTGATTTCTGACTTAAAAATGAATTTTACCGTTATGTTTATTTTTCCCAGAATATTACTAATATTTTTGCTTGAAAGCCATTTTTTAAAATTTAGATTACGATGTTTCAAACATTTTGTTTTTAGAGATCAGAGCCTAATTTTTCATGGTATTGGGATGATATGTATTTCTAAACAGGTTTATCAACCTTGTCATGAAAAAATATCAAAGGCATATTTGCCTGGAACTAACATGCATACCTTATTTACAAATGTACAGACATGTTTTCAATCATCACAAACATTATCAAAGCATCACACCAAGCATAAGTGGATAAAAGGGCTTAGTTTACTCACAAATAACATTAAGCATATTTAAGGTTGAAAGTTTGCTCACTTCTTTTTGCCTGAAGACAGAAAACTTCCTGACAATTTTCGAAAGAAGGTTGGAAGAATGAATTTTTTTTCTTCTTTGAATCTTGGAGTTTGGATCTGAAAATTATAAATACAGATCTTTGTTTACTCTTATTATGTTCATTTACTTAATTCATTAGTAAAAGTAATCTTTAAATCACTTACAGTTTGAGTTTCCTTTATGTAACAGAGAAGCTCTTTTATTTATGCAGTTGAAACCAGAAATGGTTCTAAAGCTTTGACCTTGATTTGTTTCCTGAACTGATTAATATAATAGTTTAAATCTTTACTTCATTACTGATTTACAACTTCAAATTCAATTTTCTTAAAGAAATTTTACTTGCCTTAATTTATTCCAGAGAATCTTGCACTATTTTGGCCAAAAAAACTGCAGCACTGTATTTTTATAAATCTGCAATTTTTGAATTTGTTTTATGTTAAGACTTGATTTTGAAATTATAGATTCATTAAACTATAAGGTATAAAATTTACCTGAGATATAGAATCATAAACTACAGCTTGACTATGTTGCTCTTGAATATTTTGTTTCAGATTTGAGAAGATAATGGCAGTTCCTTTTTTTCTTTCTACTTTTTTTCTTTTTTTCTTTTTTTCTTTGGTGTTGAAATTTGAAATGCTCAAATCTTTTTTACTGTTTTGTTCAGATTTGCTGAGATATTATATGATTGCATATGGGAAGATGGAAATTTTTTATAATTTTAAATTTCATTATTTTATTCAATTAAATATATTGGATGTCATTTGTTCATTCTCCTCATTACATTGTAACACTTGTACAATTTTATACTTGTTATGGTTTAAAGGTTACACACTTTAAAAAAACCTTATTTTACAAACCAATGTTACATATGTATGCCTTCTTATTGGTTATTAATTCTTGTTTTGACTTCATGTACTTTAAACTTTACACTTTCAAAATATGCATTCATCTCAAAGCTTTGTATAAACAAATTTTTAATATGTATATTAGTTTAATTTTAGTAATATATATATATATTCTCTATTTATATTTGTATAACTTAAAGAAAAAGAATATTAAACTTATTTCAAACTATTATTCTTTTTAAACAAATAATTATCTATATATATATATATATATAATTTTAAACTTTTATTTATTATTTTACCTACATTTTTGTTTATTATTTCTACTTATACCAATTTAAAGAAAGAAATGATTTTAAAAACTAATTTTTATTAATAAGTGAATCTTTTTCTTTTCAAAAGAAGGCATGTATACTTATTTTTGTTTTTAAAGGATATTCATTTTAGTATTTTCAAATCAATAATATCCATTATTTAAAGGTTTTAAACTCAAAAGAAATTGGAGTTTTATCCATATATAGTTTATCGCTTATTTTATTTGTTTGAGATTTTTCAATATATTTTCAAATTAAATTTCAAAAGTTTAAATATGTTACTAATTCAAATTGATATACTTTGGAATGTTACTTTTTATTAATAAGATATTAAATATCCAATTTCAAATCCATAGTTAAATTTAAAAATCAATGTCCAAATAAATAAATATCCTATTTAATTTAAAAAATTCAAATTAATTTACAATTTTATTCAAAAATTTATTTTAATTATCAATTTAAATTTAATTAAAAATCGGGATCGTTACAGATTCCCCCCTTAAAAAAATTCGTCCTCGAAATTTGTAAGGGATACGAGAAAGAATAGATGATAGATAAAGAAATGATTGATCGAATTAGATCGAAATATTTATTCTGCATTCGGTTTACCAAATCAGCATATCACCAATAATTATGAGAATGGACTCATTCAATATTAAACAGGATATTTGGGTCCACCGGTCTTCGAATATGCAAGGGCATTGATTAGTTCAAAGGGATAACTAATCATTCGTAGAATATATCGGAACCCAGAGAATAGATAGATAGATTCAGTCTTCTACAATTTCTCAAACACTAGGTATGGATTCCAAATTAGGTCGGAACACCCCAAAGTATATACCAACTTGTCCTTCTTCGGACTTCGATCTACACAAGAAATTACAATAGAATTTCAAATTTGGTTTTAACCGATATCGTTTTATTGATTCAATTCAAATTTAGCTTCATATTCTATTAACCAATTTGACTCAGTTTAAAATTTCCAGTTTATATAAAATTTTCAATTTCAAATTTAAAATTCATCAAGGTTTAGATGGAAAAACTGATAAGAAACCGATGAAGATACGAAGTAAGGATTTTCTACAACGATTCGTAGGGCCACCATCACACCGAAACTCTTACTGGAGCTGTCACGAAGCAATCAAAGAATTTTGGAATCGAATCAAAGGAGATTGATAGAGAAAGTTGTTTCCATTGTTGCTGGGTATTGACCATTTGTACTGGTACTTCCCTACCTCCTATCTCGTCCTCTTCTTGCGCTCACACTCACTATCAGTGGATAGTAAGAGAATTTACTGAGGCATTCGAACGGATATCTTAGGGATATACCCATTCTAGGGTATATTTCACCTTATCTCTAATGAGTTACTTAATGTGTTATACTCTTGAGCTAAAATCTCAACCTTCAGCTCTGATACCAATTATAACGACCCTGACTTGACCTTTGAAAATCGACACCGAATACGACACTCGTATTCGAATGCCGCAGATCCAAACGTCGAATCTGGTTCGCCGGAGCTTATAACACATTAAGTGCAACACACCGGAAGAAATGAATAATACATATATCATAAACAACATTTGATACAATATCCAGATACAATGATGATACAATAGATATCAATACTATCAGAGATACAAGAAATAGCAGTAGAAAGATAATGTCTGCGATAGAATACATCTCCAAAGGAGTCCAACTCCATAATGCAACCGCAACTCTATCTTCAATACAAAGCTAGCTCGAACCCTCATCAAGTTGCACAAAGATAAGCAAGTCTGGTCTGTGAATCCGAAGACTCCAAAGAATTCCAAAAGCTATCGAATCTACACCTACTATGGAATTATCTGAAAAACCCAACTCTAGACCGTCCGTGTGGGAAAATTGTGGGCAGCCAGAGTTTAGGAAAGGAACAATAAACTCCAGGTCAGTCGTGGGACTGGTGTCAGCAAACAAAAACAGTTTTTATCTTTAAAACGAACAACCAAGGATTTTAAAATTTAAATCCGCAATGATTTTTAGAAAATGAAACTACCATAAGGCCTCCCACCACACACACAATGCAAATCCTTATGATAGTCAAATATGCTTGATACGAGAAAATTCCTTTAATATTATTACTAGTGCATAGTGTAGAAAAACCTTTTCAAAATACAATATTAATCCTAGCTAGCATACAACATTTCGTCGTATGCCTACTATAGCTACAATGTTCAATAGCAGGTTACCGCCACATTCCATGGCAGGTTATACAACTAAAACCGTACAGGGCGCGTATTGTTTTGATTGGATTTTCCAACAAATGGTCAGGCTAAGGAAACTTCCTATTGCTATGGGAATGCCTCTGGAGGGACGCCCCGAGAACCTACCCGGCTCTCTGCTAACACAAGGCCGGCTAACCCCTTCGCGGGGAGTAAAACCTAAGATATGCCACCCCCGGTCCTTTGGGACCTTTATCCGAGGATCCTCTACACCAACAACATCGCACAGTAATAAATATACTACAGTGCCCACATGAGTAAGTATCTGGGCTCCATACCATGATACTACCCTTTTCCAGAAGGAATGGTCATACCCTAGGGGAGCTACCCCTGAAACCATGCCGCATCTTTCCTGTTTCGACCATTACCGGTTTGTGAGGCTCGATGAGGTCTCGTCCACAAAGCTACGCATTTTCACAAAGCCATGCTTTGATCAACAAATGTTCTGCAGCACTTCGTATGCCACATTACAAAATTGGGAATGTATCACTAGTAACCATCAACTACATAACCTCTGAGCTTGTACGTCTCAGAGAAGGGTGTTAAGCTAAGAGAATAAATTCTCCGCCACCAAGCAGAAATGTATTTGATAGAAACCGGTTTTACATCTCAAAGTGTAATGTCAGACACACATCCATACAAGTCTATTCCGGGTTTGAGCAATACCGAAGGCACTTCCGAAGAAGCCCTTGCAAATCCGGATAATCTCTGATCACGTCCGGACTTTCCATCACATATGGAGTCTTTATACCGTGGACCAGTCGATGCAGAGACATTCGACGAGTTATCCTTCCATTTTTGAAAATATCTGGTCTTCACCACCGGTCTTCAAATGCTATCCATAACGTCGTATCATTGTTCGGAATGGGTTATATGACACAAGGTCCTCTCCCGGCTAAACCGATTAATGAGCGCAATATTTAAAAAAACATATGGATAATGGAATTTCAGTTAAGTCACAACTTTAAAAACCAAACTTTCTTCTCAAATGGTTTAAAACAAATTACCATTTCAATCTTTTTTAAACAAAAAGATTCAATTCGCAAAGTTCACCTAGCTTTCACAAAGACTCATTCACATATTTCAAAACAATTTTCTTTTCAAGTTGGAGTAACTCATTTATTCTTTAAGGATTTAACTTATAGCTTTCAAACCCGTTTCCAAATATTTATTCATAACTTGGAAGACCATTTTCATTTTAGATTTGAATCCTTTTAACACAAACTGGTGGTTCATTTCTTTTATGAAAGCTTTTATTATTTGAAAACAAACAGTTTTCGTTTCAGAAGTATCCAATTATATTTATGCAAGTTAAAATCTTGGGTTAAATTCAAGTTCCCAAACCACACCTTAAAAATGGTTCAAAACCCATATAACTTGTATGATCCTTTTAAAAACATAATAGGATTTAATTTCAAATTTGGGATTCAAATTTAAATCAAACTTCAAAACTAATGCAAGTTATTCAAAAATAACTTTTATCTTTGAAATTCCTTTTCAAAAACTTTTTATATTAAACCCAATCCATTTCCAAACTATTTGAATTCAAAAATTCAATTTTAAAGCAATTTCAAAAATCTGTGACTTAACCCATTTCCACGTGCAACCCATATTTGCTTGTGTATAAGTGTGGTCCAGGGGTTCAACACAATAGTGCACAATATCATCATCACAGATTCAATCATATCGATAAGCGGTATAACCCATAACGCTTATCTTTATTCATAGATTCATAGATAAAATAAATTTATCAATCATAAAGATTTACCATTACAATTCGATGTGGGTTTCGGATAACCAACTGGGATCCGACTCCCTGTCGCCTCAAAATTTAAATGTCGTTCTATGGGTCAAGGGGTTTTCATATTCATACAACAGTGTATTCATCACAGATATAACAGCTCAGCACAAAGCATTACATAGCATCACATCACATATCAAATATATCAATCCATCACACATCATTCAGTAACAATCAAACACCTACAATTAAGATGAATAAATTGTGTGGTTTTAAATTTGTTACTCACATAATCACTTTCATTAGTAGTTTTTAATCAATGATTAATTATCATTAATTTCAATTGATTAAGTCTTAATCACCTTTATCAATTAATCATTCCTTAATTATCTTAATTAATTAACCCATAATTATAATTAATTAAATCTTAATAAATTATTCCCTAATTAATTAGTTTAATTAATAAACCCTTAATTTTTTTTAAAAAACCCTACTCCAGAGAGTAGAGCTAGGGGATACAGCTGTCCGCTACACTGACCCCCCTTTTAAGCCAGCCCGACCAAGAGCATTAATCCTCACGCGTTTCAGCTTATTCAGAGGATAGACCGCTCAAGGTCAATGGGTAGCAAATCTCAGCTGCGGGACTCAAAACCGCAACCTCCAGGAACTTTGTTCCATGGTTGCAAGGTAGTCCTCAACCAGCTGTTCCATGGTTGATTAATTAAATCTTAATTATAATTAATTATCCTTTAATTAATTATTCTTAATTTAATCACCCTAATTAATTAACCACATTAATTTATTATGCTTTAAAGTAATTAACCCTTAATATTTGATTAATCAATCTTTAATCTTTAATTATCTACTCTTAATTACTTTCACTAAGTAATTTTTATTTTTATTTAGTCATTCATTAATTACTTGATTAATAAACTTGAATTATTAATTAATTTCTTTAATTACTTTAATTACCTTCATTAAGTAATTCACCTCTAATAACAATAATTTCCCTTTAACAAATATGTTAACTTAAACTTTGAAAGTTACTTAACCATTTTAAAACATCCTTTATAATAATTAACTTTTTTATACATTATTAAGAAGATAACCTTCAAATTAAAGTTAATTTATTTTAAACCATTTAAATTTAGGTTAATTAAAACAATTTATTTAAAACCCTCCTTAACTTATTTTAAAACTTAGGAAGCGTTAAACATTGAAAGAAAATTAATTTAACGAATTTTATTTTCAAAAACTTGAATTTCCTTAAACTTCAAAACTGTTTACACACCGACTCAAGATCTGCTTCGAGTCGAACCCGAGCAAATTGCTCCATTACTTTGGGTTTTCTCAAAAGTTAACCCGAGCGCCCTAAATTTTTTTAACCTTAAAAATTTCTAAGTATTTTACTCTCGCACAACCATCCTACTTAGAGTTAAAACTCGAGCTACGCCATCACTTCCCCGAGCCCAAACTCGAGAATCAGACGCACAACTCGCTTCTTCTTCCACACTTCACAACCCAGATACCCACCTGCATAGTGTACGTGCACACCGAACTTTGCCACCCAGACCATCGGCGATTGCTTCCCACAGATCAGCGACTACCTCCTCAACTCAACCCATCACCCAGCATCGACGAATTCACCATAAAATCGAAACGAGCATACGAGGTCAACCTGGAAACCCTATCTTTGGTTAGAAAAACGCCCCGTGCCGTCGACCTCATCCACCGATAACCTAGCCACCACAACCAAAGCTACTCCGTCGACCCCCAAACAATTCCCCCATGGTGCGATCGAATTGAACTCTCTGATGAGAACGCGATTCCACCGAGAAACCCATCAACCAAAAAACACCGTCGAACCCTAGATCGACCAATTCGTAACGCCACAGTAATTTATAAATTGAATTCATATTTTTCCTAAATGCATCGATGCCTCAACTAGCTTCACCAAGAATCAAGGCCTATGATTCGACGTTGGTCATCAGAATTTTGCGAAAATATAATTTTCGTTCAACAAACAATTCCTCACGATTTTCAAATCTAAAAATCTTGATTTTTTCATCAAAATTCATATTTCTTCATTGCAAATCAAGTTGTAACTTCGAAACTCAAAGATTATGATCACTGATTTCTGACTTAAAAATGAATTTTACCGTTATGTTTATTTTTCCCAGAATATTACTAATATTTTTGCTTGAAAGCCATTTTTTAAAATTTAGATTACGATGTTTCAAACATTTTGTTTTTAGAGATCAGAGCCTAATTTTTGATGGTATTGGGATGATATGTATTTCTAAACAGGTTTATCAACCTTGTCATGAAAAAATATCAAAGGCATATTTGCCTGGAACTAACATGCATACCTTATTTACAAATGTACAGACATGTTTTCAATCATCACAAACATTATCAAAGCATCACACCAAGCATAAGTGGATAAAAGGGCTTAGTTTACTCACAAATAACATTAAGCATATTTAAGGTTGAAAGTTTGCTCACTTCTTTTTGCCTGAAGACAGAAAACTTCCTGACGATTTTCGAAAGAAGGTTGGAAGAATGAATTTTTTTTCTTCTTTGAATCTTGGAGTTTGGATCTGAAAATTATAAATACAGATCTTTGTTTACTCTTATTATGTTCATTTACTTAATTCATTAGTAAAAGTAATCTTTAAATCACTTACAGTTTGAGTTTCCTTTATGTAACAGAGAAGCTCTTTTATTTATGCAGTTGAAACCAGAAATGGTTCTAAAGCTTTGACCTTGATTTGTTTCCTGAACTGATTAATATAATAGTTTAAATCTTTACTTCATTATTGATTTACAACTTTAAATTCATTTTTTTGAAGAAATTTTACTTGCCTTAATTTATTCCAGAGAATCTTGCACTATCTCTGGCCAAAAAAATTACAGCACTGTATTTTTATAAATCTGCAATTTTTGAATTTTTTTATGTTAAGACTTGATTTTGAAATTATAGATTCATTAAACTATAAGGTATAAAATTTACCTGAGATATAGAATCATAAACTACAGCTTGACCATGTTGCTCTTGAATATTTTGTTTCAGATTTGAGAAGATAATGGCAGTTCCTTTTTTTCTTTCTACCTTTTTCTTTTTTCTTTGATGTTGAGATTTGAAATGCTCAAATCTTTTGTTACTGTTTTGTTCAGATTTGCTGAGATATTATATGTTTGCATATGGGAAGATGGAAAGTTTTAGTAATTTTAAATTTCATTATTTTATTCAATTAAATATATTGGATGCCATTTGTTCATTCTCCTCATTACATTGTGACACTTGTACAATTTTATACTTATTATGGTTTAAAGGTTACACACTTTAAAAAAAAACTTATTTTACCAACCAATGTTACATATGTATGCTTTCTTATTGATTTATTAATTCTTGTTTTGACTTCATGTACTTTAAACTTTACACTTTCAAAATATGCATTCATCTCAAAGCTTTGTATAAACAAAATTTTAATATGTATATTAGTTTACTTTTAGTAATATATATATATTTATATTCTCTATTTATATTTGTTTAACTTAAATAATAAGAATATTAAACTTATTTCAAACTATTATTCTTTTTAAACAAATAATTATCTATATATATATATATTATTTTAAACTTTTATTTCTTATTTTACCTACATTTTTTTTTATTTCTACTTATACCAATTTAAAGAAAGAAATGATTTTAAAAACTAATTTTTATTAATAAGTGATTCCTTTTCTTTTCAAAAGAAGGTATGTATACTTATTTTTGTTTTTTCTAGGATATTCATTTTAGTATTTTCAAATCAATAATATCCATTATTTCAAGGTTTTAAACTCAAAAGAAATTGGAGTTTTTCTCCATATATAGTTTATCACTTATTTTATTTGTTTGACATTTTTCAATATATTTTCAAATTAAATTTAAAAAGTTTAAATATGTTACTAATTCAAATTGATATACTTTGGGATGTTACTTTTTATTAATAAGATATTTAATATCCAATTTCAAATCCATAGTTAAATTTAAAAATCAATGTCCAAATAAATAAATATCTTATTTAATTTGAAAAATTCAAATTAATTTACAATTTTATTCAAAAATTTATTTTAACTATCAATTTAAATTTAATTAAAAATCGGGATCGTTACAACTTAGTTCGAGAGCAGCCTCTTCTAGGATTTCTATGCAAGATACGTGATCAAGAAGTGCTCTACCATTACTTACCCACAATCAAATGGGAAAGCAAAGGCCATTAACCAAACCGTTAAATCAACACTCAAGAAGCGCCTTGCAAAAGCCAAGGAAATTAGGGCGAGGAGCTACCACTCATCCTCTGGTCCTATCGCATCTCCAACTGCACTTCAACCGAACATACTCCTTTCTTTCTTTCTTTCTTATAAGTACGAATCCATGCTACCTATCAAAGTAGACATTCCTTCACCTCAGCGTCTCACATACAAGCCCGAACAAAACAATGAGCTACTTAATCTCGTGATTGACACCACTAAAGAATGAAGAGCTAAAGCTTAACTCTACACCAAAGCCTATGAGAAGAAGATAAAAGCACTCCAACTCTAAATTATAGCTAGCTTCGAAAATTCGTTGTCAGCGATCTTTTCTTGCTCGTGTATCCACAAAAACAAGGAACTCCACTTGGTGTTATCAGCGCCATCTTGTCAAGTGGAGTTTACTAACTCTCTCGTCCGGATGTAACAAATATGTCCAGCACTTAGAACCCAGAGTATGTCCAGGCCTATCATATATGAGCCACAATTATAAGGCCGTAGTAAAAATCTTTTGTAAAGAATATAATGAAGACTTTATAGCCAATTCTATCAGCACAACCAAGGCTATCCAGTGAGGGTGAGTTATCATGTGCTCACTACCTTGCTCAGTGATTATCGACCTCTACCACCAAGGACCTTGCAAGCTATTCAATGTTATCCTCCTTGTCGGTCAACTATCCAATGAGGGTGAATTACTATGCATTCACTTTCTTATTTTGGGACTTCACTACTATAGGATATCCAGTAATGGTGAGATATTACGTGCTCACTTCCTTTCTTGGGTATTGTTGCCTCTATCTCCAAGGATTATGCGAGCCATGCTCCAATCCTTGCTAACCGGCTATCTAACGGGAGTGAATTACAGTAACAACCCCGGTTGAGATTATCAGAAATTTAAATTTAAAATACGATTTAATTAATCATAACTAATTTATTTTTGATAAAATTGAATAATTTGTAATTATTTTTATTTCCACATTTAAAAATGGAGTTGGATTGAAATAAATTAGGAAATTTATAAAAGGATTCCCATGTAATGATGGATAAATTGAGAATTTACCGAAATAACAAATTATGTAATTTTATTCTTTATAATAATAATATATATGGTTATTTTGAGAAAATTAGGGGAATAAAATATATGGAAGCAATTTGGTAATTTAAAATATAAAATTTTTCAAGATTTATTTACTTATGTATTTTAAATAGAGATTTATGATAAATATTTTCCATTTCAAATTATTAGAACAAATGTTGTAGATTTAATATAATGTTAATATTAAGATTTATTGTTTAAAATGAGCTTTTTTATAATTAATAATTTATTCTATTAAGAAATAATGAAAGTACCTTTTAATTTTAGAAGTTATTATTAATTTTATAAAATATCTTAATATGAATAGAAATGGGAGTTTTTTATGGTGGAAATTAGCTACAAGGGCCTCTTTAGCAAGTGCAACTAGTTTCTAGGACACACAACTGAAATAATTACTTTTAAGGACAAAATGCAAAACAATTAGTTTCTAAGGCCTAAAAACATATGAAATTATGTCCTTGAAAGTAGTTGGGTTGCTGATTTGTCCTTAAAAGTAATTATTCTGTTGACTTTGGCCATGAAATTAATTTCTGTGGACGTGTGTCCTAGAAACTAATTGGACTGCAAAGTTTGTCCTTCTAGTGAAATGCCCCTTTTTTATATGTTGGATCTTTGGTAAAATTTGAGAAAAATTAATCTACGCTTCCATAAACATTGTTGAGTACTAATTAGTGTTTTGCTAGAGAAAAAATAGCAATTAGTAAACATTTTCTTATTGGGTTATAGATTACCCATTAGGCCTATGTAGAGTGTGAATAATAATCCACATACTCTTGTTTTCCTTTGTCACTTTCTCATTTCAGCCGCCAAAAATATGAAAATAAACTAACCTTATTTGCAAACCCTAGAAACTAGATTAAATCCCTAAATCAAGCTTAAAGCAAAGGGCTTTAGATTATTAATAGAAGATGTAAAGCTACAGTATTCTCTACCATCATATTTTACCTCTATTGGGTCTTTAATCTCAGCTTTGACCATGATTGCAATTCATGCTTTTGCAATTGTTCAAAATCAAACCTACATTATAACTGAAAGTTTTTAGCTAAGTGGAATCCATGTTCTAATCATCCATTTAAGTTTCGGTGAGTTAATCTCACACTTCTAGCCTATAATTGAATGCATGCTGCTGCTTTTTGAATTAGATGAAGCTACGTTGAATTGATCTCAATCTTGTTGTGTTATTGCTATTTTATGTTATTCAATTCTCTGTTGCTTAAAACCCACATCATATAATCATGACTTGCATCTAGATGTACATGGTTACATGCTTGCTTGAATGTTAATTCAGTACCCTAGACCTCAAGAAGAACGACGACAAAGAAACGAGCGACAATGGGCCATTGGAGCGCCACCAGAGCCAGTTGGAACTTAGTCCAGGCGTGACCACCGATGGACTGGTCCCATCGGACCGGTGGACCGGTGGTGACCTAGACCGAGTCCTAGGTCAAGCCATTTGGCTCTCCGGTAGCTCCCGTTCACCCTCCATTCGCCCATGTCATCGCTTGAACCTATTTGCTTGGTTTGGTACTGTTTTCTATGCAAATTTCAATAATATTTTCAAATTTTAATTTATGATT
Organism: Allium cepa; assembly: GCA_030765085.1. NCBI lineage: Eukaryota > Viridiplantae > Streptophyta > Magnoliopsida > Asparagales > Amaryllidaceae > Allium > Allium cepa. The sequence goes on along the minus strand of CM060942.1, from coordinate 102,899,290 downwards.
TTGTGAAATCATCTTGGAGTTTATAGTACCATAGAATTGCTCTATGGGTCTATAACATAACACACAATTTCTGTCGCATGTTTTCAACTAGAGTTTTCAAAGGAATGATTTTCAATCTAAACCGTTTTCTCAAATCATTTTAAGTATGAATATATTTCTCTATGAAAGGTATTTTGAATATATATATATATATTTATAATAATGGCTTTATGTTGATTTGCAACAATGGTGATATATATATATATATATATATATATATATTAGCAAAGACTTTCCAACATATATATATATATATATATGTTTATATTCTGGTTTATAAAACAATATTTCCGAAAAGAATTTTAAAGTACGTTATTTTATAAAATTGCACAATATCGATCGAATAAGGAATCGATTAAATGGATTAATAAAACGAGTGGTGTGAAATGCTCACATTTATTTTATGACTAATTCCCGGGACTTGTTCGATTGAGCCATTTATACACACGAATGGAATTTACTAACCTATAGTAAACGTTTAAATAAAAAAGTATGGTATTGGATGCATGGTTGTTATTTATTCAGTTACTATATGGAGGTATATTACACTTATTGATGAGTTTACGACTCGCTTTTGGAGATTTATAGGACTTCTTCCTGTCTTGATGTTTATAGGACTTGTTCCTATCTTGATTTTTATAGGTCTCGTACCTATCTTGATGTATATAAGTCTCGTACCTATTTTGGAGATTATAGGACTTATTCCTGTCTTGATGTTTATAGGTCTCGCACCTATCTTGATGTTTATAGACTTATACGTCTATCTTGAAATTACATGCATGTAGGTGAATTTATCTCTCCAATCTTGGAGTTTTGATGCCTTTTCCCCTGTTATGTGATTTTCTGAATTTTTGTTATGATTTCAAGATTCGATGCTATTTGTTTATCACCAAATGATTTTTGGGGATTTTTCTTTTAGAAGCTGTTTTGGCTTTTGATATTTGGTGATTACATACTTGGAGTTTATTGAAACTTTCTTATTGTTAGCCAATTCCTGGCTTTGTGTTCATATTTGAGATTTGTATCATTACATCCATTATTTAACTTACTTAACTCATTCATTATAGTTTAGACTGACCTATTTATTATTTTATAATACTCAGGTCAGACTGAGATATTTTAGGTGCTCCGGTTTGATAGTTCTAGAGAGAATTCACTCTAGTTGTCTACTTATCATTCATTCTACCTTCATCTTGTATATGTGTACATACATATAGATATGTGTCTTATATCAAATTTAGACTTATTTATTGTACTTGTTTATACCTATAAGATGTTCTACTTGTTTTTTCTATGGTTCATGATGACCCCAGTTATGTAGTCAACTTTATGTACATATTCGTTATGATCAGCTTGTATCTATTTATATTCTACTGTGTATATTCTATGATCTTTGATTATGTGATTTGTAATTATTATGTATTGTTCTGGATTGTTATTTTAGCCATCGTAGTTTTGTTTTAAGCCTGGATTGCTTATGTCGATTCCACTTGTAATGAAAAAATATCACATATTAATTGACTTATCGATGCTCGCTTAAAATGAATATATGGATGTTCGCTCTTAACCAACCCTATTCTCCGCACTAGCAGACAATATTACTCTGTAGTATCCTTTGTTAGTGTGGATCTCGAGGTAGGGCATTACAGTTACCATGCATTCATTTGCTTGTTTGGGGACCGCAAAACTGTCTTATGGAGTTTGGGTGATACGTCTCTCCCCTTCATGCAAGTATGCATTAGCGATCAAAAGTTCGGCTACAGCAGTCCTGATTCCCTTGCCCATGACGTCGCTCGTCCCTCCTACGGGATGGAGCATTTTCATCAAGACCACCACTATTACCCAAAGTAATGATGAGGTCCGGCTTTTGTTGTGCACCTGCATAAAATAAGTCAAGCACTATATCAATTAGCCACGTGTCACCCTAGAGAACCCTCGAGCCACTTAGCGCTCCGGTTTAAGCCAAGACCGCATGCCAATAAATCTTATCACGTGTCACCCAAGAGAACTCTCAAGCCACTCAATGCTCCAGTTTATGCTAGGACTGCCCAATCTATCAACTAGCTGCATGTCAACCAGAAGAACCCTCGAGCACCTTAGTGTTTTGGTTTGCACTGGGATCGCCTGACATCATTAATAACATGAATAAGCTCAACAACCATTTAGTTGCCTTTGTATTCAACTACGACCAGATTCTTAGCCAACCATATTCGCCCAATCATTAAGGTAAGTTCTACATATAATCAGTTTGCACGGCTCGCATGAATGGGGTGCAATCACTACCCGTCTCATGCCATACAGTACTATTTATCTATCTTGTATAAGCATTAAGTGCAGAGACAAAGGGACCATGTTGACTACTCAAAGTGCACTACCCTACATATCACATATAGACAAGCAAGAAAGGATACATCAATCAAGTACTTAGGTAATTTTTATAAGATAAAATAGTTTTGTTCATTCCTATCAGAAATGCGAGGCACGTAGCCTGCACCATTGGTCTTACAAATCAAAGAATAAAGTAAAATATTTACAAAGACAACGCAACTGCTTCCATCTCAACATCCACCTTAGTAGGGTCATGGCGAGGGCCTTGACATTGATGTTGCTAATGGGGATTGGTAGGTGGTAGGTGCTCTTCAGTCAGTTCTTCCATATGTCCTCCTCCACCGCCCTAGCAACATCCATACCAGCAGACTACCGACGTTCAGTTGTATGCTCGTTCAGGCCACCTTCTAGAGTTTTGACCTCCTTCTCAACCACTTCCAAACTCCCCCAAAGTCCTCAACCGCCTTCTCCTTCCTCTCATTCACATAGGTCGCATCCTTTACCACTTCTTTTCCACCGCTGCTGCCTCCTTAGCCATCATCAAAGCATCCTTGGTCGCCTAACGAGCCTTCTTCTTTTTCTCAACCTCCTATTCAAGTTCTAGGAAGTCATCCTAAATGTTGATGGAGAGTTGGGGGGCCTAAACAATTCATTTTAGAAGAAAGTCCATAAAGCAAGAAATAAAATTCGAGTTATGAAGCTAATGAGACATGCATCCCATGCATTTGCATTAATTATGGATAACTTATAGTGCGGCTCCGTTTGCTTTTAGGCTGGAGTGTGGATGATAGGATCTCTATGGACTTGAGTAGGAGTGACCTCAGTAGTTGATCTAGGTGTTTATGGTCCAAACGCTGATGAATCTCCAAAGACACTCACCCTAACATCACCACCTCTTCTCTTTGGGCCAACCCCTTTGCATCATAAATAGACACCTACTTGGCAAAAGAGGTGCAAGCATTAAGGGACGACTCCATTGGTCCTCTTTCTTCTCTCTCCATCGGTAGAGGGATGGGTCTTCCAATCGAGGCTATAGGCCAGCTCAAAAACCTCTAAGTTAGTTATAGGTGCCTTGGATACTGGAGCCACAATAGTATGAGTAGTGGAGTCAAAGGAATCAAAAGTTAACTGGTCGGCCACTAAGACAACAAAAAGCCATGATTAGTTCAAGTACGATAAAAAAGAGACTAGTGCAAGTTAATTAACTACCATTTGGACCTGTCTGGTCTTGCCTTCTTATAAGGGGCGGGCTTGATAAGACCAAACCGCTTACAATGGGTTGATCAATCCCGGCGTGAGACTCACCTGGTAGCGTGGCATCGTATCTAGGATATAAAGGATTATAAGCGAGATGTCACTTAGAGGAGGGACCCTGCATCCCTACCAATGCCCAGTTCCTATGACCGTCCTTGTACACTACTTTCCTTAAAAATCACTCTCAATGTCCCACGATATGGTCGACGTCCTACTTTATGGAACCGGGACGTCAACCAGCTATTATAGGTCAGAAGTTTCCCACTGAGGCGTCGACACTACATCACTAAGCTTGTCGTAATCAATTTTTTGCCACTTTACATATTCCTTATCCTGGATTGCATCATTGTATCCTCGGTTCTCATTTGTAATTAGCTCAACATGGGGTTCTAAGACTGTGATCTTAGGGTAATCGTGCTTCATGTTGGCTGGTTTCTTTGATGGTGAATCTCGCTCTGCAACCATAGTGTGGGTTCCCCTCATCAACCCAACCTGATGGAGGTTCCTATTTGTTACTAAGACCTTCAAGTTTTGAATATTATGGTTTGTCGTCTTTAACCATTGGAGTTATTTGCTTAACATCCTGAAGCTAAAGTCGGTAGGATCAATAGAAGCCCCTGTTAAAGGACAAGTTAAGCAAAGGAAAGAAGGGGCAATGAAGAAAAAAAGAGAATAACAAATAGAAATTGCTGGGGTTTCGGGCTCGGTGTTCCTTAGTTCGAGCTTGACCTCGTGAGGAATGAAGAAATACTTTTCCATCTAGCCCTAGGCGGCTTTGCTAAGAATGCTTATGAAAACTCCAGGCTTGGCGTTTTATTGGAATTTGGAAACATATGCCGGTCGGGTACCTAGCTTCCTTCTACACCCAAGAGAACATGTTGACCAAATGAGCAGCCAGCTCAAGAAGGTTATGATCCACACATGCAACATGATCCGACATAAGATCTGATAGTTGTTGGAAGTATGTTGACCGAAGGGAAGCATGAAAGCATTGAGGACTGAAACAAAGAAGGGGTGAAGAGGTAGCATGGATCCGACTTTAAAGTAGCCTAGAGACCAAGCAAATTAGTGAGGTAGAGGATGGTCTGGTCGGTCAATTATGGTGGGATATCTTACCATTCCAATATTATGTCCATGGCTGGTCAGGTTCTCGACCAAATCTACCGTTTCCTCCATTATCTTAGAAACTTTAAGGCTAGAGACAGCAACCGATGTAGATCTAGAATTTTCTATCTAAACCATAAGCAGCCTAATTTAAACAACAAGTCCTTGACATCTAAGTCTATCAAAACCCATGGCATCACCCTAGGAGTAAGATTGGACAGTCGTCTTCATGGCATACTCGAGCTAAGCGTCCCATCGGCTCTGACTCAAGACTCAAGCAAACTCTCTAAAGCTAAGTTGCTGGCCTCATGGCCTATATCAACTATTTTACTTTTACTTAATGCCCAAGGCTATCAATTTGGGCCTAAAACTACAGCCCAACAATAATACAGTTCTTAAAATTCACAGGCGATTGGAAAGTTCACCAATATCAATCAACCACTGCTAACATGGCAACTATAGTTGATCGACGTCTAAAAGATGACCAAAAACATAGGTTTCACTCAAGTAATGACATAGAATCAAACTCAACATTAAATGCATTCAAACCGTAGCAAAAAACATTTATTTTTATGGCGAAAAATAAATATCAAACATTCGAAGACGAAGAAGCATAAAAAGGAAGGAAAAGCTTATTTTTTTGCAAAGAGAGGATCTTTAAAAGATTTGAGAGCTGATCTTTTTAGCTTCAGTAAAAAGATGGAGAAGAAGAAAGAGGGGTATTTATACCTACCCCCTCAATCATAGCCGTCTGATTCAAAAGGCAAATAGATCTCAATCCTCTAGATATTATTATCACATCACACATTGGAAATGTGAACCGTCCCTATTACATCAGGAAAAGAAAACCGTATGAGCCAATAGCATAGTGCCACATGTGGCATAAATTAAATGCAAAGTAGAAGAGCCGATCAATAAAATCATTATGAATTGACAAGCCCACCACTGCTCATAGAGATGGGCTTGGGGTACAAAATATTACTCAATTTCTCGCAAGTATAAAATAACCCGGCTAACACTTATTAGATCGGTCCAGCCCAGACATACAAACAAGCAAGCTGAGAGCAAAGGTTAGCACAACTAAGCTTGGTCCAATCAATGACGACCAACATTTCAAAGCCTGACCCAATCAATGTCGGCCAACACTTCAAACTCCGGCCCACACTCTGCCTGGCTCTATGCCAGCAAATCCACTCAAGAACACTTTAAAATTATAGCCAACTGGCTCAACTTAAGACAATTTAAACAGCCATCTCTTCTGACTAGGCTCGGCTTAAGCATGAATCGTCTTTAGCTTGGCTCCATCTCAGCTCGCCTTCGACCGGTCCCATGCATCCCATCTTGTCGTCACATTATCGGCTCGATACATCCCTTGCGGTCTCATCCTTAGCATTTTTTTTGCTTTTTTCTTAGCCATCTTGGGAAACAAGCAACCTACTATAATTATGCACTAAAAGCTTCCCTTACCTCCTTGTCCCTTGAAAAGCAAAGTTGGCGACAAATCATATACCTAGGCGAACCAACTATAGTAGCATGCTTGCCAAAAGAATACCTACTCTTGTAGTAAGCCCCTTTCTCAGCACAAAGCATGCACCTAATACAGAATTACAATTGGCATGCTTCCCAACCACATATTCCAACGACCTTTCTAGTTGTCTTCCATCCATCCAAGTGATTAGATGTAAGACTAGGAATGATTCCTTCCTATCTGTAGCATAATCTTTCCCATCCATTAATCTACTTTAGCTGCTATAAACACCTCATGCCATACAACATCAAAGATGTTGATTTTTATGCTCAAAATCTCATTCATAGCAAACTAAATATCCTAAGCTTTTGAAACTAGTAATTTTGTAGTCTTAAGCGTTTAATTTCTTATTATTTTCTTTTAATTTCTTGTAAATATAAGAGATACACAATGTAAGAGATCTTTATAGTGGACGCATGGAAGCTTCTGGAAAACCACTCTATATTTCATGTCATTTACTTTAATTACTTATTTATTCCTCATTTTTCATTTTTAGTTCTAGTGTTAGTAAGTAATCTTTGCTAATATAAATGTAATTTTCTAATTCCTAGGTCGGCTTAATTTTTAGTCAAAAGGGCCGTTTGTTTTTCAGATGGTTATTTCTGTGTCACTTCAGTTCGGCACCTTTGGTCTAAATGTGTTTGAGAAAATCTCATAGGAGGTGAAACAGGTTGAGTGTCTAGCCGGATATAGATGCAACATAGGGACGGTCATATATCCTACACCACTGACTGGCCAGATCATCTACTACCAGGCTTCTTTACTTGGTCCTTAGGCTATTTCAAGATTGGAGCTGTTTTTCCTCTTCATCCTTTTCTTGTCCCCGTTTTAAACTCGTTCAAGCTTGCTCCTGATTAGTTTACCCCTAGAGCTACTGCTTCTTGTGCAGGGTCTATATTGCCTTCGTGGACGTCCAACTTCCTAATCCGACCGCTCATCTAATAACATTTTCTTCCAACTACAAAGGGAGGTTGTTACCTAAACAACACTTACTATCATCTATAGGAAAACATCAAACCACTGGCATTCTTAGCAAGGCTTCCCTGGGCTAGATGGTAAAGCACATCTTCGTTCTCTATGTGATTAATCCTGACCTAAGTAATGCTGAGTTCTAGGCCCCAAGTAAGCCTTCCATTTTTCCTTTATAATTGCTTTCTTCCTTTTCTTATCCTTCCTATGACAAAGCTTCTCTTGATTCCATTGGCTTCAATCTCATGTTTCTTAGTGTATACTTGGAGTGGATCAGAATAGCCCTCGACGTTGCTAAGAACTTGAATATCACATTGACCAAAGGGAATCTCTATCAAGTCAAGCTTTTGAAAGGGAACCAAACTATAGAGGGGATGCCTTGGCCAAAAAACCAACTAAGAAGAAGCATGACTATTCAATGATCGAGTTATTTAATCTTAAGGCCAGGCCAGTTACCAACGAGGACGAAAGCTAGAATAATATGAGTAAGGATCAAAGATTGGGAGAGTAGATGCAATTGATTATGACAATCTGAGTGATATTATGCTAAAGCCTCAGTGGGAAATCTTTGACCCACAATAGTGGGTTGACATTCTTGTCCAATAGCATGGGCCATTGGCCTTCTAATGGGATATTGAGGAGAGTTCGAAGGAAATAAATGTAGGAGGAGGGTAATAGGAACTGGGAATTTATAGAAATGTGGGTTGTCAATCCCGAAAATGATCCTTTATATCTTGGTTATCCCCTAAGCATGGTTCATTCCAATACTGGTCAATCTAGCATAGGCAGTTCGGTCACATTGTGTCCATCCCTTGTCAAATGGCAAGATCAGGTAGTTCTAATTAGTTGTTAATTTACTTGTGATTTTCCTTCTTTTTCTTATGTTAGAACTAACCAATGCTTGTTTTGTTTGAGTGTCCGACAAGCTCGACTTTGGCACTTTTGACACCCAATCCAATTGTTTCAGCTCCCAAGAAGAGGTAACTGGCCTAAGTCAGGAAATCATCGAGCTTCTTGCCATCCCCTAGAGGTCGTTGGTACACTCTATTGATAGTAGGAAAAGGAAGAGGTGCGACAAAGGAGATTATGAGTCCCTTGGTATGTTTCCCCTATGCCAACAAGTTGTTCATCTATGATGTGATGAGCTAATCACCATAGACAAAGTTGTGCCAGTAGGAAAGGTTTCCTTGGATCTATCGTATGGCTAGGATGATGAAGGCATGGACCACCTTCTAGATACCTTTAAGCTCATAAGCAATGAGACCTTTTTATACACTAATCGATTGGTCAGGTCCAATATTCTATGGGGGAAGTGGTGAACTTTCGAACCAAGAATGCCCTACTGGTATGTTTCTAATCCCTGAATCTCTTATTGAATCTATATTCTCCAACGCTGGTTATGTTTTAGGCTGCATACTGCTCCATCTGTATTGGTGATGACATGACAAAGCTTTGGGAGAGGGTGGATGGTGTTGAGGCCTGGGCTAAAGCAACAAAGGATGCCTTTGCGATAACCAAGACCAAGGTGGGCTAAGCTATGGTGGTAACAGAGGCAGTCAAGAAGGTGAAGGTTGAGGTAAAGGTGAGGGAGAAGGTAGATATGGAGGCCAAGGACCTCAATGACGGGTTGGCAAGGGTCAAGAAGGAGGTTGAATCCCTACGGGATGAATTGAACAAGCACTTAGTTGGATATTGATTGACTTAAGAAGTGTCGTCTACCAGGCTAAAGGAGGAAGGTATGTGGATGAGCGGGCTAATGAATATAGTCAAGCTCATATTCAGGGAAGACTATTGCCTTCCACTTTCTCTAAGCATCTTCAAAGTTAAGGCCCTCACTAATACCCAAGTCGAGGTAGTTGCAAAGATGAAGGTTGAAGGACTGAATGTGTCAGCCATTTTGACCAAGGAGCAGATTGATTCCTTGGCCCAATCGATTAATGGACCATCTTTATAGATATTCTTCATTTCCTTTTATAAGTCTAGCGGGGTGGGTCTTGATCCCTACATTTTTGATGTAACAATAGAAATTTTTTTTGCCATGTGGAATTTGTTCAATTACTTTCGTACTATCATTCCTTGTCTATCCATGATTAGTAGGGTTTCACACTTTGAGTAGCCAACATAATTCCTATATTATCTACACCTTAATGTCATGCTAGGCTTGTAAGTTGGCACGAATATGAGCATTCTTTGTTAAGCATTATTATAGCTAGACATGGAGGAAAATATATGACTCTCGAGTTTGGTTGCATTGTTTTATAATTAGGGGCGTTTCATTGAGTAGCTCGAGGGTCCTGGGTGACATGCGTAAGAATATGTGATGGTAGGCCTGACACGAACTAGAATGCTAAAAGGCTCGAGGGTTTCCTAGGTGATGCTCAAACAATTGATATGTGCAAAGATTATTTACAGGCAGGAGCACTATGGATTTCGGACTTTGGCATATTTGAGGTAACAACGTCTGTCCCGACAATAGTCCCCCATCATCGAAGAGGGATAAGCAACAGCAAGTGCGAAGGAATTCAGACTGTTGCTGTTGTCCATTCAATCATCAATGCACCCTTACACAAAGAGGAGAGACGTCACATTCAAACTCGATGGGGCATGAAGATAGTTCCCAGACAAGCATGTGAATGCATGGTAATTCATCCTTGTCAAATTGCCTTTCAGCAAGGAGGAGAGCATTGAATGGCTCATGCGGTCCTTGGCAGAGTAGGTCGGCAGTACCTAAACAAGGAAGTGGGTATGTAATAACTCATCCTCACTGGATAACCTGTAGCAATGGAAGTCTCGAGTGTAGAAGAAAGCACCGAGAGACTTGTCTATGGTGGATAGCTTTCCAACAAGGAAGGAAGTGTTGAGTGGCACACGCAGTCCTTCATGGACTGAGTCGGCGGTCCCCGATGTGGAAGAGCGATGGAGCTCATCCGCATTGGATAGCCTTGGTGATTGTATTGGACATAATTGATTTCGAAGAATTTATTATATTTTTATAAAAAAAATATTACAATCTCATCCATATAGTTTCATCTTACATTCTATGTTAATGGACTAGGTGATGCTTTGTATTCCTAGTGTGGGGTACGTGTGTTCCATCCCAACGAGAGAGGCATTAAGTGCCATTTGATAAGACAAAGCTGATGACATATGAATGTTTCCAATTTAGGCTGAGCATTCCTTCAGTTGGGTTCTTTGTGTTTGCAAAGACCTAGCATAGAACTAGATCGTTGACAACGAATTGTTAGAGCTTCACTTGGAGTTGCAGTGCTAGGCTATCTTCCTCTTGTAGGCTTCAATGCAGAGCTCGACATCAATTCTTCGCTCTACTAAGGTGTTGAGCTTGAGTTTGATTAGATCATCATTTTTTTTAAGCTCATAGGTGAGAAGCCAAGGAGATGGGACTTCTCTCGATTGGTAGCATGGATTCATACCTATAAGAAAGCAAGAAGGGGTATGGTCGGTTGAAGTGCGGGTGGAAGTGCGATAGGACAAGAGGACGGGCAGTTGCTCCTCGACCCAATTTCCCTTATCTTTTATGAGGCACTTCTTCTTAAGTGTTGATTTAGTGGTTTTGTTGACAGCCTCTAGTTGCCTGTTTACTTGAGGATGGGAAATAGAGGAGAATCACTTCCTCGCTCGAACCAAGTGTCATTATCGATGATCATCTTCTTTGGCAGACCAAACTGCCATATAATGTTCTTGATAATGAAGTTCATTATCTTAAGGCCGGTGACCTTAATGAAGGGCTTGGCCTCCACCTATTTAGTTAAGTAGTCGATGACGACTTTGGCATGGCTATATACTTCCTAGGCATTTGGTAGTCTTCCTATCAAGTCAATTCCTTAAGTATAAAATGGCCAGGGAAGTTATTGGGGTGAGAAGGGTGAGTAGACTTTGGGGATCTTTGCGAACTTCTAACATGATCACACTTATTAAAAAAGTCCATCGAATTATTGATTATAATAGACCAGTAATAGCCTTGCTGGGTGATTTTCTCTGCTAAGCTTTCTCCCTAGCATGATCCCCACAAATTCCTTCATGCTGCTCTTCTGGAATCTGAATGGCTTCTTCTTTAGACATGCACAGCTGAAGTGGTGTGGAGTACCACTATTTTTACAACTTTATGTCAAAGTTCATGTAATGAGAAGCGTGGTGGAAGTGCTTTCGAGATTCTTTACGATCAGGCGGGAGCTCTTCATTTATGAAATACTTTATAAAAGGAGCCCTCCATATGTTCTTGAATAACATGTCAACTTTCATAGTTATAGCCATTGGCTCGTAGCATAGGGTGCTCTGTATCTCCAATGGAACCTAAAAAGTGGCTTCTTCTAAGTTCCTTTTCGTCTTGGCCACTTGGTCGCTCATGGCATTTTTCTCTCTAGGTATCTTTTCTATCTTAAATTCTGAGATAGCACTGATTATTTTCTTGGCTTCGGCAATACACAAGGCCAATGTTGTGCCTTTAACTTGGAAGTGCATTCCAATTTGATTGACAACTGGTGATGATTCGTTGATCACATGGATGGAATCCACGTGCAACTCGTTTGCTACTTAAGACGGGCTAAGGCAGCCTCATATTTGGCTTCATTGTTGGTTGCCTTGAAAGTGAGGTGGAATGCAAAACAAAATTCTCTCCCTTTAGGGGTGACAAGGACCATGCTAGCCCATGCCCTTATTTCATCTGACTCCCCACTATGTACAGGCGCCAAGCTTGTCGATTGATAACAGTCTTTTAATCCATATTCAGGATTAGCACTCAACAATAAAATTGGCCATGGCTTGGCCCTTAATAGAATCATGTGGACGGAAGGAGATGTGATGTTGTCCATGTTCGATAGACCACTTTATAAGTTGGCCCGCCGAGTTCGATCTACTTAGAATTTACTTCAATAGCTTGTTGGTAATGACTTAATGGTATGGGCTTGGAAGCACAGCCATATTTTATAGGCCACCATAAGTAATTTTATAGATAGCTTTTCCAACCTTGTATATCTTGTTTCTAGACTTGATAAATGTATCAGATTAGCCGTTGAAACTTCTTATCTTCTCTGATTAAGGTAGTGTTGATCGTATGTTCAGTCACCGCCATGTATATATACAGGTCTTCCATATCGACAGGCTTAGACATTACAAGGGGTAGCCAAGTTCTGCTTTAATTCTTTAAATACCTTTATGCACTCATCATTCCAATAAACAACTTTCCCTTCTTGATGAGGTCAAATAAGGGGAGACATTGGTCGATATCCTTGGACATGAACCGACACAAAGAAGAAACCATCCCATTTAAGCTTTGTACATGCTTTATGGTTCTAGGGATTTGCATATCTTGGATGGCTTAGATTTTACCAGGGTTGGCTTTAATCCCCTAGGCACTTACTACGTAAACAAGGAATTCTCTAGATCGGACGACGAATGAGCTATTCTTTTGGCTATCTTCATGTTGTACTAACAAGTATATTAAAAGTTTCGGTCGAGTTCTATGTATTCCCTTGGGCCTTCTCAAACTTCACCGGCTTGTAATTCATATACACTTCCATGGATAGGTTAATTTATTATGAAAACATGCAGTTGACATGCCATTGGTTGGTTACGCCCAAAATTCAAAGTCCAAATAGCATAGCATGATAGCAATACATGCCAGCATTGGTGATGAAGGAAGTGTGTTCTCGGTCCAGGACATGCATGGCAATCCGATTGTACCGAGCATAAGCATCCATGAAAGAGAGGAGCTCATGTCCGCCAGTGTCATCTACTAGCTGATCGATGTGGGGGCAATGGAAAGCTATCTTTAGTGTAGGATTTTTTGAGGTTAGAGAAGTCGATGCAAGTTATTTAAGACCTAATTAGTTTTTGGAACAACACTAGGTTGGCTATCCAGACTGGGTATTCTGCTTTCTGGATGAAGCGATTGGCTAATAATTCTCCACCTCTTCCTTGAGAGGTTGATACCTTTCTGGGTTGAGGTCTATGTTCTTGACAAGCGAGCGTTTCTTTTGGATCAATATTCAATGCATGATAAATGGTTCTTGGATTAATGCCAATTAAATAAACATGGCCCTAAGCAAAGACGTCTTGTCTTTGCTTTAAGAATTTAACCAGCTCGCCTCTAATCCTGGGCCAAGCTTAGTCCCGATCTGAATGACTTTGCTTAGTTTTGCACCGTCTATAGATATTAACTCAAGGGGGTGGTTGTCCCACTATCAATATTTGATCTTCTATACGGGGGACGAGCGAGTCATTATCGAGGTTAGAGTTCGTTTCAAGTCGAATTGGCCCAATGTGCAAATCATGTGTTTTATGACATCTATGGTTGGGATATATATATCTATGCTCGAGTCAAGGGACTTTGATTACCCCTAGCTCTCACGGATGAGTTGCCGACATTAAGAGGGTAGGAGTTTTCATGTTGGATGTCCCTTCTTGCCGCACGGTGTGACCCCTTATCCCATGCTACAATGAGCTCTTTAGTTATTTGGGGAGCAGCAAAGGAGATATGACCCATGCCACTCTATTCTTCATAGTGGCGGGTAGTCTTGACACGAACCAAAGCATTGGTCGGCTCGTGGATTCTCTTAGATGACACAGGATTGGCTGATGTTGCTTCACTACTTTAGATGGTTTTGGCATGAATCAAAGCGCTTGTAGACTTAAGGTTACTTATGGATAACACATCATCGACTACGGTTTCCTCAGAGCTAGGGACGGTCCTGAAATAAGTGGGAGCATTGACTTGCTTGAGCACTTTCATGAGTGAATCACTATGGAGCATTGCGAGCTCTTATTGAAGAATGAGAACATCCTTCTGTGCTTGTTTGAGGGATGTCCTATAACACTCCCTAGCTTTTTCTTGGTCACCCTATTTCACCGACCCCATTTCTAACAGGTTATTTCATAATGAGCCAGTTGTATGAGCAGATTGTGTCTAGCTCTGCTAGGACTGGGCGACCGATTAGAAGGTTATAAGCATGTAGGAAGTTAACTAATATAAAATTTAACTATATATTTACAGCGGGTAGGGGGGTTCTTTGCTAAAGGTGGTCATGAGGAAAGTGGTCCTGTTGGGGCAATGCCCATATACCCAAAGTCGTAGATGGACAAGGTGCAGAGAGTGAGGCCAGAGGTAGAATGTTTGAGTGCCTTGAAGACATGCATGAATATGATGTTGACCGAGCTAACCTCATCCATAGAAGCACTATGTAGATTTGAGTTTTCCATAGCAATGGTGTTGACTAGAGGGTTGTGGTGGGGGTAAGAGATCGCTATCGGACCTCAGCAGTGAACGTGATGGACAAATCTACTTCTAGCCTGGGTGCTTTGGACGTTTGGTGCTCAAGCGAATAACTTGGTTGGCCAACCTTACTTTCCTTTCGATACTCAGATTTTGCTCCCTGGTTGTTTCCAACTACATGCTGGCCTCCATAGATTGTTAGAATGTCTGGCATAGTTATGATATTGTTGTTTGGTTGTAGGGGTTGAGATGGCTGCTTTTTGCGAGTTGTTCTTTGGCTAACTTGGCGTCGAACATGTTTTACAGGCACTCCTTCCTATATCAGCCTTTTATTCTCATCCTTTAGTACACAACACTCATTGGTGGAGTGGTTGTTGATTTGGTGGGACTTACAGTACTTGTTGTTGCCATGAAGTTCCTCCCTTCTCCTACTTTATATAGTGGTTGGTATTTGGAATGGTACCCGGTCCTTGGTTGTACAATGTATACTTTCCATCTTGATTCAAAGTGGCATAGTTAGTATACTTGGACTTGTATCGTGTGCCATCCTCTAAACACATCTTATTGCTATTCTACCGACCATTTATTCTGCGGTCGGCATTTTTGAGAGGACCAACTTTGTAAGAGCATCGGGCCTCGTCTTTGTTGACTTGAGAGATTAGCATATTCCGTCCACATCATGCTGTAGCCATATGATAGAAGTAGGTTTGGAACATGGCTGACTGTATTTGAAAGTCTTTCTAAATCTCTGACTTGTGCCTTACCCCTAAGTAGAGGGTGGCAACTAGGTTGTTCTTATTGATACACATAGCCCAGATGGACTCCATGTTAAACTGATTTACATACGACACCCAAAGATTCTTAATCGGCCTCGTTTGATATCACCTAGCCCACCAGCCATCATGGCTTGGGTCGTTGATGCAAAGAACCTGACCTGGAAATCTACATAAAGTTTAGCCTAAGAGTGAATGTTGTCTGTTATAGACGTTGGAGCTAATGGGATGCTGGCCCTTTGAGAGTGGAGGGTAAGAGTAGACATTTTACGGTGCTTGAAATCCGGTCAGCTCGCATGATGAGTTAAAGGCAGTGATGTAGTCTAATGGGTCGTTACTCCCATCGTATTGTCGATGATCAACAAAGCATACCGCTAATGGATGTATGTACTTAGGAGTATTTTTCGATGTTCAGCAAGGCATACTGCTAGTGGATGTATGTACTTAGGAGTTCTTTAGAGAAAGGCTCTCCATCTTGTAATCATAGAGAGATTTTCCCTTGGCATTCCAGGCTCGCATTTTGTTGAGTTCTTGGTAAAGACGGGCAATCTTCCCGTGGAGGCCAGCTTTCACCTGCTATAGACATGTTTGCCTTCTGTCGATGATGGGCTCAACTGGCATTTGTGTGGAGTGGGAGATCAATAACGATGATATGATGGAAAGTGGGGATTGTGATGACGTACTTGAGAAGCGGACCTCCTCTCTTTATACATAAAAGGCGATCGTCATTGCCTGGCTCACTTGTCCCTTTATTTGGGATTGGCTACCTACATATAATAGGAGTAGAAGTGTGAGGAGGGGGCCATGTGTTCTCTGCTGATGGCACGAACGCATTGTTGGAACTAGACGAACACGCAACGAGATAAATTTCAAAAAAAAAATCTTCCATTTGGATTTATTAGGCCTATAAGATCAAAATTTATTTAGATCTTATCCAAAGCTATTTTAATAAAATCAATATTTAATTTAATTTAAGCATAAAGTTTTATTTAATGTTAAATTTATATTATATATAATATAATATGTATTTCATATACACATTGTGTGCATGCACGTGCAGTATATATGGTGTATATGGTTTAACATGCCCGTGTATAGTGTTGGAATTTACACCGCAACAGACATATTAACCACTCTGTATACAAGTGTGCTATCAATATATATGTACATTTAAATTATATATATAGTTTTGTATATTATAAAACACTACTTACAAATCTAAAAGCTTATATAAAATAATTGTATATACATACATACAATCATGTGTACACACACACATTGCAAAATAATTCTAGATTTTAAAATAATAATTTATAATTTCCAAATCGAACTAAAAATTCAAATTTCATGTTTTAGATTTAGACTACATAATTTCAAATTAAGTTTAAAAATTAATTTTAATATACAACATACATATATAATTTGAAATAAACTTTTTTAACGCATGTATGTATAAACTATATTAGAATAGTGTTTAAAATAATGTGTATGTATGATATAAAATAATAATTAAGTATGTATATTCACAAATATACTTTAGGCCAAATGATGTCGGTTTTCAATTGTTTTGAAAATTTTAGTTTTTATTTTATTTTAATCAATTTCCATACTATAATCTATACTGAATAAAAATCAGTTTATTTTTATTTCTAAAAACAATTTTCAATATGTACATTTTATATTAAAATTTACATACATATATTATGTGTGTCATTTGTATATATTTATTGCATGTATAATTAAATTTAAATTTAAATTTAAATTACATAATACATACATACATACATATTATATACGAATTTAAATATACACACACACATGCACACATACATTATTCCCGAACATTAAATATACATAAATAAATGTGAAAAAATACTTTATGTGATCATGTTTTGTATCAAAACTAATCTTTATGTTAAAATTAATTTAATAAAATTATTAAATTGGAATTTTTTAATTTCTTGGTCATGAGCATATTTGTAATATACGTACATAATTATTTTATTGACACATACATGACACACATACATATGTAAGTTCATCCAATGAAGGCCACCAAAATATACATATTCATGATAAGCATTTACTAACTAAACATATATATATATATATATATAACATAATAAACAATTGTTTATAACTATATAAAATGTGTCGACCATCCTATACTACTGACACTAATAGTATACAAATAGTGTGTGGTAGCCATGCCCGGCCGATGTAGGATGATCACCAAGATTGAGAGTGAAACCAAACACAATATATAATCTGTCATATATCTCACAACATATGGATAAAATATATTATCACAAATATGACAAAAGAGACAGTAATAACAATGAGAACTAATCATCGGAGTATAAGATCCACAAAGTCATACATCATTAGTCATAGAGTATATACAACAGAATCAACTCAAATAACCGTCTCCAATACAAGAAAATAAGTAGTCGCTACTAAGGCTCCTCAGTGTTGTACAACGGAATAAACGTAGATATCCATATAGGTATATAATACGAGATAGCTCCATATAGCTCGCCCTTCGCATAGCTGATGCGTCACCTACACATGTTATCTAGTCTACTCATTTAAGAGTACCCAAGATAATAAGAACAAAAGCATAAAACCTTGGGTGAGATAATAGTTTGGTGTGGACGGTAAATGAATCTCAAAATATTATATAGGTAAATATAGTAAGGAACAGAGTTACATGAATCATACCTGACCTATCCCTACAACCAAAGAGTTAACACATAACATCATAATATGCTACTCTATAATAACATAAAAGCAATATACTCAAAATAAGGATATCGCCTCTTTGAGTACTCCTATCCAGAATACCTACTTTCAATGATATATTCAAGTGATAGCCTAGAAAGCAACTACGCAACAATGGCATCCATTAAGCAATCCATACTATCACTATCACTCCATATGCTCTGAATTTATAATAAATCGTATTCCTTACTGCTAGGGACTAATGGAAATCATGGTTTTCTTTGTACTCTCGTACTGCGCAACCAAAAGCTCGATAAGTGTCATATAGCCCAAAGCTAGACACTATACCCAAAGCTACCAGTCCAAGGTACACAAGTACCCCTATTGACTATTGGGCGTCCCTACTAACAATACCCCTACTTTGAGTACAACAAAAATACTCCAAGTTACCAATGATCCCTTAGCACAAACATCTGAGCCCTCCTTTTTGCTCAATCCAGTTTCCATTATCTAGGAACCCACCACGTTCCTCATTCTACGACTCTCCCTTTTATTGAACCGCTACCTTCGTTGCCTACTCCCACCATGAGTCATAAACCGAAGATACAAAGGTTTCATCATGCTGTTACATCGCCTTCCAACCTGAGGCAAAGAGCCAACATCTCCAACGATCTATAGAGCTTCCACTCAGTCCTCTGGAAAACTCATTCCACGACCATGCATAAAAATAACTCTGTACCGAGGCAAAATGAATCGGCGCCGAGTTATATACTTAGCTAATTTTTTTGCTTGTTTCCTTTTTGCCTCTTGTATTTCATTCCTAGATGCTTTACACCCTAACCCATCAACCAAAACAACTCATCCCCTCAATCCAAAGCTTCAATTTCAAGTTCTAGAAACAACTTTTCATAACATCCAATACATGGCCAATCTTACGCATCTTGCTATGGTCAAGCTCCGCTAGTCAAGCTCTATTCAACCATGCCAACCGTCGACCCATTGAACTAGCCAAAGTAACTAGTACCAATATAAATAGGTTAGTGCTGACTTAGTTCCTTAGCAGATTTTGAGGTGCGAATTTTTTTGCAAGCATTCCCATACTCCAAAGCCTTTCTTCCAAGTTTCGTTCGATTCCGACCATATTCGCCTCCGATTTTTCAAATTCTCCAACCTATCTTCCTAAACATCTAAAGCACTAAAAAACCATATCAAAGCACTGCATACAATCATAGAATAATATGCATACACATTCAATCACTTAAGCAATACACAGAGTTATAGAAATCAAACAATCTTCAATCTAAATCTAAGCAATCAATGAACATATGAATATGAATGAGGTGAATTACAAAGCTATTACCACAAATAATATTAGAATTCATCAATTTAGGTCATAAACATATGTTAATAGGTTATTAAGGTTAGAAAATGATTTTTAGGTTCAAAATCGTGTCAAAACCTATGATTCAACCATATAACTGTGCATAAGATAGTGAGAAGGCATAAACCACTCACAATTATTGAATTCAACCAATTTGAGTCTCAATCAAAAGTGGACAGCAATGAAAAGCCATGCAAAGCAACCAAATTGACGATCTCTATCTTTTAATCAATGATCTATTCATAAATCTTAAATTGGTTCGATTTAAAGAGTAATTTGGGTGATTTTGGATGAATATACGGTTAATGGGGGTTTAGATCTAATTAGAAAGAGAGGGGAAAGCTTTTAATTGACCCTTATAGCTTCTATTTATAGTACTCTCAAATTAGACTAATGGGCTTAATTAATTACGCACTAATTCTGGTCAACAACTGTCAAAACTTAAAGCATGCATAATTTTCTAACCGTAAGTCTGTTTTCCCATATGACCAATCAACGGAACGGGAAACCATCATCCTGAGGCAATGAAACTAGGTTGAAACTCTAATTTGACTCCTACCAAAAGTTATAGCCAAAAAAAAGATTTCTGAGGCCAAAATGGTCACATAGAAATTCAAGAAAAATCATAAGTGCTTAAAGTATCCCTAAGAGTCATATCCTTAGGAGTCGTATTCCTAAATTATAGAATTATACGACCTTATATGAATAAAATAAAATTATTTTACGATCCTCCGATACGTAAAATACAGGTCATTACATTCTTCCCCTTTTAGGAATTTCGTCCCCGAAATCCATAAATAAGCCAAAATATAAGCAACCATAATTATTTCGCATGCGCACAAATCATAAGAAACCGTTAAAAATATCAAACAAGCAGCCGTACAATCAATAATATATATGAATTTATCCTAGCATGCAGAATACTAACCTATCAAATATAATATATAGTGGTGAAAGTATATACAATAACGAAGGATCTGACCATTCAAAGAGCTCCAGACACGTAGTTCTTATGCTCTTCTCAGTTTCCCACATACAATCGTCATCAGTTTCGCTCCATTGTACCTTCACTAGCTTCGTCGAGTTTCTCCTAAGCTGTTTTGTATCATACCCGACGATGCGAAGTGGGATACAAGATCTAGAAACTTCTAGTTCTACCTCAACATCATCAAGCTGATCTAGCGTAATCATCATGCTTGAGTCATGCACAAACTTCCGTAAATAAGAGAGATGAAAAATTTTGTGCATGTCTACCATCTTCTGAGGTAAGTGGAATCTATATGCTAGCTTCCCAAACCTTTCAACTAGAGAAAAAGGACCTATGAATCTCGGTGCCAACTTTCCCTTTCTACCGAATCGAACTACATTCTTTAAAGGAGAAATCTTCACAAATGCCATATCTTCGACAAAAAACTCAAAATCTCTAAATCTTTTATCGACATAGCTCTTCTATCGATCTTGAGCAGCTTTCTCTTGTTTTCAAATGATCTTAATCTTTTCTGAAGTCTCTCTAATCATATCTAACCCAATTATCAATTTCTTGCCCACTTTCCACCAACATTAAGGAGCGTTACATGGTCGGTCATACACCGCTTTATAAGGAGCCAGATCAATACTTGACTGATAAATATTATTGTACGAATACTCCACCAAATATAGATGGTCATCCCATGATCCTCCAAAATCTATAATGCATGATCAAAAGAGATATTCCAATATACGATTTACTCTTTCAGTCTACCCATCCATTCGCGGGTGATATGCTGTACTAAGGTGCAGCTCGGTTCCTAATGCCACTTGCAAGCAGTTCCAAAACCCACTTATGAACAACGGGTCTCGGTCGCTCACAATCCTCTTTGGCATATCATGAAATCTACTATCCACTTTACATACAACTCCACTAGCTTGGATGTTGTCCTACTTGACTTGATGGGTATAGATCTTGCACTCTTGGTCAATCGACCCACTGTAACTAAATTTCCATTGTACCCTGCTCGAGTCCTCGGCAGCCCATCAATAAAATCCATCAGTAATTGCTCCTTTTTCCACTCAAGAATATCTAGCGTTTGCAACAATCCACTAGGTTTCTTCTGCTCGGTCCTTACTAATTGGCAATTCATATCTCGGTACATCTTGTTGCCATTGGGATGAATGGTCAATCTGGAATGGCGACACTCTAATAGCACTTCAACTCGCAATCCATCAATATCAAGAATAAATAATCCTCTATTCTTACGATGCCAACCTTCTTGGTCGAGTTCGTATTGCTTTATGTCTTTACATTCTACTCCTTCTACCCTTCTATGACCTCCGCTAGCCTAACATCTCGCATCTTACTAGTACCAATCCTTTCGATTAGAATAGATCTGATTGACAAAGTTTCCAACATCTCTGGTTCCAACTCGTAATAAGGTCTGAAATTATAACCATCAATATATTAAATTTGCTACCATTCCAAGAAGATTGCGCCTAAATTAGCATGTCTTCTACTCAACGCATTGGCGACTACATTCCCTTTTCCTAGTGTATAGGAAATGCTGAAATCATAAGAGGTCAAAAACTCCAACCACCATTGCCGGTGAAGGTTGAGATCCTTCTGAGAGAAAAGGTACTTCAAGGAATTATGGTCTGTAAACAGCTCTAACCTCTCTCCCAATAGATAATGCCTCCACATCTTCAATAAAAAAACTACCGTCGCCAATTCCAAATCAAGAGTTGGATAATTTCCTTTGTGCAGTTTTAGTTGTCGACTATCATAGGCAATAACTTTCCCTTCTGCATCAATACCACACCCAATTCTGTACCACAGGCATCTGTATATAATGGTAATCCTTATTTCTGGCTGGAATGGTCAATATTGATGCACCATTCAACCTCTCCTTTAGAATCACAAATGCATGCTCGCTCTTTGCAGCCCGTACAAATGCCCGATTATTCTTCATCAAATTAGTCAACCATGTTGTTACTTTTGAGAAGTCCTTAATGAAGCGTGTATAATATCCCACTAATCCTAGAAAACTCCTCACATCCATAGCATTCTTAGGCTGGTTCCAATCTTGGGTTGTTTCCATCTTCATAAGATCCATTGCTATACCTTGTCCCGAAACACTATGATCCAAGAGTCTGTTGGAACTAGGGGTGGGCATAAACCACACCTCTATATGAAAACCGCCCGTACCGGACCGCAAAAGCGACGCGGAAACCCGCACCAAATCTTCTAACCAAAGCTGATACCCCAAACCGGACCGACCCGCATCGATACGGTTCGGTTGCGGTTTGGACGATTGAACCAACCATATTAAACCGGACTGAACCGAAAATTTATATTAGTAATCTTATGATAAAAATATAAACAAATCCTATCTTATTTTAGATTGTATTGACGTATATCGTATGTTGTTGTTATATTAATAATAATCGCTGACATAAATGAAGAAGTTATAGTTTGGTATAATATTTTTCATCTCATTTTGTTTGTGAATAAATGCTAATTATAATCTTATTTTAGTCATTTTCCTTAATGATTATATATTGATTAGTGTTGATGTTTGGTTAATCTACTAAAAAAATCTCACTTGTAGGTAAATATCAAATTGAAATATTCATACAATTAAGAACTAATCTTTCATTTCAGTATAACATCGTGTGTTAACCTTTAAATGTAAAAGTTTCACAAAGTTGCCTTTGTAAATTGATTACTGATGGAAGTAATTCTTTTATTTTATATTTAATACGGGTTCAAACCGGACCGGACCGAAACCGAGCCGTTTTACATTCAAACCGGACCGAAACCGAACCGTTTAAAGGATTGGTATAATGGTTTGTATTTTTGATTAACCGTTTGATGCGGTGCGAAAGCGGTTTGAACTCCAAACCGCACCAAACCGACCCACGCCCACCCCTAGTTGGAACTGGGCCAACCCGCAATGGCAGTGGTGGGTGTATTTCAATTTTTTTTGGTGCTACTGGATCTTTTTTGGGCCTATGAAGTCTAATTCATTTAGAACAATTCTAAATTTATTTTAAATAAAATCTTGTAATTTATTTAAATTTAAGTATTTTGTTAAGTAAAGTTAATTTGAATGATTTAATTTATATATATACATGTATCATATAAATATACATATGTGTGTGCATGTATAGCATAATAATCCATGAAGGGTACATGCCCATATATGAATGTTGGGATTTACATCGCAACGGGTACATTAGCTCATTTCATATGTATTGTATGTTGTCTAAATATGTGCATAAATCTATAATGCAAAGTATATTTATATAAATACATATACATAGATTTAAAATATATTTTATAACTAAAAGTCTATAAATTAAATATATATAATTTATAACATTTGTAAAAATATATATACATAATTTTAAACATATAAAATTATACATACATACGTACATGTATATATATATATAATAATTAAAATAATATATATAAAGTTAAATAAAATGTATATATATGAATATTAATTACATTCAAATAGTTAATATATATATTAAAAAAAATTCCAGATCGAAATTATCATAACAAACATAAAATAACAATCTTATAAGTTTATCATTATTATATATATATATATTAAATAGTTTTGATCTTAATAATTAAAATTATAGTAATAAATATAAAAAATCAAATTTTATAATTTATGAAAATTTAGGATCATAAAATACAGGTTTGAAATTTTTTTCATAATTTTTGAAATAAAATATTATTTTTAAAAAATAATGAAATGTTCAACCAAGTAATTTAATTATTAAGAATATTAAATATTAACAAAAAATTCTGAAATTTTTTCCATGGGTCACTAAACAGATGTAGTAATTTAAAAAATATAAAATCGAATTTTCAGTGCAATAATTAATTTAGATATAATCAAAAGTTCAAATAATCAATATAAGATAATTCAAAATTATTTATACGTATAAAAGAATTATTTTCGAATTTGATAATTCACATTATGTATAAGTAGGTGTAAGAAAAAATACTAAGCTATTTATACATTATAAATATACATATATGTAATAAGCTCTCACTAGTCTTTTATGTTTCGCCAAACCCTAAGTCAAAACATAGAAGTCTTATGACTTCACAAGTAGGTGTTAGGACTTGTCCATCTTGAAATTCTAACCTTGAATTTGCTCCACAAGTCATAGCTCCATGAACAATGGATGACCTTTTATCGGTTGTATAACATACAACTCCTAACCCTTGGAACCTTGTCCTAATTTCATATTGACCTTGATTTTGCTCAACAAATCAAAATGAAATTATTCACTCGTACCTAGCATGTCGTGATGGCCTATGTATAATATATGTACCTTGAGTTTGCTCAACAAATACATATAGTTATCTTACCTCATCAATTCAATATATTAATAATATGCACATAACATCCTTACTTGAGTTTGCTTAACAACTAAGGAGTATGCAAGTAATTTGTTAACATATATATGGTAGAGAACAACATTAAATTAAGTGATATCGACTTATGAAATAATGTAATTCTTATGAACTACTCTCGTGATTCAAGTGTCAAACACATCAGAAATCACGATATACGTACGATTACGTATGTGTTTATTTCTTAAGTCCATTATGGGTTTTACACATTCATATTATATAGGTTTTATTTATGTAGTTTTTATATTTCACATTACTTATATAGTAGTCTTGTGTATAATATTATATTAATTAAATCGTATTTAATTAATTTTATATTGGTATAACATTTATATTTATTATATACTATAACCTTTATAGTATAACACATATATCATATACATGTGTATTATAATTTCAATTACTTAACCTTTTAATTAAATTAATTAAATTAGCTTGATTTTGAAAATCATTATTCATGTGTACGTATGCATATTTATGATATCTTAAATGTTTTAAAATCTCATAACATATTTCATAACATGCACATGCATTTTATTAATTGACTTACTAATAAAATTTATAATTTTTGAAAATTATGTTATTTTGTTTTTCAAGCATTTTGAAAAATATGCTACGTTATAACTATTATAATAAACATATATTTTATTTTAAATTTAACAATTAAATTTAAAATCCTTTTTACTTTATTTTTCAAGACAGTTTTGAAAATTAACCCAAAGTCTAAATTAAGTTGGGCCTTTTCTATTAGGGGCAAACTTTGGGCTCACTTCACCTTTCAGGCCAGGCCTGTAACCAGGAAGGACAGGGTTACCCAATCCTAGACAATACCTTTTTAGACACCGTACTGAGTGGACAAGCTTAATAAGTAAGCCATAACATGACTAATTTAGACCGCATAGGTTATTGGGCACCAATACCACTATTGGAGCTGGGCCAGTCTACAACGGTAGTGGTAGACGTATTTCAATTTTTTTATCCTATTGGATCTATATTGGGACTATGATGTCTAATTCATTTAGAACAATTCTAAATTTTTTCTATAAAATAATGTATTTTATTTAAATTTAAGTATTTTGTAATGTAAAGTTAATTTGAATGATTTAATTATATATATATATATACATGTATCGTAAAAATATACATATGTGTGTGCATGTGTAACATAATAATCCGTAAAGGGTATAACATGCCCGTATGTGGATGTTGGGATTTACATCGTAACGGACACATTAGCTCATTTCATATGTATTGAATGTTGTCTTAATATGTGCCTGTGCAGTTAAAGCGCTGGGCAGATTCAAAGCGGTGGAGGTGCAAAAAGTCACAGCGGGGATACAGCGAGGATATAGCGGGATATAGCGGATAGCTCTAAAATAGCATATAAAACTCGCACTTAATGTTTTTACAAATATATAAATGGTAATTAAATGAAAAATTATCATTCAATTGAATTTTAATTAATACATAAATGATTTTAAACAAAAAACATGTGCGAATATACTTTAAATAAATGTAAAACTGTTATATAACATAATTGAATTTAGTAGAATATTAGAGTATTTTCATTTCTGAAAATATATTAAAAATTAAATCAAATAAATTAGTTTCATAATTTTTATAATGTATAAATGCAATTTGTTAATTCATTTTATTAAAGAAGATATAGTGGAAATAGCAAAATATAGCGGGGATAACGGGATATAGCGGAAATAGCGGGGATTAAAGCGGAAAGACTATATTTTGGGGTTATATGGAAAAATCGTAGCGGTAGAAATCCGCTACGAGATATTGTAGGGTTATAGCGGGGTAATAGCGGGGCATTAACTACACAGGTATGTGCATAAATCTACAACGCAAAGTATATTTATATAAATACGCATACATATATTTAAAATATATATATAATAATTGAAAATTTATATATAAAGTTAAATAAAACATATATATATATACATATGAATAATTAATTACATTCAAATACTTAATATATATATATATATATATATATATTAAAATTATTTCCAAATCGAAATTAGCATAATAAACATAAAATAATAGTTTTATAATTTTATCATTATTATATATATATATATATATATATATATAATAAATAGTTTTGATCATAATAATTAAAAATATTAGTAATAATTATTAAAAAATCAAATTTTAAAGTTTATGAAAATTTAGGATCATAAATTACAGGTTCAATTTTTTTTCATGATATTTGAAATAAAATATTATTTTTAATAAATAATGAAATGTTCAACCAAAGTAATTTAATTATTAAAAATAACAAATATTAAAAAAAGTTCGAATTTTTTTCCACTAGTTACTACATAGATGTAGTAATTTAAAAAAATATAATATCGAATTTTCAGTGAAATAATTATTTTATATACAATAAATAATTCAAATAATCAATTAAAGATAATTTAAAATTATTTATATATATAATTTGTTTTCGAATTTGATAATTTATATTATGTATAAATAGGTGTAAGAAAAAATTCTAAGTTGTTTATACATTATAAATATACATATATGTAATCATATGTTTGAAATATACATTAGTCTATATTTATATCAATATATAAATGTGCATAAAATAATTAATAATGACGAAATTTAATTTTTTGTAGCAAATTAGCTTTGTTTATACATAAATTATAGCACATAATAATATAACCATGCACATAACCAAACTAATTTATGACAACTACATATACCTACGAAAATCTCACCTAACTAGATATACAACATTAATATATATACATATACACACACAAATTTGTGATTAATCAATATTAAATCATAAAATATGATATGATTACTGTAATATATAAATAAAATACCAATTGATGATGTCTTTGAGTCCACTTGAATCAATGAATTCCCTTCCCTAGTTATGCTCGATCTGTCAGATTGCAAGTCTGGAATCGTCGACCTTTTCTATCAAATAGTGCTTTTACTTAACTTGAATTGATTTGAGATTCTTAGAACTGATATGGAGATTAATTTCGGCTAGCAGACTTGATAATTATGGAAGCCAGAAGTTGTTTTTGATCAAGGTTTTAGAGATCCATATATATAGCCTTGTACAAGAGAGATATTAGGACAATCTCATTACCTATTCTCTCTTAATCTTAGTCATCCATCTCTAGGTCTAATCCTAAGTTTTAACCGCCTCCAATAACTTGTCAAAACCGAAATTTGTAGCTCTAATGATGGGCTTTAAACCCATTTAAGCCAAGCCAAAATGCTATACGGTTAAACCTAATTTAATCGCTTATCGATATCGTATATTGATTGGTACATTTATAACTATTATAAATATATAACAATTTTTATTTCTCAAACCATATTCAAATTTTTATAATTAATATTTCATAAATATTAATTATTCAATTTATTTATAACAATTATAAACTAATTGAATCATTCAGTCTTAAGGGAATTCATCATTTCAGTTGTGTAACTCTTGGGTGAAAATTTGGTCAGCAATTAACACTAAACTATTCGAATGCTAACGTTCACATGCCACTTTGCAAGTAATGTGACATTATGGCCAAATTTTATCACTTATTCATTTTCAGTAAAATCTTATTTAATTTAATAAGCATTACCCGTTAGTGACATTTATATACACCAATTCTCTTCGTTAAAACTATATCACTTTGGATTTATGGAATTTGGTAATGGTCAAAATTCCAATATTGTCCATATTCAACTCTATAGTCCAAACATAAAATACTTGGTTCAATAATAACAATTATTTTTAACCGTACTACTCTGGCCAGAGATTTGACTTTGGTTTGACTTGAGTTACCATGATACTAACCTCGTATAACTGAAGTGACGAATCCTCTCTTGAATAGCGTCTTCCTTCCAATACTTCCACTCGACCCAACTATAATCACTTGATGGTTGTCGTTCCATGATTTGAATACAATCAAAGCATATTTTTTTCATGTTGAAGCTTGACAGTATCTCAAGTCGACAGAATTTTGTAAATTAGTCACATCGATATTTTCTATTTGACCTTAGTTATATTAACCAATAGAAAACTACCGAGTGAGTTGCTCTATAGCTATCTAATAACAATCGGTGCATAACCTGTAGGTGCCCTCAGTAACCATGAGTAATCCACTGTCCAACATTTGGAGAGCGTTACATACTCTAGTCTCAATAGATACATCGATATCCAATGTCGATGCGTCTTGACTAGGAACATCTAAAATGATATGTTTCGTAACAATGTGATCCAATACTCATGATTACAACTAATTGTAATTACTACCAAAAACATGTCATTTACGGATTTTCTACTAAATATATTTTTAATTAAACATTTAATGATTTATAACACATTATAACAAACATATAACAGAAATAAGAAACACCTTTATTTCGAACAAGAATTGATTTCGGAGTTAATAAATTGCAGAATTGGCCCTAGGGCATACCCCTAACACTATCAATCTCCCACTTGCACTTGCGACCAATTATGGAATCTCAATCCCATCCTCTCAATCAATTTCTCAAGAACTAGCCGAGTTAGACCTTTAGTGAATTTATCTACTATGTTGTCCTTGGTATTTACCCATTGACTCAAAACTTTTTTCTTCTCAACGAATTCTCTAATCAGGTGGAACTTTCGAAGAATGTGTCGTGGCTTCTTATGTGCTCTTGGTTACTTTGTGATCTGTATCTATTGTCACAAAACAATGCCAATGGATTCTCAGTATCGGGAATCACTCCGAGCTCACTCAAAAACTTGCGCATCCATACTGATTCTTTAGCTGCTTCATTGTGGGCGATATACTCGGCCTCCATCGTGGAATTATCAACCGTTTATTGCTTGGAACTTTTCCAGCTAACAGCTCCACCATTTTGTGTAAAGACATGGCCAGACACTTATTTACTATCATATATATCACTTTGAAAGCTCGAATCCGTGTACCCCTTCATAAGGACTTGTTCCAACTCCTTGAAGCTCCACCATTTAGTGAATTAGTGTAAAACCAAACTGTTTGATTACTTTATCAAAACACTTGTTCCGACTCCTTGAAGCTTGTTTGAGTCCATAATTGGACTTTAACAACTTGCAAGCTTTGCCTTCACTCCTACTAACTACAAAACCCTCTAGCTGTGACATATAAACGATTTCTTCTAAGTCACCATTTAGAAAAGCTGTCTTTACATCCATTTTCCATATTTCATAGTCATAGAATGCAGCAATGGATAACATAATCTGAATAGATTTAAGCATGGCTACGGGTGAAAAGGTCTCGTCATAATCAACATCTTGAATTTGATGAAATCCTTTTGCAACTATCCTTGCCTTATATGTCTCCACTTCCCCATCCACATTTATCTTTTTCTTAAAAATCG
This sequence comes from Allium cepa, assembly GCA_030765085.1. Taxonomy (NCBI): domain Eukaryota; kingdom Viridiplantae; phylum Streptophyta; class Magnoliopsida; order Asparagales; family Amaryllidaceae; genus Allium; species Allium cepa. The sequence continues at coordinate 102,869,158 of CM060942.1, read as the reverse complement.
ATTTGCAGACAATGGGTTTTATCCCTTCGGGTATGTCCAACAAAGTCCAAACTTTGTTTTCATACATGGAGTCCATCTCGGATTTCATAGCTTGAAGCCAGAGTGCAGAATATTTACATTGCAGTGCTTGTTGGAAAGACAGAGGAGTGTCGCCATCTAAGACACAGTCCTCCTTTTCGCCATCCATGAGAAAACCATAATATCTCTCTGATGCGCAGGATTCCCTACTAGACCTTCTAATAGGTTGCGTGTTTTCATATACGAGTGACCTTGTTTCTCCCACTGTTTTGGCTTCAGTGTTAGTTTCTGGGATCTCATCCAAGTCTACAACTTCGTTGTTAATTTCTTTTAACAGAAATTCCATTTCTATAAAGACAGTGTGTCGAGAAACAATAACCTTTTGTTCCTCGGTATTGTAGAATATATATTCCATCAATTACGATCTTGCCTCTAGTTTATTTGGACCAACGTTCTTAACGTATGCTGGATATCCCCATACTTTCAAATATTTAAGTTGGGGTTTCTAACCACACCACATCTCATATGGTGTTTTGGGCATAGATTTGGTAGGTAACAAGTTTAACATATGTGCTACAGTTTCTAGCACATATCCGCAATAGGACAGAGATAACTCGGCCTTACTCATCATGGAACGAACCATATCTAATAGGGTTCAATTCCATTACTCCGACGCACCATTGCGTTGCACAGTATAGGGTGGAATAACCTGAGAGATAATCCCATCATCTTTTAAGCATTGTTGGAAATCCTGTCTAACATACTCACCTCCTCAATCTGATCGAAGAATTTTATTTTTACGGCCCGTTTGATTTTCTACTACCTTTTTGTACTCAACAAATTTCTAATAAACGTCGGATTTGTTCTTCATAAGATATACATATCCCAGTCTTGAGAAATCATTAGTGGAAGTAACAAAGTAAGAACTATTATCTTTGGTTAATATAGGCATTGGGCCACATACATCGTAATGTACTAACCCTAAGTGTTCATTAACTCTTTTATTGCTCCCATCGAAGGAGTGCTTGGCCATTTTACCTTTAAGAAATGCCTCACAAGTTTCAAATGATTCAGAATCAATTAATGGTATAAAACCACGGTTTTCAATTTGTGCAGTCGTTTCTGACTAATATGACCAAGCCTACAATGCAAAAGATAATTGTCATTTAATTTGTTATAAACTTCATTCACAAAACATACATAATTAGTATTAATCACATAAATTCCATTTTTAAGGACATCTTTGTAGACTTTATTTCCATCCAAACTAATGTTCACAACATTATTTGGACAATGAAAAATATATCCAATCTTAGACAATCTAGAAACAGAGATAATTTCATAAATAAAGTCTTTTACATAATGGTAATTATTTAATACTAATACTAATCCATATGGCAAATCTGAATGATTGTCTCATACTGCCGCTGCATCTACTATAGATCCATCAGCAACTTGGAGCTTCATTTCTTCTTTTGCCACGCAGTGCCAATACCCAAGCCCCTGCAATGAATTACATATATGAGTACCAGATCTAGTATCTAAAACCCATGACATTTTATTGACTAAAAACATTTTTGAATCATAAAAGTACCCGCTGGAGCTGCAGAATCATTCTGCTTCCTTTTCTTGACAATCTTCAAGTAGTCCGGATAGTTTCTCTTCCAGTGACCTTTCTTGTGGCAATGGTGACATTCACCCGTGTCATCGGTCCTCTGTCTTTTCATTTTCTTACTATCACTTTTCCACTTCTTCGAACCTTTCGAAGATGATGCATTTCCCTTCACAGCTAGTGCGACGCCGTGATCTTTAGATGTTGATTAGGCTAACCTCAATATATTGAGGAGCTCCATGAGATTCACATTCAATTGGTTCATGTTGTAATTCAGTATGAACGGTTCATACTGAGGAGTGAGAGAACCAAGGGTGAAGTCTACTCGCATTTCGTTGCTTATCTCTATATCTAATTGTGCAAGTCTTTCAATATAGCCTTTCATCATTATAACATAATCGTCCACTTTCTGTCCCTTGGTCATTTTGGCGTTAAATAGTTTTTTCGAAAGCTCGTACCTTGCGGAACGAGACTGTTCACCAAAAAGAGCTTTGAGACTATTTAAAATCACATGGACAAACATGTTCTCATGTTGCCTTTGCAACAGTTTGTCTAAGGTAGACAACACGAAAACTTAGGCGATCTCTAAGTTAGATTGCCACTTTAAATAAGCAAGTCATTCTTCAGGGTCTGCACCATCAGCGGGTTTTGTTTTGGGTTCACATGTAACAAAAGTCCAAAGGCGCTGATAAGTCAATGCTATTTTAATTTCTCTTAGCCAGTCGGTATAGTTAGGTCCGACGAGTTTGTCACTTTCAGAAAATAGTTTTGGATTGACATTTTCTGCAAGTTTAAATGGTAGATTACTAGGACAAAATGTAACAGATATTCTTATAATATTAGTAAGGTTAAACACTAATGTTTTATTTTACTAATAAGCTCTCACTAGTCTTTTATGTTTCGCCAAACCCTAAGTAAAAACATAGAAGTCTTAGGACCGCACTAGTAGGTGTTAGGACTTGTCCGTCTTGAAATTATGATCTTGAGTTTGCTCAATAAGTCATAGCTCCATGAACAATGGATAACCATTTATCGGTTTTATCACATACAACTCCTAACCCTTGGAACCTTGTCCTAATTTCATATTGACCTTGAGTTTGCTCAACAAATCGAAATGAAATTATTCACTCGTACCTATCATATCGTGATGGCCTAAGTAGAGTATATGCACCTTGAGTTTGCTCAACATATACATATAGTTCTCTTACCTCATCTATTCAATATATTAATAATACTAACATAATATCCTTAGCTTGAGTTTGCCCAACAACTAAGGAGTATGCAAGTAATTTATTAACATATATATGGTAGAGGACAACTTAAATTGAGTGACATCGACTTATGAAATAATGTAATTCTTATGAACTACCCTCGTGATTAAAGTGTCGAACACATCAGAAATCATGATATACGTACGATTACGTATGTGTTTATATCTTAAGTCTATTATGGGTTTTACATATTCATACTATATAAGTTTTATTTATATAGTTTTTATACTTCACATTACTTATATAGTAGTCTTGTGTATAATATTATATTAATTAAATCATATTTAATTAATTTTAACTGTTAATTAATTATATATTGATATAACATTTACATTTATTATGTACTATAACATTTATAGTATAACACATATATCATGTACATATGTAATTATAATTTCAATTAATTAACTTTTTAATTAAATTAAATTATCTTGACTTCGAAAATCATTATTCATTTGTATGTATGCATAGTTATGGTATCTTAAACATTTTAAAGTACCATAACATATTTCATAATATATTTACTACATGCACATGCATTTTATTAATTAACTTATTAAAAAAATTATAATTTTTGAAAATTATGTTATTTTGTTTTTCAAACATTTTGAAAAATATGTTACATCATGACTATTATGATAAACATATATTTTATTTTAAATTTAACAATTAAATTTAAAATACTTTACTTTCTTTTTCAAGGCAATTTTGAAAATTAGCCTAAAGTCCCAATTAAGTTGGGCCTTTTCTAGTAGGGGCAACCTTTGGGCTAACTTCATCTTTCATGCCAAGCTGATAACCAAGTAGGATAGGGTACTTGATTACCCAATTCCAATCGTAGAAATTACCTTTCTAGACACCGTACTGAGCGGGCAAGCTTAATAAGTTAGCCCTAACATGACTAATTTAGACCGCATAGGCTATTTGGCTCGATACCTTTGTTGGAACTGGGTCAGTCTGCAGCGATAGTGGCGGGCGTATTTCAATTTTTTATCCTATTGGATCTTTATTGGGCCTCTGAAGTTTAATTCATTTAGAATAATTCTAATTTTTTTTATATAAAATCGTGTATTTTATTTAAATTTAAGTATTTTGTAATGTAAAGTTAATTTGAATGATTTAATTTATTTATACATGTATCATATAAATATACATATGTGTGTGAATGTGTAACATAATAATCCATGAAGGGTATAACATGCCCGTAAATGGATGTTGAGTTTTACACCACAACGGACACATTAGCTCATTTCGCATGCGTTGTATGTTGTCTAAATTTATGCATAAATCTACAATGCAAAGTATATTTATGTAAATACGCATACATATATTTAAAATATATTTCATAACTAAATGTCTCAAAATTAAACATATATATAATTTAAAATATTTGTATAAATATATATACATAATGAAACACATAAAATTATACATACATATAAATATAATAATTAAAATTATATATATAAGGTTAAATAATATATATATCTGAATAATTAATTACATTCAAATACTTAAAATATAAACATATATGTATTAAAATTATTTCCAGATCAAAATTAGCATAACAAACATAAAATAGTAATTTTTTAATTTTATCATTACTACATATATATATAATAAATTTTTTTTGGTCTTAATAATTAAACATATTACTAATAAATATTAAAAAATAAAATTTTAAAATTTATGAAAATTTAGGATCATAATATAGGTTCAATTTTTTTTCATGATTTTTGAAATAAAATATTATTTTTAATAAATAAAGAAATGTTTAGCAAAAGTAATTTAATTATTAAAAATATTAAATATTAACAAAAAATTCTGAAATTTTTTCCATGGGTTACTACATGGATGTAGTCATTTTTAAAAATATAAAATAGAATTTTCAATGAAATAATTATTTTGGATATAAGAAACAATTCAAATAATCAACAAAAGATAATTTAAAATTATCTATATATATTAAAAATTTATTTTTGAATTTGATAATTCATATTATGTGTAAATAGGTGTAAGGAAAAATTATAAGTTGTTTATAGATTATAAATATACCTATATGTAATCATATGTTTAAAATATACATTAGTCTATATTTAAATAAATATATAAACATACATAAAATAATTAATAATGAAATATTTTAATTTTTTACGGAAAATTAGATTTTTTATACATAAATTATAACACATAATAATATAACCATGCGCATAACCAAACTAATTTGTGATAACAACATATACCTACGAAAATCTCACCTAACTAGATATACAACATTAATATATATACAGATTTAGGATTAATCAATATTAAATCATAAAATATGATATGATTATTGTAATATATAAATAAAATACCAATTGATGATGCCTTTGAGTCCACTTGAATCAATGAATTCCTTTCTCTAGTTATGCTCGATCAGTAAGATTGCAAGTCTGGAATCGTCGACCTTTTCTATCAAATAGTGCTTTTACTTAACTTGAATAAATTTGAGATTCTTAGAACTGATATGGGGATTAATTTAAGCCTGCAAACTTGATAATTATGGCAGCCAAAAGTTTTTTTTGATTAAGGGTTTAGAGATCCATATATATAGCCTTGTACAAGAGAGATATTAGGACAATCTCATTACCTATTCTCTCTTAATTTTAGCCATCCATCTTTAGGTCTAATCCTAAGTTTTAGCCATCTCCAATAACTTGTTAAAACCAAAATTTGTATCCCTAATGATGGGCTTTAAACCCATTTAAGCCTAAGACAAAATGCTATGCAATTAAATCTCATTTAATCGCTTATCGATATCGTATATCGATTGGTACATTATAACTATAATAAATATACAACAATTTTTATTTCTCAAACCATGTTCAAATTTTTATAACTAATATGTCATAAATATTAATGAATTTAATTTATTTATAAAAATTATAAACTAATTAAATCATTCGGTCTTATTTAATTAATAAGCGTTACCCGTTAGTGACATTTATATACACCAATTCTCTTCGTCAAAACTGTATCACTTCGGATTTATGGAATTTCATAATGGTCAAAATTCCAATAGTGTCCATATTCAACTCTATAGTCCAAACACAAAATGCTTAGTTCAATAATAATAATTATTGTTAACCATACTACTCTGGCTATAGATTTTGACTTTGGGTTGACTTGAGTTGACCATGATGCTAACCTCATATAAATGAAGTGACGAATCCTCTCTTGCATAGTGTCTTCCTTTCAATACTTCCACTGGACCCAACTATAATCACTTGATGGATGTTGTTTCATGATTTGACTATAATCAAAGCAGAGTTTTTCATATTAAAGGTTGACAGTATTCTCAAGTCGAAAGAATTGTGTAAATTAGTCACACCGATATTTTTTGTTTGACCTTAGTTATATTAACCAACTAGAAAACTACCGAGTGAGTTGTTCTATAGATATCCAACAACTATCAGTACATAACCTCTAGGTGCCCCCAGCCGTCATGAGTAATACACTGCCCAATATTTAGAGAGCATTACGTACTCTAGTCTCAACGGATACATTGGTATCCAGTGTTGATGCATCTTGACTAGGAACATTTAAAATGATGTGTTTTGTAACAACGTGATCCAATACTCATGATTACAACTAATTGTAATTACTATCACAAACACATCATTTATGGATTTTCTGTTAAATATATTTTTAATTAAAAATTTGACTATTTATAACACATTATAACAAATATATGACAGAAAGAAGAAACACCTTTATTTTGAACAAGAATTGATTTCAGAGTTAATAAATTACAGAATTGGTCTTAGGGCATACCCCTAACACTACCAGAGTCTCACTTCTTCTCCCTAGAAGTGACATTTAGATAAATTCTCTCTTAATTTGTGCTTCCTCATTATCTCTAGCACAATCCTCAAGTGCACCTTGTGCTCCTCTTAAATTTTTAAATAGATTAGAATATCATCCACGAACACAAGCACAAACTTATTTGATCTCTAATAGCCTGATTCATGAGATCCACAAGGTATGCCGAAGTGTTGGTCAACCCAAATGGCATCACCAACCACTCATAAAAACCTAATGGCATACGAAATGCAGTATTAGGCACACTTTCCTTCGCTACTCTCAACCAATGAAATCTCGTTGACGAATTCATTTGAGAGAGCACATTCACACCATGTAGCTGATCAAACAAGTCATCAGTGCATGGGCGTATGTATTTGTTCTTCGTTGTCTCTTTATTCAACTCATGATAATCCACAGACAACCTCAAAGAGCCATCCACCTTAGTTGCAAATACTACGGGTGCACCCACTCAGATATACTCCTTCGAATGAACCCTCTCCTTAATAGGTCATTCACTTACACCTCTAATTCCTTCTACTATCTGGATGCCATACGCCTCAAAGGAATAACTACAGGTCTGGCTTACTTCACTAAGTCTATCTCAAACTCAATCTCTCCATGTGGAGTCAATCCGGTCAATTCCTCAAGGACATTTGGATACTCTCTAGCGATTGACACAAATGATAATCCATTCTATGGAACCTCTAGTGAATAGAAAGCTAACCATCACCCTATTGTCGGTAGGTGCTAATCACAACCATTTGTCCTTCCACATCTTCAATATCCACCAATAGCTTCTCGCAATCCACTATAGCTGCATACCTACTTAGCCAGTCCATTCCCAAGATAATCCCAAACACAACAAAATTCAAAACAAAGCGACCACAAAAAAAGATCATCCATGACTCAATAAGGCTAAACCACTACAAACCATGCATAGGCTAGTAAGCCTGAAACAGGGTTTGTCATGATCAAGGGTCGGCTAATATCTCGGGTCTCAAGCCCAATCTGTTTACTTGGTCACTACATATGAATGAATGTAAAGCCCCAGTTCAAATAACTTGAATAGGAAGATCACTTATCGAAAGCATACCTTGAATAATGACCTCCTTGTCCTTCTCCTTCATCAAGGGAGTATGCGATGAAGTCGGGATAGCATCCCAAGCATATGATTTCACAACATGCTTATCGTTCATTGCTTTCAGGCAATCCTTCTTCAAATGTCCAAGCTTATCACAGTTGTAGCATTTCTTCTTCTCACTCACCTTACAATCCTTAAACAAGTGACACTTCTCCTTACACCCATAGCAAGTAGGTTCCCACTTCCCTTTTTATGACCATTCTTCCTCTAAGACTGCTTCCTCTTTCCATTCCACTTCTTCTTACCTCCACCACTTGATGTAGGTTTAGCTTTTCCTTCTCCATGGAAACAACAATGATAACCCTAGATTTTGGGTACATATTTCCATGAAAAAGCACCTTCCCTACAAGCTTCTCAAATGGTTCATCAATGTGGTCTACCAGCATCTCTCTAAGATAGTCATCTATGCCGATGATGAATTTTTCATTCTTTCTCAATGGAGTGTCGATGAATGACATCCTATACTTTGATAAAGCATCAAACTCTGCCACATACTTAGAAACTGACATCTCTTCTTGCTTGAGATCAGCAAACTTCCTGGATAATACTGACTTCTGAGCAGCCAGAATAAACTTCTATTCAAACCTTACCTTGCACTATTCCCAACTGAATTGATCCTCAGGCATAGCAATAGTAACGGCATTCCACCAATTCATGGCCCACCCCTGAAGTTGTCTAGAAGCCAATTTTCTCTTTATAGCGTCATCCACTTTCATATCACTGAAGATGCGCTTACAAGTATCAATCCAATCTTGCATCTCTATGGATGATTCTATTCCACTGAACGGCTTTCCTCTAAAAGTAGAGTTATCGTTGCTTAACTTAGCGAAATTATCCCTAGGAGCTTTCACGTGAGCACCTCTAGCTACAGCCATACCAAGAGCATTCCTCATCATATTTGCCATTATAACATTGAACATAGCTCGAAAATCTTGCGTAGCAGCTCCTGATCCTACCCTTTCTTCAATTTGCGAAGCAAAATTCCTCATAGTGTTCCCTATATGCCGACTCATTCTTATCTATAATAAAAATGATTAGTCTCTTATAAAGAAAACTGTGTTTATGGTGCTCGTGTGCATGTGACTTATACTATATAATATATTACTATATAGCTTTGAAATTAAAATATATAACAAGTACACACTCTCTCGAATATATACACTTCGGATCTAGCATAAGGCGAAAACACCTTCCTTATCTTTACTAAATCATGGTATCAACTTTAGTTAACCACGCAACCAAAGCTCTAATACTAAATGTGACCACCATCCTATACCACTGACACTAATAGTATACAAATGATGCACTACAGCGATGCCCAGTCGATATAAGATGATCATCAAGGTTGAAAGTGAAACTAAACACATCATATAACCTGTCGTATATCTCATAATGCATGGATAATATATAATATCATAGATACGACAAAAGAGACAATACTAACAATGTGAACTAATCATTAGAGAATAAGATCCACAGAGTTATACATCATTTGTCATAGAGTGTATATAGCAGAATCAACTCAAATAATTACCTCAAATACAAACAAATAAGCAGTAACTGCCAAGACACCTTAGTACTGTACAAGGTGATAAGCGTAGAAATCAATATAGGTGTATAATACGTGATAGCTCCATCCAACTCACCCTCCACACAGCTACTGCGTCACCTAGACCTATTATCCAGTCAAATCATTTAAGACTACCCTAGATAATAAGAACAAGAGCATAAAACTTAGTGTCAGACCACAGTCTGGTGTCAGCGGTAAATGAATCTTAAAATACTATGCAGGTAAATATAGTAAGGAGCCGAGGTACACGAATCATATGTGGCATGTCTCTGCAACAAAAGAGTTAGCACATAACATCATAATATGCTACTCTACGATAATATAAAAATACTATACTTAAAATAAACATATCAACTCTTCAGGTATTCTTATCCTTATTACCTAATTCCAATGATATCTCAAAGTAATAGCCTAGAAAGAAACTAAGCAACCATAACATCCATTAGGCAATCCCCACTGTCACTATCACTCTATATGCTCTGAAAATGCGATAACTCATATGGCCTAAAGCTCAGTTTTCTTTGTACTCTTGTATCATGTAGCCTAAAGCTCGATACGTGTCCCATAGCTCAAACCTAGACAATAGACCCAAAGCCACTAGTCCAGGGTATACATGTTCCTTTATCAATATGTGGGCATCCCTACTTAAAATATCCTTTGCTTCCAATACAACAGAAAACACTTTGAGTTACCAAAAATTCCTTAGCACAAAAATCTGAGCTCTCTTTTTGCTCAATCTAGTTTCCATTATTCCACCACGTTCCCCATTCTATGACTTCCCTTTATTGAGCCACTTTCTTGGGTACCTACTCCCACCATGAGTCGTAAAATGAAGATACAAAGATTTCATTATGTTATTACATTGCTCTCCAACCTGATGCGAATGAGCCAACACCTCTAGCACAATCTATAGAGCTTACACTCTATCCCCTAGAAAACTCATTCCACTACCATGCATAAAAATAACTTGGTATCGTTTCAAAATGACTCGGCACCAAGTCATATACTTAGCTTTTTAATTTTTTCTAGGTTTTCCTTCTTGCTTCTAGTACTTCATTCCCTAGTGCTTTAGACCCCGAGCCATCAACCAAAACAACTCGGCCCCCACTATAAAGCTCCAACTTCAAGTTCTAGAAATAACTCATCATAACATCCAATACATAGTCAATTTTACACATTTTGCCATGGAAAAGCTCCTCTAGTCAACCTCTATCCAACCATGCCGACTGCTGACCCATTGGACCAACCAAAATAACTCGGTACCAATTAAATAGGTTGCTACCGACTTATTTCCTTAGCAGAATTTTGAGGTGCAAACTTTTCTACAAGCTCTTCTCATACTCTAAAGCCTGTACTTTAAGTTTCGTCCAATTCCGATCAACGTCACCATAGATTTGCCAAATTCTACAACCTATCTTCCTACACATCCAAAACACTAACAAACCATATTAACATACAACATACAATCATAGAATAACATGCATGTATATCAATCACTCAAGCAATACATAGAATTATAGAAATCAAGCAATCACTCATCCAAATCTAAGCAATCAATGATCTTATGAATAAAATGAGGTGAATTGCAAAGCTACTACTATGAATCATATTAGTATTCATCAATTTAGGTCATAAACATATATTAACATGTTATCAAGGTTATTAAAGGACTTTTATGATCAAAATCATGTCAAAACCTATAATTCTACCATATAAACGTGCATAGGATAGTGAGAAAGCATAAACCACTCGCCAATTATTAAACTCAACCAATTTGAATCTCAACCAAAAGTGGAAAGCAATGAAAATCAACCAAATTGATGATCTCTATCTTATAATAAATGATATATTCATCAACTTTAAATTCGGTTGGATTTAAAGAGTAATTTGGGTGATATTGGAATAAAAAGGTAACACTTAGCCTCAAGCCTCATGAACCGGGAATGACTGAAAATCAGGGGTTATGTAGCAAGGCTTGGTGGGTAGACCCATTTCAGGGTGAGGTCATCCCTGTTTAAATGTCTCTTTTATTTCGGCTTAGTGGTGCGGTTGCTGATCCAAACCATGGGGTGATCTTACTCGGGATTATCCAGTAAGGGGTAATCCCGGTCTTGTGTTGCAGGGGGTCGGAAGTGATCTGGGCCATGTACTATGACAGGTGGTACCTCAGTGCCTAGTCATTAGATGAAAATCCATTTTCCCTATGCGCCCGTATGGTTTTGATTGTGCCCAACTATTGCTGAAACGTGAGATGCAAGCATTTCAGCTAGATTCTATTTTACTTTCTATAGAAACTATTATAATATCAGAGAATTTTAATAAAAAAATTTTTAGCTATCGTAAGGTAAAAACCCGACATGTTTATTTATGGCATGGTCTTACGAGATGCTTTTGTTTTCAAAGGATTTTTGAAACTTTAGTGATCAATTTGAGTGTGATTTCTCACGCTAGTATTCCAAACCGACTAGGGTGTTATTTAACTATAACGCTCGGGTCAGACCGAGTATTATAGATTACAGGAAATGATGTTGTGGAGCTGGATGGCGATATGTACTTCCGTATTTGTTTAAATATTCCGCTGTGTATTCAGATTGTGAGGACAAGTTATGGTTACTGTCCAGTTGTATATTTTGATGTTGTTGAACTCTGATGGTGTATTCTGGTGATGTATGTATAAACAGATATAGTATTTGTTTTTGGTGTAAAGATCTTTCAATTTCTATTATATTTTATTCCGCTGCGATGGATAGATTATGATGTTGTTTTTCTACTTTCTTCTTCTACCTCTTCTTCTTTAACCCAAATGGTTCGTATTTCTGTTCATCTTGAGTTGATAGATGTAGAATAGTGTTGACTCAAGGGGTACGGAGGTGCGGGTCGTTGCATAGGGCTTAGAGGGTTGATGGGAGTTTAAATGTGATTTGGAAGAGAGGAAAAACTTTTAATTTGATGCCTACAGCCTCTATTTATAGTAATCTCGAATTAGGGCCTACTTATGGGCTTAATTATTTACACGCTAATTATGCCTAGTAACTATCTAAACTTAAAACATGTATAACTTCATATTCGTAAGTTCTTTTTTCCTATTATAACAACTCTACCTAATGGAAAACCATCATCCTGAAGCAATGAAACTAGTTTGAGACCCTAATCGACTCCTATCAAAAGTTATAGTTCAAACAATATTTCCAAGATCAAAATGGTCATATAGTAATTCAAAAAAAATCATAAGTGTGTAAAATGTCCATAAGAGTCAGATCTCAAAATTATAGAACATACGACCTCATGTGAATAAAATAAAAATATTTTATGATCCTCTATATGTAGAAAACGAGTCGTTGCATGAAATGGAAATATATTATTTCCTTTCACTAAAGCCTAGATAAACACCTTGATATGTTGAATCTGATCACTCCTTGAGTCGATATCCAAGCCTTTAGATGTAGCTAACAATCTGACTGTTGCTACTATCAAAATTTGGCTAGTTGGGAGAGAGCAAAATAGTGCAAGCCAAAAAAGGGGTTAGAGATGAATATGTAATAAAGATCTAATGAGAAAAAGGTGGACTGGTTCCTACTTCCTATTTTACTAATTTACCTCCTAATTTAAACCGAAATTCCACCCCTTCCTCCCTAATGTAGCTGATGATCCCATGGTTCTATATGGGCCACAAACCCACTTCAAACCCGACCAATAAGTATTGCATTTAAATTTAATTCAAATGCACATCGATAGGTATGTAACTATTATATACATATTATTTAATATTGATCAACACAAATTAAAATAAAATTTTATAATTGAATTAATTAATTTTTAACAACTATAATAAATTAAATCACGTGGTAATAGGAGTATTCAACATTTCGATTATGTGACTCTTAGGTGTAAATTCCTTTTGCCGTTAATATTGAACAATTCAAATATTAATGTTAACACGTCACTTAGTAGGTGGTATGACATTATGGCCAAATTGATCACTTACTTCACTTTGGTAAAATCCAATTTTACTTTATTTAAGTGTTAACGGATAGTGACAATTGTTTACACCAATTCTCTTCGCCAAAATTAAATCATATAAGGACTTATGGAATTTGGTAATGGTCAAAATCCTAATATCGTCTATATTCAACTTTAGTTCAAACACAAAGTCCTTGGCTCGATAATAACAATAATTATTAACCAAACTATTCTGACCAAAGACTTTGACTTTGAGTTGACTTTAGTTGACCGTGATGCCAACCTCATATAACCGAGGAGATGAATTCTCTCTTGAATAGTGTCTCACTTTCAATGCTCCTACTCGATCCAACAATAGTCATTTAATGTACATTGTGCCAAAAATTAACTATAATCAAACCAGAGTTTCCACCGTAAAGCTTGACAATATTTTCAAGTCGAGTAAATTGTGTAATATTGCCACACCGATATTTTCTGTTTGACCTTAAATATATTAACCAACAGATTACTATACAGTGATTCATTCCATAGTTATCCAAAAACTGTCAGCACGTAAACCCCTTGGTGCCCCCAGCAGCCATGAGTAATATATTGTCCAACATTTGAAGAGCAATACGTGCTCTAATCTAAATGGATGTATCAATATCTAGCCTCGGACCCTCGATACATCTTGACTAGAAATATTTAAATGGTAATTTTATTTTATTGTGATAAATTACTCACGATTACAACACATTGTAACTACTATCATTAATCTTGCCATTTATAGATTTTCTATTAAATATACTTTAAGTTAAGTTAATTAATTAGTATAAAATATTATATCAAGTATATAATAGAAAGTAAATACTATTTATTTCAAACAAGATTGGTCATATAGTTAGATATATATAATAAATTACATAATTGCCTCTATGGCATACTCCTAACTCTATCAATATCCCACTTGCACTTGGGGCCAATTATGGAGTCTCTATCCTATTCCTTCGATCAGTTTGATAAGAACTGATCGAGCTAATATCTTCGTGAATTGATTTTCTATGTTGTTTTAGTTATGTACTATGTCAATCAACTCTCTCTAATGCTGATAAACTACATTTATCATGTGAAACTAGTCGAAGTATGTTTCTCAACTTCTAGTGAACTTTTATCATTACATTGTTATCATATAACGATAATGCAATGTTCTCAATACTTGGAATCGTCCATAGCTCGATTATAAATTTGTACATTTATACACACACATCGACATGGCTATTATTGTGATGTCGTTCAAGGCGATGTACTTGACCTTTACGTTGAATCAGCCACAACCTGTTATTTGGAATATTTTCAACCTAAAGCTCCTTAATTAAGGTTTGAACATGAATTTACTATTGACATATTATACTCGATATCACTTATGATATTCGAGTCTGAGCACTCCTTCATAAGGAGATTGTTGTTTATGTAAATAATTCTCTAGTATTTCATAAATACCCGAGAACACTATAAACTATCATTTAATGGTCTTAATTTGGATTGATATTTGCTTTATGCATCAAATAAATAAGCAAAATGCGATATTGTAGACAATACGGCATTATGATAATTCCTACTCAATACATAAGGAATCCATTTTACATGTTTAATATTAAACATATTAATAAAACGTCTTAGCATATTGTTTGGGACATTCCCAATATCTGTTATATCTATATAAAATATATCACTTACAAGTCCAATGAAAAGTATTAAAAAACTAAATTATTACTAGTTTAACATAAGTACACTGTGAACAATCAACATTATGTTGTTTACTTATAGTCTAGAATTATCTATGTACCTTTTGGTGGTTCTTTTTTATGTACATACATTTCCTCTACATTTTGACCAAAAATCAAAATATTTGATATTTCTATCAGAATGCTTATTCAGTTCTGATGCTTATAAAATGATGCTTTCATATAATTTCTTGTATCATATCGTAAAACCCACAAACTCAATATTGCTTCCATTGACTTCGAGATACTTTGATTGTTATGTATGAATAAACTATTCTAAATCATTATTTAGAATTTTATATTTCAACATATATGCCAAAACATAAAGCCATACTAAGTGATAATTTTATGAGCAAATCCGAAATTACTTAAGCACATTGAATGACAAATATATTATGCTAATTCTAACAAATGAAATTTACAATTTTATTCTTGTCAATTTTACTTATTTCATTCCAACTGCATTGGTCTTGTTCTTTGAGCGCAACCGATGGATCATATCACTTTGCGTGCAAAAATCACATTTTGACTATGAATTGGAACCCATTTCAGATGTGTGCATCATACCATATCATAGAGCCAATGCTTTTAATGACATTATAGATACTGATAAGAAATTAATTGTCTCTTTTTAATGTGCGAGAATACTTATTAAACACTCTAATGCATTGTATTAATTAGCTTTATTTAATTCTATATAATCAGTTTCATCTTTGGATCGTATCCAAATACATTTTGGTACCAATAATTTTTAAAAGAAATCCCTTCTCAATGAAGTTGGCATTTTTTAAAACAATAATTATTTCTCAATGCAGCAAAGTGGGTATTCATAACACTTTATTGATTGTCTTAGATATATAAAAATGATTTGGCTATAGTTATAATACTAATGTCCAAAACATAAGTTGGTCATCTAATGATCATTATTCTCAAACTTCTTTAAGGGAAATTCATATAAGATCCTTCGCATACGATCATTACGTGCAGTCCTTCGACTCACACAACCTACCAACTCCTTGATCCAAGATATGTTGGCTTTCTTCTAAACCCATATCTTGTATGATTTTGTAAACTATTATTTAGACAAAATTAATTTTGATCTTATTTAATACTCTTAAGAACATTACCTTGTAGAAAGAGGTTAACTCAACTTCACTCATCGTTAATCATACTTTGTTCAACAAATTTTGATTACTCATTACTGATACATTATTATGTATCAAAGGAAATAGTGGCTATTGAGGTTGAATCCTTATTCATTTTAGGTACGTTTGAAACTCTTTCCAATATACTCACATATTCGATCAAATTAAATCATTTTATTTTCTATTGCACGTAAATTTATTTAATTTTATATTATATTATATGAGCTTATCATAGAAATACTACATGTGCATCAAATACACATGTTCATGTTTGTGTTAACTCATCCGTGAATATAATGAAATATGATGAACCATTTTGGTATTAATAGACTTACGATTGCATACATCTATATGTATTAAACCGAAAAGTAAATTAACTCTTATATCGCCCCTACCGAATGAGTGCTTTGCTCTTTATTATTTGAGATATAATTCACTTGCACCATATGATCCATAATCATATAACCAAAAATATTATTTCTTTAAACTTTGGCTTAGTCCATAATTCTAAAATAATTATAAATAAATTTAGATACTTCTATGTTTTCCAATGCATCACAAATATCACTATTATAGTTTTATTTTCATGAATATTCACATTAAAATAAAACTTCATTTTTTCAGTCAATATTGAAAAATAATTATTAGTTCATAAATAATGTTTATTATGTTTTATAAAACAATTTTTGTAACCTGATGTGACCAATAAATGTTATATGGCGTGCTCCCACTATTTCCACTATTACTATAATAGTGTAAGATATATGAAGCTTCATTCAACCACTTAATATAGGCTATTTATTTTAGTTATCGTTATTAGTTTCCAGTCGAGAATTTTTAGATCAAATATCTTAAATTCAAAGAAATAAATCTCATAGAAAACAATTTTCTATGTGAAAATACATTTGGAACAAATACATATTTCTTACTCTTTATTAAGTCTCTATTATTATTTTAAAATTCTTGTATCTGATATTTCTTTATGAAGTAGAAGTGACCATTCACTCTCTTCATCACAACTATGCCTTAGGTCACATCCACTCTCATACATTCGATTTCTTTTCTAAATGATTGAACCATTCAATGGAAACCCTTACTACAATATTGTAATGTACTCTTTACAAAAGTGTATTTGATCAACCTTAACTTTAAGGATAGCTTCACTTTAAGTAAAATGATCAAATTGACAATTTATTGATTGATTTCTTATACCTATCTTGTAGTTTTTGGGTTAATGTTAGATTTTACACAAAAGATCTTTATTTCAATCAACCAGATTGAATATACAATCTCACACTACTATTTACTTGCTTATTTCGAATGAACAAATTTCATTGAGGTTTCATACATTATTTATTGGGACCATTCACCGTATAACATGTATATGTGATCGTATACGGATCATACATCCATATTCATATATTTATTTTAGAGTTTGAAACTCATTGAAGACAATACACAGTCTCGATCAAGTAAATACATAAGTGACCAAGTTATGAACTATTTAGTTGTTTTATAATTAAGCGCTTTCATGGATTAACATGAAATTTTTATTGGTAAGTGTATTTTATATTTCTGTGTGTTAACATTAATTCAATTCATTTGTACATTTTTAATGGTAAGCATTTTATCAATTATATTAATTGCATAAATTTATCAAGATGGATCATTATAACTGTTGGGTACGTTTCCAACACCACCGGATCAATACCAAACCCCAACTACCGAACCAAAGGCCCTCCACTCCATCGCCGAACCACCCTCAATTCCACTAACCACCGGACCACCTTCCACCGGTCCAATTCCTCTCACTACCATCTACCTCCGAACCAACCATCACCGGACCAAGCTACCCTCACTGTCGAACCAACCAACACCGGACCAAGCTACCCTCACCGTCGAACCAACACCTTTTCCAAGCATCACCGGTCCAACACACTTCCTATACATAGCCGAATGAACTTCCATCCAACCATCACTGGATCACTCACCACCGGACCAAGTCCCACCAAACCAAGGTGTTCCGGACCAACTTTGTCAGGCCAGATTTCATCAGCCCGGGCCCACCAGCTGCTGCATACATCCAAGACCCCTGCCCCCAACCTCACTCTATAAATAGAGGGGCAGAGGTACAACAATGGCAGACAAGTTTGAGAGCTCAAGCACGGAAGGAACTTTCAAACAACTTTCATATATTTGTATACAAAGCTTTGTGCTTGTAATCTGAAAGAAAAAGGAGAATAACATATAAAGTGGACGTAGGCACGTTCTGGCCGAACCACTATAAATCTGTGTGTCTTTTACAGTTTAGTCCCTGCTTTTTATATATTTGCATACATCACCCAAACCACTAGAAACAACATAAAATCAACTAATTCATACGACTTAGAGGTGTTTGTCCATTTTTTGTGCAAACATTTTTGGTGCTTTCACTGAGAATCGAGCTAGAAGCTACAGCTTCTCCTACTCAACCTTTTTCCTCACAGCATCATTCCTTGCTCCGACAACATGACTTCTAGGCAGAGGAGAGATGTTAACAAAGGAAAGAACGTCGCAACTAGCAATATCCCAGATCCAGTGGCCCCAAATCAAGAGAATCATCCCGTTTTAACAGCAGTACCAGATGAAAATCAGGCAAATCCAACAGCCCCCGCCGCGGAACAACCAATTACCAGGGCGGACCTGGACAGGGTTGTGGCTGAAGTAACTAACCGCTTCGCATCTCAACAAGAAGCCTTGGTAGACCAACTCATGTCACGCCTAAGGGATGCTGAAGAATCCAACCGCAACACCGAATCATGGGATGAGTCCCGATCTGGAGGATCTGGGAGGCGACAAAGACCTTTCTTCTTCGAAGAGGTTAACAACAGAAACAGCTATGGTAGGAGCCGAGCCCGGACTCAGCCCGAATTCCGACCCGAGGAAACACTTGGAACCGAACCCAACGGGGGAGGTGCCAGGCAGGGGTCAGATGTAGCTGAGCCTGTCATGCTACCTAACCATGGGAACACCAGTAGGCGGGGCCGAGCTGGAGTCCAGCCCGAAGTTGGACCCGAGGAAGTGCTAAGAGCAGAACCCAGAAGGGGAAGATCAAGGCAAGGGCCAACTGTGGCTGACCCCAGCATGCCTCCGGAAGACCAGAGGCAGCCATTGGAGAATGTCAAGAGTGATAAACGATACCATCTCTACAGGTCATCTGGATGGAGTCAATCCCGCAGGGAAGAACCAAACTCATTTTTATCCACTCCAAGTTCTGATGAAAGGATGGCGCGATTATTCAGAGAGTGTGTCCAACGGGAGCAAAGGGATCGGGGGATAGGTGCTAGAGTAACCAGCCCCTTCACCCGCAATATCGAGACTGCCATCACCCCCCCGGGAATGGAAAATGCCGACGATGGAACCTTACAAGGGAACCTCTGACCCCATCGTACACTTACAAAGATACACCCAACATATGCTCATGAGCGGAGCAACAGAGGGAGTGTTGTGTAAATGCTTCCCACTATTCTTGGCAGATCTAGCTACCTCCTGGTTCTGCCACCTACCCCAAGGGTCCATCAGCTCATGGGAAATGTTGAAAGAAAAGTTTATCAGCCAGTTCCGCATTCATGTGGAACAACCCAAGGACGCTTATTCCTTATCTAATATCAAACAGAAACCCGGAGAGACAGTGCAACAATATCTAACCCGATTCAACGCCGCGGCGGCCGTAGTCCAAGATGCCGATGAGAAACTTATCCTCATGGCTCTCTGCAGTGGTGTACATCCGGACACTAAATTCGCTAGAAGACTAACCAAGGAAAAGCCAGCTACTTTACCTGATTTCTTCCATGAAGCTGGAAAGTAAATGAGACTTGAGGACGCTGTCACTGAGAGGCAATCAGGGCAACAGGCTAAGACGGCTACAGACAGGGTCCCCGCTGCAGCAAAGGATGTTCGAAGAAATGACTCTAGAGACAATGCTGGGGGCAAGAAGGGAGAAAAGCGCTTATATCGACCAGGACCAAGATTTGACTCTTACACTCCTTTGAACGAAACAATCGAGAACATCTTCCTAGCCACTCAAGACGAAGTTAGATACAAGCGCCCCCCGCACAAGAAGGAGTCAGATAATGCACTCAAGTCTGGAAAGTTCTGCCGCTTCCACGAATCCCATGGACATGACACCAATGAATGCCACCATCTCCGGGACTTGATTGAAGAATACATCAGAAGGAAGAGACTGGAACGCTATTTGAAAAGCCAGAACAGGACTTCGACTCCTGCCAATGAGAATCCTAGGCTACCCCTCCTAGAAGTAAGTGGAGGGAATCGCAACACCAGCGGCTCTAGTTAAGAGAAGATAGTGGTCTATACCGTCTCAGGAGGACCACACATCGCCGACAGAAGCTGGGCAGAGATGGAAAGATACGGTAAGTCACTCAGAAACGATGAAGGTTACGTTAACTCTGTTATGGAAGAATGCCACCCGAAACGGAAAGAGAGTGACGACATCACATTCAGTAGACGTGATCTAGAGGGCAGACAGTACCCACACATGGATCCCATGGTCATCTCTGCTTGGTTCGGTCCGGCCAAAGTTTTCCGGATTTTAATAGACACTGGAAGCTCAGTAAATATCCTATTCAAGCATGCTTTCGACAAAATAAAGCTGTCAATGAAGGATGTGTCTCCCTGCAACAAACCACTACATGGTTTCACTGGAGATGCAAAGATGCCCCTCGGGCAACTGGATCTCTTTGTCGAAATAGGAAGTCATCCCCGCTCCGCTGTGCGAAAACAAACGTTTGTGCTAATAGAGAACCATTCGACCTACAACGCCTTTTTGGGAAGACCAGCCTTGTCTGACTTCCAAATTGTTCTAACCCCATGGTGCCTGAAGATGAAATTTCCAACAGATAACGGAATAGGAGAAATAGAGGGAGATCAAGACGCTGCTCGAGACTGCTATGTAACTGAACTTCGCAATAACCACAGAAAAGATAAAGGAAAAAATGCAAAGACTACTCTCTGCATGAAAGACTTGGAAGCATAGCAACTAAAGAAATCCCCTCCTCTTCGATATACCAGTGACCCTTTCAATGAATTAGACCCTAGGGACAAAGAGGAGGAGGCCACCGCCGAGCCTGCAGAGGCTATGGAATTCGTAGCTGTAGACAAACATGACTCGAGTAGACTATTGAAAATCAGATCTCAACTAAAAGAAGAGTTAAAGGATCAACTTATTGATTTTCTTCGCCACAACATGGATGTATTTGCATGGATGCACGCTGATATGACAGGAATCTCCCCAGATGTAACATGCCACGTACTGAACATCGATCCCACGAAGGTGCCAGTAAAGCAGAAAAAGAGAAGAATGGGGGCAGAACGATCAGCAGCCCTAGAGGAAGAAGTGAAGAACCTACTTGCCAATGACTTCATACGAGAAGCCATCTACCCAGAATGGATCGCCAACCCGGTACTGGTAAAGAAAGCTAACGGGAAGTGGCGAACATGCATCGATTTCTCCAACTTAAATGACGCTTGCCCGAAAGACTGCTTCCCACTCCCCCGAATCGACCAACTCGTGGACAGCACTGCCGGGCACGAACTCTTATCCTTTATGGATGCATACTCAGGATATAACCAGATCCCCATGCACGCCCCCGATCAAGACCACACTAGTTTCATCACTGACCGGGGATTGTACTGTTACAAAGTAATGCCTTTTGGACTTAAAAACGCCGGGGCTACTTATCAGCGCCTTGTCAACAAGATGTTTGCGGAACTAATAGGACAGACTATGGAAGTTTATGTGGATGACATGCTGGTAAAATCGAAGAAAGCCAACGATCATATAAACCATCTGGATAAGATGTTTCAAGTACTTCGCCAATATGGAATGAAGCTGAACCCTCTAAAGTGCTCTTTCGGAGTATCGTCGGGAAAGTTCTTGGTATTCATCGTTCATTCCAGGGGGATTGAAGCAAACCCCGAGCAAGTTTGAGCTTTACAAGATATCAAGATACCATCTACTCGAAGGGAGATGCAAAGCCTAAACGGAAAAGTGGCCGCCCTAAGTAGGTTCATCTCTAAAGCAACCGACAAATGCATCCATTTCTTCGAAGCTCTAAAGAAAGACAAAGGAAAGTTCGAATGGACTGACGAATGCTCGACAGTCTTCCTTAACTTAATCGGACACCTCCAGAGACCACCAGTACTCTCAACTCCAAATGAAGGCAAGGAACTATACCTTGCTGTATCGTCCCATGCTTTAAGCGCCACTTTGGTGAGAGAAGACAACCGCGCACAACGGCCCGTATACTTTGTAAGCAAGAGATTTACAGGGGCAGAAGCCAGGTACCCTAAACTTGAGAAGCTAGCATATTGTCTGCTAATCACGTCACGGAAACTGCGACACTATTTCCAGTCTCATTCCATCAGAGTTTTAACCGATCAACCGCTAAGGCAAGTGCTCCATCGCCCCGACACTTCTGGGCGATTACTTAAGTGGTGCATTGAAATAAGTCAATATGATATCACCTACCATCCTCGCACCGCTATCAAGGGGCAAGCCATAGCTGATTTCATTGCCGAATTCATTACTAACGAAGGTAAGGAGCAATCTGAAACAGCAGAAGATATCAAGTGGAATCTCTTCGTAGATGGAGCGTCAAACGAACAAGGCTCGGGGGCGGGTGTTGTGATAATCACCCCCAGGGGAAGGAAGCTGCACTACACCCTAAGGTTGGAATTTGCTGCCACCAACAATGACGCATAATACGAAGCGGTGATAGATGGATTAGAACTGGCCTTGGAGATTGGAGTCGATTCTTTATGTCTCCATAGTGATTCTCAACTCATTGTAAATCAAATACTGGGAGACTTCCAGACTCGAGGAGAATGACTCACAGCATATCTAAAAAAGACCAAGCTGCTACTCAATCAATTGGATCACTATCTAATCAAACACATTCCTCGAGAAGAGAACCAAGAGGCCGACGAACTAGCAAAGCAAGCTAGTATGAAGAACATCACTATTTTAGGAGCATTAACCATCTTAAAACAGCTGGCACCAAGTTTCGAGCAAGTGAATCTGATAGCTGCGATCGACGAAGAAACTTGGATGACTCCTATCCGGAAATATTTACAAGATGGCACACTGCCCGACAGGCGTAACGAAATCAAGAAAATCTTGAGGAAAGCTTCCCACTATACATTACAAGAAGGCATCCTCTATCGGCGCGGCTTCTCTAATCCCTTATTAAGGTGTATCGCTGGAAGGGAAGCCAGAGAAGTCTTATCAAACATCCATCAAGGAAGTTGCGGAGATCACACTGGAGGGCAGACTCTGGCAAAGAAGATACTCCGATATGGATATTACTGGCCCATTTTAAACAAAGATACCTTGGACTTCGTCAAGAGATGCAACAGATGTCAGAAATTTGCCAAGATTCCTCGACTACCCACAAATGAGATTACTCAAATGACCAGCCCTTGGCCTTTTGCAGTATGGGGAATTGACTTGATTGGCGAACTGCCAACGGACCGAGGCGGAGCCAAATATGCTATAGTGGCGGTTGACTATTTCACCAAATGGGTGGAGGCGGAACCTCTAAATAAAATATCTTCGGCAAAAGTTATTAACTTCTTGATCAAAAATATTTTATGCAGGTATGGGGTTCCACTCAAAATCATATCAGACAACGGACTTCAATTTGACAGCGAAGAATTCACCGATTGGTGCCAAGAGCACGGAATTCACAAAAGCATCTCATCTGTAGCTTATCCTCAAGCAAACGGACAAGTCGAAACTGTCAACAAAATTGTCAAAACCTTAATCAAGAAGAAACTTGAAAAGTCGAAAGGCGCTTGGGTGGACGAACTTCCTATGACATTTGGGCCTATCGCACATCTTACAGAACTTCAACAGGGCATACTCCTTTCTCTTTGGCATATGGATCGGAGGCCATGCTCCCAGTTGAAACTATAGTGCCCTCTCACCGTAGGATCTACTACAACCCGGAAGAGAACGAAGAACTCCTCCTCATGTCTTTGGATCTAATTGAGAAGAGAAGAAACAATGCAGCACTCAAAGCAGTAGATCATAAGCAAAAAGTTGCAGCACAATACAACTCCAAAGTCAAGCACCGCAGCTTACAAGAAGGAGATCTTGTCCTCAAGCGGATCTTCCCGCGCCCCGGAGCGCTAGATCCAATCTGGGACGGACCCTACGTAATTCATAAAGATCTCCGCAACGGAGCCTATATTTTGTCAACAGTGGACGGAGAGGTGTTCCAAAGGGCATGGAACATGCAACACCTCCGTCGATACTTTTCTTAACTTGTACTGCCATATGAAGTGAATTAACAAAGAGAATCAGTGGATGTAGGCATTTTCGTGCCGAACCACTTTAAAAATCTTGTCTCTTTTTAACTTGTTTCTTTATATCTTGGCTGCTTGTTAAGCTTTATCCTTTTCTGTTGAACAAAATCATGTATAATGACATTTCCATGCTGGAACTTCACGGCGCAACCTCACCTGGACAAGACTCAACAGGTACTATGCGATTCTATGCACTCGCCAATGAGACACTTTTGCTCCAGCATCCCTCTACTGCGGGTTAACTCATTGCTCGCGACTGCCCTCAAAGCCAACTGTAATGAGCCGATTATAAGCCATCAAGAAGGCAGACTATAGCCGATGGCAGCTCATTACGGCGTTCGGCTCGCCGGCAACTGTGAACCTACTTTAAGCCCCAACATAAGGTGTGGCCAGCCAGGGGTAGTTCACGGTTGACGATCGGCACCCACGCTAGCCGGCCACAGTAAATCGAATAATACCCACGATTACGGGCCATAATGGCTCGGGTAGTTACTGTGCGCGATCTCGGCTTCGATATGTCTTAAGTGCGGCTGTGGTAAAAAAGATAAACTCCCCACGGAGGCGTAAGATGGGTGACAAATGTCTCCAAGACCCACGGCTAGGGAAAGTGACTACAAAACCCGTTTGCCACGAACTTAAGCATATCGACGGCCTTCCATGACTGGAAGTTTTACTTTTCCTATATTTCCATTCCATTTAAATATTTTTCTTGTATCCTGCATAACGGTCCCCAAAGTACATGACACTAAATAGGAGGCATTCGCTCACGAGAATCTGAGCCCGCAAACTGGGTGACAAGGCACTCAGCCGCATCCATGGTCAATTACACAAAATGTCCAAAGCTACCCCTTGCAACCAGAACATGAAGGGCGGTACTCTTTTCTCTTGTACATAATCATGTAGCTATGACTTATTCATAACATTGCAAAACATGAGATTATATTTCAAGCAAAAGCTTAACATCGAACACAATCAAATCACAGGCATATGCATAACTATGTTTTTTATACAGCACTTCAAAATAATAACAGCATTCAAAATATAACAGAATCAACTTATGTTATAAACTTACATAAAGACGTTCAGTAACATAATTACAACTTAAGAGTACATTAATGTTTTGAACTAGCATGTACAGGAATGTCAAGCAGACCAAATAAAATAACCAACTACCCCAGTGCTCCACCCTCGTCCTACCAGCTCTTCGAATCTAGTTGACTGCAGGATCGAAGCTCCCAGTATGATGACCAGAGGTCACGCCTGCCCAATTCAAAAGGGAATCCATCAATAATCATGAAAGATAAGCAATCAAATCATGAAAAGATTAAAAGGGAAGACTTACCAGCGTCTGCTCCCTGGTCTTCATCCTCCAGTTGCACACCCACTTCCTCGGCGGCGAGCAACCTCATGCCTTCCTTCACCGCCGCCTTCTCCTCCTTGGTGAACTGTACGGTAACCACATCCATTCTGAAGGCCGTGCCACCCTCTTTATCCGCTTCAGCCTTGGCTTCCTCTAAAGCCCGGAGATATATCCTAGCCATAAGCCGGGGATAATCGTCCATCCAGGACAGGTTGCCCTGCCTCCAAGTACGGAAATACATGTCCTGGAGCATCTCGTCCATCATCCCCTCGTTCTCCTCAAACTCTTTCATCCGGGCATCAGAAGCCGACAGCCGTGCGACAGCAGCATCTCTCTCCAATCGGTATGTCGAGCAGTCAGCCTGAAGGGATCTCCGCATCACTTCCATCTCCTCTTTCAGCCTGGCCTGAGCAAGCTCAGCAGATTCAAGCCTCCCAGATAGTTCCTCTGCCTGCTCGAGATCCGCATTCCGAACCTCGTCCACCGTTGCAATGGCCATGTCAATCCGTTCCTTGCAGGCAGCCTCCATCTTTCGTAGCTCTTCCTTACTAGCCTCTTCCATAGTCTTCTTCAACTTCCTGGAGGCTGCCTCCTGCTGAGAAATCTGAATGGCTTGATCGGAAAGCTGTTTGTCCTGATCAGCAACCTTTAGCCGCAACCGAATATTAGCACTCCCAATCTCCTCTCCAGCCTTGACCAGACGGGCATGATGCCCCATCAACTTCCTGGTCTCCTCCGCGAACCGATCAATATTAGCCTTGGCTTCGTCCCCCATGGTAACTATCCGAGTAGTAAGCAAATCGAGGTCTAAGGACTTAGCCTCATCAAGCACCCGTACCATGGGATTGCGGGGAAGAAGATGCTCACCCGTGGCCTCGTCAAAAGAGATATCCTGAAAACCCGGGGCCAGATCCGGATGGCCGGCAAATGGGTTGCGAACCAAACAAGGATGGTCTATCGGGGTGACGGTTGGATTTTCGGACGGATGTGGGGAAGACATAAGCTCAGTATCCTCTTCAGTAATATCATGGATAGGCCAGGATGGAGGCTGAGGGCCAGGTGAAGGTTCAAACGAAGATCAACCCCTTTTTCTCTTTTGCATATCTTCTTCAATAACTCCGAGAAGAGGGCGATATCTGACCACATCTCCAGGACGGCTAGCTGACGGCTTTGGTTTGGCGGAAGTTTTGAGTAACTTATACTGTTCAAGGCGGTGCCGAATATCTGATGTTTTAGCCACCTTACCCATTCCTGGAATAAAAACCAAGTATTACAAGCATGCATGAAGCTATGACTCAAGAAACGTGTGAAGTTAAAAGAAGGAGTTAAGAATTCACCTTGAACCGCCGGAGTTGCCTTAGCTGAAATACTCTCAGAAGATAGGCTGGCACCGGACCTGGCCTTATCAGACCTCTTCGATTTCTCCACCAAGGCTGATCCTTCCTACAACCCCTCAAAAGCCTGGCGGAAGGCATCATCCGTCCACTCTTGAATCTCGCCTGCTTGCCCAGGAGGCAAAGCCCCGGCACCATCACCACCACCATCACCTTCTCTATCGTCTCCGCTCTCCGCCTCTCCTCCTACATCGCCTCGTTCGCCTTCACCTCTATCCTCCTCCACGTCTTCCTCCCCCGGAGTCATTGGGCACGTGCTAGGGGAAGGGCCGTCGGACTTCTTGAGCTTCTTACCTCCGACAACTGGAGGTTTTGTAAAAGGCCTCCTCTTGCTGCTCTTCGCGGTAGCCCCATCTTTAGCTTTAGCAGCCCTTTCCTCGGCTGTATCTCTCTGCTTAACCACGGATTGACGTGGCAGAATCAGGTTGTGCTCCAGGAGAGTGGCATTCCTGATTAGGTAAGAAGCCGACCTATCCCTTCTAGAGATAGCCTCTATCTCCGCAGCCATCTGTACCAGGCGATCATTCTCCACGACCGCAAAGCCACCTGTCGCTAGCAAGAAATAAAAGCATATAAGAAGAAGCATTGCAGTCGGGACAAAGAAATTACAAGTGGAAGTCAACTTACAGCCAGAAGTGAAGAGGCGAAAAGAAACGGAGTCATCCTTGACGAAGAACCATTCCTTCTTAAACATGGTAAACTTCGAGTATAAGTCCAAGACTGGCTTGAAGGACACGGCCGACTCTAAACTAATGTACGGAGACCCCTTCTTGTAGCCCCTTAGATTATATAGATATCGGATTTCCCGGTTAGAAGGGGGGGCGCCCATATCTCCTCTGGAAGATAACGAATAGACATACTAAGATGGCGTAGGAGTTGGGCTGAAGCTGAAATGGAGCCACTTTCAGGTAAGTAATGAAGCTGACTATCCATGAATTGATCGGAGGAAGGGCCACGCACATGCAATGGTATCGGCTATACGCGAAATATCCTTCAGGAGGATTGTACAGCATCACTCCGTCCCCCGGCAACAGCATAAGTGATCTATCAATCCCAAAAGAGCGGGATATAACATCAAGATGCTCCTCTCTGAGAGAGCTAGGAAAGCAGTCAGGAGGAGAATTCAAGAGCTCCTGAGGACCATATCCGTCCACTAATGACCTCGGGGCAGGTCCCTGTCGAGCTGGTCCTGGCTGGGCAGGGGGCACAACGGGAGGCTCACTTCGGTCCGTGGATTTTCTCTTTTCTGATCGAGTTTCCACTTTGCGAGACATTTATCTGCAACACAAGGAAGTAAACATATGAACGATGTAGTGTGGAATTTCACTTGTAATTTGAAGCATGGAAAAATTCAAGGTTTGAATGTCATTCGGCACGTAGGTTCATTCGGTACTATGTGTCCTTATGCTCATTCGGTGAAACGAAGAAACCCCAAGGGAAACACACCTGGCTCGGCACTGGATGATTCGACACTAGATGATTCGACACTGGATGATTCGGCACTAGATGATTCGACACTAAATGATTCGGCACTAAGGTGATCCGGCTGTCTCAAATGATGGAAGTGGAACGAAGGCACGTGGCCCCTATTTATAAGCAAAAACAATAACCGAACCAGATGGTTCGGCATTTGAAACCGAATAAAGCTATCCAAACTACGAGAAAACAAAGCGCGGCATATGCTGGCATATGCCCCACTTTGGGGGCCAAATGTTGGGTACGTTTCCAGCACCACCGGATCAATACCAAACCCCAACTACCGAACCAAAGGCTCTCCACTCCATCGCCGAACCACCCTTAATTCCACTAATCACCGGACCACCTTCCACCGGTCCAATTCCTCTCACTACCATCTACCTCCGAACCAACCATCACCGGACCAAGCTACCCTCACTGCCGAACCAACCAACACCGGACCAAGCTACCCTCACCGCCGAACCAACTCCTTTTCCAAGCATCACCGGTCCAACACACTTCCTATACATAGCCGAATGAACCTCCATCCAACCATCACTGGATCACTCACCACCGGACCAAGTCCCACCAAACCAAGGTGTTCCGGACCAACTTTGTCAGGCCAGATTGCATCAGCCCAGGCCCACCAACTGTTGTATACATCCAAGACCCCTGCCCCCAACCTCACTCTATAAATAGAGGGGCAGGGGTACAACAATGGCAGATAAGTTTGAGAGCTCAAGCACGGAAGGAACTTTCAAACAACTTTCATATACTTGTATACAAAGCTTTGTACTTGTAATCTGAAAGAAAAAGGAGAATAACATATAAAGTGGACGTAGGCACGTTCTGGCCGAACTACTATAAATCTGTGTGTCTTTTACAGTTTAGTCCCTGCTTTTTATATATTTGCATACATCACCCAAACCACTAGAAACAACATAAAATCAACTAATTCATACGACTTGGAGGTGTTTGTCCATTTTTTATGCAAACAATAACTTTATATAGTAAATGTTCTTGCAATATTAGAAAGGCTAAATGTTGTAATTTTATTTTTCTAATAAGGCACTCATTAGACTTTATGTTTCTCAAAACCCTAAGACAAAATATAGAAGTCTTTTGACTTCTTCAGTGGGTGTTTGGACTCATATGCCTTGAGATGCCCGCATACGATGGATAACTCATTATCGATTGTATCACATACAAATCCTAACCTTGTAGTCCTTGTCCTAATCTCGTCTTTACCTTGAGGAAAGATCAATAATAAAAGAGATTATTTACTCATACCTAACTTTTTGAGAGGGCCTTAGTATAATGCACATACCTCGAAGAAAACTCAACTAACATGTTGGAACAATCCTGGTTCTGAATCAAATTTAAATTGGTAATTTTGGATTAAATTGTGAATTAGTTTGAATTTTCCAAATTAAAATAAGGTATGTGCCTGTTTATTTATATAAATAGATTGTAATTTGAAATTTGGATTTGAAATTCAATAATAAATATATTATGAATAAATAGAATTTAATACTCTATATTTTAAAAGTTGTTTTCTAATTTTTATACATATATTTATGTATGTATATATAGTTTGAAAATTATGTTTTGAATTTAATATAGAAATTTTCAAAAGCTATTTTAAAAGTTAAATTTTATATTTTAAAGACTTACATATATAAATATATAAATAAAGGAAAATGTATACAAATAAATAAATATTTACTAGATTAATAAAAAGGTTTATATACTTTCTTCTTATATTTTTCATGAACTAAAATGGTTTGTATTTATATATAAATTTAAAAGTATATAATATTTAAAAACGTAATAAGTATAAATTTGAAAATATAATGAGATATACATAGAACATAAATATAATTTATAAAATTATTTCAAGCAAGGATTTAATTTCATTTGACATTTGTACATTCATAAAAACATGCATTTTACAAGTGTAGATTAATATGATTTTCAAATAAAAAAGTGGCAAAGATGTTTTTTCGTTTGAAATGATAATGTAAATAAGAAATTAAAATGTCTAAACCGGGCTTTAAACTTCTCATCTTCATTTGTTAGAAACAAAAAGCCTGAGAAAATGAAGATCAAAACAAAGCCCAAAACTGAGAATTAAAATAAAAAGGAAACCAAAATCAGATAAATCAAAACCTGGAAACAAGTGAACATCAAAGAAGCAAAATCATCTCAGCAATCAAACAACAATCAGATCCAACCTGAAGCAACAACAAATCTGAGCAATTCAAACATCGAGATTCAGGATTTAAATCTACAAATCAATACAAAGTTCCAGATTTCAGTTTTTGTCAAAAGAAAAGCATTTCAATTTCAACATCAAATACATCAAAGCATTTCCAGATTTAAAACTCAAACATATTCTCTGTTTTGACATTCCAGGTGAGTAAACTCTTTTATTTTGCTATATCTTTGTGATGACCCGGAATTTTGGGCAATATCAATTTAATAATCTGTACTAAAAATTAATTTGATTTGAAAATTTTTGTTAATAAAATTTGAATTGATTTAATAATCTAATTAAATAAATATTTAATTAGTGAATTTTATCTTTTAAAAAGCTAATAAAACATTTTCAATTTATAATGTATATATATGTGTGTGTGTGTGTGTGTGTGTGTGTGTGTGTGCATTGTAAATAAATAAGCTTTGATTTGAAATTTAATAAATAAATAAAATCTTGTTTTTAAATTCTAATATACATTTTGATAATTTGGAAATTATGATTTAATTTAATATATGACTTTTCAAAGCTATTTAAATAAATAACTATATGGATTTAAATACTTAAAATAAATGATTAATTATTTAAATTATATCTTAGCATAAGTTTAATTTAAATAAAAGGTTTGTTTTATTTTCATTTTAAATATTACTTGATAAATATGATTTGGAAATTCATATATAAATTTAAAACATAATTTACATATGAAATATTAATCCATTTAATTAAGATAAGTAATTTATAAATAATGAGATAATTTCTTTTATAAATAATTAGAAATTGGCAGATTGTTATAATAATATATTGTTTTTACAAATAGATTTTAATATAAATACAATTGTTATTTCAAATTGAATTTGTGTAATTATATATATATATATATATATATATATATAACTTGATTTTTAAATTGACTTTAAAATTGGATTTTAAAATTTAAGTTGAATTTGAATTTAAAGTTGAAATTCAAAATATAGATGTTTAAAATATTTTGGATTTTATAGATATTTATACAAGATTTTATTTATGGATATGATTGGTTTTATTTCTTTCAAAATTTTATATACATATAAGTATTCACTTATAAGCTAATTTATTAAGTATAAGCTAATATTAACTTTTAAAAATAAATACTAATTAACTTAAAAGACATGTGTTATTTTCCTAAGGCTTCATATAACATGTGTTAATTGGTAAGTATATTAAAATGACAAATGTTGAGTATCTTAACAAGTGGCATTTCTAAATTTAGTTTTTCTTTTATTTTTGTTTATAAATCATTTCAGCCTATATATAAATATTTGTTCTCTTCCCTACATTTTTTTTAACATCTTCTTTTTCAAAAGCTAAAAACAAATCATAAAATCAAAAGCCTGCAAACCATATTCAAATACAAATCTGCAAATCCTTTTCAAGTTTCAAAACAAAACCATGTAATTCATTTTTCAAAGATCAAAAAGCAAACCTGTAGTTCATCATTCTTCTTCAACCTGAGATTTTCAAATGCCAGCATTTTTTCGATACTAAAGCAAGCTCTAAAACAAGCCTGCATGCAACCTGAGGTAAAAACACTTCCAGCAATTCAAAGTTTTTAAAGATCAAAGAGCATTTCAGTTTTAAAGGATTCAAAAGTTTTCAAAGGCTTTTCAAAAATAAAAATGGAAGCTCTGTTCTTCATTTCCAAATCAGGTGAGTAACATTCTTTTAAAAAGCTTAAACATTTGAATAATTTGGCTGCATGCTAGTTTTCTGAAATGAATATGTATTGTGTGTGTATATAAGTGAAATCTGCTCTGTATATACTAATGTTTGGGTATGCATATTTGTTTCTATATGAATACTCTCTGTTTATAGTTTCCAGTTTTCTGTTTTGATTTAAATTCATATTCTCTTGAACCAATTGTTGTTAGGACTTAGTATACAAACAAAAGTTGTTTGATTTAGCACAGATAAATGTTTAAAATTATAAGTAATTTAAATATAAAATTTGAATGGCTCTAGAATCAAAAACAACAGAGCAAATCTACTAAGTCAAAATTCAAACTTTATAATTCATTGATTCAGGATTATAAATCGAATACCTAAACTAAAACTAGATTTTTAAAACTAAAATCATAATTTTTAGTGATGGGATGAATGAGCAGTTCTGGGTTGAACTGAAAATGGAAATTGGGTGTTTCTGGTGAGCTACTTGATCGTAGGGGTCAGGATCTTCAGTGTTGATGGAGGAGTGATCGGAGGATTAGGGAAAATGGCTGGATGGTGATCAAGAGGCTGCGGTGACGGTGGTGATAGTTTCTGGTTTGTAACCCTAGTTTTATCTAGGTTGGATTTTTTTGGATTGGCTCAACTTCCCTAGTTGATCGAGTGCAACAATATTCAGGGAGATGGAAGCTTGGATGTAGGCGATGGTGTAGCCGAAAGTATTGGCACTCTGGTGGTCGGAGATTCGAGAACGAGGCGTTTTCAGGTTTGAGGTGGTGTTTCCAGTTTTTGGTTCCAGGTTTGGATTGAACACTCGAATTTGATTTCACGTTGGTTGTGATGATCTGAGGATTATGATCAGGTTTGAAGGTGATTGGCGACTTAAGGGGATCATCATTGATGATCGAAGTTGGACGGCATCACCGTGCATGTGCACGGTGCCCTTCCTTTGTTTTCTGGTGGAGCCTGTTTTGAAACAGGATTTTGTACTCAAGTAATTTGATGTTTTGCTCGAAGTTTAGTTAGGTTAGACTCGAAGCATTTGAGGGTGACTCGGGTGAAATGTTTGGTTACAGGTTTTCTTATAAGCCTGTTTGTTCAAATTTTAAAATAATTTTAAAATTTGAAAGTAAAGATTTAAATCAAAGTTTTAATCTGGAAATCAAATTTGATTGTATCTTGGTTTGGAGATTAATAAGTTTTTAAAATTTAAATTGTTTTGACAACCTTAAATATTAAAGTATAATTTAAAATGGTTTGAATTTTAAAAATGAATTTTTAAAATGTAAAGCAAAGATTTAAACTAAGTTTTAAATCAATTTTAAGTATTATTTCAAAATCTAAATTTGGATTCTAGTTTTGAAATAAAGTTTTAAGGAAATTTAATTTTTTTTAACAACTTTAAAATGTTTAAGTGTATTTTAAAATGGTTTGAATTTAAAAAGAAATCTGGTTAAATTCTTTTAAATTTCTTTTATAAGGTATGTATTCCTTTAACATGAGATTTAAAAGGTTTTTAAAATGTTTTTAAACTTTGTTAAGGTTAAATTTGTATTCATTTTAAATCTTAATTTTAAAATGAAATTTAAAGTAAATTTAAAAGTAAATTGTTTTTAAACGTTTGGTTAATGATAATTTAATCATTAATAAGAAATGTTTTTATTTTAAAGTAAATAAAGATTTAATGATTTGTGATTCATTAAATTATTAAGGTAATTAAAATGGATAATTAATTAATTTAATTAATTAATGATATGGATTAATTAATTAAGTAATTAAGGGTTTGAATTAACTAATTAAGGTTTAAGTTAATTAATTAAGGTTAATTCATTTGAAAATAAGATCATTTAATAGATAAGTTAAGATTTTTAATTAATGATTAGAAATTAATTAATCAAGTAATTAAGATTGATTAAGTTTCAGTTAAGCACTTAATTAATTAAATAATTAAGGATTAATTAATTGGTTGTTAAAGATAAATTAATTTGTAATTAATAATGATTAATCTAAGTTTAATTACTTAAGAAAAGTAACTAGAGAATCGTTAATAGTTAATGAAGGTCATTAACTTGAGATTATCAAATAATTAATTAATGTGATTAATTTTAATAATTAATTAGATTAATTAATTAAGGATAATCATTTGTGGAATTGTTTTAAATATAATTACTTAATGAAAGTAATTAAAGGGATTAATTACTCAAGGTAATTAATAAATAAATTCGATTAGTTTAAGTTAATTAATTAAGTTTAATTAATTTAAAATAATCACTTGATGATTTGATAAGTATAATTACTTAGTGAAGTAATTAATGATAATTACTAGATGTAATTAGTTGAAGGGTGATTTATTAATGGAAGTAATTTGAGTATAATTACATTTTGTAATTAATCAAGGGATTAATTAAAGATGATTAATTAAGGAATAATTAATTTATTTAGTGAAGTAATTAAGGATAGTTAATTACTGAATGTGATTAATCAAGAGTGATTAATAAATGTGGTTTAATTAAAGATTAATTACTTAATGTAATTAATTTAAATAGAGTAATTAATAACTAAAGAAGTAATTAGGGATCATTAATTAACATAATTAATGATCTAATTAAGGGTTGATTAATTAAGATTAATTAATCAATGATAAGTGATTATAGAGTGATTAATTAATTGTAATTAATTAAGGATTAATGTAATTAATTATAATTAATTAATTTATGAAGTAATTAAAGGTTAATTACTGTAAATGGTTAGGGATAATTAATTTGTGTAATTAATTAAAGGCTAATTACTTGAATGTAATTAAAGAATAATTATTTAAGGATGATTAATTAAGATGAATGATTAGATGGTAATTAATCAATTAATTTATAATTAATTAATGGTTAAGTAAGTAGGATTTATAGAATGAAGTAATTAATTTAATTTATATTAAATTAATTAGAGATGAAGTAATTAATTTAATTCATTTTAAATTAATTCTAATGTGATTAATTAATCCTAGCGTATGTATGGATGGATGATATTGATTGCCTTCAATGGTTTGAGATCTCAGATATGAGATAAGTGTTGCTTTGTGATATGGATGTTTGATTGGAGTATGATGATAATGTGAATTATCTATTTGTGATGATAATGTGAATTATCTATTTGTGATGATAATATGGATTACGTATTGTGATATCGTGAATTATCTATCTGTGTGTATATAGATAATAGAATTGAATTGTTTTAACTTTAAAACAACTTGGACCTAAAAGATGGCATTTTAGATTTCGATGAGACCGGGATCGGGTATCTAGATTTGGATATCCGAAAACCACATCGATCCAAATTTACGATAGGTCCTGAATCTCAAGTGAAGATGAAGATTCAGAGTGCATGGGTTATTGTCGTTAACTCTAAGGATGATTCCAAAATGAGTGTAACGAAATAATGCCTTCGGTTTCGTTCGAACCCGGAACAAACTTGTATGGATTGAATGCTTTCAGAACATCGTCAGGTGGACGATGAGAATTCTAAGAGATGTGTTCTCTAAAGGTAATCGTAGCCTCAAGCCTCATCAACCGGGAATGGCGAAAATAGGGGAGGTGCAGCAAGGCTAAGTAGGTGGCACCCAAGTAGGACAAGATTTTCCCCTGTCTAGAAGTCCCTTTTTACTCGGCTGTGTGGGAAGTTGGGTCACGGCCAACTGCAGGGTTGTCTTGTTCGGGACTATCCAGTAAGGGATGGTTCCGGCCTTGTGTTGCAGGGGATTTAGTGTGGATCCTCGGTACGTTGATCTAAGCCACGTACTGTGACGGGCGGTACCCCAGTAGCCCTGCCATTGTATGGAATCCAAACTCCAATAAGTGTCGTGCGTTTTAGTTGTGCCCAACTATGTTGGAATGTGAGATGTAAGCATTCTAGCTATTTCTGTATTTTACTTGAAAATCCTAGACCCTATTATAATATCACTGGATTTCCTAGCAAATGTTTTGGTTAGCGTGAGGTAAAAACTTACCCATGTTTTTGTGTAGGGAGCCTTACGTGATACCTTTACAAAAGGTTTTTCTAAAAGTTAAGCAACTTTAACCTGTTACTCACAGCAGACCCATGTCTGACCCGGAGTTTATTTTTGTTTTTCTTAAACTCTTGGGTACTCAAATTTTTACGAGTAGCCAAGGGATTCAGTTTAGCTTTGACGAATTGTGGAGGAGGAATGGAGCAGGAAGCTTCAGCGCTATAGATACTTATAGTGTTCCGCTGTGTTTGATTTCTCTGTGTTTTTATTTGAGATGTAATAACTAGACTGGTGTTTATAACTGTCTAATATGTGATGTGTAAGCTATGTAACTCTGATAGATGTTGTATATTATATCGTGTTATAATTTATTCGTTCCGCTGTTGAGATTCTAATGTTGTTTCTTTCTTTCTTCTCTATCTTTTCTCTTCTCTATCCCTTTCTTTCTTACTCATGATACGTCTTTCTGGGAGGTGAAAGATGGGTCTTGATAGTTGGCATCAGAGCATAGGTTGAGATAATACCTAGGCTTTGGAGTGGTGTCTATCTTGAGAAAGCGTATTTGTAATTTTGAATATATATATATATATATATATATATATATATATATATTTCTACCTATTTGTTGGATTACCTGTTCGGGTGTTCCAATTTGAGTTATAAAGGTAGGAAGGGAGTGGTGTGTGTAACACGACTACCATTGAAAGGAGTCTGAGTGTTGAGGTTGGAGGTGTATCTGTCGAGACTGTAGACCTATTACCGTCTCGGTCAGATTTGTTGTGTTGTAAGGATTTCATCGATCTCTGAAGGAAACCTGTTAAGGTTCAAGGTTCATCTTTGAAGTGCAAGTTTGGATCCGTTGGATAAGCAGAAGCGAGTGATGGCATCTTGGCAACCTCAGAAAGTAGTAGCTGTGTGATGAGACGCGGTGACTATGGATGTTTCCGAAGATGTTTCTTTGGAACAAGCTTAAGGAAGTGTGTCTGCATCGGTGATGTGACTTAGTTCAGCAGGGTGTTTCTGTTTGGTATGAGGTCCGAGTTTCTCGAAGAGCTTTGGATAAGGAAGACTTCGTCATCTGTGTCAGTAGTGCAGCTCGGAGTGTTCTGTGTGCTAACAGGAAGGTCTTTTGGCTAAGCGGTTTTCTAGAGATGGAGTTCAGAAGCAGCAGTGTAGATCCATTTCTTCGATGGATTGGTTGGATAAGCATAAGCTGTTCTGACTGGTAAAGAGAGAACAATTTTTTTGGAATTAGGCTGGGTTGATCGCAAAAGTGACTTGCGATAGTTGAGTGTTCTTTTGAGTTATTGGAGATTTTTCTGGATATCTTCAGGGAAGTCGAGATTTGCCTTATGGAGATTGAGTTCCGTATCGACTAGGATTCCAGGAGTGATACAGGTGGTTCACCTTAGTAGAATGATGGTTTCTAGAAAGGATTTGGTGAAGCACCTCAGGTTTTGGTGGAACTTCTAAGTTCTTCTTTATGGATCTGTTGTACCATATTATGGGATGTGTTGTCTAGTTTGTGCTCATGTTCATCATCAACATTTTCATCTACTCCAGATCAGAGTTGTACTGCGGAAGCAGTTTGGAAGTGCATCTGTTTTGTCTTTTTCGGATAGGAGAAGTAAGTTCAGTCTTCTGAAGTTTGAGGAGTAGAGTTTTTTTCTTGAGTTTGGTTGATCTTGGGAGGATCATTCTGTTGGGTTGTTTTTGGTCCAGTTTGTTTTTAAAGGCATCAGCGAAGGTTGAGCTGATCAGGAAGGGTGAAGGCAGCCCAGCATTATTAGGAGAATATTGTGGATAAGAGTCGGAGATTTGATTTTGGATAAGTTTTCTCCAATTCAAGGAGCTATAAGATTTGGTAAGACTGGGAAGCTAGCTCCGAGGTGTATTGGATCTTCCTGAGTTCTTATAAGGATAAGTGCTTTGGTCATCAGAGTAGAATTGCCAGTTTGGATAACTGGGATTCAATATGTTTCACGTATCTATGAGGGAGTACGTGTATGATCCATCTCTGGTTGTGGAATCAGAAGTTCAAGAGAATTGGTAGTTGGGTCAGACTTGTTTGTGGTCTGATTTCCTGTTCAGTTTTGTAGATCTAGATGAGTAAGAGCTCTGTAGGTTAGTAGCGTAGATTGTTTGGGATTTGTAGAGCGAGTATTCCGGTATTTATGCCTGGGAAACTCTAGGAAGTTCTATCCAGAATTTTGTCTGGATAGTTAGTTTTGTTTGATTGGTTAAATTGGTTGCTAAGGTTGTTAGCATATGGTTGATAATATATGCTTGTGATTTAAAATTAAAATCTTTAATGAGATTATTAAATTACCTTTGCATTTAAATTTCGGGGACGAAATTCTTTTAAGGGGGAGGAATGTGATGACCCGGAATTTTGGGCAATCAATTTAATAATTTGTATAAAAAATTAATTTGATTTGATAATTTTTGTTAATAAAATTTGAATTGATTTAATAATCTAAATTAATAAATATTTAATTAGTGAATTTTATCTTTTAAAAAGCTAATAAAATGTTTTCTATTTATAATGTATATATATGTGTGTGTATATTGTAAATAGATAAGCTTTGATTTGAAATTTAATAAATAAATAAAATCTTGTTTTTAAATTCTAATATACATTTTGATAATTTGGAAATTATGATTTAATTTAATATATGACTTTTCAAAGCTATTTAAATAAATAACTATATGGATTTAAATACTTAAAATAAATGATTAATTGTTTAAATTATATCTTAGCCTAAGTTTAAATTTAAATAAAAGGTTTGCTTTATTTTCTTTTTAAATATTACTTTGGAAATTTATATATAAGTTTAAGACATAATTTACATATGAAATATTAATCCATTTAAGTAAGATAAATAATTTATAAATAATGAGATAATTTCTTTTATAAATTATTAGAAATTGGCATATTGTTATAATAATATATGGTTTTTACAAATAGATTTAATATAAATAGAATTGTTATTTCAAATTGAATTTGTGTAATTATATATGTATGTATGTATATATATAACTTGATTCTTAAATTGACATTAAAATTGGATTTTAAAATTTAAGTTGAATTTGAATTTAAAGTTGAAATTCAAAATATAGATATTTAAAATATCTTAGACTTTCTAGATATTTATATAAGCTTTTATTTATGAATATGATTGGTTTTATTTCTTTTAAAATTTTATATACGTATAAGTATGTACATATAAACTAATTTATTAAGTATAAGCTTATATTAACTTTTAAAAATAAATACTAATTAACTTAAAAGACATGTGTTATTTTCTTAAGGCTTCATATAACATGTGTTAATTGGTAAGTATATTAAAATGACAAATGTTATATCTTAACAAGTGGCATTTCTAAATTTAGTTTTTCTTTTATTTTTATTTATAAATCATTTCAGCCTATATATAACTATTTGTTCTCTTCCCTTCATTTTTTTTAATATCTTCTTTTTCAAAAGCTAAAAACAAATCTGAAAATCAAAAGCCAGCAAACCATATTCAAATACAAATATGCAAATCCTTTTCAAGTTTCAAAACAAAACCCTGTAATTCATTTTTCAAAGATCAAAAAGAAAACCTGTAGTTCATCATTCTTCTTCAACCTGAGATTTTCAAATGCTAGCATTTTTTTCGAAACTAAAGCAAGCTCTAAAACAAGCCTGCATGCAACCTGAGACAAAAACACTTCCAGCAATTCAAAGTTCTTAAAGATCAAAGGGCATTTTAGTTTTAAAGGATTCAAAAGTTTTCAAAGGCTTTTCAAAAATAAAAATGGAAGCTCTGTTTTTCATTTCCAAATCAGGTGAGCAA
Organism: Allium cepa; assembly: GCA_030765085.1. Lineage (NCBI taxonomy): Eukaryota > Viridiplantae > Streptophyta > Magnoliopsida > Asparagales > Amaryllidaceae > Allium > Allium cepa. Next base: position 102,828,456 of record CM060942.1, on the reverse strand, counting down.
CATTCTTTTAAAAAGCATAAACATTTGAATAATTTGGTTGCATGCTATTTTTCTGAAATGAATATGTCTTATGTGTATATATAAGTGAAATCTGCTCTGTATATACTAATGTTTGGGTATGCATGTTTGTTTCCATATGAATACTCTCAATTTATCGTTTCCAGTTTTCTGTTTTGATTTAAATTCATATTCTCTTGAACCAATTGTTGTTAGGACTTAGTATACAAACAAAAGTTGTTTGATTTAGCATTGATAAATGTTTAAAATTATAAGTAATTTAAATATAAAATTTGAATGGCTCTGGAATAAAAAACAACAGAGCAAATCTACTAAGTCAAAATTCAAACTTTATAATTCATTGATTCAGGATTATAAACCGAATACCTAAACTAAAACTTGATTTTTAAAACTAAAATCATAATTTTTAGTGATGGGATGAATGAGCAGTTCTGGGTTGAACTGAAGATGGAAATTGGGTGTTTCTGGTGAGCTACTTGATCGTAGGGGTCAGGATCTTCAGTGTTGATGGAGAAGTGATCGGAGGATCAGGGAAAAATGGCTGGATGGTGATCAAGAGGCTGTGGTGACGATGGTGATAGTTTTCAGTTTATAACCCTAGTTTTATCTAGGTTGGGTTTTTTTGGATTGGCACAACTTCCCTAGTTGATCGAGTGCAGCAAGATTCAGGGAAATGGAAGCTTGGATGTTGGCGATGGTGTAGCCGGAAGTATTGGCACTCTGGTGGTCGGAGATTCGAGAACGAGGCGTTTTCAAATTTGAGGTGGTGTTTCCGTTTTTTGGTTCCAGGTTTGGATTGAACACTCGAATTTGATTTCGAGTTGGTTGTGATGATCTGAGGATTGTGATCATGTTCGAAGGTGATTGGCGATTTGAGGGGATCATCGTTGATGATCGAAGTTGGATGGCGTCACGTGTATGTGCACGATGCACTTCCTTTGTTTTCTGGTGTAGCCTGTGTTGAAACAGGATTGTGTAGACTCGAAGCATTTGAGGGTGACTCGGGTGAAATGTTTGATTACAGGTTTTCTTATAAACCACTTTGTTCAAATTTTAAAATAATTTTAAAATTTGAAAGTAAAGATTTAAACAAAGTTTTAAATCAAATTTTTAATCTGGAAATCAAATTGTTTTGACAACTTTAAATATTAAAGTATAATTTAAAATGGTTTGAATTTTAAAAATGAATTTTAAAAATATAAAAAAGAGATTTAAACCAAGTTTTAAACCAGTTTTAAGTATGATTTCAAAATCTAAATTTGGCTTCTAGTTTTGAAATAAAGTTTTAAGGAAATTTAAATTTTTTTAACAACTTTAAAATGTTTAAGTGTATTTTAAAATGGTTTGAATTTAAAAAGAAATTTGGTTTAAATTCTTTTAAATTTCTTTTATAAGGTGTGTATTTCTTTAACATGAGATTTAAAAGGTTTTTAAAATGTTTTTAACATTTGTTAAGGTTAAATTTGTATTCATTTTAAATCTTAAATTCAAAATGAAATTTGAAAGTTAATTTAAAAGTAAATTGTTTTTAAATGTTTGGTTAATCATAATTTAATCATTAATAAGAAGCATTTTTATTTTAAAGTAAATAAAGTTTTAATGATTTGTGATTCGTTAAATTACTAAGGTAATTAAAATGGATAATTAATTAATTCAATTAATTAATGATTTGGATTAATTAATTAAGTAATTAAGGCTTTGAATTAACTAATTAAGGTTTAAGTTAATTAATTAAGGTTAATTCATTTGAAAATAAGATCACTAATTAGATAAGTTAAGATTTTTAATTAATGATTAGAAATTAATTAATCAAGTAATTAAGATTGATTAAGTTATAGTTAAGCACTTAATTAATTAAATAATTAAGGATTAATTGGTTGTTAAAGATAAATTAATTTGTAATTAATAGTGATTAATCTAAGTTTAATTACTTAAGAAAAGTAATTAAAGAATTGTTAATAGTTAATGAAGGTCATTAACTTGAGATTATTAAATAATTAATTAATGTGATTAATTTTAATAATTAATTAGATTAATTAATTAAGGATAATCATTTGTGGAATTGTTTTAAATATAATTACTTAATGAAAGTAATTAAAAGGATTAATTACTCAAGGTAATTAATTAAATAAATTTGATTAGATTAAGTTCATTAATTAAGTTTAATTAGTTTAAAATAATCACTTGATGATTTGATAAGTATAATTACTTAGTGAAGTAATTAATGATAATTACTGGATGTAATTAGTTGAAGGGTGATTTATTAATGGAAGTAATTTGAGTATAATTACTTTTTGTAATTACTCAAGGGATTAATTAAAGATAATTAATTAAGGAATAATTAATTTATTTAATGAAGTAATTAAGGGTAGTTAATTACTGAATGTGATTAATCAAGAGTGATTAATAAATGTGGTTTAATTAAAGACTAATTACTTAATGTAATTAATTTAAATAGAGTAATTAATAACTAAAGAAGCAATTAGGGATCATTAATTAAAATAATTAATGATGTAATTAAGGGTTGATTAGTTAAGATTAATTAATCAATGATAAGTGATTATAGAGTGATTAATTAATTGTAATTAATTAAGGATTAATGTAATTAATTATAATTTATTAATTTATGAAGTAATTAAAGGTTAATTGTTGTAAATGGTTAGGGATAATTAATTTGTGTAATTAATTAAAGGCTAATTACTTGAATGTAATTAAAGAATAATTAGTCAAGGATGATTAATTAAGATGAATGATTAGATGGTGATTAATTAATTAATTAATTTGTAATTAATTAATGGTTAAGTAACCAGGATTTATAGAATGAAGTAATTAATTTAATTTATTTTAAAGTAATTAGAGATGAAGTAATTATTTTAATTCATTTTAAATTAATTATAATGTGATTAATTAATCCTTGCTTATGTATGGATGGATGATATTGATTGCCTTGAATGGTTTGAGATTTCAGATATGAGATAAGTGTTGCTGTGTGATATGGATGTTTGGTTGAAGTGTGATGATAATGTGAATTATCTATTTGTGATGATAATGTGAATTATCTATTTGTGATTATAATATGGATTATCTATTGTGATATTGTGAATTATCTATCTGTGTGTATATAGATAATAGAATTGAATTGTTTTAACTTTAAAACAACTTAGACCTAAAAGATGGCATTTTGGATTTCAATAAGACCGAGATTGGGTTTCCAGATTTGGATATCCAAAAACCACATCGATCTAAATTTACGATAGGTTGTGAATCTCAAGTGAAGATGAAGATTCAGAGTGCAAGGGTTATTGCCGTTAACTCTGAGGATGATTCCAAAATGGGTGTAACGAAATAATGCCTTCGGTTTCGTTTGAACCCGGAATGAACTTGTATGGATTGAATGCTTTCAGAACATCGTCAAGTGGACGATGAGCATTCTAAGAGATGTGTTCTCTAAAGGTAATCGTAGCCTCAATCCTCATCAACCGGGAATGGCTAAAACATGGGAGGTGCAGCAAGGTTAAGTGGGTAGCACCCAAGTAGGAAAAGATTTTCCCCTGTCTAGAAGTCCCTTTTTATTCGGTTGTGTGGGCGGTTGGGTAGCGGCCAACTGCGGGGTTGTCTTGTTCAGGATTATCCAGTAAGGGATAGTTCCGGCCTTGTGTTGCAGGGGATTTAGGGTGGATCCTCGGTACGTTGATCTAGGTCACGTACTGTGACGGGCGGTACCCAGTAGCTCTGCAATTGTATGGAATCCAAACTCCAATAAGTGTCGTACGTTTTAGCTGTGCCCAACTATGTTGGACCGTAAGATGTAAGCATTCCAGCAATTTCTGTATTTTACTTGAAAATCCTAGACCCTATTATAATATCACTGGATTTCCTAGCAAATGTTTTGGTTAGCGTAAGGTAAAAACTTACCCATGTTTATGTGTGGGGGGTCTTACGTGATACCTTTTGTTTTCAAAAAGGTTTTTCTAAAAGTTAAGCAACTTTAACATGCTACTCACACCAGACCCATGTCTGATCCGGAGTTTATTTCTGTTTTTCTTAAACTCTTAGGTACTCAAATTTTTACGAGCAGCCAAGGGATTTAGGTTAGCTTTGACGAATTGTAGAGGAGCAATGGAGTAGGAGGCTTTATAGATACTTATGGTGTTCCACTGTGTTTGATTTCTCTGTGTTTGTATTTGAGAAGTAATAACTAGACAGGTGTTTATAACTGTCTAGTATGTGATGTGTAAGCTATGTAACTCTGATAGATGTTGTATATTATGTCTTATTGTTTAATACAATTTATTCGTTCCGCTGTTGAGACTCTGATATTGTTTCTTTCTTTCTTCTCTATCTTTTCTCTTCTGTATCCCTTTCTTTCTTACTCATGATACGTCTTTTTGGGAGGTGAAAGACGGGTCTTGACAATATTGAGTTAGCATGTGATAATATGTAAAGAGTAATATGAAAAATTCCTGCATGATGATTTGAATATAATTTAATGTATATGTGTATGAACAATATGTGTGTGCATGTCTGCATATCTCTCTATTCTAAGTTCTAGGTTGTTAAAACCTGTTTAAAAATTTAAATCACTCCACGAAACAAATTCAGACTTTGACCTATGAATAAAAAGTGTTTGTAGGTGTATAACATTATTTTTAAAAATAGATTCAATTGAAAATATTAAGTAAATATTTTGAAAAAGGAAAGATACAGTGAAGAATACATTCAAGTCAAAATTTTGATTGATAAAATTCCTAGTTTTGATTTTAGATTTGAATTCATACTTAGAAACCATGAATTTTAATATTGATATCACGATTTTTAAGTAAGTGGTTGAGATGAATTATTGAGATGAGCGATTCTTTGTTTTTCTTCAATTCACGACGAACGGTGGTGGGTTAGTTGTCGAGATCAAGGCTGATGGTAGCTTGGAGGTTGGGATACCTAGGAAAAATAGTCTCGGGATTCTCAGATCATCGTGGAGGTGGTGTGACGGCGTTATAGGGTTTAAAACCCTATTGAGTTCGTCTATGTTTTCGAGTCGAATTCTCCGACGTGGGAGCATCTGATTTGGCCGGGTGTGGGGGATCAACGCGTGGGTCGGAGGCGAAGTTTTGGTCATGATTGCAAGGTCTTAAGTCACTGTGGGAGGAAACACGGGGTAGTTTTCATCAATTGGTTTGAGTTTCTAAAGGTGTTGACTGGCTCGATTTTGAGCTCCGGTGGGATTGATGATTCTGGGTGGTCAGAAGATTTGTATAGGTCATCGACAATTTGTAGACGATGGTGAAGATGATCAAAGGGGCGGTGAGTTCATGTGCACGTGCATAGGATTTTTGACGTATCTGGGTTGAAGTTGAAATTGAGGGTGGAGAAGAAGCAGCAGGCTCGAAGTCAAACTCGAGAAATTTGGTCCGTTGGCTCATGATTGTCCCCGTGTTACTTGCAACGATTACAACAGTTTTAAAGAAGTTAAAGAAGAATAAAAAAGTGACTCGGGGGTTTGAGATTTAACTCGAAGCAGGTCTCGGGGAAAACATGCATTGACTCGGGTTGATACTTGAAGTCATCTCGGTGCAGTAAAATGATGTATTTTCAAAGTTATAAAATTCTTAACAAATCAAGTTTTAATTTGAATAATTTTTCTTAACCCATTTCCTTTAAATTATAAATGTTTTATTTAAATTATGGGTTGGTTAAAGTTTAAAAATAAAATATTTTTAAAAATTTATTTAAGTTTAAAGTATTTTATTATGTATCCTTTATTTAATTAATAAGTTTATTTAAATAAATTATGATATTGTGATTAAGTGGTTAATGATAATTAATTACAAGATTTATTAAACAAGGTTTAAAAGATAACTAAAGTAATTAATAAAGATAAAATGGTTTATCTTTTAACTAATTAAGAACTTAAGTTAATGATTTATTAATTAATGTAAGTAATTAAGGAATAATTACTTAAAGAATAATTACTTAATTAAAGATTAATTAAGGTTAATTAATTTTTAAAAGGTTAATTGAGTAATTAAAGGTTAATTAATTAAAGTGATTATAGGATAATTAACCAAGGTGATTTATTAATTAATATGATTAACTAATTAATGATTAAAGGATAATTAATTAATGTGATTAATTAATTAAGATAATTAATTTGAGGATAATCAATTAATTAAAGGTTAATTAGTTAATGAAAGTAATTAAGGGATGATTTATTAATTAAGGGTTAATTAATTAATTAAGGAAAATTAATTAAAGGATAATTAATGGATTAATGGATTAATTATTTAATGATTAAAAGTTAATTGATTTATTAATTAAGGTTGATTAATTAATAATTAAAGGTTAATTAATTTATTATTAAAGCTTAATTAATAAATGATTTATTAAAAGCTTAATTAATAAATGATTTATTAAAATGGTTTGTAAATGTTAATTAACTAGGATTATTAATTTATTCATAGGTAATTAATCTGATTTAATCAATCAGATGATTAATTGATCTTACTTATGAATGTATGGATTCTATTGAATGTTGAATTGTTTGATATCCCTAATGTGAGATGCTTTATGACATGAATCATTTTGATTTGAGCTGTGATGAATGTAATTTATTTATCTGTGACAAATTTATATTATTTATCTGTGACTCTGTGAATGAAGATAAGCGTTATAAGATTATACCGCTTATCGATATTATTGTGCTTGAATAAATGATGATTGATGAGATTGCATTGTGTGTGTGCCTGGGAGGCCTTATGGTAGTTTCATTTTCCAAAAAACATTGCAGATTTCTTTTTATTTCTTTTATTGTTTGCTTTGTAAATAAAACTGTTTTTGTTTGCTCACGCTAGTCCCATGACTGACCTGGAGTTTATTATTCCCTTTCTAAACTCTGGCACACACGGGCAACCTAGAGTCAGATTTTCAGATAATCAGATAGTAGATGTAGATTCGATAGCCTTTAGCTTTCTGTTTGGAATTATTTGGAGTCTTTGGATTTTGGCAATTGCGTTGTGCACCGAGTTTGCTCAAGTTCAACATGATGATGGTTCAAGATTGTGGCTTGGAGCTTTGGCTATGGAGTTGCATTCTATTGGATTCTCTCTTTCGCTTGGAATCTATGAAGATATCTTTTACGTTGCTGTTTTTCCGCTATTGTATAGATCTCTGATATATGTTGTACACTTCATTTGTATCAATGTCGTATATCAATAAAAATGATTCATTTCTGTTTCCGCTAAGTTGTATTTTCTTAATGTGTTATAAGCTCCGGCGAACCAGATTCGATGTTTGAATCTGCGGCATTCGAATACGGGTGATGCATTTGGTGTCGATTTTCGAAGGTCGAGTCAGGGTCGTGACAGTGGTATCAGAGCTAAAGGTTGAACTTTAGCTCAGGAGTATAACACATTAGGTGACTCGTTAGAGATAGGATTATATATGCCCTAGAATGAGTATATCCCTAAGATATTCGTCTGTATGCCACAGTAAATTCTCTTACTATTCACTGATAGCAAGTATGAGTGTAAGAAGAGGACGAGGTAGGGGACAGGGAAGTACCACTATAAATGGTCAATACCATGTACAACAAGGAAACAACTCTTCTCAATCTCCTTTGATCCAGTTTCAATTTTTTGATGGCTTACTGGAAGCTACAAGAAGAAGCTTTGGTGTGATGGCCCTACGAACCGTAAGACAAGCTCCTATTTCATATTCTCGTCGTCACTTTCTTATCAATCTTTTCAATTTTAACTTCAATGAATTTGAAATTTTATTTGAAATAAACCGTTTAATAAAATAAAAGTCGAATTTAATTGTATCCATTTGTCTATTCTATGGGGTCCAGATATGTTCTACGAATGGTTAGTTGCCCTTCGGACTAACCAATGCCCCTGCATATTTCGTAGACTGGATGACCCGAATATTTCATGAAGATTTGTATGAGTTTGTTCTCATATTTATTGATGATATTCTGATTTGGTAAGCGAAATACCGAATAGATATTCAGTTTCATCTGGTAAAACATTCTCCATCTATTCTTTATTGGTCTTTCTGTCTAGCAAATTTCGAGGACGAAATTTTCTTAAAGGGGGAATGTGTAACAGTCCTGGTTTTGAATCAAATTTAAATTGGTAATTTTGGATTAAATTGTGAATTAATTTGAATTTTCCAAATTAAAATAAGATATGTGCCTGTTTATTTATTTAAATAGATTGTAATTTGAAATTTGGATTTCAAAATTCCATAATAAATATATTATGAATAAATTGAATTTAATACTCTATATTTTATAAGTTGTTTTCTAATTTTAATATATATATATATATATATATATATATATTTATGTATGTATGTATATGTAGTTTGAAAATTATGTTTTGAATTTAATATAGAGAAAGCTATTTGAAAAGTTAATTTTTATAGTTTAAAGACTTACATATATAAATATATAAATAAAGGAAAATGTATATAAATAAATAAATATTTATTAGATTAATAAAAAGGTTTATATACTTTCTTCTTAAATTTTTCATGAACTAAAATGGTTTTTGTGTGTGTGTGTGTGTGTATATATATATATATATATAAAAATTTAAAAGTGTATAACATTTAAAAACATAATAAGTATAAATTTGTAATATAATGAGATATACATAGAACATAAATATAATTTATAAAATTATTTCAAGTAAGGATTTAAACACAAATTAATTTCATTTGACATTTGTACATTTATAAAAACATGCATTTTACAAGTGTAACTTAATATGATTTACAAATAAACAAGTGGCAAAGATGTTTTTTCTTTTGAAATGATAATGTAAATAAGAAATCAAAATGTCTAAACTAGGCTTTAAACATCTCATCTTCATTTGTAAGAAACCAAAAATCTGAGAAAATGAAGATCAAAACAAAACTCAAAAATGAGAAAAGGAAATCAAACTCAAATAAATCAAAACCTGAAAACAAGTGAACATCAAAGAAGCAAAATCATCTCAGCAATCAAACAACAATCAGATCCAACCTAAAGCAACAACAAATCTAAGCAATTCAAACATCGAGCTTCAGGATTCAAATCTACAAATCAATACAAAGTTCCAGTTTTCAGTTTTTGTCAAAAGAAAAGCATTTCAGTTTCAACATCAAATACATCAAAGCGTTTCTAGATTTAAAAATCAAACATGTTCTCTTTTTGACATATCAGGTGAGTAAACTCTTCTATTTTTCTATATCTTGAGTTAGCATGTGATAATCTGTGAAGAGTAATATGAAAAATGCCTGCATGATGATATGAATATAATTTAATGTATATGTGTATGAGGAATATGTGTGTGCATGTCTGGATATCTCTTTGTTCTAAGTTCTAGGTTTTTAAAACCTACTTAAAAATTTAAATCACTCCACCTAAACAAATTTAGACTTTGACCTCTGAACAAAAAGTGTTTGTAGGTGTATAACATTATTTTTAAAAATAGATTCAAACGAAAATATTAAGTAAATATTTTGAAAAAGGAAATATACAGTGAAGAATACGTTCAAGTCAAAATTTCGATTAATAAAATTCCTAGTTTGATTTTAGATTTGAATTCGCACTTAGAAGCCATGAATTTTAATGTTGATATCACGATTTTTAAATAAGTGGTTGAGATGAATTATTGAGATGAATGATTCTTTGTTTTTCGTCAATTCACGACGAACTGTGGGGGGTTGGTTGTCGAGATCAGGGCTGATGGTAGCTTAGAGGTTGGCGTACCTAGGAAAAATAGTCTCGGGATTCTCAGATCATCGTGGAGGTGGTGCGACGACGTTATAGGGTTTAAAACCCTGTTAGGTTCGTTTGTTTTCGAGTCAAATTCTCCGACGTGGGAGCATTGGACTTGGCCGGGTATGGGGGATCAACGTGTGGGTTGGAGGCGAAATTTTGGTCGTGATTGCAAGGTCTCAGGTCACTGTGGGAGGCAACACAGGGTTGTTTTCGTCGATTGGTTTGAGTTTCTGAAGGTGTTGACTGGCTCGATTTTGAGCTCCGGTGGGATTGATGATTCTGGGTGGTCAGTAGATTTGTATAGGTCGTCGACGGTCTGTAGACGATGGTGAAGATGATCAGAGGGGCGGCGAGTTCGTGTGCACGTGCATAGGATTTCTGACGCATCTGGGTTGAAGTTGAAATTGAGGGTGGAGAAGAAGTAGCAGGGTCGAAGTCAAACTCGATAAATTTAGTATGTTGGCTCATGATTGTCCCTGTGTTACTTGCGAACAATTACAACAGTTTTAAAGAAGTTAAAGAAGAAGAAGAAAAGTGACTCGGGGGTTTGAGATTTAACTCGAAGCAGGTCTCGAAGAAAACATGCATTGACTCAGGTTGATACTCAAAGTCATCTCGGGGCAGTAAAATGATGTATTTTCAAAGTTTTAAAAATCTTAACAAATCAAGTTTTAATTTGAATAATTTTTCTTAACCCATTTCCTTTAAATTAAAAATGTTTTATTTAAATTATGAGTTTGTTAAAGTTTTTAAATAAAATATTTTTAAAATTTTATTTAAGTTTAAAGTATTTTATTATGTATCCTTTATTTAATTAATAAGTTTATTTAAATAAATTATGATATTGTGATTAAGTGGTTAATGATAATTAATTACAAGATTTATTAAACAAGGTTTCAAAGATAACTAAAGTAATTAATAAAGATAAAATGGTTTATCTTTTAATTAATTAAGTGCTTAAGTAATTAATGATTTATTAATTCATGTAAGTAATTAAGGGATAACTACTTGAAGAATAATTACTTAATTAAAGATTAATTAAGGTTAATTAATTTCTAAAAGGTTAATTGAGTAATTATAGGTTAATTAGTTAAAGTGATTATAGGATAATTAACTAAGGTGATTTATTAATTAATGTGATTAATTAATTAATGATTAAAGGATAATTAATTAATGTGATTAATTAATTAAGATAATTAGTTTGAGGATAATCAATTAATTGAAGGTTAATTAGTTAATGAAAGTAATTAAGGGATGATTTATTAATTAAGGGTTAATTAATTAATTAAGGAAAATTAATTAAAGGATAATTAAATAATTAAACGGTTAATTATTTAATGAATAAAGGTTAATTGATTTATTAATAAAGGTTGATTAATTAATAATTAAAGGTTAACTGATTTATTATTAAAGGTTAATTAATAAATTATTAATTAAAATGGTTTGTAAATGTTAATTAACTAGGATTATTAATTTATTCATAGATAATTAATCTAATTTAATTAATCAGATGATTAGTTAATCTTACTTATGAATGTATAGATTCTATTGAATGTTGAATTGTTTGATATCCCCAATGTGAGATGCTTTATGACATGAATCATTTTGATCTGAGCTGTGATGAATGTAATTTATTTATCTATGACAAATTTGTATTATTTATCTATGAATCCGTGAATGAAGATAAGCGTTATAGGATTATACCGCTTATCGATATTGTTGTTCTTGAATAAATGGTGATTGATGATATTGTATTGTTGTGTGTAAAACCCTGGACGACACCACACACACACACACAAATATGGATTGCATGGGGAAATTGGTTAAGTCACAGATATTTGAATTTAATATTATGAAACGGTTTTAAAAGTTGAATTTTGAAATCTAATTGGTTTGGATGTATAATTGAGTTGAATATGAAAGGCTTTTGAAAAGGAAATTTGAAATTGAATTTAGTTTGAATAGAATATATCTTGTTTAAGTTTTGAAATTATTTGGGAAACTATAGTTTGAAAGGGTATACAAGTTATACAATAATATATATATATGGATTTTAAACCATTTTAAAAGTATTATTTTGGGATTTTAAATTTAACCTAAGTTTATACTTTAAAGACCATAACTTGTGCATATTTGATCAGGTTTTTCCGAAACGAAAAGTATTTGTTTTCAAATAATAATGGCTTTCATATAACAGAAAGATTTCCCATTTTTTTCGAATTGTTAATAGTTTTGAAAGCTATGAATGAATCTTTGTGAAAGGTTGGTGAACTTTGTTTTCAAAGTGAAGTGAATCTTTTTGTTTAAAAGATTAAAAGAGGATATTTGTTTAAACCGTTTGAAAAAAAAGGTTTTGGGCTTTAAGTTGTGACTTAACTAAGATCCCATATATCCATATGGTTTTTAAATTAAGCGCTCATTATTCGGTTTATCCGGGAGAGGATTTTATGTCATATAACCCATTTCGAATTAATGATACGACGAAATGGATAGCATTTGAAGACCGATGGTGAAGACGGGGTATTTTCGAGAACGAAAGGATTACCCGTCGAATGACTCTACATTGAGTAGCTACGGTATAGAGATCTCCATATGTGATGGGGAGTCCGATCGGGATTGTGAATACCCGGATTGCAAGGGCTTCTTTGAAGTGCCTTCGGTTCCGTTCAAACCCAGAACGGACTTGTATGGATGTATGTTTGACGTTACATTTTGAGATGTAAAGCTGGTTTCTATCAAATACATTTTTGTTTGGTGGCGGAGAATTTATTCTCTTAGCTTAACACCCTTCTCTGAGACGTACGAGCTCAGAGGTTATGTAGTTGATGGTTACTAGTGATACATTCCTAATTTGGTAATGTGGCATGCTGAGTGCTGCTGATCATTTGTTGATCAAAGCATGGCTTTTGTGAAAAGCGTAGCTTTGCGGGGCGAGACTTCATCAGAACCTCACAACCTGGAAATGGTCGAAATAGGAAGGATGCGGTAAGGTTATTGGGGGTAGCGCCCTTAGGGTATGTCCATTTCCTTCTGGAAAAGGATGGTATCATGGTATGGAACCCAGATATTTAACCTATGTGGTTGTTGCAAATCTATTGCAAATTTGTCGGTGTTGAGCGCTCGGATAAAGGTCGGTGACGACCGGGGAATGGCATGCTCATGTCAGTAGTTACCTAGTTACAGAGGTAACCCGACCTTGTGTTAGCAGAGATCCGGTTAGGTTCTCGGGGTGTCCCTCCAGAGGCGTACCCATGTGGCCCAGGAATTTCCTTAGTCTGACCATTTGTTGGAAATCCAAAGAAACAACACGATCCCTTTACAATTGCAGTTGTATAACCTGCCACCTCAGGGGGTAGCTATAGCAGGCATAATATAATGGTACCTACGCTGGATAAGATTTATATTATACTTTCGAAATGTTTTCTGCACTATGCATTAATAATAATATCAAAAGGAATATGCGTATCAAGCATGTTTGACTATCATAAGGAGAAATCTCTTCCAAGTGCGTGATTGCATTGTGTGTGTGCCGGGAGGCCTTATGGTAGTTTCATTTTACAAAAAGCGTTGCGGATTTATTTTTTTACTTCTTTTATTGTTTGCTTTGTAAATAAAACTGTTTTTGTTTGCTCACACCAATCCCATGAATAACGTGGAGTTTATTGTTCCCTTTCTAAACTCTGGGTGCCCACAATTTTCCACACGGACAGCATAGAGTCAGATTTCAGATAATCAGATAGTAGATGTAGATTCGATAGCCTTCACCTTTCTGTTTGGAATTCTATGGAGTCTTTGGATTTTGGCAATCGCATTGTGCACCGAGTTTGCTCAAGTTCAACATGATGATGGTTCGAGCTTGTGGTTTGGAGCTTTGGCTATGGAGTTGCATTCTATTCTATTCTCTCTTTATCTCAGAGTCAATGAAGATATCTTTTCCGCTTCTGTTCTTTCCGCTATTGTATATATCTCTGATATATGTTGTACATTTCATTTGTATCAATGTTGTATATCAATAAAAATGATTCATTTCTGTTTCCGCAGTGTTGTATTTACTTAATGTGTTATAAGCTTCAGTGAACCAAATTCGACGTTTGAATCTACGACATCCGAATACTGGTAATGTATTTGGTGCCGATTTTCGAAGGTCGAGTCAGCGTCGTTACACATGTGCAGTTATCTTACCTTATCTATTCTATATATTAATAGTACCACACATAACATCCCTAGCTTAAGGAAAGCTCAACAACTAAGGAGTATGCAAGTAATCTATTAATATATAAATGGTAAAGGACAACATTTATCCTAAAGATTCGTAACCCTTAATAATATATTTAAATTGAGTGATACCTACTTATACTAATATATTTCTTACGAAATGCCCTCGTGGTTCAAGTGTCAGACACATCAGAAATCACGATATACGTACTATACATATGTATTTATTCCATAAGTCAAATTTGGGTTTCTTATTCTTCCACTGTTTATTATACGTTTATATTACATAAGTTTAATTCTTGTATAACATTTTATAGTTTGATTAACTTATATAATAATCTATGTATAATCTTATACTAATTTTTTTAATTAAATCTTATTAATTAATTAACATTTTAATTAATTTTATTTTATTCATTTTAAACATTTTAAACTAAATATGCACACTATAACATGTATAGTTATACATATATCATATATATATTTTTTATTTTATTTGTTAACTACATTTAATTTTAATTAATTTAATTTAAAAAATTAGTTAATTAGAATTAATTTTGAAAATTATGTATGTATACTACCTTAACATAATATTACATAAATGTTATTCGGTTTAATTAATTAACTTAAATTAATTATTTAATTTATTAACCTAATTAATAATTTTCGAAAATAACTATTTTTCTAAGGTAGTTTTAAAAATTATTCATAACTTCATAGAACCATTACTTATTTTAAGTTTAACCTTTTAAATTGAAAATATTATTTACATTTTTTTAAATTTAACCTTTAAATTTTAAAATTTAACCTTTTAAATTTTGTTTTAATTTCAAAACTGGTTTGGAAAAGCACCCCAATGCCCAAATCAATTTGGGCCTTTATATTGGGGATTACCTTAAGCTTGCCTTATCCTTTCGGGAAGACCAATAGCTAGGTATGGCAGAATACTTGATTATCCAAACCCAACTTTAGACACTTATTTTCTAGAAACCCTACTATATGGGTAGCTTTAATAAGTTAGCCATAATACGGCTAATTTAGACCATATATGCTATTTTGCTTCGATACCATGGTTGGAACTGAGCCACCATTCACTAGGGTAAATGGGTAAATTTAAAAAAATTCTTTCATTTGGACCTTATTGGGCGAATGAAGTCTAAATTTATTTAGATCTTATCCAAATTTGTTTTAAATAAAATAAATATTTTATTTCATTATAAATAAAAGTTTATTTAATGCTAACTTTATAATATATAATATAATATGTGTATCATAAACACATATGTGTGTACGTGCACGTGCAACATAAATGGTGTACATGGTTTAACATGCGTGTGTATAGATATTGAGATTTACATCCGACATGTTAGCCTCTTTTTATACCTATGTGTTGTCAATATATGTACAATTAAATATATGTACATTTAAATGTTACATATATGTACATTTAGATCTTACTTAATTAACTAACATTTTAATTAATTTTATTTTAGACAATGTGCACTATAACATGTATAGTTATACATCTATCGTGTATATATATATATTATCTGCATTTAATTAATTTATTTAATTTAAAACAATTTTAATTAATTTTGAAAATTGTGCATGTATATTATATTGACATAATGTTACATATATCAATAAATATGTTATCCAATTTAATTAATTCATTTTAAATTAATTATTCAATTTATTAACCTAACCAATAATTAATAATTTTTGAAATTTAAGTAATTTTGAAAATTATTTATAACATTTATGGAATCAATACATTAATACAAAGTTTAATTCTTGTATAACATTTTATAGTTTTCTTTAGCAAGGCAACATTTTATAGTTTTTTTTAGCAAGGCAACATTTTATAGTTTAATTAACTTATATAATAATCTATGTATAATCTTATATTAATTTTATTAATTAAATCTTATTTAATTAATTAACAATTTAATTAATTTAATTTTATTTATTTTGAACATTTTAAATTAAATATGCGCACTATAACATGTATAGTTATACATATATCATATATACATATATATATTGTTATTTTATTTTTTAACTACATTTAATTTTAATTTATTTAATTTAAAATAATAATTAATTATAATTAATTTTGAAAATTACGTATGTATATTACCTTAACATAATATTACATATACCAATATATATGTTATTCAATTTAATTAATTAACTTAAATTAATTATTCAATTTATTAACCTAATTAATAATTTTTGATAATAACTATTTTTCTAAGGCAATTTTGAAAATTATTCATAACATTTATAGAATCATTACTTATTTTAAGCGTTACCTTTTAAATTTAATATATTATAATTATTTATTTAAACTTTAACCTTATTAAATTTTAAATTTAACCTTTTAAATTTTAGTTTAATTTCAAAACTGATTTTGAAAAGTAGCCCAAATCAATTTGGGCCTTTATATTGGGGATATACTTTAACTTGCCTCATCCTTTCGGATATGCCAGTAGTTAGGTAGGGTAAAATACTTGATTATCCAAACCCAACCTTAGACATCACTTTCTAGACACCCAACTATATGGGTAGCTTTAATAGGTTAGCTATAATACTGCTACTTTAGACCACATATGCTATTTGGTTCCAATACCATTGTTGGAACTGAGCCCGCATTCAGAAGGGTAAATGTGTAAATTTCAAAAAAATTCTTTCATTTGGATCTTATTGGGCATATGAAGTCTAAATTTATTTTGATCTTATCCAAATTTATTTTAAATAAAATCAATATTTTATTTTATTTACAAATAAAATTTTATTTAATGTTATTTATACTATATTATATAATATGTGCATCATAAGCATATATGTGTGTATGGCACATGCAACATAAATGATGTACATGGTTTAACATGCCCGTGTATAGATATTAAGATTTACATCGCAACTGACATATTAGCCCTGTGACGACCCGCCCATCTACTACCAGAAAGACGTATCATCATTAAGAAAGAAAGGGATAGAAGTAGAAAGAAAGAGAAAGAAAGAACAACAACATCAGAATCCCACAACGGAACGGAACAAAATATAATATATCATATATCTGTTACATAGTTTTACATATATCAAAGTTATACA
Organism: Allium cepa; assembly: GCA_030765085.1. Taxonomy (NCBI): domain Eukaryota; kingdom Viridiplantae; phylum Streptophyta; class Magnoliopsida; order Asparagales; family Amaryllidaceae; genus Allium; species Allium cepa. The sequence goes on along the minus strand of CM060942.1, from coordinate 102,811,343 downwards.
ATATCAATACACATGACAGTCATATACATACATCTATCACTATATACATCAGAGATACATCATCCCGAGTTCTTCACGCGATTTCTCCGAGACTCCCCTGTACGTAACTTCTTCTTCCCCCTTACCTTTTTTTTTCTTTCAGTAAGTTAAGTTTAACTTTATTTTTAAAATCAAAGCATCAGTAAATACTTACGCACCAATCTCGTATACAAGTCCGAAGAAAACAGTGGGTCGACTCGAGCATCAACTCGCGATAATCTCCACTCAACGTCACTGATACTGCCCTCGTGTCGTACACGTGCACGGTGGCACGATTCAACTCCGGCGATCGCCATCAACACCGGCAAGTCACAATCCACCCCCAAACTCGAAATCAAAGCACAAATCTCCAATATAAATTCGAGTTAAAAATTTAGACGTTTGGACGAACAACTGCAACGAACACTCACGGTAGATCGCCTCACCACCGCCTCTCGATCCACCTGCAGCACCCAAGATTTCGCCCATACGTTGACATCACGATAAACCCTCATCATACTGAAGCTCGAGCCACTCGAACGCGTGAGGGTGATGAATTCAACACAAAACAGTCACGGATAAAAATAGGAATTCAAACCCTAAATAACTCTCATACTCTAATTACCGACAATATAAAAATCTTTTGATAATTTCTCTGAAATCACAAAGGTTTAAACCTGCTTCCAGTCAAGTTTCATTATTTTCCATTGACTCAATTTTGAGAAATTGAAAAAATTGCAGTTTTTATTCACATATGAACTGCTCATGAACTAGCAATGTAAAAATCCTCATTTCGTTTTAAAAATCATAAATTTCATCAAGCTTTCAATTTATAAACCTGGATTAGATTTTTATAGCAGTTGAATTTTATCAATATATTCTTTGGTTTCTTGTAAAACAGTTTTACAGTAGGAATGCTTCATTAGCATATTCAATCAAAATCTACTTGTTTGAAGCTTCAACATCTTGTTTGATAAAAAAAATAAAAATCTACCATGATTCAGTTGAAAGCAAGAATTTGATTTTTGAATGGAATCAACCCATATGCATACACAGTGAAGAACAATGTACAGAATACACAGAATCATGTTCAAGATCAAACAGAGACAAATACCCTATAAGAAATATTTTACTGCTTTTGAATTTAAACACAAAGCTTTAAATTTTGTTTACTCACCTAAAATGATTTAACAGAGAGCTGTTTTAAGTTTCCAATAAACACAGTCCTGATCTTTGTTCCCCAGCCTTCAAGCTTTGAATTCCAAACTCCAATCTTTGATGTTGTTGATGTTGAACAAGATTGTTTGTATTAAGACCAAGTTGCAGTTTTGTTTCTCTCTTCTTTTTTTTTAGTTTCCTTTTTAATGAACGAACTGAAATATAAGATGATATATATATGGGGAGAATATACAGGCTGAGGACATGTTGCAAGAGATTTTTTTTATGTACTTGAAATATATTTTTTTATTTGTGCCAGAGATTTTTATTTCTAGATTGTAGGCTGATAAGAGCCTTTGTTGTGTGACATTAATTAGTTTTTTCTTTTATATATTATCATCCTTATCTTTATACAAATGTTTTTTTTCAGGATTGTTCAACTTGATTTTCAAAAGCATATTGAGCTTTATATTATCCTGCCTTATGGTTGAAGCTTATCCATTCATATATATGTATATATATGTGTTTAAAAGAGTGCAGTCTGATTTTGATTTTTTTTTGAGCATAACTATACATATAACTTTGTCTTGTTTCACAAGTCTTCTACTAGTACACTACCTACCCTGTTTTTAAGCAGAGATGTTTGACTGCATACCTGAAATGATATTTGAATTTCGGCTGAAAGATTTCTTCTTGACAAATAGTTGTGCTAATAAATGCATGTGTTCATATTATTTTACATATATTTAATGTTTGCTGATTCTTGTATTTTGAAACAGAGATATTTGTATATGAATTTGAAGTGGATACTTGTTTTCTTGCATTGCACATGTTTACACAGCAACTAGTTACTATCTTTGTTAAAGATCAATATTGTGCAAATGTATGTATATAGGTTATGAAAATAAATTATCTTCTTTCTAAGCTCACCTTATATGATTCATGTATGATTTTTATAGTTATAGTTTACATACTCCTTTAGTTTTATTTTCTATTGGTAGTTAAATTTTCAAACATTAATTTCTAACATTGTGTTTGTAAATTTTATATTTCTATTTATATCTTATATTTATCATTATGTTTTATATTTATGTTTTTATATTCATATCTAAATATTGATAGGATTTCTTATGTTAAACATTATTATTTAGATTACCCTTTTATAAATATTATATTAAATATTGATAATATACAACTTTTGGTTTTATTGACCAATACAGGATTTATTTTAGATTTTCAAATCAAATTTTCCTTTACAGAGCATATATAACTGCTAAATATCAAAGACCTCCTCAGTTTATAAATTTGAAAAGCTTGTATTTAATTTAAATTAAATTAAATATTTATTGAAATATATTGCCAAAATTTCCGGGTCGTTACATTCCTCCCCCCTTAAAAGAATTTCGTCCCCGAAATTTAAAATAACCGTTAATTTAAAAGTTTTTATATTAACAATCCAAACATACGTATCATCCATACAATAACAAACCATCAAACAGTCTACTCTAATAATCATCACTAGTTATCCGGACATAAATCTGGATAAGCTTTACTAAAACTATCGAGAGTTGTCTCTCGATGATCAACAATCGGAACTGGATTCCCGACCACAGTCAAATTTGATTCGACTTCCAAATTCCTGAACTACTGGTTTAACAACAATTGATGGATCATGAATAAATTTCCTGAGATATATGGAATACACAATAAATTCCAGATATCTATTTTGGCATTTCAATTCTGAAAGCTACAGAACCAACTCTTTCCCAATTTTATTGACTTCTTTATAGAATTCCAATATCTATACAGTCAAGCCCGTACGATGTACATATACCATTCGTACGCAATATCAAATTCGATCGCTCGCTCGATCACGCAATTTCATTTCCGAACTAGTATCGTCCACCCGACTTCCTAGTGCGGACTCAGAACTGGTTTCTTGATCAGAAACTGTCATTCTCCTTGCATAGTTATAACTATGATAGCGGATTTCCAGAGTCAATCAAAATCCATACCCATGGTTCGTCGTCGAAAATCGAGTGAAAAATCCTAACTCGAATCGATATATAATTATCTCGAAATTCTGTGCTCGAATCTGGATCTAATTGTTATGCGAATAAAATAATATACGTTCATCCTACGTATTTATATTCATTGATTATCAACTATATCAATTTCTTTTATTCACACTATTTTGATTTCTATCCACCAGGAATAAATTTTCTCAGTATCAAATTTACTTAAGAATTTCACCATTCATTTCTCAAGTTTAATATAAGCATTATATTTTCCCTTATATTATTACTCTACCACTATAGCCTTTATATCTTCTTATTAAAATCTGAATTTTCAGTTTCTTGTGAATTCAATTTATCTTTGACTCTGAATATTGAATTTTATTGACTATCTTACCTTTTATAACTGAGTCTTATCATATGTTTTAAATTAGTTTCATCCTCTATTTATTTCAATCTCCAACTTGAAATTGTTTTGTTGCTAATATTTTTTTTTCCTAGTTCCCAAATTTTGAAAAGTTTTGGCAGAGTCTCCATTACATATTTCCATAAGCACATATGTATAGTTCCAACACTTATTACAATTACTTCCAACCAATTCTCAAATCATTCCCTTTAGTTAAAGTGATTTATAACTTACCTGCTTATATATATAATCCATTTGAGCAAAGCAAACTCATATTCAAAATCATCCTATTTTGCTTCCAATAATTCATAAATTTTTATCTAATCTCATTTACTTCAAAACAACTCATTTTCTTATGCAATTCGACAATACTATTTGTGAATAAATAATTACTTAAGCTCTATGACAAATCTTAAATTGATTCCAACTCAATTTACACTTGACTCCATCCCAATTAATTTATTCACAATTCTTTCATTGCATTTTCTTTCATTTCAAAAAGTTTGATTCCAAACCATTTCATTAAACTTGACAACCAATATTTTAAATAATCATCTCACAATTTACTTAAGTCATTTGTTTTCTTCAAACTGTTCCACCCAACAATTTAAGTTTATTCTATTTCACCAATTCCCATTCAAATCTTTGATTTGATTTTCTTTTAATCAAATCCCAATTATTTACTGATTAGTTTATTCTTTTATCCATCCTTAAATTTACATGAACAATTTATTATTGAATTTATTCATAATAAGGTTATTCAATTTATACATGAATTAGATTTGTTTACAACTCACACCATTTCTATTTAAATCCAATTCAATACTTACTTTGGTTTACATTTACTTATTTACATAAGAATTTTATTCTATTCAATATATTTATAACTCGATTGAATTCATTTAAATTTAGTTTTATTTCCACTCAACTTCTGTAAAAACCCGCAAATCTGTACCCCTTGAAGTGACACTAATCTCCATAGATTTACTCAAGATGAACGGAAATACGAACCCTTAGGGTTTTAAAAAGAAGAAAGAAGAAGAAGAGAGAAGAAGATAGAAACAGATGGAAAAGAAAACGGAAAGAAATAACAACGGAACAATATCAGAATCTCACAATCCGCAGCGGAACAACATATAATAGATAAATGAATAATCTTTAAACAAAGAACTATATCAGTTATTACATTACATTTCATTACATCATATCATCAGAGTGTACAACATCAAACAACAACAATGCAGCGGAAAAAGAAGTACTATAATAGTAATACGCTATGCCATCCAGCTTGCCTCCAGCAACTCCTGAATTCCAGAATATCCTGATAAACCTTAACTCTTGACTGCCCGTGTGGAAATTGGTGGGCACCCAGAGTTTAGGAAGGAAAACAATAAACTCCGAGTCAGTCATGTGACTGGTGTAAGAACTAAAACAGTTTATTTTTCTTTAAAATTAAAATAGAGGAATATTTTTAAAGTCAATTCGCAATGCTTTTAAAAATGAGACTACCATAAGGCCTCCCGCACACACACACAATGCAAACGCAGAATCGGAGGAGATTTCTCCTTATGATAGTCAAAGATGCTTGATACGCATTAAAAAGAACATTTGATATTATTACTAGTGCATAGTGTAGGAAAAATTCATTTCGAAAATAAAGATATAAATCTTAGCCAACATAGACATTTCGAACTATGCATACTATAGCTACCATCCAAACAGTGGGGCGCCACCATAAGTAGATGGCAGGTAATACAACTAATACCGTACAAGGCTCGTATTTGAAGAATGGATTTTCCAACAAATGGTCAGGCCAAGGAACTTCCCATTGCCACATGGAAACGCCTCTGGAAGGACGCCCCGAGAACCCAACTGGATCTCTGCCAAACAAGGCCGGGAACCCCTTTTCCCAAGGGATATTACAAACCCTCAGATATGCCACCCCCGGTCCTTTGGGACCTTTAAACGAGAGCTCTCTAACCAACATCACACCATAATAATAAGTGTTTCAACATGAGTAAGTATTTGGGCTCCATACCATGATACTACCCTTTTCCAAAAGGAATTGTCATACCCTAGGGATGCTATCCCTGAAAACCTTGCCGCACAATTCCTGTTTCGACCATTACCGGTTTGTGAGGCTCGACGAAGTCACGTCCACAAAGCCACGCTTTATACAAAGTCATGCTTTGGGTCAACAAATGATCATAGAAATGATCACCAAGATAGACGATCAAACAAATGATCCTATCATAAATGATCAACACAATGATCATTTCACAGCAACACTCAGCATGTCACATTACCAAAATTGGGAATATATCGCTGATAACCTTCAACTATATAACCTCTAAGGGTGTTAAGCTAAAAGAATAAATTTTCCGCCACCAACAGAAATATATTTGAAAGAAATCGGCTTTATATCTCAATTTGTAATGTCAGCATACTATCCATACAAGTCTGTTCCGGGATCGAACAGAACCGAAGGCACTTACAAAGAAGTCCTTGCAATCCGGATAACCTCTAATCACGTACGAATTTCCCATCACATATGGAGATCTCTATACCGAGGATCAGCCAGTGCAGAGACAATCAACAAGAAACCCTTATGTTTTCAAAAATATCCGGTCTTCAACACCGGTCTTCGAATGCAATTCATAACGACGTATCACATATTCGGAATGGGTTATACGACCCCAAGGTCCTTTCCCGGTTAACCCGAATAGTGAGCGCTTATATTAAAAAAAAATAAGTGTGGCATTCAATTTCAAGCAAATCTCAACTAATACCTATTTAAAGGTAAATATTGATAGTCGGTTACTGAACTATCAATAGATATGCCAACATCTCCAGATTCCAAATAATTTTCCAAATTATTTATTTTCCAAAAATATCTTTACAAGATATACATTCTCCATTCTTCAAAAATAAATCATTATTTATTTTTAAACCCAATTTCCAATTTCATTTATAAATTCTATATTGAATTTACATTCCAAAATATTTATGAATATACGATTTCCATTCGTTTTCAAATATTCCTTTTCAATTTATCTTCAAAAAGATAAATTCAAAATATTCACTTAATATGGGAAAAACATTTCCATACTTATTTATTTATAAGAAATTCACAAGCCTTTTTATTTTCTACACTTAGAAAATATTTAATATACTCAAATCGAAATTAAGTATATATTTCATTCTTTAAGGAAATCATTCACTTAACCATATTTATTTGGGCCAAAACGAATGTTGCGTAAAACATCGTTACGACAACCCAAAATCACTAGTATAGGGATTCGAAATTAAAATAGATATATAAATCCCAATACTATACAAAACATTTCCTTTCGGAAATTATCTATTATAACAACAGTGTTATAATCTACCATTTCCTTCTATTTCTCAAAAACGTCTATTTCAACAATGAATGTTGAAATCTATGGTTTCAATAGTTATTACTTTTTAAAACATCTTTAGATCGTTTTAATTTTATTTAAAACATCCCATTCAAAACATTTCTTTAACATATTATTCACTATTCAAAAACGTGAATATACTTGTTAACCAATTTCATCATTTCTATTCCTTTTATTTTAAAGGATTATTCACTGTCTAAAACGTGAATATAACTCCATAAATAAATTACAACAATTTTACTTATCAAAATAAGTCATTGCGGATTTATAAAATAATATTTATAAATTCCATTTCTATTTATTTTATAATACTTCCTCTTATAAATTTCCTTTATTAACTTATTCGATTTGTAACTCAATTATATAGCGAAAGTCCATATTATAAGTTAAATGCTTATAATTTATTTGTTTACAAAATTGTTCTTTTAACTTCATAATTATAAATCTTATAACTTATAAGATTTATTTATTTATCCAAAATCTATTCTCTAAATAACTTTATAAATTTTATAAACCTATTGTTTATAAAATTCCATTTATAACTTCACAGTTAAAATCCTATAAATTTCATTTCTTTATGAAATGCATTCACAATTCATTCTATCACTTATAAAAGCTCGTTTTACAATTCCAATATTTTTTATTTATAAATCTTTTATATGGATCAATTTATAATATTCTTTTAAAACGTCTTTAAACTCCTTTATAATTTCACCATTTTGATTTATAAAATAATCAAATTCCATAAATCCTATTTTTAAACTTTTATAATAAATTCAGAAATCCCAGTTTAAACTATTTTATAAAATCATTAATCTCATATTTCAAAAATCAAATTTTAACTGTATTTCTCAAAAATCATAATTTTTATAATATTAAAATTATAACGTTTATTTATTTTAAGATGGATCAATTCCAAAACTAATTTTTTTGTTTTTAAACATATACTTTCAAAAAATTACTTTAGAAATCCCTTAAAAATCAAAATCGTTATTTTTAAACTTCAAAATTTGATCCGATGATGCAACACATCAAATAGTCAATCACGACTTTTAAATATCATATATCGATATGATAAACAATCAAATATCACAATATCTGAAGCAAATAAATATTTGTGAGGAATCCAGTTGGATCCCTCCAACCTGTTTCCCTGCATCCACAGACATTAGCACAATACCCATTCCACTTCGAGGTGGAATATCGCGGTATATGGGATTTTATAAATATTATCCGCTTAATAGGCGGCGCAATAGGGTCTCATCCTCTATACAAGGCGGGAAATCAATCAACTGCAATATATACATATGCCAATATATATATATTGCTATATATATAATATATCCTACTATATCTAATATCACAACCAATATAGCAATCAATAATAACTGCAAATCCAACTTATAAATTTATTTGAGTGAGAAGTTCTCACCTTTGCTTTTATTAGCAATCCATTTCCCATCTTGACTCGATTTTCTTGATTTATACCTTGTATAAATATTTACACAATTTATTAATATTCGAATAAATCGAATAAATTAAATTTCATTTGACAATTTCGATTCATCGGTGATTTCATTTTAATAGTTAAATTAACTGATAGTTTTATTTAAACCAATTTCTTCTTTAATAAATTTATTAATATCCGAATCAAATCGAACTATTCAATTTTTCGTTCTTGATTGTTTAATTAATCAATTGTTTTATTTAAACCAATTTTTTTCTTAAATAAATTTATTTAACTAAAATTTAAATTTCCTTTTAAATCAAATTTATTTAACCAAGATTTTATTTTAACTAAAAATTAAATTTAATTAACCAAACTCTGTTTTAATAACTTAATCAATTATAAATTCAATTTTAACTAAAAAATTTCTTTTTAGTAACTAAAATAGATAAAACAAATTAATTATCGTAACTATTGTTTATAACAACTTAACTAATCATTTTACTTTAAATTAATATCCTTATATCAATTTCTTTTAAATAATTTGTTTAACTAAAAATTTAAATTTTAAACTAAATTTACTTTAATAAATTATCTCACCAAAATAATTGATTTACCGGTTAAACAAATTTCTTTACTATAACTATAAATTAAAAATCTGCATAGATTACCTTTTTCTGTAATATACATATATATTACATTTAATTTAAATGGATACTGCAATTTAAAATTTTTAATTAACTAAATAAAAAAAAATTATACCTCACTGTGAAACTCAAACTCAGGCAACCACCTCCCCAATTCCCACTGAAACGCGACCCTCCTTCCATTCGCGCGCCGCCGCTCGTCTCATCTTCCCAGGTTGTCGCCATCACCACGCGAGTCGCCCTCGTCCCCACGCCGCCGCCGTTCACCTCCATCAGCATCGTGAATTCCCCATCGCGACGAAACCACCCACTACCTCACGCGAGTGCGCGCCTCCTCACTCGATCGTGTCGCCGCCATCGCCACGCTGTCGCGCCTCCCCTCTTTCTTTGCTCGCGCGATCGATTTCAATTTAGGGCTTTGTTGTTTTTTTTTTTTCATTTGGGGGATAAAGATGAAGCTCGGCTACTGATAATAAAGAAGAAAAGGGGGGAAGAGAAAATAGGAGAGGAGTGGAGAACAGCTTCGGCCATTATAGTTTTCCGAGAGCTTGATTTTGTTTCGTTTCGATTTTTTTAAAACTGAAGAGGGAGAGGGATTTGCCTGAGATTTGTAACGAACGGGGAAGACAAGAGTACGTGCTTGCACGATTTTTTTTCCACAATTTCAGGCGTGCTTTTAGGCGTAATTGAAGGAGACAACGTGCTACCGTTTGACTAAATTTAAATTTAAATTTAAATTGAAATCGTTGAAAATTTCAACGCGTTTACTCGTCATGTGCTCACATATCAACTCGGAAAAATACGAAATTTGAAATCCGATAATAATTAAATATTACGGACCCAATGGAACTAGTTTCGTCAAAATCCGAGACTGTGCCTCGGACGACTATTTTTAAATATCGATTCAAACGATATAATTTCAAAACTGAACAATTCACTTCAAAATTCAATTCTGAAGCTTCTATTATCTTCAATATTATCAATATAAATTTTACAAGCCCTTGAAATATTTTTATTCAGCTTAGAATTGAAGATTCAAATTTTTATTCAACTCTCAATATATTAAATTTTATAATTTAATCGCCAAATTTTATTCTGATAATTTGAAATTCAATTCAAACCATCATTCAAATATTTAAACTTAATTAAATATTTTCAAATTAAATTGTTCAAAAATTCTGGGTCGTTACAATCTTCCCTCCTTAAAAGAATTTCGTCCCGAAATTACAAGTTAAGAAGAATGCCCTTATCCCGTCTATTATTTTTCACAATCCAAATAGTTTTATCAACTTTCTAAAAGAAATCTTTTTACTAGAGATTCATTATCATTTCAACTAGCTTTCCAACTTCAATTATAAGTTTCAACCAACATTGTTTTCCTAACAATTCAAATTTAAATTCAAATTCAAATTTCAAACTTTCAAAATTTCTCAAAATTTTTCTAACACCCTAAATTTTCGAAAAATTTCGCCAGCGTCTCCTTTGCGCGGCTAGCTCGGTACGACTACAAAATGGCACCACGGCCCCTCAGAATCAAAAAGAAAAGAGAAAGCCAAGTGGCTGGAGAAGAAAATCATCAAATTTCATACTGAAATTGAAATACGTACATTTTTGTCGAGCCATTTAAATTATCTTCAAAATCAAAATCCAATCCCAACATACAAACCATTTTGCCAATTCTATTACAAAATCTTCAACATATGCTTCTTATACATTTTTACTTCACTATTGAAGTTACATATTCATTTTCATTCAATTTTACATTTCAATTCAATTCACAATTTCAATTCTATTTGAATTCAATTCATAATTTAAATTCCATTCGAATTCAATTCTCAATTCTAAATATTGAATTCTAACGATTAACTTTCATTTGCTAATTCATATTACTACTTTAAATTAGTTTCGTTCACTAATTCATTTCAATTTGCAAATTCCGAAATCGATTTGTCGTTAATTAAAATTTTCCAAAAATTTTCAAAAATGTTTCTAACTCCCAAAATTCACGAAATTTTTTGGCAGAGTCTACTTTGTACGGAGGAGCTTTTGCAATTTTACAATATGTATAAATATGTATACATCGACCCACACGGTCGGAAAACAGAAAAACAGTTCATATTTCCTATTTTTATTGCGTAGGCGTACCTTATTTAGCATTTTTAAGCAAAGCGGCTAATTATTAGCTTATTAGCACAATCATATCCAGCCCAACGACTTCGCTGAACCTGTACTTACTCAGTTTAACCATGTCAGTGACAAATATAAGAAATCTATTAACATTCCATTCATTTTCAATAACAAATATATAGATTTCATTAGCAATACATTCAAGATAAATTCCATTAGCAATTTATATGGTTTTAATTCATTTTTAGTTGCTTACGACCAATTCACATGACATTTCCATTAAATCAAGTCGTTTACAACTCATTTTATTCATTCTATTCATTTCTAAGCAAAACGAATTCATACTATTTTAATTGATTCAAAAATCAATTTTATTTTCTTTCAATAACTCATATAATTTTATACAATCTTGTTTGTGTCAAACGGCCATTATTTCTATGCAAATTTAATGATATTCACTTAATAGAATATCCATTCTAGTTTATAACTAGTTTAAGTTGATGCCAACTCAATTTATTTTAATTCCACTCCAGTTCAATTTGCATTTCATATTTTTATTCGGTTTATTTTATCAACCAAACAAATTTCATTCAAACCATTTCAAATCTACTCCATTCACTAATTTAATTCAATTAGTATATTCACTTATTCATTTTAAATTTCAATTTCCATATTCAGTTCATCTCGAATTTACTTAATTACCAACAAAGGGAATTTTAATTTATTTCTTTTACTTACTTGAATTTATATACAAATTCAAATTTATCTTAACCAATTCAAATTCCAATTCATTAGTCCATGAATTAATAATTTATCAAGTTAGTTTACTTGAATTCAATCCATTTTATTTCTTATTTAATTCCATATACTAATGATAATAATTTAATATTATTAACAACCATGCAACCATATACTATAATAATTCATAGAAAATCATTTCTTTTCTATCCTAAAATAGTTTTGGGCAAAATTATCTTATTTACCCCATTCAAAAACAATTTTATATTCACTAACAAATACGCGCTCATATCTATTATTACACTCAAACTCATTCTAGAGTACTGCTGACTCTATCTCTAATAAGTAACACCCAACAGAACCATGGTTGTCGCTTAACCATAAGCTCTGATACCAAATGTGAAAACCCGCAAATCCGTACCCCTTGAAGTGACACTAATCTCCATAGATTTACTCAAGATGAATAGAAATACGAACCCTTAGGGTTTTAAAAAGAAGAAAGAAGAAGAAGAGAGAAGAAGATAGAAACAGATGGAAAAGAAAACGGAAAGAAATAACAACGGAACAATATCAGAATCTCACAATCCGCAGCGGAACAACATATAATAGATAAATGAATAATCTTTAAACAAAGAACTATATCAGTTATTACATTACATTTCATTACATCATATCATCAGAGTGTACAACATCAAACAACAACAATGCAGCGGAAAAAGAAGTACTATACTAGTAATACGCTATGCCATCCAGCTTGCCTCCAGCAACTCCTGAATTCCAGAATATCCTGATAAACCTTAACTCTTGACTGCCCGTGTGGAAATTGGTGGGCACCCAGAGTTTAGGAAGGAAAATATTAAACTCCGAGTCAGTCATGTGACTGGTGTGAGAACTAAAACAGTTTATTTTTCTTTAAAATTAAAATAGAGGAATATTTTTAAAGTCAATTCGCAATGCTTTTAAAAATGAGACTACCATAAGGCCTCCCGCACACACACACAATGCAAAAGCAGAATCGGAGGAGATTTCTCCTTATGATAGTCAAAGATGCTTGATACGCATTAAAAAGAACATTTGATATTATTACTAGTGCATAGTGTAGGAAAAATTCATTTCGAAAATAAAGATATAAATCTTAGCCAATAGACATTTCGAACTATGCCTACTATAGCTACCATCCAAACAGTGGGGCGTCACCATAAGTAGATGGCAGGTAATACAACTAATACCGTACAAGGCTCGTATTTGAAGAATAGATTTTCCAACAAATGGTCAGGCCAAGGAACTTCCCATTGCCACATGGAAACGCCTCTGTAAGGACGCCCCGAGAACCCAACTGGATCTCTGCCAAACAAGGCCGGGAACCCCTTTTCCCAAGGGATATTACAAACCCTCAGATATGCCACCCCCGGTCCTTTGGGACCTTTAAACGAGAGCTCTCTAACCAACATCACACCATAATAATAAGTGTTTCAACATGAGTAAGTATCTGGGCTCCATACCATGATACTACCCTTTTCCAGAAGGAATGGTCATACCCTAGGGACGCTATCCCTGAAAACCTTGCCGCACAATTCCTGTTTCGACCATTACCGGTTTGTGAGGCTCGACGAAGTCACGTCCACAAAGCCACGCTTTATACAAAGTCATGCTTTGGGTCAACAAATGATCATAGAAATGATCACCAAGATAGGCGATCAAACAAATGATCCTATCATAAATGATCGACACAATGATCATTTCACAGCAACAGTCAGCATGTCACATTACCAAAATTGGGAATATATCGCTGATAACCTTCAACTATATAACCTCTAAGGGTGTTAAGCTAAAAGAATAAATTTTCCGCCACCAACAGAAATATATTTGAAAGAAATCGGCTTTATATCTCAATTTGTAATGTCAGGCATACTATCCATACAAGTCTGTTCCGGGATCGAACAGAACCGAAGGCACTTACAAAGAAGTCCTTGCAATCCGGATAACCTCTAATCACGTCCGAATTTCCCATCACATATGGAGATCTCTATACCGGGGATCAGCCAGTGCAGAGACAATCAACAAGAAACCCTTACGTTTTCAAAAATATCCGGTCTTCAACACCGGTCTTCGAATGCAATTCATAACGACGTATCACATATACGGAATGGGTTATACGACCCCAAGGTCCTTTTCCGGTTAACCCGAATAGTGAGCGCTTATTTTAAAAAATAATAAGTGTGGCATTCAATTTCAAGCAAATCTCAACAAATACCTATTTAAAGGTAAATATTGATAGTCGGTTACTGAACTATCAATAGATATGCCAACATCACCAGATTCCAAATAATTTTCCAAATTATTTATTTTCCAAAAATATCTTTACAAGATATACATTCTCTATTCTTCAAAAATAAATCAATATTTATTTTTAAACCCAATTTCCAATTTCATTTATAAATTCTATATTGAATTTACATTCCAAAATATTTATGAATATACGATTTCCATTCGTTTTCAAATATTCATTTTCAATTTATCTTCAAAAAGATAAATTCAAAATATTCACTTAATATGGGAAAAACATTTTCATACTTATTTATTTATAAGAAATTCACAAGCCTTTTTATTTTCTACACTTAGAAAATATTTAATATACTCAAATCGAAATTAAGTATATATTTCATTCTTTAAGGAAATCATTCACTTAACCATATTTATTTGGGCCAAAACGAATGTTGCGTAAAACATCGTTACGACAACCCAAAATCACTAGTATAGGGATTCGAAATTAAAATAGATATATAAATCCCAATACTATACAAAACATTTCCTTTCGGAAATCATCTATTATAACAACAGTGTTATAATCTACCATTTCCTTCTATTTCTCGAAAACGTCTATTTCAACAATGAATGTTGAAATCTATGGTTTCGATAGTTAATACTTTTTAAAACATCTTTAGATCGTTTTAATTTTATTTAAAACATCCCATTCAAAACATTTCTTTAACATATTATTCACTATTCAAAAACGTGAATATACTTGTTAACCAATTTCATCATTTCTATTCCTTTTATTTTAAAGGATTATTCACTGTCTAAAACGTGAATATAACTCCATAAATAAATTACAACAATTTTACTTATCAAAATAAGTCATTGCGGATTTATAAAATAATATTTATAAATTCCATTTCTATTTATTTTATAATACTTCCTCTTGTAAATTTCCTTTATTAACTTATTCGATTTATAACTCAATTATATACCGAAAGTCCATATTATAAGTTAAATGCTTATAATTTATTTGTTTACAAAATTGTTCTTTTAACTTCATAATTATAAATCTTATAACTTATAAGATTTATTTATTTATCCAAAATCTATTCTCTAAATAACTTTATAAATTTTATAAACCTATTGTTTATAAAATTCCATTTATAACTTCACAGTTAAAATCCTATAAATTTCATTTCTTTATGAAATGCATTCACAATTCATTCTATCACTTATAAAAGCTCGTTTTACAATTCCAATATTTTTTATTTATAAATCTTTTATATGGATCAATTTATATTATTCTTTTAAAACGTCTTTAAACTCCTTTATAATTTCACCATTTTGATTTATAAAATAATCAAATTCCATAAATCCTATTTTTAAACTTTTATAATAAATTCAGAAATCCCAGTTTAAACTATTTTATAAAATCATTAATCTCATATTTCAAAAATCAAATTTTAACTGTATTTCTCAAAAATCATAATTTTTATAATATTAAAATTATAACGTTTATTTATTTTAAGATGGATCAATTCCAAAACTAATTTTTTTGTTTTTAAACGTATACTTTCAAAAAATTACTTTAGAAATCCCTTAAAAATCAAAATCGTTATTTTTAAACTTCAAAATTTGATCCGATGATGCAACACATCAAATAGTCAATCACGACTTTTAAATATCATATATCGATATGATAAACAATCAAATATCACAATATCTGAAGCAAATAAATATTTGTGAGGAATCCAGTTGGATCCCTCCAACCTGTTTCCCTGCATCCACAGACATTAGCACAATACCCATTCCACTTCGAGGTGGAATATCGCGGTATATGGGATTTTATAAATATTATCTGCTTAATAGGCGACGCAATAGGGTCTCATCCTCTATACAAGGCGGGAAATCAATCAACTGCAATATATACATATGCCAATATATATATATTGCTATATATATAATATATCCTACTATATCTAATATCACAACCAATATAGCAATCAATAATAACTGCAAATCCAACTTATAAATTTATTTGAGTGAGAAGTTCTCACCTTTGCTTTTATTAGCAATCCATTTCCCATCTTGACTCGATTTTCTTGATTTATACCTTGTATAAATATTTACACAATTTATTAATATTCGAATAAATCGAATAAATTAAATTTCATTTGACAATTTCGATTCATCGGTGATTTCATTTTAATAGTTAAATTAACTGATAGTTTTATTTAAACCAATTTCTTCTTTAATAAATTTATTAATATCCGAATCAAATCGAACTATTCAATTTTTCGTTCTTGATTGTTTAATTAATCAATAGTTTTATTTAAACCAATTTTTTTCTTAAATAAATTTATTTAACTAAAATTTAAATTTCCTTTTAAATAAAATTTATTTAACCAAGATTTTATTTTAACTAAAAATTAAATTTAATTAACCAAACTCTGTTTTAATAACTTAATCAATTATAAATTCAATTTTAACTAAAAATTTCTTTTTAGTAACTAAAATAGATAAAACAAATTAATTATCGTAACTATTGTTTATAACAACTTAACTAATCATTTTACTTTAAATTAATATCCTTATATCAATTTCTTTTAAATAATTTGTTTAACTAAAAATTTAAATTTTAAACTAAATTTACTTTAATAAATTATCTCACCAAAATAATTGATTTACCGGTTAAACAAATTTCTTTACTATAACTATAAATTAAAAATCTGCATAGATTACCTTTTTCTGTAATATACATATATATTACATTTAATTTAAATGGATACTGCAATTTAAAATTTTTAATTAACTAAAAAAAAACTATACCTCACTGTGAAACTCAAACTCAGGCAACCACCTCCCCAATTCCCACTGAAACGCGACCCCCCTTCCATTCGCGCGCCGCCGCTCGTCCCATCTTCCCAGGTTGTCGCCATCACCACGCGAGTCGCCCTCGTCCCCATGCCGCCGCCGTTTACCTCCATCAGCATCGCGAATTCCCCATCGCGACGAAACCACCCACTGCCTCACGCGAGCGCACGCCTCCTCACTCGATCGTGTCGCCGCCATCGCCACGCTGTCGCGCCTCCCCTCTTTCTTTGCTCGCGCGATCGATTTCAATTTAGGTCTTTGATGTTTTGTATTTTTTTTTCATTTGGGGGATAAAGATGAAGCTCGGCTACTGATAATAAAGAAGAAAAGGAGGGAAGAGAAAATAGGAGAGGAGTGGAGAACGGCTTCGGCCATTATAGTTTTCTGAGAGCTTGATTTTTTTTCGTTTTGATTTTTTTAAAACTGAAGAGGGAGAGGGATTTGCCTGAGATTTGTAACAAACGGGGAAGACAAGAGTACGTGCTTGCACGATTTTTTTCCACGATTTCAGGCGTGCTTTTAGGCGTAATTGAAGGAGACAACGTGCTACCGTTTGACTAAATTTAAATTTAAATTTAAATTTAAATTGAAATCGTTGAAAATTTCAACGCGTTTACTCGTCATGTGCTCACATATCAACTCGGAAAAATACGAAATTTGAAATCCGATAATAATTAAATATTACGGACCCAATGGAACTGGTTTCGTCGAAATCCGAGACTGTGCCTCGGACGACTATTTTTAAATATCGATTCAAACGATATAATTTCAAAACTGAACAATTCACTTCAAAATTCAATTCTGAAGCTTCTATTATCTTCAATATTATCAATATAAATTTTACAAGCCTTTGAAATATTTTTATTCAGCTTAGAATTGAAGATTCAAATTTTTATTCAACTCTCAATATATTAAATTTTATAATTTAATCGCCAAATTTTATTCTGATAATTTGAAATTCAATTCAAACCATCATTCAAATATTTAAACTTAATTAAATATTTTCAAATTAAATTGTTCAAAAATTCTGGGTCGTTACAACTTCAGTTAAATCTAGCTACTTACAAATCTTTAAATTTTATTTCTCAATATATGAGCTCAAAACTTATTTATCTACTTACCATTCTTTTAAATTTTATTTCTCACTATATGAGTTCAAAGCTTATTTATTTACTTAAAAGTTTATATTGCTCATTGAGCCATTTCATCTTATAATCACAATTTCAGATTATATAACACTTACTAACTTATGGTATAAATTTCCGCCCCACAATTACAATCATTTTACCTTCAAATTTTATATCCAATTAAGTTCATTTTGAACTTCAATCCCATTTAACTTATCTCAGGTTAAATTCAAGTATATTTTCTTCACTTTTATTTACTTAAATTAAATTTTAATTCCTGGATTAAAATTCCCAATTTCATCTTATTAATATCAACTTTACTTTATAGGTTCAATAGTTGATTCATTCAAACCTTTCACATTATTAAATAGAATTTTTAGAATTCAATTGCCCGGTTTTCATTTCCAAAACCAATTTGGAATGATAACTACACTTACCCACTTGGTGTCAAATCAAATTTTCAAATTCCAAACACTTGTTTTCACCAAAACAAATTTTCTCTTTTTGAAAATTTCTAAAACAACTTGTATACCCAACAAGCCCAAACAATTTATCATGACCAACTATCCTGGTAGCAATCCATCACTTTAGAAACTCGAAAATGAATACTGATGATGTGGCCATCATCATCAGGATTATTTTCCAGTGACTGAAGTGAGTTCAGTGCTTTCTTATTTTCACAAATTCCTCCCAAAACAATTTCCATTCAACAATATTTTCCAAAACAAATATTCCATTATTGCCTTCAAACCTTTGGAAAAACATTTCAAACATTTCCAAGATTTTTAAATTCCCAAATCCTTTTGTTTAAATTCATTTAAACACTTTTCAAATTCCCGGGACTTAAATTATGTTTAATCAAATTTTAGTTATATTCCTTTTTATTTAAACCTTACTTAGAAAATTTTATTTGGTTATAAGCCACTCCAATTTTTAAATTTTTATTTGGTTGTAGTATTAACAACTACCCATTCAAATATATATAATAATTTCAGAAAAATATTTCTTTTACATCAAAATATAGTTTTGGGTAAAATTATTTCATTTACCCTACTTTTAAAAACAATACTGTGTCGGTCAATCTTGTTTAAGAGTTTAGAAAATCCTATCGATGAAATGGCGTCCCACACATCGACCAGAATCCATAAACACTAAACAGATAAGTCAACACAATATAAAAACAATTTTATATTCACTAACAAATACGCGCTCATATCTATTAATACACTCAGACTCATTTTAGAGTACTACAGACTCTATTCTATGAGTAATTCCTACCAGAGCCAAGGTTATTACCAACCTATGCTCTGATACCAACTGTGACGACCCGCCCTTCTACTACCAGAATGACGTATCATCATTAAGAAAGAAAGGGATAGAAGTAGAAAGAAAGAGAAAGAAAGAACAACAACATCAGTATCTCACAGCAGAACGGAACAAAATATAATATATCATATATCTGTTACATAGTTTTACATATATCAGAGTTATACAATATCAATACACATGACAGTCATATACATACATCTATCACTATATACATCAGAGATACATCATACATCAACTACCGACACAGCGGAACTAGATAGATAGCTACATACGTCTGGAAACTCCTGCTCCAATCCCCTTCAGTAATCAAAGTCCAAAACCTATCACTTGGCTACGCATAAAAATTTGAGTACCCAAGAGTTTATGAAAAACAAAATATAAACTCCGGGTCAGACATGGGTCTGGTATGAGTAAACGGTTTAAAGTTGTTTAACTTTGAAAAACATTTTGAAAATAAAGGTATCACGTAAGACTCCCCACAAATAAATACGGGTAAGTTTTTACCTTACGCTAACCAAAACATTTCATAGGAAATCATATGATATTATAATAGTGTCTAGGGTTTTCAATTAAATAGAAAATAGACGAAATTGTTACATTCATTAAATTCCAGCTACTAGCCACAAAAGTGGGTAATACAAATCAAAACCGTAGGGTCTCGTAGGGAAAATGGATTTCCAACAATGGCAGGGCTACTGGGGTACCGCCCGTCACAGTACGGGGCCTTGATCACCGTACCGAGGATCACTCCCGACCCCCTACAACACAAGGCCGGAACCATTCCTTACTAAACAGTCCCGAACAAGATAAACCCCGCGGTTGTAGCTAGCAACCACCCACACAGCCGAAATATAAAGGGACATCTAGAAAGGGGAAATATCTTGTCCTGCTTTGGCATGACCCACCTAACCTTACTGCATCTCCCCCTGTTTTAGCCATTCCCGGTTGATGAGGCTTGAGGATGCGATTACCTTTATAGAACATATTCTTAGAATGCTCATCGTCCGCCTGACGATGTGTTGAAAGCATTCAATCCATAAAAGTTCGTTCCAGGTTCGAACGAAACCGAAGGCATTATCTCGTCACACTCATTTTGGAATCACCCTTAGAGTCAACGACGATAACCCTTGCATTCTGAAAACACCATCTCGATCTTCATTTCAGGATTCACGACCTAATGTTTAAATTGGATCGATGTGGTTTTCGGAGAATCAAAATTGATTCTTCCAATCCCGGTCTCATCGAAATCCAAACGCCATTTTAAGGGCCAAGTTGTCTAATTAACTTAAACAGTTAATTCAATGAATTCAAATAACATTTATCACGGATAAAACATATACAATCATTATAGATATATCACAGCATATCAGAAGACATCACAGAATATCATCAATTAAACATCACAGATCAGATATTCTACATACACCAAAATCCATAAGAATTCATCTTTAATTCTTATTTGTAATTAGTTCAATTACTTGAGAGTTAAATACTTAACCCTGTTTAATTGATCATTAATTGACAGTTAATTACTTACTTTCTTCCAAATTATTAATTAATCATTTCTTAACTAATAATTAAGTCTTATTTACTTAATTATTTTATTTCACTCTATTAACTTAATTACTCCTTAATCAAGTTGTTTAACTTTAATTATTTAATTATTTGTTCCTTAATCATAAATTAATAACTTTAATTATTTATTAATAAAACTTAATTACCCGATTATTATCTTCTAATTACTTAATTAATCAATTATAAATTCTTAATTAATTTACTTAATTAATTAACTGTTCATTTTTCATAAATTAACTTAAGTAGTTCATTACACATTTCTTACTCACTTAAACATTCATTAATCTCTAATTGCAATTATACTTTAATTATTCTTAACTACTAATCATTTATTAATCCACTTAAGTAGTCAAATTTCTATTTACTTATCACTTAATAGTTACATAATTCCAAACTTCAATTAAATTTAAAAAGTCAATCATTCTTTATTTTTTTCTAGAAACAATTAATAAATGTTGATCTTTTAACTTAATCAACATTTTAAAGGAGATCTTCTTTAACCTACTTGCAATCAACTTAATGCTTCTCACTAACTTATATGTTAATAAGATTTATACTCATCTTATATTAATTACCTAAAATATTAATAATTTAGAGTTTAACACAATTTAAAGTATTGATTAAAATAGTTTAACCTTGTATCTAAGTTTTTAATCTTAAAACTGTTAAAAAAAATTAACAATGTTTACAGTTTGTAAAAAAAACTGTTTATTTAACTTACTAAAAAAAAGTAAAACTATAGTTAACAAAAACCCGAGTTTTCCCTGCGTTATCTCGAGCGTTCCTTCGAGTTCTTCACGCGATTTCTCCGAGACTCCCCTGTACGTAACTTCTTCTTCGCCCTTACTTTTTTTTTCTTTCAGTAAGTTAAGTTTAACTTTATTTTTAAAATCAAAGAATCAGTAAATACTTACGCACCCATCTCGTATACAAGTCCGAAGAAAACAGTGGGTCGACTCAAGCATCAACTCGCGATAATCTCCACTCAACGTCACAGATACTGCCCTTGTGCCGTACACGTGCACGGTGGCACGATTCAACTCCGACGATCGCCATCAACATCGGCAAGTCACAATCCACCCCCAAACTCGAAATCAAAGCACAAATCTCCAATATAAATTCGAGTTAAAAATTTAGACGTTTGGACAAACAACTACAACGAACACTCACGGTAGATCGCCTCACCACCGCCTCTCCATCCACCTGCAGCACCCAAGATTTCGCCCATACGTTGACATCATGATAAACCCTCATCATACCGAAGCTCGAGCCACTCGAACGCGTGAGGGTGATGAATTCAACACAAAACAGTCATGGATAAAAATAGGAATTCAAACCCTAAATGACTCTCGTACTCTAATTCCCAACAATATAAAAATCTTTTGATAATTTCTCTGAAATCCCGAAGGTTTAAACCTGCTTCCAGTCAAGTTTCATTATTTATCATTGACTCAATTTTGAGAAATTGATAGAATTGTAGTTTTTATTCACATATGAACTGCTCGTGAACTAGCAATGTAGAAATCCTTATTTCGTTTTAAAAATCATAAATTTCATCAAGCTTTCAATTTATAAACCTGGATTAGATTTTTATAGCAGTTGAATTTTATCAATATATTCTTTGGTTTCTTGTAAAACAGTTTTACAGTAGGATGCTTCATTAGCATATTCAATCAAAATCTACTTGTTTGAAGCTTCAACATCTTGTTTGATAAAAAAAATGAAAATCTACCATGATTCAGTTGAAAGCAAGAATTTGATTTTTGAATGGAATCAACCCATATGCATACACAGTGAAGAACAATGTACAGAATACACAGAATCATGTTCAAGATCAAACAGAGACAAATACCCTATAAGAAATCATTTTACTTCTTTTAAATTTAAACACAAAGCTTTAAATTTTGTTTACACACCTAAAATGATTTAATAGAGAGCTATTTTAAGTTTCCAATAAACACAGTCCTGATCTTTGTTCCCCAGCCTTCAAGCTTTGAATTCCAAACTCCAATCTTTGATGTTGTTGATGTTGAACAAGATTGTTTGTATTAAGACCAAGTTGCAGTTTTGTTTCTCTCTTCTTTTTTTAGTTTCCTTTTTAATGAACGAACTGAAATATAAGATGATATATATATGGGGAGAATATACAGGCTGAGGACATGTTGCAAGAGATTTTTTTTAAGTACTTGAAATATTTTTTTTTATTTGTGCCAGAGATTTTTATTTCCAGATTGTAGGCTGATAAGAGCCTTTGTTGTGTGACATTAATTAGTTTTGTCTTGTATATATTATCACCCTTATCTTTATACAAATGTTTTTTTTCAGGATTGTTCAACTTGATATTCAAATGCATATTGAGCTTTATATTATCCTGCCTTATGGTTGAAGCTTATCCATTCATATATATGTATATATATGTGTTTAAAAGAGTGCAGCCTGATTTTTTTTTTTTTTGAGCATAACTATACATATAACTTTGTCTTGTTTCAGAAGTCTTCTACTAGTACACTACCTACCCTGTTTTTAAGCAGAGATGTTTGACTGCATACCTGAAATAATATTTGAATTTCGGCTGAAAGATTTCTTCTTGACAAATAGTTGTGCTAATAAATGCACGTGTTCATATTAGTTTACATATATTTAATGTTTGTTGATTCTTGTATTTTGAAACAGAGATATTTGTGCATTGCACGTGTTTACACAGCAACTAGTTACTATCTTTGTTAAAGATCAATATTGTGCAAATATATGTATATAGGTTATGAAAATAATTTATCTTCTTTCTAAGCTCACCTTATATGATTCATGTATGATTTTTATAGTTATAGTTTACATACTCCTTTAGTTTTATTTTCTATTGGTAGTTAAATTTTCAAACATTAATTTCTAACATTGTATTTGTAAATTTTATATTTCTATTTATATCTTATATTTATCATTATGTTTTATATTTATGTTTTTATATTCATATCTAAATATTGATAGGATTTCTTATGTTAAACATTATTATTTAGATTACCCTTTTATAAATATTATATTAAATATTGATAATATACAACTTTTGGTTTTATTGACCAATACAGGATTTATTTTAGATTTTCAAATCAAATTTTCCTTTACAGAGCATATATAACTGCTAAATATCAAAGACCTCCTCAGTTTATAAATTTGAAAAGCTTGTATTTAATTTAAATTAAATTAAATATTTATTGAAATATATTGCCAAAATTTCCGGGTCGTTACAAGCCCCTTTATATACTTGGGTGTTATCGATATATGTACATTTAAATGATATATATAGTTTTCTATATTATAAAACACGACTTACAAATGTAAAAGTTTATATGAAATACATACATGCATATATATATGTATTTATATCTACACATACTTAGTAACATATACATATACATATACATATATATATATATATATATGCATATATAATTACATTGCAAAATGACGCAGCGGAAATACCAAAAAATGGATGAAACGGTGAAAGTTGAATCGATGGATTGAAAATACCCAAGTGCCCAAATCCGTTGATCTCAAGAGATACCGGATTCTAGCTATCTCCAACACGTTGATCGCGCACGATACCGTGTTAAAAGACTGCGATTCCTTTACGTTGATCTCGCGCACGAGATTCCGTGAATCGGTTTTCAATCCGTTGATTCGAGCGCACTCGAATAACCGAAAATGGAGAAAGGAGATAACACTCAACTTCCAATTTTAAAGAGGCACAAAGCACTCAAACAAAAGTTTATTCAAAATCAACCACTTTTACAAATGACACAACCCGCCTATTTATAGGCTTACAACACACATAGCTCGCTTGCTACAGGACTCACGACCTAACATCACAAAGCTCAACACGATACAAATCCTTCACGACCTAACAGACTCGAGTTGTAACAACACTTCGACCTACGACTTACGACCTAAGATCAGACAACAATCGACTTTACAATAACGACATAAAAACACGTTACAACATATATGCGACATAACAAAACAACATATTTACAACACAACATCATACGCGACTTATCACCTGGAGTGACCTAACTCATCTGCGTCATAAGCGACTTAAGAGATAGCGACTTAAGTAAATGGTTCATCTTCAGGCGACTTAACGACATAAGCCAGTAGCACATCAACATGGAGCTTGAGTGATTTATGGGCTTGAGCGACCTAACCATTTGAGCGACACAAGGTAGGTCATAGGTCGCTGGTGAGCGACTTATAGTCAGATGGCATACTTGAGAGCCGCATAAGTAGCTGGGTCGAAGTTAGTTAGGTCGTTCTTAGCTCGGTAGGTCGCTGGCGACCTAAAATGACTCTCTACTTCTTCCAATCGCCCTATCTTATTACGATAACACGCAGGTGACTTAAGGCCTACCTCGCTAGGTCGTGGGCGACCTAAGGCTGACGACTTATCGTAGTTGTAGAGCGCGTGGTGCGCTGCACCATCCTCCCCCGGTTGACAAGAATTCGACCCCAAATTCGCACCTTCCTCTTCCTCAACAAGCTTATCCCCAAGATACGGAATCAAATGTTTAACGTTGAAAACGTCGGCAGTATGGACATGCTCCGGCAATCTTAACCGATAAGCATTATCATTGATCTTCTCCAATATCTCTACTGGACCAATCTTTCGAGCTTTTAATTTGTTGTAAGTTCCAGCTGGAAAACGATCTTTTGTCAGTACTGCGTACACCAAATCACCCTCTTTGAAGTCCACACTTCTTCGCTTCTTATCTGCCAGTTGCTTATACTTCTCATTTGACTTAAGCAATCGTTCATGAACAATCTTGTGGCACTCCTGCAACTCATTCACGAAATCACAAGCTCGTTTAACAACCCCTTTCTGACGTGGAACTATCGACAAATCCAACGGTCCTTTCGGAATTGCTGAATATACTACTTGAAATGGACTGAATCCAGTACTTCGATTAACTGCATGGTTGTGTGCGAACTCAGCTTGACATAACTTCACACCCCAGCTCTTCAAATTATCTTTCACAAGGCATCTCAACAAGTTTCCCAATGATCTGTTCACCACTTCCGTTTGCCCATCAGTTTGTGGATGATAGGCGCTACTAAAATTTAGCTTTGTCCCAACCATCTTCCAGAGACTCAACTAAAAATGACTTAGAAATCGAGTATCCCGGTCAGAGACAATGGTCTCAGGTAGCTCATGTAGTCGATAAACCTCTTTAAAGAACAATTGAGCAACACAGACTGCATCAGCGGTCTTTTTACAAGCTATGAAATGTGCCATCTTCGAAAATCTATCCACCACAACATATATAGAATCGTTTCCTCGTTGAGTTTTTGGCAAACCCAAAACAAAGTCCATGCTAATATCAACCCTGGTCTAGTAGGCACGGGCAATGACATATACAATCCTGCATTCGTAGCTGTCCTTTTGGAAACTTGACATATGTGACATCTCTGCAAAAAAAATTCAACTTCTTTCCTCATGGAAGACCAAAAATATGATTGAGAAATCAACTGCAAGGTACGATCTCTTCCCACATGTCCTTCTTCATGCAATTTTTTCACAATCTTCATCCGCAAACTTTACTCTGGTATACACAATCGATTTCCTTTGAAGAGACAACCATCTACCAACACATATTCATCCGTTTTCCCTTTCTCGACTTCATCTATAATCTTAGCAAAGTAAGGATCCTCAACAAACAATTCTAGAAGTACATCAAACCCTGTCACTTGAACTCTCATCGTAGCCAACAAATGATTTCTTCTACTCAATGCATCTGCCACCCGGTTTGTAAATCCCGACTTATGCTTTACAACAAATGTAAACTGTTGCAAGTATGCAATCCATGAAGCATGCCTGGCTGCAACCTTATCCTGTCTCTGCAAATGCTTCAAAGCTTCATGGTCTGTATACAAAACAAATTGTTTATGGAACAAATAATGTCTCCAGTGCTTTATGGCTTGGACAATAGCATAAAACTCCACGTCATAAGTATTATATCTCATCTTTGCTCCAGAAAGTTTCTCGCTAAAATAAGCAATTGGATAACCCTTCTGACTTAATACTCCACCAATTCCAACCTTAGACGCATCAATATCTAGCTCAAAGAGCAACTGAAAATCCGGGTATCTAAGAATCGGTGTCGTAGTCAAGAGTGTCTTGATCTGTTGGAAAGCAGAATCAGCCTCTTCAGTCCACATAAATTGCTTTCCATTCATACAATCTGTCACCGGTGCCATCATGCTACTGAAATGTGGAATAAACATTGGGTAGAATGATGCTAACCCATGGAAACTTCTCACTTCAGTTACAGTCCTGGGTTATGGCCAATCCTTGATTGCTTCGACTTTACCTTGATCCACCTGGATACCTTTCTTGGACAACACATGCCCCAAAAACAAAACACTGTGTGTCATGAACATGCACTTCTTTGTTGCCGCGTAAAATTGCTCCTGACGAAGTATCATCAACACTTCCCACAAGTGTTGTAGATGTTCTTCTGTGCTTCCACTATATATCAATATATCATCAAAGTATACCACCACGAACTTTCCAATAAACGACCGAAAGATCTGATTCATCACTTGCATAAAAGTACTAGGTGCATTCGAAAGACCAAATGGCATGACCAGCCACTCATACAGCCCTTCCCGTGTCTTGAATGCGGTCTTCCATTCATCCCTTGGTCGAATTCGAATCTGATGATGCACACTCTTCAGATCAATCTTTGAAAAGATAGCAGCTACACTCAACTGATCTAACAAATCATCCAATCTAGGCATCAGAAATCTGTACCTCACTGTAATCTTGTTTAGTGCTCGACTATCTGTACACATTCTCGAAGTTCCATCCTTCTTTGGCACTAACAAGGCTGGTACTGCACAAGGACTTAGACTTTCTTGTACGCGCCCTTGTTCAAGTAACTCCTCCACTTGCCTTCTCAACTCCTCGTGCTCCTTTGGACTCATTCTATAGTGTGGTCTATGTGGTAACACAGCTCTCGGAACAAGATCAATCTGATGTTGTATGTCTCTCAACGGTGGTAACTCTGTTGGTAGTTCTTCAGGAAATACATCTTCAAACTCCTTCAACACTGGCTTAACTTCTTCAGGAATTTCAACTGCTTCACTACTTTCACGTCCAATCAACAGAAATACCTCAGGCTCATCCTCTACTTCTTTGACAAACTCCTTCAAAGATAACAGAGTCTTTAGTTCTTCAATCTCCTTCAACTTGCTTTCACTTTGTTGCCGCTTTTTAGGAACTAAAGTGATTTTAGTGCCCTCGAACAGGAAACTATAGCAGTTAGTCCTCCCATCATGTTGCACAGCTCTATCGTATTGCCACGGTCTCCCCAACAACAAATGACATAAGTCCATATCTACCACGTCACACCAAATTTCATCTTTATACTTCTTTCCGATGGAAAAAGTTACACAAGCTCTTCGACCAACCTTCACTTCCCCACCTTTCCTCAACCAAGCTAATTTGTAGGGTTTGGGATGCTTCTCTGTCTTTAACGCCAACTTTTTACAGCTTCTGTAGAGATGATGTTATCACAACTTCCTGCATCGATAACAAACTTACAAACCCTTTCCAAAATAGTGCACGTTGACTGGAAAATATTACTCCTCAACCAGCTAGTCTCCTCTTCCTGCTTTGGTGTCAGCAAGATCTCCTCATCATTAAAGAATATCCTTCGTCTCCCGCCAGTAATTCTTCTTCCTCCTCAACTTGTGGTGAATTGGAACATTCTATTTCTGCATCCTCATCCTCAACCTCAGCAACCATCACTCGCTTCTTAGGCTTCGGACATTCATTACTCTTATGACCAAACTCCTGACAGTTATAACACTTGAAATTGTTGTTGACCTTGGTCTTAGCAACTTCATTGACAACCGATTTTCCAACAGCCTTGGAAACATTTGTATTGCTACTAGCCCCTTTCACTTGATTGTTGGAATTTGTAAACACACCACCTCCTCTTCTACCTTGCTTCTCCCAAGCTAGATCCTTTTGATGTGCTTCAACCATGGATCTTGGATCAAACATATTCACCATATCCTGAATTTGCATTCTCAATCCTCCAACAAATCTAACTGTCAACTGTTCCTCCGTTTCCATGATATCATTTCTAGAAATCAGTTGATAAAACTCATCTGCATAATCATTTACTGATTTTGTTCCTTGTCTCAAATTCTGCAAGCGCTGATACATAGGAGACTGATAATTATAAGGCAAAAAAGTAGCCTTCATCAACTTCTTCATCTTCTCCCATGAAACAACCTTCGACTTTCCCATCCTTTTCCGTGTAAGTTTAGTTTGTTGCCACCATGCCATAGCTCTTTCCCTCAATCGTGTAGCAACCAACTTAACTCTACGATGCTCGGGTACTTCCTTGAAGTTGAAAATTTCCTCAACATTTGATAACCAATCCAGAAACTCTTCCGCTATCATTCCGCCTTTGAATTCTGGAATCTCTGTTTTCATTCCCGACTCCCATTTACGATCATCTTCTACATAACGATATTGACTTCGTACTTGGTCTCGGTCTCGATAATGAACATTACCTCTATCACCATCTTCATCATAATCAAATGTACTTCGATATCGATCACGACCATCAACATTTCCACGATCACACATATCTCTTCTACTATGTCTTTCAGCGTCACGATATGGCTCATTTTCAAATCCATGATAAGTTCTTCTCTCTTCACCTCGATACTCACGATGTTCTTGCCTCATAGAAACTGATGATTCCCTTCGATCTCGATGGGATTGTGGTGACACCTTCCTCGCTTCCGCAACCGATGGTGAAACTCTTTTTCCTCCATGGTTCGAGATTGGTGACCTTCTCCTTTGACTTTGATTCAAGTCATTCATCAATTTCTCTAACTTCCCAATACCTTCATCGAACTTTTCATTAATACGTTGTTCCATTTGCTCAGCTTCCTGTCTTCGATACACATCTTCAACATTTTGAAATCGATTAGCACATCTCGGAGGCATTGTCAAATCTTCAACAAATCCAAACACACACTTCAACTAGCACAACTTTAACTCAAATCTAAACTTGACTTTGCTCGGCCTGCACTTAGCTTGTCTCGGCTGTAACTGCTTTAACTCTCGGCCTTGATCTACACAAGTGATGCACACCTCCACTTATAGCTCGGATATAACTTCAACACTTCAACACTTCAAATCTTCTCCCAATAGGCTCGGCTTAGCTATGATTGGCTAAGTCTAGCTTTGATACCAAATTGACGCAGCGGAAATACCAAAAAATGGATGAAACGGTGAAAAGTTGAATCGATGGATTGAAAATACCCAAGTGCCCAAATCCGTTGATCTCAAGAGATACCGGATTCTAGCTATCTCCAACACGTTGATCACACATGATACCATGTTAAAAGATCTACGATTCTTCTACGTTGATCTCGCGCACGAGATTCCATGAATCGGCTCTCAATCCGTTGATTCGAGCGCACTCGAATAACCGAAAATGGAGAAAGGAGATAAGACTCAACTTCCAATTTTAAAGAGGCACAAAGCACTCAAACAAAAGTTTGTTCAAAATCAACCACTTTTACAAATGACACAACCCGCCTATTTATAGGCTTACAACACACATAGCTCGCTTGCTACAGGACTCATGACCTAACATCACAAAGATCAACACGATACAAATCCTTCACGACCTAACAGACTCGAGTTGTAACAGCACTTCGACCTACGACTTACAACCTAAGATCAAACAACAATCGACTTAACAATAACGACATAAAAACACGTTACAACATATATGCGACATAACAAAACAACATATTTGCAACACAACATCATACGCGACTTATCACCTGGAGCAACCTAACTCGTCTGCGTCATAAGCGAATTAAGAGATAGCGACTTAAGTAAATGGTTCATCTTCAGGCGACTTAAGGACATAAGCCAGTAGCACATCAACATGGAGCTTGAGCGATTTATGGGCTTGAGCGACCTAACCATTTGAGCGACACAAGGTAGGTCGTAGGTCGTTGGTGAGCGACTTATAGTCAGATGGCATACTTGAGAACGCGGCATAAGTAGTTGGGTCGAAGTTAGTTAGGTCGTTCTTAGCTCGGTAGGTCGCTGGCGACCTAAAATGACTCTCTACTTCTTCCAATCGCCCAGCTTGTTATGATAACACGCAGGCGACTTAAGGCCTACCTCGCTAGGTCGTGGGTGACCTAAGGCTGACGACTTATCGTAGTTATAGAGCGCGTGGTGCGCTGCATCACAAAATAACTCTAGATTTTAATATAATAATTTATAATTTCAAAGTCAAATTTAAAGTTTAAATTTCATGTTTTAGATCTAGATCTACGTAATTTGAAATGTAGTTTAAAAATTAATTCTAATATAAATATATTATATAACTTGGAATGATTTTTTTAAGCATGCACGCATTATATATACATAAATATTATGATAGTTTTTAAAATAGTGTATATATATGATATAAACTAAATATGTATATTCACAAATATATTTTCAGCCATATGATGTTTATTTTTTCAGTTTTAAATTGTTTTGAGAAATTTAATTTTTTATTTTTATTAATCCTTGTATGTTAATCTATACATAAAAAGTCAATTTTTTTATTTTTGAAAACAATTTTAAATATGTACATTTTATGTTAAATTTAAATACATATATTTTAATGTCATTTGTATATATTTACTACATG
Organism: Allium cepa; assembly: GCA_030765085.1. Classification (NCBI taxonomy): domain Eukaryota; kingdom Viridiplantae; phylum Streptophyta; class Magnoliopsida; order Asparagales; family Amaryllidaceae; genus Allium; species Allium cepa. The sequence goes on along the minus strand of CM060942.1, from coordinate 102,779,468 downwards.
TAGATTTAAATTATATAATTATACATATATACATATTATATACGAATTTATATATATATATATATATCTGTGTTTATGTGAATATATATTATTTTTGAACAATATATATACATATTTAAATATTAAAATTAATTTATGTAATTATGTTTTGTATCAAAATTAATCTTTATGTTAAAATCAATTTAGTATAATATTAAATTAGATTTTTTTTGTCTGTGAGGGTAGCATAATGGAATAGGGGTGCCTATGTCTGGTAACAGACTTAGGTTTGAGCCCTGCCATGCATACACTTCTCGTAAAAAATAGTACCTAGAGGTTATAGGTACCATGAGTTGAAGAGCACAGACATAACTAATTCCCTTAGGAGTTACTGGTTTGTCATGTTCTCCTAGGTATATTTACAAAAAATCAATTTTTTTAATTTCTTGGTGTTGAGCACATTTGTAATACACATACATAATATTTTTTATTAACACACATATACATATATAAGTTCATCCAATGAAGAAAGCACCAACATATAACAGATTAATGATAACCATATACTAGCTAACCATATATATAACATAATAAATAATTGTTTATACATAATTAAAGTGTAAAATATGAATTATTACCTTTCACAAAGTCTAGATAAAACACCTTAGTATGTTGAATCTGATCAGTCCTTGAATCGATATCCAAGCCTTTAGATAGAGCTACCAGTCTGACTACAATTACCACCAGTGTTTGATTTTGATTTAATTTGAGTGTTTAAAAGCTTGAACTAGAGGAGGAGGGGGACTAGAGTGACCGGCTTTGGCTGGTTAGGGGTGCAAAAAAGAATGAGATAAAAGAAAGGGTTAAAGATGAATATATAGTAAATATCTAATAAGAAAAAGGTAAGCCTAGATCCTACTTTCTCTTTGATTAATCCACCTCCTTATTTGAATCAAAATCCCACCTCATTCTCCCTGATATGACCATCCATCCCATGGTCCTCTATGGGCTACAATTCCGCTTCAAGCTTGATCAATTGCATTTAAATCTAATTTGAATGCACATCGATATCAGCATTACTCGGTAGTGACAATTATTTACACCAATTTTCTTCATCAAAACTATATTACATCAGGACTTATGGAATTTGGTAATATTCAAAATTCTAGTATTTCCCATGTTCAACTTTATAGTACAAAAACAAAGTCCTTGGTTCAATGGTAATACTTATTATTAACTGAACTGTTTTGGCCAGATAGTTTTTTTGAAACGACTTTAGCTGATCGTGATACTAACATCATATAATCAAGAAGATGAATTCTCTCTTAAATAATATCTTACTTCTAATGCTTCCACTCGGTCCAACTATAGTCACTCGATGGAGCGGTGCTACAATTTATTTACAATCAAAGTAGAGTTTTCAAATTAAAGCTTGGCGGTATTCTCAAGTTAATGGAATTGTGTAATATTATCACATCGATATTTTTTGTTTGACCCTTACTATATTAACCAACAATAAACTATCTAGTGAATCATTCCATATTTATCCTATAACTATCAATACGTAAGCCCTTGGTGCCCCTAGTAACATGAATGATACACTACCCAACATTTGGAAAGCGTTATGTACTCTAGTCTCAATGGATGTATCGATACCCAGTCTCGATACATATTGACTAGGTATATTTAAAACAGTATGCTTATTTTATTATGATAAATCACTCGTAATTACAACACATTTAACTACTATCACTAAACATACCATTTACGAATTTTTTATTAAATATACTTTTAACTGAATTAATTGATTAACATAACAGATTATATCAAGTATATATTATAGAAAGTAAACACCTTTTGTTTCGAATAAGATTGGTTATCGGGTTATATATATGTAATAAATTACATAATTGCTCATAGGCAATACCCCTAACTCTATCACGCATCCACTAGGAGAGTCAAATCTTAAGTCTCAAGCTCCATTAGTTGCCCAAAGGCATTCAAATGTAGAAGGCCATTCCATTGAAGAGGAACAACGATACCATCCTTTGTAAATAGCCAATTATGTGTCCAAAACATCAATGACATGACTTGAATCGCTTACATATGCATCCCCTTGTTGTGAATAGGGGATACCTCGGTCGGGGTTTCAAGCTTTACTCTTTCCTAGGCAGTATTAATAATATTGTAGGTGTAAGGGACAATATGCGGGCATGAGTTAGCTTAGCAACCCAAGGGGCTGGAGGACCGAAAGTCGCAGTTGTTTGAGTATTTAGCCTTGTCTTTGTCTAATTCACTTTATAGGCTAAAGGTTCCATATTTGTTAAGCGTTGTAGCATACTTCGCCACATGTCATTACTAAGCCCAGGAATGTGAAAATGATGCTGGTAACAGTGTTACCGTTAGTGTCAGTGTCATTAGAGTTGTTTCCTTCATCATCATAGTTAGGAGTGATGGCTATAATTTGAACAGATTATTTATTAGAGAAAGAAGTATAGGAAGATGTGAACTTTTTAGGTGAGACCTCCTTTTAGCGCCAAAATGTTGACTAAAAATTTAACCGACCTCGAAATTATGTTATTGCATTTTTATTAACAAATGTTACATGCCAATGCTATGCTTATAAATTGAGAATGAGGAGTAAACAAACAACAAAGTAACATGATACAAGATGTATAATAGTTTGGCTAAGCTTGCATACTCTACTGTGAAGATCTCTTACTATGTTAATCTCTTATAATTACAAGAAATTACAAAAGAATAATAAAGAAATGAAGAACACTTAAGATTACAATGATGTTAATGCTTAATAATTTTGGTATTTTCTATGTTAAAAAAAGATTCCAAGGCCCTATGAAGTTGCATGGTGAGAGGTATTATTAGCAACTAAAGTTAGGCTTCGTATGATTGAGATTGCGCACTAGAGAGGGAAGAAACACTTTTAGTAGTTGATCTGGTCTTATAGGTTGATGGAGGGCGGTTGGAAAGGTAACGTGATCGTATGGCTAAGATGTGTGCTAGCTTTCTTTCTATACTAGCGGTGTGCTTTACATAGAGCAATGCGGTATGGCATATGAGTGAGTATTCTTTTGCCATAGCACACAGATTGTTGGTATATACAATGAAATTTTTCACATATGAATGGTGTCGTGTAGTATGCTCTTCGAAAAATAAAGCTAGAGAGAAGCTTCTTTTGCACAATGATGGTTGACGATTTGTAGCTAAAACCCATAAAGTAAAGATAAGGCTAAACAGCCGTTCAGGTTCTGATGAGGTGGGCTCAGATGGACCAGCTGTAAACAGCCTGAGAAGAGGCCAGACCAATGGATGGTCGCTTTTGAGTTAGGTCTAGTCGAATGAGTTGGTTGCTAATGCTAATTTGAGTTGTGCCGGTCGGCATAGGAGAGTAAATGGCTATATCTTTGATGCTCGCTTTCTATTGCTTTATGGGTTGGCTTGAGCCAAGCCATGCTAAGATGTGTTAGTCGGTTGATTTTTTTACTTACAATAAAATTGAGCAATAATTCTCGTTACCATAACATATAAAAAAATCATCATATAACATTGGAACTAGTACGCTTTACAATTATTTAATGTACTATACCGTCTTTGTTTCCCGTCTGATGCATTTTACAATATTAATGTACCATAGCATCATTATTTTCCTAATGATACACTTTTCAATATTAATGTTTCTTAGCATCTTTATTTTTCTACTGAGACGCTTTACAATATTGACATACCTTACCGGCTTTATTTTGTCATTGCCATGTGCTCTATAGGAAGGACCGTGCGTATGTCGTACCTTGACACTACTACAACCGATCTATGAAAATAAAGATTCTGGTATAGCTGGTGTAGTAAATTAGATAGGAGACTCTTCCTTCCGTGGTCTATACATTGTATTTGATAAAACCTAACCATATTTAATAACCAACTTGTCTTATATCACACACTTTCACAACAATCATCTACTTGTGTATTGCTCTATACATACCCATACACATCACTCAACGTTTTAACGTTGTTATTTGATTGAGATAAAAACACTCTTAACCATTTATACCAGTTCCTTGGGGTCTAGGTTCAATCTGTACGAACTACAGACAATAAGACGTCTGGTTAAACATTCAAATGTATGAATTCCTTTTAGACATCTAATTAAGCAATTCACACTTTTGACTTATCGGTGAGAAATACCATCAACTGTTCAAACAACCTCCCTCTTGATTCAGAAACCTGAATAAATATTTAAGATGCCTGAACCCTAGTTTCAGACATTTGAAAGTGGTCAAAAATGAACGTGTTCCATTCGAGTTTTCGCTGTTAAATTTCTAATGTTTGGATTTTTATTTTAGGCATCTGAAATGTTATTAAATTCGTATTGTTATCCTTTTGTTGTGTTTTCGCTTAGTAACTTCTCCATTCTCATATCACGTATCTTTATACTTTTAAATAATTTATAGGAGGTAGTACAACGTTTATACGGTTGTTTTGTCCAAATATTACATTAATACTTTAATTCTTTCTTCTTTATCACCATATTCAATAATTTCATTATCTGTATAATTCATCTCTTGTCACATCATTCTCTAGGGTTATCGTTATGTTTGCTCATATTCAAACCATAGTTTAATCATTCCATTAACATATTTATATCACTAAAACCATAGTTTAAATAATTCACTATTATGTATGTTTTATTGGGCTTTCCTATCTAGTATTTATTGGTTAATAATATGATAAGATGTACATTATACAAATACTAAATTACTTACCATTATTACGGGCCTCGTAATTTTTGAGGCCATAATCAATTGCCTTCCTATTTGTTAAGCTGGCCCTAAGGAGAAGTGATGGGTTTAGAAAGTTTCAAGAAAGCACTATTCTATAATTGTTAAAGTGCCCGTTGTGTGAGGATGCTTAATATTTCTAATTTCATAATAATTTTTTTCTTTTTTCCTTTTTTTCTTTCTTGAGCTTGGTTCTTTGATGCCAATCAGCATCGATCTCGATAATCAAACTCGTAACATTTAGTCTCGTGGTCTGAACTACCAACCCGAGTCAACGTTATATATTGTATAGAAAATATTAGAGGTTAGCAATCACAAAAATATAAGTAATTTTATAGCTATTTATATTTTTATAATTGTTTAACCTCTAGTTTTTTCCATATAATATACACCATAGAGATTTTGATAAGTACTGTAGTCACAATGTGTAGTATGATGTCTACAATTATCAAATAATGGAAAATATTTAGCTTCGTAATCATAAGTTTGTCGATGTATATCCGAAAAATTCGAAATCCGCCCGCATTCATATCCGAATAGCGGATAAATATTCGATATTTGAAAAAAAAAGGATGCAGATGCGGATACGAAGGCATTTGAATCTGAAAGTTATTTGTCCGATTTTTATCAAGTATAACTTATATTATGTGTATTTTTGTACAATAAACGATATGCATTTATTGTTTATTAAGTAAACATTTTATATTATATGCATTTAATGCATATTAATTGCTCAAAACTATTTATTACCATTATATTTGCTGATTTTGCATGTTTTTATAATCATTGGGATTGAAAAAAATTATGTTAAACTAAAATTTTCTATTTATATTTCTTGATTTATCAATCATTAAGCGATAATATAATTATCCGACATCCGTCTATATCCGCAGATACGGATGCGGATATCACACTATCCGCATTCGAAATATCCGTTGATATAGCTACATAATCTAAAGTTAAACCAGCTAACGTGGAAGGTCACTTTTAACATTATCTGTGTGCATCGCAGTGATTACAACCTAGTATTTTTTATCAGATCCAAGTTGGGCAGCAATGGTTTGGCGTTTGGATCACAGGAATAAAATATCGTCGTTTAATAGCGTGAGCGGGCCGGGATCTGTTGGAAATCCTTAAGAATAAGTTGAATGAAATATACAAAGTCCCACATCTCCAAATTGTGAGAGCTATAGTGGTTTAAATATAGCTTTCTCATGAGGAGGTTGGGAGCCTGGGGCTCCCAAATGTATGCTTCGTTGTGAGGAGGGAGATTATGCATCACCACCACACACGCGCGCGCGCCGTCCGTCCGTCCGACCGACCAAATCGGGCCGGGCTCGGGTACGGGTACGGGTACCGACCGAACCGAACCGAACCGAACAGGTGCGGCCCATGTGAGGAGACGCGGCCGAACAGCAGGCAGGTGCGATGAAAAAGCAACAGGCGCGACCGTTTGGACAAACGGGTGCAGTCGCGACCGTTCGAAGGGATACAGACCAATTATAAATAAGGAGGAAAACTGATCACTTTCCTCACCGAATTTTTAATCTAACTTATCTCTTCTCTTCTAAACACAACTGCTGTTCTAATATTCAAATCACAGAGTGATATACTCATTACAATTTCGTGCAGAATTCGTCTGTTGTATCTTGGGAGAATTTTGAAATAAAATTCTTAAGGAAATCGTTACAACGAGCCTCAGACGTAATCCGGTTAGAATTCTAGTCTGATTGTATATTTATATACATTGTTCTATATTTCTATCCATTATTCTGGTTATACTGTTTATTCAAAATAGTATAATGTTGTTGTTGTAATTTATTTACAACATTCATATTGTTATAATAACTACTACAGAATTCCAGTGTAGTGGAAATCTGAGTTATAAACTTGTGCGACAAGTTTATAATTGATTATTCTCTGTTTTGGTATACTAGACATATGACATCTTAAGAATTTTACTGTTTTCTTACTAAAACAGAGATGGCGGCAGTCGAATTTTCAAAGAATTCTACTCACAACAGACTTGAACCGTTCAAGGGAGATGGTGATGATTTATTGACATGGCAAAATCAAATGTTGTTTTATCTCACCACACTTGGTCTGCAAAAGTACCTCGAGGAGGAGGAACCGATTCCTGCACCAGGCAAGGAAGCAGAGGTGAATATGTGAAAGCATTTCGATTTTTTATGCAGAAACTATATTCTGAATTGTCTTGACAAGATGCTATACAAAGTATATCAGCCTTCAAAGACATCAAAAGAACTCTGGAATGCACTTACCACAAAGTACAAGATGCAGAATATCAGTCTTAAGAAATTCACTGTAGACAAATTCATGGACTACAAGATGGTTGACTCCAAACCGGTGACTGCTCAACTGCATGAATTGCAAATCATCATTCATGAACTCGAAGCGGAAGGTCATGTGGTTGGAGAATCGTTTTTGGTTGAAGCCATCACGGGAAAACTGCCGCAGTCATGGAGAGATTACCGCAACTATCTAAAGCATAAGAAGAAGGAAATCTCTCTACATGATCTCATAGTCCGATTGAAAATTGAGGCAGATAACCGTGGAATAACAAAACAAAGCGAGTAGGCATTTGTGGCTGAAGGGTCAAAGACCAAAAACAAAAAGAAGAATTTCCAGAAGAAAAGGAAAGCTCAAGACAACAAACCAAAAGACAACAAACGAACCAAGAAATTTAATGACGAATGTTGGGTTTGTGGAAAAGTTGGACATGCCGCTAGAGATTGCAGACTCAAGAAGGAACGCAATAAAGAGGCAAATATAGTAGATAACATGGAAGTAGACGAGTCCAACTTCTCGGCGGTGGTATCTGAATGCAATCTGGTTCAGAATCCTAACCAATGGCGGGTAGATACAGGCGCTACTCGTCATGTCTGTTCTGACAAATCCATGTTTTCTACATACCAGAAATTCGATCACAAAGAAAAACTCTACATGGGTAATTCTGCAGTTTCCATGATCGAAGGCAGTGGTACAGTAATCCTCAAATTTACTTCTGGAAAAACTGTTAAGTTGAATAACATGCTCCACGTTCCAGACATACGCAAGAATCTCATCTCTGGTGCAGTCCTATCAAAGAAGGGATTCAAGATGGTGTTCGAGTCAGACAAGATGGTTCTGTCCAAAGCTTGAATGTATATCGGAAGGGGATATTTATGTGATGGCCTATTTAAGGCAAATGTAGCCGTTATCGGCAATAAAACTATGTATTCTGATTGTGCTATTAATAAAATTGAAGTTTCTTACTTGCTTGAGCACGAAATTTTACTATGGCACGATAGATTAGGACACATAAACTTCCGAAAAATGAAGAAATTATCAAACTTGGGATTGGTTCCAAATTTCCAAGTAGATAAGAACTACAAATGTGAGACATGTGTAGAAGCAAAAATGGTCAAACAACCATTTAAATCTGTTGACAGAAGCACCGAACCATTAGGTTTGGTACATACAGATTTATGTGATTTTAAATCACTACCTACAAGAGGTGGGAAAAAGTATTTCATTACTTTTATTGACGATTATACGCGATATTGCTATGTATATCTTTTAAATAGTAAAGATGAAGCAATAACAGCGTTTATAAAATACAAGGCTGAGGTAGAAAATCAGTTAAATAAAAAGGTCAAGATATTGAGATCTGATCGAGGTGGAGAATATGAGTCACCGTTTGAACAGTTCTGTGCAGAGAATGGAATAGTTCATCAAACAACAGCACCATATTCATCACAACAAAATGGTGTAGCCGAGAGGAAGAACAGAACGTTAAAAGACATGATTACTGCCATGCTTTTAACTTCTGGTCTACCGACGAACTTGTGGGGGGAAGCACTAAATATGTCTAATCATATATTAAATAAAGTTCCTCACAATAAAACAAGAACAATTCCATATGAGATATGGAAAGGACACAAACCAAGCTTTAAATACCTCAAAGTGTGGGGGTGCTTGGCAAAATTTCCAGTTCCGCCTCCCAAGAGAGTCAAACTTGGACCAAAAACAGTAGATTGTTATTATCTTGGGCCAGCCCAAAATAGTAGTGCCTATAGATTTTTGGTATTCAAGTCTAATATACCTGATATTCATGTAAATACAATCATGGAATCAAGAGATGCCTCGTTCTTTGAAGATGTGTTCCCACATAAAAGAAACGATGGAAATCATGTCCCAAAAAGGACAAGAGATAACAGAGATGAGACATGTGAAGATGAAACTCATCAGGACAACGAGTAGGTTGAACCGAGAAGAAGCGTAAGGGTTAGAACTTCTAAAACATTTGGTTCGGACTTTTTTACATATGTATTAGAGAACGAACCTCAAACGTACAAGGAAGCAATGTCATCTTCTGAATCCTCATGTTGGAAAGAAGCAATCCAAAGTGAGATTGATTCAATTCTAAGTAATAAAACTTGGGAAATTGTTGATATTCCACCAGGAATAAAACCAATTGGATGCAAATGGATTTTCAAGAAGAAAATGAAAGCAGATGGCTCTATCGACAAGTATAAAGCCAGATTAGTAGCCAAAGGATATCGTCAAAAAGAAGGAGTAGACTTTTTTGATACATATTCGCCGGTAACACGAATAACCTCTATAAGAATGCTAATAGCAATTGCATCCATCTATAATCTAGAGATTCATTAGATGGATGTAAAAACAGCATTCTTAAACGGAAATCTCGATGAGGAGATTTACATGAAGCAACATGAGGGATTTATTTCCAAAGAAAATGAAAACAAAGTCTGTAGATTGTCAAATCATTATACGGACTCAAACAAGCTCCAAAGCAATGGCACGCAAAATTTGATAGTGTCATGATGAGAAATGGTTTTCGTATAAATGAATGTGACAAATGTGTTTATTAGAAACAACTTGGACAATCATATGTGATGATCTGTCTATATGTGGACGATATGCTAATATTCGGTCCAAATACTCAGGTAATTGAGACCATAAAGAAAATATTGATCAACAATTTCGACATGAAAGACTTGAGTGTTGCAGATGTTATTTTGGGAATAAAAATAATAAGAACACCTAATGGAATTGAGTTATCTCAATCACATTATGTAGAAAAAGTGATTGAAAGGTTTTAAAATTTTGGAATTAAAGGAGTAAATACACCTTTTAATCCATTAGAAGTACTGCATAAAAACACTAATGAGAGTGTAATGCAACTGGAATATTCTCGTGTAATAGGATGTCTCATGTATCTCATGAATTGCACAAGACCAGATATAGCTTATGCAGTAAGTCGACTAAGCAGGTATACAAGTAATCCAGGGAAGGAACACTGAAAAGCACTAATGAGAGCGTTGGGATATTTAAAGAATACCACTAATTTTTCCTTACATTATGGAAAATATCCTGCCGTCTTAGAAGGATATAGTGATGCAAACTGGATTGCAGATTTAGAGGAATCAAAATCAACGAGTGGTTATGTCTTTACCCTAGCAGGGGGAGCAGTGTCATGGAAATCTACTAAACAAACATGCATAGCTCGATCCACTATGGAATCAGAGTTCATTGCATTAGATAAAGCAGGCGAAGAAGCAGAATGGCTTCGTCGCTTTTTAAAAGATATTCCGTTTTGGCCTAAACCTGTACCGGCCATATGTATACACTGTGATAACCAAGCTGCGCTAAGTAGAGCGCACAATTTTGTATATAATGGAAAGTCACGACATATTCGTCGACGCCATAACACAGTTAGGCAGTTACTCTCTGATGGAACTATTTCCATTGATTATGTAAAGACAAATGATAACCTAGCGGATCCATTTACTAAAGGTTTATCAAGAGAGAATATTGACTGTGCATCGAGGGGAATGAGATTAAAAGCCTAAACCATCAAGAGTTATCTTATACGGAAACCTATCCTAGCGACTGGAGATCCCACGGACTAGGATCAATAGGCAAACCAGTTCTTAATAACTCAAGACGTAATGCATTTACGTGGACATAGTCCAACTCCATTCCTATGGTGCAAAATATAAATGCATGCCTACAGAGGTGTTTAAAGGATAAAACTATGTTTTTTAATGATGACCATATCTTGACAATAACAAGTGGGGTATATGTAGGATACTCTTAATGGTTGCGATCATCTATGTTAGTGTGAGCTGGGTCGGCTCTATGAGAATATTCAAAGGCTTTTATTCTCTAAAAACACTCGCAGAACCAAAAATTGTTCAGGACCAAAATGAACACAACCAAGAGATTGGATGAGAAGGGAATCAATGCTTCGTAAAGCTTATTGTCTGGATGTACAATGAAGGCCGACGGTTCAAGATGAAATAATTCACCGATTAGCCAAGTAGATCCGATAAGTTTTAACTAGGGAAAGTTCAAAGTGAAATATCTACTTATCCACGACAAAGCATTATTCCATATGTACTCTGTGATATTTCGCTTTGTGTGGGGGATATGTATATTATCATTCATGTGGAGGATTGTTGGAATTCCTTAAGAATAAGTTGAATGAAATATACAAAGTCTCACATCTCCAAATTGTGAGAGCTATATTGGTTTAAATATAGCTTTCTCATGAGGAGGTTGGGGGCCTGGGGCTCCCAAATGTATGCTTCATTGTGAGGAGGGAGATTATGCATCACCACCACACACGCGCGCGCGCCGCCGTCCGACCGACCGGGCCGATCTCGGGTACGGGTACGGGTCTAAAATGACCATTCTTTTGCTGGGCCATTGTTAACAGTTTTTTGGGCTTCGGTTGAAACTGGGCTGGGCCTGGAATATGAAGAGAAGCAGCAGGCGGGTAAAAACGGATGCGGGACTGAAGAGACACGACTTCTGAAGCGCGCGCAAACGAACAGGTGCGGCCCATGTGAGGAGACGCGGTCGAACAGCAGGCAGGTGCGATGAAAAAGCAACAGATGCGACCGTTTGGACAAGCAGGTGCAGTCGCGACCGTTCGAATGGATGCAGACCAATTATAAATAAGGAGGAAAACTGATCACTTTGCTCATCGAATTTTTAATCTAACTTATCTCTTCTCTTCTAAACACAGCTGCTGTTCTAATATTCAAATCACAGAGTGATATACTCATTACAATTTCGTGCAGAATTCGTCTGTTGTATCTTGGGAGAATTTTGAAATAAAATTCTTACGGAAATCGTTACGACGAGCCTCAGACGTAATCCGGTTAGAATTCTAGTCTGATTGTATATTTATATACATTGTTCTATATTTCTATCCATTATTCTGATTATACTGTTTATTCAAAATAGTATAACGCTGTTGTTGTAATTTATTTACAACATTCATATTGTTATAATAACTACTACAGAATTCCAGTGTATTGGAAATCTGAGTTATAAACTTGTGCGACGAGTTTATAATTGATTATTCTCTGTTTTGGTATACTAGACATATAACAGGATCTACATTCCATGAACGTTACACTGTTTTGTACGTATTTACGAATAAAGCCCAGTTACATTTGTCAAAAACAACCAAAACAAAACGAGACCGGCAGTCTTAAGCATGGTGTATTGTACTATTTGTCTATTGGACAACAGTGGAGAGTTGATTGCTGCCTAATTATTGGCGTAAAGTGAATGGAGGTATTGCTCCTTAATTCACGGATTAAACCATTCATTTTGCCAGCTACACATGTGAAGCGTGTGAAAGACATATTTATTTACACTTGACTATTTTAAGTTGCAGCTTTACGATTGTTAAGCAGGTTAAGGACATTGTGATGATGAAAAAGTAGTCGCTTTAGTTTTATATATATAGAAATTCAGGGAGTACAGATCTTAACTTTGCATGTGGTCATACATGGCCACTTAAATCCTCAAAGAAGAACTACACATGAGTAGACTTATAACCCAAACCTTTATTCATTATAACTGATTAAAGGACACATATCATATCAATATATTCTACATTCATTCTCTTTAATTTTTCCACAATACTGTATGTTGCTCTCCATTAAGACCTTGTACCATGATCCAAGCAAACAATTATTTGCATAATTGATGAATAGCTGAGTGCATGGAGTACTACCAAACAAATTAAAGCTTATCCATATTGACCCAACTAAACCTAACCCACATCATTAGTTTCTCTTAACCCACTTTACATAAACAACTTACATACATATCAACTTTTCCACTATGTTGATTCATACCATAAAGCTGAATACAATATAACATAACCATGCATGCTTCTATTTTAACTACAAGTTCTAAAACTATTACTATGGCCATAATTCAGAGAGCATGCATATTTTATAGATATGTGCTAAAAATAGTCAAAAAGTTAGGTGTTTCAGTTATATGGCATGCAGGGTTCGTTATGGTAGGTATAGTAGTTTGACATGCACTTAGGAATATCTAACCCATTCCTGTTAACTGTTTTATAGTCATTGTTTCCATCTTTTTTTCCACTCAAAACATCAAAATCTTGATATTTGCATTGATTGACCTATGCAATGTTAAGCTACCTAGGTAGTTGCTCTAATTTTGAGTTAGGAATACCAAACTATACATTTGACCTTCTGACTTATTTATAAGCTTTTGTATATGCAATCATGCATTCGTTGCAAAAATATCCTCGTGTACCCTGAAAAATATAAGTTTGTTGTTATTATTATTATTATTATACATGTGTGTGCGCCCTTTCAAAAAAAATAAATAAATAAATAAATAAATAAATAAAATAAAATAAAAGGTGTGTGTGTGAAAGACACGCACTTAACAGGAAATCCCAGTAACAATAAGAGTGCATATATACACTTATATTGTACAAACAACTATATAATATGTAGACTGAATAGACATAATAAAAAAGGAGTCAGCCTGCATATAACTGAATCACACATATAGGACTGAAGAATTGGTTCAACCACTTCAATTTTTGTGTCCAATGAACTTCAAATCATAAATAAAATTAGAAATAATAATTCATATTGTTAGCTCTGAAGGTAGCAAAATAAAATCGTTTGATTGAGAAAGATGTTAGATCTTCAAACGCAACAAAAATAATAATAATAAATAAATAAATAAATATTTTGTAAGCATGCATGTTTATATACAAAAATTAATTGCAAAGTAGTTGGTTTGAGCACTGCTCTCCATACATTTTCTATGGTTCTATTCAATTGATAGCAACATAAAGATTTTTTGCTTCTGAACTTCAATATTAGTGTACGGACAATCTTTCATAGAAATGTGAAAATGAAAGTGGAAATAAGTTATTAAATATGATCATCAGTTTTCTTTTATTACTGTGGACATAATCTCATGTATTACATACAAATCTTACCTTTATGGATATAAACTCATGTATAAACTGTAATTTAATTTTTTTCACATTTAATTGTAACCAAAACTTGCATAAGATGGTTATAGCCTTGGAGCTACGGCGCATTAGACAAAAATTGCAAAAATCATGTATTGGAATCTCTAAGACATAATAATATATACTTGAATAAAATATCACTTTTGTTATTAAACAAAATTATAACCTCCCGGCTTGTTAACATGAAATACTTTTCCATACTTTTTTAGAGTTTATAAGTTAAATTTGATTTTCTAGGCTCTGGAAATAACAAAGGAAAAAAAAAACAGTGTCGTATGCAAAGCATTCGGTTATTATATCACATGTTGCACTACTAGAGCTTCTGACCCCAGTTTCAAACCAAAACCAAAAAACCTATCTCTAAGTTGTGGAGTCCATTGCACCTGATTTACAGATCTATTATCTATTGATTTTGTGGTTATTGGTTTTCCTTTTCATTCATTTTTTAGTCGAGAATAGTCGGTTGGTTTTGTCCCCCAACACACACCCCCTCCCCCCACAAACTCACGACCCACCCAACCCAATCTCAGTTCGACTACGGTTAACCTTCAATTTTTGAGCGGTTCTGAAAATGAAATAATCTTGCGTGTGCATGAACCCGCGGTTTAACCTTAAAACCTTGAAAAAAATATATAGACCGACCTCTTTGGATAACGCAATTCTTCAACTTTGCAGAAAAATTACTACGTTACACTTTATTTTTTTCTTCATATAATCAGTTTAACAAATAATTTCATAAACTTAACCGCCAAATATTGAATTATCTTATCCATTTTGAAAAACATGAGACATTAATTAGTGTACATTTTACGAATCATTATTAAAATAAACCTTTTTCGTCTAAAAAAATAAAATTTATAATTTTACGCTAAAAAAAAGGTTGTTATAGAATAATTACAACTAATATTTATTATTAAACGTTCAAGAATAATTGTTTTAAAGTTCAATATATTAGTCATAATTGGTTAAATTTGAACATTAATTGAAATAATTTTACATTTAAACCAAAAAAATAGAATATAACGATCAACATAGTTTTCATGGTCTGACCGGTTTAATCAATAGAACCTTTGACCTTGCATCAGCACGGTTCAACTCACAGTTCAGTCTTCAAAACTATGGTTCCACCTATACCCCTTAAATTACAATTGTTGGATTATGTAACAATTTTTTTTGTTAATTAAATACATTATTAGTGAGTGGTGTATATTTGGTATATATGACACAATACTGGAACCGTATTATTGGTTTTATGAAATATGTAAGAAACTTTTAGTTTGAAGCGTTCTATTTATTTATTAATTGACATTTTACAAGTTTATGCTTTTTTTTCTTTTACATCTTATACATCACATGCTTTAGAATGATTGAGTGAGCAAAATAGGTTTAATATGACCAAAAATACATTAACTAATTTGTTAACTTGTTGGATACTGATTTATTTAATTAAATAATAAATATAAAATTGTCGCCTTGAACCGTCTAAGCTTTGCTTAGGCTCCACCTAGACTGTATTGACGTTAACAATGTTTAGCACTCTGCTTCATCTTGAAAAACATAAACTTTGGTATATTTAACCATGGTATGAAATGAGAATAAGATATACTTGGATAGAGTTATCTAGCGTATACTGCATGACAAAATCCTTTATGAGTAGAGTTGCACACGCGAGATATTTAAAAGATCAAGCGTGTTAAGGTGTGGTAGTCTATAATGGTAACGAAATATTTAGCGGTGAATAACAAACAACGAGGAACGATATAGGGAGATAGATATTTTATTTTGGGTCAACATGAAGATATATAACTTCCCAAGTCATGACTTAATAGTTCATAAGTTGCATTATTAACTATCATGTTTCGTGAATACAACCAACAACGGTTGAGAAAATGAGGAGTAAGTAAGGATGCTCATTATTGAAAGATTAGTGGGTATCCTCCTAAAATAGGTTAAAGGCTACCTAATGTACAATTACAGTATCTAGTTAAAGTAAATGCAACATAAAACAATGTAGAGCAACATCATGTGAATAGTTCACTGTAAAATGTGTATGAGTGATCGGTCGGTTGATTAGAACTACGACCTATATATGGGTCACACGATGTTAGTGCACATACACATTTTGATGTCGAGTATAATGTTATATTGAGATTAGGCTGATGTAGGAGTATGTAACAATATCCCATATGTGATGATATACAATATATTTTAATAATATGATTGAGCAACATATTGTTTTATGTGTTGACAATTGTGTATGTAAGAGGTACAACATAGTGTAACACCATTTCATTCTCATTGTATTGAAGAGAAGATTTTGTATGACGATAAGTATTCATGTGTATGCATATATTGTGTATGAGTGTGTGTTTCCTATTTTTTTGGGTGGAACTCCTCATGCTAAGAAATGATATAGATCTATTTGTTTAATTTTTCCTTAAACTCTTAGGTACTCGTACAAGTAAACTATTAATTTTTCATTAACCTCTTAGTACTCATATGAGTATGCCAAGAGTGCATGTTAAGTGTAACATTTCCATTTTGGATCCACAAATAAACGCTGGCGATACTGAAGTCATCACCAGAATTATTTTCACATGACGAAATGGGATTGGATTTTTTTCCAATAACATTAAGTAAACATGGTAGGTAAATAAATTATTACTACGCAATTGTCTCTGCATTTTTGTTTTCCACAACATGCCCATGCAGGGGTAATAATAATAAAACATAAATAACGGTGACATCCAAGACATACGAAGATACCACCATGTTCACTTATCCAATTATACAATATGGTTTTAAACAGGGGAATAAAATAAATAATAGTAACTACTAAGCCTCATGCTTCGTGTTCGGAGCTTTATTCGCTTTTAGAATGAGATTTGGCTAATCTCACAAAATCAGTCTACTCAAATAAGTACCCGTGAGTTTTTAGGAAAAACAATAATAAAAACACAGGTCAAACATAAAGTCTGATATGTCTAATACTTTTCCCTAAATACAAAATATGGTGAGACCACACTGCCTAACGGAGTGAATTTTCCCTTCACTAGATCAACAACATTAATTACATAATGACATGTAATATTAAAATCATCATATCATGATCATGATCGTATAAGCATTATTTCAATCATAAGTATACCATATACTTAACATCAATCTATTATCCATGTCGTACAATTATTTAAATTCTCATGTATCACCTAGAATCTTACTTTCGGTGTCATCTTACTGGTTGTCATTAACTTTATTTGGTGGTTTCAACATAAGATTGTCCAATCACCAGTTAATCTTTCTCGAAAACATCACCGACGACTTATCTACCTTGGGGGCCACCCTGACTAAAGCCACCATAATTCTTCTAAGAGGTTGAATGTGAGCATCCTGAATACGTTCTTATAAGTGTTATTACTAAGCATCAGTAGCTCTCATAGTCCTAAAACACTTTCATTTCATGTTGCCAATTCATTCATTAATTATTTATATCCATTTAATGTTATTTACTCACATTAGAGTTAGTTTTTCGAACTGAACCCATTAAACTTTCCAAGTCTTAGCACTCTGACATGTACCAATTGAATTTAGACTTCACTAGGCACTAGCACCCCGCCTTTCAATATCTCCATGAGTGAGTATATTCAAAGTCTTGGGAATTATTGATTCTGTATCCTGCTTATTACATATACCCTCTTATTTAGGTCAATGTCCTTCAGTATATTTAAATCAAACAATTTTACCTTCCATATTATTTAAATGATCCAACTTATAATTTATTATCTTACCCCAAGCTTGATCCATTCCATCTTTTCATATTTAACTTGTTATTTTTTGCTTAATAAATTTAAGGCAATAGAATTCATGTTAAAAATCATGGAAATTGGCTCTCGTAATGCTTTCGATAATGCACATATTTTAATTAAGAGGGGTATAAAATACTAGCTATTACATATACGAATGTTTAGCTATTACACATATAACTAATTATCTTCAACGCTATTGAATTAATAAGTTATCGTTTCTTTAGGCATCATATGTATATGCTACCAACTCTATAGCTATCAAACCGACAAGCCATCAAGTTTATAACTATCGAATGTATAGGTTATCGTATGAATAGGTTATCGGCTTTATAGCTATCAAATTAATAAGTTATCGTGTTTATAACTACCATGTTTTAAGCTAATGCTATCAGTGTTGTAGTTATCAGATGTAGAATCCTTAACTTTCGTGTTTATGGCTATCGAGTTTATTGTTTTTGGGGTTGTAACTATCGGGTTTATATGATATGGAACTATCGTACTTATAAACTATCGGGGTTACGATGGCAAATTCGTTATTAAGTAGATAACTTACAGTTTACTTAACAAAGTAACTACTTTTTACTTAGTCGTTGCACTTGCCACCTTTCATCGTTACTTTAAATTATGGTAGCATTTCGAAATTAGGCCATTATTCCATCCTTTGATTACTCCTTAGTTAATATATTTCTTTAATTGATTTATTAATTATTAATCCAGAATATATTCTACTTTATCATTTAATTCATATTAATTCAAAATTTATAGGAAAATTCTTAAAAAATCATAGAAAATCATTAACACTTATTTTATCCACGGAAAAAAAAATACATCAAAATGTTAAATTTTAATATTTTAAACATTATTTTATATCCTTACGTGCCATTTTCATCTTAGAAATTTCATTGTAAATTATGTTCTCATTTGAAAATTATAAATTTAAAACCCATTTCGGATCAATTGTTATAAACAATATATCAAATTTAATTCATTTAGAGGCGATTAATTCATGTTTTACTATTAAACTAGTCACTAACTTAACCATCTAACAACATAACTCATGTAGAATGAATCCTTCGTTATCAAACACGTTTTATCAAAATTGTAAACAACAAAAATACACTAGATCCAAATCTAAACAGATTGGAT
The DNA here is from genome assembly GCA_030765085.1 of Allium cepa. Classification (NCBI taxonomy): domain Eukaryota; kingdom Viridiplantae; phylum Streptophyta; class Magnoliopsida; order Asparagales; family Amaryllidaceae; genus Allium; species Allium cepa. The sequence continues at coordinate 102,760,389 of CM060942.1, read as the reverse complement.
AAAAAATATGGTTAGTATTATTCATCTAAGTAGAAAGCTTGGTTAAAATCTTCTCTATTGTCTTTATAAATAAGGCCTAAGTTGTATCCTTGATTATTTTTACTTCTCTTCCTCTTGTTAATGGTGCCCTAGATTGATTTTGTTTTTATAAAAATGAGAGACTGGAGAGAGAGTGGTATATGTTTAGGGGTTTAAGGGCTAATAGTTTCGACTTAGGGTAAAATCCCTACATGCTTAATCCTAATAATACCTTAACCCTATATTATACACAATCCCTTTGTCCGTATAATTTTCATGATGAAATTAGTTTTAGTAATTACACTTTATTCCCTTAATTAATCTTTTAAATGCCCCGCACTTGATTAATTATACTTTTATATGAGTGATTCATTTATTAAATGCATTTAATTATTACCTACTAATTCTTATAATTAATTAAGCCCAAGTTATGACACTCCAAAATATGGGGTGTTACATTAGGTATTGGAATTTAGCTGGTAGAAGACAAGCATAAGGCTTTAGCTATTATCTAATATTTAGTATATCCACATTAGAAGTAGTTTTATTTTTTCTTGGTAAAAAGAATATGTAATAGTTTAGAAGATGTTATTTCTGATGTATGATAGAGATGGATAACATTAATTATATAATGTCATTTAGAACTATGTTTCTTTGATATCATAGATCTATTCTGACCATGTATCATACCTCATCAATTCTATCATATTATATGCTTATTATAGGTATATTTTGACCATGTGTCATACCTCATCCATTATATCACATTATATGTTCATATGGATTTTTCTCATAATAGGTAGTTATGATCTAATATAATGAACCTACTTGTGCTTAAGACGACAGTCGGAACGTGAGAAAATAACGATATGTACTAGTTTTAGGTATATAAATATTTAACGTTATATTTTGGTATCAAAATGAGGTTAAGGGAACACCTAACTTAAGGTCGACTAAGCTGTAACAACCCACTATTTTTTGATCCTTTGATTTAATGCCTTAATCGAAATTCAAACCACAAAAGTAAAAGACAACGAATCATTGGTTTATAATATAAATAGATAGGATAATAGTCTAACTATACAGTTCAAAACTCACAGCTGAAGGAAATGTATACAATATTAAACGATCATATATTCAAACCAAACTGAAATCACATATCCCTACTTGTAGATCCATACGATACCAATCCACACACACAATACTATATTAAATGTTAGATATCATTATATACAATATACACATAAGTAACATTTCCATCATCCGCACCTCCATCATTACTTACGTCGGCCTGTCTCCATACTCCATCAACCTATCAATGATAGATGTAAAGAGAAAGTGGAAAAAGGGTCATACATACGTTTACATGTGTGAAATAAATCTATTTCACTACAAAAATACTAGTATAACATCGTTATTGTCTAATATATATGTTAACATACCTTAACCTATTTCACCTATATCTATGTAGTCAGACCAATAATATAAGATATATAGTTTACTACTCAATTAAGGTCATGTCACATGCAACTACTCAATATACAATTAATGTCATGATAGACTTTGTCCGACACATACTATTAGTTTAACATACGGACATAGTTTTAGGTACAGTCCAAGAAGGTCGTATAAGCCTACATATGGATGTATATATTCTCTCATGGTCCACATACTCGATATGTGCGACCCTTAACACCATGGTAAGTCATGGAAGCAACCAACCTAACTAAATCGTAGAGGGGATAACTAGTTTCTACATCACATGCACATCATAGATAAAACTTTAATAAGATTGTTTAATATTAACTACGAATATCATACGTCCATTAGCATGTACATGTCTCATCACTTCAAGGCAGTACTAGGTTATTCTTCTCTAAAATAATCTAAAAAGCCAATTGAACCTGGTCCCGATGCGCTCATCCATTTTCTTTGGCCCTGCCTAGGTCTAGGTTCAATTTGGCCCAAACAGTGCTCCACCGTCACATCGATTGAACTTCCACCCGTCAACTGGTTAATGACCATTCCACTGGTGGGTGTCCCACCGATAGACCAGTGATAGTCTTTGACAAGCACAAAAATGCTCCTATTTTTTTATTTTTCATTCTAATCTCTTAATTACTTGTTGATCCTTATTCTAATAATCAATACTTCATTATTACTCTAATTACAACAGTATGACCCCTAAAACATAATTTTTAATTGCCAATTCATCTGCATCATCAAGCATTGGATATGATATTGATTTATCTTCCTTATTCCCTGATTTGGTTACTTATGCTTTTTTTCATTAATCATTCGTTTAATTATAAGTATTACTTAATTAATTCAAAATTAATCCTATGTGTTAGACTAAAAACACTAAAATACTAGTATAATTGCATTATATATGAGTGAGACATATTCCACTCATCAAATGATAATAAAAAAACGTTATTTTGATGAAGAAATGCTTGAATCCTCCACTTTCCAAAAATAGGAGACTCCTGAATCCCTTGATTCGACTTGAAATCATTATCTTCTCGTAGCATTCGCCTGGCTTGTCGTTTGGATACCAAATTTGTGCGAATCCATAAAGTACCGGGCGAGTTATGATGATTTGAATATTACTAGAGAGAGAAAAGAAGGAAGAATTTTAAAAATGGTTTCATATGATACTTTTTATTTTTATAGATGGAGGGAATTACTTTTAGAATTTGAATTCAAACTAACATATTCCAACCCGCTACAAACTCACAAATCAAATCACCCGTATCTCTTTCATACAATCTTTGATTCTAATGTTCGTATAGTACTAAAATTGATCTGGATAATGAGCTCAACACTGGCACAGTCATCGTTAAATTCTAGTGTCTGTAAAATTACATTTTTGCCCTTATTAGCCAATTTTACCAAAAATCCTAGAAATTACCATTAAAATTTAGAGGCATTATATTCTCCCCCATTAAAATACTTTAGTCCTTGAAATTCCCAAAAGATAGAAAATGCAACTCACACACTATGGATCACATGTCTCATGCACAAACATATACATAGTATGCCATCCAAACTTATGTAGGATACATATACTTAGGAGAGACATATTTAGATATATAATAACATATATAAACATGTATAATCATCATGACATATGAAGTACTTATCAAATGAAAAAATGCAACTATCGGCCTTTTATATGAATGTGGATGATATGGCATTGGCATAATATTGGATAAAAGCAAATACATAACCTATCAATTCTAACTAAGATAGAAATTTATCCTGGCAACCATTCAAAAAATCAACCAAAACTAATCAAAGGAATATACCATAAAAGTGTTCAAGATGGCAAGCTTGTATCTTCTCTTTATCTCCCGTGTACTCTATTTCAGATCATTTCTCCATTCCACCCTCAATAACTATATGACTTTATTTTCATACCATGTCTGAAAATATGAATCGGCCCATACGGTTAAATGGACTCATACTCAATTTCAACATCTGCTAATTTATTTGTCTCAACTACAGTAGCTGAATCATGTACACATTTCAATAAATATGAAAAATGAAATACGTTATGGACTATTTTCATCTTCTATGGAAGCTTTGCCTTATAAGTCAAACTCCCAATCCCCTCCAATATCAGGAAGGGTCTAACAAATGGTGATGCTAACATTCTAAATTTCCAAACCTTATAACACCTTCAATGGTGAGATCTTCACGAACGCCAAATTTCCAACCTTAAATTTCAATTATGTTCATCTCTTATTAGCATATGATTTTTGTCTACCTTATGTAGCCTTTTTCTTTATCAACTCCTCCTTCTCCAAAATATCCCTAGTCATCTCCAATCCAAGTAAAAACCTATCAATAGCTTCCCATCAATAAGATATGACTTACACGACCACCCACATAATACCTCAAATTGTGCCATGCCTATGCTAGGCTAAGAGCTATTAATATAAGAAAATTCCACCAATGGTAGGTGATCTTTCCAAGCTCCACCGAAATCCAATAAACATGTCTTACCAAATACTCCAACACCATGTTCACCCTTTTCTGTTGACCATTTGTCTGTTGGTGATAAGTCATACTTAAGGTTCAACTATGTCCCCAATGCATCTTTTAGACTCCTCCAGGACTCAGTGGTAAAAAGTGGGTCCCGATCACTAAAATACTCAATAGTATACCATACAGTCGAATAACCTCTAACATTCAATATAGCCAAAGTCGCTACTATCTTTGCGCTTTTCACATGTATGAAGTGCACGCTGTTGGTGAGATGAACCACAATGCAGATGCTTTCGTTATCTCTTCTGCTCTTCCTTGACCCATTGTATGTTAAACATTTCGTCGCATACATTTCCACTTGCCTCTTCATTTTGGGCCAATAGACAAATTATTTTATATCTCTTTACATCTTATCTCCATAGGGATGAATGGTAATCCTAGAACAGTGGCATTCACTTAGAACTTCCTCAATAAATTCCTTAACTTATGATACACATAACCTTCCATCCCATCTCAACCATCCTTTTTTATATACTTAGTAAAGGTCGAAAAGACTTTAGCGCTCAGCCGTTTCCAATTGGTTCAAGATACTTATCAAGGATGAATAATGTCCCTAACTTGAGCCAATACAATCCATTAGTTCGGGTCTGACCTCCATTGCTACTAATAGTCAAGGTGAATGTTTCGACGAGGGTAAAAAATCAAATCCAGAGATAAACACTAACTTCTTCCACTTTAAGAACATAGAATTCAATAAAACACTTCCTACTCAGAGCTTCAGCAACCATATTACCCTTTCCTAGGATATACGCTGTCTCAAAATCATATGATGATAGGAACACCATCCACCTTTGCTATTAAAGATTCAATTCCTTCTTAGAGAGCATATATTTAAGGGACTTGTGATCCATAAATGACTCAAACCTCTCTGTTAATAGGCAGTGTCACTAAGATTTCAATGCAAATGCGATGGCAGCTAACTCAAGATCATGGATCGAGTAATTCTTCTCATGAGTCTTAGGCTGCCTATTCACGTACATTACTACCTTCCCTTCTTGCATTAGGAAAGCTTCAAAGCCCAGCATCATAGGCAACAATGTAAATGGTAAAAGATTTGGTATCATCTGGATTAGTCAAAACTGGCACACTTATCAACAACTCCTTCAATTTGATGAATGCCTCTTCACACTTGAACTCCAAGTAAAAACTAATTCTTCTAAGTGAGGCAAATCAAAGGGGTTGAATCTTCACAAATCCTTACTAAACTTGCTGTAAAACCCAGCCAAACCAAGAAAGTTGCAAAATTTAAAGCACTTTCTCAGTCTTCTAATCTTTTATAGCCGCTACCTTTCCTGGATCTACTACCAATCCATCCTTTGATACCACATGTCTAACAAATGGACCTCCTTTCTCCAAAAGTAACATTTTGAGAATTTGTCTCTAGGTCGGCTCTTTCTCAGAACGTTCAATACTTTCTCAAATGAAGTTTGTTCTCCTCCTCAGATCTGCTCTAAGAATCATAATAACTTGATTCCATGTTGAAATTTTTCATCTCAAATTTTATTTTATAGGAGTGCATCAGATCTGATTGTTTTCCAGGTCCACCTCTTTGATATTCTCATAAATATGGACTTATCACTTCAATCCTTATTTAGGAAGAAGCCCAATTATCAAATAACTTTAGTTTCATGCTCTCTCATTTCTTGGAAATTTCTCCAAACAATCGAATATAAGCAATTAGGCCCTCGGCTCGCTATGCTTAGTCTGTATGTGCTTAATCAGATTGTGTGACATCTCTTTGGATTTGATATGACTATAAATCTTAGTTTTCTTGAATAGATATATATATATATATATATATATATAAACTCTATATGTCTGTTTCACATTCCACGAAGAATGCTTTAGGGGATATAAATCGTTCTGAATGAGAGTTCGTCGTTCCATAATGGGAGAAGTGGGAGAATAAAGGGGAGTTTCATTCTCTCAATGGATGGATAGGCACAACAATCGAGGTCAACGCTGATTAGTTCCTTACTATAGGGAGGGCTTTTTATGATCCTACTAAAGTGCCTATCTAGGTTTCGAGTTCACTTCTATTTGGTTCTTCAATTGAGAGAAATAAGCCCAAGTTTTGCTTTTAGTTTCGTCTTTTAGAATCTATGTAAAAGCAATAGAAAGAATTGCTTATATACCAATGAGTGACGCATCTGTTATAAATGCTTTGGCTAAATAGGTGAAATTTCAGTAGAACCGGTGATAGAGTGAACTCCAAACACTATGGTTAATCAATCAAATCTCTCTTGAGTGGAATAAGCTCTCACTATGCTTTTTTACTTTTACTTTTTCTAGTCGAAAGATAGTAACTCGTCGGTGCTTAGTTTTTACCTTCCTTACTCTAACTTATCTTCATGTCCTTGTTCCTCTATGATTTTCGGTGGCACTCTGAATGCTAAGTGAAACATGGATTAAGAATGATTTAACAGCATATAATAATTACATTTGACTGCTCTCGGTAGACTCTACTTATTAGATAAATGAAGTAAGCTAAAGCGTTAGTCAACTTGAATGGCACAAATATGCACTTGAAATAATCTATTGGGTGTATGGAATGATGTCTTCATGTGGCTAAATCAAGATGAGAGTAAATTTCTGCCCTAACAAGCTGATTAAAGAGGTCGTCGATGCGAGATAAATGATAACGGTTTTTCCTCATCTTTTTCTTTAATTCTCGATAATCGCCGCATAGCCTGAGGGAACCATCTGCCTTATAGTGAAGACGACATGCACTCCTCATCCAAAATAGTTCTTCTAATAAACCCTGTTACAAATAACTCAGAAACTTGTTGGTCTAGTTCCCTTCTTTCTTTCAGAGACATATAACAAAGTGGCATCGCTATTGGTCTTACGTCTTTCTTGAGATTAGTTCTAAATTCAATTTCTCTTCAGGTGGGACCAGAAACTTCAGCAAAAACGCATGGAAATTCTTGTTCTGCGAGGATAGATAATAACTCATCTTGTGATAGGTCAAGCGCATAAAAATAGTTATTCAACGTAGAAATATCGATCTTATAACAAATAATAAGGTCACACTTGCCATCGCTTCCCATCCGAACCACCCTACTATAACAATCCAATATTACCTATAATGAATCATCCAGTCAATTCCCAATAACCATATCCCAAGAAAATTGGTACGAATGCATTGCAAAGGTACTCCACACCACATATGACTAACTATAGATTATGGAAAAAAATATATGTATATGGGTCTATCCCCTGATAGGATTCGATACCAAAATAGGTTCATGCACTATGTAAGGCCTGAGGTATAGATTGTCAACCAATGTACTTGTAATGAATGAATGAATAAGATGCACCCATATCAAATAAATTTTGAACAAGAGAATCAGATAGTAACACCACACCTCCCATCATGATCCACTTTCCTTTCTCTTGAGCAGATGGCGGTGCAATACTATCAGTTGAAACAAAATTCAAAGCATATGCCTTAACTACTTGTTTGCACATGGATTAGGAAAAGACCCTAATCAAACCAAAATGAATTAAACAAATGGAAAATGAAAGAAATCAAAGAGAAAAGACACAATCTTTTTATAGTAGTTCTACAAAATCTTTGGCCTACGTCCACTTTGTTGTTTTAATTGATCTATTCTTTCTAGATTACTCAATTTATAATTAATTATCAAATAACAATGGTAGGTCTAGGGAAGGAACCAAAAGTCCCTTTATAGTTAATGAATGCTTGTTATTTATAGGTGAATCCTTCCATCAAAGTCGGCATAATCGGTTTTTAAATATCCAGATTCAAAAGTCCAACCACAAAGAATGGGCCAAAATAGATGAGCTCCAACCTTCAATATCAGTCTACCGATCGATATCTTGTCCCACTTTGATCTTGATTCTTCACTTGGTCATAGTCCTTCAGTTCTTTTAGCATTCAAACCACAAAATCCATATCGTTCGTTACTGACCATAATCAATCATATCTACCGAGTTCACTTCGCAAACTTTTTGTTTTTTCTTCGGCTCCAAATATCAAGGCACGTCGTAATTCAAAGAATCCTTACTTCTTTAGGATCATTCGGTACCGACCCATAGCAGTCTATGCCAATCGATTTTGCTTTAACAAATCTTAGCCAATTTTCTTCTTCTTTCAATTTCGGCATCTCCTGAGCCTCCATTCTTTTTTCATTTGTAGCCCTGTTTCTCTGATCTGCTGGAAATATGCTGGAAACACTTAAAAACATTCTTTTGTGGATACAAAATGTGCTTTGATTAATAACCCATATCGAGATTTGCAAATTTCCATCAATATCCTATGGTTATCTATCAAATTAATCATAGTGAATCATCAAGTCCTATTAGACTCACCTGAAAATCAAAGGTCACTCTAGACCAATCATGGCTAAGAACTAAAATCTTTGCCTAAATGTCAATTATAAGTCATTGTCATCCCGCATTCTCTCGAGATTAAAGTATCTTAAATATATTAAACATTATGCAGAATAATTCAAAGTAGCGCATTACCCTTGATTGGAGCATCACATTAAATCATCTATTATATTTTAGCATTCCATCATAAGTACGTCCCACCAAATTAAGGCGATATTCATCAATCATTTAGTAACCATTGTCAAATAATCTTAAATCAAAAGGAGTTCAGACATTGAAATTGCGTTTTAATCTATTAGGACTAGATTGGTGTAAATCTATATTGAATCCATCCACTCAATCTTCGACGAGGGACTTAATGTTCAAAGCAAATCCATCCACTCATTCTTCATTAAGAGGACCGCTATCTTATACAAACCGGTCCACTCACTCTACGGTACGGGGACTTGTCTTTTATAGGTAATCGCCCATCTTTCCGACCGGAGTGACCACGATCTATCAATTTATCTATACACATAAGGGATAACCAAGTTTAATTGGTGTCCAATGGAAATATCTAAATCAAATATCATGTCTAATTGATATCTTTCATCATATCATTCAAGTATCCTTATTAAAATCAAAGTGAATCAAACGATAATTAAAACATCTAGTCTAACCTGGGAATACCTTTAACCTCGAACTCGGAGCATGCCTATAGGACCGATCATGTTCACATGCATGTGTAAGCGGCATGAAGGTAAATCTTTATAGTTTATTCAAAACTAAATGTATAAAATAAAATTAATCCCAATACATTTTGATCACCCGAACTAGATTCTCAACTGCGGATGGGTATGTCTACCATAGCCGGTGGTCCCTCCTGCCGCACCATTGTGGTTTGTGCTATTATTAGTTGATTCCTCACATATTGTTGCAGTCGATTACTTTAAACATTCTCCTTCTATCAAATCCCTCAAGTGCCAACACTCGTTCATCTCATGTCTATCCAACTCATGGAATATATGATACTCCCTAGATTTTCTCTCCTATTCTACAAACTCTTTATCAGAAGGTTTCCTACTAAGAATTCCCCTAGTATCTTGATAAATTCTCTCTAGGGTTTTAGTCAAATAAGTGTAAGAGGAAAATTTTTGTTCCCTCTTTGGTCGCTTCAAAGCTCTAAAGCCATCAATAGCTTTTCTTTTTTCCTTTATCCTTTCCTAGTCCTACCTTGGATGGTCTCTATCGCCCACAATATTAACTTCATTATTCTCAATTTCCACATTGATACAAATATCTTTCAATTGGATAGAGAAAATTCGAGAGATCCATCGATGGATCCTTCTCCAAAGCCTTCTTAAAATCTATATTACTAGCAACTCTGGCAACCACCACGACACGAACTATCCATGGGTCTAGTTTCCAAACTGTAGTGGTTGCTACATTAAATCTAGTAAAGTAACTCCACAAATATGCTTTCCTTTGCTTTATATTCAAAAGTGTCATCGCATTCCTTGGTCGAACAATACAGACTCCAAATTAGTTCATACATCTCTTCACCGACTTGGTCCTTGTATTGGTGGATCCATTATCCTATTGGTGAAACCACCTGGCAGCCAAATCAATCAAGAATAGTTGGAAGCGCCATCTCATCACTTCCTTCAAAGCTCCTAAAATCCCCATGTATTGTTTGTATCTCATCAAATAAATTGTATGATCATTCTTTATTATATGGTTCTAATGCAGGTAGCCTAAACTTAGGTGGATTCCTACATTATCAAATGTTTGAGGTAAGGGGTTTCGATTTACATCCTCCAAAAACCAATCCGGAGCTCCACCTTGAAGCACTTGTCACACAATCTGCACAACACAGTCTTCTTGATTTCCTTTAAATCTTTGAGGCTTAGCATGCCTTTAGTCCAAAGCTTCCTCTTGCTCCCCATTCCTCTAGGACCTTCTATCCCTAATCATGGTGGCTATAAGTTCGCATTCTGATCATGGTTCCCAGGTTGGAAAATATCTCTTTGACATGCTCTTCCCTGTCCAAGGTCTAGAAGGACTCTAGTTACCTGTCCAGATTAGTAGGTACAGATCAGTCTAGAGCAATTAATACCAGTCGATTAAGGAGTCTGGGGTCGAGTTTGACCTATTCTATCTCATTTTCTTATGCATCTGCTCCATCATTTTTATTTTCCTACCTCCTTTTGTCTTGATTTCCAATAATTCTAACTACTCTTTTTTTCATGTATCAGAAAAAGCCATTCAACATCTCTTCTTGCCAAGCCAATAAACTTGCTTGCACTTCCATCACAATTCCTTCCATCTTATCTCTAATCACATATATTGTAGGTGGGGTTGGACTAGGGGACCCCTACTGGCTTCCCCTATGCTTCGGTTGAGTCCCTTTAGCTATAGCTATCCTTGTAGTAGGCTTATATATCTTCGACAAGTCAGATTCGAATTCTCCCTTGACAAAAGCACCAAAAATGTTTGCACTTAAAATGGAAAACAACTTACATCAAACCAAAATGAATTAAATAAATGAAGAATGAAAGAAACCAAAAGGCAAAGACATAGAATTTTTATAATGATTTGGCAAAATCTTTAGTCTATGTCCACTTGGTTGTTTTTATTGATTTATTCCCTTTGAAATACTCTATTTATAGTCAATTCTCATATTACGATGGTTAGATCTAAGGAAGAAGAAGGAAAATCCAAAAGTCAAAAAGTTCAAAAGTCCCTTTATAATTGGTGAAGGCTTGCTATTTATAGGCAAACTATCCCATCAGAGCCGGCAGAATTGGTACGAGGAAATAAATATTTAGATCCAAAAATCCATCCATGAAGAACAATTCGAAATAAACAAGTCCAACTTTCAATATCTCTCTGCGATGACCGATGTCTTGTCCCATTTTCATCTTGCTTCTTCACTTGGTCATGGTCTTTAGCTCTTTTAGCATCCTAACCACAAAATCCATATTGTTTGGTACCGACCATAATTGTTAGATACTAACCATTTTCACTTTATATTTTTTCTGTTTTTTTCTTCAACTCCAATTATCAAGGCACATCGTAGTTCATTGGATACCCACTTCTCAAAGATCGTATGGTCTTGACCTCGGTCGATACCAAATAATTTTTCATCAAAACTTATCCAATTTTCTCCATCTTTTAATGTCAGCATCCCTAAGCTTCCTAATCCATTCTTTCATCATTCCATTGTCTAGTTTCGCTGATCTAAGTTAATTCCATGACTATGGTAAATTTGCTGAAAATACCACTTTACTTTCTTTTAGCAAAGTCAGAAGATGGCTATTATATAGCCTGATGATTGCAGTCATAGCACTTAATCTTTGAAAGATCACTCTATAGTCTTTTACTATGTGGCCATTCATATGACTCCTCTTACAAGTAATTATTTGCTTCTAACACTATCCTCCTCGAGGTTCATTCCACTTAGCTTTCCTTGCTGCTAATTTACTTCTTTATTAGGTTTATTCTTGATCATTTCTCCATTAATTAAATTTAACAAAGTTTCCTCTACTAACCTTTCGAATGTAACACCATATGAAATTTGGTACAATGTCAGTTCCTTAAGTATGGAATTCAGTCCCTACACAAGCTTTACCGCCTTCTTATCTGGGGTGTTTGTCAAGTCAAACCCAAACCTCATAGGTTCAATAAACTAATTTAGATATTCTCCAACTGACAATTATCCCTACTTCAAATGGATAAAATTCTTTAATGACAAACCCTTCTTAGCTCTTGAGAAAAACTTAGTCTCGAACTTCCTTTCAAAATCTACCAAAGTGGCATCCTCTTCACTAACCATTAAAGTCATGATCTACCACTAATTCGTTGATTCTCCCTACGAGTGCAAGGAAGTCAGCTACCTTTTTGTAATATCACTTAAGCTTAAAAAATTAGAGATTTTCTCAAAAGTGTTTAGCCATGCCCATATCTTTACATGGGTTTTGATCCTGACATATGGTTTACCGTCCAAACTAGAAAAGTCACTGCAAAAACTTCAGGAAATCAATAACGATGGTTAATCAGGAACCATTTCTTATGCAATAGGTGCAGGTACCGCATGGTTGACACTGTTCTGACTTATTTCTTATACATATCATTGGATCTATATGGGATGTTGACTCCATGAATATATACAATGTCAAGTTTGGTACTATGTCTAGTTTTGGTCTCAATTCTACCTGTGTTAGTCTCCGTTCCAATTTCAATTGCTGTTGAGTTAATTATTTTAGCTATTTGTAAATGGGGTTCGTCAACAACTCCTTAAACAGATAAAAAATATTAGAACTGTTGATAGTTTGTACACATGTACTTAACTTATATATACTTCTATAAAAATACTAATATGCTCTCGCTCAATATGTCCTAGTCCTTTAATTAGGATAAGTTTTGCTCTCAATACGTCCAATGCTTCAACTTAGACTCGATTATAGTCGCTCGATGGATCGCCATACCATGATTCAATTATAATCAAAGTAGAGTATCTACATTGAAGTTCCACAATGTTCTCAAGTCGAGGGAACTGTGTAACATCATCACTTCAAGATTGTTTGTTTGACCTTAGTTATATTAACCAACTGTCAACACTCGAGTGAGTCATTCCACAGTTATCCAATAATTATCAGCATGTAACCCCTTGATGCTCTCAGTTTCCATAAGCAATACACTGCCTAACATTTAGAGAGTACAGACTTTAGTCTCAATGGACGAGTCGATATCCTTTCTCGAAACATCTTGACGAGGAATATTTAAAACAATATGTTATTTTTCAATATGATAAAATTCCCATAATTAAAACACTTTGTAATTACTATTACATAACGTGTCATTTAAGAATTTTCCATTCAATATACTATAAATTAATAATTTAATTAATTATTTCATAATATAATAAAGTATATCATAGAAATCAAACATTTTTACTATGAATAAGATTGATTATCAAGTTAGATATATGTAAAAATTTATATAATCGTCCTTAATGCATACCTGTAGCTCTATCATTTATGATGTCCTATCCTTTTGATATGACTAAATTGATGATGCTGGATTAGTAAGGCGAAAACTCTTTTCACTAAACTATGCACTCTCACTCAGTTTTGTGTTTAGGGTATGGAATTACTCATATCAGGCCTTTATGTCTGACCTATGTTTTTTTTATTGTTTTCCATAAACCACGGGTATTTTTTGAGTAGGATGAGTCTACGTTTGGATGAGTTTACGATTTAGGTAAATAAAGACTCCAAAGACAAAATAGGAGGCTTATTAGATAATAAAGTTTGCTCTTGAAATCCCACTGGTGTAAAACTAGGTTATATACACTACACCATGCAGCCAATTTTGCCACACCCAAAGGTGGAAAAATTGCCACGGTCTTAAGCCATGGCAATTTTACCACGGTTCAGAGCTGTGGTAAAACAATTTAGCATGGTTTTTGACCGTGACAATTTTGAAATGGTCGTAGACCGTTCCAAAATTACCAAAAAAATTCACCCCCTTCCTTTTTGACATCTCACACAATCGATACACCCATAACCCCCCTTCCTTAATCGCATATGTAAGAAAATATTTTCCATCCCGCGTACGTAAGAAATATTTTCCATCTCGCGCGCCCTAACTCTCGTCCATTTTCACCCAAATCCCCATCTACTTTCCTTGAATCGCCCAGAAACATAATCGCTCCTTGGATTGCGTAAATCAATTTCTCAATCAAATCGTTGTTCTCCGTTTCAAGGTATTCATACGAAAGTAATTTGTCCCTTTAATTTGTTTGGTTTGATTCAAAGTTCTTTGATTTAGATTTATCTTACAGAATTTATTCATACCCAAAGTATATATATGGTACTTTAATTTAGCTTAGACAGAAAAAAACATAATGAAAATTTTCTCGTTGATTTATTCATTGGTCCATACAGGTTCCGTTTTAAACTTATGTACTAGCCATGACTTTGTAGTAAGATTTGCAGTTTCATTGAGTACAAAGTCAAAATTTTGATAAATCTAAGTTTTGATTAACGAAGGTGTCTTACAAGATAAGATGGAAGCAGGAATTGGACTAGTTAGGCTTAATAATCAGAACCAAGTCAATTTAGGTGTATTATATTATCATTTGGTCCTTTGATCTACTTGTTGTTAACGTACATTAATTTCTTAGGCACTTGCTACTATAGTATGTCTGATCACTTTAGATTGCGATGTTATATTATCTCTTCTGATCTAAGTGAATTAGTACATCTATACCAAGAGATAAACAACTGATATCTGGATTACACAACTCAGTTTCATATATTCTTTTGATTTCCGTCGATAAATAATTACATGTTATGAATAAAAATTTATTTTAGTAATTGTATTTTGGTAAATATTTCTCTGTAAGGTTAAATTTGTAATGTGTAGGTTTCAATCTAACCAAATTTTGCGATACATTTCAAAACTTAATAACCACAAGGGCACAAAAGTGCATCATATAATAAAGTTATATGTACACAGTTTTACCTGCCAATCAATATTCAGTATATTAGTCAACTTTGAATTTTTTAGGTGAAGAAATACACGACGTTCAAGGTTATATACTGGAAGAGATGACACGTAAACTGAAATAGAACCAGTGTTGGACGACCATCCCCATATCCGGAAGAGTACAGGTAGCACAAGTCCACGGTATACAGTACATTTTTCTGATATATGGGTAAAAGAACAAAAATACATTGTTTCTTTACTTACTGATACATAGAGGTATACTAATATACTTTTGATATATACAGTTAAAAGTTTATAAATATATGATTGACCATTTATGGATCTGGTTGTGGTAACACCTACTGGTTGAGCAAGCTTAAGCATGCAGAACACATAAGTAGGCTAATGAAAGAATTAAGCACGCATACATTTCATCAAACTATATGTCTTTAACTAAAGAAACAATATATACATGTACAATAACAGCATATTTCAGCCTCACATTGTTAGCTATACAAATACATACAGGTAAAAAAAATACAAGAATTAAGCTTATAGTTTTTTGTTTTTTCTTTTCTAAAGGAAAAAAAAGATGCATTTCTGAATGTTATAAAAACGGATCCTTACCTCTTCTGTGTTGGTCTACAATCAGAAAACTTACATTGAAGAATTTGTGAAATGGTGCCGCTCCTGCTATGATAAGGAGCTAAAGTAATTTACACCTAATGCTCCCTTTTAGTATTTATTCAGTACACTGAAATGATTCATATATTTGTTGATATATTTAGTATCATGAATCTAAAACATAAATGAGAGTGAAACATAATATTTAAAACAATGCCACTTTTGCATGAATATCATGATGAAATCAGAATTTGTGTAGGAAGAAGAATACTTTCAAGAGTAAAGGAAGAATATTTTCAAAAGTAAAGTTATTCCACCGAATTGATGATTGTGTGTGGGTACATTTACATGTGTATATGTGTACTTATCATGAATAGTTATTTTCATTATCTAGATTTGGGACTGCAAAGAGGGCTGCTGAGCTTAAGTTGTGCTTGGAGGAGGCTGCTAATTTCGATTTGTTTTCGATAGGTATAAAAATTCGTACTTCTTTCTTATGATTTGATTTAGTGGTAAGGTATTTTATTTTGTTTTGTTTCATGGTGTTTTGTTTGTTTGCGAAAATTTTGATATAGAGGTATGCAAATAAACAACATCAAATCATATGATCACCCAATTGCAATGTTAGCGGATAGTATTTTGGACACAAATACGATAAATAAAATTTATTTAGACCACTAAACTAAACCAAAAATCATTATAACATTAGTAATTCTAATAATATAATAAATGTTCGGATAATTTCATTATATGGATAACCTAGCTAAATGATTCTATGGGCCAATGGTAAATCAATTTAATTTCAACCAAACCAACCGAAATAAACCGGTTTGATTGGTTTATTTGGTTTTACCCTGAGTTTGCTCATCTCACTATGAAAAGAAGTAAAGAACATGTGACCTAGTATCAAAAATTGAAAATTGAAAATTTCAATATACATGTACATATATATACAACAATATTTTCTGACTCAACCCTTAAATATCTCCGTGTAAGTTACTGACATATTACTTATGCAGCTCAAAAGTAAAGTAGTCAACTCTTCACGTTTGTTGCTTGCATTTCTTACTTGCATATAACTACTGCATTACAGTACTTGATCATGATATCATAATAGATAATTTATGTTTACTCTTACTATAGTTCCCAATGAAGGATACACTGCATATCCTTTCCCTATTGGATTACATGGGATCATTAGCTATCCATTTTGCATACAGGATTATAGAGCCTATTTTGGGTAAATACCACCACCACTTTTTGGAAACCCAGACCAAATTCAATTCGAGATTATGATGTAAATAAGCATTTATGATGAACTTTTCTTTTCAGTCCATAAAGCTAGAGTATACAGGATAATTCACATTTCAGCAAAACAATATATGGCATACATTTTTGCAGTGTATATATGACTCAGTTTTCATGTTGAATGAAATAATGACCAACTGAAACCAACTATTCAACTTTATCAAACATTTTCCACGTCATATAATTATTAATCATATAGTCCATATTTTCATAACACATGCCACATGATCATACTGTAATGAACAGTTATATGTAAGATTCAAGTTCTCCCTTTCAAAGCATGTAAACTTTGCCATTTCAATCAGGTAGGCTTAGCATCGCTTTCTATAAAATGTCTGACTGCTGTCTTATGATGGCCTGCACATATTTTACTAATTTTGTTTTGCTTCTTTGTAAATATATTAGATGCATTTATATTTTGTTGAGATTCACTCAAAGTGTTCTCATTTCTTAGGTATGTGCATTGTTTGTTGGCTGTTTCATTTTTAATTTGCATGAATCCCCTTCTTAGTTTGTTGGCTGTTACATTGTGTTGCTTTGATAAGTGATTACATAAATAAGCATATTTGCTTTTGAATTTTCTTTCTTGCCTATAACATAAGAATTGTTCACATATATTTGCTTTAACATTAATGGCATATTCTGTCATGCATTGCTTAATTTAATGCACATGGACACACTTCCTTTATATATACTTGGCTTTCAAAAAGCCACATACTTGGATATGGGCATGCATTGGTTTATTAAACTAATCATCCTTGATTGAATTGTTTCGTCCCTACTTGCATGTGCACATTTTAGAAGCCACTTGACACCACTTTGTACACTTTATTTGCCTATTCATATAAGTAGCCTAGCTTGATTATTCATATATACCATATTGCTTTGAAATATGGAGCCTAACTTTATAAAATATGTACAAGTTTCGACCAGTTTCTAAATGCAAGTTGTTTTGATTAATTTGTTTTTTTTATTTCATAGTGTAAAATAAGAAATGATATTGTTTACACTCATAATGTTGTATATCATGTATGATATAGCAGGGCAATATGTCGTCTAGTATAGACAAACAATGGATGAATGAATCCGATCGAAGAACCACACTATATATAGAAGGAGTGCAAAAGTTTATTGAATTCGTTGTGGAAAATGGTGGTGATAAGGAAATCTATTCTTAACCTTGCACACAGTGCAAAAATATGAAAATGAAGATTAAAGTAGATGACATTCATTATCATTTACTCAGATGGGGAATTGTCCAGTCATATACCGTTTGGCATTTTCATGGAGAAGAATGACAGAGAAGCAAAAACACTATATTAGTCAAGCCATAAGTACTAATGAAGCTGAACATCCTAGGATGGAAGACTTGGTCAATGATGCTGATAGATTTCATCATTTTCAACCTAACAGTCTGTTGCCCGATAATATTGGAGAACCGTCTATGGTTGATGTTGATCGGTCGACCAATCAAAGGAAGAAGTGCAAATCACTTTTTGATAGTGCAAAAGAGCCATTGTATCCTTCATGTTCTAAAGGTATAACAACATCGTATGCCATTGTGAAACTGAATAGCTTGAAAACTCAATACGGCTTTTCCGACAATGGTGTGACTGCACTCCTCGAATTTATAAAGGAGTTACTCCCTGAAGGTAACACACTACCGACAAAGTACCCCGACATGAAGAAGATGATTAAACAAGTTGGGATGAATTACAAGACTTATGATGCATGCATTAATGACTGCATGTTATATTGGAAAGATGACGCAAACAGAATTTCTTGTACAATTTGCAACGAACCAAGATATAAGACAACATTCAACGAAGAGAAAAGAGCTACCAAAGTACCTCAAAAGACGTTGAGACATTTCCCTTTAATTTCTAGATTGAGGAGACTGTATACCATACCATGGATAGCAGATGCTATGACTTGGCATGCTCATGCCAAGTCTGATTGAAATGTGATGCGGCAAGCTGCAGATTCTTTTGATAAAACATTTGCTACTGAACCACGAAATATCACACTTGGAATAGCAACTAATGGTTTCAATCCACATGTGTCTCTAGCCAGTCGTTATAGTTGTTGGCCAGTAATTATAGTACCATATAATCTTCCTCCATCAATGTATATGAAAAGAGAGTTCTCAATGTTGACATTGTTGATTTTCGGGCCAAAACAACCAGGGAAGGATATCGATGTTTATTTACAACCGTTGATAGACGAGTTAAAGCAGTTATGGGAAGGAGTCAATGCATTTGACTCATTTAATAATTCCGAGTTCACAATGAGAGCTAGGATGTTGTGGGAAATTCATGATCATCCTGCGCTTGGTACTTTATCGGGGTGCACAACTCACGGCTATTTTGCATGTCCTATTTGTGGGGAAGATACTTGCTCTTATTATCTTCCTAAAAGTAAGAAGATGTGTTGCATGGGACATTGAAGATTTCTACCTTCCCAACACAAATTTCGAGACGATAAGGCAAACTTCAATAATGAACAAGAATATCGTCATCCTCCATGGCTATTGAATGGTTATCAAGTTGAAGAAAAGGTAGTTAATATCAAGATGAAAGTTGGTAAAAACAAACAAGAAATCGATCGAAAACGAAAAAAGAAAACCGATTATGAAGACCTTATCAATGTTCCTGCATGGTATAGGAGGTCTATTCTTTTTGATGTGCCATATTGGAAAGCAAATTTGGTCCGACACAATGTTGATGTTATGCATACAGAGAAGAATGTCACTGAGCATCTCATCGGTACAATTATGGGTCAGAAAGACAAGTCAAAAGATGGCATCAATGCACGGAAAGATTTGAAAACCATGGGTATAAAACAAAAATTGTGGGTGAGGGAAGATCATGAAACAAATAAAATAACTATACCAGAAGCAACTTTCACTTTGAGCAAAGAAGAAAAGGTTCTATTTTGCACCATTTTGAAAACCTTAAAGTACCTAACAAATTTTCTTCTAACTTCCACAACAATGTGAGCATCAATCCTCCCGAGCTAACAAATATGAAGTCATATGATTGTCATGTCATAATGCAACAATTACTTCCGGTATTGCTTCAACATTCTTATCCACAACATAAGGATCTGCATAATGCTATACACCGTATAAATCTATTCTTTAACATTTTGTGCTCAAAGGTAATCAATAGAGAACACCTTTTAAAAGCAAAGTGCAGTTTAACAAGTTCGTAGATGGTCCTTAATAAGTACGATGGATTGAATGAATGGGAGAAGTAAGTTCACCAATTTATCCTGAATTCCCATTATTGTAAAATAAATTAACTCATATACGTATTGAAATGTCTATCGCAGGAGGTATAATATCTATGTGAAAAGTACTAAATCTAAATCTCGAAGTAGGGTTGCATCCGTGGAAACTTGTCAAAGTTTCACTCTATGGTTACGTGATGAGGTATTACATCTTCTTAGGTATTCATGTGTATTTAAGTGGATCATACACCATCACGATCATGTTTTTTTACTTATTATGTTTTTTTAGTTGGTTAAGACAAATGAAGTTGATTCAACTCTTTGGCGTTTGGTGAACGGGCTGAAGTTCAAGACGCGTAGTTATACGAAGTACCTAATGAATGGATTCATATTTTCTCCAAAAAGTTATGAAGAACGGATGGTAACACAAGATAGTGGCGTTTGTATGAGAGCAATTACAAAATTTACAGCGAGCGGGAAGGATAAAAATTACAAGGAAGCGGAAACAATGTATTATGGAGTTATTCAGAAGATAATTGAGTTGGATTATATTGACTTCAAACAAACGGTTTTTTATTGTGATTGGGTAAAGGTCGAAGATAAGATCAATGGTTGTAAGATAGATCCCGTTTCAAACTTGATTACTGTTAACTTAGAGAAATTAAAGACCAAAGATAGAGTGAACGATGAGCCATTTATTCTTGCATCAGAAGCGAATCAAGTGTTTTACTCAAAAGATTTAAAAAGTAGCGGATGGTTTGTGGTTTTGCATACACCAAAACGGTTGACTACAACTGTGGATGACACCAAGTTTCCTATTTTCTATCATTCATCTTTTGAAGACAATAAAAAATTAGAAGACCTTACCAAATGCATATGTTAATATAATATGTATTTCTTACTTGAAATGAGTTGAATTTCAAGTGTGATTGAATTTGGAATTTCTTCACTATTTATGTTTGCTTATGTTTCATTTTCGTTTTGTGCACCTACTTTGATATTTATGCTGCATCCTCTGCAACATATATGTTGCATCCTCTAATATATATTTATGTTGAACATGACTTCACCATCGACATATGCCTAAAGGCAAAGTAGAATGCATGATATCGAGTTTCTCAGGGATGGATAAATTCATATATATATATATATATATATATATATATGAATTTATGGACAAGCTGATTTCGCATAAGTTTCTCAGATGTGTGTCATCTTCCTGCCAGCAATTGGTTAGAAATACTGTTGTTTCAAACTGTGTCATAACATTGACAAGTATAATTTCATACGTCAGCTAGCTGATTGTACGACGTTATATCGTGTCTCCTTCGACCACACTCGAAAATGCAAATTTTTGGTAAATAAAATATTTCCTTTTTTTGGAACTGAGTTTGTTCAGGTATGAAAAAAAGAGAACCCTTGAAAAAAAAATGACAAATTGGTTGGCCTGAAAAGAGACTTGCTTCCAAGTGATGTCAGGAAAGTTAACAGAAAGACTAATAGTATATTATATAAGTTGGAAAATAAGAGATAGCAGTATTTTGCAGTTCTGAAGAATTAGTGATAGGGTAACCGAAATTGACCAATAATTATCTGAGGCTGTTATGATTTTTGTTAGTTGACATACATGCACAAAAGAATTTGGAGCATTGATCTCCATCCTTTAACCATCTCACCTATGACTTTTGCTGATTCTCGATGGCAATAATTTTTTAATATCACCTATGAAATAATATCGAGTTTTTTAACATGGCAATAATTTTTAGGACCAGCACACTAGCATTAGAGATGCATGGATTTTTTTTTAAATCTTGCTCCATGTTCATACAGTATGAAAACTATTTGCTCATATTTTTGTTGTTCCATCCATTTTTTAACCCTACCAACTGTATTAACATTTTATGCAGAAAGAAGAAAGCTTCCCAGAATTCAAACATAAACCTTAAGATAGGGAAGAGACCGTTGATGGACTAAAAGAGCACTCGGAAAATTCATGTTCTTTCAGATTGTAGTGAAACATAATTTGTTGTATTAGGCTATTGTTGAGCATTCTTTGTACGTACATTATGACTGTGGCTAAATTGGACGATAATTAACAATTGACTGTGGCTTGTCTTTTTAGAAATCAGTGTAACAAAGTTGTCATTCATGTCTAAAGCAAGTTTCCCTATTTCAAAGACAGTTGCGACTGCATCGAAAAATCTATTTTGCAACTCATCCCAATGTAACCTGTAAAATTTAGAAGTGAAGCTATTTGGGCCTAGGCTTTTTGAATCTTTTATAAAGAACGTTGCTTCTTTTAATTCAGAAATGGAGACAGCAGCAGATAAGTATCTTCTACCTTCTTTGTTGATAATTTTCATAGGTTAAACTAGATGAAATAAACTTCTAGTTTGTCTTTTAGAAATCTTAGTTTGTCTTTTAGGATGAGCAACAGTTTGAATATGGAATGCAATGCTATATAAAAACTGGTGATTTGTATCAAAAACATCCTCTTTTGTATTGGTTTCTAGTTGATTTACTATTGCAGTCTTCAATAATAACATTATCTTATGTTACCATGATTGAAAGCATTATTATATAAATAAATAATACGATGCATATTTTTGTTGTTAATCTATTTTTATTGGTTGTTGCAGGTGGTCTTGGTCGTTTGGATTGCAACCAAGAAGATAGTAGCAATGTCAGAACCTGCGGAAGCGTCAACCCATTCAATTACACGGTCATCCTCTACACAACCCGAAAAAGTTGAGATAAATGCATTAGGTGCTCCTATTTCAAAAAATGCTGGAAAAGTAAGCAGTCGAGTCGGTAAATTGGTACGAATTCATGTGCTGGTCTCATATGAAAGTTGGGATAAAGTACCTGAAAAATACAATCTTGACGTTTGGAATGAATTGCTGGTAAGAAAAAACTGATTTAAAACAAGTTTTTTTATAAATATATATATATGTATGTATGTATGTATGTATGTATGTATTGCCACATAATTTCTTTTCTTACGTAAACAACTCTTAATT
Source organism: Allium cepa (assembly GCA_030765085.1). Classification (NCBI taxonomy): domain Eukaryota; kingdom Viridiplantae; phylum Streptophyta; class Magnoliopsida; order Asparagales; family Amaryllidaceae; genus Allium; species Allium cepa. The sequence continues at coordinate 102,737,311 of CM060942.1, read as the reverse complement.
TTACAGACATCTTATGATATAGAGTCGGATTCAAAAGACTTGTTTTTAAAAAAAATGACCGAGTCATTTAGGAAACACATTAGCGAATTGAGGACAAACTATTATGACAAACATGATAATGACAATAATAGGATGAAAAAATGTCCACTAACAATCGCCCAAGAAGATTGGACCGAGTTTGTGAAAAATGAAGCAAAACCCGGTGCAAGGGAAAGAAGAGAGATAGGCAAAAAAACACATCGCCGTACAACTACAGTCATCATACTGACGTACAAGTCACGCTGTAGTAGAACATGAAATGGTATGTATGTTCATTTTTTAAATTAAATATAAGTAAACTATCACGAATTGACCTCCTCTTGTTACTGTAGGCTTATTTCCTAGCATCCAAATTTCATTTTGTGAATGGTAGATGAATCCATTCAGAATCCATGTTTGAATCAAGAATAAATTTGTCACAGTTAGCATCATGGGTGTTAAACACTTATGTCACAGTTAGCATCATGGGTGTACTCCACTATAGAAGCTGCTCTTTTGTGTTAAAGTCAGCACCCAAACATAGGTGCTCTTTTGTGTTCTTTTTTTTCAAAATTAATGACCTCTTTCTCTTTTTGTTGTTGTAGGCTGGTGCAAATCCGACAAAAGAAATCACACGTCGTCAAGTATAGGAGAAGACTCACACCAAAAAAGGCGGTACCATATCAGATTTGGCTTCTACGTACTTCGTAAGTTAAACATGTAATAATTCAGCTATTCTATAAAGTCTTTGTAGTAAATAACATCTCAAATATTATCATATATTAGGATAAAATTGCAAAAGCAAAGGAATCAATCATCGGTAGTGATGAAGAAGACTTGCCATTGGATGAAGATATCCTATCACAAGTGTTTGGCAAGGATAAAAGAGGTCGGACTCGAAGTATTGGAGCTAAAATATTAAGGACTCAAGTTAAGGCTTGTACTATTGCACGTAAACAACTCAAAAAGGCTCAAGGAGGCACAGAAGACTTGAAAGCTGGAATGGATAATATGGAAGGTACATTGAATTCATTGGTCGACTTGTTGAAGGGACAATATGCAGGTCAAGGAAATCATTTACCGAACATTGCTTCAAATGAAGGAGGAAGCGGTACACCACATGGAAGTGTTGGAAGAATGCTGAATAATGACTTGGCAAATTCATTGAATTCGTATGGTTTAGCCAATCAAAAATGCGAAACCCTGAACATTGACCTTGAGGTCATTGCAACAGCCATTGTCTGTAAAGATTTGACAACTTCCATTATACATGGAAAATCATTACCTCCAACGCATGAGAAGTTAGTTGTGGGCAATATACTACTACCAGAAGAGAAAACATGCAAACAAAATCATCCTCTTGTTATGACCTTTGGTGAAGTTGGAATCGGTGGTTATGTGTGTCATCCAAAGAGTAATATTTGATATTTATAGACCCATAAGCAGGTATGTATGTATTATTATACTTTGGCAATTTTAACTAGGTTAATTTTCTGGGATGAAAAATTAAAATTGATAGGAGTATAGTCACTAGATGAGTGATTAGAAAAATAAGAGGGCTATAACATTCCTTGTGAATGAATAATCTATTTATTTTGCTATGAACTGACATATTGACTCAACCCCTCCATATATAATGGTTACCAGTGCATCGTGGCTCAAAGAGGTTGGCTTTTATGATACAATCCTTTAAATCAATGTTTGTGGTTGAGCTACATACTCCGTTGTTAATTCCGTAATGATAGTACAATATTGCATTAAAACCATCTATTACCACCCAAGGCAAGTTGGTATTACTTGATTGATTTTCAAGTAATCCTATCGAATTTTCCTTCTATTTGCTTGGTTCTGCGCATACGCCACTGTGCAAACAAACTCTACACCCAGTTTATTTTGTAAATAGCATGTAGTGTATTGATTGTTTCATTAAGGACCACAACATCGCATTGTTTTTTACCCCACGTAACCAAAATTCTACCTTTTTCATGTTGTGCATTATAATATACGTATTTCCTTTTTTTTGATGTGTTTTATAACATCTTTAATCCTATTTTCAAATAGTTGGTTTTCTTATAGACTTGTGCTATGTCTAGTTGTTTGGAAGGGGTATTAAGACCTCTTACATTCCAAACCATCATATTCATTAATTTAAATTAATGTTTTCGCTCCTTATATCAACACGGGAAGAAACACTCGTACTTTGATTTTTTTTCATTTTCCTGCCTTTGTGTTCAAGTGGGATATAACGTTTTGCTAAGCTTGATTGTCTATGACATCAGCATTATGGTTCGCTTTAAACTCGAACCGAGTCTCTTCGTGCAACTGTTTCCTGCTTTGTTTATTACTAGTTTGGGAGCCTATGCTCTCAACTCGTCGAGGAGCGGAGCTATTCTGGTTCAAGTTCTGGTCTTGCAGTGTGTACACTTCAATGGTTGCATGAGCAGGGGTATCATGTGTTGTAGACTGAGTTTAAAGGGATTCTGTCTGTTTTGCCTGCCTGTAGTGGAGGTTGGCTTGTACTTATTTGTGAAACATTGTTTAATACAAGGCTGTTATTTCTATTTGTGTATATTGAATTAGCTGTCATGTCTGTTAATTCCGGACCAAAAAACTAGGAGAACGAGGCTTTGTTATATGCTTTGACCTGTAACTGTTTGCAGAAAACTATATTTCTACATTTGCTAATGTTTTTTTAAAAAAACGATGAATCAAGAAAATTTATGTGTAAATAAATCAAAATATTGATATAATCGTTGATGCAATTAGAATCTGTAATAAAATATTTATCATTTTGTCCATTATCAATTCAACAAAATTTTAGCGGTTTTCTATCTGTAATAAAATATTTATCATTTTGCTCATTATCAATTCAACAAAATTTTAGCGGTTTTACGTGTTGGTAAATTTACCATTATCGGTCAACGATTTATCATCGCTGAGCTTCAAGCTTTGAGGCATCCAAAGATAACTTATCGTTTATAAAAGCATCCAAGTCAAAGTCGCTTGTTTCAACCTCTCTGTTTTGATCATTCATTAAACTGCTACTTGAAGCATCAGCCTCTTCTTTGTGTATTTTTTGGTCTGACCTGCTTCCTCTCTGTGTACATAAAAATTTAGTCACATCTGATATATTGAACTATAGTATTATATGAATTGTCACCTATTGGAGAAATTTACAGTAACATCTACTCAACACTAACATAATTTCTGTTTATTTTCCATTGTTGACTTTCTGCATATTTTCTGTTTATTTTGCAGCTAGGGATTTTGCTTAGGGAGAGAAGCATCTGAAATATCTTTAATTTGCGTCTGCACGTGGGCTACTGAGTTCAATTTGTTGCCTTCACATATATATTAGATTCTACAGTTAGCTTGGAGTTGTCATTGCTTCACTAAGAACCGCAGTCGTTATACTATGATGAAGTATATGCTTTGACGAATTCAGGAATCATTTCTTTCTTGTTGTTTAGTGTTTACATGAACAATAGATGTTGTTTACTTGTTTTTCTATGAACTGATGGTTTCACTATGAAGTTGTATTATGAACTGAAAGTTGTAAGTTTGTAATCAAGCACTTGTAGTAGTCGTATTATAAGTTGGGTTTGTCATTTATTACTGGTTTTGTATTCACGTTATTTATTCCATGTACTATATATATTTTGAAACTACATGTAGAATGTCCGTATATCATGAAACTGCATTTAGGAATGAATTTGAGCTGTGGTTAAAATGGTATAAGCTGGGGCTTTTTTCAATTTTGCCATGGCTCAGGGTCATGGCAAAAGTTCAATTTGCCACGGTTAAGGGCCATGGCAAAATATTAATTTGCCACGGCCCTGAGCCGTGGCAAAAGTTCAATTTGCCACAGCTCAGGGTCGTGGCAAAATATTAATTTGCCACGGTCCTAAGCCATGGCAAAATATTTTCCACTGCCAATTTTGCCAGGGCTCAGATACGTGGCTAAACTGTTTAGCTATGGTTCTGAGCCATGGAAAAATCGCTTTTCTGGTGTAGTGATATCTAGTTAAGTGTTTATGTCGGAATCTTCATATGTCGGGCACGATACTGGTACTTATGTTTATATTATATTTAACCCTATATGTGCACGTTGTTGGATATGTAAATGTAGCGGCAGTTTATGAAATGGAAAGTTATTTCAGTTTCTTTATTTATGCAATATTGTCGAAAAAACTAATACCATTTTATCGCTTGAAAATAATTTTGGTGATGACTGTAGTATTATCGGTGTTCATTTTACTTAGCTTTACTTCCATATATATATCCGTGCGTGTATGTATGTATGTATAAAATAAAATTGCTTTTATTTATAATAAAAATATATACTGTTTTGATATATATATATATATGAAATTAGTCAAACTTAATTTTACTTTCGAATTTTAAATAAGTATAATCTCAAAATATGTTTTAACTTAAAACAAATACATACATATATATATAATTATATAATATAAATACATTTACTTAGTTTAATTTTGATATATATATATATATATATTAATGTCCAATATATATATATATATATAAAATATCAACTACCATAATGAGATTATTAAAATATGTTAAATAAAAATTATTGATATTATTTTTCCTTTATAACCATAAATCACAATGTTTATTCACACACACTATATGTATAATATTATTAATCATTATCACATCATTCAAATATGTTAAAATAATTCTTGATATTGTTTTCCTTATATAACCGTAAATCAATGGTTATTAACAAATGTATATGTATGTATACATTCCATATACTGTTGTCCATATTAATAGCCTAGGTTAGTTTGTACCGTCTATAGCATTCACGTTGTGAATACAAATTCCCAACAAATAAAATATAACAAACTAAAATTAAATTGAACATATATATATATATATATATATATATATCTTAATATACTCATGCATATATGAAGTTTTAGATAAAAATAAAACATAATTAAATTAAAATAACAAAGTCATTTTACTAATGTCCACCAAATATGATTAACTATAAGAAAATCATTCATGTAAACACAAAATAAGAACTAATGTAAACTTAATAAAATGTAATTTTTTTAAATTTACGCATTTTGCTCCGCTAACAACGCACCTGATCAAATAGACCCAATATCAAAGACCCACGTCAGACATATCGATCAGGGCCCTTTTCAGCTTAATAATCTATTCGCCTAGTATGCCCTTACCCAAAAGACATGTTTGCCTTGTCATCCTTGCATAGAAACTTTTCGGCCATCTTTCCCGGAAATGACAAGGAGTCATAAGCCCCATGATCAACATCTCTGACCACCCTCTGTACATCTTTTTGCCCCTTTTTTTCAATTACCAAGTCATGTAAGATAATGCTATCTTATGGATCCCTTTGTCTACCCATATGTCATGTCCTTACCTCTCCCTACTCGTCAAGACTCGTTGCCAACTAGCTCCTCTACCCACCTCATTTTGTTGTGACCCAACAAATCTCTGACAAAAGCTTTTGGTTGCTCTTGCAAAAAAGGTGGTGACCCATATTGTTCCCTTGATAAAAGTACCGTGACATTGCTCTTCATTCGAAAAAAGTGTCACAATGCCAGAACCACTCTTTATACTTTACTACATACCTGAACAATGTGCTATTGTATAATAATCACTCCATGTGCTATGCTTCTCTTATAACATAAGCATGCCGAAATATGGTTTGCTATGTCCATGTAGAACCTAAGATGGTCTCATTTGGACCTCTGATCATAATCAACGGTTCTCACAAAACTTAGCATCCAATGTGTCAATCCTTTCCCTTAAAGCATGATCTTATAGCTATAAATAAATGTTCCGATGCACTTATACAAGGGTTGAAAACATACCGTTGGAGTTAGATTTTATAATCTATTGCATTCTCTTATAATAGCTGCTAGAATTTCACTTATAGCTAGATACTCGAGTAATAAAAGGAGAAGTTATGATGGATGTAGATCTTTTCTAGATTTAACCACTTTACATGTTGTGTCATTTACTTTAATTGCATCATATTTGCTCCTTTTTTTACATTTATAATCACAATTTTAATGAGTAACCTTCATTAAAAACTACCACTAATTATCACTCAAATATTGGTTAGAAATCTAGTCAATAACTAAAGTAAGGAACAATTGTAATATTTTCTCTTTGAATGTTATTTGCAAGTAGAATTAAAAAATGATAAAAAATTTCGATAGCTAATAATATTCGATTACATAAAATCACCATACTATTTAATTACATCAAAGTCAATACAAATTCATAAAAAAATTAAAACTACAAATCTAACTAAATATAATAATAATATATATTGCAAGTTTAAAAATTGTGTTTGTAGAATGTGAGGTAGAAATGACATTATTTATAGAGTTGTAAATGTGCCCAGTGGAAATTATGCAATTTGATTATATAACTTAACTTTTAAAGAGAATCATTTTCAAAATAAAGTATGCTTATGGTTTTATTTTTTTATTACATGTATTATTATATTGGATATTAGTAATGTTTTATATATAGAAAAAATATATAAATAGAAAATCATAGGAAAGTATTTTATCGATTGCAGTTGCAAATGTATTCGTAATTATGAGTTTTGAATTGATATTCAAGTATTTATTTCTTAAATGTTCCTAGTCAACATGCATTAAGAAAAGGATATTAATACATCTGTCGAGGCTAGTGTATATAACACTCTTCATATAACGGGTAATGAATTACTCAAGACCATTGGAGACAACAAGGGATTATGTACTTGTGATTGTTTAGAACAACTCAACGAGAGTCTTCTGTAGAATAATACAATTAAGTCAAAATAGAAGACATTATGTAACGACCTATAGTGGTCTTCACAACTGAAAGTACCATAGATCTTAAGTAACTAGACTATACTTTGATTAGTAAATCACATGACGTCGTGATCATGTCAACACCCTTTCTTATTCTAAAGAGAAAAAAAATCAAACTTTATCCTCCATTGAAGAATTGGTGAAAGGATACAAGCTGGGATTTTCATATTAGACTTGAGGACAAGGAACAAAGTATCCGAAGAGGAAACAGTCAACAACCGAAGTGTCGATAACTTATAGAACAGAAAAGCTACATATTTGTTTTTATATTGAAAATTATTTTATATTGCCTTTTATATTTTCATCCATGACATATAAAAAGTTCAAAATTTTAAATTAATGATTATAAATAATCATAATGACTTATATATATATATAGTTATGCATAAAGTTTTAATTCAGTTTTGGAAAATTGTTATTACTTACGGCATACACACACATAAATTATATTTTAGTTTTAAATTTAAATTTATACACATACACACATATGCTTAAAAAATGTTTCATGGATTTTAAAAACTAATTTTTTTTCTTTTTCGATTATATATATAAAATTTTCAACTCTAAAATTTAAAAAATAATATTTTTTATACATATATACATACATGTATAAATAAATATATATATATATATATATATATATATATATATATATCTTTATAATAAAAAAACATTTTTGTATTTTAAATTTTTAATAAATGTTGAGCAGGTCAAACAATTTAAATTCAAAATTTTAAATAAAAGGTAGTTATATCAAAATGAATATTATATACAACATATATTTCAATATATATATATATATATATATATCTGTGTGTGTATAATATGTGCAATAGAGAACCTAAAGAAATTTTTTTTCCAAAGCTAAACACATAGTCATATATATATATATATAATTTAATAATAGTAAAACACAATTAATATTCAAACATATTTACTAGTGGTAAAAAAATTATATTTTATATGTACAAACGTATATTCTTGGGTACGTGATATCACTTGTGTTAAAATCATAACCCATTGACATTATTCAGTTAATCACGACTATAGAACCCAACGGATATTTACACACATTTGACATTTATATATTTTTATGCCTTAGGTTAGTTTAGAACATCTATTTACTATATTTACAATGCTTGCATTATAAATGTGAACATTGGATAAATTAAACATAAAATTAAACTAAAATAATAACGCATATTGTATTTATAGATTTAAAACTTAATATACAAATGTATATATGTAAAAGCTTAATAAAAATTAATTAAATTACAATTAAAACTACAAATTCTGTTATAGTGATCATAAAATATGATTTAGCATAAACATAGTGTTCATGAAAAGACAAAATAAGATCTAGTGCAAATTAATAAAAGATTTATTTTTAAAATTCCCTATTTTATCCCACTTCCAATGCACCTAATCTAACAACCATAGGTTGATATGTACAATAATTAAGAAAAATTAATTCATAAAATGCTAGTACATAGGAATATTATGAACTATAATATCTTCTTCTACAATTCAATATCCATTATGACCATCCTCATCATATACCTCCATGCCATAACAGATGTTCCTCCCTTACCCTACCAACCCCTCCCACTTATTACTGCCTCATCTCCATACTCGTCGTTATCTTGCTACGACGTCTTATATATCATCATCAACAACACCATAACAATCAACCCTAATGCACATTCTCTTTGACCACCATAGCCTGCCGCATCATCACCATAAGTAATTTTCCACTATCTCCTTAACCATTGGTGCCACTAATAAAAATCAACCCATCCAACACATTGCGATAGTAGATATGAAATCCTAAATTTGTAATAAGAGAAGGCATCATGGTTTGGAACCTAATTTTCTATATTTTAGACAGTTATTAGCAAAAGTTTCTCATAGTGACTAAAAAACACTTGCCCTTATTAGGGTCAAATATCGCTCAAAGCTGGCTTCTAGACATTTTTTCTTATTTAATAAGATTCATAATCTTTCAGCCAACTTTATATTCAACTTCAGTCATAGTAAAAAAGGTCTAACATCACCTAAACTAGAGCAATTCGAATTAAGATATGAAAATCCAAACCAAACCAATAGTACTTAAACCAGGCACGAACACAGATGAACCTTGGATCGAGCATGGGTAACACGTATAGATCCAGTCAAAAGAGACTCAATCAGACAAAAAAAGGAGTATACATATTAACTTGTTTTATTACTTAACGTAGCCAAAACCATAACTTGATCAGATCATATATAGGTAATGAAATGTAAGATTTTGATCAACAAAATCGAATAGGATTAGCATGAGGCTCTCAAATCTAAATTTGAATCCATTAAAATAAATAAAATTATCACACCCAACTTAAATCGCGATTCATTAAACTAGTTTAGTTTCCAATTCATGACATGCACCTAGGTCGATCAATGGATACCCATAAATTCAAAATTCATCTAAATCTACAAATTGAAAATCTAAAATACAAGAAAACAAATACAGATGCGAACATGACAAATCTGCATTCTAAAATTATCCTTCCAACTTATAATAAAATAAGTGTTTGTGGTATTTGTATTTCATATCATATGATTGTTTATTGTTTTATTAAGGTAATATATTATTAAAGATTTGGTACTTTGTTATTCATAAAAAAGAAATATGTTTACATACACGGTGGTTCAACAGCACCCTAAATAAAACACCAAAGAAAAAATTACACACAAGCTATAGTAAAAAAAAAAGTTCCTATGCGATGGGGTAAGGGTATGCATTCACAACAACCAAAAAATAAAGAACAAGGCAATTATTGATACATTAATTAAACTTTCTACTTTGACTAGGAATACTAAAATGTGGTGACATTAGGAAACTATAGATCGAGGAATTCAAGCGACCTTACTCAAAGAAACCTCCCCTTTTTCTTACTTCTCTTCTTCAATTGCATCATGGCGATCTTTAGTTGGAGTTTGTCAATAATAAAATTGAGATTGTTAATATGACGTTGTAAAGAGCACCGATGATAAGATTTCTTTTGTATTGCTCTTTACTATGAAACTTTGATTTGCTTAACAATTGCTTGTAATAAAAAAAGATTGACTTGAACCTAATTTCAACTGGTAGTGATTTGCCTTGAAAAATTCTATTATTGCATTCTTGCCATATGTGCCAAATTGATGTTGTAATTGCTATGTTGATTATATCCTTAGTTATGCTTGGATGTTGATGGTTATTCACTTATTGATTGATGATTTCATTTAGATCATATGTTCCATCATTGTTCATTTGAATGCCTAGATAAGTAACTAGTTGATCTTTGATGAACTTTGAGCACCTGCAGTTGTAGAAAATGACGCACCGAGGATTCACACCCTGAGTTACACAAATAAACATCCCACAATATTGGTGTTTGACCCTTTTTTGATTCTATCTCTAGTAGTGAGTCTATCTAGTCTAACAATTTTTCTGTTTAGGACATTTTAGGCGAACAACATTTATTCCGCACACTTTTTTGTTACTGTTGTTGTTTCTTTTTTTCTAATAGCTTCCTATGCAAAGTTTAAGGAGAATTTACCATCATTGGCATTCCGTTACCAATAATTTTGTTACTTAACACTGATTTTTTTTGCAATAATTTGCCAGCTTTACTACTGCGTGTGTACCATTTTCTATTATGCTTACTTTGTGGTTGTGCGTTCTGACCATTGGCATGTATAATCATCTAGAGTGCTTACCAATGAATTTTCATTGATCCAAGGGTCTCGTCAGAGGCTTGTGTCTCTACTAGTTAATATATTTCTTGTGATTAGCTGCCTACTTATTCCTCTTCTATTCAGTAGAAGTTTCCATGTATATGAGGAGTTGTCAAAATTTATGACTAAAAGTTTTTGTTGTTGCAGTATCTACTTCTTATCCATGTTGTCCAAAGTGATCTATTCTATAGGAAGTTCTACATAATTTTGATGCATTTGTTTTTTCCCAGATCTTCTAATCTTCTCACTCCTAACCCTTATTCACTTATATGGGTATGACCATGTTCTAGTTGATTTTTTTTGTTTTTTAGCCCGCCAAAGGAAATTTGAGCATGCCAATTCTATCTTTTGTAATATTGCCTATGGAATTTGGCATATTTGCATCCAAAATTGATTGATGGAGTAAATAACAAATTTTATAAACTTTGGTCTTCCACTAGTATTTAAAAATATGTTAATTTTTGTTTATTTTGTTAAGTAAATCACCAAAGTCCATAGTTTCAAGTTTGTAATTTGAGAGTGACACTCCAAATATTTTATTAGTGAGGTGGCAACTTATATATTGATGTGTTCCTATATCATTTGTTTATTACTTGCCTCCTTACTAAAGAAAATTCTTGTTTATTGTGGATTGAAAACTAAGCTTACTTGATTTTCCTGTCCTTTTAGACACCGACTAACTGCAAAGCACATGTTTCATATGCTTTTGCCATATCAGTAGGTCGTCAACATATATTAAGTGGTTTAGAACTGGATCAATGTTGTAAATTGGGGATATGTTGCCTAATATGTTTTCACTGTCTAATTTTATAGATAAAAACTCCATAACAATAGCAAAAAGATAAGACATAATGATCCCCTTGTTTGATACCTCTATTTCTATAGATAAAACAACAAGGGGTGCCATTAATCATGATAGGAAAAGTAAAGGTGGATATACACCAACAGATGAGGGAAAGGAGCCAAAGAGACCCATCATTTCCATCACATGCATGATGAATTCTCTATTGACTTTGTCATATGCTTTCTGGAGGTCCACCTTTATGCACATGCTTTGCTAATTCTTTTACTGAAGCTCCTTATCATTTCACATGCAAGTAGAGAGTTTTTTGAAATGCATCTACTTAGAATATAAGCAATCTAGTTATTAGATACTAGATCATTTACAAGGCCATTTATCCTACTGCAAATTATGTTTGTGATGATTTTGTGTATTATGTTGCATGATATAGGTTTGTAATCGTTTATGTTATTGGCATTGGTGGATTTACGCATTGAAGTAATAAATGCAAGATTTTTATTTCCTTTCCCTGTCATAAAACATTAGAGATTGCTTAAAAGATTTCCTCCTTTAGCTCCCTCCATGAATTTTATAAAAGTTGCCATTTAGTCCATCTGGTCCTGGGCTGCTATTGTCCAATCAGAAATGCTGTGTCCCTAACCTTATATATCCCAATTGGATCGGCTAACTTCATTTTTGCATTTTTGAAAATAACTTTTTACAAATAATGGAGTAAAATTAGGGATTCACTGCATGATTTGAGAGAAGATATGTAAAGTGGGTTATGAATTCACTAGCTAGTCCACCATAAAATGAAGATGATTTACCAACACCTAAAAGGCATTGGCGGGACGTCGGTATATGACCTACCAATGCCGTGCCGACTCCATAAGGGGCATTGGTAGAAAAATATCAGGAATTTTATTTCGATGCCAAGAAGACACTTCTTGTAGTATTGTCACCGAAGCCCTACAAACGACATTGGTCGATGCGTTGCCGACACCTTACTGTCCAAGCCATTTCGATGCCATCTCAACTACCTTTTAAATCGTAGAATTTGATTTTTCAACCCAAAGTCGATGCCTTTCCGACGGCTTTGTTGAAACATATTTGTAGCATTTCTACTACATTTCTCACCTCAATCACACATTCGAATTTATACTATGTATAATCACTCATATCACAAATTCATATATCTATATCACATAGCACCAGATTCATATATCAACCTATATTAACTAACATCATGATATCATAAATATACTAAAACATACAAACACAAATGTCAATAGTCATATAAATGACCTTACAACCATATAGACACAAATGTATACACATACAAATGATCTTACAACCATACAAATGCAAATTTATACAAATACAAATGATCTTATAAGAAAACCGCTTATATTGGTATGTAGAAGAGAGACAACGTTGTCCATCATTCTATCCTTTAGCGATGCAGGTCATATCCTGCGTAGGATCACCATTTAAAATTATGTCCCACTCACTCCTCAAACTCATACTCCTAATAAATTCAAACACGTGCACTGGTCGCACATTACGATAGCATGGTAATATTGATAAAATGAGGCATACAACTTACGTGGTAGTGCTGTTATAACTAATAGTGGTGATTGGGGTAGTGCTGTTGGTGGTATTGTTACCACTGATGGTGATAACTACCATCACCGAAAGTCAACGACTCCAAGGGTTAACGGCTTCCCCTTCTGTACTATCCTAAGAAACTACCACTAATTATAACAATACTACTACGCGAGCTCTGGCATCTCCTCTATTAATACTACTATGATGCTGTGCCACGCAACCAAGGCTATGACCGAAGACATATGAGGTAGTGTTGTTATAACTGGTGATGGTGGATGAAGAACTGCTAGTGGCGATACTATTACCACTAGTGGCGAGAACCAACATCGTTGATGGTCAAAGACTCCAATATCAACAACATCCTCTTTGCACTTCCCTAATCCACCATCACCATTTATAACAGCACTACTACGCATGCCCAGTCACCACTTCTATGACTTTGACCATCTTTGTTTTTCACCATCTAATATAATGAATTTTTTTTCTGACGATGGACATCGCTCCTTTTTTTTTATTGACTCTATCAATCTTTCAATCATATCCATACTATCATCAGATGGATATGGTCGAAATATTGGTAGAATCTGTAAAAAAAGAGCAACGCCTATTATAAAAAAAACTACCATTGTATTATATGGTGAAGAACCATCTAAACCTTCAAATGTAACACCTTCAAGTGTGATGGAATCATACCTACATGTAAATGAAATTTACATTATCTTTCAAAGATAGTATTATTAATTCAAAGTGCATAATATAAGTAAATATCGATTTGTAATATCTAAACGTTCAGGTATAACACCTTGAAGGCTAAATCATGTATAATTTAAGTAAATATTGATTTCTTTGCTCAAATTAAATACCTTTAGTATAAAAACAAAGTGCATGCATCACTAGCACTATAATTATTTAGAACATATCATGTACATTCATTAATCTAAAACTAACAAGTTAAACTTTGAATATACATGTTAATAAATGTATTAATTATTTTAGAGATAAATACCAAAACTGAAATCTTAATCAACTTCTTACAATTGCAAATAAACTACCATTCATGTATTAATTAGTTTATTCACAAATTCATGTATTAATTATAACTTAATTAACTTCTCAGTTCTGAGAGTGTATGTGTTCAATGATACTACAAGTGTTAGGCTTAAGGTGGAGAGCTTAAATATATAGCAAATGAATTCTACTTATAACCACCATTTTTCTAATTATTAAACTCCATGAAATTTTTTATTTTTGGTTAAATATAAATAACATACTTTCAAAAACATTAAAACTCACATAGCTCCATGAACAGTCAATCCCTAACACATAGCTCGATACCATTATACATTAAATAACACCATTAATTTATTAATAATTTAAATAAACTTATCAATTTTGTTCTTAATTTAAATAACACTGTCAATTTTATGAATAATTTAAATAATGTTATTCATTTTGTTCTTAATTTAAATAAATTATTATTTTTTGAATATTAATTTTGTTCTTAATTTAAATAACATTATTAATTTTATTATTACTTTAAATAAAATTATTAATTTATCATTATGTACTTTTGTTAATTTTATTAATACATTCAATAGCATTATTAATTTGTTATTATGTCAAAAACATATTAATTATGTTATAAAATATAATTGAATTCACAAACAATTTTAAAACGATAAACCTAAGGATTTATGCAGGTTTTTAAATGGATGGCCATCCTACTTTCCATTACAAATGCAATGATATTTAAATTTCATAAATCATTTCTAATCGAATGATTAACAAAATTTTGAAAGCGCTTCTCCTTTTTCTTCATATCATACGCAAAAGAGCATAAGTGGGGAACAAGAAGGAAGCGTTGTCGAAATTTTGTTAACCGTTCGATTTGAAAATTTGATTTATGAAACATGAATACCACTATACTAGGATATATAAGATAAATAACGTATCAAATGAATATTGATTTTTTTATTTAAAAAATGAATATCTATATAACGATCATATATGGTACTTGTTGATATCTATATAACGATCATATATGGTACTTGTCATAAGGGGTCAAATTAAAAATCTATAAGGCTTCATTAATAACACCATTTCGATAGCAATGATTTTATCTAATAATTTCATAACAATACCAAAGATATCTCAAATCAAAAATGAATTATAATACCAACAAACTTATGTCAATGATCATATACTAACGAACATAAACCAATGAACATATATCATATACGAAGCTAATCAAATTATAACATTGTATATAAATTAAATCGGAATAATAAATCATACTAATGGAGCCTTGAACGATGATTACGAGGAGGGGATATGCGGCTTAGGCTTTGTAGCGGCGTCGAGGGAGGAGGCGACGGCGCTCAAAGTCGACATTGGGCGGAGATGGTGGACTTCGCCGATGATTAGGGCTTCGAAGTCGAGCGACGAAGTGGGGAAATCAACGGATTACGATGACTAGAGCTTTTGTTGTCTAAGGCTTGCCATGAATTAGGCCTAAAGCAGCGACATTCAAAGTCGAGGGGGGAAGACAATGACCGTAAGGTGGGTTTTTTATTTTTATAATTTCGGTTACAATGTGGAAAAGGGACGTTAGGTGGAAAGCTTATGGAGAGGGGTGCGTCATACCGTTGTCACGCTGACGGCTATATATGGGCATTGACAAGGCATCAGTAATGATGCGTAGACAATATATTCCCTCTGACTTACCGAAGTCCCACCGATGCCTCTTCTCATGACGTCGGTATAGCATCGATAATGTTAAGTAGGTAAATAGCAAGCTTTCTAGTAGCAGTCTACTATTATCACTTATGATTTGTCCATGGTCATCAATGAACTTTTTAGTATGTGTTCTGCTTTTGTTTTCTTACATTTTTGCATGAAAAAGGACCTAAAACACTGGCCTCTTTGGGTAAACGGGTTGGTTTTGGTTTTTTGAATTTTCTTTGCAGCTTCAACTTGTAGGATAGTTTGTAATTGTTGCATTTTTCTTTCATATTCTTGTATTAGTTCTTCATCTTGGGGGCTGTTCAATAATTGAAGTTAAAGTGAATTGTTTTTGTACCGATGATACCACACTGCCTTTTGGTGCTTATTTTGTTGAAATTCCAATTTTCAAGGCTACCTTTAATGTTTTTTCATTTAGTAATGATAACGAACATTGGGTGACCATTACCCTCTTGAGTTTAAGCTTCTTTAAAAGGCTTTGATAACAAGCCTAATATTTCCAAGAATTATTGTATTTAAACGCTTTATGTTTATATTCAATTATCTTTGAAAAAAGACTGATGAGAATTGATGAGTGATCACTATTGAATGATTTAGATTAATCCGAGATTGATTGAATCTGATGATGAATTCATAGTTGCATAAGGCCCTATCGATCTTACTATGAATACTAAATTTTAAACCACCTCTCCAAGTGAAAAAATTACTATCATATTGAATTTCTTTAAGTCGTTATAGTTACATAAGATTGAAAAATCAGTATCTGCATCTAATTGATTGGTTTGAGAAATTCTATCGTCATTATGCAACATACATTTAAAATCCCCTGGTACTAAGGCATGTTTATATGCTCAGATTCAATTATCAAACAATTCCAAAAATTGACTCTTTCAGTGTCGAAGATTTTGCATATATTACAGTATATAATGACCTTATGTCACCCTATTATCAACTAAGCAAGTTATATGTTGATCTGAATTGTTAAGAACCGAACGTGCCATGTCGAAGTGTCTCATATGATGAGAATCCTGCCTCTTGAGTTAGATTTATTGTTGTGGGTAAGATTCCAGTTTATGTTTAGTAAGTTGTTAGATGATATGGTGTTGATTTCACTCAGCTTTTGCTCTACTAGACCTGCAATTGCAATAGTATATTTAATTGAAATTGTAAAACATCTTGCTTCCTTGTGAGAGAGTTATTCCCTCTCACATTCTATATGATGAACTCCATTAATCTGAATCAGTACTCCAAGCATTTGAATTGCTTAGAATAGTTGCGATAGCTTTGCCTTTTTTGAATTTTTCGGTCTTGTTCTAAGTTGATCAATAAACTTATCCCAGTATGCATTATCATGACATCTGCATATCTTGTTGCCTTAAACTCAAAACCCTTTTCTCTACTCCTTATTTTGCGAGTCAGTCTTTGCTTGTTTATGACTCGTTTTGTTTTTGCAGGGACTATATATAGAGAGCTGCTAATGCCTTGATGCATATATGCTTAATCTACAATTTAGTAAGGTTTGCATCGAAGCTGCTTCTATGGAGATGCTATTAGAATTTGGATTTTGTGCAGCTAAAGGAATTGGCTTAAATTGTGGTGCTAGATCTACGGTATTATGAGTCGCTTTCGCTATGCTGGCTTCAGGAGCTATTAGATCATTCTATCGGGAATGAACCTTGTCCACTGAGTGGTTGTAATCCACTTTTTGTGATGAGTTATTATTGGCGGCGTTGTTTATTTCATGCTCAGATTATGTATTATTAATCTGTTTTACTTCTTCACTTGTGTTGGATTATAAATCTAAACCAGGATTGTTATTGTTTGATTTTGGTTGGACTTGCCTCTATTGAGTAGTTTCAATATGTGATTTATTTGGTTATTGCATGATTGTTCCACTGTCATTCCGATTATCTTGTTGTTACAATTTTGGGTTGTGTTGAACTTATACTGTTTGGTTTCTGAGTAGTGTTAGTATTGCTGCTTGATTGTTGAGTATCTACCTCCATGCTGTGCAGTTAAAGCGCTCGACAGATTCAAAGCGGTGGAGGTGCAAAACGTCATAGCGGGGATAAAGCGAGGATATAGCGGGATATAGCGGATAGCTCTAAAATAGCATATAAAATTCGTACTTAATGTTTTTACAAATATATAAATGGTAATTAAATGAAAAATTATCATTCAATTGAATTATAATTAATACATAAATGATTTTAAACAAAAAACATGTGCGAATATACTTTAAATAAACGTAAAACTGTTATATAACATAATTGAATTTAGTAGAATATTAGAGTATTTTCATTTCTGAAAATATATAAATCAAATAAATTAGTTTCATAATTTTTATAATGTATAAATGCAAAGAAGATATAGCGGAAATAGCAAAATATAGCGGGAATAACGGGATATAGCGGAAATAGCGGGAATTAAAGCGGAAAGGCTATATTTTGGGGCTATATGGAAAAATCGTAGCGGAAGAAATCCGCTATGAGATATTGCAGGGTTATAGCAGGGTAATAGCGGGGTATTGACTACACAGCCTCCATGTTGATATCACTTGTTTCATTGGTCTTTGACTTAGGGATCCACCGTCTCTCAAAAGCACAATATTTCATAGGGTGGCTGAAGCATTTGCAATTTTGACAAATGCTTGGTCTCCATCCTATTCAACTCTTTGGGAAGTTATTTCATTCTTTTCATTTATGATTAGGACTTCTGAAAGGAAATTGCATTTATTGTCTACCTCAATCAGACTCTTGCATACGATATTTTAAGTAACCCTTTATGTGTTGATCCATTTTAATCGGGAGACCGAGAACTGAGGCTATTTTACCGATACCTTCTCCGGACCAGTAGTCTAGCTTCAGCCTTGGATCCTTATGCAACAACTTCTTATTGAGATTAAGCTCATGGACCCATCTTTTCATCATCATGAGTCTACGATCATTAAAACACGGACCTCCTTCCATGAATTTGTCGCAATCAGTTTCGTTTTCAAATTTGATAACATAAAACTCATTATCATTAGTATAAATTTTAAAAGTACTTTCCGGCTCCCAGACCCTTTCAATATAATCTTTAAGATATTGATAGTAGGGTTCAAAACCAACAACATAAATAACTATTGAGTGCTCCGATTGTTTTTTTTTTTGCTGAATTTACCACCGCACCTGTCATACGAGCATATCGTTTCTCATTAAACTTTGATGGTTGAAAGTATTTGAGGGGAACTGAAATGTGTTCTTGGTCATTTACTATAACTACTTTACAGGTTATTGCCATCGGTGTAGGGTTTAAGGTCTACAATGTGGTCGGGTGCTTCCTTTGGCCATCGTTGGTTCTTGGGTTTTTGAAGGTGTTGAAAATGGATCTAGGGCGATGAGGCAATGACGCTGGGTGGTTGGAAGCGTTTGATACTGTTTGCGCCAAAATTGGTCACAAACACCCAATACCGCGAAAGCACCCGTTTACGTACTCAAATTAATAATAATCAACACAGTTCTCAGCAACAATCAATATAGAATTCAGATCTAAGCAACTAATCACAATAATCCACAGACAATAATCACAAACACAGGATTTATAGTGGTTCGGCGTTCGTGCCTACGTCCACTTTGAAGGTTTTCTCTTTATTGCTTCACTTGATGATCTCATTCAATTACAACGGGTTGTAGCTTTGAACTTGATAATCTTAATTGATTACAACGGATTATAGCTTTGAACTCTGAACTCAACAGCAATAGTGACGAATAGGATTGAATTCAGCAGAGTCTGGACTTGCTTTCTCTCTTCCGAATCTCCCCCCCCCTTTTCTGAATGACCAGGGGCTCTATTTATAGGTGTGGAAGGTCAAAATCCTGCCTAAAACCTGGAGAGGCTACTTGGCACGTGACTGGGGGCCCACAGGCCCGCGTTCTTGGAATGCGTGCCCAGTTTGGGATCGATTCGAAGTGAACTTCGAATCGATCAAAAAAATTGTCCAATTGCGATGAAACTTGGCGTGGACGTTCTTCATCATGTAGACAAACTTCTGTGAAAATTTCATGGGATTTGGATCAGTAGATTGGGAGTTATGATCGGTTCGAAATTGGGCGTTCGTCATGCTGTTTGCTTCGACTCCACTTGTTGACTCATTCGAATCCATATGGTTCGAATCCATACGGTTCGAATCCATACGGTTCGAATCCATACGGTTCGAATCCATGCGGTTCGAATCCATGGGTTCGAATCCATATGGTTCGAATACATGCTTTTGTATGCGAAGGCAGTGACGTGGTGTGCTGTGTGGATGGATTCGAAGCCGCTGGATGCGAGGCCGATGGAGTCGAAGTAGGGAGTACTTTAGATGGATTCGAAGTGGAGCATGCACGATAGAGTCGAACCAAGGACATCGATTCGAAGCAAGGATATAGGGAGGCTTCGGTTGAATGGATACGAAGCTAGGTGGGGGTTTACTTGATGGAGTCGAAGCCGATGGAGTCGAAGGTGATGGAGTCGAAGGTGATGGATGGAGTCGAAGGTGATAGATGGAGTCGAAGGTGATGGATGGAGTCGAAGGTGATGGACGGAGTCGAAGGTGATAAATGGATTCGAAGGTGATAGATGGATTCGAAGGAAGATGTTGGCTGACGGGTTCGAAAGTCTCTTCTTCTTATGGGTTCGAATACGATGGGTTCGAACATGATGGGTTCGAATACGATGGGTTCGAACATGATGGGTTCGAGTATGATGGGTTCGAACATGATGGGTTCGAACCGAGCAATGTGCACCCTCTTAACTTGAATCCATCATAACTTGAGCATACGACCTCGGATTGACTTGAAATTTGAAACGCTGGCTTCTATGGTCTTTCTTGTCGTGTCCTATCAATTGTGGCCCGTTCCGGAATCGGACAAAATTCATTGATATCCATAGTAAAGTGAAGTACGACCGATCTCTGAGGTGAACTGTCTTCTATTTTTGACCAATCCTTTGGTATCACGGCTTTGCCAAAAAGCGGGATAACAGATACATTGTGGTTAAGTTAGGGTTTTTAGGCAGATGCCTAGCTCTTATGGGTTGCACGACGGTAAAGCCATCTTCTTCTATTGATAGGGTTGAAGGAGGAGGTATTTGATACATTTTCATGTTTTTATTAACAATAGTAACAAAATAGTTCTTATATTGAATCAAAATTTCTCAATTATGCTTTCTGATTTACTAATTATGAGTGGGTTGGTAATAGTTTGCTATTTGTTGGTTATCCTCATGCACAATTATCCAATATCCAACTATGATTTTAAGCACACATGATATAACACTATTTAATTGATAGATTTAAATGCACCTTAAAAACGAACATGGTTAGAATGTTTGTTAGATTCAGCTCTTTGTGTGTAGTGGATGGAATGATACCCGATCCAATTTAGTCCCGAATCAACCATAATGGGACCCTCTAATCTTACACAAAGTGTTTGACCGCAACTTTTGAACCAATTTAAATCTTTGAAATCCACATATGAACCAACACAAGTCACTGTGTGTCCCATGCTATAAGGCTTTGCTCTTTCTTCATCTCTTCTTTCGAGAATAAACCCAAGTCCAAGAAATACATCTTTTGTTTCTTCTGGAAAGAAGAGAAAACTTCCCTCTTCAAAATTCAAATTGCTTCATCCTTTATTATTCGTTGTTTTCAATTATTAACTACTTGCGTGCCATGGTTCTTGTTCCAATCACTTCGAATGAAGGTAAAATATTGTTAATAAACCTGTAATCTCATGCTTTATGTTGCTGGTTGGACTTAAAAATAAGCATTTTTGACAAAACCCGTGTGCTAGCTTTTGTAATGAAATTAATTGATTATTTTCTTGCATCTCCAGTTATACTTCCTAAACAGAGACACAAGGCTTTCTTGAGTTTTAGAGGTAATTTTTTATAAACTTCTAACTTTAGTTTTCATTTTTTTTAAAAAAAATCTTTCTCTAGAAAAATGGAAATTTATTATTGTGAGAAGACGATAAACAGTAACATAGCCCACTTAATTTCATTATAACTTCTGCACAATTATAGAGCAGGCACTTGATTGGAGGATGCCATGTATGTTTGTTTTTTTTTTTTTTTTTTTTTTTTTTTGCATTTAATAGTTTTTTCCCCTCTCTCCCCATGTTAGAACAATGATACATGGAATTAATTGTTTTCTTATTACAAATTCATATAAGGAAATATATTCCAGAAAGGAGAAATAATAAAAATGTAATCTTTAAACAATTTGAACCATAACTTCTTAATGTGAAACAAAACAATGAAATATGAAGTTTGGTGAAATTACCAGTTACTAATTAGTGATAAGTACACATCAAAATCAATTTTTTTTTACTGGTAATGAATCATTGTTCTAACATAAATACAGGGAGAAAGACTAAAAGCGCAAAACATGAGCTCAGTGACAATGAAAACATTGACAATTCCGATCAAAGCTCGCCACGAGGAGTGTTCGAAACTTCAGTATCAAGCACCGATTCAGATAGTGGAAGCAGCACTGAAGTTTCATCAATAGAGAGGTCAAGTAGTTTAAGATGGAGAAATGTTTTTGGAGGATTCTTATCTAGGCAAAATAAGTCGATGAGGCGGCTTAGTACATTTCCTCCTATAATTAGAAGTTCAATGGAGATTGAAGTGCCTCAAGAAGAAATGTTGAAGGGGAGACATTCATGGAGAAGCTTCGATTATCAAGAGCTTGTAGTTGCTACTAATAATTTCAGTTCAGGTGAAATTTTTTGTCATATTTTTCACTTATAGGTCGATTAAGATACACTATGGGTGCGTTTGCATGAATTTTTTGCTCCTTTCACGTTCATCTGACATGGGGTCCACCAAAGAGCTCGTTTGAGCTAACCATTGGAAAACAAATGATTGGATTCAGACGGGTCAGATGCATCTGACACGTTTGACTTTCTTGCCCCTGTCGTTCTCTAATCCATGCCCCTTTCATTTGCTTCTTTCGTACACAAGAACGCGTTCTTTTTCGCGAATCATTCCCCTTTCGCGTCGCACAAGAATGCACCCTAAGTCTTTACATTGTTTCTCCAGTCTAGTAAAACAGTGTAAAAAAATAGATGTGTTGAAAAATTAAATACACCAAGTCTTACATTGCACATATGTATAATATTCATAAAAATTTCCATACATGTATAATAATTGTGACCATACTGCAATATATTAGATAAGCTAATTGGAAAAGGAGGACATGCCGAGGTATACAAGGGTTGTCTTCCTGATGGGCAACTGGTGGCAGTGAAAAAGCTAACGAAAAAGCAAACTGAAGATGAAAGAATCAGAGATTTTCTATCAGAGCTTGGTATTATCGGTCATGTTAACCATCCGAATGCTGCACAGTTATTAGGATTTAGTGTCGAAGGAGGATTATATCTTGTTCTACAATATTCACCTCATGGAAGCCTCGCTTCTGTGCTCCATGGTATATATTTCATTCTCATGTGCATAAATTTCATGACTATGCAAAAATTCTGTTGTCATCTCTATAAGCTCATCTATAATAGAATGATCAATCAAAACAAACAGTATATGTACTCAGAAAATATAAATATGAATCAACCTTTGAGCTTTTGCAGGTTCAAAGGATAGACTAGAGTGGAACATCAGATTCAAAATTGCATTAGGCATCGCAGAAGGACTATTATATCTTCATGAGGGATGTCAAAGACGAATTATTCATAGAGATATCAAAGCATCTAACATTCTTCTCACAAATGACTATCAGCCTCAGGTAACATCCTTTGCTTTGTGTATATTCTGAAACATCGGATTAACCAATATGTGCACGTTTTTCGTAGACTAATTAAATGCATTTTTGTTTGTTATGTCAATGATCCAAAACACATTAAATCTATCAATGCAGATCTCTGACTTTGGGCTTGCAAAATGGCTTCCCGATAACTGGAACCATCATATTGTTTCTCCTATTGAAGGAACTTTCGGGTAGAAACTGTAGTTTTTTTTTTCTATAGGTAAATTCAGTTATTATGCATATGCTTATGTTTATAGTATGCATAATGTGCAGTTATTTGGCTCCAGAATATTTTATGCATGGAGTGGTCAATGAGAAAATCGATGTCTTTGCTTATGGTGTTTTGCTGCTTGAGTTAATTACTGGACGTCGAGCTGTCGACTCTTGTAGGAAGAGCCTTGTAATCTGGGTACACACATAAATTAATCTTTGTAGCAAAATAATACATTAGTGCATATAATTTCATACTAGTTATTGTTAGAGAACCGCATATTGTCACAATATCAGTTGGTAATGTGAATGGTGATCTCTTAGTATTTATTTAGAATTTTGTTTTATAAACTGCCCAATGCAAGACTGATCATAACAGCTATGACCAACTGTTTTTATAAATACACAGGCAAAGCCATTACTTGATTCAAACAACATGAAAGAACTTATCGATCAGTCTTTGGCTGATTCTTATGACTCTGATGAGATGAAGCGTGCGGTTTCAGCTGCTTCAATGTGTATTCACCACCTCTCTACAGCACGACCTACTATGAATTCTGTAAGGGCGACAGTTTATTTTAAAAGAAGGAAAAAAAATGACTGCCTATATAACAATGATAATCCAGTTATCTTTCATATGAATGAGTTGAATTTTATTTGTATAAATGTAGGTTGTTAGTCTTCTGAGAGGCGAAAAAGAATCGTTGGACATGATTGGGAGAGTGAAGAAGCTAAATATGTCAAAACCAACACCTTTGTTTGATGCAGGGGACATGGAAGACTACACTTGTTCAAGATACCTCAATGATTTAAACAGACACAAGCAACTTGCAATGGAACAGTGAAAAAATTACAGTAAGATAGCTTTCTTCAGACATTGAAAATTAATGTCATGCTTAGTTAGATGTCACTGTATCAGTGTATTACAAAGCTTTGAGGTGAACTTTATAAATATGTACATGTGAAGTGGTTTTACATTTTTGTGATGGTATTAGAAAGCTTGAATGTTGAGAGTATGAAAATGCGTGTTATATGCAAAAGCATTGCCAACATAAACTTGAATTGTTGAAGATTGCATATTGAAATTTTGGAAAGAGTACACAATAGATGCTGACACAGAAGTACAATAACAATTCAAACTCAGTTTCAAGCAAAGATGTGTATTTTGTATGATTTAATTAAGGTCGTGTATTTTGTTGAAGTGGAAAGTTTGATTAAAGAGGAATGCGTTTTGTTGAAGGGTATTGGTATTTGACTTGTATTGCAATAATTGCTGTTAATGGTAATTACCTTATGTTTAAAATTAGTATCACACATAATTAAACGATGCAGTAATAAAAATTGAACAGTTTGTAACAACAAATACATTGGAACTTAGATATAGATATGATAATACACGATAGAAAATACATTTTTTGAACCAGATTAAAGTCGCCTTCATTGCTACAAAAGAATACGTACAAAAGACAAAAGCCCAAAGGCTAACTACACAGCCCACATTCAGATCAGTTCAGAAGAACATGCGACAACACAATATTTTCAAAAATTAACTTCAGAAACATTAAATACAACATGCAAATCACCCTAGTCCCCAAAGTACCATTAGTGGCAGCGCAAACAATTAGAAGCAATTTCGTCGAGAAACCGAAGGAAGTTGAGTGTAAAACCTTTAGAGCAAACTTCGACATTAACACGGCGACAGTAATTACACCGAAGGCGAGCCGCTAGGAGAAACGAACTCGTTCTGGAAGGATCAGGAGCAGACTGGACAATTGAGATGTTAATCTGTAGACTTTCAAAAGCTCTGGAGACCGAAAATCAAGGTTCGCATGTGTTAGATCTGAGCATCTGCAAGGCTATACAGCAGCTGATAAATAAGTTTTATGCCATATTGATAGTTGGACAGAAATTTAAGCTTGTTCTTTCAGTACTCTTCTAATAATAGATCAAATTTTCCGAAAAATGAAACAGAAAAACCTATTTACCACCCAGTAGCAGCAAATTAGGTGCTTAAGGGACTTTACCATAGGAGAAGGAAGAACGAGATAGTCCTGAAGAAGTATAACCCGTAAGCGTTGCCTAGGCTACTCTGCAAGGTAATGTCAGCCAAGTATAAGTCACTTGTTTCGACTTTGTTCTCTGTAGGACTATTGTGGTCTGGTCATTGAATTCAGATGCTCTGATTATGACATAATATATGATTTGATGACATAATTGTTGTTGGGTGTTGTGGGATGTCTGGTGGAAAATTCTACGATTGGATTCACGCCAGAGAATCCAAACGGTAGTAGAAAACACAATATAAGCTAAGATTTTGCTAGATTTGAGGGATTGAAATTTGTTTTCTATAAGTTGTAATTCAGAGTGAATGTTTAGGAGTTCTGTTTGGCTAGCTGGATATGCAATTTGATGTGAATCCATTCCCACACATAAGCACTGAACGAGCATTTAAAAAATAAGTGTTGGTTGCTTTCCAGAGCGTTGTTGCACAATACAAATAGAGGATCTATTGACATTTTGCATCGTCTGAGTTTGTCTTTGGTAGGATGTGCAGGTAAGATACTCTTGTAGAGACAAATGGACATTTTAAATGAAATTTGCCCACAGGGTGGAGTATTTATGTCTTAAGGAATTCCATGCCTCTCTGACAGTATAATTGCCTTTAGGTGAAGTAATCCAAGCCCAATAGTCTTCTATTCTATTGAAAAAATATAGGAGTTTTGATAATATACTACCGTAGGCTCCCAAGGTAACTTATGTTAATCCACTTTTCATTCGTGTCGATCCAAAATATTGTTCACAAGAATTTTTTTTCCTGCCTGACTTTCAGCAACATGTCTTCACGAAGTCTATTTATGATTCTCCCCCTTTGAAGTCATGGGTCAAACCAAATGGATGTAGATTTACCATCAATGATTTTTCTTCCAATACATTATGTAGCCTCACATCTCAAGCTTAGAAGAAATTTCCAGTCCTCGAGCCATCAGTTTTTCTACTTATTTCCCAGAACGACTAATGTTTAAGGTATTTTCATTTAATGGTTCTAGCTACATTTCATCTTCGTTTAAAATTTTCAAAATAAGCTTTATACTAAGAGATTTGTTAATGTCCTCAAATTTGTTTAAACCTAGATCGTCCTCAGCTTTAATTTTGCAGGCATTTTCACAATTTTTTTAAAATATGTTTTCACTTTTCATAGAAAATTTATGTAACGACACGGATTTTTCGACGTTTGATTTGAAATATTTAAATGGTTTTGAATATTGCATTTGGGAATAGATTGATTTTGAATATGAAATTTGGGTTTATTTATAAAATAAATTCAGAATTTAAATATAGCGATTCATTGGATAATTTAATTATTGAATGTAATAATTGAATATTGGTTAAATTATTGTATCTTGAGTTTTAAGCTCGATAAAAATAATTAAAAGCTTGTAAAATTTATATTAATAATAATGAAGATAATAAAAGTTTTAAAATTGAATTTAAAAGTGATCTGTTCAATTTTAAAAATAGCTTGTTTAAATTGACATTTAAAAATAACATTCCTAGACACAGTCTTGGAATTCGATGAAACCAGTTCTATCGGATCCATAATAATGTATTATCATCGGATTTCAAATTTTGTAGTGTTTGGAGTTACCGTTTGATCGTACGGAATATGAACGTGCTGAGATTTATATCGAAATTTAACATAATAATTGAGTCCAAAATGCTATTTTTTCCATACGATCGAATTAGAACTCGAAATCTTTTCCATTATGTCCAAAATAGAGGTATAATATTTTAAACGCCTAGCAACACGCCTCGATAGGGGTTCAAGATTTTTAGCTTTGTAATCGATACGATTTGAAATTATAAAATAATGTATATTTACATCCAAGTCAAAGTCAAGGTTAGGGCTATCATCCTCAAATTGAAAGTACATGTTTCCTTTATCTGCTCAAACACGCTGTTTTCTTTCCATTTGAAAATCACGAACACCTTTTTTTTCTTTGCTTCCTCAAGCTCGAGTTCAGATTTAAGGAACGAAGTAAAATCAACTTCATGTATGTGAAAAAAATAAATACAACCGCTTTCATTCTTCTACCTCCCATTTCAAACCGAAAATCGACACAGAAAGAAAAAAGAAGAAGGGGGAAAATCGATAATGGGAACGAAATCGTGGGTCGCGAGGGGGTTAGGGCTAGGCTTTGTTGAAGGTGGAGGCGCTCGTTCGAGGGCAGACGTTATCGTTCAATGTTAGGGGAAGTGTGATTGGGGGGCGAAGCAGGGTTGAAGGCGAAGTGATCGCGTGGATTGGAGGATGTCACATTTTGATTTGCGTGCACGCGTGAGGGAGAGAAGTGCACGCAAGTTGGATTTTGAAAATTCAAATTCAATGTCACTATTTGCCTGGGGAAGGAGGAGAGGGCCTGGAGGGCTTCGGCATGGAGAGGGAGCCCGAACGCGTGATCTCGGCACTGCGGCCTGATGGTATTCGTCGGCGACAGTTTTGGGGCTTTTGGCGACGTCGTGTGGTCGAGGGGGGAGTGGCTGCTGCCTAGAGTTGTTGTTAGCGTGGATTAAGGTATATTTACTTAATTGTGTTGGTTAATTTAATTTATTAAATAGAAATTTATTGCTTTAATTAAATTGAATGTTAATAAATTCGTAATGCATTTTTATGAGGTCAATAATTGCATGAGATGGATAGGTTCGTAAGGCTATAGGCTACAAGCTGGAAAACGTTCGATTTAAATAAAATCAAGGTGAGAAAATTCTCACTCGGTTGGATTTCCAATTCAATTTTAAATAGTTAAAATAAACACTGGATGCTTGGCTGATTTTATAAATTATTATCTCTTGAATATTAAATATATATAATAGTATATATATTAGTATTTGAAGTGATACTCCTGCATATATTTAGTGGATGAGACCCTATGTGTCCCGCATAATAGCGGATGACTCTATATACCGCGATATCCCCCTCGAAGTGAGATTTGTATTATTTTTATATTGTATTAACATCTGTGGATGCATGAAAACAGGTTGGAGGGATCCAACTGGATTCCTCAAATATGTTGTTTATTTTTCATATATAGTGATATATGATTTGTGTAGAATAATCTATTATAGATTATTGCAGTGATTTGGAATTATTGAATGCTATTGTAGAACTGGCCTGAATTTTTATAATTCAAATGTTATAAATATTTTTTTTAAAATTTAAGGAATTAATTGACATTATATATATATATATATATATATATATATATATATATAGGAACTGGAGTTATTTTAAAGAATTGAATTAGAAAATATATTGATTTTTTGGTTATACCTAACTATTGTGAATTATTAAATGAGATTTTAAAAATGGATTACATAAGAAAATTTATAAATGATATTCTAGAAGTATAAAAAGGAGTTAAAATCAATATTGTAAATAGATTGGAAGTGTGAAAGGAATTTATAAGAAATAGATGTATCTAATGGAATTTTATAAATAAGATTTGCTTTATAAACAGGTAATACCAAGGGATTATAAAATTGATTAATGATATTTATAAATAAAGGAATTCGATATAAAATGATAATTGGAAATATAAATTCATAGGGTGAATTTATATTAGAATATGGAAACAGGTTTTAGAAAAATAGTAGATTCTATTTGAAATGGGAATGTTTAGGAAATCGACAATGAATCGATATGTTGTGAAATCGAGAGAAAGTTATAAATTAAATTGGGTATTGAGATTTTAAAAATATATTTTAAATTTTAAGAAGTGGGTTTGTTTTGAAAGGAAAATTTTATTATTTTAAAACTATGAAATTTTAAACTAGTTGAGATTGAAATACTTCGTTAAGTAGAATTTTCAAATGCAAGTATTTATTTAATAAATTCTAACTTTTAAATTCAGCTTTGCAAATTTATTTGTTCACCTAAAAATGAGTTATAGATGTTATAAAAGTGTTTTAAATATTTTAAATAATAACTTAAACGTATTTTAAATAAACTACTATTCTTTAAAGAAAATACTCGTTATATATACATATATATTGTTTTGAAATGATTGTAAATTTATTTATAAATTCTCTCGAGATGTGTAGACGTGTTTAATAAAGGATGAGATTTTTATAAGAGAAATCTTATAAATGGAATGTTAGAGATTTAGGAGAATTCCGATGTTAGATGCGATAACTTCGAAAAGATTTTGTATTCATTTAAAGAAGTTAAAAAATGGATGGTTGAGATTATAAATAAGTATAACCGGTTTGGAAATCGTAAGAAGAATTTATTAAAAATCGCGGAGACTTATGAGATAAGTATGAAATATTTTCAAGTTAGATATTAAATCGATTTTTGAAATCATACATATAAATATTTTCCTAAGTATTTAAAGGAAGGTTTTGGAAAATATTTTTAGTGGAAATGATATGGGATAGAAATTTTTTCTAAATGTTGTAAAAGTGGAAGTTGGAAATATTTCTAAGCACTGGAATGGTAAAATATACTGTTATGAATTCAAGTGTTGAAATTGTTTTCAAGTATAGAATATTGAAGAGATTGAATATATATCTTGGTGAAGATGTTTTGAAATAAATATTTTGGAGATTTATAAAATTGGGCCTAGTGATTGCTTATGGATGTTATTTGATAGTTAAATAATCGAATATCAATATTGGACAATTTCGTTAATTGTTTCGAAGAGACCGGGATCGGATTTAGTTATCCAAAAACCGCTTCGATTCGGTTTGAACGTTACGATTGAATACCGTGAAGATGATGAAGATGGTGATTCAGTTTGTCCAGACTCAGGACAACTTGTATGGACGAATGCTACCAGAACATCGTCATTGGAGGACGATGAGCATCCTAAGTAATATTTGTTCTTGAAAGGTAATGCTTAGCCTCAAACTCATCAACCGAGAATGACTAAAACATGGGAGATGCAGCAAGGCTAAGTGGGTCGCACCCAATTAGGGTATGTTATCACCTTTCTAGATGTCATCGGAAAACCTATTTATTTTGGTTCTAGTTGTGCATGGAAGGAGTGCTCGATAGTAAGGGTGGAATACCCAGGTGATAACATATTCGATCTATCCAGGTGAGGAGTAGGCCGGTCTTGTGTAGCGGGGGATCCTGGCCTGGTCCTCGGTACATTATTCTAGAGGTGTACTGTGACGGACGGTACCCCAGTGGCTCAGTCATTCGTTGGAATCCAATCTTCAATACCAGCTTACGGTTTTGTTTGTAGAGCCTAGTATGCTGTAATTTAATTAATGTCACAATTCCAGCTATTTGAATAAGTATTTGTATTTAGACACTATTATAATCACTGGATTTTCTATAAAATGTTTTGGTTACCGTATGGGAAAAACCCGTCGTGTTTATGTGTGACGCGGTCTTACGAGATAACTTTATTTTTCAAAATATTTTGATAATTCTAATAATTCAAATTGAGTGTGTTTTCTCATGCTGGTTTTTCAGACTGATTCGGGTGTTATTTTGTTATAGTACTCGGGTCAGACCGAGTATTACAGATTAATGTTAGGATGCTATGGAGCTAAGGGACGAGCTGGAGGATTTCTGACGTATATCACGTACTTGTTTATTCCGCTGTGTGAGGACATGTTATTATAACTGTCCAGATTGATGTATTGATTGTGTACTCTGATGATTGTAAGTATAAATAGTGACAGATTCTTTTGTATAAAATCTGTTATTATATATTATATTTTGTTCTGTTGCGATTATGAGATTCTGTGTTGTTTCTTTTTCTTCTTCTACATTTTCTACTTTACCCTAGTTATTCGCTCTTTTGTACAATTTGGATTGAACATGAGTGATTTATTATCAACTTAAAGGGTACGGATTTGAGGGTCGCTACAATTTAAGCAAATACTCACAAGTTTGTTTAGAGTGGAAATGGGTATCTTAAAACAATGCATACAAAATTGAATCATTGGGTAGATAGTGGATTTCAAGAGCTCAACTCGATCAGCTATACTAAGAAGTGTGACTTCCCATCCCTCTATTCATTTTTTGAATTTTTCTAGGGAGATTTCCAATGTTGTTCTTTGAGGTTAACTGCTGGCAAAGGTATACCTAAATAGATGATGGGTAAAATACCCATTTTAACATTCAAGATATTAACAATATCTTAGCAAGAATTTAAATCTTTCCTAAAGAATATAGTAGATTTTTCATTGTTTAGCACAAGTCCCATGATTTGAGATAGGGAATGAAATATGTCATAAATAGCTATAGCCGCTTGGGTCTCAACTTTGGAAAAGACAAGGACATCGTCCGTATAAATAATGTGGGAGATGTTGTTGCTAAATCTATCAATGGGTTCGATACAACCCTCTCTTACTTTGCTATCAATGAGGATCGTCAAGTATTCCATGACGAAAGAAAACAGAAATGAGGATAGGGTCTCCTTGCTATAGACCATTACTGCCATCAAAGAAATCATCTGCCCTATTAAATTGAGCTATAGAGAAAGAAGGGGCGTGAATCATTTTACCAGTCAGGTTAATCCATTTGTCAGAACTCCTAAGAATCTCATCATGTGGAGGAAAAAATACGATTGATAGAATCACACGCTTTTCTTAGATCTATTTTAATGCACATATTATTGTTATTGACTTTATTGAGACTTATTACTATTTCATAAGCAGCAAGTATTCCATTATAAATGTGTATATTTTGAATATAAACACATTGATTTTCCGAAATAAGGCATTCATAAATGTTTTAATTTTGTTGCATAAGACTTTAGCTATGACTTTTTATAAAATTTCAGTAAGGGATTGTAACGACCCGCCCTTCTCGACCTTCGAAAATAGACACAAATACACCACTGTATAATATGCCGACGATCGAGTGCCGGAAAAGACAGATTGTTGAGGGTAAGAAAGAGAGAGGTAGAAGAAGAGAATAAAATAACATCAGAATCTCACAATCGCAGCGGAATAAAATATAATAAATAATAACAGATCTTTACACAAAAGGAAACTATATCCGTTTTATACATTACATCATCAAAATACATCACAATCAAAACAATTACAGGAAAGTTATCTTAACTTGTCCTCACAAAGCTGACAATGTTGAATCATGATTTTTTGATTCATGACGAAGAACATCAACAAGCATTGAAGATTATAGCGACAAAAAGAGAATAGAACTTCAAACAAAGACAAGACTTCAAAGTATGTATATTTATTTTTTTGGGGTCTTAGTTCTGTTCAAATACTGTTAAAATCATCCCTCAAGAAGTCACACTTGCACACAAAGTATTTTCATATGAGTTTTAAACTGATCTGTGCAACATAGCACAGGTCAGTCGACTGACTCATACCAGCCAGTCGACTAACCTATGTTAATGCACAACATATTGTTTTGAAACGCACGTTTTTGAATTTCAGTTGACTGGAACTTCTGAGTCAGTTGACTGAACGGCAAATAACGGCTATTTTACTGAAAAGACACTCTTTCATGAAGGGGTTTCAATCCAATTCCAACAGGAATAGATGCAACTTTTGATTGTAATCTTTCATGAACAATTGCATCCCTATATACTCTATATAAACATGCTTTGATTCTTCTTATAATTTACCGAAATTTAACTTTGCTCTCTTATTCAATTCTTGCTCTATATTCAAAGCATTCACAAACTTTACTTCACTTGAATCTTTGATTCTAAGTAATTTACTTCCTTTCAATCAATACACACACAAAATACTCTTGAGGATTTGATTATAGGAAAGGTGTGCTATCAAGAGACAAATTCGTGTTATTTAAAACACATTGTGTCAAATATACTTTTGTATAAGTTGAAGTCCTCTTCGGCTGTTGAGGCAAAATCCTGTTCTGCTGCTCAGGTCCCTTGTTCGGCTGTTCAAGGGTTGTATAGACCTGTTCCTCCGGGTTAAGTGAGGATTGTTGTTAGTGAAATTCCAGAAAGGAGTCTGGGACTGGACGTAGAACGGGAAGTTCGAACCAGTATAAAAATTCCTGGTGTGCTTGTTTTTTATTTTACTTACTTTACATTGATATAGTTTATTTCCGCACTTGTTTAATATAATTCCATATTGCACGATCCGCAAAGTGACTTTCAATTGGTATCAGAGCAGGTTTCTTATAACTGTTACACAGTTATCTGATATCTTGTTAATATGGAAAACAACACTAACACTAGTTTTATTGAAGGTCAATCAACTGCACGACCTCCACTATTCAATGGCATGAATTACAATTATTGGGCAACTCGAATGCGTATTTATATGCAACCAAGTAGTTTTGATTCATGGAATATCACTCAAACAGATAATAACATTCCTACGACTGAATACTCTACATGGTCAAACACACAAAAACTAGATGCTACTGCAAATGCCAAAGCTATGAATATGTTATTTTGTGCTTTAGATAGAAACGAGTTTAACCATGTTAGCATGTGCACAACTGCTTATGAAATATGGAGAACACTTAAAGTTACCCACGAAGGGACTAACAAGGTTAAACAAAGCAAAATATCCATGCTCAAAAGTCAATTTCAAAATTTTAGAATGAAGCAAGATGTGATATGTATTCTAGATTTCAAGATATATATCACTCATTACTAGGACTTGGAGAAAAGTATTCTGATTTTGATATTGTTTCAAAAATTCTTAACTCTTTAAGGATGAAAGGGAAAGAAAAGTCTTAGCTATTGAAGAAGCTAATGATCTTTCTACCATGAAACCAGAAGAGTTAATAGGAAATCTAATGTCCTATGAAGTGAATTTGCAGGCTAAAAGAGTACAAGCGCAAGATAAAAAGAATATGGCATTCCATGCTGAAAAAGAAGAATCAGATTCAGATGAAGAAGACTTAGCATTCATTGCTAAAAAAATTTAATTTTTTTTGAAATACAGAAAAGGAAATCGAAACAACGGGAAAAGGAACTTCAACAACAATTCAAATAAACCATCCTCATCTATACTAGAATGCTTTAACTGTCACAAGAAAGGACACATGCAAAAGGATTGTCCAGAACAAAAGAAGACATATCACAATAAGAATCGAAAGGACAAGTCTAAAAGAAAAGCATTTTCAGTAACATGGGATGACTCGGATTCTTCTTCTTCAGAAAGCAGCAGTGATAGTGAGAAAGAACAAGCTAATGTTTGTTTCATGGCTACAGAGAATGAGGTAAATGATCTTACTTTTGATGATATGATTGAAATTAATTCAGAACTTCTTGATACCTTAAAAAGCATCAAAAAAAAATATAAAGAAGCTTTAGAAAATCAGAGAAAAGAAGAATTCGAGAGAGATATGCTTAATGATGAAAAGAAAATATTAGAAGAAGAACTTGAAAAACTTCAAGATATCTTCTCTAATGATAACTCTCAACTTACTTTATTGAGTCAAGAAATTGAAACTCAAAAAGAAAAGAATGATTCCCTTGTCTCTGAAAATCATGAGCTAAAATCTAAGATCAAAATGATAGAATTAGATAATACTTGCCTCAAAACCAAGTTAAATAATATTACTAGAAATGTTTCTAACTTTAATAAAGGTAGAGAAAATCTATCCAATATTATTGAAAATTTTCAATCCACTTCTAACAAGAAGGGACTAGGATACAGTAAGAAATCAAAATCACCACCTAAAAAGGAAATTAGGAGAAATATTTCTAATGCTAATACTTATCCAAAAAGAAATAATATTTCAAAAACCATAAAAACATGGGTTCCTAAAACAAACAATAGTTTGATTAGGAATAAATATATAAATATATTTCTGGAAACAGTTCATAAAAATAAAAATTATATTTTTAAGGGGGATACTAAACCTACTTGGGTTTGGTTTTCTAAGACCTAACTCTTAGGACCCTATCACAAAGTGGGTACCAATGTTATTATTATAATTTTGCAGGACCCACTTAAAAAAGGAAGAAAATGGATACTCGACAGCGGTTGCTCAAAACATATGACTGGAGACAAAAATATGCTATCAAATATTACTTATTCAGATGGAGGCTCAGTCACTTTTGGAGACAATTCCAAAAGATATATCATTGGAAAATGCGACGTCAGCAATGTCGGTAAATCTAATTTACCTCTTATTTCAAATGTCTTACTAGTCAAAAATTTAAAACACGATCTTTAAAGTATCAGCCAGTTATGTGACAAAGGTTTCAAAATCTCTTTTTCTGAAGATAAATGTAGCATTTTTGATAAAAATCAAAATCTTATGTTTGAAGGAAATAGAGACAAAAATATCTATGTTCTAAATATGAAAATTAATCACAATTCAGATATGTGTTTAACAGCTAATGAAAATGATCCTTTGCTATGCAACAAAAGATTCTGTCATATCAACTTCAAAATTATA
Source organism: Allium cepa (assembly GCA_030765085.1). NCBI lineage: Eukaryota > Viridiplantae > Streptophyta > Magnoliopsida > Asparagales > Amaryllidaceae > Allium > Allium cepa. The sequence continues at coordinate 102,701,159 of CM060942.1, read as the reverse complement.
AACAAACTTTCTAAAAATAAATTTGTCAGAGGATTACCAAAAATGAATTTCAAAGTCAATCATATTTGTGATGCATGTTAATTAGGAAAATCGATCAAATCATCTTTTAAATCTAAGAAAGTTATCTCTACATTACAACTACTTGAACTACTACACATGAATTTATTTGGACCAACTCAAGTTCAATCCTTAAACCACAATAGATATGTGTTTGTAATAGTAGATGATTTTTCTAGATATATTTGGACCATTTTTATGAAAAACAAAAGTGATACGTTTGAGCATTTTAAATTTTTTGTCAAATAGATTCAAAATTTAAAAGGTTTGAAGATAAAAAATATAAGAAGTGATCATGGAGTAGAATTTGAAAACGAAGTTTTTGACCATTTTTGTAAAAATAAAGGAATTTTTCATAATTTTTCGTTTCCTAGAACTCCACAACAAAATGAGGTTGTAGAACGTAAAAACAGAACTCTACAAGAATGTGCACGAACTTTGTTAAATGGAAGCACTCTTCCAAAACATTTCTGGGCAGAAGCTGTTGCAACTGCTTGTTATGTTTTGAATCGTGTTTCTATTCGACCTCTAACGAAAAACACTTCTTATGAACTTTTTACTGGAAGAAAACCAAAGATTTCTTATTTTAAAGTATTTGGTTTGAAATGTTTTATATTAAATACAAAAGATCAGCTTGGAAAATTCGATGCGAAATCCGACAAAGGAATCTTTCTAGGATTTTCAGATCGTAGCAAAGCTTATCGTGTATTTAATAAAAGATCAAATACTGTTGAAGAAACGCTACACGTATCTTTCGATGAAAATTTTCTACAAAAACCAAGTATAGAAGTTGATGAAGATTTTCCAGATAACATTACAAATATGGAAACAACAAATCTTGAAAATGATGATAACATTGTTGACAATAATGATGAATTAAGATCTTCACCAAAAATATTACGGAATCATCCTATTCAAAATATTATTGGAGAAATTAATTCAAATGTACGAACTAGAAGTCAACTAAATCAAATGGGTCACGTAGCATTCCTTTCTAATATCGAACCAAAGAATCCCAAAGAAGCTTCCATAGACGACTACTGAATAATTGCAATGCAAGAAGAGCTAAACCAGTTTGAACGCAATGAAGTTTGGGAATTAGTTCCAAGACCAAGTGATCAAACTGTTATTGGAACAAAATGGTTTTACAAGAACAAAGTAGACGATCAAGGTAACATCACTAGAAATAAAGCAAGATTGGTCGCACAAGGATATAATCAAGAAGAAGGAATTGACTATGAAGAAACGTTTTCTCCGGTTGCAAGATTAGAAGCAATACGAATCTTAATGGCCTATGTATGTTTTCACAATTTCAAACTTGATCAAATGGACGTTAAAAGTGCTTTTTTGAATGGTTATATAAAAGAAAAAGTGTATGTTGAACAACCTCCCTTATTTATTCACGAGAAATTCCCTAATCACGTTTATAAACTTAAGAAAGCTCTTTACGGTTTAAAACAAGCACCACGTGCTTGATATGAACGGCTAAAGACATATCTAATTTCTTCGGGATTTCAAATTGGGAAAGTTGATCAAACACTTTTTATTAAACATTCGAAAAAGGATATTTTAATAGTTTAAATTTATGTTGATGATATTATTTTTGGTTATACTAATGACAAGTTGTGTCAAGACTTCTCAAAAATTAATGACTAAGGAATTTGAAATGTCTCACATGAGAGAATTAACATATTTTCTTGGTTTTCAAATAAAACAACTTCAAAATGGCATTTTTATTAATCAAGAAAAATATTGTGATAATTTAATCAAACGTTTCGAAATGGAAAATACTTCTGCCAAACCAACTCTAATGAGTACGACAACACATCTTGAAAAAGATGACAATGACAAAAGTATTAACCAGAAACTATACCGAAGTATGATTGGATCATTACTATATTTAACTGCAAGTCGTCCTGACATGATGATGAGTGTATGTTTGTGTGCTAGATTCCAAGCCAATCCAAATGAATCACATTTAAGAGCAGTAAAACGTATATTACGTTATCTCACTAACACCAAGGATTTCGGTCTGTTCTATCCTAAAGAATGTCCATTTGAATTAGTTTCATATAGTGATGCTGATTTCAGTGGCTCTCGAACAGATCGAAAAGGTACAAGTGGTACGTGCCATTTTATTGGAAAATCACTTGTATCTTGGTTTAGCAAGAAGCAAAATTGCGTTTCTCTTTCTACATGTGAAGTAGAATATATTTCTGTTTCTTTGGCTTGTACTCAAGTAATCTATATGCAACAAACACTTAAAGATTTCAATATAAATTTATCAAATTCAACTATATACTGTGACAACTCTAGTGCTATTAACTTATCTAAAAATCCTGTCAACCATTCACGAACTAAACATATTAACATTCGTCATCATTTTCTTCGTGATAATATTGAAAAGGATATAATAGATTTAGAATTTATAAATTCTGAAAATCAATTAGCTGACATCTTTACTAAACCTCTAAATGAAAATTGTTTTATAAAATTAAGAAGAGAACTAGGTATAATTTCTTCATCAGAATTATTAAAATAAATTAATAAAATATATATATATATGTATGTATGTATATTTTTTTTGGTACTCGAACTCTGCACCTTGGGATTAATAAGTCTTTGTCTTTACCACTTGGCTATTCAATTGCTTCACATCTACACCATATACATCTGTTTCTTTATAATTCTAATTTTTTTTTGAGAAAATTTCAGCCACAGTTTTTTTTGTATGGTTCATTCCCTTCCTCTAATTATTCAAACTGAACATTAAACCATCTCTTCTTAACTATCTTTTACTCCTATATATATTCAGCTTTCTGTTCCCATATTCCCATCAAAAAGAAAAATTATATTTGTTTCTTTCTCTAAATCATCCTCTAAATTCAAAATGTCGTCATCACATAACTCATCAAATGGATCATCCTACTCTTCTATCAACTTTGAGACTCCATCATCAGCTTCATCAAAGCTACCAACACCTACTCCCACCCATGAACCTGCAAGACCCTCAGCTTATCGAACGGGTTATACACCTGAGAAAAAGAAAGCTAGACGGTTCCTGTTCTTTGGTTCTCCTCAAACCAAGCAAAAAATTGATGATCTTCATCATTACCAGAGGGAATCAATAACGCTTCAACGAGAAATGTATTTGAACAGAAAATGAACTCTAGACGTCTGAGTTTTCTTGAACAAAATGGATGGAAGTTCTGCGGTTCGTCTTCCTCTTCGGCTCATCAACCTACACCATTGTCAACTCAAAATCCATGGGATAGGTCGCCACAAGCTCCACCTGTCTCTCCAAACTCTTGGGAACGTGGAAACCGTTGGTCACCTCTACGACCATATGTTGAGAAGACTAAAGATGAACCAACAAAATCCAACTCTCCATCAACCTCATCTTCAAAATAGTTATGTTTTTTGTTATCTATTTTTTTTAATTATTTTACTCCATATTTATTATGCATTGTATTAATATATAATAAAAATTATCTATTGGTGCTCAAAATGACTGTATATGCTGAAAATCAAATTCAGTCAACTGAAAAAACTGAGTTAGTCGACTGAATTTTATAATAAAAACTCTCGGGTTCAAGTCAGTCAACTGAAAAAATGAGTTAGCCGACTGAAAAACCCTTAAGCTTCAGCTCAGTCGACTGAAATTAATGAGTCAGTCGACTGAAAGGACATAAAAACTCTCGGGTACTACTTTTAGTCGACTGACTCAGTTATTTCAGTCGACTGAATGTAAAATTCTTCAGATTTAACTGCCCTTACCTACTTTTTACCCTATCACTTTCACTTTGTTAACTCATCTTCTTTTGTTCTCCAGACCTAATTTCGAATTTCACCTATTTTCCCTTTGCCAAATTCAATTTTTTTACCTATCTCTTTCAATTTAAATGGCTCCAAGGCAAACAAAGCGTGTAAAAAAGGGTTCTTCTTCTTCCTCCACTCCAATTGATTCTCAGATTTCTACTTGGTTAGTTCATGATAGAGCAATTCAACGATGGATCAATATGCAAGATTCACGTATTTTTGAAGGTTCTTATGTTCGTTATCTTGATTTTAACGCATATGTCATACGAGAGCTTTCAGAGAGAAGTGGGTTAGATACTTTTTTGGATTGCAAGAAGAACAACCTCAAAATCAACCATATGATGGTTAAACTCTTTTATGCAAACTTAAATCTTCAGGAGCCAGGACCTAGAAATAGAGAAAACTGCATTTGGACATCGGTATGTGGAATCTCTATTTTTCTTTCTCTAGACCAAATGCATCATTTACTTCAACCTAGAGTTGGGGGAATTAATCTTCATGATGTAAGTTGCGATATGAAACTTTGGGATAAAATAACTCACTTATTTCTCGAAGATAATGTTGTTGAAGTAAAATCAACGTCTCTTCGACCAAAAGCTAGATTAATGCATAAGTTTCTTTTTAAAACCATAAACCCCCGAACAGGATCACATGAATTAGTGTATCCTGAAAATTTTCGTGCTTTATATTCTATATGGGGAAATGTGCATGTTAATTGGACTCAGCTTCTTCTTGATGAATTTCTCAGTTTTAACCAAGGAAGAACTAATGTCATTTACTTTGGTGAATATATAATGCGACTATTAAATGATTTTGGTATAAAATCCCCGGAATCTGAATTCTCCAAAGTCGGATTATTTAACATTCATACCATAAGATTAATGAAACTCCCTGATCAACCAGAACCTTTTATCACCTTTAATGATTGGCAAGCCAGATAAGGTGGTATTCACATTACCGAACAATCTTCCTTTCAAACTTTTCAATCCGAAGAAGAGGTTATTCGTCATCCAACTGTTGGCCAAACATCGCGAGAGGCTATTGATTTGCTTGCACAAAATCGAGTTATTCTAGGCTCTCGTTTGAATAAGATTGATAAAAAGCTTAACAAGGTTAAAAGTTTCTTCACAACATTATGGAAGGCTATTTCTTGTACATCTTCCACTACCAGTTCTTTTCATTTGGATCGTGGAAAAAGACCAGCTCCACAGTTCTCTTGGTCAACCTCCGAAGCCACAAGTTCTAGCACAAGTGCTCATGACATCGCTAAGGGAAAGAAACCAATTGAACCGGAAGAGGAAGATACTTCTGATTCAGACTAAGAGTAAGTTCTCCTATGACTTTTTGTTTAGGTATTTTGGTGGTTGTTTTAAATTCCTATGGCTGCGAATATTTTTAACAACTATTGTGGTGTAAAATATTTATGTGACCATGTGATCTGCAGTAGAATGCTTTATGTGACTATATGACAATGAACTTATGTGATCTTCTGTGAACTATTGGTTATTTCTAAAGTATTCCTTTTTGTCGATGACAAAGGGGGAGAAATTATTGTGTTTTCTAATAGTTTCTTGCAGAGCCATACATTCAGGGGGCGAAAATAAAGAAAACAAATTCTTTATAACTCATATTATATATCGTCAATTATATATTGTCATTAATCAAAAAGGGGGAGAATGTTGAATCATGATTTTTTGATTCATGACGAAGAACATCAACAAGCATTGAAGATTATAGCGACAAAAAGAGAATAGAACTTCAAACAAAGACAAGACTTCAAAGTATGTATATTTATTTTTTTGGGTCTTAGTTCTGTTCAAATACTGTTAAAATCATCCCTAAAGAAGTCACACTCGCACACAAAGTATTTTCATATGAGTTTTAAACTGATCTGTGCAACATCGCACAGGTCAGTCGACTGACTCATACCAGCCAGTCGACTGACCTGTGTTAATGCACAACATATTGTTTTGAAATGCACGTTTTTGAATTTCAGTTGACTGGAACTTCCGAGTTAGTTGACTGAACGGCAAACAACGGCTATTTTACTGAAAAGACACACTCTTTCATGAAGGGGTTTCAATCCAATTCCAACAGGAATAGATGCAACTTTTGATTGTAATCTTTCATGAACAATTGCATCCCTATATACTCTATATAAACATGCTTTGATTCTTCTCATAATTTACCGAATTTTTACTTTGCTCTCTTATTCAATTCTTGCTCTATATTCAAAGCATTCACAAACTTTACTTCACTTGAATCTTTGAGTTAACTTATAATCTTTGATTCTAAGAAATTTACTTCCTTTCAATCAATACACACACACAAAATACTCTTGAGGATTTGATTATAGGAAGGGTGTACTATCAAGAGACAAATTCGTGTTATTTAAAACACATTGTGTCAGATATACTTTTGTATAAGTTGAAGTCCTCTTCGGCTGTTGAGGCAAAATCCTATTCTGCTGCTCAGGTCCCTTGTTCGGCTGTTCAAGGGTTGTGTAGACCTGTTCCTCCGGGTTAAGTAAGGATTGTTGTTAGTGAAATTCCAGAAAGGAGTCTGGGACTGGACGTAGAACGGGAAGTTCGAAGCAGTATAAAAATTCCTGGTGTGCTTGTTTTTTATTTTACTTACTTTACATTGATATAGTTTATTTCTGCACATGTTTAATATAATTCCATATTACACGATCCGCAAGTGACTTTCAGACTATACAGCTTATACAGCATAGTGGAAAATTTATCAAGTATGAGTGATACGTCTCGCCATCCAGCTTGTCTCCTAAGCTCCACAGCATCTTATCCTGTATTTATAATACTCGATCTGACCCGAGCATTATAATAATAACACCCGAGTCAGTATGGAAAATCAGCATGAGAAAAATTCACCCAATTGAATTCTTAAAGTTTTTTTTAAAATCCTTTGAAAATCAAAGGTATCCCGTAAGACCACGCTACAAATAAACATGATAGGTTTTTACCTTATGATAGCCAAAATATTTTCTTATAAAATCCTTCGATATTATAATAGTGTCTATATACAAATACTTATCCAAATAGACGAAATTGTTACACTATTAAATTCCAGCAATACTAGCCACAAAGTGGGTTCTACAATCAAAACCGTAAAGGACACGTAGGGAGAATGGATTTCCAACGAATGACTAAGCACTAGAGTACCACCTATCACGCTACCTGATCTAGATTAGCATACTGAGGACCCCTCCGTTCCCCTGCAACACAAGACCAGACTACCCTTACTGGATAGCCCGAGTAAGATCACCCCACGGTTGGGATCAGCAACCGCCCACAGTCGAATAAAAAGGGACCTCTAGACAGGGATGACCTTACCCTAATTGGGTGCTACCCACTTAGCCTTGCTGCATATCCCCTGATTTTCAGTCGTTCCCGATTGATGAGGTTCAAGGCTCAGCGTTACCTTTTTAGAACATTTCACTTAGAATGCTCACTGTCTCCCGGACGATGTTCTGAAAGCATTCATCCATACAAGTCCGTTCCAGGTTCAAAAGGAACCGAAGACACTACTCCTACTACATCCATTTTGAAATCACTCTCAGGATTAGTAGCAATTAGCCCTTGCACTTTACTGCTCCATCTTCAACTCCAAGCTCTTGTCTTCATCATGAAAACGTACTCATTAGATCGAAGTGGTTTTCGGATCTCAAATCCGATCCTGGTCTCTTCGAAACCAAGTTCACTATTTCCCAGTAAACTCAACCCCGGTTCTTTAGGAATACTCAGACGAGAATAAGATTGGAGTTCACCTCTTAACCGTTTGTGGACGGATTTCCTTATAAACGTCCTAGAAGGACGAACGAGTTTATACGTACAGTATAGCACCTCGAACGGTAAGTGTACCATATAATTCTTATACCTCTTCTAGGTATTCCAAAGTTATATTTGGGTCCAGATTTGATAGTCGGTTATTTAACTATCAAATAAACAATCAATTCAATCGATTATTTATTTCCACTAGAAAACTCCAAGTCTTATAAAGATTGGATTTAATAAATTTAAATTACTTTACCCAAAATTTTATATACTTAAAATATTTTAAATAAAACCACTTAAAACACTTTATTCAAAACGATAGTTATGAAAATCTATAAAATTTCCAGATACAACTTATGCCCAAAATACTTTTTAAAATAAAGCTACTCTATAAAGTATAACCATTTAATAATTTATTTTAATCATAATACCAATTTAATCCCTTTAAAATTGTTACTACTATAACTAACTAAATAAATATTTACTTTAAAATTTTTAAAATAATTTAAGAAAATAATTTCTCCAAAAAAAATCTTTTTAAAACCAACTTTAAAACTTTAATTTATACTTAAAAGCTACTTTGAAACATACTTGGCTTTTCAACAAATACACTTCCATTTCAATATATCCGATATAATCCTTTATAAATCCTGCTCGATTTATCCCAATTTAAATTTACGTCCCAATCGCGTAAATTATTTCAATACTTTAAAATAAAATCACTTTTATTTTTAAAACACATTTCCATCTCCTTATAATCAATTTCAAAAGTATATACTTAAATTATTTAAAATAAGTCTACTAAAATTACTTAAATAAAAATAATACTTAAGAAATTCTATAAAAGTTTTCAAGTAAACTTAAACCAAAATTTCCCTTTAAAATTAAGTTATTATATCAAATATTTATGTTAAAATTTCCTTTTAAAAATCATGGTACTAATTTACTTTTAAAATAATTAACCACCATAATTAACTCAAATAAATATTTACTTTTCATTTTAAAATAATTAAAATAATAAATTTCTTGAAACATTCTTAAAACATTTTAAAACTTCTAGTTTATATTTTGAAATCATTTCTTTAAAAATATACTTAGTTTTCCAGGAAAATATATTTCCCTACTTTTAAAAATAAAATCCCCTTTTATTTTTAAAATTAATTACAATTTTTCTTATAAATTCCCACCGGAATCTATACCTCCCAATTTATCTACTGATAAATATTCCACTTCATTTATAAACCCAGTTTACAAATTTTCATTTCATAATTTTCCTTTAAATCACAGTTTTCAAAATACTTAATCAATTTCAAATCAATATCTCGTTTTGAATCCCTTTTAAAATTTATCTTTGATTTATCCAAAAATCAATTCCAAAATCTATTAACACCAAATTTACCCTTCATCATGATTTAAAATCCTTATTTAAATCTGAAATATCAATTTCATTCTTTATTTCGAAACTCCCATTTAAATTTTCCTTTAAAATCCCACCTTCGGATATTTGATATCTCAAAATATCAAAATATATATTCAGTTAACCATAGCAATCGATAACATCAATTCCAATATAGTCTATCACATATTATCAACTAACATATCACAGTTTATGAAAATAAATTCCAACATTTTTGAGGAATCTAGTTGGATCCCTCCAACCTGTTTCTCTGCATCCACAGATGTTAGCACAATATAAAAAATACCAATATATAGGGTCATCCGATATTATGCGGGACACATAGGGTCTCATCTGCTATATAATGCGTGAAATCAATCACTCCAAAACACACACACACATATATATACACACATGCTACTACTACTATATATAATATCACATTCAAATAATCAATCAATAATTTAATTTTAGAATATTTAAATTAACTGGAATTCCAAATGTGAGTGAGACTAACTCACCTTGAATTTCGATGAGCGTTCCAAATTATCATTAAATCGAACGCATTCGATTTAATTCAAAATTCTTGCTTGCTCCAAACGCCTCTGGATCTGCTGTAGCGTGTAGATGCGTCGCTGCGATTCCGGCGCTTCCTGTTTCGTCGAATTCTGATAATGCATGCCAAAGTGATGAATTCATAAAGGTTGAATATGCTTTATAAACAAATTTCTTTTTATTTTATTACCACACGAAATCGTGGCCGTTCAAATTCGAAGAGAAAATCGCGGCCGCCAAAACCCTTCTTCCTTCTCGCGTTATTTCCAGAACGATGATCCCATGACCAGGCTTCTTTAATTGATCGTTGCTCCACCTACGTTGCGCCGGAGGTCGATCCAAACCTGCCATGTTGAAGCTTCTTCCTTACTCTACTATCGGCAAAAAAATGGGCATGCTCGGTTCAACAATGGCATCATAAAACGTGGACAAACATCGGTGCTATCGGCTCCATTGTCTCCTTCGTCGTCGTTCGAAACGCGATCATCCCCGCTCACTTCGTAGAGCTCGACGAGTTCTACGACTTTCCTTTAGGAAGTTTCCAACGATGCCGGGTAGATCGTGAAAAATCAAGAGGGAAAAAGCGAAGAGTTTCGGCCATTGAAATTTTGAGTGGCGGCCGAGAATAATAGATTAGGGTTTCGGCCTGTAAATGTGTATATGTACATTTTATTTAATATTATTTCATTAATATTTTCCTCCAATTAACAAGATTTTCGAACGAACTCCAAATTAAACATGTCGTCTGGCGTTTATAAGATTTTACCCGTGTTCCAAATACAATGGAATGTGTTTCAGAGTCCAATTCAAATGTATGTGGAAGATAGCTGTTTGAATCGATTTAAAATATTAATTTTTCGATTTTAATTTCAACGCGTTTCTCACCCATACGAACAAATGATATCTCCAAATGCTACGAAAATTGGAATCAGATAATAATACACTATTACGGATCCAATGGAACTAGTTTCGTCGAATTCCGAGACTGTGCCCCGGAAGGCTATTTAACTCGTCGATTTAAATCGAACGATTTTCAAAATCGTCGAAATCATTAAAAATCTTACTTTTAAAACTTTACTAACTTAATTATAAATCATATAGAATTTATATTCACGTTAGAAATCATTCCAATTCGTTTTAAATCAAAATCTGATTATTTGCATTACCACCATTATTAAATTAATATAAATATCCCAAATTTAACTTATTGACTTTGGATTCCATCCAAAGGTCCAATATTACAATTCAAATCCAAGTAGACTTTGAATAAATTTTAGAAACCATTTCCATATCTATATACACCCAGATTCACAAATTATCCAATTTCAAATATTAAATTATTATTTATCCAAATCCAATTAATTTACCATATTTGAAATTGTAACAAATCTTATTGATTTAACCAAAATCTTCTTATTTCAAAATCAATTTATAATCCACACTCAACATTTAAAATGAACTAAATATTCGAAATTAATGACCAAATTTCCGGGTCGTTACAGGGATCGGCTTGAATTTTATGAAGTAATTACCACTAGCTTCTTTGGGAATGAAGTGAATAAACGTGTGGTTACTTTCTTTTATGATTTTACCCGATTTCAACATGTCACTAACCATGTCATAAATATCTTCCTTGACAAGTTCTCAATAAAATTTATAAAATTTTGAGTTGAAACCCTCAGGATTAGGAGCAGAACTGTTATTTACACTAAAAATTATTGTTTTTACTTCATCTGAATTCAAGTGAGTCATTGAGGAAAAGTTTCTCATATTCGGTTATTAATATTTTTGCAGACTACTATGGGGAAAACAAATGAATTTTGTTGAGCATTAAAAAGATTTTGGAGGGGACGCCTTAGAGAAAAATTCAATGCGATCATGAAAAATTTCACCTTTGATGTCAATCACACCACTCCAGGCGTTGCGGATATGGTAGGCATTTCTGCATAGAAAAATGTGTGTAATTCATTATCGAATTGAATCCAAGTGCACTTAAAATTTTTATTTAACATCAGCAAATTCTCTGTGAAGAGCACTTTCAAGATCTTTTTTGGCTGAAAAAAATTGGGTTGAAATCATTTGAGATTTCCGGTTGATTTTGTAGTTCAGCACATTTAAATTTATGGTATTTTCAGTTTGTTTCCGTTTTGCTCCAACCTTTTAATTTATCCTTGTTGCCTTTCTGTTTCATGAAAATTCTCTACCTAGGGCAACCAGACGATTACTTGAGCCATTCAGATTCAATGATAGAGCAATAGTCCTCAAAGAATGTCCATTGATTCGGATGGTTTAATTATCTTGTGGACATCGGATATAACAAGAGATACTAAAATCGGAGAGTGATCGTTGCTACTGGATAGTAGGTAGGAAATTTAACTAGAAGGGAAGCATTGATACCAATATGAATTAGCCGATGCTCTGTCAATTCTGGTTAAAATATTTTTTGTAGGACCAGACCACCAAGAAAACTAAGATCAGCAATATGAATCTCGGATAAGCCAATAGACGACATGCATCTATCAAGCTCTTGCAATTTACTAAAAGGAACCAGATTGCCACCATGTTTCTCTATAATATCCCTGATAAAATTATCAACAGCCACATGCATCTAATTGATTTTGACCCATACACCAAAATGCTTCGAATGTTTTGTTGTAAGATTTCAAAATTGTAAGTTTATGTAAAGGTGATAATAGTGTTCGCACCATTTATGTTTTGTAGACATAGAGTTATGTGTTGGTCACTCATGTTATATAAATGATGTTGTTTGATATTTGTATCAATAAGTACAATAAATCGTCATTTAAAGTAACACAATACATTACTAACAACGTGCCAATTGCTGTCAAAATGTTGATTAAACCAGAGGAGAAGCAAGCAAGAGCGAGCTAGTCTTGAAGAAGTATGATCTGTAAGCGTTGCCTAGGCTACTCTGCAAGGTAATGTCAGCCAAGTATAAATCATTATTTCAAATTTGTTCATCTATAGGACTGTTGTGGTTTGGTGATTGAATTCGAATGCTCTGATTATGACATAATATATGATTTGATGGACGTAATTGTTGTTGGGTGTTGTGGGATGTTTGGTGGGAAATTCTACGATTGCGTTCACGCCAGATAATACAATCAGTAGTAGAAAACGCAATATTAGCTATTGCTAGATTTGAGGGATTGAAATTTGTTTTCTATGAGTTTTCATTCAGGGTGAATGTTTAGGAGTTCTGTTTAGCTAGCTGGACATGCAATTTGATGTGAATCCATTTCCATACATAAGCACTGAATGAGCATTTAAAAAATAAGTGTTGGTTGCTTTCCAAAGTGTTGTTGCACAATAAACATAGAGGATCTATTGACATGTTGCATCATTTGAGTTTATCTTTGGTAGGATGTGCACATAAGATAATCTTGTAGAGACAAATGGACCCCTCGGGGATATGCCATTTTTTCCAAATGAAATTTTCCTATGGGGCAGGGGAGTACTTATGTCTTTAGGCATTCTAGACCTCTTTGAGAGTATAATTGCCTTTAGGTGAAGTAATCTAAGCCAAATGGTCTTCAATTCTATCGAAAAATAGGAATTTTGATAATATCTTGTTGTAGGCTCCTAAGATAACTTATGCTATCCACTTTCCATTCATGATGATCCAAAATAATTATCACAAGAATTTATTTTCTGCCTAACTCTCAGCAACATGTTTTCACCAAGTCTATTTACGATTCTTCCCTTTTGAAGTCATAGGTTAAACCAAATGGATTTTGATTTACCATCAATAATATTTCTTCCAATACATTGTAGCCTCACCTCTCAAGCTTAGAAGACATTTCTAGATCCCTGAGTCATCGGTTCTTCTGCTTATTTCCCAATACGACTGATTTTAAGGTATTTTCTTTTGATGATTCTAACCACATTCCATCTTCTTTTAAAATTTTCCAGATAAGCTTCATACTAAGAGATTTTTAATGTGCTAAAATTATTTTAAACCTAGATCGCCCTTGGCTTTAATTTTGCAAAAAATTTCTTGATTTTTTTAATCTATTTCCCATTTCCTAAAGAAAATTTAAGCAAATACTCACAAGTTTGTTTAGAGTGGAAATGGTTATCTCAAAACAATGCATCTAAAATTGAATCATTGGGTAGATAGTGGATTTCAAAAGCTTAATACGACCAGCTATATTAAGAAGTGTGACTTCCCATGTGTGACGATCCGTAAATTAATCGCTTTGTATTTAATATTTAAATCGTTTTTAAATAATGAATTTTAATAACCAAATAAACGTATTTTAAATATTAATTAATGATATTAAAATCATTTTCAAATTTTGTTTACCAAAATAATTAGTTCAAATAAAAATAGGAAATGTGATCGAAAAATGTTTTTCGAAATTTCGACTTTTCGGCCTCGGAAAGTCGTCAAAAACGTTGTGCACATTTTTGTATCACTCATACACCATGCACACACATGCACATATGTCATGTGATAAGTTAATGATAGTGTTAAAATAAATAAACCATGCTTGGAATAAAATAAAAACGAGATTTGACTTAAAAATATAAAATAAAACCTAAATGACCTAAGGAATTACCATAACCTAAGCTACTTAGGTTAGTACACAAGGCATGATGGAGGGTAGATAAGAAAGGGGTGCGTGTGCTTCTAAGGTGAGGGTGGAGGTATGGAAGCATGCACATGATAACATTTAATATATTTTAAATGTTTAAGTTAATTTAAATTGATACTCCACTTTTTTGCCTATAAATACCCACCATCTTCACACATTTTCCACTTTACATATTCATTTCTATCATCATTTCCCTCCTCTTTATATACATGAACACTTCCAAGGCTTCCAACAGAAATTCCTAAGCCAAAAACTAGTGAATACACTTCCAAAAATCAAGTTAAGCTCTATATATTCATATATAAACACTCCTCTACCAAAACAAAAGCCATTCCCACCTCGAAACCCCAAGGCCAGGCCCCATATTGCCCAGGCCAAACTCAAACCCATCCCATTAAGGGCCCAAAGTCCATGTTAAGGCGTCGTGAAGATAGTTCATGAGTTCGGTAACTTGTTGTGGTGATCCAGTTAAGTTAGAAGTGTTTTTGTGAGTAAAACTTCCACATCTGAACCATAAAGTTTAAACTATATTCATTCTCATATTCGTAGCTATTGAACGCTTTTTGTATAGTTGTAATAATTGTTTGATTGTTGGAATGGTTTGTTGCTTTAAAGTTAGTCGTCTTTAAAGTTAGTAAACGACCCACAAGACATATAAAAATTTATTAGTTAGATTTATGCCTTTGTTAACAAATGCTTGATATATGTTGTATTATTTTAAATAATCATGTATATATGCTCATACCCTTGTATGTGATGTTTGGTTGTATTGAAAATGACATAAACTTGAATTCCAAACTGCCCGTGTAGTGATATTCGCTATGTTGGCACTTTCAGAAAATCGCCTTTTATCGAAACCGTTTGGTTTCATTATCATGCTTGGATTTTTTTTACAAGTTAAGCAAGTTTTGATTAATGATGTTCTCAAAAATAATTAGGTTATTTTAATAACTAAATTTTAATTTAATTATTTAATTAATATGGATTAAAGTTAACTAATTAACTTATTAACGACGTGTTTAAAATTAACTAATCATTTGGTTAATGATGTTTTAAAAAATTTAATTAATCATTTTATTTAATGATATTTAACGTTAATTAATCTTTTAATAATAACAGATTAATGT
Organism: Allium cepa; assembly: GCA_030765085.1. Taxonomy (NCBI): domain Eukaryota; kingdom Viridiplantae; phylum Streptophyta; class Magnoliopsida; order Asparagales; family Amaryllidaceae; genus Allium; species Allium cepa. Next base: position 102,685,792 of record CM060942.1, on the reverse strand, counting down.
TAAATAATAAATTTATTAATGATATTTCTAAATTAATTAATCTTTTTGATTAACGATTTTTATAGTTAATAAATCTGTTTAACCTTATCTTTCCTTAAATAATGTTTTAAATTAATTAATCATTTTCAAATAATGAAATTTAATTATTATTAAGTTAAATTAATTAATTATATATTAATTAATTGAATCAACGACGTTTTAAAGGTGATTTACCCTTTTTACTTAAAGGTTATTGAAGTTAATTAATCACTTAGTTAAAAAAAATTAAAAGTTAATTAATTAATGTAGTAATGATGTTTTAAGTTGTTGAATCCCTTTTAATGATGTTTCAAGGTTAGTAAACACTTTAATAATGTGTTTAATGCTAATACATGAAATGTGAAACCAAATGCGAATTCAGTTTTTTTTCTAAAAAGTTTTAATTGTTTATGGAAATGAATTAATTTTCGTAAAATGATTCACTTGTATAGAAATGATTTATTAGTATAATTAGCAAAATAGTTACTAAGGCGCACGCCTAGGCTCAAAAAAGCTCAAGGCTCAAGGTTCGCATTTTTTTCCAGTTTGACTGCGCCTTTTTGCAGTTTGAAGCGCCTTTTTGCAAAATCCAAATTTTAGTTTATAAAATAATTAAATATAAATTTTAAATTGTTAAATGAATTAAAAAAATAAGGTTTAAAATTTAAATTTTAGTTATTAGAATGTTTAAGTAGTTGAATGAATTATAAAATATGGTTTAATAATTAATTTATATTTAGTAAAATAGTAGAACAAATTTCTATAAAAGGCACGCATAAACGTCCAAGGCTCAAAGAAGCCCATGGCTCAAGCCTTGCATCTTTTTGCACCTTAACTACCATGCTAAAAATTGAAGAAGTAGACCTGTCACTATTTCGAAAGTTTAGAATAATCATGGGGCATGGCTTTGAGGTGGCACTACCTTGACTTGTCTAATATTATTGTTAACAAAGAAAGAATACAAGTTTGAATTCGATGAGTGGTAATAAGCATAAAAGACTTAATTTCCATATATGATCGTTTTATATCATTGATAGTTGGTTTCTCAGCTATCGGTTATTTCAGCTTCTTTATTATCATCATTCTAAGATGATTTGTTGCTTCATTGAGCTTTATTATCCTTTGTTGGTAAATGACCGAACCCGAAGCATGAAACGACGTCCAGCTATATGGGGTTGTTCCCATTAGGGTATTTTCACATCTCATCTAGATCGTATTCGTTTGCGCATTTAGATGAGAAATATTTGGATTTTTGATAAGGTTTGAAGGGGTCCGGCTGGTACATCTCCGAGAAGAGTCACGGAGTATATATGCTTCTTCGAAGTATATTACTAAAGATATACTTCAAGGTGATGCACATTCCTAGTCATTTGTTGGAAATTTTCCTTTCCTTTTTTGATTTGAACTTTCGAATTGTTTTTCTTAATTTGAATGGGAAGAGTCTACTACTCTTCGCGATGTTTAATTATTTATCCATTCTTTACGTTCGAATGTTGATTTATGTGAGAGTAAACCCATTCTGCGGTCAGCGGCATGGTCCCACATGGTTGTGTTTAATTACCCACCTATTGTTTAGAGTTTTTCTCATACCAGACATATCATCTGACCCGAGTTGTTTGTTTTTTAAACCCTTAGATACTCATTTTATTTGAGTAGTCCAAGAGTAACAGGTCTTTGTTTAGCCCTTTTGAAGACGGCGTTGAGTAAGAGGCTTTCCTCTTCTTAGTTATCTATTAAGTTGTATTATCTAGTTTGTGTAAGTGTATTTTGTTTTAGCATTTGTAAATGAAGGATGTTATAACTGCCTAAGCTAATTTGTAATACTTTTGTGTAACTCTGATAACTCCCTATTAAGGAGTAACCCGATGTACTATTTACTGTTTTGTTTTATTTAGCAGTATCGTTGTGAGGTTTTCTATTATGTTCTTTATTTTATCCCACAGCGATTCATCTTTCCAATGCTTAGGCAACAGCACATGAACACCAATGATGTGTTAAGTGTCATTCCTAGAGGTCGGAAAGGTTGGTCGTCATGGTTGGTATCAGAGCTTCGGTTGAGCGAACACCTTAGCTTGACTGGGGTACAACTCATTAGAGATAGGGTGAGGTAGAGCCCAAGAATGAGTTAATCTTGAGAGAGCATTTCATTTTCTCCTATAAAAGTCTAGTTTTATATCCTTTATTGCAAGTTTCCCATTTATCATCTTTGACACTATCTTTGTATCTTAAAGATACCTGTCACTTATCCAATTTATTGAAAATGATTATAAGAGGAAGAAGAGGGAGGGGATCTGGAACCAACACAGTTATAGATGGTAAAGCTCCTAGAAATAAGCCAGTCCTACAGCCGGTCACAGAAGCAGTGATGCAAGTTTAGCCGCCTCAGAACTTTGCGACCTTGTGCAAGAATTACACTGCTTTAGGTGGTAAGCTTTTCTATTGAACTGAAGATATTTTGGGAGTTCAGGAATGGCTCCCCTCTTGTGAAAGGATATTCGAGGATCTTCAATTGGGAGATGCTAGAAATAGATTGTTGGCATCACGTCAGCTTCAGAAATCAGCACTTGATTCGTTGGATTCAGTCACCATGAATACCCTAGAAGAAGATTTCTTAAAGATTGCTTCTCGTCTAACAAAGTTGATGAAGAAAGAAGCTAAGTTTGTCTGGACACCCAAGTGCAATCAAGCATTCAATGGATTAAAAGAGAAATTGACTAGCGCTTCTGTCTTGACTATTCCAGATGGGAGTGGAGGATTAACAATTTATGTGGATGCTTGTAGGACCGGATTGGGAGCAGTTTTGATGCAGAATGGTAAAGTAATAGAGTATGCAAGTTGACAGTAGAAACCCCATAAGAATAATTATGCTACGCATTATTCGGGGCTATTGGCATTAGTCTTCGCATTGAAGGTGTGGAGGCACCATCTTTTGGGTGCAAAATTTAAGTTATAGGGATCAAAAGTCCTTAAGGCATCTTTTTACCTAAAAGGATTTGAACTTAAGGCATCAAAGATGGCTGGAATTTCTCACGTCTTATGACCTAGAGATTCATTATAACATAGAGAAAGCGAACACCGTTGCGGATGCGTTAAGTAGGAATGTGGAGACGATTGTAAATTTGGAAGTTAAGCCAACATTAATGGAGAGAATTTCTTATTTCCAAAAAGAAGATCCTATTCTAGCTCGGTTTAAGAAGGATGTTGAAAATGGAATTATTTCTAGTTCTCAGATTGACTCCCGAGGCATTTTAAGAATGAATGGATGGATTTGTGTGTCAGATGTTAATGGAATTAGATAAGATGTGCTAAGAGAATGCCATCTATCAACGTTATCTATCCACCTAGGAGTAACCAAAATGTTTTAGAATATAAAGAAGACCTTTTGGTGAAAATGGATGAAGAGAGTATCGAATTGGAAGTGGGAACAAGTATCCATTGACTTTATCGATGGTTTGTCTAGAACAAGAAGAGGTAATGAAGGCAGTCGAGTAATTGTAGATAGATTAACAAAGACCGCCCACTTTATTTCGGTGAAGTTAATAAGAACTATAGTTTCTTTGGCAGGGATTTATTTGAGGGAAATCATTCGACTGCATGGAATTCCAGTAAGTATAGTCAATGATCGAGATCCCATCTTCACAAGTTATTTTTGGGGAGCATTGCAAGCCACTTTGGGAACAGAGTTGAATTTGAGCACAGCTTATCATCCGCATATAGATGGACAAACCAAAAGAGTGAACGAGATTTGGAGAATTCTTGAGAGCATGTATTTTGAATTTTGGAGGTTCTTGGGAAGATCGTCTGCATTTAGTAGACTTCTCTTATAATAACAATTACCAAGCCCATATCGGCATGGCGCCCTATGAAGGTTTGTATGGACGGTCATGTAAATCACCTTCATGTTAGGTAGAGACTGGAGACCGTTTAGTTCTTGGACCAGAAATGATTCGAGAAACATCGAAGAAAGTGGCTATGATCAAGGAAAGGATGAAAGAAGCCCAGGATCAATGGAAAAGTTGTGTCGATTAATGGAGAAGGGACTTAGACTTTGCATCGGGGAATTGGTACTTGTGAAAGTTTCCCCCGATTAAATGAGTTGTAAGATTCAGGAAAACTAGAAAGCTAGCACCCAAATTCATTGGACAATTAAAAACCTAGAAAGAATTGGACCATTGGCCTATAGAGTGGATTCGCCTGGAAGATTTTCTGAAGTTCATAATGTCTTTTATGTATCTCATCCGAGAAAGCATGTTCAAGATCCATATTTGATTATTGAGACGTCTATTCAAGAAAACTTAGAGGTAGAGCCAAACTTGAGGTAGTTCGACATCCAGTTCACATTGTAGATTGGGATGAGAGGAGATTGAGAAATAAGGTGGTGAAGCTTCCGAAGGTTTAGTGGAGTGATGATCTCCGCGATAGTACTTGAGAGACTAAGGACTATATTAGAGAAACTTACCCTGATATAATGTCAGGTTAGTTATTTGTTGTTTGAATGCATTATATATGTTATATTATGGCATAGTTGCTTAGCATTATTATATGAATTTCTTGGTATAATATAACTTTTGGATTGTCTTTTATGTATTAATTTCGGGGACGAAATTCTCTTGGGGTGAGAGTAACGAATCATAAATTAATCACTTTGTATTTAATATCTAAATCATTTTTAATAATTTAATTATGAATTTAAATAACCAAATAAAAATATTTTAAATATTAATTAATGATATTAGAATAATTTTCAAATTTTGTTTACCAAAACAATTAATTCAAATAAAAATAGAAAATGTTAATGTTTTTTGAAATTTCGACTTTTCGACCTTGGAAAGTCATCAAAAACTTGTGCATATTTTTGTATCACCCATACACACATGCATATATGTCATGTAATAAATTAATGATAGTGTTAAAATAAATAAACCATGCTTGGAATGAAATAAAGACAAGATTGACTTAAAAATATAAAATAAAATCTAAATGACCTAAGGAAGTACATTACCATAACCTAAGCTATTGTAACGATCTCATTTTTAAACCAAATTTAATTTAGTAATTAATATAATTTTTTGGATTAATTTGTGAATTAATTTGAATTTTTCCAAAATAAATAAGATATGTGTTTGTTTTATATATATATATTGTAATTTGAAATTCAAAAATTAATATTTTGAAAATAATTTGGATTTAAAAACTCCATATTTTAAAACTAATAAAATAATTTGTTTTGTAACTATAATATATATATATATATATATATGTATATATATATTGGGAGTTATATTTTAAGTTTAATATAATAATTTTCACAAGTTATTTAAAGTTAAAATTCTATACTTTAAAAACTTATACATAATGTATATATGTTTGTTTATTAAGGTATAATTAGATTTTAAAGTCATTTCTTTAAAAGTTATGCAAACATAAATAAAAAGAAATGTATTTAATAAAAATAGCTTTAGTTAAGATAAGATTTAATAAAAAGGTTTAATATTATTTCTTTTAAAATTTCACATGAAATAAAATTAGTTTATATAAATATGTATAAATATGTAAAATATAAAAAACATAAATAAAATATAAAAATAAATTAAATTATAATAAAAACATATGTAAATATAAACATAAATTGGTAAAAAGAAAATGTATTAAAATCTATACAAAAACACATAAATACATGCATATATAACAAATGTATGTTAAAGACAACATGAATAACAAGTGTTAGCCATTGTAATACATGCAAAATACAAGTGTTAAGTTAATTTTATCATGTAATAACAAGTGTCATTTTCTTTTTATTTTAAAAACAATAGATAAAATGAGAACAAAGTTATACATATACACACATCTATACTTCTACTTTCATTTTCTTTCATATTGTTTCAAAATCCAAAACTTGAGCAAATTACAAACTTGGAAACTGAAATACAAACCAGAGATAAAGATAAAAAAAAAAGCAATCAAACCTCTTTCAAGCAAATCAAAACAAAAGCAAGCAAATCATTCTTAAAACATCAAGAAGATCTTGATTCAGACAGATCAGATAAAAGAAAAAAAATCAAATTTCATTTCTTGTTTCAGGCCTTGTTCTCTGTCTTCCAATTCAGGTAAGCAAATTTACTTGAATTTGTGTATGTATATCATGATGTTTGAAGTGTGTGGTGAAAAATGTGTGTATGGATGTAAAAATATGCTTGTGTGTGTATATATATAGGTAGATTTATGTGTGCATGTCGGTGAACTAGGTATGCATGCTTCTGTTTTAAACTTTACAAGTTTTAAAAGTTGAAAATTCAAATTCTCATCCCATAATCTCTTTTAGGATTTGATCTTTGAATGAAATATGTTAGTTTCGACCAGATTCTATTTTTAAAAATAGTATCAAATGAATTTATTAAGTAATTAACTGGGAAATAGAAATATACAGTAAAAAGAGAATTCAAGTCAAAATTTCGACTGTTAAATTTCCTAATTTCGATTTTAGATTTGGATTTGTGCTTAATAACCACGATTTTTAACATAGATATCATGATTTTTAAGTGTGTGGTTGAGGTGAATTGTTGAGTTGAACGGGTTTGGGTTTTATGTCGAATTCTGGCGATCGGAGGATGTTTGGATCATGTGGTCATGGGTGAAGTTTGCTGGGAGGTCGGAGGTTTCAGCAAAAATGGTGACTGGAATTCAAGGTGGTCGTGGTGGACGAAAAGTGGAGATGTAGGATTTGTTAGGAACTGAGTTGATGATGTTTTGATGACAACAACCTTATATAGTTATTATACTTTACTTTATAAAATATATACTAACATTTCCATATATATGTGTGTGTGTGTGTGTAGGAAGTTTATGCAGGTATCATCGAAGACTGATCAGTATAAAGACTCAAGCATCAAGATGAAGATTAGAGATTCAAGATTCAAGACTCTAGAGAATCAAGATTTCAAGATCTCAAGATAAGTGTCTAGTATTTTGTTAAAACTTCATAATAGCACTCTCATCTTTCTTCCAATTTTCTTTTGGGATGGAACCCAATTTCTATCGAAACCAGTGGCTTACAAACCCACGACAAGTAGCTTACAAACCTACGACAAGTGGCTTACAAACCCACGACAAGTAGCTTACAAACCTACGACAAGTGGCTTACAAACCCACGAAAATCAAAATCATTTAAACTACTTTGTTCAAGTTCTCGAGTCCTATGGAGGAGCTCTGTAGGAAGGTTCTTGCAATTTCAGTTTGAATATATTTTTCAAAATGTTTTTAAATCTGTTTTCAAAATGTTTTAGCTTTCAAAATAATGTTTTCAAAAATATTTTCAAACTTTGTTTTAGCCTTGAAATATTCCTCTATTCTGATTTTAAAAACTTCTATTTTTAAAATGTCAAAACTTATTCTGATTTTAAATATTACTTATATAGTTGACGGTCTATATCAATTATATACATATATTTAAAATAATGTTTTATATTCATTCTCTATCTCAAAATATTTTTTAAACACTTTACTTTGCTTCAGAGAAGTTTCAACTTGTTTTAAATTCAATTGTCTTTACAAAACAACATCTCTATAATTTTGAACTGAGGGATCTCGACATATGGGGATACCCCATGTCGACATGGTGACAGTTGGATTCAAAATTCAATTTTCAAAAGAAGTGTCCATTCGTTCAAAAACCTTTCGCCAATGGTTATGACTGTTGTGCATCTATATAAAGGCTTCCAAAACGAATTTTTTTAATAACTACTTTCTTATTTTCTTCACTCTTTCTTCTCCACCATTCCATATCCATAAAACTTCATATTTTAAAGATCGTGCCATCATTCTGCCAAATTCTCAATAGGAAATCATTTAGATACTCTCTCTATTTGATTCTCCATCATTCTACTAAAGATCAAAGTGCTATTCAGAGTTGTAGGATTAATTTATATTCAAAAAGTCCACAGAGTCTATCCATTCAAAAGGATTGTTATTAAGAAGTATTAGGGTGATCTTGTGTCCCGTAAATCAAGAGAGTTTACCCCAGACTCGAAGATAGGAGGGTTCCTCAAGGCCTTAGAAATTGAGGGTTGTAATTTGAATATTGGCTTATAAAAATCTGTACAAGGATATTGCCTTGGTGCACGACTGGACGTAGGAGGATTCCGAACCAGTATAAAATCCGGTGTGTTCTTTCCTTTTACTTGCTTTACTTTACTATTTGCATTTGGTATATGTTCTGTGATCATTCTGTGTTAGAATTCTGTTTAGATTTGTGTTGAAAGTTTTAATTTAGTCATATAGTTCATATATTCTTTAAAACACTATTCACCCCCCCTCTAGTGTTATTTCTGCCTTAAGATCCTTAATCCGCATCCCCAACAATTGGTATCAGAGCATTGGTTTTCATTGCTTTCATAATCTGAAACTTGAAAAATATAAAAATGGCATTTTTGGAAAATTGTGCTAAAACTGTTTTGAATCTATGCATTTCATCAAAGTATCATAAGTCTGCATATAGTTATTTTGAAAAATCAAGTTATCTACCGAATTGGTGTGTTATGTAGGAACAGACATGTTATATGGCTTTTGACGAATCAACACCCAATGGACAAACTGTGCAAATTGAGAAAGATAAATGGATACTTGATAGTGGTTGTTCGAGGCATATGACTGGAAATCCCGAGATACTCAAGGACATTACTTATCAAGATGGTGGATTAGTCAATTTTGGTGACAACTCTAAAGGATACGTGGTTGGCGTCGGCAATGTCGGTAACTCTAAAACTTTACTTATTTTTGATGTTTTATTAGTTAGGAACTTAAAACAAATCTTCTTAGTATAAGTCAACTTTGCGATAAAGGTTTTAAAATTAAATTTGAAAAAGATAAATGTCACATTGAAGATGATAAGTATAATATAATTTTTGAAGGTATTAGGAAGAAAAATATTTATATCCTTAGTATGAAAATTTCAAATGATAATCTATGTCTTTTGGCTAATACAAGTGAACCTTGGATTTGGCATAAAAGATTTGGCCATTTGAATTTCAAATTATTATCTAGGATATCAAAACTTGACTTAGTTAGAGGTCTACCCAAGTTAAACTTTAAAGTAGATAGTATTTGTGATGCTTGTCAATTAGGAAAACTTAAGAAAAGTTCATTTAAATTAAAAGATGCTATTTCTACCTCTACTCCTCTAGAATTACTTCATTTAGATTTATTTGGTCCATCTCAAGTTCAATCAATTAACCATAGTAAATATGTTTTTGTTATAGTAGATGATTATTCAAGATATACTTGGACAATCTTTTTAAAACATAAAAGTGATGCTTTGGAAATATTTAAAAACTTTTCTAAAAGAATTCAAAAACAACATTCTTTCAAAATTAAAACTATTCGAAGTGATCACGGTGGTGAATTTGAAAATGAAAATTTTGAGAATTTCTGTACTCAAAAGGGAATTACTCACAACTTTTCATTTCCAAGAACTCCACAACAAAACGGAGTAGTAAAACGTAAGAATAGAACGATTCAAGAGTGTGCTCGCACAATGCTTTCTGATAGTAATTTACCTAAACATTTTTGGGTTGAAGCAGTTGCTACATCTTGTTATATATTAAATAGAATTTTAGTTAGACCATTAACAAATAAAACTCCATATGAATTACTTTATAATAAGAAACCTATAGTTGCTTATTTTAAAGTCTTAAGGAGTAAATGTTTTATACTTAATACAAAAGATAATTTAGATAAATTTGAACCAAAAGCTGATAAAGGATTCTTTATTGGTTATTCTAATAGAAGCAAAGCATTTAGAGTTTTTAATTCAAAAACTAATACTATTGAAGAAACTATGCATGTATCTTTTGATGAAAATCTTAAAGATATTGTACAAATATATGATGAAGAAGATTTTATAAATTTAAATCAATCTAATGAAACTATTAGTGAAATAAATCAACCTAATAAGAGATTTAAAATATCAAAAGATCATCCTATAGAAAATGTTTTAGGAAATATTGAATCTGTAGTAAGAACTAGAAATCAATTAAATAGTATGAGTAATGTAGCCTTTATATCAACAATTGAACCTAAAAATCCAAAGGAAGCATCGTCTGATGATTCATGGATTCTTGCTATGCAAGAAGAATTGAATCAATTTACCAGAAATGATGTATGGGAACTTGTTCCTAAACCTGAGGATAAAAGTATAATTGGAACTAAATGGGTTTATAAAAATAAAATGAATGAACTCGGTGAGGTCGTAAGAAATAAAGCTCGTTAGTCGCGCAAGGTTATTGTCAAGAAGAAGGAATTGACTATGATGAAACCTTTGCCCCCGTAGCAAGATTAGAAGCTATAAGAATTCTACTTGCTTTCGCTAATTATAACAATTTCAAATTATATCAAATGGATGTTAAAAGTGATTTTCTAAATGGTTTTGTAAAAGAAGATGTTTATGTTGAACAACCTCCACTTTTTGAAGATAATAAATTTCCAAACCATGTATACAAGTTAAAGAAAGCTCTATATGGTCTAAAGCAAGCTCCTAGAGCCTGGTATGAAAGACTAAGATCTTATTTACTTCAATCTGGTTTTGAAATTGGTAAAGTAGATACAACACTTTTTATTAAAAGAAATAATCAAGATATTCAACTGGTTCAAATATATGTAGATGATATAATCTTTGGATCAACTAATAACATAATGAATAAATAATTTTCAGATATAATGACTAAAGAATTTGAAATGAGTCACATGGGAGAATTAAATTTCTTCTTAGGGCTTCAAATTAAACAACTAGAAAATGGAATCTTCATAAGTCAAGAGAAATATGCTAAAGACTTAATCAATAAATTTGGTTTAAGCACCTCTAGTGGGAAACCAACTCCAATGTCAACAAACGTAGGTTTAAGTAAAGAAGATAAATCAAAAGATATTGATCAAACTTTATATAGGGGAATGATCGGTTCGCTACTCTATATAACAGCGAGTCGTCAAGATATTATGCATAGTGTTTGTCTCTGTGCAAGATACCAATCACAACCTAACGAAACTCACTTAAAAGCAGTTAAAAGAATTTTAAGATATGTAAAATACACTTTAGATTATGGTTTATTTTATTCTAAAAATAATACTTTTGATTTAATATCATATTGTGATGCTGATTATGCTGGTTGTAAATCAGACCGAAAGAGTACAAGTGGAACTTGTCACTTTCTAGGACACTCACTGGTTTCCTGGTTCAGCAAGAAACAAAATACTGTTTCCTTGTCAACAACTGAAGCAGAGTATATATCTGCTGCTCTGGCCTGTTCACAAGTCATATATATGCAACAAACTTTAAAAAAAATTGGAATTAACATAAGTAAATCACCAATATATTGTGATAATACTAGTGCAATAAATCTATCTAAAAATCCAACTCATCATGCTTGTTCTAAACATATTATTTGTTTATACTAATCATTCTTGAATTCTTAAGCATTTAATAGTTTTTGTTGATGACAAAGGGGGAGAAAGTTATAAAAATATATGTGCTTGGTGTAAGGGGGAGTCATGGAATAAGGGGGAGTTGTAGTTTTAAGAAGAAGTCATGGAGTAAGGGGAAGTTATGGTATGGTAAGAATATTTTATAAATAAAGGTTGTCATCATTAAAAAAGGGGAGATTGTTAGGAACTTAGTTGATGATGTTTTGATGACAACAACCTTATATAGTTATTATACTTTACTTTATAAAATATGTACTAACATTTCCATATATATATATATATGTATATAGGAAGTTTATGCAGGTATCATCGAAGACTGATCAGTATAATGACTCAAGCATCAAGATGAAGATTAGAGATTCAAGATTCAAGACTTTAGAGAATCAAGATTTCAAGATCTCAAGATAAGTGTCTAGTATTTTGTTAAAACTTCATAATAGCACTCTCATATTTCTTCCAATTTTCTTTTGGGATGGAACCCAATTTCTATCGAAACCAGTGGCTTACAAACCCACGACAAGTAGCTTACAAACCTACGACAAGTGGCTTACAAACCCACGAAAATCAAAATCATTTAAACTACTTTGTACAAGTTCTCGAGTCCTATGGAGGAGCTCTGTAGGAAGGTTCTTGCAATTTCAGTTTGAATATATTTTTCAAAATGTTTTTAAATCTGTTTTCAAAATGTTTTAGCTTTCAAAATAATGTTTTCAAAAATATTTTCAAACTTTGTTTTAGCCTTGAAATATTCCTCTATTCTGATTTTAAAAACTTCTATTTTTAAAACGTCAAAACTTATTCTGATTTTAAATATTACTTATATAGTTGACGGTCTATATCAATTATATACATATATTTAAAATAATGTTTTATATTCATTCTCTATCTCAAAATATTGTTTAAACACTTTACTTTGCTTCAGAGAAGTTTCAACTTGTTTTAAATTCAATTGTCTTTACAAAACAATATCTCTATAATTTTGAACTGAGGGATCTCGACATATGGGGATACCCCATGTCGACATGGTGACAGTTGGATTCAAAATTCAATTTTCAAAAGAAGTGTCCATTCGTTTAAAAACCTTTCGCCAATGGTTATGACTGTTGTGCATCTATATAAAGGCTTCCAAAACGAATTTTTTTAATAACTACTTTCTTATTTTCTTCACTCTTTCTTCTCCACCATTCCATATCCATAAAACTTCATATTTTAAAGATCGTGCCATCATTCTGCCAAATTCTCAATAGGAAATCATTTAGATACTCTCTCTATTTGATTCTCCATCATTCTACTAAAGATCAAAGTGCTATTCAGAGTTGTAGGATTAATTTGTATTCAAAAAGTCCACAGAGTCTATCCATTCAAAAGGATTGTTATTAAGAAGTATTAGGGTGATCTTGTGTCCCGTAAATCAAGAGAGTTTACCCCAGACTCGGAGATAGGAGGGCTCCTCAAGGCCTTAGAAATTGAGGGTTGTAATTTGAATATTGGCTTATAAAAATCTGTACAAGGATATTGCCTTGGTGCACGACTGGACGTAGGAGGATTCCGAACCAGTATAAAATCCGGTGTGTTCTTTCCTTTTACTTGCTTTACTTTACTATTTGCATTTGGTATATGTTCTGTGATCATTCTGTGTTAGAATTCTGTTTAGATTTGTGTTGAAAGTTTTAATTTAGTCATATAGTTCATATATTCTTTAAAACACTATTCACCCCCCCTCTAGTGTTATTTCTGCCTTAAGATCCTTAATCCGCATCCCCAACAGGATTTAATGACTAGGTTTGGTCGATGATGTTTGAGAGTCGATTTCGACGACATGGTCGCATCGAGCTTGACCGGAGCAAGAGGGATTGCAGCGTAGGATCGTGACAAGGCTCGAGGTAGGTCGGCGTGACTTCTAGTGGTCGAAGGTAGGCGCTACATGGTGATTCTTTGAAGATCAGTTCTGTCCCAATAGGTCTCGGGTTATTCGATTTCGATTTCGTGATCGATACGAAGTTTTGGGGGGTCGGGCCGATAGTGACGGTCAACGATGACTGGTTGATTGCTGCGACACTAGTCGGAGATGACCAGAATTCGTGTGCACGTGCACGAGTGACTAGTTGTATCAGTGGATTTTGGTTAGTGCTGGTGAATCTTAGAAGAAAGGATGCGCCTCGGGTTTATACCTGGGATTTTGGTTTGTTGGCTCGAAGTGGCACGCCGGTGTTTAAAACTGTATAACAGGTTTTTAAAATTTAAAATTAAAACAAAGTTTTAAAAAAGAAAAGGAAAAAAAAGAAGTAGTAGCTCGGGACTAGGCTCGGGGATTTTAAGTTTTGGCTCGGGTATTTTTGCTTTGGGCTCGGGTTTGTTTTTAACCAGTTTTTTTTTAAAATAAAAGAAAAGTATGAACAAGTTTTTAAAAGAAAAAGTAAAATTATGACAAGTTTTTCAAAGCAATTTTTAAACAAAGTTTTCAATGCATAATGAAAATAAACAAGTTTTCAAAGTAAAAGTAATTATCAAGTTCTTCCAAACAAGTTTCAAAATTTTAAAAATTTAAAAGATTGAATGCTTTTAAAATTAATTGACTTGGGTTTGAAATAATTATATATCAGGTGATTAATTAATATGATTCCTAATTGTTTTCAAATGGAATTTAATAATATAATTAAGTGTAGATAATTACTTAAAGATTAATTAATTAAATCAATTAATTAAGGGTTAATTAATTAATGTAATTAACCAGAGGATAATCAATTAATTAAAGGTTAATTAATTAATGTAAGTAATTAAAGGTTAATTGCTTAAAGGTTAATTACTTAAAGGTTAATTACTTAATGAAATTAAATTAAGGGATAATTAATTACTTGAAAAGATAATTACTTAATGTAAGTAATTAGAGGATAATTAAATAATTAAAGGTTAATTATTTAATAATTAAAGGTTAATTAAATTATGATTAAAAGATAATTGATTAATGATTAATCAAGTGATAATTACTTAATGTTAGTAATTAAGTGTTAATTTGTTAATATAATTAATTAAGGGTTAATTAATTAATGTAATTAATTTAAGGTTAATTAATTTATGAGATTAATTAAGGATAATTAATTAATTAGAATAGTAGCCAATGGTTTGTAATTAATTAATGTTAATTAAGCAGGGTTAGGTGATTAATTCATAAGTAATTAATTTATTTTGAGTTAATCAAATTAATTATAATCAGGTGATTAATTAACCTTGCTTATGGATGATTGGATTATATTGAATGCCTTGAATTGTTTGATATCCTTGATATGTGATTGTGATGACCTGTGATATGAATTAGTTATGACTGAGCTGCGATAATTGTAAGTTATTTATCTGTGATTGTTTTGCTTTGTGAATGTGAACTTCTGAATTGAAATTGTTATTTAAACAACTTGGCCTTTAAAACGACATTTGAATTTCGATGTGACTGGGGGTCGAATTCCAAATGGTTATTCGAAAACCACATTGAATCTTAAAGATGGATCTTTTGTTTAAAAGATTAAAAATGGAAATTCGTTGTGAATGTATCCACTTATTTTTAAAATAAGCACTCATTATTCTAATTAGACGGAAGATAACATTAAGTCATAAAACCCATTTCGAATAATGATACGGCGAAATGGATAGCATTTGAAGACGGTGGTTGAAGACCGGGTATTTTCAAAAACGAAAGGATTACCTGTCGAATGTCTCTGCATCGAGTGGCCCCGGTTTAGAGGTTTAGATTACCCTATGTTATGGGGAGTCCGGACGTGATTAGGGAGTATCCAGATTCGCAAGGACTTTTTCCTTAATTGGACGAAGTGCCTTTGATTCCATTTAGACCCAGGATGGACTTGTATGGATGTATGTCTGACGTTACACTTTGAGATGTAAAGCTGGTGTCTATCAAATACATTTCTGTTTGGTGGTGGAGAATTTATTCTCTTAGCTTAACACCCTTCTCTGAGATGTACGAGCTCAGAGGTTATGTAGTTGATGTTTACTATTGATATATTCACAATTTGGTAATGTGGCATGCTAAGTGATGATCATTGGTTGATCGAAGCATGGCTTTTGTGAAAAGCGTAGCTTTGTGGGACGAGACTTCAGAGAACCTCACACCACAGGAATGGTCAAAACAGGAAGGATGCAGCAAGCTTACGGGGGTCACGTCCCTTAGGCTATGTGCATTTCCTTCTGTATAAAAAGTGGTATCATGGTATGGAGCCCATATATTTAACTTATGTGGTTGTTGGAATTTGTTGGTGAGGCCTCGGTAAAGGTCGGTTACGACTAGGGGATGGCATACTCGTGACAGTTAGTTACACAGTGACATAGGTAACCCGACCATGTGTTGGCAGAGATCCAGTTAGGTCCTACGGAGGCGTACCCATTCGGAAAGGAAGTTCCTTAGCCTTGGCCATTTGTTGGAAATCCAATCACCCAATACGAGCCCTGTACGGTTTTAGTTGTATAACCTGCCATTTAGCATTGTAGCTATAGTAGGCGTACTATAATATTACATATACTGGCTAAGATTAATATTATACTTTCGAAATGTTTTCACACTATGCACTAATAATAATATCAAAAGGATTTTCGCATATCAAGCATGTTTGACTATCATAAGGAGAAATCTCCCCCATGTGTGAGATTGCATTGAGTGTGTGCCGAGAGGCCTTATGGTAGGTTCATTTTCCAAAAAGCACGGCGAATTTCTTTTTATTTCTTTTTGTTATTTGTTTTGTTCAAATAACTATTTTTTTTTCTCGCACCAGTCTCGTGACTGACCTGGAGTTTATTGTTCTCTTTATAAACTCTGGGTGCCCATAATTTTCCACACGGGAAGCCTAGAGTCGGTTTATTCAATAAGGTTATGTAGCTAGTTTAGATCATCGGTAGGTTGTGGAGCTAGTCGGATAGTCTATGGATCTAGAAGTCTTTGGTTTGGGGATCACATTTGCTATATTGCAGCATGATAGTGGTTCGAGCTTTTTGGTTTGGGAGTTCTTTGAGCTTTTGGTTTTGGATATGAGAGTCTTTCAGAGTCTTTGGAGCTATGGAATGAAGATGCAGTATTGTTGATCTCTCTCTCTCTTGGAAGTCTCCGTTGAAGATATCTTTCCGCTATTGTTGCTCTTGTTCCCAGTTCTGTTATTTCTTTTCCGCTGTTGTATATTGGCTCTGATATTGAATCATGTTGTATCCATATTGTGTATCAATAAAATTCTTTCTATTTCCGCCGTGTTATTTTCACCTAATGTGTTATAAGCTCCGGCAAAGCAGACTCAACATTTGAATCTCAAGCATTCGAATGCGGGTGATGTATTGGGTGCCGATTTTCAAAGGGCGAGTCTGGGTCGTTACAATTTGGTATCAGAGCTAAAGCTTGAGTAAGAACTTTACTTTGGAGTATAGCTCATTAGGTGACTCATTAGGGATATGGTAGAATGCCCTAGAATGAGTATATTCACTAAGATATCTTATCAGTATGCCTTAGTCAATTATCTTACTATTCACAGATAGTGAGAATGAGTGTAAGAAGAGGACAAGGTGGGGGACAGGGGAGTACCACTACAAATGGTCGATACCCTGTAACAACAAGGAACAACTTTTCTATTAATCTCCTTTGATCATCATCCAATTTCAATCTTTTGATGGCTTCCTGGCAGTTCCAAGAAGAAGCTTTGATATGGTGGAAGACCATTACATTGGCCGAATCGGAGTATGAATTTACATGGATAGATTCAAGCAAGTATTTGAGCACGTTATACGCCTTCAGCTGGTATTTCCAGGATGTATCAAGAAATTAACTTACTTCTTACATAATTTTCTTAATGATGATGAAATTGTTAGAGTTCTATTCGAAACTAGAGCCACGTATAATTTTATATCCCAACAAACCATGGGAGAATTAAATCTTAAACCCGAATTCGTAAAAAAACCTATTTGTGTGAAGAATTCGGTTGGTGGCCCTGCGAATCTTTGTTTACGTTATGGAAAAGTTCCTATTTCGTATTCTTATCATCAATTTCCTATCAATCTTTTCTTTCTTGACTTTTAATAAATTTGAAATTTTATTTGGAATAAATTGGTTAACAAAATGTGAAGTTAAATTAAATTGTATTAATAAAATGATTTCAGTCAAAACCAAATTTGGGATTTTTTTTTATAATTTCTTTTGAAGATCCAAGTCCGAAGAGGGATAAGCTAGTGTATACTTTAGGGTATCTCGACCTGAGTTTGAAATCCATACCTATTGTTCAAGAATTTCTTTTGTTCCGAATCAACTACCTATTCATTCAATTACATGTTGTTCGATTTCTTTTCCAAGATGGATCTAGCCCAAGGATTCCATCAGTTGAGAATTGTAAAAGATTGTATCCATTTGTCTGATTTTTTATTGGGGTCCTGATACATTCTACGGATGGTTAGTTATGCCCTTTGGACTAACCAATGCCCCTGCATATTCCGTAGACCTGATGACCTGAGTAGTTCATGAAGTATTGAATAAGATCGTTCTCATATTTATTATTGATATTCTGATTTAGTAAGCCAAATGTAGAATAGATATTTCAGCTTGATCTCGTAAGCCATCTTTCTATCTTTTTGTGTGTTCATCTGTTCTTTGTTGTCACCCTGTTTAGCAAATTTCGGGGACGAAATTTTCTTAAGGAGGGAATTTGTAACGATCCCGTTTTTAAACCAAATTTTTAATTTAGTAATTAATATAAATTTTTGGATTAATTTGTGAATTAATTTGAATTTTTCCAAAATAAATAAGTTATATGTTTGTTTTAAATATATAGATTGTAGTTTGAAATTTGAAATTTGAATTTGAAATTCAAAAATAAATATTTTTGAAATAAATTGGATTTAAAAACTCCATATTTTAAAACTAATAAAATAATTTGTTTTGTAATTATTATTATTATATATATATATGTATATGTATATATATTTTAGGAGTTATATTTTAAATTTAATATAATAATTTTCAAAAGATATTCAAAGTTTAAATTCTATATTTTAAAAACTTATACATAATGTATATATGTTTATTTATTAAGGTATAATTATATTTTAAAGTCATTTCCTTTAAAAGTTATACAAACATAAATAAAAAGAAATGTATTTAATAAAATTAGCTTTGGTTAAGATAAGATTTAATAAAACGGTTTAATATTCTTTCTTTTAAAATTTCACATGAGATAAAATTAGTTTATATAAATATGTATAAATATATAAAAATATAAAAAACATAAATAAAATATAAAACTAAATGAAATTGTAATAAAAACATATGTAAATATAAACATAAATTGATAAAAAGAAAATGTATTAAAATTTATATAAAAACACATAAGTACCTGCATTTATAACAAATGTAAGTTAAAGACAACATGAATAACAAGTGTTAGCCATTGTAATACATGCAAAATACAAGTGTAAAGTTAATTTTATCATGTAATAACAAGTGTCATTTTCTTTTTATTTTAAAAATAATAGATAAAACGAGAATAAAGATATATATACACATATCTATACTTCTACTTTCATTTTCTTTCATATTGTTTCAAAAACTTGAGCAAATTACAAATCTGGAAACTGAAATACAAACCAGAGATAAAGATCAAAACAAAAGCAAACAAACCTCTTTCAATTTCTAGAACCAAAAAACAAAGCTTAAAGAAAATTCAAATCAAGATTCAACTCAAACCTGAAGCAAACCAAATCAAATATCAAGCTTCAGTTCAAATTCATTTCAAACACAAAGCAGATCTATACCAAGTTATAGATCATTTTAACATCAAAATACAACTTCCAGTTTCCAGTTTAAAAGCAAAGATCTATTTCCAGATTTTCAAAATTCAAACTAGATCAAAGCAATTACCATAGCATTTCTAGTTTCAAAGTGAAAATTCATCAACAATCAAGCAAATCATTCTTAAAACATTAAGCAAGATCCTGATTCAAACAGATCAGATCAAAAGAAAAAAAATCAAATTTCATTTCCTGTTCAAGGCTTTTTCTCTGTCTTCCAATTCAGGCGAGTAAATTTACTTGAATTTGTGTATATATATCTTGATGTTTGAAGTATGTGGTGAAAAATGTGTGTATGGATGTAAAAATATGCATGTATATATATATATATATATATTTATGTATAGGTATATTTATGTATGCATGTCTGTGAGCTAGGTATGCATGCTTCTGTTTTGAACTTTACAGGTTTTAAAAGTTCAAAATTCAAATTCTCATCCCTTAGCCTCTTTTAGGATTTGATCTTTGAATGAAATATGTTAGTTTCAACCAGACTCTATTTTTAAAAATAGTTTCAAATGAATTTTTTAATCAATTAACTGGGAAATAGAAATATACAGTAAAAAGAGAATTCAAATCAAAATTTTGATTGTTAAATTTCCTAGTTTTGATTGTAGATTTGGATTCGTGCTTAAAAACCATGATTTTTAACATAGATATCATGATTTTTAAGTGTGTGGTTGAGGTGAATTGTTGAGTTGAACGGGTTTGGGTTTTCTATCGAATTCTGGTGATCGAATGATGTTTGGGTCACGGGGTCGTGGGTGAAGTTTGCAAGGAGATTGGAGGTTACGACAAAAATGGTGAGTGGAATTCTAGGTGGTCGTGGTGGACGGAAAGTGGAGATGTTGGGTTTAATGACCAGGTTTGGTTGATAACGCTTGAGAGTCGATTTTGACGTGGTCGCACCGAGCTTGACTGGAACAAGGGGGATTGCAGCGTAGGATCCTGACGAGGCTCGAGGTAGGTTGGCGTGAATTCGGGTAGTCGAAGGTAGGCGCTACATGGTGATTCTTTGAAGACAGTTCTGTTCCAGTAGGTCTCGGGTTATTCGATTTCGATTTCATGATCGATACGAAGTTTTTAGGGGTCGGACTGCTAGTGACGATCGGCGATGACTGGTTGGTGGCCGTGGCGCTGGTCGAAGATGACCAGAATTCACGTGCACGTGCACGAGTGAATGGTTGTATCAGTGGATTTTGGTTAGAGCTGGTGAATCTGGGAAGAAAGGATGCGCCTCTTGTTTATACTCGGGAATTTGGTTTGTTGGCTCAAAGTAGCACGCAGGTGTTTAAAACTGTATAACAGGTTTTTAAAATTTAAAACTAAAACAAAGTTTTAAAAAAGAAAAGGAAAAGAAGAAGTAGTAGCTCGGGATTAGGCTCAGGGATTTTAGGTTTTGGCTCGGGTATTTTTGCTATAGGCTCGGGTTTGTTTTTAACCAGTTTTTTCTAAAAGAAAAGAAAAGTATGAACAAGTTTTTAAAAGAAAAAGTAAAATTATAAAAGGTTTCTCAAAGCAATTTTTAAACAAAATTTTCAATGCATAATGAAAATAAACAAGTTTTCAAAGTAAAAGTAATTATCAAGTTCTTCCAAACAAGTTTCGAAGTTTTAAAAATTTAGAAAAACCGAATGCTTTTAAAATCTATTGACTTGGGTTTGAAATAAGTATATATCAGGTGATTAATTAATGCGATTCCTAATTGTTTTCAAATGGAATTTAATAATATAATTAAGTGTAGTTAATTACTTAAAGGTTAATTAATTAAATGCAATTAATTAAGGATTAATTAATTAATGCAATTAATCAAAGGATAACCAATTAATTAAAGGTTAATTAATTAAAGTAAGTAATTAAAGGTTATTACTTAAAGGTTAATTACGTAATGAAATCAAATTAAGGGATAATTAATTACTTAAAAAGATAATTGCTTAATGTAAGTAATTAGAGGATAATTAAAGGTTAATTAATTGATTATTAAAGGTTAATTAAATTATGATTAAAAGATAATTGATTAATGATTAAAAGTTAATTAATCAGGTGATAATTACTTGATGTAAGTAATTAAGGGTTAATTTGTTAATATAATTAATTAAGGGTTAATTAATGTAATTAATTTAAGGTTAATTAATTTATGAGATTAATTAAGGACAATTAATTAATTAGAATAATAGCCATTGTAATTAATTAATGTTAATTAAGCAGGGTTAGGTGATTAATTCATACGTAATTTATTTATTTTGAGTTAATTAAATTAACAATAATCAGATAATTAATCTTGCTTATGGATGATTGGGTTACACTGAATGCCTTGAATTGTTTGATATCCCTAATATGTGATTCTAATGATATGTGATATGAATTGCTTTGGATTGAGCTGTGATAATTGTAAGTTATTTATCTGTGACTATTTTTCTATGTGAATGTGAACTTCTGAATTGAAATTGTTACTTAAACAACTTGGCCTTTAAAACGGCATTTGAATTTCGATGCGATCGTGGGTCCGATTCCAAATGGTTATCCGAAAAACACATCGAATCTTAAAGGTGGATCTTTTGTTTAAAAGATTAAAATGGAAATTTGTTGTGAATGTATCCACTTGTTTTTAAAATAAGCGCTCATTATTCGAATTAGCCGGGAGAGGACATTAAGTCATAAAACCCATTTCAAATAATGATACGACGAAATGGATAGCATTTGAAGACGGTGGTTGAAGACAGGGTATTTTCGATAACGAAGGGATTACCTGTCAAATGTCTCTACACCGAGTGGCCTCGGTATAGAGATTTAGATTACCGTATGAGATTTAGATTAAAATGGGGGTTTGGGAAAGTCGAATATGGGAGGTGGAGCGGCGAGTTGGGTGGCATGGATTGGATCAGTAGATGGTAAGAAGGGGGACAACCTCGATCAACCTTAGATCTACACTTGCGGACTATCGGAGTCCAGTCGCCTTCCTTTAGTTTGTGCATATGGGTGGAGGGTTTAGCCATGCTAGGTATGAGGAAGGAAGGTGATAGAAAATTAGATGGAAAAAAATGGTAGCCCAGGCAAGGAGATAGAAAGAGAGAGACGCCATGAAAATGCTGTTAGGGTTCTATATATTTGGTTTTAAACCAAGTATTATGTGCAATTATTTTATTTTTTATGTTATCTCCAACCAACAACATATTATTTTTGATAATTTTTTCGACTGGTTTATTATCTTTTTCATCGATTACTTGAATATTGTAACATTCCTTAATGTATTCCTCTGGAATAATATCATCATCATCATCATCAAATGGCATGAAGTCTATATCCTTGTTGTTGTATCTCTGTGTGAAGTTGTAAATGGTCGTTATAGGAACAAATTACGTAACTTGAGTTAACAACTGGTAAGTCGTCATATTACTTATGATAATAGATTTTCTCTTTCATATTCTAAATATCATTTCAATCACAATACATAAACTTCAGTGGTCGGATTTGAAAATTTTATTTTTCTAGCTTTGGTTCATGTCGGGTTTCCTGAAATCTGATGATGTGATGTCTTACATTTCGATTATGGGGCATATAACCATTTACTAAGAGATGTCCTAGGTCAACTAAAAAATACTATCCTTATGGAGGATGTGGAAAATTTAAGTCTCTACCATTTAGTACATAATTAAATACTTTATAATTGCATGCAGTACCTTTCCAACCACCCATAACATATGCAAAAGTCATACAAACAAACAAATAGTCATAGCATTTTGTATGTCGTATCCTTTTAGTCTATTAAATGGCTTACACTACTATCGGTCAAGCATGTGTATGTAACATTTAGCCTCCATACACATGCAATTAGTGGGAGTTTACCTTTCAAAATTACAAAGTATAAGACACCGATGAGCAACCCGATGCATGTATTCCCTTAGACTAATGCTATTATAGTTTTAAATAAAAATAAAACTTTCTATATTTGTATTCAATATCGGCACGGTGCACAATATATGGATTTTCCTAGAATATAGTAGTATAAAATAGTAAAAAATATAATATAACATGCACATATTTTTGTCATACAAAATATAATACAACATATTGGTCTATAAAAGTATGTACAAGCCCAAGTGTAATGTACATTATTAATTATACTAGACAAACAGAAAGAACAAAAAGTATAACATATGATGTCTCCAAGTAAGCATCCACAACCAGCTAAGGAAAAAGGTTCAACTTGTAAAATCCTTTCACTGACATTAGAATATTAATAAATAAATATAAAATGTGGTTTAGACTATATATATAGTGTCAGTGAAATCAAATCCATATTGAATGTTCATAGTATCGATACACATCATATACCCTTTAAGAAATTATTTAGTGTATTATATTTAGTAAAATAATATATATATATATATATATTATAATACGTGTTTCGCTTAAACATACCTTATAAGAAACATTATATACTATATTTATATGTATCAATATACATATTTTCCATAAGTGTACTTTATTAATAAGAGCCAATGATATACGAAAATATCTGTAACGACCCGTAAATTTCGACAATTAAAGTTGTTAATTAAATAGGATTTTTGTGATTTATTTTTATTAGAAATGTAATTGTTAACGAAGTAAATGTTAATAATTAACCTATGAAATATTACAATTGTTGTAATATACTTATAAAAAAAAATTATATAAATATAAAAATTTGAATTTAATAAACCCTATTCATTTGGAACCTTGTTTATTGATATGCAAAAGTATAATAAATGAGTTATTACAAGAGATTGAAATTTAAATAGAATTCTAATGAATAATAGTGGAAAGGATTATACAGGTGTATAATTTAATACGAGAAATGAAAGTATTTAATTGATTTTGTAATAAAAACATTGTAACGGTAATTGGAATAAATTAAGGAATATGTTAGTTTAAGTTAATTATTAATAACTTGAAAGGAAATCCAACTAATTCAAGTTAAAAGTTACAAATATAATACAAGAGAACTAATAAATTTTGGAATGTATATTTAAATTAAATGGAAATATTAAAGGTTTACAATAACAGAAATTTAGGTAATAAAGTTAGAACAAGTTAATAAATAATAACCAAATAAGGAAATAACGTTACTTGGTGATTAATTATATAGTAACGGAAGTGTGAACGTAATGTAATAAAAGCGTGGATTTAGGTTAAGTAATAATTTTGGATTTGAGGTATATGTTGAAATTTTGATAATTAACATAATTAATACGAATAGTATGTAAAGTAAGTTATAGAATGTAAAGTAATTAATTGATTGAAAATTTAATGTTGTAAGATTTTTATAGTGAGTGAAGTATTTTAAAACCTTAATTTATACATTTAATTGATAGAAGTGCATTTAGGAATATAATATTTATTCTAATTAATGTAAATAGGGGCATGTTAATGCAAGGAAACAAATTGGCGTTATATATTGAATTATGTTAGTTATTACACAATAAGTGGAAATGAAATATTTAATACGGATAAAAGTGAAACGGAAAACATGATGCAATAGGGTGAATCCAATATCTAATTCATCTAATTGAAAATAAAGATTCGTTAATTTAATTTAATAGATAATTTCTGAATTTGAATGGAATTAAGGGAATTTCTGAAATCGATAAATTTAGCAACTTTCAATTTACTTTCAGTTTGTTAAACTATTGTAATTGATTTAGAAGTATAAAGAGTTGTTTATTTATTTGAAGTTAAATTTTGAAATTGGGTTATTTCAATTAAGTGGGAAATTAGTGTTAAATATTACGTTAATGGAGTTGAGTTGAAAATCTTGAATAACAATATATTAGACCATTATCCAATGCTTATTTATCTACTTGGTGATAATGGAATGAATGAAAGAAATTTAAAAACCAAATAAATGAAGTTCATGGGCAATTAAGTTTAATTACTGGGTAAATTGAATTTAAAACTTAATATTGTAAATTTGGAATTTTTAACGATAAATGAATGTAGAGATTGGTTAAAGGGTTCTAGATTACCAAGAAATCCAAACTGACAACTTTTTTAAATAATTTAGGGTTGAATTGGTAAATTTGATTAATTTGACAAATTTTTAATTTATTTAATTAATATAAAAATAGCCATTTTGGCCACTGACTCGGATTTCGACGAAACCAGTTTCATCGGATCCGTATCGGTGAATTATTGTAGGGTTTCAAGTTTCGTAGCAATTGGACTTGTCGTTTGATCGAACGAACGTGAAACGCCTTGAAATTTATGCAATTGGAATCAATTTGAAAATTTTGATTTCAGCATAACTTCTTCATACGATGGAATTTGGACGTGAAACTTTTTCCATCGCGTTTAGAATATTTTAAAACACCTA
This sequence comes from Allium cepa, assembly GCA_030765085.1. NCBI lineage: Eukaryota > Viridiplantae > Streptophyta > Magnoliopsida > Asparagales > Amaryllidaceae > Allium > Allium cepa. Next base: position 102,660,120 of record CM060942.1, on the reverse strand, counting down.
TTTTGATATATGGGTTGACCCAATTTCGTTCCGGAGTCAGAACGGGCTTTTTGGGCCACGTTAGCGTTAGCACGTATATCTATCAACCCGATCCATCTATTTTTCAACTTTATCTATAAATAACCTACTAAACCCTAACCTCTGTCTATTCTCATTCGGCTGCGCATAAAATTTCATCAGTTTCCCTCTTCTTCCAATGTCTGCAAACCCTAGATCCAATTCCAAATTTCAGAAATCAAATCCGAAGCCTAAAATTCAAAGTCCTCAGAAAAATTCAGAAAAAATATATGTTATTGCTCTCGACGAGCGTAATTCAATGGTGCAATTTGTTTTTCGATTCGAGCTATCATTTGCTCTGAAAGTAAAGATTTATCCATAGCCGTTCATCATCGCCGCGATAAAATTTGTCGGATCGAGAAACCCTTTCTGGGTTTGGTAGAGATTGATCAGAGGAGTTCATCTATATAGTTTGTGTCACGAATTAACGGTTGGATTTAGCACAAAGTTCGATTAGGGTTATAAATGGAGTGGCAACCGGCGGCGAAGGGGGAGGACCGGACCTAGGTCTTTGGGTGCGGCTGGCCGATGGGCGTTCGGCGGTGGTGTTCGGCGGAAGGCAGGTGGCCGGTGGCGCGTTCGAACGTTGGTCAAAGCTCGGTCAAGGGCCTTTTTTTGGGGTTCGGTTTCCACTGTAGTTGCGTTTTCTGGGTGAGGAAGAAACGTGGGGGGAAAGTAACGTGGCATATGAAGTGAGTTAAAAGTGTTCTTTTTTTTTCTTATTTTAAATATTGATTTCAATTCGCATTAATCGTCATAACTTTTGCGTACGATATCCGTTTTACGCTCGGTTTCTTTTGTTAGGATCGTATTGAAATTCCGGACTTGATGACGCTAGTTTGGAAGAATTCTGAGACAGTCAAATTTTTGGGTTTAAATTGGATTTAGATTCAATTTAAATTCTAAAGGTGAGTGTTTTAACCCACTCACAACTTCTAAAATTTCTTATGCTTGTTAAATTGATTTTAGATATGAGTAGAAATTTATTTATGACTGTTTGGCATGTTTTGTTCATTATCTCTGTTAAATCGCATTTATTTAATTTAACTGTTAATTAATTTTATTATTGCATATAAATTTGACAGTTAAAATTGATTTATTTGCATAAAACTGCTAGTTAAACAGTTATTAAATTTATTTTTAATATAAACTGTTGTAAATAACTGTCATTTATTTCCTTTTATATTACATATGATATATATTGATGTTTGTTTAAATTGACGATGATTGAATAAATTATTGATGATTTAAATAAATTGGTTGATGATTGATATTGGGTGAATGGATGATGTGTTCTATCTTATATAAACTGCAAGTTATCATGCATTTTCATTTCATTCGGGATTGCGGTTTGAAATGATATACAACCGCATTTTTATTTTTAAATTGCGGATTGAAATGATAAATATCCGTATCACTTGACCATAGGATAGAAAATTATATACAAGCACCGCGGTATATATATAAAATTATTTTTGAAATTATTTTATGGTTTGGATATGGTACGGTTAAATAAATATTAAATTTGGATATGATGTAAATATATTTTATATATACATATATAGTTAAATTGTTGAATTTAAGCTATGCATAAATTCGTTAAATAAAAATGAATAAGTTGAAAAATGGAATTTGATAATTTATATTATATGATTAAGCACAGGTTTAAGATCTTGTATATATATACAGAGTTTTAAATGATTCAAATCAATTAAGATTGAAAGATAAATTGGGAATTTAATTGGAATTGAGCTTATTTGAAAAATTAACTCCATAAGTTGATGTTAACTTATTAAAATTAGAAATTTTAAGGTATGATATTTATAACTGGATTTAATGAATAATTCTAGTATAAATAAATGGAAGGAAATAATTAGTGTTAATAAATTTAGTTTATTTTAAATGGTTATGGATTTATCATGTAAACATTTCAAACTAAATAATAGGAAAATGAATTGTTGGTTTGAAATTCTCAATCTTAGTTTTGAAATTCATTAAATACTCAAAGTTTGAAAATATTGAAATCGAAGTGTTTTATTCAAACTAAAAGTGAATCTAAAAGTTATGGGTTTAGACTGGAATTAAAGTGAATAAAAATTGTGAAGGGGTGGAATTTATTTATTTTTAAAGAAAAATAATGTTCAATTGTTTTATTATATATATTGTTGAATTTCCATACCATTTAAGTTTGAAGTTATGGTTTTAAAACTATGGATTTCGAAGTACTATATTGAAAGTTAAAATTCAAATATTTGGTTTCGAGGTATTATAAAATTTTAAAAGGGGCATGATTTTAGAAAAGAAATATATATGAAATAAAATGATATCATTTTTATTGGGGTTTTAAAAAGGGAATGATATTGTATTTATGGGTTTTGAAAAGGAAAATTTTATTCTGGTTTTAAAGAATAATTTATTTTAAAAGACCGCGGTGTTATAATAACGTTTGGTTGTTGAAGAGACCAGGATTAGAAGTTGTCATACTCTCTGCCAACTCCGAAAACCACTTTAACAACCGTGTACGCGGTGGAGATTCCAGAATGAAGTAGGTTGGTGGTGGCGTTTCCTTTAAGGTAAATACGTGGACCCGACTCCTGTGAGTTGGCATAAGGTGGCTAAAACAGGAGAGATCGACGGGTTAATAAGGTAGCACCTTTGATCGGACACATCCCTTCGATATTATCCTTTGACTTTGGATTGATTCGGTGGCCACTTTTTATTTTATTTGGGGGTGTGGCTCGAGGTGGGCGGTAGCTGCGCGCTACGCGTTACCACCGACCCGGAAGCGTAATTGGTATATCTACCCTGGCATTGCCTAGTTGTGCCGTGTCACCTACCCTATCGCGCCTTGTACGAGTTTCTATTTGTGTCGTACCTATGGAGTATCCTCTGGTAGCCTCCCGATCAGGAGGTATTACGGTACTGTATAGACTATTGGCATTATTTGTGTTAAGGGCTATATGGGTAACCCCTTAACGCTCTTAAAAAGTAAGTTTATTTTACAATTAGACGCTATTATAATTGCGAAATATACTACATAGTAAATAGTTTAACGGATCCTTAAGAGATGTGAATCCCGAGCATCTTTTGAGTTACTGCACTCATATTTATTTCTGTTAATTTAACTTAAGATCTTTCAGTTCTGACTCGAGTGTTTTTTCCTTTCAATTCGCTCGGGTCAGTCCGAGCGTTTCAGGATTTGAAGATTTAGCCTTGGAGGACGAAGACGAAGATTTATATTTATTATTATTTATACTAGTGCACTACACACTGTCCCGCTGCGTTGTTATTGGTATGTATAACTCTGATATACATTATGTAAATATAATCAAATGTTTTTTTTTTAAAACAGCTTCATGAACTGTATATTTGATTATTATAATTTATCCTTCCGCTGTGAGATTCTGTTTTGTTTTTCTTTCTTCTTGTTTTTCCTTATTTACCCCATAACAATCCGCCCTTGCGTATGGTTTGAATTGGCACGTGTGTCGATTTAAAGTGTACGAAAAGGCGGGACGTTACATCTGGTATCAGAGCTTTGGTTTAACGATAAACCTTAGCTTTGTGGGGTTTGACTCTTTATTAATAGGGTTGTAATACCCTATGAAGAGTCGATGAGAGTATATACATGAGAGAGCGTATTTGTTAGTGTTATAAAAGGTTTTAATATTGTGTTAATTTGTTCCGTTCTGTATTTATAAACTCTGGTTGGTGCATGGGAAGCTGTGACATCAATAGGGGTTTCTAAAAACTTAATAGGACAGACCCACATAATATTTGTTTTAATATATGTAACGACCCGAAATTTTCAAAGCTGAAAATTCCAAGATAGTTATGAAAAAGAAGAAAGAGATAGAAGAAAGAAGAAGAACAGAAACATCAACAACTCACATTCGCAGCGGATAAAATATAATAATAAATAATAGTTTACAAAAGAATACTATATTTGTTGATTACATTTAATATACATCAGAGTTTCACATATATATACAGACACTAGACATATAAATCATGTCCCAGATACACAATAATATACTGCAGCGGAAATACTCCGTACGTACTTGCCATCCAGCTCGCCTCCTGAGCTCCAAACGTACCTACCTGAAAATCTGTAATACTCGGTCTGACCCGAGCATTACATCAAAGTAACACCCGGGTCAGGCTGGAAACCAGCGTGAGTAAACCCAACTAACATGGAATACCAAATAAATCAACTTATATAAACCCGGGGTAACATATGTCAATTCATCCAATTCACAATTTTCTATAGACGAGGCTTATTTCACATCTAAATTTTCTAAGTACCAAACTTAGATAAATTAATCTGATTTTATTCCACCCTATTGATTTCTCAAAACAATTTATAAAATTCGAAGTGGTTTCGGGTATTTCCCAATACCCGAATCTGGTCTCTTCGATACTCATGTTATTCTAACCCAAGGTATTCAATGAAATACACATCATTCCCTATCAGGGATACCCACTCATCCAAACATCCAATACTATTTACTCATTCATAAGAAAAACTTAATCTCATACAAATCAATTCGATTGATTTTAATTGAATTTCAAACTTAAATCACTTTGATTTCTTCATTCAATATTAATTAATTCCAAATCAATTAATTAGTCAGCCCTTCACTATTCATCCTAATTAATCGCCCTGGATTAAATATATTTTTTCAATTTCATTCAAATAATTACCTTAAATTAACTTTACAATATTAATTGGTCTCAACTAGGATCATTAAATAATCTTAATTAATCACCCCGGATTAATTATCCTTCCAATATTCCATTCAAGTAAGTAACTTTAATTAATTTCACGATATTAATTCTTCTTACCAAATCAATAAGTAATCTTTAATTATTTCTTAAATTTATTAACTATTAAATTTCATTAACCCTTAATTACTTACATTAATTAATCTCTCATAAGTCACTTATTTATTAATGGATAAGTCTTAATTAATCAAATCTTTAATTACATCATCATTTTTTTTGTATAAGTTGAGGATTACCAATTATATTTTAATTTATCCAAATCAAATTTAATTACCTTAATTAAACCAAAATATTAATCATTTCGATTAATTCCAAACGATAATTAATTATACTTTTATTTTCTTCATTTAGTAATCGATTACTCCTTAATTAACCATCTTAATTTATTCCTTGATTAATTTCACAAAGTAATTTTATTTTATTAATTACATTAAGTAATTATCTATCAAACCATTCATTGATTTTTCTAAATCAATTCGACTAAATTAACTTAACCAAAATGAATTCAACCTTTACTTACTAATTAATCAACTCGATTTATTCATTAATTTAATTAATAAATTATCCATTTCAATTACCCTAATGATTTTGATGAATCACATATCATCAAACTTTTTATTTTAATTTAAGTTTTAAACAATTTAAAACCCGAATATTTCGAGTCAAACCACAGTTAACTCGAGAAGCAAGCAAAACCAAGATCACATCAACAGCAGTGCACATCAAAACAACTCAACCAATCATCCAATTATTTAAATTTAACCATTTAAATTTTAATCAGTCAGTTTCTAATTGCTTAACTGATTAATTTAATAACCTTAATCACCCAAACCTAATTTAAATTAAAGATAGGTCATTTATCTTAATTATCTTCTAAATTATATCACTTTAAAATCTTATTTTATAAACCTGGTATTTAATTATCATTTATCTATAATTTAACTTAAGATCTTTAAGTTCTATTAAGATAAACTTTTTATTTTCTAAATTTCTCCTTAATCATGCTATTAATAAAATTTCAAATGTGACTTTAGAACCTACCTGCTCAGTTTAAAATAAATATACAATTATACATCAGCGAGAAACTCACCAAAATGCTGACGACATCCCCGAAGCTGTTCGACCAAAATCAGATCGGCTACTCCTCAAGTCAAATTTCCTCCGTTGCAGCGCCGCCCTTACACCACAACCCCACACGGCTTCTTCCAGCGACGTCCCTCAACCCCGATACCTTACAGTATGACTGCCATGCCCAGCCCCAAACTCGGTGACAAACCCCTCACAACCCCGACCAATCTTCCCTGCTATTGCTCCCACCGAAGTCAGTGACTGTCGAACCATTTCCCAAATCTCATTCCCTCAAATCCAACAAAAGACAAGCTTCCACGATACTGCTAATCATCACGGCTCCCCTCCAGGCTCCCCTCGATCAACCGCCTGTCCTCCGTGACTCTCCACGAGCACGGTGCTCAACTCGCGTCCCCCCTCTTTTCGTCTTTGCCTTTGCCGCGCTCGAGTTCGTGCAGAACAAAGGGGTTGTTATGGAATTTCTTCGATTCGAATTTGGGCAGGAAGTGCGGCCATTCTCTTTTTTTTTTTTTTCGGGCGATTAGATTCCATCGTGAAGAAAAGGGCACGATACCTTATAGATTTGAACGAGCACTGTTCGATTCTGGAAAGAAACGAAGTAGCTTTGAAAAGGAACGAGAATCAATTTCGTTTCCTCTGATTTTTTTTTTTTTTTTTCGATTTCACTTCTGAAAATTAGAGAGAGAGCTGGCGATAAATATCAATTGGAAGGCTTCTTGGACACGCGTTCGTGTTAATAAAATATCTCTGACTTTTACTTTAAATTTATTATCTAATAAAATTCCAAAACGACTCAATAATTGCCATTTAAAATTTTGAACTTTTCTTAAGGAATGCCGTCAGGCAATTATAGAGTTTTACCCGCGTTCCGAACCCGATGAAACGTGTTTCGGAACCTAATTCGATCGTACGTGCGAGTTACGGAAATAAACGATCAATTTAAATTAAATCGATTAAAATAATTCTAAGCGTTTTGAGCTGCCATGGTCAAACGACAACCCCGATTGCTATGAAAATTGAAACCCGATAATAACTAACTATTACGGATCCAATGGAACAGGTTTCGTCGAATTCCGAGACTGTGCCTCGGAAGGCTATTTTTAAATTCGAATTAAACGATATATTATTAAAATTAAACAAATTACCTTTAAATTAAATTTCAATCATTCAATTATCTTCAGTATCCTCATTAGATTTTACAAGCCTTCAAATTATTTTAAACAGGCTTAGAATCTCAAATTCAACAATTTACCCAATTTCAATTATATAATTCAATACTTTAATTGTCTAAGAAATATTAATATTTGGAATTCAAAATGTTAAAATCAAATTATTATTCCATTTTAAATCGTTAAAATTTCCGGGTCGTCACAATATAGGTAAATGAAATAATTTTGCCTATTGTATTTTCTATATATAAAATAAAATTTTCCAAAAGATATCTATATTTGGATGCAATAGATTGGTTGTTAGGTAATAAAGTGTATAAATAATAATAGAAATAAGATTGTAAAATAAAATAAATGAAATTTGGAAATTTAGAACTTAAGTTCCGGGGTTTTGAAATTTCTTTTGAATGATTTTGAAATATAAATAATAATATTATTAAAAGAAGTATTTTCGGATATAAATATTTCAATATAATTCGGAAGAATTGTTTTAAAGAAGATTTTGGAGAAAATAAGTTTGTACTTTCCTCTCTGTCGTTGAAAAATAATTTCGGTGATGGCGGCCGCATCATCGACTTTCATTTTCGAGTTTCGAAGGGGGAAGGCCACTGTAGTAGTTCTACTGCAGATTCATTTTTGAAAATATATAAATATTTTGAATTGTTTTAAATATAATTGGATATATAAATTATAAGTATATATTTATCTATTATTTTAAAATGATTTTGAATAAAACCCGGTATTTAAATTCTTAAGTTCCATTAATAGTCCCAATTACTATAGTAAATTGGAACGTAGGTAATTAATAAATTGAAACCACTAAAGGAAATAAGAGATTTAATGATAGGTTATAAATGACATTAAATGAAATTTGAAATTGTAACCTAAGAAATAAAGGAAATGATTATTGAACATTTAATAAATTAGAAGAATTGAGATTTTTTTTGTATAACTTCCAATTACATTCTTATAGGCATATATATAACTTACCAAAAGATATAAAAGTTGAAAATGTTAATAAGAAAATGTATATGGAAATTGTAAAAGTAAACTTATGTAATGAAAATATTTCAGTAAATTTCTTTTATCAATAAAGATTATAGTATAACTGTTATGCCAAGTAACTAAAATTGAACATGAGTATTATTAATAAAGGAATAAATAAAATCAAGTAAATGAATAAATATGCAAAGGAAATTAATTTAAAAATGAATAAATGAAATTAATAAGTATTGATGTGCTAGTTGTTATGGATTTAAGTATTATGTAAAAATAATAAACTTAAGTAATAAGTTGAAGTTACCTCAGAATAAAATAAGAATAGACTAAATCTATTGCTGAAATTGTTGTTTGTCGTGGTTTGTGGTTGTTGGGTAAGGAAACTTTAAATTTTGTTGGGATGGATGAATAATCCATTGTGTTTAATCTAAGACTGTTGACTAAATGATGCACTTGATGGTTTATTCTTCATTCCGTACAATTTAAAAAGTTTCGAAACCGAACAACTATTTGTTTGTTTAATTGAATGGTTGTTTTGTATTTGTTGTGTATGCTGTTTGTTGAAATTGATGGTTGTTGTATTGATTTGTGTTAGTGATTGAAACCACTTAAATATTTCACTTTATATAAATTGTTAACCATTTTGATTGTATAAGTAAAATGCAGGCCATGGAAGCAATTGCTACTGTATTTGGTTTCATAAGTTAAGCGTAAATTGCCCGACAAATAGGTACGTTTTGGATTACGGTTATAGCAATATTTTATATATTTTCCCGTGTTGGGATATACTGTTTTGGATATTATATGTGATATTTTTTTATATTTAATATTATATTTTCTCCTGAGCCTCTCCACACAAAGGAGACTCTGCCAAAAAAAATTTGTAAATTTTTGGACTTAGAAATTATTTTGAAAAGGTTTTTCCAAACTTTATTTATTTAAGTATAAAAAGATTTAATGATTATATAATGGGTATATTTTATTTAAAAGAATAAATTTGGTAATTTATTGTTTGTAAAGTTAATATTTTGAATAAGATGCATTGTTTATTAAATTCTTCCTTCTCCCTTCTTTTTCCTTTTCGGGGACGAAAAGTTTTGAGTGGAGGAGAGTGTAACGACCCGTAAATTTCGACAATTAAAGTTGTTAATTAAATAGGATTTTTGTGATTTATTTTTATTAGAAATATAATTGTTAACGAAGTAAATGTTAATAATTAACCTATGAAATATTACAATTGTTGTAATATACTTATTTATAAAAAAAATATAAAAATATAAAAATTTGAATTTAATAAACCCTATTCATTTGGAACCTTGTTTATTGATATGCAAAAGTATAATAAATGAGTTATTACAGGAGATTGAAATTTAAATAGAATTCTAATGAATAATAGTGGAAAGGATTATACAGGTGTATAATTTAATACGAGAAAAGAAAGTATTTAATTGATTTTGTAATAAAAACATTGTAACGGTAACTGGAATAAATTAAGGAATATGTTAGTTTAAGTTAATTATTAATAACTTGAAAGGAAATCCAACTAACTCAAGTTAAAGTTACAAATATAATACAAGAGAACTAATAAATTTTGGAATGCATATTTAATTTAAATGGAATTATTAAAGGTTTACAATAACGGAAATTTAGGTAATAAAATTAGAACAAGTTAATAAATAATAACCAAATAAGGAAATAACGTTACTTGGTGATTAATTATATAGTAACGGAAGTGTGAACGTAATGTAATAAAAGCGTGGATTTAGGTTAAGTAATAATTTTGGATTTGAGGTATAAGTTGAAATTTTGATAATTAAGATAATTAATACGAATAGTATGTAAAGTAAGTTATAGAATGTAAAGTAATTAATTGATTGAAAATTTAATGTTGTAATTTTTTTATAGTGAGTGAAGTATTTTAAAACCTTAATTTATACATTTAATTGATAGAAGTGCACTTAGGAATATAATATTTATTCTAATTAATGTAAATAGGGGCATGTTAATGCAAGGAAACAAATTGGCGTTATATATTGAATTATGTTAGTTATTACACAATAAGTGGAAATGAAATAGTTAATACGGATAAAAGTGAAACGGAAAATATGATGCAATAGTGTGAATCCAATATCTAATTCATCTAATTGAAAATAAAGATTCGTTAATTTAATTTAATAGATAATTTCTGAATTTGAATGGAATTAAGGGAATTTCTGAAATCGATAAATTTAGCAACTTTCAATTTACTTTCAGTTTGTTAAACTATTGTAATTGATTTAGAAGTATAAAGAGTTGTTTATTTATTTGAAGTTAAATTTTGAAATTGGGTTATTTCAATTAAGTGGGAAATTAGTGTTAAATATTACGTTAATGGAGTTGAGTTGAAAATCTAGAATAACAATATATTAGACCATTATCCAATGCTTATTTATCTACTTGGTGATAATGGAATGAATGAAAGAAATTTAAAAACCAAATAAATGAAGTTCATGGGTAATTAAGTTTAATTACTGGATAAATTGAATTTAAAACTTAATATTGTAAATTTGGAATTTTTAACGATAAATGAATGTAGAGATTGGTTAAAGGGTTCTAGATTTACCAAGAAATCCAAACTGATAATTTTTTTAAATAATTTAGAGTTGAATTGGTAAATTTGATTAATTTGACAAATTTATAATTTATTTAATTAATATAAAAATAGCCATTTTGGCCACTGACTCGGATTTCGACAAAACCAATTTCATCGGATCCGTATCAGTGAATTATTATAGGGTTTCAAGTTTCGTAGCAATCGGACTTGTCGTTTGATCGTACGAACGCGAAACGCCTTGTAATTTATGCAATTGGAATCAATTTGAAATCAATTTAAAAATATTGATTTCAGCATAACTTCTTCATACGATGGAATTTGGATGTGAAACTTTTTCCATCGCGTTCATAATATTTTGAAACACCTATTTTGATATATGGGTTGACCCAATTTTGTTCCGGAGTCAGAACGGGCTTTTTGGGCCACGTTAGCGTTAGCACGTATATCTATCAACTCGATCCATCTATTTTTCAACTTTATCTATAAATAACCTACTAAACCCTAGCCTCTGTCTATTCTCATTCGTCTGCGCATAAAATTTCATCAGTTTCCCTCTTCTTCCAATGTCTGCAAACCCTAGATCCAATTCCAAATTTCAGAAATCAAATCCAAAGCCTAAAATTCAAAGTCCTCAGAAAAATTCAGAAAAAATATATGTTATTGCTTTCGACGAGCATAATTCAATGGTGCAATTCATTTTTCGATTCGATTTATCGTTTGCTCTGAAATTAAAGATTTATCAACGGCCGTTCATCATCGCCGCAATAAAATTTGTCGGATCGAGAAACCCTTTATGGGTTTGGTAGAGATTGACCAGAGGAGTTCATCTATATAGTTTGTGTCGCGAATTAACGGTTGGATTTAGCACAAAGTTCGATTAGGGTTATAAATGGAGTGGCGGACGGCGGCGAAGGGGGAGGACCGGACCTAGGTCTATGGGTGCGGCTGGCCGAGGGGCGTTCGGCGGTGGTGTTCGGCGGTAGGCAGGCGGCCGGTGGCGCGTTCGAACGTTGGTCAAAGCTCGATCAAGGGCCTTTTTTTGGGGTTCGGTTTCCACTGTAGTTGCGTTTTCTGGGTGAGGAAGAAACGTGGGGAAAAGTGACGTGGCATATGAAGTGAGTTAAAACTGTTTTTTTTTCTTATTTTAAATATTGATTTCAATTCGCATTGATCGCCATAACTTTTGCATACGATATCTGTTTTACACGCGGTTTCTTTGTTAGGATCGTATTGAAATTCTGGACTTGATGACGTTGGTTTGGACGAATTCTGAGACGGTCAAATTTTTGGGTTTAAATTGGATTTAAATTCAATTTAAATTCAAAAGGTGAGTGTTTTAACCCAATCACAACTTCTAAAATTTCTTATGTTTGTTAAATTGATTTTAGATATGAGTAGAAATTTATTTATGACTGTTTGGCATGTTTTATTCATTATCTCTGTTAAATCGCATTTACTTAATTTAACTGTTAATTAATTTTATTATTGCATATAAATTTGACAGTTGAAATTGATTTATTTGCATAAAACTGCTAGTTAAACAGTTATAAAATTTATTTTCAATATAAACTTTTGTAATTAACTGTCATTTATTTCCTATTATAATGCATATGATATATATTGATGTTTGTTTAAATTGACGATAATTGAAATAAATTATTGATGATTTAAATAAATTGGTTGATGATTGATATTGGGTGAATGGATGATGTATTCTATCTTATATAAACTGCAAGTTATCATGCATTTTCATTTCATTCGGGATTGCGGTTTGAAATGATATACAACCGCATTTTTATTTTTAAATTGCGGATTGAAATGATAAATATCCGTATCACTTGACCATAGGATAGAAAATTATATACAAGCACCGCGGTATATATATAAAATTATTTTTGAAATTATTTTATGGTTTGGATATGATACGGTTAAATAAATATTAAATTTGGATATGATGTAAATATATTTTATATATACATATATAGTTAAATTGTTGAATTTAAGCTATGCATAAATTCGTTAAATAAAAATGAATAAGTTGAAAAGTGGAATTTGATAATTTATATTATATGATTAAGCACAGGTTTAAGATCTTGTATATATATACAGAGTTTTAAATGATTCAAATCAATTAAGATTGAAAGATAAATTGGGAATTTAATTGGAATTGAGCTTATTTGAAAAATTAACTTCATAAGTTGATGTTAACTTATCAAAATTGGAAATTTTAAGGTATGATATTTATAACTGGATTTAATGAATAATTCTAGTATAAATAAATGGAAGGAAATAATTAGTGTTAATAAATTTAGTTTATTTTAAATGGTTATGGATTTATCATGTAAACATTTCAAACTAAATAATAGGAAAATGAATTGTTGGTTTGAAATTCTCAATCTTAGTTTTGAATTTCATTAAATACTCAAAGTTTGAAAATATTGAAATCGAATTGTTTTATTCAAACTGAAAGTGAATCTAAAAGTTATGGGTTTAGGCTGGAATTAAAGTGAATAAAAATAGTGAAGGGGTGGAATTTATTTATTTTTAAAGAAAAATAAAATTCAACTGTTTTATTTTATATATTGTTGAATATCCAAACCATTTAAGTTTGAAGTTACGGTTTTAAAACTATGGATTTCGAAGTATTATGTTGAAAGTTAAAATTCAAATATTTGGTTTCGAGGTATTATAAAATTTTAATAGGGGCATGATTTTGGAAAGGAAATATATATGAAATAAAATGATATCATTTTTATTTGGGTTTTAAAAAGGGAATGATATCGTATTTATGGGTTTTGAAAAGGAAAATTTTATTCTGGTTTTAAAGTATAAATTTTTTTAAAAGACCGCGGTGTTATAATAATGTTTGGTTGTTGAAGAGACTGGGATCGAAAGTTGTCATACTCTCTGCCAACTCCGAAAACCACTTTAACAACCGTGTACGTGGTGGAGATTCTAGAATGAAGTAGGATGGTGGTGGCGTTTCCTTTAAGGTAAATACGTGGACCCGACTCCCGTGAGTTGGCATAAGATGGCTAAAACAGGAGCAATCGACGGGTTAATAAGGTAGCACCTTTGATCGGACACATCCCTTCGATATTATACTTTGACTTTGGATTGATTCGGTGGCCACTTTTGATTTTATTTGGGGGTGTGGCTCGAGGTGGGCGGTAGCTGCGCGCTACGCGTTACCACCGACCCGGAAGCGTAATTGGTATATCTACCCTGGCATTGCCTAGTTGTGCCGTGTCACCTACCCTATCGCGCCTTGTACGAGTTTCTATTTGTGTCGTACCTATGGAGTATCCTCTGGTAGCCTCCTGGTCAGGAGGTATTACGGTACTGTATAGACTATTGGCATTATTTGTGTTAAGGGCTATATGGGTAACCCCTTAACGCTATTAAAAAGTAACTTTATTTTACAATTGGACACTATTATAATAGCGAAATATACTACATAGTAAATAGTTTAACGGATCCTTAAGAGATGTATCCCGAGCATCTTTTGAGTTACTGCACTCATATTTATTTCTGTTAATTTAACTTACATAAGATCTTTTAGTTCTGACTCGAGTGTTTTGTCCTTTCAATTCGCTCGGGTCAGTCCGAGCGTTTCAGGATTTGAAGATTTAGCCTTGGAGGACGAAGACGAAGATTTATATTATTATTATTTATACTAGTGCACTACACACTGTTCCGCTGCATTGTTATTGGTATGTATAACTCTGATATGTATTATGTAAATATAATCAAATGTTTTTTAAAAAAAAAACAGCTTCATGAACCGTACATTTGATTATTATAATTTATCCTTCCGCTGTGAGATTCTGTTTTGTTTTTCTTTCTTCTTGTTTTTTCTTATTTACCCCATAATAATCCACCCTTGCGTATGGTTTGAATTGGCACGTGTGTCGATTTAAAGTACGAAAAGGCGGGACGTTACAATATCATCTATTAATTTTTTTTCCTTTAATATATTTTCCAAAACACCATAGATATACAAAAATATCAAGTTTATGATATATGAAAATATCATTTTAATTTTTTTTCCAATATACTTAACTCTAAAACATTAATTTATCCATCTATAAATGATTCTATAATACTCGAATGCTCCCCGCTAGTCATGCCTATCCAATTTAAATCATAATTTGACATTCTTGTTATAGCTTTTAGTGGTTCATTTTGATAGAGTTAAGAGTGTTCTCTAGAGGTAATTATGTAATTTGATTATATAACCTAAATCTTATAGCAATCTTGTTTGAAATATTGCAAGCTTTTGGTTTTATTTCTATTCTGTATACAGTTGTATTAGGATATAAATAATATTATAAATAAATTAAATATAAACATGTAGAAAATCCTTAGGAAAAACATTTAATTGATTGAAGTTACGATTGTGTTTGTAACCACTAGTATTGAATCAAATAAAATAAATTCCTATCCTTAAATGTTCCTTGTCAAGATATATCGGGAATCAAATACCAATATATATATATATATATATATATATATATATATATATCCATTGAGAGTAGCGTATGTAAGGATTTCCATATGATGGACAGTTAAGAATTCATGACCATTGGGGGTAATAATGAGTCATGTAGATGTAGCTGTTTGGGACAATTATAGAAAGACTCGCTAGAGCCTTATATAGGTTAAAATTCAAATACATAATCTTACGTGATGATGTGCAATGGCTTTTGACTTGAGAATACTGTGAATCTTAGGTGACTAAACCATATTCTGATTATAGTCAATCATATGACAATATGGATCATGTTAAGACAATAGTTGGTATATGTTGAACCACTTAAAGTGAAATGTTATTCAAGAGAGGATTCTTCTGCTTTGAATATAAAATTGTATCACTGTGATTGGTAGTTAATGTAATGTTAACGTTGTTGGCCAAAACAAATAGGTTAATCGATAATTGTTGTTGGATTGAACCATAGATTTTAATGTTGGACTTTGCAATTAAATACGAATATTAGAGTTTTGACTATTGATCGAATTCCAAAAATCTAAGTAATATAGTGACGATGAAGAGAAAACATGCACTATATATCGTTATTTGAAGATGTTGCTTTAAAAGATAAGAAATTTGATTTCACCTAGATAATCTGTAAGCAACTGAACTCATGCCTATCACTATGCTTTAACAAAGTTCATATAGATTTTAATATTTAAATTATTTAAATATTACTAAAGGTTGAGTTCACAGCTAAAACTGCAAGTCTTAGTTTAAAATAATTTAAAAAATCATAAACTATTATTATGATTTTTTTCAATATAATGGTTATATTAACTAATTTACGATTATTTTTCAATTGTTATTAGAGTGCATAAGATTAGTTAACAAAATATACGATTATTATACATTTATTTAATTATTTTTGGATCAATATAATAATTTAAGCATAATAAATTGTATATATATGTATGTATGTATTGTTTTGCTAATCGAAATATTTTTAAATCGTCGTAAAATAAGGTGGGCCAAAATAAATATGGGTATGAATTAATTAATCGAGTTTATTTAACTAAGTGGGATATGATCTCACTTATAATGAATCATACGTTGAATAGTAGATTTCATAAGATATTTTACATAACTCATTGGTGTTGTTATAAATATACATAGATGCCTCATTCAACAAACACAAAATTTTATTCTATCTTTTCAAAATAAGTTATATCTTAATAGTGGACTTTGTAACTCCATCATTGAGTTAGATAATTGTTTTCTCACAGGAGACACCGACGGTTGAAGATGTATTTGACCAACGGAGTTATTGAGAAAAACTTTCAAATTTTTTTAGCCTAATTTGAATTTAAAATTGTTTGTTAAAAAGAAGGGACTGTACAATTTGATATCAATGTGCACTTCATAACTATGCACATCACCAACCATTCGTGAGCTTCCAGTCATCGCGTCCACTCAACAGAAATCAAAATTTTCACCGTGAAGAAGAAAAAAATCGCTGGGTTAAAAGAGTTAGTGGTATGCCTTAGTAAAAACTATGTACTTTGTTACATACATATAACTTTATAATCAATATTGTTCATAAGAAAGGTGTTTATTTTTATTTATATACCTTGTTATATTGTGATACAATTAATTAAGTAATTAATTAACATGTGTATGTGTGTGTGTATAAATGTGTGTGTGCGTAAAAGGAAATCCTTAAATAAAATGATATGTGATTGTAGTGGCAATCGTATGCAATTAATTATAATATAAAATAATGTTTTATTTTTAATATTCCTTGTCAGGATGTTTCAAGAAAGGATATCGACACATCCATTGAGATAGGAGTAGGCAATGCTCTGTAAATGTTGGGAATTTTATTGCTCATAGCTGTTGGATGCACTAAGGGATTACATACTCATAGTTATCGCTAAATTATGGAATGACTGGTCCGAGGGTTTCTTGTTGGTTAATAACAACTAAGTCAAACAAGAAATCTTAAGGCGACTATGTTACACAGTTGCCTCAATTTAAGAACATAGTGGAGCTTCAACATGAATACGTCACTTTAATTATAGCTAAATTATGACATGGCGATCCATCGAGAAATTATATTCAGTATGAAGTAAAGCACCGAGAGTGAAAGACCTTTCAATCGAAAATTCGTCTCCTTAGTTGTTTGAGATTAGTATCATAGTTAACCGTACTACAACGACCCAAAATTTTTAAATCTTCGAATTTGAATATTTAATTTATTAAATATTTAGATTTGAATTTAAATTAGATTAAAATATGCGTTTCAAATAATTTCCTGATTTTTAGTGATATATTTTTAATTTATACGATTTTTCCATAATTTTTAATTTGAAAAATATTAAAATTGTCATTTTACGTTTTTCTGGCAACCACTGTTATTTTTGTGATTTTACAGAATTTAATAACCAATATATTTTAAAATTATTTCGTGATCATGTCATATTGTTATGCATGATCGTATTTTATTTCTATCGTTCGCGATCCGTACGCGAAAAGAATTCTCTGTAGCGTGCACTACACCGGAATCCTCATTTCGCAACGGCTTTAAGCCGTTGCAAAATAATTTCACGGCTTTGAGCCGTTGCGAAATGGGCAGTGGTAAAAATTTCGCAACGGCTTTGAGCCATTGCTAAATATATTTTTGCAACGGCCAAGGGCCTTGCATAATATACTTTAGCAACGGCTTATAGCCGTTCTGGATTTTATTTTGCAACGGCTTTTATCCATTGTTAAATGTAGACGTATAACTGATGTTTTAAATATTAGCAACGGCTTTAATCCGTTGCTAATTACTATTTTTATTTTTAAAAAAAATTCGAAATTTCTTCTCTGCACCAGTGACAGTCATTTCATTATCATAAGTGATACAAAAATTTGCAAATATAACACTATCATAAAAGAAGTATTATTAAATCAAATATTTTTCATAGATTCAACACAAAAACCAAACGTAACAAATGTTTGAATTATAATGTACAACATCAACACATACCACTATATAGTTCAACAAGTATACATAACATACATAATACAACAGCCGCTTCTGTCTATAATTCAACTGCTACCACCATCGACAGTTCACTCCATCCCTCTACCTTCCTCTTGCAGCATCAACATTTCCATTAACCTGCACATACAACCAGTGCATATAAACACTGCTACAACCTCAATTACATATCGCCCACAGTAGTTTCACTGTTCACTACCAGCTGACACCCCCTACAAACAGTGCTTCAACTCCCTTCTGACCCATCCCATCACTGCATACTCCATTAACTTCAAACCTGCAACTAGCATCAACATCCAAACCACCTAACCTCTGCTCCTTCCATCACACAATCACTATCATTACTACAGCCTATCAATTGCCATACTTTTTAGCATACCACTTCACTCACCTGCTTACCTCAAAACTAAACTACTTACCTGCTTACCTGCTTACCTGCTTACTAATTGTAATCACCAGAAAACTCATCTGCCGCAAGCTTCCAGCAACTGAACACTCTACCATCCTTACAGCACACACCATCCCCACCATCGTCTTACAACAACTACCTTGCTACATTGCCTTGCTTCAATCTGCCATCATCATCTCCCTGCCATTTCATCAACAAACACAATACCATAACCTTCCTCTACCCCCGCCGCCTTCACAACATATAACAGACTTCCCCAATACAACATTGCAAACTGCACATACTTGGCGCATCAGTGCACATTCACCCAACCATCACCGGCATTCCACTACCACTACTGCATCATCACCAACTCCTCTATCATTCACCAACCATTCACTGACCAGCTTCAATCATCAATCAAGCAACACATATACTAGCTTCCACATTACAACCTTATTGCTCTGTCACACTACATCCACCCACATTCATCTCTTCCTCTTCACTACCACAAACTGCCACTCACTTTAACATCCTACCAAATACCCACCACTGCACCTGCCCACCAGTACACAATCATCCTTAACTGCATACATACTTAACTGCTTCAACCCCTGCCAAACATACACCATAACATAGCCACATTCACCTACTGCCTTACCACTGCACATGATAAGCCTTTAATTATTTGTCTAAAGACTCTAAACACAACAGTATCGCTTTACAATCATTTATCACTACCAATTTAGCGAAGTATACTTAACCATCGCTTTACATATTTGAACGATGTAAATACCTGTAAGTATCATTTTTAGTTAGTTATACTTAAGTATTAATTTAATTATACATATAGGTATGTCATCAAATACTAAGTTATGTTATTGTTATGGATTTCAATTCATGGTACTAATAAGTCCAATATGAAATATGAAAATGAAGAATATAGTTTTAAATGTATTGTTATCCTTTTAATCTCTGATGGTTGACCAGTATAGTAAGAAATTCAATCTATCATTCACTCTGGAACAAATTGAATTTTACTTTAATTAAGTTTAGTACGGTAATATATCAAAAGAAAACAAATTTTACTTTATTTGATATTAAAAAAATCCAAATAAATTTTTTAATACTTTAATTAACATAACTCATTCTTAATATAATATATATGTTTAAGAAAATTAATTAACATAACATAAATGTACCATGCACCATTATAAGTATTTTATATATTACTGAAAGATGAAACTAAATAATTTTTTACGTAGTGGCAAATAATTTGTATTATACATACTACATTGGGAGTTATCACTATTAACTCAGTGAATGGTACATATAACTATCGTAGCAAATAGGTAAATGGTAAAAAAATAACTATTTTCTTTCTAAAAATTATGAAAGACTAACAGTAACAAATCAAACCATACTTTGCTTTTTTTTACTTTATTTAATACTGCTTTTATCGTTTAACAAAATAATTAATTGTATTTTAATATTATTACATACTAACTAGTTTGATTTTCTTTCAAAATGAGGATGAACGGATGTTATTCAATAAACTTATAATAAAAGTCTATTTTAGTTAATTTATCTGTATCATGGCAAAAATTTTATATTTTCAATTAGCAATACATAAATAAATGATATTCTATACCAAAGTAATTACAACTATACCTATCTTTTTATTTTTGATTTGTCGTAATCATAACTAATATAGCAAGAAATTTAACCATGTGATTTTGCTGTTGACTTACATACACATGATTAAAATTTTAAATTGTCTAATAGAAATAAAAATAAAATTATTTAACATTTGTTTAGAAGCTTGGAAGTAGGAAGTATGAAAATAAGAAATATTTAAGAGTTTCCTTATATTGATGTAGATTATGTGAGTTTTGAGGTTTTTTTTCTTAAATATGCTTGAGCATTTCTATTAGTTGAAACAAATTTGTTAATGCATTGTTATATTCATTGTTGTCGTCATGGTCTAGCCAAAATTAATCTCAGTAAGTTAGATTCTGCATTATACCCAGTACTTTTTAATGTAGGAATGGTAATTTTATATTCTCCAGTGCAAAACGAACTTGCCTTGCATAATCATGATATGTGGATGGTCTTAAACTTGTAGACAGTAGGATATCAACTCTACCATTTTTTTTAAATGCCCATGGAATCAAATTTCACTTGTAAAATCTAAGGAACTATGCATCAGTTGTACCGTATTCACGTTTAAAAAATTTCATAAGAAACATAATGCAAATGACACATTGGTACTAATATAATGGTTAAGTTGACAGATTACCATGAACGTATCGCCAATATTGACGACAAATGCATCAGTTTTACACGCCACTTGCCATCGGTAAACCCTTGCAGACCACCAACATCATCTTGATGCAGTATTGTTAAAGAAGTAGGATCACAGTGAGGTCCTGTGCCGAGAGTAAGATTGGGCTTTCGGCAAGGTGGGTAGTAATTAAGCCTCACTATCGAGTCATTTCCTTCGAAAAAATCTCTAAAATTCCTCCTTCCTACTCCAAGTCCCAATCCCAAAATCTCCATTATCGCTAATGATAGCTTGCTCATCTCCTCACGTACTCCTGATACACTTTCCTGTATATGTATACATATATATAAATAAATTACAGTCAAAATCATTGCTAAAACCAAATACATAACTATAAGGCTTGTTAACTTACCCGAAAATTTTGAATTCTTTGCCAAGAGTTTGTGTGAAGTAGTTAAGCACAATGTCAGATGATGAAGAAAACCGAAAGGACAGAGTCTCATTCCAGGGTAATTTAGAAGAGAATCTTCCAATAAAACTGCTTGCATAACCAGATCAACATATTTCGTGATAGTCAAGCATGCATAAGTCGAGATAGTTAGGCATGATAAAAATTAATACCTGTTACATTTTATAACTAAATCTCTGGCTTCATCGTATGAAATCCCGAAAAGTCTATAATTGAAGTCGCCGAGGAATATTATCATATCAGCTTCTGCTAACTTTGGTCTTCCAGCTTCGTTTGGCTGTGGCAGATTCATGTGTTACAACCATTTAAAACTATTTTTTAGGTTAAATGTGATCAAGTAAATTGTTTACGTACCAGTGTCCCCCGCTGTAACTGGACCGAAGAAGTACTTGAAGTAACAAGGATAATGAATACAATATCAAAATGTATCCGTCTTTCTAGTGAAACAGTGAGATAGTTCAAAAAATATTTATTACTTGACTTGTCATAATTAAGTTGAAAGAAAGGGATCAGTATAAATGTAGGTAAACCAACCTCCCGATGTATGAATTCTGCCAAAAGTCATCAGGCGGTAAATATGATCGAAGTCAGCGTTTCGCTTATTAATTGCTTCTAAATGTGTAGCGAGATGACAGTTCACGAAGCAAAATATTCAATCAAATATGCTCATCTTCAAACCTACAGCTCCCTGCATATTATCAGTATTCCAATCATCGTGTTAATCAATGTATTAATGACAATTGTTATACATAAAGTAGTATATTTCATGTGCGTGAACATGACCTATATGCAACCATAAGTACCTTGTTTCCAATTGCCTGGCCAATACCACAAGGTACAACAGCAGCATCTACATCACCAATATGAGGCTTAAGGTTTTTTCTAGCCCTTGCCAAAAAAATCCATTAGAATTTGTTTATTTATTAAACGAAAAATAGAAAGAAAGAAAAAAAATGAAGTCTTCGCAATATAAGAACATGTTCAAGGTTAATTACATACCACACAGCAATAAGTAATCCTGCTAACTGCCTTGAGCCAACTCGCTCGAATGCCGTCCCTTCGTCTAAGGCCTTCCCTATGGCATCCACCCACCAATATCCATTTGCGCTCCCTTCGAGTCCTACCTGATTTAACATTTTTATTTTGATAAATAATAAAACTCATTATGTCAAGTTTAGTCTCCGCCTGGGATTTATATGACATAGATTTTGATCGTTTTTGGACGGTTATGTTTCCGAGTGCTTCTGAAAATCAACACTTGTGTTTTTCTGAAGCATCGTTTTGCCTATTTTAAAAACAAGTCAAACCGGTGTAAGCAATTTTGTGGACAAATTTTATATATAAGCATAGACAAAAAAAAATTACTGTAGAAATATACTTCATTCAAAATTGATTGCAGAAATATGTATGGTTTTCACTAGCCTACAAAATGAGTTGCATAAGCACAAAATTGAACTTCGGAACCTGCGTGTTTTAAAGTGTGCATATTCTTTTATTTTTCACAGAATTATGTTTGTGCACTTCGAAAGCTCGCAAGTTTTATTTTTTGCCCTGCGAAATGTTTATTTAATTATTCTAAACATTATTTATTATAATTCGTTCTATTTTATATTCCTACTGAAAATTAACTTTATCTGATTTGTTTTTTTCTTCTAAATATTAATTATCATGGATTTATGATATAAATTTTAAATTTTAACTTTTCAATTTTGAAATATTACTTTTTTTATGATTATTTTAGTACAAAATATATGTATTCTATTCAGATATGTATGTAATTTTACAGTTTCAGAATGATTTTCAAAGCACATAAAAATTAAACATGCCCACGCGATTTTATAAATCATAAACCTGCTAATAAAACCTAATATTTCATTAATTCTTAAAAGCAGTACTCTCAAGACACTTCGTAAACAATGCTATATAACACTTTCAAGTGTAGCCTAAACGTAGAATTCAAAAAGGAATCGGGGTCGGACTTTGTTTTGTAACATCCCACCATTAATCAAATATACCAACAATATTAGGAATGCAACAAGAATGAACTTACACTTTCTTTTGCCGCAACTATAGCAAGAGAACCAGCATCCATTTCAATCTCCTGCAACCCAACAATAACCAACTCTACCTCAGCCGCTGCACATCCTAACCACGTTATCAAAGGATTATGTGATGCCCTCTCCTAGCCAACATTCCATGTGCCTGCTAATATTTTAAAGCTTTCCAGCTTCGAATAAAGCATCTCCTTATTCGCCAACTCCATACGCAGAATATCATCAATAGGTCCAGGAGAAGCAAGATACCATCCATGGATGCCACCATGATTTGCCAATGAAAAAACATATGAACTACCTACAGCTAGTTTTAGAATCGGGCTGCTATGAGCAGGCCAGCCATTGACGAGTTTTCCTTCTAAATCCACAACATGTATATTTCCATTGCTAGGCATCAAAGCAAAATGTTTGCTTGAGTGTGTGACAATTTTTCTAAACATCTATAAAATGTGACAGGCAATTTTTGAAACATGCTATGTTTTATAAAACATCTACATGCAAGCACTTATATTTATACTTACAAAGTGATGTCCAGTGCTTACAAAAGTGCCCCTAGACTGAGCTAGTAGCATACATGTAATCTTAGGTTATCGTAATTTGCTTCTTCCAGCAGCATATTACAACTCAAAACGTAACACTTCAAACAATCATCACTACGCAGCACCACTGAATAGCATTCTCTCCGGATATTGGAAACATTGACACTAATTGCAGACATTGAAGTGCAACCTCGCCATTCAAGATTCATGCTAGCAATCAAAATAAAAAATACACCGCAACCCCAACACTATTGCCTTATCTTCAACCAAGCCAAACTCAGAAAAAGATCACACAATAAGCAACCAACAAAATTATAGTAAAAAATAAACAAATAAATCCTCCCGAATAGGAAACATGACATATAAATCAAAATTTACCGCAGCTAAACCTATAGACCAATATCTATATTTTACCATATTTCTGCTTCAATACACAAGCAATGGGAGCATCCACAATTTTTATGCCAAGTTCAAGCAGTATGCAAACCTAAACATCATTACACCATGATTATACAAAGATTTAGAAACAAAAGTGCCTATTAATGCTTTTATAGGCAGTCAAGCATATACAGGCAGTCCCGCAGCATATTAAGAAAATAATTTTTTTGCATACAACAAGATAATGCGCAAATACCACTAAAAGAAAATACAAATAAATGAAATTCGTACTTTTCCAAGCTTCGTATGCCTGAAGAAATAATTTGTGTTACCTGATTTGAGATTTGATAGAAGATTAGGTTTCCAATTCTGCATAATTGCCTTGGGATGAAAGCTGCAATCGCCTTGGGACGATGATTTCCACTTGTGAATTTTCTCCCCCTTTGATTTCAAGCCAATGGATCGGTGAATTCATGAAGAAGATGAGAAACAACGTGGGGGAGATTAGGGGGAAATAAAAAGGTAGGAGGCGCGATTAGGGAACTGAAAAGGAGGGGTGTACTGTTTTGGGAATGGGGTTTTAATACTCAACTGGACTAACGAACTAAAAAGAAAAAAATATAACGAAAATTTACAACGGCTTTAAGCCGTAGCAAAATTAAAACGGCCCTAAGCCGTTCTTAAGCGTTTTACAACGGCTCAAAACCGTTGCTATTTAGCAACGGCTTAAAGCCGTTGCGATTCTTCCGCATGAGGGCGTTACAAAACTGCCAATATGTGTAGTGGTGGTAACGCAAATATTTTTTCAAAAAATATTTTAAATCAAAAATCAAAATCTCAAAAGGTTTAGTCAAATCTTAAAAATGATGGCTTGCTTGGATGGTTTTCTTTACTTGAGAAATTTTGGATTATCTTCTGTGTAAAAGGATGCATTTGATTTTTGACTAATTGAGATGAAAGGGAAATTGTGTTTTGTTGTAAAATCAAGTGAATCCATACGTTTGCTAAATTTTCATTTTCCTCTACTCTACCTTTCCATTCTTCATTTCCAGTTTTAAAATAGTTACTGCCCATTCAAAAATCAAAGCAATAAATCACTCAACTAAAAAAAATTAGGACACAACTTTCAAATCCTGTTCGCACAACAAGATACCATATACCTATATATATATATTAGTGACTGTGTAGTGTATATATGGGTATGCAAGACTGTAGTGTGTTTGTTTCCTTGGTGCTATAGCTTGACTTTGTATGTGTGCTGAGGGTGTGTAGTGGTTGCGGGTTGGCCTAGAGGCTGGCTTATGAGGAGCTCGTGGAGGAGGTGGCACCAGCGGTGGGTGGCAGGGTAGTGGTGTATGTGATCAGATCTGGTTGGTGATGTTCACGCATGATAGGGGTTCTCGCATTGTGATCAATGTGTCGAAGCTTTGTCTCTCACCCCTACATGTTCCTTTACGGGTTGATTTTTTAAATGCTTACAGTCGAGAGGCTGGCCATAAAATCAATTTCGAGGTTTCCATGTGTAATCACCTCCAAAAGGGGGAGTGTTTCATGTGGTATCAGAGTTGAAGGTTAAGCGAGAACTTTGGCTATGTGGGATGAACTCATTAAGAGATAAGAAAATGGAATGCATTATTATGAGTTTGAGTGTATATATATACAAGAGCGTATTTGTTTGTACTATAAAAATGTTTTGTATTTTGTTGATTGGTCTGTTGTGTGGCTTATGAATTCTGGTCGATGTGCCTGATCAATGTTATCATAGGGGTTTCTAAATACTTGAACAAGAGCAACCGACATAGTATTGTTTTAAAATTGGTAAGTGAAATAATTTTACCTAGAATTATATTTTATATATAAAGGAACTTTGTTAGAAATTAGTATAGTTATTTAGAGAATGTTTATTTGATAGGAAATGTGATTATTATCGTCAATTGTTTGATTGGTTGAGATAGCTATATAGAGCGCCAACTATAGTAGTAAATAATCAGGAAATTGAAAACCATTTGATCAATGGATAGATCTAGAAAATAAGTTACAGAATGCTAATTCTAAAGCTATGAATTCTATTATTTGTTCAGTGGATCATATTAAATTTAATCGTGTCTCACATTGTCTAACTGCGCAGGAAATCTGGCACACACTTAAAGTGACTCATGAAGGAACATCTCAAGTTAAGGAATCTCACCTTGCAATGCTTAGTAGCGAATACGATAACTTCATAATGGCCAAGGATGTGAATGTTAAAGAGATGTATGCACAGCTTTCAAATCTCATACACAAATCAACATGTAACGACCCGATATTTTCAACCATTCGCATCCAAACATGCCAGAATTGAATTGCTCAAAATATCAAGTTGTTAATTTATATTTGAAAAAACTTAGCGTAAACAGTAAATAAATAAATCATAGAATCACAGACACAGAGTAATATAACAATAATGCAACAGAAACAAGAGAATAGTAGTTCATGAAGCTACTATATATATAACAGAGTTAAATAAGATACAACAGAAGTCTCGAATACAATAGTCAAATACAAGATCAGAATACATCACTAGAATCAACTAAATATCTGAAAGCTGGATGGATAGCTGGATCTCCAAGCGAAGCTCCAACTCCAAAGGTGAGTCTCAAAAGCTGAACCACTCAGTCTGACCCGAGCGTAAAGCAAAACACAAAACACTCGAGTCGGGATTAACATTATTATATCAATAAATCCAACTCAAGTGAAATAACAACAGAAATACAAGTAACTCAAAGGATATTTAAGATAACCATCCTCTAAGGATCCGTTAAACTATCTACTGTGTAGTAATATAAGCTATTATAATAACGTCTAAAGTAAATTATAATATATTTAAAAATAGCATTAAGGCATTACCTATATCCCCCTTAACACATTTTATAGTGCCAATAGTCTATACAGTACCGTAATACCTCTAGATCGGGAGGCTATCAGAGGATACTCCATAGGTACGACACAAATCAAACTCGTACAAGGCGCGCTAGGGTAGGTGACACGGCACAACTAGGTAATGCCAGGGTAGATATACCAAGTACACTTTCGGACCGGGGGTAAAGCGTAGCAGCCACTACCTCCCACCTCGAGCCACACTCTCAAAAATCAAAGGTGTACCCAATCAATCACAAAGTAATAGAATGGTATCAAAGAAGTGTATCTGATCAGAGGAGATACCTCATTAGCCCGTCAATTGCTCCTATTTTAGCCACCTTATTCCAACTCACGGGAGTCGGGTCCACGTACATACCTCAATAGGATGTCGCCACCATCCTACTTCATTCTGGAATATCCACCGCATACACAGTTGTTAAAGTGGTTTTTGAAATTGGCAAAGAGTATGACAACTTCCGATCCCGGTCTCTTTAACAACCAAACGTTATTATAACACCGTGGTCATTTCAAACGTTTTATACGTTAAAACCAGAATATCATATCCATTTAAAAACCATATCCATACAATATCATTTTCATTTCAAAATCAAATATGATATAATTTCCATTTCAAACATAACCTTTTCCAAAATCACAGCATTTTTCAAAGTTATAACACTTCCGAAACTAAACACTTGGAATTTAAAACACTTTCGAAACATAATACTTTGAAATCATAATACTTCTCACTTAACTGATTTAAATATTAGAATAGCATATATAATAAAATTGTTTTCCTTAAATTTCACAAATTAATTCCCAATCAACTCGAATTCCAAAAAAATTCAAATTTAATCATATCTCAAATCATTAATTCCAATTTATCTTCTAAATAAACCATTCAAAATTATATCGATTTCAAATACAGATTTGAATCACAAATAAACCATTTCAAAATATATATATTTCAAAGCTTTAAGTATTCTATAATTTCAAAACTAAATGTGATAATTATATATATATATATATATATAAATTAATTCAATTTACTATTATTTAGTTTTGAAATAATTGCTTAATAAATTCAATATCATTTAAATAAAAATCAAACTTGAAATATTTATTAATCACTTTAAACCAACATCGAGTTATAAAATCATATCCTTTAAAAATCTCAAATTCAATAAGTTCCAAATCGATTTTAATTAAATATAATTTTTAATTAAATACAATTTTAAATCAATTTAAAATCCATCTTCTCAAGCTTAATTTATTAAAATCATTATAAACTCTATATTAAAATATAATTTAAATAAATACTTAACTATATTATATTCACTACACCAAAACATGAAATTCCCAACAAAAATATTTCTGAATTACTAATAATCAAATGCCGTTATAAAATAATAACACTTAAATCCCATTATAAAACTTTCAAAGCCGTTGTGAAAGGAGCTGTAAATAGTTTATCACTGCTTTACACCATTATAAAATTTGATAAAAATGAAAATAAATTGAAAACAAAAGGGTAAAAGATGGAAAATAACATCTGGACTCACAACGCTTAAGCTGTTACGCTTCCCACTTTCTTTGGCCGCCAAATCTCCAAATTATTTTCGCTTTCCGCCAAATACCCATTTCCTCCCCAAATTCGCGCTTCAGGATCATTTTACTTTTCTAATCGCAAAACCTTCTCAAGTGTAAAATCGCAAAACCTTCTTCAAATTGTTCAATTTATGTTGTTCAACGACCATTGCCAGAATCGAATGTACCATTTGTGATTTACAAGTTCTATGTATCTCTTTTTGTTTCTACTATATGGCAACCAACAATTTTTTATTAATATTTACACTTGCCCTGATTATGATTTTTCAGAATCGTCAAAACTTCTCTCTGCTTCCTAGTAATCACAGAGGCCTGACGGCAAAGCCATTAGGTTCAAGAAATAACGGGAGAGGTATGGGTAGAGCAGATGCTAGACCTCCAATAAAAGCTTCCAAGAAAGAGCCTACTTCTATGAAGGAAGGAGAGCTAAGCAACTCTGAATTATTGAAGTCCTTTGTTACACGGTTTGTTCGAGTCAATGGAATTCTTTTCACCCGGACAAGGTAATACCATCAATGAATCTGTATCTTTGCCACATTCTTAATTATAGTTACCATCGTGTTATAAAGGTATATGCAAGGCCATTTAAACTTTGTTATTTAATGAAAAATACATATTCATCGTATCACACTCAACATTTGAAATTTTGATCTAAATATTTTTTCGAAGTTTCGCAAGGCTTTCGCTTGGTATATTAAGATTTTGCGACCATTTAGAATGTTAAAATTATTGACGTTGTTTTCGTTTGTTAATTGATTTTTTTTGGCGACATTGTGATTTTGGAAAGTAATAGAAAAAAATATTACAATTGAAATATATGGTTTATACCTATTAAAGTTGCTACATGAAATCTATTTAAATTGGTGTAGTGAACTAAACAAACAATCTGATCAAATCATTTTCCTTTTTTTAAAAATCAGTTTTCAAACAATAATTTTAATTCTGCTGTTGGATTATTCTGTGATCAAGCAGTAATGGTTGGAATTTTCGGGGGAAGTTGAGCATGATATCTTGTATCCATCACATATGTGGCACATGTTAAAAATATCAATACTAATTTATTTCAGACAGAGTGATTTTAGTTTTTTAGATTATCACATTAACATGGTGCTTGTGAAGTTTAATATAGTTCTGTTTTTTTCTCTCGCATCTTTTGTAAGTTTACAAAAATGTGTATTAAGATTTAACAGTTCCATCTTTTACCTTACAGAATACCCACCGTTAAAAAATGTTGATGTGTTTAGCAACACCATGAGTTAAAAATGGGAAGTTTTTCTTCTTACTCCAGCCTACAAAAAGTAATGAAATGGTCCCTGCTGTTGTATGAATTAATATAAAAGACGATCATAATATTAAGAATAACCCACAAATATAAAATTTTATATACTGTCAAACAAAAACTTCTACAGAGCTGATTATTTGTTTTAGTAGAGGTCAGTATTTTATTTTATTTTAAAAAATGATAATCAATGTTGATTGGAACAAGCTATGTAGTACTAGGCGCTAAGACAACAAAAGTCTTGCCTCGCCTAGATTAAATAATCCTAATTGTTTTCAACTGCTGTTATCCAACAAAAATGTGTTGATGCAACCAGCGACATTATGGGTTTAAATTGACAACCTTTCCTTCTTGCTCCAGCCTAAAAATAACAGCAAAAACAGTTATTGGGTTGTTTGAATTATGGTCATAATATTAAGAATTACTCAAAAATATAAAATTATATTTTCACAGACAAAAAATACAAAAACAAAGTTTTGCATAGCTGCTCATCTGTTTGATTATAGATCGGGATTTTTTCTTTAATGAATGTAGATAGGAACAAGCTACATTATATTGAATGTTAAGCAAGTAGATGCAACAATAGTATTGCCTCGCATTACATTTGCTCAAATGTTTGCTTAAGAAATGCATTTGCACAGCTTAATCTTTCAATCTCAATTTTCGATCCACATGTATGAGTTTTAGAGCTAAAGTCAACCATTACTTTGGATCTTGTGCGATTTTTTAGTGCAGCTTGCATTTTTGCCATAGAACCTATTCTATTGTTCAGTTTCGCTTCATATTTTAGCAAGGTGCAAATAGGTCCTTCTTAACTATGTTAAAACATTAAGTGACCAACAATCTTCAGGTTCCGAAAAAGTAAGTGCTGAACTAGTATTTTGCACTTAAACGCCCATTAGGTGTCACTTATGCACACTTTTTAGAGCATAGAGAACAAGCTGGAGTACCTTACTAAAACCCTAAACTGTGCAGTGCATAGACATTCCATAAATAGTTTCACAATGAAGTGACTATTGTTTGTAGCTGGTATTGAGGAAAAACGGTTTAGCATATATTAAAAATACAGATGTAACAAGGATATTAGTTGCCAATCCAAATTTTGCTCATTTCCAAGCAGTGTGGACAGAGTCAGATATAAACTTTGTGCACGTTCACACCAAGATGGATATTTTTACCTATACATGACATGGAGATGCATTTTTGCCTACTGAGCTACAATACTCATTGGTATGTGTGAATTTTGAATTTGGCCCTTTGGGAACAAAAGAAGGTAGCCCGAGACATGTATTTTATATGCATGCCCATTGTTGCATAAAATTACATATCCTTGGTTATTGATCAATAAAATCTACTTGCAATTCCAGTTCTGTTTTTGTGTCTATTCTGAAATTATTTAGCCCCGAAATAATACTTTTTATGTAAAACTCCAACTGTCCTGTTCTCAACAGCTTGGAAACTTTTGGGGAAGTGTTCTCGTCGGCCAAAAGGGACCTTCTAGACCTTCTATCTTCCGGATCTGAAGATGAATTCAAATTTGATCTAAACGCTGATGAAAATTATTCAAATGCAGGCAGCTGGGAATCCAGGATAGAAGATCACACGTACAGTGTCATGGAAAGTGGCACATACAAGTAGAAAAACGGGAAAGGTGATTCCATATGCTGCCCAAAAATTTGTAAGTACTTCAACATCTATTCAAGACTGTATCGGTAACTGTAAGTATTGCCTGTTGGGTTTGAGAATTGGATTTGAGAATATGCACTTCTCTTAATAATACAGAGGTACAATAATTACCATGTTCTTGAGTTTACAGTTTTGATCACCCTTCAGTTCTTTGTATCATGAAGTTTACAGTTTAAGGCTTGTTTATGCTTCATTTTGATGTTGAAAAATAACTATCAAGTTTGAAATCTACAAATGCTAATCAATTAAGTTGAACAATGAAAAAATAAAAATGCACTTGATGAAAACAGTTTGCAGTTTGCACCTCCACACTTTCACGGACAGTTGGAGGTTCTTCTTAAAATCTGAGTACGATACTCAATTTTAAATCTGAGTACAAACTATACTCAGTTTTAAAAACTGAATACAAAGTTAACATAGAAAATTCAAAAATTTGATATTGTTAAAGGGGTCAATTTTGAAAGTTGAAACTCGGAATATAAAAGATTCAAGAAGCAGAACAATATGAACAAGAAAAGGTCCTGCAGTTCAGTTTTATCAATGGCAACTTTAAACAGCAAAGTTTTTTCTTCCTTAATCTACAAGAACTATTTAATTAAGGTTTGTTTTTTGTTGGGTTGTATTCTTTTGGCTGTCCGTAATGTGTATTGGAGTTGATTTGGTTGGTTGGTAATGTTTTTATAAGAATTTTTTGATTGAACTGAACATGGTCTTGGCTTCTGATAATTAGAATATTGATTCTCCAAAACCTTAAATGGAGAAATGCATCATGAAAATGAATGATATACTTTATGGATGGCCATCATGATTTTAACCTGCACATTGTAAGTACATCATAAGAGACATTAACCCTACATGCTGAATCAAAAAACACAACTCATCTTAAGCTCATAATAGATATATGGCATACAAGATGTTTGCACTGACATGCAATTTATATAATCTTTAGAAAATAATTATAATAATAAACTTAGTGGGCGAGTCTTTAGTGTTTTTAGTTTCTTCCACCCAAGTTACCACTGTTACTAATGATCGTTAATTTTAGATGAACAAAGACTTTGCTGTTTGAACTTCAGTGGGAAACTGAACTTCCGTTACAAGTATGTTTTTTAACATGATTAAGCCTAAGTATATTTTTTAACATGACTCATTTAAACGCAATAAGGTCCTACAAGTTACTTCTGGAAATTCTTTCTAGTGTAAGTAATGCGCAGCTGGTTAACGTATTTTTAAGAAATGGCTCTCACCAACTTCTTTGCTTGCTTACCATATTCATCATGTTTGACTATGCAGGTGTTTCTTGTAAACATAATCTATTTGAAAGCTCATTTGTGAAGCTTTTTCATATTGAGGTCTTAATCAAGATTTACTCCAGCAGAAGTACGTCAAATTTCATTACTCGTAGTTAAGTTCTCATGTTCTAACAATTGAAATGTAAGAGGTAGAAGATGTATATAACTAGTCATTATATCTAATTTTCTATGTTGATACTAGTGCCAAGTAAAGTTGGCCATTTTTTGAAGTCTAATTTGGAGTCAAGATATCTAATTTTGAACGACGTAACCTGTAAAAACGCACTTTTTCAATAAAAGAGAAATACAACATGAAAAAAGGTAATCTATATGCCGAGGTGTGGCAACTTGAAAGAATATTCAAAACCACGTGGCAGAGGTTTGCTCAAAAATGTGAATTTCAGAGTTATGACAAAGATTACTATTTGAATATATGCAAGCTCAAGCTTGCGACTTTCGCAAGCTCAGGCAGTTTAAGCCTTAATTAAATAATGACAACATACCACTATAGTTCATATTCCCATAGAAAAAAGTTGTTTATATGATTGAACTTGCTTTTATAGTTTATCTTATGCATTATCGTTTATCTCCTTCATATTTTGTTTTACAGTATTCATAAGAGGTTGCTAAGGGCCATCTTGGGACACAGAAAATATGCCACCATAGAGAGGTGATGAATGGGGAAAGAGTTGTATGGGTGGAGAAAGTGTTTGATCCAGAAGCACCTATTTATGAAGCACCACAAAATGATAATTACAAGCTATTTGATATAATTGATGGAGGTTTTGTTATTTGGCCTGAGTGTCGTGTTCGTTGTTTATAGGATCTAGAACTTATTTTGAAGTAATGTTAGAACTTTTAATATTTTGATTTCATACTCTTTAGTTATGTATGATGAACTTGTGAAATTTCGAATCTTCCTTTAATTTGTTGTCGAATATTTGTGCAATTTAAGTTGTATATTTGGATGCGCAATTGCTTATTGTTATCGAAATTCTATAATTTTTGATATGTATGGACCTACTGTATTATAATAGACAATTCTGTAGTGTAAATGCTAGCAAAAATGCAGCTCTACATGGTTTGGTAGCTGTAACGAACATATTCGTTACTAAAGACGAAATTTATAACGAGCATAGTCGTTACTACCGATGAAATTTGTAACAAACAAATGCGTTACTAATGATGAAATTTGTAACGGACAAGGTCGTGATAATTTAGAATGACAACCCCTTCTTCTACCATGAAAGGGGAAACTAAGTAACGGAAAATACCCGTTACAAACCGATGCAACTAATAACAAACTTTTTCGTTACAAAAATTTAGATTTCTAACGAGAAAGTCCGTTGGTAAGTGATATATCTAATAACGGGTAGAGGCTGTTATAAATATTTGTAAAGACATACCTCACGCCTGTACCACTCACGACTATATCTGTTATAAATTTCATTTGTAACGACTATATTCGTTACAAATACACCTTTTTGGTGTAGTGATTTTAATAAAATCAAACTTTATTATTAAACTTATTTTATATTAAACATATTTATACATAGCTTAAATCAAGAATTTAACTATATATAAAATAATATTTATATAAATCTAAAATAAATATTTATATAAAACCATATATTTATTTTCAAAACCATAGAAATCGTTTCAAAATATTTATATATAGACCACGGTGTCTACATATAATTTTCTATCATATGGTCAAGTGATATGGATATTTATCATTTCAATCCGTAGTTTAAATATATACGGGTATATATCATTTCAACCCGCAATCTCAAATTCAATTCAATGAAAATTGCTTGGGTCTATCATTTCAACCCATAACGATTTTCTCATATTCTACAAGATCGTTCGGGTATGTATCATTTCAACCCATAGTGAATTCTACACTAACAGGGAACTTGCAGAGTGATAACAGATATGATAATAATATAACAGGCATATATCATCAATATAAATAACAGATAATTGCGTCAGATGTCATAGGTGAACAGATACAGATAACATCATATATATATATAGCAATGTAAATAACTAAAAGCATCATATTTCAATTTTCGTTTCAATTGAAATCAAATTCAATGAATATAAGAACACTAATCCTGAGTGATTGCTCACCTTTCGAGGCTAGAGATGGATGAAAATGAAAGAAAATTTTGAATCAAATCCGAATTCCAACACAAAATTAGATTGGCATGAATTCGACGGATAGAGCTATAACAGAAATCGATGAAAACAAATCGAATCAGTTTTTGATATAAACTGAAAATATATACATCATTATATATATATGTAACTGATACAAAATTAACATTTTTGATATAAGCTGTCACAACCTACAACAACTATTGAAAAGAACTATGGATATATATAACTAACCCAATATAATACTAATAAAGAATCTGTCACACAACATAATATATTATATCTAAATATATCACAAATATAAATTGTATACTAAAATATATATATATATTTTTGAAATATACGAAATAAAAGTAAACCAAACTGTATAACATATGTAAAAAACATACGTATATGCCTTTTAACTTTTCTAAACCAACAGGGTATACAAACATATTTATTCAACTGTACAGGTATATATTACTATATTATAATATAACCACTATAAAAGATTGTAAATATAATAGGCTATATACCGTAGCAAATATAACCTTTCCAAAATTTGGCAAAGAGCCACAGCCATTTATATATATTTATAGAACACGTATACAGAAGACGTGTACTTACCTATATATATTGAACACATATACTTACCTATATATATTTATATATATGTCAAACTAGTATCTTGTATGTACATACCTTTAAGCCACTGGTGAGAAATTAATAAGGCATATGTATAATACTTTTTATAAAGTATACTACACAGGGTATATATACTAACATATATAACCGTTGAACTATACATATAACTACATACATTAGGAAACTCATATAAATATATAAGCTATCTATTATAATACTACTATAATTTTATATGAGCCGAAAAGAAAAAATACTAATATAACTTATATAAAACAACTTAAACTTATATATATAAACACTACCAGAAAACTTGATTTTGGTAGCTGGGCAGCGTTTCAAACCTAAGTGCATCTATATTTGGTTTTTAAGTATATTTTACTTAGCTTCAATGCTACCAATGTTTTTAGAGCTTGCCCGCCCATTTTTTATTTCACCGCTCTAGCATGTTCCACAAAAAATATATTCTGAGAATCATATCCCCAAACCTAAATCATTTCCTCCTTCGTGTCTCCTCATCGCTCTGCTCCTCTCACTCACTCTACTCGTATTCATTAATTTACTCCTCTTCATGTCGTTGCCACTTTATCCTTTGGAAACAGAAATTCGAGGATAATCTGAAATCCACGCTAATCGTTCTTCAGAAAGAAATGGCAGTTGGGCGCGACTACTAACTTCAATGATATCTTATTTATCAACACCAGATTGGGGCTAATCCAGAAACCCTAATTTAGCTGAGGTAATTAATTTTATGTACTACGTTTTGCTATATAATACAATACATATATCCATAGCTTGCTAATGGTTATAAAATGAAGTAGTAAATAATATAATAAGTAATCAAACTTTAACCGTGTTAAGGTTTTTATACGCTGATTCAGTTTATGTCAAGAATGCAGACTTACAGCTGGTCAAAGACATAATGTTCAATGATACGGAATAGATGTAGATTGTCTCTGTTTATCTTTCAACTTTTACCTAGGACAAATATATTCAAATGTTTAGTATAAAAGTGACTATGTTGTGTAGTTGATCAATATGAATGGAATGGCAAACTGAAGTTTTGAAACAGGGGTAAACAAAAGTGTGGACTTTAAAATTTAACAAAAGTAGCAGATAAGCTTTTTATAAGTTGCCCATGAAAATGAAATGATTGCTGAGGTCAGGATAGAACTGCTGCTTTGACATTTAAGAAAGAGACATTTAGATGCTAAGCGATGATAAATCAAAAGTATGCAATAAAAAGGTATTATTTGGATCCTTTCTCATCCAAAATATTGGTGAAAAGGCGATCTAATAATTCGGCCCTTCAAATTTGAGTCCTTTGGTGAATGGTTGAATATCACAACAATAAAATGCTCGCTCTTCTTTTTTACATGTATACACAGGTCAGAGCTACACCAAATTTTAAGCATTTGATTCATGTTGATTAATATGTTGCTAAAAATGAATATGTGTACTACAACTAAAGAGTGAATATTCTTTGCCTACCCTTGCATTACTAAATTGTTATGCTTTAATTCTTTGGGAAAACTAAGAGGAGGACGGGTATGTAAACTAACCATTACAGGTATTATCCTTGTGGAAATGGATAACCCAAGAGCTTGCCTCCTAGCAACAGTCACTGTCATTTTTAATCGAAAAATGTCATATACAAGATAAAGGAATTATTAAATAGAAATGCAAAGCTGAAAAAAAGATATATCAACCAAAGTAAGAATAATATTAGGCAATATATTACCTTGTCTGGTGGTAACCATGTACAGTCCTAGAATTAGCTCAAAACTATGCCTTGGTTCCATAAATAGCGGTAATAATTGAGATCGTAGAATTATAAAACAAACATCTCTACAACCTTGCCTTCTATATGAAATTATAGTTGCTGTCCATATTGTATCCAACTGTGGTGCATGTACAAAATGGTGTAAAACAAACAATGAGCATTTTTATTATTATGTTCCAAATGGTGTAAACAACAGATTAAACAAGTATTTATCTGTATATTGCAAAAACTTTCTTAAGTTTCATACGCTGAAGTCATGTTTCTTTGTTTGAAATTCAATTGCACAAGTGTCCCGATTGAGAAGCAATTCTAAAGCATTGTTTTAGTAGAGCTATTTTCCTATTTCAACATTCAATATGCTTTACCCACCTGTTTCTGGATGTACAGTAATGAGTAAAATTTAATATTCCTATCAATTTTAGTTGCCTTTTTTTTCCGAATGTTAGATAATGCAAGTATGATTTTACAACAAAAGTCATTCGATCTAGTCAAACAATGCATTCTATTGATTTCTTTTATTCCCAGTCATTGTCATTTTCCCTTATTTTTCTTCTCAGGCATGTCCGAAATTGTCATTGATCCATAACTGATTTAATGAACTCTAATTTTTCCTATATTAAATTTTATCCTTTTTACCAACTCTCATTTGATAATGACCAATTGTTTTTCAATACAAATTAAGTGCTTTTTAATATGATTTAAAAACCACTATTAATGCATTTATTAAATTTTTGATCTATTAGAATTTTGTTCAGTGCGTAGGTCTTAACGTGAAGAGGTTTCAAGTCAGCCAAGAAAGTTCTTAAGAGTGATCAAACTTTCAAAATAGATGAAATTGCATGCAATTAAATCAGATTTCTTTTAAAGATTTTTATATTTGTAAGCCTTTATCCATTGTTCTCTCTTCTTTTTGAATTGATTATGTTGATAATGCTTGGTATTTACTAGATTGATAAAGGAGTTATGAGGAAGGAACCTTAACTTATTTTGTATGGTGTTTGGCATCTGAGAAAAATGACTGTGTGAAGGATTAAAACCTGAGGGTAGATATATGTTTCAGGTTTACAAACTATAAAATGGTATAACATAAGGAAATTATATATTGTCCAAACATCATTTCATACGCAAGCACCATACTTTTATATTTTTGACATGAAGTTGGAGGAAAGTCAAGTATGGGGGAGATTAGTGACGATGTCCAGGGATTTGTTACTGCCTATTTTTTGGTCAATCTAAATGCTGTATTTCCATTTTCACAGATGTTCTTAGTTAAGGTTGGTTCTCACATGGATTCATTACATTTGCTATCAACGTTAGTGGCTATTTGTTGATACCGCCCTAGCATTAATCACTATTTGGAGCAGGTTCAATTTTCAAAAGTATAGGATAAGGTAATAACCGTGTGCAATTATGTTTTAATTTTATGATTGTAAAAATCATCTCGAACACAAATTGCCATCTCAGCTTCAAATTTTCATGTGTGTAGTATGTATGTGTTGTTGAATTTTGAAAAAATAAACATGTTTATTGTATATAAATCACTTTGCAGTCAACCATGTTGTCTATTCTGTAGTTTGCAGCTAATTATATTTTTGTCAATCATAGTGTGATTTAAACTAGAGGGTTCAATGTTCATGCATATTTGGTAGTAACAACCATCCCCCCAACCAACATAGTTGCGGTAGATGAAAATCATAAAATAAAATATAATTAAACAACAAAGGAAATGACAGTCTGTTTATATTGATAATAACTTACTGCTCTTTCTGTGGTTGTTTAAATGACATGCTAGGCTCTTTAAATTGATAACAAGCGACAGAAAAAAGAGTAGAAAAACCTTAAAAATTCATAATTTATACGCACACGGATACACACACATGACATGGTAGTCAATTTAAATTGCTTATAACTTGCTGCTCTTTAAATTAGAATATACATATTTGGTACTGATATTATGTTTAACTGAAAATATAATTAAACAAAAAACATTATAGTGCGTATATGCGATAGAAATATTGTTACATATATATTTAGATAGGTGTGTGTAGCTGTAGCAGAAAGTAAGTTATGTGTTCTATTTTTTTAATGTCCTACTGATATAAATACTACATTGTAGTATATGTATATTTGGTAGTTTGTTGAAATTGATTATAACTTAAGGTAAGGCAATATGTAATATGAAATAATTCATCGAAGTATTTTTCCTTTATTTTTCTTGCTATCATACTCATTTTATTTTTCCTTTATAATAACTTATTCTAATATGGAATTTTATTTTCCCTTTATAATAACTTATTCTAATTTGATTCCATATGTCGTAGGTTTCGACTAAGCAATTCAGCACTATGCAGTACATTTACTTTCATTGACATTTCAAAAAATGCCCAGATCAGTGCATGCTGAGGTGCGTTCGTTGACGTATTAAAATAGTTGGGCTTGTTTTTCTAATTGTATTTGGTGTACAAATATTTCACCCTATATTATAAATGTAACCAAAAATATTTTAGTATCCCACCTCAACAATTTGGTACCAACCTGGGTGATATTTTTGTGGTCGATCAACAATTTGGTACTAATCTGGGTGCTACTGCTAGGTCGACAATTGAAGTTGGTTAGATGATATGCACTTGAAATGGAGATGTGTTAGATCATGGCGGTAGTCTTCAACCCATTGCTACAACATCCAATGCAGATTGTGGTCCATAATATTAGTAGTAGGACTAGTATCGATCAATGGAAGAACATAGTCTCATCATCGTCGACTTGGTTGCACTCTCAGGTATTGCTTTTTTATAGATATAATTAAAAAATTTCTAGAACGATGTATAGTCACTATAAGTTATAATTGAGTGATTATGAGAGTAGAGTTGATTGATTTAGGATTGTTTTTATTAGCTTATAGTCGACATCTGGTGCAGTTTATGTTAGTTTTTAATGATTTTATTGTAGAAGGAGATGAATTTGGTTGCGAAAGAGGCAAAAAGCTTGGTTTACAGTTAATATGCTAAAACATCCATTGACACAAATTGGGTATAGGGAGATGGGTAGTTATCCACTTATCTTATATCTTTAGTTTTTAGCTATAATGTTTCCCTTTTAAGTCATACAATCAACGATGTATTCATAATTTCTTAGTTTGCTTGCATTAGCTTTGGATCCTGGATATGCTTAAGGCAATTTCACATTCTTATTTAATAATATCACGTGGTCAGCAACTAGTGCACAAGTTGTTCACGATATAAGTTTGTACCTTGAACATGATAGTTCCAAATTTTATCATTTGTAAATGAGAAATGATAATAAATTATTAATAATAATAAATTAACCAAACTAAGTTTTGTTAAAATTAAATAACTTTTATAAAATTAACTAAAATTTATAAATAACAATAATATAACTGATTTAACATAGTTCTATAAATGATGACGATGATGATTAATCAAATAAGTTTATAAAAAATAACTAAGTTTATGTTAACTAAATTTTATAAATAATAATACTACAACTAATTTAACAAAGTTTTATAAATAATAATGATGACAACGATGATGAATTAACTAAGTTTATATTAATAATAATAATATAATTAATTTAACCTTGTTTTTTATTAATAGTAATAAATTAACTAAGTTAACCAAGTTAATAAAAATTAACTAAGTTTTGTTAAAATTAAACAAGTTTTATAAAGTTAGTTAAGTTTAAGCTAACTAAATTTCATAAATAATAACATAACTAATTTAACAAAGTTTTATAAATAATAACAATGATTATGATGATGATGAATTAACTATGTTTATAAAAATTAACTAATTTTATAATAATAATAATATAATTAAATTAACTGAGTTTTAGTAATAGTGGTAATAATAAATTAACTAAGTTTTGTTAATATTAACTAAATTTAAGTTAACTAAATTTTATAAATAATAATAATATAACTAATTTAACAAAGATCTATAAATAACGATGGTGATGATATATTAACTTAGTTTATGAAATTTGACTAAGTTTATATTAATAATAACAATATAATTAAGTTAACCGAGTTTGACTAATAATAATAATAATAAATTAAGTTAAGCAAGTTAATAAAAATTAACTAGACTTGTTAAAATTAAACAAGTTTTATAAAATTAATTAAGTTTAAGTTAACTAAATTTTATAAATAATAATAATATAACTAACTTAACAACATTTTATATATAACTATAAGATTGGACTTTATTTATTTCATTTCGTTTATAACTTTGATTATTTATATGACATTATTTATAGTATGATATACTCGTACAGTGTTGTAGATGTTTGTTATTAGATTTGAAGTCCTACGAATTAACATAATTGTTTGACTATATGTTGTGCTTTCACTTGTGCATGCAT
Source organism: Allium cepa (assembly GCA_030765085.1). NCBI lineage: Eukaryota > Viridiplantae > Streptophyta > Magnoliopsida > Asparagales > Amaryllidaceae > Allium > Allium cepa. The sequence goes on along the minus strand of CM060942.1, from coordinate 102,618,092 downwards.
TGGATTTTCGAAGAGAGCAAAGTTGAACTTTTATGGTGCTAGCTTTTGTGCATGCGATAAAGAATTATGGGTAATCAAGTGTTTTGTTAGCACTAGTTTGGTATAACATTTTATTAGTACTAGGTGTGTAAATTTGTATATGAATGGTTATTGTATGTGAGTTTGGTCATTTTATCAAAAAACTATTGTATTAGAATGGTTATTGTATGTGAGTTTGGTCATTTTATCAAAAAACTATTGTATTAGAATGGTTATTGTATGTGAGTTTGGTCATTTTATCAAAAAACTATTGTATTAGAATGGTTATGGATATCTTATTTGATTATATGATTAATATGTTTTTTTAATTGTTTGAATATGATGATTATGTGAGTGATTGTTGATTGATATAGTTGAAACAAAATAGACCATGAACATGAAATAATAGCATGAAAAAATGGTGCAAAATGATCAACAACTTTTAGTAGCGTTTCAAAAACACTACTGAAATACATATAGTGGCGTTGAGTAAATGCAACCGTAAAGTAGGGGTACAGTTGGAAACTTTATTGGTAGCGCCAAAAAACCTTTTAGTGGCGTTTTTAAAATGTTACAAAAAGATTTTTGGTGGCGTTTAAGAAACGCTACAATAAAAGGATTTATAATGACGTTGAAATAAATGCAACTAAAAACCATGGATTTTTAGTTGCGAGCTTTATTACGGCGTTTATCAAAACGTTACCATAAGTTTTGGTAGCGTTTTTTATGCGCCATCAAAAATAAAATTTCTTTTAGTGAAACTTTACAAATAAATAAATAAACCAATATATACCTTTATATAAGATAAGATACGAACATATTATATACAATTTATGAAATAAACAATGCTATATATATTTAAAACCAATATTTTGCAAAACAAAATATTACTCACCATATATATACACATGGTTGCTCTCGGCTACAAGCTAGAGGAATGGTGAGGGAAGAAAGATGCTCGGTGTGCTTGCGGCACCACCGGGATGGAGTAGGTGATCACGGCAAGGAGGTTTGAGGTGGGTGGAGCACAGGGTGATGGTGAAGGAGGGGCGGTCTCTGCTGTGCGCGTGGGAAGTTTTTATGGAGGCGCAAAAGTAAAGATCAGGCACAAAACTTCGGCCGACAATCCAAAAGGTTCCACCAGACATTCCTTTGAAAAAAAATGTTTCGGAACAAGGGGAGGAGGTTCTGACCATTGGATTGCTTGAGATCTTGTCTCGGGTTTGGGTGAAGGCAAAGAACAGTGGAAAACGACCATTGAATTGAGGGGAACTAAGAAAGTCATGAGATGGAGAGGCATAGAAAAAGAAGCAGCTTTAATTATATAAGTATATTTTCTTTCGGAGATAAAATATAAATTAAACCGTAGCTAGGGGAATGAACCGATGTTATCTTGAGTGTTGGGGAAGAGTGACAGGCACGAGAATTTATGAATCAATAAAAGCAAAGAGCCGTTTGATTTTCACCCGTTGGAAATATGAATGGACACAGGAAACTTCGAAGGACCAAAACGAATACCGATACGGCTAACCGTTTCATGGTTTCCGTCGCGTACCGAACATCGAAGCACATAAATGAATATACTACGGAGATCAGCACGACGAGACGATCAAAATGGCACACATATATCGCTGGTATGATCATCGTATCAAAAGTCGATAATCGATACCGAAAATGTTGCTAATTTGCCAGAAATAAGATAAGCGGAACAATAGCAGTCAAAATTTGGAGAAATGAAATATGGCGTCTCGCTTAGAAGAGGATTTACAAATTTTCTGTATATAAATATTTAGGTTTGCAAAATATTTTATTATCATCAAATATTAACTGATATGAATTGAAATAGAATTACACAAGAAAATAAACTTCTATATTATCTGATGAAAATTTACCAGTTGCTATGTTTAAGAAGATGTATTTCAAATATCAAATTTTTATTTCAGATTTTTATTATTTAAAATTTCACAAAAATTCAATTAATTAAATAAATAAAACAAATAAAATTATTAAAAATTTACGGGTCGTTACACTCTCCCCCACTCAAAACTTTTCGTCACCAAAATGGAAGGAGGTAGGAGAATAGAAACAAGCAGAAAGAAAAATAGACTGAAAACAAAGTAAAACAATTAGTTCAAACCACATAAATTTCAATTTAAATCAATTAATATTCAATAATTGATTTTAAACTCAAGATAATTCATTAATTTTATTTTATTTCAATTTATTAATATTTGATACCATAAAGGTTTCTTTGAAAATAGAATTTATTTATATCTCATTCATTATTCAATTAACTTATTATTCTATTTATCTCTATTAACATTTTATAACTAAAAATTAATTGTAAAACATTTATCATAACCACTCAAATTTAACGTATAAATTTCTTTAACATCATTTTACATTATAAATTATTCAATTACATATTCAACTTCTGATGATTAAGGTAAGTTATTGGAATGTAATTAAGTATTATATAAGTAATTTTTTTAATTCAATTACTCAAGTTTAAATATTTATTCCAACATTTTGGCTTCATTTTTAATTAAAGTCACCTTTAACATAAATTTAAGAATTACATTTCCGATTAACTTCAAACAATTTAGATACACACACACAAAACATATATCGAATAAAATTTATAATCATATATATATATATATATTATAATCAAGTCATATTTTTAGAAATTCCAATCAATTTAATTTCCAAAAAAAAGTGTTGCAAAGCTACAAAATGGTCTCTCCACTATGAAACGCGAAAATGAATGTCAATTATGCTGCAGTCATCACGAAATTATTTTCCAGTGACAAAATTGGAGAGCACTGATTTAAACCCTTAAATTTCTTTAGAAAACAATTTCTATTTAAAAATACTTCGGATAATACATTTTAAAACTTTAAAACCAAAGTCTGAATTTTTTTGAAAATTAAATTCTCAAATTTTTACTTTAAATTCATTTAAATTTCCAAATCAACTTATAAACCAAGTTTTATAATTCCATTTATTTAAATGTTGGTAAATCAATGGTTTACAAAACAATAAATGAAAAAAAGTCAAATAATATCTTCTGGTTAACCAATTCATTTAACAATTCAATTTCAGAAAATTTACTTATATATAGTATGATCATACCTAACTATTTCATTTACCAATTTTGAAAATATTTTTGTGTTAGTTTGTTCTATTCAAGTGTTTTGGAAATCCTATCGATAGCATTGATCAGATGAATCGATCGAAAAACCAAATCAACATCAACAACTCGAACAGCACAATAAATATTTAAAACATTTTAGTATTAGTTTGCAAATACACTTCTTCGCTCGACGATACAAGAATGGATTTCAAAGCAAGGATAGAGATTCAAATTTGATGGACTCAACTCAAAGAGAATTTTGATTCGAAGATCGATTCAAAACAAAGATAAGATGAGTAAATAACAAAATAGGGATATGGATAAGTTTATATAAATCGCGGGCAACCTTAACCGGGTCGACCGTGACTTCAAGAATGAGATCGATGCGAAATTCTGAGGCAAATCGACACTCGATCGCAAACGATAGAATTCAGGCATAGCAGGAGATAGATAACATCGTAAACCGAGAATACAAAAATCTCCGGTAAATCATTACCTATTGTAAAGGAGCTTCACTGCTTTACAAATCATTCGAAGGTTAGCGAGACCGCCGAGTTATTATAGAATTCATTCGAAATGGAGTTATGAGATACTCCAGAATCAAAAAGCATGAATGGAGGGAGACAAGAATGGATTCTGAAATCGAGGGAAACGTTTCAAAATTCAAAGGAAACCGACTCAAAGAGGAAGGAATTCAGGCTTGAACGAAAGTGATTCCATAATTAAATCTACTCTATATGCCGAGTCTTGCCTAAAACCTGGATTTGATACCAAATGTAACGATCCGATATTTTCAACCATTCGCATACAAACATGCTGAAATTGAATTGCTCAAAATATCAAGTTGTTAATTTATATTTGGCAAAACTCAGCATATACAGTAAATAAATAAATCACAGAATCACAGACACAGAGTAATATAACAATAATGCAGCGGAAACAAGAGAATAGTAGTTCACGAAGCTACTGTATATATAACAGAGTTAAATAAGATACAACAGAAGTCTCGAATACAATAATCAAATACAAGATCAGAATACATGATTAGAATCAACCGAATATCTAAAAGCTGAATAGATAGCTGGATCTCCAAGCGAAGCTCCAACTCCAAAGGTTAGGCTCAAAAGCTAAACCACTAGTCTGACCCGAGCGTAAAGCAAAACACAAAACACTCGAGTCAGGATTAACATTCTTATATCAAAAATACTACTCAAGTGAAATAACAACAGAAATACAAGTAACTCAAAGGATGTTTATGATAACCATCCTCTAAGGATCCGTTAAACTATCTACTTTGTTGTAATATACGCTATTATAATAATGTCTAAAGTAAAGTATAATATATTTAAAAATAGCGTTAAGGCGTACCCATATCCCCCTTAACACATTTTATAGTGCAAATAGTCTATACAGTACCGTAATACCTCCAGATCGGAAGGCTATCAGAGGATACTCCATAGGTACGACACAAATCAAACTCGTACAAGGCGCGTTAGCGTAGGTGACACGGCACAACTAGGCAATGTCAGGGTAGATATACCAATTACACTTTCGGACCGGTGGTAACGCGTAGCAGACACTACCGCCCACCTCGAGCCACACTCTCAAAAATCAAAGGTGCATCCAATCAATCAAAAAGTAATAGAATGGTATCGAAGAAGCGTGTCCGATCAAAGGAGCTACCTCATTAGCCTGTCAATTGCTCCTATTTTAGCCAGCTTATGCCAACTCATGGGAGTCGGGTCCACGTACATACCTCAATAGGACGTCGCCACCATTCTACTTCATTCTGGAATCTCCACCGCGTACACAGTTGTTAAAGTGGTTTTCGGAATTGGCAAAGAGTATGACAACTTCCGATCCCGGTCTCTTTAACAACCAAACGTTATTATAACATCGTGGTCATTTCAAACATTTTATACTTTAAAACCAGAATATCATATCCATTTCAAAAACCATATCCATACAATATCATTTCCATTTCAAAACCAGATACGATATAATTTCCATTTCAAATATAACTTTTTCCAAAATCACAACATTTTTCAAAGTTATAACACTTTCGAAACTAAATACTTGGAATTTAAAACACTTTCAAAACATAATACTTCGAAATCATAATACTTCCCACTTAACCGATTTAAATATTAAAATAGTATATATAATAAAATTGTTTTCCTTAAATTTCACAAATTAATTCCCAATCAACTCGAATTCCAAAAAAAAAATTCAAATTTAATCAGATCTGAAATCATTAATTCCAATTTAGCTTCTAAATAAACCATTCAAAATTATATTGATTTCAAATACAGATTTGAATCACAAATAAACCATTTCAAAATATATATATTTCAAAGCTTTAAATATTCTATAATTTCAAAACTGAATGTGATAATTATATATATATCTATATATATATATATATATCTTAATTCAATTTACTATTATTTAGTATTGAAATAATTACTCAATAAATTCAATATCATTTAAATAAAACTCAAACTTGAAATATTTACTAATCACTTTAAACCAACATCGAGTTACAAAATCAAATCCTTTAAAATCTCAAATTCAATAAGTTCCAAATCGATTCTAATTACATATAATTCTTAGTTAATACAATTTCAAATCAATTTCAAATCCATCTTCTCAAGCTTAATTTATTAAAATCATTATAAACTCTATATTAAAATATAATTTGAATAAATACCTAACCATATTATATTTTAATAAAATCAAACTTTATTATTAAACTTATTCTATATCAAACAAATTTATACATAGCTTAAATCAAGAATTTAACTATATATAAAATAACATTTATATAATATCTAAAAAAATATTTATATAAAACCATATATTTCTTTCCAAAACCATAGAAATCATTTCAAAATATTTATATATAGACCACGGTGTCTGTATATAATTTTCTATCCTATGGTCAAGTGATACGGATATTTATCATTTCAGTCCGTAATTTAAATATATACGGGTATATATCATTTCTACCCACAATCCTAAATTCAATTTAATAAAAATCGCTTGGGTCTATCATTTTAGCCCATAACGATTTTCTCTTATTCTACAAGATCGTTCGGGTATGTATCATTTCAACCCATAGTGAATTCTACAATAACAAGGAACTTGCAGAGTGATAACAGATATGATTATAATATAACATGCATATATCATCAATATAACTGTAGCTAGGGAAATGAACCGATATTATTTTGAGTCTTAGGGAAGAGTGACAGGCACGAGAATTTATGAATCAATAAAAGCAAAGAGTCGTTTGATTTTCACTCGTTGGAAATATGAATGGACACAGGAAACTTCAAAAGACCAAAACGAATACCGATGCGGCTAACCGTTTCACGGTTTCCGCCGCGTACCAAACACCGAAGCACACAAATGAATATATTACGCAGATCAGCACGACGAGATGATCAAAATGGCATACAAATATCGGTGGTATGATCATCGTATCAAAAGTCGATAATCGGTACCAAAAATGCTGCCAATTTGCTAGAAATAAGATAAACGGAGTAATAACAGTCAAAATTTGGGGAAACGAATATGACGTCTCACTTAGAAGAGGATTTACAAATTTTCTGTATAAAAATATTCAGGTTTGGAAAACATTTTATTGTCATCAAATATTAACTGATATAAATTGAAATAGAATTGCATAAGAAAATAAACTTCTATATTATCTGATGAAAAATTACCAGTTGTTATGTTTAAGAAAACGTATTTCAAATATCAAATTTTATTTCAAAATTTTATTATTTAAAATTTCACAAAAATTCAATTAATTAAATAAATAAAATAAATAAAATTATTAAAAATTTAAGGGTCGTTACACAACAGCTCTTGGAAAATCACACACAGAGTTGGAAATAGTCCGAAAAATCCTTAGAGGCCTTCCATGGAATTTTGAAGCAAAAGTTACAGTCATTCAAGAATCAAAGGATTTGAAACAAATCAAAGTTAAAGCACTCATCGAAAATCTCACCACTTACGAGCTAGAAATGAAATTCATGGAAGAACGAGAAGGAGGTGATACTCGGCAGAAAGAAATAACGCTTAAAGGAACAACGGAAAGTGATGATGATGATGATGATGGAGCAACTGAGTTGGCACTATTAATGAAGAAATTCATTGGCACTATTAATGAAGAAATTCAAAAAGTGGAATCACAAATACGGAAATCCTACTCTAAATCAGAAATTCAAAAGCAGAATAACCACTAGACAACCCGGAAGAGCAGGAAATCATCTGTCACAAGTGCAATAAACCTAGCCATATTAAGCCCAATTGTCCTCCAAATCGACTCGGACAAGAAAAGAATTAAAAAAGGAGAAGTTTGGAAGCCACGTGGAATAAAAGCGATAATGATTATAAAAGCACTAGCAGTGAGAGTGAGAAAGAAGATCTGTGCTTTAGAGGTGATATAACTGATAGCGATAATGATGAGCCAAGCGAGGTATCAAAACTCACTCACTCAGAATTACTTATATATTTCCACGAAGTAAATAGTTGTTTTGAAAGACTTAGGAAGAAATACGCTAAAATTGAATCACAAAGAGATACTTTGATAGAATCAAATAACCAAATTGACCAGTTAGTTAAAAACTATCAAAGTAGGATCTCTAAGTGTGATAAGTGTTCAACATTTGAAGAAGAAATTAAAAAACCAGAAATTAAAATTAAATCACTTGAAAATGAAATTCTAATTTTGAAAGAAAGTGAAAATACTCGAAGAGAAAATTCTATTAAAAAGTACACACAATTATTGAATGAAAATGTATCCCTCAAAACACAAGTCCAACAACTGTCAATAACTTTAGGAAAATTTTCCAAAAGTGAAAGATCATTGAATATGCTAATAGGAAAATAAATGTTAATACTGATAGACAAGGACTTGGGTATACTCACTTTGAATATATTAGAAGCAAAATTAATCAAGTTAAATCCAAGTGCACTATTTGTAGAAAAATTGGACACAATCAAAATAATTGCTGATATAGACCCAAACACATGAAAACTATTCCAGTTTGGGTTTCAAAAGGCACAAATATAAAATTTCTCAAAGTTAAACAAATCTGGGTGTCAAAAAGAACATATATAAATAGTTTTGGGTCTACACAAACATATTTTTCAAAATCACTTGCCAATAACAACCATGGACCTATAAAAACAAATAGGTCACAAAAATCTTTTATCGTGTAGGTGTGGTGGCAGGCCAAGGAATTACAATAGTGTTACTTGGATTCTGGCTGCTCCAGGGACATGATGAGGGATAAAGCAAAGTTCCTTAGCCTAGTATAAAGGTGGCAGAATCACAATGGGCTACAACGAAAAATTATCGATAAAGGTAAAATAGGTAAAGATATCTTGAACGATGTATGTGAAAATCTACATCATAATTTGATTTAATTCAACCAGTTATTGATATAGAAATGAATGCTGATTTTGATTCTGACTTATTCAAAATTGTTGGCCAATTATATTCTTATGCCAAGAACACCATAAAAATCTCTAGTGTTTTTGAACTACTTCATATATATTAGTTTGGATTAATGATAGTGTTTTATTGGTTGATGATAATACATTTGGTTATTTTACGGTTGACTTTATATTCACGGTTTTTGTTTATTTACATGGCGCCAATTCAAATTCAAGAGAATTTCATTTAAAAGCTGTTAAAAATGATTTTAAGAAATTTGTTGAAACTTCACAGTCTGGTCTATGACATTCAATAGATGATAATTTTGAGTGAAATAAAAATTCAGATGCAGATTACATTGGTAATCTAGTTGATAGAAAAATTACTAGTGAAATGTGATTTTTGTTGAGACATTCAGTAACTGCATCGTTTTTTCAAAGAAAATATCTGCATATTTTCACTTGAAATAATTTTCAAATAGCAAATATTTTTCTAAAACCCCTTCAAGAAAATCATTTTTGTTGACCTTGTTTCAGATTAGTCATATTAGAAAATTTGATTTTATAACTATTTTTGGATTTAATCTTAAATGACTTCATTGACTAATCTGACTCCCTACTAATTATCTAAAAGATAAATAATGATTGAAAAAGTGATGAGTGTTGATATTAATCATATATTATAACTTGAGACGGTACAATTAGTAAATTTCTTTAGAAATTTAAACAAGAGTTATAAACACTTTTTGTTGGTAAAAATTCCATGATCATTTCTATTTCTATCATATTTCTATCGACCATCACTCATCATAATCCAATAGGTATGTCAATACGTGGTATTTTAAATGGGAAATTATGCGCTTTCATTTTATTATATTTTTAACAATAAAAACATCCAAAGTATTCACTCTCATTTAAAAGTCATCACGGTTATGCATGGGTGAATTACTTGGGATTTTCGATTATGTGCTTCCATGCTCATTTAAAAGTCCTCACGGTTATGCATGTATGGAACACATATCAAAATTGATGGATTAGTAGACAAGTTGATTCTAATCCCATTTAAAAGTCCTCACGGTTATGCGTGGTTAGAAGATACTTGAATTCATTTTTTAATAAAATTTGGAATACTACTAATCTCATTTATATGTCCTAATGGTTATGCATGGTTAGTAGATATTCTAATTCCTAATATAAATATACCACAAATAGACACAACTATTCGGTTTTATATTATGACATCACCTCTATCATTCTAAAGTGGAATATGCAACAAACAGAGTATTTATGATTTTTGTTTGATTTTTTATTGAAATTTAATATTTGTATTCGATTGAGTTTTAATGTTGTACTAATGTCTATCACTTTATTTTCTAACAGCATTACTCTTTTGCTGAAAATAAAAGGGGGAGAGAAAAGTTAAGATTTCGACAAATAAAGGTCAAATATTTTCTATCAACATCTAGGCTTATTTGCATATTTTTATTTACATGCATATATGAAGGGAGAGCTTTGTGTAGAGAGGGAGAATTTGAATAGGGGAAGCAAATAGAGTCTATCAATGATCAAATACATTTAATATATTCAAAATCTTAAATATATGTTTGTTATCATCAAAAGGGAGAGATTGTTGAATATGCGAGTATATGATTTTTGTTTGATGACAATAAACATATATATATATATATATATTCATTTAAATGTATTTGTTAATGTACTATTTTATTTTTCACATAATTAAATAAATATTTGGTGAATAAAATAAATAACATAGAATTTAAATTCAAACAGATATTTTATTCAAATAAATATTTTATTACAATTTTGAATAGTACTAATTTGTGCTCTCACTATATATATACACAATTTCGATTACAATACAAATTTGACTACATCATAATCTTTTTTTTTTACAAATGCACCTCACTACATATCACCATTCACTCGTATTTATCTTCAACTTCATTCAAGATTGAATCCAACATCTGAGCAATCTGCAAAAATATACACTGACGCAGTAAAATTGGAAACCAAATATTGTACAGTTTAAAATAAAATGTAATTTTGAAAATATTATTTGCCTCAGTTATTTGGGTTGTTCGTCATCATTTAATTTTGAATTCATCATACACGAACACCTTGTGACATCACAGTGTATCATTATACATGCCACAAGGCCGTGCACACCGATATATACACTTGATAAAATTACAGGGACATGTGAGCATAGGTCAAACCCAAATGAAATGCCCAGTTCGACACAAGTGCAATACAAATGAAGTCATGACACGAGCACAGGGTCAAACCCGAGCTATAAGCTGGATTCAACACAGGTGCAAATTCAAATGAAATGGTCAAGACACAAAAATCAAGCCTCGACCAGAGTTCAAGTCAATCACCAGAAAACAGTGACTACAACAGTTCTGACCAAACAACAAAGTTCAATATCCAGTCAAGCAACATGAAGAAGTCAACATATATGATCAAAAGCAATGCAACAGTCAATATCAAGGCATGAACCAACAATGAATTCAAGTGAATGGCAACAACAAGTGATGCATCAGTGAAACAACTCAGTATGCAAACAAATGCAATGCATCACGAGTACAAGATACATGCACTAGTGAAACAAAAATGAAGCAGCTCAATATCCAAGCAGGACACAATGAAACATATGCATATGAACTCAAATATCAGTGGTGAACCATGAAGATAAACAAAACTGAAATGCAGCAAGCACTCGGGTCAACGGAGGTGAATACAAAACATCTCATATACAAAGCATACAACAGTTCGATATGCTATGCAACCTGAATCAAAGACTACATGAAATCTAATCATCAACCCAATGCAAAGCAGATCCGAGTTCAAGCAAAACAGAGGTAATACTTAAGTAGACATGAACTACATAATTCGAGCAAGTCCAGACCACAGATGAAAAGGCGAATGTTTGGACTAAATGAACTCATGTAGACAGTGCAATGAAGACTCAAGAGGCATAAGAATCATACACGTATACATACATATGTATACATGTGTATATGCACTGTTTCTAACGGTTAACTCAATGAACAATACAAATGATCTTATGACAGTAGAAAAGAAAAACCCAAATGTATACTTATCTAACCAGCAGTAGTAATCAAGTCATGGAGCAAGACTGAACCGATCAATGCATATGAGGAACATGAATTAACAAAGTCATGTAACAGTTTCAAATTGAACAGTCAGTGCCGAAGTCAAACATTATCACAGTATCAAGTCGAAGTCAATAAGAACAGATTCGAACAGATTCAAAGCCATATTATCAAGTAAACAAGCAATAAAATATACGAATTTGAAAAGGTCATAAATCATCACGTTCATCCATACAAAATCAAACGGTCGAGCCAAATATTATCAGACGAATTCAAATTATCAAACGAACGAAATTCTAGGGATTCGAATCATATATAACCCATACATCATTGGTCGTAAAAAAGCAATTCGAGTTCAAGCAACAAAGAATTACCATTCAACTCGAATCAAAGTCGAGTATAGTACAAATTAAAAAGGAGTGAACTTACCAATTCATGCAACGTTCGGACTCGACTTGGTTGAAGCTGCTGTGAACATATAATCGATCGAAGAAAGGAATCGAAGCTTTAGAAATCAATTTAACAAAGCGACGACTTCATCCAGAAGCCCTAATTTCAGAGCGAACGAAAGATAAAAGGAAGCAGATATTATTCATAAATAAGCTGGGCCGAAGGAATACAAAGAAAAGAGGACGATTTATTTTTATCACTTTATTGGGTCGGCCTTATTTTATTTGGCTTTACTTTATAGATTAGGGTGTCGTTGTTTTTAAAATTGTTTTTAAATTAGTATTTTCTTTTAAACTTTTCTAATTTTTAGTTGTGTGACTAGGAGACGAACTACAGTGGTGTAGTTCGGGAATTCGCAACTCAGTGGTTGAGTTATGGTAGGGGTTTGAGTGTAGAGTTAGGTTAGTCACTAGCGGGTGTCGCGAGTTTACGTGTGTAAGCATGTGACTAATTAATTTCTAGTAGAAACCTTAAAGGAAACACGTAGGCGGGGTTTTGCCAAAGCTGGGTAAATCTTTGTGTTCTATTTCTGCATTTATTATTCTGCTATTGTCCGTGCTGCTAATATTCTGATATATCTGTATTGAAAATATTTTATAAACTTCTGCAATAATTTTTATAATTAATACGCCTCGATGTAGTGATAAGTGAGCATGGGTCTTCGCACTTTACTCGGTGGGTGTGGGGACCAAGGAAGCTAGTCGATGATAGTAGGATTCGGTTAGGTATTGGAATGTAGGATCTTTAATAGGAAAGCTAAGAGAGATAGTTGATACTATGATTATGAGACGTGTAAATATCTTAAGCGTTCAGGAGACCAAATGGACGGAGTAGAAAGCGAAGGAGGTGGAGAATACAGGCTTCAAGTTATGGTACATGGGAAAAGAACGTAACAAGAACGGGGTAGGCATCTTAATTGACAAGAACTTTAGAAACGGAGTTGTCGACGTTAAGAGACAAGGGGATAAGATCATCCTAGTAAAGCTGGTAGTGTGCGATATGATTTTGAACGTCATTAGTGCCTATGCCCCACAAGTAGGTCTAAGTGAAGCCGTGAGGAGGAACTTCTGGAAAGAGTTAGATATTATGGTTAGAGATGTGCCCAGTAGCGAAAAACTTTTCATAGAAGGAGATTTCATTGGGCATGTTGGTTCGGCTAGTGGTGGGTTTAAGAGAGTGCATGGTGGTTTTGGATATGGCGATAGGAACCAAGAAGGAGAAGAAATACCGAGTTTCGCTATTGCTTACGACCTCATGATAGCCAATACCTTCTTTAGAAAGAGACAGTCACATTAGTTACTTTTAGTAGTGGTCAACACTGTAGCCAGATTGATTTTGTCCTTACTAGAAGAGATGACAAACGAGCTTATGTAGATTGCAAAGTCATACCTAGAGAATGTGTCGTCTCACAACATCAGCTTTTGATATTGGAGTTTCGTCTTCGGATACGTGTTCAACAGGACAAAGGAGCCAAGATTAGTCGGACGAAATGATGGAAGCTCAAAGGAGACGCTTCACGAGTGTTTAAGGATAGAGTGATGGGAGAAGGGGCATGGAATTTGGTAGGAGAAGCAAATCACATGTGGGATGAGATGACAACACGCATTTGGAAAGTGGCTACTGAGGTGTTTCGGGGTAACAAAAGGAAATAAACGCGAACCTAAAGATTCATGGTGGTGGAACAGTGATGTACAAAAGGCTATCAAAGAGAAGAAGGAATGTTACAAGTGCTTGCATCATCATAGGAGCGATGACAACATGCAAAGGTACAAAGTGGCAAAAAAGAATGCAAAGAGAGCAGTGAGTGAAGCAAGAGGTCGGGCGTATGAAGACTTGTATCATAAGCTATGTACGAAGGAGGGTGAAAAAGACGTCTATAGGATAGCTAAGCTCCATGAAAGGAAGGCAAGATACTTCAATCAAGTTAAATGCATCAAAGATGCTAATAATAGACTTTGGTTAAGGACGATGAGATAAAATATAGATGAAGAGATTACTTCAATAAGCTATTTAATGAAGAAGGTGACAGCACTACGAACGAGATAGACGACCCTTTTGATGATACCAGTAGGCATTTGTTCATAGAATTCAAGAATCCGAGATAAAGGAGGCGCTAAAATGGATGAAAGCAGGTAAGGAATTGGGGCCTGATGGCATCCCCATTGAGGTATGGAGATGCTTTGGGGATGCGGGGATAGCATGGCTGACTAAGTTGTTCAATAATATTTTCAAATCAAGCAAGATGCCAGATGAGTGGAGGAGAAGCATTTTAGTTCCAAATTTTAAGAATAAAGGAGATGTAACGACCCGTAATTTTCGTTAATTCAATTTAGTCATTTTAATAGGATTTAAATAATTTAAGTTAGAAAGAAATTAAGATCTGTGATTTTTTTTGAAGCAAATGACTAAATGAAATGAAACCATGGGAATTTAAGTCTAAGAATTTCCAGTTGGAACAAAGTGACGAGAAATTTAAGTGCTGTAAATTGTTATTTATAGGCTAAGAAATTAATATAAGAAAACAAATGGGAAGATTTCATTTATTTCATGGTTTTAATTCGTTTTTCTTTAATAAGTTGTAATTGAATTTAGTAGAAAATAATATGTATTAAACCTACTTATAGAATTCGAAGCTAATTCAAATGAATTTAAGTAGTGAAAAGGCTTTACCTGTATATATATTTAATATGAGAAATAAATGGGAATATTAAATTAATTTAATGCGGTAAAGGAATGAAAACGGTAATTAGAATAAATTAAGGAATTCTGTAACGCAAGTAATAAATCTGTACCTTGAATGAACGTTTCACTTTGATAAATTATTTAAATGAGATGACTTAATAAATAAATAATTAGGTCAATTGGTATGTGGTGAAATTTGATGTTGAAATATTTTGTAGATAAGGGTTTAGGTGGAATGGGTTAATTTATGAAATAAAGGATAGAAATCATATAAAACGTTAAGCAAGTTGATTAATGTTGTAACGTAAGGTGTAAATGTAAATTCCAATGGAAACGTATCCTTATTTTAGGTAGAAATTTCAGGTATATTGATAAAGTGGAGTATATACACTTAGTAATAAATTTAGTACAGGAAAAACGAAATGGAAATATTGAATTTATTTAATTCGTATATATATTACCTATTTATATGGCCTATTAAATTTAATCGGATATCAATGGCAATTAATTCCTTAAATTAGTGCAATCAATGTATGATTAATTGATAACGATGAAAAGGTTGATTATATTCAGTGTGAACAACGTAAAATATTATCATAGCATGATACTTGGTTTGAATAGAAGGGTGAAATTGGGAATCAAATTTTATTTAATGATAATAACGTTAGTATTGGTTAATAAATAGATTTCAATGCAGTAACCAAATAAATGGAATAAGATGAGTACATATTGCATAGAAATGAAATGTAAATTGTCACATTTGGTAGGAGCTAACTTTTAGAAACATATAAATGTTGAATCAGTAAATATTAAATTCCATTTAATATAAGAATTCAAAGGTGGAAGATTTACATTTGGATTGGAAATTGGATAGTTATTAATTAAAAGTGACCATTGAATAAATTTATGCAAACGTGATATAATGTTAATAGATGGAGATCAACTTTTATTTATGTGGTTAAGGGAATTTAATTTCTATAGTATGATAATCGAAATTAATGGAAGATATAACCATGTCAATTATGCATATAAGGTAATAAGGTAATGAAACCGAGGTAAATTAATTAATTGAGACTTTAAGTAAAATTAACGTGTGGAATTGACCAAGGTTCAATAAAATGAGAATTTGATTGTTTATATTTATTGGTTGAGAAAGGTAAATGTGTATTTGGGGAATAAATTTAGTCAGACTTAAATATTGAATTTAATTAATTAATATATATGATAAATGATGATTAAATAAAAACCCAATACTCTATATATATGTATAATATTTGAGTGAAAATAATAATACACTTATAAATGTGGAATTAAGAGTTTACAACAACTATTTTGAGTAAAGAAATTGTTCATTCAAGTAAATTTGAAACATCGCAATAGGTGTAGATTAAGTGTTGCGTTAAATAAATTATAAATGAATAAATTTATAGAAACGTAGGAACGGAGGAATGAACATTATAGTAACGTAAAACGTATTGTTGGATAATAATTAAGTATAGGCTTGTAAATTTGATGTATGACAATAAATTTTGTACGAAAATCTTTCTATTAGTTGATAAGTCTTATTTTGATCAATTTAAAGGAATACACCAAATTTTGTAGTTAGTACGGAATATTGATGAGTGAATAAATAAGATGAAACAAAGGTGGAATGTATTAGTTGAGGTTTTAAGTTATTTATGTGATAAGTTACCAAAATTACAATTTTATCTAAATACAGTAATTTATGCAAACAAAAGATGAACATTTTGAAATATTACCACAGTGATATATAAAAGAAACGTTAACTATGTAGTTGGAGAAAAATTGATATATTTTGAGTTGGATAATAGAAATCAAGTTATTTATATAATTAGATTTAAGATGAGAGTATAAGTATATGATTTAATAATTGGGTTTTGCGAATAAAATTTATAATTCCCAAATAATAAGAAAACGCAGAGGTTAACACTGCGAAATTGATATACTTATAAATTTTAATTCATATCCAAGCTTGCTAAATTATTTGAAATTGATTGGATTATGTAAGTAATGAAATTTGGCCAATATTTAAAGTTGAAAGAAAATTTGGATTTTATGGTTTATTTTAATTTATTTAATAAATATTAAAAATAGCCATTTTTGTCACGGACTCGGATTTCGACGAAACCAGTTTCATCGGATCCGTAACGGTGAATTATAATAATGTTTCAAGTTTCGTAGCGATCGGACTTGTCGTTTGATCGTACGGACTCGAAACGCCTTGAAATTTACGCATTTTGAAATCAATGTGAAATTTTTGTTTTTTTTTGGCATAACTTCTTCATACGATCGAATTTGGTCGCGAAACTTTTTCCATTGCGTTCAGAATATTTTAAAACACCTATTTGGATATATAGTTTTAACAAATCCGACTCCGGAGGCATAGCGGGCTTTTTGGACCATGGTTTGTCACGCACGTTCGCGTATCCAGTCTAGCTACCCTACCTCTAGCCTATCTATAAATATACATCTATAAACCCTAGCTCCTTTCTTTTTCATTTGCTGTACGTTCATTTCTTCACTCTATTCTCTTCCCCAAATGCATACATCTCAGATCCAATTCCAGATCTATCCACAGTTCAAAATCAAAAGTCAAAACTCAAAAATTTCAGAAAATTCCAGAAAAATATATGTTGAAGTATTCGATACGCGTAAAATACTGGTGAAATTCGTTTTTCAATTGGAGCTGTCGTTCATCCAGAATAAATTCAAACAGCCCCAAAACCGTTCATCATCGTCGTGCAAAACTTCGTCGGATCGGAAAACGGTTTC
Organism: Allium cepa; assembly: GCA_030765085.1. Taxonomy (NCBI): domain Eukaryota; kingdom Viridiplantae; phylum Streptophyta; class Magnoliopsida; order Asparagales; family Amaryllidaceae; genus Allium; species Allium cepa. The sequence goes on along the minus strand of CM060942.1, from coordinate 102,600,428 downwards.
TGGGTTTTGTAGAGTGGACGATGGGGATCGCATCTATGTGGTTAGTTTGGCGTTTCGACGGTCAGATTTGCGGCAAAAATTCAATAGGGTTTCATGTTTTAGGCGGCTGCTGCTTTGACTGCGTGCGTGCAAGGGGACTGTGCGTGCGTTATTTTTATTTTGTGATGACGCTGAGGTGGCAATGTGCATTTTGAGGTGTGAATATGGACCAATTTTGGTTAAATTAATTTTGATTTTCAACATCGATTTATTCGCATAACTTTCTCATATGTTATCCGTTTCACACGAATTTTTTTTTGTTAGGATCGTAATTTAATTCCGGACTCGATGACGCTGGTTTGGACGAATTCTGAGACGGGCGAATTTTTGGGTTTAAATTGAATTTAAATTCGATTTAAATTCAAAAGGTGAGTGTTTTGACCCACTCACAATTACTAGAAGCTTTTATGTTTGTTAAATAAATTTTAGAAATGAATAGAAATTTATTTATGAGCTTTTGGCATGTTATTTCATTCATATCTGTTGAATTGCATTTTATTGAATTTAACTGTAAATTTAATTGATTTATTGCGTATTAATTGGCTGTTAGAAATTATTGTTTGCATATGAACTGCTAGTTAACAGTTATGTCAATTATCACTGAATATAAATTGCTAGATTAATAGTTGATAAATATAATTTGAAATAAAACTGCCAATTATTACCTGTTGTATATTACCAAACATATATTGTTATTGATTGATATTGCTTGATGTTTGTGATTGGGTGATGGATGTGTTATTGAATGGATGTTTTATTTGATATCATTAAACTGCAAGTTAGTATGCATTTTTCATTTCATTCGGGATTGCGGTTTGAAATGATATACAACCGCAGTTTTATTTTTAAATTGCGGATTGAAATGATAAATATCCGTATCACTTGTCCATAGGATAGAAAACTATATACAGGCACCGCGGTCTATATATAACTATTTTTAATGTGATTTCTATGGTTTGGATGGAATACGGTTTATAAAAATCTTAAATTTTATACTGAATAAATGTTTCTTCCATATTAATATACATAGGAAGTTGAAATTTTGAAATTAAAAGGTGAATAAATTTCTTTATTAAAAATGGAAGAAAATTAAGAAAATGGAGTTTGATGATTTATATCCTATGTTTAAATATTAAGTTGGAAATTTTAAAGATATGATATTTATAATTGGATTTTTCCAAAATATTTTGAAATGAATATTCTAGTAAAATTTGAATTTGAAAATATATATATATTTTACTAGAAATTGAAGTCTTATTAATTATGGAATCTATGTGAATATTCAAGGCTAATTAATAGAACATTTGATTCGAAAGAATAAAATCCAACTTTAGTTGAAATATTTATACTCAAAATGGATATACGTATATATATGAATTTATTTGAATGGTCTTGGAACTTGAAGCGATATTAAATTTTGGTTTTAACTTTAAATAAAGAAATGTATTGTAAAGCCACGAGAAATATTTCTTTTCAAAGTAACATTTAAGTTAAACCACTTATTTTATATACTGTTGAATATCCAAACCATTTAGTTTTGAAAGTAATGGTTTTAAAAACTATGGATTTCGAAGTATTATGTTGAAAGTTAATATCCAATATTTGGTTACAAGGAATTATAAATTTTAAAAGTGGCATAATTTTTTGGAAAAGATTTATATTTGGGAAATGATATCATTGATTGGGTTTTATAAAAATAATATCAAATGAATCTTTTGGGTTTTAAAGAAGAAATGATATCGTAATATTATGGTTTTGAAATGGATTTTATTTTGGTTTTAAAAGTATAAACTATTTTTAAATGACCGCGGTGTTATAATAACGATGGGTTGGCAAAGAGACCGGGATCGGATATCTGACATACTCTCTGTCGATACCGAAAACCACTTTGACTAACCGTGTACGCGGTGGAGATTCCAGAATGAAGTAGGTGGTGGCGACGTTTCCTGTAAGGTAAATACGTGGACCCAACTCCCGTGAGTTGGCATAAGGTGGCTAAAACAGGAGCGATTCTCGGATTAATGAGGTAGCTCCTCTGATCGAACGCACTTCTTCGTATGCCATTCTATTACTCTTGTGATTGTTTTGGTGCGCACCTTTGATTTGGGAGTGTTGTTCGAGGTGGGCGGTAACTGCGGCTACGCGTTTCCACCGGTCCGGATAGCAATTGGTATATTGTAACAGCCCTAAATTTTAGATATTTATTTTATTTAATTATTTAATTTTGAAATACATCTTATATAAATTGTGTTTAACAATAAAATTTAAATATTTTATTTGGAGATATATTTTTTATAAAATTGGCTGTGTCAATAAAATTTAATAATAACTGTGGAAATTTAAGCTATATTTGGACTGGTAGATTTCGCGTTTAAATGACGCGTCAGTTATAGGGTATAAGCAACGTAATAAAACGTATGATTTTAAAATGTTAATTTTATGAAAATTTTTGATGTTTTAGACTGCGTCTGTTTAACGTAGTGTAAAAATCAAGTTTTCGAATAATTTTGAAGAAAAATATCAGTCAGTGATTTTATAGCAAACGTTATTTTGTTTTAACTGACAGTTTGGCTTAAATAAATTTATATACGTTCGTTTCCTAAAAGCCTTGCATAAGTTTTGCCATTTCAATTATTGCAATCAAATTCAATATCAGATTTTATTTTATCAACATTTCGTTTCCTATCAAATAAAATCCAAACTTTCATTTATTCCAAAACATGCACATCTGGTTCCCCTTCTCCCTTTGATTTATACGAACAAGATTGCATTCAAATTGAAAGGAATTCGTGCAAGATCAACGCAAGCTTTAATGATAATGGGCAACGTTCGAATCTATCTAATTCCTTTGCAAACTGAATGTGAAAAACCACTTATTCATATATCACGCATCAGAAATCTCCCTGCTTTATTTCCTGCCTTTATCAAAAGTAACTGAAGCTTGCCATTCTTTTTCTGCCAAAACAAGATGTGTAAGATTTGACAAATGGTGACATTCGAAACCCATTATCATAGTTTCGAATATCAGGGAACAAACTGTATTTCCGTAACTAATGGTGAGACCACTGCTTGTTTACCTTCCAGCCTTTGATTCAAAATCGTGCAACTCATTGAATAAAATTTAACCAGTGTAATCAAAATTTTCACACTATAGCTCGGCCTTTCTTTCCATTGATCTTGCAGCAGTGCAAGCCTTTTAATTTTTGAAACGTTAGAACTCATCTATTTCTTTTTAACTGATGCGAAAATTTCGCATTCAATATCAACAAAATTATATCAAATAAAACTGACACATTTATTTGCCTTCCCTTAATTTCGCAAGCACTACCTATATATATACACCCACCCCATCAGTTTTCTTCCACATTTTGATCTGCATCTCATCCCATTCCTCTGCTCAAAACCATCAGGTAAGTTTTATTCCATTTCTTCTTCTAGGTCCTCTCTGTTAGTTTGCTTTGCTCGGCCATTTTCCCACCGTGTTGCCTGTAGAAATATAGGATGGTAGCTGAGTATGTTAGGATCTGTAGATAATTTACCATCATTGAAAGCATATTTTGTTGGGCCTCAGTACATAGGAAGTTTCTGTTGCATATTTGTCTCGAAGTAGCGGTTATGAGGAACTAGATAATATGGGTTCTGTCTTTTTGAATTATAAAGACTGGAGTGGGTGATGATAGGAATAGAAGGGAAGTTTAAAAATTTGAAGTTGAATAGCTTGGTCTGAGAAGTGGTAGAGAAGGCATACGTGAGTTTTTCAGTTTGCATTGGTATCATTAAAGTAAGTCTGCCTTTATACAAAATCTTGAGTAGCTGTGCATGTCAAGTATCATGGTGCATCATAGTGTACATGCAACACAGGCCCTTCTTTTTCGAAAGCTGTAATAAGTGCACAGCTAAGGCTTATATATTTGTTTCAGTTGATAAGTTGATAGAAATAGAAGTAGTGGCAAGTTTCAGTGTTGAGGTAGGTGAGGAGTGATTTTTTCAGAAAGCAAGTTGTGTGGAAAATTTTACCCGAAGCATGCGCATATTTGTCTCGAAGCAGAGACACATGTGACTCGAAGCCTTGAATAATTTTTCTCGAAGTAAAGCAAGTGTGGCTCGGGTAGTTAGATAAGGCCTCTGAAATGCTTCAGTTTTAGCCTGGGAAGTTTGAATCTAAGAAAATCAATCTGTAAAGTAATGTTTTAAAACTAAGCCTAAATTTAAGATTTGAAACTGAATACTAGAAATGGAGTCTAAATGATATAATTAGGCAACAAACTTTTCAGAACACATACCTGCAGTAATAGATGAAGATAGACTTGGGGTTAGGCATATTGGTTTCAGTCTGGAAAGTTAAATATCAGATGGGAATATTTACACGCATACCACCCACTTGTACTTTAAGGAGTAGAGTAGTATGTGGCACCACATTTATTTAAGTAGTATGATGATGTATCCAAGTTTAAATAAGCAGATGCCGAGAGTTTTATTCTTTTTGATGAGCTTCAGCACGTTCAATGAGTGCATGTGATATATGAGTGCATGCATGAAGCTGAGAACTATTTTACCTGTTCAAAAATGCATACATACAAACTTGGGAACTAAGGGTTAGGTTTTGTTTGGATTGCTCATTTTTCCTTCCAGACAACTGAATAAGCAGTGACAGTGTATTTTGGTTTTTAGTTTGGGTAGGTATTTGTATAAGGGTATAGTGCAAAAAAATTAGGATAACAGAGTGTAACTGTGAGTACATGTCTAGATAAAGTGTTGAAAAATTGAAGCTTCGGTAGATGATGCTTTATGCGAATTGCTGTAGAAAAAAAATATATGTATACTTGAAGTACGAATAGGAGTTGGACATGTTTTGAAAGGAGAATACATACAAAGGCTTCAGTGTTGTGTCAAGTAGAAGTGGCCTCAGATTTTCAGAGAGGAGTATAAAAAAAAAAAAAATAAAAAATTACCCGAAGTTATTACATAGCTGACTCGAAGCATCGGTGAAGGTGACTCGAAGAGATTTGGGTGGTGACACGGTGAACTGGGGGATAAGTGAGTTGCCTGTCTTAGTTTAAAACTTGGAAAATTTTGGGTTGAGACAGACGTAAGTAGCATTGCAATTTAAGTAGTTGGATCTAAATGGATAAGTTAGGCAACCATAAGATGTTGGCGTGTGTACATGTACATGAGCAAGTTGGAATTTAAGTGTGCACGTGCACATGGGTATCACGACATAGAGAAAATTCACTTTTCCTTAGTCATCTCTAGGAAACATTGTCGTAGTTTTAGTATTAGAGCGGTTTACAGTTTTGGGTATATTTTGGGCACGTTACACGGTGGAGTGGTCGAGCAAGTCAAATCATTCTCATTCTATTTTAATTTTCTTTGACCGTAAAATTCTAAAGTCGCGTATTCGATATTTGAATTTTGTTCTAGATTTGAATCTAGGCGACATCCGAGAAATTTTGACCGTTACCCTCTGTCGTTCTTTTCCGGTGAATCGTCGTTTTGAAATTCAAACTTTCTGCAGCATTCAGGTGAGTATTTCTCACCAGACATACGTATTTATATTTCGTAAATTATTGCAAGTGTATGTGTAGAAATTTATTTCACTACTATCTGTCTGTAATGTTGTATAAAATGATAAATCCCATTTAAATTGACAACTCATCAGTTATTTATATGTTGTATTTTATCTGCAGTTATATTATGTTATTGTTTATTTACTGCTTAAATCACACTGCAAGTTCCCTATTAATTTAGATTGTATGGGCTGAAATGATAGGCCTAAATGATTATTATTGTTAAATTATGCTGTTAACTGCTAAACTATTAAACTTGGGATTGCGGGTTTGAAATGATAGAACCCGGGGTATTGTAAATTTCGGAGTGAAATGATATAAATCCGTATCACTTGACCTAGGCTAGAAAACTATATACAGGCCCGTGGTCCTTATAATATTTTCTGAAATATTTAAATTTATTTTGGAAGTTAAATATTGGATTTATATCTTTAAAGGATTGTATATTGATTTTGAATAAGTTATAAATAAATGAATAAATATTTGAATATAATTCTGGAATATAACTTATTTTGGAAATTCTGGATTTTGGAAGGATGAGATTTCAGTTAATAAATAAATAAATAAAATAAGTTATATTGGGAAATATTTATTAAGTTAAACAATCTACTACAGCATTTAAATGCCGTCTTTTGAAATTGGACTAGTTTTACCCGTAACTTTAGGTAGCATTTCCTAAGTGCTACAGAGTCTAGAATTTGATGGTTTTAAAATTTATGGAATTTGATAAATTTTATTTTATGTTTAAGTTTTGGAAAATCTTAAGATATGATATTTACAACTGGATTTTCCTTAATAAATTTAAGATGAATATTCTAGTATTAAGTAAATTTTGAAATTATTTAATGGCTAAAATTTGGAGTTTTATTTATGGAATTTGTGGGAATATTCAAGACTAAATAAAAAAAACATTGATTTGTTGAAAGAATAAAATCCAACCTTAGTTTTGAATAGTAAATACTCCAATTGGGTATATATATATAGGAATTGTAATGGTTTGGGAACATAAAGTGATATTTAAATTTTGGTTTAAAACTTTAAATAAAGAAATATATTTGTAAAGCTATGTAAATTATCTTCTTTACAAAGTAACCATAAAGTTAAACCATTCATTCTACATACCGTTGAATATCCAAACCATTTGTGTTGGGTGTTATGGGTTTAAAGTAAAATTTCCAAAATAATATGTTTGAAGATATAATTCAAATAGTTGGTTTCCAGATATTATAAATTTTAAGCAGTATGGTTTTGGAAAAGAATTATATTTGAATATAACGATATCATGTTGTTTTGGGTTTTAAATGATATCGTATTTATAGTTTCGAAATGGAAATGTTTATACTGGTTTTAAAGTATAAATTGTTTTTAAATGACCACGGGTTATAATAACGATGGGTTGGCAAAGAGACCGGGATCGGATATGGACATACTCTCTGTCGATACCGAAAACCACTTTGACTAACCGTGTACGCGGTGGAGATTCCAGAATGAAGTAGGTCGGTGGTGGCGTTTCCTATAAGGTAAATACGTGGACCCGACTCCCGTGAGTTGGCATAAGATGGCTAAAACAGGAGCAATTCCAGGCCAATGAGGTCATTCCTCTGATCGGACGCTCCTCTTCGATATTATACTATGATTTTGGATTGATTCGGTGGCCACCTCTATATTTTGATTTTGGGGAGTTAGTCCGAGGTGGGCGGTAACTGCGGCTACGCGTTTCCACCAGCCTGGATAGCAATTGGTATATCTACCCTGGCATTGCCTAGTTGTGCCGTGTCATCTACCATATCGAGCCTTGTACGAGTTTGGTTTTCTCACGTAGCCCGTGTGGTATCCTCTAGTTGCCTCCCGAGTAGGAGGAGCTATGATATTGGATGGACTACTGGGACTATTACGTGTTAAGGGCTATATGGGTAACCCCTTAATGCTAAGAAATAAGTATGTTTATTTTATAAATAGACACTATTATAATAGCGCAATATACTACATAGTAAATAGTTTAACGGATCCTTAGAGGATGGGCGGTCCCAAGCATCCTTTAAGTTACTTGCTATATAGTACAGTACACTTGAATTAGCTTACATCATATAAGTATGTATGTCCTGACTCGAGTGTTTTGTTTTATTGTACGCTCGGGTCAGCCTGAGTTGCGGTTTTCAGTTCTATCTGGAGCTAGGACATCCCGTAGATCATTCGTGCTGCTGGAAGCCTTTTCAGTCTTTATCTTATTGCAAGCAAGGCTTTGGAAGACTCTGTTCCTATGTATGTCTAAAGCTGTATTGCAGATTCTAAACTATGTAAATTCTGTTGATCAAAGTTTTGTAGTGGCTTCATGAACCACTGAAATTTTATTTCCGCTGTAAGTCCTGATATCTGTGTATGTGATTCTGTGATTTTATTTACTGCATATTCTGAGTTTTGCCAAATTTATTCTACAACGCAGTACTTTGAACATTTCAAGTCCGACATGTGCGGATGCGAAGGGTTGAAAATACTGGGTCGTTACATTTGGTATCAGAGCTTTGGCTCTAGGCAAAACTTAGAATGTATGGTAAATTTGATTTACAGAATCACCTTCATTCGGGATTGAATCTCTTCCTTTTCGAATTTTGGAACATTCCCTGTGATTCCAAAGTTCATTCGTGTCCCTCACTTTTCATCTTCTCTAGATTCCGGAGTATCCCATAACTCCACTACGGATGATCCTTATAGTGAATTGGCGGTCTCGCCATTAGTCTGATAAAGGGGTGAAACTCCTTTACAATTAGCATTGATTCACCAGAGATTTATATTTTTCCTCGGTTTACATGCTAGTATCCTTGGTTATTCTGAACTCTATCTTTTTAGATCAAAGGTAGATTTACCCAACCATATCGATCTGACTCTTTAAGTCACGGTTGACCCGGTCGAGGTTGGCCGCGATTTATATAAACTCACCCAGTTCCTTATTTTGTTATTTAATCATCGGATCTTCTGATTTCAACTTATCTTGAATACTATTTGATTTGAGTTCATCAAATTGGGTCTCTATCCTTGTTTTGAAATTTTTCCTATTTTGAAAGAAAATCTAATATTATATATAATTATAATTTCAGAATTTTTTTTTTTTTACTATTTGTCAAGAGATAATAGTTTTGATTTTATTTATGATTTTGTAAACCATGTGTTGTCTAATATGAATGATTGAATATAAACAATGGTTATAAATTAATTTGGAAACAGAAATGAAGTTAAAACTAGAACTTGAGAATTAAATTTCCGGTGGATTAAAGAGGATATTCTATTTAAAGTATTTTCGAATAGAAATTTGTTTCCAAAGAATTTAAAATTTAGTGCTCTTCTCTTTGTCGCTGGAAAATAATTTCGGTGATGACTGCAGCATCATCGACATTCATTTTCGAGTTTCGAAGTGAAAGGACCATTCTGTAGTCTGGCTACAGTGTTTCCTTGAGATTTTAATTGATTTGAATTTCTAAAAATGACTTAATATATATAGATATATAATTTAAATTTGATTGACATATTATGTATATATATTTATTTATCTCTAAATGATTTGAGGGGAATCAGAAAAATAATTCTTAAAATTTTATCTTAAGAAAATTTCAATAAAAGGAAAAAAAAAAATTTTGAATAAGAAATTCCAATTGGAGATAATTGAGTTTGAAAGTTTTAGATGTATAATACTCAATTTCATTTCAATATAACTTACCTTGATTTTCAAAAGTTAAAAATGAAATTGGATAATTTTGGGTGGTTATAATAAATGTTATACACTAAAATTTTAGTTATAAAAGATTAAGTGAGATAAATAAGAAAAAAGGGAATTTAAGGAATTTATTTAAATAACTCTCAATTATCAATTGTGCAATAAGCAATGTATCTTTGAATAAGAAAAATATTTTTGAAAGGGGTATTTTGTAATAAGGTTGTCTTAAAATCATAGTTAACTGATGTCTAAATGAATACTTATGATTTAGATAGTGGAGACATATTTTAATATCACTAAAATTTGATAACTGAAATTTTGGTTTTCAAATGGAAATTTCAAGTGTAACTTATTGAAGGAATATCTTATTTATAAAATAGGTATTTCAATAAAGTGTTAGGTTATTTGTTAAATTTAGAGTTAAGCAAAATAATTAACTTTTGAAAGGAAGTATAGTTATTTTGAATATTCCATTCATAAAGGTTTGTTTTAAAAATAAGTAAAATGATATCCAAATGAATATTTCAGAAATCGAACCAATTTGAAATACTATTATATCTACTGTAACATAGTATAAGTGCTGCTGTTCTAAAAATAAAATGTTTTGGAAAATTTATAATTGAATAAATGAAGATTATTTTAAAAGTGTTATGATTTTAGTAGCATGATTTTCAAATGATAATATCTATATATTTCAATGACTTTCAAAGCATTATGATTTCAAAGGCATTATGATTTCAAATTTATTATCTTAATTTGGTTCCAAACTATCTTTAAATAACCTTGGTTTCCCTATCTGCTATAGAATGGGAAGACTATTGCTTATACCAGTCTATTTAGAAATCTTTCTATAATCTTTGAAAATCTTTGTTACTCATCGGGACCTGCGCACCGCTTACCACCCATAGACTGACGGTCAAACTGAAAGAGTAAAACCGATTCTAGAAGATCTACTTCGTGCTTCAAATTCGGAACTATTCGTTAAAGTTCGTGTGCATCTAGCTTATCTTCCTTTGTTTCTCTTCTTCCGTTCCTTTTCGAGGACGAAAAGTTCTTAAGTGGGGGAGAGTGTAACAGCCCTAAATTTTAGATATTTATTTTATTTAATTATTTAATTTTGAAATACATCTTATATAAATTGTGTTTAACAATAAAATTTAAATATTTTATTTGGAGATATATTTTTTATAAAATTGGCTGTGTCAATAAAATTTAATAATAACTGTGGAAATTTAAGCTATATTTGGACTGGTAGATTTCGCGTTTAAATGACGCGTCAGTTATAGGGTATAAGCAACGTAATAAAACGTATGATTTTAAAATGTTAATTTTATGAAAATTTTTGATGTTTTAGACTGCGTCTGTTTAACGTAGTGTAAAAATCAAGTTTTCGAATAATTTTGAAGAAAAATATCAGTCAGTGATTTTATAGCAAACGTTATTTTGTTTTAACTGACAGTTTGGCTTAAATAAATTTATATACGTTCGTTTCCTAAAAGCCTTGCATAAGTTTTGCCATTTCAATTATTGCAATCAAATTCAATATCAGATTTTATTTTATCAACATTTCGTTTCCTATCAAATAAAATCCAAACTTTCATTTATTCCAAAACATGCACATCTGGTTCCCCTTCTCCCTTTGATTTATACGAACAAGATTGCATTCAAATTGAAAGGAATTCGTGCAAGATCAACGCAAGCTTTAATGATAATGGGCAACGTTCGAATCTATCTAATTCCTTTGCAAACTGAATGTGAAAAACCACTTATTCATATATCACGCATCAGAAATCTCCCTGCTTTATTTCCTGCCTTTATCAAAAGTAACTGAAGCTTGCCATTCTTTTTCTGCCAAAACAAGATGTGTAAGATTTGACAAATGGTGACATTCGAAACCCATTATCATAGTTTCGAATATCAGGGAACAAACTGTATTTCCGTAACTAATGGTGAGACCACTGCTTGTTTACCTTCCAGCCTTTGATTCAAAATCGTGCAACTCATTGAATAAAATTTAACCAGTGTAATCAAAATTTTCACACTATAGCTCGGCCTTTCTTTCCATTGATCTTGCAGCAGTGCAAGCCTTTTAATTTTTGAAACGTTAGAACTCATCTATTTCTTTTTAACTGATGCGAAAATTTCGCATTCAATATCAACAAAATTATATCAAATAAAACTGACACATTTATTTGCCTTCCCTTAATTTCGCAAGCACTACCTATATATATACACCCACCCCATCAGTTTTCTTCCACATTTTGATCTGCATCTCATCCCATTCCTCTGCTCAAAACCATCAGGTAAGTTTTATTCCATTTCTTCTTCTAGGTCCTCTCTGTTAGTTTGCTTTGCTCGGCCATTTTCCCACCGTGTTGCCTGTAGAAATATAGGATGGTAGCTGAGTATGTTAGGATCTGTAGATAATTTACCATCATTGAAAGCATATTTTGTTGGGCCTCAGTACATAGGAAGTTTCTGTTGCATATTTGTCTCGAAGTAGCGGTTATGAGGAACTAGATAATATGGGTTCTGTCTTTTTGAATTATAAAGACTGGAGTGGGTGATGATAGGAATAGAAGGGAAGTTTAAAAATTTGAAGTTGAATAGCTTGGTCTGAGAAGTGGTAGAGAAGGCATACGTGAGTTTTTCAGTTTGCATTGGTATCATTAAAGTAAGTCTGCCTTTATACAAAATCTTGAGTAGCTGTGCATGTCAAGTATCATGGTGCATCATAGTGTACATGCAACACAGGCCCTTCTTTTTCGAAAGCTGTAATAAGTGCACAGCTAAGGCTTATATATTTGTTTCAGTTGATAAGTTGATAGAAATAGAAGTAGTGGCAAGTTTCAGTGTTGAGGTAGGTGAGGAGTGATTTTTTCAGAAAGCAAGTTGTGTGGAAAATTTTACCCGAAGCATGCGCATATTTGTCTCGAAGCAGAGACACATGTGACTCGAAGCCTTGAATAATTTTTCTCGAAGTAAAGCAAGTGTGGCTCGGGTAGTTAGATAAGGCCTCTGAAATGCTTCAGTTTTAGCCTGGGAAGTTTGAATCTAAGAAAATCAATCTGTAAAGTAATGTTTTAAAACTAAGCCTAAATTTAAGATTTGAAACTGAATACTAGAAATGGAGTCTAAATGATATAATTAGGCAACAAACTTTTCAGAACACATACCTGCAGTAATAGATGAAGATAGACTTGGGGTTAGGCATATTGGTTTCAGTCTGGAAAGTTAAATATCAGATGGGAATATTTACACGCATACCACCCACTTGTACTTTAAGGAGTAGAGTAGTATGTGGCACCACATTTATTTAAGTAGTATGATGATGTATCCAAGTTTAAATAAGCAGATGCCGAGAGTTTTATTCTTTTTGATGAGCTTCAGCACGTTCAATGAGTGCATGTGATATATGAGTGCATGCATGAAGCTGAGAACTATTTTACCTGTTCAAAAATGCATACATACAAACTTGGGAACTAAGGGTTAGGTTTTGTTTGGATTGCTCATTTTTCCTTCCAGACAACTGAATAAGCAGTGACAGTGTATTTTGGTTTTTAGTTTGGGTAGGTATTTGTATAAGGGTATAGTGCAAAAAAATTAGGATAACAGAGTGTAACTGTGAGTACATGTCTAGATAAAGTGTTGAAAAATTGAAGCTTCGGTAGATGATGCTTTATGCGAATTGCTGTAGAAAAAAAATATATGTATACTTGAAGTACGAATAGGAGTTGGACATGTTTTGAAAGGAGAATACATACAAAGGCTTCAGTGTTGTGTCAAGTAGAAGTGGCCTCAGATTTTCAGAGAGGAGTATAAAAAAAAAAAAAAAAAAAAATTACCCGAAGTTATTACATAGCTGACTCGAAGCATCGGTGAAGGTGACTCGAAGAGATTTGGGTGGTGACACGGTGAACTGGGGGATAAGTGAGTTGCCTGTCTTAGTTTAAAACTTGGAAAATTTTGGGTTGAGACAGACGTAAGTAGCATTGCAATTTAAGTAGTTGGATCTAAATGGATAAGTTAGGCAACCATAAGATGTTGGCGTGTGTACATGTACATGAGCAAGTTGGAATTTAAGTGTGCACGTGCACATGGGTATCACGACATAGAGAAAATTCACTTTTCCTTAGTCATCTCTAGGAAACATTGTCGTAGTTTTAGTATTAGAGCGGTTTAAAGTTTTGGGTATATTTTGGGCACGTTACACGGTGGAGTGGTCGAGCAAGTCAAATCATTCTCATTCTATTTTAATTTTCTTTGACCGTAAAATTCTAAAGTCGCGTATTCGATATTTGAATTTTGTTCTAGATTTGAATCTAGGCGACATCCGAGAAATTTTGACCGTTACCCTCTGTCGTTCTTTTCCGGTGAATCGTCGTTTTGAAATTCAAACTTTCTGCAGCATTCAGGTGAGTATTTCTCACCAGACATACGTATTTATATTTCGTAAATTATTGCAAGTGTATGTGTAGAAATTTATTTCACTACTATCTGTCTGTAATGTTGTATAAAATGATAAATCCCATTTAAATTGACAACTCATCAGTTATTTATATGTTGTATTTTATCTGCAGTTATATTATGTTATTGTTTATTTACTGCTTAAATCACACTGCAAGTTCCCTATTAATTTAGATTGTATGGGCTGAAATGATAGGCCTAAATGATTATTATTGTTAAATTATGCTGTTAACTGCTAAACTATTAAACTTGGGATTGCGGGTTTGAAATGATAGAACCCGGGGTATTGTAAATTTCGGAGTGAAATGATATAAATCCGTATCACTTGACCTAGGCTAGAAAACTATATACAGGCCCGTGGTCCTTATAATATTTTCTGAAATATTTAAATTTATTTTGGAAGTTAAATATTGGATTTATATCTTTAAAGGATTGTATATTGATTTTGAATAAGTTATAAATAAATGAATAAATATTTGAATATAATTCTGGAATATAACTTATTTTGGAAATTCTGGATTTTGGAAGGATGAGATTTCAGTTAATAAATAAATAAATAAAATAAGTTATATTGGGAAATATTTATTAAGTTAAACAATCTACTACAGCATTTAAATGCCGTCTTTTGAAATTGGACTAGTTTTACCCGTAACTTTAGGTAGCATTTCCTAAGTGCTACAGAGTCTAGAATTTGATGGTTTTAAAATTTATGGAATTTGATAAATTTTATTTTATGTTTAAGTTTTGGAAAATCTTAAGATATGATATTTACAACTGGATTTTCCTTAATAAATTTAAGATGAATATTCTAGTATTAAGTAAATTTTGAAATTATTTAATGGCTAAAATTTGGAGTTTTATTTATGGAATTTGTGGGAATATTCAAGACTAAATAAAAAAAACATTGATTTGTTGAAAGAATAAAATCCAACCTTAGTTTTGAATAGTAAATACTCCAATTGGGTATATATATATAGGAATTGTAATGGTTTGGGAACATAAAGTGATATTTAAATTTTGGTTTAAAACTTTAAATAAAGAAATATATTTGTAAAGCTATGTAAATTATCTTCTTTACAAAGTAACCATAAAGTTAAACCATTCATTCTACATACCGTTGAATATCCAAACCATTTGTGTTGGGTGTTATGGGTTTAAAGTAAAATTTCCAAAATAATATGTTTGAAGATATAATTCAAATAGTTGGTTTCCAGATATTATAAATTTTAAGCAGTATGGTTTTGGAAAAGAATTATATTTGAATATAACGATATCATGTTGTTTTGGGTTTTAAATGATATCGTATTTATAGTTTCGAAATGGAAATGTTTATACTGGTTTTAAAGTATAAATTGTTTTTAAATGACCACGGGTTATAATAACGATGGGTTGGCAAAGAGACCGGGATCGGATATGGACATACTCTCTGTCGATACCGAAAACCACTTTGACTAACCGTGTACGCGGTGGAGATTCCAGAATGAAGTAGGTCGGTGGTGGCGTTTCCTATAAGGTAAATACGTGGACCCGACTCCCGTGAGTTGGCATAAGATGGCTAAAACAGGAGCAATTCCAGGCCAATGAGGTCATTCCTCTGATCGGACGCTCCTCTTCGATATTATACTATGATTTTGGATTGATTCGGTGGCCACCTCTATATTTTGATTTTGGGGAGTTAGTCCGAGGTGGGCGGTAACTGCGGCTACGCGTTTCCACCAGCCTGGATAGCAATTGGTATATCTACCCTGGCATTGCCTAGTTGTGCCGTGTCATCTACCATATCGAGCCTTGTACGAGTTTGGTTTTCTCCCGTAGCCCGTGTGGTATCCTCTAGTTGCCTCCCGAGTAGGAGGAGCTATGATATTGGATGGACTACTGGGACTATTACGTGTTAAGGGCTATATGGGTAACCCCTTAATGCTAAGAAATAAGTATGTTTATTTTATAAATAGACACTATTATAATAGCGCAATATACTACATAGTAAATAGTTTAACGGATCCTTAGAGGATGGGCGGTCCCAAGCATCCTTTAAGTTACTTGCTATATAGTACAGTACACTTGAATTAGCTTACATCATATAAGTATGTATGTCCTGACTCGAGTGTTTTGTTTTATTGTACGCTCGGGTCAGCCTGAGTTGCGGTTTTCAGTTCTATCTGGAGCTAGGACATCCCGTAGATCATTCGTGCTGCTGGAAGCCTTTTCAGTCTTTATCTTATTGCAAGCAAGGCTTTGGAAGACTCTGTTCCTATGTATGTCTAAAGCTGTATTGCAGATTCTAAACTATGTAAATTCTGTTGATCAAAGTTTTGTAGTGGCTTCATGAACCACTGAAATTTTATTTCCGCTGTAAGTCCTGATATCTGTGTATGTGATTCTGTGATTTTATTTACTGCATATTCTGAGTTTTGCCAAATTTATTCTACAACGCAGTACTTTGAACATTTCAAGTCCGACATGTGCGGATGCGAAGGGTTGAAAATACTGGGTCGTTACATATATCTACCCTGGCATTGCCTAGTTGTGCCGTGTCACCTACCATATCGCGCCTTGTACGAGTTTGGTTTTCTCCCGTAGCCCGTGTGGTATCCTCTAGTGGCTTCCCGATCAGGAGGGGCTATGATATTGGACGGACTACTGGGACTATTACGTGTTAAGGTGGAAAATGTAAAGCCTTAACGCTATTTAAAAGTAAGTTTATTTTATAAATAGACACTATTATAATAGCGCAATATACTACATAGTAAATAGTTTAACGGATCCTTAGGAGATGTGAATCCCGAACATCTCTTGAGTTACTGTACTCATATTTATTTCTGTTTATTTAACTCACATAAGATATTCTAGTCTGACTCGGGTGTTTTTGTCTATTCAAATTCGCTCGGGTCAGTCCGAGCATTTCAGGATAGCAGATTTTAGCTTTGGAGGACGAAGACGAAGAATCAGTATTATTTTATATATAGTATTACACCACACTCTTTCTATTCCGCTGCATTGCTTGTATTGGTATGTATAACTCTGATATTTATAGTAAAGGAAGAATCAAGCTTTTGTAAACTGTTTATGAACTGTATATTTGTTATTATATTTTATCCTTCCGCTGTGAGATTCTATTTTATTTTATTTCTTCTCTGTTTTTCTTATTTACCCCATAACAAATCCGCCCTTCCGTATGGTTTGAATCGGCATGTGTGTCGGTTTAAAGTATGCGAAAGGCGGGATGTTACATCTGGTATCAGAGCTTTGGTTTAGCGATAAACCTTGGCTTTGTGGGGTTTGACTCTTTGTTAATAGGGTAGTAATATCCTATGGGAGTCACTGAGCGTATATATATGAGAGAGCGTACTTGTTAGTGTTATAAAAAGATTTTTATATTGTGTTAATCTGTTCCGCTTTGTATTTATAAATTCTGGTTGATGCATGGGACGCTATGTCATCAATAGGGATTTCTAAACACTTAATAGGACAGACCGACATAATATTTGTTTTTAATATAGGTGAATGAAATAATTTTGCCTATTATATTTTCTATATATAAAAATAGTTTTATAAAGATATATATATATATATATATATATATATATATATATATATTTGGTTGCTATAGATTGGGTGTTAGAAAATAAAAATATCTATAATAACTGAAGCTAAGTTGAAATTATGATAAATCAGATTGGAAATTTTAGAACTTAAGTCCGGGATTTTTCCAAATATGTTTTCAAAGAATTTATGAAAAATAATGGTTCGGTTTATAAGTATTTTCTTATATAAATATTTCGTATAAATCGGAAGAATTGTTTGAAAGAAGATTTTGGAAAAGAATTAAATTCTGTACTTTCCTCCCTGTCGCTGGAAAATAATTTCGGTGATGACGGCCGCATCATCGACTTTCATTTTCGAGTTTCGAAGGGGAAAGGCCACTGTAGTAAATTCTACAGCAGATTTATTTTGAAATTTCTAAAAATTTTCTTTTATTGTTCTAAATATAATTAGAGATATAAAAGTTGTAAGAACTTATTTATCTATTATTTTGAAATAAATTGAAATTTAACCCGGTATTTAATTCTAAATTTTTCCGTTAATTAATTGTTTAAAATTTGTTAGTGAAATAAAAGTTAAGTAATAAATGAATTGAAACCTCTAATTGAAATAAGAGAATAACTGCAAAGCTATAAAGAGGAATTTGCATACATATGAGACAATGGGTAATATGAATAAACATTAAATTTAATTAAAAGAATGGAGATTAAACTTGTATAAGTTCAATTGCAATTTCCTTAACATAAATAACTTACCCAAATATAAAAGTTGAAGTGTTAAATGAGAAACTGGAATTGAATATTTTACAAGTAGGAATTTAGGAAAAATGAAGTATTCAATAAATTACTGTTATAATAAGAATTTATTGGTTTAAACTTAAGTGATAATTGAAATTTTACCCAAATTAAAGGTGAGTATTATTAATAGGTGATTTTAACTTAAGTAAATAAAATGAAATTCTTTAATTAATAAAGATTGATGTGTAGGGTTATAAACTTAAGTATGTTTTAAAATGCTACTAGTAATATAATAAAAAGTAGGTAATATAAATAAATGTCTGTAAACCCTAGATAATGAATTAATAAGATCCTTTATTTATAAAAATGGAGGTTTTAAGGTTAATAATTTAAGTGTAAGTAGAGGGTTACTGTAATTAAATATAATAAAACGTAAACATTAAATAAAGGAATGAAATTAAGGGTAAGTAGTATAAATAGATGATATAAACCTTAGTCAATAAATTGGAATACAATATAATGAATTTTGTAATAAATGGAAAATAAAACTTGTAAGAACAAAGAAATCCCTCATAAAGGAAGGGAAGAAAAATCAAACCACTGAAGTATGAAATAAATGTATAATAAGCTATTTTGGTGTTGATTTGAATTGTTTGGTTGATGTATGGTTGTTGGGTAAGGAATTTTGAAGTTGTGGGATGGAGAAATAATCTATCTTTGTTCCATCTAAGACTGTTGAGTAAAGGATGCACTTGATAGTTATTTTACATTTCGTACAATTTCGGAATTTGAACCTAACAACTAATTGGTTGTTTGATTGAATGATTGTCTGTTGGTGGCATGTGCTGTTTGCTAAAATTTATGGTTGTGCATTTGATTGGATATAAATGATTGAATCTACCCAAACATTTCACTGTAAAATAAATATTTAACCTCTTAGATTATATAAGTGAATACAGGTGTTGGAAGCAACTGCTACTGCTTTTGGTTCCAAAATAATAAGCGTATTGCCCGACAGATAGGTACGTTTTCGGATTACGATTAAAGCGCTATTTATATATTTTCCCGTGTGGGATATTTTATTTTGGATATATATGTAATATATTTGTATATTTGGATATTATATTTTCTCCAGAGTCCCTCCGTACAAAGGAGACTCTGCCAAAATTTTTCGTAAATTTTGGACTTAGAATTTTGTTGAAATTGTTTTCCAACTTTAATAATTCAAGTATTAAAAGACATAATGATTATAAAACAAGTGTAATTCATTAAAGGAAATTAATTTAGTAAATTATTGTTATAAGTTAATATTTGAAATTAGATATACTGTTTATTCTTCCTTCTCCCTTCCTTTTCCTTTTCGGGGACGAAAAGTTTTGAGTGGGGGAGAGTGTAACGACCCGTAATTTTCGTTAATTCAATTTAGTCATTTTAATAGGATTTAAATAATTTAAGTTAGAAAGAAATTAAGATCTGTGATTTTTTTTGAAGCAAATGACTAAATGAAATGAAACCATGGGAATTTAAGTCTAAGAATTTCCAGTTGGAACAAAGTGACGAGAAATTTAAGTGCTGTAAATTGTTATTTATAGGCTAAGAAATTAATATAAGAAAACAAATGGGAAGATTTCATTTATTTCATGGTTTTAATTCGTTTTTCTTTAATAAGTTGTAATTGAATTTAGTAGAAAATAATATGTATTAAACCTACTTATAGAATTCGAAGCTAATTCAAATGAATTTAAGTAGTGAAAAGGCTTTACCTGTATATATATTTAATATGAGAAATAAATGGGAATATTAAATTAATTTAATGCGGTAAAGGAATGAAAACGGTAATTAGAATAAATTAAGGAATTCTGTAACGCAAGTAATAAATCTGTACCTTGAATGAACGTTTCACTTTGATAAATTATTTAAATGAGATGACTTAATAAATAAATAATTAGGTCAATTGGTATGTGGTGAAATTTGATGTTGAAATATTTTGTAGATAAGGGTTTAGGTGGAATGGGTTAATTTATGAAATAAAGGATAGAAATCATATAAAACGTTAAGCAAGTTGATTAATGTTGTAACGTAAGGTGTAAATGTAAATTCCAATGGAAACGTATCCTTATTTTAGGTAGAAATTTCAGGTATATTGATAAAGTGGAGTATATACACTTAGTAATAAATTTAGTACAGGAAAAACGAAATGGAAATATTGAATTTATTTAATTCGTATATATATTACCTATTTATATGGCCTATTAAATTTAATCGGATATCAATGGCAATTAATTCCTTAAATTAGTGCAATCAATGTATGATTAATTGATAACGATGAAAAGGTTGATTATATTCAGTGTGAACAACGTAAAATATTATCATAGCATGATACTTGGTTTGAATAGAAGGGTGAAATTGGGAATCAAATTTTATTTAATGATAATAACGTTAGTATTGGTTAATAAATAGATTTCAATGCAGTAACCAAATAAATGGAATAAGATGAGTATATATTGCATAGAAATGAAATGTAAATTGTCACATTTGGTAGGAGCTAACTTTTAGAAACATATAAATGTTGAATCAGTAAATATTAAATTCCATTTAATATAAGAATTCAAAGGTGGAAGATTTACATTTGGATTGGAAATTGGATAGTTATTAATTAAAAGTGACCATTGAATAAATTTATGCAAACGTGATATAATGTTAATAGATGGAGATCAACTTTTATTTATGTGGTTAAGGGAATTTAATTTCTATAGTATGATAATCGAAATTAATGGAAGATATAACCATGTCAATTATGCATATAAGGTAATAAAGTAATGAAACCGAGGTAAATTAATTAATTGAGACTTTAAGTAAAATTAACGTGTGGAATTGACCAAGGTTCAATAAAATGAGAATTTGATTGTTTATATTTATTGGTTGAGAAAGGTAAATGTGTATTTGGGGAATAAATTTAGTCAGACTTAAATATTGAATTTAATTAATTAATATATATGATAAATGATGATTAAATAAAAACCCAATACTCTATATATATGTATAATATTTGAGTGAAAATAATAATACACTTATAAATGTGGAATTAAGAGTTTACAACAACTATTTTGAGTAAAGAAATTGTTCATTCAAGTAAATTTGAAACATCGCAATAGGTGTAGATTAAGTGTTGCGTTAAATAAATTATAAATGAATAAATTTATAGAAACGTAGGAACGGAGGAATGAACATTATAGTAACGTAAAACGTATTGTTGGATAATAATTAAGTATAGGCTTGTAAATTTGATGTATGACAATAAATTTTGTACGAAAATCTTTCTATTAGTTGATAAGTCTTATTTTGATCAATTTAAAGGAATACACCAAATTTTGTAGTTAGTACGGAATATTGATGAGTGAATAAATAAGATGAAACAAAGGTGGAATGTATTAGTTGAGGTTTTAAGTTATTTATGTGATAAGTTACCAAAATTACAATTTTATCTAAATACAGTAATTTATGCAAACAAAAGATGAACATTTTGAAATATTACCACAGTGATATATAAAAGAAACGTTAACTATGTAGTTGGAGAAAAATTGATATATTTTGAGTTGGATAATAGAAATCAAGTTATTTATATAATTAGATTTAAGATGAGAGTATAAGTATATGATTTAATAATTGGGTTTTGCGAATAAAATTTATAATTCCCAAATAATAAGAAAACGCAGATGTTAACACTGCGAAATTGATATACTTATAAATTTTAATTCATATCCAAGCTTGCTAAATTATTTGAAATTGATTGGATTATGTAAGTAATGAAATTTGGCCAATATTTAAAGTTGAAAGAAAATTTGGATTTTATGGTTTATTTTAATTTATTTAATAAATATTAAAAATAGCCATTTTTGTCACGGACTCGGATTTCGACGAAACCAGTTTCATCGGATCCGTAACGGTGAATTATAATAATGTTTCAAGTTTCGTAGCGATCGGACTTGTCGTTTGATCGTACGGACTCGAAACGCCTTGAAATTTACGCATTTTGAAATCAATGTGAAATTTTTGTTTTTTTTTGGCATAACTTCTTCATACGATCGAATTTGGTCGCGAAACTTTTTCCATTGCGTTCAGAATATTTTAAAACACCTATTTGGATATATAGTTTTAACAAATCCGACTCCGGAGGCATAGCGGGCTTTTTGGACCATGGTTTGTCACGCACGTTCGCGTATCCAGTCTAGCTACCCTACCTCTAGCCTATCTATAAATATACATCTATAAACCCTAGCTCCTTTCTTTTTCATTTGCTGTACGTTCATTTCTTCACTCTATTCTCTTCCCCAAATGCATACATCTCAGATCCAATTACAGATCTATCCACAGTTCAAAATCAAAAGTCAAAACTCAAAAATTTCAGAAAATTCCAGAAAAATATATGTTGAAGTATTCGATACGCGTAAAATACTGGTGAAATTCGTTTTTCAATTGGAGCTGTCGTTCATCCAGAATAAATTCAAACAGCCCCAAAACCGTTCATCATCGTCGTGCAAAACTTCGTCGGATCGGAAAACGGTTTCTGGGTTTTGTAGAGTGGACGATGGGGATCGCATCTATGTGGTTAGTTTGGCGTTTCGACGGTCAGATTTGCGGCAAAAATTCAATAGGGTTTCATGTTTTAGGCGGCTGCTGCTTTGACTGCGTGCGTGCAAGGGGACTGTGCGTGCGTTATTTTTATTTTGTGATGACGCTGAGGTGGCAATGTGCATTTTGAGGTGTGAATATGGACCAATTTTGGTTAAATTAATTTTGATTTTCAACATCGATTTATTCGCATAACTTTCTCATATGTTATCCGTTTCACACGAATTTTTTTTTGTTAGGATCGTAATTTAATTCCGGACTCGATGACGCTGGTTTGGACGAATTCTGAGACGGGCGAATTTTTGGGTTTAAATTGAATTTAAATTCGATTTAAATTCAAAAGGTGAGTGTTTTGACCCACTCACAATTACTAGAAGCTTTTATGTTTGTTAAATAAATTTTAGAAATGAATAGAAATTTATTTATGAGCTTTTGGCATGTTATTTCATTCATATCTGTTGAATTGCATTTTATTGAATTTAACTGTAAATTTAATTGATTTATTGCGTATTAATTGGCTGTTAGAAATTATTGTTTGCATATGAACTGCTAGTTAACAGTTATGTCAATTATCACTGAATATAAATTGCTAGATTAATAGTTGATAAATATAATTTGAAATAAAACTGCCAATTATTACCTGTTGTATATTACCAAACATATATTGTTATTGATTGATATTGCTTGATGTTTGTGATTGGGTGATGGATGTGTTATTGAATAGATGTTTTATTTGATATCATTAAACTGCAAGTTAGTATGCATTTTTCATTTCATTCGGGATTGCGGTTTGAAATGATATACAACCGCAGTTTTATTTTTAAATTGCGGATTGAAATGATAAATATCCGTATCACTTGTCCATAGGATAGAAAACTATATACAGGCACCGCGGTCTATATATAACTATTTTTAATGTGATTTCTATGGTTTGGATGGAATACGGTTTATAAAAATCTTAAATTTTATACTGAATAAATGTTTCTTCCATATTAATATACATAGGAAGTTGAAATTTTGAAATTAAAAGGTGAATAAATTTCTTTATTAAAAATGGAAGAAAATTAAGAAAATGGAGTTTGATGATTTATATCCTATGTTTAAATATTAAGTTGGAAATTTTAAAGATATGATATTTATAATTGGATTTTTCCAAAATATTTTGAAATGAATATTCTAGTAAAATTTGAATTTGAAAATATATATATATTTTACTAGAAATTGAAGTCTTATTAATTATGGAATCTATGTGAATATTCAAGGCTAATTAATAGAACATTTGATTCGAAAGAATAAAATCCAACTTTAGTTGAAATATTTATACTCAAAATGGATATACGTATATATATGAATTTATTTGAATGGTCTTGGAACTTGAAGCGATATTAAATTTTGGTTTTAACTTTAAATAAAGAAATGTATTGTAAAGCCACGAGAAATATTTCTTTTCAAAGTAACATTTAAGTTAAACCACTTATTTTATATACTGTTGAATATCCAAACCATTTAGTTTTGAAAGTAATGGTTTTAAAAACTATGGATTTCGAAGTATTATGTTGAAAGTTAATATTCAAATATTTGGTTACAAGGAATTATAAATTTTAAAAGTGGCATAATTTTTTGGAAAAGATTTATATTTGGGAAATGATATCATTGATTGGGTTTTATAAAAATAATATCAAATGAATCTTTTGGGTTTTAAAGAAGAAATGATATCGTAATATTATGGTTTTGAAATGGATTTTATTTTGGTTTTAAAAGTATAAACTATTTTTAAATGACCGCGGTGTTATAATAACGATGGGTTGGCAAAGAGACCGGGATCGGATATCTGACATACTCTCTGTCGATACCGAAAACCACTTTGACTAACCGTGTACGCGGTGGAGATTCCAGAATGAAGTAGGTGGTGGCGACGTTTCCTGTAAGGTAAATACGTGGACCCAACTCCCGTGAGTTGGCATAAGGTGGCTAAAACAGGAGCGATTCTCGGATTAATGAGGTAGCTCCTCTGATCGAACGCACTTCTTCGTATGCCATTCTATTACTCTTGTGATTGTTTTGGTGCGCACCTTTGATTTGGGAGTGTTGTTCGAGGTGGGCGGTAACTGCGGCTACGCGTTTCCACCGGTCCGGATAGCAATTGGTATATCTACCCTGGCATTGCCTAGTTGTGCCGTGTCACCTACCATATCGCGCCTTGTACGAGTTTGGTTTTCTCCCGTAGCCCGTGTGGTATCCTCTAGTGGCTTCCCGATCAGGAGGGGCTATGATATTGGACGGACTACTGGGACTATTACGTGTTAAGGTGGAAAATGTAAAGCCTTAACGCTATTTAAAAGTAAGTTTATTTTATAAATAGACACTATTATAATAGCGCAATATACTACATAGTAAATAGTTTAACGGATCCTTAGGAGATGTGAATCCCGAACATCTCTTGAGTTACTGTACTCATATTTATTTCTGTTTATTTAACTCACATAAGATATTCTAGTCTGACTCGGGTGTTTTTGTCTATTCAAATTCGCTCGGGTCAGTCCGAGCATTTCAGGATAGCAGATTTTAGCTTTGGAGGACGAAGACGAAGAATCAGTATTATTTTATATATAGTATTACACCACACTCTTTCTATTCCGCTGCATTGCTTGTATTGGTATGTATAACTCTGATATTTATAGTAAAGGAAGAATCAAGCTTTTGTAAACTGTTTATGAACTGTATATTTGTTATTATATTTTATCCTTCCGCTGTGAGATTCTATTTTATTTTATTTCTTCTCTGTTTTTCTTATTTACCCCATAACACACGAGTCAGGCTAGCTAAAATCATCAGTTAAACAAAATAATCAATAAGGATAAATAGGTGAAAGCTACAATATCCTTTTTCTTAAAGGATGCCATGCCCTAAATAAGGTTTCATCATCATAAGAAAGGACAACATCTCTTCTTGGCAAGTAGAAGAGATAATGATGATAAAGTCATACTTAAGTGGCATAACCGACACTTAAGCAAATGGAACATCGACGAGCAAAGTTTTAAGATAAGACTTAATAAACATCGCTTTTGCCTCATATCATCGGCGGTATAAAGGAATGTGGATAATGACTTCAAATGATTCAACTGCCTTCTTAGAAATGGTTGTCAATGTAACAATACATCAAAGCTACATATCCTTCATACATAGAATAAAACACATATGGATGTGCCTCATTTCATTGTCACACCAAAGGACCATTCAAGGAAATATAAAATCCAATCATAGAAGAAGCATTATACTTATTCATACCTCATCTCATTGGTATGAATATAGACACATCTCAAATCCATCACTAAAACTCATTATAAAAGATTCTTCATAATCATTTATACCTCATCTCATCGGTATAAATATATAAATACATCTCAACTCCATTTTAACATCAAATAGTCTATAAAATCACCAAATCATCAATCCATAATGCAAATAACTCAATCAAAGAGTAACATCATAAATGATTTCACCATATATGTATACATCTCATCTGGCACTAGGCTATCAATGTAATAATCATCTCAAGACGATGAATTCTAAAACATCAAAACTCAAAGAAATCCCAGATTGGCCAGATCCCAGATTGGCCAGATCCTCGATTGCATGCCGAAGCAATGCTACGCGCGCTACATCGTGATTAGTACTACTATTTGGTACCATAAACATCGTGATGACTGGAGTCAAATAACTTCTTAACATCGTGAACATCATGAATGAATATATTCTAAAACATCATAATGACTCCCTGTCACAAAGACCTGAGTTAATAACATCGTGATGATCGGAGTAGCAACTACAACGTGCTGACTCCAATCGAGTACACGTGGTTTGTAGTACTAGTAAACATCGTGAATGTGTCTCAACTTCTCAGATAAGAACCCAATAGGTGTTAACAGACGTCTCATACCATACGTTCGCACCTAACGGTTTACTATTTGTTAGTTTGTACCACACTAGTAAAACATCATAAACATCATGAAAATATACTCAGCCTCATCTCATTGGCGAGTAAATACAATACCATGCTCGTCTCATCTCATTTGACGAGTACAAGTGGCATCGTGACTTGTTTCATCTCATCGACAAGTAAAAATTTTCATAACACATCTCAACATCGTAAAATCATTATAAAGATGCTTACATCATCTCATCGGCAAGTAAAAATAACATCTAGATGGTTATTTATAACCATAATTCCAATTAGGAATTTCTAGATCTTAATTCACC
The DNA here is from genome assembly GCA_030765085.1 of Allium cepa. Lineage (NCBI taxonomy): Eukaryota > Viridiplantae > Streptophyta > Magnoliopsida > Asparagales > Amaryllidaceae > Allium > Allium cepa. Next base: position 102,573,474 of record CM060942.1, on the reverse strand, counting down.
TCATTTCAGCGGCGATTAAGAAACACGTCTTAAAATGATCTTTCATCAAATGTACTCCTATATTGGAGTTCTCGGACCACATAACCTACCCAAAATTTAATAACATCTTAAATCTTCTCAAACAATTCATCGAAAGGGTTTCGATCGTATAAGTCCGATATTAAGCGATAAAGCAAATCCATGTGTCGCATACCACATGTTTTACTTTACCGTTTAATTGTCTTTCTTATACGTCCTTATTTCATAAACATAAGTAATTTTGTTTATAAAATAATTTTATTAGAGAAAACAGAAATTTAATATGATTTTCCGAAACGATTATTAAAACCAATATTTGAAATTCCTTTATTATAAGAAATAAATCTATCTTTATTTAAAAAATAATTTAAAAAAATATGTAATAATAATTTGAAATATCCATGCATTTCAAAAATGGTTTAGTGAAAACCATTCTCGAAAGCAATGAAAACTAAAAGGGATATCTCAAAACCGATAACTTGAATTCAACACGACTTCAATTCAAATCTAACCCAAAATAATTTCATATTCCATTTAAGTTTGAATTTCAAATTCTCTAAATATAGCTAGCCTACTGATAGGCATCATAGGTCTCAAAATATCTCAAAAACATCATCAAAACCGAAGAGAATGTGAGCAAAAACGAGCGAATACAATTCTAAAGTCAACGATTATTGTTGCTGCCATTTTGCTCTCGGGACAGCAACATACAACCATAATTTCGACCAAGCAAACTTTAAAATTCCAGAAAATACAATGAATAAAACTTGTAGCACATGACCTAAGCTTTCCTTAACTTCCCAAATTACCAAATTCGGTTAAGAAACGAAGAAGTTATAGTCAAATTCATTTTGGTATCAAACACAGAGCAAATATTGGTTTTGCTCTCGGGTTAGCAGTAGAAAAATTAGATTTTGACATAGCTAACCTGAAAATTTCAGGAAACTCAATGAATAAAAGTTGTTGTACATCAAATTTTCTTTTCGGAACATTAAAATTTATTGAATTCTGATAAAAAACGAGAAAGATATAGCTCAAACAATATCAGATCCAAACTCAGGAAATTCTGTCAAAGACATAATCCTTTCAAATAAATTTCTATATCAATTTATTATCGAATATTTCACAATTTACAAAATAATCCAAAATTCAATATAAATTTGTCCATTTCCAGAATATCCTTTGAATTTACTTTTAAAATTCAAAAATATTATTTATGGTATTTATAATACCAAAATTTAGGCCAGTGCTACTATAGCATCTAATAAATCAAATTACACAACAATCCATAACAGATTATTCAATCACGTCATATATTGCTATATATGAAACAATCAATATATTTGAGAAATCAAGTTGGATCTCTCCAACCTTTTTTCTTGCAACCATAGATGTTATGTAATATAAAATAATAATCCCGCTTTGGGGCGGATATCACAATTATATAGGGTCATCTGCTATTATACGGGACGCATAGTGTCTCATCCACTCCAATCGGCGGGAATATATATGCAATTACCAATAATATAGTAAAAAACCAAGATAGCAATCATAGGCAACAACAACATAAATAAAATATTATTTACACGTATATAAAAATGTAAGTGGCCAGAGAGAGTGAGTTATGCTCACTTTGATTGTAGTCGTCGTTGCAGTGTTTTATTTCGATTAAAAACGAAAGGCATTCGAATTTAACCAAAATTTCCATTAGCTCAAATAAACTCCAATCCAACTCTATTATGTAGTGCTCGACAATACAAGCCCAACGCCGCTTGTTTCGTGCGAAACGGACCTTGTATGAAATAGCTATTAATTTTATAATTTTACACGATTTTTTTATACAATATAATTTATAAACTTCGTTTTATCAACCAATTCAATCATGGCCATTTCTTCCTGGGAACAAGATCTAGGCCGCACCTTTACTCCTTTCTTCCTTGTTCATCTTCGTTCATGAAACCCATGTCGTTGCTTCCTTCTATGATTTGTCGCGCTTCCATCACGCCACCGGAGGTTGATCAGACCACTCCAGACGATGCGCCTACATGAGCTCCTCCTCCACCATGAATCTGGTCCTCTAACTCCCCATCATCATCGTGAAAAATGCCTCCAAGGGCAGCGTGAACATTGGCTAATATCTCCATCCATTGATGATGATAGACAATCATAGCCGTTCATCTCAAAGAACTCGATGTGCCCTTCCATTTCCTAGTTGAATGTTTTCGATAATTTTGCTTAGAGGAGTAGATAATCAAGGAGAAAGTTGCGTGATTTTTGGCTGTTACTTTGATGATGGAGGCTATGTTCTTGAAATTAGGGTTAGGTTTCTCAAGTTGAAGAGGAAGGGTCCATATATAGGCTACACTCAAAAACACTATTCAGACACTACATTTATCGAACTAGAAACAAAGCGTGCCACCTGGCGTTTATAATGTTTTACTCCTATTCCGAACACAATGGAATATACATCGAAAGCCAGTTCCATCATATTTGGAAGATAAGTTTTTAAATTGATTTATTTTAATTTAAATTCCTTAATAAATTTCTAGACGTTTTTATTTCACACGGCCAAACGGAAAATCCAAACGCTGCAAAATTTGAAATCTGATAATAGTACACTATTAAGGATCCAACAAAACTGGTTTCGTCGATCCAAGACTATGCCTCGGATCGCTATTATAATGTGTTGATTAAATCGATGATTTCAAAAATTGGGAAAATCACTTGGAATTCTAGATTTAAAAACTTACTACCACAACTCTAATTCAAATAGAATTTATATCAACATTAGAAATCATTTCGATTCATACTCAACTTAAATTTTCAATTATTCACCATTTCCGTATTACGATAAATCGCTATATTTGAAATCTAAATTCCTTCTATAATTTCAACCAAAATCTTCATATTCAAAAATCAATATTTAAAACCATATAAATATTCAAAATCAAACGATGGAAAATCCAGGCCGTTACATTCCTTTAAAGAATTTCGTCCCTGAAATTGCTAAGGTAAAAGAAATATTCCAAATCCATTAACTTTTAAAAATCACTTAGTTAAACTTTATATTTCACTTTTCTAAATCTTTTAGTTCCACACAAAACATTTAGTTTTCATTTCTAAACCAAAATCCTTTATTTCAATTACAATTCGAAATAAAATTTAGTTAACAAAATTTTTCCATAAATTTTCAAAATTTTTCTAACACGCTAAATTCTGATTTTTTTTGGCAGAGTCTCCCCTGTATGGAGAGCCTTTTGCAATATGACAAATATGATAAAAAATTATACATCGGCTCTCATGGTCGGAAAAAGCAATATATAACAATATTTTTATTTTCCACGCCCTAAATTCGAAAGCATACTTTATTTTAGCGTTATTAAGCGACCTCGCTCAATTTATATGCAATCGCGCAACCAAAATATAGCCAAATGGTCTTCTTGTACCTGTACTTACTCAATTTAAACACATAAATTCCAAAAACTTAAAATTTAATAACATTTCATTTATTTAACTAGTTAAACATGTCATTTGCATAAACCAAACATGTTATACATGAATGTATAAACCATTTTATAAACAAAACATGTTATGACATGTATATTAGAATGTACACACAAATACAAGGTCCCAACATCAAATTATTTACTTCCAATTTGATCCATAAATCATTTATTCAAATTATAATTGGTTCATAAACTACTCACTTGAATTCAAGTCATAATCTTCCATTTGATTATTACTTTCAATCGATTTATACCATTTAATTCAATTCGAATAATTCACAAACTAATTTACTAGCATTCAATTCATATTTGCACTCAATATATTCATATCCATCCAAATTGATTCTAAATCAATTTATTCACTTTCCATTAACTCAAAAAATTTGTTTTCTTCTGTTTATATTGAATGATAGTTCAATCCATGCTATTTGGTGATATTCATTTCATAAAATAACCATTCTAGTTTATAGCTATTTTAAATCGATTCTAAATCAATTTATCATTTTATTTATTAATCCACATTCAATTTATTCACAAAATCTTGTTTTTCAATTTTATATTCAACAACAAACCAATCCATGTCAATTTTTTTATGAATGATCTCATAAATTAGATACTTAAGTTGAATTTCATTTTTATCAACAATATTCACACCCTATTCAATTTACACTTAAATTAAATTCATTTATAACTTAAATCATCACCATTTCTATCCATTCTATTTTATTTGACAACATTTCAAAATATATCTAACTTGCTACACATAAGTCAAATTCCATTTATAACTCAAGTTCCATATCCAATTTCAATCCACAATTCATTTTACTTAACCAAGTTGAGTCTCATTTCTATATTCAATTAACTAATTAATTTATCCAATTAGTTCACTTCCATCTCATAATTCGAAATCTTATTTTTATTCCAAAAATCACTTCTATTGGGCCGACTTGAGTTCAATTTCAATTATAATACAAATTTGGATTTCCTTTCCTTTAGAAAAATATCAAACTATCTCCATTTTGTTTTTTTTCCAATTATCCGATTTATAAGTTACACAACTTATTTTTCACATTTTCATCAATTCTGTATTTGAGTTGATACCACCCAAAATTTATAATTTATAGTTATATAATCATTTTACAACTCAAACTTTATATTCAATTTCATTCGATATCATTTCTAATCCAATCCAATTTTATTTAACTTAGCTTAAGTTAAATTTCAATTCATACATTTCATTTTAACTAACTTAAGTTAAAATTCAATTCCAAAATTCTATTTTTTACACTTCTTTTCTTACTAATATCATTCTCAACTTATAAGTTCAAAAACTTATTTCCTGATATTTTCCTAAAACATTTAAATAAGGATTCCAGAATTCAAAGACCCAGTTTTATTTCAGATCATTTTGAAATCATAAATATATATCTCTCTATCTACCAAATCGCACTTTTTAAATTTAAACCAAACCTGGTTTTTATCCAAAACAAATTCACTTCGGAATTCCTAAAACAACCTTGGTTTCCAAACAAAAATCCTCATATCAAATTAGTACGGTAGCAATTCGTCACTTAGAAACTCGAAAACGAAGATTGATGATGCGGCTGTCATCACCAGAATTATTTTCAACGACTATAGTGAGTTCTGTGGTTTATCACTTTCAAAATCCATTTAAAAACATTTTCAATTCAAATACATTCCCTTAATAATATTACCATTATTTATTTCAAAACAGTTGAAAACCAATTCCAAAATTTTCGAGATTTAAATTTCCAAATTCTGGTTTGAATAAATTTTTAGTTTTAACTCATTTGTATAATTCATACTTATACCTTTTAATTTGGTTATATATGACCATTCCAATTTATAATCTTGTTTTGATTATAATAATAACAACCAAACACATCAATATACTGCAATAATTTCAGAAAATTATATCTTTTATATAAAAATATATCTTGGGTAAAATTATTTCATTTACCCACTTAAAAACAATACTATGTCGATTTAACTTGTTCAGGGTTTAGAAACCCTTATCAATACATTGTCCAGACCGTATCGACTAGAATTCGTGAACACTCAGCCGATAAGTCTACACAATATAAACAATTTATATTCACTAAAAGTACGTGCTCATATCTATTTATACACTCAAACTCATTCTAGAGTTCTACTGGCCCTACCTCTAATGAGTAATCACCACCAAAGCCTAGGTATTCACTCAACCTAAGCTCTGATACCAACTATAATTATCCATCATTCCGTACCCTTTGAGTCGACATTAAATCACACTTTTCCAACACAAATTGTACGAAAAGGCAAATAACTATGAGAAAGAAGAGGACAGAAGAAGAAACAGAAATAACAATACAGATTCTCAAAATCGCAGCAAAACAAAATATAATATATAATAATAGATCTTTATACAAAGAAACTGTAACTATAATATACATACAATCATCAGAGTACAAGAGTCAACAATCAATCTGGACAGTTATAATAGCTTTTCCTCACATGTACTGAATATACAACATAACACACACATCGGAAATAACCAAGTATGAGTTATTTGCCTGAAATCCTCCAGCTCGTCTTATGAGCTCCATAACATCCTAACTTGGATCTGTAATACTCGGTCTGACCCTAGCAATATAATAAAATAACACCCGAACCAGTATGGAAAACCAGCGTGAGAAAACACACTCAATTTAAATTATTACTGTTATCAAAACCTTTGAAAGACAAAGGTATCTCATAAGACCATGCCACACATAAATACGACGGGTTTTTACTTTACGATAACCAAAACAATTTGTATAAAAATCATTTGAGATTATAATAGTGTCTATAGAAAATAAACTATAAAAAAGGCGAAATGCTTGCATCTCATGTTTCAGCATAGTTGGGAACATCTAAAACTGTACAGGCTAGTAGTGGATATTGGATTCAATATAATGACAGGGCTACTGGGGTACCGCTTGCCATAGTACACCTCTAGAAAAATGTACCGAGATCGAACCTATCGATCCCTACCAACACAGGACCGGCCTACCACTTACAGGATAGTGCCGAATATGATCACCACTAATGGGCCTTGAAACACATACAAATAAAAATGATGATAGATGTCTACTCTAGATGAGTGATGATCATACCCTAATGGGAGCCACCCACATAGCCTTGCTATATCTCCCTTGTTTTAGTTATTCTCGGTTGATGAGGCTTGAGGCTAAGTTTTACCTTAAGAATAGCATTCATACTTGGAGTGCAAACACTGCCTTCTAGGCAACGATGCAAATGATAGCATTCATCCATACAAGTTGTTCTGGGTCTGAACAAACCGAATCCCCTTCAAGATCACCATCTCCATTATCTTTGAGATATCACAACTCGTAATGCACAAATCAAATCGTAGTGGGTTTTGGATAATTAAATATGATCCCCGTCTATTCGAAACGATCAAGAAATTTTGGCCAGATTTGATCGTCGATTATTTAGCTATCAAATAACACACATAAGCAGCTACTAGGCCTAATTTTATAAATCTTTCAAAACATTCGTTTCAAGATATCTTATATATATATATATATATATATATATATATATTCAACTCTCTTCCAGCATTCCAACATTTGAAAGCAACGTCAAATTCCTATCCATAATAGGATATTTTTAAACCATTTCAACACATAGAAATATTTCCAAATTCAGTTTAACACACTTATAAAAATATTTCTATATAAGTCATTTCATTGCTAAAATATCCCCAAAACATTTAATTCCAATACTTCGGAAAATATTATAAGTTTATTTCCCAGAAATCATTTCTAATATCCGTACTTCGAAAATATTCCATAACTTATCTCATAAATCTCCGGAATTTTTATTAACCCCTTTTACAATTGTCCAAAAATTTATCGATTATACTTATTTATAATTCAACTTGCAATTTATAACTTCTCTAGTGAATTCAGATTCATTTTCAAAGTTCTCATATCTAAAACATTTTAGAAAGTTCTTAAGTTTTCAAAATTCCATCATAAAATTTCTCTTACAAAACCACCTCCATTAAATAACTTGGTTTACAAATCTCGGGAGTATTTATAAACAAATCCCAATCACTTGCCTTTAAATTCCATGTATGAAATAATAAGTATTTTTAAAGAATAATAGTTCTATTTTCAAAACATGTTTAAGTAATCATTTAAAGTATCCAAAACACTTTTAAATAAATGACGATACCAATTTCCAATTCCTTTATAAATAATACTAATCGATTTACCAAGCTTATTATAAAAATTATAATTCATTTCAACTAACGTCAAATGTTTGAGAAACCAACTTTTCGAAATATTTTCAATACTAAAATAGTTTTTAAATTACATAGTTTAATAAATAAAAATCCCTTTTCTAAACAAACTTAACTTCTCAATAAAAAATCTATTTTTAAAATCCAATATAACCATTTTAGCATCTGTAAATCTCTCTCGATTTATCACAAATCGACTTGCGTCTCCAATTTCATAACTATTTCCAAATTCAAAAATAGAATCCACCTAAACCAATTTCTTTATCTCATTACAAATTCTCAGTGCGAATTTATATTTCCAATTTACCAAATGAAAATCATTTCACTTTATTTATAAACATCATTTATAAATTTATAAACTCAATCGTGTTTCACTTGTTTATAAGACATTCTCATTTATAAACTTCATTTTTAAATCTATCACTTTATAAATTTTTTAGATCTATTTCAAATGTTGATTTCAAATACTTATCCATATTTTTAGAAATATCATTTAAAAATCCATTATATAAATTATTTTTAAATCTCTAATTAAAATATTTTATGAACAGTTGAGTACAAATCCGAGATCAAATCATTGTTTTATTCAAATCAATTTCCTTTAAAATAATCCAAAATTCGATATAAATATTTCTATCTCCAGAATATCCTTTGAATGTCTTTCTAAAATTCAAAATTATTATTTATAGTATGTATAATACCAAAATTTAAGCTAGTGCTACTATAGCATCTAATAAATCAAATCACACAACAATTCATAACAGATTGTTAAATCACGTCATATATCGCTATTATGAAAAACAATTAATATATTTAAGGAATCCAGTTTGACCCCTCCAACATGTTTCTCTGCAACTGCAGATGCATATAACATAAAATAATAATCCCACTTCGAGGTGGGATATCACAATAATATAAGGTCATCCGCTACTATGCGGGAAGCATAGCTTCTCATCCGTCCCAATCAACGAGAATATATATCCAACTACTAATAATATAGTAAACAACCAAGATAGCAATCAAAGGAAACAACAACATAAATAAAATATTATTTCCACCTATATAAAAATGTAAGTGGTCAAAGAGAGTGAGTTTTACTCACTTTGATTGCAGTCGTCGTTGTGACGTTTTATTTCGATTAAAAACGAACAGGCATTCGAATTTAACCAAAATTTCCATTAGCTCAAATCAAGTCCAATCCAATTCTATAAAGTAGTGCTCGACAATACGAATCCAACATCGCTTTTTTCGTGCGAAACGGACCTTGTATGAAATAATTACCAATTTTATAAGTTTACGTGATTTTTTATACAATATTATTTATAAACTTTTTTATCAACCTATGCAATCGTGGCCGTTTCTTACTAAAAACAAGATCTGGGCCGCACCTTTTCTCCTTTCTTCCAATTTTGTTTTTGTTCATGAAACCCACGTCACCGCTTCCTTCTATGATTTGCTGCGCTTCCATCACGCGACCAAAAATTGATCAGACCACTCCAAGCGACGTGCCTATGCAAGCTCCTCTTCCGCCATGAATCCGGTCCCCCAACTCCCTATCATCGCCATGAAAAATGCCTCAAAAGGTAGCATGGACGCGGGCTAATATCTCCAACCATCGACGATGATAAACGATCACAGTCGTTCATCTCGAAGAACTCGACGTGCTCTTCCATTTCCTAGTTGAAAGTTTTCGACAATTTTACATGGAGGAGGAAATAATCAAGGAGAAAGTTACGTTATTTCTTGCCGTTACTTTGATGATGGCAGCTGCATTCTTGAAATTAGGGTTAGGGTTCTCAAGTTGAAGAGGAGGGTCCTTATATAGGCTACACTCAAAAAAACTATTCATGCACTACATTTATTGAACTCCAAATGAAGCGTGCCGCCTGGCATTTATAATGTTTAACCTCTATTCTGAACACAATGGAATATATATCGGAAACCCATTCCATCATATTTGGAAGATAGGTTTTCAAATCGATTTATTTTAATTTAAATTCCTTACTAAATTTCTAGCCCTTTTTAATTCACATAACCAACGGGAAATCCAAACGCTACGAAATTTGAAATCCGATAATAGTACACTATTGCGGATTCAATGGTACTGGTTTCGTCGAATTCCGAGACTATGCCCCGGATCGTTATTTTAACGCATCGACTAAATCGACAATTTCAAAAATTAGCGAAATCACATGAAATTCCAATTTTAAAAACTTACTAACTCAATTCTATTTCAAATATAATTTATATCAATATTAGAAATCATTTCGATTCATACTCAACTCAAAATTTCAATTATTCACCATTTTCGTATTAAGATAATTCGCTATATTTCAAATTTAAATTCATTCTATAATTTCAACCAAAATCTTCATATTCAAAAAACAATTTTTATTCCAAATCAATATTTAAAACCATATAAATACTTAAAATCAAATGGTGAAAAATCTAGGTCGTTACATCAACAATTTTAGATATTTATAAAAGAATTTTTGAAGTGGGTTTATAGATTTATAAAAGGAGTTTTATAAATGGCTGTGGATTTATAATGGAGTTATAAATGATTTTAGAATTGAATAAAAAGGGTATTCTTCCAAATTGTTAGTGAATACACTTATTCCATTGAGATAAACATATAGATTTTTTCTTCTAGTATCGAGAAATAGGAATTTTAGGTTTGTATAAATCTTTATAAAACAAGAATTTTTGATTCAAGTATTACAAAGTGAATTTATTTAATAAAAGGCTTATTAATAAAAGGCTTAGTGTTGCTTGGTGCTTAACCAATGCTGGTTTTTTCTATGGAATTAAATTCTCGATTGAATGTTTGTTATTCGATAGTTAAATAACCGACTATCGAAATTAGACCCAAAACATAACTTTGGAAATATCTAGGAGAAACATGTGAGTTATGTAGAGCAGTCATCTTCGGTGATGTTGTACTGTGCATATAAATCACGATTTGTTCTCCTACGACGATGATAAGGAAATCTGTCCACTAATGGTTAGGAGGTGATCTCCGTTCTTATTTTGACCGTTTATTTCCTAAGGAACCGGGGTTGAGTTTACCAGGAATTATCGAATGTTTTTTTGAAGAGACCGAGACCGGTAGTTATCCGAATTCACTTCGATCCAAAAAATTCATTTCGAAGTGAAAATATCTTAAAGATGATAGAATTTGGAGACAGAGCTCTCAAGTGTTTCGTTCAGTTCAGAACGAACTTGTATGGATGAATGTTGATATTGCATTGTTCCTAGGAGGGCAATGTCAGCATTCCTAGTGGGAAGTGCTATAGAAAAGTTAAACGTAGCCTCAGACCTTATCTAATGGGAAATGACAAAAATCAAGCATGCAACAGGGCCAAGTGGGTTGCTCCCAAGTAGGGTATGGTCATTCCAAATGTAGATCGGTTACTATCTATCCTTGTGTGCATCGGGGCCTAAGCGAGATGATCATATTCGGTACTACTAATCAAGTGGTAAGCCAGTCCTGTGTAGCAGGGGTACTAGATGTTCTTGTAAGACCCCGATGCATTTATCTAAAGATGTACCTTCGAAAGGTAGTTCCTTACCTTGTCATAGTATGGAATCCAATCTCCAATACGCGCCTTTACAGTTTTGATTGCAGAATCTAGTATGCTGGAATTTAATAATATAACAATTTCGGCTAAGACTGATAAGTATTTATATCTTAGACATTATTATAATATAAATGGATTTTCTATAGAAAATGTTTTGATTATCGTAAGGTAAAACTCTATTTGCGTTTAAATGCAGCGTGGTCTTACGAGATACTTTTGATTTTCAAAGGGTTTTAAAAACTTTAAAATCCAATTGGGTGTGTTTTATCACGTTGGTTTTCTAAATGGATTCGAGTGTTATTTTATTATAATGCTCGGGAGAGACCGAGTATATTACAGATTGCTTTGGATGCATTGGAGCTCAAGAGATGAGTTGGAGATCGTCAAGTTTTATTCATGTATTTGTGACTTTTTGCTACTTTGTTGTTGAAATCATCAGAAATTATGAGGGCAGATTGTTATAACTGTACATGCTAATGGTTGTGATGGTTGTTATACACTGATGGATGTAAAGTACATAACAGTTTCTCTTTTGTAAAGATAATTGATATTATATTACATGTTGTTCCATTGCGATTGCGAGATTCTATGTTGTTTCTAGTTTCTTTTCTCTTTCTCTTCTTTTTTATTTCTTTCCCATAACCATCTGTCTGTCCGTTCGGTTTGAGTTAGATATGTCTGGTTTATTTTCAGCTCAGACTGGTTGGATTTGTGAGTCATTACAATAGTTTGTACCATTAGGCAGGTTTCTAAATCTGAAAAGGATTCTAAGTATACTATCGAAATATAATTTTGATAGTTTTATCTGAAGGGATATGATCCATCAGTCAAGGGTGTGTCTTTGTAGACCGATGTAGTCTAAATATAGTAAGAATCAATGATGAGAATGACCTCATAAATTTTCATTTGATGAAATTAGTGTGAAAGATTCGCCAATCAACGCAATTCAAATTCTGCTTACAAAATTATCGACTAGCACGACTTTGATTTTGTGCACGATTTGCATTATAGAGTCCGTGTTAAAATTATGAACAGTAGACATTATTAAACCATATATTGTAAACTTGTATATGACATCAAAAATAAGACACCAATACATTATGTTATCAGTTAAATAACCGAGCATTAATATCATTTAGATAAAATATATATAATGCATATATATATGTATATATATATATATATATATAATGATACTACTTATCTTATCCAAAAATCTGATATTTTAATTCTAATGAATTATAATTTTTTTAATATTAGTTTATGAAATATTAAGTTTGAGCAAGTATTATTCGAATTTGTAATAAAATCATTTTAACAATTATTTTCATTCAAACAATCATTATTCAAAACCAAAATTATGCATATATTATACGTAAATATTAGTTCAATTAATTTAAATTAAAGAAATGGTATTTGAATGGATAACAAGTTATCTTATTATATATTTTGAATAAATAACAACATGGTTATTCATATTAATAATGTTAATATAACATAATACAATTAAATATCAAAATTTAAATCGATTTCATTGGACAAAACATCACATATGTTTAATGTTTACAACATCATTTATAATAACACTATAAAAGTGTAGTGCATAATGAATTAAAAGGAAAGTTTTAGAAATTTTCTCCTTTTATCCGATGCCCGATGCACTTGATCCGACAATGGTATTAAAGCCTATATTGTGTTATTATGAAAAGTATAAAAAATGCGAATCTAAAATTTGTTTAAATCTAAATTTATAAAGGTTATGAATAATTTTATAAATTGCTTTTATATTTTGTTTTCATTAAAGTAATAAACAAATTAATCTAAAGTTATTTTAAATTAACATTAAAACATATAATGTTAATGAAAAATTTAAATTTTATTTATGAAGGTTAAAAGTAAATAAATTTAAAATTCTTTAAATTTGAGTTCATAAAGTTATCAATAAATAAATTATAAATGTTTTTAACTTAATATTATAAAAGCTATAAATAAGTAATTTTAAAATAATTTTAATAATATCAATTTTAAATGTTATAATTCGTCAAATGTCATAGTAAAGTTGTAATGTTAATTAATTATAATATATACATAAATTTAAGATTTAATATTAAATAAATTTTATAATTAAAAAAGAGAATCTTATATAATGTATATAAATAAAATAGAACTATTATTATTTAAAAATAAGATTCAAAATTACAGCCATAATAGTTATAAGGAATAGATGCGTATGTATATAATTATATTTATACATAATGATGAATGATGTCGCCGAGTTTTGTGAATACTCATTATTCCTTATAGATTGTAATACTCATTAATAATATTTTGATAGTATGAATCATAAATAATTTTTCTCTCTTTTATTTACTACAAAGTGTTATATGATATAAGCTTTGTGGATAAACCGATTTACCTATCTAAGGACGTTTGCAACACCCCATAAAATGAACCATAATTAAATGGATCGAGCTAAATTAAATATAATAAGGTTGAATATGGAAACTTTATAAAAGCTAAAATTTAACCATGAAAGTTATACTTATGCATTAGTGGCGAAATTCTGATCTGTTTCTATATATAATATGCTGAAAACGGAGCACAAACAAAGAAGTTATGAGCGTTTCAAGTTTTCAAAATTATATTAATCTAGTTTGAATTCAAATTCAAATAAGAAATCAAATTTAGGATTTAAATATCAAAAATAAGCTTGGAGGCTAAGTAAATGTTTAATTAACGTTTAACATTAAAAAGTTAATTAGGGAATAAAATAATACAACAACGGAAACAAAAATAAGTGCCCGTGAATAAAACAGCGGTCGACCGGAATAGGTCACTGTGTAGCGGTCGACCAGTCACCCAAGGGTGGTCGACCGCTTGGCAACAATAGTTTCCAGTAGAGGCTAGGATTTTATGTTATGTTATGTTCGGTTGTGCGCTCCAGATTTACCCATTTCCTACCTACTTCCATCCTAGGGTTCTGATATGTTTCAACTCCTATAAATAGGACCCCATCCTCTCTACTTTTATTCATATTATTTTGGAAAAATACGATGAAACACTGCCATTCCTTTCTCTCTAATATGATTTAGAAATTCTACAGAGAATTCAAGTAAGGATTCAACCTATTTCCTATTTGTTTCTTCTTCCTCCAATCTTTCTTATGGTATTCTTCTCCAATTATTCTAAATCTAATGAATATATATACCTCTTCCCTATGGTGTGTAAATATATCAAAAGAGAGAGATTTTGAAAGAGATTGGAAAGCTACAAATCCATTAAGTAAAGCTTAGGCTAATCTGTGAGTGGAAACCAAAGTATTTCTTTTCAGCAATTATTTAGTGTATTTCTTTTAGATTTGAATGTGCCTTAGGAATTTTGTGATTTCAAAAATATGACAAATAAAATCCCCCAAAAATTCTTTTTTAATTTGATATGTCAATTCTATGTTGAGATTCTCAATTATTTACATTAATTTGGTGGAATTTGTTTCGTTAGGTAATTTTTGATAATTTCATAGTCTATTCCACTTCTCCTTCTTCTTTGGGTCAAGTTGTGATCCTTCAATAAGGGGTTTAGATTATGAATTCTATTCGTTATTTACACTACTTATCTTATCTATTTCTTTGTAAAGGAGGAGTTGAATAGAATATGGTGTTTAGATTGCAATTCTTATTATTTAAGATATTTCATTGAATTGGTGTATAAATTGAGTTTCTATTTTATTTACAAGTCTGTTAGTATTGGTTATGAATACTTATTCCCTATTTTGGACATTTGAATTCCATGAAATCTTAGGAAGTGGAAGATAAAGGACCTGTAATAATAATTGATTAGGGAATTTACATCAAATGCTAATTTATGGCATAAAATTCTGAGTTTAGAATTATTAACCACAAATATTTATTTATTTCTATCTACGTAATTAATGTATAACTATTGCGTATGTGGCGTAGTTAATTAAACATTTATTTATAACTTTTCCCCATTAAAAAGGTAATTGATTTTGAAGTGAAAATAAGAGGAAACTCTTATATAGCCTAATTATTATTTTAAGGCGTATAAGGCAGATTCCTTTTAAGGCCTTATTTATGAGACGATGAGATGTGTGTGTATATATAATAAGAGTAATTAATTTATTTCTAAGTTATAGGGATGCAAGGTTAATAGAGTTACATGATAGAATTCCGTCCTGCACTTTGAGGCTACCAGCAGTTGTGTACAGTTTTATTGATGTTAGATATCCTTGTGATAAATTTTTGTAATGACGCGAGATTAGTTCCAAATTCTGTAGGGGAAATCTACCGAGCTAATTTGGCTATCCAGTTCCTTCGTATAATGGACTAATGTGAGATGTCATTATGGATATAGGCCATAAGACGAAGGGATTGCTTCGAGGTTTGAGGTATTAAGTGGTTGGACCTGCCTTTTTCCCCAGTTGAAGTATTAAAGGCCAAGGGGTTGGGTGGTATCTCTACTGGGGTCCGCTTTTGGAATTAGTCCTTAAATGATGGGGTCTGCCTATTTTCCACTTGGAAGTATTAAGTGGCCTATGAGATTCAATATGATGTCAGCTAGATAGTACCATTGAGGAGCATACTTCTAGAATCTGGCCTTAAATGACAGGGTCGACCTATTTTCTACAGGGAAGTATTAAGTGGCTTAGGTACCGTCTCTTACATTATTAGCTATTTATAACATATGATTGGGATATGGGATTTACTTCTAGGATGGAAGGTATTAAGTGTTTGGACCCACATCCATTCCTTATAAAAGAAGTATTAAATGATTTTATGTTCATAGACATATTTTTATTTTGAAATATACCGCCTAAGTACTGAAAAGTTAAGAATTTAGGTTTTTATTCACCAGACACTTGTTAATTTGACTCCCTCCTCATTACAACATAGGTTAAGGATAGAGTGATGGTAGTGATGATGTTTAGCGATGGAGAAGCTTGGCTTGTGGGAGTATTTTTTATTATTACTTGTTTTTATGTGTATACATGTATTTAGACAATTGTTGTAATGGATATTAAGTTATGATTTTTATGGAGTTTTATATTATGACATTTTTATGGTTTTGAAATAAATGGTAGTCCGCTGTGAGTTCTGAAAGTTTAGTTATGACTCTATGCTATTATTTTCTTAGTTCTACCGGCAGCTTACTTTAGAATGGATATAAGTTCATGGCCTTTTCTTGGCTGAAATTTAGGTTTGTTCTGGGGTGAGTTGTTACATTTGATATCAGAGCCTTAGTTTACCCGATCAACGGGAAAAGTATACTGTACGTATGAGCGCCATACTTGTTATTTTTGAAAAAAAATTTCAAAAGATTTTTCAAAAACTCATACAGTATATATATACACACACACTTATTTTGAGTTTACGCTTAACTCTATAAATTCCGACTATAGAAGTAGTAGCGACCATATTTCGAAAGGACGGACGAGACGACTATGAGTTGGAAGAATAAATAGAGGTAATTTCTACTCCTACTCCGATTACCCATGGAGCGGAGATCATACTATTAGGAGCAAACTAGGGAGAGCGTGACCCCAACTTATGGAAGCACCATAGAAGTTGGATAATAATTGGCTCATTGATAGGACCTAGTCTTCCTTATCATTGTGGATCCGATAGACATATTTAATAATAGCGGTGACTGTAGATGGAAAGGTTGATGGGAAATAAATGACCTTAAGGAAGCGTCCGTTAGGATGACAATTAATACAAACAAATTATTATTTATGGAGGTAACAAATGAAGGTGTCAAATATTAATAAAATACGAAAGTAAGGAAAGGAACAAACTTACGTAAGGAGGAATACATTTACCACCACAAGGAGGAAATTAGATTTTTAAGGAAAGAGTATAAAGGTAAAAGAAAGAACAAATTTTAATCCTACCTTTTGTGACAAAATTTGATAAAAAGGTTTCTTTGAAAACCCTTTGATAATTTCAAAAGATCCTTTCAAAAGATTTCGAAATGAAAATCTTAAAAGTTAGAAATTTTTGGTAAAAGTGATTTTAGAAGATTTTTAAATTATACCACCACTTGTTTTGTAAAGAGTTTGAAAAGAGTTTGTAAATTTGAAAAGGGTAGTGAAACATTTTTGATAGGAGATATTAATTTAAAAATTTGATGACTTGAGAATTTGAATTTTTTTCTTTCCATTTATTAACTTCTCAATTTAAAATTTGATTGAATTAGAAAAGCTTTCAATTTCCTTGTTTTCATATTCTTTCATCTTTCTAAGTTATGTATCCTATGCAATAAATTTGAAAGTTCTTTCCTCTATAACTTCTTAAAGGTTGCATAAGATGAAAACTTTTAGAAATATAATTATGGTTTTAGACAACTTTGGAAATATACAACCATTTGTTTCGAAAAAGTTTGAAAAGATAAAGTGGTGGATAGTTTTTGTGATGCCCCACCTCTATACTCATGCTAGCCAAGGACATCGCGGAGTAATGCCGTCAACTAGCACGAAGAATAATGCTGTTTAGGAGCAACCATCTGTGTAATTACTTTATGCAAGCACCGATATGTCAGATAGAATAACATGCATTTCATTTCAAGAGGAAATCCGACATACCATTACAAACTCAAAGTTACTACACAGTTGCTATATAATCTTCAGAAACAAATATAGAAATAAGCATAACATAAATCAGTCACAGATATCCATATCATAAAGGCGGAAATAGATATGAATATAACACATAGAAGTATATCAGAGTAGTGGTCAAACAAGATCCACAATATAACAAAAATATATACAAGTGCTAGACAAAAGAATATGTATACATCAAGGAGTCTCTACCTCGAACGTATAAAATAAAAATTACTAATCTAAAGTAGTTAGCCAAAGTCAGATAATAACCCCCAGATGAGGAGTCAAGCAGAAGCACCAGTAATATCTCGGTCTGACCCGAGTATTATTTAATAAGAAAATAATAAACGGATCAGTCTAGCTATAATTATCAGATGAAAATTAGATAGAATAAGAGATATAACAAATACGTATGATAACGATAATGCCATACTGTGATAAGTATGCAATTGAAAATCAACCAGAGATTAATCAACATCACAAGAATCTTCTCATAGATTCAAAAAGAATATCATATTCTTTATTTTATTCACCAAACCAAATATATTGGCATCATATTGATGCCAATCATAAAACTGGCGAAACACAAATTCTAGAAATCATCAATTAGAAACCCAGAAATCACAAAAAGGGGAGGCCTATCACAAAACGAGAGCATGATAACTCACCAACACGTGTATCACAAACGGGATGCTATCCCATGGTCGCTAACCATAGAACCGGTGCAACGACGTAGTACAATATCGGTACTCCCGAGGAACCAGAAACTCAAATATTTCGGAACAACGACGTAGTACAACGGTATGTTCGATGATCCGGATAAGTCGGTACAACAACGTAATGCAAAGGTACGTCCGATGAACCGAACTCCATAAAGAAACATGGGTGGCTAGCCCATAAGAATTGAGTCGAAACTCCAAAGAACTATTAGGTCGTTAGCCTATAAAAGAAATAAGACGAAACTCAATAAAACGAGGTACCTTCCCCTATGTGGACAAAGAAATATAGCATATCGCTAGTCTAAATCACAAAAATGATCATCAATGATCAATGAAAAGTTTGAATTACACTAAGCTAGTAAATAAATGAGTTTAGCTTCGTTTTCCATAACCACTGGCTTAACTTAAGTATTTACGAACAAATTGTAGATTTCCACTCGAAAATTGTCATAATAGTTTCAATCGAACAAGTCAAAGAATTAACCGACAAAGTGAACGCAAGCATTTCATACCACTTGTTTTGCTAAGTCGTTTAATTGGATTTCTCGAACGAATGAGGCAGAGGTTTGTATATACTAATAGATTGGAAAACGGTTTTGTAAACGAGCTTTGTATAAAAATAGAGTTAAAATCATCTTTGAGAAAGAGTTTGAATATTTACTACTAGTATAGACACCTTTGCATTTAAACGTGACAAACCATAGAAATGATTGTAAGAACAATCAATCACCAAATTTCACATTCAAAGATTTGAATTAAATCCAAGAAATCGATTCCAAATCCATCAAAATGGATATACCCAAAAATTCCAAAATAGAAGTCATCAAAGTCGATAATAAATGATAATAACAAATCAGAAAACCATGAATCGATAAAAATTGGAATTTCAAGCAAAATAGGCTAAATAGGCAAAGTAGACTGAATACAAGCAGGTCAGTCGACTGGCACTCTAAGAACAGTCGACTGGCCAATGCCTGGAAAAACTCTCGGGTTCCAAGTCAGGCGACCGGACTCAGAGGGTCAGTCGACTGGTGCCTATTTCCCAGTATTTCCAGCCTATACACAACCGGACGTGCAATGGCGCTAGGGGTTTATGCCAATCGACAACCTGACCTTATAGGCTCTTCAATGAATCACCAAAAACATGTTCAAACATCAAAGTTAGAATTTTTAAGGATTTGACTTCAAAACACCAAAAATTGAAATATTCACCAAATCAATCCAAACCAAAAGCAAATGCACATGAATAACTGTTAAGAATTCATAACCAACAATCAAAGATAGTTATAGACAAAGATGTGAGATAAAAATCTCACCTTTTACTCAAAACATTGAAGAAGAAGCTATAGAGCAAGGAAAGAACAACCACTCTTCAATTCTAACCTAAGAAGCTTGAATCTAAGCTTAAAAGAAAGACATTTCCTAAGTTAGGGTTTAGGAATTTCTGAAATTGGAGAAAGAATGAGTTGGAGAAGAAGAAGAGGATGCTTACCAATAGCTTCTCTTTGAATTTGGAGTTAGAGCCTGGATTTGCAATGGAACTAGGGCTTAGGAATTCTAATTCTTTTTCTCTTCCCCCATTTTTATCTAAAGCTTGAAGGTATTAGGAAATGAAAGTGAATGAAGAGAAGTGGGGGTGGAGCTAGAGTTAACAGTTTAGGCTAACCCAAACCCAAAGTCCAAAGCGCAAAGGTCAAATTTTTAGCTAGCTCCAAACATATAGAAGTTTATACTCAAAATGGTCGCAAACACCATTTTGAACTCAATGGAAGTGGTCTCGAGTCCTAATTCGATCGTTTGCAAAAAGTAGCATTTCGTACTAAAATCCGACCAACGATGCTATATTTAAATAAAATATTTAAATACACAATCGTAAAATATGCGGGTTGTTACAAACTCCTCTCCTTAAAGAAATTGCATCCTCGCAATATTTAAGAATAAAGTAAAAAGTAACAACCATAAAAGCATATCAACACAAAAGAAATTTGAAATAAGAAGTTCACCTTAAGGAGCTCAAGAGAGTAAGTCCGGATGTGTTCGCTCGATGAATTCTCTGGATTCCCAAGAACAATCCTTAGGATTTGAAGACCATTGAACTTTCACAAGAGGAACATCTTTATTTCGAAGGCGTTTGACCTCCGTAGCAATGATTCGAATAGGATGCTGCTCATAAGTCAAATTAGGTGAAACTTCAATTTCTTCGACAACACCGGGCTCAAGAATAGAATCGGAATCTCGATGGCATTTTCGTAATTGAGAAACGTGAAACACGTCATGAATAGCAGAAAACTGAGCTGGTAATAATAGGCGATAAGCCACAGAACCAATACATTCGATGATGGGAAATGGACCAATATATCGAGGTGCTAATTTTCCCGATCGATTGAAATGCACAACATCCTTCGTAGGTGAGACACAAATAAACACAAAATCTCCCACAGAAAATTCTAATTTCCTTATTCGATTATTGGCATAGGATTTTTGCGTACTTTGATCCTCTTTCATCCTGTGGCGGATAAGGTCAATCTTTTCTGTGGATTCATGAATAAAATCTGGACCTAAAACCAGCTTTTCACCGACCTTAAGCCAACAAGAAGGAGATCGGCATGGCCTTCCAAAGAGTGCCTCAAAATGTGCCATACCAATACTAGATTGGAAGCTATTATTATAGGAAAACTCAACAAGAGAAATATGATCTTCCCAACTTCCACCAAAATCAAGAACACATGCACGAAGAAGATCTTCAAGAGTTTGATTCACACGCTCGGTTTGTCCATCAGACTGTGGATGATAAGCGGTGCTAAAATTAAGCTTCCTTCCCAAAGCTTTTTGAAGACTCTTTCAAAATCCACTAGTAAACAATGGATCACGATCGCTAACAATAAAAGTAGGAACTCTATGCAATTTAATGATTTCTTTAATAAATAGTTTGGCCAAAAGAGGTACGGTCCGATTGGACCGAACGAGAATAAAATGGGCGGATTTTGTAAGTCTATCAACTATCGCCCAAAGGCTATCATGGCCCGAACGAGAGCGGGGAAGTCCATCAATAAAATCCATGGAAATTTGGTCCCACTTCCAAATTGGAATGTCCAAAGGTTGCAATAACTCACCGAGCCTTTGATGCTCGACCTTGACAAGTTGGCAAGTCATGCAACGCTTAACTAAGTTAGCAATATCAGATTTCATTCCATCCCAATATTAAAGTCGCTTCATATATGTGTACATTTTACTACTTCCTGGATGAATGGTAAATTTAGAACGATGAGAATCTTCTAAAATATCTTTACGAAGATCACTAATATTTGGCACGATAAGTCTACCAAATTTTCAAATACCGCCATGAGAATCAGTATCAAAGTCTTTCAAACTTTTAATATCAATTTTATCCCTACAATTTTGGCTAAGAAGAGCTAATTCAGGATCTAGCTTTTGAGCTTCAAGAATGCGGTCTAAATGAGATAGATGAGCCTCCAGGCTATATAAAACAAGAGATGCACGTAATCTGGATTCACGATCTCGAATATCGCAAGTGGAAAAAGTCTCAAGATCATTCCATTCAGATATCATCATAGAAACAACCACTTGTTGCTTACGACTAAGAGCATCGGCAACACGATTTCCCTTTCCGGGAGTATAAAGAATATCAAGATCATAAGATGCAAAGAACTCGAGCCAACGTAGTTGACGCAAATTAAGTTCCTTTTGGGAAAATAAATACTTTAAATATTTACGATCGGTGTAGAGAACAAATTTCTCTCCCAAAAGATAATGACGCCAAATTCGAAGGGCGAAAACAATAGTCGCGAGTTCTAAATCATGAGTGGCATATCTCGTCTCGGCAGGTTTTAATTGCCTAGAAGCATAAGCAATAAGACGTTCTCTTTGCATAAGAACGACACCCAACCCGACACGACTAGCATCGGTATAAACAATAAAATCTTGATTCCCTTCGGGAATCACAAGAATAGGAGCATCGGAAAGGAGTTCTTTTAATTTCTGAAAAGAAGCTTCACATTTGTCCTACCAGATGTATTTAACTCCTTTCTTTGTCAAGCTAGTAAGAGGCATGGAAATTTTAGAAAAATCTTTTATGAACCGACGGTAACAACCCGCCAATCCAAGAAAGCTACAAATTTCTGTCACACTCCCCGGTCTCTTCCAATTTTGTATCGCTTTGACCTTTGAAGGATCTATGGAAATTCCGGATTCGGAGATAATATGACCGAGAAACCTCACATGAGATTGCCAAAAGTGGCATTTAGAAAATTTTGCTTTCAATTCATTGCTCCTAAGAGTTTTCAACACAATCCGAAGATGCTTTTCATGCTCCTCCTCGGTTTTAGAATAAATAAGAATATCATCTATAAAGATGAGAACAAATCGATCGAGGAAGTCTTTGAAAACTCGTTTCATAAGGTCAACGAAATAAGCCGGAGCATTCGTTTAACCAAATGGCATAACAAGCCATTCATAAGATCCGTAACGAGTACGGAATGACGTCAAAGGAATGCTATCCTCTGAAATACGAAGCTGATGAAAACCGGTTGCCAAGTCTAACTGTGAAAAGACTCTAGCACCACTAAGTTGATCGAATAGATCATCAATCAGAGGTAAGGGATATTTATTCTTGATGGTGAGATCATTAAGCTTACGGTAGTCAATGCAAAGCCTAAGTGTATCATCGGATTTCTTCACAAAAATAGCAGAAGCTCCCTATGGAGAGGAACTAGAACGAATAAATTGCTTCTCTTCCAATTCGGATAATTGTTTGCGCATCTCCTCATTTTATTTATTGGACATACGATAAAGAGGACGAGTAATAGGCAAAGCTCCAGGAATTACATTAATCCTGAACTCAATTGCTCGCTTATGGGGTAATCCTAAAACGAGCTCAAATATGTCGAAAAATTAACGAACAACGTGAATAAGAGAAATGACATCTTCCTTATCATTATTATCGTCATCATGAGGATTTAAAGAATATAAAGATGCAGCCAAGTTGGAATCCGAATCATTAAGAACAATAGAAATATGCTTAACAGATTGAGGATGTCGAAGATGAATAGTCCGCCGTGGGCATAGGATATGGGCTTCATAACGGTTAAGCCAATCCATCCCCAAAATCATTCCGAAGCCCATGTAACGCATGACATGCAAATCGGCTTAGAAAGAAAAATCACATAAAATAATCTCGACATCTTTACAAAGCAAACTGAGTGTTGCAGATCCACCAACTGAATTCACAATTCTTAAAGAAGTCATTAAAGCCATAACAGTTAAACAAAAATTATCAACAAGATCTTTTGATATAAAAGAATGGGATGCACCCGTATTAAAAAGAACTCAAATAGGTTGATCACGAAACATAATAATGCCATCAAGGATAGAATGAGAATACCTTGACCATGAGAAGTGTTACTATGGGATTGCACAACATTTAGCTTTCCCTCGTTGTTGCCTTGAAGTTTGGGACATGAAGATAGAAGATGACCCGAACTTTTGCAATAACGAAAAAGAGAGGTTTCAGACATCTATTGGCATAATGGTCCTTAGAACCACAATTGTAGCATTGCCCACTACTAGGGGTAGGAGTCTTTGCTACTGAAGCTGCTTGCTTTCCTTTCTTGTTGGGATTTGGGCCTTTGAACTTAATAGGCCTTTTCTTGTTGTTGAAGTTTGGTTTGGAACCCACAAATTCAACATCACTTTCCTTATCTGCCTCTTCAAGTCGAAGAGCGATATCAATAAGTTGGTCAAAAGAAACTTCCAATTTCAGAAGTAATGGCTTCTTGAGATTTTTATTCAAGCCATAGACAAATCTCTGATTCTTCTTTAATGAGGTATTTACATACTCGACCCCATATTTAGAGAGGGATTCGAAATACGTGACATAATCTGCCACAGAAGATTCACCTTGAACAAGGTCAATAAAACGACGGGTCAAAGTCACTTTTTCAGCTTTCGGCACAAACTTTGATTCGAATCTTTCCCAGAATTTCTCCCAAGTAAGATCCGCTTCAATAATTTCAGAAATAAGTAGTTCATACCAATCTAATGCTCTTTCTTGGAGCATACTAGAAGCCACTTAGACACGATGAAGGTCAATAAGATTCATGCGAGAAAAGATGCGATCGTAGGATCTAAGCCAAGCTTGGATTTCGATAACGCCCTCGAAACCCCTGAACGGCTTTCCACCCCAATTTGTGCAATCACTGCACAGGCATGCAAATTCGGATTTTGGGTGAGTAGGCCCTGGAATGGGTCCGGTGGCCTGAGCATTCTTTACTAGATCTAGAAGTTGTTGTACAGACATAAATACTCCATCCTGGGGAGTAGCACTGGATTGACCGGCGCTGGGACAACCTGGTCTAACCATTTCTCTTCTTTAAGAAAGAAAGAAAGAAGAAGAAAAAAAGGTTATTCTCAAAATGAATATCGAACAATAATGATTGATAAAACAAGGCATCATATAAGAAAATAGGATAAGACGGTACGAAGACTCGAGTTAAATCCTAAGGCACGACTCCTAAGATGGACTTAGGACGATGATCCTTAAATTATTCTACATTGTTTCGAAGTTTGGCTTTGATACCAAGTTGTGACGCCCCACCTCTGTACTCACGCTAGCCAAAGACACTGCGGAGTATTGCCGTCAACTAGCACGAAGAATAAGGCTGTTTAGGAGTAACCATTCGTGTAATTACTTTGTGCGAGCACCGATATGTCAGATAGAATAACATGCATTTCATTTCAAGAGGAAATCCGACATACCGATACAAACTCCAAGTTACTACACAGTGGCTATATAATCTTCGGAAAAAAATATAGAAATAAGCATAACATATATCAGTCACAGTTATCCATATCACAAATGCGGAAATAGATATGAATATAACACATAGAAGTGTATATCAAAGTAGCGGTCAAACAAGGTCCACAATATAACAAAAGAAAAGATAGAGGTGCTAGACAAAAGAATATGTATACATCAAGGAGTCTCTTTCTCGAATGTATAAAACAAAAATTACTAATCTAAAGTAGTTAGCCAAAAGTCAGATAATAACCCCCAGATGAGGAGTCAAGCAGAAGCACTTGTAACATCTTGGTCTGACCCGAGTATTATTTAGTAAGAAAATAATAAACGGATCAGTCTAGCTATAATTATCAGATGAAAATGAGATAGAATAAGAGATATGACAAATACATATGATAATATTAATGCCATATTGTGATAAGTATGCAATTGAAAATCAACCAGAGATTAATCAATATCACAAGAATCTTCCCATAGATTCAAAAAGAATATCATATTCTTTATTTTATTCACCAAACCAAATATATTGACATCATATCGATGCCAATCATAAAACTGGCGAAACACAAATTCTAGAAATCATCAATTAGAAATCCATAAATCACAAAAAAGAGGAGGCCAATGACAAAACGATAGCATGATAACTCACTAACACGTGTATCACAAACAGGACGCTATCCCATCGCCGTTAACCATAGAGCCGGTGCAATGACATAGTACAATATCGATACTCCTGAGGAACCAGAAACTCAAATATTTCGGAACAACGACCTAGTACAACGGTACGCCCGATGATCCGGATAAGTCGGTACAACAACATAGTACAAAGTTACGTCCGATGAACCAAACTCCATAAAGAAACATGGGTCGCTAGCCCATAAGAATTGAGTCGAAACTCCAAAGAACTATTAGGTTGTTAGCCTATAAAAGAAATGAGATGAAACTCAATAAAACGAGGTCCCGTCCCCTATGTGGACAAAGAGATATAGCATATCGCTAGTCTAAATCACAAAAATGATCATCAATGATCAACGAAAAGTGTGAATTACACCAAGCTAGTAAATAAATGAGTTTAGCTTCATGTCCATAACCACTGGCTTAACTTAAGTATTTACGAACAAATTGTAGATTTCCACTCGAAAATTGTCACAAGAGTTTCAATCGAACAAGTCAAAGAATTAACCGACAAAGTGAACGCAAGCGTTTCGTACCACTTGTTTTGCTAAGTCGTTTAATTCGATTTCTCGAAGGAAGTAGGTAGAGGTTTGTATATACTAATAGATTGGAAAATGGTTTTGTAAACGAGCTTTGTATAAAAATAGAGTTGAAATCATCTTTGAGAAAGAGTTTGAATATTTACTACTAGTATAGAAACCTTTGCATTTAAACGTGACAAACCATAGAAATGATTGTAAGAACAATTAATCACCAAATTTCACGTTCAAAGACGTGAATTAAATCCAAGAAATCGATTCCAAATCCATCAAAATGGATATACCCAAAAATTCCAAAATAGAAGTCATCAAAGTCGATAATAAATGATAACAATAAATCGGAAAACCATGAATCGATAAAAATTGGAATTTCAAGCAAAATAGGCTAAATAGGCAAAGTAGACTGAATACAAGTAGGTCAGTCGACTGGCACTCTGAGAACAGTCGACTGGCCAATGCCCGGAAAAACTCTCGGGTTCCAGGTCAGTCACTGGACTCAGAAGGTCAGTTGACTGGTGCCTGTTTCCTAGTATTTCCAGCCTATACAAATGAAGAGCAAACTCAACCTGTTCGTAACGGGACGAGCAATGGCGCTTGGGGTTTATGCTAATCGATAACCCGACCTTATAGGCTCTTCAATGCATCACCAAAAACATGTTCAAACATCAAAGTTAGGATTTTCAAGGATTTGACTTCAAAACACCTAAAATTGAAATATTCGCTAAATCAATCCAAACCAAAAGCAAATGCACATGAATAAGTGTTAGGAATTCATAACCAACAATCAAAGATAGTTATAGACATAGATGTGAGATAAAAATCTCACCTTTTGCTCAAAACAATAAAGAAGAAGCTATAGAGCAAGGCAAGAACCTATGCAGTTAATGCGCTCGGTAGATTCAAAGCGGTGGAGGTGCAAAAAGTCATAGCGGGGATACATCGAGGATATAGCGGGATATAGCAGATGGCTCTAAAATAGCATATAAAACTCGTACTTAATGTTTTACAAATATATAAATGGTAATTAAATGAAAAATTATCATTCAGTTGAATTATAAATAATTCGTAAATAATTTTAAATAAAAACATGTGCGAATATACTTTAAATAAACGAAAAAAATGCTATATAACATAATTGAATTTGGAAGAATATTAGAGTATTTTCATTTCTGAAAATATATTAAAAATTAAATGAAATAAATTATTTTCATAATTTTATAATGTATAAATGCAATTTTTCAATTCATTTTATTAAAAAAGATATAGCGCGAATAGCGGAAATAACGGGATATAGCGGAAATAGCGGGGATTAAAGCGGAAAGGCTATATTCTGGGGCTATATGGAAAAATCGTAGCAGTAGAAATCTGCTATGAGATATAGCGCGGTTGTAGCGGGGTAATAGTGGGGCATTAACTATACAGGCAAGAACAATCAGTCTTCAATTCTAACCTAAGAAGCTTGAATCTAAGCTTAAAAGAAAGACATTTCTTAAGTTATGGTTTAGGAATTTCTGAAATTGGAGAAAGAATGAGTTGGAGTAGAAGAAGAGGATGCTAACCAATAGCTTCTCTTTGAATTTGGAGTTAGAGCTTGGATTTGCAATGGAACTAGGGCTTAGGAGTTCTAATTCTTTTTCTCTTTCTCTATTTTTATCTAAAGCTTGAAGGTATTAGGAAATAAAAGTGAATGAAGAGAAGTGGGGGTGGAGCTAGAGTTAATAGTTTAGGCTAACCCAAACCCAAAGTGCAATGGTCAGATTTTTATCTAGCTCCAAACATACCGTAGTTTATACTCAAAAAGGTCGCAAACACCATTTTGAACTCAATGGAAGTGGTCCCGAGTCCTAATTTGATCGTTTGCAAAAAGTAGCATTTCGGACTAAAATCCGACTAACGATGATATATCTAAATAAAATATTTAAATACACAATATTAAAATATGTGGGTTGTTATAGTTTTAATTGTAAATTAATACCTTGAATTTTTTTCATTTATTAATGTGACGCTCCACCGCGAGACCCATATTAACAAAGAGTATTACTGAGTAATACCGTCTGCTAATACAGAGAATATGGCTGGATAGGAGCGACCATCTATAGCCTTGCCTTAAATATCTATTGAATGCATCGACAAATGCCATAATTTTTTTCTTTCTCAAGTGGATCGACATATCCCATAAATACTTAATACAACACCATAGGCGGTCATAGGATCTATCAGAACAAAATACAACAACTCGAATGATAAACACGTCACTAAACAGTAGATCATCATCATACACACACACACACACACACACACACACACAGATATACCACAGAGTATACAAAGTGATACATCACATATGTGGCGTGACGACCACAATACCAACTAGAGTCAAAAGAATATACATATTATAGTAGCAACAAAAAGGACTACATAAAAACTACAACAAAAAGAGCTAACAGAAAAGTCCATGCAAAAGCAGAATAGGCTAAGCCCAAAGGGTACCAAACCTGAAACACCTCGGTCTGGCCCGAGTATAAAATACGCAGATCAGTCTAGCTAAACAAACCGGTTAACAAGGATAAGTGATAATACGAGCATAAGAACAATGAGATAATACTCTCGAGTGAGGAGAGACAACTAAAGTGTATGATTACATCAAGTGATAATATGTTATCACTACACAAACATATAATCTCAAAAGAAATAAAATAACCCATAAAACACTAAAAGTAGCGAGCTTCATATCATCGGCATTCATAAAACATCAAATATGGTTTAGGGAAAAACATAAACCCGCCATCTTGGCAAACCCAAAACGTGCATAAAGAGATCTCATCTCAAACACGCCATAAGGGAAATATATCTCCAAAGAGGAGAATGTAATCTCAAGTAAACGCCAAAAGTAAAATCTCATATAACACCAGCGTAGGCAATTCAAATCTCAAAAATAGAACTTCCAAGAGTTCAAATTCCCGAAAGGTAATTGTCACAAATATATATCGAATGGTTCAAAGGACCAATTTCGGAAAGGGGCGATACACTAGGGAAAATAGTCAAAGAAACCATCTCAAAAGTGTTTGCACGCGCATATGGCCGAAGCCGTGCCAAGTACTGTCATCTCAAATAGTTACCTCGCCTGAAGGCAAAATTCCATAACGATAAATACGCCGCAATGGAAAATACGCCGCAATGGCAAACGTCTCAAAGACAAATACACCGCACTGGTATATGTCTCGAAGACAAATATGCCACAATGGAAATGATCCAAAGGTCCAGTACCGGCATGCCGTAGTGGAAAATGTGTCACAAACTCTAGAATAGTGTTAATGTGCGTCCCGTACCACACGTTCGCATTAAACAGTTTACTAATCGCCAGTAATTTCATACTCACGGCAGTAAAACGTTTACCTCATCTCATCGGTAAACTCGACCCGAAGGTCAAAACGATCAAACAGACATGTCAGGAATTAACCGATAAACGCACGTGTCCCATACTACGTGTTTTACCAAACCGTTTAATTCTCCTTATCATTCGCTCGAATAGTGCAAAAATGTGTACTTTATATTAAAATAATTTATTTGAGAAAACAAGCTTTTAAAACCATTTTCCGAAATCAATTTTGAAAATGATATTTGAAAATTCCCCTATTAAGGGAATACATAGATTTTGTAGCTTAAAATAGTTTAAAAATATTACATAATAATTATTTTAAATTCCAATTTATTTTAAAAATTATTTGGAAAAATTCGTGCTCGAAATCAAAGAAATCGCTCAAAATTGTCATTCAAATTCAATTAAAATATAAATTCCAAATTCATCAAAACTTGGCTAGCCTATTGATAGGCATTGTAGCCCTCAACACTTTCAGAAATATCACAAAATATGAAGTGAAAGTCAAAAATCAGACGAAAAAAGAACATAGAAACACTTGGGCAAAATAATACCCTGGTCTGAAATCTTCTCTAGGTTCAACTTTCGGACATAAAACAGGTGGCCGAACTACCTTTAATTGAACTAAAAATTAGTGTATACAAAGTAGAAAACTTCATCTTTCAAACAAAAAAGTATCAATGAATTCCGGTAGAAAATGAAAAATTTACGCTGTCTCAAACATGGACTCAAACCATGTTTATAACAGTTCAACAAGAACGTGCCCATGCCTAAAAATCCATTATGGGTTCAACTTTCTGGCATAAAACTGAGCACCAAACGACATCAGATTGTGCTGAAAATTGGTTTGCACATAGTAGAAGTCTTTATCTTTCAAACAAAAAAGAATCAATGAATTTCGACTAGAAATAAAAAAGTTACACTGTCTCAAACATGGACTCAGACCATGTTTGCAACAGTTCAAAAACCAAAAATGCATAGGCCTGAAAACCATCTTCGGTTTAAATTTCAGGCATGAAATAGAGTAACAAATTACCTTGGATTGAGCAGAAAATTGATTGGCATATAATAGTAAACTTCATATTTCAAACATTAAAGAATCATGCAATTTTAATAAAGTTTGAGAAAGTTATGATGTCTTAAAGTTGAACCCAAGCAGTGTTTTCACTGTAAAAATCTAGGCAAAAACATGCTCCAAATTAAAGTTCGGCAGCATATTTCTAAAAGCTATATATGTCAAAATCATTGGACATTTCATATGCTTATATTATCTTTCAAAAAAAAGAATCATGTAATTTCAGTAGAAATGAAAAAGTTATGCTATCTCAAACATGAACTCAGACCATGTTTGCAGCAACTCAGAAAATACAATTTCTACAGACAAAAATTTAGGTTTTTTTTGATTTTGCAGCAAGGGTTTGAACACCTAAATGACAATATTTTTCAACCAATTTTTGCAAAAACAAAGTTCATCATATAAACTTGAATCAAAAAAAGATCCGGCAGCATTTCGTTGACGGAGATGAAAGTTATGGACAGCCAAAGATGACACTTCAGGCCAGAAACGAAAATAAAGTTTACAGTGAATAAACTATTGTACAAGCAGCAGATTCAAGGAATTTTTCAAGCAATTTAGCTAGTATTTGTGAGATATTGTTCTCTTATTTTCTTACTTACTGAAATACCAAATATTTTGCAAGAAAGGCGGCGACATTAGCTCAATTTGGGGATAGAAACACCTACTGGAAGCAATAGGCAAACATGTAAGAAGGAAAACAACAACAAAAATGAGAAATAGTTCACTGTAAAATGAAATTAGATGATGAAAAGGTGAGAGTTAGATTTGATTACCTTCTCTTATCTTTATTCTTGCTAAAAGTTTTGGTGTTTTTATTTGACAAAATGATGAAGCTTTGAGAAAATGGTTTTAGAGGAAGCCATTGATAAGCTTTCTGTTAGGTTTTGGAGAAGGATGAGAAATGTTACGTACAGTAAAGTTTCTCAGTTATTCCTTCTCACCTAACCAGGCTTTGGGCCCAAGTTAACAAATTAAATAAGTTAAACCATTTTTAGTTAAGTTAAACTATGTTTAACACTTATGTACACATATATGTACATATATATTTACAAAATTCCATTTTCTACATAATTACGAACTAAATAATAAGTGTATGTTTATAAACTCCTAAAATTTTACATTTTCTATCGTTTAAAATGATAATTTACTCTTTTAAATATTTTTATTGTTAATTTCCTTTGTTTTGGATAAAACACACTTTTTATTCATTTAATTGTAATATATCATGTTTATTACTTTTAAAATTCAAAAAATTACATTTTCTTACTTGTAAAAATGTTCCAATTCATTTACAAATATTATTTACACTCAAAACTTATTTTTAATCACATTTCTCCTTTTTATTTCATTAAACACTTATTAAAAAGAGCTTACTTCTTTTAAAAATTATTAAAAGAAGCCACGAAGTAATAATTTAATTTTTTTTTTTTTTGCATTTTCACTCAAATAAAATTATTCTCACGTTTATTATCACCCAAATCATTAAAATTTATGCTTTATTTTCAACAATTATTTTCCAAATTCATTGTTTATAATAAATAAACAATTTATTTTCACCAATTTTTATTCAATTTACAATATTAAATCATAATTATCATTATAATATAATATTGAAAGGTAAACTCCAAATCCGGGTTGTTGCAGACTCCCCCCTTAACAAAATTGCACCCCCGTAATTCCTAGGGAAAAGTATGTATGCAACAATATATTTCATCACTTCAAAAGATAGGAAAACAAGCTTGAGATAAAAAGAATTTTTCACCATCGCTATGAGAAGTTAGAAAACCGGGATACGATATCTCGATAAATTTTTTGGTTTCCAAAGTGCAGTCATTGGATTAGCGGACCATTGGATTTTAACGAGTGACACGTCCTTGTTCCGAAGGTGTTGCACCTCTAAAGCAAGTATGCAAATTGGCTACTGCACGACAGATAAGTCTGATGAGATCTCAAGCTCTTGCAAATCATGAGAATCGATAATAGAATTCGACTCTCGAAGACACTTCCGAAGCTGAGAGACGTGAAACACGTCGTGAATGCTAGATAGATGAGCTGGAAGTAAAACTCTATAAGCCACAGGGCCAATACGTTCAGTAATAGGAAATGGTCCTATAAAACGAGAAGCCAATTTCCCAATCGTATTAAAACGCATAACCCCCTTCAAAAGAGAAACACAAATAAAGACGAGATCACCAATAGAGAACTCGAGAGGCTTCCTACGGTTGTTCGCGTAGGATTTCTGGCGGCTCTGTGCCTCTTTCATTCTTTGACAAATAAGATCAATCTTCTCAGAAGAATGAAGAACAGCATCAGGGCCAAGAATAAGCTTCTCACCAGATTCCAACCAACAAGAGGGTGATCAACATGGCCTTCCGTATAAGGCTTCGAAAGGAGCCATACCGATACTGGAATAAAAACTGTAGTTGTAGGAGAATTCCACAAGAGATAGGCGATCCTCCCAAATACCACTGAAATATAGAATGCATGCACGATGAAGATCCTAGAGAATATGATTCACCTGTTTAGTCTGCCCATCAGACTATGGATGATATGTTCTGCTGAAACTAAGCTTTGTTCCTAAAGCTTGCCAAAGACTCTGCCAGAAATGACTCGTGAAAAGCGGATCACGGTCTCGCACAATCGAACTAGGAACTCCGTGAAGTCTCATGATTTCCTTGATATATAACTTTGCCAAATGAAAAGCACTCCTATTAGACTTAATAGGAATGAAATGAGCTGATTTGGTGAGGTGATCAAAGACAACCCAAATGATAGAATGGCCCGATATCCAACGAGGTAGGCCATCAATGAAATCCATCAAAATCTGATCCCATTTCCACAATGGAATCTCTAGAGGCTGAAGAAGACCAGAAGGGCGCTGATGTTCGGCTTTGATACGTTGACAAGTCATGCAATTACTCACATCACCCGCCACATCGCGCTTCACGCCTTTCCAATAATAAAGACATGCATATCGGCATACATCTTACTGCTGCCTGGATGAATGGTATACTTAGAACGATGAAAGTCATCGAGAATGTCAAGCCTAAGTGCAGAATCAGAAGGCACAATAAGACGGTTCTTCTTGCAAAGACACCCATGAGAATCAATGCTGAAATCCCTTAACTCCTCGTCATAGGACTCAGACTCACAAATTTGGATAAGGTGCCCAAGATTAGGGTCATGAGACTAAGCATCAACAATACGATCTAATAAGCTGGGTTAAGCTTCCAAACTGAATAATAATAAGATAGGAGAATCAAAAAATGGACCTCGATCACGAATATCACAAAGGGATAAGGTCTCTAGAACATCCCACTCGGCTAGCACATAGAAACAACTACCGAATGTTTGCGACTAAGTGCATCAGCAACACGATTTCCCTTACTAGAGGTATACTGGATATCGAAGTCGTAGGAGGTAAGGAATTCGAGCCAATGCTATTGCCTCATATTGAGCTCCTTTTGTGAGAACAGATATTTCAAGGAACTGTGATCGGTGTATAGAATGAAGTGCTTGCCTAATAGATAATATCGCCAAATCTTCAAGGCAATGTTGATAGCGGTTAACTCGAGGTCATGAGTGGCGTAGAGGACTTCATTAGGACGCAGTTGCCTAGAAGCATAAGAAATTACCCGATCCTTCACCATAAGCATGGCACCGAGGCCAATCTACTAGCATCAGTGTAGAAAACAAGATCTTGATTCCCTTCGGGAACCACTAGAATAGGAGCATTAGTGAGAAGCTCCTTCAATTGCTGAAAAGAAGCTTTACACTTGTCGCACTAAATAAATCGAATGCCTTTTCGTGTAAGGCTGGTGAGAGGAAGCACAATACGAGAGAAATCCTTAATGAATGGTGGTAATAACCCGCCAATCCAAGGAAGGTACGAATCTCATGAACATTCTCAAGCCTCTTCTAATTTTGGATGGATTCGATCTTCGAAGGATCAACCGAAATGCCTTCGGAAGAAACAACATGGCCTAAGAACTGAACCTTATTCTTCCAGAAATGGCACTTGGAGAATTTGGCTTTAAGCTGATGGTGACGAAGAGCACTCAAGACAATTCTCAGGTGATTAGCACGCTCGGCTTAAAACTTTGAATAAACAAGGATGTCGTCGATGAACACAAGGATAAACTTATCGAGATATGTAACGACCCTGACTCGACCTTCGAAAATTGACACCCAAATACAACACCCGTATTTGAATGCTGCAGAATCAAACGTCGACTCTGATTCACCGGAGCTTATAATACATTAAGTACAACATCACAACGGAAAAAGAAATAAATATATCATTGATACAACAATGGATACAATATATGATACAACATATGCCCAACACTAACAGAGCCAAAATGCACAACAGCGGAAAGATTGCACCAACAACATAGGCTCCAAAATAATCCAACATCCATACCGCAACTCCATCTCCAATGCTTCAAAACCAAATAGCTCAACCCAAAAGCTTTAAAAACTCCAAACCACAACCACCATCAATGCTGGACTTGTAGCAAACTTGGTACACAATGCGATCGCCAAAACACAGATTCCAAAGACTGCCAAAAACAATGTTTACTAGCCGATCATCTGAAAATATGACTCTAGGTTGCCCGTGTGGAAAATTGTGGGCACCTAGAGTTTAGAAAGGGAACAATAAACTCCAGGTCAGTCATGGGACTGGTGTGAGCAAACAAAAACTGTTTATCTTGAACAAAAACTAAACAAAATGAAATAAAAAGGAAATTCGCCATGCTTTTTAGAAAATGAAACTACCATAAGGCCTCCCTGCACACACATAATGCAAATGCACAATTGGAGGAGATTTCTCCTTATGATAGTCAAACATTCTTAGTACGTGAAAATCCTTTTAATATTATTATTAGTGCTTAGTGCAGAAAACCTGTGACGCCCCACCTCTATACCCACGCTAGCCAAGAACACTCCGGAGTAGTGCTGTCAGCTAGCACGGAGAATAAGGCTGTTGAGGAGCGACCATCCATGTAATTGCTTATCACACGGTGGCTATAAATAATCTTTGGAAACAAACATAGAAATTATCATATCACAAATCAGTCACAGATATCCATATCACAAAGGCGGAAGAAGATATGAATATATAACTAACACATGAAAGTGTACATCAGAGTAGTGGTCAGTAAGATCCACGATAATACAAAAGAATAGCAACACGTGCTATACAAAAGAATACAACTATGAGTCTATATCTCAAGTGTATACAACAAAAACTGCTAATCTAAACAGTTAGCCAAAAGTCAGAGTGGTGAATCCCTGGGAAGAAGTCAAGCAGAAGCACCTGTAACATCTCGGTCTGACCCGAGTATTATTTAAGAAAATAATAAACGGATCAGTCTAGCTATAAATATCAGATGACATGAGATAACATAAAAGATATGGCATAAACATAAACATCCATAATGACATACCGCTATAAGTATGTAAATAATGATCAACAGAAGATCAATCAATAAGAGATAATCAATATCACAAGAATCTTCTCAAAGATTCGGAAAGGGCATCATACCCCAAACTTGTACTCATAACAAGTCAATGACATAACTTCTAGAAATCAATGCAAGAAGTCCAGAAATCATAGAAAAGAGAAAGAGGCCTATCACATGACGGTCCGAAGACCAAGGGGAGCTACCCCACATGTGTGAATGGAATCACACAGATTAAGGTCCAGACTAACCAAAAAGCAAAAAGGTATGTGTGAGTGGAATCACACAAGTGGTGTCTAGTCTAACCTTGCAACAAGAGACATCGCACAGTTGCTAGTCTAAATCATCAGAATGATCGTCATGATCAATGAGAAGTGTCAATTACACTAAGCTAGTAAATATAGAAGTTTAGCTTCATGTCCCATAACCACTTGCTTAACTTAAATATTTACGAACAAACTGTAAATCTTCACTAATAAAATTGTCACAAGAGGTTCAATCGAACAAGTCCAGGAATTAACCGACGAAGTGAACGCAAGCGTTTCATACCACTTGTTTTACTAAGTCGTTTAATTAGATTTCTCATCCGAGTGAGGTAAAGGTTTGTATATACTAATAGATTGGAAAACGGTTTAAGAAAAGAGCTTTGTTACTAAAAATAGAGTTGAAATTGTTTGTTAAAAGAGTTTTGATATTTACTACTAGTATTGAAACCTTTATATTTTTTTAAAATGACAAATCACAGAAGAGATTGTAGAAACAATCATCACAAAGATCACATTCGGAGATGTGAATAAAATCCAAGGAAATCAGCTCAAAAGCATCAAAGTGGAAGTTCCCCAACGACCAAACGTGGCCGAGATAACCAGAGATGGTTTGTCTCGAAGAATGGTCAACTCAGCATCTCAACAAAGCAAGTTCTGTTGAATGTTTTTCAGATAAGATCGCCTACGGAGGGGGGGGGTCCAGGGGGGGTGGCAACCCCCCAAGGTGGGGGTGCGGGGGCAACGCCACCGCTTACGGGGTTCGACCTGCCCGGTCAGGTCGCGGGGGTCTAGGGGGCAGCGCCCCCGGCGGGGTGCGGGGCAGCGCCCCGACCAAAACGGTACGACCTAGTGAAGACAAAATGAGGTCTAACGACCTAACGACTCAAGGGTCTAACGACCTAACGACTCAAGGGTCATACGACCTAACGACTCAAGGGTCATACGACCTAACGACTCAAGGGTCATACGACCTAACGACTCAAGGGTCTAACGACCTAACGACTCAAGGGTCATACGACCTAACGACTCAAGGGTCATACGACCTAACGAGATAAGGTCCAACGACCTACGAGTTAAGTGTCCAGCGACCTATCGGGATAACTCGTAACCGACTTAAGGGTTGCGTGACTGAAGGGCTGCACGACTTAAGGGTTAACTCGTAAACGACTCACGACCTATGGATGAACGACTTAACTCCAAACGAGCTAAAAATGGCCAGAACGACCTAGGGTTAACTCGTGAACGACTCACGACCTATGGACGAACGACTTAACTCCGAACGACCTAAAAATGGCCAGAACGACTCAGGGTTAACTCGTGAACGACTCACGACCTATGGACGAACGACTTAACTCCGAACGACCTAAAAATGGCCAGAACGACTCAAGTGCAGAAAATTCAACAAAACGCTAAAAATTGGAGTTTTTCGCCAATCCAATCCAAACCAAATGCTAACATGCATGCAAAAATGATAGGGAATCATTCCCAACAGTCCAATATAGTTATAGGCTAGAATTGTGAGATAAAAATCTCACCTTTGCACCAAATATCAATTAAAATGAAGTTTTAAGCAAGCAAGAATCAATCCTTCTTCTATCTAAGCACAAGAAGCTTGAATCCAATGTCTTCTTCTTGAATTTGGAGTAGAAAGATGGATTGCAATTGAATTTGACTTTTGGAATTTTAATTTCCCATTCCCTCCACCATTAATGCCAAAGCTTGATTAGTTAGGAAATTTATGAAGAGTGAGGAGAAGAGGGTTGGAACTTGGGCTTAATAGGCTAAAGTAACCAAAAGTCCAAAGCGGGAAAAGTTAGTGAAATTTCACTAACTCCAAACCTATCGATGTTTATACTTAAAAAAGTTGTAAATGACATTTCGAACTCAATGGAAGTGGTCCCGAGTCCTAATTTGACCGTTTGCAAAAAGTAGCTTTTCGGACCAAAATTCGATTAACGAGTTAATATTTAAATAAAATATTTAAATACAAACTCGATAAATATGCGGGTTGTTACAGACTCCCCTCCTTAAAGAAATTGCGTCCTCGCAATATATATAAGATGGAAATAAAGAGTAACAACCATAAAAGCATATTAACACAAGAGGAATTTTGAAATAAGAAGTTCACCTCAAGGAGCAGGAGTAAGCAAGTCCGGATGTGTACGCTCGATGAATTCTCTGGATTCCCAAGAACAATCCTTAGGATTTGAGGACCATTGAACCTTCACAAGCGGAACATCTTTATTTCGAAGTCGTTTAACCTCAGAAGCTATAATTCGAATAGGATGCTGCTCATAAGTTAAATTCGGCGAAACTTCAATTTCTTCCACAACAGCAGGCTCAAGAATAGAATCGGAATCCCGAAGGCATTTCCGTAATTGAGAAACGTGAAATACATCATGCATAGAAGAAAACTGAGCCGGCAATGTAAGGCGATAAGCCATGGAACCAATACGTTCAGTGATAGGAAATGGCCCAATATATCGAGGCGCTAACTTCCCCGATCGACTGAAACGTACAACACCCTTCATAGGTGAAACACGAATAAAAACAGGATCCCCAACAGAAAACTCTAATTTCCTTCTTCGATTATCGGCATAGGATTTTTGTCTACTCTGGGCTTCTTTCATCCTATGTCGAATAAGTTCAATCTTTTCCGTGGAATCACGAATAAAGTCTGGACCTAAAACCAGCTTCTCACCGGCCTCAAGCCAACAAGAAGGAGATCGGCATGGCCTTTCGTAGAGTGCCTCGAAAGGTGCCATACCAATACTAGATTGGAAGCTATTATTATAGGAAAATTCAACAAGTGAAATATGATCTTCCCATCTTCCACCAAAATCAAGCACACAAGCACGAAGAAGATCTTCAAGAGTTTGATTCACACGCTCGGTTTGTCCATCGGACTGGGGGTGATAAGCGGTGCTAAAATTAAGCTTCGTTCCTAAAGCTTTTTGAAGACTCTTCCAAAATCCACTAGTAAACAATGGATCACGATCACTAACAATAGAAGTAGGAACTCCATGCAATTTTACAATTTCCTTAACAAATAATTTGGCCAAAAGAGGAACGGTTCGGTTAGACCGAACCGGAATAAAATGGGCGGATTTAGTAAGTCTATCAACAATCACCCATAAGCTATCATGACCCGAACGAGAACGGGGAAGGCCATCTATAAAGTCCATGGAAATTTGATCCCACTTCCAAATTGGAATTTCTAAAGGTTGCAATAACCCACCAGGCCTTTGATGTTCGGCCTTGACAAGTTGGCAAGTCATGCAACACTTAACAAAGTTAGCAATATCAGATTTCATTCCCTCCCAATAATAAAGTCGCTTCATATCAGCGTACATTTTACTACTACCGGGATGAATGGTGAATTTAGAACGATGGGAATCTTCTAAAATATCTTTACGAAGATCTCTAATATTTGGTACGATAAGTCTACCAAATTTTCGAATGCCGCCACGAGAATCAATATCAAAGTCTTTCAAACCTTCAATATCAATTTTATCCTTAACATTTTTGCCAAGAAGAGCCAATTCAGAATCTAGCCCTTGAGCTTCAAGAATGCGGTCTAAAAGAGAAGGATGAGCCTCAAGGCTACATAAAACAAGCGATGAGCATAAATCGGATATGCGCTCTCGAATCTCACAAGTGGATAAGATCTCGAGATCGTTCCATTCGGATATCATCATAGAAACAACTGCTTGTTGCTTACGGCTAAGAGCATCGGCGACACGATTACCCTTACCGGGGGTATAAAGAATATCAAGATCATAAGGTGCAAGGAACTCGAGCCAACGCTGTTGACGTAAATTAAGTTCTTTTTGAGAAAATAAATATTTCAAAGACTTATGATCCGTGTAAAGAATAAATTTCTCTCCCAATAGATAATGACGCCACATTCGAAGGGCGAAAACAATAGTCGCGAGCTCTAGGTCATGTGTGGCATATCTAGTCTCGGCCGGCTTCAATTGCCTAGAAGCATAAGCAACAACACGTTGTTTTTGCATAAGAACGGCACCCAAACCAACGTGACTAGCATCGGTATAAACAACAAAATCTTGATTCCCCTCGGGAATAACAAGAATAGGAGCATCGGAAAGGAGTTCTTTCAATTTCTGAAAAGAGGCTTCACATTTGTCCGACCAAATGTATTTAACTCCCTTCTTAGTCAAGCCAGTAAGAGGCACGGAAATCTTAGAAAAGTCTTTAATAAAACGACGGTAATAGCCCGCCAATCCGAGAAAACTACGAATCTCTGTCACACTCTCCGGTCTCTTCCAATCTTGAATCGCTTCAATCTTTGAAGGATCCACGGATATCCCGGATTCGGAAATAATATGACCGAGAAACTTCACACGAGGTTGCCAAAAGTGGCATTTAGAAAATTTCGCCTTTAATTGATTACTCCTAAGTGTTTCCAATACAATCCGAAGATGTTTCTCATGTTCCTCCTCGGTTTTTGAATACACAAGAATATCATCAATGAATATGAGAACAAACCGATCGAGGAAATCTTTGAAAACTCGATTCATGAGGTCAACGAAATAAGCTGGAGCATTCGTTAACCCAAATGGCATAACAAGCCATTCATAAGATCCATAGCGAGTACGGAATGATGTCAAAGGAATGCTATC
Organism: Allium cepa; assembly: GCA_030765085.1. NCBI lineage: Eukaryota > Viridiplantae > Streptophyta > Magnoliopsida > Asparagales > Amaryllidaceae > Allium > Allium cepa. The sequence goes on along the minus strand of CM060942.1, from coordinate 102,531,863 downwards.
CTCAGCGATACGAAGCTGATGGAAACCGATAGCCAAGTCCAATTGTGAAAAGACCTTAGCACCACTAAGCTGATCGAATAGATCATCAATCCGAGGTAAAGGATATTTATTTTTAATAGTAAGATCGTTAAGCTTGCGATAATCAACACAGAGCCTCAGAGTACCATCGGATTTCTTTACGAAAATAGCCGAAGCTCCCCAAGGCGAGGAACTAGAGCGAATAAATTGCCTCGTCTCCAACTCAGATAATTGTTTACGCATCTCCTCATTTTCCTTATTGGACATGCGATAAGGAGGACGAGTAATAGGTTGAGCTCCAGAAACAAGATTAATTCTGAACTCAATTGCTCGTTTAGGTGGTAAACCTAAAACGGGCTCGAATATGTCGGAAAATTCACGAACAACATGAATGCGAGAAATAATATCATCTTCATCATCATCATCGTTATCACGAGGATTTAAAGAATATAAAGATGCCACCAAACAGGATTCTGAATCTTTAAGATTAACAGAAATCTGATTAACAGATAGTGGATGTCGGAGATGAATAGTCCGCTCAGGACATAGGATATGGGCTTGATAACGGTTAAGCCAATCCATTCCCAAAATTATTCCAAAGCCTAAGTAACGCATGACATGCAAATCGGCTAGGAAAGAAAAATCGCAAAAAATAATCTCCACATCTGTATAAAGCAAACTAAGAGTTGCGGATCCACCAACAGGATTCGCAATTTTTAAAGAAGTCATCAATGCAGTAACACTTAAGGAAAAAGTGTCTACCAGTTCCTTTGATATAAAAGAATGGGATGCACCCGTATCAAAGAGAACTCTAATAGGTTGACCATGAAATAAAATAATACCATCAAGAATGGAATGAGAAATACCTTGGCCACGAGATGTGTTGCCAGGGGCTTGAGCCACATTCAACTTTCCTTCCTTCTTGCCTTTACGCTTGAGGCATTGATGTATGTAATGATCCGGGCTCTTACAATAGCGACAAGATTTGGGCTTAGAGCACTTATTCGCATAATGATCCCCAGACCCACAGTTGAAGCAACTCGCACCACTAGGAGAAGGAGACTTTGCCGCAAGGGTTGCCTGCTTACCCTTTTTGTTGGGATAAGGACCCTTGAATTTGTTTGGCCTCTTCTTGTTGTTGAAGTTTGGTTTAGCGCCTTCCACTTCAACATCACTCTCTCTATCAGCCTCTTCAAGACGAAGAGCGATATCGACGAGTTGATCAAATGCAACTTCTAGTTTCAGGAGCAGTGGCTTCTTAAGATTCTTATTTAAGCCATAAACGAACCTCTGGTTCTTCTTCAATGGGGTGTTGATGTATTCAACCCCATATTTGGAAAGCGACTCGAAGGCTGCGACGTAATCAGTCACAGAAGATTGACCTTGAACAAGGTCTATAAAACGTCGAGCCAAGGTTACTTTCCCAGCTTCTGGTACAAACTTTAACTCGAAGCGTCCCTGAAATTGCTCCCAGGTGAGATCCGGTTCATTAATTTCTGAAATAAGGAGTTCGTACCAGTCCAATGCTCTCTCTTGGAGCATGCTGGAAGCCACCTGAACGCGGTGGAGATCGATAAGGTTCATGCGAGAAAAGATTCGATCGCATGATTTTAACCAAGCCTGGACCTCGATGATATTTTCCGAACCTTTGAAGGGCTTCCCACCCAAGTTGGTGTAATCGCTGCACAAGCGTGCAAATCCCGACTTTGGGTGAGTAGGTTCCGGGTTAGCTCCAGCTGCTTGAGCATTAGTTACTAAATCAAGAAGCTGTTGAGCAGTCATAAAAACTCCATCCGGAGGAGCAGCACCAGATGATCCAGTTCTGGGACGGCCTGGCCTAGACATTCTCTTCCTTTAAGAAAGAAAGAAGAGAAGGAAGAAGGTTATTTACCAATGAACATCAAGCAATCTTGATAGATAAAACAAGAAATCATAAAGGAAATAGGATGAATCGGTACGAAAACTCGAATTAATCCTATGGTATGACTCCTAAGATAGACCTAGGACGATGATCCTTGTTAAGTTATTCTACATTGTTCCGAAGTTTGGCTCTGATACCAAGTTGTGACGCCCCACCTCTATACCCACGCTAGCCAAGAACACTCCGGAGTAGTGCTGTCAACTAGCACGGAGAATAAGGCTGTTGAGGAGCGACCATCCATGTAATTGCTTATCACACGGTGGCTATAAATAATCTTCGGAAACAAACATAGAAATTATCATATCACAAATCAGTCACAGATATCCATATCACAAAGGCGGAAGAAGATATGAATATATAACTAACACATGAAAGTGTACATCAGAGTAGTGGTCAGTAAGATCCACGATAATACAAAAGAATAGCAACACGTGCTATACAAAAGAATACAACTATGAGTCTATATCTCAAGTGTATACAACAAAAACTGCTAATCTAAACAGTTAGCCAAAAGTCAGAGTGGTGAATCCCTGGGAAGAAGTCAAGCAGAAGCACCTGTAACATCTCGGTCTGACCCGAGTATTATTTAAGAAAATAATAAACGGATCAGTCTAGCTATAAATATCAGATGACATGAGATAACATAAAAGATATGGCATAAACATAAACATCCATAATGACATACCGCTATAAGTATGTAAATAATGATCAACAGAAGATCAATCAATAAGAGATAATCAATATCACAAGAATCTTCTCAAAGATTCGGAAAGGGCATCATACCCCAAACTTGTACTCATAACAAGTCAATGACATAAATTCTAGAAATCAATGCAAGAAGTCCAGAAATCATAGAAAAGAGAAAGAGGCCTATCACATGACGGTCCGAAGACCAAGGGGAGCTACCCCACATGTGTGAATGGAATCACACAGATTAAGGTCCAGACTAACCAAAAAGCAAAAAGGTATGTGTGAGTGGAATCACACAAGTGGTGTCTAGTCTAACCTTGCAACAAGAGACATCGCACAGTTGCTAGTCTAAATCATCAGAATGATCGTCATGATCAACGAGAAGTGTCAATTACACTAAGCTAGTAAATATAGAAGTTTAGCTTCATGTCCCATAACCACTTGCTTAACTTAAATATTTACGAACAAACTGTAAATCTTCACTAATAAAATTGTCACAAGAGGTTCAATCGAACAAGTCCAGGAATTAACCGACGAAGTGAACGCAAGCGTTTCATACCACTTGTTTTACTAAGTCGTTTAATTAGATTTCTCATCCGAGTGAGGTAAAGGTTTGTATATACTAATAGATTGGAAAACGGTTTAAGAAAAGAGCTTTGTTACTAAAAATAGAGTTGAAATTGTTTGTTAAAAGAGTTTTGATATTTACTACTAGTATTGAAACCTTTATATTTTTTAAAATGACAAATCACAGAAGAGATTGTAGAAACAATCATCACAAAGATCACATTCGGAGATGTGAATAAAATCCAAGGAAATCAGCTCAAAAGCATCAAAGTGGAAGTTCCCCAACGACCAAACGTGGCCGAGATAACCAGAGATGGTTTGTCTCGAAGAATGGTCAACTCAGCATCTCAACAAAGCAAGTTCTGTTGAATGTTTTTCAGATAAGATCGCCTACGGAGGGGGGTCCAGGGGGGTGGCAACCCCCCAAGGTGGGGGTGCGGGGGCAACGCCATCGCTTACGGGGTTCGACCTGCCCGGTCAGGTCGCGGGGGTCTAGGGGGCAGCGCCCCCGGCGGGGTGTGGGGCAGCGCCCCGAACAAAACGGTACGACCTAGTGAAGACAAAATGAGGTCTAACGACCTAACGACTCAAGGGTCTAACGACCTAACGACTCAAGGGTCATACGACCTAACGACCCAAGGGTCATACGAACTAACGACTCAAGGGTCATACGACCTAACGACTCAAGGGTCATACGACCTAACGACTCAAGGGTCTAACGACCTAACGACTCAGGGGTCATACGACCTAACGACTCAAGGGTCATACGACCTAACGAGATAAGGTCCAACGACCTACGAGTTAAGTGTCCAGCGACCTATCGGGATAACTCGTAACCGACTTAAAGGTTGCGTGACTGAAGGGCTGCACGACTTACGGGTTAACTCGTAAACGACTCACGACCTATGGATGAACGACTTAACTCCGAACGAGCTAAAAATGGCCAGAACGACCTAGGGTTAACTCGTGAACGACTCACGACCTATGGACGAACGACTTAACTCCGAACGACCTAAAAATGGCCAGAACGACTCAGGGTTAACTCGTGAACGACTCACGACCTATGGACGAACGACTTAACTCCGAACGACCTAAAATTGGCCAGAACGACTCAAGTGCAGAAAATTCAACAAAACGCTAAAAATTGGAGTTTTTCGCCAATCCAATCCAAACCAAATGCTAACATGCATGCAAAAATGATAGGGAATCATTCCCAACAGTCCAATATAGTTATAGGCTAGAATTGTGAGATAAAAATCTCACCTTTGCACCAAATATCAATGAAAATGAAGTTTTAAGCAAGCAAGAATCAATCCTTCTTCTATCTAAGCACAAGAAGCTTGAATCCAATGTCTTCTTCTTGAATTTGGAGTAGAAAGATGGATTGCAATTAAATTTGAGTTTTGGAATTTTAATTTCCCATTCCCTCCACCATTAATGCCAAAGCTTGATTAGTTAGGAAATTTATGAAGAGTGAGGAGAAGAGGGTTGGAACTTGGGCTTAATAGGCTAAACTAACCCAAAGTCCAAAGCGGGAAAAGTTAGTGAAATTTCACTAACTCCAAACCTATCGATGTTTATACTTAAAAAAGTTGTAAACGACATTTCGAACTAAATGGAAGTGGTCTCGAGTCCTAATTTGACCGTTTGCAAAAAGTAGCTTTTCGGACCAAAATTCGATTAACGAGTTAATATTTAAATAAAATATTTAAATACAAACTCGATAAATATGCGGGTTGTTACAGAACCTTTAGAAAGTATAAAATTAATCTTAGCCTGCATACCACATTTCATGGTATGCCTACTATAGCTACCATGTTCAATAGCAGGTTACCACCATATTCCAAAGCATAGACAACTAAAACCGTACAGGATGCGTATTGTTTCTTTGGATTTCCAACAAATGGTCAGGCTAAGGAACATCCTATGCCACATGGGTATGCCTCTGGAAGGATGCCCTGAGAACCTAACAGTATCTCTGTCAACACAAGGTCGGGTTACCTCTGTAACTAGGTAACTATCTGTCACGATTATGCCATCCCCCGGTCGTTACCAACCTTTATCCGAGAGCTCTCAACACTAACAACCACAAAGCAACAACCACGTAAGTTAAATATCTGGGCTCCATACCATGATATCACTTTTTATCCAGAAGGAAATGGACATACCCTAAAGGGTGCTGAAAGTGACCAATAAGGCTAGCTATTACTTAGGATTGTGTAATATGGAATACAATTAAATATAAATGCGGAAACAGATGATAATAGCAAAGTAAAAATAAAAACAAGCACACCAGAAATTTTTATACTGGTTCGAACTTCCTGTTCTATGTCCAGTCCCAGACTCCTTCTGAAATTTCAACTACAACAACCCTCACTTAACCGGGGGAACATGTTTGCACTGCCTGAGCAACCGAATAGGACTTTACCCGCCTAAGCAACCAAATAAGACTTCACTACAAATAAAAAAATGTATCTGACTGTAGTGTGTTCTTAAACAACACTAATAAATCAATTTAGTACAATCTTCCTATAATCTTATCCTTAATGATATATAGTGACGTGCTTTGAGAAATGTGGAAGATAAAGTGATCAAAGATCAAAGTATGTAAGTAATTTGAGTGCAATTTGAAAGTTTGAGAATAGATGAGAATTCAAGAGTGCTAAAAGTAAATTTGGTAAGTTGTTTGTTGATTCTGTAATCTATTTAGTATATAAAGAGTTGCATCTTTAAATGAAAAGTTATATTGAAAAGAACGGATGCAACTGTTGATTTAAAAAATGTTTCTCTTAGTGAAGAGAAGTGTCTTTTCAAGAAAAATAGCAGTTGGAGATATTCATACGTCTGAATAAAAAAATTTAGACTTCTGAACTAGATTGAAACACAAATAGCAAAGAAATAGATCATTTCTGACCTTATTTAGACGTCTGAATATTTTCGTTCAGACGTCTGAATATTGTGAAAACAATATTTATATTTTAGCACTCAGACGTCTGAATGTAAGGTTTCAGACGTCTGAGTTTGCTCTTTTGTGCATGTATGAGCATGCGTATGCATGTGTGTATATATTTATATATATATATATCATTTAAGGAGAGATTTAAACAATATTTCTAAGTAAAGTACAGACTCTAGACACAAAATATACAGCTTTAAATATCTGTAAATGAATCTGCAATAAATCTCCTGCAAAGATGGTTAGTATACATAACATTTTATATAGGTTATTATAATCAAAATCGAGATTCTAACATTCTCCACCTTTTTGATGATGACAGCTATATAAAATTATCAAACAAGTAAAGTACTGTTACTCCCCCTGTCAATATGCATAATTTAAATTTCTCCCCCTTTGTCATCGACAAAAAGAAAGAACATGAATGATAATAGATAATTCATTTCATTTAAGGCAAGCAAAGTAGTAGATAATAATACATAAAGAGATAGTGTATTAGAAATTTCTTGTATAACTAGACAATAAAGTTGACAAGCAAAACATAAGAAAATTTCTCATACAACTAGACTAAGATAATTAAAATTGGCTTTAAAGAGATGGATCATCATGATTAGAACTTAAGGTTGAGGAAGACCATTCAAATGGAGACGGATTGTAAGCTTGAGTGGATGAAGAACTGGAACAAGAAATTCGATCCCATATTTTATTGAGAAAGCCTTTGATAGAGTTGAATTTTCTTTCTGTCTTCTTCTCAAGTGCCTTTATGTCCCGATGAATCTTTGATTGATTTTGGGAGAGAGTGATGATGTCTTGTCTTGAAGAAGTATCCGGGACAATTTCTTGGATGGTGTCATCGTCCTCCTCCTCTTCTTCTTCATATTGAGTATGAGAAGAAGAAGCAATACTAGTGTCTCGAGGTTGAGGAACACCTTGTTGAACATTTTGTGACCATTGGTGGAAGGAAATAATGTTGAGAAGGAGGCCGCATAGGAAGACCCATCAACCCTAAAGTTTTAGCGCCTAACTCACTCATACTTGTAAAATTGGAGTCAAGCATTGGTACACCGATATTTAGTAGAATGCGCATAATATAAGCACCATAATGAATTGTTCTATACTTCCATCGGATTGTGATGTCTTGGAATTCATCCAAAATAAATTTTCCCCAATTTACTTGTTGATTGGAGTAGATAAAATAAAGTGCTTGGAAGTTTTCTTTATACACTTTTTCATAACTACCCGTCCTTGGTTGGAGAGAATGAATAAAAGCACGGTGAATTAGCCTAGCTTGCGGCCTTAAGAAGGTAGATTTTAAATTGCCCAAATTTATAAGTTGATCGGATAAAAATTGATGTGAAACTTCATCCCGAAGTTCCATATCAACTCCAATTTCATTAATATCAATTCCTTGATAAGGGCAATTTAAAATATGACCTAGTCATGGTAAAGGCAAGAAGATTCTTACTCCACAAACTAACGACCAAACACAATCTTGACGGTTTTGAGGATTTTGATGATCCAAATTTAAGTTTGCAAGAAAAAGTTTAATCATAAGATGATTAATCTTAACATTGTTAGGAGTATACCTAATCAAGCCGTCGAAGTGAAATTGCTCCGCTAACTCTCTAATATGATAAGCTGCGAAATCCGAGAATTTCATGAATGCTCCTTCAAAGATGTTGGAATTCTTCATAGAATTAAATCGAGAAACAGCAACATCGTTCCATAGCCATTGCCAGATTTGGTCTTCGGATGGTTCGGAAGCTGATTCTCTAGTTCTCTTTGATCTTGGTGCCATTGAAGACTTGAAGGAAGGTTAAAAGCGTTGAGGAAGATAAAAATGGGGGCTAGAGTTCTGAAGTAAGAAGGAAAGAAGTGAAAAAGGTTTTATATAGAGGGTGAAAAGGCAGGGGTAAAAAGGTAATAAAAAAAATAAGAATAGTGTAAAAAATATGCTCAGAAGAGATTCAGACGTCTAAATCATTTGATTCAGACGTCTGAATTGAGTTGAATTGTAACCCGCAAGGAATTAGTTCAAAAATGGCCTAATTCAGACATCTGTAATTTTTGATTCAAACGTCTGAATCTGGGTAAAAAATTTCTGTTATGAAGATTCAGATGTCTATTTATACTTATTCAGAAATCTGAATTTTGTACAGAGGCACATATAGTCCTTTTTGAGAAAAATATATATTATTGAATAATATTTGAATATTACCGATTTTAGAATAAACAGAATCAAATTAACAAATTATATAAACAACCAGAGATAATTAAATAGATTTTGAAGAAGTGGATGGAGTATGATATGATTCTTCTTCAACTTTGTTGTTCTCTACAAATGGTCGAAGTGAAGACCATCTGTTACCACATTCCTAAGAATTTGGCGTTGTTGTTGGATGTTGTGGTGATGGTTTCCAAGGATTGCGACGACTTGGAGAATGAGCTAAAGACGGTTGATGAACAATATCTTTTGATGAAGAGCCACAAGACTTTAACACTACTTGCTCCAGAATGCTAAGCCGTTTGGCATTAACTTTTTGCTCATAGTATAATTCACGTTGTAAGCCTAATGTTTCTTTCTGATAGTGATGAATATCATCGATTTTTTCTTTTGTGGATGGTGATCCAAAAAAGAGAGACCGTCTTGTTCTTTTAGATGGTGGAGTATATCCCATATGATTTGAGGGTGGAACAATCAGAACCGGTTCACATACTGGAGTAGGAATTGATAGATTTTCTGATTCCGAGGAAGGAGAGGTGTAAGATAGCTTAGATGAATCAGAGTTATATTAAGATGACATGATTGAACAGAAATTTTTGAAAAGTTTAAAAGAGAGTTGAATAAATTCTTGGTGAAAAGAATTATGAAATGCAGATAATATATAGGTAGAAACTAGTTAAATTTAGAGGGGATAATGTATGGTTAAAAGAAAAATGGCCATAGGAAAAAGAGGAGAGAATGGAAGGTACATAAGAGTTCAATAATAACCTCATATTTCAAAAAACAATAGATAGTGAAGTGGTAGTGAAGAGGACTACCAAATATAAGGTCTTGAGTTCGAGTGCTAGATGACGCCCTTTTTTCTTTTTCTTTTGAAAGAAGCTATGAATTTAAAATAAAATACATATATATATATATTTAAAAATTCGTACTTATAAATCTTTAAAAGAGACAATTTCGAATTCTCATCTTAAATTGATGAAAGTATTTTCATTTAGTGATTTTGTAAAGATATCTGCCAATTGTTTGTCAGAGGATACAAATTCTAGATTTATTAAATCTTTTTCAATATTATCACAAAGAAAATGATGACGAATTTCAATATGTTTTGTTCGTGAACGATTTACAGGATTTTTAGATAAATTTATAGTACTAGAATTATCATAATAAATAGTTGATTTACTTAAATTAAAACCAAAATCTTGTAATGTTTGCTGCATATAAATAACTTGAGCACATGCCAAAGCTGCAGAAATATACTCTGCTTCACATGTCGATAACGAAACACAATTTTGTTTCTTACTAAACCAAGATACAAGGGATCGTCCAATGAAGTGACAAGTTCCATTTGTACTTTTTCTATCTGTCCGACTTCCTCCAAAATCAGCATCACTATATGACACTAATTCAAAAGGACATTCCTTTGGATAGAATAGTCCAAAGTCCTTGGTTTTATTAAGATACCGTAGTATGCGTTTTACTGCTCGTAAGTGTGATTCTTTGGGATCTGCTTGAAATCGTGCACACAAGCAAACACTAATCATTATGTCAGGTCTACTAGCTGTTAAATATAGTAACAATCCAATCATACTTCGATATAATTTTGGTCAATACTTTTACCACTTTCATTTTTCTCAAGATGTATGGTTGTACTCATAGGAGTTGGTTTGGTAGAAGTATTTTCCATACCAAAGCGTTTAATTAGATTGTTACAATATTTTTCTTGATTTATAAAAGTACCATTTTCTAAATATTTTATTTGTAAGCCAAGAAAATAATTTAACTCACCCATATCTGACATTTCAAATTCTCTAGTCATTAAATTAGAAAAATCTTGACATAAATTTTCATTTGTAGATCCAAAAATAATATCATCAACATATATTTGAACAATTAAAATATCCAGCTTATTTCTTTTAATAAAAAGAGTTTGATCAACCTTCCCAATTTCAAAACCAGAATCTGTTAAATATCTTTTAAGACGATCGTACCAAGCACGGGGTGCTTGTTTCAAACCGTATAAGGCCTTTTTAAGTTTATAGACATGGTTAGGAAATTGTTCGTGTATGAATAAGGGAGGTTGTTCAACATAAACTTTTTCTTTTATGAAACCATTTAAGAAAGCACTTTTAACATCTATTTGATATAATTTAAAATTATGAAAACATGCATATGCTAATAAGATTCGTATTGCTTCTAGTCTAGCGACTGGAGCAAACGTTTCTTCGTAGTGAATTCCTTCTTCTTGATTATGTCCTTGAGCAACTAATCGAGCTTTATTTCTAGTGATATTTCCTTATTCATCTGCTTTGTTTTTGAAGACCCATTTTGTACCAATAACTGATTGATCACTAGGTCGTGGAACTAAATCCCAAACATCACTTCTTTCGAATTAATTAGCTCTTCTTGCATAGCGATTAACCAATTTTCATCAGTAGATGCTTCTTCAATATTTATAGGTTCAATATTAGAGAGGAAAGCTACATGACCCATTTGATTTAATTGACTTCTTGTTCTAACAGATGAATTAAGTTCTCCAATTACATTATCAGAAGGTTGATCCCTCAATAATCTAGGTGGAGATCTTGTTTCATTGTTATTGTTAGCCATGTTTTCACTATTTTCAAAATTTGAAATTTCTGTGTTTGGGATATTATCAGGGAATTCTTTATCATCTCTTATACTTGGGGTTTGTTTAAAATTTTCATCGAAAGATACATGAAGTGTTTCTTCGATGATATTTGTTCTTTATTATAAATTCGATAAGCTTTGCTTCAATCCGAATATCCTAAAAAGATTCCTTCATCGGATTTTGGATCGAATTTACCAAGCTGATCTTTTGTGTTTAAAACAAAACATTTTGAACCGAAAACATTAAAATAAGAAATATTGGTTTTTGTCCATTAAGAAGTTCATAAGGAGTATTCATAGTTAATGGTCGAATAGAAACATGATTCAAAACATAACAAGTTGTTGCAACTGCTTCAGCCCAGAAATGTTTCGGTAACGTACTTCCATTTAATAAAGTCCTAGCACATTCTTGTAAGGTTCTATTTTTACGTTCTACAACTCCATTTTGTTGTTGAGTTCTAGGAAATAAAAAATTATGGAATATTCCCTTTTTCGTACAAAAATGTTCAAAGGCTTCGTTTCCGAATTCACCTCCATGATCAATACTTATGTTTTTCATTTTCAAACCTTTAAAATTTTGATTTCTTTTGACAAAATTTTTGAAATTATCAAAGGTATCACTTTTATTTTTCATAAAAATAGTCCAAGTGTATCGAGAAAAATCATCGACAATTACAAACACATATCTACTACGATTAATGGATTGTACTTATGTTGTTCCAAATAAATCCATATGTAGTAATTCAAGTGGTTGTAAAGTTGAAATAACCTTTTTAGATTTAAAAGATGATTTAGTTAATTTTTCTAACTAACATGCATCACAAATATGATCAATTTTAAAATTTATTTTTGGTATCAAAGCAAGGCATCTTATAACCGTTACACAGTTATCTATTATCTTGCTAATATGGAAAACAACACCAACACTACCACTAACACTGTCACTAACACTAGTTTATTGAAGGTCAATCCACTGCACGACCTCCATTTTTCAATGGTTTAAACTATAATTATTGGTCTACTCGTATGAGAATCTATATGCAATCAAATAGTTTTGAATCATGGAATATCACACAGAATGAATTCACTTTTCCTACTGGAGAATACTCCACATGGTCAAACACACAAAAATTAGATGCTACTGCCAATGCTAAAGCTATGGACATGTTATTTTGTGCACTAGATAGAAATGAATTTAATCGTGTTACCATGTGTCAAACTGCTTATGAAATATGAAGAACGATTAAAATCACTCATGAAGGAACTAACAAAGTCAAACAAAGCAAAATCTCCATGCTCAAAAATCATTTTCAAAACTCTAGAATGAAACAAGATGAATCCATCAATGATATGTACTCTAGATTTCAAGATATCTATCATTCACTATTAGGAGTAGGAGAAAAGTACACTAATTTTGATATTATATCAAAAATTCTAAACTCTTTAACAGATGAATGGGAAAGAAAAGTCTTGGCTATTGAAGAAGCTAATGACCTCTCTACCATAAAACCTGAAGAGTTAATAGGAAATCTAATGTCCTATGAAGCGAATTTACAGGCAAAACGAGTACAAGCACAAGACAAAAAGAACATAGCTTTCCATGCTGAAGAAGATTCAGATGAAGATTCAGATGAAGAAGATCTTGCATTTATTGCCAAAAATTTCAAAAAGTTCTTGAAATTCCAGAAAAACAACAGAAACAATGGAAAACAGAACTTTCAAAACAAACCATCATCTTCAGTTCTTGAATGTTTTAATTGTCATAAGAAAGGTCATATGCAAAAAGAATGTCCAGAACTAAAGAAAAAATACTTCAATAAGGGCAGAAAAGATAAGAAAAAGAGATTTTGATTATAACAGGCGCGACCCTTATAACCTTGCTGCATTCTTCCTTTTTCGACCATTTCCGAGGTGTGAGGTCCTGATGAGGTCTCATCCATAAAGCTACGCTTTTCACAAAAGCCATGCTTTGATCAACAAATGATCAGCATCATTTAGCTTTCCACATTACCAAATTGGGAATTATCACTAGTAACCATCAACTACATAACCTCTGAGCTCGTACATCTCAGAGAAGGGTGTTAAGCTAAAAGAATAAATTCTCCACCACCAAAAAGAAATGTATTTGATAGAATCCGGTTTTACATCTCAAAGTGTAATGTCAGACATACATCCATACAAGTCCATTCCGGGTTCGAACGGAACCGAATGCACTTCAAAGAAGCCCTTGCAATCCGGGTATTCACAATCCCAATCGGACTCCCCATCACATATGGAAATCTCTATACCGACATGACTCAGTGCAGAGATCTTCGATAGGTAATCCTTTCGTTCTCGAAAGTACCCAGTCTTTACCACCGGTCTTCAAATGCTATCCATTTTATTCGGAATGGGTTTTATGACATAAAGTCCTCTCCCGGCTAAACCAAATAATGAGCGCTTAATTTTAAAAACATATGGATATATGGGATCTTAGTTAAGTCACACTTTTAGCTGAAAACCTTTTCTTCAAATGGTTTGAAAAAATTTCCACTTTAGTCTTTTAAAGCAAAAGATTCACCTTTTTAAAATCCACTTCAATTTGAAACCAAGGTTCTCCAGTCTTTCATAAAGATTCATTCATAACTTTCAAAACAATTTCCATTTCAAACTTGAAATCTTTTCAACTAAAACTAGAAGTTCATTCGTTATATGAAAGCCATTATTATTTGAAAACAAACACTTTTCGTTTTGGAAAAATCCGATTAAATATACACAAGTTATAGCCTTTAAAGTATAAATCAGAAATTCAGCAAATTGCCATATCATCGGCAAGTTCTATTTGAATTAAGTTCAAATCTCCAAAATAATTTATTCAATATACTTCAAAAATGGTTTAAAATCCATATATATATTGTATAACTTGCATACCCTTTTCAAACCATAATTTTCAAAATAATTTCAATACTTAAATAAGATATATTATTTTCAGACTAAATTCTAATTTCAAAACTTCCTTTTCCCAGAAACTTTTCATATCCAACTCAAGTCCATTTCCAAAACCATTTGGATTCAAAATTCAACTTTTAAACTTTTCACCATTTGAATAAAATAATATTGAATTCAAAATATTTGTGACTTAACCAATTTCCTTGTGAAATCCATATTTGCGTTTGTGTGGTGTAGTCCAGGTGTTTTACACAACGATACAATATCACAATCATTATCAATTCAAGCATCATATTATCGATAAGCGGTATAATCCTATAACGCTTTTCTTTTATTCACAGATAAATATGTAAATTCATCACAGATAAATAAATAAATCATTGTTCACAACTCAATCATAACACAGAACATCACACGTCAGGGATATCGAACAATTCAACATTCAATAGAATCCAAACATTCATAAGTAAGATCAATTAACATATGCTTATAATTAATTTAAACCAGACTAATTACTTATGAATAAATTTACAAATCCTGGTTAATTGATCATTAATTAATTACAAAACATTTAATTAATTGTCCTTTAATCATTTATTAATTAACCTTTGATAAATTAACTAACCTTCAATTATTAATTAATCAACCTTAATTAATAAACCCATTAACCTTTAACCATTAAATAATTATTTAATCATCCTTTAATTAATTTTCCTTAATTACATTAATTAATTAACCCTTAATTAATTACCATTTAATTAATTATCCTTAATTAATCACAATAAGTGATTATCCCTAATCACTTATATTAATAAATCACAAATTAATTACATTGAGTAATTACCCTTTAATCACTTGATTAATCAACTTTAATCAATAATTATCCTTAATTACTTTCATTAAGTAATTGTCTTTAAGTAATTAATTACCCTTAATTAATAAATCCTTTAATTTATTACGTTAATTATTCTTTAATTAAATCACAATAATTAATTAGCCTTAAATTAATTACACAAAGTAATAGCTTTAATTTAATTACACAAAGCAATTAGATTTAATTTAATTACACAACGTAATTAGCTTTAATTTAATTACACAAAGTAATTATCTTTAATTTAATTACACAAAGTAATTAGTCATCAATAATCAATAAAAAAAATTATCTTTTCGATTAACTTCTTAATTACATTATTAAGCTTATTTAAATAAACTTTAAAACAAAGATTATATGGATCTCACTTTTAAACTTAGTTAATTTAAAATAGTTTTATAAAAAAACTTTTTAACCAATTTAAAACTTGGATAAACATTTGTTATTTATAAAAGAACTAGCTTTAACGAAATTGTTTAAATAAAACTTGATTTTATTTTAAAAGTTAGAAACTGTTTTTCTACCAAATCTCAGACCCGAGTCAAACGAGTGAATCCCCGAGCCAACCACCAAAATCCTCGGGTCCATCCCCGAATAAGCTCCCAAGAAAAAATTTCATTTTTTTTCTTTGTTATGTTTTAAAATATTTAACTGTTAAACCATATAATACTCATGCGAATGAATCCCGAGAATGAATACGAGCCATCATCTAAATTTCCGGAGTTTGACTTCGAGACAAATTCCATCTTCTTCAACAAAATAAATCTGACACCAGATGCACGCGTATACATGCGCCGATGATCGTAGCTTCTCCGATCATCGCCGCAACCCCACCCAAGTCATCAACGACAACCTCAACTCAAATAAACACCCAAAACTCTTGAGGACAACCAAAATCAAAATCAAACACAACAGTGTCGCCGGGAACCAAACCACGATCATCGAAAAATGCCTCGTTTGGCCACCTCCAGCCACCGGTGACCTTGCGATCACCCCTAAAGCTGCTCCATACTTACACACATAATTTCCCGCAGGTTCGATCGACCTTAGTGCTTCAACGACGATGAATTCGCCTAGGAACCCACGTTAACTAAATCTAGTTTTTAAACCCTACTAGCTCGCCGATTGACTTCCATGGTGGATAAAAAAATTCCGATCATTTTTCATGTAACCTCCATCACCTAAACTCCCTCCAGCACCAGACGCGAAGCCAGATTCCTCATTGATCATCGAAAATTGACGAATTTCCATTTACCGTTCAACTCAAGATTTCTCACCGATTATAGACTCAAAAATCATGGAATGATTTTCAAAAATCATAATTTTCTAGTACGAATCAAGTTACAAAATCGAGACAACATATTGTGATCAAAGATTTTTCTGATTTAAAGAGACTGCGCTATATTTTTTCATTTATGAAACAATTATTCCAATAAACATATTTAAATTCATTTTAAAATGGATATTACATGATTACCACCCTTTTTCATTTATAGATCATCACCTAAAACAGATCGTGGGAAGAAGAATTTAAATTTCTTTATGGATTTTAGCCTGTTGATGTTTAAACAGAGATATTTATGTCTGTGAACAGACATGCATACATATATCTTTGTATGCATACATACATACATACAACACATTTTACTTCATACACAGACATGCAGACTCATCTAATAACTATACAAACTAAGTTTAAGTATTACCACATGCAAATCAAGATTCAATGGATTTTATAAAGGTAGTTTGCTCAGCTAGATTTGAAAGCAGAGAAGCAAAGAGGAAATCTGGAAGCTTGATTTTTTTGAAAACAACTGGAAATGCTTTAATCAGATCTGCTTGCATCAGGATTTTGATTTTTCTTGCTTATCTTTGCTTTGAGTTGAATCTTTACTTTTAATTCTTCTCTGGTTATAGCTTCTAGGCTTGTTTTAAATTTGCTTGTTTTCTGATCAGGTTAATATTTGTTTTGAGTTGAATCCATAGCTTCAGGTTGAAGTTTTAATCTCGTTTGATTGCTGAGATGATTTTTCTTTTGATCAAGTTTGTAGTTTTGTTTCAGGTTTTCCTTCTTGGCTTGTTTACTTTTTTTTTTTCTGGTTTTGATCTTTCCAGGTTTGAGGTTTTTGAATTATGTTTGAAGATAGAAGAACAAATGAAGTGCAGGAGTATATTGATATTTATAACTTTGATTTTCTTTTATTATTTGAATTTAAAAAAAATATAAAAGTATGACACTTGTTGTGTTCTCATGTTAATATTATTACAAATGTCTTAAATGCATGTTATCTTATTACAAATGTTTATTATACGAGTTAATTATATTACAGTTGTTAAAACAAACATTTTTATGTTTAAACCCTTTAATTCAATTTTATTTTAACTTTATATTTACATATGTTTACACTTTTATAAATATATTTTTAAATGTTTATCTCATTTATATATGCAAACTATTTATTACAAATATAAAGGAAAAGTGCTTTAAACCTTTTATTAATTTTAAGCAAACTATACTTAGTTATGTTTTATACATGCATATATTTTCTTATTATTTATAATAAGAAAATGTATTATGTTTTAAACTTTTATTTTTACAAACTATATTTAGTTCATATATAATTTTAAAAGAAAGAATATTATTCCTTTATTAATATCTTATTCAAATCTTATTAATTTTCAAGAGGTATGTATATATGTATATATTAAACTTTTATTTCTTATTTTACATTTGCATTTATACACTATATTTTATACTTTTATAATTTTTTAAATAACCTTAAGAAAAATAATTTGAAATCAAATTATACACTTAATAAATAATCATACATACATACATATACATACATACATATATATATTATAATTCCAAAACAATTTTTTTACTAATTTAAAATATAATGTTTTTTCCAAATTCAATTTATTTTTAAAAATATTTATTTTTTGATTTTCAAATTTATATTTTACTAAAGATCAATTTATACACGCACACACACACATATATATATATAAATAAATAAACAAATATTATGTATTTTGGAAAATTCAAATTCAATTTTCAAATTACAATCTATTAATATATATAAACAGGCACATATCTTATTTAATTTGAAAAATTCAAATTAACTCGCAATTTAATCCAAATTTTTTATATAAATTACCAATTTATATTTGGCTTAAAACCGAGATCGTTGCAGATTCCCCTTTAAGAAAATTTCGTCCTCGAAATTTGCTAGATAAGGAAATAAACAAAGAATAGATAGACGCACAAAGATAAAGAAACATGTTTCCAGATCAAACTGAATATCAATTCTATATTTGGCTCACCAAATCAGAATACCATCAATAAATATGAGAATGATCTCATACAAATCTTCACGAAATATTCGGGCCATCCGGTCTACAGAAATATGCAGGGGCATTGGTTAGTCCAAAAGGATAACTAACCATTCGTAGAATATATGTGGATCCCAAAGAATAGACAATCGGATACAATCCAATTTGGCTTTATATTTTATTAATCAATTTATTTCAACTTAAAATTTCAAATTCATTAAAGTTTAAAAACGAAAAGCTGATGGGGAACAATGAAGAGAATACGAATTAGGAAGTTATCTACAATGATTCGCAGGGCCACCACCATATCAAAGCTTCTTCCTGGAGCTGCCACGAAGCCATCAAAAGAACTGAAATTGGATGATGATAAAAAAAAGATCGATAGAAAAGTTGTTTCCGTTGTTGCAGGGTATCGACCATTTGTAGTGGTACTCCCTTGCTCCCTACCTCATCCTCTTCTTGCACTCATACTCACTATCAGTGGATAGTAAGAGAATTTACTTAGGCATACGGATGGATATTTTAGGAATATACTTATTTTAGGGCATTTATATCTCTATCTCTAATGATCTACCTAATGTGTTATACTCCTGAGCTAAAGTTCTTATTCAACCTTCAGCTTTGATACCAAATGAAACGACCATGACTCAACCTTCGAAAATCGACACCCAAATATTACATCACCCATATTTGAATGCCGTAGATTCAAACGTCGACTCTGGTTCGCCGGAGCTTATAACACATTAAGTACAACAACACAGTGAAAACAAAAATAAATATATCATTGATAAAACAATGGATACAATATCTCATACAATATGATACAACAGATGCCCAACGCTAACAGAGCCAAAATGCACAACAGCGGAAAGATTACACCAACAACATAGGCTCCAAAAGAATCCAACATCCATACCGCAACTCCATCTCCAATGCTTCAAAACCAAATAGCTCAACCCAAAAGCTTCAAAAACTCCAAACCACAAGCTCGAACCACCATCAATGCTGGACTTGTAGCAAACTCGGTACACAATGCGATCGCCAAACCAGAAATTCCAAAGATTTCCAGAAACTATGTTTACTAGATGATTATTTGAAAATATGACTCTGGGCTGTTCGTGTGGAAAACTGTGGGCACCCGAAGTTTCAAAAAGGGTTAATAAACTCCAGGTCAGTCATAGGACTGGAGTGAGAAAACGAAAACAGTTTATATTGAAAAAAAAACAAAAGGAAATAAAAAGGAAATCCGCAATGCTTTTGGGAAAATGAAACTACCATAAGGCCTCCACGCACACACACAATGCAAATGCACAATTGGAGGGATTTCTCCTTATGATAGTCAAACATGCTTAATACGCGAAAATCCTTTTAATATTATTATTAGTGCTTAGTACAAAAAACCTTTCAAAAGTGTAATATTAATCTTAGACAGCATACCACATTTCATGGTATGCCTACTATAGCTACCATGTTCATTAGCAGGTTACCACCACATACCATGGCAGGTTATACAACTAAAATCGTACAGGGTACGTATTGTTTCTTTGGATTTCCAACAAATGGTCAGGCTAAGGAACTTCCTATGCCATATAGGTGCGCCTCTGGAGGGACGCCCCGAGAAACTAACTGGATCTCTTCCAACACAAGGCCGGGTTATCTTTGTAACTAGGTAACTAACTGTCACGAGTATGCCATCCCCCGGTCGTAACCGACCTTTATCCGAGAGCTCTCAACACCTACAACCACAAAGCAACAACCACATAAGTTAAATATCTGGGATCCATACCATGATATCACTTTTTATCCAGAAGGAAATGGACATACCTTAAAGGGTGCGACCCTCACAATTTTGCTGCATTCTTCCTGTTTCGACCATTTCCTGGCGTGAGGTCCTGATGAGGTCTCGTCCACAAAGCTACGCTTTTCACAGATGCCATGCTTTGATCAGCAAATGATCAACAGCACTTAGCATGCCACATTGCCAAATTGGGAATGTATACTAGTAACCATCAACTACATAACCTCCGAGCTCGTACATCTCAGAGAAGGGTGTTAAGCTAAGAGAATAAATTCTCCGCCACCAAACAGAAATGTATTTGATAGAAACCAGCTTTATATCAAAGTGTAATGTCAGACATACATCCATACAAGTCTATTTCGGGTTCGTACAGAGCCGAAGGCACTTCAAAGAAGCCCTTGCAATCCGGATATTCACAATCCCGATCGAACTTCCCATCACATACGGAAATCTCTATACCGGTGCAATTCAGTGCAAAGACACTCGACATATAATCCTTTCGTTCTCGAAACTACCCGGTCTTCACCACTAGTCTTCAAATGCTATCCATTTCGTTATATCATTATTCGGAATGGGTTTTATGACATAAAGTCCTCTCCCGGCTAAATCGAATAATGAGCGCTTAATTTTAAAAACATATGGATATATGGATCTTAGTTAAGTCACACTTTTAGCCCAAAACCTTTTCTTCAAGTGGTTTAAACAAATTTCCACTTTAATCTTTTAAAACAAAAGATTCACCTTTTTAAAATCCATTCCAATTTGAAATCAAGGTTCACCAGTCTTTCCCAAAGCTTTATTCATAGCTTTCAAAACAATTTCCATTTCAAACTGGAAATCTTTTCAACAAAAACTGGAAGTTCTTTCGTCATATGAAAGCCATTATTAATTGAAAACAAATACTTTTCGTTTTGGAAAAATTCGATTAAATATACGCAAGTTATAGCCTTTAAAAGTATAAACCAGAAATTCAACGAACTGCCGTATCATCGGCAAGTTCTTTGTGAATTATATTGGGTGATGACTCTGTAAATTGAAGAACATCAGAGTATGATAAATAAAGTTAAAATCTCAGACGTGATAATTTATAAATTTAATGTTATAAACTGAAAATTTAAACAAAAATATAATTTTTAAAACTAAAATCATATTGTTTAGTTAGGAATTGGCATTGCAGAACCCATTTGAATAGAAAATGGGTTTTAGTCAATCTTTTGTGATTGAGTTGATCGGAGGGTTTGGGGTTCTTGGTGGAGGTAGTGTAGTGATCAGAGGTTTTGGGGATGGTAAACCTAGTTGGTGGAGTTGGTAAACCTAGTTTTTAGTGGTTCTGAAGTTTTGGATCATTGCGATCCTCTGGTTGATCGAGTTCGATGGAACTCAGGGGAAGAGTAGGTAGGACATGGAAGAGGGCATGGCGGGAGTCGCCTGAGTTCTGATGGCCAGCGATGGAAGTACGAGGTGTTTTTAGGTTTTGGGGAATGGGGTGTGCTGTTGCTACCAGGTTTTGTATTGGGGTACTCGTATTTTTTTGTCGTGATGATTATGGGGTTCTGATGATCGATGATGGATCTGAAGGCATTAGTCGTCGTGCTCAAGGCAGAGGTGATGACCGGTGGTGGCCAGGACCACCGTGCATATGCACGGTGCAGCAGTTTGTTCAGGTGATGTTTTGTTGTTAGGAGATGGTGTACTCGAGTTTCACTCGGGAAACTTGATCATTCGCTCGAAGTTATTTGGTTTGTGTCTCGAAGTAGTTCAGAGATTTACCCGAAGTAAATAGGGAAGGCTCGTGTATCTTCTGCAGTTACAGGTTTCTCTGAAACCTGTAAAATTTCCATTCAAAATAGATTTAAAATCTGAAAACAAGTTTGAAATAGAATTTAAAATCTAAATTTAAAATATGGATTCAAACTAAGTTTGAATTCCAGTTTTAAAACTTAATTTAAATTTTATTAATTAAAATGTTTAAAGAACTTCAAAAGAGTTTAAGTATTTGAATTTAAGATTAAGCTTTAAATTTAAGTAGAGATTTAAACATAAGTTTAAATCTGGAATCAAACTTCAATTTGAAACAATGTTTTGAAAATAAAGGAAGTTTTAAAAGAAAATTTAAATGTTTTAACAAATTTGGATATTGAAACATATTTAAATATGATGTGTATTTTGAAATGAATTTGGGGTTTTAAATTCCTTTTAACTTCTTTTATAAAATAAGTAAATCTTTAGCATAAGTTTTTAAAGGGTTTTAATATGTTTTTAAAACTTTGATAAGTTAAGTTTGATTTCATTTTAAATTTAAATGTAATTTGAAACAAATTTTAAGTTACGTTGTTTTAAATTACTTTGTTAATGATAATGAAATCATTAATAAGAGATGTTTTATCTTTAAGTAAATCAAAGATTTAATGATTTTGATTCTTTAAATTAATAAGGTAATTTAAATAAGATAATTTATTTATTTATTTAATTAATTAAGAATTGTAATAAATTAATTAAGGTTAAGCTAAGTAATTAAGATAAATTAAATTTGAAAATTAATATTAATTAATTTAAGTTAATTATTTAAGAAAGGTAATTAAGAATTTGTTAATAAGTTAATGAAGGTCATTAACTTGGGATTGTTAATTAATTAATTAATGTAATTAATTTTGATAATTAATTGGATTAATTAATTTGGATAATCAATTATGGAATTTGGTTAAGTATGATTATTTTATGGAAATAATTAAAGATAATTAATTACTCATTGTAATTAATTTATTAATTTGATTAGTTTAAATTAATTAATTTAGTTTAATTAATTTAGGATAATCATTGAATGGGTTGATAAGTAATCAATGAGGAATAATTACTTAGAGAAGTAATTAAGTTAAGTAAATTACTGGAGGTAATTATTGAAGTATGGAAGAGTTTTTGAATTAATTACTTTATGTAATTAAAGGTAATTTCTTTGTAGAAGTAATTAATAATTAATTACTTAGTATAATTAGTTTAAGCATTGATTAATTAAGACATTTGAAAATTATTTAGAGATGTAATTAATTAAAGGTAATTAATTACTAATGGAAGTAATCAAGATTGATTAATAAATATAATTAATTATTAAATGTAATTACTTAAGGAAGTAATTAATGGTGATTACCAGATGTAATTAAAGATGTTGATGATGAAAGCAATTTGGTTTATATTAAATTCCTATGTAATTAATCAAGGGATTAATTGAGATAATTAATTAAGAGTAATTAATTTTTGAAATAAGGTGATTAAGGATAGTTGATTTTTGAATGGGATTAATCAAGGGATTAATTAGAGAATAAATTAAGGATTAATTTATTCAATGAAGTAATTAAAGGTAGTTGATTACTGGATTTTATCAAGCAAGGATAATTAATAATTATGGTTAATAAGTAATTAACGAAGTAATTAAAGGCTAATTACTGTATTTGGTAAGGATAAATTAATTTGTGGAATTAATTAAGGGATAAATAGAATGATAGTGGGAAACCTTTGATTAATCGTTATCCCTAATGTGTGGTCAGTAATGCTATGTGATAAGATATATTTTGATTTTAATTGTGATGATGTGGCTATCGATTGATGATGAATTACTGTAACATCCTATATTTAAAATTGAATTGTACATAACTTGAATAATTTAAGTTAAGATGACAAGGGTTTCGAAGAGACCGAAGTCGCGTATCAGTAAATACCCGAAACCACTTCGATTCCTTATAATTGTTATGTGAAATCAATAGGCTGAAGAGAAATGATTTAAGTGAATTGCACCATTTAATCTAAGATTGGGTACTTAGAAATTGATGTGAGAAATAAGTGATGACTATGATAATTTGTGAAATTGTTTGTGGATGTAAGTTACCCGCGTTCATATTAGCAGTATACTTTTGTATTCCTTGTTAGATGAGTTTACTCACGCTGGTTTCCCAGCCTGACCCGGGTGTTACTTTGATGTAATGCTCGGGTCAGACCGAGTATTACAGATTTTCAGGTTGGTACGTTCTGGAGCTTAGGAGGCGTACTGGATGGAAAGAGCGTATCGAATATTTCCGCTGTAAAGTATAATATTGTTGGGTATCTGTGACATGATAATTGTGTATATTCAATGTCTATGTATTTATGACTCTGATTGTATTAAAGTGTAATTCGACAGATATAATATTCTTTTGTAAACTGATATTATTTATTATTATATTTTGATCTGCTGTGAATGTGAGGTTTTCTGTGTTTTGATGTTTCTGTTTCTGTTTCTTCTTCTTCTTCTTTCTCTTTCTTCTTTTCACTAACTATCTGGAATTTTCGGGATCGAAATTTCCGGGTCGTTACAAAGATCAATTAACATCTGATTATAATTAATTTAAACCAGATTAGTTACTTATGAATAAATTTACAAATCCTGGTCAATTAATCACTAATTAATTACAAACCATTTTAATTAATTGTCCTTTAATCATTTATTAATTAACCTTTAATAAATTAACTAACCTTTAATTATTAATTAATCAACCTTAATTAATAAACCAGTTGACCTTTAATCATTAAATAATTAACCTTTAATTATTTAATTATCCTTTAATTAATTTTCCTTAATTACATTAATTAATTAACCCTTAATTAATTATCATTTAACTAGTTATCCTTAATTAATTACAATAAGTGATTATCCCTAATCACTAATATTAATAAATCACAAATTAATTACATTGAGTAATTACCCTTTAGTCACTTGATTAGTCAACTTTAATCATTAATTAATTATACTTAATTGCTTTCATTAAGTAATTATCTTTAAGTGATTAATTACCCTTAATCAATAAACCCTTTAATTAATTACATTCATTATTCCTTAATTAAATCACAATAATTAATTATCCTTAAATTAATTACACAAAGTAATTAGCTTTAATTTAATTGCACAAAGTAATTAGCTTTAATTTAATTGCACAAAAGAATTATCTCTAGTTTAATTGCACAAAGTAATTAACTTTAATTTAATTACACAAAGTAATTAGTCATCAATAATCAATAATTTTTTTATCTTTTCGATTAACGTCTTAATTACATTATTAAGTTTATTTAAAATAAACTTTAAAACAAAGATTATATGGATCTTAAACACTTTTAAACTTAGTTAATTTAAAATAAGTTTATAAAAAAAACTTTTTAACCAACTTAAAACTTGGATAAACATTTATTATTTACTAAAGAACTGATTTTAACAAAATTGTTTAGATAAAACTTGATTTTATTTTAAAAGTTAGAAACTGTTTTTATACCAAATCTCAGACCCGAGTCAAACGAGTGAAATTCCTAAGCTAACCACCAAAATCCTCGGGTCCATCCCCGAGTAAGCCCCAAAGCAAAAATTTCTTTTTTTCTTTGTTATGTTTAAACAAATTTAACTGTTAAACCATATAATACTTATGCGAATGAATCCTGAGAGCGAACACGAGCGATCATCCAAATTTTTTGAGTTTGATTTCGAGACAAATTCCATCTTCTTCAACAAAATAAATCTGACACCAGATGCACACGTATACGTGCACCGATGATTAAGGCTTCTCCAATCATTGCCGCTACCCCACCCAAGTCATCAACGACCAGCTCGACTCAAACAAACACCCAAGAGGACAACCAGAATCAAAATCGAACACAACAGCGTCGCTTGGAACCAAACCATGATCATCGAAAAATGCCTCATGTGGCTACCTCCGGCCACCGACGACCTTGCGATCACCCCTAAAGCTGCTCCATCCTTCCACACATAATTTCCACCAGGCCCGATCGACCTTAGTGCTTCGATGACGATGAATTCGCCTAGGAACCCACGTTGACTAAATCTAGTTTTTAAACCCTACTAGCTCACCGATTGACTTCCATAGTGGATAAAAAAAATTCCGATCATTTTTCCTGCAACCTCCATCACCTGAACTCCCTCCAGCACTAGACCCGAAGCCAGATTCCTCATTGATCATCGAAAATTGACGAGTTTCCATTTACCGTTCAACTCGACATTTCTCACCGATTATAGACTTAAAAATCATGAAATGATTTTCAAAAATCATAATTTTCTAGTATGAATCAAGTTACAAAATCAAGAAAGCATATTAGGATCAAAGATTTTTCTGATTTAAAGAGACTCCGCTATAATTTTTCATTTCTAAATCAATTATTCCAATAAACATATTTAAATTCATTTTTAAAATGGATATTACATGATTACCACCCTTTTTCATATATAGATCATCACCTAAAACAGATTGAGGAAAGAAGAATTCAAATTTCTTTATGGATTTTAGCATGTGAATGTTTAAACAGAGATATATATGTTTGTGAACAGACATGCATACATATATCTTTGTATACATACATACATACAACATATTTTACTTCATACACTGACATGTAGGCACATTTAATAACTATACAAACTAACTTTAAGTATTTGGATTTTATAAAGATAGTTTGCTCACTAAGATTTGAAAGCAGAGAAGCAAAAAGGAAATGTAGAAGCTTGATTTTTTTGAAAACAACTAAAAATGCTTTGATCTGATCTGCTTGCATCAGGATTTTGATATTTCTTGCTTATCTTTGCCTTGAGTTGAATCTTTACTTTTAATTCTTCTCTGGTTATAGCTTCTAGGCTCGTTTTAAATTTGCTTGTTTTCTGATCAGGTTAATATTGTTTTGAGTTGAATCCATAGCTTCAGGTTGAAGTTTTGATCTTTTTTGATTGCTGAGATGATTTTGCTTTTGATTAAGTGTAGTTTTGTTTCAGGTTTTCATTCCTGGTTTATTTACTTTTTATTTTTTTTATTTTTTTTCTGGTTTTGATCTTTCTAGGTTTGAGGTTTTTGAATTATGTTTGAAGATAGAAAAAGAAATGAAGTATATGAATATATTGATATTTATAATTTGATTTTCTTTTATTATTTGAATTTAAAAAAATATAAAATTACGACACTTGTTTTATTTTCGTGTTAATATTATTATGAATGTCTTAAATGCATGTTAACTTATTACAAATGTTTATTATATGAGTTAATTATATTACACTTGTTAAAACAAACATTTTGATGTTTAAGCCCTTTAATTAAATTTTATTTTAACTTTATATTTACATATGTTTACACTTTTATAAATATATTTTTAAATTTTTATCTCATATATATATATATGTATATATATATATATATATATATACTGACTATTTATTACAAATATAAAGAAAAAGTGCTTTAAATCTTTTATTAATTTTAAGCAAATTATACATAGTTATGTTTTATACATGTATATATTTTCTTATTATTTATACTAAGAAAATGTATTATGTTTTAAACTTTTATTTTTACAAATTATCCTTAGTTCATATATATTTTAAAAGAAAGAATATTATTTCTTTATTAATATCTTATTCAAATCTTATTAAGTTTCAAGCGATATGTATATATGTATATTTTAAACATTTATTTCTTATTTTACATTTGCATTTATACATTATATTTTATATTTTTATAATTGTTTAAATAACCTTAAGAAAAATAATTTGAAATCAAATTATACACTTAATAAATAATCTTACACACACACATATATATATTATAATTCCAAAACAATTCTTTTATTAATTTAAAATAAAGTGTTTTTTTTAAATTCAATTTATTTTTAAAAATATCTACTTTTGGATTTTCAAATTTATATTTTATTAAAAATCAATTTATATACATATATATAAATAAATAAACAAATATTATCTATTTTGGAAAATTGAAATTCAATTTTCAAATTACAGTCTACTTATATAAATAAACGGGCATATATCTTGTTTAATTCGAAAAATTCAAATTAACTCATAATTTAATCCAAATTTTTTATATTAATTACCAATTTATATTTGGCTTGAACTGGGATCGTTACAAGTTATTGCCGGAATACTCGATTCATAAGATCAACAAAGAAAGCAAAAGTGTTCATCAAAACGAACGGCATAACAAGCCACTCGTAAGATTCATATCGAGTGCAGAAAGCTGTAAGAGGTATGTTATCTTCCACGACTCGAAGCTGATGAAAGCCAATGGCTAGGTCGAGTTGAGAGAAGAACTTAACGCCACTCAATTGATTGAACATACCGTCGATCCTAGGTAATGGATAATTATTCCTGATGGTCAATTCGTTAAGCTTGCGATGGTCAATGCAGAGTTTCATCGGACTTCTTCACGAAGACGACCGTGGCACCCTACGATGAAAACTGGACTGAATCAACTGCTTGGAACAAGCTCAAAAAGCTGCTTCTTGAGTTCCACATTTTCCTAGACATCATCGTGGGAGGATGACCAACTGGCTGCGCGCCTGGAATGAGATCAATGCGGAACTCGATCACCCGCTTGGGTGGAAAACCCAAAACAGGCTCAAATGCATCAGAGAAGTCACAAACAATAGGAATACAATATATATCATCATTATCTTGTGAGTCTAAAGAATATAAAGCCACTTCGGAATTATCCACACTTCGAAGAACAAGTGATAGCTGAGTAGACGAATCTGGATGTCAAACATATAAAGTTCTCTCAGAACAAATAACCCTAGCATCGTATCACACTAGCCATCCATACCCAAAATCATATCAAATCCTAAATAAGAAATAACGTTCAGATTCGCATGAAAAGAAAAGCCACATGAAGCAATCTCAACATCATCACAAAGCATGCTTAGGGTTGCGGATCCCCAAATAGGATTCGCAATCCTCAATAAAGTAGCCATACAAGAAACATCCAAAAACAAATCATCGATGAGCTTCTTCGATACGAATGAACGCGATGCACCCGTATCAGAGAGTACTCGAATAAAATGATCACGAAACAACAATGAACCTTCAATAATAAAAGGAATGTACCTCAGCGCTGAGAAGAACCTTCAGAAGCATCCACTACATTCAGCTTGCCAGATTTAGAATTATTCGAAGCAACAGGACAAGTGGAAATACGACGGCCTTCTTTCTTGCAATAACGGCATATGATAGGCTTAGGACAATCTCGAATCATATGGTCAGGGGAACCACAATTGAAACACCCCTTCCGAGTAGGAGGTGCTCCACTAGGCTTGGAATTAGGACCAGATCCAACGGGCTTCTTCTTTTTGGAAGGGAAAAACTTCTGCTTATGAAATGGAAACTTCTTCTTATCGGTGTTCTTGCGAACCTCAACCTCATCACCACTCTCGAACTCCTTATGGACGACTTCGAGATGAAGCGCCGAGTCAACCAACTCCTCAAAAGAAAGATTGAGCTGGAGCATTAATGACTTCTTCAAATATCTTAAGACCAGAGACAAACTTCAAATTCTTCTTATAAGAGATGCTAATGTATTTAAGACCATACTTAGATAAGGCCTTGAATGATGAAAATACTCATAGATGTAGGACTTCCCTTGCTTCAATTCAAGGAAGCGACGAGCCAATAAAGCTTTCTTAGATTCAGGAAAGAATATGAGCTCAAATCATTCCCAAAACTGAGTCCAAGAAAGAGTAGACTCATCGAGCTCGGCTATGAGAAACTCATACCAATCAAGGGCATGCTCTTGCAATAGGCTAGATGCTACAAAAACTCTGTCCCAGTCAGAAAGATCCATGCGAGAATAGATGCGCTTGTATGTACGAATCCAAGCATAGACCTCAAGAACGGACTCGGAGCCTCTGAACTACTTTCCTTCGAGATGAGAGAAATCACTACACAAGCATGAAAAGACAGACTTGCGTGGAGGAGAAGCTCGAGTAGGAGCCGAAGGCTGAGTGCTCCTAAATAACTCCATAAACTGGTCGGCAGACATATAAACGCCGTTCGGATGCGAGCCATCCGGATTGCCCAACATTCGAGCAACGTCCTCTGCCTCTTCCAGTCATGAGCTGAAAGTTAAGACAATACAAAGATTATTCACATGGTAGATATCATTAATTCAAATACGGAATACCTGGGAATCAAAATGCATTTCGAGACGTATTCCCAAAATTCTATCTACCCAAAAGGACATGAAAAGAATAAAGGCACGATGATTCAGAGATTCATAACATTTGTATTACACTTTGATATACAGTAATATGTGTTTTTGATATGTGTTTATCATATTTTGTTCTAAACTCAGCTCCGATACCAAATTGTGATGCCCCACCCCGAGACCTACATTAACAAAGAGTATTACTGGGTAATACTGTCTGCTAATACAGAGAATAAGGCTGGATATGGGCGACCATCTATAGCCTTGTCGTAAATATCTATTGAATGCATCAACGAATACCATATTTTTTTCTATCTCAAGTGGATTGACATATCCAATAAATACCTAATACAAAGCCATATGTGGTTACAGGATCTATTAGAATAAAGTACAACAACTCGAATGCAAATCACATCACAAAACAATAGATCACACACACACACAGATATATATATACAGATACATCATAGAGTATACAAAGTGATACATCACATATGTGGTATGACGACCACAATACAAACATGAGTAAAAAAATATACATATTAGATTAGGAATAAAAAGGACTACACAAAGGCTACGACAAAAAGAGCTAGCAGTAAAGTCTATGCGGAAGCAAAATAGGCTAAGTTCAAAAGGTACCTAACCTAAAGCACCACGATCTGACCCAAGTATAAAATACACGGGTCAGTCCAGCTAAACAAATCAGTTAACAAGGATAAGCGATAATATGAGCATAAGGATAATGTGATAATATTCTCGAGTGAGAAGAGACAACTAAAGTGTATGATTATATCAAGTGATAATATGATATCACAACACAAACATATAATCTCAAAGGAGATAAAATAACCCATAAATCACTAAAAGTAGCGAGCCTCATATCAACGACATTCATAAAACATCAAATATGGTTTAGGGAAAAACCTAAACCCACCATCTTGGCAAACCCGAAACGTGCATAAAGAGATCTCATCTAAAACACGCCATAAGGAAAATTTATCTCCAAAGAGGAGAATAAAATCTCAAGTAATCGCCAAAAGGCAAATCTCATATAACGTCAGTGTAGGCAATTCAAATCTCAAAAATAGAACTTCCAAGAGTTCAAATTCCTAAAAGGTAATCGCCACTAATATATATTGAATCGTTCAAAGGACCAATTCCGGAAAGGGGCGATACACTAGGGAAATAGTCAAAGAAAGCATCTCAAAAGTGTTTGCACATTCATGTGTTCGAAGCCTTGCCAAGTACTTATCTTAAATAGGTACCTCGCTAGAAGGCAAAACGTCACAATGAAAAATACGCCGCAATGGAAAATACGCTGCAATGGCAAACGTCTCGAAGATAAATACGCCGTAATGGCTAATGTCTCGAAGAAAAATACGCCGCAATGGAAAACGCCACAGTGGCAATGACCCGAAGGTCTAGTACTGGCACGCCGCAATGGCAAATGTGACACAAACTCTCGAATAGGAACCTGAATAGTGTTAACGTGCGTCCCATGCCATATGTTCGCACTAAACGGTTTACTAATTGCCAATAATTTCACACTCAAAGCAGTAAAAAGTTTACCTCATCTCAGCGCTAAACTCGACCCGAACGTCAAAACGATCAAACGGACAAGTCAGGAATTAACTGGTAAGATAAACGCATGTGTCCCATAACACGTATTTTACCAAACCATTTAGTTCTCCTTCTCGTTTGCTCGAATAGTGCAAAAATGCGTATTTTATATAAAAAATAATTTATTTGAGAAAACAAGCTTTTAAAACCATTTTCCAAAATCAATTTTAAAGACGATATTTGAAAATTCCCTTATTAAGAGAATAATAGATTTTGTAGCTTAAAATAATTTAAAAATATAACATAATAATTATTTTAAATGCCAATTTATTTTAAAAATTATTTCAAAGTTGTTTGGAAAAATCTATGCTTGAAATCAAAGAAATCACTCAAAACTGTCATTCAAATTCAATTCAAATTTAAATTTCAAATTCATCAAAACTTGGCTAGCCTATTGAGAGGCATCATTACCCTAAAAAATTTCCAAAAATATCACAGAACATGAAGTCAAAAATCGGACGGAGAAAGAACATAAAAACACTTAGGCAAAATAATACACAGGTCTGAAATCTTCTCTGGTTCAACTTTCGGACATAAAACAGGTAGCCAAAGTACATTTGATTGAACTAAAAATTGGTGTGTACAAATTAGAAACTTCATCTTCAAACAAAAAGGAATCAATGAATTCCGATAGAAAATGAAAAAGTTACGCTATCTCAAACATGGACTCAAACCATGTTTGTAACAGTTCAACAAGAATGTACCCAGGCCTAAAAATCCAATATTATTCAACTTCTTGGCATAAAACAGAGCACCAAACGGCATCGGATTGAGCTCAAAATTGGCTTTCATATAGTAGAAGACTTTGTCTTTCAAACAAAAAAGGAATCAATGAATTCCGACTAGAAATGAAAATTTTACACTGTCTCAAACATGGACTCAGACCATGTTTGCAACAGTTCGAAAACCAAAAATGCACAGGCCAAAAAACTATCTTTGGTTTAACTTTCAGGCATGAAAAAGTGGGAAATATTACCTGGGATTGAGCTGAGAATTGGTAGGCATATAATAGAAAACTTTAGCTTTCAAACAAAATAAAGAAATATGTAATTTGGATAAAGTATAAGAAAGTTAAGATGTCTCAAAGTTAAACCCACACAGTGTTTTCACTATAAAAATCTGGGCAAAAATATGCTCTTAATCAAAGTTAGGAAGCATATTTCTATAAGCTATATTCGTCTAAATCATTTGAAATTTGGTATGAAAACTTTGTCTTTCAAACAAAAAAAGAATCACGCAATTCCAATAAGAAACGAAAAAGTTATGCTATCTCAAACATGGACTCAGGCCATGTTTGCAGTAACTCGGAAAACACAATTTCTACAGGCAAAAATCCGAGTTTTGTTGATTTTGCAGCAACAGTTTGAACATTCATGACAATATTTTTCAACAAAATTTTGCAGAAAAAAGTTCAACATATAAAATTGGCTGAGAAAAAGATCCGGCATCATTTCGTTGTTGGAGATGAAAGTTATAGACAACCAAAGTTGGCACTTCAGGCCAGAAACGAAAATAGAGTTTACAGTAAATAAGCTTTTGTATAGGCAACAGATTCAAGCAATTTTCCAAGCAATTTAGCTCATATTTGTGAGATATTATTCTCGTCTTTTGCTACTTACTAAAATACCAAACATTTTGCAAGCAAGGCGGGGACTTTAGCTCGATTTGGGGCTGGAAACACCTGCTAGAAGCAATAGACAAACATGCAACAAGGAAAACAATATCAAAAATGAGAAATATTTCACTGTAAAATGAAATTAGATGATGAAAAGGTGAGATTTAGAGTTGATTACCTTCTCTTATCTTTATTCTTGCTAAAAGTTTTGGTGTTTTTATTTGAGAAATTGGTGAAGCTTTGAAAAAATGGTTTTAGAAGAAGCCATTAATAAGCTTTCTGTTAGGTTTTGGAGAAGGAAGAGAATGTTAGGTACTGTAAAGTTTCTCAGCTATTCCTTCTCACCTAACCAGGCTTTGGGCCCAAGTGAACAAATTAAAGAAGTTAAACCATTTTTAGTTAAGTTAAATTATGTTTAACACTTATGTACATATATATGTATGTATATATAAATTTACAAAATTCTATTTTCTACATACTTATAAACTAAATAATTAGCATAAGTTTATAACTCCTTAAATTTTACATTTTATATCATTTAAAATGATAATTTACTCTTTTTAAACATTTTTATTATTAATTTCCCTTATTTTGAATAAAATGCACTTTTTATTCATTTAATTGTAATATCCATGTTTATTACTTCTAAATTCAACAAATTACATTTTCTTACTTGTAAAAATGTTCCAATTCATTTATAAATATTATTTACGCTCAAAAATTATTTTTAATCATATTTTCTCCTTTTTATTTCATTAAATACTTATTTAAAAGAGCTTACTTCTTTTAATAATTCTTAAAAGAAGCCACAAAGCAATAATTAAAAATAATTATAGCATTTTCACTCACATAAAATTATTCACACATTTATTATCACCCAAACCATTAAAATACAGCTTTATGCTTTATTTTCAACAATTATTTCCCAAATTCATCGTTTATAATAAATAAACAATTTATTTTCACCAATTTTTATCAATTTACAATAAGAAATCATAATTATCATTATAATTTAATATTAAAAGGTAAACTCCAAATTCGAATCATTACAGTTAACCTTTTTAGTTGGACTAGAAATTTTCGTTCTTTGGTCCTTCTATTTTTCCTTGTTTATAAACCTAAAATTTCTTTCTTTAGAACTCTTTTCAGGGTTTATATAGATAGAAATAACACCTATTTTGGATAGAAATAAAAAGAAAGGAACATCCGATAGTATAGGAAGAAGAGCATTCCCATATAAGGAGATGAGGAGAATGATGGCTGGCATTTAGGTAATAATAGAATTGTGAATTCTGGTAGATGAGATATTGAAAGGTGAATAGAGTAAGATATAAGTTATCTTTGCCTACTCCATCTGTTTTTCAATCGTACAAAGTTATAAATGGTATCTTTGACCATTGATTGGGTTTAAAAGACGATTGATAAATAAATTAGATGTTTTTATATAAAGAAAAACATTTATGTAAATATTATAATTTCTAATTTGAGCACAAAAACTATTCGAATAATATTAATATTGGATTTGATAAAGAAAAGCGTTGCGAGAGATTTTAAGACTTTTTTAGCAAAGCTGTGATGACCCGCATTTTGAGAGGTTAAGTCAACAATAAACCACACATGTCCAATTCAAAATAATTCGGAACATAGATAATCAATGGGATTCATTAAGAAAAAGAAGAAAAGAGGAAAATAACATGGAATCTCCCAGCAAAATGACAAAATATATTAATCAAATAAACAATTCATGAATCTATTACACTACACATTTGATTATACTTTTACAACATAAATCTTAGTTATACATTTAACACAGACAAAATAAAACAATACAGCAGAACAACATGTTGTAGGGAAAAATACTTGTAATACAATATACCAAATCTTCGCCTTCATCCTCTAGAATAATATGATCTTCAATGCACTAAAAACTCAGATCCGACACCGAGCATAAAGTAAAACAATACACTCGAGTCAGCTAAAATATTCTCATATGAGTCAAATCAATATCACATATAACAGGAATGTAATAGCATTAGAGATGTTTACGGGGTTTTACATCTCCTATCCGGTGTACAACGTGCATGCAATAACTTAAGAAATGTTACGAGACTTCCCATCTTATAAGGATCCGTTAAAATATCTATATAAAGTAGAATACGCTATATAAGTAATGTCTGATCAATAAAATAAATATTTTTCCTAGCTTTAAGGCCTTTTATTAATCCCCCTTACGTGTTTCTAAGCATTGGCATATAATTTGCATAGAACATCCCACAAACGCCCACCCCGCCCACCCATCCCATATCGAGTCAATGGGAGGTTATCCTAAATCAAGATACACCAATCAAAACAAACAACAAAGGTAATAGTATGGACCAAGTCCATAAGAAAAATCGAATAACAGGTGTCCGATAGGGGTAGCTGTCCCCCTTGGCCTAGTTTAAGCCATCCAGTTTTAGTCATTTCAAATTGACGCAAGTATCGGGCTATCCACCATCGTTCTCTTTCATCAAATCGAGCAACGTGCACCAAATTCAACCACTTCATTCTGGAGTCTCATCCACGTACACCGTTGTTAAAGTGGATCCAACATTGAAAGAGAGTATATTAATAATCGGTTCCCGTCTCTGTAACAACCAAATGCCATTTTACACATCGGTTGGTACTTTCACATTTCGAAAATGATTCATATTTGATATCAAAGTATCATATTCACTTCAAAATATCATTCATTTCAAAATCATTTTATTCCCTTCGAAATCAATTCATTTCAAAATCATTTTTTTTCACTTCAAAATTAATTTCTTTCAAAATCATTTTATTCACTTCGAAATCAATTTCATTTCAAAATCACTTTATTCTCTTTGAAATCAATTTCATTTCAAAATCATTTCGATTTTCGACTTATGTTATAACTTCACTTTAACAACATTCATATTTAAATCAACAATTTAAATATAAATAGTTCCCAACTTGAACAGTTTGAATTTTTTGAAAAGAGTTTGAATAGTTAAAATAGTTTGAATAGATAAAATAGTTTTAATAGTTAAAAATAGTTTGAATAGTTAAAATAGTTTAGATATTAAAATAGCTTATATATTAAATGATTTTAAAATTTAAATAATTTGAAAATTTAAATAATTTGAAAATTTAAATAATTTGAAAATTTATAAAAATGAATTTGGAAACAGTTTATAGTGAAAATATTTTCAAATTTAAAATCATTTCTTTCCATTTTCCATAAATCTGGACTTAGGTCTAAATTTCAATCAAACTGATTAAATTTCGATTTCAATTCGAATTGACCTCAAATTCGATTCAATAGCTTAAGTTTCAATTCAATTCTCATTTTAAACCATTTCAGTTTATACAAATTTCAAGTCCAATTTCAATTTACCGGTTTAAACCACTTACATCAAATTAAACTTTGATGTTCAAATTAAGGTTCAAAATTTTAAAATAATTCAATTTCGAGCCCAAACTTGAAATATCACCTACATCACTTTTACTTAGATGAATTCTAGAGTTCGAATAAAGTTCAAACCTTTTTTATACAAATCAAATTCTATAATTCAAATCATATTTCAATTATAACTTCAAATTTCAAATTGCATTCTTTAATCAATTTCTTTTAACCAATTTCAATTTCAACATTTCAAGCTCGAGTTCGAAAATAATTCAATTTCCATAAATAATTTTTTTTTATTTCTTAAAACAATATCATCCAAATGAATTCGTTTTCAAGAATTTAAAACCATTCAATTTAACCAATCCGATGCCCGTATATAATTTCCTATCCTATGGATAAGTAGATAGTTATTTCAGTTTTTAATTGTAGAGATGGATACATACCATTTCAATTCAAATCTCAATGTCATAGGTATATATCGTTTCAACCTATCTCTTAATTTATTCGAAATAATTCAATTTACAGTTTTATATACTATGGGCAACATACAGGGTGATAAAAATTAGTCATCCATCACAATCAACATCCGAAACAGTCAA
Organism: Allium cepa; assembly: GCA_030765085.1. NCBI lineage: Eukaryota > Viridiplantae > Streptophyta > Magnoliopsida > Asparagales > Amaryllidaceae > Allium > Allium cepa. The sequence continues at coordinate 102,494,673 of CM060942.1, read as the reverse complement.
TATATCACAACGGTTAATTGATTATCAATATCGGTTGATTAACTAGAATTTCAATTTTTAAATGTCGATTACAAATTTATAACAGTTCAATTCATATGTCAATTTAAATGTCAGTTAATTTACCAAACAATAGTTAATAAAATACATCACTTCATTATTTCGATTTAATTAACATAAGAAATATTTTAGTATTCATGAGTGGGTTTAATCACTCACCATTATTTGAACTAAATTTTTTCAGATTCAAATAAATTCCAAGCCAACCCCATGACGTAGCCTTCGTCGATACGATCGCAACGCGACTTGTTTCCCTTGAATCCGACCAGTACGAGAATGTAACGTATTAGTAAGCATAAAAATATAATAAAATATAATTAACATAACTAACAAACAAATTAAAAACCTAACCTATTCTTCCATCCTCTATCACGCTCAGGCCGAGAACCCATCACTGCCTCCATCAGCTATCGTGTGTGCCACCCACCGAATCGCCGAGCGTCGATCAGATCCCACCAACGCATGCGCGACGTTGATCTCCACCTTCACTAGAAGTCCGGTCAACCAAAAATCCATCGTTGATCTCAAAAACCCATAAATCTGCATGCTTTATATGCCTCAACTCTGGCTAATTTACAAGCTTCCGACTCGATCCATTCATACCTTATATAGAGGAGATCTAGCTCTTCGTTTTTGCTTTTGGTGCCGTTCGATTTCGCTGAACAGATTAGAATAAATCAAGGGGAGAAGAATTCAAATTTTTGGCCATTCAAATGTATAAAACGGTGGCTGAAGTAAATGGAGTTAAGTTTTTGCAAATGGAAGAAAGGTTGAGGCTATTTATAGATTCTTACGGAATATTCATTCTGAAAATTTCAAACTCCAAATGAAACTTGCCACCTGGGATTTTATATGTTATACCCTTATTCCAAACATAACGGAACATATATTATATTCAGAAGAAAGCTTTTCAAAATCGAATTATATTAATTAAAGTTCTAAAAATAAATTCTACGCGTTTCAAGCTCGCACGATCAAATGATAAGTCTGATCGCTACGAAACTTGAAACCCAATAATAATTCACTATTACGGATTCGATGAAACTAGTTTCATCGAAATATAAGTCAGTAACCAAAAAAGCTATTTTTACATGTTAATTAAAAATAAGTCATTTTTCAAAATAAATTTATTCACCTTAAATTCAATTTTAAAAGTTAACAACCTTCATTCTTGTTTAAATAAAAGTTAAATCAACTTTCGACACCATTTTCATTCATATTAAATTCGAGATTCAATTATTTAAATAACTCCAGTATTAAATTTCAACAATTCAATTATCAAATAAATTACTATATTTGAAATCCAAGTTATTTAAGTTATAGAATTTGCTTTTAAAACGTATTCAAATAATAAAACAATTACTTCCATTTTAGAGTAATTCAACATCTTTGTAAGTATTCTATATCGCGGTAGTTATTCATTTCTTTCCAAATAAATGTTTTCTAATTTTTGAAAGTTATACTTATCGAGTAAAATTTCATATAAACAAACTTATGTTTTTACTTTTAATAAACATTCATCCGATTCTTTATCAACTTAACATTGGGTATTTCAATTTTTGTTATCAATTACTTACAATTCACTATCATTTAATTTACTTTCTAATATAAGTTATCATCTTTTATCTTATCGAGTTTTTTTATTTAAATTTTTTACCTAAGCTCATGCACAATTAATTACATCAGTAAATCATTAAATTATTATTTCTAACCATTTTTGTTCAACAATTATATAAAATTTAATAATTTAAAATAGTTAAAAATACGGGTCATTGCAAAAGTTGTGAGATATATTTCATCAAATAATAGTATATTTTGAGTAAGGTAATAAATATTATTTTATGCTTTAGAAGGATATAACTGTTATTTTGAAATGATGATTGTGAAAATTTACTATTTTCTAAAGGATAATTCTTGTAGCTAGAAAACCCTTTGAAATAAAAATATGGTTTAACATATTACTTTGGAAAGATAATTAAGTCTTGAATCTTTTGTGTTTAAGATCCAATTTTTAGGAGTATATCCTTATCGTAGTAAGATATTGAAAACGAAAGTTTTCTATAAGTTCCTTTTTGGAAAATCAAGCAAATTTTAAATGCCATAAATTAGAAAGTCTAACTTTTAAGAAAAAGTTTCGATAGAGAAAGTTTCAAAAAGGCAGATTATTTTATTCCTATTTGGAAACAAAGGAATTTTGAATCTTTAATAAATGTTTTTAAAGTTATATTTTCAAATATTGTAGCAAATGGGATTTTCAACCCTCGACAATCGACATTAATACTTCCACTGTATAAAATGCCGAGCAGTCGAATGCCAGAAATACCAGTTCATTAGGGGTGAAGAAGAGCGGTCGAATGTCAGAAATTGACATTAATACTTCCATTGTATTAAATATCTTGCTGCATCTCCACTGCTTTTCAGTCATTCCCGGTTGATGAGGCCAGAGACTACGATTACCTTTCAAGAACAGTTTCACTTAGAATGCTCATCGTCCTCTAATGCCAATGTTCTAATAGCATTCATCCATACAAGTTACCCTGGGACTGGGCAAACTGAATCACCATTTTCAACACCTTTACGGTATTCATTCGTAACGTTCAAACCGGATCGAAGTGGTTTTCAGATAATTAAATCAGATCTTGGTTTCTTCGAAACGATTAACGAAATTGGCCAATATTGATAGTTGATTATTTAACAATCAATAAACATCCAAAAATAGTCGCTAGGCCTTACTTCATAACTCTCCAAACATTTATTTCAAAATATCTTTACTAAGATACATATCCAATCCCATCCCATATTTTGATATTTGAAAACCATTTTCAAATGCTTAAATCCATAACGGAATATTTTCGAACATCTCAGCACTTAGAAATATCTACAAACTTCCATTTTTATACTTAGGAAAAATATTTTTGGTCTTATCTTCCAAAGTCCTTCCAATATTAACGTTTTAGATAATTGTTTCGTAACTTACTCCAAAATCTCTGGAATCACCAATAGATTTCCTCCCCTCAAAATCATATCCTTTATAAGCCCCTTTTAGAATCTTGGGAGAATTTATAAATTAAAGTTTCCAATTACTTTAAACTCTCTATATATATAATATTTAAAGGTTATAAATTTATTTTTAAAACATGTTTGAGTAATTGTTTAAAATATCGAAAACACTTTTATAACATTAATAACTCATTTTAGTCAAACAAATAAATTTCCAAAACTGATTTTAGAAGTTATAATTTACTAAATAAATACTTCATATTTTTAAAAAAATCTACTTACCAAGTATTACATCCTCAACTAGTTTAAATTTCCATGGTTTTGAAATAATAAAAATTCTTTTTAAAACAAACTCACTTCTTAAAATTTAAATATATATATATATATATATATATATATATATATATATATATATATATATATTAAATCTCAATAACCAATTTAATTTATAATTTCCTTTCGATTTCACAATCAATTTATCTTTGCTTCCCTAATCATATCCATTTCAAAAAATAGGATCTACTATTTTCCTCAACCCTGTTTCCAAATTCTAACATAAATTTGCCCTATGAATTTATATTCCAATTATCTTCTGATATCGAATTCCTTTATTTATAAATATCGTTATCAATTTTTATACCCCTTTTTATTTTACCTGTTTATAAAAAAATCATATTTATAAAATTCCATTATATGCATTCATTTGTTAAAAATTTCTTTTACACTTCCAATCTATTTTCAATATTGATTTTGACCCCCTTTTATATATTTCCTAAATATCACTTATAAATTCTCTTATGTAATTCATTTTGAAAATCTCCATTTAATTATCCGCAATAGTTAAGTATGCCCAAACAACTATATTTTTCTAATTCAATTTTCTTTAAAATAACCCCAATTCCAATATATATATATATATATATATATATATATTATCAAATTCCCTTCAATTCCATAAATTTTGAAATATATTTATAGTTATCAAAATTCAGGCCAGTGCTACAATAACATCCAATAAATCCAATCACTACAATAATCTAAAATAGATTATTTTACACAAAACATATATCATTATATATGTAAAATAAACAATAAATTTGAGGAATCCAGTTGGATCCCTCCAACCTATTTCCCTGCATCCATAGATGTTAATACAACATATAAAATACTAATCCGACTTTGAGGGGGATATCGCGGTATATAGGGTTATTTGCTATTATGCGGGGAGCATAGGGTCTCATCCGCTATAATGTGCGGGAATATCGCTCCAAATACCAGTGTTATACTATATATACATAGTCGTCCAACAGAAAATTTATAGATTCGGCCAAGCATCCAATATTTATTTTAGCTGTTTAAAATTGAATTGGAAATCCAAATGAGTGAGAATTTTTTCACCTTTATTTTTCGTTAGCAGCATCAATCTCGACTTGATTTTCACGATTTTGACCTTTCATAAATAATTTACGAATTTGTAAATATTCGATTTGTAATATGATTTATATACCCTAATCATCGTAATACCTTTTTTTTGGCAACTTAAATTTTGTATATATATATCTTTATATAACCTCGCATAAACAGTTATTTGTATACCATAATACAACATATAATATGATTTATTAGAATAAACAAACTAACTTCTTAAAATTTGTATAGATATATATATTTTCTCTTCTAATCTATATATATATATATATTTATAAAATTTAATAAAAAAATAAACTACCTTATACATCACTGCCTCCCCCCAACAATCGTGACTCCCCACTAGACCGCGACTTCGCGCTGCCTCGACTGTGACGACCCAGAATTTTGAACATTTGAAATTGAAATATTTAGTTGTTTTTAAAGATTTAAAAGTTAGTTTAACTTGAATTTCAAAAATATCTGTCTATTTGGAAATTAAATTATTGAATTTAATTTTTGAAATTTGGGTAAAATATTGAATCTACTTTTTTATGATGATTAAAAATAATTTGAAGGCTTGGAAAATTTATATTGATGATACTGGAGATAATGGAAGTATTAGAAGTTGAATTTAAAAGTGTTTGCTCAGTTTTGAATTTATATCGTTTAAATCGATATTTAAAAATTGCCTTCTGAGGCACAGTCTTGGATTTTAAAGAAACCAGTTCCATTGGATCTATAAATCGTATTATGATCGGATTTCAATTTTCGTACTGTTTGGAGTGATCGTTTGGTCGTACGATAACCAAACGCATTGAAATTCATATCGAAAATTTAATTTAATAACCGGGTTCAAAAGGTTATCTTCTTCATACGATCGAATTTGGACTCAAAACCTTTTCCATTACATTCAGAATAGGCATATAACATTATAAACGTCTAGCGGCATGCCTCGATTGGAGATCGAGATTTTGAGTTACGAAATCGAGACGGTTTAAAAATTTGAATTTGAATTTAAAATATAATATTTTTGCATTTAATATTATATCAGACCTTTGAAGACATGTTGAAAAGATTTTCAACCTCATGTTCCATTTTCTCTGTTCAAATTAACACGCATTGAAATTTTTTTATCTCGTTCAAAATAAGAGAAAAAAGAAGAAAACGAACGAAATCATTTTCTTCAAAAATTTAAAAGCAGTAAGCTTCAAAAGAAATTAATGGCCGCATTCTTTTTCATAAAATTTCGAAATCGTAAAAAAGGGGGAGATCGAATTCCTAATTTAATAATGGCCGCCCGTCTTCATGAAAAAAAAGGTAGTACTCGAAATCGAGTTGAAATCGATCGGCACCAAGGGTATCGCGGTATAGGAGCAGATCTGGGATGGCTTGAAGTCAATTTCGACTTCGACGGTGAGTTCGCGTAATCGAGCATCTGAGCGAGGGTTGTGGAGCGTAAAATATTGGCGAGCTTCTTCTCACATTGTCATAGTTACGGCCATCGGTGCAGATCTCGATGGAGAGGCTAGCGATAGGGTTAGCTCGAGTGTGCATGACCTCGCGTGGAGGTGTCAAGCGAGGCAGGCGCAGTTGGGGATGGCACTCGAGGCACTTTAGGCGCATGCATCAGTGAGCAAGGTTAGGTACGGTGGTTTTGATTTCTAAATTGATTTAAATATATATGTAGGAAAATTGAAAATTTGTTTGTACAGAAAAGCATAAGCTTTTCTTTAATATATATGTATGGGAAAACAATTTTTTTTTAAAAAATAATGTTTGAAAGATATAAGAATTTTAAATGTTGGAAGAATCTATATAAGTTAGATTTTATGAGATGTACATGGATTATTTTTATAAGAGTGTACATATGTATATATACGTAGTTTCAAAGAAAAATAAATTTACACATTTTAGACTTACCAATTCATATTTAAGGTAATGAATTATGTGATTAACCCGTTAATTAACTTGTTCAATTAATTAATTTACTAAAGATAATTTATAAAATGGAAAATCAGTTTGAACTAAAAATTTTAGTTAAAAATAATACTATTGCTTAATTAAACTTATCAAATAGGAAAATTAATTTGTTCGACTAATTCAAATATTAATAAACCGTATAATGTTTGTTACAAGTTTAAAAATCATGAAATCAAGCTGGAAAGGAAAATGGATTGCATGCGTAGTCAAAGGTGAGATCTTCTCACTCACTTGGTTTGCTTGTTTAATTTAAATAGTTAAATTTAAATTCTGGATGTGCTTGGATGAATTTGATAATTTATCTATTGGTGATATTAGATATAGTAGTGTGTGTGCATATATATTGGAGTGATTGATTTCCCGCATTATATAGCGGATGAGACCCTATGCGCCGCATAATAGCGAATGATATAACATAATCCCATATACCGCGATATTCCACCTTGAAGTGGAATTGGTATTTAATTTTTGTGCTAACATCTGTGGATGCAGGAAAACCGGTTGGAGGGATCCAACTGGATTCCTCAAATTGTTGAATTTATTTCATATGTTGTTATGTGATTTATTTAGAATCTGTGAATGATTATATTGGTGGTTGAAATCATTGAAGGCTATGGTTGGCCAAATATATTTTTGGTATCATAGGATACCAGAAATATATAACTGGAATTTTGGAAATTAAAGTAGAAAATTTTGAGTAAATTAATTTTTGAAAATTGATCAATTTAAAAGAAGGAATTTAAAAGTATAAAAGTTGATTTTTGTAATCCTATCGAATTAATTCCAAAATACGGGGAAAAGATTTTAGTAAATAGATTTTGAGTAATACTGTTTAAAAGTCGAAGAAATTATTTAAAATTTGTATTTTAAATAGTTTGGAAGAAATTATTTTAAAAGGTAGTAAATTTAGATTTTGATTTGGTGTTTAAAATAAATTTGGAAATCAATTTAGAATTTGATTTGGTGTTTGAAAGTGAATATTTTAAAATTGATTTAAAAATTGTATATCAGTAGATATTTGGAAACTTAAACTCACGATGGAAATTTATAAAGGAATGGGTGATTTGTTTAAAAAATAAATATTGGTTTATTTTAAAAAAGTGTGGAAAGAAAAATTACGAATTTTGGATATAAATTGACGAGAAGGATTTATAAATCGTTTTAAATGGACTATTTTGAATTGGAAAGTGTATTTTCCAGGGAAAGCCAAGTATGTTTTCAAAGTAGCTTTTAAAATATAAATTAAAAGTTCTAGAATTGGTTTTAAAAAGAATATTGTTGGAGAAATTATTGTCGTAAATTGCTTTTAAATCTTTTAAGTAAATGTTTATTAAGTTAATTATAGAAGTGATTATTTTAAAATTTTAATTGATATTTGATTTAGGAAATGGTTATTTAAATAATTACACTTTATTTAATAATTTTATTTTTAAAATTGTTTAGACTTAAGTTTATATGAGATATTAGTATAAAAATTTCATAACTAATATTTAAAATAAAGTGTTTAAAGTAATTTTATTTTAAGTGTTTCCAAGTATGTTTTTTTGATGAGAAATTTAAATATTTTAAATATTTGACTTGGCAAATTTTCAATGGAAATAAATAATATTGAAATTTTATTCCGCAAAAAGGGAAAGTGATTTCAAAGGGTTGAAGTATGAAAATATATCTTGTGAAGATATTTTGAAAATAAATAATTAGGGGAAAATTATTTAAATTTGATGGTTGTTGTGAATATTGTTGGATAGTTAAATAACCGACTATTAGTATAAACAATTTGGGAAATTATTGAGGCTTGATAGTTGTTGTGAATGTTGTTTGATAGTTAAATAACCGACTATCAATATTGCCCTTTGAAACGACACTTGATTTTTTTTTAAAATAAGCACTCGTTATTCGGTTAAGCCGGGAGAGGACTTTATGTTATAAAACCCATTCCGAATAAATGATATGACGAATTGGATTTCATTTGAAGATGGTGTTGAAGACCGGGTATTTTCGAAAACGAAAGGATTTCTTGTCGAATGTCTCTGCACCGAGTTGCTCCGGTATATAGATTTATATCACCCTTTGTGATAGGGAGTCCGGACGTGATCAGAGGATATCTGAATTTGCAAGGGCTTCTTTCCTTAATTGAAGGAAGTGCCTTCGGTTCCTTCAAACCTAGAATGGACTTGTATAGATGTGTATCTGACATTACACTTTAAGATATAAAGATGGTTTCTATTAAATACATTTCTGTTGGTGGCGGAGAATTTATGCCCTTAGCTTAACACCCTTCTCTGGCACGTACGAGCTCATAGGTTATGTAGTTGATAGTTACTAGTAATATATTCCCAATTTGTAATGTGGCATGCTAAGTGTTGATCATTTGTTGATCGAAGCATGGTTTTTGTGAAAAGCGTAGCTTTGTGGACGAGACTTCGTCGGACCTCACAACCCGGAAACAGCCAAACAGGAAGGATGCGGCAAGGTTATGACGGTCGCGCCTCTCAGGGTATGTACATTCCCTTTTGGATAAAAAGTGGTATTAGGTATGGAGCCCAGATATTTAACTTGTGTGGATAAAAAGTAGTATTCTGGTATAGAGCCCAGACTATTTACTTATGTGATTGTTGGTTGTTGAGGCTCCTCGGTAAAGGTCGGTCTAGACCGGAGGGTGGCATACTCGTGACAGTTAGTCACCTAGTTACAGAGATAACCCGGCCTTGTATTGGCAGAGAGCTGGTTAAGTTCTCGGGGCGTCCTTCCAGAGGCGTACCCATTCATTAAAGGAAGTTCCTTAGCCTTGACCATTTGTTGGAAATCCAAACAAAAACAATACGAGCCCTTTACGATTGAAGTTGCATAACCTACCACCTCAAGTGGTAACTATAGCAGGCATAATATAATGGTACCTATGCTGGCTAAGATTATATTATGCTTTATAAATGTTTTCCACACTATGCACTAATAATAATATCAAAAAGATTTTGCGTATCAAGCATGTTTGACTATCATAAGGAGAAATCTCCTCCAATTGTGCGATTGCATTGTGTGTGTGGCGGGGGGACTTTTGGTAGCTTCATTTTCCAAAAGCATAGCAGATTATTTTATTCTATTTTGTGCAAATCACTATTTTAAGATCTCACACCAGTCTTATGACTGACCTGGAGTTTATCGTTCCCTTTCTAAACTCTGGTTGCCCATAATTTTCCTCACGGGCAGCCTAGAGTAAGGTTATCGGTTGTTCTGGATCGAAGTCAGGAAGTATGCTGTGGAGATCAGGACACAAGTTGGATGGCGAGGCGTATCACACTTATATAATGTTGTTTCTTTTTCCGCTGTTGTGTTATATATACTCTAATGATGTAATGTATAAACTGATATAGTTGTTTTGTTTAAAGATATTCATTTATCTATTATATATTGTCACGCTACGAATGTGAGATTCTGATATTATTTCTGTTTCTTCTTCTACCTTCTTCTTCTTTAACCCTACAGTTCGGTTTTCCGGCATTCAATTGTTCGGCATTTGATACAGTGGACGTATTGATGTTGACTTTCGAAATTCGAAAAATTAGGTCGTTACAACATGGTATCATGTTATTGGTTAAGAGATAACCTTAGCTCTGGTGGGAAAATTACTCATTAGAGATAGAGTAAGTAGTACCCTAGAATGAGTTTGAGTGTAATAATAGATACGAGCGCATATTTGTTTGTGAATATAAAATTGTTTTATATTGTGTTGATTGGTTTTGTCGAGTGGTATATGGATTCTGGTCAATGCGAGTAATTAACATTATTGATAGGGATCAATAAACACTTGTACAAAACAATTCGACACGATATTGTTTTAAAATAGGGTAAATGAAATAATTTTACCCAAATTATTTTCGTATATAAAGGGAAATAATCTTTGTAAATTATTATAGTAGTATATGGTTGCTTGGATGTTAGGAAGTGATAATATTAAATTATTATCATTGTTATTGAATAAGAAATTGAAATCATAACTGAAAGCTAATAAATAAATTCATATACAAATGGGATTCGTAAATGTAAATTGTAAAAGTGATTTATAATTTGTAATAGAATTCCAGAGAAATATTTGAAAGAAATTGAAAGGATTTGAAATTTTGAGATCTGGAAAAGATTAAATTTCTTTTTGAATTTGAAAATGGTTTTCAAAGGTTTTGGAATTTAAAAATATTTGGAAAATATTTTTTGAAGGGATAAAAGGCACTAAACTCTTTTCGGTCGCTGGAAAATAATTCCAATGATGATCGAGACATCATTGGTGTTCATTTTCGAGCTTTCAAAAGAGGAATTGCTGCCAAAATATTTTAAATTGAAGTTGTTTGCAAGACTGGGTTTGGTTTTGGAAATTCAATAGATAATTTGAATTGATTTCAAAAATGATTTTTGTAATGATGAAAAGTATATAGAATCCTATTAAAATATTTATGGAATATAATTGAGTTTGATAACTTATAAATTTTGAAATTGTTGGAATACTTGAAGAAAAGTTAAATTAAAATAAGTGTAAAATAAATTTGTGAACGAATGAATGAAATTGAAATGCAAGTAAATGAAATTGAAAACTGAATGTTGAAATTCATTTTGAATTTGTAAGTAAATGGAAATTAGTCAAGCGGACTAAACAAAACATAGGATTGAAATAAAAATAATTGACTTAAATGAGTAACCAAATGAATTTAAATTGAATATGGTTGGAGATAAAGGTAAATAGAATTCAATATCTGAAATGAAGGTAAATTGAATTCATATGAAATTGAAGATCCAGTTTAAATATAAGTAGTTATAAACCAAAGTGGTGAATTGGAAATAAATATAGGAAGTATATAAATTATTTATATCGTACTGGAGAAAAAGGTGGTTAGATTCTTAAGTAAAAATGAAGTCGGAAGAATATGTTGAGTGAAGGTTTAATAAAAAGTGGTGAAGTGAAAATTGTGAATGGAAAGCAAAATAAATGTGAATAAAAGGGAACCGATATATAGCTAATAATCAATTAATAAATACGTAGGATGTAAATATATTATTTTATTCGCATGATGATTTGATTTAGAATTCGAGCACAGAATTTCGACATAGTTATATCGATCCGAATTGGAATTTTTTACTCGACTTTCGACAGTGAACCCTAGATATAGATTTTTGGTTGATTCTGAAAATTCTCTATCATAGTTTACGGCTATGCAAGGAGAATGACGGTTTTTGATCAAGAAACCAGATCTGAGTCCGCACTAGGAAGTAGGATGGACGACACTAGTTTGGAAGTGAAATTGTGTGATCGAACGAGCGATCGAATTTGTTGCGTACGGATGATATAAGTACATCGTACGGACTTGAATAAAATTGTTGAACTTTTGAAAAGAAATGTATAAAATGATTTTGAAAGCTATGATTGGATATTATCGTTAAGTAGGATATACAGGTGTTATAAAGGAAAAGGAAAATTGGGTTTTTGATTTCAAAGATAAACTTGAATTGCTCGACAAGGTACGTATTTAAATTTCTATATGAAATTTGATGATTTTCTTGTCTAGCCACTTGGCCTTTTGTTTTCTTTTGAAATCTGGGGGTGCGTTGTGGCATTTTGTAGTCATACCGAGCTAGCCATGCAAAGGAGACGCTGGTGAAATTTTTCGAAAATTTAGAAAGTTAGAAAAATATTTGTCGAAAATTTTGGTAATTTAAAAAATTGAACTTGAATTTAAATTTGAATTTGAATTTTAATTTTCGAGTAAATAACGCTGTTTGGAAACTATGGATGATTTTGGAAAGTTAGTTGAAGTAATAATGGGTTTTTAATAAAAAAGATTTATTTTGGCGAGTTGATAAAACTGTTTGATTTTGGAAAAATAATAAACGGGTTATGGATCATTCTTCTTAACTAGTAATTTCAGGATGAAATTCTTTTAAGGGGGAAGAATGTGACGATCCAAAATTTTAAACATTTGAAATTGAAATATTTAATTGGTTTTAAATATTTAAAAGTTAGTTTAACTTGGATTTCAAAACAATCTATTTATTGTGCAATTAAATTATTGAATTTAATTTTTGAAATTTGGATAAAATATTGAATCTTCAGTTTTTATAATGATTAAAAATAATTTGAAGGCTTGGAAAATTTATATTGATGATACTAAAGATAATGTAAGTATTAGAAGTTGAATTAAAAGCGTTTGTTTAGTTTTGAATTTATATCGTCTAAATCGATATTTAAAAATAGCCTTTTGAGGCACAGTCTCGGATTTCAACGAAACCAGTTCCATTGAATCCGTAACATTATATTATTATTGAATATCAATTTTCATAGTGTTTGGAGTTATTTTTCAACCGTACGATAAGCAAATGCATTGAAATTCATATCGAAAATTTAATTTAATAACTGGGTTCACAAATACTATCTTCTCTATACGATCGAATTTGGACCGGAAACGTTTTCCATTGCGTTCGGAATAGGCATATAACATTCTAAACGCCTAGCAGCATGCCTCGATTGGAAATCGAGATTTTGAGTTGCGGAATCGAGACGGTTTAAAATTTTGAATTTTTATTTAAAATATAATATTTTTGCATTTAATATTGTATCAGACCCTTGAAGACGCGTTGAAAAGATTTTCAACCACATGTTCCATTTTCTCTGTTCAAATTAACACGCATTGAAATTTTTTATCTCGTTTAAAATAAGAAAAAAAAAGAAGAAAGAAAACAAATGAAATCATTTCCGTTCAAAAATTTAAAAGCAGTAAGCTTCAAAAGAAATTAATGGTCGTATTCTTTTTCATAAAATTTCGAAATCTAAACAAAAAGGGGGAGATCGAATTCCTCGTTCAATAATGGTCGAGCCTCTTCTCAAAAAAAGGTAATAATCGAAATCGAGTTGAAATCAATTGGCGGCAAAGGTGTCGCGGTGTAGCAGCAGATCTGGGAAGGCTCAAAGTCGATTTCGACTTCGACAGTGTTCGTGTAATCGAGCATCTAAGCGAGGGTGTTGGAGCGTGAAATATTGGCAAGCTTCGTCTCGCGTTGTCATGGTTGCGGCCATTGGTGCAGACCTTGATGGAAAGGTTCGCGATGGGGTTAGCTCGAGTGCTTGTGACCTCGCGTGGAGATATATAGCGTGTGCAGGTGTGGTTAGGGATGGCACCCGAGGCTTCGAGGCGTGTGCATCAGTGAGCAAGGTGAGGTACGGTAGTTTTGATTTCTAAATTGATATAAATATATATGCAGGAAAATTGAAAATTTATTTTTACAGAAAAGCATAATCTTTTCTTTAATATATATATATATATATGTATGTATGTATGTATGGGAAAACAGAAAAATTTATTTTTTAAATAAAGTTTGAAAGATATAGGAATTTTAAATGTTGGAAGAATCTATATAAATTATATTTTATGAGATGTATATGGATTATTTTTATAAAGCGACAACCTTGGCTCTGGGGGGAAATTACTCATTAGAGATAGAGTTAGTAGTACTCTAGAATGAGTTTAGTGTAATAATAGATATGAGCGCGTATTTGTTAGTGAATATTAAATTGTTTTATATTGTGTTGATTGGGTTTGTCGACTGGCATATGGATTCTGGTCAGTGCGAGTAATTATCGTGATTGATAGGGATCTTTAAACACTTGTACCGCACAATTCAACATGATATTGTTTTAAAATAGGGTAAATGAAATAATTTTACCCAAATTATTTTCATATATAAAAGGAAATAATCTTTGTAAATTATTGTAGTAGTATATGGTTGCTTGGATGTTAGGAAGTGATAATATTAAATTATTATCATTGTTATTGAATAAGAAATTGAAATCATAACTGAAAGCTAAGAAATAAATTCATATACAAATGGGACTTGTAAATGTAAATTTTAAATGTGATTTATAATTTGAAATAGAATTTCAAAGAAATATTTGAAAGAAATTGAAAGGATTTGAAATTTTGAGATTTGGAAAAGATTAAATTCCTTTTTGAATTTGAAAATGGTTTTCAAAGGTTTTGGAATTCAAAAATATTTGGAAAATATTTTTTGAAGGGATAAAAGGCACTAAACTCTATTCGGTCGCTGGCAAATAATTCTGATAATGATCACGACATCATCGATGTCCATTTTCTGGTTTCCAGAAGAGGAATTGCTGCCAAAATATTTTAAATTGAAGTTGTTTGCAAAACTGGGTTTGGTTTGGAAATTCAAAAGATAATTTGAATTGGTTTCAAAAATAATTTTTGAAATGATGGAAAAACTCTGGAATCCTTTTTAAAATATTTATGGAATATAATTGAGTTTGACAACTTATAAAATTTGAAATTGTTAGAATAAAATCTAACTTGAAGAAAAGTTAAATTAAAGTAAGTGTAAAATAAATTTGTGAATGAATAAATGAAATTGAAATGCAAGTAAATTGTAATGACCCACCTTTTTGGACGGTTCAAATCGACAATAAACCACACATGTTAGACTCAAACCATTCGAAAGGGAGAATTATGGGGCAAATAAAAAAAAGAAAACGGAAAGAAAAAACAAAATACAGAATCTCGTAGCGGAACAACAAAATAAATAATCAAATAAACAGTTCATGAAGCTGTTTTACAAATGACATTAGATTACACTTTTATAAATTCAAATCAGAGTTATACATACATCATAAATAAGTAAATAATGCAGCAGAACACATAATGTAGTGGAATAATAAATAGCAATGATATACTGAATCTTCATCTTTGTCCATGGAAAATAGTCTTCAACACTGAAAAACTCAGGCGGACTCGAGCATAATGAAAAACAATACACTCGAGCTAGAACTAAAAATTCCCATGTAAGTCAAATCAATCTCAAATAAAAATATGAGTGCAATGATTTCAGATATGTTATGGGATTTTTCATCCCCTATCAAGTGTACAACCTGAGTGCAATAACTTACGAGATTTCAAAAAAATTCAAAATACCAATCTTAACCACATTATTTAAAATGAATAGTTAAATTAAAAACTTAAACTTTTTAAAAAATTCAGTTTCAGTAAATAATCCAAATTCAAGAAATTATATGGGTATATATCATTTCAACCCATAATTTAAATGTCTTAATTATCCACTTCTAAAATGATTCAAAAACCATTTAAATGATGTCAATAATATACATGGTGATAACAGGGACACATTAAAATAAAAAAACAACAATACATCCAACGTATCAATCAATAAGCATCCATTTCAAACAACATCCAAATCAACCAATATATTTAAACATATAATAGTTACCAATATCAGGGTTTAACTGTAAATTAAATTCCAATATAAAATTACATGTCAATTCAGATTCCATATCAATTCAAATGTCAACTTAAATCAACAAATCGCAATAAAATATTTATATATCACATCATATATTTTATTTAACTTGCAATGGAATTTTTAGTATTGCATGAGTGGGTTAATCACTCACCTTTATTTATAGCCAATTGAAAATCCTATAAAAGCCCAAAATTTCAATGGTCTCCAAATTCAACCATACAAGTTTCATGTTGTCTGGAATTTTGATACGAACCCAAAGGAAGAAACCGCGCATTAATCGGGGTTCATATGCGGAAGATATTCAAGTTATAAGAATATTATGGACATTAAATAGAAAACCATGTACACATATTTTAATAATAAAATAAAACACGTTAGTTACTCACACTAAGAATTTTGAAGCCTGCTCATGTTTCTATATTCGGGAGATTCAATGAAAAAAGGACACGATGGCTTACACATAGAGGAAGTAGGCTTTAGGAAATGGATTTCTAAACAAATGGAAAAGATTGGCTTCATGGCTCAAATTTGTTTGTTTTTTTTAGAAGAGAAAGAAAACTTTTGTAACAACCCGTATATTTATCGGTCGTATATTTAAATATTTTATTTAAATATAACGTTGTTTGTCGGATTATGGTCCGAAAAATTACTTTCTGCAAACGGTCGAATTGGGTCTCAAGACCACTTCCATTGAGTTCAAAACGGCATTTGTGATCTTTTTGAGTATAAGCTTTGATATGTTTGGAGTAAGTTGAGTGTTGACTCTTTTTTCTACTTGGGCTTGAGTTTGGGTTCAGCCCCAATCTCCACTTAACCCCCCTAGCTCATTAACTCTTCATCCATTCACCCTCATTTCATTTCTTTTACTTAAGAAAACTGAAAATGGTGGAAGGGAAAGGGAAATAGAAATTGCAAGCCCTAGTTTCTTCTTTGCAAACTTGATTTCTTGCTCCAAAATCATAGAGAAGCCATTGGTAAGCTCCTCTTCATCTTCTCTATCTCCTTCTCTCTTTAATCTCAGAAATTTCCTAAACCTAAAATTGGAAAATATGTGTTTTATTCTTAGATTGAAGCTTGTTGAGTTGAAGTAGTGTTTGGTTGGTCGTCTCCTTGTTATTGAGCTTCATCTTCTTTGTTTTGGGTTAAAGGTGAGTTTTGAACTCACATCTACTTCTCTTGATTTCATTGTTGTTGGGTATGAATTCCTAACACCTTGTTCATATGCACTTGCTTTTGGTTTGGATTGAATTGGAGAATATCCAAATTTTTGGTGTTTGGGTTCAATTCTTTAAAGATCCTAACTTTGATGTTTGAATATGTTTTTTTGGTTGCGAATCGGAGAGCTAATGGAGCTGGGGTATCTATTGGCTAAAGCTCCTTAGGTCCATTGCTCGAACGGTCGCGGTTTGGAAGAATTTGCATTTCATTGAAATAGGGCAGGAAGTGCAAAATCATCAGGTTCAGTCGACCGAGCCCTGTAGCCGGTCGACCGATCTGTTACCCCGAGCCATGTTCTATTTTCTGCATCTGGCCAGCCGACCGAGCCCTGCAACCGGTCGACCGACCTGCTCCTATTTTGCTGTTTTGCCTATTTTTGCATATTTTGATTTGTTTTCCAAATTTTATCGATTCAAGTTGCTTTTTAATGGTTGTCATTGCATCTTGGGCTTTGATAACTTATTTTTTGACTTCATTCACGGGTTTTCATAAATAATCCCTCTAAATCGTATTAAAAGTTTCCTTCTCAAATTCTTAAATTCTATTTAAAACGCACATACACAATTTCGCACTTCGAGCGGAGTGGAAGGGTGATTAAATGGTTGGGTAAAACACGGACCATGAATCCATGCGTTTGTCTTGCCAATTAATCCCCGACCTATTCGATTGATCGTTTTGACCTTCGGATTTGGTTTACCGATGAAATGAGGTAGATTTTGTACTGCTTTGAGTGTGAAATTAACTAACGGATAGTAAACCGTTTAATGCGAACGAGTGGTTATGGGACTCACGTTACCACTTTTTGGATTCCTTTTCGAGAGTTGTGACACATTCCGCCAGTTAGTGGTGTCCAGTACGGGGTCCTTGACCTTCACCACTACGGTTTGTTGCCTTTAGGATAGTGTCTTCGGACTGTCTCCTTCAGGTTTGTTGCCTTCGGGTGGGTTTCCCCTTTAGTATCGCTTTTGGAGTTGGTCCATCGTCACCGCTCGAGAGATACTTGGGTTTGTCGCCTTCGGGTTTGTTGCCCTATTGTATCGCTTTCGGAGTTGGTCATTCGTCACCGCTCTAGTGATATTGGGTTTGGAGTCTTCGGGCTCATGGATCCTTATTTATACAGTACTGAGCTCGAGCAATTTTCTGATGTTTCATTCATATGTATATTCTCTAGGTATCGCCCTTCGGTGTTGGTCTTTTTGAACCGCACGATATGTAGCGATTACCTTGTGGAACTTGTATACCTTATAGGTATTTGTTATTGCCTTTGGCTTGCTTTGGGATATTCTTATCCTTTGTTTCTATAGGTTGCCGATGATATGAGGCTTGTTATCATATGATTCATCTTTTGTTAGATGATTGTGTTATCTCCCTTAGAGATATTTGTTATACCTTGTAACCTTGCATGTTTATTGTTGTTCAGTTTATCTGACTGATTTGTTTAGCTAGACTGACCCGTGTATTTTATACTCGGGTCAGACCGAGATGTTTCAGGTTAGGTGCTTTTGGACTTAGCCTCTTTTGCTTCCGCATGGACTACTTCGCTAGTTTCTTTTTGTCATAGCTTTTTGTGTAGTCCTTTATTTGTGACTCTGATATATGTATTCTTTTGACTCATATGTATATTGTGGTTTGCTATACCACTTGACATGTATTAGTTTGTATGCTCAGCTATGTATCAGTATATGTGTATATGATGGTTTACTGTTCTGTGATGTATATTGCATTTGAGTTGTTATATTCTGTTCTGATAGATCCTCTAGCCACCTATGGTTTTGTTTTAAGTATTCATTGGATATGTCGATTTGCTTTTTTAAGGCAATTGTCGATGTATTCAATAGATAATTAAAGCAAGGCTATAGATGGTCGCTCCTAAACAGCCTTATTCTCCGTGTTAGCAGACGGTATTACCTATTAATACTCTTTGCTAGTGTGGGTATAGAGGTGGGGTGTCAAAACTTTAGGCAAAAGAAATAATGGAAGCACGTTTTGGAAACGGAAAGTTGGAGGAAGAGATTTATGAAATAGGAAATGAATAAGGGGTAAGCACGTTTGGAAATTAGAATATGAAAGGGAAGGATGCAAGAAGATGTAAATTTGCAAAATAAAAAGAGCCTAACATGCAGGTAATTAACAAAAGGTGAAAGATACACGTTGGAATTTGATAACACATGATTAAATGGCAAGCAAATCTTTTGGTATAAGATTTCAAAACATGTGCTACCTCATTTAATTTCATCAACACACATGAAAAGTTTCAAGGCAAGGCTCACGTGTAAATAAATAAAACTTATTGAAAAACCAAAAGGGGCATGAGTAATAATAAAATAAAATAAATGAAAGCGACAATTTAAATTTGAGAATGTAGACCATACATAAAAATTACAAATCTAATATATTAAAAAAAACAGTTCATTTTAACATATTTTATTAACCCGAATATGCTCAAATTTACACATATGTATGTATTTTTATTTAATACATGGTAAATAAAATTAAACACTACAATTAACATAATGAGGACCACCACCCCACACATTAAAAGATGAACCGAGACTTCAAAGTCAAATTTGAAAAGGAATAAATCTCCTATGTAAATATGCTAACTATTCCAAATCAAAATTTTAACCTAATCTTAAAGTTATTTACTTACCATTTTATTATTTATATTTTTTTATAAATTAAATTCAAATCAAGTTCGAATATTTAAATAAATCAAATATTCTAAGTAGAAACATACAACAAAATTCAATGCTTTGTTTTAATGAAATTAAATTTACATTCACAAATGAAATATTCACTTTATTTGATAAGAATATTCTTTTCAAGAAACCATCCTTTTCTTTTATTTTTATTGAAACAAATTTCTTTTTATTACACATTAATTTACAATTAAAACCTCCCCCTTAAAACCAACTTATATTTTGAGAGTATCCCATTACAAAGTCATAGAACTTCGTACAACCACGTCGTTTGTTTATCAATTAATTTTATATTATCATTATATTTGTAACAAATTTAGGTGCTCACAATTTGAATGTAATATTTGTCACCGAAATTCTCATTCTATTTTTAACACAAAACATATGTTGCACATATCATTAATTAGTTACCATTTACTTCTATCTCTTATTCGTAGGAAGATATAATTACTATTAATTAAAATAATTAAATCTCAAAACATACCCTAATAGAAGATAATTAATCTAATTGTTTCTTTTGAAATCCAATTTTCCATGTTAAACCCAATATTTATATACTAAATTAATTCCAACATTTAATTACAACTGTAATAAAACCCGTTCATTATATGTTTAAATTCCAAAAAAATCCTTTTATTTTGATTTACATTCTTATTATCAAATCAACTGTTCTCTTATGCAATTGATTAACATAAGTTTTCATTTTATTACACTCACTACTCTCCGGTTAACGTTTCTTCTTATATCAATTGTAATATTTCAATTATATTAATTCTCCATTAATTACCAAATAAATTTCTAATGGATTTAGTAATAAGATAATAAATAAAACAACGGTTATACAATAATAATCCATATCTATTAACTTATTGTTTACAAACAAAATTAATAAGTTTACGTACAAAATAATTGGTTTCATACTCCATATTAAAACCAATTACAATTAATAACATATTATTACATCAATTTATACATCATTTATTCTATTACTTAGTACCTTTATAATTTAAATTGATTGAAATTACGTTAAAAAGTATAGTCAATTACATTCAATCAATATTAGCAAATTATATGTTAATACATGTTACCATCTTTTATCTCATTAAAATTTGTAGTTTTAAGATTTATCTTAAGGTCAACATTTCTAATCTAATAAGATTGAATTTAATAAATCATAAATTTTAATTTATGTTAATATTAAAGTCCAAAACCTTATTAAATTTAATATTTTTAATTATCAAAAATATGGACTGTTACAGTCTCCGTCACTCAAAACTTTTCGTCCTCGAAAAGGAACAAGAAGGAATCGAGGAATTTGAAATATTTTATTCAAAATGATCAATTTATAGACAATTTAACTTACATAATTAAGTTTAATATAAATTTGAAAATAATACAACGTCCACGAAAAATTTCGGTAGCATTGCCTTTGTGCGGTTGGTCTAGGAAAATAACGATATCAATAATAAACGTATATAGTTCATATCTAAAAAATGAATATCCCAAACCATAGGATAACAATAAAATATCGTAATAAAACCATAATCTAAGAACTTACCTATTTGTTGGGAAAACAACTTAATTTATGAAACCAAAAGCAGTAACTATTGCTTCCATAAATCCAAAATAGTGAGAATTATGTATTAGAGAGATATTTAAGTTGTTCAATTTGCAACAAAAGAAAATCAATATAAAAAATGTTCAAACAAACAATACAACCATTTATGTAATCAAAGAATCCATCATACATCCATAGCAACCGAAACTAATGGTTTGTTTAGTTTAGAAACTTTTAATCATGCAAGGTGATGAATAAACTATCAAGTGTACCCTATGCTCAACAGCCTTAGATAATTACTTAATAGATTAGTCATACAACCTCAACAACAAGAAGTATTCTTTTCCAAACTTATCATCAACCAAACAACAAGAATTTTAAATTATTTATGTTTATTCGATTAGTTTTTTTCATCATTTACTTTTCATTCATTTATTTATATAAATATCAATCACTTACATAATTTAGTTTCCATTAATGATTTAATTCATTAATTAATCATTTCAAAAAATATTATTTAAGTTTCTACTGCCCTACTTATGTTTATAATTAAATTCGGTTATTGAATAAAAGTTTAGGTTTTTGGAATTTGCCCTTGAAGAGAAAAGAAATATTTCAACATATCTAAAAATTCAGTTAAAACATTTAACATCATTAACTTAGTAAAAATAAAAGATATATTTTAAACATACTCATAGCATTATGCAAATATTTTTCAAAAGTCTAAAAATGTTAGAAATTTATATCAAAACATTATAATAAGCTTTGAAATAAATTTCTTTAAATCCGATAATTTATTAGACTCGTTATTTTAAAATAATTGTAAACCCAAGATTATTAAACTGAAACTAATAGTATACTCAAATCTTACATTAAAATTCTAAATCTGAGTATAAAATTTCATATCTTCATAATTAATTTTACACACTTTTTTAAAATGAATATTCAAATCATAGAAAAACATTTATTACGGTTCAACATAAAAATTCAAACAGTAAATAAACCAATAAATTTACTATTAGTACTTCAAATCAATTAAATATTCTAAACTATACTTGAAAAATAGAGATTCAAATTTATTTATCATATTACTATAAATGTACTTTGCAAACCAATTTTTCCCATTTATATAATATCTTTAAATTATACATTCAAAGAAACTGATATAAATTTTACTTGAAATATTCATTTGAAAGGTTCATTTGCAAATAAATCATCTTTAATACTTTAATACTTTTCAAAAATTCATTTGTAAAATTTCTTGCTTCATTTATAAATACCATATAAATATTTTAAATAACATCTTTATAAATATGTGTAAACTATTTGAAAATAATTATTTACATCATTGCTTGTATTTACAAAGAAGTTATTGAAAACCTTAAATCCATTATTTATAAATTTATTAGTTTTAACTCGAGATACTTTTCAAACATTATTAATAAATCAATAATCAATTACTTTAAATATGTCGTAATGAATTAATAATTTCTCATAATATTTACAACACTAATAAACCATGTTGTACATAAATAAATAATATTTTAAACATTTTGAAGTATATAAAAAAATGACCAAAATATCCTTTATATAATACTTTATCAAAATACTTTTATAACTCGATGTCTTAATAGGTTTATCCTCATTCTTGCAGACTCTGGCCATGCGTTGATCAGGCGCAAGGCTAGAATTCTCCAAGTACTTAGTAGACCTGTTTAAACACCCAGTGAAAATACTTCAAAAAAGTATGAGAAGTACCGCTCAAAATCCAAGGTCAAATGATGATAATACGATAGTAGTGGCCCGTTGCTGATCTAGTATTTACACCATGGACACAAAACTTTCCAAAAGATCCTTCTACCTTCCGGATTCTAGAAAAATATCATAGCCAATTCGTAAACAAGGGACCATCGACCCCTGCTGCAGTGGTACGCTGCTGATTCAATGATTTATGCAATGGATGCACTTCCTTCCCGGAAGATCCATAAACAACAGATCCATGGATCGAAAGTGCCTCCATTGGGTAAACTAAAGAACCATCTGCCCTGAAAAAAATCAA
This sequence comes from Allium cepa, assembly GCA_030765085.1. NCBI lineage: Eukaryota > Viridiplantae > Streptophyta > Magnoliopsida > Asparagales > Amaryllidaceae > Allium > Allium cepa. The sequence continues at coordinate 102,471,383 of CM060942.1, read as the reverse complement.
GGAACTCATGAATTTAAGTCCGGACAACCATATCAGTTCTAATCCATTTCTGAATTCACCCAAGTCCATTAGGGTTTATTGGTCGAATCCATTCTTGGATTCCCTAAGTCCATTTGGGTCGAAGCATATCACTATACTTCTTCATGAAGGGTAGTTCTCCACACCTCTTACTTCAAAATATAATATACCATATATTGTACCCTTTCAAAATCATAGCTTCAAATATCGCACTTATATAACTTCCATTATATATAAGATTTAATTTATAGACAAAGTACTATCCAAAATAAATAATCTCGAATATATCAAATCATTCTTATATAAATTCCGTTATACATAAGATTTCTCTTTAGATTGAATACCTTCCAAAATTAACAGTTTCAAAGTCACTTGTACTTATATAAAGTCCACCTTATACAAGAATCAAAAAATTTCCAAATCAATTTTTCTGTACGAAAATCGATATAGGATTGAACATCTTTGCTTCACAGAAGGTTTAAATTTAGAATAGTTTTGTATATAAAATCTTTTTTGTGAAATAGTTTTGTATATAAAATGGTTGTATAAAATAGTTTGTAAATAAATAGTTTGTAAATAAAATAATTTATAAAATAGTTTTGTAATAAAATAGTATATAAATAATTTTATAATAAAATAGTTTATAAAATAGTTTTGTAAATAAAATAGAATAAGATAGTATAAGAAAAATAAAAGAAAATAGTTTTGTAAAATGGTTTTAAATCAATAGTAGTTTGCACAAAAGAAAATTCCAATTTAAATTACAAAGATATCCAACCCAACAACTTTCAATTTTAGCGCCTAAAGCATATCAATAATTTTAGAACATAAGATGTACATATGTCATTATTCTGCAAAATCACATTCGATCACTCGCTCGATCACACAAGTTCGCTTTCGAACTAGTATTGTCCATTCAACTTCCCTAATGCGGACTTCAATATGGTTTCTTGATTAGAAGCAATCATTCTCCTTGCATAGCCATATACTATGATAAATAATTCTAGAATCAAACCAAAAATCTATATCAAATATTCGCCATCAAGAATTGAATGAAAAATCCTAATACGAAGTGATGTAATTCACATAGAACTTGTGTACTCAAATCCGGATCAAACTAATTTTGAAAAATAAATAATATACATAAAACTTATGTAATTATTCCAATTTGTTTCATCACAATTTCATTTCAATTTAATTCATTTTTAATCTCATCGATTAACACAAATATCACTTCATACTTTAATATTTGTTTCACAAAATTTCTCCATTTAATATATCCGTTCTCATAATATTACTTATATTTCTCTTTAATTTAAATTACATTCATTTCACATGTAATATTTCTCATTTAATACTACATTTATTTGCAAATCATTTCATACGAATTTTCTTACGCTTATAAATAATTTATAAAACTTAATTCCTTTTTATAAGACATTTTCCGAGTTTAAAGTTATCACAACTTTATTTATAACCATTTATTGCAGCATCCATTTATTTCATAACAATTTACAAGTCATGGCTTTATTTGAAATCATTTCAGTTTTAATTCATATTTGCTTATTCCATTTAGTTTCACCTTTACCATTCAATTTATTTATGACACATTTCATAAATGTTAATTAAGTTAATAAACATATTTTTCCAATTTAATCTCATTTACAACATTTCCTTAATCACCATTTCAATTTAAACATCCTAAGGCTTAAAGTTCACACTTGTATATTATTACATTACATGCTAAGAATGCATACCCCAATTCTATTCATTTACTAAACATCGATATAAAAAATTAAACGTTGTTTTATTTTCGTTCAAATTAAGGTTATCAATTCAACCGTATAATTCAACCCAATTATTAAGTTTCACTCATATATTAATTCAAAAGGTTTCGATTATCCAAAATATCCAAATATTCCATTTTTTTTCAATAGTTGAAACTACAGGTCAACAAACAACAAAATTCACAACAACATTTCAATTTCATAAACAAATATCCTAATTATTCATTTTATTCTCTTTAATACACCATTATTAACTAGTGTTTAGTCCATTAGTTCAATCAACAATAAGTAACCAATGTTTATAATTTGATTAAATACAACAAGTCAACAAAAATGATAATAATTAAATATTACCATTTCATAAATCAAACACATTATAAATAACTATATTAGTTATAAAAATTTATTCCTTTACATATATCATATAATATTAGGGAAAATAATTTCATTTCAAAATTTATACAAACCATTTTTATAACACTAACAAATACGCGCTCTCTTATGTACACTCAGACAACTCATTCTAGGATATCACTACCATATCTCTAATGAGTTAACCCCAACAGGCTAAGGTATGTCTAAACCAAAGCTTTGATACCAACTGTAACGGACCACCTGCCAGTGGGGTAATGCCCACCGTAGCATACATTGGTACCTTTGTTCTACCTTTATGGCCAGCCTCTCGACTGCACCAACACTTGCACGGACATGTAGGAGTAATAGTCATCCGCTCGCTACCAAACCAAATGCGAGAACCCCCTATCATGATGCACCCTCCAAGTGCATAGGCAGACACACATGTCAGACTCAAACCATTCGAAAGGGAGAACTGTTAATGGGGTAAATAAAAAAAAGAAAAAGGAAAGAAAAAAACAAAATACAGAATCTCGTAGCGGAACGACAAAATATAATAATCAAATAAACAAATCATGAAGCTGTTTTACAAATAACATTTGATTACACATTTACAAATTCAACTCAGAGTTATACATACATCATAAATAAATAAATAATGTAGCGGAACACATAATGTAGTGGAATAATAAATAGCAATGATATACTGAATCTTCATCTTTGTCCACTAGAAAATAGTATTCAGCACTGAAAAACTCAGGCTGACCCGTGCATAATGAAAAACAATACACTCGAGTCGGAACTAAAAATTCCTATGTAAGTCAAATAAATCTAAAATAAAAATATGATTGCAATGGTTTCAGAGATGTTATGGGATTTTTCATCTCCTATCAAGTGTACAACCTGAGTGCAATAACTTACGAGATTTCAAAAAAAATCGAAATACCAACTTTAGCCACTTTATTTAAAATGAATCCAAAGTCTAAGTTAAAAACTTAAACTTTTTAAATATTTCAGTTTCAATAAATAAACCAAATTCAATAAATTATATGGGTATATATCATTTCAACCCATAATTTAAATGTCTTAATTATCCAACTCTTAAATGATTCAGAGGACCATTTAAATGATGTCAATAATATACAAGGTGATAACAGGGACATATTAAAATAAATAAACAACCACACATCCAACGTATTAATCAATAAGCATCCATTTCAAACAACATCCAAATCAACCAATATATTTCAATATATAATAGTTATCAATATCAGGGTTTAACTATCAATTAAATTCCGATATAAAATTAAATGTCAATTCAGATTCCATATCAATTCAAATGTCAACTTAAGTTAACAAACCACAATAAAATATTTATATATCACATCATATATTTTATCTAACTTGCAATGGAATTTTTAATATTGTGTGAGTGGGTTTAATCACTCACCTTTGATTTATAGCCAATTGAAAATCCAATAAAAGCCCAAAATTTCTACGGTCTACAAATTCAACTATGCTAGTTTCATGTTGTCTAGAATTTTGATACGAACCCAAAGGAAGAAACCACGCATTAATCGGAGTTCATATGCGGAAGTTATTCAAGTTATAAGAATACTATGGAAATGAAATAGAAAACCATGTACTCATATTTTAATAATAAAATAAAACACGTTAGTTACTCACATTAAATTTTTTGAAGCATGCTCATGTTTCTAAATTCTGGAGAATCAACGTAAAAAAGGACATGATGGCTCACACATAGAGGAAGGAGGCTTTAGGAAATGGATTTGTAAACAAATGGAAAAGATTGGCTTCATGAAAATAAGTTGTTCAAATTTGTTTGTTTTTTTAGAAGAGAAAGAAAAACTTGAGGCAAAAGAAATAGTGGAAGCACGTTTTGAAAACGGAAAGTTGGAGGAAGAGATTTATGAAATAGGAAATGAATAAGGGGTAAGCACGTTTGGAAATTGGAATATGAATGGGAAGGATGCAAGAAGATGTAAAATTTGCAAAATAAAAAGAGCCTAACATGCAGGTAATTAACAAAAGGTGAAAGATACACGTTGGAATTTGATAACACATGATTAAATGGCAAGCAAATCTTTTGGTATAAGATTTCAAAACATGTGCTACCTCATTTAATTTCATCAACACACATGAAAAGTTTCAGGCAAGGCTCACGTGTAAATAAATAAAACTTATTGAAAAACCAAAAGGGGCATGAGTAATAATAAAATAAAATAAATGAAAGCGACAATTTAAATTTGAGAATGTAGACCGTACATAAAAATCACAAATCTAATATACAAAAAAACGGTTCATTTTAACATATTTTATTAACCCTAATACGCTCAATTTTACACACATATATGTATTTTTATTTCACAGTAAATAAAATTAAACACTACAATTAACATAATTAGGACCACCACCCCACACATTAAAAGATGAACTGAGACTTCAAAGTCAAATTTGAAACAGAATAAATCTCCTATGCAAATATGCTTACTATTCCAAATCAAAAATTTGACCAAAGCTTCAAGTTGTTTTCTTACCGTTTTATTATTTATATTTTTTTATAAATTAATTTCAAATCAAGTTTGAATATTTAACTAAATCAAATATTCCAACTAGAAACATACAACAAAATTCAATACTTTGTTTTAATGAAATTAAATTTACATTCACAAATGAAAAATTCACTTTGTTTGATAAGAATATTCTTTTCAAGAAACCATCCTTTTCTTTTATTTTTATTGAAACATATTTCCTTTTATTACACATTAATTTACAATTAAAACCTCCCCCTTAAACCAACTTATATTTTAATATTATCCCATTAAAGAGTCACAGAACTTCGTACAACCACGTCGTTTCTTTATCAATTAATTTTCTATCATCATTATATTTGTAACAAATTTAAGTGCTCACAATTTGAACGTAATATTTCTCACTGAAATTCTCATTATATTTTTAACACAAAACGTATGTTGCACATATCATTAATTAATTACCATTTACTTCTATCTCTTATTCATAGGAAAATATAATTACAATTAATTACAATAACTAAATCTCAAAACATACCCTAATAGAAGATAATTAGTCCAATTGTTTCTTGTGGAATCTAATTTTCCATGTTAAATCCAATATTTATATACTAAATTAATTCCAACATTTAATTACAACTGTAATAAAACTCGATCATTGTATGTTTAAATTCCAAAAAAATCCTTTTATTTTGATTTACATTCTTATTACCAAATCAACTATTCTCTTATGCAATTGATTAACATAAGTTTTCATTTTATTACACTCACCGGTTAACGTTTCTTCTTATATCAATTGTAATATTTCAATTACATTAATTCTCCATTAATTACCAAATAAATTTCTAACGGATTTAGTAATAAGATAATAAATAAAACAATAGTTATATGTTAATAATCAATATCTATTAACTTATTGTTTACAAACAAAGGTTAATAAGTTTACGTGCAAAATAATTGATTTCATACTCCATATTAAAACCAATTGCAATTAATAACATATTATTACATCAATTTATAAATCATTTATTCTATTTCTTATTAACCTTTAGTATTTAAATTGATTGAAATTACGTTAAAATAGTATAGTCAATTACATTCAATCCATATTAGCAAATTATATGTTAATGCGTGTTACCATCTTTTATCTCATTAAAATTTGTTGTTTTAAGATTTATCTTAAGGTCAAAATTTCTAATCTAACAAGATTGAATTTAATAAATCATAAATTTTAGTTTATGATAATATTAAAGTCCAAAATCTTATTAAATTTAATATTTTTAGTTATCAAAATATGGATTGTTACATAAATGAATTGAAAACTGAATATTGAAATTCATTTTGAATTTGTGAGTAAATGGAAATTAGTCAAGCTGACAAAACAAAACATAGGATTGAAATAAAAACAACTGACTTAAATGAGTAAGCAAATGAATATAAACTGAATATGATTAGTGATAAAGGTAAATAGAATTCAATATTTGAAATGAAGGTAAATTGAATTCATATGGAATTGGAGATCCAGTTTAAATATAAGTAGTTATAAACCAAAGTGGTGAATTTGAAACAAATATAGTAAGTATATAAATTATTTATATCGAACTTAAGAAAAAGGTGGTTAAATTCTTACGTAAAATTGAAGTCGGAAGAATATATTGAGTGAAGGTTTAATAAAAAGTGATGAAGTGAAAATTGTGAATGGAAATCAATAAATGTGAATAAAAGGGAATTGATATATAGCTAATAATCAATTGATAAATACGTAGGATGTACGTATATTATTTTATTCGCATAACGAATTGATCCAGAATTCGAGCACAGAATTTCAAGATAGTTATATCGATCTGGGATCTTTTACTAGATTTTCGACGGCGAACCCTGGGTATGGATTTTTGATTGATTCTGAAAATTCTCTATCATAGTTTACGGCTATGCAAGGAGAATGATGATTTTTGATCAAGAAACCAGATCTGAGTCCGTACTAGGAAGTCGGATGGATGATACTAATTCAAAAGTAAAATTGTGTACGGACTTGAATAATTATTTATTTCGAAGATAAACTTGAATTGCTCGACAAGATGTGTATTTAAATTTCTATATGAAATTTGATGATTTTCTTGTCTAGCCACTTGGCCTTTTGTTTTCTTTTAAAATCCGGGGGCCAGTTGTGGCATTTTGTAGTCATACTGAGCTAGCCGTGCAAAGGAGGCGTTGGCGAAATTTTTTGAAAATTCAGAGAGTTAGAAAAAAATTTGGAGAAAATTTTGATAATTTAAAATTTTGAATTTGAATTTAAATTTGAATTGTCGAGTAGATAACGCCGTTTGGAAACTATGGATGATTTTGGAAAGTTAGTTGAAGTAATAATGGGTCTTTAATAAAAGATTTGTTTCAGCAACTTGATAAAACTGTTTGTTTTGGAAAAATAATAAACGGGTTATGGATCATTCTTCTTAACTAGTAATTTCGGGACGAAATTCTTTTAAGGGGGAAAGAATGTTACTTCCTAGAATTTTGAACATTTGAAATTGAAATATTTAATTGATTTTGAATATTTAAAAGTTAGTTTAACTTGAATTTCAAAATATCTGTTTATTTGGCAACTAAATTATTGAATTTAATTTTTGAAATTTGGGTAAATATAGAATCTTCAATTTTAAGAAGATTAAAAATAAATTGAAGGCATGGAAAATTTCTATTGATGATACTGAAGATAATGGAAGTATTAGAAGTTGAATTTAAAAGTGTTTGTTCAGTTTTGAATGTATAGTGTTTAAATCGATGTTTAAAAATAGCCTTTTGAGGCACGGCTCGGATTTCAACGAAACTAGTTCCATTTGATCCGTAATATTGTATTGTTATCGAATTTTAGTTTTTGTAGTGTTTGCAGCGATCGTTTGGTCGTATGATAAGAAAACGCACTGAAATTCATATCGAAAATTTAATTTAATAACTGAGTTCAAAAAGCTATCTTCTCCATACGATCGAATTGGACTCGGAACCTTTTCCATTGCATTCGGAATAGGCATGTAACATTATAAACGCCTAGCGGCATGCCTCGATTGGAGATCGAGATTTTGAGTTGCGAAATCGAGTCAGTTTAAAATTTTGAATTTGAATATAAAATATAATATTTTTGCATTTAATATTATATCAGACCTTTGAAGTCACGTTGAAAAGATTTTCAACCACGTATTCCATTTTCTCTGTTCAAATTAACAAGCGTTGAAATTTTTTACCTCGTTCAAAATAAGAAAAAACGAACGAAATTATTTTCTTTCAAAATTTAAAAGCAGCAAGCTTCAAAAGAAATTAATGGCCACATTCTTTTTCATAAAATTTTGAAATCGAAAAAAGGGGGAGATTTCCTTGTTCAATAATGGTCGAGCCTCTTCTCGAAAAAAGGTAATAATCGAAATCGAGTTGAAATCGATCGGCGGCAAGGGTGTAGCGGCAAGGGTGAGTTAACGTAATCGAGCATCTGAGCAAGGTTTGTGGAACGTGAAATATTGGCGAGCTTCATCTCGCATTGTCATGGTTGCGGCCATCGGTGCATATCTCGATGGAGAGGTTCGTGATGGGGTTAGCTCGAGTGCACGTGACCTCGCGTGGAGGTATTTGCCGTGCAGGTGTGGTTGGGGATGACACTCGAGGCACTCAAGGCGCCTGCAGCAGTGAGCAAGGCGAGGTACAGTAGTTTTGATTTCTAAATTGATTTAAATGTATATGCAGGAAAATTAAAAATTTATTTGTACATAAAAGAATAAGCTTTTCTTTAATATATATATATATATATATATATATATATATATATATATATATATGTATATGTGTATGGGAAAACAGAAAAAATTATTTTTTAAATAAAGTTTGAAAGATATAGGAATTTTAAATGTTGGAAGAATCTATATAAATTAGATTTTATGAGATGTATATGGATTATTTTTATAAGAGTGCATATATGTATATATATGTAGTTTCAAAGAAAAAAAGTACACATTTTAAACTTACCAGTTCATATTCAAGGTAATGAATTATGTGATTAACCCGTTAATTAACTTGTTCAATTATTTTATTTACTAAAAATAATTTATAAAAGGGAAAATTATTTTGAACTATAATTTTTAGTTAAAAATAAAACTATTGGTTAATTAAACTTATCAAGTAGGAAAAATAATTTGTTCGACTAATTCAAATATTAATAAACCGAATAATGTTTGTTACAAGGTTTAAAAATCGTGAAAACAAGCTGGAAAGGAAAATGGGTTGCATGCGTAGTCAAAGGTGAGATCTTCTCACTCACTTGGTTTGAATTATTTAATTTAAATAGTTAAATTTAAATTCTGGATGTGCTTGGATGAATTTGATAATTTATCTATTGGTGATATTAGATATAGTAGTGTGTATAATATATATCTATATATTGGAGTGATTGATTTCCCGCATTATATAGCGGATGGGACCCTATGCGCCGCATAATAGCGGATGATATAATATAATCCCATGTACTGCGATATTCCACCTCGAAGTGGAATTGGTATTTAATTGTTATGCTAACATCTGTGGATGCAGGGAAACAGGTTGGAGGGATCCAACTGGATTCCTCAAATTATTGAATTTATTTCATATGTTGTGATGTGATTTATTTAGAATCTGTGAATGATTATATTGGTGATTGAAATCATTGAAGGCTATGGTTTGGCCGAATATATTTTTGGTATCGTAGGATACCAGAAATATATAATTGGATTTTTGGAAATTAAAGTGGAAAATTTTGAGTAAATAAATTTTTGAGAATTGGATAAATTTAAAAGAAGAAATTTAAAAGTATAAAAGTTGATTTTTGTAATCCTATCAAATTAATTCCAAAACATGGGGAAAAGATTTCAATAAATGGATTATGAGTAATATTGTTTAAAAGGCGAAGAAATTATTTGAAATTCGAATTTTAAATAGTCTGAAAGAAATAAAGGAATTTATTTTAAAAGGTAGTAAATTTAGAGTTTGATTTGGTGTTTGAAATAAATTTGGAAATAAATTTGGAAATCAATTTGGAATTTGATTTGGTGTTTGAAAGTGAATATTTGGAAATCGATTTGAAAATTGTATATCGATAGATATTTGGAAACTTAAATTCACGATGGGAATTTATGAAGGAATGGGTGATTTGTTTTAAAAATAAATATTGATTTATTTTAAAAAAAGCGTGGAAAGAAAGTATACGAATTTGGGATATAAATTGAAATAAATCGAGGAGGATTTATTAATTGTTTTAAATGGACTATTTTGAAATGGAAAGTGTATTTTCCCGAGAAAGCGGAGTATGTTTTCAAAGTAGCTTTTAAAATATAAATTAAAAGTTCTAGAATTGGTTTTAAAAAGAATATTGTTAGAGAAATTATTTTCGTAAATTGCTTTTAAATCTTTTAAATAAATGTTTATTAAGTTAATTATAGAAGTGATTATTTTAAAGATTTAATTGATATTTGATTTAGGAAATGGTTATTTAAATAATTACACTATATTTATTTATTTTATTTTAAAATTTGTTTGGGCTTATGTTTATATGAGATATTAGTATAAAAATTTCATAACTAATATTTAAAAAAAAGTGTTTAAAGTAATTTTTATTTTAAGTGTTTCCAAGTATGTTTTTTTGATAAGAAATTTAAATTATTTTAAAGTAATTGGACTCAACAAATTTTTGGTGGAAATAAATAATATTGGAATTTTATTCCGTAAAAAGGGAAAGTGATTTGAAAATTGGTTTTCAAAGGGTTGAAGTGTGAAAATATATCTTGCAAAGATATTTTGAAAATAGATAATTTGGGGGAGATTATTTAAATTGGATGGTTGTTGTGAATATTGTTGTATAGTTAAATAATCGACTATCAGTATAAACAATTTGGGAAATTACCAAGGCTTGATAGTTGTTGTGAAAGTTGTTTAATAGTTAAATAACCGACTATCAATATTGGCCTTTGAAACGGCACTTGAATTTTTTTTTAAAATAAGCACTCATTATTCGGTTAAGCCAGGAGAGGACTTTATGTCATAAAACCCATTCCGAATAAATGATACGACGAATTGGATTTCATTTGAAGATGGTGTTGAAGACCGGGTATTTTCAAAAATGAAAGGATTTCCTGTCGAATGTCTCTGCACCGAGTTGCTCCGGTATATAGATTTATATCACCCTTTGTGATAGGGAGTCCGGACGTGATTAGAGGATATCTGGATTTGCAAGGGCTTCTTTCCTTAATTGAAGGAAGTGCCTTCGGTTCCTTCAAACCTAAAATGGAATTGTATGGATGTGTATCTGACATTACACTTTAAGATATAAAGATGGTTTCTATTAAATACATTTCTGTTGGTGGCGGAGAATTTATTCCCTTAGCTTAACACCCTTCTCTGGGATGTACGAGCTCATAGGTTATGTAGTTGATAGTTACTAGTAATATGTTCCCAATTTGGTAATGTGGCATGCTAAGTGTTGATCATTTGTTGATCGAAGCATGGCTTTTGTGAAAAGCGTAGCTTTATGGACGAGACTTCGTCGGACCTCACACCCCGAAAATGGTCAAAACAGGAAGGATGCAGCAAGGTTATGTAGGTCGCGCATCTCAGGGTATGTACATTTCCTTCTGGATAAAAAGTGGTATCTGGTATGGAGCCCAGATATTTAACTTGTGTGGATAAAAGTGGTATTATGGTATGAAGCCCAGATTATTTACTTATGTGGTTGTTGGTTGTTGAGGCACCTCCATAAAGGTCAGTCTAGACCTGGGGGTGGCATATGACAGTTAGTTACCTAGTTACAGAGGCAACCCGGCTTTGTGTTGGCAGAGAGCTGGTTAAGTTCTCGGGGCGTCCCTCCAGAGGCGTACCCATTCGGTGAAGGAAGTTTCTTAGCCTTGACCATTTGTTGGAAATCCAAACAAAACAATACGAACCATTTACGATTGTTGTTGTATAACCTGCCACCTCAGGTGGTAGCTATAGCAGACATAATATAATGGTACCTATGCTGGCTAAGATTTATCTTATACTTTCGAAATATTTTCCACACTATGCACTAATAATAATATCAAAAATATTTTGCGTATCAATCATGTTTGACTATCATAAGGAGAAATCTCCTCCAATTGTGCGATTGCATTGTGTGTGTGGCGGGAGGCCTTATGGTAATTTAATTTTCCAAAAGCAAAGCGGATTTTTTTCTTTTGTGCAAATAATTGTTTTAAGATCTCACACCAGTCCAATGATTAACCTGGAGTTTACTGTTCCCTTTCTAAACTCTGGGTGCCCATAATTTTCCACACGGGCAGCCTAGAGTCAGGTTATCAGTTGTTCTGGAGCGAAGTCAGGAAGTATGCTGTGGAGATCAGGGGAGAAGATGGATGGCGAGGCGTGTCACGCTTATATAATGTTATTTCTTTTCCGCTGTTGTGTTGTATATACTCTGATGATATAATGTATAAACTGATATAGTTCTTTTGTTTAAAGATATTCATTTATCTATTATATATTGTCCCAGTGTGAATGTGAGATTCTGATATTGTTTCTGTTTCTTCTTCTACCTTCTTCTTCTTTAACCCTAATGGTTTGGTTTTTCGACATTCGGTTGTTCGACATTTGATACAGTGGACGTATTGAGGTTGACTTTCGGAAGTCGAAAAATTGGATCGTTACATCGACTCTAAGAAAACCACCACGAACACTGCCACGATAGCGCCAGCCTCCTCTTCCTCCTTCGAAACCTCTCGCGTCACTCCATATGCCTAGCACCCTCTGTTCTATCACCACGACGACCCAGAAATCGATCATCCATCATAACAAGCGAACGCAACCTAACTCCAAGCCCAATCCCTCAATTGCGACTCCCACCATCGGGTTCGCTTCTGATCATCGCTCCCGGATCGCATGGCTACAACACCTCCATGCCGCAGTGCATGCGAGATCCTTCCCATTTTTCTAGCAGACTTCGATTAGAAAAGAGGAAGAAAGTCGATCGTTGCTAGGAACTTCGAGAGAGAAATTGCGATTTTGTTCTGCTATTCGATTAAGTGAGGGATTAACATTTTTATACGAGATTCACTCACGTTTGAATTTGGTTACGATTTGTTTGAGAGGAAGAGCCATTTTTATTCTCCTTTTGGTTTTCATCTGACGTTCGAACTAAAGGAAGGGAGGAAGAGATATATGCACAATTTAGAACTGAAAGGATGAAAAGGGTGACATGATTTTTGAATTGAAAGAAATGAAGGTGTCATGTATGAGAAGGTGGCATGTAAAGATAGTTTTTTTCGATTTTTAAATTTAATTTATAGAAATATCTCATTTTGGCAGCTTAAATTTTCGATGTCCTATTGAGGCATTCTATTATGCATTTATAATTTTACTCCCCTATTATGAACGCAACGAAAAGGTTTCGAGTCCTAATTCGATCGTATGGAGAAGATAGCTCTTTAGACCCAATTATTATATTGAATTTTCGATATAAATTTCAGCGCGTTTATATTCCATATGGCCAAATGATAACTATAAATGCTATGAAATTTGAAATTTGATAATAATACACTATTACGGATCCAATGGAATTAGTCTCGTCGAATTCTGAGACTATGCCTCGAAAGCCTATTTTTAAATGTTAATTTAAACAAGCTATTTTGAAAATAGAACAGATCACTCTTAAATTCAATTTTAAAATTTTTATTATCTTTATTATTATTAATATACATTTTACAAGTCTTTAAATTATTTTTATCGAGCTTAAAACTCAAGAAACAATAATTTATCCAATATTCAATTATTAATTCTCAATAATTAAATTGTCCAATAAATTGCTATATTTAAATTCTTAATTTGTTTTTTATAAATATAAATCAAATTTTTATATTGAAAACCAATCTAAAATTCAAATTCAATGTTTAAAACCATTTAAATATTCCAAATCAAATGTCGAAAAATGCAGATTGTTACAAAGATGGTGATATTGAATTTAATACTTCTTGTCTTAAGTATTGCAAGAAATGAAGTAATAAATGCCTATTTTTAAATAAGTTTATTTGCACAAAGATATTTTATTTTTGTGTGCGAAAGTTATAATTTTATAGAGTATATATTGATCGTGACTTAGGTAGAATAAACTAAGGGTTCTTTTAGAATATGAAAAAAAAATGAAATAGAATGTACAACTAGATCTAGAAAGCTGAAGTCAGTCCAAAACCTCTATTTAAAGAAGTTGGTAAAGTGTAAAGATATTCCAGATCTTAATTGGGTTGTGAATTATGTTGCCCATAGAATATGAATATTTATATTTTAGTTTTGGACCAATTTCCTCATAATTTCCATAAATGATCCAATTGCAAAATACATGTAAAAGTGCATTATTTGAAGTAACAAAGAATACAGTAAAAAGGAAAGAGATGTGTAAGAGATGGATATCCCTTGCCTTAGTCTACACTGCCTATTACAATAATAAGAAAAGAAATTTTCCTAGTAATTTTAAACAAAGCAAAAATCTTAATTGTGGTTAATTTATGATAGTAATCTTTTCGGTAGGATAGCTTCAATGAATTAAAATTTGGAAATGAGTATTCTAGTTGTAAATTAGTAGTTAGCTATAGATATCGTACAGCTACGCTAAACGACTAGAATATATATAGATAGCACAGATTACGACTATATGCATATTAGTTAGTAATTGATGAATTAGGATTTATGGATGTTAATTACAATTTTAAGGAGCAATAAATTTGTAATTAATTAGAGGAGAAGTAATCTAATGGGGAATAATTAAGGAAACTTGATATTACATTTGTGGAAGAAAGAAATTTAAGTAATGAATGGATTTTGGAAATCTGAAGAAGGTTAAAAAGATTGTAGAAGGATTGATTGGAGATGGTCCAGTTTTGACTGTAATGATCAACTGCTATGGATATTAATTGAAGCAATGAATTGATCATGTTTATTAAAGACCGAAGAAAAGGGGAAATTAAGGAAATGGGTAGCAATGGAATGAAATAATAAAGATAGCCCATATTAATTTAGAAAGAACTATTAGAACCTCAACACCATTTGTATTACCTGATAATAAATGGCAACTTCCAGTAATTTTTTTTAAGAGTTCTTGGATTATAGTTACTAGTTGTCTTTCTTAGTCATAGTTGTTAGAAACATGGATGATGTGGTATAAGATATATTCCCATTTTATTCCCGTTTAAACTTTATTAATGGGATTTAAACCACTTGATATATGTTGAAAAGCAAAGTAAATAAGGAAATTTTATGAGAGCACTTAACTAGCGATAGACCATAAGTAAAACTGAAAGTTAATGAGGAAATTAGGTTAGCAGCCTAAAGTGAGTAAATGTTTCAATCTTAAAACTTAAGATTTTGGAAAACATATGGAGTTTAGCTCACAAAATGCCATCATGCAAGGAAAAGATGAGAATTTGGACAATTTGTTGAGAGCTTGCATCTAGGACTTCGGAGGACCTTAGGAGTTGTGCTTACCCTTAGTAGAATTCAGTAGGATTGTGGTAATCAATAGACGAGTATGGCACCCTCAAAGCATTTTTCGAGGAGGCCGTGCAAATCCCCAAATTGTGGGTAGAAAACCACCAACAAATTTTACTCAAACTAGATTTATATTGCAAGACTTTGGAAAGTCAAAACTGATTAGGCAGCGTGTGAAGTTCGTACGATATTAGTAGTAGGTACTAGATTTATTGGGTCTTTTTCCAATATGGGAAAAAATAAGAAAACTTTTGTGTTGGCTGGAGTCCATGACATTTTCCCATTTGAGAAAATACCTTCATAGCATAACAATTGTTGTAGAGCCTAATCAATTAGAGGATTTTTAAGATGGAGCCAACAACATCCCATGCCACTGCGTGCATCGTAGAGCATGGCACTTGAAAGCTCCACATCAAAGAATTAGATTGGTTCGAGTAGAACGGTGAGAAAATCTGACGGTAGGTATGAGGACTCTTCCTCCATAAGCTTTCTTTGGAAAATTTTCTCTCCAAAATTAGGATTTTGGCTGCATCTTGGTTTTCTAGATTGTATGGTAGGAGATGGTTGCTATACTTTTCCATAACCACTTTATACCCATGTAGAAATTTTTATGCATGTTTAGGGAATTTGCATACATATTTTCATAACCCGAATACACACTCATGCTAGGATTGAGCTCATTTTAGTATGTCTGCAGTACATAATCATATTTCACTATTGGTTGAGTAAATGGATGTGTAGATAACTTGGTTGTATAACATAGATGTTATTGCGTGTTATGTTGTTCATCCCTTGGAAGATTTCAGGACGAAATACTTTTTAACGGGGGAAGAATGTAACACCCCATAAAATGAACCATAATTAAATGGATTAAGTTGAATTAAATATGATAAGGTTGAATATGGAAATTTTATCAAAGTTGGAATTCAACCATGATGGTTATTCCATTGCGTTCGCGGAAATTTTTTAATCTCTTTCCATATACAATATGTTGAAAATGAAGCTCAAACAAAGAAATTAATAGCTTTCGAAGTTTTTAGAACTAAATTAATTTAGTTTGAATTCAAATTCAAATGATAAATCAAATTTATGATTTAAATTTTAAAAAATAGCTTGGGGGCCAAGTAATCATTTAATTAACATTTAATGTTAAAAGTTAATTAGGGAATAAAATAATACAACAATGGAAACAAAAATAAATGCCCCTGAATAAAAGAGCGGTTGACCTGAATAGGTCCACCGGTAGCGGTCCACCAATCATCCATGGGCGGTCGACCGCTTGGCAACGGCAGTTCCCAGTGGTGGCTATGGTTTTATGTTATGTTCTATTCGGTTGTGCGCTGTAGATTTACCCATTTCATACCTACTTCCATCCTGTGTTCTGGTGCGTTCATCTCCTATAAATAGGACCTTATCCTCTCCACTTTTATTCATATTATTTTAGGGAAATACAACAAAGTTTTCCATCGCTATCTCTATAATAAAATTGAGAAACTCCATAGAGAATTCAGATAAGGATTCTACGTATTTTCGATAATTTCATAGTCTACTCCACTTCTCCTTTTTCTTTGGGTTAAATTGTGACTCATTAGTAAAATAAGGAGTTACAATTACGAATTCTATTCGTACTTTACACCACTTATTCTTATATATTTCTTTGTAAAAATGAGTTGAATAAAATATGAGGTTTAGACTGCAATTCTTATTGTTTAAGCTATTCCATTGAATTGGTGTAATAAATTGAGTTTCTATTTTATCTACAAGTCTGTGAGTGTAGTTTTGCTTACGAATATTTATTCCCTATTTTGGACATTTGAATTCCATGAAATCTTGTGAAATTGAAGAAAAATGACTTGTAATAATAATTGATTAGGGAATTGACATTAAACGCTAGTTTAGGGCGTAAATTCCATGCGTTCAAAAATTATTAAGCGCGAATATTTATTTATTGTTATCTACATAATTAAAGTACAACTATTGCGTATATGGCGTAGTTAATTAGACATTTATTTATCTTTATTTTCTCTCATTAGGAAGGTAATTTATTTTTAGGTGAAAATAAGAGGAAACTCTTATATAGCCTGATTATTATTTTAAGGCGTAATAAAGAAGATTCTTTATAAGGCCTTATTTATGAAACAATGAGATGTATGTGTGTATAAAGAGAGTAATTAGTTTATGGCTAAGTCATAGGGTTGCACGGTAAATAGAGTTACATGACAGAAGTTTGCCCTCCATTTTAAGGCAACCAGCAGTTATCTACACTTTTATTGATGTAAGATATCCTTATGATAAATATTTGTAATGACGTGTGGTTAGTTCCAAATTCTGTAACGGAAATCTACCCAGCTAATATGGCTACCAGTTCCTACGAATAGTGGACTAATGTGAGACATCATTATGGGTATGGGCTATAAGACAAAGGGCATGCTTCGGGTTTTGAAGTATTATGTGGTTGGACCCACCTTTTTCCCAACTGAAGTATTAAATGGGCAAGGGGTTACGTTAGGTGGTATCTCTACAGGGGTCCGCTTCTGGTTAAGCCTTAAATGACGGCATCTGCCTATTTTCCACTTGGAAGTATTAAGTGACCTATGAGATTCCATCTAATGATGGGGTCTGCCTATTTTCCACTAGGAAGTATTAAGTGGCTTGAATACCGTCTATTACATCATTAGCTATTTATGATGTATGATTGGGATATGGAATGTACTTCTAGAATGGAAGGTATTAAGTGGTTGGACTGGCCTCCTTTCCATATAAAGAAGCAGTAAATGATTTTTATGTTCGTAGACATATTCTTATTTTGAAATATACTTCCCAAGTACTGAAAAGGCAAGATTTGAGGATTTTATTCACCAAACACTTATTATTCTGACTCCCTCCTCATTACAACACAAGTTAAGGACGAAGTGATGGCGGTGACAATGCTTAGAGATGGAGAATCTTGGCTTGTGGTAGTATTTGTTATTATTTCTTTTATATGTACCCGTGTGTTTAGACGATTGTTGTAACAGATATTATGTTACGGTTTTTATGGAATTTTGTATTATGATATTTTTATGGTTTTGAAATAAATGGGTACACTTTACTATTATATTTTGGTCTATCGGCTGTGGGCTCTAAAGGTTAGGTATAGCTCTATATTGTTATTTTATTTATTCTACCAACAGCTTCTTATAAAATGGATCTATATTTCGATGGGCCTTTTCTTTGTCGAAATTTAGGTCTGTTCCGGGGTGTGTTATTATAACGTTATCGAGGTATATTTTTTTTGGAAAAATCAACTTATTTGTTTATTCTTAGATGAGTCGCCTCACTACTCGGTTGTAAGAGGCATGTGTTTAAAGTTTAGAAGTTGAAAGGGAAGGTCGAGGTCCATTGTGGCAAATCCATGTACCTTCTTTTCAAGTTCTCATGCCCATAGGAGGTAATTCGTACTTTGGAAGCTGATCTGATTGTTATTGAAGGGTTTTATAATTACCTAGTGGAATCCTTCCATCGACCTTGCATGTAAACAGACCCGATCTATCCATATTTGGGACTATCTATCCAACATTCTGTATGCTCTTCAACTTATGGAGGGGTCAACTGGCTAGCTAACTGTAATGACCCGCAAATTTATCACTTGGATAAATTATATTAATTTTTAAATTTAAATAAAAGGTTGATAATACAAATAATATTATTTTGGGTGATAATAAGTAATAGTAATTTTATTTTGAATAAATATTTACAAAAATATTTTCCTTGAAATGTAAGTCGATAAAATGGCCGAAAACTATTTTAACAATAACCAGCTCTATAATCATAAAACATCATGCATGGATCAGGATACATACGCTAATTTTTATAATTAAACAAGAATATAAAACCAAATCAATCGATTTGTTTTTGAAAATAAAATGTGTTTTTGACAATGTTCATAATGCCCTTAAATAGGATAATTGATTTATTTAATCTAAATCGAGATATATTGATTTACTAATTATTTTAATTATTCAAATAATTATTTTAAATGCTGATAATTCATTTGGAATAGTTTTAAAGTGATAACAAATCATTTATAATAATTTTATAAAGTTATAAAAGTGATATGAAAATATAAGGAAAAATCGATATCGTTGTATTGGTATAATATCAATTATCGTAAATAATTGTTAAAGTTAATTTATATGGTATATAATTCAAATATGATCATTTTAATTAATTTAAAATGATAAGAAATTTATTTTCAAAGTTTGTTTACAAAAATATGTACATTAATTTGAAAACGTGCTCGGGAATCGGTTCTCCGATCGGCAACGGTTTATCGAACGAAAGTTGTTCGAAATCAATGTAACGTTGTTTATATATCATGTACACATATGTAACATACAATTACATCTACTACATGCACATGAATATATGTATACATACGTATATACTTAAACACTTAAAAATACATACATAATACAAAATCGAAGATATTTTATATAAAGCTTCCTCCTCAAGCTTTCATAAGTCAACCTATGCATACTTGAGTGGATGGAAGTGATGTGCACATTGGGGAGGGGCATTGGCCGTGCATTTTGAAGGGGAGGTGTGTTGGAGAAGCTTGGAAAAAGTGGTGTATGCATATCTTCCTTTACACTCTTCTTTTTTCCTATAAATACCCTACCATCCTCTCTTCTTTTTCATTCTTCTTCTTCCTTCTTCTTAATCTTCCTAAGAGCTTCTTTAATGGCTTCCATGCCTTTAAAAATAATGCAAAAGTTAAGGAAAATTTTTAGTAAAATATATACACATGTATATAATATCGATCCACTTCAAAAAAAAATCAAAACACCTCCTTTCCATCACTCAAACTCAAGGGCACCATTAGATCCACCCTAGGTCGAGCCTTCCCTCCCCTACACTCATGGCTATGATCCCCCTAGCCAAGGTTAAGCAGTTCAAAGTCGATAGTGATAGTGATCGTGAGCGTCGATTTCAAGATAGCGGAGCTATAGCCGATTTTCTATTAGCTCAAAGGGAAAAATAAGCGCGTCACGTAACGGTAGTTCGCGATTTCATGCCATAAAAGTCAAACTTGTGTAAAAGTTGTAATATAGGTCTGAATTTTTCAAGATAATAATATTTCAAACTATTATATCCATAGTTTCCCAACGATGGAGGAAAATCGAGATTCTGATAAGTAGATTTTGAAATATGAGTAAAACAAGCTTTTTGAAAAATTCCCATTTTCCAATTCGGAATCCAAAACTAGATTTCTTTGAAAATGAAGTTTTATGATATTTAAAAATGTGGAATAAATCATATAAATGTTTTAAAATTTATTTGAGTAATAAAAATGAATTTTCAAATAATAAAAAGTCGTTTTGATCAATATAGCTAAAAAGGCACTTTTCGCAGCAATTTTTCACAACGCTTTTCTATAACTTCTGAAATATAATTTTAAACCAAACAATTCTTTTCCAAATCTTTTAAAAATATTTTCAAATAATTAATAAAGTATTTTAAAGATATCTTGAAGGACTTATGAAAAGATCAAAATGTCTAACTGGTTTAGAGTCGATCAAATTACTTGACCGCCTTATACGTTGTAGGATTGATTTCACCTTAGAGGAGGGGTGAATAGGGTGATACTATTAATTATAAAAATTATTGCGGAAGCTTATAATATATTTCAACACAGATATATCAAAATAATAGCAGCACAGATAATAGCAGAATAATAAATGCAGAAATAGAACGACACAGAATTTACCCAGCTTCGGCAAAACCTTGCCTACGTGCTGCTCCCAAGGTTTCTACTAGAAATTAAGTAGTCACACACTTACACACGTAAACTCACGACACCCGCTACTGACTAACCTAACTCTATGCTCAAAATCCTACCACAACTCAGCCACTGAGTTGCGAATTCTCAAACTACGCCACGTAATTTGTCCCCTCGTCACACGACTAGTAATTACAATGGTTTAAAGAAGAAAATACAACAACAATTTAAAAAACAATTAAACCCTAATTTCAATATTGACGCCCTATTAAAAAAAGTTGGCCCAAAATAATTTATCACTAAAAAAATGTGGCCTCCTTTATCTCTTTTATCTATGTCGGCCCATTATCTCCTTTATCTATTTTTCTCTGTAAAAAAATGTCGGCCTGGTTCCTCTTTTTCTTTGCTCGAAATTAGGGCTTTGAGAAGTCGCCGCTTAAATTGCTGGTTGGTGCTTCGATTGCTTACTTCAATTGATTCGTTCGCGGCTTCTCCTCCTTGATCGAGTTCGACTTTGATTTGGTATGTAAATTTTTCTTTTACTTCTTCTGCTTTTCTTGCTTGAACTCGATATCGAATTGCCGATGATGTTACTTGTTTTTATAGGATTCGAGAGCCTTGATTTTCGTTCGTATACATTTATTTGAATTCGTCACTTGATTTATTTCGGCCATTCGATTTTTTTTAATGCTGATGATAATTTCTAACTTGTTCATATCAAATAATTTCGTTTACTTGATTAACACGGTTTTGATTTCGAACTCGCTTGATTCCTTGATTGATTCGACTTCGATTCAGAACCGTTCGATCTTTCCTTGGTCGTTACGGTACTGAATTTCCTACTTGACTTTAGCTTTGATTTTGACCCACGGCTTTGACTTGATTTTGACGATGTTGATTTCGTTCGACTTTGGCCATACTGTTCACTGCCTCTGGTCATTTGATTTGATTATGTTGATTTTGTCATTTCCTTTGTACTTACTTCGGCTGTAACGTCCCGGAAATTTTCGACTTTCGAAAATTCAACATCGATACTCACTTTATCGACTGCCGAGAAATCGAAGGCCGGAAACCCGAAATGTTATGGTTTAAGAAAAGGAAAGAAGAAGAAAGAGGTAGAAGAAGAGAGAAAAAGATAGAAAATAGAGAGAAGAGAAAACAGAAAATAGAACGGAACAGAACAACATCAGAATCTCACAATTCGCAGCGGAACAACATATAATAGATAAATGAATAATCTTTAAATAAAGAACTATATCAGTTATTACATTACATCAGATTACATTTCATTACATCAGAGTGTACAACAAAAAACAGCGGAAAAGAAATACTATATACTAATAATACGCCATGCCATCCAACTTGCATCCAGCAACTCCAGAATATCCAGAATATCCTGATAAACCTTAACTCTTGACTGCCCGTGTAGAAATTGGTGGGCACCCTGAGTTTAGGAAGGAAAACAATAAACTCCGAGTCAGTCATGTGACTGGTGTGAGAACTCAAAACAGTTTATTTATCTTTAAAATCAAAATAGAGGAATATTTTTAAAGTCAATTAGCAATGCTTTTAAAAATGAGACTAACATAAGACCTCCCGCCACACACACAATGCAAACGCAGACTTGGAGGAGATTTCTTCTTATGTTAGTCAAAGATGCTTGATACGTATTAAAAAGAAACATTTGATATTATTACTAGTGCATAGTGTAGAGAAAATCATTTCGAAAGTAGAATATAAATCTTAGCCAACATAGGTACCATTATAGTATGCTTACTATAGCTACCATATTAGATGGCAGGTTCTACAACTAAAACCGTACAAGTCTCGTATTGTTTCTTTGGATTTCCAACGAATGATCAGGCCAAGGAACTTCCCATTGCCACATGAGAATGCCTCTAGATGGACATCCCTGAGAACCAAACCGGATCTCTACCAACACAAGGCCGGGTTACCCCTAACTGAGTAACAACTGACCGAATATGCCATCCCCCGGTCCTTTGGGACCTTTCAACCGAGCGCTCGCAATCAATTCACACAATCATAAAGTGTTTTCAACATGAGTAAGTATCTGGGCTCCATACCATGATACCACCCTTTTCCAGAAGGAAATGCACATATCCTAAAGGGCGCTACCCCTTATAACCTTGCTGCATCTTTCCTGTTTTGACCATTCCCGAGGTGTGAGGCTCGACGAAGTCACGTCCACAAAAACATACTTTATACAAAAGCCATGCTTTGGGTCAACAAATGATCATAGAAATGATCACCAGGATAGACGATCAAATAAACGATCCTATCACAAATAATCAACACAATGATCATTTCACAGCAACACTCAGCATGTCACATTACCAAATTGGGAATATATCGCTGATAACATTCAACTACATAACCTCTGAGCTCGTACGTCTCAGAGAAGGGTGTTAAGCTAAAAGAATAAATTCTCCGCCACCAACAGAAATATATTTGAAAGAAATCTGCTTTATATCTCAATTTGTAATGTCAGACATACAATCCATACAAGTCTGTTCCGGGCTCGAACAGAACCGAAGGCACTTACAAAGAAGTCCTTGCAATCCGGATAATCTCTAATCACGTCCGGACTTCCCATCACATAGGGAGTCTCTATACCGTAGCTACTCGGTGCAAAGACAATCGACGAGTTGTCCTTTCGCTTTCAAAAAGATCCGGTCTTCAACACCGGTCTTCATATGCAATTCATAACGACGTATCACATATTCGGAATGGGTTATACGACCCCATGGTCCTTTCCCGGTTAACCCGAATAGTGAGCGCTTATTCAAAAATAAGTGTGGCATTCAAATTCAAACAAATCACATCAATTACCCATTCAAAGGGAAATATTGATAGTCGGTTATTGAACTATCAATGGATACGCACACATCACCAGATTCCAAATAATTTTCCAAATTATTTATTTCACAAAATATCTTTACAAGATATATAATTTCAATACTTCAAAAATAAATCAATATTTATTTTTAAACAAATTCCCCTTTCTTTTATAAATTCCATAGTGAATTTATAATCCAAAATATCTATGAATATTCGATTTCAATTATTCATTTCAATTTATCTTCAAAAAGATAAATTCTCAAATATTCCCTTTATATTGGAAAACATTTCCATACTTATTTATTCATAAGTAATTCACAAATTTTATTTATTTTCAACCTTTGGAAAATATTCAATATACTTAAATCGAAATTAAGTATATATTTCATTCTTTAAGGAAATCATGCTCTTAAACATATTTATTTGGGCCAAAACGAATGTTACGTAAAACATCGTTACGACAACCCAAAATCACTAGAATAGGGATTCGAAATTAATATAGATATATAAATCCCAATACTATACAAAACATTTCCTTTCGGAAAGCATTTACTATAACAACAGTGTTATAGTCCACCATTTCCTTCTATTTCTCGAAAACGTCTATTTCAACAATAAATGTTGAAATCTATGGTTTCGAATCTTAACACATTTTAAAACATCGTTAGATCGTTTTAATTCTATTTAAAACATCAAATCTAAACATTTTCTTTAACATATTATTCACTATTCAAAAACGTGAATATACTACGTTAACCAATTTCATCATTTCTATACATTTCATTTTAAAGGATTATTCACTGTCTAAAACGTGAATATAGCTCCATAAATAAGTTATAACAATTTACTTATCAAAATAAGTCGTTTGCGAATTTCATAAAACAACGTTTATAAATTCTATTTCTATTTGTTTTATAACTACTTCCTTTTTATACATCTCCTTTATTAACCTATTCGATTTATAACTCAATTATAAACCAAAAGTTCACATTATAAGTTAAATGCTTATAAAACGATTATTTTACAAAATTGTTCTTTTAAACTTCATAATTATAGATCTTATAACTTATAAGATTCAATTATTTATCCAAATATATTCTTTAATAACTTCACAAAATTTATAAATCTTACTATTTATAAATTTCATTTATAACTTCACCATTTATAATTTTATAAATTCCATTCACTTATGCAATCCATTTTCACTTCATTCAAACACTTATAAAAACTCGTTTTATAATTCAAATGTTTTAATTTATAAATATCAATTTATAAATCCTTTAAAAAATCAATTTATACTATTATTTTAAAACATCTTTAATCTCCTTTATAATTTCACCATTCTCTTGATTTATAAAATAATCAAATTTTATAAATCCTATTTTTTTAAACTTTTTAAAATAAATTCAAAAATCCAATTTAATTATCTTATAAAAACATTAACCCATATTTCTCAAAAATCAATCTTTAACCGTATTTCTCAAAATCATAATTTTTATAACTTTAAAAAATTATAACGTTCATTTATTTATAATGGATCAATTCCAAAAATATTTTATAAACGTATACTTTCAAAAATCACTTTAAAATCATTTTAAAATCCCAAAATTTGGTTCAATGATGCTACACACCAAATAGTCAATCACGACAACAACGACATCATATATCGATACGATAGTTCATCAAATATCAAAATATTTGAAATCAAATAAATACTGTTGAGGAATCCAGTTGGATCCCTCCAACCTGTTTTCCTGCATTCACAAACATTAGCACAATACCAATTCCGCTCCAGTACGGAATTATCGCGGTATATGGGATTTAAAATATTATCCGCTTAATAGACGGCGCAATAGGGTCTCATCCGCTATACAAATGCGGGAAATCAATAACTCCAATATATACATATGCCAATATATATATATATATATATATATATTGCTATTTTATATAATACCAATTTCACTGTTTATGAAATATTCGCGGTATATGTTTTTAATAAATAACATCCGCTTACTAACGGCGCATAATGTCTATTTTAACAATCAATAGATAACAATCATCATTCAAACATGCATTCAAATATTTTAAATCTAACTATTTAAAATAAAATCGAAACTGATTCGATTGAGTGAGAAGAAGAGAGAAAAAGATAGAAAATAGAGAGAAGAGAAAACAGAAAATAGAACGGAACAGAAAAACAACAGAACAACATCAGAATCTCACAATTCGCAGCGGAACAACATATCATAGATAAATGAATAATCTTTAAACAAAGAACTATATCAGTTATTACATTACATCACATTACATTTCATTACATCAGAGTGTACAACAACAAACAACATCAAACAATGCATTCAAATATTTTAAATATAACTATTTAAAATAAAATCGAAACCGATTCGACTGAGTGAGAAGTTCTCACCTTGATTTCAATTTTGTTTTAGCGATTTATTTCGAATATTTTACCCGAAATTCTCACTAACTCCAAACGACTCCAATCCAACTCCATCGCGTAGTGCTCGTCCATACGATTCCAACGCAACTGGTTTCGCGCGTTTTCGACCTCGTATGAAAAAGTTACGCATTATACAAGTTTTACACGATTTATATAACTAATTTACAAATTTTATTTTAAAATTTTAACCTATTCTATTCCAAGCCGTAGGATCTCTATGCTTACATCAGGACCGTGCCTTTTCTCCTTCCTTCTTCCTCTTCGTTCACGCGTTACAGGCCGAACAACAACCCATATCTCCATTGTTAGGGTTAATTTTTGCAACCAATACGACGACATCCACCACGATCAGATTGCGCCATTTCGAAGCCACGCCTCAACTCCACACTCGGCCTGAATGGCTTTGAACTCGGTTGCACCATCACCGTGCAATTCCTTCTCGAACGCGCGTGCTTCAACCCCGAATTGCCGTCAATCCTCTAACCCAAACGCGATCATGACCGTTGATATAAAGATCTCATCGAGCTCTTCAAGATTGTTGTTGAGAGTTTCTTGCATTACTTGATGGATTTGAAGATTTGGAGGGAGGAACGATAGAGATTCTCGGCCATTGAACAAACTGCTGGCGGCTAGGGTTTAGGTTTAGTATTTTTTTTTATTTATGAAGGGGAGGGTGTCTATTTATAGGAAATCGTTGAACACTATTCATCCGGGAATTCCGAACTCCGATTTACGCGCCGTAACCAGCGTTTCTAGGGTTTACCCCGCGTTCCGGACACAATGGAACAGGTTTCGAAAGCTAATTCGGACATCTGTGCGAGTTATGGCAATAAACGTTCAATTTAAATTAAACCGATTTTCTAGGCGTTTTAATTTGTACCGGACAAACGGTAAATCTGATTGACACGAAATTTGAAACCATACAATAATATCACATTATGGATCCGATGAAACTGGTTTCGTCGAAATCCGAGACTTTTTGAAAAATGACTATTTTAACTCGCCAAATTAATATTAAAAATAATTCGATGCGTTTCGAGCTGCTACGATCAAACGACAACTCCGATTGCTACGAAAATTGAAATCCGGTAATAACTAACTATTACGGATCCAATGGATTCGTCCAATTCTGAGACTGTTCAAAAATTGGCTAATTTCACTAGTCGATTAAATATTAAAATATTCAATTTTCACAAATTAACTCTTAAAGAGATTTTAAAAGTTCTAAAACATCATTCTAACTTCAATATGATAAAATAAAATTTTACAAATCATTTTCAATCATATTTCACCCAATTTTCAATTATTTCCATAATTTAACAAATTAAATTATCGATTTAATTATTCAATTAAATCCAATTATTTGAATTAAAATTTATTCGACTTATAAATTCACTTATTAATATAAAAATTAATTAAATATTCAAATTTTAAATTAATAAAATTCTGGGTCGTTACATCGGCCATTATGTCTTTGACCTGCAGCTTGAACTTGTTATACATATATTTACACATATAAACAAATATGCTTCACTTGTTCACTGAATTATTGTATCACTTTGTTGAGGATGCTTTGACGATTGAACTTGGTTTGGATTTGTGGTCTTGCGTCATAGTTTTGGTTCATCTGATTACAGTTCTATACACATTGTATTTCATGGTTGCTGTGTTGCTATATTAATCCCTCTGGCCTCTTGTTGGTTTAGTGGATGCACTTGCTTGGCTATTCGACATTCATATTGTTTCGAGCTGTTGTGTCACTTGATGTTGTCGTTTTCACTGTGCATTCATGTATATGTACTCGAGTCTGATACTTTTTGAAGCTTGCACTGTCCAGTTTCATTTAGTTGTTCCACTCGAGTCTGTGTCATTTGATTCACTGTGTATTAGTTCACTTGAAGTTGTAGCCTTGTTTGGATCATCTTGTAGTCTGGTTCATTGTTTCATTTGTTGCCAGTTGCCTCTGGTTTCATTTGTTTCATACCTTCATGTAGAGGCTACACTTGTTCTTTTGAATTTTTGGTTTTGCTTTGACTTTCGTTACTGCTGCACATATGTATTCTTGTCCACTGTTTCTATTTGAGCTTGCACTGTCCATTCATGTGTACTTCGGTTTCATGATGTACTCTGGTTAGCATATTTATCTTGGTTGTCTTGAGCACATTTGTATATATATTCATTGTGTTCTGGTAGAACTCGAGTCTTGCTGCACATATATATGTACACTGTGTAATATACATATTCACTTGGTTGTCACAGCTCCGACTTTTGATTCTTCGATCACTTTCCTTGACTCTCTACATATTGAAGTCTTCTTGCTTCGCTTTGGTATTTGCAGTTTCACTTCATGTATTTTGTACCACTGCCTCTTTGACCTGAACTGGTATGGTTGTATTAAGTCACTACTTGTATGTAACATGTGTATATACACATGTGTGTGTGTGTGTGTGTGTGTGTATATATATATATATATATTTGTGCATTGTCTCAGTGATGCATCGCTTGGCCATATGTATGCATCGAGGCAGTTTGTATTTGTTTGCAGTTTTGCCCCTGTTTGGTTTGTAGTGCACTTGCTTTTCTGACATGTTCTTGTGCTTGTGCACGTCACTTTTCATTTTGATTTTACTTGAACTTCATCTTGATTTTTGGAATTACACCTGTGTTGAATCCAGCTTTAAAGCTCGGGTTTAACCTTGTGCTCGTTTTTGATTTCACTAAAGTTGAACCCGACTTTGATTTGGGTTTGACCTTGTGCTCACCTGTCCCTGTAATTTTATCAAATGCATATATTGGTGTGCATGGCCTTGTGGCATGTACAGTTCACTGTGCATGTCACAAGCTGTTCGTGTATGATGAATTCGAATTTAAATGATGTCGAACAACCCAAATAACTGAGGCAAATAATATTTTCAAAATACATTTTATTTTATACTGCAAAAATATTTCCTTTTCAATTTTACCGCGTTATTATATATTTTTGCATATTGCTCAGATGCTGGATTCACATTGGAATGAAGTTGAAGATAAATACGAGTGTGAGTGATATGTAGTGAGGTGCAAAGGTAAATGTGAATTGTAATGTAATCAAATTTGTATTGTAATTGAATTGTATATATATAGTGAGAGCTTGAAATTTGAACAAAATTGTAATAAATATTTGTTTGAATAAAATTTCTGTTTGAATTCAAATTCTGTGTTATTTATTTTATTCATCAAATATTTATTTAATGTGTGAAAGTAAAATAGTATATTAACAAATACATTTAAATGAATATATATATGTTTATTATCATCAAACAAAAATCATATAATCGCATATTCAACAATCTCCCCCTTTTGATGATAACAAACATATATTTAAGATTTTGAATATGTTAAATGTATTTGATCATTGATATACTCTAATTGCTTCCCTATTTAAATGCTTCCTCTCTACACAAAGCTCCCCCTTCATATATGCATGCAAATGAGACTAGATGCAAATAGAAAATATTTGACATTTTCTTGATTTTATTTGACAAAATCTTAACTTTTCTCTCCCCCTTTTGTTCAAAAGAGTAATAGTGTTATAAAAATAGAGACAAGTAACAACCCGCATATTTATCAATTGTATATTTAAATATTTTATCGTTCGTCGGATTTTGGTCCGAAAAGCTATTTTTTGCATACGGTCGAATTAGAACTTGGGACCCCTTCCATTGAGTTCAAAATGCCGTTTGCGACCTTTTTAAGTATAAGCTTCGATATGTTTGGAGAAAGTTGATTTTTGCCACTTTTTCACTTAGGGCTTTGGTTTGGGCTGAACCCATTAACCACTTACTAACTCAGTCCCAACCCCCTCTCCTCTTCATTCACTCCTCATTTCCTAACTCTCTCAAGTTCAAGAGAATAATGGGGGAAAAGATTGGAAATTAGAATTCCCAAGCCCTAGTTCATTTGCAAAATCCATCTTCTAGCTCCAAACTCAAGAGAACCCATTGGTAAGCTTTCTCTTCATCTTCTCCAACTCATTCTCTCTTTGATTTCAGAAATTTCCTAAACCTAATTTAGGAAATGTTTCTCTTTTAATCTTAGATTGAAGCTTCTTGAGTTGCTATTGAAGAGGAATTGATCTTAGCTTGCTTTTAAAGCTTCTTCTTCATTTGTTTGGGTTCAAAGGTGAGATTTTTATCTCACATCTTAGTATATAATTATCTTCGATTGTTAGGTATGAATTCCTAACACTTATTCGTGTCCATTTGCTTTTGGTTTGGATTGATTTGGTGAATATTCCAATTTTTGGTGTTTTGGGTTCAATTCTTTAAAAATAATAGCGTTGATGTTTTGATCATGTTTTGGTGATGAACCGAAGAGCTTCTATGGCCGGGTAGTCGATTGGCGTAAACCCTTAGTGCCGTTGCTCGACCGATAGCATTTTGGGAGGGGATGGCATTTATTAAATTGGCATGGGAGTGCTGGCTATAGGTTCGGCCGACCGAACTCAGGGTCCGGTCGACCGACCTGCTACCTAGGCACTTCCTGCCTCTGTTTTGGAAGTGCTGGTTACAGGCTTCGGCCGACCGAGCCCATGGGCCGGTCGACCGACCTGGTGCCCGAGCACTTCCAACCTCTGGTTTGGTCAACCGACTCAGGGAGTCTGGTTGACCGACCTGCTGCTATTTGCCAATTATGCCTATTTTGCCTAGTTGTCTGAATTTCCAACTTTAATCGATTCGTGTTGTTTCCCTTTTGTTGTTATCATTTATTATCGACTTTGATGACTTATTTTCTTCGGGAAGTCTTGGAATATCCATTTCGATGGATTCGGTATCAATTTCTTTGGATTCTATTCACGTCTTCGAATGTGAATTTTAGTGATTGAGTGTTCCTACAATCATTTTTGTGATTTGTCACTTTAAAAATATAAAGGTTTTCTATACTAGTAGTAAATATCAAAACTCTTTCTTCAAATGATTTCTACACTATTTTATTACAAAGCTCGTTTTCTCAAACCAATTTCCAATCTATTAGTATATACAAACCTTTACCTCACTCGGATGAGAAATCTAATTAAACGACTTAGTAAAACAAGTGGTATGAAACGCTTGCGTTTACTTCGTCGGTTAATTCTTGGACTTGTTCGATTGAAACTCTTGTGACAATTTTCTAGTGGAGATCTACAATTTGTTCGTAAATATTTAAGTTAAGCTAGTGGTTATGGGACATGAAGCTAAGCTCATATATTTACTAGCTTACTGTAATTGACACTTCGCGTTGATCATGACGATCATCTTTGTGGTTTAGACTAGCATTGTGCGATGTCTCTTTGTCCACGTGGAGGACTGTACGTCGTTTTTAGTGAGCTTCGGCTCACCAGAAGGAGCTTCGGCTCAATGTCCGCAATGGGGGACTATACCCTGTCATGAGGAACTTCGATTCACCAGGAGGAGCTTCGGCTCAAAGTCCGCAATGGAGGACTATACCCTGTCAGAAGGAGTTTTTGACTCACCAGGAGGAGCTTCGGCTCAAAGTCCGCAATGGGGGACTATACCCTGTCTGGAGGAGTTCCGGCTCATTTTTCTGGGATTGGCCATCCTTTTCTTGTGATTTCTGGATTTCGTGTGTTGAATTCTGGAATTTATGTTTCACCAACTTTTACGATTGACATTGATATATATGTCATTTATTGTGGCTTGGTGAATGAAATCAGGAGTATGACATTCCTTTTGATCCTTGAGTAGATCTTTGCGATATTGATTAATCTCTTATTGATTTTTCAATTATTTATTTATCACAGCTTGGCATTGTGATTATTATACGTTTAGCCATATCTCTTATTCTATATCATGTTGTCTGATATTTATAGCTAGACTGAACCGTTTATTATTTTCTTATTAAATAATACTCGGGTCAGACTGAGATGTTACAGGTGCTTCTGCTTGACTTCTCCCCAGGGATTTATTACTCTGACCTTTGGCTAACTACTTAGATTAGTAGTTTATTTTGTTGTATACTCTTGAGATATGGACTCATAGATGTATTATTTTGTGTAGCACGTGTTGCTACTCTTTTGTATTATTGTGGACCGTTTTGACCACTACTCTGATATACACTTTCATGTGTTAGTTATATATTCATATCTTCTTCCGCCTTTGTGATATGAATTATCTGTGACTGATTTGTGTTATGCTTATTTCTATATTTGTTTCCGAAGATTATTATAGCCACTGTGTAGTAGCTTTGTGTTTGTATCGGTATGTCGGATTTCCTCTTGAAATAAAATGCATGTTATACTATCTGACATATCGGTGCTCGCGCAAAGCAATTACACGGATGGTCGCTCCTCAACAGCCTTATTCTCCGTGCTAGTTGACATCATTACACCGTAGTGTTCTTGGCTAGCGTGGGTATAGAGGTGGGGCGTCACAACTTGGTATCAGAGCCAAACTTCGGAACAATATGGAATATTATAACAAGGATCGTCGTCCTAAGTCTTTCTTAGGAGTCGTGCTTTAGGATTTAATTCGAGTCTTCGTACCGATTCATCCTATTTTCTTTATGACTCCTTGTTTTATCTATCAAGAATTGCTTGATATTTATCTTGAGAATAACTTTTTCTTCTTCTTTATTTCTTCCTTAAAGAAGAGAAATGGTTAGACCTGGCCGTCCCAGTGCCGGTCAATCTAGTGCTACTCCCCAAGATGGAGTTTTTATGTCTGCCCAGCAACTTCTTGACCTTGTCACGAATGCTCAAGCAGCTGGTTCTAATCCGTAGCCTACTCATCCTAGATCTGGTTTTGCACGCTTGTGCAGAGACTATACCGATTTGGGTGGAAGGCCATTCAAAGGATCCGAGAGTGTTATAGAAATTCAAGCTTGGCTCAAATCATGCGATCACATTTTTTCTCGCATGAACCTTATTGATCTACATCGAGTCCAGGTGGATTCTAGCATGCTCCAAGA
This sequence comes from Allium cepa, assembly GCA_030765085.1. NCBI lineage: Eukaryota > Viridiplantae > Streptophyta > Magnoliopsida > Asparagales > Amaryllidaceae > Allium > Allium cepa. Next base: position 102,438,125 of record CM060942.1, on the reverse strand, counting down.
AAGAGAATTAGATTGGTATGAGCTTTTAATTTATGAATCGTTGAAGCGGATCTCACTTGGGAGCAATTTCGAGAAAGATTCGAATTGAAATTCGTGCCGGAGGCTGAAAAAGTAACTTTAGCACGGCGTTTTATTGACCTTGTTCAAGGTGGATCTTCTGTGACAGACTATGTCGCATCTTTCGAATCTCTTTCCAAATATGGGGTTGAATACATTAACACCCCATTGAAGAAAAATCAGAGATTTGTCTATGGCTTGAATAAGAATCTTAAGAAGCCATTACTCCTAAAACTTGAGGTTTCATTTGATCAGCTTATTGATATCGCTCTTCGTCTTGAAGAGGCCGATAGAGAAAATGATGTCGAGGTTGGGAGTGCCAAACCGAACTCCAACAGCAAGAAGAAGAGGCATCCCTTTATTAGGTTCAAAAGTCCTAATCCTAGCAAGAGGGCGAAGCAAGAGATTTCTATAGCAAATACTCCTATCCCTAATCGCGGAGAATGCTACAATTGTGGCTCTAGGGACCACTGTATAAATAGGTGTCCAAGGCCTATTTCTTGCTGCTATTGCAAAAGTGCGGATCATTATATATCTTCGTGTCCCAAGCTTCAAAGCAAGAGAGAAGGAAAGTTGCAAACCCCTAGCAACACTTCTCTTAGTCAAGGTATTTTACATTCAATCCTTGATGGCGTTATTTTATTTCGTGATCTTCTTATTCGAGTTCTTTTTGATATGGGTTCCATCTCACTATTTTATATCAAAAGAACTTGTTGATTCTTTTTCTTTGAAAATATTTTGGGCTTGATGACTTCTTTGAGAGTTGCGAATCCGGTTGGTGGATCCGCAACACTCAATTTGCTTTTTATTGATGTCGAAATTATTTTATGAGATTTTTCTTTCCGAGCCGATATTTTTACCTAGGCTTCGGAATTGATTTTTTTTGAAAGGATCGGGTTAATCATTGTGAAGCCCATATCCTATTTTTCGAGTGGACTATTCATCTTCGACATTTTCTATCTGTTAAGCAGCTTTCTATTTTTCTTTGTGATTCCGATTTCAAATTTTTGGTGGAATCATTTTATTCCTTAAGCCCACTTATAAGGAAAGTGTTGTTTCTCTCATTCATGTAGTTTGAGAAATTTTACGGTATTTTTGAATTTGTCTTAGGACTGTCACCTAAGCAATCTTTTGAGTAGTGTTAAGGTCTTTTCAGCTCGACCTTGCCACCGGTTTTCATTTGCTACGAGTTGCGGAAGTTAGCATTCCACTTACCGCATTCCGCACTCGTTATGATTCTTATGAATGAATTATTATGTCATTTGGTTTATCCAGCTTATTTCATCCATTTTATAAATCGAATATTCTATGAATATTTCGATGAGACCATTCTTGTATTTATTGATCTTGGATGAAAATAGTAATTTAAAATTTTGCAAATCTTTTCCATAGGATTTATTTATAAGTAAAATTGGATTTTGTTCTTGAAACGAACGAAGAATATTCTTAAAAGTTTTTAAGAAACGTGTTTATTATCTAGAAGACGATTTTGTGATTTTATTGCCCGTTGAGTGCTTTAAGAATTTTGGTCAACCTCGTTGGCTCGAGATTCCTTGTATCTTATGATCGTTTTACCAAGTTCATCGGGCGTTTTGATGTACTTCATTTTATTGAGTTCATCTCATCTCTTTTATGGACTAGCGTCCGATGTTCTTTTATGGTGTTCGGTTCATCGGATGTATTGTTATTATACTACATCGATGTTCCGCCTTATCTGGATCAATTGATGTACCATTATTTTACTACATCGTTGTTCCGGTTTATCGGTTCATTGGACGTACCGTTTTTGTACTACGCTGATGTTTCAAATTATTCGAGTTCCTAGTTTCTCAGGCGTACGGTTATTATACTACGTCGTTGCACAAGCTCAATTTTCTGCTATTCTTGACGTTCTACACGTCTTTTATCTACGGAATGCCTTAGGGATTCCGGTTTTTATTCTTGAGCCCGGTGATATTGTAGAAATTGAAGTTTCACCAGATTTGATTTATGAGCAACATCCCATTCGCATCATTGCTTCGGGGGTTGAGCGCCTTCGGAATAAAGATGTTCTTCTTGTAAGGGTTCAAGGGTTCTCAAATCCTAGGGATTACTCTTAGGAATCTAGAGAATTCATCGAGCGATCCCGTTCAGGCTTACTCTATCATGCTCCTTATGGTGAGCTTCCTATTTCAAATTTTCTTTTGTGTTGATATGCTTCTATGGTTGTTACTTCTTATTTTCTTCTTAAGTATTGTGAGGACGCATTTTCTTTAAGGAGGGGAATCTGTAACAACCCGCATATTTATCAATTGTATATTTAAATATTTTATCGTTCGTTGGATTTTGGTCCGAAAAGCTACTTTTTGCATACGGTCGAATTAGGACTCGGGACCCCTTCCATTGAGTTCAAAATGACGTTTGCGACCTTTTTAAGTATAAGCTTCGATATGTTTGGAGAAAGTTGATTTTTGCCACTTTTTCACTTAGGGCTTTGGTTTGGGCTGAACCCATTAACCACTTACTAACTCAGTCCCAACCCCCTCTCCTCTTCATTCACTCCTCATTTCCTAACTCTCTCAAGTTCAAGAGACTAATGGGGGAAAAGATTGGAAATTAGAATTCCTAAGCCCTAGTTCATTTGCAAAATCCATCTTCTAGCTCCAAACTCAAGAGAACCCATTGGTAAGCTTTCTCTTCATCTTCTCCAACTCATTCTCTCTTTGATTTCAGAAATTTCCTAAACCTAATTTAGGAAATGTTTCTCTTTTAAGCTTAGATTGAAGCTTCTTGAGTTGCTATTGAAGAGGAATTGATCTTAGCTTGTTTTTAAAGCTTCTTCTTCATTTGTTTGGGTTCAAAGGTGAGATTTTTATCTCACATCTTAGTATATAATTATCTTCGATTGTTAGGTATGAATTCCTAACACTTATTCGTGTGCATTTGCTTTTGGTTTGGATTGATTTGGTGAATATTCCAATTTTTGGTGTTTTGGGTTCAATTCTTTAAAAATCATAGCTTTGATGTTTTGATCATGTTTTGGTGATGAACCGAAGAGCTTCTATGGCCGGGTAGTCGATTGGCGTAAACCCTTAGTGTCGTTGCTCGACCGATAGCATTTTGGGAGGGGATGGCATTTATTAAATTGGCATGGGAGTGCTGGCTACAGGTTCGGCCGACCGAACTCAGGGTCCGGTCGACCGACCTGCTACCCAGGCACTTCCTGCCTCTGTTTTGGAAGTGCTGGTTACAGGCTTCGGCCGACCGAGCCCCTGGGCCGGTCGACCGACCTGGTGCCCGAGCACTTCCGACCTCTGGTTCGGTCAACTGACTCAGGGAGTCCGGCTGACCGACCTGCTGCTATTTGCCAACTATGCCTATTTTGCCTAGTTGTCTGAATTTCAACTTTAATCGATTCGTGTTGTTTTCCTTTTGTTGTTACCATTTATTATCGACTTTGATGACTTATTTTCTCCGGGAATTCTTGGAATATCCATTTCGATGGATTCGGTATCGATTTCTTTGGATTCTATTCACGTCTTCGAATGTGAATTTTAGTGATTGAGTGTTCCTACAAACATTTTTGTGATTTGTCACTTTAAAATTTTAAAGGTTTTCTATACTAGTAGTAAATATCAAAACTCTTTCTTCAAATGATTTCTACACTATTTTATTACAAAGCTCGTTTTCTCAAACCGATTTCCAATCTATTAGTATATACAAACCTTTACCTCACTCGGATGAGAAATCTAATTAAACGACTTAGTAAAACAAGTGGTATGAAACGCTTGCGTTTACTTCGTCGGTTAATTCTTGGACTTGTTCGATTGAATCTCTTGTGATAATTTTCTAGTGGAGATCTACAATTTGTTCGTAAATATTTAAGTTAAGCTAGTGGTTATGGGACATGAAGCTAAGCACATATATTTACTAGCTTACTGTAATTGACACTTCGCGTTGATCATGACGATCATCTTTGTGGTTTAGACGAGCATTGTGCGATGTCTCTTTGTCCACGTGGAGGACTGTACGTCGTTTTTATTGAGCTTCGGCTCACCAGGAGGAGCTTCGGCTCAATGTCCGCAATGGGGGGACTTTACCCTGTCATGAGGAACTTCGGTTCACCAGGAGGAGCTTCGGCTCAAAGTCCGCAATGGGGGACTATACCCTGTCAGGAGGAGTTTTGATTCACCAGGAGGAGCTTCGGCTCAAAGTCCGCAATGGGGGACTATACCCTGTCAGGAGGAGTTTTTGACTCACCAGGAGGAGCTTCGGCTCAAAGTCCGCAATGGGGGACTATACCCTGTCTGGAGGAGCTCCGGCTCATTTTTCTGGGATTGGACATCCTTTTCTTGTGATTTCTGGATTTCGTGTGTTGAATTCTGGAATTTATGTTCCACCAACTTTTACGATTGACATTGATATATATGTCATTTATTATGGCTTGGTGAATGAAATTAGGAGTATGACATTCCTTTTGATCCTTGAGTAGATCTTTGCGATATTGATTAATCTCTTATTGATTTTTCAATTATTTATTTATCACCGCTTGGCATTGTGATTATTATACGTTTAGTCATATCTCTTATTCTATATCATGTCGTCTGATATTTATAGCTAGACTGATCCGTTTATTATTTTCTTATTAAATAATACTTGGGTCAGACTAAGATGTTACAGGTGCTTCTGCTTGACTTCTCCCTAGGGATTTATTACTCCGACCTTTGGCTAACTACTTCTTTGTTGTATACTCTTGAGATATGGACTCATAGATGTATTCTTTTGTATAGCACGTGTTGCTACTCTTTTGTATTATTGTGGACCTTTTTGACCACTACTCTGATATACACTTTCATGTGTTAGTTATATATTCATATCTTCTTCCGCGTTTGTGATGTGAATTATCTGTGACTATTTGTGTTATGCTTATTTCTATATTTGTTTCCGAAGATTATTATAGCCACTGTGTAGTAGCTTTGTGTTTGTATTGGTATGTCGGATTTCCTCTTGAAATAAAATGCATGTTATACTATCTGACATATCGGTGCTCGCGCAAAGCAATTACACGTATGGTCGCTCCTCAACAGCCTTATTCTCAGTGCTAGTTGACAGCATTACACCGTAGTGTTCTTGGCTAGCGTGGGTATAGAGGTGGGGCGTCACAGATAAAGTGATCGATATTAATACAACATTAAAACTCAATCGAATATAAATATTAAATTTCAATAAAAAAACAAACAAAAATCATAAATACTTTGTTAGGCGCATATTCCACTTTTAGAATGATGGGAATGATGTTATCGTATAAAACCATACAGTTGTGTCTATTTGTGGTATATTTATATCAGGAATTTGAATACCTACCAACCATGCATACCCGTTAGGACTTTTAAATGAGATTAGTAGTATTCCAATTTTATTTTAAAAAATGAATTCAAGTATCTTCTAACCACGCATAACCGTGAGGACTTTTAAATGGGATTAGAATCAACTTGTTTATTTAAAAAATCAATTTTGATATGCGTTCCATACGTGCATAATCGTGAGGACTTTCAAATGAACATGCAAGCACATAACAAATTCCAAGTAATTCGCCCATGCATAACCGTGAGGACTTTTAAATGAGAGTGAATGCTTTGGATTTTATTTTATTTTATTTTATTACTATTATTATTTTATTAAAAAAATATAAAATGAAAAACGAATGATTCCTGTTTAAAGTACCACATATTAACAAACTATATTGAATTTTGATTAGTGATGGTCATTAGAAATATGATAGAAATAGAGATGGTCATGGAATTTTTACCAATAAAAAGTTTTATAACTCTTGTTTAAATTTCTAAAGAAATTTACTAATTATACCATCTCGAGTAATAATTTATGATAAATATCAACACTCATCGCTTTTTCAATCACTATTTATCTTTTGGATAATCATTAGGGTGTCAGATTAGTCAATGTAGTTATTTAAAATCAAATTCAAAAATAATTATAAAATTAATTTTTCTTAAAATGACCAATCTGAAAACAAGGTCAAAGATGATTTTCTAAAAGGGGTTTTATGAGAAAATTTTTTGCAGTTTGAAAATTATTTGAAATGAAAAATATGCAGATATTTTCTATGAAAAATGATGCAGTTACTAAATGTCTCAACAAAAATCACGTTCCACTAGTAATTTTTCTATCAACTAGATTACCAGTGTAATCTGCATCTGAATTTCTCTTTCACTCAAAATGATCATTAATTGAATTTGATAGACCAAACCATGAAGTGTGCATCAAAATATCTAAAAATTAATTAACAGCTTTTTAAATGATATTCTCTTGAATTTGAATTGAAGCCGTGTAATCATTAAAAACCGTAAATATAGAGTCAGCCGTAAAATAACCAAATGTATTATCATCCAATAAAACACTATTATTAATCCAAACTAATATATAAGAAGTAATTCAAAGACTCTAGAGATTTTTGTAGTGTTCTTGGCATAAGAATATAATTGGCCAACAATTTTGAGTAAGTCAGAATCAAAATCATCATTTATTTTATCATCACATTATTGGCTGATTTAATTCAGACTACGGTGCAGATTATCATATTTAATATATTTTTCAAATAAATATACCATTGCCTGTTTTACCTTTATGATATTTTTCTTGTTGTCCATTGTGATTCTGTCACCTTTGTACTAGGCTAAGGAACTTTGCTTTGTCGCTCGTTGTGTCCTTGGAACAGCCAGAATCTAAGTAACACTATTGTTGTTCCTTAGCCTGCCACCACACCTACACGATGAAAGATTTTTGTGACCTATTTGTTTTTATATGTCCATGATTGTTAGTGCCAGAATATTTTGAAAAATAATTTTATGGAGACCCAAAACTATTTATATATGTTCTCTTTTGGCACCCAGATTTGTTTAACTTTAAGAGATTTTATATTTGTGCCTTTTGGAACCCAAATTGAAATGGTTTTCACGTGTTTGGGTCTATACCAACAATTATTTTGATTGTGTCCAAATTTTCTACAAATTGTGCACATTGAATTGACTTGATTAAATTCACTCCTAACATTTTCAGATTGATTATATCCAAGTCCTTGTCTAACTGTATTAACAGTTTGTTTCCCTAAGAGCATATTCAACGATTTTTCACTTTTGGAAAATTTATCTAAAGTTGTTAACAGTTGTTGGACTTGTGTTTTGAGAGATTCATTTTCGTTTAATAATTATGTGCACTTTTTAATAGAATTTTCTCTTCTAGTATTTTCACTCTCTTTCAAAATTAGAATTTCATTTTCAAACGATTTAATTTTGATTTCTGGTTTTTTAATTTCTTCTTCGAATGTTGGACACTTATCACACTTAGGGATCCTACTTTGATAGGTTTTAACTAATTGGTCAAGTTGTTTATTTAATTCTATCAAACTATCTCTTTGTGATTCAATTTTAGCATAGTTTTCCCTAAGTCGTTCAAAATAGCCATTTACTTCGTGGAAATATATAAGCAATTCTGAGTGAGTGAGTTTTTATACCTCGCTTGGCTCGTCATTGTCGCTATCAGTTATATTTCCTTGAAGGCACATATATGCTTTCTCACTCTCACTGCTAGTACTTTGATTATCTTCATCACTCATATTCCACGTGGCTGCAAAACTTCTCCTTTTTGATTTCTTTTCAAAGTCGTGTCGGTTTTGAGGACAATTTGGTTTGATGTGTCCGGGTTGGTTGCACTTGTGACAAATGGTCTGCCGTTCATCTGGATTGTCTAGTATTTTGTTTATTCTGCTTTTCAATTTCTGATTTAGAGCTGAATTTCTATATTTGCGGTTTCATCTTTTGAATTTCTTCATTATTAACACCAGCTCAGGTGCTCCACCATCATCGTCGTCATCATCACTTTCAGTTGTTCCTTTGAGAGCTATTGATTTCTTTCGAGTATCTCCTCCTTCACGCATTTCCTTGAATTTCATTTCTAGCTCATAAGTGGTGAGATTTTCGATGAGTTCTTCAACTTTCATTTGTTTTAAATCTTTCGATTCTTGAATGGTAGTCACTTTTGCTTCAAATCTTCGTGGAAGGACTCTGAGGATTTTTCGGACTATTTCCAATTCCTTGTATGATTTTCCGAGAGCTTTTGATTTGTATACGATATTGGAAAGCCGTCCATACATCTCTTTAACATTTTCTTTCTTGGCCATTTTAAAATTCTCGTTTCGCTACTCAGCATAGCAAGGCGAGATTCTTTGACTTGAGATGTTCCTTCGTGACTCACTTCGAGTGTGTGCCATATTTCCTGCGCAGTTAGACAATGTAAGACACGATTAAATTCAAATTGATCCAATGAACAGATAATAGAATTCATAGCTTTAGCGTTAGCATTTTGTAATTTATTTTCTAGTTCAGTCCATTGATTCTTTGGTTTATTTACTTCCTGATTATTTACAATTATAGTTGGTGCTCTATAACTTGTCTCAACAATATTCCAAGCGTCAATGGTTTTCAGAAAAAATTTCATTCTATTTTTCCAATAGGCGTATTCACCATTTAACATTGGTGGTCTAACTATGGACTGACCCTCAGCAAAAGCATTATCAAAAGAAGCCATTTTAAAAATTCAACCTTTCAAAACAAAAATTGATTTTTTTTTAAAATCAAATTTTTTTAAAACAAAAGCTGGCTTCTATTCCTAGTTCCGATACCACTTGTAGGATCGATTTCACCCTAGAGGGGGGGGGGGGTGAATAGGGTGATACTGTTAATTATAAAAATTATTGCGGAAGCTTATAAAATATTTCAACACAGATATATCAAAATAATAGCAGCACAGATAATAGCAGAATAATAAATGTAGAAATAGAACGACACAGAATTTACCCAGCTTCGGCAAAACCCTGCCTACGTGCTGCTCCAAAGGTTTCTACTAGAAATTAAGCAGTCACATGCTTAACACGTAAACTCGCGACACCCGCTACTGACTAACCTAACTCTACGCTCAAAACCCTGCCACAAATCAGCCACTGAGTTGCGAGTTCTCAAATTACGCCACGTAGTTTGTCCCCTAGTCACACGACTAGTAATTACAATGGTTTAAAGAAGAAAATAGAAAAACAACAAATTAAAAAACAATTAAACCCTAATTTCAATATTAAAGCCCTATTAAAAAAAGTTGGCCCAAAATAATTTATCACTAAAGCCTCCTTTATCTCTTTTATCTATATCGGCCTGTTATCTCCTTTATCTATTTTGCTCTGTAAAAAATGTCGGCCTGGTTCCTCTTTTTCTTTGCTTGAAATTAGGGTTTTTGAGAAGTCGCCGCTTAAATTGATGGTTGGTGCTTCGATTGCTTACTTCAATTGATTCGTTCGCGGCTCCTCCTCCTTGATTGAGTTCGACTTTGATTTGGTATGCAAATTTTTCTTTTGCTTCTTTTGATTTTCTTGCTTGAACTCGATATCGAATTGCCGATGATGTTACTTGTTTTTATAGGATTTGAGAGCCTTGATTTTCATTCGTATACATTTATTTGAATTCATCACTTGATTTATTTCGGCCCTTCGATTTTGTTTTAATGCTGATGATAATTTCTGACTTTTCATATCGAATAATTTCGTTTACATGATTAACATGGTTTTGATTTCGAACTCGCTTGATTCCTTGATCGATACGGCTTCGATTCAGAACCGTTCGATCTTTCCTTGGTCGTTACGGTAATGAATTTCCTACTTGACTTTGGCTTTGATTTTTGACCCACGGCTTTGACTTGATTTTGACGATGTTGATTTCGTTCGACTTTGGCCATAGTGTTCACTGCCTCTGGTCATTTGATTTGATTATGTTGGTTTTGGCATTTCCTTTGTACTTACTTCGGCCATTATGTCTTTGACCTACAGCTTGAACTTTTTATTCATATATTTACACATATAAACAAATATGCTTCACTTGTTCACTGAACTGTTGTATCACTTTGTTGGTGATGCTTTGACTGTTGAACTTGTTTTGGATTTGTGGCCTTATGTCATAGTTTTGGTTCATCTGATTACAGTTCTATGCACATTGTATTTCATGGTTGCTGTATTTCCATATTGTTCCCTCCGGCCTCTTGTTGGTTTAGTGTGTGCACTTGCTTGGCCATTCGACATCCATATTATTTCGAGCTGTTGTATCATTTGATGTTGTAGTTTGCACTGTGCATTCCTGTATATGTACTTGAGTCTAATATTTTTTGAAGCTTGCACTATGTGTTTTCATTTAGTTGTTCCACTCGAGTCTATGTCATTTGATTCACTGTGTATTAGTTCACTTGAAGTTGTAGCCTTGTTTGGATCATCTTGTAGTCTAGTTCATTGTTTCATTTGTTGCCAGTTGCCTTTGGTTTCATTTGTTTCAGACCTTCATGTAGAGGCTGCACTTGTTCTTTTGAAGTTTTGGTTTTGCTTTGACTTTGGTTACTGCTGCATATATGTATTCTTATACACTGTTTCTATTTGAGCTTGCACTGTCCATTCATGTGCACTTCGGTTTCATGATGTACTCTGGTTAGCATATTTAGCTTGGTTGTCTTAAGCACATTTGTATATATGTTCATTGTGTTCTGGTAGCACTCGAGTCTTCCTGCACATATATATGTACACTATAATATACATATTCACTTGGTTGTTACAGCTCTGACTTTTGATTCTTCGATCACTTTCCTTGACTCTCTACATATTGAAGTCTTCTTGCTTCACTTTGGTATTTGCAGTTTCACTTCATGTATTTTGTACCACTGCCTCTTTAACCTGAATTGGTCTGGTTTTATTGAGTCACTACTTGTATGTATACATGTGTATATACACATGTGTGTGTGTGTGTGTGTGTGTATATTTGTGCATTGTCTCAGTGATGCATCGCTTGGCCATATGTATGCATCGAGGCAGTTTGTATTTGTTTGCAGTTTTGCCCCTGTTTGGTTTGTGGTGCACTTGCTTTTCTGAAATCTTCTTGTGCTTGTGCACGTCACTTTTCATTTTGATTTTACTTGAACTTCATCTTGATTTTTGGAATTACACCTGTGTTGAATCTAGCTTTAAAGCTCGGGTTTAACCGTGTGCTCGTTTGTGATTTCACTTGAGTTGAACCCGACTTTGATTTGGGTTTGACCTTGTGCACACCTGTCCCTGTAATTTTATCAAGTGTATATATTGGTGTGCACGGCCTTGTGGCATGTACAGTGATACATTGTGCATGTCACAAGCTGTTCGTGTATGATGAATTCGAATTTAAATGATGACGAACAACCCAAATAACTGAGGCAAATAATATTTTCAGAATAAATTTTATTTTATACTGGAAAAATATTTCCTTTTCAATTTTACCGCGTCGATATACATTTTTACAGATTGCTCAGATGCTGGATTCACGTTGGAATGAAGTTGAAGATAAATACGGGTGTAAGTGATATATAGTGAGGTGCAAATGTAAATGTGAATTGTAATGTAATCAAATTTGTATTGTAATTGAAATTGTATATGTATAGTGAGAGCTTGAAATTTTTACTATTCAAAAATTGTAATAAATATTTGTTTGAATAAATTTCTGCTTGAATTCAAATTCTGTGTTATTTATTTTATTCATCAAATATTTATTTAATCTGTGAAAATAAAATAGTGTATTAACAAATACATTTAAATGAATATATATACATATATATATGTGTATATATATATATATATATGTTTATTATCATCAAGCAAAAATCATATAATCGCATATCCAACATAGGTGTCAAAAGGGATAGTGTCTAGGCTTGGGTTTGGAAAACCAGCTTTTCGCTCTCCCTGGCTATCCAGACTGACCCGATAAAGGGGGTAATAAATTTGATTTACTCGGATCAAAATTTTCCAAAGGATAAGAAAGATATTTTCAAGATTTAAATAGCTTTGATTTCAGAGAGATGATCTTCTTGTACTCGGTGTTAATGCTCGAAGAGGGAACTCGTACTATTCGTGGAATTTAAAAGGTGATTTCAACATTATTCCGTGCATAATATTTTTTAAATATAAGGATTGATATTGAGTAGAATTTGATGATTTCTATATATTCCTCTCACGTAATATTTACTGGTTTTGGATTAACATCCTAGATAACATGCTTTTAACTAAATCAAAATTATGATTTTTGATTTAAGAAATCTTTGTTAAGATTTAAATGAAACAATTTGTAATTAATTTAAATTCCTATACTTAAAATTTATTGGTTTGGATTTATAGTAAACAGTGACTTGAATAACATCGTTTCTGATCCGTGTTAAAAGTCATGATTTGGAAATCTTTGTTAAGATCTAAATAAATGATTTGGAATATTTTCCTAAGAAAAGATGAAATGATTTGGAATTTTAAAAAGGGGTTTTATGTAATCAAAGGATTTAATAAGAGGGGTTTAATGATTTCATATATACTGGAAAGAATGTTTTAGAAAAATATGTTTCTCCAAAAAAGATTTTGATAAAAAGAACTTTATCAATTAAAGAATGATTCCCTATTCACAAAACCTCCTTTTATTAATGATTAGATCGATGGAACCATGGTTGGATCTAGGAAAATCCCTACTCGAAAACCACTTCAAACCAATGTATGCATTAGAAAAAATGATGACTTGATAAATAAAATGAAGGTTAAAGACTAAGGATTTTTGGGATAAAAGGACTGCTTGTTGATAATTCTAGTTAGCTCCTAAATACTAAAGTAGCAGTTGTCCCTTCATTTTTGAAACTCTTTGATTCTCGCTACTAATCCTGGGGATAATTCCCGATAGAATGTGGTAGGAGGGTGCCTTCGGTTTCGTTATGTCCTAGAATGAACTTGTATGGACGGATGTCTCACATCGCATTCTTGATACTTCCTCGTTGACTGCTATAAATATACATGTGCTTGGTGGAGAAGAAGACAACTTCTCTTAGCTTAACAGCCTTCTCTGAGACATATGAGCTCATAGCCTGTATGTTTGTGGAAGCTAATAGTGATTGATGGAATGGCAGTATGGCGTTCAAAGGAAGATGATGCGATATGCGAAAGGTAATCGTACCTCAGGCCTTACACCTGGAAATGGCCAAAACATGGTAGATGCAACAAGGATATGTGGTTCGCAACCATTAGGGGTATGAATATCCCCTTTTAGATATATTTCTACCTGCTACGACGTTCGTGTTTAAATTAATACGGTGTATGCTAGAGCATGCTCGGATGGGTCGGTAACGAATGGGGTGATGACATATTCTGTGCTATCTAGGAAGAGGTAAGCTGGTCTTATGTTGGTAGAGGACCATTTGTTGGGCCTCGGTACATTCCTCTAGAGATGTACTACCAGAAGGTAGTACCTTCACCTGGTCATTTGTATGGAAATCCGTTCTCCAATAAGAGCCCGTAAGATTTTAGATGTAGAAAGCCTTGTATTACAAGGTGGTATGCAGGAATTTAATAATATAACAATTTCGGATAAGATTAATAAGTTTACTTGGAAATGTTTTCAGAGATATGTCAATAAAAATAATATCAAGTATTTTGACGTAAAATGTTTTGGTTACCATAAGGTAAAAACTCGTTCCGTGTTTATGTGCGACATGGTCTTATGAGATACATTTTTCTTTTAAATATGTGTATTTTGAGTTCTCACACTAGTGCCATGGCTGACCCAGAGTTTTCCCATTCCTTAAACTCTTAGTGCCTTAATTTTCCCTGGGCAGCCTAATAGTCAGGTTTAGTTTAGAAGAAATCTGGATAGAGCTCGAAGTAGGGAGTTAGAAGATTCTTTTGAAGATTGTTATCTATTTCCACTACACTCTAGTTCTATAGTATTCCACATTTGTAAGGACAGAAATGTATAACTATCCATTATTTAACTTTGATTATTGTATTTTAATTTCCGCTATAAAGTTTATATTGAAATAATATATATGAGATTCCGTTCTGTCTTTATTTTCTTTCTTACCCTTGAGAATTCACTTCTCCGGCACTTGGATATACGGCAAGTGAATACTAGATGTATTAGTGTCGATTTCTGGAAATCGAAGAAACGGGTCCTCACATCATGGTATCGGAGCTTAGGTAGAGCGAACACCTGAGCATGATAGAATTAAATTCTCATCATAAACAGGGTTTGTAATACCTTAGGATGAGTAACTCATTAGAGATAGGATTAGTAATGCCCTAGAATGAGTTTGAGGGTATTATATATGAACGCGTATTTGTTAATATTATGTACAAATGATTTTGATTTTGAAAATTGGTAAATAAAATAATTTTAATTAGGATTATATTTTGAATAAAAAGAATATTTTTCAAATATATATTTATTTGATTAAGAAAAGGGTAATACTAAGTTCATATCATTGATTGATTGGTTGTTTAATTTAAAAGCTTAAGTACGAACACCTCATGAATTTAGTTTCACAATTTGACTATGGGGTATTCGATAAATAATAATGTTGTTTTAAGATTAAAGGAATTTATTTAAGATAAATAAATCTTATGTATATGTTTTATGTAAGTGATTTTATAAACTGGATTTATAAAACGTGCTTTCTAAAGGAATTTTTGAGAATTTAATTTCGGTATTTCTGAACGGAATTTCAAATGATTTTTGTAAAATGAATAATAATGGTATTATTTCCAAAAAAGGGATTTTGAAAACGAAAAACAGTCTTATGATTAATTGATTCAAGTGGCTCGAAAGTAACTAAAAATGGGCAGAAGATGTTTTCGGATGGTAAACACTTCTCTTAAGTATTCCCCTTCTTGTTAAGGAAATATAACAACCTTGGTTTTACGATTACCTATTAATATCAATAATAATAAATTATAATGAAATTATAATTTATTAATCAAGAGATAAATATATTTGGGAAAGGTAATTTAAATATATTGTCTGAGTTAAACTTAAAATTTGGGTTTTTGGAATTTACTTAGGGAAAATTTGAGAAAAGGGGTGGTTTAATCATTTGAATATGATTAGATATGGAGTTTGGACAAAAATATATTTAGTTAGGAGTAAACTTGAGGAAAATAAATTTAAATGATGAGTTTGAAGTTAAACTTGATTTAAATGAAAGGTTGGGGATAAATTGAGCTTCAAATTCAATATCTGAATTTGAATAAAATTTGGAAATAGGAAATAATTTTTTTAGGAAACTTGATAATGTGTAAATTATGATAAAATAGGAATTCACAAAATTCCTATGGGTTATATTGCATTAAATTGCAATAAAAACGAAAATGGTGAATTTTGAGCAAAACAATGTTTTTTTTGAACATAATTGAGTTAAAAATAAATGTTAAACAAGTAAATATTGTTTGGAAAATACGTATTTGAGTGTCTACATAATTTTTATTATGGTTTTAAATTTAGTTGTGACAAAATAAAATAGTTTGGATAAGTTTAATGTTGAAATTTGTAAGTTTTGTACAAAAAAAATCCAAATTTAACAATATTTGTAAAAATCAAAATTTATTTTGTAAATATGTTAAGATGGTGTTAAAAACGGTTAAAATAATTTATAATATGATTGTGTAGCTTTTACAAAGCTCAAACATTTCAAAATTTGTTCATAAGTTGATAAAATAGTGTAATATGTAGATAAACATGTAAAATTAATCTAACATCTCTTCAAGCTTAAGCTTAATGGACTATAATTAAGCCCATTACTAAGCATTAGCTAAGAAGGAAATGGAGATAAATGTTATGTACGTTCAATTGCTCAGAAACTTTGTTTTTTCCATTCCTAAAAACTAACAGTAAAAGGAACCTTAATTCCTTCCCAATTCCTAAGCTAATCCCTTGCAAACCTAATCAAAATTGAGAGAAAATTGATAACTTACAACCCTACAGGTAATCTCTACAAATTTCATGTAATTATTTCATCCAAAATCATGTTTTTGTTGGTTATTCCCATTTTGTTGTTTGCATGTTACAGCAAACTATTTTACAGGTGATTTCTATGCTTCTTGAGTGGAAAAGTTGCCATCTTTTTCAAATTGCTTGCTATAAATCGTCAATCTTTTGCTAATAATTCAAGGTGAGGATTCCCTCACACATTCTAGCTTGTTTCATGTTTTGTAGTGATGAATTGGGTTGTTTAATTTGCAAACTTTTTTGTGGTGACGTTGATTTTTTGAGCTGCTGTAAACATGATCTGAGTATATGTTTAAGACAACATATCTCCTTCATTTCTGTTGAAATTCGTTGATTCTTTTTTCAATTGAATGTTGAACCTAGAGAAGATTTCAGACCTAGGTTGCTACTTGTATTGTTGCATTTTGGGTAGTTTTTTTCATGGTTTTGGTGATAAATTGAAGTGCTTTTCTTAAGTGGTTTCCGTTACTTTTGATCAAACATTAAGCCATGATTCTTGAGTTTTGTTTTGGTTTGCCTCGACAAAGAAGAAGCCTAGATGATTACAAATCCATAATTGGAATTTGATGAGTTTTTGGATGAATTTTCTATATTCTTTCATTGAGATTTCCGAGTACATGCATGTTTTTATAAATCGTTTTAAAAAGTGTTTTTATATATATGAACTTTATTTTAAGGAAAAATACTTTACAATGCGATTTCATATATACATGAATATTTATAATTATAAAGAGATTTTCAAAATAGATGTTTTTTGAATATTTTTCGAAATTGATTTAAGACCCGATTCTTCTAAAGTATATTTTCCTATATATAAAACCATACATTTTGGCACTCTTGAGCGTATGAGGAAGAGAATTAAACGATTTAGTAAAACACGTGGTATGGTACACGTGCATTTACATTTTTGGTTTATTCCGGACTTTTTCGTTTGAAGCTATTGACTTTCTGGTCGTATTTGCCGATGAGATGAGGCGAGTATTTGTGATCTAAATGATTTTTTTCTAGTGTGGCATTAACTAGCGGTTAGTTAGTAAACCATTAAGTGAGAACTTATGGTATGAGACGTACTATTACCACTTTCGGGTTCCTAGCTGAGAGTTTGTGAAACATTTATGAGTTATTGCCAGTATTCAAGCTGTTGGGCTACTATTTGTACTGTTGGATCCTATATAAATTTGTTGGGCTAACTATGGACTGTTGGGTCCCATTTGAGACTGTTGGGTCTCTTATATATATATAGTATTTGCCAGGCTATTGGGCCACTTATTGGACTATTGCGCTAATTTTTGGACTGTTGGGTCCTATTCTTTCCATTGTTGCTTTTCTAGATTTCTTATTAACTGAGTTTTAGAATTTCGATGTTTTAAAAATGTTTTCACCATTATTGCTTTATTGGATTATTTATATAGCCTGAGTGCTATTGTGTTGTTTATAAATGATGATTACATTTTGAGTTTTGAATGCTTAGTCGAGTTTTATATATTTTGTGATTTATAGTCGCTACTCCTTGGTGTTTTGAGATTTGTAAACTCCTATTTAGGAGTTATAGTTGTGGAAAGCTATTATATTGACTATTATTATGCCGATGATATGAGGCGTGCATTTGTGGATGTTTGTTATTATTGTTGAATATGTCCCTTTCGAATAATCCATACGATGGATATTTAAAGTTACTTCTTCTCTTTTGGGAAGAATTATCATCACTTATCCATGTACCTTATTTATCTTGTACTAAGAAGTTGTTTAAGTTAGACCGACTTGTGTATTTTATATACGCGCGTCAAACCGAATTACAGGTTAGGTCATTTGGCTATTGCTTAGCTGTTCACCTTGGACCCTACTATCTACTCTTTTGGATTAGATGCATAGTTTTTGTGTAATGTATTTTGTGGTGTGACTTGGTTATGTATATTCTTAATGGGGAGCTTGATGTTTTTATACATATTGTGGTTGTATCACCAAGTTCAACACTATGTATTGTATTTGATGTATATGTATATATTTGACTATGTTTGCTGTTCTGTGATCTGTGTTAATATTTATGTTGCGTTTTTTCCTGTATCGATCATGTAGCCACCATAATATTGTATTAGATAAGGATTAAGTATGTCGAACCACTTCAAATGAAATGTAAAAAAATATGAGTATATTATCGATGTATTTAGTGCTTATTTAATACAAGACTATGATGGTTGCTCGTAAACAACCATATTCTCTACACTAGCAGATAGTATTACCTAGTAATAACTCTTTGGTAGTGTGGGTCTTGGGGTGGAGCGTCATAGGAAATATGTGGTACTATTGGTAGTACCCAGTTTCTTGGTATTATTTTTGTGTTGCTCGATCAATATAACTTTCTAAAGTTAAAAGAGAAAACGTGGATCAATAATTGATAAATTAATTAATGGTTGTTAATTTTTATCAAAGTATATTATCTTAATTGATAAGCATGGTTATGCTTTGATCTTTAAAATAAATATTTAAAGTTAATAAAGAATGATTTTGGGTTTGCAGTAAACGATGTTTTAGCAACATTTGTTTTTAAACCCTTGAATGACACTTTGGAAGAAATCTTATGGGTATATTTAGATCTTTAACAATGGGATTTTATGGATAATAATAAGCTTTGGAGTCTTTTGTAAAAAGATAGAAAATATTATAATTAACATGTTATAAAAAGGGAAGTTCATTTTAACAATGTTTTGGTAGTAATTGTTTTAATCTTTTTTATTATATTTTAAAGCAACTAAAACTTGTTAAGTAAATTATGAATATACTTAAAATATTTGAATAATTATACAAATACTTTTTAAGTATCAAAACTGGTATAAGTAAAGAGAATTTATATAAAGGAAATTTTAATTAATAAAGGAGTGTTACTTGACAAAGTAATTTTTTAACTAAATAAAGAATGTTTTAATATTTTATATTAGCTAAAGGATGAAAGTTTTATGAAATGTTTTCATAATTTTTTTGAAAGTTAATAAATACATATGAAGTATATGGATTATTTTGTCACACGACTTAATCTATGATTCGAGTACAGAACTTTGACATGTTTAACACTTATCCGAAAAAAGAAGTTATCACTCGATCCTTGACGACGAACATTGATGAGGGTTTGTGGTTGGATGCTTGAGTTTTCTATCATAGTTGAGAATTATGCAAGGGGAATTAAAGTTCTGATTAGAAAGCCTGGTCAGAGTCCGCACTAAAGGATCGAGAGATCAATTCTAGATCGGAAGTAAAGTTGTGGATTCGAATAGAGATCGAATCAGATATTGCGTACAAGTGATCTATATATATCGTGTGGGTAAAAGTTAAAAAAATATTTAGGACAAATCTTTTGGTTCTTGTTTTAGGTAATTTCGAGGACGAAATTCTTTTAAGGATGGAATTCTGTAACAACCCACAAATTTATCACTTTGATAAATTATATTTATTTTTAAATTTATTTAAATAAAATGTTGATAATACAAATAATATTATTCTAGGTGATAATAAGTAATAGTAATTTTATTTTGAATAAATTTACAAAAATATTTTCCTCGAAATGTAAATCGATAAAATGGCCAGAAACAGTTTTATCGATAACTAGCTCTATAATCGTAAATGTCATGCACGGAGATGGATACATACACTTATTTTTAGAACTAAATAATAATATAAGATAAAATCAACCGATTAGTTTTTGAAAATAAAATGTGCTTCTAACATTATTAATAATGCCTTTAAATAGGATAATTGATTTATTTAATCCAAATTGATATTTAGTGATTTAATAATTATTTTAGTTATTCAAATAATTATTTTAAATGATGATAATTCATTTTGAATTGTTATAAAAGTGATAATAAATCATTTATAATATTTTTATAACGTTATAAAGGTGATTTGAAAATATAAGGAAAAATCGATATCGGTTTATCGATATAATAACAATTATTGTAAATAATTATTAATATTAATTTATATGGTTTTATAATTCAAATATGATCATTTTAATTAATTTAAAATGATAATAAATTTAGTTTCAAAGTTTGTTTACAAAAATGTGTATGTTAACTAAGAATTGAAAATGTGATCGGGAATCGGTTCTTCGATCGGCAACGGTTTATCGAACGGAAGTTGTTCGGAATCAATACCACATTATTTATATGTCATGTACACATATGTAACATACAAATGCATCCATTAACATGCACATGAACATATGTATACATACATATATACTTATACACTTAATAATATTTACATAATACACAATCTAAGATATTTTATATAAAGCTTCCTCCTTAAGCTTTCATAAGTCAACCTATGCATACTTGAGTGGATGGAAGCGATGTGCACACCGGGGAGGGGAATTGGCGATGCATTTTGAAGGGGGGGGGGGTTGTTGGAGAAGCTTGGAAAAAGTGGTGTATGCATATCTTCCTTTACACTCTTCTTTTTTCCTTTAAATACCCTACCATCCTCTCTTCTTTTTCATTCTTCTTATTCCTCCTTACTAAGCTTCCTAAGAGCTTCTTTAATGGCTTCCATGCCTT
Source organism: Allium cepa (assembly GCA_030765085.1). Lineage (NCBI taxonomy): Eukaryota > Viridiplantae > Streptophyta > Magnoliopsida > Asparagales > Amaryllidaceae > Allium > Allium cepa. The sequence goes on along the minus strand of CM060942.1, from coordinate 102,417,655 downwards.
AGGAAATAATGAGCAAAAGTTATGGAAAAATATTAGTAAAATATATACACGTGTATATAATATCGATCCACTTCAAAAACAAGTCAAAACACCTTCTTTCCAGCACTCAAACTCAAGGCCACCATTAGATCCACTCAAGGTTGAGCCTTCCCTCCCCTACACTCATGGTCATGAACCCCCTAGCCAAGGCCGAGCCCTTCAAAGTCAATAGTGCTAGTGATCATGAACGTAGATTTCAAGATAGCGGACTATAGCTGATTTTCTATTTGCTCAAAGGGAAAATAATGGTGAGAAGTCCTAAACTACTATTATTATATTTTGGATGATGATATGAAGTTTGCAATGGATGTTTAGCATGCTTTGATCATCAAGTTTGGTTGTTTAAATATGAATGTTGAATATATATGCAAGTCACGAATATACCATCGATAAGCACATAGAAAATCACTTTCCTTGAATTAATGAAGTGGCATATATGGAATTGTTAAACCTCCTAAAAATGGTTTAAAATTTATTTGAAAGTTTTTGTAAACATATGAAAGTTTTTGGTGAAGTTTGAAAAAAAATAGAAAATTTAGTTAAAAATAAGCGCATCGCGTAACTGTAGTTCAAGATTTTGAGCCATAAAAGTAAAATATGTGTAAAAAATTGGAATATATCTTGGAATTCTTTGAAATAAGAATTTTCCAAACTATTATATCCATAGTTTTTCAAAAAAGAAAGAAAATTGAGATTTCGATAAGTAGATTTTAAAATATGAGTAAAACAAGCTTTTTGGAAAATCCCAATTTGGTAGTTCGGAATCCAAAACTGGATTTCTTTGAAAATAATGTTTAAGTTGTTTAAAAATGTGGAGAAAATGTTATAAATGTTTTAAAATGTTTTAAAAGTTATTTGAGTAATAAAAATGAATTTTCAAATAATAAAAGGTCGTTTTGATCGATATAGTTAAAAAGGCACTTTCCGCGACACTTTTTCACCGCACTTTTCTATAATTTTGAAATGTAGTTTTAAACTTGACAATTCTTTTCCAAATATTTTGAAAATGTTTTCAAATGATTAATGAAGTATTTTAAAGTTAATTTTAAGGATTAATAAATGATCAAATTTTTTTAATGGTTTAGAGTCGATCAAATAACTTGACCGCCTTATGAGTGTCACAGAGATAATGTTTGGACTTGGGTTTGAAAAACCAGTTTCCTGCTCTCCCTGGCTATCCAGACTGGCCTGACGAAGGGGATAGTAAATTTTATTTACTTATATCAAAATTTTCCAATGATAAAGAAAGATATTTTTCAAGATTTAAACAACTTGGATTTTATAGAGATGATTTTCTTATACTCGGTGTTAAACCCCGAAGAGGGACTCATACTATTCGTGGAATTTAAAAGGTAATTTCACCATTATTCCGCCCATAATATTTGTTAAATATGGGAATTGATGTTGAGTAGAATTAGATGATTTTTATAGATTCTGCTCGCTTAATATTTATTGGATTTGGATTAACATCCAAGATAACATGGTTTCAACTAAATCAAAAGTATGAGTTTTGAATTAAGAAATCTTTGCTAAGATTTGAATGAAATGATTTTTAATTTAAATTCCTGTACTTAAAATTTATTATTTTGGATTTATAGTAAACGGTACCTTGAATAACATTGTTTTTGATCCGTGTGAAAAGTTATGATTTGCAAATCTTTTCTAAGATCTAAATAAATGATTTGGAATATTTTCCTAAGAAAAGATGAAATGATTTGGAATTTAAAAAAAGGTTTTATGTAATCAAAAGATTTAATAAGAAAGGTTTAACGATTCCATATATACCGTAAAGAATATTTTAGAAATATATATCGCCGAAAGAGATTTTGATAAAAAGAACTTAATCAATTAAAGAATGATTCCCAATTCATAAAACCTCTTTTTATCGATGATTGGATCGAAGGAGCCAGGGTCGGACCGGAGGAAATTTCTAATCCAAAAATCACTTCGAACCAATGTATACGTTCGAAAAAACAAAGACTTGATAAAGAAAATGGAGGATGAAGAACAAGGATTTTCGAGATGAAAGGACTGCTGGTTGATAATTCTGATTGTCTACCAAATATTAAAGTAGCAGTGGTCCCTTCATTTTTGAAACTCTTTAGGTTACAAGGACTTATCGCTACTTATCCTAGGGATAATTCCTGATAGGATGTGGTAGGAGGGTGCCTTCGGTTTCGTTCGGTCTCGAAATGAACTTGTATGGACGGATGTCTTACATCCCATTCTTGAGATTTCCTCGTTGACTTTTATAAATATACATTTGCTTAGTGGTGGAGAAGGCAACTTCTCTTAGCTTAACACCCTTCTCTAAGACGTATGAGCTCGAAGGTTATATGTTTATGGAAGTCAATAGTGATCGATGGAATGCCAGTGTGTCATTCAAAGGAAGATGATGTGCTATGTGAAAGGTAATCGTGACCTCAAGCCTCACACCCGAAAATGACCGAAACAGGGTAGATGCAGAAAGGCTATGTGGTTCGCGACAATTAGGGTATGATTATCCCCTTCTAGATATATTTCTACCAGCTATAACATTCTTGTTTAAATTAATGTGGTGCATGCTAGAGCATGCTCGGACTGGTCGATAACGACTGGGGTGATGACATATTCGGCACTATCTAGAAAGAGGTGGGCTAGTCTTGTGTTGGTAGAGGACCATTTGTTGGGGCTTGGTGCATTCCTTTAGAGATTTACCATCGGAAGGTTGTCCCTTCACCTGGTCATTTGTATGAAAACTCATTCTCCAATAAGAGTCCGTAAGATTTTAGATGTAGAAAGCATTGTATTACAATGTGGTATTGTGACGCCCCACCTCTATACCCACGCTAGACAAGAACACTACGGTGTAATGCTGTCAACTAGCACGGAGAATAAGGCTGTTGAGGAGCGACCATCAATAGTTGGCCTTACACTAGTATTGGTTATCTCGATGGGAGTGATATAAATATATATATTCTTTCATTTTTCATCTCTGATTTATTTTCTCCCATCGACATACCCCAATTCCAGTATAAAACGAACTACGATGGTTCGTAATAGTTTAGAACAGTAAATATAAAATAACAACACAGATGATATAAATGCGGAACACAGATGAAACAGAAAGTCTCATATATATATATAATAACTGATGTCAGTTACAATACATTCACACGGTACATATGATACAACTACAACAGTCGACTAAGGAAGTTACATATACAAGTACATTAACGTATATAATATACATGAATACATATCTTCCTATACAATTTTACATACGACTACAAATGACGACGACTACTCCAAAAGATATGAAAGAACTTCATAGCTCTAGCGGCAACCCAAAGCAGAATATCTACAACCTGAAATACTCGGTCTGACCCGAGTATTAAATTCAAAAGAAAATAATACTCGGGTCAGTCTAATTCAAACTCAGTTATTAATGCACAGAAGCAATAATAATTAAATAATGAATAGACGATAGTAATTAAACCAAATCAGAATGCAATTCAGAATATTGAATTGAAATAAACAAAACAGTTCAAACCATTGAAATATCAATTAAAATATTAATTCAAGTAGGGCTGCAGTACACGTACGCGTGCACTGCCTCGCCACTACGGAATATGGAGTACGCAAAAAGATCCATAAGTCAAAACAAATAGAATATCATACACGCCATACCGTGTGGCTGCAGTTCACGCTTGCGTGCACTGCCTTGCCACTATAGTGATGATGTACCCAAAAGAATTCAAGTACTTAAAATTATCAATTCATAAAGTCGATACTGTGTGGTTGCAAGTACCAGATATCATGCAGCAGTGTATCTATGTATATAACAAGTATACTGCACAAATGAACAAGGCTCAACAATGCCAAGATTAGCAGTCAAAATGCAATAGTGGACAGTACAAGCTCGAGTCAATATGATTGCAGTGCAGACTTGAAGTTATAAAACAAATGCACACAGAAACGAGGCCAGGCAGTGTGCAGTTCATTGTCAAAGAGGTAGCAAATGTATGAAGGCAGCAAGGCCAAAATAACTTGATATAATATCATGCTTTGCCTAAAGATTATGACCCAGGTTTTAAAAGAAGTACGACTGAAATGCACATAATACGTGTGCCAGATACAAGTGCTCATGCACATAAATACTCAAAGTCAATAATACAGGTTACTGCATATTAAATATGCAAACAAAATGAAGGCAAAAAAAACAACACAGCAATGTACACATTGGACATTCACACACACATATATACATACATATATGTATGTATATACATGGTGATAATCCAGCAAACATTTCCGAAAGAAATAATTAGCAAACTACTGCAAATTTAAAAGAAAGAAAAACTTTATTCAAATGCCAAACTTCAAAAATAAAACATGCAGTATGCTGTGATACAAGCATGCAACATAATGCAACATAATGCAACAGCGGAAAGGGCTACGACTCAAAGTCCATGTGCAAATAAAAACAGGCAGTAACAAATTGCACAAACAAGCACAAGTGTATCTGCATATTAAATTATGCAAAAACCAAAGTTGCAGTGAATCAACAGAAATATGCTTAAGTGTCTGAATAAACAAACATGTGCAAATACAACACATAACTCGAACAACGGTCAACAATATATGCATACACACATACGCATGTATGTATGCATATATATATAGGTAAGTCAACCAAACAAGTTCGAACTACATCAACTTCGAACGAAATCGAACAAGTCACGTATGCTACAGGGGTGAACGAAATCCAACAACGCAGTGAGCATACAGCAGGTCGAAAATGCTCAGGGGTGAATACAAAAATGACCAGAGTTGAAGTAAACAAGTCGAAGCCGAGTTCAAAATCAGGAAACAACAAACAAGCAAAGGGATACAGTGAACAAAACAAGCCTACATACAAATGTGCCAGATTGCAATTTAAGTCAATCCACCCATATATGCATACACACAAACATATGTATATATGCACATATATGCAGACACAGGTGACAGAGCAAGCTTGTGTACAACTCGACACTTTCATTTCATTTCATTTTATTTTATTTTTCAAAACATTTGCACGTTTATAAATCCTGTAAATAAAATCTACCCGAGCCTTACAAAGTTTTACCCGAGTCAAAAGCAAAGAAAACTCGAGCCAAGCTTTAAATAATCAAGTAGCGAAACATGTCAGTGAGGAACTGTTGAAGCCAGAAGCTACAGGGTAATCAAACTCGAAGTCGAGTGATAAAATTAAGTCCAAGTCTACAACGTGCACATGATTACACCCTTATCGTGAAACAACACTAAAAAGAAGGAACAACAATGGGTCAGACTTCATGTAAACAAAAATGGAATACAACATATGCAGAAACAAGTGACCGAAGTCAATGCGAAGCAAGCCGTGGCGGCTACGAAACCAACCTAATCAAAATTCATCAGAGAAAGCAAGGCCGAAGTCAACAATAGACGAAAGCAACAATCACTCGATCGGCAAGCAAAAATCAATGCCGAGAGTACCAAGTATCAAATCATTTTATTTATTTATTTTTTTCAAATTTGTTAAAATCAGAAGAACATCAACCTCGAATTAATTCAAATACCGAAACACAGTTGAATTAGATGTGAGTGGTAGCACTCACCTTGTCGACGAATTGAGGCAGTCGAGCATCACAGAGACGCGCGACGCTAGAGCAACGGAGGGAAGACGAGCGAACAACGAGATGATGCCGCCATTAATCTTCTCTCGATCGATTAGGGCACGCGAATCAAAAATGAAAGGGGGGATCGGGTTGCAAACGAATAAAAGAAGAATGGGAGATTGGGTATTTAAAATTTTTCACGGCCCAAAATAAAAAGTAAGGCCAAATAAGTAAATAAAAAAAAACTAAAAATAAAAAGAAAACTTTTATTTAAAGTCCTAAATTTCTTTTATCAATTTATAAATCAATTTTAATTCAAAATTTAAAAACTTCAAATAGAAGTTTGTGTCAATATTAATCGTTTAAATTGTTGATTATAATTGACGCAAAATACCGGGTTGTTACAGACTCCCCTCCTTAAAGAAATTGCGTCCACGCAATCCTAAGGAATAAATGGACAAAAGGTAACAACCATAAGAGCATGAGAAGGTAAGCTTTTAATTTCATAAAAGAAATTCCCAAATTCTCAACAAAGTTTGATTATCAAATAGATAATCAGAATAAAGAAATCTTAAAACAGCAAAATCAGCAAATCTAATTATCAACAAAGATAACTAGAAAACACAAATATCTAACTATCAAAAACGATAATCAGGAATTACCACAACGGTAATCAAATTTCAAATCACAAATATTTAATTATCACAATTGATAATCAAATCTCAAATCGCAAATGTTTAATTATCACAAACGATAATTAAACCACAACTATCTAATTATCACAAACGATAATTAGAAACAATAAATATCTGATTATCAAAAAAAACTATAATCAGAAATCATAAATATTTAATTATCACAATTGATAATCAAATCTCAAATCGCAAATGTTTAATTATCACAAACGATAATTAAACCACAAATATCTAATTATCACAAACGATAATTAGAAATCATAAATCAACGAATATTTAATTATCACAACCGATAATCAAATTTTAAATCGTAAATATTTAATTATCACAATTGATAATCAAATCTCAAATCGCAAATGTTTAATTATCACAAACGATAATTAAACCACAAATATCTAATTATCACAAACGATAATTAGAAATCATAAATCAACGAATATTTAATTATCACAACCGATAATCAAATTTTAAATCGTAAATATTTAATTATCACAAACGATAATTAAATCTCAAATATCTGATTATCACAAGCGATAATCAGAAATCACAAATTTTCAATTAACGAGTCCGAATTTAACCGAAATAGCAAACGCACATGACCCATAACCACGAGTTTTACTAAATCGTTTAATTCACTTCACCGTTTCCTTGAAAGTGCAAAATTGTGTATTTTAAATAAATAACATTTTACGTTCTCAAACGGACAAGTCCGGAATTAAGCGAATCAGTAAAAGAAAGGGGTCATAGTCCTCGATTTTTCTGAAACGTTTAATTCGCTTCCTCATTCTTTTGAAAGCGCAAATCGTAAAAATTTTGAAAACAATTTTAATTTATATTTTGAAATATTTTGAAGAATAACAAATTTTTAAAACACGTGATTAAAATAGCAATGTCAGTAGCAACTTCGACATACGTCAAAATTTCATCGAAATAATTGGCATTAAAATATAATACCAATGAATTTTCGTTCATCAAAAATGTCACAAGAATCTTCTCAAAGATAGAAAGGGATATCATACCCTAAACTTGTATTCATAACAAGTCAATAACACACGAATTCACCAATGCACAAGAATTGATAAAACTTATCAATAGAAATCACGAAAGTTGGTGAAGCACAAATTCTAGAAATCTACACAAGAAATCCAGAAATCACAAGATAAGAGTATGAGAACTCGAACGGAGTATGAAAACTCGAACGGAGTATAAAAACTCGAACGGAGTATGACATAGAATAAAAGATATGGCATAACATAAAATATCCATAATGACATACTACTATAAGTATGTAAATAATGATCAACAGGAGATCAACCGATAAGAGGTATGGCATAAATATGAAATACCCATACTGACATACTACTATAAGTATGTAAATAATGATCAACAGGAGATCAACCGATTAGAGATAATCAATATCACAAGAATCTTCTCAAAGATCCAAAGAGGTATCATACCCCAAATTTGTACTCGTGACAAATTAATAACATATGAATTCACCAATGCACAAAAATAGGTGAAGCATAAAATTTCCAAAAATCAACATAAGTAATCTAGAAATCACAGAAAAAGGGAAAGAGGCCTATCACATGACGGTCCGAAGACCATGGGGAGCTACCCCGCATGTGTGAATGGAATCACACAGATTGAGGTCAAGACTAACCAAAAAGCAGAAAGGTATGTGTGAATGGAACCACACAAGTGGTGTCTAGTCTGACCATCAGAACGATCATCATGATCAACGAGGGGTGTCAATTACACTAAGCATGTGTGAATGGAATCACACAGATTGAGGTCAAGACTAACCAAAAAGCAGAAAGGTATGTGTGAATGGAATCACACAAGTGGTGTCTAGTCTAACCTCGCAATGAAAGAGACATCGCGCAATTGCTAGTCTAATTCATAAAGCGATCATCAAGATCAACGAGAAGTGTCAATTGCACTAAGCTAGTGAATATAAAAGTTTAGCTTCATGTCCCATAACCACTAGCTTAACTTAAATATTTACGAACAAACTGTAAATCTTCACTAATAAAATTGTCACAGGAGGTTCAATCGAACAAGTCCAAGAATTAACCGACGAAGTGAACGCAAGCGTTTCATACCACTTGTTTTACTAAGTCGTTTAATTAGATTTCTCATCCGAGTGAGGTAAAGGTTTGTATATACTAATAGATTGGAAAACGGTTTTTAGAAAAAGAGTTTGATATTGAAAATAGAGTTAAAAACATTTTGATAAAAGAGTTTTGATATTTACTACTGGTATTGAAACATTTATATTTTTAAAGTGACAAATCACAAAAATGATTGTAGGAACAATCAATCACAAGAATTCACATGTAAATATGTGAATAGAATCCAAAGAAATCGATACTGTATCCATCAAAAGGAATGTTCACAAAAGTTCCCGAAGAAATGGTCATCAAAGTTGCTAATAAATGATAGCAACAAATCGGGAAACAATCAAAAATCGATTAAATTTGGAAACCAAATCAATTCACTAAAATTCACATTCAAAGACGTGAATAAAATCCAAAGAATTCGATTCTAAATCCATCAAAGTAGGAATATCCAAAAAAATTCCAGAAATAGAAGTTTTCAAAGTCGACAAAGAAGATAACTAATCGGAAAAGAAGAATCGAATAACAATTAGAAAAACAAAGTTGAACGAGCATAAATGAATAAATGACTTCAACAAAAATGAAAATTCAAGTCAATGCCGAAGTCAACAAGTAATGGCCATAATAGAGTACAAAACGATTCAACATCATCAACAAAGAACTCAACGGCAAACCAAGTCAGAGTCTTGGAAATCAAGAATTTAGAAATTTCTCAAAAACAAAGTGACCGAAGTCGAATGGAAATCAAGCCGAAGAAAACATAAAATATCAAGTTCAGAATCGCTGAGATTCGAACAAAATCAATCATCGGCTAAATCAAATCAAAGCCGAAAACACAAGAATCAAAATCAAATGCATATGAATAAGCGTTAGGAATTCATACCTAACAATCAAAGACAATCATATGCAAATATGAGAGATAAAACGTCGACAAATAGTTGTAACACATGTACTATCTAAGTTACGTTTTATATTTGTTCTAAACCCCAGGCTCTGATACCAAGCTGTGACGCCCCACCTCTATACCCACGCTAGACAAGAACACTACGGTGTAATGCTGTCAACTAGCACGGAGAATAAGGCTGTTGAGGAGCGGCCATCAATAGTTGGCCTTACACTAGTATTGGTTATCTCGATGGGAGTGATATAAATATATATATTCTTTCATTTTTCATCTCTGATTTATTTTCTCCCATCGACATACCCCAATTCCAGTATAAAACGAACTACGATGGTTCGTAATAGTTTAGAACAGTAAATATAAAATAACAACACAGATGATATAAATGCGGAACACAGATGAAACAGAAAGTCTCATATATATATATAATAACTGATGTCAGTTACAATACATTCACACGGTACATATGATACAACTACAACAGTCGACTAAGGAAGTTACATATACAAGTACATTAACGTATATAATATACATGAATACATATCTTCCTATACAATTTTACATACTACTACAAATGACGACGACTACTCCAAAAGATATGAAAGAACTTCATAGCTCTAGCGGCAACCCAAAGCAGAATATCTACAACCTGAAATACTCGGTCTGACCCGAGTATTAAATTCAAAAGAAAATAATACTCGGGTCAGTCTAATTCAAACTCAGTTATTAATGCACAGAAGCAATAATAATTAAATAATGAATAGACGATAGTAATTAAACCAAATCAGAATGCAATTCAGAACATTGAATTGAAATAAACAAAACAGTTCAAACCATTGAAATATCAATTAAAATATTAATTCAAGTAGGGCTGCAGTACACGCACGCGTGCACTGCCTCGCCACTACGGAATATGGAGTACGCAAAAAGATCCATAAGTCAAAACAAATAGAATATCATACACGCCATACCGTGTGGCTGCAGTTCACGCTTGCGTGCACTGCCTTGCCACTATAGTGATGATGTACCCAAAAGAATTCAAGTACTTAAAATTATCAATTCATAAAGTCGATACTGTGTGGTTGCAAGTACCAGATATCATGCAGCAGTGTATCTATGTATATAACAAGTATACTGCACAAATGAACAAGGCTCAACAATGCCAAGATTAGCAGTCAAAATGCAATAGTGGACAGTACAAGCTCGAGTCAATATGATTGCAGTGCAGACTTGAAGTTATAAAACAAATGCACACGGAAACGAGGCCAGGCAGTGTGCAGTTCATTGTCAAAGAGGTAGCAAATGTATGAAGGCAGCAAGGCCAAAATAACTTGATATAATATCATGCTTTGCCTAAAGATTATGACCCAGGTTTTAAAAGAAGTACGACTGAAATGCACATAATACGTGTGCCAGATACAAGTGCTCATGCACATAAATACTCAAAGTCAATAATACAGGTTACTGCATATTAAATATGCAAACAAAATGAAGGCAAAAAAAACAACACAGCAATGTACACATTGGACATTCACACACACATATATACATACATATATGTATGTATATACATGGTGATAATCCAGCAAACATTTCCGAAAGAAATAATTAGCAAACTACTGCAAATTTAAAAGAAAGAAAAACTTTATTCAAATGCCAAACTTCAAAAATAAAACATGCAGTATGCTGTGATACAAGCATGCAACATAATGCAACATAATGCAACAGCGGAAAGGGCTGCGACTCAAAGTCCATGTGCAAATAAAAACAGGCAGTAACAAATTGCACAAACAAGCACAAGTGTATCTGCATATTAAATTATGCAAAAACCAAAGTTGCAGTGAATCAACAGAAATATGCTTAAGTGTCTGAATAAACAAACATGTGCAAATACAACACATAACTCGAACAACGGTCAACAATATATGCATACACACATACACATGTATGTATGCATATATATATAGGTAAGTCAACCAAACAAGTTCGAACTACATCAACTTCGAACGAAATCGAACAAGTCACGTATGCTACAGGGGTGAACGAAATCCAACAACGCAGTGAGCATACAGCAGGTCGAAAATGCTCAGGGGTGAATACAAAAATGACCAGAGTTGAAGTAAACAAGTCGAAGCCGAGTTCAAAATCAGGAAACAACAAACAAGCAAAGGGATACAGTGAACAAAACAAGCCTACATACAAATGTGCCAGATTGCAATTTAAGTCAATCCACCCATATATGCATACACACAAACATATGTATATATGCACATATATGCAGACACAGGTGACAGAGCAAGCTTGTGTACAACTCGACACTTTCATTTCATTTCATTTTATTTTATTTTTCAAAACATTTGCAGGTTTATAAATCCTGTAAATAAAATCTACCCGAGCCTTACAAAGTTTTACCCGAGTCAAAAGCAAAGAAAACTCGAGCCAAGCTTTAAATAATCAAGTAGCGAAACATGTCAGTGAGGAACTGTTGAAGCCAGAAGCTACAGGGTAATCAAACTCGAAGTCGAGTGATAAAATTAAGTCCAAGTCTACAACGTGCACATGATTACACCCTTATCGTGAAACAACACTAAAAAGAAGGAACAACAATGGGTCAGACTTCATGTAAACAAAAATGGAATACAACATATGCAGAAACAAGTGACCGAAGTCAATGCGAAGCAAGCCGTGGAGGCTACGAAACCAACCTAATCAAAATTCATCAGAGAAAGCAAGGCCGAAGTCAACAATAGACGAAAGCAACAATCACTCGATCGGCAAGCAAAAATCAATGCCGAGAGTACCAAGTATCAAATCATTTTATTTATTTATTTTTTTCAAATTTGTTAAAATCAGAAGAACATCAACCTCGAATTAATTCAAATACCGAAACACGGTTGAATTAGATGTGAGTGGTAGCACTCACCTTGTCGACGAATTGAGGCAGTCGAGCATCACAGAGACGCGCGATGCTAGAGCAACGGAGGGAAGACGAGCGAACAACGAGATGATGCCGCCATTAATCTTCTCTCGATCGATTAGGGCACGCGAATCAAAATTGAAAGGGGGGATCGGGTTGCAAACGAATAAAAGAAGAATGGGAGATTGGGTATTTAAAATTTTTCACGGCCCAAAATAAAAAGTAAGGCCAAATAAGTAAATAAAAAAAAACTAAAAATAAAAAGAAAACTTTTATTTAAAGTCCTAAATTTCTTTTATCAATTTATAAATCAATTTTAATTCAAAATTTAAAAACTTCAAATAGAAGTTTGTGTCAATATTAATCGTTTAAATTGTTGATTATAATTGACGCAAAATACCGGGTTGTTACAGGTATGCTCGAATTTAATAATATAACAATTTCGGCTAAGATTAATAAGTACTTGCAAATGTTCTCAAAGATATGTCATTAAAAATAATGTCAAGTATTTTTAACGTAGAATGTTTTAGTTATCATAAGGTAAAAATCCATTTCATGTTTATGTGCAGTGTGGTCTTATGAGATACATTTTTCTTTTCAAAATGCGTATTTTGAGTTCTTACACCAGTCCCATGACAAACCCAGAGTTTATTTTTCTCTTTCCTTAAACTCTTAATGTCGTAATTTTCCCCCGGCAGCCTTGTAGTCAGGTTTAGTTTAGAAGAAATCTAGATGGACCTCGATGTAGGGAGTTAAAAGATTCTTTTGAAGATTGTTATCTATTTCCACCACACACTAGTGCTGTACTATTCCGCATTTGTAAGAACAAAAATTTATAGCTGTCCGTTATTTAACTCTGGTTATTGTATTTTAATTTCTGCTGTAAAGTTCATATTGAAATAATATATGTGAGATTCTATTTTGTCTTTATTTTCTTTCTTACCCTTGAGAATCCGCTTCTCCGGCACTTAGATTTACGGCACGTAAATACCATGGATGTATTAGCGTCGATTTCTGAAAGTCGAAGAAATGGGTCCTCACACTAACAATACAAGAGAACTTATATGATTTGATATTTTCACTAAGCATAGGCCTCAGTTTGAATTCACTAATGCTCTTATTGGGATCACTCCTAATAGAAACCTATATCATATACTCTAGTTTCAATCATCAAAGATAGAATCACTTAGATCAATGTCATGCATTAATGGAAGCCACCTATCTATGATATGAGTCACTCTTTTGGCCAGTCAACATGGCATGTACCACAATCCGGTATACCCCTAAAGCACTTCTTTCCAAATTGCTGCGCCCAATGAATTTAAAATGTGTAAAACCTTCCTTGTGGAGGCAATCCTTATCTCATCCTACCTCCTACTTCCCTCATCTAGCTCACCCCTATTGTCCCCACCTACCATTAAGGAGCCTTCCCTCCCTCCTTCACCCTCCCGCCATTAACATCTCCCCACTCCTGATCCCCCAGGTGACCTTGATTTTCCTGTCACCTTTGAGTAATCTATAGTTGTCTCCTTCCCTACTAATACCCAGTCTCCTTTATTAAGAAGGGATATATCATTTTCCTACAATCTTGTCATTTAAACTTTGAGTGAAATTATTGAGGAACTTGAATCTAAACTTTATAAGGAGCGCCCTTGAGCTGATGTCAAAAGTCGAGGACCTAGGACTGCAAAAATCTTGAATCCATGCTCTGCTATCATTCAAGATGGAACATCTTCTCCAAATGGGTTTTAAATGAAGAAAATGATGAAAGGGAACCTTTTTATAGGCTTCTAGACAATTATTTGGTTCTATGCATGGATGGTGAGTCTGAAGTGAATAAGGATGAGATTTTAAGGGCTAAGAATTGGGACAGGAAATTCATATTCTCACCTCACACACTTGGTTACAGCTCTAAAACCGTAATGGAGTTTTCTAGTGATCGTATATGGTAATTATATTTATTATCATTTTTTTATTCCATCTTATCCAGGCGTGTTGGTTATTATCACTTTCATCCCAGTTTTTTCCATTGGGTGCCTGTGTACTCTCAAGTACTACTATATATATATATATATATTATCCTAGTAGTATGATTCCCTGAATCATACATCGAAAAATGAATAGAGTAATTTACATTATTGTACATATATATAGTTGTTGACCAACCTCAATCTATTAAATATTCATAGTGATGTTTATATTGTCCCTATGTTCATAAGAACATTTTGTAACTTTTTGGGCAACCTCAAGTGCAATAAGTTTTCCTTGGGCAATCACAAAATGATAGATTATGAGTATCTAATGTAACTTATGATTTATTGAGCACCCTCACGATCATGAAGTTGATTAGGAGCAAATAATGTATGGGTAGGAGATATATATGAGATACAACTAATAATGTGTCATTTACCATTTATGGGGACTACAATTTGTTGAGCACCCTTAAAGTTGCAGTGACATAATATATTGATCCTAGCACCCACTAGATGAATTTGTGAAATTTCCACAACTCATTTAGGGTCTTAAGATATGTAAAATCTAGTGGGAGCCTTGTCAGAAAGATAGAATAAACTATTCTATATGTATAAGAAAATATGTAATTTTGTAATAATCTATCTTAATAAATTTGCATAGGTAATATAATTGATAAAACTGTTTATCAATTAAAATGTACTAAATGAACTGAGTTAAAGATTGACAATGAAATGTAAAATTTACTTATCGACAAATTAATCTCAGCATGTTGTCACTTTAATATCCATGTAAGCGCTTAGTAATATAACCATTAACGCCTTTGTATCTTGGTCACTTAAGTGTGAATTTTCCCTAGATTGTGTATTGTATTCTATGAGTTTGAAATATGAAACAATATAAGAGTATGGATATTCAATCCATATTCGATCATATACAAAAGTTTTTTCGTGAACAGTTTCATTCCTTAAAATATGATAATTCAATGAATTTTATTCGAAATGAGCATGTAAATCATACTATGAGATGTTGTGTTCAATATGATTGAATACGACAAGGATCTTATTATGTTGGAAATAACACTAGACCAAGGATTAGAGATAAACCCTAAGAATCATATTAGTAATGTTAATTTTGATCAATCTGCTTAAGTGCAACTTATTTGATTTTCGTAACATGTTAAGGATGAGTGAATGCATATTTGTGATGAAATATGGTACATTTTTACAGTAAAGAATTTCACTTTTAAAATTTTTGAATATTTAAAAGATAAAGAAAAGTCTAAGTGTGTATGTAACGTATGTACAGCTTGGCCAAAGAGAGAGTGAATGGTTGCCTTTGCTTCACGAAGAGGCATCAGAAATGCAATTTTATAAAATATTTGTAAATGTTAAATAAGAAACAAGAGATATGATTTTTATTCCAAATATATTCTCTTATAGAAATTGGTTCTCATTAAGATCTATTTATTGAGTTTGAGATGTACGATTTGAAACTCTTGACTATTATAAAAATCTACGATTTTTGAATTTTGGTTTTAACGCAACCCACGATGTGTAAACCCCAAAAAACAAAAAGTATGTATCATTGATGATTGATAGCAAGAGACAATGATAAAGATATTCTATTTGTCTTTTTATTAACATACAACCGAAGATAACAACTTATAATATAATCAAATATCACCTTCTTTCATACTAATATTAAAAGTGTAACATAAGTCATGTACAAATCCAAACCCAACCAAATCCAAATATAGATATATACAATCAGTTTCAATGTTAGATGATTATTTATGTAAAGGTCTATATACATAAGTAACATCTTCGTCATCTGTACCATCCAGCATCACTTGATACACCACATCAATTTCCATCGGTCTAATGATGAAACAAAAGGAAAAAAGAGAGGGTAAACTATAGTCTGGTGAGTGATATGCATTTACGCTACTGCATACGTAATCATTCACAAATAAAAGATAATTATGTTGAACAATCTTATCTTAGTCATGTTTCACCTGCATCCAACAAGTCAAGCAAACAATAAAATAAAACATGGTTAACTCATGAAACAAGGTCTTAGTTTAATATAATACAATGGTTGATGGTATGATTTAACCATATACAAAGCCAAGCCCACCCTATTGCATTAACACATGGTCGAATCATCGAATGGACATAGTTCCATATACAACTTATGGACCCATTTCCATACAACAACCATACCCTAGAATTTCAATACATATTGAGCGATTGTGTTACCATGATAACCTATAGAGGTCTCAACTTCAATAGTCAAAAAAGGGACAAATAAAAATCAACTATCCAAACGTATTAATCTATGTATATATATGTGTGTGTGTGTGTGTGTGTGTGTGTCCATCCACACATACATACGCAGATAAGCACACATATGCACACATCCAAAACATCCTAGTTCAATCAAGTCAAAAATCCACTTCAAAAGTCACTCAAACCTCACCAGAAAACCCAAGGAAGAAGCCCTGAAGTGATCAATGCAAACACACATGCATGCAACACATACATATTTATACATAGGTCACTAGTTGATCCATGCCACCAGTTGACCTATGTTTCTATGACAACCCACCCATTCGACCCTCAAAGTGGATACTAAAACATCCTCGGTATTCACGTGCCATAGATACAAGTCCCGAAGAGGCAGATTAGCATGGGTAAAAGAACATAACGTCGTAACATAATCTTACAAGAATGGAATAACATATAATATTTCAATACAGATGACCTTTACAGCGAAAATTTTAAATACGTTCATCAGATTCTATCTTATAGATCGTCTTGGACAATTATGAATCTCTATCCTTATAAAGCCTGAATACAGTTAGTAAACAGATGCAACGGAAATGGAAATGGAGAACTATCTATAGGAACACCTTCAGCTCAAAACTTCAAGCTCCATCATAATGCTCCAAGTAAAACATGACTTCTTGGCTTCCTAGAAAAATAAGGGACCTAGAGTTTAAGGGAAAAGAATAAACTCCATGTCAGTCTTGGAACTGGTGTGAGAAACTCAAAATACGAATATCTGAAAACAAAGGGTATTTCATAGGGCCACGTTTCACATTAAACACAAAATGGGTTTCTAATTTATGATAACCAAAATCTTTACTATGCAAAATTTGGTAATATTATTCTTAATGTCATTCTTTTGAAAACACTTTTCAAGTAAACTTATATAATCTTCGCCAAAATTATTACATTTGTTAAATTCCAGCATAATAAGTTCTACAATCAAGTCCAAAGGAACTTATTGGAGAATGGATTTCCTGACAATAGCAAGGTAAGGAATTACCTTCCATACAATACATCTTAAGAGGGATGTACCAAGGATTAACACCTATGAAACCTCTGCACCTAGCAAGACCGGCCTACCCGTAGACCCATTTGGTGGTGGATAGAACCAAATATGACATTACCCCCATTGTTCCCGACATATCCGATAGCACTCATAGGATACGCAACATACTCGATATATAGACGGCAATATAGAAAGGTGATGATCATTCCCTAATGGTTATGAACCATATAGCCTTACGACATGCCCTGCATAAGCCACTTTCGGGTGATGAGGCCCTAGGTAACGATTTCCTTTGACATAGCACACACCACTTTGAATGCCACATTGCCAATTCAATCACACGATGTTGGTTTCCATGAATGTACAACTACTAAGCTCAAATGTCTCAGATAAGGGTGTTAATTGTAAGAGAGTTATTTCCTACACCACAAAACAGATGTACATTTTAAAAAATCAATGAACGTTTATTTTAGAAATGCAAAGTCAGACATTCATCCATACTAGTTGTCTAGGAACAGGACAAACCAAAGGAACTCTCCCACTTGTCAGGAATCATCTCTAGGATTAGTAGCGAGCAGCCCTTGCATCGAAGATCAAATAAAGATGCTACTGCCACATATATATGATATAGGAAATTTCCCCTGAGGATAAGTGAAAAGCAGCCCTACATTCCATCTTATTATTTTATGTCTTCACCTTTGAACGCGTAAATTGGTTCGAAGTGCTTTTTGGACAGGAATCACCCAAATCTGATACTGGCACCTTCGAACCAATCATAGATAAAAGATATTTAGTGTAACGACCCGTAAATTTTAGATAATTTTTATTTGTTTTATTTATTATATTTAATTGAAATTTGAGAAAATGTAAACAATAAAATTTCGAAATAAAAATTTAATATTTGAAATGCGTCTAGTTAAACATAGCAACTGGTAAATTTTCATTCGAAAATATGAAAGTTTATTTCGTGAGTAATTTTATTTCAATTTAATCAGTTAGGAATTAATGAAAATAAAATGTTTTCGAAACCTGAATATTTTTACATAGAAAAATTCTAAATCATCTTTTGACTGAAACGTCATTTTTTGTTTTTCCAAATTCGGACTTCTTTGGTTCCGTCGATCTTATTTTTCTGCGTTTTTGCAGCGTTTTCCACTAGTAGAAAATTCGAATTTTTATAATTAAATCGTACCACTGATATCTGTATACCGTTTTGATTGTCTCGTTGTGCTGATCTCAGTGGTATATTCACTTTTGTGTTTTGAAGTCGGTACGCCGTGGAAACTGCGAAACGGTCATTTGTATCGGTATCGTTTGAACGTTTCACAATCGTGTAAAATTCCAATGGACATTAACATTTAATTTCCTTGAATGCAACTATCGAGACCTTTTCTATTTTCACTTTTCTCATTTTTGCCGGTTGCCTTTACATTTTCCACTATTTCCAAATAGCAGCTGTTTTCTTTTCATATTCCAAAAAAAAGAGAAATAAAATCCTGATTGTTACTATTCATTCTCCTTCCACCTTTCATTTTTATTCTTCTAAATAAATAAAGAGCGAACAAAAGCTTGAATATTTTTTTCTGTAACTTGTTTTTTCTCTTCATTTTCAAATGTAACAGCAGATCCACCACCAAGCAATTTCAAGCCCTCCACCTTCCTCCACCAAACAGCCTCTCCACTCGAGAACCGAAACGAGCAGCCCATACAAACTTCGCCAACCTACAGGACCATCGACTGCCTACTCCATAACAAACCGCGTCTCAACCTCCACCTTCCACCGCCCTTCCCTTCATCTCCGCCCATGCGACCCGTGTCTAACCTTCTCAACATCGCCTGGCCATGTAGCTTGCACGCAAGTAAACTCCATCGTCCTCTCTTCTCGACATCCAAGCTATGCTGCCACCAACCTAACATGTCACCATGATTTTTGCCGAGCATCCTCTCTAGCTTGCTTCCACCACTTCACTTGCATGCTTTAAGGTATTATATATATATATATATATATATATATTGTGTATATTTCATATGTGCTGAAAACAAATATATTGCATACAATATTTTATTAAAGCTATTGCCAGTTGTAAGGTTAAAAAAAGGTATGGTATATACTATTTATATGTATGGATGGATTGATTTTAAGATATATAGAAGTTATATATTTATAATATAAAATTAGTTTGCATACTTCTGTATAGGAGTACTATATTTTACTATAGGCGTAGTGATTATAAAGGTTACTCTATATACATATGTTTTGATCTGAGTGATGAAAGGCATGTTTTACGGAAAGCGTTTTATAAAGTATGATATGAAGTTTCTATATAGTAAACTATATATATATATATATATATATATATATATATATATATTAGTTGAACAAGTAAGATATATATTTATAGTATATTGTATGTTATAGAAGAAGTATTATAAATAGAATTGCAATAGTATATATATGTTGATTTTGAAATATATAAATATATAGTTATATAAGATCTGTTCGCATGCTTGTATTTTTATATATAATATATAAGTGATGTAATGCATCTTGCATATATAGGCATTGATTCTATGAAAGGTTTTATTACTTTGTTAAAGTTATATATTATTTGATAAAAGAAGTATAGTTTTGTTGGTTATATAGAGTTTATAATATTTTGTTACGCTTATAAAAGTTTCAAACAATATTATATATGGGTTTTATTTGATTCGAAAAAAAACAAAACAAAAGAATATGTTTGTTGACAGGTATATATTTGAGAGCAGCAGTCTTTTTGTTGTATATAGCTTGTTTAAAATTTTGTTTTGAACCTTCATTTTTGTTTAAGTATAGAGAAGAGTATTTGCATGCTGTTAGTTAGGTAAATCTAGATATCTATGGAAAGCACTATATAAGTATACTTTATATTATGCAGTTTCAGCCTCTTTCACTGATATGCGTGCGTAAGTGTATTTAAATATATATATATGAAATTTTGAAAGTAAATATATTTGTTTATATCTTATACATCATGTCTACATGCATTTATATATAAGGATTTTGTGTGGTGTTGTATATTGCGCGAAACGTAATTTTTGCCAGTGTTTTATATTTTTAAAAGCACGTATATATACACGTTTTGTTACATATTTTAGGTTATTCTTTTGTGTATATATAGGTTAGTGTATGTGTAAGAATATTTGCTTGGTTTGCTTATCGGGGGTATATAATAGTTGTCTATATTGCAAACGTTTAATGACAGTGTTTGTTATATAAGATATATATATATATATATATATATATATGTATATGTATATGTATATCCTGTTGAAATTCATATATATATATATATATATATATATTCACTAATACCATTTACCTTCATCGATCTAGTTCTGATTGGTTTCGTCAAATTCTTTATTATCAGCTTCGTTCGTCGATTCGAGTTCTATCTTGCCCCGTTTGAGCTTCGCTCCTGGATTTCATAACTCAAATTCATCGTCTATCGCTCTAGCCTCGAAAGTTGAGCAATCACTCACGATTGATGTTCTTTTATTTATTAAATTTGATTTCAGTTAAAACGACAACTGAAATATACAGCTGTTAGTTATTTACACTGTTACATATATGTTATTACCCGTATCAGTTCACCTGTGATTTCTGACCCAATTATCTGTTATTTATGCAATGATAATCCAGTATGGTTGATAAATGATTGATTGTTTGATGTTGACATTGGATGTTAAATTGTTAATGTATGAAGTGATAAATAATTTATAATTGAAATTGATGAAGGAGTTAACAATTTGAAATTGATATATATGTTGATTTTGATTTGATAAAATTTGTATAATATGACCCTTTTAATGTTTAATTACATGAGATGTAGAAATATGGTTAATTACACCTTGAATCATTTAAATCTATGTTGTTTAATTTGATGTAGTATAAAATTGAATAATAGATATCAAGTGAAGAACCGTATTAATATTAGTGTAATAATATTTAATCTACATGAAATGATAGTGTAGATTCTAGAAATAATTATATTAATTTGCACAAACAACAATGTAAATTAATACAATTATTTTAGGATTATTTGAATTAATTATTGGATTGTTATTGATGTTTGCTATTGCTTGTTTATTTACTTTGACCCCATCCTAGTTATCACACTGCAAGTTCCCTTTACTACGCTTTGATTTTTGAATTGAAATGGAATCGGGTTGAAATGTAAATACCTAAATAAAACCTTGACTTAGGATAGAGAATTAAATAAACCCAATTGGTTAATAATTTGATTTAAAAATAAAAATAAAGATTTTTTTGAATAAAATAATAAGGGTTTTAAATGAAGTTGGAATTTGTATTCTAGTGAAATTTAAAGGTTAATATTTAATAATCTCAAACAAACTATTAACAATGTAATTGATGAAAGAACGGTGTTTAATTTAAGAAATGATTTGAATTTATGAAATGATTGAATAAAGTTTTGATATTTTTTAATAATTAAGTTTTGAAATTATCTAATAATTAAGTTTTGAAATTATTTAATAATTTAATAAGATTTAATTATTTAATAATTAAATAAAATTGTATTCTTTGATAAGTGAAATTGAACTTCTTTAATAAGTGAAATTGAGTTCTGTAATAATTAAGTTTTGGAAATTTGTATAAATTAAATAAGCAAATAAGTGAAATTGAATTTCTTTAACAAGGAATAAATGTGATCTATTGAAATTAATGAAAGACTTGAAATTTAAAGAATTTGATTTGACGAGTTTAATTTAATTCGATTTGTAAGTTTTGATATAACAAAGTTGAACTTAAGTAATTGATTTAATGAATTGGAAATTAAATAGAAATTCTTTTGAATGATAAATTAATTTAACAAATATTGAATGAAATCGATCAATGAGTTTAAATTGATTTGAACGTTAAATTAAATTTATTTAAATGATTACGGAATGAACTTATATACAAATTTAAATAAATATT
This sequence comes from Allium cepa, assembly GCA_030765085.1. NCBI lineage: Eukaryota > Viridiplantae > Streptophyta > Magnoliopsida > Asparagales > Amaryllidaceae > Allium > Allium cepa. The sequence goes on along the minus strand of CM060942.1, from coordinate 102,395,074 downwards.
TGAATTGTTTAAACAAGATTTTGAAGTTGAATCATAGTGTTTGAAATTATAAATTTGGAAGTTATGAAATGTAAATTATGGAAATTGCTTTAGAAAGACAAATGAAATGTTGGTTTACAAATTCTAATTGAAATTGAATTAGATTTGGTTTTGAAATATATTAAACGACTAATCGGTGTAATAATTACGAAAGTTATTAAAGTGACCGGAATCGGTTATGGACATACTCTCTGTCTAAACCGAAAACCACTTAAATAACTATAAGCGGAGTGTGATCTAGAATGAAGTGGTTGGAAAGATGTACGTGATGACTGAAGAAAGAGAACGATAATGGATAGCCTTAACACTTGTGTCAAATTGGGAATGACTAAAACAGGAGCCGTGCCGGGCCAAATGGGGTTAGCCACCTCGAGCGAACACACTTTTTCGTAAACTACTCATTACTTGTTATTGATTGGTACGCAGCCTTGAATTGGGAGTGTTATTTCGCGGTGTTGCGATCGTTGCGGCGATGCGTTCTCTCTAGTCCGGATCAGGCAAACGATAGTTTCACTACCTTGGGTATTGCCTCATGTGCCTTGTCATACTTGTATCCCTATACGCGACCACTACGATTTGTTTTGTATTATACCTATAGAGTACTCCCTGATATCCCACTAGTTTACAGTGCTGTATAGACTGTAATGCTATATGAAATGTGTTAAGGGGAATAATGGTAACGCCTTAACACTATTTCGATACTTTATATTACTGATGGGCATTATCTACTTAGCGTACATATAAATTTTTAACAGATCCTTAGAGGATGGTTATCGCAAACATCCTTTGAGTTACTTGTATTTTAGTTGTTATTTCGCTTGAGTTGGATTTATTAATATAAAAATGTTAATCCTGACTCGAGTTTTTTGTATTTTGCTTTACGCTCGAGTCAGACTGAGTGTACCAGTATTCGAGACTCAACTTTAGAGTTGGAGCTTCGCTTGGAGATCCAGCTATCTATCCAGCTTTTAGATATTCAGTTGACTCCAATGATGTATTCTGATCTTGTATTTTGACTATTGCATTCGAGATTTTCGTTGTACCTTATTTAACTCTGATATGTATATAGTAGCTTCATGAACTGCTATCTTTTGTTTCCATAGCATTTGTTACTCTGTGTCTGTGATCTATGATTATTTATTTATTGTATATGCTCTGCCAAATTAAAAATTAACAATTCGGTATTTTGAATTATTCAAGTCCGACATGTGCGGATGCGAATGGTCTAAAATAGCAGGTCGTTACAGTTGGTATCAGAGCTTTGGTAGCTCTAGGCAAAACTTAGTATATATGGTAAATGTATTTACAGAATCACTTCCATCCAAGTTTAAATCTCGTCCTTCTTGATTCGATGCCTTTGAATTTTGGAACGTTCCTTGCGGTTCCAAAATTCATTCTTGTCCCTCACTATTCATATTCTTCTGAATTCTGGAGTATCCCATAACTCCACTTCGAATGATCTTTATAATGATTTGGCGGTCTCTCCAACATTCATATGAATTGTAAAGGGATGAAACTCATTTACAATAGCATCGATTCACCGAAGATTTATATATATCCTCGGTTTAGATGCTAATATCTCTAGATATCCCAAATTCTATCTCTTGAGATCGGATGTGAATTTGCCTCAGAATTCCACATCGATCTAATTCTGAAGTCACGGTCGACCCGGTTATGGTTGCCCGTGAATTAAATAAGCTTATTTATCTCCCGATTCTGTTATTGAATCATCTTATCTTTTCTTTCGAACCTGTCTTCGAATCAGAATTCTTTGTAATTTGAGTCTATCAAATTTGAATCTCTGTCCTTGCTTTGAAAATCCATTCATGTATCGTCGAACAAGGAAGTGTATTTGTGAATTAATATTAAAAAAATGTTTTGTATATATATATATATATATATATATATATATATATTGCGTTGTTTGAGCTGTTGATGTTGATTTGGGTTTTCGATCGATTCGTCTGATCAAAGCTATCGATAGGATTTTCAGAACACTTGAGTAGAGCAAACTGACACAATATTGTTTTCGAATTTGGTTAATGAAATAAATTTTTGTATGATTATATTATATATATAACTATAATTTTCTGAAATTGAATTGTTAACTGAATTGATTGTTAAAATGATAATATTTGATTTTCATTTATTGTTTTGTAAACTACAATCTTTTCCAACATATAAATATGGTTTATAAATTAATCTAGAGTTTGAAATGAATTTAAATAAAGAATTTGAGAATTAAATTTCTGGTGTTTTCAAACTGTGGGTTTAAATTTTAAAAGCATATTATATAAAGTATTTTCGAATAGAAATCATTTCCAAAGAATTTTAAACGATTACATCAGTGCTCTCCTCTTTGTCGCTGGTAAATAATTTCGATGATGGCGGCCGCATCATCGACATTCGTTTTCGAGTTTCTAAGTGGAGAGACTATTCTGTAGCCCTGCTATAGTTTTGTTAAAAAATAAATAAATAAATAAATAAATTGATTCGAATTTCTAAACATGACTTGATTTATAATATATACTGAAGATTTTAAATTTGATTTGATATATTATGAATCTATATATATATATATTATCTATAAAATGGTTTGAAATTGATCAGAAATTAATTCTTAAATTTTGATTTAAGGATGATTTTCAATGAAGCCAAAAATTTTGAATAAATACTTAACTTGAAATAAGTGAATTGTAAAATTTATTTGGATAATACTCAATTGCATTATATATAAGTTACCAAAATTTTCAAAAGTTAACTATGTAATTGAATATTATACAGTATGAAATAATGTTAATAATTTTATAAATAAAATTTGAGTGGTTATGATAAATGTTATACACTTAATTTAAGTATAAAATGATAATAGAGATGAATAGAATGACAGGTTAATAGAATGATAAATAAGATAAATAAAATAAATTCTGTTTTGAAGGAACTAATAAATGGAAATTAAATCAACTTAATGAGATATCTTGAATTAATTAAATTGTAATTGAATTTCGTTTTGAAAGAAACCTTTTGTATCTAACATTAATAAATGAGAAATTAAATAAATGGAAACCTTGAATTTAAAAACCAATTGTTGAATATAAATTGAGATTTATATGGTTTGAACTAATTGTTTATTTTGTTTTCAACCTATTTTCTTTCTGGTTGTTTCTATTCTCCTACCTCCTTCCTTTTCGGGGACGAAAAGTTTTGAGTGGGGAGAGTGTAACGACCCGTAAATTTTAGATAATTTTTATTTGTTTTATTTATTATATTTAATTGAAATTTGAGAAATTGTAAACATATAAAAGTTTAATATTTGAAATGCGTTTAGTTAAACATAGCAACCAGTAAATTTTCATTCGAAAATATGAAAGTTTATTCCGTGGGTAATTTTATTTCAATTTAATCAATTACGAATTGATGAAAATAAAATGTTTTCGAAACCTGAATATTTTTACATAGGAAAATTCCAAATCATCTTCTGACTGAGACGTCATTTTTTGTTTTTCCAAATTCGGACTTGTTTGGCTCTGTCGATCTTATTTTTCTGCGTTTTTGGTGCATTTTCCGCTAGTAGAAAATTCGAATTTTTATAATTCAATCGTAGTACTGATATCTGTATACCGTTTTGATCGTCTCGTTGTGCTGATCACAACGGTATATTCACTTCTGTGTTTTGAAGTCCGGTACGCCGCGGAAACTGCAAAACGGTCATTTGTATCGGTATCCTTTGAACGTTTTGAATTCTTTTGCCTGGTGGGTCACAACCGTGTAAAATTCCGGTTGTAAAATTCCAATGGACATTAACATTTAATTTCCTTGAATGCAACTTTCGAGGCCTTTTATATTTCCACTTTTCTCATTTTTACCAGTTGCCTTTACATTTTCCACTGTTTCCAAATAGCAGCTGTTTTCTTTTCATATTCCCCAAACAATAAAAAAGAAATAAATTCCTGACTGTTACTATTCATTCTTCTTCCACCTTTCATTTTCGTTCTTCTAAATAAATAAAGAGGGAACCAAAGCTTGAATATATTTTTTCTGTCACTTATTTGTTCTCTTCATTTTCAAATGTGATAGTAGATCCACCACCAAGCAATTTCAAGCCCTCCACCTTCCTCCACCAAACAGCCTCTCCACTCGAGAATCGAAACGAGCAGCCTATACAAACTCCGCCAACCTACAGGACCATCGACTGCCTACTTCACAACAAACCGCGTCTCAACCTCCGCCTTCCGCTGCCCTCCTCTTCTACTCCGCCCATGCGGCCCGTGTCTAACCTTCCTAACATCGCCTGGCCATGTAGCTTGCATGCAAGTAAACTCCATCGTCCTCTCTTCTCGACCTCCGAGCCTTGCTGCCACCAACTAAACATGTCACCATGATTTTTGCCGAGCATCCTCTCTAGCTTGCTTCCACCACTTCACTTGCACGCTTTAAGGTATTATATATACCAGTATGTATGGCACGTCCGTTGGACGTGTGCGAAGACAACCGTGACTTAAATGTTTGTTAATGTAAAGTAGTGCATACAAAAAATGTATTGTCATACAGCTGCATAAGCTTACCGGTTAAGATTGAACAGTCAAACTATTATTTTGCTTCTATTCCTACATGACTATATTATTGTCTGTTTGTTTGTAAAATATTTTCTCTCCTCCTTTATTCGGGCTTGAGACCGGCATCACTAAGTAATAGGTGATGGCGGAGTTAAAAACATTTTTTTAGGGATTAGTTTATGTGATACATGTTTTTATAATGACTGTAAAAAATTTAAATTAATGTTGTTATATGTATGATGTAAATGAAAGTTTCAAATTTGAGCATAAATTAATACGTGGGTATGAAAAGTAACTGGAATATAAGTGAAATGATGAAGTTCCTTTGGTAAATGCAGAAGGACAGTACGCAATGATATGTTGAAAATGAATAATGAATACTGAAATTTTTTGGTGGAAAAGATAATCTTAATTGTAATTGGTTCAACCTTGATCAGTAAAACTTATTTCATAGCATCGAAAAAGAGAATCTACAATAAAAGCCTTTGTTGGATCTGAGGTTTGTGCATGCTTGCAATTACATCCTGCACCGAAGGTTCTGTGAGCAATCACAAAATAAAGAGTAGAACATATCATTTCGATTTATAAAAGGAATATTTTATGTTCTATAAAATTTTCAAGAAATTATCCACATTTACACATGTAACATAATAACGATGTCCACCGGTCACTTATTTAAGCAACACAATTGAAGATAATAGCTTACATTATTAAACGTTGCAATGCATTTAGATGGTTTCCTGAAAATCTCAGTCTTTAACCAACTCATGTTGCCACCTTCACCTTCTAATCCAATCATCACGACATACAGCACCACCTTGCCTCTTCTTTCTCTTTGTTCCACCTTGCATCTAGATCTTTAATTTGATATAAAATATGAAAATTTAAGTTCCAATCAAGAAGGAACAACCACCTAATTATCACCATAGAAGAAAAATATAACCCCTTTAATATAACCACTGAAGGTTAAGTGAGTGAGTGTATTCAATATATGCGTGCGTGTATAATTGGGGATGCATGTCTGTTTGTAACGACTACGTGTATGAGCCTGAGTGAATATATACACTCAATGAGTAAAAATTGAACTTACACGTTTAATTCATTAACCATACATGCAGATCATGGGTTAAAGATTGATAGTAAAATCAATACTACAATCAAGGTATAGGTACCTACTTTTGTTTTTCTTTCTCAGTTTCCAAAACTTATAAAATAATTCAAGATGTGCTGGCATTTTTATGGTTTCGTACCCAAATCTTTGCATGCAAAGTTGCCTGGCCGGCTTAATATATGGATTCAGATTTCAGATCCGATTGAATAAATAAAACATTATATAATGTAATAATAATTTAATGCTTTGCAAGCTTTATTGAAATAAATTAGGCTATCATTATTTATTCTTTTGTACACCAAGTATTCAACTTATTGATTGAGGTGTCTTTGAGAATTTGTGATAATTGCTTTCACTTTTGCAGATATGTCATAAAAACTAATTATAATGAAATTTACCAACCTTTAATATACCTGCAGTAAATATAAGCAAGGAAACCTGGCTATAAACCTTAGTGAGTTAACAAACTGTTCAAATTTATTCAATAGCCGAGAAAAGGATGTCAATTCGTATACAAATATATATATTAGTAGAAAATGAGTCAGTGCTATATAGTCCCCTTTATAGCTGAGAAACTCAAGCACAAATAAAGCGGATAAGGACTTACAACCTCACTTTAAATGTAAGTATAAACTGTATAAATGTGAAAATTGTAAACAAACAACCCTTGGTAAAAAAAAGATTTGATACTAAACTAAAATGAAACGATGTTGATGAAACTATACCTCTTGCATGAAACCGGCACAATCCCAGCCTTGGATTCAGACTCGACCACCCAGGATATGAACACCCTCAGTTGTCCAAAGATTCAATGAAATCATGTAGGAAGAAGTTGGTCGCCATCATGAAAATCAAGCAGTTTCAGCATGAACTATCAAGCATCATCCATGCTTCTTTTTCCAAAGCAATCTTTTTAGCTTTTTGACTTCATACCCCTGATTGTATAAAATCGGGTCATGAAAACAAACAAATTTAACAACTAAATGAAAATCAGCGGATCTAAGCAAGGAAACCTAACCATAAACCTACCTTCAAGAAGAAATAGGCACAATCTCGATCTTGGATTCAGATGCGACCAAGGATTTGAGCATGTTGAATTATCCGACGGTTCTCTGAAATTACGCAGGAAGAAGTTGGTTGCCATTAACCCTTCGTTTTATGAGCTGTCCTCTCAACATGTACTGATTAGGCAAAAAAATTGAACAACTAAATGAAAATCAGTGATGAAAAAAAAAATTGTAATCCATTAGAAATTACAGCTTACTGTCAAGCCGATCGATGTTCATTATTTTCTTTCATAATCCTACATAACGCATGCAGAGAGTAGTGTGAAAATTAAGTGGTTGAGAAGGGGAATTGGAAGAAGAATAGCTAATGATAAACTTTTAAGCTAATCATAATAATGAAATGTCAGGTTCTCCCACATCTCACACACAACCACTAAAAATTTAAATAGACGATGCATGATTAACAATGTGATTTCACCTATATCATATACATTAGAAAAATGATTAATCGCGTTGTAAAAGGTGATAAAACTGATTACATGTCCGAGGTTCCAAAAACTAACCACGACACTCTACCTTGCTACGCTTTCTTACTCATTGGAATTGAAGTTTGAACTACCGCCATATCTAATCTTTAGATCCTTCCATTATTATAACCACATCTTTCCAAAATCCCAATCTGGCATCGAGAAGAGGAAGCAGAGCAACGTCCAAAAGTGAAGAGGCTGTCGGTAATTATACCAATCGTGTAAGTATAATAATTTTCATTTTTTTTCACAAATATCAGTTGTTTGTTTTTGGCATCAATAAGTTATTCGCGTAAGTACCTTGGCCTGCCCATCTCTCGTTCAAACTGTAAAGATAAAGTGGCACTCATAATGTAACATCTAACACAAAATCAAATTATACACAAAAGAACAAAGAGAATAACATCTAACATCAAACCTGCATTACCATCTCTCTAATCTGCTTTCTACTAATAATATCATTACTCAACTAATCAGTATCTATGCTGTAATATTAGCTGTTGCTGCTGCAGTTTTTGTTGATGAGAAGTCACTGGAAGCTGATGTTGAGGTCTTTGTTGTATAGTTGATGGCCTCATTTGAGGTCGATAAGCTAAAGTTGGTGTAACGACCCATAAAATTTTAGCAATTTTTAATTGGTATTTAACGTATTGAATTGGATTTTGAGAAATTATTAATAATAAAATTTTGAAAAAAGAAAAGAAAATATGTTATGTATATTAATGATTTGTAGTACGAGCTGTGTACATATATTTTAAAGTTTGGTTGTGGTTATACCTATAAGATCTAGTACAAAAACTTTATAAACTATTATTTATACTATAATATAAGTTAAGTTTGATGTAAATTTGGTAGCATAGTTCATTTCTATTGGGTATAAATATCAATAGCGTGGGTAATAAATTTACGGTCTCCTTTTGCTTTTCAGCAAGGTGTGTAAATTTTAAGTATGTTGAGTACGTTCCATATATAGTTATTTTGGAAAACCACTGTATATGTATGATGGTCTATTTGAAGTGTATATATAGTAAAGCGTATTTATACCAAGTTTTATTTAATTTATATGTGTTATAATAGCTATATATATATGTTAGTCTTGATACTAGTATATAGTTTTACTGAAGTTTGATTTCTAGTCATGTTAAATATATATATATATATATTTGATTTTGGGTTTTTGTGTCACCATTTCCAGTTTATTTTAGTGCATATTTAGTATATCTATACATATGTCGTCAGCTATAAATACGATAGTTAAGGGTTTCATATATCATATGAACCAAAGAAGAAGAGAAGTATATACTATATTTAACTACATATATGAAGTATATGTTTTAAGGGTTGATTTAAGGTCTGCATTAAAAAAAGTAGTTGTGATTACCATTATTTCATATTGTACCTTCTATATTCCTGACTGACTTTCAGCGTTCATTCATTCATTTTTAATTGTGGGTTTTTCTTTTCTCTCTCTTTTCTTATAAATAATTGTACGCATTCATCTCTTTCCCTTTCTTATATTTTGTCCCTTCATCATCTTTTAGCCGTTAATTTTGTTTCGAAAATCAAGAAAATTTGTATACGTTTTATTCTTTTTGAACGTTTAGTAATAAAGATAAATCTGCATAGTATAATCAGATATGAATTGAGATCTAGGAAATAAATAAATATAAAAACGTATAACATGCCACTAATAATAAATTGCTTTAATAGCTTCTCAATTAGCGTACAGCTGTTTCCATCCCATGCCATGTCAAAAGTTTGAAACGTAATAAATGCTATATGATTATTTCGCATTTTTTTTTCCTTTATTTTTTCCTGTACGTTTTCATTCCAATCTAAATTATAACTTTTTGATTTCCATGCCTTTTCGGATCTCAAACGCGCAGCCCAAGGAATATTTCTTTAATAATTTTCCTAAAAATCAGCTTTTGGCCGTTTTATTGCATTGATTTCAAATTGTGCCCGTTTGTTTTTCTCATTCCTCTCATACGTTACCACCTTTATTTATGCTCGGGACACAGCTCATTTTTTTCCTTCGTTCCCTTTCTTTTATTTGCTTCCTTCGTTTCCATCGGTTCAATTATATAGATTTTTATATTCGTTGCACGTTTACATTCATTTATTTTGACCAGTCCTTTCCTTTGTTATTCCCCTAATTTTGTGCGTTACGTTACCATAACCAATGCTCCGTATTTATTCGCTTTAATCTTTTCAGCTGAATTTGACCATTACTATTCAAATCAATTCATATTTATTGTATACGTTTCGTATGCAACGGTTCTTTTCTTTATTTATTTTGCCTTTATAACCTTGTTTGACTTCGTTTCTTTCATATTGCAAACTGCTGTCACTTCCAATCTCATTCCTCATTTTAAGTTTTCTTCCTCCTCCTTCTTCCATTTTTCTTTCTACAGATCCACCTATTTTCTCCCTTCTTTTACCGTGCTTCCACCTCCCATCGCTTCGTCACCCACCACATCCAACTCATCCCTCTCCCTCCGCGTTTTTCTCTCCTCCTCTCATGCACATATCTCTCTACACGTGTTGTCATCGCCTGCATGCTCAGCCATCCTCAGAGCCTTCACCATCAACAATCATGCCACACGTTATCTTTGAGTAATAGGTTAGCATATATTTATAATATATATGTGTTATTGTATATTTTCTATAAGTCTGTGTTTGGAATATGTGATCTGTCCTACATGATTTTAAATTCATGTTAGTTATGTATCATATGGTATTATATATATGAGTTCATAACAGTATTCTTTTTTTTTTTTTTTCTTTTTTTCTTTTTCGTTCATAGTGTGTATGATATTATACTATGTATAGAGATTTGATAACTTGATTGTTTTATACTTTATGTGTCACGTTGGTATTCAATTTTAAAAGTTTGAAGGTTATATATTAGTTAATATATAGTTTAATATATGTCAGTAATGTATATCTATGCAGTAATATTGTATGTATTATAGCAAAGTAAGTTTTTTTTTTTGATTTAAGATATCATATATACATCTTATAAATATAGTATGGTTCCAAGTATGAAATGTTTGCAGTTTTCAGATTCTATATAATATAAAATTTTGTTCGCATGTTATAAAATTTGATAAGTGTATATATAAATATTATATAAAAAGTTAGTACATATATAAAACGTAAAGCATACTCATCTTATCAGTCGATTGTATATGTATTTAAATATATGATATGTTTAAAGCTATGTATTTTGTGAATAACTGGTTATAAGTATATGTATACACATTTGATTTAAAGTTATAAAGGTATGCACATTGTGAATTAGACTATATTAATGGTTAGCTTACAAATATTTATATAGTTTTATAGGGAAGTACGAGCTATGTGGGTTATATTTTTAGCAAGCGTATTGTTACCACTTTAAAATGGGTGAAGTTTTACAGTTTACGGTCTATTTGTGTAAGTGTGTAATGTATGTTTAATTTAATAAAGTTATGATAGTTTTGTATAAAATGTTTAACTATTTATATATCTGATATAATGATAGTTTCATATCTGATATAGCTTATATATTATAAAGTTACAGGATACGCTAGTTTTATACGCTAGTTAATATATATATTTAATAATTGACTAAAATGTTTTCAGTGTGAGTTTACTTTTTTTTTAGTGTTGGATTTTATACGGCATAGTATGTATACTTGTTCACAGTCTATATAAGTATATGAGTGCATGTGTCATTATAAGTATTTTGTTGTTTATAAATCTCGAGACATATATATGCGTTTAGGTGTTTGTTTCAGACTTACGTAATATATATATATATATAACCGAATATAGGCTATGCATTTGGAATTTCTATATATACATTTTTATTATGAACATATATAGGTTGCTTTCATGGGGTTTTTAAGTAATATATATTACAATAAGTGGTTATATTGTTTTTATAATAATTATTGACTATAAAATATAATACAATGGTTTTTTTGGACGAATTATGTTTAAATTACATATAGGTGTATATAGATTTTAAATATACATTTTTAATTTGAAAATTGGTTTTGGGAGAATTAATATCATAATAATTTATATTTTTTTCTGTAATATCAAAATTGATTCGATTCATTCTCATCGATTTCCCATTATCAGCCTTGTCCGTCGTGCCTATTTTCTACATCAAATCTTGTCCATCCAGCGTTGCTTTGGATTTCATAGCTCATTTCATCATCATATATCTCTAGCCTCGAAAGGTGAGCAATCACTCACGATTAACGTTCTTTTATTTATTAAATTTAATTTCAATTGAAATGACAATTGAAATATGCTGCTGTTAGATTTAAATTGTTATATATGCTTTTATCGGTAACTGTTCACTTATGGGATATGATACCATATCTTATTGTTTATATTTATTTTGATGATATATGCTTGTTGTTATTATTATTTTCATATCTGTTATCACTCTGCAAGTTCCCTATTAGTATAGAAATCACTATGGGTTGAAAAGATACATACCCGAACGGACTTTAGAATAGGATAATTTCGTTACGGGTTGAAATGATAGACCCAAGCGATTTTTGATTTAATTTAAAATTTTGGATTTCGGGTTGAAATGATATCCACCCGAATATATTTAGTGTATGGATTGAAATGATAAATATCCGTAGCACTTGACTATATGGTAGGAAATATATATACAGACACCGTTGGTCCATATAAATATCTTGAAATTATTTCTATAATTTTGGAAAGAAATATACGGTTTAATAAATTTTGATTCTTAAGATATTATATAAATGGAAATTTTATATATAGATTTAGTCGTAATATTTGATTTAAATTAGATTGATTTAATACATATAATATAGTTGAGTATCTATGGAAATCTATATTTCAAATAGATCTTTCTCGTAATAAATTGAAAAAATAGGATTGGGAGGTACATTTGGGTTTATTAAAAATGGTATTTAAATAAGGATTTATTTAATTAAATCGACTTGAATTGAACTTGTAAATATTAAAGCTTTGAGCTATATTGGAATTTAAATGGCGATTTCGAGATTTAGATCTGTATTTGAAAAAAATATAGTTGAATTTGTTATTTAGAAACTAAACTGAATTAAAATATAAATTTAGGTTGAACTAAATTTGAATTTATTATTTAGAAGCTAAATTGAATAAAAATTAGTTTGAAACGTTGAATACTTAAAGTTTGAAATATATTGGAATATAAAGGGGGTATTTTGTGATTTCAAATTTGAATTTGAGATTGATAAATTGGGATTTGAATTTAATTTGAATGGGAAGGTTGGGTTAATGTTGAAACGATTTGTTAAGTTGAGGGAATTGAAAATACTTTACTGTATAAATTATTTAATATATATAAACACTATTTGGGAAGTATAGAGATTTTTGAAGTGAAAATGATAGTTGGTTTTGAAGTATAAATTAAGTTGGAAGACTACGGTGTTATAGTGTATATTTCTATCTTATAGATAGTTCCATGGACCCTTAGAGGATGGTTATCCCAAACATCCTCTAAGTTAATTATATTTTAGTTGATATTTCACTTGAGTTAGATTTATAGATATAAGAATGTTAATCCTGACTCGAGTGTTTTGTGTTTTGCTTTACGCTCGGGGTCAGACTGAGAGATACAGCATTTGAGACTCATCTTCGAAGTTGGAGCTTTGCTTGAAGATCCAGCTATCTATCCCTTCAGTCATCCAGTTGATTGGTTCAGAGAAGCCATCTGTTGCATTGGAGACTTCATGGCATTTGAACTATTCGGTTGTATTTTATTTCTAACTTTAATGTATATAGTAGCTTCATGAACTACTATTTTTATCTATTCCGCTGCATTGTATTACTCTGTGTAAGTGATCTATGATTGATTTATTTACTGTATATTTTAAGTTTTGCCAAATTTTTATTAACAATTCGGTATTTTGAATTATTCAAGTCGGACATGTACGGTTTTATTGTCGATTTGAATGGTCCAAAATAGCGGGCTGTTACAGTTGGTATCAGAGCTTTGGCTCTAGGCAAAACTTAGCATATATGGTAAATTTATTTACAGAATCACTTTCGTTCGAGTTGAATCTCTTCCTTTTTGACTCAATTTCCTTTGAGTTTTGGAATGTCCCTCGGTTTCGAAATTCATTCTGTCTCTCCCTATTTATATTCGTTTGATTCTGGAGTATCCCATAACTCCATTGAATGATTTGTAAAGGGGGTGAAAACTCCTTTTCAATTGGCATTGACTCACCGAAGATTCCTGTATCCTCGGTTTACGATGCTGATATATCTTGTTATGCCGAATTCTATATCTCCGACGATCGAATGTCGAATTGCCTCAGAATTCTACACCGATCTAATTTTGGAATCACGGTTGATAGGTAAAGGTCGCCCGCGATTTATAGAAGTATATCCATCTTCTATTTTGTAACTTAATTATCTCATCTTCGATCGAGTCTATCTTCGAATCAGGATTCTATTGATTAGAGTTCCTTTAAATTAAATCTCTATCTTTGTTTTGAAATCCATCCTTAAATCATCCTTTGAAAATCGGGTTTTGTTTGTATTTTAGAAATTGTTTATACCGAAATTATTATTTTGATAACTATGATTTTATTCTATATATATAAAGAAAATGTTTTCGGTAGAGATTATATACCTATATATAAAGCAAATAAGAAATGTTATTCTATATAAAAAGGGTTTTGAAAGGATTTGAAATTTTGAAAAAATTATAAGAAATTGATTTATATAAAAATGATTTATAATTGAAGTGTTAAATTTGAAATTCGAGAATTGAATTCCGGTATTTTGAAATTGGTTTTAAGATTTTGGAAATTATATATAAATAATACGATTTAAAAGTATTTTTCCGAATAAGAAATATTTCAAATGAATTCAAATGAATTCCAATAATTTTGAAGAAATTTCAAAGAAGTTTTCAAGAAAATAGAAGTCCAGAACTCACTTATGTCGCTGGAGAATAATTTTGGAGATGAGTGCACGCATCATCGACATTGATTTTCGAGTTTCAGAGTGGGGGAGAGGCCACTTTAATAGCTTCGCTATGCGAGTGATTTTGTAAAACCGTTTTTGATTTCAAATTCCGAAGTATAATTTGATATTTTCGAAAGATATATGTATATATTTGAAACAATTTGAAGTAAGACCGGTGTTCAGTCCTCGAGTTTTTGATTTGACTTAGAATAACTCTATTTATAAAAATTGATTTCCATCTCTTGGATTTGAAATTGATTTTCACCGACTATTTTGAAGGTTCGAGCACTTCCAAATCAAGGTTTAAAGGTTTAAAAACCAAGATATTTCGAAAGGTATAAAATATTTGATAAAGTATGCAAGTTTTGTTGTATGAGGTTAAACCTTTTATTAAGTAAGAGAATATGGCTATTTTAATTATACTAATATGGAATTTAGTTTTTAAATGTTTTGAAAGAATTTTAGTTTTAAATAATGGTTTTCAAAAAGGTAAATTGGATATTTCAAATCGAAGTAAATAGTTTAAAGGTTTTAAAGGGATAATTATAAATTTGGAAACCATTTTGAATATAATTGATTTTGAGAAAAATATTTGGTTTTGAAAATTAAATTGAAAAAAAAAACCCAGTACTTATATGGTGATTTTGGAAATGAATTTGTTTGACTTGAATTATTTTAATTTGGAAACTGGGATAATTTTCTACACCTATTATTTTGGGAACTTTGAAATTCAGACATTTAATTTGGAAGAAAATTTGGTGAAATCATATATGATTTTGAAACTGAATTGGTATTGAAATAATTTGAAATTGAGAACCTTAGATTACTAAGCACTTGATTAGGGAGTGGTCGAACTTATATAAAATGGATTGTATAAGTATGAGGTTGATTTGAAATCTATTGATTTGAAAGGTACTCAATTTGGAAAGAGATTTTATTTAATCGAAATCTATATAAGTATGATTTGATCTACTATTGATTTGGAAAGTATTCGATTTGAGAAAGGAATCCTATATATATGGACTTTATATAAGTACAATATTTGAAAGTGATTTGAAAAGGTACTATATGATATATATTTTCGAAGTAAAGATATGGAAAGTGCCTTCTGCTTGATATCCGCTTTGTGGCCACATCGTGGATTCATTCTATCGATATTATTCTCTCTGATTTTCGGTTTTCCGGATGTAATACTCGAGTGTTTCCCACCATGGCGTAACCCATGGTTTTTTTTCTCTCGTGAATGCACAGCGCAATTGCCTGGCTGAGTCTTGCCTAGGGGTACGGATTGTTTCCTGGGGGATCCAGGCGTAACCATTGTGTATCCTGCAATCTGTGTAGGTCGCGAATAGTAGCGCAAGTGCCTGGCTGAGTCTTGCCTAGGGGTACGGATTGTTTCCTGGGGGATCCAGGCGTAACCATTGTGTATCCTGCACTCTACTAGTCATCATGGCGTAACTCGCAGGGCTGAGAAAGCTTACGGATATGGATTGTTTCCTGGGGGACCCAGGCGTAACCATTGTGTATCTGCGAACCATGATCGGACAAAGGTTTTGGTTTGGTTGTTTTGTTTGGATTGTACTTTCCATATCTGTTTTTAAAGTTTTTTTTCAAGTATTTTCACTGGTTGTTGAAACAGGTCTACTAAGTACTTGAAGAATTCTAGCTTTGCGCCTGATCAACGCATGGCCAGAGTCTGCAAGAACGAGGATAAACTTGTTGAAACATCGAGTTATAAAAATATTTTTGAAAGAAAAGATTTATTTCGATATAAAAGGTATTTATTATAAAAGTATTTCCAACAAAGAAATTTTGTGTTAATATTTGAAATTGAAACTCTCATGGTTTGAAATGTACGATTCTTGCCCGATTCTATTCTTTTGAATCTACCTTATCTGCCCTGCTTTATTTATTCAACTATATTCTCTTTTCCGAATCTATCTTCTTTCCTTCTTTCCTTCTTTTGAATATATCCTTTAAAACATTGTTTATTTATATTCTACCTGGTTTAATAAGAGAGAAAAATTAGTGTTTTATAAATAATTGATCTCATAATTAATTGAATGGATTTGATAAAATGAGTAATCTATTAAATATTAATCAATTTAAATAATAACAAAAGAAAAAGTATATGGTTTTAAATAAATTTTTTTAATTTGTTTTTCAAAGTCTAAATTTTTCATCTGGTTGTTTCTATTCTCCTACTTTATTCCTTTTCGGGGACGAAAAGTTTTGAGTGGGGGAGAGTGTAACGACCCATAAAATTTTAGCAATTTTTAATTGGTATTTAACGTATTGAATTGGATTTTGAGAAATTATTAATAATAAAATTTTGAAAAAAAAAAGAAAATATGTTATGTATATTAATGATTTGTAGTACGAGCTGTGTACATATATTTTAAAGTTTGGTTGTGGTTATACCTATAAGATCTAGTACAAAAACTTTATAAACTATTATTTATACTATAATATAAGTTAAGTTTGATGTAAATTTGGTAGCATAGTTCATTTCTATTGGGTATAAATATCAATAGCGTGGGTAATAAATTTACGGTCTCCTTTTGCTTTTCAGCAAGGTGTGTAAATTTTAAGTATGTTGAGTACGTTCCATATATAGTTATTTTGGAAAACCACTGTATATGTATGATGGTCTATTTGAAGTGTATATATAGTAAAGCGTATTTATACCAAGTTTTATTTAATTTATATGTGTTATAATAGCTATATATATATGTTAGTCTTGATACTAGTATATAGTTTTACTGAAGTTTGATTTCTAGTCATGTTAAATATATATATATATATTTGATTTTGGGTTTTTGTGTCACCATTTCCAGTTTATTTTAGTGCATATTTAGTATATCTATACATATGTCGTCAGCTATAAATACGATAGTTAAGGGTTTCATATATCATATGAACCAAAGAAGAAGAGAAGTATATACTATATTTAACTACATATATGAAGTATATGTTTTAAGGGTTGATTTAAGGTCTGCATTAAAAAAAGTAGTTGTGATTACCATTATTTCATATTGTACCTTCTATATTCCTGACTGACTTTCAGCGTTCATTCATTCATTTTTAATTGTGGGTTTTTCTTTTCTCTCTCTTTTCTTATAAATAATTGTACGCATTCATCTCTTTCCCTTTCTTATATTTTGTCCCTTCATCATCTTTTAGCCGTTAATTTTGTTTCGAAAATCAAGAAAATTTGTATACGTTTTATTCTTTTTGAACGTTTAGTAATAAAGATAAATCTGCATAGTATAATCAGATATGAATTGAGATCTAGGAAATAAATAAATATAAAAACGTATAACATGCCACTAATAATAAATTGCTTTAATAGCTTCTCAATTAGCGTACAGCTGTTTCCATCCCATGCCATGTCAAAAGTTTGAAACGTAATAAATGCTATATGATTATTTCGCATTTTTTTTTTCCTTTATTTTTTCCTGTACGTTTTCATTCCAATCTAAATTATAACTTTTTGATTTCCATGCCTTTTCGGATCTCAAACGCGCAGCCCAAGGAATATTTCTTTAATAATTTTCCTAAAAATCAGCTTTTGGCCGTTTTATTGCATTGATTTCAAATTGTGCCCGTTTGTTTTTCTCATTCCTCTCATACGTTACCACCTTTATTTATGCTCGGGACACAGCTCATTTTTTTCCTTCGTTCCCTTTCTTTTATTTGCTTCCTTCGTTTCCATCGGTTCAATTATATAGATTTTTATATTCGTTGCACGTTTACATTCATTTATTTTGACCAGTCCTTTCCTTTGTTATTCCCCTAATTTTGTGCGTTACTTTACCATAACCAATGCTCCGTATTTATTCGCTTTAATCTTTTCAGCTGAATTTGACCATTACTATTCAAATCAATTCATATTTATTGTATACGTTTCGTATGCAACGGTTCTTTTCTTTATTTATTTTGCCTTTATAACCTTGTTTGACTTCGTTTCTTTCATATTGCAAACTGCTGTCACTTCCAATCTCATTCCTCATTTTAAGTTTTCTTCCTCCTCCTTCTTCCATTTTTCTTTCTACAGATCCACCTATTTTCTCCCTTCTTTTACCGTGCTTCCACCTCCCATCGCTTCGTCACCCACCACATCCAACTCATCCCTCTCCCTCCGCGTTTTTCTCTCCTCCTCTCATGCACATATCTCTCTACACGTGTTGTCATCGCCTGCATGCTCAGCCATCCTCAGAGCCTTCACCATCAACAATCATGCCACACGTTATCTTTGAGTAATAGGTTAGCATATATTTATAATATATATGTGTTATTGTATATTTTCTATAAGTCTGTATTTGGAATATGTGATCTGTCCTACATGATTTTAAATTCATGTTAGTTATGTATCATATGGTATTATATATATGAGTTCATAACAGTATTCTTTTTTTTTTCTTTTTTTCTTTTTCGTTCATAGTGTGTATGATATTATACTATGTATAGAGATTTGATAACTTGATTGTTTTATACTTTATGTGTCACGTTGGTATTCAATTTTAAAAGTTTGAAGGTTATATATTAGTTAATATATAGTTTAATATATGTCAGTAATGTATATCTATGCAGTAATATTGTATGTATTATAGCAAAGTAAGTTTTTTTTTTTGATTTAAGATATCATATATACATCTTATAAATATAGTATGGTTCCAAGTATGAAATGTTTGCAGTTTTCAGATTCTATATAATATAAAATTTTGTTCGCATGTTATAAAATTTGATAAGTGTATATATAAATATTATATAAAAAGTTAGTACATATATAAAACGTAAAGCATACTCATCTTATCAGTCGATTGTATATGTATTTAAATATATGATATGTTTAAAGCTATGTATTTTGTGAATAACTGGTTATAAGTATATATATACACATTTGATTTAAAGTTATAAAGGTATGCATATTGTGAATTAGACTATATTAATGGTTAGCTTACAAATATTTATATAGTTTTATAGGGAAGTACGAGCTATGTGGGTTATATTTTTAGCAAGCGTATTGTTACCACTTTAAAATGGGTGAAGTTTTACAGTTTACGGTCTATTTGTGTAAGTGTGTAATGTATGTTTAATTTAATAAAGTTATGATAGTTTTGTATAAAATGTTTAACTATTTATATATCTGATATAATGATAGTTTCATATCTGATATAGCTTATATATTATAAAGTTACAGGATACGCTAGTTTTATACGCTAGTTAATATATATATTTAATAATTGACTAAAATGTTTTCAGTGTGAGTTTACTTTTTTTTTAGTGTTGGATTTTATACGGCATAGTATGTATACTTGTTCACAGTCTATATAAGTATATGAGTGCATGTGTCATTATAAGTATTTTGTTGTTTATAAATCTCGAGACATATATATGCGTTTAGGTGTTTGTTTCAGACTTACGTAATATATATATATATATAACCGAATATAGGCTATGCATTTGGAATTTCTATATATACATTTTTATTATGAACATATATAGGTTGCTTTCATGGGGTTTTTAAGTAATATATATTACAATAAGTGGTTATATTGTTTTTATAATAATTATTGACTATAAAATATAATACAATGGTTTTTTTGGACGAATTATGTTTAAATTACATATAGGTGTATATAGATTTTAAATATACATTTTTAATTTGAAAATTGGTTTTGGGAGAATTAATATCATAATAATTTATATTTTTTTCTGTAATATCAAAATTGATTCGATTCATTCTCATCGATTTCCCATTATCAGCCTTGTCCGTCGTGCCTATTTTCTACATCAAATCTTGTCCATCCAGCGTTGCTTTGGATTTCATAGCTCATTTCATCATCATATATCTCTAGCCTCGAAAGGTGAGCAATCACTCACGATTAACGTTCTTTTATTTATTAAATTTAATTTCAATTGAAATGACAATTGAAATATGCTGCTGTTAGATTTAAATTGTTATATATGCTTTTATCGGTAACTGTTCACTTATGGGATATGATACCATATCTTATTGTTTATATTTATTTTGATGATATATGCTTGTTGTTATTATTATTTTCATATCTGTTATCACTCTGCAAGTTCCCTATTAGTATAGAAATCACTATGGGTTGAAAAGATACATACCCGAACGGACTTTAGAATAGGATAATTTCGTTACGGGTTGAAATGATAGACCCAAGCGATTTTTGATTTAATTTAAAATTTTGGATTTCGGGTTGAAATGATATCCACCCGAATATATTTAGTGTATGGATTGAAATGATAAATATCCGTAGCACTTGACTATATGGTAGGAAATATATATACAGACACCGTTGGTCCATATAAATATCTTGAAATTATTTCTATAATTTTGGAAAGAAATATACGGTTTAATAAATTTTGATTCTTAAGATATTATATAAATGGAAATTTTATATATAGATTTAGTCGTAATATTTGATTTAAATTAGATTGATTTAATACATATAATATAGTTGAGTATCTATGGAAATCTATATTTCAAATAGATCTTTCTCGTAATAAATTGAAAAAATAGGATTGGGAGGTACATTTGGGTTTATTAAAAATGGTATTTAAATAAGGATTTATTTAATTAAATCGACTTGAATTGAACTTGTAAATATTAAAGCTTTGAGCTATATTGGAATTTAAATGGCGATTTCGAGATTTAGATCTGTATTTGAAAAAAATATAATTGAATTTGTTATTTAGAAACTAAACTGAATTAAAATATAAATTTAGGTTGAACTAAATTTGAATTTATTATTTAGAAGCTAAATTGAATAAAAATTAGTTTGAAACGTTGAATACTTAAAGTTTGAAATATATTGGAATATAAAGGGGGTATTTTGTGATTTCAAATTTGAATTTGAGATTGATAAATTGGGATTTGAATTTAATTTGAATGGGAAGGTTGGGTTAATGTTGAAACGATTTGTTAAGTTGAGGGAATTGAAAATACTTTACTGTATAAATTATTTAATATATATAAACACTATTTGGGAAGTATAGAGATTTTTGAAGTGAAAATGATAGTTGGTTTTGAAGTATAAATTAAGTTGGAAGACTGCGGTGTTATAGTGTATATTTCTATCTTATAGATAGTTCCATGGACCCTTAGAGGATGGTTATCCCAAACATCCTCTAAGTTAATTATATTTTAGTTGATATTTCACTTGAGTTAGATTTATAGATATAAGAATGTTAATCCTGACTCGAGTGTTTTGTGTTTTGCTTTACGCTCGGGGTCAGACTGAGAGATACAGCATTTGAGACTCATCTTCGAAGTTGGAGCTTTGCTTGAAGATCCAGCTATCTATCCCTTCAGTCATCCAGTTGATTGGTTCAGAGAAGCCATCTGTTGCATTGGAGACTTCATGGCATTTGAACTATTCGGTTGTATTTTATTTCTAACTTTAATGTATATAGTAGCTTCATGAACTACTATTTTTATCTATTCCGCTGCATTGTATTACTCTGTGTAAGTGATCTATGATTGATTTATTTACTGTATATTTTAAGTTTTTCCAAATTTTTATTAACAATTCGGTATTTTGAATTATTCAAGTCGGACATGTACGGTTTTATTGTCGATTTGAATGGTCCAAAATAGCGGGCTGTTACAGTTGGATTGTAAAAATTTCTGTTGAAGAGAGTAAGCATTGTGCGAGGTAGGATACTGACTGTTTGAAGAAATGGTTTGGCCTCTTACAGCAGGGTGATCTGAAACTCTCAGCTGCAAAGCAGCGCACAAAAGAAAATAACACATTTATTATTCGTGGGAAAATCGAAACCTGAGCATAAACCTACATGAAGTTGAGAAATTATAGTACCTTCCGGAAGAAATAGGCACAATCTGGATCGTCGATTCAGATGCGACGAAGGGAATTATCCGGTGGTTGTATGAAATTACGCAGGAAGAAGGTGGTTGCCATTAACCCTTCGTTGTATGAGCTGTCCTCTGAACAGGGCAAAAAAATTAACAACTAAATGAAAATCAACGGATCTAAGCAAGGAAACCTGACCATAAACCTACATGAAGTTGAGAAACTATATTACCTTCCGGAAGAAATAGGCACAATTTCGATCTTTGATTCAGATGCGACCAAGTATTTGAGCACGTTGAGAATTGTGAAAAAGAAGCGGTTGAGAAGGGGAACTGGAAGAAGAAGAGTTATAGCTAATAATGGGAAACGTGGATGAGAGGTAAATGGATTTGACCAAAATATCCTTTTGTCATAGCTGAACGTTACAGGGTCAATTGCATAATATCAAAAGCTTCATTTGAGGGTATTCCTATTATATATAGATAATTATAAAAGCATTTGACCTATGCATTTCTAAAGTTTATCCACTTATTCTTTTAATTTTATTATCTTACAGCATAGTGTATAGTTAGAAGATGCATTTGATAGAGCATGTTGTTATATGTATGATGTAAATGGAAGTTTCAAATTTGAGCATAAATTAATACGTGGGTATGAAAAGTAACTGGAATATAAGTGAAATGATGAAGTTCCTTTGGTAAATGCAGAAGGACAGTACGCAATGATATGTTGAAAATGAATAATGAATACTGAAAATTTTTGGTGGAAAAGATAATCTTAATTGTAATTGGTTCAACCTTGATCAGTAAAACTTATTTCATAGCATCGGAAAAGAGAATCTACAATAAAAGCCTTTGTTGGATACTGACTGTTTGAAGAAATGGTTTGGCCTCTTACAGCAGGGTGATCTGAAACTCTCAGCTGCAAAGCAGCGCACAAAAGAAAATAACACATTTATTATTCGTGGGAAAATCGAAACCTGAGCATAAACCTACATGAAGTTGAGAAATTATAGTACCTTCCGGAAGAAATAGGCACAATCTGGATCGTCGATTCAGATGCGACGAAGGGAATTATCCGGTGGTTGTATGAAATTACGCAGGAAGAAGGTGGTTGCCATTAACCCTTCGTTGTATGAGCTGTCCTCTGAACAGGGCAAAAAAATTAACAACTAAATGAAAATCAACGGATCTAAGCAAGGAAACCTGACCATAAACCTACATGAAGTTGAGAAACTATATTACCTTCCGGAAGAAATAGGCACAATTTCGATCTTTGATTCAGATGCGACCAAGTATTTGAGCACGTTGAGAATTGTGAAAAAGAAGCGGTTGAGAAGGGGAACTGGAAGAAGAAGAGTTATAGCTAATAATGGGAAACGTGGATGAGAGGTAAATGGATTTGACCAAAATATCCTTTTGTCATAGCTGAACGTTACAGGGTCAATTGCGTAATATCAAAAGCTTCATTTGAGGGTATTCCTATTATATATAGATAATTATAAAAGCATTTGACCTATGCATTTCTAAAGTTTATCCACTTATTCTTTTAATTTTATTATCTTACAGCATAGTGTATAGTTAGAAGATGCATTTGATAGAGCATGTTGTTATATGTATGATGTAAATGAAAGTTTCAAATTTGAGCATAAATTAATACGTGGGTATGAAAAGTAACTGGAATATAAGTGAAATGATGAAGTTCCTTTGGTAAATGCAGAAGGAAAGTACGCAATGATATGTTGAAAATGAATAATGAATACTGAAAATTTTTGGTGGAAAAGATAATCTTAATTGTAATTGGTTCAACCTTGATCAGTAAAACTTATTTCATAGCATCGAAAAAGAGAATCTACAATAAAAGCCTTTGTTGGATCTGAGGTTTGTGCATGCTTGCAATTACATCCTGCACCGAAGGTTCTGTGAGCAATCACAAAATAAAGAGTAGAACATATCATTTCGATTTATAAAAGGAATATTTTATGTTCTATAAAATTTTCAAGAAATTATCCACATTTACACATGTAACATAATAACGATGTCCACCGGTCACTTATTTAAGCAACACAATTGAAGATAATAGCTTACATTATTAAACGTTGCAATGCATTTAGATGGTTTCCTGAAAATCTCAGTCTTTAACCAACTCATGTTGCCACCTTCACCTTCTAATCCAATCATCACGACATACAGCACCACCTTGCCTCTTCTTTCTCTTTGTTCCACCTTGCATCTAGATCTTTAATTTGATATAAAATATGAAAATTTAAGTTCCAATCAAGAAGGAACAACCACCTAATTATCACCATAGAAGAAAAATATAACCCCTTTAATATAACCACTGAAGGTTAAGTGAGTGAGTGTATTCAATATATGCGTGCGTGTATAATTGGGGATGCATGTCTGTTTGTAACGACTATGTGTATGAGCCTGAGTGAATATATACACTCAATGAGTAAAAATTGAACTTACACGTTTAATTCATTAACCATACATGCAGATCATGGGTTAAAGATTGATAGTAAAATCAATACTACAATCAAGGTATAGGTACCTACTTTTGTTTTTCTTTCTCAGTTTCCAAAACTTATAAAATAATTCAAGATGTGCTGGCATTTTTATGGTTTCGTACCCAAATCTTTGCATGCAAAGTTGCCTGGCCGGCTTAATATATGGATTCAGATTTCAGATCCGATTGAATAAATAAAACATTATATAATGTAATAATAATTTAATGCTTTGCAAGCTTTATTGAAATAAATTAGGCTATCATTATTTATTGCTTTTGTACACCAAGTATTCAACTTATTGATTGAGGTGTCTTTGAGAATTTGTGATAATTGCTTTCACTTTTGCAGATATGTCATAAAAACTAATTATATTGAAATTTACCAACCTTTAATATACCTGCAGTAAATATAAGCAAGGAAACCTGGCTATAAACCTTAGTGAGTTAACAAACTGTTCAAATTTATTCAATAGCCGAGAAAAGGATGTCAATTCGTATACAAATATATATATTAGTAGAAAATGAGTCAGTGCTATATAGTCCCCTTTATAGCTGAGAAACTCAAGCACAAATAAAGCGGATAAGGACTTACAACCTCACTTTCAATGTAAGTATAAACTGTATAAATGTGAAAATTGTAAACAAACAACCCTTGGTAAAAAAAAGATTTGATACTAAACTAAAATGAAACGATGTTGATGAAACTATACCTCTTGCATGAAACCGGCACAATCCCAGCCTTGGATTCAGACTCGACCACCCAGGATATGAACACCCTCAGTTGTCCAAAGATTCAATGAAATCATGTAGGAAGAAGTTGGTCGCCATCATGAAAATCAAGCAATTTCAGCATGAACTATCAAGCATCATCCATGCTTCTTTTTCCAAAGCAATCTTTTTAGCTTTTTGACTTCATACCCCTGATTGTATAAAATCGGGTCGTGAAAACAAACAAATTTAACAACTAAATGAAAATCAGCGGATCTAAGCAAGGAAACCTAACCATAAACCTACCTTCAAGAAGAAATAGGCACAATCTCAATCTTGGATTCAGATGCGACCAAGGATTTGAGCATGTTGAATTATCCGACGGTTCTCTGAAATTACACAGGAAGAAGTTGGTTGCCATTAACCCTTCGTTTTATGAGCTGTCCTCTCAACATGTACTGATTAGGCAAAAAAATTGAACAACTAAATGAAAATCAGTGATGAAAAAAAAAATTTGTAATCCATTAGAAATTACAGCTTACTGTCAAGCCGATCGATGTTCATTATTTTCTTTCATAATCCTACATAACGCATGCAGAGAGTAGTGTGAAAATTAAGTGGTTGAGAAGGGCAATTGGAAGAAGAATAGCTAATGATAAACTTTTAAGCTAATCATAATAATGAAATGTCAGGTTCTCCCACATCTCACACACAACCACTAAAAACTTAAATAGACGATGCATGATTAACAATGTGATTTCACCTATATCATATACATTAGAAAAATGATTAATCGCGTTGTAAAAGGTGATAAAACTGATTACATGTCCGAGGTTCCAAAAACTAACCATGACACTCTACCTTGCTACGCTTTCTTACTCATTGGAATTGAAGTTTGAACTACCGCCATATCTAATCTTTAGATCCTTCCATTATTATAACCACATCTTTCCAAAATCCCAATCTGGCATCGAGAAGAGGAAGCAGAGCAACGTCCAAAAGTGAAGAGGCTGTCGGTAATTATACCAATCGTGTAAGTATAATAATTTTCATTTTTTTTCACAAATATCAGTTGTTTGTTTTTGGCATCAATAAGTTATTCGCGTAAGTACCTTGGCCTGCCCATCTCTCGTTCAAACTGTAAAGATAAAGTGGCACTCATAATGTAACATCTAACATAAAATCAAATTATACACAAAGGAACAAAGAGAATAACATCTAACATCAAACCTGCATTACCATCTCTCTAATCTGCTTTCTACTAATAATATCATTACTCAACTAATCAGTATCTATGCTGTAATATTAGCTGTTGCTGCTGCAGTTTTTGTTGATGAGAAGTCACTGGAAGCTGATGTTGAGGTCTTTGTTGTATAGTTGATGGCCTCATTTGAGGTCGATAAGCTAAAGTTGGATTGTAAAAATTTCTGTTGAAGAGAGTAAGCATTGTGCGAGGTAGGATACTGACTGTTTGAAGAAATGGTTTGGCCTCTTACAACAGGGTGATCTGAAACTCTCAGCTGCAAAGCAGCGCACAAAAGAAAATAACACATTTATTATTCGTGGGAAAATCGAAACCTGAGCATAAACCTACATGAAGTTGAGAAATTATAGTACCTTCCGGAAGAAATAGGCACAATCTGGATCGTCGATTCAGATGCGACGAAGGGAATTATCCGGTGGTTGTATGAAATTACGCAGGAAGAAGGTGGTTGCCATTAACCCTTCGTTGTATGAGCTGTCCTCTGAACAGGGGTAAAAAATTAACAACTAAATGAAAATCAACGGATCTAAGCAAGGAAACCTGACCATAAACCTACATGAAGTTGAGAAACTATATTACCTTCCGGAAGAAATAGGCACAATTTCGATCTTTGATTCAGATGCGACCAAGTATTTGAGCACGTTGAGAATTGTGAAAAAGAAGCGGTTGAGAAGGGGAACTGGAAGAAGAAGAGTTATAGCTAATAATGGGAAACGTGGATGAGAGGTAAATGGATTTGACCAAAATATCCTTTTGTCATAGCTGAACGTTACAGGGTCAATTGCGTAATATCAAAAGCTTCATTTGAGGGTATTCCTATTATATATAGATATATATTGAGTATATTTCATATGTGCTGAAAACAAATATATTGCATACAATATTTTATTAAAGCTATTACCGGTTGTAATTTAAAAAAAAGGTACAGTATATACTATTTATATGTATGGATGGATTGATTTTAAGATATACAGAAGTTGTATATTTTATAATATAAAATAAGTTTGCATACTTTTGTATAGGTGTACTATATTTTACTGTAGGCGTAGTGATTATAAAGGCTACTCTATATACATATGTTTTGATCTGAGTGATGGAAGGCATGTTTTACGGAAAGCGTTTTATAAAGTATGATATGAAGTTTTTATATAGTAAACTATATGTATATATATTAGTTGAACAAGTAAGATATATATTTATAGTATATTGTATGTTATAGGAGAAGTATTATAAATATAATTGCAATAGTATATATATGTTGATTTCGAGATATATATAAAGTTATATAAGATCTGTTCGCATGCTTGTATTTTTTTTATATAATATATAAGTGATGTAATGCATCTTGTATATATAGGCATTGATTCTCTGAAAGGTTTTATTACTTTGCTGCAGTTATATATTATATGATAAAAGAAGTATAGTTTTGTTGGTTATATATATTTTATAATATTTTGTTGCGCCTATAAAAGTTTTAAACAATATTATATGTGGGTTTTATTTGATTCGAAAAAAAAAACAAAAGAATATGTTTGTTGACAGGTATATATTTGAGAGCAGCAGTCTTCTTGTTGTATATAGCTTGTTTAAAATTTTGTTCTGAACCTTCATTTTTGTTTAAGTATAGAGAAAAGTATTTGCGTGCTGTTAGTTAGGTAAATCTAGATAAAGCACTATATAAGTATACTTTATATTATGCAGTTTCGGCCTCTTTCGCTGATATGCGTGCGTAAGTGTATTTAAATATACATATGAAATTTTGAAAGTAAATATATTTGTTTATATCTTATACATCATGTCTTCATGCATTTGTATATAAGGATTTTGTGTGGGGTTGTATATTGCATGAAACGTCCAATGTTTTATATTTTTAAAAGCACGTATATATATACGTTTTGTTACATATTTCAGGTTATTCTTTTGTGCATGTATAGGTTAGTGTATGTGTAAGAGTACTTGCTTGGTTTCTTATCTGGGGGTATATAATAGTTGTCTATATTGCATATGTTTAATGACAGTGTTTGTTATATAAGATATATATGTGTGTGTGTGTGTGTATCCTACTGAAATTCTAATATGTATATATGTTCACTAATACCATTTACCTTCATCGATCTAGTTCTGATTGGTGGTTTCGTCAAATTCTTTATTATCAGCTTCGTTCATCGATTCGAGTTCTATCTTGCCCCGTTTGAGTTTTGTGCCTTGATTTCATAACTCAAATTCATTATCTATCGCTCTAGCCTCGAAAGGTGAGCAATCACTTACGATTAGTGTTCTTTTATTTATTAAATTTGATTGAAACAACAATTGAAACATGCGGCTGTTAGTTATTTACAATGTTATAGATATGTTATTACCTGTATCAGTTCACCTGTGACATCTGACACCATTATCTGTTATTTATACAATGATAATCTTGTTTGGTTGATAAATGATTGATTGTTTGATGTTGACATTGGACGTTAAATTGTTAATGTATGAAGTGATAAATAATTTACAATTGAAATTGACGTAGGAATTAATAATTTGAAATTGATATATGTGTTGAATTTGATTGGATAAAAAATATGACCCTTTTAAATGTTTAATTACTTGACATGTGGAAATATGGTTAATTACACCTTGAACCATTTAAATGTATGTTGTTTAAATTGATGTAGTATGAAATTGAATAATAGATACCAAGTGAAGAACCGTATTAATATTAGTGTAATAATCTTTAATCTACATGAAATGATAGTGTAGATTCTAGAAATAATTATATTAATTTGCACAAACAACAATGTAAATTAATACGATTATTTCGGGATTATTTGTATTAATTATTGGACTGTTATTGATGTTTGCTATTGCTTGTTTATTTACTTTGACTCCATCCCAGTTATCACACTGCAAGTTCCCTTTGCTATGCTTTGATTTTTGAATTGAAATGGAATCGGGTTGAAATGATAAATACCCAAATAAAACCTTGACTTAGGATAGAGAATTAAATAAACCCGATTGGTCAATAATTTGATTTTTAAAAATAAAAATAAAGATTTTTTTGAATAAAATAATAAGGGTTTTAAATGAAGTTGGAATTTGAATTCTAGTGAAATTTAAAGGTTAATATTTAATAATCTGAAACAAAATATTAACAATGTAATTGATGAAAGAACGTTATTTAATTTAAGAAATGATTGAATTAAGTTTTGAAATTATTTAATAACTAAGTTTCAAAATTATCTAATAATTAAGTTTTGAAATTATTTAATAATTTAATAAGATTGAATTATTTAATAATTAAATAAAATTGAATTCTTTGATAAGTGAAATTGAACTTCTTTAATAAGTGAAATTAAGTTCTGTAATAATTAAGTTTTGGAAATTTTTTTAAATTAAATAAGTAAATAAGTGAAATTGAATTTCTTTAACGAGGAATAAATGTGATTTATTGAAATTAATGAAAGACTTGAAATTTAAAGAATCTGATTTGACGAGTTTAGTTTAATTCGATTTGTAAGTTTTGATATAATAAAGTTGAACTTAAGTAATTGATTTAATGAATTGGAAATTAAATAGAAATTGTTTTGAATGATAAATTAATTTAACGAATATTGAATGAAATCGATCAATGAGTTTAAATTGATTTGAACATTAAATTAAATTTATTTAAATGATTACGGAATGAACTTATATACGAATTTAAATAAATATTTGAATTGTTTAAACAAGATTTTGAAGTTGAATCATAGTGTTTGAAATTATAAATTTGGAAGTTATGAAACGTAAATTATGGAAATTGTTTTAGAAAGACAGATGAAATGTTGGTTTACAAATTCTAATTGAAATTGAATTTGATTTGGTTTTGAAATATATTAAACGACTAATCGGTGTAATAATACGAAAGTTATTAAAGAGACCGGAATCGGTTATGACACTCTCTATCTAAATCGAAAACCACTTTAATAACTATAAGCGGAGTATGATCCAGAATGAAGTGGTTGGAAAGATGTACATGATGACTGAAGAAAGAGAACGATAATGGATAGCCTTACACTTGTGTCAAATTGGAAATGACTAAAATAGGAGCCATGCCGGGCCAAATGGGGTTAGCCACCTCGAGCGAACACACTTCTTCGTAAACTACTCATTACTTGTTATTGATTGGTGCGCACCCTTGAATTGGGAGTGTTGTTTCGCGGTGTTGCGATCGTTGCAATGATGCGTTCTCACCATTCCGGATCAGGCAAACGGTAGTTTCACTACCCTGGGTATTTCCCCATGTGCCTTGTCATACTTGTATCACTATATGCGACCACTACGATTTGTTATGTATTATACCTATAAAGTACTCCCTGATATCCCACTAGTTTACGGTGGAGTTTACAGTGCTGTATAGACTGCAATGCTATATGAAATGTGTTAAGGGGAATAATGGTAACGCCTTAACACTATTTTGATACTTTATATTACCGATAGGCATTATCTACTTAGCGTACATATAAATGTTTAACGGATACTTAGAGGATGGTTATCCTAAATATCCTTTGAGTTACTTGTATTTCAGTTGTTATTTCACTTGAGTTGGATTTATTAATATAAGAATGTTAATCCTGACTCGAGTGTTTTGTATTTTGCTTTACGTTCGGGTTAGACTGAGTGTACCAGTATTCGAGACTCACCTTTGGTGTTGGAGCTTCGCTTGGAGATCTAGCTATCTATCCAGCTTTCGGATATTCAGTTGACTCCAGTGATCTATTCTGATTTTGTATTTTGACTATTGTATTCGATACTTCTGTTGTACCTTATTTAACTCTGATATGTATATAGTAGCTTCATGAACTACTATCTTTTATTTCCAGTGCATTTATTACTCTGTGTCTATGATCTGTGATTATTTATTTACTATATATGCTCAGTTTTGCCAAATTAAAAATTAACAATTCCGTATTTTGAATTATTCAAGTCCGACATGTGCAGATGCGAATGGTCCAAAATAGCGGGTCATTACATTTAGTTTGATGGTGATTATCATTTCATCTATTAATATCTTTTATCAAATTAAATATCTCTTTTAAAAGTGATTCCAGATGTTGAGAATCCTATAACATTGTTATATGATAATAATGTCACGATACAGATCGTAACAAAACTTAGAGCACGCTAGATGTCGAAAGACATACCTTGAATTGTTCCATATGATAAAGGGATTTTATCAACGTTGAAGAAAGTTGATTGACAGTGTAGATGGTTGAAGCATAATAGCATACACGTTCACTATGGGACTGACCCGATTGGTTTTGGGGAAACCGATTGGTAAAGTTGGTATAAGATTCCATAATAGGCCCCAATTACAAGTGGGAGATTGATAGAGTTAGGGGTATTCCATATGGGCAATTATGTTATTTGTTGCATATATCTTACTCGATAACCAATCTTGTTCGAAATAAAAGTTGTTTTTTGTTTTATATACTTGATATAATGTGTTGTATTAGTTAACTAAATTAATTAAAAGTAATTTAATAGAATACCATAAATAGTATGTTTTGTGATAGCAGTTACAAAGTGTTGTAACCATGAGTAATTTATCATAATGAAAATAAATATAACATTTTAAATATTCCTAGTCAAGTTGTATTGAGTTGGATATTGATACATCTGTTGAGACTATAGCACGTAACACTCTCTAAATATTGGCAGTTTATTACTCATGGCCATTAAGGGGCATGAAGGGGTTACGTACTGAAATTTATTGGATAACTATGAAATGACTTAATCGATAGTTTTCTATAGTTTAATATAACTAGGTCAAATGGAAAATATTGTTGTGCCAAAATTACACGGTTCTCTGGACTTGAGAATACTGTTCATCTTCAATGTGGAAACTCCACTTTGATAGTTAAATTGCATCCATGAGTGACTATATCTAGATCAAGTGGAAGCATTGGAAGTGAAATACTATTCAAAAGAGGATTCGTCTCCTCAGTTATATGAGGTGTTAACAAATTTCTTCATCAACATCCAAAAGATTGTATAAGGTGGCATAGTTGAAGAAGTTCCAATAGTACCTCTTTGGTTTTATGATTATTCATGAAGTTGTTTGAATATAAAAAGTGTAAAATAGACAAATTCAAAATAACAATATTACCGTATCTAAGCCATGCTCTTTATTTCATCGTGGCATGCCACATATATATGCATATATGCAATTTTCTAATTGTTCAAGTCCTTGTTTGTAAATATATCATATCCTCCCTCGTGAGCGTTTCATCCACTAGAATTTTCATCAAGCTCTCTTCATCACAACAAAGAGAACATGAAGAAGATCCTACTTTGAAGAAGTGATAAGAGTGAGAAAGAGATTAAAGGCCCTTTTCCATGAGGGGGTACATCTCTATTTATAGTGTTTGGAAGGAGATGAGCTTACTCTGACTGGTGATATGGGACTTTGATTACTATCTTAGTGATGGCTTCAACATAGAGCTTATGAATGAATGAAGGCCTTTGAGGCTTTATGGAGGAGAATACACTAATCCTACTTGAACATGATTTTATGAACGACTTTAATCCTCCTTTCTTGTATGGCTTTTAATACTCCCACGTTATTGAGGTTGATTGTCATCAATAATACGTGATATTCATGAAATGCAACATCGATTAACAAACGATTATGATTACGTATGCAATATTTGATATTTTAACATTATCATAAACCTTTGATATTCTTTTTTATATTGATCGTTTACGATTTCTTTCTCATCTGTTGGCATTGACATTAATGAAGCACGATATGATTGAAGAGCGATATCGATTGAATGCAATATGGAAGAAGTGCGGCATCAATGGTGTGCAGCATTAATGAAGAGCGTAATTGACCATATGCAGCACTGATGAAAATCGGCATTGGCACTAGGCGACATTGATGACAAACGACATTGGCATTAGGCGATATTGATAACAATCGACATTGATAATAGGCGGCATTGATTGAATGCGGCTTGCAATCAATGTGTTATTGATTAGGTGCAGCATGGGATCGATGCAACGTCATCGTAGGCTTCCATAGTGATTAAGTGCAGCAACCTTTCCTTAGTTTTATATTGATGGAGGATGGCATAGATGATATGTGACATTGTATAAGATGCGGCATGGCTGGGTTGTAACGTTGTAGGAGATGCGACATAGATTATACTACTATAACACTAATGAATCATGGCGTTGCTTAGCGATGTGAGAGATTCGATATTCATCATCTAACACTATGAATCATATGCAACATTGTATATAGCCCTTTATTGATGATATGCGGCACCATAAGCTTTCGGCATTGATCTATCTTCACACTTTTGGCATTGGTTTCTTTGTAATGCCACCATTTATAACATTACCTTCAGCATTGAAATTATGAGCATAACATTTGCCCTCCTTCTTGTATAAAAGAAGCTTTTTACACATTAGTGTAGAACCAAGAATTTCCTTTCTTTCTCAATCCTTTACGATATTTTCTATCTATTCATATTTCGCTGTAAACATAAAATGAATGACAATTTTCGTAACGACCTGATATTTTCAACCATCCGCATCCACATATTCCAGACTTGAATAATTCAAACTACCAGATCGTTAACTTACATTTAGCAAAACTCATCATATACAGCAAATAAAATAACCACAGAATCACAGACAACGAGTAATATAACAATAATGTAGCGGAAACAAGAGGATAGTAGTTCATGAAGCTACTATTTATATAATAGAGTCAAATAAGATACAATAGAAATCTCGAATACCATAGTGAAATACAAGATCAGAATACATCACTAGAATCAACTGAATATCTGAAAGATGGATAGGTAGCTGGATCTCCGAGTGAAACTCCAACTCCAAAGGCGAGTCTCAAAAGCTGTATCACTCAGTCTGACCCGAGGTAAAGCAAAACACAAAAGACTTGAGTCAGGATTAACATTCTTATATCAATAAATCTAACTCAAGTGAAATAACAACTGAAATAAAAGTAAATTAAAGGATGTTTGGGATAACCATCCTCTAAGGATCCATTAAACTATTTACTATGTAGTAATATACGCTATTATAATAATGTCTAGAAGTAAAGCAAACATACTTAAAAACGACGTTAAGGCTTTACATTTTCCACCTTAACACATACATAGTGCCAATAGTCTATACAGTACCATAATACTTCCTGATCGGGAGGCTACCAGAGGATACTTCATAGGTATGACACAAAACCAAAATCGTACGAGGCGCGCTTGGGTAGGTGACACGGCACAATGAGGCAATGCCAAGGTAGATATACCAATTACGCACCCGGACTGGTGGTGATGCGTAGTAGCCACTACCACCCACCTCGAGCCACACCCCCAAAAATCAAAGAGCCCCAATCAATCACAAAGTAATAGAATGGTATGGAAGGAGTGTGTCGGATAAGAGGAACTACCTCATTGGCACGGAATCGCTCCTGTTTAAGCCAACTTATGCCAACTCACGGGAGTTGGGTCCATGTACATACCTCAATAGAACGTCGCCACCATTCTACTTCATTTTGGAATCTCCACCGTGTACACGGTTATTAAAGTGGTTTTCAGAGTTGGCAGAGAGTATGACAACTTTCGGTCCCGGTTTCTTTAACAATCAAACGTTATTATTACACCGTGGACATTTCAAAATAGTTTATACTCCATGACCAAAATATCATTTCCATTTCAAAACCAAATACAATATCATTTCCATTTCAAAACCAAATACAATATCATTTCCATTTCAAATATATATCCTTTTCCAAAATCATAGTATTTTCAAAGTTATAACACTTCGAAACCAAATACTTGAACATATAACATTTCAAAACATAATACTTTGAAATTCATAGCTTCGAAACCATAACTTTCACCACTTAACCGTTTAGATATTCAAATAGTATATATAATAAAATAGTTTAAATTTTAAAATTACTTTGCGAAATAAAATAATTTCCTCAACTTCACAAATTGATTCAAATCAACTTGAATTCAAAATTCAATTTTAAATCAAATCTCAATTCATAAATTTCAACTCATTTCAGTTTTCAATAAATCATTTCAATGTATATCGATTTCTAATATAGGTTTGAACCTTAATTAAACCACTTCAATTTCCATATATTTCAAAGCCTTAAATATTCCCCAATTTCAAAACTAAATTTGATAACTTCATACATACTTTAATTTAACTTCATTATTATTTAGTTTTTTTGAAATATTGACTTAACAAATCCAATATCTTTTAAATAAACCCCAAATTCCAAATCACTAAATATTCCTTCAATTAATTTAAACTTGAAATATTTATTTTAAATCATCCTAAACAAAAATCAAGTTATAAAATCGTATCTTTTAAATTTTCAAATTCCATAAGTTTCATATCGATTAATTAAGTAAATTCTTAATTAAATACAATTTCAAATGAATTTCAAATCTATCTTCTCACCCTTAATTTATTAAATCATTATAAACCCTATATTAAATAAATACTTATCCATATTATATTTTAATAAAATCAACTTTATTATTAAACTTATTTTGTATCAAACAAATTTATACATAGCTTAAAATCAAGAATTTTAACTATATATAAAATAACATTTATACAATATCAAAATTCAATATTATATAGAACCATATATTTATTTCCAAAACCATATAAATCATTTCAAAATATTTTGTATACATAGACCATGGTGTATGTATATAATTTTCTATCCTATGGTCAAGTGATACGGATATTTATCATTTCAATACGCAATTTAAAACATAAATATGGGTATATATCATTTCAACCCACAATCCCAAATTCAATTCAAATGAAAATCATTTGGATCAATCATTTCAACCCATAATGATTTTCTCCTATTCTAAAGTCTGTTCTGGTATGTATCATTTATCCCCATAGTGAATTCTATATTAATTGGGAACTGCAGAGTGATAACAGATATGATAATAATATAACAGGCATATATCATCAATATGAACAACAGATAATGGTATGAGATGTCACTGGTGAATAGATAGCATATAATAGCATATATAACAATGTAAATAACTAATAACAGCATATTTCGATTATCGTTTCAATTGAAATCAAATTTAATAAATATAAGAATGTTAATCGTGAGTGATTACTCACCTTTCGAGGCTAGAGATATAGAAAATGAAGTTGAGTTACGAAATCCTGGCACGAATCCCAAAGCAAAGTGAGATGGGCGCGAATTGATGAAGAAAACATGCACACGGACAAACTGATAAATGAGAAATTGATGAGAACAAGATATAATACATATATTTAAATATTCTATAATCAACATTCAACTTAAATACCAATCAAAATAAAGTCTATATTTACACATATATTATATCCATATATATCTCTCTCAAATAATAAAATTTTAAACCTATATTTAAAATAATATATATTTCCAAAGAGAAGATCCAAATATCAATATTTAATATAAAATTTAACATTCCCCATTTAATTTAATATATATATATAGCAAACTAAATCATAAAGCAGACTGTCATAAATTATATACATACTTACGCAAACCCTTTTTATTTTATTTTTCTTATAAAAATTAATTTATAAAATGTGTACAGCTAAAGTTTTATAACTACGTATATATATAGACCTTAAAACTTATGTACACTTAAACAAATACACTGTACCATATCTATAATTGTGAACATATATATTTTACAGAAATCAACTTTACAGTTTATAAAAAAATATCAATATTTATGTAAAGTGGATCAAGCAAATTCTGTATAATATATAAATGTATATCCATACAACATATATACAAGCAAACTATATATATGTAAAGAAATACATATACTAACCTATTATAAAGAATATGCAACTCAAATATAATAAAATATAAAACATATAAAGCATATACACAAATATACGAGCAGCATATATAAATATAGGATAAAATAAACAACAGACATATATATATATATATACTAAAGAAAATTGCAACAGATGTGTATATATATCAAAATATGTACCAGATATATGTACTAAATCTCGGAATCGAAAGGAGGCTGCTAACATGGGGGGTAGTTGAGTTGCTTCGGCATAGCTATAGGACGAGAGAAGACTTGTGGTGATGTCGAGCATGGGTGGGACGGGCAGAGCATGCATGGTGAGCTAGCATGGCCAAGATGAGGCCAAGCAAGGTGGGTACGACAATGGTCTTGGAGTTGACTTCGGTGAGAAGGAAGGGTAGAAGGTGTTGTCTTTTGCGTTGCTGAAAAAGGGTATAGGAGAAGAGGACGACAGTGGCACCGGGAAGTTTGTGTGGAAGTGGGTAGAGAGGCTCTCGGTGGTGGATTGGCCGATGACAGGGTAGTGGTGGTGATCGGGGTGAAGGCCGAAGGGAAATTTTGAAGAGGAGAGGAAAGCAAACGTGCTCACAGACCAAGACGAAGAAAGAGGGGAAATGAGAAGTAGAAACTTTTGAAATGACGACCGAAAAATATGGGGAAGATGAAATTCTTTTTGGCTACAGGAAAGATATAGGCTACAAGAAAAACATGAAGGGACGTGTGCTTTAAAAGGTAGAAAATAAAAGTCAAAGACCAAAAGTAACGTGCGAACTATTATATATATAAAAATATAATGAAACAGTGGGATGATATGAATGAAAGGTTAGAAAATTGTAAAAGTGAATCCAGAGAATTAATAAAGCAACGTCCATTCATTTGAACAAACGAAAGGTCAGTGGTGGAGAACCAAAAGGATCAAATGCATATCAATATGTTCCGACATTTTACAGATTCCGCCTCGTACCGGACTTCAAAACACAATGTTGAATATATCGTAGAGATCAGCATAACGAGACGATTAAAACTGTATACGGATATTGGTGGAACGATTAACCTATCAAAAGTCGATAATCGGTACCGATATACGTTGTTATTCCGTACGGAAAAATCCAAACGAAGCTAGAAACATCCGAATTTCACGAAACGAATTTCGCAGTCTGATTCAGAGTGTTCTAAATAAATTTTATCATGTTGACATATTTAGGTTTCGGAAATTTTTTAAATTCAACAGTTATTAACTGACTTAAATTGAAATAAAATTACACAAGAAAATAAACTTTCATATTATCATATAAAAATTTACCATTTGCTATGTTTATATAGACGTATTTCAAATATTATGTTTTATTTCAAAATTTTATTAGCTAAAATTTCACAAAAATTAAATTAAATAAATAAACCACTAAAATTCACGAGTAGTTACACTCTCCCACACTCAAAACTATTCGTCCCCGAAAAAGGAGGTAGGAGAATAGAAACAACTAGAAAGAACTATAGATTGAAAGATAAGATAAAACAATTAATTTAAACCATATAAATTTCAATTTTAAATTAATTAATATTCGAAAATTGATTTTAAACTCAAGGTATTTCATTAAGTTGATTAAATTTCAATTTATAAATATTTGATACAAAAAGGTTTTTTTTCAATCAGAATTTCATTTAATTTGTCTTATTTACTATCCAGTCAACTTATTATTTTATTTACCTCTATTAACATTTTATAACTAAATTTAAGCATATAACATTTATTATAACTACTCAAAATTTATTTAAAAAATCAATTTATATTGTACATTATCCAATTACATATCCAACTTCTGAATGATTAAGGTCGGTTATATTAAAATGTAATAGAGTATTATATACATAAACTTTCCAATTCAATTAGTCAAGTTTAAAAATTTATTCAAAATTTTGGTTTCATTTATAATTGGAATCATCCTTTAAGAGAATTTAAGAATTAAATTTCTGATTATCTTCAAACCATTTAGAGATAATATATATACTATATATTCAAATCAAATCTAAAATCATATACTAATATATACATATTTTAAATCCGGTCATACTTTAGAAATTAAAATCAATTTAATTTCCAACATAATAGAGTAGCAATGCTACAGAGTGGTCTCTCCACTTCGAAACTCAAAAATGAACGTCGATGATGCGGCTGCCATCACCGAAATTATTTTTCAGCGACAAAACAGGAGCGCACTGATCTAAACATTTAAAATTCATTAGAAAACAATTTCTATTTGAAAACACTTTAAATAATACATTTTAAAATTTAAAACCAAAGTTTGAAATTTTGGAAAATTAAATTCTCAAATTCTTACTCTAAATTCATCTAAATTTCCAAATCAACTTATAAACCAAGTTTGAAAATTCCATTTATTTGTTTATTGAAAAAAAATCAGTGGTCTACATAACAATAAATGAAAGTCAAATATTATTATTTTGTTAACCAACTCATTTATCAACTATCTTTTTAGCAAATTTACTCGTATATAATAAAATCACACAAAATTTTATATTATTTACCAAATTTGAAAACAATATTGTGTCAATTTGCTCTGTTCAAGTGTTTTGAAAATCCTATCGATAGCATTGATCAGATGAATCGATTGAAAATCTAAATCAACATCAACAACTCAAACAACACAATATATATATATATATATATAACATTTTAATATTAATTTACAAATACACTTCCTCGCTCGATGATACAAGAATGGATTTCAAAACAAGGATAGGAATTCAAAATTGATGGACTCAAATCAAAGAGATTTTGATTCGAAGATAGGTTTGAAACAAAGATAAGATAATTAAATAAAAAAAACAGGAAGATGGATAAGTTTATATAAATCATGGGCAACTTTAACAGGATCGACTGTGACTTGAAGAATAAGATCGATGTAGAATTCTGAGGCAAATCGGCATTCGATCGCAAGAGATAGAATTCGGGCATAGCAGGAGATAGATAACATCATAAACCGAGGATATTGGAATCTTCGGTGAATCAATGCTTGTTGTAAAGGAGTTTCACCCCTTTACAAATCATTTGAAGATTGACGGGACCGTCGAGTTATTATAGAGATCATTCGAAGTGGAGTTATGGGATACTCCAGAGTGCGAATAGGGATGGATAGAATGGATTTCGGAATGAATGGGAGAGTTCCAAAATTCGAAAGTAATCCGGGTCAAAGGTAAGGAAATTCAAGCTCGAACGAAAGTAATCCTGTAAATAAATTTACCATATATGCTAAGTATTGCCTAGAGCCAATGCTCTGATACCACCTGTGACGACCTGATATTTTCAACCATTCGCATCCACGTATTGTTGGACTTGAATAATTCAAAATACTAGATTGTTAATTTAAATTTGGCAAAACTCGGCATATACAATAAATAAAATAACCACAGAATCACAGACAACGAGTAATATAACAATAATGTAGCAGAAACAAGAGGATAGTAGTTCATGAAGCTACTATATATATATATATATATATATATATATATATGACAGAGTCAAGTAAGATAC
The DNA here is from genome assembly GCA_030765085.1 of Allium cepa. Taxonomy (NCBI): domain Eukaryota; kingdom Viridiplantae; phylum Streptophyta; class Magnoliopsida; order Asparagales; family Amaryllidaceae; genus Allium; species Allium cepa. The sequence continues at coordinate 102,354,099 of CM060942.1, read as the reverse complement.
AACAGAAGTCTCGAATACCATAGTCAAATACCAGATCAGAATACATCACTAGAATCAACTGAATATTTGAAAGCTGGATAGGTAGCTGGATAGTTAGCTGGATCTCAGAGCGAAGCTCCAACTCCAAAGGTGAGTCTCAAAAGCTGTATCACTCAGTCTGACCCGAGGTAAAGTAAAACACAAAACACTCGAATAAGGATTAACTTCTTATATAATAAATCTAACTCAAGTTAAATAAAAACTGAAATACAAGTAACTCAAAGGATGTTTGGGATAACCATCCTTTAAGGATCCGTTAAACTATTTACAATGTAGTAATATACGCTATTATAGTAATGTCTAGAAGTAAAGTAAACATACTTAAAAATAGCGTTAAGGCTTTACAATTTCCACCTTAACACATACATAGTGCCAATAGTCTATACAGTACTGTAATACCTCCTAATTGGGAGGCTACCAGAGGATACTCTATAGGTACGACACAAAACCAAAATCGTACGACGCGCACTAGGGTAGGTGACACGGCACAACGAGGCAATGCCAGGGTAGATATACCAATTATGCATCCAGACTGGTGGTGACGCGTAGCAGCCACTACCACCCACCTCAAGCCACACCCCAAAAAATCAAAGGGACGCAATCAATCACAAAGTAATAGAATGGTATCGAAGGAGTGTGTCCGATAAGAGGAGCTACATCACTGGCCCAGAATCGCTCCTGTTTTAGCCACCTTATGCCAACTCATGGGAGTCGGGTCCACATACATACCTCAATAGAACGTCGCCACCATCCTACTTCATTATGGAATCTCCACCGCGTACACGGTTGCTAAAGTGGTTTTTGGAGTTGGCAGAGAGTATGACAACTTCGGATCTCGGTCTCTTTAACAACCAAACGTTATTGTTACACCGTGGACATTTCAAAATAGTTTATACTTCAAGAACAAAATACACTTCCATTTCAAAACCAAATACAATATCATTTCCATTTCAAAACCAAATACAATATCATTTCCATTTCAGATATATATCCTTTTCCAAAATTCATAGGATTTTCAAAGGTATAATACTTCGAAACCAAATTCGTGAAAATATAACATTTCAAAACAAAATACTTTGAAATTCATAAATTCGAAACCATAACTTTCACCACTTAACCGCTTAGATATTCAAATAGTATATATAATAAAATAGTTCAAATTTTAAAATTACTTTACAAAATAAAATAATATCCTCAACTTCACAAATTGATTCAAATCAACTTGAATCCAAAATTCAATTTTAAATCAATTCTCAATTCATAAATTTCAACTCAATTCAGTTTTCAATAAACCATTTCAATTTATATCGATTTCAAATACAGATTTGAACCTTAATTAAACCATTTCAATTTCCATATATTTCAAAGCTTTAAACATTCCACAATTTCGAAACAAAATCTGATAACTTCATATATACTTTAATTTAACTTCATTATTATTCAGTTTTTTTGAAATATTTACTTAACAAATCAAATATCTTTAAAATAAACCCCAAATTCCAAATCACTAAATATTCCTTTAATTAATTTAAACTTGAAATATTCATTTTAAATCATTCCAAACCAAAATCAAGTTATAAAATCATATCTTTTAAAATTTCAAATTCCATAAGTTTCAAATCGATTAATTAAGTAAATTCTTAATTAAATACAATTTCAAATCAATTTCAAATCTATCTTATCACCCTTAATTTATTAAATCATTATAAACTCTATATTAAAATATAATTTAAATAAATACTTATCCATATTATATTTTAATAAAATCAACTTTATTATTAAACTTATTTTGTATGAAACAAATTTATACATAACTTAAAATCAAGAATTTAACTATATATAAACTAACATTTATACAATATCAAAAATCAATGTTATATAAAACCATATAGTTCTTTCCAAAACCATAGAAGTCATTTCAAAATATTCTGTATATATAGACCACGATGTCTGTATATATAATTTTCTATCCTATGGTCAAGTGATACAGATATTTATCATTTCAATCCGCAATTTAAAATATAAATAGGGGAATATATCATTTCAACCCACAATCCCAAATTCAATTCAAATGAAAATCGTTTGGGTTTATCATTTCAACCTATAACGATTTTCTTCTATTCTAGAGTCCGTTATGGTATGTATCATTTCAACCCATAGTAAATTCTATATTAACAGGGAACTTGCAGAGTGATAACATATATGATAATAATATAACATCAATATAACATCAATATGAATAACAGATAATGGTGTCAAATGTCACAGGTGAACAGATAGCAATGGCATATATAACAATGTCAATAACTAACAGCAGCATATTTCAATTGTCGTCTCAATTGAAATCAAATTTAATAAATATAAGAACGTTAATCGTGAGTGATTGCTTACCTTTTGAGGCTAGAGATATAGAAAATGAAGTTGATTTACAAAATCCATGCTCGAATCCCAAAGCAAAGTGAGATGGACATGAATTGATGAAGAAAACAGGCACGACGGACAAACTAATAAATGGGAAATTGACGAGAACAAAATATAATACATATACGTAAATTTTCTACAATCAACATTCAACTTAAATACCAATCAAAATAAAAGCTATATTTACACATTTATTGTATCCATATATATCTTTCTCAAATAATAAAATTTTAAACTCATATTTAGAATAATATATGTATATATTTAAAGAGAAGATCCAAATATCAATATTTAATATAAAATCTAACATACCCCGTTTAATTAAAAAAAAATATCCTATATAAATGTGTAAACAAATGTTTTATCCATATCCAGACAAAACATACTACATAAATTTTATATGAAACTACTTATACATTTTCTTCCAAACTATATACATATTCAAACCAAACTCGTATATATACCACTATATATACTTTTATATAAACTCAATATAGACCTAGTTTTCATTCTATAAAAAAAATTAGACCATAATTTACAAAACATGTTATAGAGATATGTATACATTCTAGAATATAATATAAACACAATACAATTTATATGAACTATATACAGCCCGGTTACATACTTATATTAATGTTGTATATAAACAGGAATAGTCAACACAGTTTTAGAAAAACAATATACATACACTTATACATATTTATGAACACATTATAAATTTTACCTAACTTATATATAAACTGGCATAAATATAGGTATAACTTACACTATAATAATTTATTTATTTTTCCAAAGTTTTAGATCAGTAAACAAACACCATATATTAAAGCATATATAATATCATTGTATAAAGTATGTATAATAGTAAAGTCTCTATGTATCATATATAAACCTTGAAATCAATTTTAAATATATATAATAGAAAACCAATACACATCCAAAATCGGAATATATATACCTATAAACTGTTGAGAATTGGATATATATATATATATATATATATATATATATATATATATATAAACGCTAACTAAATCATCTAGCAGACTGTCATAACTTATATACATACTTACATAAACGCTTTTTATTTTTTATAAAAGTTAATTTATAAATACATATAACAATTAATTTATAAAATGTGTACTGCTAAACTTTTATAAATACATATATACGGATCTTAAAACTTATGTACACTTAAATAAATACACTGTACCATATCTATAATTGTGAACATGTATACTTTACAGAAATCAACTTTACAGTTTATAGAAAACATATCAATATTTATGTAAAGAGGATCAAGCAAATTTTGTATAATATATAAATGTATATCCATACAACGTATATACACGTAAGCTATATATAAGTAAACAAATACATATACTAACCTATTATAAAGAATATGCAACTCCAATATAATAAAATATAAAACATATAAAGCATATACACAAATATACAAGCAGCATATACAAATATAGGATAAAATAATCAACTGACTAATATATATATATACAAAAGAAAATTGCAACATACATGTATATATAACAAAATATGTACCAGATATATATACTAGATCTCGGAATCGAAAGGAGGCTGCCAACGTAAGAGGTAGTTCACTTGCTTCGGAATGGCTATAGGACGAGCGAAGACTTGTGGTGATGTTGAGCATGGTTGGGGTGGGCAGAGCATGCATGGTGAGCTAGGATAGCTGAGATGAAGCCGAGCAAGGTGGGTGCGGCAGTGGTCTTCGAGTTAACTTCGGTTGGATGGAAAGGAAGAAGGTGTTGTCTTTTGCATTGTTGAGAAAAAGGGTAGAGGAGAAGAGGACGGCAGTGGCACAAGGAAGTTTGTGTGGAAGTGGGTAGAGAAGCTCTCGGTGGTGGATCAGCGGATGACAGGGTAGTGATGGTGACCGGGGTGAAGGCCGAAGGAAAATTTTGAAAAGGAGAACGAAGCAAACGTGCTCATGGACCAAGATGAAGAAAGAGGGGAAATGAGAAGTAGAAACTTTTGAAATGGCAGCCGAAAAATATGGGGAAGATGAAATTCTTTTTGGCTATAAGAAAGATATAAGCTATAGGAAAAATATGAAGGGACGCATGCTTTAAAAGGTAGAAAATAAAAGCCAGACACCAAAAGTAACGTGCGAACTATTATACATTTAATATAATGAAAAAGTAGGACGATAGAAATGAAAGGTCAAAAAATAGTAAAAGTAAAACCAGAGAATTAATAAAAGCAGTGTTCGTCGATGGAAATTCTATCGGTTTAGAAAACCGTCGAACGAATTTTGAAATAAAAATAACCGCAAGCGCACGGTGTACGAATGTAGCACGTGGCGAATACGGGTCGATCCGCAGGGAATTGATGATTTTAAAATTCTTTTTAATCAAATTAAACCAAAGTTGAAGGGTGCGATTAGCTAGAAAATGAGAACAATGTCAAAAAGAAAGTGATAAAAAATATGAGAGAAATGACAATTTAGAGATAATTCCACTCTCTAGATCATATAGTTCAACAATTATGAAATTATGATATCTCTTTTTTGGGTCATAAGTGAATTTAAATGATGTGTTTATCTTAAGTATGACTCATTTGTGCTATTAATTAGCTCAACATAAGCCATCAAATTATAACACAACCTTTAAATCACTTAATAACTCTCATGAAAATGACAACAAAGTTGAAATAAAAATCTATTTTAAGCATAGCCCATTAACTATTGTTTAGAAATATAGGCTATCAAATTTCAATTTCAACATTCACTTCTTTGCCATAATCATATTTAGATGAAGAGGCAATTTGTGTTATGTTTGTTTAAGCATAGCCTATTTGTTATGAACAACATAGACTATCAAATTCAAAGCAAAAACAACAAGTTAACCACTTCATACATTCTCATTAAAGCACAAAAAGAGAGTATAAAACATCAAAATGTTGAAGCTACATGATTAGAGGCTTCATTACCCCTAAATTGAAGGGATTAGCCTCTCATATTTGTTATCAAAACAACAAATGTAGTTTGCAACATTAAAGAAAAAGAAAACGAAAAAGAGAGCAAAGCAAAGAAACTAAACTATTCTACTTGCATGAAAAATAAATCTAAGCTATGAACATAAGGAGAAAGAGAGCAAAGAAATAAGCATTAACAATAAAACAAAGAAAAGCATGTAGAAAAGAGAGAAGAAAGAGGCTTGGAAGCCATTTTTATTTCATAGAACATTGTGCTTACACTTGATTTCTTAATTTCCTAAGTAAATGAAAGAGTAGAAGATAATTTTCATGTACATAAGAGGGCTATTTATACATGCATAAAACCCTAATTCTCTTTTTAGGGAGCTTCCCAAAATACCCTTGAGGTGGTGTAGCCTACAAGTAATCATTAACATTCACTAATCCCCCACTTAATATGTACATGAAGCTTTAAGTCCTTTTAGCATGTGCTTAGCTTCTAATTGGAAGTTAGGTAAGTGGGTGGGGTCCTCCATGATCTTGAACTTGAATTATTTCCTCTTCATTCCTTTGTATTTCCTTGTGCATGCATGTATCTTCATATAAGCCTCTTCCATATGCATCCAAATTCCTATAAAAATAATCAAAAAATGTCCAAGTAAAAATTCTTACATTGACACACGCACAAAAATGACCGTTTTGCCTCTGAATGATGATGAAAATATGATGGTTTGGAAATAATTGAATTTTGGTTTTAAACATGTTAAAATGCCCAAATATGATGATTATTTAAATAAAAGGAGATAAAATATGGAAGTAAATATATGCACAATTACGTGCACATCAAGCAGCGTCCATTCATTTGAACAAACGAAAGGCCAGTGGAGAACCAAAAGGCTCAAATGCGTACCGATACGATCCGACGTTTTCTAGATTCCGCCACATACCGGACTTCAAAACACAGAGTTGAATATACCACAGAGATCAGCACGAGAAGATGACCAAAACGATATACAGATATTGGTGGAATGGTTATCCTATCAAAAGTCGATAATCAATACCGATATACTTTGCTATTCCGTACGGAAAAATCCAAATGGAGCTAGAAACGTCCGAATTTCACGAAACGAATTTCGCAATCTGATTCATAGTGTTCTAAATAAATTTTCTCATATTGACATATTTAGGTTTCGGAAAACTTTTAAATTCAACTGTTATTAACTGATTTACATTGAAATAAAATTACACAAGAAAATAAACTTTCATATTATCAGATGAGAATTTACCATTTTCTATGTTTAAATAGACATATTTCAAATATTAAGTTTTTATTTCAAAATTTTATTATTTAAAATTTTACAAAAATTCAATTAATTAAATAAATGAACCACTAAAATTCAGGGTTCGTTACAATTTTTATTATTTACTTCAAAATTAAATTAAATTTTGAGCGACCCTCTTTGGATTTGATTGAACCAACAATTAATAATGATAATTCTTTAAGTGGAAACCTATAGGGTTACCTAATAATATCGTAAGAGGAGGATTAGGAATTCCTCTAGCAATATTGATTAGAAGTCTAGAAAACCATTCCAATAACATGAATGTTTTAAATAAATGCTCAAAAATTGTCTAGTGATGATAATTTCCTTAATAAGAGAAGAAAAAAAATCCACTTGTTAACATTAATCTCTTAAATGGAAGAAGTCCAAAAAATTATTTGGCAATAAACATATTCCCAGAATATCCATTAGGCAATAATAATATCTGAATAGAGGACTATAAAATCATCTGGTAATAATAATAGAAGACCAAAAAACCATCTAGTAATAATCTATGAATACCAGAAATCCATCTGGTAATAAAGAAAAGACCAAAAAATTCTCCAAGTAATAACAAAAGACTAGAAAACCCATCTGGCATTTATAGCAGACCAGAAAATTCATTTGATAATAATACAAGATTGAAAAGATCATTTGTTAATAATAGAAGACTAGAAAATCCATCTGGCAATAATAGAAGACCAGAAATCCTTGTTTGGCAATAATAGAAGAAGACCAGAAATCCTTATCTAGAAAAATTAATAGAAGACAGAAACCCTTACCTGGCAATAATAAACGAGGATAAGAAATCCTTATATGGCAATAATAATATAAGACCAGAAAACTTTATCTGGCAATAGTAAAAAAGACCAGAAACTCTCATTTGGCAATAATAATAGAAGATTGGATATCCTTATTTGGAAATAACAATGGAAGAGCAGATATCCTTATTTGGTAATAATAACAAAAGACCCAAGAACTTTATCTGGCATAATAAAAGAAGACTAGAAACCTTTATCTGACAATAATAATAGAAGAACGGAGATCCTTATCTGGCAATAATGCTTTCTTTTGAAATAATGACAATCTTTATCTGATAGATCTTTCTCTAGAAGATGTTTCTCTTCGGAGCTCTATTGGCTCATTTTTTATTGATGTTCCTCTAAAAGATTGCTTGATTTGGAGCACTAATTAGCTCTAATTTTGATGGATCTTTTTCTGTAAGATTGATTGATTTGGAGCACTAATTGGCTTTGATATTGCTTGACTAGTTTGGCACCATCTTAGGTAATGAACTCCACTTGGATTCACACCCCTTATCACTTTCTTAGGTGTTGATTTATGCCTTTTGTTGAGTGCGTTAGGTTTTCTATTCTTAAAAAGAGCCAAAGACTTACCTGACCTCCCTCTAGGAGGCGCATTAGGTAGGCCTTATAGACGGTAGTGAAGGTTGGTTCAATAAATTGACCTGTCGTCTTTAGTGATGTCAAAGGCTTACTCCATCATCTCTTTAAGAGGAGCTCCAGTTAGGACTTGTAGGCGGTACTAAAGGTGGGTCAGTTCTTTGACATGGTCGTTTTAGGCGGTTTCAAAGCCTTATTCCATCATTCCTCTATGAGGTGCCTTGGCTGAGGCACGTAGGTAGGACTAAGGGCTTGCAGATGCTCTAGTCAGGCTTTTTTAGATGGTACCAAAGGCTTATGCTAACATCCCTCTAGGAAGTGCTTTGACCAGGCTATTTTGGCGGAGATAAAGGCTTTCTCCCCTTACTATTATCTTAGGTAATGGTTTAGGCTTTGCCCTTTATTTTAGTAGAATCTTACTCCTCAACCATGTAGATATACTATTTCAACTTCTTTACCCTCCCATTTTTGGGAAATATATGGCCTCCAGCATTTGACTTTTCACTTTTATTATCATATTATTGTCACATTGTTGTAGTTGGCGAATTTCCGATGATATTGTTCCAAGCATAGTTTTTCAAAATATCCAATCTTCTTTTAAATCGCCTTTTCTGAATCTGTGGTCATTTTATCTTAATATCCTTTATTAATATTTGGTTACTTGCTTGTTGTTTCACTCCTTAGTTCATTGATTAAATTCGGGGATTTTTTTATCTCGTAACCTTCTAATGTGGTTCAATCTTCAATTTCGATTGGAGGTATCATTTCTCATGCATATGAAATCCATTTTGTCATCACTTGATATGCCTAAAGTGTGAGTGGTGGCTATTCCATTCAACTTATTTTTCATTAAGCATGTACTAAGAGATGGGGCATATTCCTTGGTAAATTCATGCTTTTAAAGGTAACTTTCCTTTTTGATATACTCCATGTTCAAATACAACTTGTGGTTTCATCAGTAATCAGAGATCAGTTTTCTATAATCGATACTTGTAACAACCATGATTTTTTAAATTACTGTCGAATTAAATATTTAAAATGGAAATTTTAAATCGAGTTTTGAAAAATAAATTTGCAGTGCAAAAAAAAGTTCATGCACCACACGCACTGATTTCATTCTTCATGCATTATGAACTTTTTAGATTTGGATTTTTTTGTAAGCTAGTGCGTGTTCTCTTTACGTGTGTCATATCTATAATATATATACATGCATAACCCAAATCCACTGACTTATTCACATCGCATACAAAAGATTGCGAGTATCCACTCAATTTTAACGCAACATGATAGTTTTCTTCTATCATTCAATATAATAATACCTTTAATTTAGTAAAGTGTTTTTGAAGGGGTACAACTGTTTAGTAAATTGATATTCATGGCAAACAAGGTTTGTACGACAAATGTTTTTAAGATAAAGCAGTACTGTGGTGTAATTACAATGACCTTGTTGCATGGCACGCGTTGGAAATAAATTACAATGGCCTTGTTGCATTGGAAATAACAAGGTCATGTTATATTTCTTTTGCTTTCTGGTGTCAGTAAAAAATGGGTCCATATTATAAAAAGAAAGACAATTTGGAACATTTATTTCGGCTGCATCAAAGTTTGTAAAACAAAGTTGAACACATTATAATTGCTGCCACAATCATCATTTTATATGCAGCCTTGTCCCTTTTTCCATTGAGGCTCGTTTTAATAAATGTTGTTGTACAAAATATATTTCCAGTACATTTTTGCTTTTCACTTGTTTACAAATTTGATAAAAGAAAAGTGAAACAGTTGCATCATTTATTTCATTTTCTTCACTAGCTCAACAAAGAGATTAATGGCAGCTGTAAATCCTGGCTTCAAACATTCATAGTTGATAACCGTTTTTGAGGCAAATCTGAGGTGAGTGTAAAAACTCACATTTCTAATCTATTCTCTACTTTATTTTGGCGTGCAAACAATGTTGTTCTAGTGTTAGGGTGTCCAGATCAGTGTTTCATTTAATTTGAGAGTGCGAAAATTTCTAACCTAGACCATTATTTATTTCATCCATAGCTTGTTGCCTTAAGTCTGATCGCATAATACCTTATAGTCATGGAAATTTGTATGCATATATTTCACGATTTGTTTTGCTTGATGTTCCATTCAATGCATACACGAGTGCACAAGCTACACATATATGAAGTATTGTTCAGGCTTTACACTCGTTTCGTGTGCAAGAGTATAGTCCAGGTGGTTAATTCTCTATCAGTAGGAAGTTTAACGAGATTTTTGAATCCTTATACTGTTTGTAATAGCTAGGATGGGCTTTGGGTAAACTTAAAGAAAATAAATTTTGAAGCAAAGTAGTATGTTCACGTATAGAGTTTACTTGTCTTATTTTCCAATTGTCAGTCTGATATCCTTGTCCTTCCTTTAGAACTATTCATGTAGTTCACTTTCTTTATTTACAGCCATGTTTTTAATCATTGTAGAGTATGGTTCTTCCTTTAAATGTGGAGAGCCACTGAGTGAATCCATGTTTGGTTTCATTTCTTTTAATACTACTACTAATATCACTGATAAAAAAAAGTATAATTTATCATTTCTGAACTTTTATTCACTGCTAATATCATTCTCATACATTATAATCTTCGTCATTTCCCCTGCTCATAAGGTTATGCCAAACACCCTCTTAGTCGGAGATTAGTAATGGTTTGTCTAAGCAGCGTGATGCTTTGATGATTGAGCTATTCTTTTCTATCAGTAGGAAGCTTGTCAAGAGACAGGTTTGTACAAAAATGTTTGCACGTTACCAATTTCCCAAATCACATTCCTTTGCATACTTGATTCGTCTACGTGTAGGGTGTAGGCAGTTTCGGGTTAACATTAACAAGTGACTAAGTGAAAATAATGCATGCACTAAGAATCGTGTTTCAGGTCATGATATTTCAACCAATTCATCTCTGTGTATAAATATTTTATGGTAAGAAAACCAAGTCCGGGTATACTATTTTGTACGTACATGGAAAATTGCTTTGTCCAGACCACTTTTCATTATATGCGTGCATTTACAAACTATGCTAGGTCATTCAATTATTTTATTTATATTATCATTTCAATTGTAAATGGCATAGTATACCAAAGTAATGCACTAACTTCCGATTTCAATATGTACGTGCATGTTGAATTGCACGAAAGTGCTTTTAATACCAGTGTTTAATTTGCGTTGAACCGATGTTTGAGTTTAAATCGTAATTTGCACCGTTATTTTTATAACGGAAACTTTTACGCCGGTTTTATATTTTTGAAGTGTATTGTTCTGGCGACATGTTTGACGAATAAAAATTACTGTTGCTTTGACTTCAGTAACCGTCAATTTTAAAGTAAATTTTCAAGCGGTTATCCCGGAACGCTGATTTGGTATCCGTTTTTACAGTGTTTTGTGAAGCGCAATTTCCTTGTTGAAATTGCTACAGATGTTGCTGTTTTAATCATGTGTTTTAAAAATCGTTTTAAAATAAAAATTATTTCCAAAATTTTTACAGTTTACGCTTTCAAAAGAATGAGGAAGCGATTTAAACGCTTTAGCAAAATTGAGGACTATGAACCCTTACTTTTACCGATTCGCTTAATTCCGGACTTGTTCATTTGAGAACGCAAAATGTTATTTATATAAAATACACAATTTTGCACTTTCAAGGAAACAATGAAAAGATTTAAACGGTTTAGCAAAAGTGCGGAGTATGGAACCACACTTTTACTATTTCGGTTAATTCCAGACTTATTAATTGAAACATCTGCTGTTTGATGATTTTGATGATTTTATTTGGCCTTCGAGCCACTCTGCTGGACCTTCGGGTCATTTATTGGACCTTCAGGTCATTTGTTGGACCTTCGGGTCATTTGTTGGGCGCCAAAAATATAGTACTTGGTAGGCTTCGGCCATATGAGATGCACGTGTGGCGTAGCTAAACTTGCCATCTGCTGGGATCGATCCATCTTTTATGTTGATTTTCTAGTTATCTTATTTTGATTTCTAGATTCTGCGTATTGTTGTTTTGAATTCAATTGTGAATTTGGAAGTTGATTTTGATGATGTTTAATGGGATTTCTTCCTTTAAACTATGCTGACTACTATGTTGTATAGTCTCTTCCGAGATTATAATTTTGTGTATAGTCTCATCCGAGATTATATATTTGCATATTGCTGTTTTGAATTCAATTGAGATTTCTTCATTTAAACTATGGTGATTATTTATGTTGAATGGTCTCATTTGAGATTATTGATTTTGATGGAGTTTAAATTGAGATTTCTTTATTTGAACTATGTTGATTATCTATGTTGTATAATCTCGTTCGAGATTATGATTATTTTCTTAAGTGTTGTTTATCACACACTTATTTCTGAAGTTTAAATTAGACTGATCCGTTTATTATTTTCTTTTAAATAATACTTGGGTCAGACCGAGTTATTCCAGGATAATCGCTGTCTCTGATTCAGTTGCTGCTTTAGCTTTTGGGATTTCACTTCATCTTTTGTCTAGCGTTCGAGGTGTACTTTTAGTGTTGACTCTCGTCTCGTGTATATTATGATGTATGTGTATATGTACATTTAGTTCGTGTGAACTATAGCTTGTTGTAGCATGTATCCAGATTTGTCTTCCGCTATATATCTGATATTTCTGTTCTGATGTGACTTTACATATCTATATTGTTATTATGAGTTGTTCTGAATTTTTCCTTAGCCATCGTAGTTTCGTTTTAGACTTGGATTGAATTTATATCTTTGGGAGTAATTTACACAACTCCTATCGGTGTAATCAATACTCGTCTAAGACATAACTTACGAATGGTCGCTTCTACCAAGCCTTATTCTTCGCAATAGCAGACATTATTCCTTATAATAACCTTTGTCATTGTGAGCATAGAGGTGGGGCATCACAATACTCTTAATCTTGTAGTTGAAAATTCCATAATCATTCAGGATACATAGCATTGGTCTCTTACTAGACCCATATATGGTAGGAATCATAAACACTTTTGTAAATCGATAGAAGTTATGAGCATAGTAAAGTTAAGCCATGTGATCTCGGAGTTAGCCTATGTATAATAATTTTGTCCAAGTAGAAATCAAGATTACAAGTGTTTTTAAATTCGAAGCAAGTTGTGATTAAAAATCACTTGTGCTTTGGAACTCGAAACAAGTCATAATCTGATATATCTTTTCTGCTTTGTAATCTTATTATCCTATTTTCAAATGTTCTTTGTAGATATAGTCTTAATTATTTTACTTCTGAGTTCTTGAATTTCACCCTTTTTTGTCTTGATGTAGCGATCATCTTGCAAATGACTTCTTGTCTTTCTTTTTCTTTACCTGACTAAGTTAATCCACATAAAAATCCTTTCATAAATCTTTCCTTTCTCAATAAGTTTTGGTTTGATTGATTTGTTCCCTTTTAGCGGCTTATGATTCTTGATGAATGCCTTTTCAATTTTCCAAATATTACTTGGGATATTTTGATGGCTTGAATTTAGAGATTTTATTTCAGTCGCTTGAAGTTCCAAACTTCGGTCTTGCAACCAATTGAGTTACCTTAATAATTAATTATTCACTTTTTGGTTAATATAAGTAATTTGCGAATCAAAATATCCTTGTGGTTAAAACTGTGGCGATAAAAATTATATATTATTTGATGAGATATTTTTGCTATGCAAATTTTCTTGGGATAGCAGTTTGTTTGATGGTATAAAATTTTACAAAAACAGAATGTAATATTTTATTCCGTAAAACCGAGCTGGATAGTAGGTTTCAAAAATTGTGAAATTTTTAGAAAATGCTTTTACAATAAATTGGATGACCATAAAAATAAACTTTTTGGAAATTAAATCAATTGTAGGGGTTGGCGACATCTTTGTTTAGTTGTTATATTAGAAGTGATGAGCACGGTTACAGGAGTTAACCTTTTGACTTAAACATTCCTTATATAATTCATCGTCCCATGTAAGAAAACTTGAATTCTTATTTTGGCATTGCTCGTCATAAAGAGAAAATCATTCCTTCTTCTAGTATAGAAATCCTAAAATTTATTTGATAACGGAAATTTCAAAGCTTCTCAAATATTTATCCATAGTATATTAGTCTTCATTTCATCTTAATATGGCATAAGTTCCTACTTAAATTTTCAAAATCACTAACTTCGTCACCCTTTATTCTCAAATCGGTAAATTTTTTATATCATTCTTTGAAACAATTGTTCGTTTAAAAGCTCGGCATGTTTGAAATTTTTTCATATAAGAATTTATATATATGTGTGTAAACTGTTTTATTTGAAATTATATATTCATGAAACCAATTAAATTTTGGACCAATATACTCTAAATTACACATTTGTGAAAATAATGTTTTTCGAGACCAATATGTTCAAAGTTAAGGCTTTTCGAAGTCAATGTACATACAAAACATTATGTTGATGGAACTGATGACATTTGAAATGGATATGTTCTATATCCTACATAGTTAAGACCAATTCGAAATCAACGTGATAAATTCGAAATCAATATATACTGAAACAAAAATATTCAAAATCATCATGTACCTAAAAATTATATACATTTAAAATCTCTATTTATTCAACATTTGATATATGTTGAACTATTATATATGAAACCATATATATAATAAACCATATAAGATTCTATACTTTTTGAAACCATACACGCATTTGAAATTAACATATACATGAAACCATATTATATTCAGAACCTGAAACTTGCTTATATTCAAAATTTATTACTTTAAAATTTGCTACATATATTTAAAGCTTCATACTTTCGAATCTTAGGTATATGAAAATCTAACATATATATATAACATATGAATCCCTTAATATTTGAATCCACATGCTTATTCAAGGTCATTTATTTACAACTTTTACATATACAAAACAATGTATATTCAAAATTAATATATGTGGAACTGATGTATTTTCAAAGCTTGGTACATTTTTCAAAATCACATATATATGGAATCTTATACATATTCAAAATCAATTGTATAAAATTTGAAATATATACATGCAAAACTTCATGTTTAAAACCATGTACTTTTGAAACCTGTAACATCCCGCCTTTCCGCACGCTTTAAATCGACGATAAACCACCCACGTCAGACTTAAACCATAAAGACGGGCGGATTGTTATGGGGTAAATAAGAAAAAGCAGAGAAAGAAAAACAAAAACAGAATCTTACAGTGGAGCGATAAAATATAATAATCAAATATGCAGTTCATGAAGCTGTTTTACACAATATTTGATTATACTTATACAATATATATCAGAGTTGCACATACCAGAGAATAATAATTAATGCAGCGGAACAGTATGAATGTAGTGGAATACTATAATAAATAATAATAAATCTTCGTCTTCATCCTTCGGAATACGGTCTTCCAATCCTGAAATGCTCAGGCTGACCCGAGCGAATTGAAAAGAAAAAACACTCGAGTCAGAACTAAAAGATCTTGTGTAAGTTAAACCAACAACAAATAACATGAGTGGAACGGCGTCAGATATGTTTACGGGATTTGACATCTCCTATCCAGTGTTTAACGTGAGTGCAATAACTTAAGAGATGCTCGGGATTCACATCTCCTAAGGATCTGTTAAACTATTTACTATGTAGTAATATTTCGCTATTATAATAATATCTAACAGTAAAATAAACTTACTTTAAAATAGCGTTAAGTGGTTAACCATATAGCCACGTAATAGTGCCAATAGTCTATACAGTACCGTAATACCTCCTGATCGGGAGGCTACCAGAGGATACTCCATAGATACGACACAAATCAAACTTGTACAAGGCGCGCTAGGGTAGGTGACATGGCACAACTAGGCAATGCCGGGGTAGATATATCAATTGCTATTCGGACTGGTGGCAACGCATAGCGTACAGCTACCGCCCACCTCGAGCCACACCCTCAAATAAAAAACAAAAGTGGCCACCGAATCAATCCAAAAGTCAGAGTATAATATCGAAGGGATGTGTCCAATAAGAGGGGCTACCTCCTTGGCCCGAGAATCGCGCCTGTTTCAGCCACCTTATGCCAACTCACGGGATTCGGGTCCACGTATATACCTTAATAGAACGTCACCACCATCTTACTTCATTCTGGAATCTCCGCCGCGTACACGGTTGTTAAAGTGGTTTTCGAGGTTGGCAGAGAGTATGACAACTTCCGATCCTGGTCTCTTTAACAACCAAACGTTATTATAACACCGCGGTCTTTTAAAATAGTTTATACTTCAAACCAGAATATAATGTCCATTTCAAACCATATAAATACTATATCATTTCCGTTTCAAAAAAACCAACCAATATGATATCATTTTATGAAAACCAAAATTAATATAATATCATTTTTATTTCGAATATTTTCTTTCCAAAATCATAGCACTTTCAAAATTATAATATTTCGAAACAAAATGCTTGAAATATACCCTTTCAAAACATAATACTTCAAATTTCATGGCTTCAAAACCATAACTTTCAAAACTTAAATGGTTTGGATATTCGAACAGTATATAATAAAAATAGTTTGAATTTTAAATTTACTTTACAAAGTAAAATAATTTCCTCGACTTCACAAATTTATTCACTTAAAATTAATCTCAGTTCATACTTTCAACTCACTTTCTGTTTTAATAAACCAATTCAATTTCAATATATTTCAAACTTTAGAATATTAAACACTTTCAAAACTAAGGTTGGTAATTACGATTCAACAATTCAAGGTTCTATTATTTAGTTTGAAATATTTGCATAATAAATCCATTATCATTTAAATAAAAATCAAATTACAAATAACTAAATATTTCCTTCAATTTATTTATATTTGAAATATTCGTTTAATTCTTCTTAAACCAAGTCCAATTATAAAAATCATACCTTTAAAACCTCAATTTTATTAAATTTCAAATCAATTTCATATTTACCCTCCCTTCTTATTCTCATTTAAGTTATTACACTCGAGAGATAAAATTTAAATAAATGCTTAACCATATTTTATCTTAATAAAATCAAACTTTATTATTAAACATCTTTTATACTTTAAACCAATTTTATACATAGTTTAAAGCCAAGAATTTAACTATATATAAAATAACATTTATAAAATATCCAAATCAATATCTTATAAAATCATATATTTCTTTACAAAACCATAGAAAACCATTTCAAAATATTTATATATATATATACATATAGACCACGGTGTTTGTATTAAATTTTCTACCCTATGGTCAAGTGATACAGATATTTATCATTTCAATCCATAATTTAAAATAAAAATACGTTTATATATCATTTCAAACCGCAATCCCGAATGAAATAAAGATGCATAATGTAACATCCCGATTTCCCATACCAGAGATCGAAACATTAGTGTTAAAGAAGAAGAGGTAGAAGAAGAAAATAGAAAATCAACATCAGAATCTATCCATCACAGTGGAATAAAATATAATAGATAATAAATTATTTATACTCAATCAATTATATCTCTGTTCATATATTACATCAATCAGAGTACATCAATCACAGCTCAACACCAATATCATACAAATGGTACACAACAACTCAACACAGCGGAATATGTGTGTATATATATATATATACAAGTACGGGAGTACGTATCGCCATCCTGCTCGTTACCTGAGCTCCACAGCACCTCCTGTATCCTATAATACTCGGTCTGACCCGAGCATTACAGTTAAATAACACCCGAGTCAGTCTGGAATACCAGCGTGAGAAAATCACACCCAATTGATTATTAAAGTTTCAAAAATCCTTTGAAAAACAAAAGCATCTCGTAAGACCACGCCACAAATAAACATGTCGGGCTTTTACCTTACGATAGCTAAAACAATTTTTTATAAAAATCCTCTGATATTATAATAGGGTCTATATACAAATACTTATAAAATAGCCAAAATTGTTACATTATTAAATTCCAGCTACTAGCCACAGAGTGGGTAATACAAACAAAACTCGTACAAGGCTCGTAGGGAGAATGGATTTCCAACTAATGACTAGGCACTGGGGTACCACCTGTCATAGTACGGGGCCTAGATCACCGTACCGAGGAGTACGCCCGCTCCCCTGCAACACAAGGCCGGGACTATCCCTTACTGGATAATCCCGAGTGAGATCACTCCGCGGTTGGGATCAGCAACCGCACCACTAAGCCGAAATAAAAAAGGGACATCTAGACTGGAATGACCTCACCCTGCTTGGGTGCTACACACCTAGCCTTGCTGCACAACCCCTGATTTTCAGTCATTCCCATTTGATGAGGCTTGAGGCTAAGCGTTACCTTTTTAAGAACATATTCCTTAGAATTCCCATCGTCCACCTGACGATGTTTTCGCAAGCATTCGTCCATACAAGTCCGTCCCGGGTCCGAACGGAACCGAAGGCACTACTCCTACTACATCCATTTTGAAAATATCCTCAGGATTAGTAGCGATTAGCCCTTGCACTTCACTGCTCCATCTTCGACTCCGAACATGTTTCACGAAACGTACAAACCGGATCGAAGTGGTTTTCGAGAAATAAATCTCGATCCCGGTCTCTTCGAAACGATCAACGCATTTGGCCAATGTTGATAGTCGGTGATTTAACTATCAATTTATATTCACAAACATCCATCAAACAATAAATAATTTCCCAAATTATTTATTTATCTCAAAAATATCTTTACCAGATATAAATTCCATTTTCAAATCCCTTTGAAACAGTTTACACATCTTTCTTTACGGAAATAAATTTCCTAAACTTTCTATTTCCCTTGAGATCGTCAAGTACAACACTTAAGATTTTAAAATAATTTTAAAACACTATAAAAATATACTTTAGATATTTTAAAATAATTTAAAAACACTCTATTTAAAGATATACTTTTTACATTTAAATTTAGAAAAAACAGCTTTTTAAACTTAATAAAGAATAATACTTTAGAAATACCTAAATAGGACTATTTTATAAAATATAAGCTAGGTTTTATTTTTAAAACAAAATTACTAAATCACCTTTAGATACGATTATAGTTTTGAAACAAATACTTACCTTAGAATTTAAACACTTAACAAAATAAATTTATAAAATTTGGTTTGCCTTTCAAAAAAAGCAACATTAAAACTTTATCTTATATTTAAAATTTTTACTTTGAAACGTATTTGGCTATCCAGGGAAATATACTTCTCTGCGCGTCCTTTTATAAATAAATCATTGTTTATTTTTAAACAAATTTATCATTTCCTTTAATAAATTTCCACCTTGAATTTATTCTTTCCAAATATCCTCTGATATATTACTTTACTTTTATAAGCCCCGTTTACAAATTCCTTAGCCACATTCTTCGCTAAATATTCCGGGTTTTACACACTTAAATCAATTCCCAAATTGATTTCCAATTTAATCCATTTATTCCGAAATCCTTTAACTTTAGATTTTAAATCCTTTATTATGATTTAAAATACTTTTAACTGGAAATACCAATTTTAAATTTCCCAAATTTCTTTTTAAATTTAAACTTAAATTTTAAAATAGTTCTTTATTCCTTTAAATAATAGCACTTGAGTTTACACATGATTCATTCTGTTTTATGCAAATTCGTTTTCTTTTCCATACACGAGGTTATTTATTAAAATTTTAATATCTCTTCCATTCCTTTCAATTCATTCTCAAATTATTCAAATATTCTATATTTATTTCGCTTACCAATTCACTTCTTTGATTTTCTTCCCAAAATCCAATTTATATATTTTGGTAACTCATTACACCCAAAGATTTTCCATCAAACCATAGCATTTAATATTCCAATATAATTCATCATAGAATATCAAATAATCACAACAGAGGATATTATCAAATAGAAATAAATGTTGAGGAATCCAGTTGGATCCCTCCAACATGTTTTCCCTGCATCCACAGACATTAGAACAATATAAAATACCAATTCCACTTCGAGGTGGAATATCACGGTATATGGGATTAATATAAATCATCCGCTATTATGCGGCGCATAGGGTCTCATCCGCTATAAAATGCAGGAAATCAACAATTCCAATATATACATATGCCAATATATATATATATATATATATATATATATATTGATATATATACTATACTACTATATATATATATACTATCACTTCAAATCAATCCAATCATTCATCAAATATTTAAATTTAACCAATTAAATTTAAATAGCAACCAGATGAGTGAGATTAACTCACCTTTGATCTTTAATTGCAGCCTGCTCCAAATTGGTTATTTTCTTCCTAATTCTAGACCTTGTACAAACAATTATATGATTTTCAGACCTCGTATAAATTTTATACAGTTTATTAATATTTGGATTGATCAAGCAATTTATTACTACTTATTATTTAATAAAAATTTATTCATTTAGAAGTTTCTTAGTAACTAAAATAAATTAAAGAAATTAATCTCCTGAATAATTTTTTAGTAAATAAAAATAAATTTCCTGCTTACTGTATATATTCAAATAATTCCCTGCTTTTTACTGTTAGCTTCACATATTTCTACCCTATACATATTTATACATACATATATTTTATTACACTTAAGATAAAAACCTGCATATACATATCTACTTTTTTTTCTTTTTCTGTTCTCAGTATTGTATCTATACATTAAATAAAAAAATAACTTTGCATAAATATGAATAAAAAGAAGACTTCTACCTCACGCGACCGAGCACAACGACCCTCACTGCCCTAGATCAATGACGAGTTCCCCCCTTTCGTCCCTTCGATTCCAAAACTCAGACGACGAACCCATATCGCACCGCTTCCCTGCCGTCGCGATCCCAAATTCGCCTTCACGATACCACCTCACGTGTTCGCGCCTGCACACGGTCCATGAACTGGACAATAGACTTCGACAACTGTAGCACCCCACTCTATACCCCCCCTCATGTCGCTCGAATCGAGCCTTACTTCCCTCTAGCTAGCGGAGACTCCTTCTGACAACTTGAGCGCGATTTCCTTCCTCTGTTTCTTTTTTTTTGGTTGAAAAGAATTTTGAATTGAAAGAGGGGAAATCTTATTGAGATGAATACGAGCTATCCCTTTTTTTTCGTTCGAATAAAAACTGTGAAGAGGGACTCCATTTTATTTTCTTTTGAGATTTCATTTTGTTTTCTTCTTAGATTCGCTTGGCTAAGTGATTTAAACGAAGGAAGTAGCAAGAGATATCTCGCGTATCGAAGAAGGAATTAGGAGACAAGATTTGATGGAAAAGAAACGGTGATGTGAAGAAAAATACGGCCGAAAGCTGACTAATATATAAATATACGTATACTTAATTTTAAAAAAAAAATTTATCTCGTACAGTATTCGCAGCTCAAAATCTTGACATCCTATCGAGGCGTGCCGCTAGGCGTTTATAATGTTATACCCATATTCTGAACACGATGGTAAAGGTTTCGAGTCCTAACTCGCTCGTATGGAGAAGATAGCTTTTTTGGACCCAGCTATTATATTGAATTCGATATAAATTTTCAACGCGTTTATATATCGTATGCTCACACAACAACTCCAAACACTACGAAAATTGAAATCCGATAATAATACAATATTACAGATCCAATGGAACTGGTTTCGTCGAATTCCGAGACTGAGCTTCGAAAGACTATTTTTAAATTCAATTTAAAACGATAAAATTTCAAACCGAACAAATCACAGTTAAATTCAATTTTAACACTTCTATTATCTTCAGTATTATCAATATAAATTTTATAGGCTTTCAAATTATTTTTAACCAGCTTAAAATTCCAAATTCAATATTTTATCCAACTCCAAACTATTTAATTCAATAATTACTTATTCAAACAAATATGAATATTTGAAATTCAAGTTAAAAATTTACCTCTGAATATTTAAAATCAATTAATATTCCAATTTCAAATATACAAAAATTTTGGGTCGTCACATTCCTTCACCCTTAAAAGAATTTCATCCCCGAAATTACTAGTCAGGAAGAATGATTCATAACCCATTAAGCATTTTCTCAACCCAAATAGTTTTTAACCGATTCACAAAACTATCATTTAATTAAGGACACTCTATTCCTCTTTCTAACTTCCAAGCTTACCCATAAGCCTCAAACCATATTACTTACCTAACAATTCAAATTTAAATTTGAATTTGAATTTTAAATCATCAAAATTTCTCAAAATTTTTCTAACTTCCTAAATTTTCGAAAAATTTCGCCAGCGTCTCCTTTGCGTGGCTAGCTCGGTACTACTACAAAATGGCTCTACGTCCCCCAAATCTCAAAAGAAAACAAAAGCCAAGTGGCTAGATCAAAAACCCAATCAAATTTCATTCAGAAATTTCAAATACATACCTTTTTAGTCGGGCAATTCAATTTATCTTCTGAAATCAAAAATCCTAATTTCACTTGCCTTTTAATTACCTGTATACAACTCTGCAATAATATCCAATCACGACATTCCAATTTGATTTAGTGTACCTCCAATACCAATTTACTTAAGAACTTCATCATTCAATTCTTAAGTTCAATATCGAAATGTTTTATATACTTTATATAACCATTTTCACTTTACCCTCTGGTTTTCCATACTTTCATTCGAATTTTCATTTTCAAATTCATGTGAGTTCAATACCTCTTTCAATTAAATATTGAATTTCATTCACATTACCTCATTCATTTTAAATTTCCAACTTTTATTATTCTAGCCTATTTTGAATTCTCCAACTTACTTTTAACCCATTACATATTTCCGTTTTCAATTCTATTTGCTTACAAATTTTAAGTCGTTTGTCGTTAATGAAAATTTTCAAAAATTTCTAACTCCCAAAATTTATGGAAAATTTTGGCAGAGTCTCCTTTGTACGGAGGAGCTTTTGCAATTTGACAAAAGTGATAAATATATATACATCAACCCACCCGGTCGAAAAACAGAAAAACAGTTCATATTTCCTATTTTTATTGCGTAGGCGTACCTTATTTAGCATTTTTAAGCAAGCGGCTATTTATTTTAGCATTTTGCATAACCCAAACCTGCCAACAGCTTCCCTGAACCTGTACTTACTCAATTCAAACGTATAAGTGCCAAAATCATGCAATTTAACAATATTTAACATATTTAACTAGCAACATATCAGTTTGTATAGTCAATGCAGGTTAACAATATTTATAAGCCACTTATAGGGTTTCAACATTAATTTTAATTGTTTACAACCAATTTGTATATACCTCATTCATTTTAAAGTGGTTTGCAACTCTATTGTTTACATTCAATTCATATTTAACCCAAAATTTCCTTTCTTTTTAATTTATTTACCACCATTTATTTAGCTCGGAAACAATCCAGGATATTTCATTCAATAATTATTTCTCAAATTATTTAAACACTGCGATTAGAGTTTAGCTTCCTTTCAACATTTACTTAAGTTAACAACTTAAGTTCATTTCCATTGCGGTTCGTATCAATTCATTCAATTAGTCCCTTTTAATTCTAAATTCAATATTCCGTTTATTGAATAATATCCAAGGCCAGTTTCATTCATACCCACTTGGATTTCATTCGCAATACAAACCATTATTATTTTAATCCAGTTTTCCTTTTTGTTTAGCACATTTCCACATATATTTAATTTGTTAATATTCAAGTCAAATTTTAATTAATAACTCAAATTTTGATTCTACCATTTACCTTTAATCCATCATCCAATTTTATTAACTCACAATTCAATTTCTATTTAACCATTTTAAATTTCGCAACTCAAGCTCATTTGAATAATATTTCGAGGTCATATTCCATTTATTTATACTTGAATTCATTCACACTGAAGTTACTTCTGTTTCAATTTGTCTAATTGCATTCAACAGCATTTAAATTATATATAACACTTACTAGCTTAAGGTACAAAGTTTCGCTTCACAATTATAATCATTTTACCTTTCAATTTTATCCAATTTAATTCAAGCTCAATTTCAATTTCATTATTAAATCCCAAATTCAACTTCCATTTAGCCAATTAAGGTTCGACTTCCACAATCCATTAATTTATTAAGTAATTTTTCCAATTTATACCTAATATTGGATTTATTTCATCACTTCATCTACTTAAAAGCAATCCCATTCACATTTTACTCTTTACTCCGGATTATACCGTAACTTTAGTCAAGTATTTTTTTTATTCTATAAACATTCCAAAATAAGATTCCAGAGTTTTAAATCAATTACCAAATTTCAAATCCACCTTTGAATCAACCATATACAAAATCCTTTGGTATATTCAGTTATCTCTTTGAATTTTAAAACCAAATCCAGTTTTGCAAACAATTTCCATTTAAAACAATTTGGTAGCAATCTCTCTCTTGGAAATTCGAAAATGAACACCGATGATGTCGCGATCACCATCGGAATTATTTTCCAGTGATCGAAAAGAGTTTAATGCTCTTATCCCTTTAAAATACCTTCAAATATTTTTAAATCCCAAATCTCACCAGGCTTCAAATCCAATTCAAAAATATTTTTCAAATAATACCACCATTATTTCTCCAAAACCTTTGAGAACCATTTTCAAATCCAAAGGGACTTTAAATTCTTTCCCAAAATTCCAAATTTTCAACCCATCCAATTCATATTCAAACATTACTCTGGAATTCTATTTCAAATTACAATCTCATTTGTATATAAAATTTATTTCAATTTTATAAATTACATTTGTAATCTATATTTTCAAATTTTATTTTGTTATAAAATTTTATTCTTCACATTGGTTATAAATTTCAATTCCTAGTTAAGTTTCCATATAATGATGATAATAATTCCATATTACCACTTCTAACATCCAAACAACCATATACATTAACTAAAATAGATTACAAAACTTTTCTTTATATACAAAAGTAATTTGGGTAAAATTATTTCATTTACCCTACTTTAAAACAATACCCTGTCGAATTGTTCTATCCAAGTGTTTAGAGATCCTTATCAATGTTGTGGTGTCCCACGCATCGACCAGAATCCATAAACAACTAAATAAACCAATCAACCCAATATGAAACAATTTTATATTCACTAACAAATACGCGCTCATATTTATTGATACACTCAAACTCATTCTAGAGTACTATTGACTCTATTTCAATGAGTAGTTCCCACCAGAGCCAAGGTTATCGCCAACCTTTGCTCTGATACCAAAATGTAACATCCCGATTTCCCATACCAGAAAATCAAAACATTAGTGTTAAAGAAGAAGAGGTAGAAGAAGAAAATAGAAATCAACATCAGAATCTATCCATCGCAGCGGAATAAAATATAATAGATAATAAATAATCTTTACTCAATCAATTATATCTCTGTTCATATATTACATCAATCAGAGTACATCAATCACAGCTCAACACCAATATCATACAAATGGTACACAACAACTCAACACAACGGAATATGTGTGTATATATATATATATACAAGTACGGGAGTACGTATCGCCATCCTGCTCGTCACCTGAGCTCCACAGCACCTCCTGTATCCTATAATACTCAGTCTGACCCGAGCATTACAGTTAAATAACACCCGAGTCGGTCTGGAATACCAGCGTGAGAAAATCACACCCAATTGATTATTAAAGTTTCAAAAATCCTTTGAAAAACAAAAGCATCTCGTAAGACCACGCCACAAATAAACATGTCGGGCTTTTACCTTACGATAGCTAAAACAATTTTTTATAAAAATCCTCTGATATTATAATAGGGTCTATATACAAATACTTATAAAATAGCCGAAATTGTTACATTATTAAATTTCAGCTACTAGCCACAGAGTGGGTAATACAAACAAAACTCGTACAAGGCTCGTAGGGAGAATGGATTTCCAACTAATGACTAGGCACTGGGGTACCACCTGTCATAGTACGGGGCCTAGATCACCATACCGAGGAGTACGCCCGCTCCCCTGCAACACAAGGCCGGGACTATCCCTTACTGGATAATCCCGAGTGAGATCACCCCGCGGTTGGGATCAGCAACCGCACCACTAAGCCGAAATAAAAAAGGGACATCTAGACTGGAATGACCTCACCCTGCTTGGGTGCTACCCACCTAGCCTTGCTGCATAACCCCTGATTTTCAGTCATTCCCATTTGATGAGGCTTGAGGCTAAGCATTACCTTTTTAAGAACATATTCCTTAGAATGCCCATCGTCCACCTAACGATGTTTTCGCAAGCATTCGTCCATACAAGTCCGTCCCGGGTCCGAACGGAACCGAAGGCACTACTCCTACTACATCCATTTTGAAAATATCCTCAGGATTAGTAGCGATTAGCCCTTGCACTTCACTGATCCATCTTCGACTCCCAACACGTTTCACGAAACGTACAAACCGGATCGAAGTGGTTTTCGATTCGAGAAATAAATCTCGATCCCGGTCTCTTCAAAATGATTAACGCATTTGGCCAATATTGATAGTCGGTGATTTAACTTTCAATTTATATTCACAAACATCCATCAAACAATAAATAATTTCCCAAATTATTTATTTATCTCAAAAATATCTTTACCAGATATAAATTCCATTTTCAAATCCCTTTGAAACAGTTTACACATCTTTCTTCACGGAAATAAATTTCCTAACCTTTCTATTTCCCTTGAGATCGTCAAGTACAACACTTAAGATTTTAAAATAATTTTAAAACACTATAAAAATATACTTTAGATATACATTTTAAACTAATTTAAAAACACTCTATTTAAAATATACTTTTTACATTTAAATTTAGAAAAAACAGTTTTTTAAACTTAATAAAGAATAATACTTTAGAAATACCTAAATAGGACTATTTTATAAAATATAAGCTAGGTTTTATTTTTAAAACAAAATTACTAAATCACCTTTAGATACGATAATAGTTTTGAAACAAATGCTTACTTACCTTAGAATTTAAACACTTAACAAAATAAATTAATAAATATGGTTTGCCTTTCAAAAAAAGCAACATTAAAACTTTATCTTATATTTAAAATTTTTACTTTTAAACGTATTTGGCTATCTAGGGAAATTTACTTCTCTGCGCGTCCTTTTAAAAATAAATCATTGTTTATTTTTAAATAAATTTATCATTTCCTTTAATAAATTCCCACCTTGAATTTATTCTTTCCAAATATCCTCTGATATATTACTTTACTTTTATAAGCCCCGTTTACAAATTCCTTAGCCACATTCTTCGCTAAATATTCCGGGTTTTACACACTTAAATCAATTCCCAAATTGATTTCCAATTTAATCCATTTATTCCAAAATCCTTTAACTTCAGATTTTAATTCCTTCATTTTGATTTAAAATACTTTTAACTGGAAATATCAATTTTAAATTTCCCAAATTGCTTTTTAAATTTAAACTTAAATTTTAAAATAGTTCTTTATTCCTTTAAATAATAGCACTTGAGTTTACACATGATTAATTCTGTTTTATTCAAATTCATTTTCTTTTCCATACACGAGTTTATTTATTAAAATTTTAATATCTCTTCCATTCCTTTCAATTCATTCTCAATTTATTCAAATATTCTATATTTATTTCGCTTACCAATTCACTTCTTTTATTTTCTTCCCAAAATCCAATTTATATATTTTGGTAACTCATTATACCCAAAGATTTTCCATCAAACCATAGCATTTAATATTCCAATATAATTCATCATAGAATATCAAATAATCACAATAGAGGATATTATCAAATAGAAATAAATGTTGAGGAATCCAGTTGGATCCCTCCTACATGTTTTCCCTGCATCCACAGACATTAGCACAATATAAAATACCAATTCCACTTCGAGGTGGAATATCGCGGTATATGGGATTAATATAAATCATTCGCTATTATGCGGCGCATAGGGTCTCATCCGCTATAAAATGCAGGAAATCAACAATTCCAATATATACATATGCCAATATATATATATATATATTGATATATATACTATACTACTATATATATATATATACACTATCACTTCAAATCAATCCAATCATTCATCAAATATTTAAATTTAACCAATTAAATTTAAATTGCAACCAGATGAGTGAGATTAACTCACCTTTGATCTTTATTGCAGCCTGCTCCAAACTGGTTATTTTCTTCTTAATTTTTGACCTTGTACAAACAATTATATGATTTTCAGACCTCGTATAAATTTTATATAGTTGATTAATATTTGAATTGATCAAGCAATTTATTACTACTTATTATTTAATAAAAATTTATTCTTTTAAAAGTTTCTTAGTAACTAAAATAAATTAAACAAATTAATCTCCTGAATAATTTTTCAGTAAATAAAAATAAATTTCCTTCTTACTGTATATATTCAAATAATTCTCTGCTTTTTACTGTTAGCTTCACATATTTCTACCCTATATATATTTATACATACATATATTTTATTACACTTAAAATAAAAAACTGCATATACATATCTACTTTTTTTTCTTTTCTGTTCTCAGTATTATGTCTATACATTAAATAGAAAAATAACTTTGCATAAATATGAATAAAAACAAGACTTCTACCTCACGCGACCGAGCACAACGACCCTCACTGGCTAGATCGATGACGAGTTCCCCCCTTTCGTCCCTTCGATTCCAAAACTCAGACGACGAACCCACATCGCACCGCTTCCCTGCCCTCGCGATCCCAAATTCGCCTTCACGATACCACCTCACGTGCTCGCACGTGCACACGGTCCATGAACTGGACAATAGACTTCGACAACTGTAGCACCCCACTTTATTCCCCCCCCCCCTCACGTCGCTCGAATCGAGCCTTACTTCGCCTCTAGCTAGCGGAGACTCCTTCTGACAACTCGAGAACGATTTCCTTCCTCTGTTTTTTTTTTTTGAAAAGAAATTTGAATTGAAAGAGGGGAAATCTTATTGAGATGAATACGAGCTATCCCTTTTTTTCGTTCGAATAAAAACTGTGAAGAGGGACTCCATTTTATTTTCTTTTGAGATTTCGTTTTGTTTTCTTCTTAGATTCGCTTGGCTAAGTGATTTAAACAAAGGAAGTAGCAAGAGATATCTCACGTATTGAAGAAGGAATGAGGAGACAAGATTTGATGGAAAAGAAACGGTGATGTGAAGAAAAATACGGCCGAGAGCTGACTAATATATAAATATATGTATACTTAATTTTAAAAAATAAATTTATCTCGTACAGAATTCGCAGCTCAAAATTTTGACATCCTATCGAGGCGTGCCGCTAGGCGTTTATAATGTTATACCCATATTCTGAACACGATGGTAAAGGTTTCGAGTCCTAACTCGCTCGTATGGAGAAGATAGCGTTTTTGGAACCAGTTATTATATTGATTTCGATATAAATTTTTCAACGCATTTATATATCGTATGCTCATACAACAACTCGAAACACTACGAAAATTGAAATCCGATAATAATACAATATTACGGATCCAATGGAACTGGTTTCGTCGAATTCCGAGACTGAGCTTCGAAAGACTATTTTTAAATTCAATTTAAAACGATAAAATTTCAAACCGAACAAATCACAGTTAAATTCAATTTTAACACTTCTATTATCTTTAGTATTATCAATATAAATTTTATAGGCTTTCAAATTGTTTTTAACCAGCTTAAAATTCCAAATTCAATATTTTATCCAACTCCAAACTATTTAATTCAATAATTACTTATTCAAACAAATATGAATATTTGAAATTCAAGTTAAAAATTTACCTCTGAATATTTAAAATCAATTAAATATTCCAATTTCAAATATACAAAAATTTTGGGTCGTCACACATAACAACTTGCAGTTTATAACAATATAAAGTACAACATCGATTCATCCAATATCAAGCATCAACCATTTATCACAATCAACATCCAATTCAACAATAACATCAATATAGAACAGATAATAAATAACAAATATTTACGGACAGTTTATATTCAATAACAAATTGAATAACAATTTGACTGGAGGTTTAAATGTAATAATAAATTAAATAACAATTTAATTTAATAACTTCAATTTAACTGGGATGATGAATAAAAATACGCCAAACAGTCACAATAAATTTCCAATCACGTCAAAAATTAATTTAACACACATAAGAAATTTTAGAAGTTGTGAGTGGGTTAAAACACTCACCTTTTGAATATAAATTGAATTTAAATCTAATTTAAACCCTAAAATTTGACAGTCTCTAATTACGTCCAAACAAACGCCAAAATGTCCAGAATCCCAATACGAACCTAGCGAAGAAAACTGCGCGTAAATTGGATCACGTACGTAAAAGATATTAAAATTAGAACATTCATATGATTTATAATATAAAAAATTTTAAATTAAAAGATAATAAAGTTACCCACGTCAGCAACATCATCTACCAACCCTAGTTCTCGTTCCAGAACGCACGAAAGCAGCCACGTTGAAACTTGCCGCGTCGCCTCGTCATTCGCCTGCGCTGCCTCGAGCCTGCCGCCGAAGTCACCTCTCCGAGTCACACCCACGTGGCCCTCGCGACCATCACTAAGGCGCTGGCCGATGCTGCAAATCCTACAGCCGTCGTCTTTATGTCAAAACCCTAATGAATTTTAACGCCAAATCTGATCATCGAACGACCAAAGAAACTGCAGCAATGAGCTTCCCTCGGTTCTCTCTACCCGGCTGTGCCATCAATTGTTCGATCGGGCGAAGTTCATCAGTGTGTGATGAACGGCCGTGAACAATCCCTCGTATTCCAAGCACTCAGAAATTCAAATCGAAAAATGAATCAAAGATTTGACTTGCGCTCGTCGAGAGCTTCAAATCCATATATAATTTGATATTGTTTGGAGAGTTTGAATTTTGGGCTTTGGATTTGATTTGGAATTGTATTTGGATTTGGAATTTGATTGTCTGCCATTGAGGAATGGATATAGTTGAATTGAACGTACAGAAAAATGAGAAATAGAGTGTAACAACCTGATTTTTCGACGCCCGAAAGTCGACATCAATACGTCCACTGTATCGAATGTCGCACAATCGAATGCAGGAAAACCGAACCGTTAGGGTTTAAAGAAGAAGAAGATAGAAGAAGAAACAGAAACAGTAACAGAATCTCATATTTCGCAGTAGAACAAATATAATAGATAAACGAATAATATTTAAAACAAAAGCACTATATTAGTTTATACATACATCATCAGATTTTAAAACGACACAATACAATGCTGGCATTTATAATAACGTGTGTACAAGAAAATTTTGACTCGCAATTACCCAAACGCAATGGACACTACATAGTATGATGATACGTTTCGCCATCCAGCTTGCTGCTGATCTCCACAGCATCTCTTTTCTGACTTCGTTCCAGAATAATTGATAACCTGACTCTAGGCTGTCCGTGTGGAAAATTGTGGGAACCCAGAGTTCAGAAAGGGAACAATAAACTCCAGGTCAGTCATGGGACTGGTGTGAGATCTTAAAAACAGTTATTTTCACAAAGAAAAGGAAAAGAAATCCGCTATGCTTTTGGAAAATGAAACTACCATAAGGCCTCCCGCCACACACATAATGCAAATGCAGAATTGGAGGAGATTTCTTCTTATGATAGTCAAACATGCATAATACGCAAAATCTTTTTAATATTATCATTAGTTCATAGTGTAGAAAACATTTCGAAAGTATAATATTAATCTTAGCCAGCATACAACCATTATTGTATGCCCACTACAGCTACCATGTTCAATAGCAGGTTGCCGCCACATTCCATTGGATTTGAAAAACTGCACATATATATTTTCACTGTATATACATTTATTTAAAAAAAAGTGGATTAAAAATAAAAAATATAAAATACCTTTCTGTACAAGCGCTCGACCACGATGCGACGCCAACCAACGTGCCTCGCCGCAACCACATTGTTGCGCCCCTCAATTTCGTGAAACCCCACAAAAGCCCTAGCCAACCCTACTTGAACGCGGCCGCCGTGACTCGATCGCGATCATCAAATCCTTTCGTCGAGCCCAGCATTGACCCTTCCTTGATTTCCCTAACTTCGCACGAGCCTCCATGAACTCAAACCCCTCGAACCTCGCTCGAGTTCGAGCATTCCTCTCTCGAACGCAACTAGGCACGGCGGCAGGTCGATTGTAGTTGAATTTGAATGCTCGAAAGATTCTATCTCGACACCTTTTTTCTCCCACGGCCATGGCATAAATTTTTAGAGAGGAATCGATTTTGAATTTACAGAGAAAACTGCGGCCATACTTTTCCATTTGAACAGAAATGATTTCCTTTGTAAATGAATTTCGTTTGAACGAGACTGTGATATTTTCTTTTGTTTTGATTTCTGTTTTGCTTTTGCATTTATTATTTTTAACTAACGCGTATAAACATCTATCAGAAAAAGTAAACACGTATTAAATTTTCTCAACGTGTCAATGTCTGGGCAGTGGTTCAATTATATTATTATATTCAAATTTAAATTCAAATGTGAATTGTTTCGATATTCACAACACAAAATCTCGATCTCCAATAGATGCATGCTGCCAGGCGTTTATAATGTTAAACCCCCGTTTTGAACGCAATGTAAATGGTTTCGAGTCCAAATTCGATCGTATGGAGAAGAAAGCTTTTTGAACTAGTTATTTATTTTAAATATCGATGTAAATTTCAGCGCGTTTGCTTATCGTGCTGCCGAACGACAACTCCGAATGCTATTGAAAATTGAAATCCGATAATAATACAATATTATGGACCAATGGAACCGATTTCGTCGAATTCCGAGACTGTGCCTTGGAAGGCTATTTTTAAATATCAATTTAAACGATATTATTTCAAACCGAACAAATCACGTTCAAATTCCATTCTGAAGCTTCTATTATCTTTAGTATTATCAATATAAATTTTCCAAGCTTTGAAAATATTTTTAACAAGCTCAAAAACCGAAGATTTAATATTTTATCCAACTTCAATAAATTAAATTCAATAAATTTTAATTGCCAATTTTATAGTTACATTTGAAATTCAAGTTTAAAATAACTTCTAAATATTTAAAATCAATTAAATATTTCAATTTCAAATGTTCAAAATTTTGGGTCATCACATTCTTCCCCCTTTAAATAATTTCGTCCCGAAATTACTAGTTAAGAAGAATGACCCGTAACCCGTTTATTATTTTCCCAAAACCAAATAGTTTTATCAACTTGTCAAAACAAATCTTTTTATTTAAGATCCATTATTACTACTATTAACTTTCCAAAATCTTACATAGATTTCAAACAACATTGTTTTCTCAATAATTCAAATTCAAATTTAAATTTAAAATTTAAACTTTCAAAATTTTCTCAAAATTTTTTCTAACTCCCTAAATTTTCGAAAAATTTCGCCAACGTCTCCTTTGCACGGCTAGCTCGGCACGACTACAAAATGGCAGAGGCCCCCGGATTTCAAAAAGCCAAGCGCCTAGACATGAAAATCATCAAATTTCATACTGAAATTCAAATACATACCTTTTTGCCGAGCAATTTAATTTTATCTTCGAAATCAAAATCCCATTCCATTTTCTTCAACACACCTGTATATCCTGCCTATCATTTTTGCACATTCCTTTACAAAATTTTCAATATATACGTCTTATACCATTTTTACTTCACTATTGAAGTTATATATACATTTTCATTCAATCTTGCATTTTTAATTTCATTTGAATTCAATTCACAATTTCAATTCTATTTTGATTCAATTTATCTTCTGGATATTGAATTTTATCAATTATCTTTCATTCACAACTACACTATTTTAAATTAGTTCATTTACTAATTCATTACAAGTTCCAATTCATTTTACTTCAGATCATTTTTTTCCACCTTTATTACCTTTAGTTCACTTCGAACTAATTTTACAACTTCATTTTATTTCACATAATTCAAATTGGTTTTCAATATTCAGTTTTATTCTTTTCTTCATTCCAAATTTTATTTTCTCCTTCACCTTATTTAACACAATTCAAATTCAATTTTTTAAAACTTCTATAAGTTTTCTCACTTATTTTCATTTAATAAGTTTACTTTCCCAACTTATTTTGTATGCATATTCACTTTAATTTAACTCAATCCTTTAAGTTAAGTTCATTCTTATCAAAATTCAAATTATATATGTTATCAACTCATAAACACTTTTGATAAATCTTCCAGAGTTTTAAACAATTTCTCAACATTTTCAAAATCACCTTTGTAATCAATTATTTCCAAAATCAAACTATTTTTATCAGATTCTATAGTCTTTCCAACATTTCAAAACCGTTTTTTGAAATCAATTCAAATTATCTTTTTAATTTCCAAAACCAAATCCAGTTTGCAAAAAACTTCCATTTAAAATAATTAGGCAGCAATTCCTCTCTTGGAAACTCGAAAATGAACATCGATGATGCTGCAGTCATCACCGAAGTTATTTTCCAACGACCGAAAAGAGTTAGAGCTTTTCATCCCTTCAAAACATTTTCCAAACTTTTGAAAACTATTTTCAAACTCAAAAGGGATTTGATTTCCAAATTTTTTAAATTTCAAATCCTTTCACGATACTTCTCTGGAATTCTATATCAAATTATGAATCACATTTACAATTTACATTCTCGAATTCCATTTGTATATGAATTTTATTTCCCAGTTTAAGTTATGATTTCAATTTCTTGTTCGATAATTAATGATAATAACTTAATATTATCACTTCCTAACAATCAAGCAACCATATATAACTATAATAATTCATGGAAAATTATTTCTTTTCTTTACAAAAATAGTTTGGGTAAAATTATTTCATTTACCCGATTTTTAAAAACAATACTGTGTCGATTTATCTTGTTAAAGAGTTTAGAAACCCCTATCGATACAGTTGGCCAAACTGCACCGACCAGAATCTATAAACAATCAACCGATAAGTCAACACAATATAAAACAATTTTTATATTCACTAACAAATGCATGCTCATATCTATTATTACACTCAAACTCATTCTAGAGTACTACTGACTCTATCTCTAACGAGTAACACCCACTAGAGCCAAGGTTGTCGCTTAATCAAATGCTCTGATACCACATGTAACGACCCGATTTTTCGACGCTCGAAAGTCGACATCAATACATCCACTATATCGAATGCCACACAGTCGAATGCCGAAAAACCGAACCGTTAGGGTTTAAAGAAGAAGAAGATAGAAGAAGAAACAAAAACAATAACAGAATCTCACATTTCGCAGCAGAACAAATATAATAGATAAATGAATAATCTTTAAAACAAAAGCACTATATTAGTTTGTACATACATCATCAGAGTTTAAAACGACACAATACAATACTGGCAGTTATAATAACTTGTTTACAGGAAAAATTTGACTCACAATTACCCAAACGCAACGGACACTACATAGTATAATATACGCTTGGCCATCCAGCTTGCTCCTGATCTCCACAACATCTCTTTTCTGACTTCGTTCCAGAATAACTGATAACCTGAATCTAGGCTGCCCGCGTGGAAAATTTTGGGCACCCAGAGTTTAGAAAGGGAACAATAAACTCCAGGTCAGTCATGAGACTGTTGTGAGATCTTAAAAACAATTATTTTCACAAAGAAAAGGAAAAGAAATCCGCTATGCTTTTGGAAAATGAAACTACCATAAGGCCTCCCACCACACACACAATGCAAATGCAGAATTGGAGGAGATTTCTCCTTATGATTGTCAAACACGCTTAATACGCAAAATCTTTTTTATATTATTATTAGTGCATAGTGCAGAAAAAATTTTGAAAGTATAATATTAATCTTAGCAAGCATAAAACCATTATTGTATGCCTACTATAGCTACCATGTTCAATAGCATGTTACCGCCACATTCCATGGCAGGTTATACAACTAAAACCGTACAGGGCGCGTATTGTTTTTTTCGATTTCCAACAAATGGTCAGGCTAAGGAACTTCCTACTGCCACATGGGTACGCCTCTGGAGGGACGTCCCGAGAACTTAACCAGTTCTCTGCCAACACAAGGCCGGGTTACCTCTGTAACTAGGTAACTACTACACGAGTATGCCATCCCTCGGTCGTTTGCGACCTTTATCCGAGGATCCTCAACCACAAAGCAACAACCACAAAGTGTAATAGATTTGCAGCAACCACATATGTTAAATACCTGGGCTCCATACCATGATACCACCCTTTTCCAGAAGGAAATGACATACCCTAAAGGGCGCGACCCTCATAACCTTGTCGCATCTTTCCTGTTTCAACCATTTCCGGGGTGTGAGGTCCGACGAAGTCTCGTCCACAAAGCTACACTTTTCACAAAGTCATGCTTTGATCAACAAATGATCAGCAGCACTTCGTATGCCACATTACCAAGTTGGGAGTATATCACTAATAACCATCAACAACATAACCTCTGAGCTCGTACGTCTCAGAGAAGGGTGTTAAGTTAAGAGAATAAATTCTCCGCCACCAACAGAAATGTATTTGACAGAAATCAGCTTTATCTTTCAAAGTGTAATGTCAGACACACATCCATACAAGTCCGTTTCGGGATCGAACGGTACCGAAGGCACTTCAAAGAAGCCCTTGCAAATTCGAATATTTACTAATCACGTCCGGAATCCCCATCACAAGGTGTGATAAAATCTCTATACCGAAGCAACCCGGTGCGGAGACATTCGACAGGTAATCCTTTCGTTTTTGAAAATACCCGGTCTTCAACACCATCTTCAAATGCAATCCCTTTTCGTCGTATCATTATTTGAAATGGGTTTTATGACACAAGGTCCTCTCCCGGCTAATCCGAATAACGAGCGCTTATTTTTTATAAAATAAGTTTTCAATCATATTTCAAACAAATCACAATAATTTCCACTTTGATCTTTTAAATAAAAGATCCATTACAATCACAAAGGTTCGATGTGGTTTTCGCATATCCACTTGGAATCCGACCCCGGTCGCATCGTAATTCAAATGCCATTAAAAGGCCAATATGGATAGTTGGTTATTTTACTATAAATCAACATTCACAACAATCGCTAGGATTTAATAATCTTTCCCTCAATTATTATTATTTTCAATATATCTTCGCAAGATATAATTTTAACGCTCCAACCATTTGAAAACAAATTTCAAATCAATTTCCACCTTTCAATCCTTAGAAAAAAAATTCAAATTACTTTTCCACATTTCAATACCTTGAAAACAAATTCAAGTTATTATTTTCCTTACGCGGAAAACATTTCCAAACATTTATTCGTTTCCATTGAAAATCTGCCGAGTTTAAATATTTTAAAATAATTTAAAATGCTTGTCCAAAATATACTTAGAGATATTTAAAATAAAACTATTTTGAAACACATGCCTAAATATTAGTTATGAAAATATTATATTAATGTCTCTTAAAAAATATTCAAATCCAAACTAATTTTTTAA
The DNA here is from genome assembly GCA_030765085.1 of Allium cepa. Lineage (NCBI taxonomy): Eukaryota > Viridiplantae > Streptophyta > Magnoliopsida > Asparagales > Amaryllidaceae > Allium > Allium cepa. The sequence continues at coordinate 102,316,463 of CM060942.1, read as the reverse complement.
ATAAAATTAATATATAGGATATAACTATTTAACTATTCAATTTCTAATACCAATATCAATTAAATCTTTACATCATTACTTCCATAATTAATTAAATAAATCATTACTTTAAAGATTTACAAAATAACTTAAGGAAACTAATTTCTCCAAAATATTCTTTTAAAACCAACCCTAGAACTTTTAATTTATATTTCAAAAGCTACTTTACAAACATACTCGGCTTTTAGGGAAATACACCTTCCTTTTCAAAATGGATCATTTTTAATCAATTAATAAATCCTTCTGGATTTATTTTAAATTTACGTTCCAAATCCATAAATTTCTTTCCACACTTTTAAAAATAAAACAATGTTTATTTTTAAAACAAATTTCCCTTTCTTTTATGAATTCCCATTGTGAATTTAGATTTTCAAATATCAACTGATATACGATCTTCAAATCGATTTTCAAATATTCACTTTCAACGCCAAATCAAATTTCAGTTGATTTCCAAATTTATTTTCAAACACCAAATCAGTTTCAAATCGATTTCCCAAATTCATTTTCAAAACACCAAATCAAATTCCATGTCGATTTCCTAAATTTGTTTCAAAAACCCAAATCAATTTCCAAATGTATTTCCCAAAGGTTTATTTTCAATCACCAAAATCAATTTCCAAATGGATTTCCCAATTTATTTCTTTTTAAAATAAATTTCTTTTAAAATAACTTTCTTTATCTCTTCCAATTCATTTAAAAAAATTCGAATTTTAAACAAATTCTTCAACTATGAAACAATATTATTCTAAACCCATTTATTTAAATCCTTTCCCATATTTTGGAATTTATTCAATAAGTTTTAAAAAATAAAACTTTATCTATTTAAATTTCCTCTTTTAAATTCACCCATTTATTTAAATGAATTTACTTAAAGCTTCTACTTTAAATTCCAAAAATTCAATTTCATATTTCTGGTGTCCTACGATACCAAAAGTATATTCGACCAAATCATTGCCATTAACAATTTAAATCACAAATATAATCATACACGGATTATAAATAATCACACACAACATTGAAACAAATTCAAATATTTGAGGAATCCAGTTGGATCCCTCCAACCTGTTTCCCTGCATCCACAGACGTTTAGGGTCTAAACGAATATAATATCAACCTGTTTAAAAACAATACACGCCATGTACGGTTTTATTTGTATAACCTGCCATGGAATGTGGCGGTAGCCTGCTATTGAATATGGTAGCTATATTAGGCATAAGTGCGAAATGTCTATACTGGCTAAGATTAATATTATACTTTCGAAAGGTTTTGTGCACTATGCACTAATAATAATATCAAAAGGTTTTTGTGTATCAAGCGTGTTTGACTATCATAAGGAGAAATCTCCTCCAAGTCTGCGTTTGGATTGTGTGTGCGGTGGGAGGCCTTACGGTAGTTTCATTTTTCAAAAAGCATTGCGGATTTCAATTTTAAAATCTTTTGTTGTTTGTTTTAAAGATAAAACTATTTTTGTTTGCTCATACCAGTCCCATGACTGACCCGGAGTATATTGTTTCCTTCCTAAACTCTTGGTGCCCACAATTTTCCACACGGGCAGTCCAAAGTTAGGTTTTTTAGATAACCAAATAGTATGTGTAGATTCGATGGCATCCAGCCTTTGGATTTGACGATAGTATTTGTTTCTCAGGATCGGATTTGCTTAATACAACTTGATGGTGGTTCGATCTTATTGTATTGGAGTCTTCGAAGTTTTGGATTAGAGATGGAGTTGTAGATATTGGAGTTCCATTTGGAGTTTAAGTTATTCCCAATGCTGGTGCATTTATGTTTCCGCTGTGTTGCTGTAGATCTCTGATATGTATTTGTGATCATTGTTGTGTATCATTGGATATTGTATCATTGGAGTTATATGATATATTCTTTTCTTCCGCTGTGTTGTTATACTTAATGTATTATAAGCTCCGGCGAACCAGATTCGACGTTTGAATTTGCAGCATTTGAATACGAATTGAAGTATTCGGTGCTGATTTCAGGGTCGTTGCAAGTACAGTCTCTTACATTGCTAAGGCCGTAATAATAATAGTACCATTTAGGAGCGTGCCTTAGTAATGATATATATATATAAGTTTGAATTTTAAGTGAAGTTTTTGTATGAAATGGTTTCTATTATTTAGAAACAAATACAAAGGAGCATATACTTAGCTCAGTGATTTTTCAGATTATGGAATCAAGGTATTTATATTTTCTCTCTTTGAGGTATGGAAAAAATAGGAATGATATCAACTTTATTAGGGTATGTATTTTGAAGTTTTGTTAAACCCACCAGCTATTGGAAGATATATTTCCATGCAAAGTAGGCATGAAATAATAGCTTGAATATTTTTGGGTTTTTGAAAGTGTTGTTGGTCGCAACGGTTTTGCTAAGTTTATCGCAATGTTGTCAAGGAAGAGTCTACACGGTAAAGTGGATATCGTCATGTTGAAGGTAAAAAATTCTGGATAGGTTAAGATGAAGATGGTGTGCGAAACGGTCATTAAAATATAAATTAATTTAACCGGACCTATTGGGTCCAGACTCGAGTCATTCCCAAATCCGAGCTAGCGGTTGACCTAATAGCGGTCGACTGGTAGGTGGATTCGGACCGAACCCGAACATGGAATGCTACTATAAGTCGATTCGCATCCAAACCTTTAGCCACCGCAAACCTCCTCGCTCTCTTCCTCCTCTTCGATTTTTTAGTCGAACATATTTTGTAACAGTCCATCTTTATGGACGGTTTAAATCGACAATAAACCACACATGTCTAATTCAAATCATTCAAAAGGGAGGATTAGTAATGGGGTAAATAAGAAAATAAATGGAAAGAGGGAAAAAAATGTAACGACTCGGTATTTTCAACCATTCGCATCCATTATAAGTGCATAGGCAGACACTCATGGCGGAATTGAATTGCTCAAAATACCGTGTTGTAAATAAAATTTTGGCAAATCTCAGAATATACAGTAAATAAAAATCACAGATCACAGACACAGAGTACATAAAAATGCAGCGGAAGAAAAAGAGATAGTAGTTCATGAAGCTACTATATAAATATGAGATACATCAGAGTTAAATAAGATACAACAGAAGAGTAATAGGATACATCAGGTGCAAATCAGATACATCACTGAACCACTGGATACTGAAACAAAAAAGATGGATGGATCTTCAAGTAAAGCTCCAACGCCGAAGGTGAATCTTGAATGCTAACTCAATCAATCTGACCCGAGCGTAAAGCAAAACACAAAACCCTCGAGTCAGGACATAAATACTTATAAGCTGTAAATTAACTCAAGTGAACAGTAACAAAATGCATCAGTAACTTAAAGGATGCTTGGGACCGCCCATCCTCTAAGGATCCGTTAAACTATTTACTATGTAGTAATATACGCTATATACGGTAGTGTCTAATCAGTAAAGTATAATCATATAGAAAATAGCGTTAAGGGGATGGTGAAGCTTAACGCGGTCGGATCTTTAAAACCAAAATCGTAGTGGGCTCGATATAAGGATATGACACGGCACGCGAGGCAATGCCAGGGTGGATACACCGTTTGCACTCCCGGACCGGTGGTGACGGCAAGCCAGCAGCTTCCGTCCACCTCGAACAATACCCCCGAATCAAAGTGGCGCCACCGAATGGAATCACAATAGTAATAGAATGGTTTTCCGATGGAGCATGCTCGATGAAAGGGTGCGACCCTTTGTGTAGCCCGATATAGCTCCTGTTTAAGTCATATATGCCAACTCACGGGAGTTGGGTCCACGTAATATATACCTCGAGAACGTCGCCACCATCCTACTTCATTCTGGAATCTCCACCGCGTACACAGTTGTTAAAGTGGTTTTCGGTATTGGCCGGCTATAAGACAATATCCGATCTCGGTCTCTTTAACAACCAATCGTTATTATAACCCGTAGTTATAACTTTAAAACAATATTTTATACTTCAGAATAAAATATCCTTTTCAATCCAAATCTTTATCAAAATAAAGATTAAATCATTTCCAAAACCATTTCAATATATCATCGTAAAATATCTTTCAATTCAAATATTTATCAAAATAAATATCAAGTCATTTCTAACCATTTCAATATATTAAATTTTCATACCCTTTCAACACTACCTTTCAAATCATTTTAATATATCAAAATATCATAACCTTTCAAAGTTTCAGTTCCAAAATATCATATCTTTCAGAACTTCTTTTTAAATCATGTTAATATCAAAATGTCCTATCTTTCAAACTCCGTTTTCAAATCATTTAATATCAAAAATATCATATCTTTCAAAACTTCGTTTCAAATCATTTTAATATATCAAAATATCATATCCTTTCAAAACTTCGCTTCAAATCATTTTCATATATCAAAATATCGTATCTTTTCAAACTTTATTCATTTCAAATCATTATTCATTTTATTCAATCTAAAATACCATTTCAATTCATATTTCAAAACAGTTTATATTCCAAAATTCCTTTTTTTTCATTTCAATGAAGTAATTATGCTTAATAATTAAATTATTAAATTTCCAAAAATTTCAACTTCCAAAGTTCATTTATTCACTTAAGTTTATCAAAACAGTGAAAATTCACTTTTCGCATCATTTAGAAAACTCTACGGAAAGTTCATTCAAAACAGTTCAATTTAAAAAAAGACGACGTTTAAAAATGTTGTAATAGAGTTTTCTTAAATTTCAAATAAACTTAGTTAAATTCAACAATCATAGTACTTATAACAATTTCTATAATAGTTTTTTTAAATAGCTTTTTTTTTTAGTTCATTATCATCAACTACAGTATTTACAATTGCTGTAATATCATTTACATTGTAATTAATATCATTTCAAAAATGCAGTCAATTAACTTCAAATATTCAATAAAATTTCTCAACCAGTTATATTTTTATTAAAACATTTTTAGCTTATAAAGTCATACATTTTCACATTTATAACATCATTTAATTTTCCTCAAGTTCATGATTTTACAGGGTTAAATTTCCATTCAAAAATCAAGATTTAATAATAATCCACTTATTAAAATGAAATGTTCACTTTTAAAATCCATTACATTAAATTTCAACTTAACACTTAAGTTCAAATTCTCAAATATAACTTAGTTTTATTTTTATTTGCTTAACTAAAAGTTCACTTTACGTCAATTTCATAAATTTCCAATTTTAGTTATATTTCAAAATTTCAACTTACGATATGCATTCATTTCACATTAAATTATTAAATTCATTAATATGGTATAAAAATCACTTTAAATTTATTTCAATTCAAATTATCATAAATTTATCATAATTTCATATTCAATTAAATTTCCAATTAAAATTAAATCAAAATTTCCAAAATAACTTACGTTCAAAATTTATAACTTTTTCATTAATTCATGTCACTTACAATTATTCAGAAAATCAATAATATTTTACAAAAATCCTTTTTTTTATTAAATTAAAAATCAAAATATTATAATAATTAAATTTCTAAAATATTTAAAATTTTTAGAAAAACATATTTTAACTACGGGCCTGTATAAAATTTTCTACGCTAGGTAAAGTGATACGGGTAATATATCATTTCAACCCATAATTTACAAAGAAAATCCGGGTTTTATCATTTCAAACCCGCAATCCCAAGTCAAAATGAATAATTTAAAACCATTCAGGCCTATCATTTCAGCCCATAACATTTTTTTCTAACAGGGAACTTGCAGTGTGATCATATACAGAAATAATATAAACAAGGTCAATATCACAATATACAGTCATATATCAGATGTCAGGTGAAAATTAACAGTTTTAACATGGTAATAATATGGTAATAACATGGCACAGCATATCATATGATCATCATTAATTTGCATAAACATTTTATATTACTAAACACTTGTCATCAATTCACTTTTCATAAGTATAAATGTCAGAGTGAGAAAGACTCACTGTTTCAAGCTGAAGACCAAAACAACAAACACAAGTGCGATTCCAAAAGCACGACAAGCACGATATAGCATGACTTTTGATTTGAATGAATGGAGAGCCTTGATATTTGTCATGTAAATAATAACCAAAACAAGACAATACACACATAAATATTCAACGCAAAACAATGTTGAAACAATGAAAATACGAAGCAACAAAGGAATAGATTACTTGACCTTGCTTTAACCATTCAAATTCTTGGCCTAGGAGGTTCTTGGGTTCAGACATGATGATGATATAGCTCAGGTTTGGCACCATAACTCATGGCTAGAAGGAGTATGCAGTGGTAGAGTTATAACATGAATCATACAATTGATCAAGGCAACATATATGAAGTTTTTGAGCACAACAAGGCTCGGCCTTGGGTCAAATGGGGCTTGGCCATACTTGTACAGGTTTGGATAGTAGATGGAGGGGTGTGGGGAGGTCTGGAAAAGGTGGTGGTGGCGGCCTATGGTGGTGGCCAAGGTGGTGGATGAAGATATGAAGTGATAGGGTGGCTATCATGAATGTTTCAAGGCTTTATGCATTGTTTTTGTGGAGTTTTGGTTCATGGAGTCTTGGCCATGTCAATTTCAGATCTGGACAGAGGCTAAGATGAAGTGTAGTGGTGGTAGCAAGGTGGTGGTCGTGGCTAGAGGTGGTGGCCATGGTGAAGTATGAAGGTGGTGAAGTAATAGTGGTGGCTAGTGCATTGTTTTGGACATTATTTACAATTTTGTGGAGTTTTGTCACCAAGGGGGTGTGGCCATGGATGGATCTGAAATGATGGCTGGAGATGATGTCAAGGAAGAGTGGTAGGGGATGGTGGATAGTATGGTGGTGATGGTGGGTGGTAGAGGTCAATCCAGAAAGCATAGAAAACTAGGCAAAATACATAGAAAATGAGAAGAAAAAGGTAGAAAAAAGATGTAGCCATTACCAGATTTTTTTTCTCAAGATGGAGGCCATGAGTTTTAGGGTTTTGGAGCTCTAAAATTCGTGAATAATATGAGGGAGTCGGCTGCAAAGGATGAGGAAAGGAATGGCTAAGATAAATTGATATATTAATTGCAAAAAGAAACGGATAAAACGCCTTTACGTTTCAGGCTTTTAAGATCTCTTAACTTTCTAAACCTTTTGCATTTCCTTTTCTTTTCAATTTTATAAAAACAAAATAAAATCAGAAATGTTATTTAAAATCGAAACTAAGTAAGAATAAAATAAAATAAATAATTTATTTTAAGTAAAATAGAAAAAGGAAATAAGAAATTGCTTAAAAATAGCAACCCTGACATAAAAATTACAAGAAAATCTCCAATGACTTTAGAAAATTTATTACTTCACAAAAAAAATATTTTAACACAAAATTTGAATTAAAAATGGTTTTAAAACATTTTCAAGGTAAAATAATAATTTAATTTTTATTAAATAGAAAGTTAAATAAAGAAAAATGCAGTAAGTACCAACTAGGCTTTATAAATTGAAATAAATTCAAATAAACTTTAGAAAAATTATATTATCATTTTAAAAATACTTAAAAGTCAAAATATACATAATATAACATATTATCACATATTAAAATAAAATATAACAAATAAGAAGTAATTTATACAATTTAAAATAGTCATTGTTAAATAACCCTATATACGCACAATATTGTAAAGGGTATAACTTTCATAATTTACATCCGATTTCAACGAAACGAAAAGTGGTGTTCTTGAATTTTATGTACTTTCACAATAAAAGAAAAAAAATTAAATTTTAAACTTTTAAAATTTTAAGTTGAAAGTCACAGTTTGACTATTTTGACCAAAATCAGCATTTCAGGCAAATATTCAACTTACACAAGTTTGGAATTATAACTCATATAAAAATCAAGATTATATTTAAATAATAAATTTAATCCTTTCAAATAAGTAAAATAAGTTTTTAAATCAAAATTTTACATTAAAAATAATTAAAATATACAATAAAATAATTACAAAATACAGGGTTGTTACACAAAACACAGAATCTCATGGCTGAATGACTAAATATAATAATCAAATAAACAGTTCATGAAGTTGTTTTACAATAACATGTGATTACACTTTTACAATTCAAATCAGAGTTACACATACAGCAGGAATAAACAAATAATGCAGCAGAATACATTTTGTAGTGGAAAAATTATAATAAATAGTAATAATATACATAATCTTCGACCTCATTCTTCAGAAAATAATCTTCAATACACTGAAAAGCTCAGACTGACCCGAGCGTAATGAAAACAAAACATTTCAGTCAAAACTAAAAGATCTTATGTAAGTCGAATTAATCTAAAATAAAATGTGAGTACAATGACTTCAGAGATGTTATGGGATTTTTCATCTCCTATCAAGTGTACAACGTAAATACGTTCATTTAAAAGGTTTCAAATAATTTGAAATATCAATCTTAATCACGTAATTAAAACAAATCTGAAGTTTGAATTAACTTAACCCTTTAAAAAATTCAGTCCTAAATGAAATCCAAATTCAAGAAATTATATAAGTATATGTCATTTCAATAGTATCAAAAATCAACATTTTCAAATCAATGAAAACCGTTTGGGTTTATCATTTCAACCATAGTGAACTTGCAGTATTATAACGATATAAAATACATCCATTCATCCAATATCAACAATTAATCATCAATCACAATCATCACCCAAATCAATCAATAAACATCAATAGATAATTGAAAATCAATAACAGGTATTTAACTGGCAATTTAAATTCAATAATAAATTAAATAAAGATTTAATTCAAATAAATTCAAATTAACTGATATGACGATGTAAATATACCAAACAACCTTAAATAAATTTTCAATCACATTATAAATTTAATTTAACAAACATAAGAAGTTTTAGAAGTTGTGAGTGGGTTAAAACACTCACTGTTGAATTTAAATCCAATTTAAGCCCAAAATTCAAACAGTCTCCGAACTCATCCAAACGAAAGTCTAAAATTCTGATACGTTCCCAACGGATCAAACCGCGCGTGAATCAGACCTCGTATGTAAAAGTTACATGCATAAGAAGATTAGAATCTAAAGTTAAAATAAAATAAATAAGAAAAAAACGAACCGATTATAGAGTGTCACGTCGCCCCTATTTTGTATGCTCCACACAACCATCCGGAGCTTGCTCTATGAGGAAACCCTAGCCATCAAACCTATGCTCAAATTCTTCGACCACCACGATCTACATTACCTCGATCGGCCACCTCCGTAGCACTGCCCTCCCAAAGCCGCATGTCTATCCATTAGCATGCGACCTCCAACTCAATCAAATGGCAACGTCGTCGCCTCATTTCCAGGGGAATCATGGCGATATCGAGCCACTCCAGACCAAATTTTCCGCACTGATCACCTTGCCTCGAAGCCCTTTACCCTCCTACACAACTCGATTGTGTTATCATCGTAAATCCACCGTTAAGTGAGGCGATGGCCTATGGACGACTGTAACGACCGATAAAATTTTAATAATTTTTAATTAATAAATAGGTATAGAACAAAACATATAAATTAATAGGTAGAGAATAAAACGTATAAAATAATAGGTAGAGAATAAATCGTATAAATTAATAGGTAGAGAATAAAACATATAAATTAATAGTTAGAGAATAAATAAGTAACATATAAATTTAGATACGTTACTTTTTGTATAAATTTAGCGTATCTTGTACTAACTATATAAAAAAATTATATAAGAACAATGCATATATATATTGCCCATGATAAGCATATCTCTCCTTCTTCTTTTCATTCTCTGTAAAAATATCTTCCCCTCATTCCTCTTTGCTCCACGAGCTCACCACATGCTCGATTACCCACAACCGTTTCCTCTCTTCTTTCATTCTTTATATGTAAGTATTTCTTTATATATTATATCTATTTCTTATACTTTGTGATGTCCTGGAAATTTAGGTTATATTTATTTAATAATTTCCACTAATAATTTCAAAACGTATGTGATGTTGATTTAATAATTTAATTATTTTAAAAAAAATATATAATAATAATAATAATTGTTTAATTTGATAAATGATTATCTTTTCAAATTTTGTAACGATAATAATATAATTTAGAGATTTTATTCTTTTCAAAGTTAATAACATATTTAATTGATAAAATTTATCTCTCCAAATTAATTAGAAATATATTCTATTTATAATGTATATATATGTGTATACATTGAGAATAAGAAGTTTGGATTTAATTTAAGTTTAATAAAAAAAATTGTTTTCCAAATTTACAATACGTCTATATATATTGTGAATTTAAAGATTTTGATTGAATTTAATATAAAAACCTTTCAATAGCTTAAATAATATATTATAATAAAAGTTTAGTTTGTAATTTAATATTCTTTTCTATTTAAATTTTCTTTCTTTTTAAATTTAGCTTGAAATTATATTTTTAAAATATATCAATAAACTAAGCATAGTTTATAATTAATAAAGATGATTTGTATATAAACAATAAAGCTAAATTGAAATAAACATTTAAACATGTTAGTATAATTAAGAAATCAATTTAAAAACATTTATAAAATAAGTAATTACTATAAATACTTAGAAATGTAACATGTGTAAGGATATTAGTTTATACAAAAAAAACACTAATCATAAAATTAAGTTCATAACTTAAGTTTAAAAAGGGTTTAACAAAGATTAATAATTTCTTTAAATGAACATACAAGTTGAATATGTATTACAAGTGTAAACATTTAAAATAGACATTTGAGCATTTGTAAGCTAAAAATTATATGAAAGGACAAGTGGCACTTATCTCTTTAATTTGGAAGAATTTGTATAATGAATGTGTAAAAAAAAAAAAGAGAGAAAAAAAAACTCATTAACAAGAAAAATCTGTAAACTAGTAAACAAATTGAAGGGGAATTTCTTCATAGATTCAAAATTCTGGACAAAAGAATCAACTCAGAAATCCAATCCAGATCAAACATCAAGGACAAGTACAAGCTTTAGTTTTTAAAGAATTCATGGATCTTAAGTGATCAAGTCTTCAATTTACAAGTACAGCAGCTTCCAATTTTCATAGTTCTGTTTCCAGATTCTGTTCTTCTAATGGTGAGTAGACTTTTTTCTAAAAAAAAATGTTTAAATCTGTGATTAAGTTGTTGCATGTGATAAAAATTTAGTAGAAATATAGCACATAGTGATTACTTAAATATTTGGTTGAGAATATATGTATACAATGCCTGTGTATTGACTGAACTTACAGTCTCCGTTGTGTTACAGGCTTGATACTCTTAAAATAATTCAATTCCGCTCTTTTCAATTAATGTTAGGCCTTGATCTATGAACAAAATTTGATTGTAATTGTACAGCATTTTTTTAAAAATAGTACCTAGAGTTTATATTAAGAAATCATTACAGAAAATTTGTAAATACAGTAAAAATAAGAAAATGAGTGAAAATAAAATATGATAATTTATATATCTAATTTCATAATCTTGATTATGAAGATGAATCATGAATTTTGAACTAAACTTTGTAGTTTTTAATGATGTATAGACCGGGATATTGCATGTTGATCGGTATCTTGTTTTCGAGCAATATCTGATGATCTGTAAAGTTGTATGGATTGGGGTCTCTACTGTAGTTAGCCTGGAGGAAGGCGAGTTTGGGAAAAATAGTAGATAAATTCTGTGTTCATCGGGGTGATGGCGTGGGGACAAAATAGGGTTTAAAAGGCTTGTCTGGTCGATGATTGGGGTCGGGAACTTTTTGACGTTGTGGTTGATTTTGGAAACATCGGTGGTTGGGAAAAGGAAATAAGAGAGCAAGGTGAAGAATTGGTCGAAGTGTTGGGTTCTCCGGTGGACAACAGTGGCGACGCAAGGAAGAATTGGCCAAGAAAGATGGATGATAGGTTGGGCTGACTAGCTAAATTTTGATCTCCGGCCTAATCAATGATGATGGGAGGTCAGTAAGATCGGGGAGGGATGGGGCGACTCGTGTATGGGTTCAAAGTTCATCAACGATGGTTTGATTGGCGTGCACGGTGCACGGGTACGGTGAAGTTGGATTGTGGTTGAGGAGTTGAGGAAGATGGAATTGTGTTTGACTCGAAGATGAATTCGTGAATTTAGGTTGTTGCTCGAGTCAGGGTTCGTGTCAGTTGCGTGCTTTGATCATGCTGTAAATCTTGAATTTAAGGTTCAAATAGAGTAATTAGGGAAGAAGGAAAAAGGAAAAAAAAAAGGAAAAAACTCGGGGAGGAAGGAGGTTAGCTCGAGTATTGTTCGAGCAAGTGGGAGGTAGGCTCGGGTCTGACAGTAGTCATGGGATTTCAATCTGAAGCATAAGTAAATTTGTACTTGGTTTTAAAAAGACAAAGAAAATGTTTAGCCAAGTTATTTATTTAATTATATTATCTTATTTAAGAATGAGATTTAAACGAAGGTTAATTACATAAGAGAAGCAATTTAAGGATTGGTTAATGAAGGTCATTAGCTAGGATTGTTAAATAATTAATTAATGAGTTTAATTTAAAGTGGAATGTTTTGAAATATATTTAAATTTTGTTAATGATAAGTCATTAATGACATTAATAATAATAAAGATTTAGGTTTAGAGATAATTAAGATTTGGATAATTAGTGACTAATTAATTACTTAATGAAATTAATTAGGGATTAATTGCTTAGTATAATTAATTAAGAATGGTTTGATTAAGAAAACTAATCCATGATTAGTTAAATAATGATCATGATTAACTAAGAGATGATTGATCAATGAAGTGGTTATGAGATAATTAATTTGAGTAATTAATTTAGGATCAATGTAATTAATATGGATGGGCAAAGGATAATAAATTTGTGTAAGTAATTCAGAGTTAATTACTTATTGTAATTAAAGAATAATTAGTCAAAAATGATTAATTAAGAAGATAATTAGAGGTTGATTAATAAATTGATTTGTAATTAATTAATGTCAAGTAAATAGTATTAAGGATGATGGAAGTAATTAATTTAATTAGAATGGTATGACTAATCAACCTTGTGTATGGATGATCGAATGATATTGAAGTCTCGGGTTAATTGTTATCCCTAATATATGATTCATGATACTATGTGATGTGATATGATTGGATATAAACTGAGGTAATGTGGTCATTCATTGATAATGAATTAATGCATATAGGTGACACCCTGTATTTAAAGTTTGAATTAAGTTTCACTTGAATAATTTGAGATAAGATGGTATTGAATTCGAAGAGACCGGAGTCGAGTATTAGTAAATACCCGAAACCACTTCGATTTACAATCCTCTATAAATATCTTGTGGATTTGAATTGAGAAAACAATAGGCTGGAAATGTAATGATTTAAGAAATTGGACCCTTTAAAACTATGTAGAGGTACATAGATATTGATGTATGAAAGTGTTGACTATAATAAATTGAAAACTTGCAGTGAAGTACGAGTTACCCCTAGGTTTAAAATATGTTTTATGTTATTGAATTGTATGTTAGATGAGTTTACTCACGCTGGTTTCCAGCCTGACCAGGGTGTTACTTTGATGTAATGCTCGGGTCAGACCGAGTATTATAGATTTTCAGGTAAGAACGTTCTGGAGCTCAGGAGACGTGCTGGATGTCAGGGTCGTATGGAGAGTTTACTCTACGATATTGTATATGTCTTAGACATGTTAAATTTTATCTGTCCAATATTGTGTAAAATGGTTGTAACTCTGACATATCGATGAAAATTTATGGATACAATTTTCTCTTTGTATAACTGTTATTATTATGTGATATTATATTTTGATCCACTGCGAATGTGAGGTTTCTGTGTCTTGTTCTTGTTTCTTCTTCTTCTTTCTCGTTTTTCTTCTTTCTAACTATCTGGAATTTTCGAGAGTGGAAATTCCGGGTCGTTACATTTGGTATCAGAGCAGAAGGTTAAGCGAGAACCTTGGCTCTGGTGGGTATACTCATTAAGGATAAGGTAAGTGGTGCTCTAGGATGGGTTGAGTATATATAAATATATGAGAAAGCGTACTTTTTATTTTCTTATATAAAGTTTTTTTTAAATGATTTCAAAAGTAAATGAATCTTATATAAGAAATAGATTATCTATTATATTAAGGAAATTGGTTGTAGTATTAATTTAATTAAAAATAATAGTAAAATTAAAGGTAATTGAATTACAACCAAATTGAAATTAAATTAAAGACAAGTTCGTAATGGATTCAAACTGAAATTAAATCTTGGAATTGGGAAAAGTTTCAAGATAAGGATAATCAATTAATTTATGTAATTAATTAAACTTGATGAGATTAATTAATGGATAATAATTGGAAATGATAAATAAGAGGGAGTTACTTAATGAAGTAACTAGAGGTAAGTAATTTAAGGGACAAGTACTTAATGAAGGTAATTAAGAGAAAGTTAATTACCGAATGTGATAAATTGGAATTAATTAATGATGTAATTAATTTAAAGAAATAACAAATAATATTATTTAATGCATTTGAATGAAATGGTCCTATTTCAAACAAGTGTTGTTTGAAAATTTAAAAAGAAATTTGTTTTGAATTAAAACCAAAGGTGGTTTAAAATTTTTAAAGTATAACTTGGTATGTAAAAGAAATTAATATGTATACATGTGGATATACATAATATCAAAGTTGGTTGAAATAAACTCTAAATGTTGAGTTTTAAATCTGGAAAGAGATATGATACCCAAAGTGATAAGTTTTTGAACTTAACAAGTGGGAAGTTCCAATTGGGCAGGGTTGACTGGGTTAAGTGAATTAAGTTTAACTTGAGGAAGAGTTGAATAAGTTGGAATGATCAACCTGATTTGAAAATTTGAAGATAAAATTAAGATTAACTTGGGAAGTTAAATGGTTGATTGGAATTGAGAGTTTGTGCGATCTCAAAATAGGTTTGAGATCTACAAATTTAAAATGGATGGATGTTTTGAAATAATTAGATAAAATCATCCTATTATTGTTAAAAATCTTTAAGTTGTGAATTAGATTTGTTTAAACAAATGAGAAATGGAGTATGGTATTCCATTGTTGGGATAAAAAGGTAAATTGATTTAAAGGAATTAAATCAACGTTTGAAGTATTAACTCGAATTTATATAATTCGAGATGGTTTAAAATTTGAAATTTGAATTAGTTCAAATTGAATTTGATTTGAAGTAATTTAAAGTGTGATTGAAGATGTATGAGTATAAGATTCAAATGGAAAATTTGAATTTGATTAATTTGAAACGATTTGAAATTGAAGAGGGTTCAATTTGAAAATTAGTCCGAATTGATTTGAATAATTTGGAATTGTAATTAAAGTTGAATAGTTTTAAATTCAAATGGAATTTGAATTGAGTTTGGGAGGAAATCAAGAATAATTCAACTTGATTAGGAAATGGAATTTGAAATTGGGATTAATTCAAACGGGAGTTGAAATGAATTGAAATTTGAACTAGTCCAATTGAAATTTATTTGAATTAGTAAAATTTGAGATCAAGGTTGAATAAAGTTAAATTTGAAAAGAAACTGTGGTTAATTCAACTTGAATTGGGAATTGAATCAATTTCAATGGAAATTTAAAGTTATTTAAATTAGAAGTGGGTCGATTTAAATGGAAGAGGAAATTTAAATTGAATTGATTAAGAATGAAGATTGGGAAGCGAACAGTTTTGACTCTGGACTATTTTTAATATAAATGGTTTTAATATAAACCTATATTTCCAAGCTATTGATTATATATACAACCTTTCTTTTAAAAAGCCAAATTATCTTATACTTGTTTTACAATTATTTTTGAAACTGTTTAACAATTTTTCCAACTGTTTAATAAACTAATTACTATATTTCAACTATTTTACAAAACTAATTACTATCTTACTATTATTTTGCAATTATAAAAAAAATTCTATAATTATTTTAACTGCTTTCTTAACAATTTTACACCTATTTTACAAACTAGTAATTATTTTCCAACTACTTATCTATTTTAAAATTTTTCAAGCTATTTTCTAAATAAACTGGTCGGAGTTCAAACTGTTATTGGTTAATTACCCATCGAGATAAGAATAGAGGTGATAATCCAAATGGATTAAAGCAATTGTCAGTTAGTGAATGAAAATTTAAGTGAATGTGAATAGAAATGGAATTGATTTGGCTAATAACCAATAAAGATAAATACGTAAGGTGTACGTATGTTATTCTATTCGCATAATGATTTGATCCAGATTCGAGTACAGAATTTCGAGGTGGTTATCGGTCCGAGTTGGGATTTTTCACTCGATTTTCGACGGCGAACCTGGATATGGATTGTTGATTGGTTCTGGATGTTCTCTATCATAGTTATGACTATGCAAGGAGAATGACGGTTTCTGATCAAGAAACCAGATCTGTGTCCGCACTAGAAAGTCGGGTGGACGATACTAGTTCGGAAGTGAAATTGTGTGATCGAGTGAGCGATCAGATTGGTATAGCGTACGGATGATATGTGTACATTGTACGGATTTGAAAGAAAATGATATTGAAAAGAGAAATCAAATTTGAATATATGATTTTGAGTAAACAAAGTTAAGTATCTTTGTTTTATAAAATGAAACTTCCCTTGTTGAATCTTTTGCCAGAAGAAAAAGGTTTTTGAAAATGTTTGAAGTATAAAAGGAGTTTATACAAGTTTGAAATGATCCAAAGTTTTAAAAGATTTTATATATCTGAATATATATATAAAGGATCATATGAGGATTTTGGAAAAAAGATTTTGGGAACCTTTGGATTTGGAAAGGGCTTTTGATTTTTGGGTAAAATCAATATGAGAATTTGAAAAGCCTAGTTTGAGAATTATCGATTTTGGAATAATCGATTTTGAGTAAAGGAGCTTTGTATGAGATCATACTAGGTGTATGATTTAAAAATACGATATATGTATAGTATAAAATGTTTTGATGATGGCTCTGGGGAAAAAGGCACTCCCTTGAAATGAACTTCTCAGGAGTACCACCGGGTGGTGCTGCCTTGATCCCCAAGGGGGTTCTAAAGTTGATCCTGTGAGGAGTCCGGACAAAACTAGTTCCTGAGGATTATGAGTAGAGTATACCATAGAGAAAGTCGTGTGTGCCGCTGAGAGCCTGCAGTTACATGGACTTTTGCTGCGACGACAACGTAACCCAGGATGTAACTGCGATCTATGGTATAACATAGCGGAAGTCGTGTGTGCCGCTGAGAGCCAACAGTCTGCGTTTGATTTTATATCGGTAGACTGCGACCTATGTAGGAGGGGAGGAGTTTCATTTTGACAGCGAAAATCAGAGGCCGCTGAGAGCCTGCAGTTACATGGACTTTTTCTGCGATGGCAACGTAACCCTGGATGTAACTGTGATCTGTTGTGTGGGGATCCATGGCGTAATCGAGAGGCCGCGGAGTGCTGCAGTTACATGGACTTTTGCTGTGAAGGCAACGTAACCCTGGAATGTAACTGTGACCATGGATGGGGGTGATGATTTCCAGAGCATTCTCACCAAAGATATATCCTCTATTTTCAAAAAAAAAACTGTTTTCTATATTTTCAATAAAATTATTTTCCAAATATTTTCACTGGGTGTTGAAAACGGGTCTGCTAAGTACTTATAGATTTTTAGTCTTACGCCTGATCAACGTATGACCGAATTTCTATGAGAACAAGGATGGACTGGTTGAAACATCGAGTTATAAAAAGTATTTTTATAAAAAACTATTTTATAATACTATATAGATTTTAAAATTGTTTTATAATAATCAAAGAGAAATTTATCCAATTACAAGCATTTTAATAATTCTGGCTTCGTTCCTTTTCGAGGACGAAAAGATTCAAAGGGGGGAGGGATGTGATGTCCCGGAAATTTAGGTTATATTTATTTAATAATTTCCATTAATAATTTCAAAAAGTGTGCGATATTGATTTAATAATTTAATTATTTTAAAAAAAAATATAATAATAATATTTGTTTAATTTGATAAATGATTATCTTTTCAAATTTTGTAATGATAATAATTTAATTTAGAGATTTTATTCTTTTCAAAGTTAATAACATATTTAATTGATAAAATTTATCTCTCTAAATTAATTAGAAATATATTCTATTTATAATGTATATATATGTGTATACATTGAGAATAAGAAGTTTGGATTTAATTTAATATTAATAAAAAAAATTGTTTTCCAAATTTACAATACGTCTATATATATATATTGTGAATTTAAAGATTTTGGTTGAATTTAATATAAAAATCTTTCAAAAGCTTAAATAATATATTATAACAAAAGTCTAGTTTGTAATTTAATATTCTTTTCTATTTAAATTTTCTTTCTTTTTAAATTTAGCTTCAAATTATATTTTTAAAATATATCAATAAACTAAGCATAGTTTATAATTAATAAAGATGATTTGTATATAAACATTAAAGCTAAATTGAAATAAACATTTAAACATGTTAGTATAATTAAGAAATCAATTTAAAAACATTTATAAAATAAGTAATTACTATAAATATTTAGAAATGTAACATGTGTAAGGATATTAGTTCATACAAAAAAAAACACTAATGATAAAATTAAGTTCATAACTTAAGTTTAAAAAGGGTTTAACAAAGATTAATAATTTCTTTAAATGAACATACAAGTTGAATATGTATTACAAGTGTAAACATTTAAAATAGACATTTGATCATTTGTAAGCTAAAAATTATATGAAAGGACAAGTGGCACTTATCTCTTTAATTTGGAAGAATTCGTATAATGAATGTGTAAAAAAAAAAGAGAGAGAGAGAAAAAAGAAACTCATTAACAAGAAAAATCTGTAAACTAGTAAACAAATTGAAGGGGAATTTCTTCATAGATTCAAAATTCTGGACAAAAGAATCAACTCAGAAATCCAATCCAGATCAAACATCAAGGACAAGTACAAGCTTTAGTTTTTAAAGAATTCATGGATCTTAAGTGATCAAGTCTTCAATTTACAAGTAAAGCAGCTTCCAATTTTCATAGTTCTGTTTCCAGATTCTGTTCTTCTAACGGTGAGTAGACTTTTTTCTAAAAAAAATTTTAAATCTATGATTAAGTTGTTGCATGTGATAAAAATTTAGTAGAAACATAGCACATAGTGATTACTTGAATATTTGGTTGAGAATATATGTATACAATGCCTGTGTATTGACTGAACTTACAGTCTCCGTTGTGTTACAGGATTGTTACTCTGGAAAAAATTCAATTCCGCTCTTTTCAATTAATGTTAGGCCTTGATCTATGAACAAAAGTTGATTGTAGTTGTACAGCATTTTTTTAAAAATAATACCTAGAGTTTATATTAAGAAATCATTACAGAAAATTTGTAAATACAGTAAAAATAAGAAAATGAGTGAAAATAAAATATGATAATTTATATATCTAATTTCATAATCTTGATTATGAAGATGAATCATGAATTTTGAACTAAACTTTGTAGTTTTTAATGATGTATAGACCGGGATATTGCATGTTGATCGGTATCTTGTTTTCGAGCAATATCTGATAATCTGTAAAGTTGTATGGATTGGGGTCTCTACTGTAGTTAGCCTGGGGGAAGGCGAGTTTGGGAAAAATAGTAGATAAATTCTGTGTTCATCGGGGTGATGGCGTGGGGACAAAATAGGGTTTAAAAGGCTTGTCTGGTCGATGATTGGGGTCGGGAACTTTTTGACGTTGTGGTTGATTTTGGAAACATCGGTGGTTGGGAAAAGGAAATAGGAGAGCAAGGTGAAGAATTGGTCGAAGTGTTGGGTTCTCCGGTGGACAACAGTGGCGGCGCAAGGAAGAATTGGCCAAGAAAGATGGATGATAGGTTAGGATGACTAGCTAAATTTTGATCTTCGGCCTAATCAATGATGATGGGAGGTTACCGTAAGATCGAGGAGGGCTGTGGCGACTCGTGTATGGGTTCAGAGTTCATCAACGATGGTTTGATTGGCGTGCACGGGTACGGTGAAGCTGGATTGTGGTTGAGGAGTTGAGGAAGATGGAATTGTGTTTGACTCGAAGATGAATTCGCGAATTTAGGTTGTTGCTAGAGTCAGGGTTCGTGTCAGTTGCGTGCTTTGATCATGCTGTAAATCTTGAATTTAAGGTTCAAATAGAGTAATTAGGGAAGAAGGAAAAAGGAAAAAAAGGAAAAAACTCGGGGAGGAAGGAGGTTAGCTCGAGTATTGTTCGAGCAAGTGGGAGGTAGGCTCGGGTCTGACAGTAGTCATGGGATTTCAATCTGAAGCATAAGTAAATTTGTACTTGGTTTTAAAAAGACAAAGAAAATGTTTAGCCAAGTTATTTATTTAATTATATTATCTTATTTAAGAATGAGATTTAAACGAAGGTTAATTACATAAGAGAAGCAATTTAAGGATTGGTTAATGAAGGTCATTAGCTAGGATTGTTAAATAATTAATTAATGAGTTTAATTTAAAGTGGAATGTTTTGAAATATATTTAAATTTTGTTAATGATAAGCAAGTCATTAATGACATTAATAATAATAAAGATTTAGGTTTAGAGATAATTAAGATTTGGATAATTAGTGACTAATTAATTACTTAATGAAATTAATTAGGGATTAATTGCTTAGTATAATTAATTAAGAATGGTTTGATTAAGAAAACTAATCCATGATTAGTTAAATAATGATCATGATTAACTAAGAGATGATTGATCAATGAAGTGGTTATGAGATAATTAATTTGAGTAATTAATTTAGGATCAATGTAATTAATATGGATGGGCAAAGGATAATAAATTTGTGTAAGTAATTCAGAGTTAATTACTTATTGTAATTAAAGAATAATTAGTCAAAAATGATTAATTAAGAAGATAATTAGAGGATGATTAATAAATTGATTTGTAATTAATTAATGTCAAGTAAATAGTATTAAGGATGATGGAAGTAATTAATTTAATTAGAATGGTATGACTAATCAACCTTGCGTATGGATGATCGAATGATATTGAAGTCTCGGGTTAATTGTTATCCCTAATATATGATTCATGATACTATGTGATGTGATATGATTGGATTTAAACTGAGGTAATGTGGTCATTCATTGATAATGAATTAATGCATATAGGTGACACCCTGTATTTAAAGTTTGAATTAAGTTTCACTTGAATAATTTGAGATAAGATGGTATTGAATTCGAAGAGACCGGAGTCGGGTATTAGTAAATACCCGAAACCACTTCGATTTACAATCCTCTATAAATATCTTGTGGATTTAAATTGAGAAAACAATAGGCTGGAAATGTAATGATTTAAGAAATTGGACCCTTTAAAACTATGTAGAGGTACATAGATATTGATGTATGAAAGTGTTGACTATAATAAATTGAAAGCTTGCAGTGAAGTACGAGTTACACCTAGGTTTAAAATATGTTTTATGTTATTGACTTATATGTTAGATGGGTTTACTCACGCTGGTTTCCAGCCTGAGCCGGGTGTTACTTTGATGTAATGCTCGGGTTAGACCGAGTATTACAGATTTTCAGGTAAGAACGTTCTGGAGCTCAGAAGACGTGTTGGATGTTAGGGTCGTATGGAGAGTTTACTCTATGATATTGTATATGTCTGAGACATGTTAAATTTTATCTCTCCAATATTGTGTAAAATGGTTGCAACTCTGACATATCGATGAAAATTTATGGATACAATTTTCTCTTTGTATAACTGTTATTATTATGTGATATTATATTTTGATCCGCTGCGAATGTGAGGTTTCTGTGTCTTGTTCTTGTTTCTTCTTCTTTCTCTTTCTTCTTCTTTCTAACTATCTGGAATTTTCGGGAGTGGAAATTCCGGGTCGTTACATACTTGCAGCTTTATATATATTCAAGCATACGAAAGGTTTGTTAAAACATAGATTTATATGTATATTTTATTTTATACAAGATTTCAAGTATTCTGGTGAGTTGGTTTTAGAGCGTATATATATAATCTTCTTGGTTATTTTAAGTTTTTATTTATAAGTTTGAAATAGATTTTCATAACACATATTTATTTTTCGGTATGTATATATGATTTCTGCATATTTGGATAAGTTTATGTTGTACAAATTATTATATATATTAGTTGTTTGTGTTAGGTATATGCAGGCTATATGGTTTCTGCATATAAAATATATAGCTTTTATAGTATTATTATATATTTTGGCAGAGTATATATTTATACAAAATATGTTTTGTTAACAGCTTGGTATGTTATGTTTATAAAATATGTTATGAAAAAAAAGGATTTTTGGTATAAATGATTTATGTCAGTTTTCCAATGTAAATGTTAGTAATATATGAGTTTGACGGTGTATATATGTTAGTAGAAATGACATTTTGTGTATATATAAAAGTTTACATAAGTTTGATATGTTATTCTTCAATATGTCTGTTTATATAAATCGGTTTTTATTTTATATATATATTATTATTATATGATATGTATAGTAAGACTAAGTTAATTTTTAATATTTATTGTTGTTTAAGTATATAATGTATTTTGATTTTTTTTTAAAATGGCCGCAGCCTATATTAGCTTACATATTTTAACTTGCATAGGTTCTATTTAGTATATAAAGTAAGTTATTTATATACTATAAGGTTTACATAAAATTTTATGATATATGTAAATACGAGTTATTATATATGTAAATTTTATATTATATGAGTTTAAGATAACTGTATTTTGAACATCTGGTGCGTCACATATATATATTATATCCAGGCTGCTTTGTTTTTTCATTCTATATTTTACTATTTTAAGATGAGTATGTATCATATATTTGTTATACAACTGGTTGTATAGGATGTTGTGAGTCAGTAGTTAGTTTTATTGACGTTTTGAAATTTTTTAAGCACGTATGAATATAAATGTATATTTATAACTATAATATGTTCTGTTATATAAGAGTTAGTTCAGTTTATACATGAGCAGTCTGTGTTTATGCCTATATTTTAGAAACAATAGTCAACTTTTGTTCTTTTTGGTTGATATAGGTTATGTACAGTATTATATTTATATTATTTTGGATTTAAGATGATTCTATAAATACTCTACTTTATAAATTATTTTAATACACATATATAATTTGGAAATTTATATAGGCTGAATATAATATGTTATTGAATGTAAAAATATGGATGGATTTAAATTATATATATATAACATTTAATATATATAGAAATAGTTATATATAAAATAAAGTTTTCTTTTAGGTATTCATATTTAAACATTTATTTTATCTATTTGAGAATATATATATACTAGTTATATTAGTTTGGTATAAAGGTGTTAGCATATATATATATTTTAAGTGTATGTTGATTTAAAAAAAATGTAAGCTTGATTTATTTATTTATTTATATGTTTGAAAAACATGTAAATTAAATTTGTGACGTTTGAACTTAGAATATAAATTTCATATGTGTATATATAGTTATAGGAGGTTATAAAAGTTCTCTTATACCATTTGTCTTCATCGTTCCAGTTCTGATCTGATCGGTTTCATCAATTCGCGCCAATCAGCTTTGATCGTTGAATTCGTGCCGATTTTTCTTTGCTTGGATTTGAAATTTGATTTCAGTGTCTGTATCAGTGTGCGTATCCGTGTCTCCTTCTATATTCTCTAGTCTCGAAAGGTGAGCAATCACTCACGATTAACATTTTTTTATTCATTAAATTTGATTTCAATTGAAACGATAATTGAAATATGCTGCTGTAGTTATTTAAATTTATTATATATGCTATTATCTGTAACTGTTCACCTGCGGGATATGACACCATATCCTGTTGTTTATATTATATTGTTATTGATGATATATGCCTGTTATTTTATTGTATTTTCTGTTATCACTCTGCAAGTTCCCTGTAGTTTAGAAATCACTATGGGTTGAAATGATACATACCCGAACAGACTTTAGAATAGGAGAAAATCGTTATGGGTTGAAATGATAAACCCAAGCGATTTTCATTTAATTGAATTTGGGATTACGGGTTGAAATGATATCCACCCGCATATATTTAGTATACGAATTGAAATGATAATATCCGTAGCACTTGACTATATGATGAAATATATACAGACACCGTTGGTCCATATAAATATTTTGAAAATAATTTCTATAATTTTGGAAAGAAATATACGGTTTAATAAATTTGAATCTTAAGATAATATATAAATGAAAATTGTATACATAGATTTAGTAGTAATATTTGATTTAAATTAGATTGATTTAATACATATAATATGGTTAAGTCTTTATGCAAATCTATATTTCAATCTACATTCTCTTGTAATAAATTGAATAATTAATATTGGGAGATAAATTTGGGAATATAAAAATGGTACTTAAATAAGGATTTATTTAATTAAATCGATTTGAAATTTTTGAATGGGAAATTTAAAGGGTATGATTTTATAACTGGATTTTTGATTTAAGTGATTTAATGAATATTTCACGTTTAAATAAATTAAAGATAATATTGAGTAAAATGTAATTTAAGGTTACTTAAATGATATTGAATCTAATATGGGAGTATTTCAAGACTAAATAATAATGAGGTTAAATCGAGATTTATATGAAACTGGTATATAGAACATTTAAATATTAAAGCCTTGAACTATATTGGAATTTAAATGGTTTATGTTGAGATTCGGATCTGTATTTGAAATCAATGTAGTTGAATTTGTTATTTAGCAACTAAATTGAATTAAAATGAAAATTTAGGTTGAACTAAATTTGAATTTATTATTTAGAAAACTAAATTGAATGAAAATTTAGATGAAACGTTGAACACTTAAAGTTTTGAAATATATGGAAATATAAAGGGGTATTTGTGATTATAAATCCGAATTTGAGATCGATAAAATTTAAGTGGTTATTTTAGAAATTGAGTTGAATTTAAATTGATAAATTAACATTGAATTTAATTTGAATGGGAAGGTCGGGTTGATGTTGGAACGATTTGTTAAGTTGAGGAAATTGAAAATACTTTACTGTATAAATTATTTAATATATATAAAGACTATTTTGGGAAATATAGAGATATTTGAAGTGAAACTGAGATTTGGTTTTGAAGTATAAATTAAGCTGAAATGACCATGGTGTTATAGTGTATATTTCTACCCTGTAGAAAGTTCCATGGACCCTTAGAGGATGGTTATCCCAAACATCCTTTAAGTTATTTGTATTTCAGTTGATATTTCACTTGAGTTGGATTTATTGATATAAGAATGTTAATCCTGACTCGAGTGTTTTGTGTTTTGCTTTACGCTCGGGTCAGACTGAGTGATACAGCATTTGAGACTCACCTTTGGAATTCGGAGCTTCATTTGGAAATCTAACTATCGATTCAGATTCCAGCCTTTCCAGTTGATTGGTTCAGAGAAGTCATCTGTTGCATTGGAGACTTCACTGCATTTGAACTATTCGGTTGTATTTCTCTAACTCTGATGCATATAGTAGCTTCATGAACTACTATTCTTGGTCTATTCCGCTGCATTATATTACTCCGTGATCTGTGATTGATTTATTTACTGTATATTTTAAGTTTTGCCAAATTTTAATTAACAATTCGGTATTTTGAATTATTCAAGTCGGATATGTATGGTTTTATTGTCGATTTGAATGGTCCAAAATAGCGGGTCGTTACAATGACCGGGAACTAATCTGCAATTTTTGGCCACACAAAAATCCAAATTGAAAAATGCACAGCAGAATTGACTTGCACTCGTTAAGAGCTTCAAATCTATATATGGTTCAATATATTTTGGAGGAGTTTGAATTTTTGATTTGGTTTTGAAATTGAATTTGAGGGTTTGGAGTTTGAATCTATTGCTGCCATTGAAGAGGAAAGGAGTAGAAAGAATTGTACATACTGTCAATGAGAAATAAGAAATAATTAGGGTTTATAACGAGGTATTTATAGGCAGATCAGAGAAAAATAGAATGAATGGACAAGATTGATTTGGACTGGAACGATAAACAACCCAAAAAGCCTGTTTTGTCTCTGGAACGAAAATGGTCAACCCACATTTCAAAATAGATGTTTTCAATATTTTTAAACTTAATGGAACAGATTTTCGGTCCTAATTCCATCATATGAAGAAGTTATGTTAAAATCATATTATTTTAAATTGATTTCAATCGATTTTAATTAAATTGATTTCTAGGCGTTTCGAGTCCGTACGACCAAATGCAAGTCCGATCGCTATGAAACTTGAAATCCTACAGTAATTCACCGTTACGGATCCGATAAAACTAGTTTCGTTGAAATCCGAGCCAGTTGCCAAGATGCCTATTTTCACGTTAATTAAATAAATTAATATTAAATTAATTAAATCACTTTTTTTCCAATTTAATAACTAACAAATTTCATCATTTTGATTTCTCAGGCATTTATCATAATTCAAAACAAGTTTACATATCAATTCAGTGTTAATTATTTCAATAATTACAATGTTCAATTCTATTGAAATCAAATCCAATTAATTATAATTAATTTCAATAAATTGATTTTGACTCAATTCCAATCTTTTTGTTAAATCCATTATTATCCCATAAACATAGTTAACATTTGTTTTAATTTTCATTACATTAATATACTCCAATTTCCATCTATTTGTATTAACTGTTATATTTCCATTTTATTGTCATTTTATCAATTTTACACATTAATTAAAATTGAAATCCCAATTAAATTTATTTATCTTGATTTCTATATTTTATTAAATCAAACATTTCCTTATGAACAATAATTTACGTTTATATATTTAATTACATTACAAATTGCAGTTCTTGTCGAATTATCATAAATGTAATGTTTAATTACATTTAGTTGCAATAAATCTATTTATTATAGCTTAAATTCTAATAAATAAATCGGCCTTGATTTTCTTCTTATTCTTATGAATAGAATTTACAGTGTTACATTTTATTGAATTAACTTTCCTTATTTTTCAATCAAATCTACACTAACTGCACTAATTAAGTCAATTAACTGCAATTGATTTCAAATTAAATTTGATGAACTAAACAAATAGGTAACTTATAACAATTGTTACCATTAACTTTTAATTACATTTATAAGTTCATTATTTAAATTTAATGTTACAATAACTATAAATTCTATTCAGTTACCATTTATTATACCATTTCTCATTACATAATTGGACATTTACATTGGTTTTCTTATATTAAGCTTATAACCAAGTTATAACATTTACATAAATTCAATTGGTTGGAATTCATTTCAAGTTATTAATAATTAACTTTAATTGACATTGTTACCTTTCATTTTAGTTATTATTTCATTAGTAGATCACAAATCTATATTTCTCTCAATATTAAATTACCAAAATCAATTAATTACATTTACAAGTTTATTACTTACAACAAATGTTACCATTTCTTTCATAACATTAATTTCATCCAATTTCCATTAATAATGTATTATTTCATTAATGAATTTAATATTTACATTGTTTTTCCTTTGTTCACTTTATAACCAAGTATAGCCTTACACTACTTCAATTAATTGGACTTCCATTCAAATTTGTTAATAACTATCGTAGATTAACACTCTTACATTTTATTCTGGTTCTTATTTCATAAATAAATCCCAAATTTTCGTTTCTTCCAATATTTAATCACAGAATCTTATAAAATTAACTATTTTAATTATCGAAAATTTACGGGTCGTTACACTCTCCTCGACTCAAAACTTTTCGTCCCCGAAAGGGAAAAAGAAAGGAAAAGAAGGAATTAAGTAATCAATATATCTTATTCAAAATATTAAATTTATAAAAAATTAATTTACATAATTAAATGATTCAAATAAAATATATCAATTTATAAACAAATAAATCCCTTTATACCCAAGTTAACAAAAGTTTAGAAAACATTTCATAAAATTTTCTAAGTCCAAAATTCATGAAAAATTTCGGCAGAGTCTCCTTCATGCGGAGAGGCTAGGGAGAAATCATAATATCAAAATAATAAAATATATCA
This sequence comes from Allium cepa, assembly GCA_030765085.1. NCBI lineage: Eukaryota > Viridiplantae > Streptophyta > Magnoliopsida > Asparagales > Amaryllidaceae > Allium > Allium cepa. The sequence goes on along the minus strand of CM060942.1, from coordinate 102,288,387 downwards.
TATATTTTCAAATAATATATCGCAACAGCGGGAAAAACAATATAATACCGCTAGAAAACCGTAATCCGAGAACATACTTATTTGTCGGGCAAATTACGCTTATTTTATGAAATTAAAAGTCGTAGAAATTGCTTCCATAACCTGTATTTTACTTATATAATCCAGAAGAGTGAGAATTTTATTCAAGAGAAATATTTAAGTTATTGCAATCAATGACAAAATAAACCAACACAACAAAACAACAGTCATTTGCAACAAAACCATATAATCATCATATGCAACCAAAATAATCAATCATATATCCATCGCAACCAAAACCAATGGTTTGTTTAGTTTAGAAACTTTTAATCATGCAAGGTGATAAATAAACTATCAAGTTACCCTACGCTCAACAGCCTTAGATAATTACTTAATAGATTTTCCATACAACCTTAAGCAATTAGAAGCATCCATTTCCAAACATCCCATAAGCCAACACAACCAAGAATTTCAAATATTATTTACGTTTATTCGATTGGTTTTTTTTCATCATTTACCTTTTATTCATTTATTCATATAAAGATCAATCACTTACATAATTTGGTTTCCGAAAGATTTAAGTCATTAATGAATCACTTCAAAAATATTACTTTAGCTTCTACTGCTTTACTTAAGTTTGTTACTTGATTCGATTATTGAGTAAAAATTTAAGTTTTTAAGTTTTTGGTATTCTCCCTTAAAGAGGAAAGAATATTTCAATATATTTAAAAATGTAAAAACCCTTAAAGTCAAACAAATCTGAGTGCCAAAAATAAAAAAATATAAATAGTTTTGGGTCTCCACAAACTTATTTTTCAAAATTTGTTGCCACTAACAACCATGGACGTATAAAAACAAAGAGGTCACAAAAATCTTTTATCGTGCAGGTGTGGTGGCAAGCTAAGGAACAACAATAGTGCTATCTGGATTCTGGCTGTTTCAGGTACACAAAGGGTGACAAACCAAAGTTCCTTAGCCTAGTATAAAGGTGGAAGAATCACAATGGACAAAAACGAAAAAATATCGTAAAGGTAAAAGAGGTAACGGTATATTTATTTTGAACGATATATTTAATGTGAAAATCGGCACCGTAATCTAATCAGCCAGTTATGTGATTGTAAAATAAATGTTGATATTGATTCTGACTTATTCATATGTTCTTATGTGACTTGTTCTTATTTATGACTTTGATTTGTGCTTAAATGTTGACCAATCATCCTTTCATCTTTGAACTACTTCATATAAATTTGTTTGGTCAAATGATGGTATTTTATTGGATTCTGATTGCTCACGATACACGTAGATATATTTGTTCTGACACTATGTTCACTGCTTATTTATTTGCACGGTTTCAATTCAAATTCAAAAATGATTTCAAAATTTTGTTGCAACTTCACAATTTGGTCTATAATATCAATTAATGATAATCTTGAGTTAAAAGAAAATTCAGTCGCAGATTACACTGGTAATCTAGTTGATAGAAAAATTACTAGTGGAACGTGATTTATGTTGAGATATTCAGTAATTGCATCGTTTTTTCAAAGAAAATGTCTGCATGTTTTTCACTTCAAATAATTTTCAAATAGCAGACATTCTTTTATAAAACCCCTTCCAGAAAATCATTTTTGTTGACCTTATTTCAGATTAGTCATTTTCGAAAATTTGATTTTATAATTATCTTTGGATTTGATTTTAAATGACTATATTGACTAATCTGACTCCCTAATGATTATCGAAAAGATAAATAGTGATTGAAAAGTGATGAGTGTTGATATTAATCACATATTATAACTTGAGACAGTATAATTAGTAAATTTCTTTAGAAATTTAAATAAGAGTTGTAAAAACATTTTTTGGTAAAAATTCCATGACCATCTCTAATTCTATCATATTTCTATCACCCATCACTCATCAAAATTCAATATAATTTGTCAATCTGTGGTATTTTAAACAGGAAATCATTCGTTTTTCATTTTATTATATTTTTTTAAGAAATATAAAGATCCAAAGTATTCACTCTCATTTAAAAGTCCTCATGGTTATGCATCGGTGAATTACTTGGAATTTTTGATTATGTACTTCCATGCTCATTTAAAAGTCCTCACGGTTATGCCTGTATGGAATGCATAACAAAATTGATTAATTAAATAGACAGGTTGATTCTAATCCCATTTAAAAGTCCTCATGGTTATGCGTGGTTGGAAGATACTTGAATTCGTTTTTTAATAAAAATTTGGAATACTACTAATCTCATTTAAAAGTCCTAACGGTTATGCATGATTAGTAGAAATTCAAATTCCTGAAATAAATATACCACAAATAGACACAACTATATGGTTTTATGTGATGACATCATCCCTACCATTCTAAATGGAATATGCGTCAAACAAAGTATTTATGATTTTTGTTTGATTTTTTTATTTAAATTTAGTATTTGTACTCGATTGAGTATTAATGTTATATTAATATTTATCACTTTATTTCCATTTTTCTAACACTATTACTCTTTTGCTGATAACAAAGGGGGGGAGAGAAAAGTTAAGATTTCGGCGAATAAAGATCAAATATTTTCTATATGCATCTAGGCTCATTTGCATATTTTTATTCATGCATATGAAGGGGGAGCTTTGTTGTACAGAAAGAGCATTCAAATAGAGGGAGCAAATTGAATGATCAAATACATTTACGAAATTCAAAATCTTAAATATATGTTTGTTATCATCAAATGGGGGAGATTGTTGAATATGCTAATATATGATTTTGTTTGATGATAATAAACATATATATATATATATATATATTCACTTAAATATATTTGCTAATGTACTATTTTATTTTTTGCATAATTAATAAATATTAGCTGAATAAAATAAATAACACAGAATTTAAATTCAAACATATATTTTATTTAAACAAATATTTATTACAATTTTGAATAGTACAAATTTGAGCTCTCACCATATGTACACAATTTCAATTACAATACAATTTTGACTACATCACAATTTTCATTTGCAATGTTCTTCTCACTACATTTCACTCATACACTCGTATTTATCATCAACTTTATTCCAGGTTGAATCCAGCATCTGAGTAATCTACAAAATAAATAATAACGCAGTAAAATTGAAAAGAAAATATTGTGCAATGTGAAATAAAATGTGATTTTAAAAATGTTATTTGCCTCAGTTATTTGGGTTGTTCGTCATCATTTAATTTTGAGTTCATTATACACGAACAGCTTGTGACATGCACAGCGTATCACTGTACATGCCACAAGGCCGTGCACACCAATATACACTTGACAAGATTGCAAGGACAGGTGAGCACAAGGTCAAACCCAAATCAAAAGCTGGGTTCAACTCAAGTGATAGTCACGATATTAGCATAAGGTCAAACCCGAGTTTTAAGCTGGATTCAACACAGGTGCAAGTTCAATAAAATGGTCAGAAATCCAAAACTAACATAAATCAAGCGTTGACCAAAGTTCAAATGAAACTGGTTTAAAGTGAAGCCACAATGAAACTGTAATAATCACTAGCATTTTATACACATGAATCAAATGGCCGAGACCATATACAACAAAGAAGACTGCAATGCAACTCGAAGTGAACGTAAATTGATACAAGACATACATACAACTCAATACACCAATGCAATCAATTGAGGCTTCAAACCAGGTTCAGACTCAAGTACAATATGCATAAAATCCATGCAACAGTAGTGAACATGCAAATGATCCAATTCAATATCACTGCAAACCAAATCAATGAAGATTCAAACATGAACCATAAATCAATATCATCTACAAGTGCACCCGGGCAGTTGTACAAAAGCAAGTGGAGCCTCAACATGAAGCATAAATGCAACAACCAAAGGCAGTGTGCAAATTCAAGTGAATTAAACCACCATGAATCAAATGTCCAGACTAAATACAACGCCACCAAACAACAGAAAATACTTGACTGGAAAGAACAACCAAAAATTGAACCAGACTAAAATGGCACCAAGACAACAACTCAACTGACTAATGATGCTCCATACAACATTAGCATAAGTACATATATGCAACAATATCACTAACAGTGGCCATGTTCAAAACAATACCTCTATAAGGCCAAAATGAAGATATAGCAGTGTAATAAGTATAAAGTGACATGTACAGGTCAACACAGTTTCAAATCAAGTCAATGCAGGAATTTCAAATTGAGCAAGATAGTGGCTGAAGTCAAAAAGAAATATAATCAAACTTGTAGAAGTCATGTAACAAGTTCAATCTAATAGTGACAGTGCAGTTTCCAACAAAGACAGCAGTTTTAAAGCCACGATGAATAAGTCAGAAAAGTGACTGAAGTCAACAAATTTGAATGCCAGAAAATCGAAACCGTAGTGAGCAAGAAAAAATTCCCAAAGCAATTCAACGCCGTGATGACCAAGAAATCAAACAAGTCAAAATCAAAGCCGTGTGAATTAAGCTACCAAAAAATATACGAATATGAACAAGTCAGAAATCATCATCAACATCCAAGCAACATCGAACGGCCGGAACAAAATAAATAACAAATTCAAATGAAAGAAATTATTGGAATTAGATTCCTATATAAACCCAATCATCATTGGTCGTGAAAAGCATTCGAGTTCAAGAAAAAAGAATAATCATTCAACTCGAATCAAGGTCGAGTTCAAGTAAGCAAAAAGGGTAATGCAAAAAGTAAAAAATTACATACCGAAGCAAGTTCAAACTCCATAAAAATTGAAGGAGCCTTGTGCTAAGAGAAGGGAGCATCGATCGACAAAGTAAGGACGTAAATCATTATTTGATTGAGCTACTAAAGTCGACGTCTTCAATTTTTACAAAGCCCTAATTTCAGAGCAAAGGAAAGGAGGCCGAAGTCGTCGAAGAACAAGGAAGCGGGCCAACAAAATAAAAAGGAGAAGAGGGACGTAATTTTTATCATCTATTTTGGGTCGGTTATTATATAAAATTTTGGGCTTTTATTTTTTAAAATTAGGGTTTTATTTTTAATTTGTATTCTCTCTTTTTAAGCGTTGTATTTTCTAGTCATGTGACTAGGGGACGAACTACGGTGGTGCAGTTCAAAATTCGTAACTCAGTGGCTGAGTTGTGGCAGGGTTTTGAGCGTAGAGTTAAGGTTAGTCGATAGCGGGTGTCGCGAGTTTACTTGTGTTAGCGTCTGACTGCTTAATTTCTAGTAGAAACCTTGAGGGCAGCACGTAAGCAGGGTTTTGCCGAAGCTGGGTAAATCTGTATGTTCAATTTTCCGCATTTTTTATTATTCTGTTATTATCTGTGCTACTGTTACACGACTATATCTGTGTTACAAATATTTTATATTCTTCCACATAAATTTTTATAATTAATAGTATCCCCCTATTCACCCCTCCTCTAGGGTGAAATCGATCCTATAAGTTGTATCAAAGCTAGGATCAAAAGGCATTTTTTTTAAAAAGTTTTGTTTTTCAAAGACCAATTTTTTTTCAAATTTGATTTTTAAAAGGCTACTTTTGCTGAGGGTCGGTCTAGTATTATCCCTCCTTTTTTTGATGGAATGGATTTTTTGAATTAGAAATTGAAAATGGAATTTTTATTTAAAATCTGTTAGTGTTAAATATTGGGATATTATTGAAAATGGGTGTAATATAACAGACGAGAAAATTATCTCGATTAATGCTCTTGCTATGCATATACTATATTCTCGTATTAATCAAGATAATTTTAACTTTATCTCTCATTATGAAAATGCACAGGAAATCTGGAACACTTTAGATGCAATATATGGTGCACAAGTTAACAATCATGAGAGGTCCCCCTTAGTCAACTCAGAAACGTGCTTGACAGGACTGGAAAAATGCAGCGGTGGTGAAGATTTAATAACTGTGAGATAAGTGATTTTCCAATCAATAATTTAGTTCTCTTGTGCCAAAAAGTAATTGAAAATAATAAAGCTCTTGAGTTGAAAAATAATAAGTTGGAAAGGAAACAAGCCAAAATTCATCAGAAAAACAATGATTTGGAAAATGAGCTTAAAATATTAAGAAAAACAAAAATTCTAATTACAAAAGTTGTTTGAATCATGAAAAAGAATTTGCCCGTCTTCATGAAAACTTTCAAAAGATAGAAAACAAAATTTTAATTCGAGAGAAAAACAAAAATGAGTAGATTTGTGAAAACAACATTTTGCAAAAAGAGTTAGACAACTTTAAGAAGTCGGAAATTTCTAAATGTGCGATTTTTGAAAAGAAATTAAATGAGATCAACGAAAATTCAAAACCCTTGAAAAAGAAAACGTGATTATAAGCAAATCTGAAATTATCCAATTAAATCATGAATTTGAATAGGAGATTGAGAAATATAAGGATTTTGAAAAGATTGAATTTAAAAAACTCCAACTCTTTGAAACTGAGATGCTTGAAATTGAGAATAAAATTAAGGGATTAAAAAGGAAAATATGGACTTGAAAATGAAGAACTTTGAAAAGAGAGAAAATAGAATTAGTTATTGTTCGAAGCTAATAAATGAAAATAAACTTTTAAAATTCGAAGTAAACAAACTAGAGTGGGTTACTCAGAAATTATTCATTAGAGATAAATAATTTAATGTACTCTTAGAAAACCACCTATTCGAGAATAAAAGGAATGCATTTGGATTTGCAAAAGTATCAAAATATGGACAAACCATTAATAACACTGTTAAAGTGAAAAGTGTGATACCCAAACACATGAAAACCATTCCAGTTTGGGTTCCCAAAGGCACAAATGTAAAAAACCCTAAAGTCAAACAAATCTGAGTGCCAAAAAGAAAAAATATAAATAGTTTTGGGCCCCCACAAACTTATTTTTCAAAATTTTTTGCCATTAACAACCATGGACCTATAAAAACAAATATGTCACAAAAATCTTTTATCGTGTAGGTGTGGTGGCAGGCTAAGAAACAACAATAGTGCTAACTGGATTCTGGCTGTTTCAGGTACAAAAAGGGTGACAAACCAAAGTTACTTAGCCTTGTATAAAGGTGGCAGAATCACAGTGGACAATAACGAAAAAATATCATAAAGCTAAAAGAGGTAATGGTATATTTATTTTGAACGATATATTTAATGTGAAAATATGCACCGTAATCTAATCAGCCAGTTATGTGATTATAAAATAAATGTTGATATTGATTCTGACTTATTCACATGTTCTTATGTGACTTTTTCTTATTTATGACTTTGATTTGTCCTTAAATGTTAACCAATCATCTTTTCATCTTTGAACTAATTCATATGAATTTGTTTGGTCAAATGATGGTGTATTATTGTTTTTTGATTGCTCAGGTTACACATGGATAAATTTGTTCTGACACTGTGTTCACTGCTTATTTATTTGCACGGTTTCAATTCAAATTCAAAAATGATTTCAATAATTTGTTGCAACTTCACAATTTGGTCTATAACATCAATTATTGATAATCTTGAGTCTAAAGAAAATTCAGATGCATATTACATTAGCAATCTAGCTGATAGAAAAATTACTAGTGGAGCGTGATTTATGTTGAGACATTTAGTAACCGCATCGTTTTTTCAAAGAAAATATCTGCATGTTTTTCACTTAAATAATTTTCAAATAGCAGACATTCTTTTATAAAACCCCTTCCAGAAAATCATTTTGTTGACCTTTTTCATATTAGTCATTTTCGAAAATTTGATTTTATAATTATCTTTGAATTTGATTTTAAATGACTATACTGACTAATCTGACTCCCTAATGATTATAGAAAAGATAAATAGTGAATGAAAAGTGATGAGTGTTGATATTAATCACATATTATAACTTGAGACGGTATAATTAGTAAATTTCTTTATAAATTTAAACAAGAGTTGTAAAACCTTTTTTGGTAAAAATTTCCATGACCATCTCTAATCTATCATATTTCTATTAACCATCACTCATCATAATTCAATATAGTTTGTCAATCTGTGGTATTTTAAACAGGAAATCATTCGTTTTTCATTTTATTATATTTTTTAAGAAATAAAAAGATCCAAAGTATTCACTCTCATTTAAAGTCCTCATGGTTATGCATGGGTGAATTACTTGGAATTTTTGATTATGTGCTTCCATGCTCATTTAAAAGTCCTTATGGTTATCCATGTATGGAATGCATATCAAAATTGATTAATTAAATAGACAAGTTGATTCTAATCCCATTTAAAAGTCCTTATGGTTATGCATGGTTAGAAGATACTTGAATTCATTTTTTAATAAAAATTTGGAATACTACTAATCTCATTTAAAAGTCCTAACGGCTGTGCATGATTAGTAGATATTCAAATTCCTGAAATAAATATACCACAAATAGACACAACTATATGGTTTTATATGATGACATCATCCCTGTCATTCTAAAATGGAATATGCGTCAAACAAAGTATTTATGATTTTTGTTTGATTTTTTATTGAAACTTAATATTTGTACTCGATTGAGTATTAATGTTGTACTAATATTTATCACTTTATTTCTATTTTTCTAACACTATTACTCTTTTGCTGATAACAAATGAGGGAGAGAAAAGTTAAGATTTTGGCGAATAAAGGTCAAATATTTTCTATATCCATCTAGGCTCATTTGCATATTTTTATTCATGCATATATGAAGGAGGAGCTTTGTTGTACAGAAAGAGCATTCAAATAAGGAGAGCAAATTGAATGATCAAATACATTTACGAAATTCAAAATCTTAAATATATGTTTGTTATCATCAAAAGGGGGAGATTGTTGAATATGCTAGTATATGATTTTTGTTTTTCACATAATTTATAAATGTTTGCTGAATAAAATAAATAACACAAAATTTAAATTCAAACATATATTTTATTCAAACAAATATTTATTACAATTTTGAATAGTACAAATCTGAGCTGTCACTATATATACACAATTTGAATTACAGTACAATTTTGACTACATCACAATTTTCATTTGCATTGTTCTCCTCACTACATTTCACTCATACACTCATATTTATCATCAATTCTATTCCAGATTGAATTCAGCATATAAGCAATCTGCAAAATAAATACTAACGCGGTAAAATTGAAAAGAAAATATTTTGCAATGTGAAATAAAATGTGATTTTGAAAATATTATTTTCCTCGGTTATTTGGGTTGTTCGTCATCATTTAATTTTGTGTTCATCATACACGAATAGTTTGTGGCATGCACAGTGTATCATTGTATATGTCATAAGGTCGTGCACACCAATATACACTTGATAAGATTGCAGGGACAGGTGAGCACAAGGTCAAACTCAAATCAAAAGCCTGGTTCAACTCAAGTGAAAGTCACGATATTAGCGCAAGGTCAAACCCGAGCTTTAAGCTGGATTCAACATAGGTGCAAGTTCAATAAAATGGTCAAAAATCCAAAACTAACATAAATCAAGCCTCGACCCTCAAATGAAACTGGTTCAAAGTGAAGCCACAATGAAACTGCAATAATCACTAGCATTTTATACACATGAATCAAATGGCCGAGACTATATATAACAAAGAAGGCTACAGTGCAACTCAAAGTGAACATAAATTGATACAAGACATGCATACAACTCAACACACCAATGCAATCAATTGAGGCTACAAACCAGGTTCAGACTCAAGTACAATATGCACAAAGTCCATACAATAGTAGTGAACATGCATATGATCAAGTTCAATATCATTGCAACCCAAATCAATGAAGATTCAGACATGAAACATAAATCAATATCATCTACAAGTGCACTAAGGCAGTTGTACAAAAGCTAGTGGAGCCTCAACATGAAGCCCAAATGCAATAACCAAAGGCAGTGTGCAAATTCAAGTGCATTGAACCACCATGAATCAAATGTCCAAACTAAATACAATGCCATCAGACAACAGAAAATACTTGACTGGAAAGAACAACAAAAAATTGAACCAGACTAAATTGGCACCAAGACAACAACTCAACTGACTTCATACGTATATGCAACAGTATCACTAATAGTGGCCATGTTCAAAACAATACCTCTACAAGACTAAAATGAAGATAACAACAGTGTAACAAATATAAAGTGACATGTGCAGGTCAACGCAGTTTCAAATCAAGTCAATGCACGAATTTCAAGTTGATCAAGTCAGTGCCAAAGTAAAAAAGAAACCAAATTAAAGTGGTCGAAGTCATGTAACAAGTACAATCTAACAGTGACTGTGCAGTTTCTAATAAAGACAGCAGCTTCAAAGCCGTGATGAACAAGTCAGTAAAGTGGCCAAAGTCAAAAAATTTGAATACCATAAAAACGAAACCGTGGTGAGCAAGAAAAAATTCCCAACGCAATTCGATGCCATGATGACCAAGAAATCAAACAAGTAAGAATCGAGCCCTGTGAATCAAGCTACCTGAAAATTTACGAATATAAACAAGTTAGAAATCATCATCAACATCCAAGCAACATCGAACGGCGTAAACAAAATTAATGAAAAAATCAAATGAATGAAATTATAGGAATTTGATTCCTATATAAACCCAATCATCGTCGGCCGTGAAAAGCATTCGAGTTCAGGCAAAAAGAATAATCATTCAACTCGAATCAAGATCGAGTGCAAGTAAGCAAAAACAGTAAAGCAAAAAAGTAACAAATTACATACCGAAGCAAGTTCGAACTCGGTCAAAATTAAAGGAGCTGTGTGCTAAGAGAAGAGAGCATAGATCAACAAAGTAACAACGTAAATCATCATTCGATCGAGCTACTAAAGTCGGCATCTTCAGTTTATACAAAGCCCTAATTTCAGAGCAAAGGAAAGGAGGCCGAAGCCATCGCAGAACAAGGTAGTGGGCCAACAAAATAAAAAGGAGAAGAGGGATGTAATTTTTATCATCTATTTTGTGTCGGTTATTATATACTGTTTTGGATTTTATTTTTTAATATTAGGGTTTTGATTTTAATTTGTGTTTAATTTGTGTTCTCTCTTTTAAACCATTGTATTTTCTAGTCGTGTGACTAGGGGACGAACTACAGTGGTGTAGTTTGAGAATTCGTAACTCAATGGCTGAGTTATGTTAAGGTTTTGAGCGTAGAGTTAAGGTTAGTCGATAGCAGGTATCGTGAGTTTATGTGTGTAAGCATCTAACTGCTTAATTTCTAGTAGAAACCTTGGGGGAAACACGTAGGCAGGGTTTTGCTGAAGCTGGGTAAATCTGTGTGTTCAATTTTTTGCATTTTTTATTATTCTTCTATTATCTGTGCTGCTGTTATACGACTATATATGTGTTGCGAATATTTTATATTCTTCCGCATAAATTTTTATAATTAATAGTATCACCTTATCCATCCTCCCTCTAGGGTGAAACCGACCTATGGATCCTAGGATCGAAAGTGCCTCTATTAGGTAAACTAAAGAACCATTTACCCAAAAAAAAATCGAGGAACTCATGAGTTTAAGTTCGGACAACCATATTAGTTCAAATCCATTTCTGAATTCACCCAAGTCCATTAGGGTTTATCGGTCGAATCCATTCCAGGATTCCCCAAGTCCATCTAGGTCTAAGCATATCATACTATACTTCTTCACGGAGGGTACTTCCCCATACCTCTTACTTCAAAATGTAACATATCATATATTGTGCCCTTTCAATATCATAGCTTTAAATATCGCACTTATATAAATTCCATTATATATAAGATTTCATTTTCAGATAAAGTACTTTCCAACATCAATAATCTAGAGTATATCAAATCGTTCTTATATAAATTCCGTTATATATAAGATTTCATTTTCAGATAAAGTACTTTCCATAACTAATAATCTCGAACATATCAAATCATTCTTATATAAATTCTGTTATATATAAGATTTTTCTCTTTAGATCGAATACCTTCCAAAATTAACAGTTTCAAAATCACTTGTACTTATATAAAGTCTATCTTATTCAAGAATCAAAAAAATTTCCAAAATCAATTTCGCTGTATGAAAAGCTATATGAGATTGAACATCTTTGCATTATAAAAGGTATTGAATTTAGAATAGTTTTTTTGTATATAAAATCATTTTGTGAAATAGTTTTGTATATAAAATGGTTGCGTAAAATAGTTTGTAAATAAAATAGTTTGTAAAAATAGTTTTGTAAAAACGGTTTTAAATCAATAGTAGTTTTGCATGCAAGAAAAATTCCAATTTAAAGTACAAAGATATCCAACCCAACAACTTTCACTTTCAACATCAAAGCATATCAATAATATTAGAACATAAGATGTGTATATGTCATTATTTCGCAAAATCACATTCGATCGCTCGCTCGATTACACAAGTTCGCTTTCGAACTAGTATTTTTCATTTGACTTTACTAATGTGAACTTCGATAAGGTTTCTTGACTAAAACCATCATTCTCCTTGCATAGCCATATACTATGATAGAGAATTCTAGAATCAAACCAAAAGACCATATCAAATATTCGCCATCAAGAATCGAACGAAAAATCCTAACACGAAGTAGTGTAATTCAAATAGAACTTGTGTACACAAATCTAGATCAAAATAATTTTGCGAAGAAAATAATATACATACAACTTACGCAACTATTCCAATTTGTTTCATCACAATTACATTTCAATTAAATTCATTTTTAATTTCATCGATTAACACAAATATCATTTCATACTCTAGTATTTGTTTCACAGAATTTCTCTATTTAATATAAAACATTAATATATACATTCTCATAATATTGCTTATATTTCCCTTCGATTTAAATTACATTTATTTCCTATGTAATATTTCCCATTTAATACTGCATTTATTTGCAAATCATTTCATAAGGAATTTTCTTTAGTTTATAACCAATTTATAAAAGATTAATTTATTTTTATAAGACATTGTTCGTGTTTAAAGTTATCACAACATTATTTATAACTATTTATTACAACATCCATTTATTTCATATAATTTACAAGTCATGGCTTTATTTATAATCATTTCATTTCTAGTTCACCTTACCTTCCAATTTATTTATGACTATGTTAACTAAGTTCACAATTTCAATTTTTAAATATTTGAAGTCTTAAAGTTCACATTTTTATATTATTACATTACATGCCAATAATGTATACAATAATTCTACTCAAACATAACAAATTATACTTGTTTCACTTGCTTTCAAATTAAGGTTATCTATTCAACTACATAATTCAACACAATTTCTAAGTTTCAACTCATATATTAATTCAAAAGGTTTTGATTCCAAAATATCCAAATATTCCATTTTTCAATAGTTGAAACTACCAATCAACAAACAATAAGTTTCACAACCAAATATTTCAATTCCATAAACAAATATCCTAATTATTCACTTTATTCTCTTTAATACACCATTATTAAACTAGTGTTTAGTTCATAAGTTCAATCAACAACAATAGCCAATGTTATAACCTGACCAAACTCAACTAATCAACAATAAATGATAATAACTAAATATTACCATTTCATAAATCAAACACATTACAAATAACTATATTCGTTAAAATTTATTCCTTTATACATATCATATAACATTAGAAAAAATAATTTCATTTCAAAACGTATATAAAACAATTTTATAACACTAACAAATATGCGCTCTCATATATACACACACACACACACACTCAGACAAACTCATTCTAGGGTATTGCTACCCTATCTCTAATGAGTTAATCCCAACTAGCTAAGGTATGTCTAAACCTGCTCTGATACCAATTGTAACAGCCTACCTTTTTGGATGGTTTAAATCAACAATAAACCATACATGTCGAATTCAAACCATTCAAAAGGGAAGATTGTTAATGGGGTAAATAAGAAAATAAAAGGAAAGAAGGAAAAAATAAAACACAAAATCTCGCAGTGGAATGACAAAATACAATAATCAAATAAACAATTCGTGAAGCTGTTTTACAATAACATGTGACTACGCTTTTACGATTCAAATCAGATTTATACATACAGTAGGAATAAACAAATAATGCAGCGTAATACATGTTGTAGTGGAATAATTATAATAAATAGTAATAATATACTTAATCTTCATTTTCATCCTCCAGAAAATAGTCTTTAATGCACTGAAAAGCTTAGACTGACCCGAGCGTAATGAAAACGAAACACTCGAGTCAGAACTAAAAGATCTTATGTAAGTCAAACTAATCTAAAATAAAATGTGAGTGCAATGGATTCAGAGATGTTACGGGATTTTTCATCTCCTATCTAGTGTACAACGTGAATATATTATTTTAAAAGGTTTCAAATAATTTGAAATATCAATCTTAATCATCTAATTAAAACAAATCCAAAGTTTGAATTAACTTAAACCCTTCAAATAATTCAGTTCCAAATGAAATCCAAATTCAAGAAATTATATGAGTATATGTCATTTCAGCCAGTATTAAAAATCAACATTTTCAAACCAACGAAAACCGTTCGTGTTTATCATTTCAACCCATAGTGAACTTGTAGTATTATAACGATATAAAATACAACATCCATTCATCCAATATCAACAATTAATCATCCATCACAATCATCACCTAAATCAATCAATAAACATCAATAGATAATTGAAAATCAATAATAGGTAACTGGCAATTTAAATTCAATAATGAATTAAATAACGATTTAATTCAAATAAATTCAAATCAACTGAGATGATGATTTAAATATACCAAACAGCCTTAAATAAATTTTCAATCACATTATAAATTTAATTTAACAAACGTAAGAAGTTTTATAAGTTGTGAGTGGATTAAAGCACTCACCATTGATTTAAATTGAATTTAAATCCAATTTAAGCCCAAAATTCAAACAATCTCTGAATTCGTCCAAACCAGCATCAAAAAGTTTGAAATTGTGATAGGATCCCAGCGGATCAAACCATGTGTGAATCGGACCTCGTATGTAAAAGTTACATGCATTAGAAGATTGGAATCTAAACTTAAAATAAAATAAATAAGAAAAAAACGAACCAATCACAGAGTGCCACCTCGCCCACGTTCTGTATGTTCCACGCGACCATGAGTAAGCTTGGTCTATGAAGAAACCCTAGCCGCTAAACCTATGCTCAAATTCTCCGACCACCACGATCCACGTCACCTCGATCGGGCACCTCCATAAAACTACCCTCCCAAAGTCGCGTCTCCGGCTATCAGCGCGCGACCTCCGACTCAATCAAACGGCAGCACCGCCGGCTCATTTCCAAGCGAATCATGATGATATCGAGCCACTCCAGACCTAATTTTCCACATCGATCACCTTGCCTCGATGCCCTTTACCCTCCTACACAACCCGATTGAGCTATCGTTGCAAATCCACTGTTAAGCGAGGTGATGGCCTATGGACAATCGAGAATAATCAGCAATTTCTGGCCATACAGAAATCCTAATGAAAAAATAGACACCAGAATTGACTTGCGCTTGTCGAGAGCTTCAAATCAATATATGGTTAAATATATTTTGGAGGAGTTGAATTTTTGATTTGGTTTTGAAATTGAATTTGAGGGTTTGGAGTTTGAATCTATTCCTGCTATTGAGGAGGAGAGGAGAGGAGCAGAAAGAATTGTACATACTATCAATGAGAAATAAGAAATAATTAGGGTTTATAACGAGGTATTTATAGGTGGATCAGAAAAAGAATAGAATGAATGGACCATATTGATTTGGATTGGAACGATAAACGACCAGAAAGCCTTTTCTGTCTCCAGAACGCCAATGGCCCAACCCATATATCAAAATAGATGTTTTCAATATTTTTAAACTCAATGGAACAAGTTTCAGGTCCTAATTCCATTGTATAGAGAAGTTATATCAAAATTAGCTTATTTCAAATTGATTTCAATTGATTTTAATTAAATTTATTTCTAGGCGTTTCAAGTCCGTACGATCAAAGGACAAGTTCGATCGCTATGAAACTTAAAATCCTATAATAATTCACCATTACGGATCCGATGAAACTGGTTTCGTTGAAATCTGAGGTAGTTGCCAAGAAGGCTAATTACATGTTAATTAAATAAATTAATATTAAATTAATTAAATCACTTTTTTTCCAATTTAATAATTAAAAATTTCATCATTTTTTATTACTTAGATATTTATAATAATTCAAAACAAGTTTACACATCCATTTAGTGTTAATTATTTCAATAATTACAGTGTTCAATTTCTATTGAAATCAAATCTAATTAATTATAATTAATTTCAATAAATTAATTTTGACTCAATTCCAATCTTTTTGTTAAATCCATTATTACTCTAGGTAACATTTGTTTTACATTTCATTACATTAATATACTTCATTTTCCATCTTCTATTTGTATTAACTATTATATTTCCATTTTATATTCATTTTGTCAATTTTACACATTAATTAAAATTGAAATACCAATTAAATTTATTTATCTTGATTCCTATCTTTTATTAAATCAATCGTTTCTTTATAAACAACCATTTACATTTATATATTTAATTACATACAGATTGCAGTTACTGACTAATTCGCATAAGTTAATGTTTAATTACATTTAACTGCAATAAATCTATTTATTATAGCTTAAATTATAATAAATAAATCATCCTTGATTTTAGTTCTTCTTATTCTTATGAATAAAATTTACATTGGTTACATCTTATTGAATTAACATTCTTCAATTTTCAATCCAATCGACACTAACTGCACTAATTAAGTCAATTAATTGCAATTGATTTCAAATTAAATTTGATGAACTAAACAAAAGGTAACTTATAACAATTATTGCCATTAACTTTTAATTACATTTATAAGTTCATTAATTACAATTAATGTTACAATAACTCTAATTTTATTCGATTGCAATTTATTATACCATTGCATTACATAATTAAACATTTACATTGGTTTTCTTATATTAAGCTTATAACCAAGTTATAATATTTACATAAATTCAATTGGTTGGAATTCCTTTCAAGTTATTAATAATTAACTTTAATTGACATTGTTGCCTTTCAATTTTAATTATTATTTCATTAGTACATCAGAAATTTATATTTCTCTCAATATTAAATTACCAAAATCAATTAATTATATTTGCAGGTTTATTACTAACAATAAATGTTATCATTTCTTTCATAACACTAATTTCATTCAATTTCCATTAACAATATATTATTTCATTAATGAATTCAATATTTACGTTCTTTTTCCTATGTTCACTTTATAACCAAGTATAACCTTACACTACTTCAATTAATTGGAATTCCATTCAAATTCGTTAATAACTATCTTAGACTAACATTATTACATTTTATTCTGGTTCTTATTTCATAAATAAATCCCAAGTTTTTTTTTCTTCCAATATTTAATCACAGAATCTTATCAAATTTACTATTTTAATTATCAAAAATTTACGGGTTGTTACGTATTTCCACCTCGCCCTTCCTCCCTTAAACAAAGCCTCTCTTCTACATTCCTTCACCAATCAATGCCAAAATCCTTACGCATCAGAACTAGCCCCACAACTACTTGGGATCTAAACCTTTTTCTCCCTTTTCCAATCGCGTTTTAACACATGGTACCGCCACATACTGACAACTCTTCCTCTCGTCATTCCGATCTCAGTCCGTAAGAAGCCGCTCGGCTCAACAGGAGTAAGCGGAAGATTGCTACCTATCTCGAAATGATAGACTTTTATTTCCTTCACGGACGACCAGTGAATTTTGAAGATTTCACCGCTCTTGGGCTTGAAGAGCTTTTCGTCATGGTTGGACTTGCACCGATCCTCCGCTTCGAGACTTATGATCGAGAATATTTCCCATGCTGTGTCCGTCTTTTTGATGCATAAATGACATAGAATTTTTATGATGGCAACTACTGCATTGAGTCTGAGGTGAAGGGAGCTCATATTGAGATATTAGATAATGATCTTGCTAGAATTTTAGAGATATCTGTAGTAGGCGTAGATTTGGACGACATAGAGATGATGGATCCTGAGATTCTACAGGGATCTTTTTTGAAAATGTCGATCATTGGAGGACCGACAATTTGCAAATAGTGGCTTGTCCCATCGGGCACAACATTTAGCACAACATTATTCCGATGACAGGGAGCCTTGACCAAATCTACACCTTAGTGCGGAAAGCCTATTATGCTATAATTGGCGGTGTAATCGTCCGTTGGGCTCGTATCTTGATGCTCCATATGGTCGATCATGGAGTTGGTATCTTAAGGACTCACTTTCCATATTTCCACATGCACAATCGAGTGTCTAGGCATTACGAGGTAAATTTTTGCTGAGAGCTATTAGTGAGGAAGGTCCCTCCCGCCATCGATCGAACCACAACTAAGAGGATGAATATTCTTTTGCCATCCACAGCACTATCTATACCAGCACTAGAGCTGCAACACCAACAATAAGGGATAGTGCAAGGTGCCAAGGGATATGTAGTCCTGAGCTTGCTGCTATCCATCAAGTTCAAGAAGAGCTCCGAGAGATTAAGACAAAGAAGTAGGGCCATGGGCGTGAGATTAGGTGCATAGCTGCCATGCTACGACTTTTCCATAGTTGCGGCAATGGACTGAGCTCCAGCTACGGAGCAAGACCTTCTCACAGTTCTTAGACGGTGTTTTATTTAGGATTATTGCATCTTTTTATTTCCAGCATTCGTTCTTTTCTTTTGGATTGTTGAGTTGTAAAGCTGTTAGTTGTCTCTTATAAATGGCACGCATGATATTATGAGTTTATATTCATTTTCTATATTATTATTTTTAGATATGCGAACTGCTCATATATATATATGCATAGTATAGAAGCAATATAAATATGAGAATCTCATGAAGACATTTAACTAACAGTAAAAGCAATATAAGACTGGAAATTTAGAATAGTTGGAAATTTTAGCAAAGAACATGATAAAGTTGTTTTGATATCATGAGTCATTGCATATGTTCCTTAAAAGCTAAAAAAATTGAATAATAGATGTGTTGACATTTTTAAATAAAATGCCAATTTTTTTGGGTAAAGGTTAATTATAGAATTTTAAATTTTGATTTATGCATTTAACGCATAACCGACTTCCGACTACGTGGAAATTGTGGATTGGCTTATCAAAATTTTTAAGAAGGAAAATATCTTGAAAAAAATTCCCATGATTTGAAAAGTTTCCTTTAATTTTTTTTTATGTTTTAGTTATTTTTGACTCTTAAATTATTTTAAAGTTTTTGTTCAAATTTTATTTCAAGGGAAAACGTGCGTCTAAATATTTTATGATTTTATTTTTCAAATGATGTACATATTTGAAAAGTGAGACAATTTTGTGAAAATCTTAATTTTGAAGGCCACGTGTTAGGCGTAGGGAAGGCAAATAGAGCTAGAATTTGCGAATTAAGGGTTGCATTAGGGTCGACGATGCAATAAATGCAAGCGATAACAAGGGAAAAGCCATTTTAGCCTTGGAATCTATTTCCATACCTTGTCAGGAACGCGTGCAAGTCTAATTCTAGACTTGGTTCCGTTTTAAAGCTTGAAAATAAGCCTCCTTATGAGTTTTGTGCATGGAAAACTTGGAGTAAATCCAGCGCAGCGAAGAAATTTCCATTGTACTGTGGGAATAGGAAGTTATGGTGTGGCATGAATGTTAAATTCTCCGCCTTAATTCCTTTTTTCGACATAGCAGTGAAGTTTAGGAAGCAACTTTTCGATGCTTAGATTATTAGATGATAGAAAGTGGATGCAAAATTTGTTGCTTCATTCTTCTAGTTGTAAGAGTATGGGGTTTTGGTTGAAAAGATTTTTCAAAAAGCTGCATACATATAGAACTGCCAGTATATATGTCGGTTGTTTGCATCATGTTTTCAAAAATATTTTTAAAAGAAATGCATTCATATGTAGAATGCAATAGCCTATGGTTTTTGTTTGATGATAATAAACATATATATATATATTCATTTAAATGTATTTGCTATTGTACTATTTTAGTTTTCCACATAATTAAATAAATATTTGTTGAATAAAATAAATAACTCAGAATTCAAATATTTTATTCAAACAAATATTTCATTACAAATTTGAATAATACAAATTTAAGCTCTCGCTATATATTTTCAATTACAACACAACCTCAATTACAACATAATTTTTACTTTACAATTTTACATGCATATTACATCTCACAACATAATTTTCTCAACAATCGTACTTGATTTTCAACTTTGTTCCAGCATGTGTCTCTCAACACTCGTACTTGACTTTCAACTTTGTTCCAGCTTGTATCCAACATCTGAACTATCTTCAAAATAAACACTGACGTAGTAAAATTGACAAATAAATATTTTGTAGTGCACAATGAAGTGTGTTTTGAAAATATTATTTTCTTCGGTTATTTGGATTGTTCGTCATCATTCTATAAATTCATCTTACATGAACAACTTGTGACACGCACAGTGTATCACTATACATGCCACAAGGTCGTGCACACCAACATACACTTGCTTGTTAAAATAGCATGGACAAGTGAGCATAAGGTCAAACCCAAGCCAAGACTGGATTCAATCAAGAGAAAATGACTCGAACAAAACAAAACACAAAGTATACATGCACTATTACATGTACAAAGCAGCATGAACTGCACAAACAAGGTCAAGTTAAATGCAAGTATTTTAGAAATGTACACGTGGTCGGTCTAGTTCTAAACATACTACGGAAGTGACTTTAAAATGAAAATAACATGAAGGCACAAGTACAAGGATGACACAAGTACATAAAGTAAAAAAGCAAACCATGGAGAAAAAAACAAATGCACAGTGCAGACCAACCACATACAACAAGATAGCATCTCGAGTTTCAGTTTCAAATGCAACTAGGCTCATAGTTGAACCAGATAACAAAATGTATAAAGAGAAAACAAGATCAGTTTCACTCAAGGCATGAGCAACATATGTAACCAAACCAGAATAATACACATGTACACATTGGAGCTAGTAATTCAACATGCTCACCTGTACAAAGGATATGTATACAAGTATGAACATAGTAGTTCAAAACCAGACCAAACACAAGTGCACCAGACTTCAAATACAACCATACCTCAAATGGCACAAAGGCACAAGAAATCCACATGAAACATGACTCGAACATACCCAACCAACATGACAACAGTTCTCTTAAATAACGTAGATTCAACCAAATGTGCGCAGCGACTCAACATGATAGTACAAAGCTTCAGGCATGCTCGCAAGCTCAGAATGGTCAACATAAACACAATGGAGCATGCGAACATTCAGGCATGACTGCAATGAACACATTGAAGTGGCAACAATAACATACACACATGTATACATATATACAGTGACATCAGTATGCATTCACGCTTAGACACAGCAAGTTTAAACAACCAGAATTGATACTAGAGCCATCACACACATATATACATACATATATGTATGTATGTTTGTATGTATATACATGGTGACACACAAATACATGACAAAAATAGTAAAGCAGCAGTGCTCAAAAAGTCAGTAGCAGTTCAAACAAAGTTAAGGAGTTGGTTCAAAAAGTAATGGCTAGACTGTAAAAGAACTAATCGAACATGGTCCATGAAATGATAGTGAAGCCGTAGGTCATGAACAAGGTCAAGCAATGGTTCCAAAAAGAAATGACAAAATAAACAACACCGTTGAATTATTCATAAAAGTAGCAGTTGATAAAAAATAAACAAATCATAGCTATAGAACCAGAAAAGTTCGCAATTGATAATATGATGAATAGGTCAAGGAAGCAAAGAACGAAACCAAGTCAATATCATTAAATTCAAATGTCAACTAATGAACAATTCAGATATCAGGAGGTCAGAACTTCTCAAATTTAAGTCGTAGGAGAAAAGAACGGAATCGATTCAAAAATTCGAATATATTCAACTAAAGGACAAGTTAGAATCATCACAATCGTTCAAGCAAAAATCGAATGGGCGAGCAAATCAATTGAAGAATTCAAACCAATATATACGACCGAAAGTAAAGGCCTTTCAACCCCTATAAATTAAACCCAGATCATCATCGGAAAATTCATTCGAGTTTGAGAAAAAAATCCGGAGGGCATACTCAGAACAAATCACAAACAAATCCAAAACTCGAATCAAAGTCGAGCATAATCAAAATCAAAATGAGGCAAAAAATTGCATACCGATATTCAAGATCGACTCAATTGAAGCGATCGTGAGCACTCAGAGCCCGAAAGTTAATTGACGAAGCAAATCAAAGAAAATCATCACTTCAATCGAACAATTTGAATCTGCGTCTTCAATTTGGAAGAAACCCAAATTATTGAAGAGAAGCAAAAGGGAATGGCATAAGATAGGACATAAAATAAAAAGGAAGTTAGTTTTGTTACTTGGGTTGGTTCTATTCCTGATATTGGGCTTTAGTTAAAATAATAGGGTTCTGTTTTAGTTTATTTTTATTTGTAACTTTCTATTTTAAAATTGTGCAAATTTTTAGTTGTGTAACTATGTACAAACTACGGGACGTAGTTTGAGGATTTGAAACTTAATGCCTGAGTTGGGGTAGGGTTTAGAGCATAGTGTTAGGTTAATCGAGTTAGTGGATGTCGTAAGTTTATGTGTTTTTGTAAGCGTTGGTTACCTAATTTCTAGTAGAAACCTTGGGTGCAGCCTGTAGGAAGCATTTGCCGAAGCTAGGTAAAATTGTATGTGATCTTTTATGCATTGCTTTCTGTTATTATTTTTATTTCCACATTAATTTTTAGTATCATCCCCCCTCTAGGGTGAAAACGAACATACAAGTGGTATCAAAGCGAGGAACGAAAACCCTTTTTTGTTTTTAAAATTCGATTTTTTTTAAAAATAGCTTCTTTTAACAATGCTTTTGCTGAGGGTCGGTCTATAGTTAGACTACCCATGTTCAATGGTGAATATGCATATTGGAAAACTAGAATGAAAAATTTCCTGAAAACCATAGATGCATGGAATATTGTTGAAACAGGATATAGGATACCAACAGTAATGGTAGATGATCAAAAAATTGAAAACCTATAGATCAACAGACAGATCTTGAAAATAAACTGCAAACTGCTTATGCTAAATCTATGAATTCTATTATTTTCTCATTAGATCAAATTGAATTTAACCATGTCTCACATTGTTTAATTGCGCAGGAAATCTGGCACACGCTTGAAGTGACTCATGAAAGAACCTCCCAAGTCAAAGAATCTTGCCTTGCCATGCTTAGTAGCGAGTACAAGAACTTCACAATGGCAAAGGATGAAAGTGATGAAGATAATGATGAAAGCACTCGCAGTGAGAGTGAAAAAGCAAATCTGTGTCATCAAGGAGAAACAAGTAATAGCGATGGTGACGAGCCAAGCGAGGTATCAAAACTTACTCACTAATAATTACTTATATATTTTCATGACAGAAATGGCTATTTTGAAAGACTTAAAGAAAAGTACGCTAAAGTTGAATCACAAAAATATAATTTGATATAACTAAATAAGCAGCTTGATCAGTTGTTTCAAAACTATAGAAATAAGAGCCCTAAGTGTGATTGGTGCCCATCGTTAGAAAAGGAAATTAAAAAATCAAAAACTAAAATCAAATCGCTTGAAAATGAAATTATGATTTTGAAAGAAAGTGAAAATATTATGAGAGAAAATTTTATTAAAAAGTGCACTTTGTTATCAAATGAAAATGAATATCTCAAGTCACAAGTCCAACAATTGTCTACAACTTTAGGAAAATTCTCCAAAGGAGAAAGATCACTAAATAAGCTATTAGGAAAAAAATCTGTTAATACTATTAGACAAGGACCTGGGTATACTCAATATGAAAATGGTAGAAATGAAACTAATCATGTCAATTCTATATGCATGATTTGTGGAAAAATTGGAAACAATCAAAATAATTGCTGGTATAGACCCAAACACGTGAAAACCATACCAATTTGGGTTCCTAACGGCATGAATATAAAGTCCCTTAAAACCAAACAAATATGGGTGTCAGAAGGAACAAATGTAGACTGTCTTGGTTCTACGCAAACTTGTTTTTCAAAATCTTTTGTCAGTAACAATCATGGACCTATAAAAAAATAGGTCACAAAACTCTTTTCTCGTGTAGATGTGTTGGCAGGTTAAGGAACAACAAGAGTGGTACCTAGATTCTGGCTGTTCCGGGCACGTGATGGGCGACAAATCAAAGCTCCTTAGCCTAGAGAAGTACAAAGGTGGCAGAGTCATAATGGGCAACAACAATAAATGTAAAATTATCGATAAAGGTAAACTAGGTAACGGTAGGTATACCTTAAACGATGTATTATGTTGAAAATCTGCACATAATCTAATTTCAATCGGCCAGTTATGCGATAAAGGAATGAATATTGTTTTTGATTCTGATTTGTGCAAAATGTTGATCAACCATCAAAAGAAACCTATTTTCAGGTAAGAGATATTGTTTTGTATTGGTTGATGACTACTCTAGATACATGTAGGTATACTTCTAGACCAGACATTATGTTCTTTGTTTGTTTATGTGCACGGTTTCAATCAAATCCAAAAGAATCTGATTTAAAAGCTATAAAAAGGATTATAAGGTATCTGTTGCACACCCCACAGTTTGGTCTATGGTGTCCAAGTAATGATAATTATGAGTTAAAAGAGTATTCAGATGTAGATTACGCCGATAGTCTAGCTGATAGAAAAAGTACTAGTGGAACGTGTCTTATGTTGGGACATTTGTTAGTTGCATGGCCTAGTCGAAAACAAAATTGTATCGCATTATCTACCACTAAGGCAGAGTATATTGCTATAACTGGTTTCTCTGCTCAAATTTTATGGATGACACAAACTATGCAGGACTATGGTCTAGATTTTTAACGAGTTCCACTTATGTATGATAGTAAAAGTGCAATTGATCTCACAAATAATCGTGTATGTCATTTTCACACCAAGATATTGATGTTACACATCATTTTATTAGAGATCACATTTCCAATGAAAATATCTGGATAAATTTCATTCCAACTGATTCTTAATTGGCAGACATTTTACAAAACCCCTTCCAAAAATAGTTTTTGTCGACTTCGTCTTAGTTTAGGCATTTTAGGAATGTGATGTTATATTTTTTAGGATTTGATCTTAAACGCCTATGTTAACTAATCTGATTCCCTATTGATTATCGAAAAGATAAATAGTGACTGAAAAAAGTATTGAATATTAATATTAATAATACATTATGACTTAAGACAGTATACTTAGTAAATTTCTTTAAAAATTAAACAAAATTTGTAATAACTTTGGTTGGTAAAAAATCTATAACCATCTCTATTCCTATCATATTTCTGCGACAATCACTCATCAAAATCCAGTATAGTATGTTAAAATGTGGTATTTAAACAGGAAATTATTTATTTTTTAATAACCAATAAAATCATCCAAAAGTACTCACTCTCGTTTGAAAGTCCTCACTATTATGCATGGGTGAACTACTTGGAATCTATGATTATGTGCTTTCATGCTCATTTAAAAGTCCTCATGGCTATGCATGTATCGAATACATATCAAAATTGGATAAAATAGGTGAGTTGATTCTAACCTCATTTAAAAGTCCTCACGGTTATGCATGGTTAGAAGATGCTTGAAATTCATTTTTAATAAAAATTGAGAATAGTACTAATCTCATTTAAAAGTCCTAATAGTTATGCATGGTTAGTAAGTATTTAAATTTCTGTCATAAATATACTGCAAATGGAAATGACTATATGTTTTTCTAAGCCGACATCACCCTTATCACTATAAAATGGAATATGCGCCTAATAGAGTATTATGATATATTTTTTTGATTTTTTTATTGAAATTTAATATTTATACTCAATTGGGTATTAATGTTGTATTAATATCTATCACTTTATCACTATTTTCTAGCACTGTTACTCTTTTGCTGATAACAAAAGGGGGAGAGAGAAGTTAAGATTTTGGCAAATAAGTCGTATATTTTATTTTTTGCATATTCTCATCTAGGTTCGTTGCATTTGTTTATTGTTTTGCGTATTTTTTATTTTATTTTTCTAACATATATGAAGGGGGCTTTGTTATAGGGGGGAGTATTCAAATAGGGGGAGCTAATAGAATTCATCATGACCAAATATATTTAATAGAGTCAAAATCTTAATATATGTTTGTTATCATCAAAAGGAGGAGATTATAGAATACCATAGCCTATAATTTATGTTTTTGACGATAATAAACATATATATATTCGTTTTAATGTATTTGTTATTGTACTATTCTATTTTTCCACATAATTAAATAAATATTTGTTGAATAAAATAAATAAATCAAAATTCAAATATTTTATTCAAACAAATATTTTATTACAAATTCGAATAGTACAAATTTAAGCTCTCACTATACATTTTAAATTACAACACAACCTCAATTACAACACAGTTTTCACTTTACAGTTTTACATACATATTACACCTCACTACAAAATTCACTCAACACTCATACTTCATTTTCAACTTTGTTCCAGCCTGTATCCAAAATTTGAACTATCCGCAAAATAAACACTAATGCGGTGAAATTGAAAAAGAAATATTTTTTCCGGTGCATAATGAAGTATGGTTTGAAAATATTATTTTCCTCGGTTATTTGGGTTGTTCATCATTATTCTTTTAATTCATCTTCATGAACAACTTGTGACATACACAGTGTATCACTGTATATGCCACAAGGTCATGCATACTAATATACACTTACTTACTAAAATAGCAGGGACATGTGAGGACACGGTCAAAACCAAGCCAAGACTGGATTCAAATCAAGTGAAAATGACTCGAAA
Source organism: Allium cepa (assembly GCA_030765085.1). Lineage (NCBI taxonomy): Eukaryota > Viridiplantae > Streptophyta > Magnoliopsida > Asparagales > Amaryllidaceae > Allium > Allium cepa. The sequence goes on along the minus strand of CM060942.1, from coordinate 102,261,509 downwards.
CAAAACAAAACATAAATTATACATGCACTATTACATGTACAAAGCAGTAGGAACCACATAAACAAGGTCAAGTTGAATGTAGGTATTTTAGAAATATACACATGGTCAGTCCAGTTCTAAACATACAACATAAGTGACTTTAAAATGAAAACTATATGCAGGAACAAGTACAAGGAGGCAGAAGTACACGAGCAAACCATGAAGCAAAAAAGCAAATGCACAGTGCAGACCAACCACATACAACAAGATAGCATCTCGAGTTTCAATTTCAAATGAGACCAGGCTCATAGTTGAAACAGATAACAAAATTTACAAAGAGCAAACAAGATTAGTTTCAGTCGAGGCATGAACAGCATATGCAACCAGACCAGAACAATACACAAGTACACATTAGAGCTAGCAGTTCAACATGCTCACATGTACAAAGGATATGTATACAAGAGTGAATACGGCAGTTCAAAACAAGACCAGACACAAGTGCACCAGACTTCAAATAAAACCAGACCTCAAATGGGACAAAGGCACAAGGAATCCACATGAAATATGACTCGAACATACCCAACCAATATGACAACAGTTATCTTAAATAATATAGATTCAACTTAATGTACACAGCAACTCAACATGACATATAAAGCTTCAGACATGCTCGCAAGCTCAGATTAGTTAACATAAACACAATAGAGCATGCAAAAATTCAGGCATGACTGCAATGAACAGGTTGAAGCTACAGCAATAACATACACACATGTATACATATATTTAGTGACATCTATCTAAATTCAGGCTTAGACATAGCAAGTTTAAACAACCAGAATTGACACTAGAGCCATCATACACATGTATGTATGTATGTATGTATGTATGTATGTATGTATGTACATGGTGGCACATAAATATACAACAAAAGTAGTGAAGCGGCCGTGTTCAAAAATTCAGTAGCATTTCAAACAAAGCCAAGGAGTTGGTTCAAAAAGTAATGGGTGGACTGTAAAAGAACTATTCGAACAAGGTCCATGAAATGACAATAAAGCCATAAGTCATGAACAAGGTCGACGAATGGTTTCAAAAAGAAATGACAAAATAAACAACACTATTAAATTATTCAAAAAAGTCACATTTGATAAAAATGAACAAGTCATAGCCAGAGTACAAGAAAAAGTCGCAGTTGATAATATGATGAACAAGTCAAGGCAGTAAAGAACGGAACCAAGTCAAGTGTCATTAAATTCAAATGTCAACCAATGAACAAGTCAGATATCAGGAGGTCGGAACTTCTCAAATTCACGTCGTAGGAGAAAAGAATGGAACCGATTCAAAAATTAGAATATATTCAACTAAAGAACAAGCCAGAATCATCACAACCGTTCAAGCAAAAATCGAAAGAGCGAGCAAATCAATTGATGAATAAAAACCAATATATATGAGCGAAAGTATAGGGTTTTGGATCCCTGTAAATTAAACCTTAATCATAATCAACAAATTCATTTGAGTTCAAGACAAAAATCCAAAGAGCATATTTAGAAAAAATCACAAACAAATCCAAAACTCAAATCAAAGTCGAGCATAATCAAAATCAAAAAGGGGAAAAAATCACATACCGATATTCGAGCTCGATTCAATTGAAGTGACCTTGAGCTCTCAAATCTAGGAAGTTGATTGACGAAGAAAATCAAAGAAAATCATCATTTCAATCAAACAATTTGAATTGCCATCTTTAATTTGGAAGAAACCCTAATTTTGGAAGAGAAGCAAAAGGGAACGACTGAAGATGCTACACAAAAGAAAAGGGAAAATAGTATCTCATTTTAATTTTTACTTGTGTCGGTTCTATTTTTGATATTGTGCTTTAGTTAAAAAATAGGATTTTGTTTTACTTTATTTTTATTTGTAACTTTCTATTTTAAAATTGTATAAATTTCTAGTTGTGTAACTAGGTACAAACTATGAGGCGTAGTTTGAGAATTCGCAACTCAGTGGCTGAGTTGTGGTAGGGTTTTGAGCTTAGAGTTAGGTTAATCAAGTAAGTGGTGTCATGAATTTACATGTTTTTGTAAGCGTTTGATTACCTAATTTCTAATAGAAACCTTGGGCGCAGCATATAGGCAGTATTTTCCAAAGTTGGGTAAAACTGTGTGTGATCTTTTCTGCATTTCTTTTTGTTATTATTTTTATTTCCGTAATAATTTCTAGTATCACCCTATTCACTCCCTCCCCCTTAGGGTGAAAACGATCGTACATCATATAGGAGGATCTGATTTAGAATCATTTGCATACATATTTTTTTGTGGTGATACAGTTATACACTATCCACTTATGCACATTTGGTTGTAAAATTAGTTGTGCACTCATTAGTTGTGTATTTTAGGATAATTAGGAGCAAAAATCTTGACTTAGTCATTGACAAAATTTCGGGGACGAAATTCATTTTAAGGGGGGAAGAATGTAACCTCTTGTAATTTGGCGTTAGTTATTTAATTAGTTAGTTAGTTAATCAAGCTTCAAAAGTGGAATTTGTGCAAACGATGGAATTTGACCATGTAACTTGCACCACTGCGTTCATGGTGAAACTCCGAGCAAGTTTAATATTTGAAGTTTTGTGATCAAAGCCCAAACGAAGAAGTTACGGATGAAAAACAAATTCAAAATGAAAATAATTAAATAAGAAGAAATTAACGTTTTTATATTAATTATCCGAGCCCATAGATCGACCCATCATTAAGGATGGTCGACCCCTAGCAGTCGACCAGCGACCCAGACGTGGTCGTCCAACTTAGCGGCTTAAATTAACCTAGGCCGTAAGGGCTCTAATCTAAATCGTACGGTTCTTGTTGATTCTAGCACTTATAAATTCAGGCCTAGCCCTCCCTTCTCTTCTCATATTTTATGAAGACAGCAGTGAAGCTCTGCTATTTCTTCTTCACTGCTTTCTTTCTAAATTATAAAAATAAGATATTTGTATCTATATTCATACACATCAGAAAAGAGTGGAAATCTAATAAAAAAGGAGAAGAGAAGAGAATCAACCACATTCGTACTTGAGGTAGTTTATATATTTGTACCATTTTCTCTTCCAATCTCAAATCTCTTCTCGAATCTGTAATTCTAATATATGTATATACCCTTTTATTAAGATTTCTTATATTAGAAAGGATTTAGAGATGAATCAAAGGTTCTACTTCAGATCTGGAGATTTGGATCGCTTTTAAAAAGTGAATGGAAAATTTTATGGATTTTTATAATATGAAAACTTTTCCATTGCTATTTATTTTATTTATGTGCCTAGTTGGATAATTGTATATGAGTTGTAGGCAATGAATTAAATACGATCTGGATACAATAAATATCTCTATATATTCTTATTTATGAATTGATTTAGCATTGTATACAACCTAACTTGAAAATCAGTCCCAAAAGTATGAATTTAGAATATTGATTTAAATGAAATTATTCCAGATCTGAAATGCGTTGCATAATAATGTTATAAATTTGGAGTATTACCCTAATCTTATTGAAATGTAAACTTTTCTACGTTTGGAATTGCTGGAATTCAGATCCGTTTGATATTTGTAAATTAGTTTGATTTCTTTCCTTTTAAAGATACATGTTTGATCTAATAAGGAATGGATGCAAATAGAAAGAGAAAGAGGTGTACAAAGTATAATTCGTTATAGTTTACGCTGTCTATTTCAGTAATAAAAGAAACGATTATTTCTTGTAATTTCAAACGATGTTATCTATTATATTTTAAAGTCAAATATTTTGTTTTGGGCTAATCTATGAAAATTATAATGAATGACCTTTTTAGATATGATTCCAACAATTTAACACAGAAAAGTATATTCCAGTGAAGTTCTACAACTAGAACATATTTAAAAGTAAATATTTGTATGTAATTACTGTGCTTATAGTAGTTAAATAAAAATCTAATAATGACGCTTGCACATAATATTCGCGTTTAGGATAATTAACTAATGGGAAAAAATTTAACAAGTTGTAACTCTAATAAATGGTAACAAATATGGGAGTCGCAATAAATTGATAAGGTAAATGGATTAATGACACTGATAAAAATGGAATAAACATAAAAGTTTACTAATTTGAAATTAGTAATCATACATAAATGCCTTAGGAAATGTCCAATTTGATTTTATGGACAAACTGACATTTATGAGCATTAAACAGGGATTTATGTGTAGATAAATATTCAAGCTAAATATTATTTCCTTAAATAAAAAAGGGCATTAGTAAGTTAAGTTCAATGTCCACCTAAGATGATATAGATAAAGACTTAGGATGGTTAATTGGACTTAGTAGATATGTGATGCGAGGTCAGTAGAATCACTTGACGGAAGACTACTCTCTACTTTAAGGCTATCAACAGTTGGGTGTACTTACTGCTAGTGTTAAAAATCATTAATCTTAGGACTCATGAAGACGTGAAAGATTGGGCTTGCTTTCTTAATTGGAAATCATTAAATGGTCTGAATTTAAAATTAGGAGCGGTGATGGATATCTCTATAGGGGTTCGGTTTTGGTATGAGGTCTTAAGTGGCTGAAAGGTCCGTCTCTCTCCTAAATGGAAGTATTAAGTTACCTAGTGAGATTCCAAACTGTAACATCCTAGTATTTTCAACAATTCGCATCTGCACATGTCGGACTTGAATTGCTCAAAATATCAGATTGTGAATTTATATTTAGCATAACTCGGCATATACAGTAAATAAATAAATCACAGAATCACAGACACAGAATAATATAATGATAATTAGCAATGAAAACAAATGAATAGTATTTCATGAAGCTGCCATTTATATATAACAGAGTAAAACAAAATACAATAGAAGTCTCGAATACATAGGAGTCTCGGTAAAATATTCAAATAACAAATCTGAAAACAACACTAGAATCAACTGAATATCTAAAAGCTGAATCGACAGTTGGATCTCAAACAAAGCTCCAACTCCAAAGGTGAGTCTCAAATGTTGTGACACTCAGTCTGACCCGAAAGTAAAGAAAAACACAAAACACTCAAGTTAATATTAAGATTCTTATACCAATAAATCCAACTCAAGTGAAATATCAATTGAAATGCAAGTAACTAAAGGATGTTTGGAATACCCATCCTCTAAGGATCCATAGAACTATCTACTATGTAGAAATATATGCTATTGAAAACCCAATGTCAATATAACATCGTGGTTATTTCAAAATAATTTATACCTCAAAATCAAAGCATCATTTCCATTTCAAAACCATACCAATACTATATCGCTTCCATCTCAAAACCATATCAATAAAATATCATTACCAAATTATAGCACTTTCAAAGTTATAACCCGTTCGAAACCAAAGCGCTTTGAAATCATAATACTTGGAAAACCATAATTTTGAAATCATAACTTCCACCACTTAAACAGTTTAGATATTAATAATAATATATATAATAAAATAGTTTATAAAGTAAAATGGTTTCTATTAAAATAATTAGTATTTAAATAATTTATATAAAAAATAGTTTTATACTAAAATAGTACATAAATATTAAAATAATTTATAAAGTAAAATATTTATAATTTTCTCAAATTTCACAAACAGATTCAAATCAACTCGAATTCCAAATTCAAAGTTAATTCAATCTCAATTCATCAATTTCAATCCAATTAGTTTCTAAATAAACCATTTCAAATTATATCGAGTTCAAATACAGATTTGAACAACAAAATAAACCATTTCAATTTCAATATTTTTAAAGTTTTTAATATTCAACATTTTCAAACTAAATTTAGCAATTTTAAATTTTACTTAATATTTCCTTCAATTTTTTTAAACGTGAAATATTCATAACATCTCAAATTAAAATCAAGTTATAAAATCATATCCTTAAATCTTAAATTCAATAAGTTTCAAATCGATTTAATTAAATAAAATTCTTAATTAAATACCATTTCAAATCAATTTCAAATCTACCTTCCCAACTTAACTTATAAAATCATTATAAAAATCTATTTTTTAAATAAAAAAATTAGATACATACTTAAACATATATATATATCAATTAAACCAAACTTTATTAAATTAAAGATTATTACTAAATCTACTTTATATTAAAATTATTTATATATAAGTATTTTCGATATTAAATAAGACCATATATATTTCCTTTCAAAACCATAGAAATCATTTTTCAAAATATTTATATATAGACCAACGGTGTCTATATATAATTTTCTGTCCTTGCTCAAGTGATACAGATATTTATCATTTCGATCCGCAATTTAAATATATACGGGTATATATCATTTCAACCTGCAATCCTAAATTCAATTCAATGAAAATCGCTTGGGTTTATCATTTCAACCCATAACGATTTTCTCATATTCTAAAGTTCGTTCGGGTATGTATCATTTCAACCCGTCGTGAATTCTATACTAACAGGGAACTTGTAGAGTGATAACAGATATGATAATAATATAATAGGCATATATCATAAATATAAATAACAGATAATGGTGTCAGATGTCACAGGTGAACAGACAGCATATATATTGCAATGTAAATAACAAATAGCAGCATATCTCAATTGTCGTTTTAATTGAAATCAAATTTAATAAATATAAGAACCTTAATCGTGAGTGATTTCTCACCCTTCAAGGCTAGAGAGATGAACGAGAATAAGACGAGTTACGAATCCAAGCACGAATTCCAAAGCAAAGCAAGATGGACACGAATTCGATAGACAAGCTGATAAATCGAAATTAATGAAAACAATCAAATCAATTTGGTATAAACTGAAATAGTAATATATTATCAAAAAAAAATCGATTTTAGAAATATATACTTAAAAGTAATATATATATATATATGTGTATTTATAATTCAAGTAAATCCTTAAACATAATATATGTATATTTAAAGCTATCAAAACATCATACAAATTCATATATATACATATATATAACAAGCCAATTTGTATCACATATATAAACATACATATATAACTACTACTATATATATAAATAAACAGAAATTTGCCACATCTTATATACCTATTATATAAATATCATTTCTAACTTTATGATAACAATACGCATACCATCCACAATGTATGTAGCTTTATTTAAATACATACACGCTACAAAATTATATATATATACACACCATGAAGATATGCTGAAATACGTATATATATATATATTACTATAAAAGAAATCAACAACAGAACTTACATAAACTACAAAACAAGTTACAAATTTTTTATATAAACTTATATACAATAGAATACAACTTTGATACTGTCAACACCCGCCACTATATATAAAGTAAAACAAATTTTATAACAAACTATACTTAAATATAAATTGTATAACAGAACTTATAACAAACTATACAAGTTTGATAAATTGTATACTTAGATATAAATGACCGTTAACTACTTATCATTTTCTTTTCTCTCAACTAAAAGTAGGCAGTAAGGTGAACATATCTTCTTCATGTACATATATATAAACAAACCTATATATATATAAATAAAATATCTATACGTATGCAATATATATTACTGTAACTTATATGTTGTAAATTTAGATAAACAATGTAGCTTATAGTTTTAAATCTATATATACAATCCAAAATTAGAACAACTATATACATATGAGAAACAACTCATGTATACAAATATATAACTATATTATATGTGTGTGTGTGTGTATAAAATCTGCAAACATAAGTTCCTACATAAAATTTTATACAAACTTCCCTGTACAAAAGCAAATCTTATACTTATATAAACATGACAGGCTACACTACTTTATTATATAATATGAAACAACATGCTATAAATAAAATAACTTATATTATATATTAAACAAATAACTTTTATAAACTTTTATAACTTTATAAACTTTTAACTGTGTAAACCAAGATCACAGCTTGACATATATATAAACTGTATAACTAATATATGTAGTAAATATATAAACTCTTATATATACACTATAAACACTCATATACCAAAACGAATAGATAGTATTATAAACTATGAATATAATATATATATATATATATATATATAATGATATAAGATAAGAATAGAAATAAAAAATAACTAGCTATGCATGGCAAAATAACAATACATAATATATCAACTAACAGACTATATATAATATAATATATAACTAGATCAAGCTATAGATTCATATATATACACAAACACTTGGATATATATCTTTTATCAGAGAAAGCACGAGGTGGCACGAGGTGGCTCACGGCTAGGATGAAAGGTGTGGGAAAAACAACGGTGGAGAGGAGAGTTGAGGGTGGAAGTGAAGGCCGGTGGTGATGGAAGCTGCTGCATTTAGGGGAGGCACGCAAAGTGGAGCATGGGATGGGAGTTTGGAAGACGAAGTGACCTTTTTAGATATGATTCCAACAATTAAACACAGAAAAGTATATTCTAGTGAAGTTCTACAACTAGAACATATTTCAAAGTAAATATTTGTATGTAATTACTGTGCTTATTGTAGTTAAATAAAAAGCTAATAATGACGCTTGCACATAATATTCGCGTTTAGGATAATTAACTAATGGGAAAAAATTTAACAAGTTATAACTCTAATAAATGGTAACAAATATGGGAGTCGCGATAAATTGATAGGGTAAATGGATTAATGACACTGATAAAAATGGAATAGACATAAAAGGTTACTAATTTGAAATTAGTAATCATACATAAATGCCTTAGGAAATGTCCAATATGAATTTACGGACAAACTGACATTTATGAGCATTAAACAGGGATTTATGTGTAGATAAATATTCAAACTAAATATTATTTCCTTAAATAAAAAAGGGCATTAGTAATTTAAGTCCAATGTCTACCTAAGATGATATAAATAAAGACTTAGGATGGTTAATTGGACTTAGTAGATATGTGATGTGAGGTCAGTAGAATCACTTGACGGAAGACTGCTCTCCACTTTAAGGCTATCAACAGTTGGGTGTACTTACTGCTAGTGTTAAATATCATTAATCTTAGGACCCATGAAGACGTGAGAGATTGAGCTTGCTTTCTTAATTGGAAAGCATTAAATGGTCTGAATTTAAAATTAGGAGCAGTGATGGATATCTCTATAGGGGTTCGCTTTTGGTATGAGGTCTTAAGTGGCTGAAAGGTCTGTCTCTCTCCTAAATGGAAGTATTAAGTAACCTAGTGAGATTCCAAACTGTAACATCCTAGTATTTTCAACAATTCGCATCCGCACATGTCAGACTTGAATTGCTCAAAATATCAGATTGTTAATTTATATTTGGCATAACTCGGCTTATACAGTAAATAAATAAATCACAGAATCACAGACACAGAGTAATATAATGATAATTAGCAGCGAAAACAAATGAATAGTAGTTCATGAAGCTACATTTATATATAGCAGAGTAAAACAAAATACAATAGAAGTCTCGAATACATAGGAGTCTCGGTAAAATATTCAAATAACAAATCTGAAAACAACACTGGAATCAATTGAATATCTAAAAGCTGAATCGATAGTTGGATCTCAAACAAAGCTCCAACTCCAAAGGTGATCTCAAATGTTGTGACACTCGGTCTGACCCGAGCGTAAAGAAAAACACAAAACACTCAAGTTAATATTAACATTCTTATACCAATAAATCCAACTCAAATGAAATATCAATTGAAATACCAGTAATTTAAGGATGTTTAGGATACCCATCCTCTAAGGATCCATAGAACTATCTACTATGTAGAAATATATGCTATTGAAAACCCAATGTCAATATAACACCGTGGTTATTTCAAAATAATTTATACCTCAAAACCAAAGCATCATTTCCATTTCAAAACCATACCAATACTATATCGTTTCCATCTCAAAACCATATCAATAAAATATCATTACCAAATTATAGCACTTTCAAAGTTATAACCTGTTCGAAACCAAAGCGCTTTGAAACCATAATACTTGGAAAACCATAATTTTGAAATCATAACTTTCACCACTTAACAGTTTAGATATTAATAATAATATATATAATAAAATAGTTTATAAAGTAAAATGGTTTCTATTAAAATAATTAGTATTTAAAATAATTTATATTAAAAATAGTTCTATGTCAAAATAGTATATACATATTAAAATAATTTATAAAGTAAAATATTTATAATTTTGTCAAATTTCACAAACCAATTCAAATCAACTCGAATTCCAAATTCAAAGTTAATTCAATCTCAATTCATCAATTTCAATCCAATTAGTTTCTAAATAAACCATTTCAAATTATATCGAGTTCAAATACAGATTTGAACAACAAAATAAACCATTTCAATTTCAATATTTTTAAAGTTTTTAATATTCAACATTTTCAAACTAAATTTAGCATTTTAAGTTTTACTAAATATTTCCTTCAATTTTTTTAAACGTGAAATATTCATTAAATCTCAAATCACAATCAAGTTATAAAATCATATCCTTAAATCTCAAATTCAATAAGTTTCAAATTGATTTAATAAAATAAAATTCTTAATTAAATACCATTTCAAATCAATTTCAAATCTACCTTCCCAACTTAACTTATAAAATCATTATAAAAATCTATTTTTTTAAATAAAAAATTTAAATACATACTTAAACATATATATATATCAATTAAACCAAACTTTATTAAATTAAATATTATTATTAAATCTACTTTATATTAAAATTATTTATATATAAGTATTTTCGATATTAAATAAAACCATATATATTTCCTTTCAAAACCATAGAAATCATTTTTCAAAATATTTATATATAGACCAACGGTGTCTATATATAATTTTCTGTCCTATGCTCAAGTGATACAGATATTTATCATTTCGATCCGCAATTTAAATATATACGGGTATATATCATTTCAACCTGCAATCCAAATTCAATTCAATGAAAATCGCTTGGGTTTATCATTTCAACCCATTACGATTTTCTCATATTCTACAGTTCGTTCGGGTATGTATCATTTCAACCCGTAGTGAATTCTATACTAACAGGGAACTTGTAGAGTGATAACAGATATGATAATAATATAATAGGCATATATAATAAATATAAATAACAGGTAATGGTGTCAGATGTCACAGGTGAATAGATAACATATATATTGCAATGTAAATAACTAATAGCAGCATATTTCAATTGTCGTTTTAATTGAAATCAAATTTAATAAATATAAGAACCTTAATCGTGAGTGATTTCTCACCCTTCAAGGCTAGAGAGATGAACAAGAATAAGATGAGTTACGAATCCAAGCACGAATCTAAAGCAAAGAAAGTTGGACACGAATTCGATAGACAAGCTGATAAATCGAAATTAATGAAAACAATCAAATCAGTTTGGTATAAACTGAAATAGTAATATATTATCAAAAAAAATCGATTTTAGAAATATATACTTTAAAGTAGTGTGTGCATATATATATATATATATATATATATATATATATATGTATATATAATTCAAGTAAATCCTTAAACATAGTATATGTATATTTAAAGCTATCAGAACATCATACAAATTCATATATATACATATATATATATAACAAGCCAATTTGTATCACATATATAAACATACATATATAACTACTACTATATATATAAATAAACATAAATTTGCCACATCTTATATACCTATTGTATAAATATCATTTCTAACTTTATGATAACAATACGCATACCATCCACAATGTATATAGCTTTATTTAAATACATACACGCTACAAAATTATATATATATATATATATACTATGAAGATACGCTGAAATGCGTATATATATTACTATAAAAGAAATCAACAACAGAACTTACATAAACTACAAAACAAGTTATAATTTTTTTATATAAACTTATATACAATAGAATACAACTTTGATACTATCAACACCCACCACTATTTATAAAGTAAAACAAATTTTATAACAAACTATACTTAAATATAAATTGTATAATAGAACTTATAACAAACTATACAAATTTTACAAATTGTATACTTAGATATAAATGACCGTTAACTACTTATCATTTTCTTTTCTCTCAACTAAAAGTAGGCAGTAAGGTGAACATATCTTCTTTATGTACATATATATAAGCAAATATATATATATATATATATACACACAATATCTATACATATGCAATATATATTGCTGTAACTTATATGTTGTAAATTTAGATAAACAATATAGCTTATAGTTTTAAATCTATATATACGATCCAAAATTAGAACAACTATATACATATGAGAAACAACTCACGTATACAAATATATAACTATATTATATATGTGTGTGTGTGTGTATAAAATCTGCAAACATAAGTTCCTACGTAAAATTTTATACAGACTTCCCTGTACAAAAGCAAATCTTATACTTATATAAACATGACAGGCTACACTACTTTATTATATAATATGAAACAGCATGCTATAAATAAAATAACTTATATTATATATTAAAAAATAACTTTTATAAACTTTTATAACTTTATATACTTTTAACTTGTAAACCAAAATCACAGCTTAACATATATATAAACTGTATAACTAATATATGTAGTAAATATATAAACTCTTATATATACACTGTAAACACTCATGTACCAAAACGAACAGATAGTATTATAAACTATGGATATAATATATATATATATATATAATGATATAAGATAAGAATAGAAATAAAAAAAATAACTAGTTATGCACAGCAGAATAACAATACATAATATATCAACTAACAGACTATATATAATATAATATATAACTAGATCTAGCTATAGATACATATATATACACACATATTTGGATATATATCTTTTATCAGAGAAAGCACGAGGTGGCACGAGGTGGCTCACGGCTAGGATGAAAGGTGTGGGAAAAACTGTGGTGGAGAGGAGAGTTGAGGGTGGAAGTGAAGGCCGATGGTGATGGAAGCTGGTGCATTTAGGGGAGGCACGCAAAGTGGAGCACGGGGTGGGAGTTTGGAAGACGGAAGTTGGGAAAAATCGAATATTGGAAGGTTTCTGTCGGGCAAATATATAATACGCTTTATATTATTCATTTTCTTTTCTTTGAAAAGAATGAATAGAACAGACAAAGTGAAATAGAAAGAGACGAACCACCATCATATTTTGAACTATTGGGAAAAGCAATAGTCAAGGCTGAATTTTGGGAAAATAAAGACTAATGACGGTTCAAATTATGATGACAATTTAAAGGTCATGGAAAGAAAAGGTTCGAAAACGAAACCAATATAGAAATTGTTCTGTAGATTTCACGGCGTACCAGTCCCCAAAAGATACAGACGAATATACTACGAAGATCAGCACGACGAGATGATCAAAACGGCATACAGATATCAATGGTAAGATCACCCTATCAAAAGTCGATAATCGGTACCGAAAATGCTGCTAATTTGCCGAAAATAAGATAAATGGAGCAATGGCAGTCAATTTGAAGAAACGAAATATGACGTCTCACTCAGAAGATGATTTACAAATTTATTATACAAAAATATTCAGATTTGGAAAACATTTCATTATCATCAATTATTAACTGATTTGAATCTAAATAAAATTACACAAGAAAATAAACATCCATATGAAAATTTACCATTTACTATGTTTAAATATACGCATTCCAAATATTAAATTTTCAAATCAAAATTTTGTTATTTAAAAATTCACAAAAATTCAATTAATTAAATTAATAAAACCACTAAAATTTACGGGTCGTTACACAAACAAATAAATAAGGATGTCTCTAAAAAGGGCTTACTTTAGTGTTGAGATCTTTAGTGGCTGAAGAGTAAAGAAGTAACCTAATAAGATGCCTTATTTATGATTAACGAGTGATAGTGGATATCTTGAGAAGGGTTCGCTTTAGGTTTGGGGTCTCAAGTGACTGTGAGGTCCTCCTTTTTCCTATAAAAGAAGTATTAGCCTATTGAGATTTTCATGCAGTGACAACTAGATAGTATCATTGAGGAGCACGCTTCTGGAAGTAGGCCTTAAATGACGGGGTCTGCCTATTTTCCACCGGAAAGTATTAAGTGGCTTTAGTGTAGTCTCTTACATTGCTAAAGCCGTAATAATAATACTACAATTTAGGAGCATGCCTTGGGGATAGGTCTTAAATAATGGGGTTCGCCTTAGTTAAGGTCTTTAAAAATGACCAAAGTCTGTCTATTTTCTAATAAAGAAGTATTAAGTGGTTTGGATATTGTTTATTACATCGCTACGATTTTATCGAAGTAGATGCGGTAATAGTTGGACATTAAATGTCAGAAGTCTTAAATAGTGGTTAGAGGTCTTGTAGCTAGGATCCATTGATCATTGACAGCATTGAAAGGAAACTACCTTGGGACTATGTCTTAAATGATGGAGTCTACCTCAATTGAGGTCGTAAATGACCGAGTCTGCCTATTTCTCTTTTAAAAGTATTGTGGAAGCCCCCTTCATATTTCAAAGTACTAAGTGTCTAATGGGTATGCAAGTATGGGGTGGTTGATATGGCTTCATTAGTATTTCCTACCTCAAGAAATGGTAAGTAAGTAATCGTGTGTGCAATGCAAGGTTAAATCAGAATTACTAACCTTGATGGACATGACATTTAAATGGAAACTTATCGGTATTAGTTTATATTATGGACAGTTTATATTTTTTTCCAGTCACCAGAACGTTGTTCTGACCCCCTTCTCGTTACAACCCATGGGATAGATTTAGAGGAACGAGTCACGAGTCATGAAGTTGAATTTGTTTTGTTGCTGGAGAGTCTTCTTTCTCTCATGCTCGATGCTGATGTGACAATCTGCTATTCAAAGAATACCATAAATTCAAAGGTATTAGTCATAGCTAGTATTTTTATCATATTATAGTTTTCAATGTGTGTCTAGATTTCTATCAATCTCTGATAATGCTCTTGCTTATTTGCCGGTAACAAATCCAACGATCTATGCTTTGATGGACATGGATTTTAATTTTTTCGAAATTTGGATTCATTAAGGTGCGAGTTGTTACAATGTGTGTGTAATTGTCTAATATTTGAAATCTAGTACATATTCTTGAAGTTGATGCATATTTGGACTTTCTTATATTCAAAACCTTATATATACATGTACATAGATATATATGTACCAAGGTTTGAGAACTCGGTTTTGGTCATTTAAAATTTTATTAGTTTCGAACGATTTTGAAAATTTCGTATGTTTCGGTTTTGGTTTCAGTTTCAGTCTCGATTTTGATTTTAGTTTGCAATAGTTTGTTGGTGATGATGTAATAATTATCTTCGTAAATAAAATATAAATGCAATTTATAACCACATACTAATTAAATTCAGTTGAAACTTCTTAAAGCTAAATACTAACTAAATTGTACTAAATACAAATATTTCAACCGAACACGGCTAATTCCCGACACCACAAAGTCAATACACAAATTAAAACTTCACCCTAACGCAACCAATGCCACAAATTTCAGCCCAACATCTCGTTAGCCCAATAATATACGATTACACGAAGTTGAATCATATCACGGCAAGCAAAAAAATCATCGATGTCTCAAATTAATGTCCACGCGCGATCCGACGCAATGAAGAACCCTAAGCGAAGGTAGGTCGAGGTTGATTTGGGGAAGTGAAGGTATGTCGATGTCGATTCGAGGAAGCGAAGGCAAGTCGAGGTTTATTTGAGGAAGCGAAGGCAGATTGAGGTCGATTTGAGGAAGCGAAGGCAGGTCGAAGTCAGTTTTTTGGAAACCCTTTGCGAAACTGATATTTTCGAATGGTTTCGGTTCGCTTAGTCACGACACCGGTACGACACCACCGAAATTTCGAGGTACCGTCCGAGACCTCAAACCATGATATGCACACAAAACTTATACATTTAAAAGACTTATTATATTCAAAACTTACACTACTACAAAACATGTCATTTGCATCAGTTGTTTATCCCCCTTTTGCATCAGTTCAACATCCGATGCACGTGCAACTGATGCAACTGGCTTAACAACTTAGCATCAGTTCTAAAACTGATGTAAAACGGTCCTTTTCGCATCGGTTTTTACTAACAACTGATGCAAAATACGGTTGGTTGCTTGGACATAACCCTCATGTTGCATCGGTTGTAATGAAAACTGATGCAACAAAGGAACTTGTTCCATAGGTTGTTGTTGGAAACTGATGAAAACTAATCCCTCTATTGCATTGGTTTTTTATAACAACCGGTGCAAACTAATCCCTCTATTGCATCATCTATTTATACCTGATGCAAAAAAGCCATTCTCAAAAACCATTATTACAGTACTCAAATAGACAATATACATATATATTATTGATTATAACAAACAATTATTGCATGCAATATTACAATCATTCAAAATTAAATTTGATGGCAAATACAAACTGAATAACATAATACCAAAATAAACATATATCAATTAAAGTGTTAATAATCTATACAAAATAATGGTTCATACATTCATTTTTGCAGCGCAATTTAGATCTTTAGTACAATCATTAAGTGGTATAGTCTTAATTCAGATCTTTAATTAGTACAACCATTAAGAAATGGTATAGTAAAAACCTTAAAAACTTCATGGAATCTTGAAAACCTAAATTTTTAGGCTTCAACTCAAAACCATATGCTGCATTTCTTTTTTTGCAATGTCAACTTGAACCTGGGAAAACAAGAAATAAACATGTGAATTAGTCATGCACTACCTGCGTGTCAAAATAAAATTCTGCTGAATAGAAGAAGCAAGGCAAGTGTTTTGTTTGACTAACTTCTGCCCTTGCATGATGCTAAATTATTTGCTGAGCATAATCGGTCTTATGCATCAACTTTTGTGCATTGGTTGATATAATTTGAAAATTAATGCATTATTCAATCTTTGCATTGGACAAGCCTTGCAATTATGAATTTACTAAATTTATAGTAAAAAAGGGAAATTTGAAATCTGAATAAAGATACAATCAATGCATTGTTTCATTACTCTTCACATATCTGCACAACTATACATCACAAACATCCAATCATTTGTTCAAACACAAACAGTCATTGCTTATCTGCACAACTACAACCTCCTCATTACCTTATTCCACTGCCTGCGTATCACCTACCACAAAAAAATTCTTACCTCTACATTTCTTGCCTCTATAGATCCTTTTCCCCTTCCTCTAGCCTCAAACACTCCTCTGCATCCACCCAATCCCCTCTGATTGCATTCATCACATTCCCATCTCTATTCACAATAGCAGACTTGACCATACACAAAAACAGTCTGCATACATCTTCATCACTTCACAAAAACAAACAAAACCACCACTTAGTTTACTGCTCATAGCATCACTACTTTATAAACATCCATCACAACCTACTACATCAATTCTTCAACCTCCAGTATCATTTCCACTGACAATCAGTGCCAAACTTCACCAGCAACATTACTCGTTCACTACTCTTCATTGAAAAAGTTCATCGCCATCAAAACTGTCCAAACATATCAACACAACCAAAAAGGAAAAGAAAATTTTTTACCATCAGCATAGCAGCTAATAGTGCAAACATAGCATCACAGTTCACCACTGTTTACTTCCTGAACTCCTGCCACACCTTCTAACTTCTCACCAACTACTGTTGTTCGACTGATCATCACTGCCTCTACCGAGCATCCAAACTCCTGGTGTCATCGGCTGTTCAGCGCAACCATACTTCAACTCATCATAGAAAAATTACCTCCATCTGCTGAACTCTGATCGACATAACACCACCACATCAATCAACAGCAGCAGTTCCCTTGAATCGAACCTTTTTGATCACCATTCAATAGCCAATGCAGTCAAGCAAACGTACTTCACCACTGCTGAAATCGACCTGTTATCACCTCAATTCGCAACAACTCCAGTGAACCAGATATTGCAACACGAACTCAACAATCATCACCAAGCTACTCCAGCCAACGAATTCCGGCAACTAGCGTCGATTCGAACCCACTGCGAACTGCCCGAACCATAGTCGAACACCTCACCATCAAACAATAATCGAGCCCGCGCATCTCTTCAAACTCAAGCAAATCACCTAATTCTCTAAAGCTTCGACCTTCTCTGCAAATAAATTCACCGCCGTAACCCCCCAAATAACAATAATTTTTGATTTTTATTCTGAATTTTAGTGGGAGATTCTCGAATTTGGTATGCGAGAAAAAAAAAGGATTTGAGTATGAAATGAGAGTTTGAATTCTATGGCATCCTATTTAGCGAAAAAATAAGCAGCTTCGATAAGTTTTAGTGGGCCAGGTTTTGGGCTTGAATAAAAAAATTATGTTTGTTTCTTTTGCTGTTTAGTTTTAGTTTGTTAAAAGAAAAAAATATCAAACAAATTGCTTTAGTTTCAAACTTATTAGTCTGTTATCTTTAGCACTAGAAAATTCTCTTGAAGATGCAACGATGCTAACTCCACTATTTTGCATTTTGCTCTTCTTATCCTGACGCTTCGTATAAAAGACATAACGCTCATATCATATCCTTCCCATGAATTGACATGAAATTGAGGCCCATATGCTAACCATTTTATTGTATCTGAAATACCATGATTTGTTCGAGATAATTGAGACATTACCGTATGTTTAAACCATGTGATAAAAGAGCGGTTATGTTCATTCGTCAACCACCTTTCGTTCTTTGAAGGATTCTTGGACTTTAGAATTGCCATGTGCTCCTCCAAGTAAGGATGTACCTCACTAAGGTGCTGCAAAACAAGTAGCTGATCTTTATGAAACATCTCATCACCAATTAAAATCAGTTTTGATCCAATTATGCCCTGGCCGTCAAGTCGTCCTTCATGTCGAGACTTACGAAGTCCAATAGGTTCAACACCAGTTAAGTATGGATCGACAAATTCAATAACCTCCTCATCTACAGTAGCTTCTACGATACTGGCTTCAGGTCTGTATCTATTATTATTTTTTCTTTTTAAAGTTCCCATATGCATTTCAAACGGATACATATAAATCATAAATACAGGACCACAAATTTTGATTTCCCTTACAAGATGAACAACCAAATGCAACATAACATCAAAAAATGAAAGTGGAAAATACATCTCAAATTGGCATAAGGTAACAATGACATCGGCTTGTTGAGCATCCAACGTATCAGGATCAATTACCTTGCTACAAATTATATTAAAAAAGAGACAAAGCTTTGTAATAACATGCCTACATGTTTAGGCAATATGCCTCTAATTGCAACAGGTAATAAATGTAGCATTAACATATGACAATCATGAGACTTCATACCGGTCAATTTCAAATCCTTCACTGATACACGATTGCTAATGTTTGAAGAATAACCTGTTGGAACCTTCACACCACGAAGACACTCACATAAACTAATTTTCTCTTTTTTGGACAATGTATAACATGCGGGGGAGCAAATAGGTACGTTTACCTTTCTGCACTGGTGCTAACTCCTTCCGGATACCCATTTTCAACATATCTTGCCTAGCTTTCTCACCATCTTTTGTCTTACCAGGTATATTCAAGAGTGTCCCAACGATATTGTCGCAAACATTTTTTTTATATGTATTACATCTAGACAATGTCTAACCTGTAAATGTCTCCAATACGGAAGTTCCTAAAATATAGATTTCTTCTTCCACGAGCCTTCTAAAAGAGGAAATACTTTGCCAAATGTATTTTCAATATCCTTGACCCGTTCGTAAACATCATTTCCTGTTAATGGAAAACAAGCAACTCCATTCTCTATCTCCCCATTAAAAGGCATCTTCTTTTTACGATAAGGATGATTAGGAGGGAGAAATCTACGATGATGCATATACACATTTTTTTTGCAATAATGTAAACGCTCAACAACCATATCATCTTGACAAATTGGGCATGCTTTGGCACCTTTTGTACTATAGCCAGAGAAGTTACCATACGCAGGAAAATCATTTATGGTACAAAAAAACATGGCACGCAATGTAAAATTACTTTGACTATATGCGTCAAACACACGCACACCTTTATCCCATAAAAGTTTTAGATCATCAAGAAGAGGAGTTAGGTAAACATCGATGTCGTTTCCTGGTTGTCGTGGTCCAGAGATTAAAAGAGATAACATGATATACTTGCGCTTCATACTCAAATGAGGTGGAAGATTGTAAATCACCAAAAGAACAGACCAAGTACTATGTTGACTACTAAAGTTGCCAAATGGGTTTATGCCATCTGTGCAAAGACCAAGTCTGAGATTTCTAATTTCTTCACCAAAATCAGGATACATTGTGTTAATGTTTCTCCACTGTGGAGAATCACCTGGATGCCTCAATAATCCATCATTTTTCCTCACATCTGCATGCCACCTTAAGTTTTTTGCATTTTCTTTATTTGCAAATAAATGTTTAAACCTTGGTATAATTGACAAATACCATAAGACTTTTGCACGAGGCCATTTCTTATCTGGGTCATTGTGAACATTCCCTCGCGACTTGTAACGAGATAATCCACACTTGGGATACTCATGCAAGTTCACATATTCATTTCAATACAATAAACAATAATTTGGACATGCATGTAACTTTTTATATCCTATACCAATTAGGCAGATAATTTTCTTTGCCTCATAGTTAGAAGTTGGAAGCTCATTACCTTCCGGAAGCATGTCATTCAGAAGTTCCAACGAAGATGTAAAAAACTTTTATCACTCCACCCATGCTTTGCTTTTAAATTGAAAAGCACAGCTGCGACGCCCCACCTCTATACCCACGCTAGCCAAGAACACTACGGAGTAATGCTGTCAACTAGCACGGAGAATAAGGCTGTTGAGGAGCGACCATCCGTGTAATTGCTTTGCGCGAGCACCGATATGCCGGATAAAATATCACATGCATTTCATCTCAAGAGGAAGTCCGACATACAGACGCAAACTCAAAGCTACTACACAGTGGCTATATATATAATCTTCGGAAACAATTATAGAAATAAACATAACATAAATCAGTCACAGACAATTCATATCACAAAGGCGGAAATAGATATGAATATTACATTAGGAAGTGTACATCAGAGTAGTGGTCTAAAAAGATCCACAATATCACAAAAGAATAGTTACACGGACTACACAAAAGAATAAGTATACATTATAGAGTCTATATCTCAAATGTATACAACAAAAACTACTAATCTAAGTAGTTAACCAAAAGTCAAGGAGGTAATCCCGGATGTAAAGTCAAGCAGAAGCACCTGTAACATCTCGGTCTGACCCGAGTATTATTTAATAAGAAAATAATAAACGGATCAGTCTAACTATAAATATCAGATGAAACGATATAGAGTAAGAGATATGACTAAACACATAATAATCACAATGCCAAGCTGTGATATATATATAAGTAATTGAAAATCAATAAGAGATTAATCAATATCACCAAATCTACACAAGAATCAAAGGAAATGTCATACTCCTTATTTCGTTCACCAAACCATAAATATTGACGATTATATCAATGTCAATCACAAAAGTCAATGGCACACAAATTCACCAATGCACACATATTGATAAAACTTATCAATGGAAATCACGAAAATTGGTGAAGCACAAGTTCTAGAAACCATCTCAAGAAATCCAGTCAATGACACACGAATTCACCTATGCACAAAAATTGATAAATCATATCAATAGAAATCACAAAAATAGGTGAAGAAGAAAATTCCAGAATTCGACACACGAAATCTAGAAATCACACAAAATGGGGGGAGGCCTATCACACGAACGGGAGCATGAAAACTCACCAACATATGTATCACACGAACGAGACGCTATCTCATGGTAGCTAGCCATTAATTTTTGACACACGAACGGCCCGAAGACCATGGGGCGCTACCCCATCAATTTGAGTCGAAACTCCACAAAACGGGGTTTAGTCTCCCTCGCAGACAAAGAGACATCGCATATTGCTAGTCTAAATCACAAAAATGATCGTCATGATCATCAAGAAGTGTCAATTACAGTAAGCTAGTAAATATATGAGCTTAGCTTCATGTCCCATAACCACTAGCTTAACTTAAATATTTACGAACAAATTATAGATCTCCACTAGAAAATTGTCACAAGAGTTTCAATCGAACGAGTCCAAGAATTAACCGACGAAGTAAACGCAAGCGTTTCATACCACTTGTTTTACTAAGTCGTTTAATTAGATTTCTCATACAAGTGAGGTAAAGGTTTGTATATACTAGTAGATTGGAAAACGGTTTAAGAAACGAGCTTTGTAATAAAATAGTGTTGAAATCGTTTTGATGAAAGAATTTTGATATTTACTACTAGTATTGAAACCTTTATATTTTTAAAGTGACAAATCACAAAGAAGATTGTAGGAACAATCAATCACTAAAATTCACATTCGAAGACATGAATAAAATCCAAAGAAATCGATACCAAATCCATCAAAATGGATATTCCCAAAAATCACGAAGAAAATGTCATCGAAGTCGATAATAAGTGATCATAACAAAAGGGAATCAACACGAATCGATTAACGTTGGAAATTCAATCCAAAAGGCAAAATGGACTGAAACAGCAGGTTCAGTCGACTGAACAAAGTTTTCAGTCGACTGACCCTGTACCTGGAAATTTTCCAGGTTCAGGAAACTTTCTGTTTCCAGGTTCAATCGACCGAATCATGCCTGGAAACTTTCGGGTTCCAGTTTCAGTCGACTGAACAGAGGATTCAGTCGACTGAATCATGCCTGGGCTGTTTTTCAACCTATTCAAATGAAGAGCAAACTCTTCCAAAATGCAACCGGACGAACATTGGCTCTAAGGGTTTATGCCAATCGATAACCCGACCCTATATGCTCCTCGATGCATCACCAAAAGCATGATCAAACATCCATAAAAGGATTTTCACACAAATTGACTTAAAAACCCAAAAATTGGAATATTCACAAAACCAATCCAAATCAAGAGAAAATGCACATGTAGAAGTGTTAGGAATTCATACCCAACAACCAAAGATAATTATAGTCATAGATGTGAGATAAAAATCTCACCTTTGAACCCAAACGATTTAAGAAGAAGCTTGAAAGCAAAGGAGAATCAACCACTCTTCAAATCCAACTCAAGAAGCTTCATTCTAAGCTTTAAAAGAAGAACATTCTCAAAGTTAGGTTTAGGAATTTCTGAAATTGATAAGAGAATGAGTTGGAGAAGAAGAAGAGAAGCTTACCAATAGGTTCTTCTATTAGTTTGGAGCTAGAGTTTGATTTGTAAAAGAAAACTAGGGCTTGGAGTTTTAATTTCCTCTTCCACTCTCCATTAATATAAAAGCTTGAGTATAAGGAAATGAGGAATGAAGTAATGAAGAGGAGAAGGGGTTGGGACTGAATACATAAGTGGTTGGGCCCAGCCCAAACCAAAGCCCTAAGTGAAAAAGTAGCAAAAATCAAATTACTCCAAACATACCGAAGCTTATACTTAAAAAGGTTGCAAACGACATTTTAAACTCAATGGGAGTGGTCCCGAGTCCTAATTCGACCGTATGCAAAAAGTAGCTTTTCGGACTAAATTCCGAGTATCGATAAAATATTTAAATATAAAAAATCGACAAACATGCGGGTTGTTACAGACTCCCCTCCTTAAAGAAATTGCGTCCTTGCAATATTTAAGAAGAATATATATAGTAACAACCATAAAAGCATATTCAACACAGAAGAAATTTGAAATAAAAGGTTCACCTTAAAGAGCACGGGAAAGTAAGTCCGGATGTGATCGCTCGATGAACTCTTTAGACTCCCAAGAACAATTCTTAGGATTTGAAGACCATCAAACTTTCACAAGCGGAACATCTTTATTTCGAAAACGTTTGACCTCCGAAGCAATAATTCGAATAGGATGCTGCTTATAAGTTAAATTAGGCGAAACTTCAATTTCTTCCATAACACCGGGCTCAAGAATAGAATCGGAATCTCGAAGACATTTCCGAAGTTGAGAAACGTGAAACACGTCATGGATAGCAGAAAATTGAGCCGGTAATAAAAGGCGATAAGCCATGGAACCAATACGTTCAGTGATAGGAAATGGCCCAATATATCGAGGCGCTAATTTTCCCGATCGACTGAAACGTACAACACCTTTCATAGGTGACACACGAATGAACACAAGATCTCCCACAGAAAATTCTAACTTCCTTCTTCGGTTATCGGCATAGGATTTTTGTCTACTCTGGGCTTCTTTCATCCTATGTCGAATAAGTTCAATCTTTTCTGTGGAATCACGAATAAGATCTGGACCTAAAACCAGCTTCTCACCGGCCTCAAGCCAACAAGAAGGAGATCGACATGGTCTTCCATAGAGTGCCTCGAAAGGTGCCATACCAATACTAGATTGGAAGCTATTATTATAGGAAAATTCAACAAGTGAAATATGATCTTTCCAACTTCCACCAAAATTGAGCACACAAGCACGAAGAAGATCTTCAAGAGTTTGATTCACACGCTCGGTTAGTCCATCGGACTGAGGATGATAAGCGGTGCTAAAATTAAGCTTCGTTCCCAAAGATTTTTGAAGACTCTTCCAAAATCCACTAGTAAACAATGGATCACGATCGCTAACAATAGAAGTAGGAACTCCATGCAATTTAACAATTTCTTTGATAAAGAGTTTGGCCAAAAGAGGAACGGTTCGATTGGACCGAACGGGAATAAAATGGGCGGATTTAGTAAGTCTATCAACTACAACCCATAAGCTATCATGACCCGAACGAGAACGGGGAAGGCCATCAATAAAATCCATGGAAATCTGGTCCCACTTCCAAATTGGAATTTCTAAAGGTTGCAATAACCCACCGGGCTTTTGATGTTCGGCCTTAACGAGTTGGCAGGTCATGCAACGCTTAACGAAGTTAGCGATGTCAAGTTTCATTCCCTTCCAATAATAAAGTCGCTTCATATCCGCGTACATTTTACTACAACCGGGATGAATGGTAAATTTAGAACGATGTGAATCTTCTAAAATATCTTTACGAAGATCACTAATATTTGGCACGATAAGTCTACCAAATCTTCGAATGCCGCCACGGGAATCGATATCAAAGTCTTTCAAACCTTCAATATCTATTTTATCCTTAAAATTTTGGCCAAGAAGAGCCAATTCAGGATCTAGCCCTTGAGCTTCAAGAATGCGGTCTAAAAGAGAAGGATGAGCCTCAAGGCTACATAAAACAAGAGATGAACATAAATCGGAAACACGGTCTCGAATTTCACAAGTGGATAAAATCTCAAGATCGTTCCATTCGGATATCATCATAGAAACAACAGCTTGTTGTTTACGGCTAAGAGCATTAGCGACACGATTACCCTTACCGGGAGTATAAAGAATATCAAGATCATATGGTGCAAGAAATTCGAGCCAACGCTGTTGACGCAAATTAAGTTCCTTTTGAGAGAATAAATACTTCAAGGATTTATGATCGGTATAAAGAACAAATTTCTGTCCCAAAAGATAATGACGCCAAATCCTAAGAGCAAAAACAATAGCCGCGAGCTCTAAATCATGAGTGGCATATCTAGTCTCAGCAGGCTTCAATTGCCTAGAAGCATAAGCAATAACACGTTCTCTTTGCATAAGAACGGCACCCAAACCAACGCGACTAGCATCGGTATAAACAACGAAATCCTGATTCCCCTCGGGAATAACAAGAATAGGAGCATCAGAAAGAAGCTCTTTTAATTTCTGAAAAGACGTTTCACATTTGTCCGACCAAATGTATTTAACACATTTTTTCGTTAAGCTAGTGAGAGGCACGGCAATCTTAGAACAGTCTTTGATAAAACGGCGGTAATAACCCGCCAATCCAAGAAAACTACGAATCTCCGTCACACTCTCCGGTCTCTTCCAATCTTGAATCGCTTCAATCTTTTAAGGATCCACGGAAATTCCGGATTCAGAAATAATATGATCGAGAAACTTCACACGAGATTGCCAAAAATGGCATTTAGAAAATTTTACTTTCAAACGATTACTCCTAAGAGTTTCCAACACAATCTGAAGATGCTTCTCATGCTCCTCCTCGGTTTTTGAATACACAAGAATATCATCAATAAAGATGAGGACAAACCGGTCGAGGAAGTCTTTGAAAACTCTATTCATAAGGTCAACGAAATAAGCCGGAGCATTCGTTAGACCAAATGGCATAACAAGCCATTCATAAGATCCATAACGAGTACGGAACGATGTCAAAGGAATGCTATCCTCTGCAATACGAAGCTGATGAAAACCAGTAGCTAAGTCTAATTGTGAAAAGACTCTAGCACCACTAAGTTGATCGAATAGATCATCAATCCGAGGTAAATGATATTTATTTTTGATAGTAAGATCATTAAGCTTGCGGTAGTCAACGCAAAGCCTAAGTGTACCATCGGATTTCTTCACAAAAATAGCTGAAGCTCCCCAAGGCGAGGAACTAGAGCGAATAAATTGCTTCGTCTCCAATTCGGATAATTGTTTACGCGTCTCCTCGTTTTCTTTACTGGACATACGATAAGGAGGACGAGTAATAGGTTGAGCTATAGGAATAAGATTAATTTTGAACTCAATTGCTCGCTTAAGTGGTAATCCTAAAACGGGCTCAAATATGTCGGAAAATTCACGAACAATGTGAATAAGATAAATTATATCTTCCTCATCATCATTATCGTCATCACGAGGATTTAAAGAATATAAAGATGCAACCAAGCTGGAATCCGAATCTTTAAGATTAATAGAAATCTGCTTAACAGATTGAGGATGTCGAAGATGAATAGTCCGCTTAGGACATAGGATATGAGCTTCATAACGGTTAAGCCAATCCATTCCCAAAATCATTCCAAAGCCTAAATAACGCATGACATGCAAATCGGCTAGGAAAGGAAAATCACACAAAATAATCTCGACATCTTTACACAATAAACCGATTGTCACGGATCCACCAACCGGATTCGCAATTCTCAAAGAAGTCATTAAACACAAAACATCCAAAGAAAAAGTATCAACAAGTTCTTTTGATATAAAAGAATGGGACGCACCCGTATCAAAAAGAACTCGAATAGGATGATCACGAAATAAAATAATTCCATCCAGAATAGAATGAGAAATACCTTGGCCACGAGATGTGTTGCCAGGGGCTTGAGCAACATTAAGCTTTCCCTCCTTCCTATTTTGAAGTTTGTGACATACATGCATAAAATGGTCCGGGATTTTACAATAGCGACAAGCACGAGGCTTTGAACACTTGTTCGCAAAATGGTCTCTGGAACCACAGTTAAAGCATTTCCCTTCAGTAGAGGAAAAGGTCTTTGCAGCAGGAGTTGCTTGCCTCCCTTTCTTATTGGGATAAGGGCCTTTGAATTTGATTGGCCTCTTCTTATTGTTGAAGTTTGGTTTGGAACCCACCACTTCAACATCATTCTCCCTATCCGCCTCTTCAAGACGAAGAGCGATATCAATGAGTTGGTCGAAAGAAACTTCTAACTTTAGAAGTAATAGCTTCTTGAGATTTTTGTTTAAGCCATAGGTGAACCTCTGGTTCTTCTTTAAAGGGGTGTTGATGTATTCAAACCCATATTTGGAAAGCGACTCGAAGGAGGCGACATAATCAGTCACGGAGGACTCACCTTGAACAAGGTCTATAAATCATCGAGCCAGTGTCACTTTCTCTTCTTCTGGTACAAATTTCAACTCGAAGCGTTCCCGGAATTGCTTCCAGGTGAGATCCGCTTCATTAATCTCAGAAATAAGAAGCTCGTACCAGTCCAATGCTCTTTCTCGGAGCATACTAGAGGCCACCTGAACTCGGTGAAGGTCAATAAGATTCATGCGAGAAAAGATTCGATCGCATGACCTTAGCCAAGCTTGTACTTCAATAATAGTTTCGGAACCTTTGAATGGCTCCCCCCCAAATTAGTGTAATCGCTGCACAAGCGTGCAAACCCCGACTTTGGGTGAGTAGGTTCCGGGTTAGCTCCAGCTGCTTGAGCATTCGTCACTAAATCATGAAGCTGTTGAGCAGTCATAAAAACTCCATCCTGGGGTGGAGTGATAGATGGTACGACTCTGGGGCGGCCTGGTCTAGACATTTCTCTTCCTCTAGAAAGAAAGAAGAACAAGAAGAAGATTATTCACTGTTGAATATCAAGCAATCTTGATAGATAAAACAAGGAATCATAAAAGAAAATAGGATGAATCGGTACGAAGACTCGGATAAAATCCTAAAGCACGACTCCTAAGAAAGACTTAGGACGATGATCCTTGTTATAATATTCCATATTGTTCCGAAGTTTGGCTCTGATACTAAGCTGTGACGCCCCACCTCTATACCCGCGCTAGCCAAGAACACTACGGAGTAATGCTGTCAACTAGCACGGAGAATAAGGCTGTTGAGGAGCGACCATCCGTGTAATTGCTTTGCGCGAGCACCGATATGCCGGATAAAATATAACATGCATTTCATCTCAAAAGGAAGTACGACATACCGACGCAAACTCAAAGCTACTACACAGTGGCTATATATATAATCTTCGGAAACAATTATAGAAATAAACATAACATAAATCAGTCACAGACAATTCATATCACAAAGGCGGAAATAGATATGAATATTACACTAGGAAGTGTACATCAGAGTAGTGGTCTAAAAAGATCCACAATATCACAGAAGAATAGTTACACGAACTACACAAAAGAATAAGTATACATTATGGAGTCTATATCTCAAATGTATACAAAAAACTACTAATCTAAGTAGTTAACCAAAAGTCAAGGAGGTAATCCCGGATGTAAAGTCAAGCAGAAGCACCTGTAACATCTCGGTCTGACTCGAGTATTATTTAATAAGAAAATAATAAATGGATCAGTCTAACTATAAATTTCAGATGAAACGATATAGAGTAAGAGATATGACTAAACACATAATAATCACAATGCCAAGCTGTGATATATATAAGTAATTGAAAATCAACAAGAGATTAATCAATATCACCAAATCTACACAAGAATCAAAGGAAATGTCATACTCCTTATTTCGTTCACCAAACCATAAATATTGACGATTATATCAATGTCAATCACAAAATTCAATGACACACAAATTCACCAATGCACACATATTGATAAAACTTATCAATGGAAATCACGAAAATTGGTGAAGCACAAATTCTAGAAATCATCTCAAGAAATCCAGTCAATGACACACGAATTCACCTATGCACAAAAAATGATAAATCATATCAATAGAAATCACAAAAATAGGTGAAGAAGAAAATTTCAGAATTCGACACACGAAATCCAGAAATCACACAAAATAGGGGGGAGGCCTATCACATGAACGGGAGCATGAAAACTCACCAACATATGTATCACACGAATGAGACGCTATCTCATGGTAGCTAGCCATTAATTTTTGACACACGAACGGCCCGAAGACCATGGGGCGCTACCCCATCAATTTGAGTCAAAACTCCACAAAACGGGGTTTAGTCTCCCTCGCAGACAAAGAGACATCGCACATTGCTAGTCTAAATCACAGAAATGATCGTCATGATCATCAAGAAGTGTCAATTACAGTAAGCTAGTAAATATATGAGCTTAGCTTCATGTCCCATAACCACTAGCTTAACTTAAATATTTACGAACAAATTGTAGATCTCCACTAGAAAATTGTCACAAGAGTTTCAATCGAACGAGTCCAAGAATTAACCGACGAAGTAAACGCAAGCGTTTCATACCACTTGTTTTACTAAGTCGTTTAATTAGATTTCTCATACGAGTGAGGTAAAGGTTTGTATATACTAGTAGATTGGAAAACAGTTTAAGAAACGAGCTTTGTAATAAAATAGTGTTGAAATTGTTTTGATGAAAGAATTTTGATATTTACTACTAGTATTGAAACCTTTATATTTTTAAAGTGACAAATCACAAAGAAGATTGTAGGAACAATCAATCACTAAAATTCACATTCGAAGACGTGAATAAAATCCAAAGAAATCGATACCAAATCCATCAAAATGGATATTCCCAAAAATCACGAAGAAAATGTCATCGAAGTCGATAATAACTGATAATAACAAAAGGGAATCAACACGAATCGATTAACGTTGGAAATTCAATCCAAAAGGCAAAATGGATTGAAACAGCAGGTTCAGTCGACTGAACAGAGTTTTCAGTCGACTGACCCTGTACCTGGAAATTTTTCAGGTTCAGGAAACTTTCTGTTTCCAGGTTCAGTCGACTGAACAGAGGATTCAGTCGACTGAATCATGCCTGGAAACTTTCGGGTTCCAGTTTCAGTCGACTGAACAGAGGATTCAGTCGACTGAATCATGCCTGGGCTGTTTTTCAGCCTATTCAAATGAAGAGAAAACTCTTCCAAAATGCAACCGGACGAACATTGGCTCTAAGGGTTTATGCCAATCGACAACCCGGCCCTATATGCTCCTCGATGCATCACCAAAAGCATGATCAAACATCCATAAAAGGATTTTCACACAAATTGACTTAAAAACCCAAAAATTGGAATATTCACAAAACCAATCCAAATCAAGAGCAAATGCACATGAAGAAGTGTTAGGAATTCATACCCAACAACCAAAGATAATTATAGTCATAGATGTGAGATAAAAATCTCACCTTTGAACGCAAACGATTTAAGAAGAAGCTTGAAAACAAAGGAGAATCAACCACTCTTCAAATCCAACTCAAGAAGCTTGATTCTAAGCTTTAAAAGAAGAACATTCCCAAAGTTAGGTTTAGGAATTTCTGAAATTGATAAGAGAATGAGTTGGAGAAGAAGAAGAGAAGCTTACCAATGGGTTCTTCTATTAGTTTGGAGCTAGAGTTTGATTTGTAAAAGAAAACTAGGGCTTGGAGTTTCAATTTCCTCTTCCACTCTCCATTAATATAAAAGCTTGAGTATAAGGAAATGAGGAATGAAGTAATGAAGAGGAGAAGGGGTTGGGACTGAATACATAAGTGGTTGGGCTCAGCCCAAACCAAAGCCCTAAGTGAAAAAGTAGCAAAAATCAACTTACTCCAAACATATCGAAGCTTATACTCAAAAAGGTCGCAAACGACATTTTAAACTCAATGGGAGTGGTCCCGAGTCCTAATTCGACCGTATGCAAAAAGTAGCTTTTCGGACTAAATTCCGAGTATCGATAAAATATTTAAATAAAATATTTAAATATAAAAAATCGACAAACATGTGGGTTGTTACAACAGCAGACAATGTTGTGAACTTAGCACAATTAGGAAACAAAGGCTTCTCGGCATCAATTAATATTCTTTCATACAACTTTAGCTCTTCCATCAAATGTTCTTCAGCATCACGAAACATCTCATGAACACAATCATTCTCTTCATTCACGTCATTATTCATGTTAACTTCCAGGTCATTCCCATGATTATTAGAACTAGCTCTGCTAAGTATACTTTCACTATGCCATATCCACCGCGTATAATTTTGCTTAAACCCATAATGGATTATGTAATCTCTAATCTGATTTATGTTACGAAGTCTCCTCTTATTTTTGCAGTGTCTACAAGGACAAAAAATAGTTTCTTCCCCTCTTCTTAATCGATCATTCAGTGAATAATTGATAAACTCTTCAATTTTGTTTAGGAACTCGTCATCGTTACGTTTTACGTTGTACATCCAACTACGATCCATATGCAAATGCTAGAGACACACTACACAAGCAAAAAAAATTGGATTACGAAGAGCATTCATTATTAAATCAATATTTTTAGCTAATTCGAGTGGAGTGGATAATCGGTTCTTGTAACTCTTTGCTGCTGAATGATTATCCAATTTTGATGAACTGAGACTTTTTTCAATAACATGCTGCACTTTAATTGTAACGAGCGTCGATTTTTCGTCCACGAACGTCGACATCAATACGTCCACTGTACCAACTGTCGAGCAATCGAAGGCCGGAAAACCGTACCGTTATGGTTAAAGAAGAAGAAAAATATAGAAGAAGAGAGGAAAAGATAGAAAATAGAACGGAACAGAAGAAAACAACAGAACAATATCAGAATCTCACAATCGCAGTGGAACAACATATAATAGATAAATGAATAATCTTTAAACAAAGAACTATATCAGTTATTACATTACATCACATTACATTACATCATCATTACATCAGAGTGTACAACAACAAACAGCGGAAAAGAAATACTATACACTAGTAATACGCCATGCCATTCAGCTTGCCTCCAGCAACTCCTGAATTCCAGAATATCCTGATAAACCTTAACTCTTGACTGCCTGTGTGGAAATTGGTGGGCACCCAGAGTTTAGGAAAGAAAACAATAAACTCCGAGTCAGTCATGTGACTGGTGTGAGAACTCAAAACAGTTTATTTTTCTTTAAAATAAAGTACAGGATAATTTTTAAAATAGATTCGCAATGTTTTTGAAAATGTAACTACCATAAGACCTCCCACCACACACACAATGCAAACGCAGACTTAGAGGAGATTTCTTCTTATGTTAGTCAAAGATGCTTGATACGTATTAAAAAGAACATTTGATATTATTACTAGTGCATAGTGTAGAAAACATTTCGAAAGTAGAATATAAATCTTAGCCAGCATAGGTAGCATTATATTATGCCTACTATAGCTACCATATTAAATGGCAGGTTCTACAACTAAAACCGTACAAGGCTCGTATTGTTTCTTTGGATTTCCAACAAATGGTCAGGCCAAGGAACTTCCCATTGCCACATGAGAACACCTATGGAAGGACGTCCCCGAGAACCTAACCGGATCTCTGCCAACACAAGGCCGGGTTACCTCTAACTGGGTAACTGCTGACACGAGTATGCCATCCCCCGGTCCTTTGGGACCTTTATCCGAGCGCTCGTAACCAACATCACACCGTAATAAATAAAGTGTTTCAACATGAGTAAGTATCTGGGCTCCATGCCATGATACCACCCTTTTCCAGAAGGAAATGCACAAACCCTAAGGGGCGCTACCCCCAATAACCTTGCCGCATCTTTCCTGTTTTGACCATTCCGGGGTGTGAGGCTCGACGAAGTCTCGTCCACAAAGCCACGCTTTATACAAAAGCTGTGCTTTGGGTCAACAAATGATCAAAGAAATGATCACAAAGATAAGTGAACAAATGATCATATCACAAATGATCAAACAATGATCATTTCACAGCAACACTCAGCATGTCACATTACCAAATTGGGAATATATCGCTAATAACCTTCAACTGCATCACCTCTGAGCTCGTATGTCTCAGAGAAGGGTGTTAAGCTAAAAGAATAAATTCTCCGCCACCAACAGAAATATATTTGAAAGAAATCAGCTTTATATGTCAATTTGTAATGTCAAACATACAATCCATACAAGTCTGTTCCGGGCTCGAACAGAACCGAAGGCACTTACAAAGAAGTCCTTGCAATCCGGATATCCACAATCCTAATCGGATTCCCCATCACATATGGAGAACTCTATACCGGAGCAACTCGGTGCAGAGTCAATCGACGGGTCATCCTATCGCTCTCGCAAATACCCGGTCTTCAACACCGGTCTTCAAATGCTATCCATAACGTCGAATCACATATTCGAAATGGGTTATACGACCCCAAGGTCCTTTCCCGGCTAATCCGAATAGTGAGCGCTTATTCAAAAATAAGTGTGGCATTCAAATTCAAACAAATCACAACAAATACCCATTCAAAGGTAAATATTGATAGTCGGTTACTGAACTATCAATGGATATGCAAAACATCACCAGATTCCAAATAATTTTTCAAATTATTTATTTCCCAAAAATATCTTTACAAGATATAAAATTTCAATACCTCAAAAATAAATCAATATTTATTTTTAAACAAATTCCCCTTTCTTTTATAAATTCCATAGTGAGGATAAATTCTCAAAATATTCACTTATTGGAAAACATTTTCATACTTATTTAATAAGTAATTCACAAATATTTTTATTTTCTACACAAGGAAAATATTCAATATACTTAAATCGAGATTAAGTATATATTTCATTCTTTAAGGAAATCATTCTCTTAAACATATTTATTTGGGCCAAACGAATGTTGCGTAAAACATCGTTACGACAACCCAAAATCACTAGTATAGGGATTCGAAATTAAAATAGATATATTAATCCCAATACTGTACAAAACATTTCCTTTCGGAAATCATTTACTATAACAACAGTGTTATAATCCACCATTTCCTTCGATTTCTCGAAAACGTCTATTTCAACAATGAATGTTGAAATCTATGGTTTCGAATCTCAACACATTCTGAAAACACCATTAGATCGTTTTAATTCTATTTAAAACATCACATCCAAAACATTTTCTTTAACATATTATTCACTTTTCAAAAACGTGAATATACCTTGTTAACCAATTTCATCCTTTCTATTCATTTTATTTTAAAGGATTATTCACTGTATAAAACGTGAATAGAACTCCATTAATAAGTTACAACAATTTACTTATCAAAATAAGTCGTTTGCGAATTTATAAAACAACGTTTATAAATTCCATTTCTATTTATTTTATAACAACTTCCTTTTATAAATCTCCTTTATTAACCTATTCAATTTAAAATTCAATTATAAACCAAAAGTCCATAATTTTAGTTACATATTTACAATTTATTTGTTTGCAAAATCGTTCCTTTAACTTCCCAAATTATAAATCTTATAACTTACAAGATTTATTTATTTACCCAAATCTATTCCTTTAATAACTTTACAAATTTTATAAACCTACTGCTTATAAAATTCCATTTATAACTTCATCGTTTATAATTCTATAAATTTCATTCATTTATGAAATTCATTCACAATTCATTCTAACACTTATAAAAACTCGTTTTATAATTCCAATATTTTAATTTATAAATTATCAATTTATAAATCTTCTATAATTTCATCATTTCTGATTTATAAAATAATCAAATTTCATAAATTCCATATTTTAAACTTTTTACAATAAATTCAAAAATCCCGATTTAAACCATTTTATAAAATCATTAACCCCATATTTTCAAAAATCAACTTTTAACTAATTTTCCTCAAAAATCATAATTTTTATAACATTAAAATTATAACGTTTATTTATTTAAAATGAATCAATTCCAAAAATATTTTATAAACGTATACTTTTCAAAAATCACTTTAAAAATCCTTTTAAAATTCCAAATTTTGGCCCAATGATGCTACATACCAAATAGTCAATCACGACTACAACGACATCATATATCGATATGATAATCAACGAATATCAAAATATCCATAATCAAATAAATACTGTTGAGGAATCCATTTGGATCCCTCCAACCTGTTTTCCTGCATCCAAAGATGTTAGCACAATACCAATTCCGTTCCAGTACGAAATTATCGCGGTATATGGGATTTAAAATATTATCCGCTTAATGGGCAGCGCAATAGGGTCTCATCCGCTATATACTGCGGGAAATCAATTCCAAGTACATAAATAATACCAATTTCACTGTTTATGAAATATTCGCGGTATATGTATTTAATAAATAACATCCGCTTACTAACGGCGTATAATGTCTATTTTAACAATCAATAGATAACAATCATCAGTCAAACATATATTCAAGAATTTTAAATCTAACTATTTAAAAATTAAAATCGAAACCGATTCGATTGAGTGAGAAGTTCTCACCTTGATTTCAATTTCGTTTTAGCGATTTATTTCGAATAAAATTAAACGGACGTTTAATTTTACCCGAAATTCTCACTAACTCCAAACGACTCCAATCGAATTCCATAGCGTAGTGCTCGTCCATACGATTCCAATGCAACTGGTTTCGCGCGTTTTCGACCTAGTATGAAAAGGATATGAATTTTCAAAGTTACACGAATTTTTTTTATATAAAATTTACAACAATTTTCTATTTTCTTTACTCAACTAAATCAGGACCGTCCATCACTTCCCTTGCTTCATCCAGGCCGTTCCACCTTCATCTTCCATCTCATGTTCATCCCTCAAAAACACACACACGCACAAACCCATTAAGCTCCAATTAGGGTTTAATTTTGCAACCACCACAAGCAACGACAAGTTGATCAGTGAGTGCCATATTGAAGAGCATCAAGCAAGCTACACTCGGCATCAACCATGGTGAACTCGGCTCCCCTATGGCCCTCGATTTTCGTGTGCAACAGCAGGCCGTCGGCCCCCCTAGCTCCCCCTCTGACGCTCCAAACACGATCATAGTCGTTCATCTTCAAGATCTCGACGTGCTCTTCAACTTAGTAGTTGAAAGTTTCTTGAAACAATGCTTAGATTTGAAGAAATTAAGGAGGAAAGACAAGAGGCTTTTGGCCATTGGTGTTTTCACTGGCGGCTACCAAAGAATTAGGGTTAGTTTTTAGGTTATTTGCAAAAATGAAGAGTGAAGGGGTTTATATAGAAAATTTTGCAAACACTATTCATCCCGGAATTTCCGAACTCCAAACGAAGCGTGTCGGTTGGCATCCCTAAGGTTTACCCCGCGTTCCGAACATAATGGAACGTGTTTCGGGAGCTAATTCGATCATCTTTGCGAGTTATGGCAATAAACGTTCAATTTAAAATTAAACCGATTAAACGATTTTCTAGGCGTTTTAGTTTGCTCCGGACAAACGGTAAATCCAATTGACATGAAATTTGAAACCATATAATAATATCACATTATGGATCCGATGAAACTGGTTTCGTCGAAATTCAAGACTTTTTGAAAAATGACTATTTTAACTCGCCAAATAAATATTAAAAACAATTTTGATGCGTTTCGAGCTGCCACGATCAAACGATAACTCTGATTGCTACGAAAATTGAAATCCGATAATAACAAACTATTACGGATCCAACGGAACTAGTTTCGTCCAATTCTGAGACTGTTCGAAAAACGGCTAATTTCACCAGTCGATTAAATATTAAAATATTCAATTTTCACAAATAAACTTTTAATTCGATTTTAAAAGTTCTATAATATCATTCTAACTTCAATATGGTAAAATAAAATTTTACAAATCAATTTCAATCATATTTAAACCAATTTTCTATTATTTCTGTATTTTCACATATTAAATTATCGATTTAATTATTCAATTAAATCTAATTATTCGAAATAAAATTTATTTGACTTATAAATTTCGCTTATTTATATTTAAAATTAATTAAATATATGAATTTTAATTAATAAAAATTCTGCGTCGTTACATACTTCCCCCCTTAAAAGAATATCGTCCTCGAAATTACCAAGTAAGAAAAGTTACAGAATCTATTAACTTTCCTAAAAATCCATAGGTAAATTTCTTACAATACTTTACTAAGTTTTCAAATCATACTTAGTTATCTTTTCAAAAACAACTACTATTGTTTAACTTTCAATTCCAAATCAAAATCATAGTTTTCAAAATTTTCCAATTTTTCTCAAATTTTTTCTAACGCCTTAAATTTTCAGAAAAATTCGCCATAGTCTCCTTTGCGCGGCTCGATCCAAAAAAAAATGACAGTATATATATCACAAATATACATCTCATCAAGTGATGAGGCATCCCGTAGGGAAAAAGTGTAAAAGTACGATATTTAATCCGAGATATGTACCTTATATATTATTAGCAAGCATATACGGCTAATATATCGCGAAAGCGAGCTCCAAATGCGAAGCAAACGCGATCTGCACCTACTAAACACTCAACAAACAGATGAGAAACATGTATATAGACAATAGTATCGATATACAACATATAGCAACATAATAACTATATATGCCAACATAGCAAATGCAGTAAAAGCAATAAATTCAACCATCAACCAACTATCATCCAACTAACATTCATAACCAATAAATATTCATTCATATTCTCATTAATATTCAATGAAATGGTTTTCAATTTAATCACCTTTGATTCATTAACAGTGGATGTTTTTACTAACATTCATTTTCAATTAGTTTATATTCACTAATCCATATTCAAGTTGGTTCACTTCCAAATCAAATTCAATTCTATTTAAGATTCACTTAACTTCCAATTTGATTTCAATCACTTCAACTTCCACTTTCATTAATATTTAATGAATTATATACAATCAACTGACAATCATATAACAACCAATGTATATTAATTACAACCAAATTCCTTTGCTTATATTCATCTTGGTTTAACACCTTTACTTTCAATTGGTTTAATTAAATTGATTTTCATTCAATTATTCAACTTCCAATAACATTAGATTTTAATGAATTAACACTTAAACTCATTATTTCATATCAAATTAATTTACATTCAATTGATTAACTTTCAATTAGTTAACCATTTCAAGTTGAATTTCATTTACATAACTTAAGTTCATATTTATCACTTAACTTTATTAATTTACTTTGATACCAATATCAACTTCATTCAACATCTCTTAAGTTATATTCCATTTAAACATTATTTGTTTTTACTTAACTTAAATTCCCACTTATAAATCAATTCAGATTCTAATTCTAAAGTAAATTTCCATTTAACTTTAAATTCGTTTTTATTAGAACTCATATTCATAAATATATTCATATAGTTTCACTTCTTACATATATAAGTTTATTTCTTAATTGCAAATCACTTTAATTATAATTCAATTCTTATAATTCTTTTGCTTATACAATTATTCTTTATATTTAGATTATTCAAACATCTTATTCAACAACCAAACAATCAACTAATATACACTTTAATAATTTTGAGAAATTATTCCTTTATATATAAAATATAATCAAGGTAAAATTATTTCATTTACTCAATTTAAAATAATACTGTGTCGAATTGTTCTGTACAAGTGTTTAGAGATCCCTATCAACAACGTTAATTACTCGTATTAACCAGAATCCATATACCACTCAACAAAGCAATCATCACAATATAAAACAATTTTATATTCACTAACAAATACGCTATCATAGCTATTATTACACTCAAACTCATTCTAGAGTACTACTGACTCTATCTCTAATGAGTAATACCCAACAGAGCCATGGTTGTCGCTTAACCATATGCTCTGATACCAAATGTAACGAGCGCCGATTTTTCGTCCACGAACGTCGACATCAATACATCCACTGTACCAACTGTCGAGCAATCGAAGGCCGGAAAACCGTACCGTTATGGTTAAAGAAGAAGAAAAGGATAGAAGAAGAGAGGAAAAGATAGAAAATAGAACGGAACAGAAGAAAACAACAGAACAATATCAGAATCTCACAATCGTAGCGGAACAACATATAATAGATAAATGAATAATCTTTAAACAAAGAACTATATCAGTTATTACATCACATCACATTACATTACATCATCATTACATCAGAGTGTACAACAACAAACAGTGGAA
Source organism: Allium cepa (assembly GCA_030765085.1). Classification (NCBI taxonomy): domain Eukaryota; kingdom Viridiplantae; phylum Streptophyta; class Magnoliopsida; order Asparagales; family Amaryllidaceae; genus Allium; species Allium cepa. The sequence continues at coordinate 102,222,047 of CM060942.1, read as the reverse complement.
AAGAAATACTATACACTAGTAATACGCTATGCCATTCAGCTTGCCTCCAGCAACTCCTGAATTCCAGAATACCCTGATAAACCTTAACTCTTGACTGCCCGTGTGGAAATTGGTGGGCACCCAGAGTTTAGGAAAGAAAACAATAAACTCCGAGTCAGTCATGTTACTGGTGTGAGAACTCAAAACAGTTTATTTTTCTTTAAAATAAAGTACAGGATAATTTTTAAAATAGATTCGCAATGTTTTTGAAAATGTAACTACCATAAGACCTCCCACCACACACACAATGCAAACGCAGACTTGGAGGAGATTTCTTCTTATGTTAGTCAAAGATGCTTGATACGCATTAAAAAGAACATTTGATATTATTACTAGTGCATAGTATAGAAAACATTTTGAAAGTAGAATATAAATCTTAGCCAGCATAGGTACCATTATATTATGCCTACTATAGCTACCATATTAAATGGCAGGTTCTACAACTAAAACCATACAATGCTCGTATTGTTTCTTTGGATTTCCAACAAATGGTCAGGCCAAGGAACTTCCCATTGCCACATGAGAACGCCTCTGAAAGGACGTCCCCGAGAACCTAACTGGATCTCTGCCAACACAAGGTCGGGTTACCCCTAACTGGGTAACTACTGACACGAGTATGCCATCCCCCGGTCCTTTAGGACCTTTATCCGAGCGCTCGTAACCAACATCACACCGTAATAAATAAAGTGTTTCAACATGAGTAAGTATCTGGGCTCCATACCATGATACCACCCTTTTCCAGAAGGAAATGCACATACCCTGAGGGGCGCTACCCCCAATAACCTTGCCGCATCTTTCCTGTTTTGACCATTCCGGGGTGTGAGGCTCGACGAAGTCTCGTCCACAAAGCCACGCTTTATACAAAAGCTGTGCTTTGGGTCAACAAATGATCAAAGAAATGATCACAAAGATAAGTGATCAAACAAATGATCATATCACAAATGATCAAACAATGATCATTTCATAGCAACACTCAACATGTCACATTACCAAATTGGGAATATATCGCTAATAACCTTCAACTACGTAACCTCTGAGCTCGTATGTCTCAGAGAAGGGTGTTAAGCTAAAAGAATAAATTCTCCGCCACCAACAGAAATATATTTGAAAGAAATCAGCTTTATATCTCAATTTGTAATGTCAGGCATACAATCCATACAAGTCTGTTCCGAGCACGAACAGAACCGAAGGCACTTACAAAGAAGTCCTTGCGATCTGGATATCCACAATCCTGATCGGATAACCCATCACATATGCAGAACTCTATACCGGAGAAACTCGGTGCAGAGTCAATCGACAGGTCATCCTATCGCTCTCGCAAATACCCGATCTTCAACACCGGTCTTCAAATGCTATCCATAACGTCGAATCACATATTCGAAATGGGTTATACGACCCCAAGGTCTATTCCCGGCTAACCCGAATAGTGAGCGCTTATTCAAAATAAGTGTGGCATTCAAATTCAAACAAATCACAACAAATACCCATTCAAAGGTAAATATTGATAGTCGGTTATTGAACTATCAATGGATATGCACAACATCACCAGATTCCAAATAATTTTCCAAATTATTTATTTCCCAAAAATATCTTTACAAGATACAAAATTTCAATACCTCAAAAATAAATCAATATTTATTTTTAAACAAATTCCCCTTTCTTTTATAAATTCCATAGTGAATTTATATTTCACAATATCTACTGATATACGATTTTCAATAGGTTTCAAATATTCATTTTCAATTCATTTTCAAAAAGATAAATTCTCAAAATATTCACTTATTGGAAAACATTTCCATACTAATTTAATAAGTAATTCACAAATATTTTTATTTTCTACACTTGGAAAATATTCAATATACTTAAATCGAGATTAAATATATATTTCATTCTTTAAGGAAATCATTCTCTTAAACATATTTATTTGGGCCAAACGAATGTTGCGTAAAACATCGTTACGACAACCGAAAATCACTAGTATAGGGATTCGAAATTAAAATAGATATATAAATCCCAATACTATACAAAACATTTCCTTTCGAAAATCCATTACTATAACAACAGTGTTATAGTCCACCATTTCCTTCTATTTCTCGAAAATGTCTATTTCAACAATGAATGTTGAAATCTATGGTTTCGAATCTCAACGCATTTTGAAAACATTGTTAGATCGTTTTAATTCTATTTAAAACATCACATCCAAAACATTTTCTTTAACATATTATTCACTTTTCAAAAACGTGAATATACCTTGTTAACCAATTTCATCCTTTCTATTCATTTTATTTTAAAGGATTATTCACTATATAAAACGTGAATATAACTCCATTAATAAGTTACAACAATTTACTTATCAAAATAAGTCGTTTGCGAATTTATAAAACAACGTTTATAAATTCCATTTCTATTTATTTTATAACAACTTCCTTTTATAAATCTCCTTTATTAACCTATTCAATTTAAAATTCAATTATAAACCAAAAGTCCATAATTTTAGTTACATATTTACAATTTATTTGTTTGCAAAATCATTCCTTTAACTTCCCAAATTATAAATCTTATAACTTATAAGTTTCATTTATTTACCCAAATCTATTCCTTTAATAACTTTACAAATTTTATAAACCTACTGCTTATAAAATTCCATTTATAACTTCACCGTTTATAATTCTATAAATTTCATTCATTTATGAAATTCATTCACAATTCATTCTAACACTTATAAAAACTCGTTTTATAATTCCAATATTTTAATTTATAAATTATCAATTTATAAATCTTTTATAATTTCATCATTTCTGATTTATAAAATAATCAAATTTCATAAATTCTATATTTTAAACTTTTTACAATAAATTCAAAAATCCCGATTTAAACCATTTTATAAAATCATTAACCCCATATTTTCAAAAATCAACTTTTAACTATTTTTCTCAAAAATCATAATTTTTATAACATTAAAATTATAACGTTTATTTATTTAAAATGAATCAATTCCAAAAATATTTTATAAACGTATACTTTTCAAAAATCACTTTAAAAATCCTTTTAAAATTCCAAATTTTGGCCCAATGATGCTACATACCAAATAGTCAATCACGACTACAACGACATCATATATCGATATGATAATCAACGAATATCAAAATATCCATAATCAAATAAATACTGTTGAGGAATCCAGTTGGATCCCTCCAACCTGTTTTCATGAATCCAAAGATGTTAGCACAATACCAATTCCGTTCCAGTACGAAATTATCGCGGTATATGGGATTTAAAATATTATCCGCTTAATAGGCGGCGCAATAGGGTCTCATCCGCTATATACTGCGGGAAATCAATTCCAAGTACATAAATAATACCAATTTCACTGTTTATGAAATATTCGCGGTATATGTATTTAATAAATAACATCCGCTTACTAACGGCGTATAATGTCTATTTTAACAATCAATAGATAACAATCATCATTCAAACATATATTCAAGAATTTTAAATCTAACTATTTAAAAATTAAAATCGAAACCGATTCGATTGAGTGAGAAGTTCTCACCTTGATTTCAATTTCGTTTTAGCGATTTATTTCGAATAAAATTAAACGGACGTTTAATTTTACCCAAAATTCTCACTAACTCCAAACGACTCCAATCCAATTTCATAGCGTAGTGCCCATCCATACGATTCCAATGCAACTGGTTTCGCTCGTTTTCGACCTCGTATGAAAAAGATATGAATTTTCAAAGTTACACGAATTTTTTTATATAAAATTTACAACAATTTTCTATTTTCTTTACTCAACTAAATCAGGACCGTCTATCACTTCCCTTGCTTCATCCAGGCTGTTCCACCTTCATCTTCCATCTCACGTTCATCCTCCAGAAACACACACACGCACAAACCCATTAAGCTCCAATTAGGGTTTAATTTTGCAACCACCACAAGCAACGACAAGTTGATCAGAGAGTGCCATATTGAAGAGCATCAAGCAAGCTAAACTCAGCATCAACCATGGTGAACTCGGCTCCCCTATGGCCCTCGATTTGCGTGCGCAACAGTAGGCCGTCGGCCCCCCTAGTTCCCCCTCTGACGCTCCAAACACGATCATAGTCGTTCATCTTCAAGATCTCAACGTGCTCTTCAACTTTGTAGTTGAAAGTTTCTTGAAACAATGCTTAAATTTGAAGAAATTAAGGAGGAAAGACAAGAGATTTTCGGCCATTGGTGTTTTCACTGGCGGCTACTGAAGAATTAGGGTTAGGTTTTAGGTTATATGCAAAAATGAAGAGTGAAGAGGTTTATATAGAAAATTTTGCAAACACTATTCATCCCGGAATTTCCGAACTCCAAACGAAGCGTGTCGGTTGGCGTTCCTAAGCTTTACCCCACGTTTCGAACATAATGGAATGTGTTTCAGGAGCTAATTCGGTCATATGTGCGAGTTATGGTAATAAACGTTCAATTTAAAATTAAACCGATTAAACGATTTTCTAGGCGTTTTAGTTTGCTCCGGACAAACGGTAAATCCGATTGACATGAAATTTGAAACCATACAATAATATCACATTACGGATCCGATGAAACTGGTTTCGTCGAAATTCGAGACTTTTTGAAAAATGACTATTTTAACTCGCCAAATAAATATTAAAAACAATTTCGATGCGTTTCGAGCTGCCACGATCAAACGATAACTCCGATTGCTACAAAAATTGAAATCTGGTAATAACAAACTATTACGGATCCAACGGAACTAGTTTCGTCCAATTCTGAGACTGTTCGAAAAACGGCTAATTTCACTAGTCGATTAAATATTAAAATATTCAATTTTCACAAATAAACTTTTAATTCGATTTTAAAAGTTCTATAATATCATTCTAACTTCAATATGTTAAAATAAAATTTTACGAATCAATTTCAATCATATTTAAACCAATTTTCTATTATTTCTGTATTTTCACATATTAAATTATCGATTTAATTATTCAATTAAATCTAATTATTCGAAATAAAATTTATTTGACTTATAAATTTCACTTATTTATATTTAAAATTAATTAAATATACGAATTTTAATTAATAAAAATTCTAGGTCGTTACATTAATGGCAGAAGCTATTTCCGTAAATCAAATGATAATTTAAAACTTCTGGTGTACTTCTTTGAAAGAAGTCTCCGTTTATATAAAGAGAAATTGCAATTGCCACCTTATTATCATTAATATTCATATCCTAAATGTTTAGTTTTTATATTGATGTTAGGGGTTATTTCAATGTATATATATCGAGGAATATTCAAAGTAGTAAAAGATTTTGCATGTTATTCCTTAAATGATTATGATTAATGTTTTTAAATTACCTGAAGTAAGTAATTTAATTAGTCAAGAAAACACAATAAACCATCTTAAATTCGAACCCATCAAGCCAGCGGGACGGTCAATTAGATAGTGACGAGCTTGTATGACTCAATTTACCCAAACATTCTCCCCTTATACACAAACACAAACAATCAATGTCCAAAGAACTCTAACCTTAAAAGCGACACTAATATTAAAGTATCAGTAAAAAATAGGTTAAGACGATATATGTGCGAAATAGTCATAAACTATAATAATGAAGTTTCCCATGAAATTCATTGTAAAACGAACAAAAAGAAATTAGACTTCCAACAAAAATCCTAAAAGCATGACGGCCAACAATAAAATTTAAAAGAAGAGAATGATAATTAATGTTAATGCATCCAAATTCTAGTGTCACTATTTCAAAATATGGGAAATAAGAAGGTACGGAAAGTAAACGCCTGTTTTTTCTTGTAACACGAAGAAAGCACAAAAAATAGCTTTGCCATTATCATTAATGATTTGAAGAAGAAAAAAAAACACACACACACACATATATATAAATTTTTTGAAAATTGATTTATTCATTAATAACTAACAAATATAGTTCACGCATTAATATAATGCAGCAAACACAGGTACATAACGCTTACAATCACTAACTCCTTTATCCACTAATCTACCCAATCCAGCCTAATTACTAAGACCTAATCTAGCATAATAAGATAAACAAATCCATAACATTACATGCACTTGTACAAATTGACTAAGTATCACATGAACCAAATAACCGCTCATAGTTGTGAGCATGTCTTCGTAGACTATTTGCCACATCATACACCCATACTACTTTGAATTTTGAAATCAGGGTCTAGTGCAAATTTGCAGTTGAAAATAACGCCACTCCATAACCGTTGAGATAACTGAACCTTATCACATGTCTCTTTCTTCCCAAACTGATCGCACATGAATGCACCATACGAGTCTCCCATCACTGCAATATCATTACCTCTACCCTCCTCTTTGAACAACTGTCAACAGTCAGCACAACCACTATGCAATCACCAACCATTTCACCACCTCTACCCTCGTCTTTGAACAACTCCATCACCATCCACTTCCGCAACTGCTTCATGGAAACCACCAACCCTGACAGCAAACAACTTCTCCATCGACACAACTGCTTACTACCGTACTGACCAACTACTTCAACATCACTCCACAAACACAACTATGCATATCCATCACAACATCACCACAACCCATAGCCTCGCCATCATTTCAACTGCCAACCACCTCCACTGCCTACTGCTAAAACATACAACTGTGTGCACATCTAACAGTGCATCTAACTCTCATCAACAACCTGAACATTACTTCTCCTCATAACCACAGCAATCTCCCTACCACAATAAAAACCAGAAACCTATACTTCTTACCCCTGCACATTGACCATCATACCATTTCCTTGTACCACAGCCTACAAACTTCTCCCCCAAGTTTAACCACATCCATACTTCAACTGCAGTCAACTGCAACTTCAACTGCGGTCATCTTCAACTTCAACTTTTCAACTACAATCACCATCCAAACCATAATGTCTTCATATAGACATACATTGTAGTTACAGTGTAGTTGCAGTGCATATAACTGTGTCCCAACTTCCACATCAACCCCCTAAATTTCAATAAATTTCATCAACTTCCATACAACTAAAACCTAATACAAGTACGATCTCTGTAAAACCCAATGCGTCATCTACAACAAACTGACTGCCACCACCATACTCCACTGCATTCATTTAACTATTATACAGTGTCACTGCATACATACACTACTGTCTCATCTCATTACCCATTTACTTCTGTGCATACACACTGCCACCACCAACATCATCCATCATTTCTGTCAACAAACAAACTGCTTGCTTACCATCATTCCTTGCTCCTCACATACTCTGCCTACCTTAACTGCTCCAGCTTACATCACCTATCTATCACCTCCCCGTACCATCATAACTCATCAACAACAAACAACACTTCACTACTGTAACTTCTTAAATCAACAAAATCACTGTTTCCATTTCCACCAAACCACCCTTGCCACCAAAAACAACAAAAAACAAAAAAAATCGAAATCAACTGCATACTCCATCACATACAAAATCCACTACAAAATCCATCACAAATCACACTGCTTTTACTCCTTCTTCAAACCATACAGCCATACAAAACTTCTCACTGTCTTGCACAACTACAGTCACCAATATCATCACACCATACTCCAAACTTCAACACCACTCACAACTGCAACATCTTCCACCAACAAAACTGTGCATATCACCCCTTAACTTCAACTTCCAATGCACAACATACTTCACACGAAATACCCCTTTGCAAACCACTTTTTCACTGCCTTACATATTCATAACTGTTAGAGCCATCAACATCAACATCCTCTGTCTCTCTTCTACTAGACCACCACAAAACTGCCATTAATAGCCAACCTACAATTCAACACTATTCTCCAAATACAAACATATCCACCACCATCTTACGGAAATCCGCCACATAACTAATAAAACCAACCTGTCATACGTCATTGTACACTGCCTACATATAACTTCAGAACTACATTTTTGTTAGGCCTGATTCGAACACACAATCTCATTTATGTGTTTCAATTTTTAATTGAAAATAAACATCAATATTTAACTTTAGTGGGATTCAATGGAATGACCATACTTACATATGAGGGCATTCTGGGAAGTGTATGCCAGACCAAAATATTGTAATTCTATTGCAATTGTCCCTAAAGACTTGTAATATTCACATAGTAAAACATACTTCTCAAAATAGAAAACTTCTAACAAAAGTACTCTATCACAAAGTTGCATATTTCGAAATAATAAATACTTTGCTTTAGCAGCATAAAAAATATAAACATACAACAAGTTCACATGCTAACTTTTATTTCATAGAAATTTTCAATGATAAAATTATATTCCTAAATGAGGATTTGTTTAAAAGAAAAAAAGAATAAATAAATTCATTTTATAAACCAGAAACCTATCTTTCAATAAGAGGACATGATTTAACACTTATGCACATTGATGTGGTGCTTTAGTTATTCGTTATAATTTTTTTTGTAAAAATAAAGGACACTTTCATTCACAGCCAACAACTAATCTCCATCATCATCAACACACACTGCCTAAACACAAACATCACCACCTTCCTTTATAAACAACCCACAACTACCTGCACAACTCTGCCTTATACAGCTGCAAACCCAAAACCACAACAGCATATCATCATCACCTACTTCTGCCTCTACCACACACCCCGTCTCCACTTCCGCTAGTAAAACTCCGATCACTCACCATAATCTGCCAAACTGTTTTTCAAACTCACTTCAATTGCCACCGCTACCTGTTACTACAACCTAGCTTCGTCCTCTTCCATCATTCCAACCCGACAAAACCCGTTCATCATCCAAAACCACATCATCCAAACCTTCGAACTCCAACCTTAACTCCATTGCATGAATCAACCATCATATAGACAGACCGACCTCGCCCCCACATCATCAAGTCGCCCCAATCGCGATTCAGTCGCCACTCCTAATCGCGATTTCGAAAGCTGCTTTTAATTTGCTAATTGCAATTTCAATCTTCGATTTGAATTATAATTCAGAATTTGTATCTAGGGAATTGCAAATGCGAGTTGCTTTCAAAGTTTAGAAGCATCAAATTTCCGGTGTTCGCTAGCTTACAATCATTCGTTATTCAAAACACCAAAGGCAACAATATATTCATTTTATACCTGAAAAATCAATCCAGCAAGCAAATACTTCTACTCTCCACAAGAATTTTCAATGCAGTCTCCATAGCAAACTCAAAATTGATCGCTTAACGGTGATTTGGTAGGCCAAATCTAATCCGCGAAATAACGTACGGTGACAATCAATTTTAGGGTTTTTTTTGAAGCATGTGAAATATTTGGGGAAAAGAATGGGAAAATAAGCGGCGAAAAAAATTTGAAATGGCGGGAATTAACGGGTGAGTAACCAAAGTGGTTTGATAACCTAAATAATTTGAAATTGCATCGCCTTCGCTAGGGAGCCGATGCAAAAATAATTATTTTGGATGCAAATTAACGTAGTTGCATCGGTTGACTTTAAAACCGATGCGACTAAAACTATTTGCATCGACGTATTTTCTTCGGTTGTTGGTGAGAACTGATGCAAATTTGATTTTTTATTACCTATTGTTTTTCACGTACCAACTGCATCGGTTATTAAGACAGAACTGATGCAAATAGTTCTATTTGGATCAGTTTTTATTTCAACCGATTCAAATGAGACGAAGCAATATGCATTTTTTGTACTAGTGTTACATGCGTATAAATAAAACTGTCTACATATTTTTGGAAGTTTAGTATATTTTAAACTATTATATTTTCAGAAACCAATGCATGTAAACGTCTGAAGCTAATATATCTCAAAACCTTTGCTCATGAAATCAATAGATATAAAACTGACATAGATTCAAAACCATGCAAGCATTCAAAATATTCAAAGCTTTTTACGAGACTGATATATATTTGAAATCTCTGTGTACGAAACTACATGCATGTTTGGAACTGTGCTCATAAATCTACACTTCCGAAACCATGTACTTTTTGGAATTATGTACATATGAAACTGCATATACATATCACTACAAAAAAACATTGAGTTAAAGACTGAAAATATCAGTCTATATTCAAACGATTCAGTCTTTAAATACCATTTAGTGACTGAATAAAGACAGAAATTTCAGTCATTGATTCTCTAGTCCCAAAAAAAAATATTTGAAACTGAAATTTCAGTCTCAAATCATACAAACTGAAAGACGGTCTCAAGTATATTTAAAGACTAACATTTAGTAACTGAAATATGGTTACTAATCGGTCTTTAACTGTATATAGATATAGTTAAATGTGTATTACCAACTTTATATATAAATATGTATATGTTTATATGTGTAACCGTGTATATGTATATTGTTTATATTTTATTTATAAAGCGATTTTGCATTATTCTAGTCCTTCCTGTTACTGTAAAATCCATGCCAAAGCCACCCCTTTTTTGTTATAAATAAAAGAATACGAGAACATATTTACTAATCATAAATATTATCATTATTTATTTGTCACAACCTTGGATCCTTTGGTCTGTTAGTTTCGCAACCATATGAAACAAAATGAACAATACAAGGCAATTCATAACCACTCTTCTCTAAAAAGTACCAAGAATAAAACCAATATGACTGACCCAAACTTCTTGAAAGTTTCTTTACATTGTTATAAATATTGCAAAATCAGAAAATTTTCCAACAATGATGCAGTAAGGATGCAGCAATGCCTTGCAAATTTAAGTGGTTCCAGGTAATGTCAACATGATTACATGTGGACAAATAATGTCAACGTGATTACATGAGGACATGGAAATAATAGAACTTCATATGGAGGTGGATAAACATGATGTAGGCTGAATGGTGCACAGAGATTTTTGGAAAGATGCATAACTTTGGTTGAATCTTTGCATTTAATAAAACCATATTTGGTGGCATTTCTAAAAGGGATTTGGTATGATGTGTAGGTAGAGAGGGAAGATGATGAGGATGTACAATGAGTATACATTCTTTGCTTAAATCCGAGGAGGAAATAAAAAGGGACATAGGAGATAAGGAGTCAGAAGAAAGAAGGTTATGGTTCAATTATGTAGAAGAAATGGAAAGGAGTTGCGTTTAAATGGGAAAGATGGAGAAGTTTAGTGCGTTAATGGCCCTAAAATCAAGGAAACTGATGTAATTATTATGATACTTTTTTTCAATAAGTGATATAATGACTTTGACATGGATCACAAAATTTAGTCATTGGATTCAAGTAGATAAAAAATTTCAACCATTAAATATTTTGGTTTTTTAAGCATGGCTAGTGACGGATTTAAAGACTGAAATACAAATACTAAACAATGTCAAATTATACATACTGATTAAAAACTGATTTTTAGTCTCAGATAATAAAATTTTAAAACTAAATGTTGCAGTCATTAACTAGTCTTTATTAGAAACTGAATATTTTTTGTCTTTAATTTTCGGTCTTTAATTAAATTTATTTTGGTAGTGTGAGACCTTATATACATTTGAAGGCGATATATCTTTGAAACTTATTTATATGTTCAAAGCTATATTTATAATGAAACTGTTGTATGAAGTCAGTATATATTCAAAACTCGAGTATAGTCAAAACTATTATATCCATTAAATAAAATTGGTATGTATGAAATCATATTATAGATCTCAGATTCTTATAGTAAACTCATATACTCAAGCCGGTATGTATTAAATTTTATACAAAAGATATCACACTTATTTAGAAGCTTGTGCACTTGAAAGTATATATTTGAAACCAGATGTGTATAAGAAATCTTTTATTCAAGAACCAATATATATTTGCAAACTTAGTTATATACAGAGCTTGGTATTACTGAAAACAGGATACACTTGAAATCATGCATATACATTTGAAACCATACATATATCCAAACCTATATACATGAGACTATCTCTATTTGAAACTGTATACATATTCAAAACTTTATGGATCTTTATATCAAAAGCCGACATATGTTCAAAATTTATATATATACATTGAAACCAAAATGTATGCTCAACAGTCAACACAATATATATTTGAAAACCGTATACATGTGAAACCATTCAATATTCGAAAACTCTCATGTTTGAGAAACTTTCCATTCAAAAGTTGACATGTATTTGCATTTTAATCTTTATATCGTAAAGCTTTATATACAATACTGTATTGTTGAAAATTCTGACATATTCAAAGTCACATACATACACTTGAAACTTATACAAAACCTTTTACTTGAAATTGTTTGCTTCTGAAATCCATATGTATTTGAAATCTTTTACCCTCAAAACTTCATAAACTTGGCATTTGTAAGGCAGTATGTCTTTGAACCCACACCTACATTTGAAATCTGTCATATAAAACTTCTTAATATCCCATCTTGTAATATTTAAATTGTGATTCCTATAGGATAAAATATAGATTTGAAACTTAAATGCATTTGTTAATTCGAAACTCTTGTATTTATGAAATCTGTTAAGCTTTTGAAAACTTTTATTTTGAAAACACTTAGTATTCAAATCTGAAATTTATTGAATCTATAAGTTTTTGAAACGGGGCCTATTATTCTGTGGCATGAATTCTATATCTCGATCGATGCCTCTGAACTTGGGCATGGGTTCTTTGTTCCGGAATGTATCCCGGTGGCCCGAAGACAAACTTCGCCATGGACCCTCAAATCTTTGATGTAAGGCCTTTTATTTTGATGTGGATATGGGCTTCCATATGGATAAGGCCTTTTATTCTGAGGACGATTGGATGAAATTCGATCGGTTTTTGGAGATGGATCTGATTTTCTATATTTTGGTAACAAATTGCTGTCGAATTGATGTAGTTTGTGAATTAAGATACATTGGATTCAGAATGAGTGAAACAGTTATTTGGATAGATGAAACGGATGTGGAAGGGAGTAGAAGAGAGAGATGGGAGAGATGAAAAATGATGCTATTTCTCAGGGATGTGACAATGCAAAGAGAAGTGGGAATCACGTGATGGGGTCATGCCATGGACGAGATGGATGTTGGAGTGGGTTAACGTTGCAGTATTAAATGCTGTTGGATGAGCTGTTCAACCCGTCCCTGCATTTAAATAACAGCAGTAAATTTTGAAATTTAATGAAAGGATATATTTGAAATTTATAAATTTTGAGTTTTAAGGTATTTTGGTCATTTTTCGATTATGCGAGGATTCAAGACCCCTTCCAGCATCAAAATGTTAACAAATTTCTTAATCGACGCTCAAAAATTGTACAAGGTGGTTTATTTGAAGAAGTTTCAATAATACCCTTTGGTTTTATAATTATTCATGAAATCAAAGTAAAATACAAAAATCAAAATAATAATAGACTATGTATCCAAGCCATGCTCATCATAAGGCATACAAAGATACGCACATATGCAATTTTCTAATTGTTCAAGTGAAGATGAATAAATATGACGGTCTTTTAGGCTTTATGGAGGAGATACACTGATCCCACTTGAACTTGCTTTTATGAACTACTTTATCCTCCTATCTTGTATGACTTTTAATACACCCACGTTATTAAGGTTGTGCGTCATCAATAATACACGATGTTCATGAAATGCGATATCGACTAACATATGATGCCTATGACTATGTAGGTGAGTTTCGATATTATAACTTCATCATAACCCTTTGATATTCTTTTCTCTATTGATCAATTACGTTTTCTTTCTTATTTGCTGGTATAACACCAATGAAGTGCGACATGGTTGAAGAATGATGTTGATTGAATGCAATATGAAAGAAGTACAGCACCAATCGTGTGCAGCAATAATGAAGAGCGACACCGACAATAGGAAGCGTTGATGACAAGCGACGTTGATATTAGGCGGTATTAATAACAGGCGGCGTTTATAACAGGCGGCATCGATTAAATGCTGCATGCAATCATATGTAGTATTGATTGAGTGCGGCATGAGATCGATGCAACATCATCAATGGCTTCCATGCTCATTAAGTATTGCAACATTCTCTTGTTTTTATATTAATATAGCATGACATGGATGATATACGACGTTGTATGATACGTGGCATGGTTGAGTTGCAGTGTGGTAGGAGATGCGGAATATATCATACCACCATAACATTAATGAATCACGACGTTGCTTAGTGATGTGAGAGATTCATCATTCATCATTTAACTCTATGGTTGATATGTAATATTGTATATGGTCCTTTATTGATAAGATGTGGCGTCGTAAGCTTCCAACATTGACCCATCTTCACACTTTTGGCACAGTTTTTTACGACATCATCATTTGTAGCATTACCTTTGGCATTGAAATTATGTGGATAACATGAGGTTAGTATCATGGACAACTAAAGTCAACTCAAAGTCAAAATCTCTGGCTAGAGCATTTTGGTTAATAATAATTGTTATTAGTGAACCAAGGACTTTGTATTTGGATTATAGAGTTGAATATGGATGATATTAGAATTTTGACAATTAATCAAATTCCATTAGTCCAAAGTGATATAGTTTTGATAAGGAGAATTGGTGTACATAATAGTCACAAGAGTAACGCTTAACAAAGTAAAATTAGACTTCACCGAAACTAAGTAAATGATATATTTGGTCAAAATATCATGTCACATGCTAAGTGACATACGAATGTTAATATTCGAATAGTTCGATATTAATCGACCAAATTTATACCTAACGGGGTTATACAATCAAAATGATGAAAACTCCTTTGACCAAATGATTTAATTAATTTATAATTATCATAAATTAATTAAATTAATTAGTATTTATGAAATATTAGGTGCAAAAATTTATTTTGATTTGATGAAAAAATATTATTAAGTATTTATAATAGTTATAATATATTCATCGATATACGATATCAATACGCATTTATATTGGATTTAAATACGAAATATTTGTTCATGATTTGAATGAATTTGAAGCCCGTATAAGCGGCTATAATATTTGGCTATGAAGAGAGTGATAGGTGCGGCTATAATGGCATGATGGTAGGTTAAATTTGAATAGATAAGGGAAGGAGAATCGGTAAAGATCTAGACTCTTAGTTTTCTCCTTTTCTTGCTCTATATAAACAAACTAAACCCACGCCTATTTTATACTTTTCTTGCCTTCAAACCTTCTTATTTGTGGCTGAATCATTTCTTCCCTTCCTCAATCATTTCAAGTTCAAATCAATGTAAAAATAGTTTTATACGATAGTTGGTGGTCATCGGTTTAAAGATTGGCACTCTATTAGATTGGAGATCGGTTCAAGGAGCAAATCTCATCGTTTCAAGATGTACTTCCAAGCATTGGGTATAAATTATATTCCTAAATAGTTTATGAATGTAATATTTACATATAGTATTTATTTCATATATATATTATGCTGTTAGTTAGGTGTCGATTCTAAATAAATATATTATCACAATTAGATTAGTTGTATATTTGTATATACTTTTATGTTCAAGATAAAATATCATGTATACACCTATATGCAGCTCGGCTCAAATTTAAAAAAAAAAATTATTATAAATAATTTTATATAATATTCATATATATATATATATATAATTTATTGTTTAAGTACTTCTTCATACTGTAAACAAAACATGGTTATATAATTTTATATAAAAAATTTAATTGGTACAATATTTTCGGCAGCAACAAAATATTATAAGTATAATTAATATTTAAATCAAGTAACCGTATAAATTAATTAATTATATATATTGTAAATTATGTTTCATATTTTATTAAATTAATTTAATGTTATAATATACTCTCAAAAAAATTAAAAAAGCGACTGTTTATAATTTAAAATATTTAATTATTGGTCAAAAAAAAATTTAAATAAATTTTTAAATTGATTTTTAATTCTAAAACTATATATTAAACATTCAAAATTACAAAATACCTTTTGGAATTTTACTAAAATTTAAAATTCAAAATAAGTTTTGAAAATAATTTTTTGTTGATATTTTAATAATATTCATATATGTATTTACATTCGAATATATTTTATAACTTTTAAAAAATATCCGAGTTATACGAGCGACCAGGTAAATATATATTTATTATAGGAGAATTAGGGAAAATGATAAATTTTGAAAAAAGTTAGGCCGAAGAGCATCAAGTTTTATTTTCAGGCTGAAGAATAGTTATAATTACTTTTATATTCAATTTTTACACTATACGGAATCCTAGTTATAACTAGTATTATATTCAGTTTTACACCATACAAAATGCTAGTTATAAGTAGTATTGTCTTTTATCCAAAAAAAAACAAATTTGTTGTCCTTCAGCCTAAAGTTTTTTCTATGTTTATTATTGTGCCTATTTTCCTGTTTATTATTTATATATTTTTTTTGAAAAGTATTAATGTATATTTATTATTATATCATATATGTATTTAATATATATGTTTACTAAAAATTATATATATATTCTTCTTATCTTTGCAGCAAAAACAATTATACGTATATACACACACACATATGTTTATACAATTTGTGTGTGTATTCAATATGATTTATAAATGATTTAAATATATTCATATAGTTATGTATATATACTCATTCACACAAAATTATTTAAATAAAAAAATATAGTTTATACACACACATACATATATGTACTTGTAACTTTTTTTCTTCTGAAAATAGGTACATTTAATGCAAATCAAATATACATAAGTACACGCATAGATACAAATATCTTATACACACATATACACTACAGCTCTCAAACACAAACCCATGACCCTCCAAATTATCGGTCCAGACCAATAGCTGTAAAAAGGGGAAAAAGATCTATACCTACGATAGTATGACAAATTAAACAAGTAGACTGAGTCAAGTGACTTGTCAGGTTGACAAAAAGGAATCTCATTTTTCAACATTCCAACTGAGAAAACACGAGATTGGATGCTGCCTTGGAAACCATACTGTTGCATCAACTTTAACAATATTATTAATTTGTGTTTATATTCCAATCTTTATGTACCAGTCTTTGGACGATACTCAAGGCTTTCATCTTGAATTCTCAAATGAGATTTCTCATAGTTGGTAAGAAAGAAAAACCTCGCCTTGTCATATTTCACTTTAGTCTCCTCCATAAGTGATTTTGCAAAACCTTCATTGGTTCCAGTCAAAACATGGTGCACGAAAACCCGTTTTCAAGTAAAGCGATCACTCTACATAAATCAGTGTGCATGCATACACGGTAATCCATGATCATATAAATAAGGTGCACGCGTATATATTCTCCAACACAAGATGTCAAATAATTCTATCCAAACTGATTCTTAAACTAACCCACAGAGAAGATTGTGGGTTCCATGGAGATTGAAAGCTTGTCAGGCAGCATTCGTCTCCCGTATGGTCCACTATACTTCACAGGATGGTTGAAGAACTCCTAGTTCTTCATTTAGGCGGAGCTATAGTAGTTGTAGGAAAATGTTTCTGGACATATGATGGGATTGGTGCGACCATATTGGAGAAGTCTATATACTCTAGTGCAGTTGTAGTTTCCTGAGTTGTATCTGCAATATTTGCTATAAAAATGGTGGGACAAGTCTCCTAACAAGCCGTCCGCAGCTCCAAAATCCTTTGAATTGGAACTATCACTGTTACCATCTTCCACAATAAATCGGTATTGTCTGAAATTGTGTATATAGGCTTATCTAAGAAAGATGTATGTAATTGAGTATCGGTATCATTCGACCGCAAGCAGTGATAAGGATTGTTCACTGGAATTTCATTGGCTCGTTTAGCGTTTTTAGGTTGTTGAGTAGATTCCTTCCTATTGTTCCTTACGGTATTCCATTCTTGATGAGGAGATTCAATATTGGCCGAACATATCTTTGCATTTTTTTTCAAGATGAAACGGGTAGTTCGTTTGTTTTACATGCACAAACTGAAATATCTGGCTGTTCCTTAGATGTTGAAACCACAGTCTTGCCCTTGTTGTCACTAACATTACCGGGCTCTTGCTTAGTTTGATGTACTTTTGTATTTGTAGGTTAATTTTGTGAAGTCGTATGAGTATCAAAGGATCGGTCTCTAGTCGATGTAATAGCTTCAGTAGACTGTGAGGTTGCTGTAGTAGTCTGTCTCGGTTTCCATGCCTTATGTATTGACACATTACAGTTTCTAGTATGAGGTTATGGTCGTAAACTTTGCAATGTTCACAAGGAATTGGTTTATATTCACATGAAACATTAGTTAATTCTTCCCCATCATAAATTAATCCTCGTATATAATGTGGATATGTGAAATTCACATCAACCTCTATGAGAACTCTGGCGTAGTTTTGCCGAGTCTCTTTTACAGTATTTAAGTCCATGCGAATGGGTCTACCAAGCATAGGCGCAATATGGCTTATGGCATCCAAATTCCAAAGTTCCAAATTTAAATCGAGCAATTAAACCCAAATAAATACAGTAGTAAAATAATCCGTTGTAAACTTCATTCCATGTTTCCACTGCTTAATGATAATTATCTTTGAATTATATGTATAAGGCCCTGACTTAATCACTCGATTCGAATCATTTTCAGTTGGAAATCGAACAATAATGAATCCATTTGGTTTATAATAAACATCTTAGTTACCACTTGAATCCCATGCCTTCTGGACATAATCAAGGAACTGCTTGTATAGGGGACGACTTCCTAGTACATAGTCCACTAAAGAATGCTTCCATTTATTTTCTACAATTTGAAGATTAGTTTCTGGGATGTATAAAGTTGATTCTTCCTTCATTTGTACCAGTTGAACAAAGTGTAGATCTGCATCGTTGACCTCCTCCTCGATGTAACTACTCCTCTTAACATTTGCGCCCAGATCCTGGCTGGTTTTGAAGACGTTGACGTGGTGGTTATCCCGTGTTCCGGCGGTTTTGGGGGGATTTCATGGGGGTGGTTGCATTAACTGACTCCTTTGTCCGCCATTGTATAAATATATGTATTTGTAACTTATATATATAAACACAAATATTGGACTATATATTTGTAATTAGATGAGCTAACATGCCTGTTGTGGTGTAAATGTCAGCATCTATGCATAAACATGTTATACCTTGCATAGAATTATATGTTACTCATGCTCGCGCGCACACATGTGTATATGATACATATGTATATATCTATAATACAATATTAATTATATAATATAAAAATATATTACAAATTTAAACAAAATAATTATTTTATCTAAATGAAATTTTAGAAATGTTTTAAATGAATTAGACTTTCTAGTATCAAAATAGGTTTAATACTGTAAAGAAATTTGAAACTCATCCATAACTTCCGCTGTGGGCAGTCCAGTTTCAACAAAGGGCTTAAAGCAACCCTTATCTTTCCCTTACCGATCCTAGTCCTACTGACCCAAGCATCCACCATCTATCCAAGCTATCAGGATCCATGCTCACCACTGAACCATGCTATACCAACCCACACTTCATCTCATTCTCCCAAACACCCCCAACCTTGCACCTTCTTGGATCAATATCGATCCATATAACTTAAGCTAAATTTTGGCTAAGTTTGTTCCCTTGATCAAACCAAATGTCCTCACAAACCATGCAACTCCAAAGGTTAACACAACCCCAAGCTTGCACCACCTTGGATCGTTACCGATCCCACACTCGATCTTCACTTTTCCAAAAATGCAACCCCAATCGACTCTACAAGCAACCCAAAGTATGACCTGAAGCAAGCCCTTGTTCGAATCAAGAATGACCCGGAGTATTCCTCCATTGATCCAAAAGTTTCACACCACCATTGATCTATCTTGTTTTGCCTATAACTCAAGTAAACAAACTCTAAACGACTTGAAATTTGAAGCCTAGCTTTGTGAGGCCTTCCTTGTTGCCCTATATAGATCGCTTCAAATTTGGATAAGGTTGGATTCTTGGATCATCGTCGATCCAAGAATCTGTTCCTAATCCATGGTCGCAATTCGATCAGAGTTTTCAACAAAATAAACATCATACATTCAAGCAATTAACTTATTAGCCTATATTCAAGCATGAAAACATTCATATACATCAAATCAGAGCCAAAATCTAAGGGTAGAACTAGAGAATAACTATAAGAACAAGGGAGATCCATAAGAACTCAAATGCACTAAATTTTGCAAATCATTTCAAATTAATATATGTGATTAGTTAAGGTTTAAAATATGTCTGAGGGTTCAAAAAATCATTTTAAAACATCATGTTTAGGTGTGTATTAACTAATTAGTAAGTGAGAGGTCCTAACCACTCACCTAAAATCAAAGCAATCCAAAAAAGCACAAAATCCATGGATGAACAGCAACTCCTAAGTATCTCCAATAGCAGATCCCTCAAATCCAAATACTAATCTCTTTCTAATGACATGATTAACTAATTGAATTAAGGTTTATAGTGGTTTAAGGCTGGAGAATGTTAATGGTGGCTTTTCTAACCATTTTAGGATGTATGAAATGTCAAGGAGAAGTCAAATTATCCCTTTCCCTCTTCCGAGTGCTAATCCTGAAATAGGCATTGGGCAAGCCACTAATCTTCTTAATTATCCACCAAGCTTTTCAAAATCAAATAAAACTTCAAACAGTCATATCTTCCAAATGGTAAGTTTGTATTCCTATTATGACTACTTCATGAAAAGAGAAACATCATCTTGATCTAATGGAAGCGGTTTCAGACTCCATTTTGGCTCCTATCAAAAGTTATAAGCCATACAAAATTTTTAGGGTCAAAATCATCTGATAAAAATTCTAAGGATGAAAAATTTCTCTAGTGATCATTTCCCAATGTGATATAATCATACAATCCTAAATAAAAATAACATTAATATTTTATGATCCTTGATGCATAGAATACTGGTCGTTACATTCTCTTCCACTTTGAGAATTTCGCCCCTGAAATCCCAAATAAAATCGGTAAGGTTATCCCACATACCCAACCATATACAAGCATAGGCAGCCATCACAAATAAAATATATAGACACAACAACAAATGAAAACGGTAACATCCAAGCCTATCCTAGCATGTAGGATACAATACTACAACATAATTCATGATAACATAAGAGGAAGTAAAAGCGATAAATATAAAGTCTCGCTATGTAAAAAGATCTGGATAAGCTGACGTCATGTTACATCCCCACTTTGAGGCCTGAAACTAAGTGCTACGGATGTTGCAATCATCCATAGTATTAATTCCCGGTGACAAAATGTGGTTATGTTAATCATATCAATAATCAAAAGCATGTGAATATGAAATTTTTTAAACATAATTTAATAGAAAATTTTCATATTTCATTTAGTAAATAACATTTCGTATTTATTACATAATCTCATTCGCAATCCCACATTCAGAGAAAATATAATAATTACAAAATATTCCAAGGGCGACATATGAAGATGCCCCCTTAGTTGATCAAAGTCTAACACTTGGTAGTTATATAACTTACCATTACATTCATACTGACAAAATCAATTATATGAACTCCTAAATAGCTAGATTGTCTTCTGCATGTCTCTGGAAGCTTATTCACCTTACTGGAAACCATGAAATCCTTATTCCTGATCGATACAAATGAGCACTTTAGAGTATGTGGGGGAAAAAACTTCGGATCAGACAAACAATCCGCGTGAATAATAACCTCTATCTCGAATCAAAAATAGATATCTAGTAAGACCATGCCGTTGAGCGAAACGGGTGTTCTCCAAACTAGTATCTAAACTAACGTATCAGCCATATATGTGCTCCTACATCCACAAGGGTTGAAACATAATAACAATATCATATGCAAGTATGCAATGGAGAAGTCTGACCCATATGTCAATTTAGGGTTGTGTCTACCCTAAGTTCATTTATTCTCACAAGCTGACTACCTGTCTTAACTCATAGTTTTTCTAGGTTCACTATGAACCTATTAGTTTTCATGAGCTAGCAAATAAACTGTCAAAGCTCTTAAGAACTACATGTCCACAATTATAGTTTTCATGGGATCAATAAGAACCTATTAGTTTCTACCAACAATAATTTCCAATCATAGCATTCATAGGATCACTATGAACCTATTAGAGCTCTCCAAAAACATCTCTTTAATCATGGTTTTCATGGGATCAGTAGAAACCTATTGGCATCCTCCAATAACACTACTCAAGCTATAGTTTTTATGGGATCACTATGAACCTATTGGACCCTTCCAATACCATATATCATATTGTAATCTTCTGATCAGGTTTGGGCATCCTAACTCTTTTGACCTATCAAATCTTCTAAATGCAATTCTACTCATCAGGATGTTAAATCCAATTATACTCACTAACGGGTCAACCTAGTAGGTTCTTCTGACTTTTTATGTCCCAAAATGCAGTTATGAGTCATGATGATGTGAGTATGATAATAATAATCATAAAAAAATGATCAAATAAAGTAAGTATATATAGCATCCATCGTTCAGATATGTTCAATCAGTTGGCATCTTATAATTATTTAATCTAAAGTAATAACCTTCTTTGGTAATTTCAAATAAAAACATGGGGTAAACAATAATTTACTTCTTGAAAACATTTATCATTTTCTTTGATTAATCCCTTTAATTCATATTTAAAATAAGCAAAATATAACCCCTTACTTTATCCAAAATATTATGCCAAGATATTTATGTTTTTATAAAATGGCATTGATGAATTTCAAAGTCATTTGGAGGTTTTCGCACATCAAAACCAAAGGTTATAAAGATATATATAATAAAACCATTGAATTGATGAAGTGCGGCACTGATACCGCCAATATGGGATTATCGCACCCTCTGTATCAAAACTACGTTAAAGTATCTGATTTATGAAACACAAGGCCTTAAAGCCAAGACCATTTATGGTGCATATTATAAATACATATAGATCGCCGAACATAAGCGGCATAGTTATGGGTTGTACAGTATAAAACTTTAAAACTTAGAAATACGGGAATGTCTATATTAAGTTAGGTGGCATCATTACCATATAAAACCAATGTCAAAAATAGCCTATAACAACATCATGTTTAATCTAGGCATCATGAGAAAATAGCAGCATCATTGCCTCTTTCTAATCCATGTCAAAAATAGCCTACAGCGGAGTTATGGTCAAACACTACGGCATGAGAAAACAGAGGCAATGAAATTGTAAGCAGTAGATATTGAAAACTAGCGGTAGTACTTCCTTATGGAGTTAATGTCAGTATACAAAATGTGCGACATTGAAACATGCGATATAAATAGACGGCAGAGAATATATGCGGCACAAAAGACTAGCGGCATAGAACACCAGTGGCATCGCCAACGTCGCAGGCATCAATGTAGGCATTGATACCCCAACCTTAGTGGAATATTACATACCAACGAAGTTGTTATCGTATGCTTCCATATAGATTAGAGAAGACATGTAGCATTAGTTGGCTACGACATTGACTAATGGCGCATGGCAAAACCGTAATTAACATAAAACTTTTTTATTTCTTTAAAATGCAATACCTTTTTACCAACTTCACCTATTTGTTAAACTCTTTTGGATAATTACTTTCTTTACCAAATCTTTTTAGAATACTATTATAGATCCGATTTCTTATTCCCTGATAATTTGCAATCCCTATAATATATATTAATATTTTAACATAATTATTAAGCCTTTCTAGCCTAATAAATTCATAATAATTTATAAATACTTGGGAAAAGTCTCCAAAAATCACAATAAATCAGATTTATCTTATTTTTTAACATAGAGAAATTTTGGGACCAAAGCATTATTTAATTACTTTTAATAATTAAAAGTCGAAACAAAAGCTCTTTCTCTTATAGGAAATTCATAAAATATTCCTATATATTTGAAAATTTATGAAACTAAAATATCATCTCCAAAATTATATCTTACACAACATATCAAAAAATCAAATCGTTTAGAGAATAGAAACTTAAGTTTTTCCTTTAAAACTATTAAAATAATTTCATAAAAATTCCAATAATTCATCAATAAGCATATAATCATTCAAAATTCAAAACATAGCATAATAAATCAATGAATTTGGGTTTAATCATAAAACCGAATCAAATATAGAAATCTTGAGACAAATAATCATTATTCACCTTAGATTGGATAATGGAGTTAAGATTTGTTGGACAACGATTTCCTTTGCTTTTCCCCTTTGATTTGCCCTTAGGTTTCACTACTATATTTGATTAATAACCGTCCTCCTTGATTTTTCCCTTGATTTTTTTATTGTGTGCATAAATGTGAGAATGGTATGAGAGAGGGAGGGTTTAATAGGTGAAAGATAAGATCTATTCCTATTTTGCTCCTCTCAAATATCCATCTATATTTTATGTTCTAAAGCAATCTTAACAATTAATTAGTTAACACTCGACGTTGTTATTTATAAAATCTCATCCTCCTTATCTTACTACACTACATATTGTTATATTTAATTTATCTAATTAAATCTTCTAAGTAATGTTAATCAAAATTAGGGATATTGCAGGCTTCCCTTGTAACAGCCCTGGTTTTGGTGATTATCTTAAATATTAAATTAAATGGTAGTTATAATTTAATATTGAGAAATAAAATAAATTAGAGATTTATAATTATTTATTTAGAATAAACAATGGATTTAAAATATAAATGTGCCAAATAAAGTTTTGGAAACTTTATTTTGGTTGTTTGTGTTAAAGATGAGTGAAATATGGTTTTTATTTAGAGAAATGCAATAATTTTAGTAATTATTGCCAAATATTTATTTTATTGATTTTTTAAAGAAGTTTTTGATTTAATATGTTTATACTATAAATAAAAAGATGGAATTTTGTTTAAAAATAAGTTTTGGACATAAAGTTGAGGTTAAAATGGTTTTGATGTATTTTATTACACAAGAAAATGATTTTTATGTAATTTTTTCTATTAAAATAGAGTTTTGTGTAATTATTTGTGTAAATTGTGTATTTATTTAAAAATGATAGTTTTTGATAATAAAAATAATTTTATAACTAAATTATCTTTTTATTAGTTGCAAAATGTTTTATTAAACATGAGAATATGTTTGTTTGATTTATTATGTTGAAAATCTTGTTTAAATATATTGTTTTGACTAATAACATAAGAGTGATGGTGTTAATTAAAATTTTCTTAGGCTAGTCTAATTGTTTTTCCTAATTGGATCAAGCCCATTACTACTCTAACTTGGGAAAATAAGTTTCTTCTTCTCAAAATTATGTATGTACGGTGCATTTTTCCTCTAACCAGAAAACAGAAAGAAGAAATAAAAATCGAGAAAGCTATCTCCTCTCCTAAACCCTAAGCCTAAATCTCCATTCAACTCTTTTGCTGAAATTAATCAATTTGAATACAATAATGTAACGTTTCGAAGATTTTCGACATTCGAAAATCGACATTAATACATCCACTGTATCAAATGCCGCATGATCGAATGTCGGAAAACCGAATTTTTAGGGTTTAAAAGAAGAGGTAGAAGAAAACGATAGAAGAAATAAGGAAACAGAATAGAAACAATATCATAATCTCACATATCGCAGCAGAACAACATATAATAGATAAATGAATAATCTTTAAAACAAATAACTATCTCGGTTATTACTTACATCATATCATCAGAGTGTACAACAACAATATATAACACAACTAAACAATGGACAGTTATACAAACATGTCCTTACAAGTGAAATTTACGGCGGAAAAGATAATATCATATACAAGTGGTACGTCTCGCATCCATCTCGCCACTTGAGCTCCATAGCACTTCTGAATCCAGAATGACCTGATAACCTGACTCTAGACTGCCCATGTGGAAAATTATGGGCATCCAGAGTTTAGGAAGGGAATAATAAACTTCAGGTCAGTCATGGGACTGGTGTGAGAGCTTAAAACAGTTATTTAGCTTTTAAAACAGCAACAACAATAAGGGAAGTGAAAACTATCTGCCATGCTTTTGGAAAATGGAACTACCATAAGGCATCCCCGCACATACACAATGCAAACACAGAATTGGAGGAGATTTCTCCTTATGATAGTCAAAGATGCTTACTACGCAAAACAAATCACTTTGATATTATTATTAGTGCATAGTGATGAAAGCATTCCGAAAATAGAATATGAATCTTAGCCAGCATAGACATTCCAAACTATGCCTACTATAGCTACCATCCAAACAGTGGGGCGCCGCCATAAGTGAATGGCAGGTTCTACAACTAAAACCGTACAAGATGCGTATTGTTTTATTTGGATTTCCAACAGATGGTCAGGCTAAGGAACTTCCTACTGTCAATGGGATCGCCTCTGCCGGGACGTCCCGAGAACCTAACGTTACGGTTAGATCTCTACCAATACAAGGCCGAGTTACCTTTGTAACTAGGTAACTACTACACGAATATGTCACCCCCCGGTCCCTTTGGAGCTTTATCCGAGCGCTCGATAACCAACATCACAAAGTAATAAATATAGTGTGTCAACATGAGTAAGTATCTGGGCTCCATACATGATACCACCCTTTCCAGAAGGAAATGACATACCCTAAAGGGTGCGACCCACATAACCTTGCCGCATATTCCTGTTTTGACCATTTCCATGGAGTGAGGTCTGACGAAGTTTCGTCCACAAAGCTACGCTTTTCACAAAGCCACGATTTGATCAACAAATGATCAATAAATAATCATCACACAGCAACACTCAGCATGCCACATTACCAAATTGGGAATATATCGCTGATAACCTTCAACTACATAACCTCTAAGCGCGTACGTCTCAGAGAAGGGTGTTAAGCTAAGAGAATAAATTCTCCGCCACCAACAGAAATGTATTCGAAAGAAATCTGCTTTATATCTCAAAATGTAATGTCAGACACGTAACCATACAAGTCTGTTCCAGGTTCGAACAGAACCGAAGGCACTTCAAAAGAATCCCTTGCAATCCGGGTATTCACAATCCCGATCGAATTTCCCATCACAAAGGAAATATCCATACCATAGCTAACGGTGCAGAGACAATCGATTAGTCATCCTATCGTTTTCACAAATACTCGGTCTTCACCACCGGTCTTCAATGCTATCCATTACGTCGTATCACTATTCAGAATGGGTAACCCGAATAACGAGCGCAATAATTATAAAATAAGTGTAGCATTCAATTTCAACCAATTCACAAACAAATACCTATTTAAAGGTCAATATTGATAGTCGGTTATTTAACTATCAATCAATATTCACAACATCACTCGATTTCAAATAATTTCCTAAATTATTTACTTCCAAAAATATCTTTACAAGATATATATCCCACACGTCAACCATTTGAAAACCAATTTCAAATCAATTTACACCCTTACAACTTTCTTTTCAAAATGGTTCATTTAAACCAATTAAAAAAATCCTTACCGATTTATTAAATTTACGTTCCAAATCCGTAAATTAATTCCCACACTTCAAAAATAAATCAATGTTTATTTTTAAACAAATTTCCTTTTCTTTTATAACTTCCATATTGAATTCACATTTCGAAAATACCTATGAATATACGATTTTTAAATCGATTTCTAATATTCATTTTCAATTTATCTTTAAAAGATAAAATCTCAAAACATTCACTTTATATTGGAAAAACATTTCCATACTTATTTAATAATAAGTAATTCACAAATCTATTTATTTTCAACACTTGGAAAATATTCAATATACTTAAATCGAAATTAAGTATATATTTCATTCTTTAAAGAAAACATTCTTTCAAATACATTTATTTGGGTCAAAACGAATGTTGCGTAAAATATCGTTACGACGACCCAAACTCACTAGTATAGGGATTCGAAATTAAGATAGATATATAAATTCCAATACTATATAAAACATTTCCTTTCAGAAATCATTTACTATAACAACAGTGTTATAGTCCACTATTTCCTTATTTCTCGAAAACTTCTATTTCAACAATAAATGTTGAAATCTATGGTTTCGATAGTTAATCCATTTTAAAACATCTTTAAAACACTTAACTTCATTTTATAATATCACTTCCCCAAAAACATGTCCATTTTCTTTAATAATATATTCACTGTCCAAAATCGTGAATATTACTCCCAATCCAAACTCTTTATTATGACATATATTATACAAAAGATAATTCGCTATCCAAAATCGCGAATATATCCCCTTTAATAAACTTCTATGTTTATTTCACCAAATTCAATTGATTTCGGATTTATAAACAACGTTTATAAATTCACACACACACACACATATATATATATATATATATATATATATATATATATATTTATTTCATAAAAACTTCAACTTATACAAATCACTTTTATTTACCATTTCAATTTATAACTCAATTTTATACCAAAAATCTAATTTATAAGTTAATTACTTATAATATTTTATTTTACGAAAATCGGTTTATTTTAAAATTTCACAATTTATAAATTTATAAATTTCATTCACTTATGAAATCCATTTATACTTCTTTTAACACTGATAAAAACTCATTTTATAGTTCCTATATTTTATTTTATAAACCTCAATTTTATAAATCTTTTATATAAACCGTTTATAATAATTCAAAAATCCCAATTTTAAACCATTTTATAAATTAGTCAACTACTTATCTAAAAACCACATTTCGGTTTTATTTCATAAAAATCATAATTTTATAACATAAACATTTCAACGTTTATTTATTTAAAATGAATCAATTTCCAAATTTAATTTTATTATGAATTCTCAACTTAAATTTTCAAAAATCAATTTTTATTTATTTTTGGCATCTAATGATAACAAAAATATATTCGGCTTAAATTTAGCCTTTAACGATTCCAATCACAAAGATAATCACGTAGATTATAAATAGATCAATAAATAGATCAACACACAACATTGAAACCAATTCAATCATTTGAGGAATCCAGTTGTATCCCTCCAATCTGTTTCCCTGCATCCAAAGATGTTAGCACAATACCAATTCCACTTCGAGACGGAATATCGCGGTATATGAGATTTATAAAATACTATCCGCTATTATGCGGAGCAATAGGGTCTCATCCGCTATATAATGCAGGAAAATCAAATCCAAGTACATATATAATACCAATTCCATACAGGTTGGAATTATCGCGGTATATGTTTTTAATAAATAACTTCCGCTTAATATACGACGCATAATGTCTATTTAACACAATAGATAACAAATTATCATCCAATCACACAATCAAGTAATTTTAAATCTAACTATTTAACATTTAAATCGAACGATTTCGATTGAGTGAGAAGTTCCCACCTTGAGTTTCCGATAACAGTTGTAGCGTTTTATTTCGAATAAAATTAAACGTACGTTTAATTTTGCCCAAAATTTTTACTAGCTCCAAACGACTCTAAATCAGCTCCATTGCGTAATGCTCGTCAAAACGATTGCAGCACAATTCGTTTCGTCACAATCCGACCTCGTATGAAAGAGATATTGATTTTTAAAGTTACACGAATTAAAATATAACTAAATTACAATTTTCTTTTTAAATTTTCACCCTCAATCCATCCTGGCCGCACATCTCAACGCGATGAAATCAGGGCCGCATCCTTCCTTTCCCCCTCCTCTCTCATGTTCGCGTTCTACAGGCCGAACCGAAGAACCCATTGCACGCTTTGAAACCCTAATACACGCGCCTCATTCCACCACGCTTAGCTCGATCAATTAATGCCATATGAACGCCCACCTCGAGAGCTACCCACGGCCGCGACCTGGTGGAGCTTGGCCACCCCCTTGTCACGAAAAGACGTGTGCAACCCTATACGAACGGGGCTACAATGATGATGATCCATAGCTCCAAATGTGATCTCCACCATTGGATATACTCGTCTCACCAACCTCTACATTTTTGTAGTTGAAGACATTTCGTAATTCCTTACGGATTTGAAGAAAATAAAGGAAGAATGAAACAATTTTCTGGCCATTGAAATTCTTAATGGCGGCTGAAGGAGAAAATGGGCTAGGATTTGATTTTCCTTGCAAAATGGAAACAATGAGGCGCTTATATAGAAAATTGCCAAATTACTATTCACCCGAAATTTTTCGAACTCCAAACGAAGCGTGCCGGCTGGCTTTTCTAAGGTTTACCCTGCATTCCGAACACAATGGAATGTGTTTCGGAGGCTAATTCGATCATCTGTGCAAGTTACGACAATAAACGATCAAATTTAAATTAAACCGATTAAACTAATTTCTATGCGTTTTGGCTTGCCACGGACAAACGGTAAGTCCGATTGACACGAAATTTGAAATATTACAATAATATAACATTATGGATCCGATGAAACTGGTTTCGTCGAAATTCGTGACTTTTTGAAAAATGGTTATTTTAACTCGTCAATTAAATATTAAAATATTCAATTTTCACAAATTAACTTTAAATTCAATTTTAAAAGTTCTATAACATCATTCTAACTCCAATATGATATAATAAAATTTTACAAATCATTTTCAATCACATTAAACCCAATTTCCAATTATTTACGCAATTTCAAATATTAAATGTAGATTTAATTATCCAATTAAATCCAGATATTCAAAAAATAAATTATTCGACTTATAAAATTTACTTATTAATATTTAAATTCAATTAAATATACTAATTTTAATTGACAGAAATTCTGGATCGTTACAAACTTCCCCCCTTAAAAGAATTTCGTACTCGAAATTGCCAAGTAAGAAAAAGTTACAGAGTCCATTAACTTTCCAAAAAACCATTCGAATTGGATTTTTCAAACCTCTTAAGTGTTTAACTTTCCCAAAATTTATAGTTAAACTTCTTACAATAACTTTACTAAGTTTTCAAATCATACCTAGTTATCTTTTCAAAAAAATTCAGTTTTCCCAAAAAATTTCTAACGCCTTAAATTTTCAGAAAAATTCGCCAGAGTCTCCTTTGCGCGGCTCGATCCGAAAAAATTTACAGTGTATATATCACAAATATACATCTCATCAAGTGATGAGGCATCCCGCAGGGAAAAAAGTGTAAAAGTACGATATTTAATCCGAGATATGTACCTTATTTATTATTAGCGAGCATATACGGCTAATATAGCACGAAAGCGAGCTTCAAATGCGAAGCAAGCGCAAACCGCACCTACTAAACACTCAACAAACTAATGAGAACATGTACATATGAAAACAGTATCAATATACAGCATATAGCAACATAACAACTACATATGCCAACATAGCAAATGCAAAAAAACAATAAATGCAACCACCAAACAACTATCATCCAACTAACATCCAACAAATCAATGTCTATCCAAATCAATATTCTTTCATTTCTCATTAACATTCAATGAATTGGTTTTTCATTTTAATCACATTTGATTTGTTAACATTGGACTTTACAAATATTCATTTATTCATTTCCAATTAGTATACATTCACTAATTTATATTTATTTTAGTTCCCTTCCAAATCAAATTCAATTCTATTCAAATTCATCTTTCTTCCAATTTGAATTCAATTACATAGCTTTCAATTTCACTAATTTAATTTCATTAACACTTAATGAATTTATATACAATCAACTAACAATCAAATAACAACCAATCATAACCAACATAACCAAATTATTAAATTTACATTCAGTTTGGTTTAACACTTTTAATTCCAGTTGGTTTAATATTAAATTGGCTTACATTCAATTTATTCAATTTATTAATTTTAGTGAATTAACACCTATATCCATTGTTTCATATCGATTCATTTACATTTGAATGATTAACATTCAATCCATTTATTAATTTAATTGCCAATTCCTTTAACAATATAAGGTTGAATTTCAGTTACATAACTCAAGTTCAAAATCATCGCTTCTCTTGATTAATTTCTTCGATACCAAAATCAACTTCATTCAATTTTACTTAAGTTATATTTCCTTTAAACATCATTTGTTTAACTTCACTTAAATTTCCACTTATAAATTCAATTCAGATTCCAATTTTAATTAACTTTTACCAAAGTCAAATTTCCATATCACTATCAAATTCAGATTTTGTTTTGCTTAACAAAATTGTTTAACCATTTTAACAATCAGTTTTACTTACATTTTCTCATTTTCTAAGTTATACAGCTTATATATTTAAACTTCCAAATCTATTTACTTATCCAAAGCTAAATTTATTATCTCATACTATAAGTTCAAAATTCATTTCACTTATATTCATTAATTTCAAGTTGGATTTTTAATTTTCAAACTTGTTTATCGCAACAAAACTCAAATTTTCAATTTACTATGGTAGCAAATCCCTCACACGGAAACTTGAAAATGATATTGATGATGCTGCAGTCATCACCCTTATTATTTCCCAGTGACAATAGTGAATTCAGTGCTTTAAATTCTTTCAAAAATTTTCCTTTTCATTGTTTATAAATCACCTTTATAAAAAAAATTCCTCATATAATTTCACTATTTATATATAAGATTATTTTACAATTGTAAATCATTTTAATTATAATTCCATACTTTATAATTCATTTTCTTATACAATTATTCTTTTACAACTGTTGTTTTATTTAGCTTATTCAAACAACATTTATTGACTTATATATATTTATATTTTCAACAACCAAGCAATCAATTATATACACTTTAATAATTCTTGAAAAATTATTCCCTTTATATAAAAATATAATCGAGGTAAAATTATTTCATTTACCCAATTTAAAACAATATCGTGTCGATTTGTTCTGTATAAGTGTTTAGAGACACCTATCGATAGAGTTGTACAGACTATACCGACCAGAATCCATATACCACTCAACAAACCAATCATCACAACATAAAATAATTTATATTCGCTAACAAATACGCGCTCATAGCTATTATTACACTCAAACTCATTCTAAAGCACTACCGACTCTATCTCTAATGAGTAACACCCAACAGAGCCATGATTGTCGCTTAACCAAATGCTCTGATACCAAATGTAACGTTTCGAAGATTTTCGACTACCGAATATCGACAATAATACGTCCACTGTATCAAATGCCGCATGATCGAATGCCGAAAAACCGAATTTTTAGGGTTTAAAAGAAGAGGTAGAAGAAAAAGATAGAAGAAATAAGGAAATAGAACAGAAACAATATCAAAATCTCACATATCGCAGCGGAACAACATATAATAGATAAATGAACAATCTTTAAAACAAAGAACTATCTCAGTTATTACATTACATCATATCATCAGAGTGTACAACAACAATATATAACACAACTAAACAATGGACATTTATACAAACATGTCCTTACAAGTGAAATTTACAGCGGAAAAGATAATATCATATACAAGTGGTACGTCTCGCATCTAGCTCGCCACTTGAGCTCCATAGCACTTCTGAATCCAGAATGACCTGATAACCTGACTCTAGACTGCCCGTGTGGAAAATTATGGGCACCCAGAGTTTAGGAAGGGAACAATAAACTCCAGGTCAGTCATGAGACTGGTGTGAGAACTTAAAACAGTTATTTAACTTTTAAAACAACAACAACAATAAGGGAAGTGAAAAATATCCGCCATGCTTTTGGAAAATGGAACTACCATAAGGCCTCTCCGCACACACACAATGCAAACGCAAAATTGGAGGAGATTTCTCCTTATGATAGTCAAAGATGCTTACTACGCAAAACAAATCATTTTTGATATTATTATTAGTGCATAGTGATGAGAGAATTTCGAAAATAGAATATAAATCTTAGCCAGCATAGACATTCCGAACTATGCCTACTATAGCTACTATCCAAACAGTGGGGCGCCACCATAAGTGAATGACAGGTTCTACAACTAAAACCATACAAGATGCATAATGTTTTATTTGGATTTCCAACAAATGATCAGGCTAAGGAACTTCCTACTGTCAATGGGATCGCCTCTGGCGGGACGTCCCGAGAACCTAACGTTTAGATCTCTGCCAACACAAGGTCGGGTTACCTTTGTAACTAGGTAACTACTACACGAATATGCCACCCCCGGTCCCTTTGGACCTTTATCCGAGCGCTCGATAACCAACATCACACGGTAATAAATATAGTGTGTCAACATGAGTAAGTATCTAGGCTCCATACCATGATACCACCCTTTCCAGAAGGAAATGACATACCCTAAAGGGCGCGACCCTCATAACTTTGC
The DNA here is from genome assembly GCA_030765085.1 of Allium cepa. NCBI lineage: Eukaryota > Viridiplantae > Streptophyta > Magnoliopsida > Asparagales > Amaryllidaceae > Allium > Allium cepa. The sequence continues at coordinate 102,187,791 of CM060942.1, read as the reverse complement.
CGCATGTTCCTGTTTTGACCATTTCCGGTAAGTGAGGTCTGACGAAGTCTCGTCCACAAAGCAACGCTTTTCACAAAGCCACGCTTTGATCAACAAATGATCAATAAATAATCATCACACAGCAACACTCAGCATGCCACATTACCAAATTGGGAATATATCGCTGATAACCTTCAACTACATAACCTCTAAGCGCGTACGTCTCAGAGAAGGGTGTTAAGCTAAGAGAATAAATTCTCCGCCACCAATAGAAATGTATTTGAAAGAAATCTGCTTTATATCTCAAAATGTAATGTCAGACACGTAATCATACAAGTCTGTTCCGGGTTCGAACAAAACCGTAGGCACTTCAAAAGAAGCCCTTGCAATCCAGGTATTCACAATCCCAATCGAATTTTCTATCACAAAGGAAATCTCCATACCGTAGCTAACGGTGCAGAGACAATTGATAGGTCATCCTATCGTTTTCACAAATACCCAGTCTTCACCACCGGTCTTCAATGCTATCCATTACGTCGTATCACTATTCGGAATGGGTAATCCGAATAATGAGCGCAATAATTTAAAAATAAGTGTAGCAATCAATTTCAACAAATTCACAAACAAATACCTATTTAAAGGTCAATGTTGATAGTCGGTTATTTAAATATCAATCAACATTCACAACATCACCCGATTTCAAATAATTTCTCAAAATATTTATTTCCAAAAGTATCTTTACAAGATATATATCCCACACTTCAACCATTTTAAAACCAATTTCAAATCAATTTACACCCTTACAACTTTCTTTTCAAAATGGTTCATCTAAACCAATTAAATAAATCCTTACCGATTTATTAAATTTACGTTCCAAATCCGTAAATTAATTTCCACACTTCAAAATAAATCAATGTCTATTTTTAAACAAATTTCGTTTTCTTTTATAACTTCCATATTGAATTCACATTTCCAAAATATCTATGAATATACGATTTTTAAATCGATTTCTAATATTCATTTTCAATTTATCTTTAAAAGATAAAATCTCAAAACATTCACTTCATATTGGAAAAACATTTCCATACTTATTTAATAATAAGTAATTCACAAATCTATTTATTTTAAACACTTGGAAAATATTCAATATACTTAAATTGAAATTAAGTATATATTTCATTCTTTAAAGAAAACATTCTTCCAAACACATTTATTTGGGTCAAAACGAATGTTGCGTAAAATATCGTTACGACGACCCAAACTCACTAGTATAGGGATTAGAAATTAAGATAGATATATAAATCCCAATACTATATAAAACATTTCCTTTCAGAAATCATTTACTATAACAACAGTGTTATAGTCCACTATTTCCTTATTTCTCGAAAACGTCTATTTCAACAATAAATGTTGAAATCTATGGTTTCGATAGTTAATCCATTTTAAAACATCTTTAAAACACTTAACTTCATTTTATAATATCACTTCCCCAAAAACATGTCCATTTTCTTTAATAATATATTCACTGTCCAAAATCGTAAATATTACTCCCGATCCAAACTCTTTGTTATGACACATATTATACAAAAGATAATTCGCTATCCAAAATCGCGAATATATCCCCTTCAATAAACTTCTATGTTTATTTCACCAAATTCAATTGATTTCGGATTTATAAACAACGTTTATAAATTCACACACATATATATATTTCATAAAAACTTCAACTTATACAAATTACTTTTATTTACCAATTCAATTTATAACTCAATTTTATACCAAAAATCTTATTTATAAGTTAATTACTTATAATCTTTTATTTTACGAAAATCTATTTATTTTCACAAGTTATAAATCTATAAATTTCATTCACTTATGAAATCCATTAATACTTCTTTTAACACTTATAAAAACTCGTTTTATAATCCCTATATTTTATTTTATAAACCTCAATTTTATAAATCTTTTATATAAACCGTTTATAATAATTCAAAAATCCCAATTTTAAACCATTTTATAAATTAATCAACTACTTATCTAAAAAACCACATTTTTGTTATATTTCACAAAAATCATAATAACATAAACATTTCAACGTTTATTTATTTAAAATGAATCAATTTCCAAATTTAATTTTATTATGAATTCTCAACTTAAATTTTCAAAAATCAATTTTTATTTATTTTCGACATCTAATGATACCAAAAATATATTCGGCTTAAATTTAGTCTTTAATGATTCCAATCACAAAGATTATAAACAGATCAATAAATAGACCAACACACAACATTGAAACCAATTCAATCATTTGAGGAATCCAGTTAGATCTCTCCAACCTGTTTCCCTGCATCCAAAGATGTTAGCATAATACCAATTCCGCTTCGAGACGGAATATCGTGGTATATGGGATTTATAAAATACTATCCGCTATTATGCGGCACAATAGGGTCTCATTCGCTATATATTGCGGGAAAATCAACTCCAAGTACATATATAATACCAATTCCATACAAGTTGGAATTATCGCGGTATATGTTTTTAATAAATAACATCCGCTTAATATACGGCGTGTAATGCCTATTTAACACAATAGATAACAAATTATCATCCAATCACACAATCAAGTAATTTTAAATCTAACTATTTAACATTTAAATCGAACGATTTCGATTGAGTGAGAAGTTCCCACCTTGAGTTTCCGATAACAGTTGTAGCGTTTTATTTCGAATAAAATTAAACGTACGTTTAATTTTGCCCAAAATTTTTACTAGCTCCAAACGACTCTAAATCAGCTCCATTGCGTAGTGCTCGTCAAAACGATTGCAGCACAATTCGTTTCGTCATAATCCGACCTCGTATGAAAGAGATATTGATTTTTAAAGTTACACGAATTAAAATATAACTAAATTACAATTTTCTTTTTAAATTTTCACCGTCAATCCATCCTGGCCGCACATCTCAACGCGATGAAATCAGGGCCGCATCCTTCCTTTCCCCTTCCTCTCTCACGTTCGCGTTCTACAAGCCGAACCGAAGAACCCATTGCACGCTTTGAAACCCTAATACACGCGCCTCATTCCACCACACTTAGCTCGATTAAGTAATGCCATATGAACGCCCACCTCGAGAGCTACCCACGATTGCGACCTGGTGGAGCTCGGCCACCCCTTTGTCACGAAAAGACGTGCGCAACCCTATACGAACGTGGCTACATTGTTGATGATCCGTAGCTCCAAATGCGATCTCCACCGTTGGATATACTCGTCTCACCACCCTCTACGTTTTTGTAGCTGAAGACATTTCGTAATTCCTTACGGATTTGAAGAAAATAAAGGAAGAATGGAACAATTTTCTGGCCATTGAAATTCTTAATGGCGGCTGAAGGAGAAAATGGGCTGGGGTTTGATTTTCTTTGCAAAATGAAAACAATGAGGTGCTTATATAGAAAATTGCCAAATTACTATTCACCCAAAAATTTTCGAACTCCAAACGAAGCGTGCCGGCTGGCATTTCTAAGGTTTACCCCGCGTTCTGAACACAATGGAATGTGTTTCGGAGGTTAATTCGATCATCTGTGCGAGTTACGGCAATAAACGATCAAATTTAAATTAAACCGATTAAACTAATTTCTATGCATTTTGGCTTGCCCCGGACAAACGGTAAATCCAATTGACACGAAATTTGAAACATTGCAATAATATAACATTATGGATCCGATGAAACTGGTTTCATCGAAATCCCAGACTGTTTGAAAAATGGTTATTTTAACTCGTCAATTAAATATTAAAATATTCAATTTTCACAAATTAACTTTAAATTCAATCTTAAATGTTCTATAACATCATTCTAACTCCAATATGATATAATAAAATTTTACAAATCATTTTCAATCACATTAAACCCAACTTCCAATTATTTACGCAATTTCAAATATTAAAATGTCGATTTAATTATCCAATTAAATTCAGATATTCGAAAAATAAATTATTCGACTTATAAAATTTACTTATTAATATTTAAAATCAATTAAATATACAACTTTTAATTGACAGAAATTTTGGGTCGTTACAAATAAGATCAGGTAATCACTTTCAAATCAAAAATTGTTTCATCAATTCTAGATTTTGTGAACTTGAATTGGCTGTAACTTGTGTTTTCTGTACTGCATGTCTATAAGTTATCAATTTCCAGGTTCTTTAAGCATATACAAGGTCAAAGCTCACAACTTTCTTCTGAATTCCTCGAGTTCGATCTTCATATTGCAAAAATGAGTGTTAAAATACATCCTCTAGCTAAACAAAGCTCTGCTTGTTGAAAAAACCGCGAAAAATTATTTATGTAAACGTTCTAGTTCATTTTCTAGTTTATGGTAGATTTGCTTCTTTGAGTGACAATGTCTCTTGCTGCTGGAATTATTCCGGATTGTATTTTATATGTTGTAGATTATGCATGCAAATTTTCATAGCTTAATTCATTCATTTGCTGGATGAAAACAATTGTTGAAAATCATTTCGAAGTCTGGACACACCTTGCACACATTCACGTAACCTAGGTCGACCTAGGAAATTTATAGGTCAACCTAGGGGTGACCATAATGCCTTTAGGTTGACCATATGGTCGACCTATGCTCCTCCAAGGTTGACCCATAGATCAACCTGTAGGTTGACCTGGGGGAGCCTTTTTCCTGTGTTTGTTTTTTTGCTTTCTACTTGTTGTTCCAGCTTGTTTCTCCAACTTTGCTACTAGATTTTGTGAAGTTTTTGATTGTTTTAATGGCCATGAAGCTTATCAATATGCGAGCCAAGATTTTGGTGAACTTAGAGTGCAAATCGAATCATTTTGGAGATGATTTCGAATGTCGGTTTTTGGGTATTTATGATGTTTTTCTTTGATTTCAAGCATGGGTTTTTCCAAATAATTTTGAAATAATTTTTAAAATAAATTGTCTTTTAAAATAATTATTATATAATATTTTTAAATTATTTTCAAGCTATAAAATCTATATAAATAAGGGAATTTTAAGGTTTGTTTTCCAAAAACGATTTCGAAAAATTATTTTAAAAGCTTGTTTTCTCAAATAAATTATTTTATATATAAAATACACGTTTATTCACTATTCAAATGAATGAGAAGGAGAATTAAAAGATTGGGTAAAATATATGGTATGGGACATGTTCCTTTATCTTTTCGGTTAATTTGTGACTTGTCTGTTTGATCGTTTTGACCTTCGGATCATGTTTGCCGATGAAATGAGGCAAATATTTTTACTACTTCCTGGTGTGGCATTAGCTAGGGGTTAGTAGACCGTTAGGTGCGAACGTGTGGTATGGGACGCAATTTAACACTTTTGGGGTTCCTATCTGTGAGTTTGTGACACATTTGTCTAGGATACATATTTTCCAGTACTGGACCTTCGGATCATTTGTCCTTCGGGATGTTTGTCATTGTGACGTATTTGTCCTCCGGGATGTTTGTCTAAGAGATGTATTTGTTTGTCCTTTGGGGTGTTGTCCTTCGGGATGTCTGTCTAAGAGACGTGGTGCCTTATTTTGAAAGAACAGTACATGGCGGGCTTCAGCCATATGCACGTGCTATATTTTTGAGATGATTTCATTGATTATTTATGATTTTCAACGTATATCGCCTTTTTACATATTTTCCATTTGAGCCATTCAAGACATTATATATGGCGATTACATATTTGAAAACTTGAACTCCTTATCGAGTTCTACATTTGAGATTTGGATTTGCCAACACTTGGCGTTTATTTGGGATTTCTAATCTCCTTTCAGAGATATATGTGTTGCCATTATTTGGCGTATTTCGAGTTTAGGATTTCTCTATTTTGAGAATATATTGCGATTACCATTTTAGTGAGATTCGAGATTTCAGTTTTGGGATTTCTCTTATTTAGGAGATATGGTTTAGAGAAACCATTATTCTTATTTTTAGGGATTATGCTAATGATATGAGGCAAGATTATGCTCAGATGTTTTAGTGTTGAGTTATCTCTTTCCAGATTATTTATGCTTAGTGAATTAACTCATTAGTAGTGGTGACATGCTCTTGTTGTTGTTTCTTCTCATTCGAGAAGATACTTCACCTTTATCTTATGCTTTATATTATCACTTATCTTACCGAACTGATGTTTTAGGTGGACTGACCCATGTATTTTATACTTGGGTCAGACCGAGTTATTTCAGGATAGATACCTGCTTTTGAACTTTACTTGATACTTCCACCTTGGATATCAGCTTATCTCTTTTTGTGCAGTTTTGTAATCTTTTTGCTTGACTCTGATATGTATATTTTTTTTTAATTCGTTGTATATAGTGGTCTTTGAACAACTCATGATGTATTACTATGTATTGTATTGTATAGGGATGTATCAGTGTATATGTATATATATCTTTTTGTTTTTGTTCTATGACGTATTATACATTCTATTGTTATATTTTGTTCTATTAGATCCGTTAGCCATTATAGTTTTGTATTAATCATTTATTGAATATGCCAATCCACTTTAGAAAGAAAAAAAATTATAAAGCACTAAATCGATGTATTCCGTAGATTTTTAAGATAAATCTATAGATGGTTGCTCCTAATTGGCCCTATTCTCCGCATTAGCAGACAATATTACCCAGTAATGCTCTTTGTTAATGTGGCCGTCGGGGTGGGGCATCATAGTTTGGTATCAGAGCAGATTTCAAAACAAAATATGTTTAATTAGAACAGAAACATATATTACGATACATCAAAGTATAGTACAAGTGTTACAAATCCCTTAATTATCGCGTCCTTTATTTTTTCATGTCCCCTGGGGAAGATATAAGTTTGGAATGTGTCTAGAAATATATTTTATTCCATAGCATTCTGTAATTGAATTAAATATATCTTATCTTATGAGTAATCCTTATCGTGATTATTTTGTTATAAATCTCTTCGATACGGTGTTTGACACATTTTTATCTAAGGAGCTTGTGATATCGTTGGATGTTTCTTATCTTGTTACTTCTTTGAGGATTGTGTATCCTATTGAAGTGATCCGTAATACTTGGCTTGTCCTTTGATAATATTAGGGTTAATCTTTGTAGCTTCCCTTTCAGTGAAAATCTATGCATTAGTCATCACCATGAGTTTAATATGATTTTGGGGATGGATTGACTTGCTTGTTATCAAGTCCAATCCTATGTTCTGGAAGGATCCTATATTTTAGGCATCCTAAGTCGACTATTAGATGTCTCTTGTTCTTCGTAATGTTGATGATAATTCCGAAGTATCTTTATTTGTTCTTGAGTTTCGAGATGATGATGATATATCTCGAATTCTAGTTGTTTGCGATTTTGTTGATATATGAGAGTCCGTTTTGGGTTTGTTACCCAATCGGGCAATTGATTTTTGTGTTGACCTCATTCTTGGTTCTTAGCCTTTTAGTCATTCATCCACGAGGATGTCTACTAAGGAAACGAGAAACTCTAGAAGTAATTGCTGAAGCATGAAGCTGAGCAATTCATTCAGTTCAGTCTTTACCATGGTGTGCCACGGTCATTTTTTAAGAAGTGTAATGGTATTATTAGGCTTTGCATCCACTTTCGCAAGCTTAACAATTTCACCATTAGAACAAGTTTCTATTTCTTATGATTGATGATATATTCGATCTATTTAGTGGCGCAAGGATATTTTTCAACTTGACCTTGCACTGATTTTCATCAGCTACGAGTTGTAGAGGATAACGTTTTTTTACCACATTCTACACTTGTATGGTTCTTGTGAGTGGCTCATTATACCGTTCGGTTTGATGAACAATCTAGCTTAGTCATCAATCTTGTAATCGAGTATTCTGGTAATGTCTCGATGAGTTCTTCTTGTGTTCTTTGATTTTAAGTGTAAGTAACTATTTGAATTTTTAAATCTTTCAAATTGAAGATATGTTTTTAAGTGAAACTGTGATAAGAAAAGAATATTTTGTAAAGTATTTATGAGGAATTTCTTTTTATAGAAAATGATTTTTGTGTTGGGTTGTCCATCAAGTGCTTTAAGAACTCTGGTCGATGCGTTTGATCAATGTTATCGATAGAATTTCCTAAACACTATGTTGAGATAGTCAAACACGGTAAGCTGATTTTTAATAAGTAAAGTTTGGAATTAATTAATATGGTTTGAGAATTAAATTTTATTTTGAATGTGTGGTGCATCCATTTAACCCTAGTGAGTGTTGGATGAGTGGCGAGGTAGTTTTGATCATTAGGTCAACTCTGCAGCCAGTCAACGGGATCATTTGCTATAAGTAAATGGCGAGGCAATACCCTTGTATAATTGAAACTATTGAAATTGAAATGCTATTTTTATACCTTTAGCATGAGTTTGTGAGCTAATTTTTTTTGCATTTTGGTTGTATTAAAAATTTGTTGGTGTGAATTTGCAAAATTCTTTTGAAAAAAAATTTGAATTAATTATCAATTTTAATTAGCTTATGTTGATAATTAGTTGGAAATTTAATTTTTGTGACAAAGTGGAAATATGAATTGTTTTGATAAATGAACCATTTATGTAGTATAGTCACTTTGATTATGAAAATAATTTCAAAACTTTATACACAGACACACACACATCACAAGTATTTGTTTTGTGTATAATCAACGATCATTCCTTGATAATGGAAGAGATTAATTATCTCTTTCAAAATGATTTTTTTTGTTAATTTTTTTAAAGATAGATTTTGGAAAGTAATGAAATTTTTTCCAACTAATGAATTGTTTCTTTTTATGATGATTACACAGAGTTGATCATAATTTAGTACGTCTTAGCCTTCTAGGGAAAAAGAAGATCATTTAATAAATGATATAGCAAAAGCTTGTTTGAAACGTAATTTGAAACTAAATGGTTTGGGAAAAATTAAACATTTAAATTGATTTGAAAATTTGAATTTGGTTTGAAAAAGTGCTGTGCTAAAACAATAACTTGAGATTTATAACTCCAAATGAGTTCAAACTTTTTGCAAATTAAAGAGCCTTCAAAAAGCTAAAAAATTTCTTTTACATATTGGAAGATTTTGTTTTATTCTGACTAAAATAGGTTTGAAAGTGAATAAACATTTATGTCTTATAAGTTTCTAAAATTCAAGCTGAAAGTAAATTTTGCATAACTTTTAAGCCCCGAATCCGATTTTGATGATCTTTATATTGCTGGAAAGTTTAGACTTAGTAGAACAACTTTCATTTTATAAGAGTTCTCTGATTTTGTTATTTGTTGTGTCAAAACTTTTTTCCTTTACAGCATGTTTGAAATTGAAATTGACTTGTTTTCTTAGTGGTCATGTGTATTCTATCTATTTTGTGAATGTGATTGAGTTAATGTTCAACATAAATGTATTATGGTAGAATTTTAGAGTGAAACTTTTTATTAACTTTAAATGAAGAGTTTGGAGATTAAACTGGATTTTTGTAAGAGGTTTTGATAATTTTCAAAATGTTGAAATTTGAATTTGATAATGAAGAAAACGGGTTTTGAAACCTTAAATTTATCTGTTTAGTAAATAGGAGTATAAAAATCCATTCCTTGAGTTTGGCTTGCCTTTGTGGAATTATCTAGCGACTAATATTTACGCGGTCGTTTGGGTTGGTGGTATTAAAGAAACACCTACCTTTTGTTGAGTTTTCTTACCTCAAGTGTTGTCAATCTAATGTCGGTATGGCTCTTTCCGTAGTGACATACGGAAGGTCATGTCGATAATTATCTAGTTAGTTGGAATCCGAGATAAAATTTTGTTAAATCTCTACTCTATTCGAGAAACTCCTAAGGAATCTATCTCACTAGATTGATCTTTTATATAGCATCCTATCTGTGTTCTTGTTTTGAAGGTAGGACGCCTTCGAAATCATGATGTGTTGCTCATAGAAATTCAATGGTCCGCTAATCCCAATACTAGCACTTGGAAAACCATAAATTAATTGAGCGATCTTATCATGTTTTTATAACATCTTGTATTGGGGTGAAATTTTTTAAATTCGAGCTTATCTATCTTCCTTTTCTTAATGAAATAATTTGCGTTGAATACAGCTCTTCTCTAGAAATTGCGAGGATGCAATTTTTGTAAGGCGAAGCATGTAACAACCCCGATTTTGGTGATTACCTGTAAATATTAAATTATAACCGTAGATATAATTTAATATTGAGAAATAAAATAAATTGGAGATTTAAAATTGTTTATTTGGAATAAACAGTGGATTTAAAATATAAAATTTGGAAATAAAGTTTTGAAAACTTTATTTTGTTTGTTTGTGTTAAAGATGAGTGAAATATGATTTTTATTTGAACAAATACAATAATTTTAGTAATTATTGCCAAGTATTTATTTTATTGATTTTTAAAAGAAGTATTTGATGTAATATGTGTATATTATAAATAAAAAGATGGAATTTTGTTTAAAAATAAGTTTTGGATATAAAGTTGACGTTAAAATGGTTTTGATGTATTTTATTACACAAGAAAATGATTTTTATGCAATTTTTGCTATCAAAAATAGTGTTTTGTGTAATTATTTGTGTAAATTGGGTATTTATTAAAAAATGAGACTTTTTGATAATAAATATATTTTTATAACTAAATTATCTTTTTATTAGTTGTAAAATATTTTATTAAACATGAGAATATGTTTGTTTGATTTATTGTATAGAAAATCTTGTTTAAATATGTTGTTTTGAATAGTAACATAAGAGTGTTGGTGTTAATTAAATTTTTCTTAGGCTAGTTTAATTGTTTTTCCTAACTGGATCGAGCCCATTACTACTCTAACTTGAGAAAGCTATCTCCTCTCCAAATCCTAAGCCTAAATCTTTAATTATTCAACTCTTTTACTGAAATTAATCAAATTGAAGATAATAAGATCAGATAATCACTTTAAAATCAAAAATGGTTTCATCAATTCTTGATTTTGTGAACTTTAATTGGCTGTAACTTGTGTTTTTTGTATTGATGCCTGTAAGTTATTAATTTCCAATCCTTTAACCATATACAAGGTCAAAGATCACAATTTTCTTATGAATTCCTCGAGTTCGATCCTCATATTGCAAAGCTGGGTGTTAAACTCACATCCTCTAGCTAAACAAACTCGATTTGTTGAAAAGATTATGAAAAATTATTTGCTGTAAACGTTCCAGTTCATTTTCTAGTTTATAGTATATTTCTTGTTTGAGTTGCTTCTTTGAATGACAATGTCTCCTTGTTCCTATGTCGAAATGCTCCAAGAATTTTTCTGGATTGTAGTTTAGATGCTGCAGATTATGCATGCAAATTTTCATATCCTAATTCATTCATTTACTGCCTGAAAACAATTTTTGAAAACCAGTTCTAAATTTGGAAACACCCTGCACATATTCATGTAACCTAGGCCGACCTAGGCAATTTACAGGTCGACCTGGGGGTGGACCATAAGGCCTCATAGGTCGACCGTATGGTCAACCTGTGGTCCTCCAAGGTCGACCTGGGAGAGACTTTTCCTGTGCTTGTTTTTTTTGTGTTCGGCTTGTTGTTCCAACTTGTTTCTCCAACTTTGCTACTAGATTTTGTGAAGTTTTTGATTCTTTTAATGGCCATAAAGCCTATTAATAAGCAAGCCAAGATTTTGGTGAATTTAGGATTCAAATCGAACTGTTTTGGAGATGATTCCAATTGTCGGTTTTTGGTATTTTTTGATGTTTTTCCTTGATTTCGAGCACGGATTTTTCCAAATAATTATGAAATAATTTTTAAAATAAATTGGCTTTTGAAATAATTATTGTACAATTTTTTAAAATTATTTTCAAGCTATAAAATCTACATATTCTCTATAATAAGGGAATTTTAAGGTTTTTTTTTCCAAAATGATTTCGAAAAATTGTTTTGAAAGCTTGTTTCTTCAACTAAATTATTTTATATATAAAATACATGTTTTTTCACTATTCGAGCGAATGAGAAGGAGAATTAAATGATTGGGTAAAACTTGGTATGGGGCACATGCATTTATCTTTTCCGTTAATTCCTGACTTGTCCTTTTGATCGTTTTGACCTTGGGGTCGTGTTTGCCGACAAGATGAGGCAAATAATTTTACTACTTCCTGGTGTGGCATTATCTAGCGGTTAGTAAACCATTAGGTGCAAATATATGTTATGTGACGCACTTTAACACTTTTCGGGTTTTTATCTAAGAGTTTGTGACACATTTTTCTAAGAGTCGTATTTGCCAGTACTGGACCTTTGGGTCATTTGCCTTGGGAATGTTTGTATTGTGACGTATTTGTCCTTCAGGATGTTTGTCAAAGAGACATATTTATTTGTCCTTCTATATGTTGTCCTTCGGGACGTTTGTCTAAGACATGGCGCCTTATTTTGAAAGAACAGTACTTGGTGGGCTTCGACCATGCACGTGCTATATCTTTGAGATGATTTCATTGATTATTTGTGATTTTCCAAGTGTATCTCCTTTTAAATATTTAGCCATTTGAGCTGTTCGAGATTTATATATGGAGATTACATCTTTGTAAACTTAAACTCCTTATCGAGCTATATTTGAGATTTGGATTTGCCAACATTTGGCGTTTGTTTGGGATTTCTAATCTCCTTTTGGGGATATATGTGTTGCCATTATTTGGCGTATTTTGACTTTGGGATTTCTCTATTTTGAGAATATATTTGTGATTGCCACTTTGGTGAGATTTGAATTTTGAGATTTCTCCTATTTAGGAGTTATGGTTTAGGGAAATTATTGTTATTTTTAGGGAATACGCCCGATGATATGAGGCATGATTATGCTTAGATGTTTTAATGTTAAGTTATCTCTTTCCAGATTATATATGCTTAGTAAATTAACTCATTTGTAGTAGTGACATGCTCTTCCTATAGTTGCTTCTCATTTGAGAAGAAACTTCACCTTTACCTTATGCTTCATATTATCACTTATCTTACTGAAGTGGTGTTTTAGCTAGACTGACCCGTGTATTTTATACTCGGGTCAGACCGAGTTGCTTCAGGATAAATACCTGCTTTTGGACTTTACTTGATGCTTTCATCTTAGGTATCGGCTTATCTCTTTTTGTGTAGTTTTGTAATCTTTTTGCTTAACTCTGATATATATCTACTGTTTTTGACTCGTTGTATATAGTGTGATCTTCGAACCACTCTTGATTAATCACTATGTATTGTATTGGGATGTATCGGTGTATATGTATATATATTTGTTTGTTGTTGTTCTGTGATATATTATACATTCTGTTGTTATATTATGTTCTGATAGATCCATTAGCCACTATAGTTTTGTATTAAGCATTTAGTGCATATGTTGATCCACTTGAGAAAGAAAAAAATTACAGAGCACTAAATCGACATATTCAGTAGATGTTTAAGACAAAGCTATAGATGGTTGTTCCTAACCAGCCCTATACACCGCATTAGCAGACAGTATTACTGAGTAATTCTCTTTGTTAATGTGGGCCTCGGGTTGGGGCGTCACACCCCTCCTCATAGAATTTCATCCTCTAAACAATAAGGACTACATAATAAGCATATTAAACATGCAAATAGTGCTATTATATCCTACTAACTACAAAGCTAATATAAAAAATATAGAACATACCATCATAGTAGCTCAGGATAAGTATCTCTAACCTTGTTCTCTATCTTCCAAGTATAGTCTTTATCGTTGTCAGTCCACTGGACTTTCACCAATCCGACTATCTTAACTTCTTCTCATCTTTTGCTACAATACAAACTAGTTGCCTAATAAAGTCATATCTAGTTCTACTACTAAATCTTCCAATGCGGTTGGAGCAATAGTAGTCTCTTGGTCATGTACATACTTTATAAGTTGAGAAACATGAAAAAAAATTATAGACTCCCACAAAACTACTTGGTAACTCTACTCGGTACACGAGTTTCTCGATCCACTCTATAATAGGGAATGGCCCAACATATCTCACTGTTAGTTTCCTTGACTTTCCAAATTGTACCACACCCTTCATCGGTGATACTTTAATGAAAACATGATCTCCAATTGAGAATTCTAAATCCTTGTGCCTTTTATCTATGTAAATTTTCTACTAGACTGAGCTTTTCTCATCCTAACTTGGATTAACTCAATCTACTTCGTGGCCTCTCTCACCATATCCAAGCCAAGGACCAATCTATCTCCAGTCACTAACCAACATGCTGGTGATTTGCGTGACCTTCCATACACAGCTCCGAATGGTGTCATTCCTATAGTAGTTTGATAACTATTAGTAAAGGAAAACTCAGCTAAGTGCAAATTTTCCTTCCATGACCCATCAGAATCTAGTACACAAGCTCTCAACAAACCTTCAAGTACCATATTGAATCTTTTTGTTTGTCAATCCATCTGTAGGTGATAAGCAGTACCCATCTTAAGCTTGGTACCTAAAACGTTCTGCAGATTTTTCTAGAATTCATTAGTGAATAAAGTATCCATGTCATCGACTATACTAATATGAATCCCATGCAGTCTAACAATGTTCGTCATAAACAACTTAGCCAATATAGATGCCATTTTAGTTGACATTACAGGAATGAAATGTGCACTTTTTTTTTAGTTTATCCACTATGACCCAAATACTTCCATTTCTCAAATTCGACCCTGGAAACCCATCAACAAAATCCATTGATATCGAATCCCACCTGCAAACCAGTATATCTAAAGGCTGAAGTGATCCACTTGGCTTATGATGTTCAGCCTTTACTTGCTGGCAATTCGCACATTGCTTCACCCATAAGCCTACATTCCTTTACATATCTTCCAAGAAGAAACTTCTTTTCATATACTGATACATCTTAGTTCCACTAGAATGTATAGTAAACTTCAATAGATGACACTCCCTAAGAACTTCCTTCCTTAGGTCACCAACATTAGGCACACACAACCATCCCTTCTTCCTTAACCATCCTCTCTAGTCAAGGCTAAAGCCTTTTAGATCATCAATCTCCATTCCACGTACCAGTCTTCTAATCCTTTCAACCAACAGTGGATCATCTCTCTACTTAGAAGCAATCCTCTCGATCATTACTGGTCAAAATTCCAACCAAGACAACATGGCGATACTTTGATAAGAACTAGTAGTTGACGTTAACAGCACACTACAAGTAGTTAACGCCTCTAAATCCTTTCGTTCTGCCAACATAGCTAACATGACATCATGATACTTTCTGCAAAGTGCATCATCCATTTTGTATGCTTTCCCTCGTGTATACTTAATACCAAAATCATAAGCTGTTAAAAGCTCTTATGTCTTATATTTAACTCTTTCTGAGAGAATAAATACCTCAAAGACTTATGATCTATATACAACTCGAATCTTTCTCCTAAGAGATAGTGTCTCCACACTTTCAATGCAAAAATCACCATTGCTAACTCCAAATAATGAGTTGGTTGTCTAACTTCAAGTGGTTCGAGTTGTAGAGAAGCGTAGGAAATTACTTTACCCTTTTGCACCAATACAGCTCAAAACCCTGTTCCACATGCATCTGTAAACACCACTAAATTTTGATTCCCATCCAGAGCAACTAACACTGATGCATTAGTCAACAAATTCTTTGACTTAAGGAATGTTTCCTCACATTTATCAGACCAAATAAACTTTACGTCCTTTTTGGTAAGTTTTATAGGGGTGTTTCTATCCGTGAGAAATCTTTAATAAATCTTCGGTAATAACCAGCTAATCCAAGAAAACTCCTCATATAGATCACCGTCTCGTGTCTCTTCTAATTATTTACAGCTTTAATCTTGGTTGGATCCACAAATAACCCTTTTTTTTAAACTGCATGACCAATAAACTTCACTTCTCTTCTTTAAAATGACACTTCAAAATCTTCACCTTTGGTTAATACTGCCTCAACATCTCAAGCACTATTTTAAGATGAATCTCATGATCTCTTTCATCCTTGGAATATAAAAAATGTCATCAATGAATACTAATATGAACCTTTCCAAATGCAATCGGAAAATTCAGTTCATCAAGTCTACAATGAAAGCAGATGCATTGCTTAACCCGAATGGAATTACTTACGACTCATACGAATCATATCTTATTTGTGACACCTTCAAAGGAATGCTGTCCTCCGCCACTCTCAATTGATGGAACCCTACCGCCAAATCCAAGAGGAAAAATACTTTCGCTCCACTTAGCTGATCAAATAAATTGGCAATTCTCGACAAAGGATATTCTATTTTTTATCATCTTGTTATTCAGCTTACGATAACCAATAAATAATCTCAATGCCCCATCTGGTTTCTTCATGAACACTGCCGCCGCTCCCCAAGGTGAACTGCTTGGTCTAATAAAATTCTTCCCTTCTAAGTCCACTAGTTGCACCTTTAACTCATTCATCTCGATAGGTGTCATCCTACTGGGTGGTCTATTAACGGGTTCAACTCTAGTCATGAGATATAGTCAAAACTTAATAGCTTGTTTTGACGGTAGTCCTGTAATAGGCTCAAAAACATTTGCAAACTATTTTACAACATATACCTGATTTAATTCATCTTCCACTTCTATGGTACCCATTAAAGCACAAACTTCTAGACTCGAATCCGCAACTGAGTATATCATTTGGTCACTACTACTAGGGTGTCTCAATGATATTTCCATGTCCTAGAAAAATATCCTTGTATCATGTCTACTCAACCAATCCATATCTAAAATTATCTCAAAACCTGTAAAATGGAAAAAAATGAACTATAGGCAATAGTATAACTTAGCAACTCAAATCCTAGATGGTCATATCTCATTCTCAGAGTTGCATGCCCTCCTATTGGATTAGCTACCCTTAAGGAAGTAACAAGGTATAATGGTTTTAGATCTATTTTATCTATCAAGCAATGAGAGATTAAAAAAAATGTGATGCACCGATACTAAATAATACTCTAACTGGTATGCTATGAGTCAAAAGCGTACATTTTATCACAGAATTTACTTTCTCATCAATAGTCGGTTTCAAAGATGATGCTTCCAAAGAAAAGACTTTTCCTTTATCTTCTCTCGCTAGCTCTGGACACTGATTCATGTAGTGCCCCATTTGGTTGTAGTTAAAACACTTAATGCCTTTCTTTTCCACAACCTTCTTTCCTATACCGATTCGACGCTCATGAGCAAAATGTCTTTTCTTATCGTACTTAAAGTAAACAAGATCAGCTTTCCCTTTCATGGCAGCTCTACCCATTTGAGCTCCCTTCTCCTTGAAGAAATTCCTCTTATTAGTCTAAAATCCCCGAGTCTCCACTGACTTCTCTTTCCCAAAATTCGCAAGTATCTATTCATTCCTTATAGTCATTTCCACCACTAAATTACTTGGATCACGGAGATGTGGCATAGTCGCTTTAGTAATCTTTGGCTTTAAGTCCAGGATAAACTTCTCATTCTGCTTAATCACATTATCGATGGTAGCATACCCATACATAGACAGCTCATCAAACTTCGTAGCATATTCTACCACCAATACATCCCCTTGCTCTAATTCCATAAATTTCCTAAGCAAGGTTGACTTGAATACTTCATATAATAATCTCTCCTCGAATCTCCTTCAAAATTCAGCCAAAGTCGATTCCTCTTTTGGAACTCTAATGGTCACTCTGTTCCACCAGTACAATGAAGCTCCTTGCAACTTCCATGATGCTAAACTCCTCTTCTGATCATCATTTAATCCTAAGTTAGCAAAGATTCTTTCCCAGTGCACTAGCCATTTTCCACTTGAATAACATGCTTGATTCTAGGAAAAGGTTTACGTCCAAGACTAGTGTAATCTCGTTTTAGCTTGGCATATTTATTACCACCCGGCACCATGGGATTTACTCCTCCCGCATTTGCAGCATTTCCTTCAACTACTCCTGCAGCTGCTCTAGCTTGCATCAAGTTAACAAAAATCTGATACATAGTCCCTATATCTACTAGTAGGGTTCTTATATCTGCATTACCATTTACATTTTGATTAGCATTTGCCTATCGACCTCGGTTCCTTCTGGTATTAGGTCGAACATTTCCATTGGTTGTAGTGCTTCCTTCACCAAGATTCACTCTTCTATTTCCTACTTCCATATCTTGTCTTCTCGTAATCTACATACGAGACTTAATAAGATACCAAAGAACGGGCTGAGAAGGAGAAGAATACAAACTTATATATAGCAAATACAAGTACATTACTATGGCATTATCCCATACCCCAATCTTATTTTTTTGATTTATTAGGATTATGTTTTCAAAAATCTTTCAATCTTTTAGATTTTTACATAAATTTAGGCTCTAATGCTAACTTATAACATCCTCTATTTTGAGGCTCAAAACTAAATGCCTTGGATGTTGCAATCATCCATAGTATTAATTCCCAATGATAAAATCCGATAATATTAATCATACCAATAATCAGAAGCACGTGAATATGAATTTTTTTTAACACAACTTCATAACAATTTTTCATTTTTCATTCAATAAACAACATTTCATATTCATTACATAATCTCATTCACAATCCCACGACCAGAGAAAATAAAATTATTATAAAATACTCTAATAGCGACATATGAAGATGCCCCCTTGGTTGATCAGGGTCTAACACTTGACAATTATATAACTCGTCAATATAACCACATAGGAAAAATCAAACAACACAACGGATTATACAGGAACTGCTAAATAGCCAAATTACAGCCTGCGCATCTGCGGAAGCTTAATCATCTTACTAGAAACCTAGATACCCTTACTCCTAACCTACTCAAATAAGGCATCTTCTTTGGGCCTCATCAAAAATCTGGGGCACCACTCACCAGTGGCAGCATGATGCCACCACCCCGATGCTCTTCTCAACCACATTGCCTTCGATCGGGAATCTCACGGTGACTTCAATGGTACTAAACATGCCCTAGAGCTAGCTGAAAAGTTTAGGAAACTCACTTATCACTAACAGAGGATGCGTAATTTCCGACGTAGGAGTAAAAGCCCTAACGGTATGACTTTTAATCGATCAAATTACTAACCATTCTCAGTTTTTAAGTTTTATTTCTTCTCAATTATCATATTGCTGGTGATCATTCATGTAATTTTTTATGTGAATGAGAATTAATTTTGCGCAATATAGGCAGTACTAATCTTATGTTAATTTGTATTGCTAAATAGGGTTAAGGAACCGGTTATATTTTATCTTGCTTTATAAGCTATATTTCTATTGTAAATGTTTAGTATTGCAAAGAATTTAAGATTATATTCTGATTAATGTTACTGTCTAATGTTCATAATAATGATATTGTCTTGTTCATACATTGGGACAAATATTTACCACCAGTAATTAGGGCCCAAATATTGGTTATGCAATTAATCGCTATTAGTTTAAGTTGCTCTATGATTTAAAAAACCCTTTCTTTCTTTTTAAATCAAGTTACATAAAAATAATTACTAATTCATGAATAAAATGAGATGCCCAATTCTCCTAGATTTTATTTTTCTTTTCCTTTTTCATTTTTCCATATATATTTTCTATTAGGTTAGATTGAGAACATATATATGGTCCTGATTATGCAATATTTCATCATCCATTATAGATGGGGAAGATCCAACATTAGGGAATCATAGGCAGGAAGAGTCATGTGGCAATAAGGTATAGGAATTAATGTTTGAGAATGCACTTTATATTATTGCATGGTTTTATTGGTAAAATATTTGTTAGACAGGAAGCCTATTAGTACATGATACACTTAAAAAATTTCATGAGTGGCATGACATTTGTGGTATGTCTTGATTACTATTTCTGTTTATTAATTTACCTGTTTCTCGAAAGCATACATGCAACTTATAAACTAGAAAATTGTGTCCTTAACCAAACAAATTCATTTTCTTAACTACCAATTTACTTTCTTAACTTTCAAAGCTCACTTCAGCGCTGATTCAAAGTTTCTTGTGTCTTTTGATCGTAAAGGGCCTTGTAGGGTATGGGATCTGTCTACACATGTGGCTCACGTTAGTTTACAGCGTGAAAATGTATATTACTATTAATACTAGTTAATTATTTCAAATACAAATTGGTCTTAACTATTAATGCATTTATAGGGTGAAAATCTTAGTTATTGCAAATCTTGGTGATATTACTCTTTGACAATTCCTTGTTTGGTTGTTTCAATATTTATTTGAATATTTTGTAGGTGATGGTGGATATAAGCCCATGGAGCACCAACTCTTAGCAAGGAGTTAGAAAAAGAAGATTACACAAAATTCAATCTGTGCATTTAACGTATAAGATGATGGCAAATACCTTGCAATGTAAGTTTCAATTTTTTTATTTCATTTGGTCATCTCCATTTTATGCAATGTAGTGAAATTTATACTTATCAAGATTTGAAACTGAAAATCACAGAGAGACGCCTTATGATGACATTGTAATCTTACCATCCTCCCGCTTGCAAGTGCTGAAATCAGTTAAGAATGCCCATCTTGGCATTGTTACTATAGTGTCGTTCTCCTAGGATTCAAGATTATTATCTAATTTTAAGCATTCCTATTTATGTTCTATCATCCACTTATGTCCTTTTTAGATTATAATAATTTATGGGGTCTTATTTTAGTTCATGTAATTAGGGAACCATAACATTCTAAATTATTTTGTTTGCTAAAAGTTTATTATTTGTCTTAAAGCTACAATTGAGTGGAGCCTAAAGTGGTTTGCTTCTACCTAGTTTTTTTTCCATTTTTGGATACACCATCTTCAATGCTTGGGTATTGCCAACAAATACCCAATCCAACACTGAAATCAACAATGCATCTGAAAATAAAGCTTTAATAGACTTACAATATTAAAGCATAATGTGCTGCATCTACATGTATTTTACTATCTTCTCATAAAATATATATGAGAGCTAGGATCAATAGCCCCTTTTATTTAGCATCATTTCGTAGCCCTTTAATATAAGTCACAAGTATCTATTTAAAATATTTGTTCCGCTTTAAATTATTTGTCAATAGCGTTCTATAAAACATTTTAACATCCTAAATTTCCTTATTTACATATGACATACTTTGACTTTTGAATTATTAACCAATTTAACTAAGTTAATTGAGTTACTAAGTTGGAAGGGAGACTGAAAGTTCATAGTGAATATCCAGAAAAGGAAAATATATTAGTTAGTTTGTATGGGTATCCAAGCATGGCTTATAAAAGTTTTAAATTAAGTACATGTTTTGAGTCTTTATTTATTGTACTTACAAAGTAAAGTTTTTTTGTGAAAATTGAAACCGATGGCCAAATGGATAATTTTTCGATGACATTGTAGAAGCTAGCATTTTGATATATTGATACGTATTCCTATATGTCCTTGCATATTTTTATGCATCTATATACACACATGCCATATCAATGCAAACATAAATACGCATTATATGTCGTATGTGTTTATTTTGTAATTCTAACTGTATATACATGCACGAATCAATATGGGTTGAAATAGACATGGGTGAGATGGTCTATTCGTTCAACATAAATTCATTGTTTTATTCCTGATGTATTGATCTGCAATAATTTATTAATTAGCCAATCTATATTGGCTAGGCGGTAAATAAGAAAAATTAACAAGCGGGTTAGCATTGTCATCGTCAACCATCCCTAATGCATGTAATGTAATTGACAGAAAGAGATGCAAATAACGTCAAATTTATATTTTTATCTTATTTAATTTGAGACCAACCGAATAAACTATGGAAAGTTAGGAATATTTGTCAAAGTATTTGTGTTTTCTAAGGTTGTTTACATTAGTGGAAAAAGTTTAAAATCGTACGATAAAGGAAGTGTCGGTAAGTAAAACATAAGTGTATACAGGGACCCACACCTTATTTAGATTTGAAACATTCCACTAACACATTGTGGATAAATAGTAATAAGCCAACTTATAAATATCAATCATTCACATGTGGCTATAACATGTATTTAACCAAAGTATGCATGCTTTTATAAATACTAATAATACATCAGCTGCAGTATAGGCGATTGTAACTGAGAAATTACTTAATCCATTAAAAAATTTAACTAAAACCTACAATATGTTAGCTAAACGGATGTCCCACAATAACTCAAGCTTCAAAGTATTTATATAACAACAACAACAACAATAATAATTTATAAGAATTCACTAAATTTATAATAATAAAGTATAAATATTAAGCAATTTAACTGCGTATAATCATGATAATTAACTATATTACATTATATATGATATATCCCAAAACAATAAACTAGAATCAGATTTTTGATAAGGAAATACACAGAATAAAGAAACGAAAACTGCAAGTCTAAAATAATTTCTAAAATATTAACCAAACTAAGTTTTATAAAAATTAATTAAATTTATATAATAATAACAATAAATTAACTAGATTGGGTGTTCATTAGATAACAAATTTTATTTACTTTACTAATATTTGTTTGGATCGAATGGTAAATAATGAACAAGATTTACTAGGTTCATATATAATAATAATAATCCAAATTAGCTATGTTCATTATAATAATAATATAATAAATTAACTATAAGTTTTACAAAAATTAGCTAAGTTTATAATAATAATACTTTAACTAATGTTTATGATAAATCACTAGGTTGTTAATAATAATAATTTAACTAAAGTTTATGAAAACTAACTAAGTCTATCATAGTAATACTAATAATAACAGCAAAAACAAAAATCATAAAGCAATAATAATAACTAATAAACTAAGTTTATAAAAATTAACTATCTTTCATAACAATTAACTAAGTTTATAATAACAACAATAATAATACAATACTAATAAATTATATAATGAACTAATTTCATAAAAAATAACCAAGCTTAGAATAACAACAACAATAATAATGGTAAATGATAAAGTATTAACCAATTTAACTAAATTTATACATAACAATAATAAATTATCTAAGTTTATAGAAACTAACTTCATTAATTACTGTTTTCTATATGTCAGTTCTCCAGTGCAAGTTAAGCAAGTAGGACAAAGATGGGTATTATGAAAATATTGAAAACCCGTATGTTCTTGATTTCCATGGTGTTGTCAAATATGAAAACTTCTTTTAGCTATTCCAGCTAACTACTTGATCAATATAGCTCTTTCTTTGAGTCTCTATTCATGTAACTCGTTCGCTATGGATCAATCTATAATGGTTTTATATGTTTATGTAATCTATTCCTGTGGAAATCAGGCAGCATGTAATAATAATTAAATTTAGAATATGTAACGTAATTGGCTTATGAAGAGAAGCATGATTTTTGCACTTATAGGTAAGGCAACAGAAGTTTCTAATATTAATCGGTAGTTTAATGTAGTAGAGAACTTTAGGGCAATATATGTTGCTTAATTATCACCATGGACCATTTGAGTTACATTGTACATTGCTATTCCTCGGCATCTTTTCCAATTACCTGTACATGGTTAAATAACTTAAACTGATTATCACACCATTCCAACATGATAATAAAAGCAATGTCAAATTTGATATCACATCTTGGTTTACTTGTCATTTGGCATGTCACGTTGGATGATGATGGTGGTCATGAAATGACGATCAGGTAACGAGCTACATGCATTTTGTAGTTATTGTTACTTATGAAAATAAGGAAAACTAGTGCTATCAAACTAGAGATGATACGTAATATTTCTGCACAATTTTTTCTCAATACTGATTATGTTGTTAATTTTGTTTTAGGTGTTGATAGCAAATCTTGAATGTACTACGGTGGATATAGCAACTCTTGAAACGTTGCATATTATGCATGTTAGGAGAGTCTTACACCTATTTTTTTTGTAGATAAAGGAAATGATAATTATTATCGTTTACTATTAGACTAGAATACCAAATAGGCACTTCTATAGTAATATTGATAAGAGCTTGCAATTGATCTCAGATGGCAATATCGCTGCTTGTTTGGATGTTCTGCAAATAACTCGTGCCGCTATCGCTATGTTAATAATCTTAATTTTTTTAATGGTTTCCTCTAACAGTTTTTCATGTTGATTTTATAATATAAGCACTGCATAATATAGGATCTGACTTGTGTAGTTTATTTCACTATATTTGTAATATTTTTTTTGTTCATTGGATCCATAACATATCTAGTATTTCATTTAATCAAAAGCCAATGTACATGACTACGCAACGTGGTTACCCGCATTTTTCTACTTGTTCATACTGATGGTAATTTATCCATTTTATTTAACGTAGGAAAATTTCATTCAGCATTCATACAATGTTATCTGCTGTATTGTGTGAACATCCTATAATGAGATACTATATTCTTTCACAAAATTTGAACTACTTGTATATGTCTTCTCCAATATTTTTATATGTTAAATATAAGCAATATTATTTAGTAGAGTTTCTTGAATATAAACCTTTTATCTTTGTATGTTTAAATGCATAACACGATTAAAATACTGCTATATCAAACCGATATATGTTTGCTGCTAGTCGATAGGTTTTCATGTATGATTAACATCAGAGCTTGACTTCTAAACTAGAGTGAAGAATAGATTTCATATTGGTATTTCTTCGTCGTGTTTAAAGGCTGAAGGAGGTGGTGCTGGAGCTGCGAATGATATGGCAACATCAATGGTGCAGAAATTTTAGGATTCTGCTCTTGCTTTAGAGCCACCTAACTAGGAATGTGACACTCGAAGGTTCCTATTAGATTTATAATTATATTGCAATTATTTAAGTTATTTTCAATGCACGATTTGGTGTGTGAATTGCACCTAGCTAAACGTAGACAACATTTTAAGGTGTACATGAAAGCAAATGCTTTCCATGGATACACTTTGAAGTGCACCTAGCCATCTTTAGCTATGCTAAAACCACCTGCATATGAATTTCACATTAGCTAAGGTCTTTTTTCAAAAAAAATAGAAAACTACTGTTGCAATATATGCAGTAGCGTGAGAAAAAAATTAAAAGTAAGGGTCACGCCGCCTGTAAGGCAGCAATAGGCAACAGCTACAGGGCAATAGCAGCTCCTTAAAAAATCACTGACTTGACTTCAATTTTAATTTCATAAGCTAAGCCTATATATGTATTGTAAATACTTATAAGAGTAATTGATTGTAGACATGAGAAAATTGAAATATAAGTCTATGCATTTTCGATCTGCCTTTTTCGAATCACATCTGTATATTTGGGCCAAATGGATATACCATAATTGTTGCAAAGAGTATTAAAGCTTCATTTTGCATATTGATTCATTTAAATTATTGAACAGGTGTAGGTGTGGTGTCGTGTGTGCTTCTGCAAGTTTGGGTATGTTGTAGTTTGGTGCATGTGTGTATGGGGTATGTGTGCAGTTTGGTGCATGTGTGTATGTGCACTTGTCTTATTAAGAAAAAGCAAACATGGGCTGTTGTAATGCAACATGCAACAAGACATTATCTTCATCCATCCAAGAAAAATTTGATGTTTAAAAAAGTTATGTAAATCTTCATCCATCTGATAATAGATGGTACTACCAAAAACCTATAATTTTCATCACAGTTTTATATAATTATTTTCAAATTGTTCTTAATTTTTAGAAAGTACTACCAATGACCGAAGACATGCATGAAAAAAGTTTTGAGCAGTTCAAGTTCTTGGTAATGTGTTTGGTACTTGTAGATGTTAACTTTGAACTATGTTGTCTTTATGAATATGTACTGAATTTGGTAACTAATGTATGGAACTTATTTTTTATTAGTTGATACTTTATTTTGTTATCATGAATATGTATTACATTTGCTGATTATTATATTTTTTTCGTTCATAGATTGTTCAAATTGTTATCTATTTAAAGAAGATACATTTTGATTGTTATTAGTAAAATGTAATAGTGGGGTGCATCAAATATATAGTAAAATAAAGCATAGCTCCTAAAAAGCATTATAACTATATGACATAAGTGCTATAAAAAGATAATGCAATGTATGAGGTTACTGTCAAAGGATAGCAGCAAATAGGCGTTATTGTTTCTACACATTTTATAGTAGTATATATATGTTGTAATGTAGAATATACTATAAACATGTTGATATATAGAATGAAGTAGGCATTATAGAATAACTATTTTATAGTGGTTTTTTTCGTGTTATATGTGTGTAATACTTTTTTATAACATGTCGATATACAGCGTTTATCAAACTACTATAGTTGTGCTTAATAGCGGCTATATGCGACTCTAAAAGACTGTTTTTCTTATGGTGTTAATAAATAAAATCCAAAATACGTACCCTTTCTCTCTTTGGAAATTCATAAAATATTCCTATAAATATAGAAAATTATTAATATAAAACCAACCTCCAAAATTATATTTTATAGAACATATCAAAAAGTGAAATCGTTTGGAGATTAAAACGTTGGTTTAACCTTTCAAACCTATTAAAGTAATTTCATAAAAATTCTAATAAGTCATCAATAAGCATATAATTATTCAAACATTCAAAACTGGCATAATAATACGAAGAATTCGGCTTTAATCACAAAACCGAACCATAGAAAAATTAAGATGGATAGTCATTATCCACCTTAGATTGGATAATGGATCTAAGAGAATGGTTTCCTTAGCTTTTCCCCTTTGATTTTCCCTTAGTATTCCGCTTCTAAGTTTGATTAATGGCCGACCTTCTTATGTTTTCCCTTGATTGTTTTTTTTTGTGAGTAAAAGTGAGAATGATAAGAGAAGAGAGGTTTTAAGGGGTGAAAGATAGATCATTCCTATTTCCCCTCTTATATATCCTTTTATATTTTAAGTTCTAAAGCAATATTAAAAAATAATTAGTTAAGGCTCAAACCTATTATTTATTAAATCTCATCCTGATTATCTTACTATACAGCATATTATTCTATCTAATTTATCTAATTAAATCTCCTGAATAATACTAATCAAAATTAGGGGTGTTACACCGCATGGTCACCCTGTTCTCCCAACTGCGATCAATTTCGCTCCACTGAACCTTTACCAAATTCACCATCTTCCTCCTAAGATGCTCCATATCATGTTCGATAATACAAATGGGCCTGCGATTGAAGCTTCTGGTTCAATCTTGGTATCATCTTCTTGATCCGGTGCAATAATTACGCCTAAGTCATGCACAAATTTCCACAAGTGAGAAACATGGAACACATTATTCACTCACGCCATTCTTTGAGTTAAGTCGACTCGATAAGCAAGGTTCCAAATCCTCCCTTGTATCGAAAAAGGACCTAAGAATCTCGATGCCAACTTCCCTTTACTACTACGCTGAATTACATTCATTAATGGAGAGACCCTGATGAATACCAGGTCGCCGGTAGAGAACTCTAAACTTCTAGGTCTCTTGTCAGGGTTGCTTTCCTAACCGAGTAGATTTAGTCAGTTTCCAAATGAACTCAATCTTCTTTGAGGTTTTTCCAATCATATATGCCCAAGTATTAGTGTTTTACCCACTTTTCACCAATATGGAGGAGCATCGGCCATATGGTGCCTCAAATGGTGCAATACAGATGTTGGATTGATAACTATTTTTGTATGCAAATTCAACGAGATGTAATGGATCATCCCATGAGCCTCCAAAGTAGACTATACATGGCCGCAAAAGATCCTCTAAGATATGATTCAATCTCTTAGTTTGGTTGTTAATTTGAGGGTGATAAGCTGTACTCAGATGTAGCCCTATCCCTGATCCCTTTTGTAAGCTCTTCCAAAACCACTAGTAAATAATGGGTCTCGGTTACTTACAAAGCTCTTCGTTATACCATGGAATCATACTATCCACTTTACATACAATTCGACCAGTTTGGGGGTCGTTCTACTTGACCTGATGGGTATAAATATGGCTTTCTTAGTCAATCAATTGACTTTGACCCAAATGTTAACGTACATTGCTATAGTCCTTGATAGTCCATCGATGAAGTCCATCGATACATGCTCCCATTTCCACTGGGGAACTTCTAGCATTGCATCAATCCACTAGATTTCTTCTGCTCTGCCTGAACCAACTAGCAGTTCTTGCATTTCTAGACGAATGTCTCAATGCCTTTCTTCATCTCTTCCTAATAATAAATCTACTTTATGTTACGGTACATCTTATTACCATTGGGATGGATTGTCAATCTTAAATGATGGCACTCTCATTGCACTACCCCTCAAACCATCGACATTATGATAAACAATCTCCCTTCCTTACGGAGCCTTTATCTCCGTCGAGTTTGTACTGTCTTATCTCTTCAGACTCTACTCTAGTTTCAATCTTAGCTAATTTGGCATCACGCTTCAGGCTAGTACCAATATGCTCATTCAGAGTAGGTTTAATAGTCAAGCTCACCATTATCTTTGGGTCTAGGTCGCATCTCGATCAGAAATCATAACCAATAATATACACTGATTGCTTCCACTCCAGAAACATAGCTTCAAAGTCGGTATTCTCCTACTCAATGCCTCAGCAATTGAATTCCCTTCCCCTAGTGTATATGCAATATCAAAGTCATAGATGCCTAGAAAATCTAACCCTCGTTGTTGATGAAGGTTAAGATCCTTCTATGAAAAATGTACTTCAATAATTTAGGGTCGACGAACAGCTCGAACCTATCTCCTAAAAGATAGTGCCTTCAAATCTTCAGTGCAAACACGATCGTCGCTAACTCTAAATCGTGGGTTTGGTATTTCTTCACATGTGGCTTCACTTGTCGACTAGATATGTAACAAGTTTTCCTCTCTACATCAATATCACATCTAATCTTGTACCATAAGCATCAATATATACCATCATCTCTTTATTCCCGCTCGGAATGGTTAATACATGTAATGACTCGATTTTTCGACGCTCGAAAATCGACATCAATACGTCCACTGTATCGAATGCCGCACAGTCGAATGCCGAAAAACCGAACCGTTAGGGTTAAAGAAGAAGAGGTAGAAGATAGAAGAAAAGAAAACAACAACAGAATCTCACATTTCGCAGCGGACAACATATAATACATTAATGAATATCTTTACAACAAAGAACCATATCAGTTATTACATTTTATCACATTACATTATCAGAGTGTTACAACAACAACAGCGGAAAAGAAATATGACATATACTAGTGATACGCTTCACCGTCCAGCTTGCTCTCGATCTCCACAGCATCTCTTTATGACTTCGCTCCCGAATAACTGATAACCTGACTCTAGGCTGTCCGTGTGGAAAATTATGGGCACCTAGAGTTTAGAAAAGAAACAATAAACTCCAGGTCAGTCAAGGGACTAGTGTAAAATCTCAAAAACAGTTATATCTTAAAAACAAACAACAAGGGAATTTAAATTGGAATCCGCAATACTTTTTGGAAAATGAAACTACCATAAGGCCTCCCACCACACACAATGCAAGCGCAAACTTAGAGGAGATTTCTCCTTATGATAGTCAAAAATTCTTAATACGAGAAAACCATTTGATATTATTACTAGCGCATAGTGTAGAAAATATTTCGAAAGTATAATATTAATCTTAGCCAGCATAGACATTTCGTACTATGCCTACTATAGCTACCATCTAAATAGTGGTGGGTCACCATAAGTAAAGGGCAGGTTATATAACTAAAACCGTACTGGATTCGTATTGGGAATTGGATTTCCAACAGATTGTCAGGCTACGGAACTTCCTACTGCCATATGGGTACGCCTCTGGCGGGATGTCCCGAGAACCTACCCAGCTCTCTGCCAACACAAGGCTGGGTTACCTCTGTAACTAGGTAACTACTACTCGAGTATGCCACTCCCCGGTCCTTTGGGACCTTTATCCGAGGGCCCTCTATCACAAAGCAACAACCACACGGTAAATGAGATTGAAGCTACCACACAGGTAAATATCTGGGCTCCATACCAAGACATCACCTTTTTCAGAAGGAAATGACATACCCTAAAGGGCGGGACCCTCATAACCTTGCCGCATCTTTCTTGTTTCGACCATTTTCGGGTTGTGAGGTCCGATGAGGTCTCGTCCACAAAGCTACGCTTTACATTAAAGCCATGCTTTGATCACAGATGATCAACAATGATCATCAACACACAGCAGCACTTAGCATGCCACACTACCAAATTGGGATTATATCGCTGATAACCTTCAATTACATAACCTCTGAGCTCGTACGTCTCAGAGAAGGGTGTTAAGCTAAGAGAATAAACTCTCCGCCACCAACATATACGTATTTGAAAGAAATCTGCTTTATACCTCAAAATGTAGTGTCAGACACACAACCATACAAGTCTGTTTTGGGTTCGAACAGAACCGAAGGCACTTCGTCCAATAAAGGAAAAAGCCCTTGCAAATCCGGGTATCCACAATCCCGATCGGACTTCCCATTACTTAGGAATCTCTATACTAGAGCAACTCAGTGCAGAGACAATCGATAGGTTATCCTAACGTTCTCGAAAATACCCGGTCTCCCCCACCGGTTTTCAAATGCTATCCATATCGACGT
This sequence comes from Allium cepa, assembly GCA_030765085.1. Classification (NCBI taxonomy): domain Eukaryota; kingdom Viridiplantae; phylum Streptophyta; class Magnoliopsida; order Asparagales; family Amaryllidaceae; genus Allium; species Allium cepa. Next base: position 102,157,343 of record CM060942.1, on the reverse strand, counting down.
ATCATTATTCGAAATGGGTTATATGACACAAAGGCCCTCTCCTGGCTAAATCGAATAATGAGCGTAATATTTAAAACATATGGATATGGGTTTCCGGTTAAGTCACAACTTATTACCCAAAACCTTTCTTTTAAATGGTTAAACAAATTACCATTTCAAATCTTTTAAACGAAAAGATTCACTTCACAAAGTTCACTAAACTTTTGCCAAGATTCATTTACAATATTTAAACAAAAGATCCATCTTGAGATCCTCTTTTGTTTGGAAACAACGTTTCACAAAAATTTCATAAAGATTTCTTTATAGGTTTCGAAACAATTACTTTTCAAATCTTTCATGTAAAAGATACCCCGTTAATTTCAAATAAGGTTCAACTATCTTCCACAAAGATTAATCCCTAGCTTTCAAAACTATTTCAATTCCATTTCACACTTGAAATCTTTTAACACAAATTTGAAATCATTTCCTTATATGAAAGCTTTTATTATTAGAAAACAAATAGTTTCCGTTTTGGAAAAAAAAAAACTGATTACATTTACATAAGTTAGAGCCATTTGAGTATAAACTTGGGTTTAAATTTAAATTCCCAAAACACTACTTTTTAAAATGGTTTTAAACCATATAACTATATTTATAACTTTGTATGATCTTTTTTTTTAAACCATAATTTTCCAAATTATTGAATCCAATTTCAAATATTGAATTCAAATTTAAATCAAATTATTTAAATTTTCACAACTCAATCAAGTTACTCAAAATAACTTTTATTATTTTGAAACCCATTTTCAAAAGCTTCCAATCCCAATCCAAAAACTATTTTGGATTCAGACTTCAATTTTTTTAAAACTATTTCAAAAATCTGTGACTTAACCAATTTTCAAGTGCAATCCATAATTGTGTGTGTATAGCGTGGTCCAGCGTTTAACACAATAATGCACAACATCAACCATCACAAATTCAGTTATATCAACATCGATAAGCGATATAACCCATAACGCTTATCCATATACATAGATTCATAGATAAACAAATTTATCAATGAGATACATCACAGAATATAAATAAAATTACTATTTGTGAGGAATCCAGTTGGATCCGTCCAACCTGTTTTCCTACATCCACAAATATTAGCATAACCAATAAATATCGATTCAATCTAATAATAATCATCATATTCAGCTAAACAACCAATCAAACATTTAAACATTGGCTATTTAAATTAACTGGTATACAGATTTGAGTGAGATTACTCACCTTAAATTTTCGATGAGCGTTTTAAATTTAGATTAAACCGAACGACGTTCGATTTAACCTAAATTTTTCATGAAATCCAATCAATCCCAGATCTGAACTGCAACATAAAGCTTCTCGCTGTGATTCCGACGCTTTTTGTTTCATCCGTTTTCGAACTCGTAGGGAGATAATATGCATTTTATAAGTTAGAATATTCATTATATAAATTAATTTTCAATTTTCTTTTACTATTTACCCTCTACCGTTCATACCAAGTGAAGAAAAAAAATTAGGCCGCTCGTTCAAAATCGTGACCGATGTTTCCATCTTCCTCATGCGCGCGGCCAGGTACACGAAGAACCCAACTTGCCACAACTAGGGTTAGACACCGCGACCACCACGACGATTGCGAGCTCGATCGGAGACTCCTACGTCGAAGACCTCAACGCCAACATCACTCGACCAGAATCCCATCAAGCTCGACCCCCTCTAGTGCTCGAAAACTAGGCCAGAAACGACCATTAATGCGGCCCCGCTGCACCCCCTTTGGTGAACGATAGACGATCGCCGCCGTTGATTACGTAGTGCTCCTCGAGCTCTTCGATCTTCTAGTTAGAAGTTTTCAAAATCATGGCGTGGATGAGGAGAAAATTGAGGACGAAAATCGATGCTCTTCGGCCGTTAAATGATTTAGTGGCGGCTATTGAAGAATATGCTAGGGTTAGGCGTAAACGTGAATATATATACGTATATAAACAATATTTTAATATTAAATTCATTTAAAGCAACTTTTCCACACGATCTCCAAACGACGCGTGCCGACAGGCGTTTCTAGGGTTTTACCCACTTTTCGAACACAACGGAACGTGTTTCGGAGGCTAATTTGGTCGTATGCGCGAGTTACGGAAATAAACGATCAATTTTAAATTAAATCGATTAAAATACTTTCTATGCATTTTGAGCTGCCAGGGTCAAACGACAACTCTAATTGCTACAAAAATTGAAATCCGATAATACTAACTATTACGGATCCAATGGAACTAGTTTCGTCGAATTCTGAGACTGTGCCCCGGAAGGCTACTTTAACTTGTCAATTAATTCGAGCGATTTCCAAAATCATCGAAATCATCTAAAATTTCACTTTTAAAAACTATACTAACTCTATTGAAATCATATAGACTTTATAACTACATTAGAAGCTATTCTGATTCACTTCGAACCAAAATCTGATTATTTACCATTATTATATTATTAAATTCCATTATTAAACTAATATAAAATCCTAAATTTTTACTTATCGACTTTTGATTCCATCCAAAAGTCCAACATCATTATTTAAATCCAAATAAACTTAAAATAAATTTTAGAAACCAATTTCGTATCTATTTGTGTCCAGATTCACCAATTATCCCAATTCCAAATATTTAATTAATATCATTCAAATCAAATTAAATTTCCATATTGAAAATAACAACTAAATTCTATTGATTTAACAAAATTATTATTTCAAAATCAATTCAAAATCCACATTTAACATTTAAAATAAATTAAATGTTCAAAATTTTCGACTAGAAATCCTGGGTCATTACAATGTTGATGCACTTGATAACTTTTCTTTTAGACTCGCTAATGAATTTTCACACTTCACATCCTAAATAAAGGTCTGGTTCTTTTTCGTCAACTGAGTCAACAGTGCTGGCTACTTTTAGGGAAATTCTGGATGAATCGTCTATAATATCCAACAACTGTTGGCACTCCCTTCGGTCGGCTCTGATGCCTCTGTTTCCACTTGTGTCCCCTTCGTCGCCTTTGTTTCCTAAAATACTTGGACTCTTTTTAGGGAGAAGTTTGGCTCGAGCCCCTCTTATTACAAATACCAAGAAATTTCTCACATAGTAGCATTTTTGGGTCTGGTCCAATCTTGGACTGCTACCACTTTTCCAGGATCCTTGGCGATGCCCTACTCAGAAACAACATGATCCAAGGATCTTACTTCCCTCCTTCTAAAGTGACACTTAGAAAACTTCACTTTCAATTGGTGCTCTCTCCATACTTCAAGAATGATCCTCAAATGTGCCTTATTATCCTCTTCCATCCTTGAGTAGACAAGAATATCATTAATGAACACAAGCATGAATTTATATTGTTGACCCCAAAAAACAAGGTTCATGAGGTCAACAAAGTATGATGGCACATTGGTTAGTACGAACGCATAACCAACTAATCGTAGAAGCAGACGGCATATGAAATGTTGTAATCAGCACACCCCCTTGCTAATCTCAGTTGGTGAAATCCCATCATAAGATCCAACTAAGAATAAACTCTAGCACCATGAAATTGATCGAAGAAGTCATCAATGCATGGGAGTAGGTACTTGTTCTTTCTTGTCACATTATTCTCACGGTAGTCGACATGCAATCTAAGGGAACCATCCACCTTTGTGGCAAATACTATAGGCACTCCCCTCTTAGAAATACTTTTGCAAATGAACCTAATTGCAATAGGTCATTCATTTGCACCTCGAGTTCCTGTTGCTTTATAGGTGTCGTCCTCCTCATAGGCAGTACTATTTGTTTGGCGTTTTTAACAAACTCAATACGGAACCCGATCTCTCCTTGTGGAAAATTTTTAATCACCTCCTTAAATACAATGGATACTACCTAGTAATAGGCATTGATGGCAGCTCATCATATGGGACATCAAGCAAATATAGAAAGCTAACCATTGTCTCATCATCTAGTAAGCAGCCTAACACTACCATCCGCTCATCATCTACCCTTATCGTCGCCAATGACTTATCACAACCCGCCATTACACTATATCTATGAAGCTAGTCCTTACCTGGAATAATACCAAACCGGACAAAAGTAAAACAAAGCAATCGCAATCAAAAGAACATTCATGGCTCGACAAGATGAAACCACGACAAACCATACACATGGTAGTGGAGCCTCCAATAAGATTCATCATAATCAAAGGTCGGTTAATAATTTCAGGTTCTAATCCAAACTTTTCAACCAAATCACTAGACATAAAGAAACATGATACCTCGGCATCAAACAAAACATGTATGGGAACATTATAAATAGAACGCAAACCTTGAATAATGATGCTCTTCCCCTTCACTTTTGTCGATGAAACATTCGATGAAGTTGGGATAGCGTTGAGAGCATATGGTTTCACTATCCGTTTCTACTTTAATGGTATTGGACAGTCCTTTTAAATGTGCCCTAGCTCATTGCAATTGTAGCATTTCTTCCCCTCGGCTATGTAGTCTCGACTTAGTGACCCTTCTCTAAGTAGTTGTAGAAAGTTGGAGTGGGCCTACTCTTCTTTAGCTACCTTTGCTCCAAAACCGCTTCCTCTTGTCATTATTATTCCGTTTCTTCTTGCCTCCCCACCTAATTTGGGATTTGTCTCATGTTTAGGAATAATAATATTCGATTTCAGATAGAGACTCTCATGCCTCAAGGACTTCTCGACTATCATTTCGAAGTCTTGTCAATGTAATCGACGAGCCTCCATCCTAATAATCATTCAAATCAACGATGAACTTCTCATTCTTCTTTAATGGAGTGATTATAAAGCACATCCCACACTTCAACAGGGCATCGAACTCAACAATATACGTGGAGACAATCATTGTAACGACCTGCAAATTTATCACTTTGATAAATTTAGTTTATTTTTAAAGTTTTCCAAATAAAAGATTGATAATACAAATAATATTGTTTTGAGTTATAGTAAATAATAATAAATCTTATTTTGAATAGATATTTACCAAATAAATATTTTCCTCAGGATTTAAATTGACAAAATGATCAAAAACTGTTTTCTCTGTAACAAGCTTTATAAACATAAAACATTATGCACGGAGAAGGATAAACACACATATTTTTATAATTGAATAAGAATATGACATAAAATTAATTATTATTTTTTTGTAAATTAAATGTATTTATGTCACCACAAATAATGGCATCAAAATTAAATATAGATATATAAATTTAAATTGAGATTTAATGATTTAATAATTATTTTAATTCTTCAAATAATTATTTTAAATGATGATAATTCATCTAAATAAGTTATTAAAGTGGTAATAAATCAGTTATAATAGTTTTATAAAGATATATATTTGATTTAAAAATATAATAAAAAAATCGATATCGCTTTAACGGTATAGTAGTAATTATTGTAAATGATTGTTAATATTTATTTATATGGTTCTATAATTCAAATATGATCATTTTAATTGATTAAAATGATAAGAAATTTATTTTAAAATTTTATTTTCAAATATATGTACGTTAATTAATAACTGAAAATGTGACTGATAATCGGTTCCCCAGATTTCAACGATTTAACAAACAAAAGTTGTTCAAAGACGTTCAAAGTCTTATGCACCTACATGTACATGCATATATATGTCACATGCACATTATAACATATATATGTGTATATGAACACTTATATATATAGTAAAAAATAATTAAATAATTCCTAAGACTTAACCTTTAAGTAACCAAAAAGAAAACATCAACTCATTGTACCACACCTTCATCACACAATCACCTCACATCACCATCGCATGGCCTAAGGGGGGAAGTCATGCATGTTGGGGGTAGGATGGGTGTAGGCTAGGGGCATTTTGATAATTTTGCTTTTAAATATTTTATTCCAAGTTTTTTTCTATAAATACCCACTCACTTTCACACATTTTTCACCATATTGTTATCATCTTCTTCTCCACTTCAAGTTTCTTTTCATAGCTTCTAAGTTTGTCAAAATTATGGCACAATATTTAGCAAAAGAAATTTAAAATAATATAATATATATAAGTTATCAATTCCACTTCAAATGGAAATGAAACTCCTCCTCTACCTTTCCAAAATCCACGACCACCACCACACACCACCATGGCCGAGCCCTTCCACCTCTTCTAGCTTGGGCCGTGGCCTTCTCAAGGTCATGGACTCGATTCCATTAGCTCTGGTGTGACGGTAGCGGAGCTATAGTCGATTAAAGTTAGATCGTTCGAATCTATGGATGTTTGATATGCTTTCATCATCAAGTTTGGTTGTTTAATGCTGTTGTTGTGTGTGTGTGTATATATATATATGTATATATATGCATGTCACAGAAATTCACATCGATAAGCACAAGGAAATCACTTTCCTCTATTTAATCAATTGGTGTATATGGAATGTTAATCTCTTTAAAAAGGTTTAAAAATGTTGAAATGTTTTATAAATATTTGAAAGTGTTCCGGTGAAGTTTGAAAAGTAATTGAAAATTTAGTCAAAAATAAGCGCGTCACGTAACGTCAGTTCGCGATTTCTCATCATAAAAGTCAAACGAGTGTATAAAATGGAAAATAGCTCAGAATTCTTCGAGATAAGAATTTTCCAAACTATTATATCTATAGTTTCCCAACAAAGAAATAAAAATGATATATAGATAAGTAGATTTTGAAATATGAGTAAAACAAGTTTTTGAAAAAATCGTGGTTTTGTAGTTCGTAATCCAAAGCAGAATTTCTTTGAAAATGATATTTTAAAATTGTTTAAAGATATGAAATAAATTCTTAAAATCCTTTAAAATGTTTTAACAGTTATTTGATTTATAAAAAAGGAATTTTAAAATGATAAAAAGTTGCTTTGATCAATATAGCTTAAAAAGCACTTTCCCCGGCACTTTTCTATAACCTTTGAAATATAGTTTTAAACGCAACCATTCTTTTCCAAATATTTTATAAATGTTTTCAAATGAATAATTATGTGTTCTAATAATGATTTGAGGATTTTATAGATTTTTTAAAAGATTTTAAATAAACTATGTAAAGAAAAGCTATTACAAATTAAGCGGTTTGATCTTGGCTCTAAAAGCCGTCGAGTAGACTGCATTTTTCTATTCATGAGATTCAGATGTGAGACACTTAAACAAGGAGATGTTCAAGAGCAACTAGTGCCCTGGCTCACCTGGCCTCTTCCCTGGGTAAGGGATATATATGGTTGAAATGTCGGAAATGAGTTAAGTATAAAAAGATTTAAAATTTTCAAATTTAAACTAAATACAACTTTGATTATATAAAGATGATTTTCTTATACTCGGTGTTAAAACCCGAAGAGGGAACTCGTATTATTCATGGAATTTAAAAGGTGATTTCATTGTTATTCCGCCCATAGTATTTTTTGAATACGGAAATTGATATTGAATAGAATTAGATGATTTCTATAGATTTTGCTCACTTACTATTTACTGTTTTTGGATTAACATCCTAAGCAACATGGTTTAAAAAAATTAAAATTATGATTTTTGAATTAAAAAATCTTTGTAAAGATTTAAATGAAATGATTTGGAAATGTTTTCCTAAGTGAAAAATAAAATAATTTTGAATTATTCCAAGTTTAAAAAGGTTTAAGAAATCAAAGGATTTGATAAAAAGGTTTGACAATTCTGTATACATCGGAAAGAAGTGTTCCAAAGTTATATATCTCTAAAACATATTTTTGATAAATGGAATCAAATAATCAAATAGTATTCACCTATCAACTTGACCTCTTTTATCGATGATTGGATTCGAAGGAACCAGGGTCAGATTTGGGTAATTCCTATCAGAAGACCACTTCGAACCAATTTATGTATTCGAAGTATAGACCTGGATTTGATTTGGAAGATAGAATGTAGGGCTACTTGTCACTGACTCTCGGTGAGAATTTCCCACATCATATTATATGACAGTATTTCTTCATTTAAGATCTTCGATGCAAGGCTTCTCACTACTAATTTTAAGGGTGATTTTTGATAGGATATGGTAGGAGAGTACTCTCGGTTTGTTCTGTTCCTGGACAACTTGTATGGACGAATGTCTGACGTTGCATTTCAAGTTACATAAATTGATCTCTATAAGTGTATCATCTGCTTGGTGGCGGAGAAGGCAACTTATCTTAGTTTAGTACCCTTTCCTGAGACGTATGAGCTTAGGCGTTATACGTTTGTAGAAATCAGTTGTGTGATTATGGAATGACTATGTGGCATTGAAAGAGGAAAAATGATGTCACTATAACAAAAACATCGTATTTCATCATAAAAAACATTGTAATAGAGGTTTCACAACGTTTTTGCAAACGTCATCTTAGGCCAAGTTGTAATAGGGTCAATATCTTTTACAACATTTTTATTGAGGTGTAAGAAAACGTCGTAATAAAGTTTACTACAACGTTTCTGAGATGTTGTAATAAACTCTTTTACAACCGTTATCGATTGTTGTAAATCATTAATATAAAAGCCATTTTACAACTTTTAAATTGTTGTGTAAAAGTTTAATGCAATATTTTAAAACGCTGTATAATAATTTTTTTACAGCTTTTATTGATGTTGCAATATACATGTTTATAACTGTTTTTTAATGTTGCAACAACATTACTATGACATTATAAAAATTTGTACATGTAATGCAACTTCTTGGCTAGCTCAATATCGTTTTACAACAAATACTATGATAAAATCACAGTAACTTAAATAAATGAAACACAAACAAAATAGAACACTTTTCCAAACTATTTCATTCGAAATAAGTTAACACGTGTTTCATAACAAACAAAATATCAAAGATTCCAACATAATATAGACAAAATATCATAGGCTCCAACCATATACATGTATATTGGACCATATATTTACAAACAAAAAGATCAAAACATACCATAGCACAACATCTAATCGACAAAAGCGACAAACCCTTATGTCAAGCAACAGTTTTTACTACAACTTGTTGAATTGTACATGCTTCTGAAGTCTCTCTCCACAACGGGGATTGAGGTCCCATTGACACATCGACCCAAATTTTCCAATTATCCGCCCTAAGAGGAATATGGTGTACCAAAGTAGTGGGATCAATAGATGTAAGAGTTTCTTCAGCAACAACCTTCTTCTGCCAATTGAGTAGCTTGCATTTTTTTGGAAGTCGCATATGACTGTTTGGAAAACTAGTACTAGCATATTATGACGGTGTGCATGACGTATTTTTCCGCAAGAATGATAAATTTTATGCATTATATATGATATCACTATATTGGCTAATAGCATATCACGTTGCCATTTATATAAGTTAATGTGATTTCATTTTATAAGGACCATTTAGTATATTATATGATTTTTTTATAAGAAGTTAGTTGAATATGGAGCATGTAATAATCTTACATTTAATTTTTGGCAAAAAGGTTGATCCGAAGTTGGAGGCCTTTTGCTTGTCCAGGTCTAAAGGGCATTTTTGAATGCACTATGCCATTACTTGCACTCATCCTTGTAAGCCACCGCTTCTTCTTGTGCCTCTGTGTCCTTTGATATCTTCATGTGTTGCTGCATCCTGTATATGTTTCCATAATTTGATAAGAAATCAACCAAATATTGGTTTTAGTACTTCGTTTTTTGCCAATGAATAGGAGAAAAAAAGCACTAACCTTTAGCATATAAGCGACAGTTTCAAAATCTGAAAATCAAAGTAGAACGACCTGAGTCAAAACTTTTTGCCGACAGGGTAAGAAAATAAAAAATTAATTATACCTCTATGAGGATGATCAGGGAGTACTACACAGGCATTAACTGCAATTTTCAGGTAATAAAATTTTAATCAACACTTCATTCAAGCTAATTTAGTTAATCCTCTTTTACATGGTAAGTAGCACAATACCTGAAAACTAATCCAGAAGAAGAAATGGATCAAAATACGTCAACTCAAATCTGTAAATTGAAATAAATATTGTAAGCCTTTTAACGAAATAAAGGACTTTATGAAGAACAATATAGAGCATATAACTTCATGAAGCAATGCTGATGATTTGATGACCTAAGGATCATGAAGACCCATACAATTTGCGCACATGATAAATAGTCATGTACACTCTGCTCAAGGACATGGCACTCTGATGATAAAACAGGATCAGATTTAACAGTATATAGCTAGGTGGAAAAGGTTATAATATAAAAACAGTTTGCAATAGCAAAATGGTTAATTCAACAAGGGCAAATGTATGGAAACTAACACGGCAAACATGGTTGAATACCCAAAACTGTCAATAGCGTGTTTAATTACATCATAAGAAGTAGAAACTAAGCTAACAAATTCTTTTCTATATGAATTTACATTTTGTTCACTAAATCATGTTAATGTTAGTTTCAAGAATGAACAAAAACACCAACGGTCAAAATAATGGCTTCTCTCCTCTGAACGATCTCTTTCTTTCTCGTTTTTTCTGCTCAACTATTCTTCCTACTCTCTCTCTTTTTCCGATCTCATTTCTGTCTTACCTTGGCTTTGTCCGATCTGTGAATTTTGGGTGGTTTGATGTCTTCATCGTATGTTGAAGAATTTGTTCTCTCTGGCAGTTTCCTGCGCGACTGTCCACCATTTGTCGCTATTGCCTCGGCCTTACTGGCGGAGGTGGCCCCTCCTCTGTCGGTTACTTTTTCTGGTACACGATCGGTGGACATTAGGGTTTACTCTTCTAATCAATTTGGGGATCTGTCTCGAGCTCGATTCTTGTTGATTGAGAATTGCTTTATGGAAATTACGCCGATTTTCACCGATGATTTGGTGTCGCGCCCTCCTCCATGTGAGCGTTGGTCTTCGGTTGATGGCTTTTTGCAGTCGTCTGCTTGTATTGGCTATTCGGGGTCAGGCCAGAATCGGGATTTCATCGCCCATTTTGAGCCTTCTCTGTGTTTCTCGGCGGCTTGCGTCTTGTTGCCTACTGGGGAGGAGGGGGTGACGGTGGGTTCGGTGGATTGCCATTTTGGTTGTGTGGCTAGTGAGCAGAGTGATGGGGGTTTCATCGCCTCATCTAACACTGCACTAGCAGATTTCATGGTTCCGTTTTGGCATATTTCAGATGGTTTTGTGCCGATTTCTGATGGTTCTGTGGTGAACGTTGGGGGGCAATTGGATGTCAACGGGGCTGATGGGGATTTCACCGCCCCATATAGCTCTGGGCTCGGTGATGCCTTGTCCCGGTTGCAGTTTGCTGCTGTTCCCTCTGGGTCAGTGTTCGGTGATGTCTTCATTGGCGTTTCCTTTGATTTGTGCCGGGCATTTCCTGTGGATTTTTGGATGTTCATTTCTTTTGAGGAGGTTGTGCGGGTTGGTTGGCTAGTGGGTACTAGGTGGGCTCTTGATGGTCAGTATGTCTGTAGTTTGGAAAGGGGGATTTTGGTGGGCGGTTCTATCGGCCTTATCCTAGAGCGAGCTCCCTAAGTATGTTGTGGGTGGAGCTGGCAGGTGAGCTTCTCTTCTCTGATTTCTTCTCTGTTCCTTGATGGTGTAGTTGTTGCTTTTGTTTGTTATTGGGTTGATGTTGTTTCTTCATTGTTTATGAGCCATGACACACTTAGGTGTGTGCTCACTGGCATGGTTGCTCTGTCCGGGACGGGCGACATGACAGGTCATGTAGGCAGTGAGCGCTCCGTGTGGAGTGGTCAGTGCAGGTCTTTTTCTTGGTATTTGATTTTATGCCATTGCGAGGCCGATTCTATGTCGTATTTGGCTATCTTGGGTCTTCGTTCGCTAGTTGGTATTCAGCGGTCTTTATGGAGAACTCAATTATCCAGGATCGAGAGGCCCGGGCGATATCCTTGGTCTTTACGCATAGTGGTCTCATATTGGGATCACTATGCGGAAAGCCGGGACCTTTGCCGGCTTTCCTCGACTCCCACTGTTGATCTCTCTGTTAGGACCATCGTGCGAACCACACCTGTCGCGCGGGGTTGTCTCATCAGTGACAGTCCGGCTTGGGTTAGGTTCCTACAGCACCGTGGGTTGCGTATTATATGCAGCCCTACATACTTCCCTTTTTTTCCGTCTGTCGGGGTGTCTCCAGACTCATCGTCTGGTTGCTGCTCTTCTCTTTGCTTCATGCCTTCGTCTTCTTGTTCCTTTTCCATTTCTATTCCGATGCTTAGTGAAGCGGAGATTGCGATCATTAATGATCGCCTCTCTCGCCTAACTAAGAACTCGGCTCCATCCCGCTCTTCCCTTGGGCTCTTGGGTTCGCTGGAGCCGGCTCAGGTATCTGCCGAGTCCATCCCTCGGGTATCGTCTTCCCGTGTTCATAGACCTTCTCGTCGCCGCACGAGAGGCCCCCTCCCCACTCCTCGTACTATCCGTACTCGCTCTATAGCGGCGACTGAGCAGACAAATCGGTCTGCTTTTGCATCCTTGTATCTTATTTGAGTAGGGTCTGTTTTGTTCTCTTTGGCTTGTTTTTTCTTCGGCTACCTGGCTTCATGTCGAACTTTCTTTTCTGGAACGTTCGTGGTATTGGCAATGAGGCTTCTTGCGCTAGATTGAAGCGCATTGTCCGCAAACATTCTATTTGCTTGGTCGCTCTGTTAGAACCTTTTGTAGGGTCTGGTGAGATTACTAGGGTTGTCCTATCGCTTAGGTTTGGAGGTGCTGTGTCCAATGTTTCGGGCAAGATTTGGATTCTTTGTTCCAAAGGCTGTGATGTCCAACCTTTGTTTGACTCGGACCAGCTTATCTCTGTGGTTTGATCTGCTTCTCCTTTTCCTCATCCTTTTCTTTTTTCGGCGGTGTACGCCAAGTGTGACCGGATGGAGAGATTATCCCTATGGGATGATATTCTTCATCTGGCTGTGTTGGGCTTTCTGTGCTCTGTTGTGGGTGGTGATTTCAATGTTGTCGCTAGCCAGGTTGAGAAACTTGGGGGGGCGGCCATTAACCGCTCATCGGTTTCTGATTTCAATTCGTTCATTATTAGTTCAGGATTCTCCGAAATTCCTTTTGTGGGATCGGCTTATACCTGGTCCAATAACCAGGAAGGTCCGAACCGGATCCTATCTCGGTTGGACAGAATTTTTGGGTCCCCGGAATGGCTCAATCTTCCTTTTTCCTTCTCTACATCGCATCTTCATCGAGCCTGCTCTGATCATGCCCCGTTGGTTTTGCGATGCTTTCCTCGTTCTCTCTCGGGGCCAACATCCTTCCGCTTCCTCAGTATGTGGTGTTCCCATTACTCCTTTTCTCAAGTTGTTGAAGAGTCGTGGTCTGCTCCTATTTCAGCTTCTCCCATGGGGGCCTTTTCCCAAAAGCTGAAACGCCTTAAGGCTTGTCTTAAATCCTGGAATTTCCTTGTTTTCAGGAACATTTTCGACCGTGTTAGATCGCTGAGGAGTCTCTTATTCTTGCCGAATCTTTGTTCGACGAGAACCCTTCGGCCGAAAACAGGGGGAAATGGGCGTCGGCCCATTTGGCTTTCTCTTTGGAGCTTCGTATCGAACACTCTTATCTTCGCCAAAAGGCGAGGGTAAAATGGGTGGTTGAAGGGGATACGAACTCCAAATTTTTCCATTCTTCCATCCGTAAGAAAGCCAACCTTCTTTCCATTCGGGAAATTTTGAGACCGGATCATTCTTTGGCGTCCTCTCCGGCTGAAGTTAAGCAGATCATAGTGTCTCATTTTCAATCCTTTTTGGGTTTCCCCTCGGTGGCGGATCAGGATCTGGATCTCCTCGCTTTCATTCCCAGACTTATCACCTCTGAGGAATGCGACGGTTTGGCTGATCCGCCAAGTCCGGAGGAAATCCGTGCTTGCGTATTTGCCCTAAGCAAGGATAGTGCTTCCGGTCCGGATGGTTTCAACGGATCTTTCTATCGGAGTGTGTGGCCTGTCATTCAATCGGATTTTTGTTTAGCTATCCAGCATTTCTTTGCCGGAAGTCTTCTTCCCGTAAGTTGGTCTTCCACCAACTTGGTTTTAATTCCGAAGTGTGATTCCCCTCGGTCGTGCGCGGAATTTCGTCCCATCAGCTTGTGTAATTTCTCTAACAAAGTTATTTCTAAGGTGTTGGCCATTCGTTTGGCTCCGTTCCTTGAGCGCATCATCTCTTCCTCTCAGGTTGGTTTTGTGAAGGGTCGTCTTATCACTGATAACGTCCTGTTAGCCCAGGAACTGATTTCCCAGATTGACAGGAAGGTTAGAGGTTCTAATGTTGTGTTCAAACTTGACATGGAGAAGGCTTATGATCGTATGTCGTGGTTTTTCATCATTAGAGTTCTGCGTGCTTTTGGGCTCCTTGAGTCCCTTATCGATATGGTTTGGAGACTTATCTCTAACTGTTGGTTCTCCGTCCTCATTAACGGATCGGCCAATGGTTACTTTAGGGCTGGTAGGGGTCTCCGTCAGGGTGATCCTCTATCGCCTTCTCTATTCGTGATTGCGGCTGAAGCATTCATTCGAGGGATCCACACCTTAACGATTTTCGGCCAGGTTCACCGATTTGGTCTTCCGAGTAGGTGCCCGCTCGTTTCATCCTTATCATTTGTGGATGACATTGTCATCTTCACCAATGGTAACAGGACGTCTGTTCGCCGCCTGATTCGCTTTATCCGGCAGTACGAGCGATGTTCGGGCCAGCTCGTTAACTCGTCGAAGAGTTGTTTCGTTCATGCGAAGGATATGGATTCTACCAGGGTTGCCTGGGTCCATTCGTTCACAGGGTTCAGGGAGGCTTCTCTTCCGTTTCCTTACTTGGGTATTGTTCTCTACAGGGGCCGGAAAATTAATGCCCTTTTCGATCCTCTAACGGATAAAGTTAGGGGAAAGATCATTCGGTGGAATGCTTCGCTTCTATCTCAGGCTGGAAGATTGGTTCTTATCAAGTCGGTTTTAGGCTCGATGGGAACTCATGTCTTCGCAGCGATGTCCCCTACCGCTTCTTTTTTCAAGTCCTTCCAATCTTTGGCTTCTTCTTTCTTCTGGGGGTCAAAGGAAGACAACCACCGTCACCACTGGGTCTCGTGGGACGTGGTGTGTCGTCCCAAGGTCGAGGGCGGGCTAGGGTTGCGAAATCCTAAGGATTTATGCTTGGCTTTTGCTTGTAAACTGTGGTACAAATTTGGGACTAGCGATTCCCTTTGGGCGAAGTTTCTCCGTGCCAAGTACGTGAGTCTGGCCTCCTCCGGTTTTTCCGGTTCTCCTTCCTTCGCCAGTGAAACTTGGAAGCACATGCAATCGGTCAAACCTTTCTCTGACTCCCACGGTGGACAATCCGGTTGGGATGGTGGTTCGTTTTCCATCATCAAAGCTTGGAGCTTGTTTCGTCTTTCTTCCCCCATTATCCCTTTATTCTCATTCATTTGGGATGCCAGAATCCCTCCTAAAGTGTCTCTGTTCATGTGGCGAACCCTTCATAAGGGACTGCCAGTTGATGAAAATCTCCAGCGGATTGGTATTCCTTTTGTTTCCCGTTGCAGATGTTGCGGTAATGGGAATTCTGAATCTTTGAATCATTTAATCTTTTCTGGTTTCTCTGCCAATTCCTGCTGGAATTATTTCGGTAATCTTCTAGGAATTAGAGGTACCAACAACTCTTCGGAGGATTTACAGATGACTTGGTGGAACGGGATCAAAGGTAAATCTCTCCGGTCTGTTGTTCTGCGTTTGATTCCTTGTCTTATCTGCTGGCACCTATGGTGTGCGCGGAATAAGGCTATTTTTGAAGAAATTCCCATGGATCCCGTCTCCATTATTCGTCGGGTTAGGAATGATATTTTTCTAGCTTTTCGTGGGAGACCTTTCAAGGGATCGATTAGTTCTCGTTCTAGTCGTCTCGTAGCTCTGTTATCTATTATCTGCGCTCAGCCTCCCATCAGGACGGGAGTTGGTTGATGTCCGTCTTTAAGCCAGGTTGTTCTGGCTTAACCGTCTTCGCTCCCCCTCCCTTTTTTTCTCTGATTTAGTGGCTTCTGGTTGCAGGCTATGGCTTTTTAGGTTTGGTTTGGGGTCTGTTCTGTCTTCTACTTTGCTTGGTTTTGGGCGGTCGCTATTCTGGTTTATGTTTTGCCGCTCTCTTGTTCAGATTTTGCTGGATATCTTCCTTTTGTTTGGCTTCCCTTCTGGGAGGAACCTTCGGCTGCTTCCTCCGCCACTTCTGGTTTTTCGACGGCTTCTTCGCCGTTTTTTGGTTTTCGCCTTCTGTTGGCCGTTTTATTAGGTTTTTATTGTTTCTTTTGGTTTTCTCTTGCTCGGCTGTTTCGCCGATTTTGGTTTTATTTTCTGTGGGTCACCTGTCAGGCTTGTTGACAGTTTCTGTTATTTATTTATCTACATTTGTTGAAAAAAAAAATGTTAGTTTCAAGAAAAATGCTTGGCTATCAGGACTCAAAACATTGCACAAGGTAGTAACATCTATTTGACTCACATCCACATTATTAGGTATTTGAGTTAACAATTCTACCGAGATCTTCACAAATAAGCATAATATAGTGTGCATAATAATGGAAACAATTATATGTCAGCATGTTATAAATACAAGTTATACCTACATTAACTTTTTTTTACTGATATCCATTGAAATAAAATGGTGGAAAGAAAACAAACTGCCTCCAAATCAAAACCTACAAATCATTACATCAAAATGTATCAGAATAAAACAAGGATAACGTTCAACCAAGAGAACTAGGCTTATGACATCTTCTAGACTTATTCACAAAATTTAACACTTCAAAATTAAGTCAGCATTTCGATTCAAATTATTTTTCAAAATCCAAAAAATAATTTATAAAATTCTTACCATACTTCATGCATATAATTTTTCCAATTAATTCAGATTAATGCATCCACTTATACACATTCATTAATCAACTCATATTATTCCACATTTCAAAATGTATTCCTTTAAATTATATGTAAATTCAATATTTTAAATCCCAAAATCTAAGCATGGATCAAAGAATGAACAATTTGGATAGCTTCGGGTTTGTGGCTAAAAGAAGACAGCTTACTTCCTCATCCATTAGATTCCATTTTTCAGAAAGCCATAATTCTTTTCAAGAAGCAAAAAGAAGGTTCGAAATTGAAAGAAAAGGTTGAGGGTGTCATACGTAAGGAAGATAAGAAAAATGATAATGAAGCCGGTGGTTCCATTTCTGAAGCTAACGCACAGGAGGTTAATAATATTGTTAAAGCTGAAGAATTCCACAGCTATGGCCAAAACTGAAGAGACTGTGATGCAGCGCATACCTTAAGATGCGAACGAAGCCCTAGATCGCTCCAGCCTAAGTTGCGAATGAGCAGATCTTCCTTAGGTCGCGAGCAGAGCAGGTTCCGAGCTACAGAACTCCTTGAGTCGCGGGGTTTTCTTATGTCGCCTCCAATAGGTCGGAGCTTCTTAAGTCGCTCCAGATTTCCAAAGTCGTTTTCCTGAGTCGCGAGCTTCCTTAGGTCACGAGCTTCCAATAGGTCGCTGTTTCTTATGTCGTTCCAGGATCATTATGTCACGAAGCTTGCCTATGTCACTGTCGAAGCTTGCCTAGCTCGCTGTCGTGCTTGTTTAGGTCGTTACTTGCTTAGGTCGCATGGTTTAAAAAGTCGCTTGTATTTTATTTTCTTAAGTCGTTTGTATTGTACTTTGTTGTTATTTCGCATATATGTTGTAACGTGATGTTAAGTCACTTATATGTTGTAATTTCTTAGGTCGTTGTGCTTAGGCCGTTTATGCTTATGTCGTGTATTGTGTTAGCTCGTGTGTCGCATGTATGTTGAGTCGTGTATATGTGTTGTAACTTCTATAAATAGGGGTGTTGATCGCTTGTAAAGGGGAATTGATTTTTGAATAAAATTTTGTTGAAAGCTTTGTGCCTCTTTAAAAATTGAAAGTTGAGTGTGAACTCCTTTCTCCATCTTCGGTTATTCGAGTGTGCTCGAATCAACGAATTTGAAGCCGATTCACGGAATCTCGTGTGCGAGATCAACGTCAAAGAATCGTAGATCTTCTAACGCAGCATCGTGCGCGATCAACGTGTTGAAGATAGCTAGAATCTGGTATCTCAAGAGATCAATGGATTTGGGCATTTATCTTGTTTTACTTGACACGAATCATTTCGTGAGTAAGAAAGTGCATCAATTTGTATCAAACATTACTAGCACGTCAAGGTTTGTTAATCCGCTGCGTCAATTTGGTGTCAGAGCTATATCAGATCCAAGGCCGAATCAGTCAAGTCGAAGCCGAGCTAAGTAAGGTCGAAACCAAGTTAGGCCGAGCCGAGCTAAGTCCTGGTGCAAGCCGAGTTAAGTCGAACTATATCAAAGTTAGATCAGAAAAGAGATTGTTTGAAGATCATGCCTCCGAGACGTGCTAATCGATTTCAAAATGTTGAAGATGTATATAGAAGACAAGAAGCTGAGCAGATGGAGCAGCGTATCAATGAAAAGTTCGATGAAGGTATTGGAAAGTTAGAGAAGTTGATGAGAGACATGAATCAAAGTCAAAGGAGAACTTCACCAGTTTCGCACCATAGTGGAAACAGAGTTTCACCTTCAGTTTCAGGAGAAAGAGACGTGCGTGGTAGCAGAAATGTTGATGGTCAGAACCGACATCGACATACGTCAGATTTAGAGGAATCCAGTGATGGTGATAGTAGCTTTTGTCGAAACCATGGCCAAGGAAGAAGTCGAAATAGAGGTTTCAAAGATGATCGTCGATGGGAGTCGGGGATGAAAACAGAGATTCCAGAATTCAAAGGGGGAATGATAGAAAGAATTTCTGGATTGGTTATCAAATGTTGAAGAAATTTTTGACTTCAATGAAGTACCCGAGCATCGTAGAGTTAAGTTGGTTCTACACGATTGAGGGGAAGAGCTATGGCATTGTGGCAACAAACTAAACTTACACGAGAAAGAATGGGAAAGTCGAAGATTGTTTCATGGGAAAAGATGAAGAAGTTGATGAAGACTACTTTCTTGCCTTATAATTATTAGTCTCTTATGTATCAGCGCTTACAGAATTTGAGACAAGGGACAAAGTCGGTAAATGATTATGCAGATGAGTTTTATCAACTGATTGCTAGAAACGATATCATGAAAACGGAGGAACAGTTGACATCTAGATTTGTTGGAGGATTGAGAATGAAAATTCAGGATATGGTAAATATGTTTGATCCAAAATCCATTGCTGAAGCACACCAGAAGGCTCTAGCTTGGAAGAAGCAAGGTAGAAGAGGAGGTGGTACGCTTACAAGTTTGATCAATCATGTGAAAGGGGCTAGTAGCAATACTAATGTTTCCAAGGCTGTTAGTAAACCGGTTGTCAATGAAGTTTCTAAGACCAAGGTCAATAACAATTTCAAGTGTTATAACTGTCAAGAGTTTGGTCATAAGAGCAATGAATGCCCGAGGCCTAAGGAGTGAGCGATGGTTGCTGAGCTTGAGGATGAGGATGCAGAAATAGAATGTTCCAATTCACCACAAGTTAAGGAGGAAGAAGAATTACTGACGGGAGATGAGGGATATTCTTTAATGATGAGGAGATCTTGCTTGACGCCAAAGCAGGAAGAGGAGACTAGCTGGTTAAGGAGTAATATTTTTCAGTCGACGTGCACTATTTTGGGAAAGGTTTATAAGTTAGTTATCGATGCAGGAAGTTGTGATAACATCATCTCTACAGAAGCTGTAAAGAAATTAGCGTTAAAGACAGAGAAGCATCCCAAACCCTACAAATTGGCTTGGCTGAGGAAAGGTGGGGAAGGGAAGGTTAGTCGAAGAGCTTGTGTAACTTTTTCCATTGGAAAGAAGTATAAGGATGAAATTTGGTGTGACGTGGTGGATATGGATGTCTATCATTTGTTGTTGGGAAGACCGTGGCAATTTGATAGAGCCGTGCAACACGATGGTAGGACTAACAGCTATAGTTTCATGTTCAATGGCACTAGAATCACTTTAGTTACTAAAAGGCGACAACAAAGTGAAGGCAAGTTGGAGGAAATCGAGGAACTAAAGACTCTGTTATCTTTGAAGGAGTTTGTCAAAGAAGTAGAGAATGGGCCTGAAGTATTTCTGTTGATTGGACGTGAAAGTAGTGAAACGGTTGAAATTCCTGAGGAAGTTAAGCCAGTGTTGAAGGAATTTGTAGATGTATTTCCTGAAGAATTACCAAAAGAATTACCACCGTTGAGAGACATACAACACCAGATTGATCTTGTTCCGAGAGCTGTGTTACCACATAGACCACATTATAGAATGAGTCCAAAGGAGCACGAAGAGTTGAGAAGGCAGATGGAAGAGTTACTTGAACAAGGGCGCGTACAAGAAAGTTTAAGTCTTTGTGCAGTACCAGCTTTGTTAGTGCCAAAGAAGGATGGAACTTGGAGAATGTGTACAGATAGTCGAGCACTAAACAAGATTACAGTAAGGTACAGATTTCCGATGCTAATATTGGACGACTTGTTAGATCAGTTGAGTGGAGCTGCTATCTTTTCAAAGATTGATCTGAAGAGTGGGTATCATCAGATTCGAATTCGACCGGGGGATGAATGGAAGACAGCCTTTGGGACACGGGGGGGGGGGGGGGTGTATGAATGGTTGGTCATGCCATTTGGTCTTTCGAATGCACCTAGTACTTTTATGCGAGTGATGAATCAGATCTTTCGACCATTTATTGGAAAGTTCGTAGTGGTATACTTTGATGATATATTGATATAGAGTGGAAGCACAGAAGAACATCTACAACACTTGCGGGAAGTGTTGATGATACTTCGTCATGAGCAATTTTACGCGGCAACAAAGAAGTGCATGTTCATGACACACAGTATTTTGTTCTTGGGATATGTGTTGTCCAAGGAAGGTATCCATATGGATCAAGGTAAAGTTGAAGCAATCAAGGATTGGCCACAACAGGACTATAACTGAAGTGAGAAGTTCCATGGTTTAGCATCATTCTACCGAAGGTTTATTCCACATTTCAGTAGCGTGATGGCACCAGTGACAGATTGTATGAAAGGAAAGCAGTTTGTGTGGACTAAAGAGGCTGATTCTACTTTTAAACAAATCAAGACACTTTTGACTACAACACCGATTCTTAGATACCCGGACTTTTAGTTACTCTCTGAGCTAAATACTGATGCGTCTAAGGTTGGAATTGGTGGAGTATTAAGTCAAAAGGGTCGTCCAATTGCTTATTTTAGTGAGAAACTTTCTGGAGCCAAGACAAGATACCATACCTATGACTTGGAGTTCTATGCTGCTGTCTAAGCCATAAAGCATTGGAGACACTACTTGTTTTATAAAGAGTTTGTGTTGTATACTGGCCATGAAGCATTGAAACATTTGTAGGGACAGGATAAGATTGCAGCCAGACATGCTTCATTGATCGCATACTTACAACAGTTTACATTTGTTGTAAAGCATAAGTCGGGAGTTACAAATCGTGTGGCAGACGCATTGAGTAGAAGAAATAATTTGTTAACTACGATGAGAGTTAAAGTGACGGGGTTTGATGTATTTCCAGAATTGTTTGTTGAGGATCCTTACTTTTCTAAGATTGTAGATGAAGTTGAGAAAGGGAAGACGGATGAGTATGTGTTGGTAGATGGTTTTCTATTCAAAGGAAATCGGTTGTGTATACCAGAGTGCAGTCTGCGAATGAAGATTGTGAAGGAATTGCACAAAGAAGGTCATGTTGGAAGAGATCGTACCTTGTAGTTGATTTGTCAATCATATTTTTGGCCTTCCATGAGGAAAGAAGTTGAAAGATTTGTACAGAGATGTCACATATGTCAAGTTTCCAAAGGAACAACTACGAATGCAAGATTGTATATGCCATTGCCCGTGCCTACTAGACCATGGGTTGATGTTAGCATGGATTTTGTTTTGGGTTTGCCAAGAACTCAACGAGGAAATGATTCTATATATGTTGTGGTGGATAGATTTTCAAAGATGGCACATAGCTTGTGAAAAGACTGCCGATGTAGTCCGTGTTGCTCAATTGTTCTTTAAAGAGGTTTATCGACTACATGGGCTGCCTGAGACCATTGTTTTTGACCGGGATACTCGATTTCTAAGTCATATTTGGTTGAGTCTGTGGAAGATGGTAGGGAATAAGCTGAATTTTAGTAGCGCCTATCACCATTAAACAGATGGGCAAACGGAAGTGGTGAACAAATCTTTGGAAAACTTGTTGAGATGTCTTGTGAAGGATAATTTGAAGAGCTGGGATGTGAACTTGTGTCAAGCAGAATTCGCACATAATCATGCCGTTAATCGAAGTACTGGATTCAGTCCATTTCAAGTAGTATATTCAGCAATTCCGAAGGGACCGTTGGATTTGTCGACAATTCCACGTCAGAAAGGGGTTATTAAACGTGCTCGTGATTTCGTGAATGAGTTGCAGGAGTGTCGTAGGATTGTTCATGAACGATTGCTTAAGTGAAATGAGAAGCAACTGGCAGATAAGAAGCGAAGGAGTGTGAATTTCAAAGAGGGTGATTTTGTTTACGCAGTATTGACGAAAGATCTTTTTCCAGTTGGAACTTACAACAAATTGAAAGATAGAAAGATTGGTCCTTTAGAAATCTTGAAGAAGATCAATGAGAATGCATATCAGTTGAGATTGCCTGATCATATTCATACTGCTGACATTTTCAACGTCAAAAACTTGATTCCGTATCATGAAGATAAACGTGTCGAAGAAGAGCAAAGTGTGAATTCGGGGACGAATTCTTTTCAATCAGGGGAGGATGATGCAGCGCATACCTTAAGACGCGAACGAAGCCCTAGATCGTTCTAGCCTAAGTTGCGAACGAGCAGATCTTCCTTAGGTCGCGAGCAAAGCAGGTTCCAAGCTACAAAACTCCTTAAGTCGCGGGGTTTTCTTATGCCGCCTCCAACAGGTCGGAGCTTCTTAAGTCGCTCCAGATTTCCAAAGTCATTTTCCTGAGTCGCGAGCTTCCTTAGGTCGCGAGCTTCCTTAGGTCGCAAGCTTCCAATAGGTCTCTGTTTCTTATGTCGTTCCAGGATCATTGTGTCGCGAAGCTTGCCTATGTCGCTGCCGAAGCTTGCCTAGGACGCTGTCGTACTTGTTTAGGTCGTTACTTGCTTAGGTCGCATGGTTTGATAAGTCGCTTGTATTTTATTTTCTTAAGTCATTTGTATTGTACTGTGTTGTTATGTCGCATATATATTGTAATGTGATGTTAAGTCGCTTATATGTTGTAATTTCTTAGGTCGTTGTGCTTAGGTCGTTTGTGCTTATGTCGTGTATTGTGTTAGCTCGTGTGTCGCATGTATGTTGAGTCGTGTATATGTGTTGTAACTTCTATAAATAGGGGCGTTGATCGTTTGTAAAGGGGAATTGATTTTTGAATAAAATTTTGTTGATAGCTTTGTGCCTCTTTAAAAATTGGAAGTTGAGTGTGAGCTCCTTTCTCCATCTTCGGTTATTCGAGTGCGCTCGAATCAACGAATTTGAAGCTGATTCACGGAATCTCGTGTGCGAGATCAACGTCGAAGGATCGTAGATCTTCTAACGTGGCATCGTGCGCGATCAACATGTTGAAGATAGCTAGAATCTGGTATCTCGAGAGATCAACGGATTTGGACATTTATCTTGTTTTACTTGACACGAATCATTTCGTGAGGAAGAAATTGCATCAATTTGTATCAAACATTACTAGCACGTCAAGGTTTGTTAATCCATTGCGTCAGACTGGCAATAGTGTGAATGCTTGCTGCTAATTCAAACAACCAAACCCCCAAAATCAAAACACGCCTCAAAATCAGAACACGCATGAATGGAAAAACTAGCAAAAAGAGGGAGTGCACGCACATAAGGCAGTGTATCAGAGACATGATAAACTGTCACGTGCAAGGAAATTATGTTTGCTCAAAACAGTTTTTATACAAAAAAAAACTGCCATCAAAGTAAAGATTTCTTATACAACATCCAACTAAATTAGGGGAAAAAATAATTAAAAAGTAGAATGAATCCATATAAGAAAGTCATAGTATATTTTAAGACGATCGAACACAGAATCACGTACCTGGATGGCTCGCATGCTCATATAGCTTTCCTTCCGCACTAAAAATAACGAGACCAACTTCAGCATCGCAAAGCACAGCAAGTTCGCTCGCCTTCTTCAACAATTCGCTCCTCCTCTTGGAAAAGCTCACCTGCCTGCTCATCTTGTCTTCTATTCACCTCAATTGGAAAGCTTTATTGCTTAGAAATTTCCAAAAATTGTTAACAAAGAAATGGGTAAGTACCTGACTGACCATAATCTTATTCTGATATCTGAGAACTACTTGGACTTCCAGTGCATGTGCCGTGAAGGTAGATTTTGACAAGAATTAGGGATTTGTATTTAGAGTTGAGAAACATAATTAATTTAGTTCAATTAGGGATCTGGATTTGAAGGATAAAAGAAAATTGCTGAATGGAGAAACATACATGATTTAGTTTCAATTAGGGATTTGGAAATGAGAAGGAGATTGAAATGAACATCAATTAAAAATTGAAGGAATGGAAAATAAAATTTGTTTGGAGCCAAAAAGTTTGGTTTGGAGACTAAATATAAATTGTAATACTTTGTTGCAATACAAAGCCGCAATACATTTTGCAATATACTAAAATATTATGAATATTTTTAAACTTTCACAGAAAATTTTAAAATTCTATCCTTAAATTCTATAGATATTTTTTATTTATTATAAATTTCAATTTTCATTAAATATTAAATATAATTATAAAATTTTTAATACTAAATAATAAATATTACTTCTTAATCATTAAATATTATTATGAATTATCAATTTTTAAACATTAAATATAATTTTATAATTAATTACGTAATATTATTAATTATTAAATTAAGTATTAAATATTAAATACTAATTATTTATATAATTATTACTAATTATTAATTGCTTATTATTAAATATTAATAGTGATGGTAATTATTTAACATTAAATACTTATAGTGATTATTAAAAAAATTACTAAAAATTTATAAATTTTAAATTTTAAATTAATTTAAAAATATTATTGAATTTTCTGAAAATTTCATAACTTTGTTTTGAAATCATGGTCACGACGGTAGGTTGTTTTGTTCGAATGGAATTTTGATGCGATCCGAAAGAGGTGGGGATATTTCAAACTGTGGTCGTGAATGTTTCTATAGGACGAGGTTTTGATTTGGATCTGGAAGAGGTGTTGATGTTTTGGTGTTCTAAAGCGTAGTCATGAATATGGATCATGGATCAAGGATCATAATCATTAAATATTAAATACCATAAAGTAAATATTTCTTAATAAGAAATAAAGATTACTTGTTAATAATTAATTATTTAATATTAATTTTCATTAAGTATTGATATTACTTCTTGTTTATTACTTGTTATTTCTTACTTATTTCTTCTAAGTTATAATCGAATTAATGTTGATTGTTTAATATTTGATAAAATTAATCAATAATAATTATTTAATATTGATTATTAATTTTATTTACTAATTATTAATTGTTATTAATAAATATTAATTATAATTTACCTACTATTAATAATTAATTGCAAAAAATTATTAAATATTAAAATAATTATTGATTACAAATAATAATTAGTAATTAAAAATTATGTATAAATAATCTTTGATTATAAAAAATTATAAATAGTGACCTATATATATAAGTCGTGGATATTTAAAGCAATAATAAATATATTTGTTATTAATTATAAGTTACTAAGTATTAATTGCTATAACTTCAAAGAAATAGTAGATATATTAAAGAAATCAACAATAATTTGGTATTTTCTAGTAGTAAATGCTCCCTTTAAGATTTTTACAACATGCGAGTAAAACCATTTTTTTAGTAAATTAATATTCACAACGTTTAGGAAAAAATTATAAAAAAAAAATACTACTTTTTTGTAATAAAAGTTGTTAAAGGGGTATTGTTGCAACGTTTGCTTATAAACGTTGTAAAAAACAAGGTTTTTACAACGTTTTCTTGAGAAACGTTGTAAACAACTATGTTTTTACAACCTTTTCATGAGAAACATTGTAAAAAGGCATTTTTACAACGTTTTATAAATAAACGTTGTAACAAGCACATTTTGTTGTAGTGTGCTATGTGAAAGATAATCGTTACCTCAAGCATCACACCCAGAAATGATCAAAATAGGGTAGATGTAGCAAGGCTATGTGGTTCGTAACCATTAGGGTATGATCATCCTCTTCTAGATATATTTCTACCCGCTATGACGTTTGGGTTTAATTTATTGTGGTGTATAAAAGAAAGCACTCGGATAGGTCAGTAACAACAAGGGTGATGACATATTCGGTACTATCAAGTAAGAAAGGTAGGCCGGTCATGGGTTGGTAAAGGTGTAGATGTTCTATTGACCTCAGTACATTCCTCTAGAGATGTACTTTCGAAAGGTAGCCCCTTCACCAAGTCATTTCTGAGGAAATCCATTCTCCAATAAGCGCTTGCAAATTTATTTGTAGAACCTAGTATGCTAGAATTTAGTACTGGTAACAATTTCGGCTAAGATTGATAAGTTTACTTGCAAATGTTTTCAAAAAGAATATGCAATGATCCGTAAATTTTAACGGTTTTTAATAACATGAATGTTTGAAATTTCATGAAATTTAAAATAATTGAATTTGGAAATAAAAATTTAATATTTGAAATACGTCTATATAAACATAGCAAATAGTAAATTTTTATCAGGTAATATGAAAGTAAATTTTATTGCGTAATTTTCAATTTCAATTTAAATCAGTAAAATTTTTTAAAATAAAATACTTCTCAAACTTGAATATCTTTGTATAATAAATTAGTAAATCATCTTCTGAGTTGGACATCATATTTCATTTCGTTAAATTTGGGTTGTTATTGCTCCTTTTATCTTATTTTCAGTTTTTTAGCAGCATATCGGTACCGAATATCGACTTTTGATAGGATAGTCGTGTCACTGATATCCGCGTACCGTTTTGATCGTCCCATCGTGCTGATCTCATAGTATATTCATTTATGTGTTTCGGGGTCGGTACGCGGCGGAATCAGACAAACAATTTGCAGCACCGGTACCCATTTTGGGCCTTTTAGCTTTCCTTTGGTCCTTCGGTTGTCCAAGAGGTAATGCTAATAGCCACTGGTTATTAATACAACTCTTGACTACTTTTATTCCACCAATTCAATTTATTTTTGTTTGTTCGTTTCCCCTTTCATCTGGTTGCTTTGAGAATATATAATAAAAGTTATTATATGTTGCTCTTAGATTTTCATTGCCTGCTCACACTCGTTGTGAAACCATGCTCCTTCTTCTTGCCGAATTCATCCTTCATTTGCTCGTCTCCCTCCAATCCAATCTCTCTAATGCCATTTTTAAATTATATATATATATATATATATATATATATATATAAGAAAGTTTATATATAAAAGCTTTTATAAGTTGGTATTTATTTTTCCTGAGGCTACTTCTTCTCTCCACATCAACTGCTCGCCACCCTGATTCGTGCCTTCTTCTCCTCCGTGTACCCACACCCACCCTCTGCCTCACTTCACCACTTCCATAGATAGTTATCCCCTGACATCGGCAACCGAAACCAATCCCAAATCCATGCAAACTGTTCCCCACCATCTCCATAGCCGAGAATCACCTGAGCCTCACCATCCCTCCATGGCTAGTGCGCCTCCAACCCCAAACCTTCGGCCTCTCCTTTATCAAACCTTAGCCGCCTCTTCCACCAAACTCTCCCCTACCTCATTTTTCTCCCCTTCTTCCCAGCCGAGGCCCACTCCGCACCTACCACCTTGCTGGCACCAAGGCCACCGAGCCTCCCAGCTGAACCACCCCACCTCGGCCTCCTGTCCCTTCCCATCATATATGTCTCTCTGTATATATGTGTTATATATATATATATTATTTATATTGATATTTGATTTTAAAGTGTATATAAGTTTAAAATATAATATGGAGATCTTATTTTAATATGAAATTATTGGAATATATATTTTGGCAACGCTATATATATTTTGTATATCAATTTGATATGTGATGTTCCTCTCTGCCACTTCACCCAAAGTTAAGTCATTCTTACATTTTGTCTCCTTTGTTCTCAAATCATATATATATATATACATATATACATTTTATGTTCAAACTAGTCATAAATATATCTAGTTCAGGCTCTTATACATATATATGTCTGTATTCATATATTGGTTATGTTTAAAGAATTTAAATTTGAATGTTTGCAGTATGTACATTATATGTTAGTTTTATATTGGATCTGTTTGTTTTTATATATGTTCTATATCATTTTGTTATTCATGTATGGATTTATATAAGTTGTACATAATCTGGTTAGTTGTATATATAGATTTATATAAGTGTATATGTACATTATTTTAATGTATCTGAATGATAATGTGACCTAACTTGATCATGTCTACGGAATTTTGTTAGGGACATGCATCATATAATGTAGTTTAATTTTAATTTGGAAAATTTTGTTTTCAAATGTTGCTTAAAGTGTTGTTTTTGAAATTGAAATGCATATTGATATTTTTAAATTTTAATTTATATGTGTCTTAAATTAAATGTTGATTTTAAAATATAATACGTATATATATATATGTGTGTGTGTGTGTGTTTGATTTTAATGTATGTGAGTTTGTATATGTTAATATATTAATTCATATATATGAGTATTCATAAGTTTGTGTTTTTAAATTTTATATTGATTTCAAAGAAAATTATATATATATATATAATATTTATTTTGTTTCAGTTTATGTTAGGCTAATTTTGATTTGTCCTCCGTCAATTTCAAACCTCCAACTTCGCTTTGTTCGTCGATTTCATGTCCATCGTGCTTTACTGTGGAATTCATGCTTGTATTCGTAACTCATTTCATTGTCAAATTACTCTAGCTACAAAAGGTGAGCAAGCACTCACAATTAACATTCTTATAGTTAGTAGATATGATTTCACTTGAAACGACATTTGAAATATGCTGTTAAATTTGAATTTCTAGTTATTTAATTGTTAAATATGATATGCCATAAACTGCATTTGTTCTCCTATGATATATGAAACCATATTCTATTGTATATATTTTATTTTATTTGTCACTGATGATATATGCATGTTATTGATATGTTATATTTTATCATATTTGTTCTCACTCTACAATTTCCCTGTTAATTTAAAAATCCCTATGGGTTGAAATGATACATACTCTAATGATATTATATATTAAGGGAAAATCATTATGGGTTGAAATGATAAATCCAAGGGATTTCGTTGATTTTGAATTTTGGGATTACGGGTTGGAATGATATATACCCGTAGATATTTAAATTGCGGGTTGAAATGATAAATATTCGTATCACTTGACCATATGATAGAAAATTATATACGGACACCGTTGGTCTATATTTTGAAATGGTTTCCTAAGTTTTGAAAGGAAATATATGGATTTTATAAATGTTGATTTTTGAAATATAAGATGTATAATTGTTATTTTATGTATATCTAAATTTTTGATTTTTAAAATTATATGTTTTGGAAATTTTAAATTTATAAGTTAGTTTCTAAAATATAATTTTTAAGATTTTTCTTATAATTTTATTTTTATAAAAATATATAAAATAAGATTTATTACAAAAATATTTAATAATAAGATTTAATCTAATAAAAATTTAATTTAATTAGTTTATAGTATGTTTAAGTATTTATTTAAACTTATAATAATATTTTAAATCAGATTTTACAACTTTAATAATAAAAGTTGGGAAGATAAATTAATGTTGGCTTGGAATTTAAATTGGTTAATAAGTGAATTTAAAATAAGAGTTGATTTAAACTTATTGATTGTTGAGGATTGAAAGATATGATTTATAACCTGATTTGATAAAAGGTGATTAAATGAATATTCTCAACTTTAGATAAAATTGAGATTTAAGATTTAATATTGAACATTGATTCAAATTTATAAATTGGGATTCAAACAAATTGTTATTAAAATGATTAAGTGAATATTTTTCAATTTGAAATAAATTAAAGTTAAATGTTGAAATATAAATGAAATTTATGTTGTAAATGTTTGAATATATAAACTTGAATTATTGAACGTTAAATTGAAATGATTAAACTAGAATTGATTCAAATTAAATGGTGGAATTTAAGGTGATTTGAATCGATTTCTAAAATTGAAGGAAACTATTTTAGTATATAAATTAACTATTTTAATTTATAAACTAATTTAATATATATAATATTTCAATATCTAAACTGTTTTAGTTAAAAAAATGTTATGATTTCCAAAAGTTATGATTTCTAAAGTGTTACGATTTCAAAAGTGTTATGGTTTCGAAATTGTCAAAATTTTAAAAGTGTTACGATTATGGAAATGAAGATTATTTAAAAGTGAATAATGATAAATTGATACTGTTTTGAAATGGATATGATATTTTGATATGAAATATGAACTATTTGAAATGAAATGACCACGGTGTGAAATAAGCGTTTGGTTGTTAAAGAGACCGGGATTGGATATTGTCATACTCTCTGCCAATACCGAGAACCACTTTAACAACCGTGTACGTGGTGGAGATTCCAGATTTAAATAGGATGGTTTGGTGATGATTCTATTTGGTATTTACATGACCCTAACTCTCGTGAGTCAGCTTGATGTGGCTAAAATAAGAGCTATACCGGGCCAAGTAGGGTCATTCCCCCGACCGAGCACATTTCTTCGTTATCATTCTATTGCTTTTGTGATTTGATTGGGTACACCTTTGATTTGGAAATGTGTCATGAGGCGGGCGGTAATAGCCGCTATGCGTTACAACCAGTCTGAGAGTGCAAATGATATATCTACTCTGGTATTGCCTCGAGTTCCGTGTCGCATGCTGTAACACCCCACCCCGAGACTTATCTTAGTTAAGAGAATTAACAAGTAATTCCGTCTACTAAAGCGGAGAATAGGGCTGGTTAAGGGCGACCATCTATAATTTTGTCTTAAACATCTACTGAATACGTGGATAAATGCAATATAATTTTTCTTTTCAACTCAAGTGGATCGACATACCTAATAAATGCTTAATCCAAAACTGTAGGTAGCTAATGGATCTATCAGAACAAAATACAATAACTTAATGTAAATCACATCACAGAACAGTAACCAACATAATTTATATACATATACACTGATATATGTTTAGTACAATGCAATATGCATATAACAAAGGTGGTACACGACCACACCATATACATCATATCAAATGTAAGTACATCAGAGTTAAGCGGAAAGAAATATAAACTACACAAAAGTGCTAGGTGATATCTAAGAAGATGCATCAAAGCTAAGTCACGTAACTGATAGCTAACCTGAAACAACTCGGTCTGACCTGAGTACAAAATACACGGGTCAGTCTAGCTAAAACAATCAGTTAGTGAGGATAGACGATAATATGAAGCATAAGATATAAGACGATAATTCTTTTCGAATGAGAAGAGGCAATAGAAAGAATACAACCCATGACTAAGTGAACTAATGTCACTTAAGTATACAAAGACCTCAAAAGAGGTAAATTCAATAATAATACTCAAATAATATAAACATTCGCCTCATATCATCGGCGGCATCTGGAAATGTCTACATGGTTTCCATGAACCATGTCTCCTCAAAAGGAGAAACGTCAATACAAACTCTCGCCAAATGGCGAACATAAACATTCTCAAATAGGATGATTCAGAACTCAAATACAGAAGAATCTCCAAATTCAATTATACCTCACCTCCTTGGTATGAATGTATATAAATCAAAATCTCAACTCGCAAAATGGAAAAACCTAGAATATCCTATAAAATCATGAAATCATCCAAATTCATAACTCAAGAAACTCCATAAGAGTTCAAAACATCATAAATGAAATCACAATATACATAACGTCTCATATAGTACTAGGCTATCGATGTGATAAAACATCTTAAAGGGGGTGAAATCACAATAAAACAGAAAACTCAAAAAACCTGGATTGGCCAAATCCCTGATTGCAATGCCAAAGCAATGATGCACGTGCTAAATTCAGACGGCCGAAGCCTCAAACAAGGTTGCTAACGTCTTCCAAAGCAGTTCGTCCTCATGACAAGGTCGTTGTCACCTCTCTAAGCCATTTTTTCAGCCCTAATAAGGTCGTCAACACCTCCCAAAGCAGTTCGTCCTCATGACAAGGTCACTAACACCTCTCAAACCAGTTCTGTTGGGTAAACATCGTGAATGTGTCACAAACTCATGGATAGAAACCTAAAAAGTGTTTATGTGTGTCCCATACCACACATTCATACTTAGCAGTTTACTAGCCGCTGGTCGATGCCAAACTAAAAACATCATAAAACTCAGAAAATTATATCTCGCCTAGTCTCATTGGCTAGTGATAAAGAGACACCATGCTTGTCTCATCTCATCGAAAAGTATTAAATAGCATCGTAACTTGTCTCATCTCATCAACAAGCGAAAACATCATGATGGTTCCTTTATAAACCATAAATCCCAAAATATGAAATCATAAACTCCAGTCATGCCTTATATCATTGGCAAGTAAACAAAGCATCATGATGGTTCTCATCGACCATACTCCTACATAGGAGATCACAAACCATAATACTTGCCAAATATTGGCCATCTTAAATAATTCCAATAAATTGAAATTATAAAACTCAAAATACGCCATAAAATGGCAAAACATCTCAGAATCAACAATCTCAAATAGCTTCGATCGTACAAGTCCGAAATTAGCCGAAATAGTAATACACTTCACATACCACATGTTTTACTAAATTGTTTAATTCTCTTTCTCATTTTCCCGAATACTATAAAAGTGTATGTTATATATTTAAAATAGTTTACTAGAGGAAACATGCATTTAAATTTTTTTCTCGAAAATATTAATAAAACCAATATTTAAAATTCCTTTACTGTAAAATAAATAGATTTTATATCAGAAAAATAATTTTAAAATGCTATATAATAATAATTTTATATGTCCATTTATTTCAAAAATAACTTCAAAAATGGTTTAGAGAAAACCGTGCTCGAAAATAATGAAAGACAAGAAAGATAACTCAAGACCGATAACTAGAATTCAATACAAATTCAATTCAAATTTAACCAAAATCAATTCAAATTTGATTTAAATTTGAATTTCAGATTCTTCAAATATAGCTAGCCCACTGATATCATAGCTCTCAAAATATCTCAAAAACAACATCAAAACCGAACGAGAATGAGGGCAAAAATGAGCTAATACAATTCTTAGGTCAACAATTGTTATTGTTGTCGTTTTACTCTTGGAACAGCAACAAACATAGTTTTGACCAATCTAAATTTGAAATTTCAGAAAACTCAAAACATGAAACTTTTAGCATAAGATTTCCGAAATATCTAAAACTATTGAATTTGGATAAGAAACATGAAAGATATGGCCAAAAAAATTCTTAGGTCAACAATCATTATTGCTGTCGTTTTGCCCTCAAGATAGCAACAAACAAACACAGTTTTGACCAAGCAAACATCAAAATTTCAGAAAATACAAAATATCAAACTTTTAGTACAAAGTTTAAGCTTTTCGAAACATCAAATATTATTGAATTTGGATAACAAATGAAAAAGTTATGACAAAAATAGTTCAAGAGTCTGTATTGTAATACCTCTGTCATTTTGGTCCCGGGATAGCAGTAATCTATTTTGACATAGCCAACATCAAAACTGCAGAAAACTCAATACATGAAAGTTGTAGTACATGATTTATGCTTTTCGAAACATCTAAAATTATCAAAACCGGTTAAGAAACGAAGAAGTTATGGCCAATTTCGTTTCAGTTTCAAACACAGAGTAAATATTGGTTTCGCTCTTGGGATAGTTGTAGAAAAATCCGATTTTGACATAGCTAACATCAAAATTACAGAAAAATCAATACATTAAAGTTGTAGTACATGATTTGTGCTTTCCGAAACATCAAAAATCATCAAAATAGGTTAAGAAACGAAGAATGGCCAATTTCGTTTCAGTTTCAAACACAGAGCAAATATTGGTTTTGCTCTCGAGATAGCAGTAGAAAAATTCGATTTTGACATAGCTAGCTTCAAAATTACATAAAACTCAATACATGAAAGTTATAATACATGATTTGCACTTTTCGGAGCATCTAAAATTATCAAAGTTAGTTAAGAAACGAAGAAGTCATGGCCAATTTCGTTTCGGCTTCAATCCCAAAACAAATATTACAGTAATGATCTTCTTCTTTTCCAGCAAGTTCACCACTGTAAATCATCATTAAACGCATGAATTCAAACTAGAAAGCATGAGGGAACCCTCATCTTAGATATGCAGCAAAGATAGGGTTGAAAACTTCACCGATTTGGAGCAATTTGATGATTTTGAGGCTCCTTTGTTAGCTTCAGCAGCTGAAAATGTTGAAACAAGAACATGCAGAGAGAAAGTTAAAGATTACAGACAATCCTCTTATCAAGAACAAAGTTGGATGAAGTAGCTTAAGATATTGGTGGTGATTACCTGTATTTGATACTAATTTGCAAATTACTCTCTTAATTTCTCTATAATTTCATCAAATTTTGAAGCAAGATTCTAATTTGAAAGAGGAAAGCCATGTTTCATTTACTGTTGATTTTCAGGGGAAGAAGATAAGTGAGAAAAAAGAAACTAACATACAGTTTATTTTTCTCCTTTCTCCTGATAGTTCTAGAGATGGGTAATGGATCTAACCCTTTACCCATCAGCCCAACAACTATACTTACTAAAAATTCAACTAATTAAAAACCATATTTTCACTTATTTAAACACTTAACCATGTATGTTAACAAATGAATCACAATAATACAAGTTTTTCTTCTTTAAAAATTATGAAACTTCATACTCTTGATGATAAAATACTTTACACTTAAAATAAAAGATTATTTACATAATTAAAACAAATTTATTATCATATTTTCCTATTTTAAAGAAAATAGCAGATATACACTATTAATTACAAAACTCATTGTAATTAACATTAAAAATTACACAAAAATCACATTCGTGTGTAATTAAATTCTATAAATCATTTCAAACTTTATTTTTCTTATTTTATTCCCATTTATATTGTTTATTTCCAATAAACAATGAAAATCCTCTATTTATTATTAATTAACAATATTAAATTATAACCCCCATTATAATTTGATATTCTTAGGTAATCGCTAAGACCAGGGTTGTTACAGACTCCTCTCTTAGAAAAATTGCATCCCCGCAATTTTCTAGAAAAAGAGCCGTAAACAACAAAAAAATTCAATCGACAAAGGATAAAAGACAAGCACGAAACTCAAACCATTCATACTCTCAACATAGAATGGTAGAGAGAAACAAGGAAAAACTCACTTGGTTAATCGAATAGCCCATCAAATGCTAATATAGTGATTGCAAACCATTTAATTTTCCAAGTAACTCAAAAGAATTTCGAAGATATCCCATCTTCGAATCAAAACCCAATAAGATGCTCAACAATTAATCAATCGAAAATGATTGATTTCACAAAACTCTACGAATATAGTCGGGGTCAAACTCACTTAAACCCAAACTCAAAGCAATAAAGAAGATCATCAATAACATTTTCCACATAAATATACGGAAAGAACATCCTCACAACAGGGCAGATGCAATAGGCAAGATAGATAAATCACAAGATGGCTTCTCACAAGGTCACCAAACTCGAACGACCGTAAAAAATGCACGTTGTTGAAAATATATCAAAGATTGAATATACTCAAGAACAAGGATATAAGCTCGAATTATCTTTTAATCCAAGATATTTAGAATTTTAAATCTCAACATCTTTTAAATTTTTGAATCTCATTTTTTAACATTTTAAAATTTCTCAAACTCTTTACTATATTACTTAGTAAGTAATTTAAAAATCAAAGATAAAATTCAAATTTCTTCTCTTACATCAAAATTAATTTCCAAAGAATTTTGTAAATCCATAATAATATTCCTCAAAATAAATTTAGGGTTTAAATTCTATTTACTCTTCTATTAAACCACTTAAATAGTTTTAAAACAATCTTCAAATTCTCTTATTCTATTGTTCCCTTAAAACATTCAATGTATAAGATATATATTCTAAAAAATCAAAATACTTCCAATAAAGCATAGCTCAAAAATAATCTCATTTATATTCTCATCTTTATAATTTAAAAATAAATAAATGGCATTGCCTCGCCATTGAGTGTCTAATAAATAAATATATCTGTTGGCTGCAGAGTTGACTGAAATATCAAAACTGCCGCGCCATTCTATTACTCATGTCTAAAATCAATGGCTGCAATTGCCATTCAAAAATAAATTTAATATTTAATCTCAAAATATTATTTTCAAAATCTCAATCTTTAAACACAAATCATTGTGTCTGATTGCCTCATCATAGCATTTATGAGATTCCTATCGATAACGTTGATCAAGCGTATAGACCAGAACTCTTAACTACTCAATGGATAACCCAACACTCTCAAATTATTTCTATAAAAGAATACTCATATAAATATATTCTCAAAACATTATTTGATTTTAAAACATAAAAATATCTAATATCTCTTTTAAAACTCATGTATATATATAGCTACAAAAACTCAAACCAAAGAACATTAAGAGAATG
Source organism: Allium cepa (assembly GCA_030765085.1). Taxonomy (NCBI): domain Eukaryota; kingdom Viridiplantae; phylum Streptophyta; class Magnoliopsida; order Asparagales; family Amaryllidaceae; genus Allium; species Allium cepa. Next base: position 102,120,598 of record CM060942.1, on the reverse strand, counting down.
CATCGAGATATTCCTATAATACTCGATTCACAAAATCAACAGAAGGAGATGAAGTGTTCGTCAACTCCTATAAGATGACGAGCCACTCTCGAAAATAATCAAGACATAAGATAAGCAAGATATTCTTCTTGAAGATGCTTAAACACACAAACAACAAATCATTACTTCAAACAAAGTAATGCTACAAAGGATAACACCGATTGAGTATCCGAAATGGATAACTCAAAGAAACTGAATGATAAACTCAATCAAACTCAAACAATCTAGAAACTTACCTCATCCCTTAGTGGATGTCGTCGTGGAAGGATAGCTGAAGGCTAAAAGCCAGGAACAAGGTTAATTCAACACTCGATTGCCCGATTGGATATCTAACTAAAACGGATTCATCAAAACTCAAAAAAATTCACCTTGACTGGAATTCGAGTTATATCATCAACATCTTGATACTCAAGAGTGAATTCAGATACTTCGAAATCATCATTAACATTCCAAAGTGATAGAAATAATAAACCAATCAAAATACGAAACCTAAATATACAATAGGATCCTATAAAACAAAGGATTGGACTTACTATCAAATAATCAATCCATCACAAATCAAATGCATCTCAAGATTGTGAGTAACAAAAAGTTCTCCAAAAGCAACATCAAATAGAAATATCAAAATGCTCATAACGAGCCAATTTTTGTGGATCCCCTTAGTACGATCCATAAGTTTCAAAGGAACAAATCAAGAATACTCAAAGGAATCAATAAGCTTCATCGATACGAATTCGCTCACATCTACAAAAATAAGAATAGAATAATCCCAAATAAGATTATTCATAAGATAAGATAACATCAAACTCAATTATGGAATACTACGGAATACAATATATATTCCTAGACATATTCCATGTCAACATATCCTAAAATTCGAAAAAGAATCAAAGTGCGTTTCGAAAACAAGCTTGAATAAAGGAAGATGATTCGCTCGTATTGTACTTCGACATATCGTGATATACATATTGTTCTGTTTTTATCCTACTTTATTCTGACCATAACTTTGATACCATGTTGTAACGCACCACCCCCAAGACCCACCTTATTAAAGAGAATTAACAAGTAATTCCGTCTACTAAAGCGAAGAATAGGGCCGGTTAAAGGCAATCATCTATAATTTTGTCTTAAACATCTGTTGAATATGTCGATAAATGCAATATAATTTTTCTTTTCAACTCAAGCAGATCGACATACCCGGTAAATGCTTAATCTGAAACTATAGGTTGCTAATGGATCTATCAGAACAAAATACAATAACTTAATGTAAATCACATCACAGAACAGTAACCAATATCATTTATATACATATACACTGATACATGTTTGGTACAATTCAATATGAATGCAATAAAGGTGGTACACGACCACACCATATACATCATATCAAATGTAAATACATCAGAGTCAAGCGGAAAGAAATATAAACTACACAAAAGTGCTAGGCCGATATCTAAGCAGATGCATCAAATCTAAGTCCCGTAATTGATAGCTAACCTGAAACAACTCAGTCAGACCCGAGTACAAAAATACACAGGTCAGTCTAGCTAAGACAATCAGTTAATGAGGATGGACGATAATATGAAGCATAAGATACAAGATGATAGTTCTTTTCGAATGAGAAGAGGCAACAGAAAGAATACAACCCATGACTTAAGTGAACTAATGTCACTTAAGTATACAAAGACCTCAAAAGAGGTAAATTCAATAATAATACCCAAATAATATAAACATTCGCCTCATATCATCGGCGACATTCCAAGATGTCTACATGGTTTCCATGAACCATATATCCTCAAAAGGAGAAACATCAATACAAATTTTCACCAAATGGCAAACATAAAACATTCTCAAATAGGATGATTCAAAACTCAAATACAGAAGAATCTCCAAACTTAATTATACCTCATCTCCTTGGTATGAATGTCTATAAATCTAAATCTCAACTCGTAAAATGGCAAAACCCAGAATATCCTATAAAATCATGAAATCATCCAAATTCATAACTTAAGGAACTCGATAAGAGTTCAAAACATCATAAATGAAATCATAAGATATATAACATCTCATATAGCACAAGGCTATCGATGTAATAAAACATGTTAAAGTGGTGAAATCATAATAAAACAAAAAACTCAGAAAACCTGGATTGGCCAAATCTCCGATTGCAATGCCAAGGCAATGCTGCACGTGCTAAAGTCAAACGACCGAAGCCTCAAACAAGGTTGCTAACGTCTTCCAAAGCAGTTCGTCCTCATGACAAGGTCGCTGACACCTCTCTAAGCCATTTTTTATGCCCTAACAAGGTCGTCATCATGACAAGGTCGCTAACACCTCTCAAAGCAGTTCGGTTAGGTAAACATCGTGAATTTGTTGCAAACTCACGAATAGGAACCTGAAAGTGTTAACGTGTGTCCCATAACACACATTCGCACTTTGCGGTTTACTAGCCGCTAGTCGATGCCACACTAGAAGCATCATAAAACTCAGAAAATTGTATCTCGCCTAGTCTCATTGGCGAGTGAGAAAGAGACATCATGCTTGTCTCATCTCATTGAAAAGTATTAAAAGACATTGTAATTTGTCTCATCTCATCGACAAGTGAAAACATCATGATTGTCCTCATAAACCATAAATCTCAAAATATGAAATCATAAACTCAAGACATGCCTTATATCATTGGCAAGTAAACAAAACATCGTGATGGTTCTCATCGAACATACTCCTAGATAGGATATCTCAAACCGTAATACTTGTAAAATATTAGTCATCTTAAATAATTCCAATAAATAGAAATTATAAAACTCAAAATACGCCATAAAATGGCAAAACATCTCAGAATCAATAATCTCAAATAGCTTCAATCGTACAAGTCCGAAATTAACCGAAATAGTAAACGCACATGTCCCATACCATGTGTTTTACTAAGTCATTTAATTCTCTTTCTCATATGTTGGAATAGTATAAAAGTGTATGTTTTATATTTAAAATAGTTTACAAGAGGAAAAAGGCTTTTAAAACTTTTCCCGAAAATATTAATAAAACCAATATTTGAAATTCCCTTACTATAAAATAAATAGATTTTATATCAGAAAAATAATTTAAAATACTATATAATAATTCTAAATTTCCATTTGTTTCAAAAATAACTTCAAAAATGGTTTAGTGAAAACCATTCTAAAAAACAATGAAAGACAAGAAAGAAAACTCAAGACCGATATTTAGAATTCAATACGAATTCAATTCAAATTTAACCAAAATCAATTCAAATTTGATTAAATTTGAATTTCAAATTCTTCAAATATAGATAGCCTACTTATAGGCGTTATAACTCTCAAAATATCTCATAAACAACACCAAAATCGAATGAGAATGAAAGCAAAAATGTGCTAACACAATTCTCATGTCAATAATTGTTATTGCTATCGTTGTGCTATTGGAACAACAACAATCAAACACGGTTTTGACCAATCTAACTTTGAAATTCCAGCAAACTCAAAACATGAAACTTTTAGCACAAACACTAGTCTTTTCGAAACATCTAAAATTATTGAATGTGGATAAGAAACGTGAAAGATATGGTCAAAAAATTCTTAGATCAACAATCATTATTGTTGTCGTTTTTCCTTCAAGATAGCAACAAATAAACACAGTTTTGGCCGACAAACATTAAAATTTTAGGAAATACAAAACATGAAACTTTTAGTATAAAGTTTAAGCTTTCTGAAAGATCTTAAATTATTGAATTTGGATAATAAATGAAATCGCTATGATAAAAATAGTTCAGGGGTCTGAATTGCAATACCTCTATCATTTTGGTCTCGGGATAGCAGTAAACAATTCGATTTTGATAGAGCTAACATCAAAACTACATAAAACTCAATGCACGAAAGTTGTAGTACATAATTTTCACTTTTCGAAACATCTAAAATTACCAAAATTGGTTAAGAAATAAAGAAGTTATGGCCAATTTCGTTTCAGCTTCAAACACAGAGCAAATATTGGTTTCGCTCTCGGGATAGCTGTAGAAAATTTGATTTTGACATAGATAATATCAAAATTATAGAAAAATCAATACATTAAAGTTTTTGTACATGATTTTTGCTTTCCGAAACATCAAAAATTGTCAAAATAGGTTAAGAAACGAAGAATGGCCAATTTCGTTTCAGTTTTAAACACGGAGCAAATATTGGTTTTGCTCTCGGGATAGCAGTAGAAAAATTCGATTTTGACATAGCTAGCATCAAAATTACATAAGAATCAACAAATAAAAGTTATAATACATGATTTGCGCTTCACGAAACACCTAAAATTATCAAAATCAGTTGAGAAATGAAGAAGTTATGGCCAATTTCGTTTCAGCTTCAATCCCAAAACAAATATTACAGTAATGATCTTTTTTTAGCAAGTTCACCACTGTAAATCACTATTAAACGCATGAAATAAAACTAGAAAACATGAGGGAACCCTCACACTAGATATGCAGTAAATATTGGGTTGAAAAATTCACCAATTTGGATCAATTCGATGATTCTGAGGCTCCTTTGTTAGCTTCAGCAGCTGAAAATGTTGAAACAAGAACATGCAGAGAGAAAGAAAAAGATTACAGACAATCCTCTTATCAAGAACAAAGTTGGATGAAGTATCTTGAGATATTGGTGGTGATTACCTATATTTGATACTAATTTGCAAATTACTCTCTTGATTTCTCTATAATTTCATCAAATTTTGAAGCAAGATTCTAATTTGAAAGAGGAAAGCCATGTTTCATTTACTATTGATTTTCTAGGGAAGAAGATAAGTGAGAAAAGAGAAACTAATGTACAGTTTATTTTTCTTCTTTCTCCTGATAGTTTTAGAGATGGGTAATGGATCTAACCCTTTACCCATTGGCCCAAAAACTATACTCACTAAAAATACAACTAAGTAAAATACACATTTTCACTTATTTAAACACTTAACCATGTATGTTAACAAATGAAACCAAAATAACACAAGTTTTTCTTCTTTAAATATTTTGAAACTTCATAATCTTGATGAACAAAATGTTTTACAGTCAAAATAAAAGATTATTTACATAATTAAAACAAATTTATTATCATATTTCCCTATTTTAAAGAAAATAGCAAATATACATTATTGATTACAAAACTCATTGTAATTAACATTAAAATTTACACAAAAATCACATTCTTGTGTAATTAAATTCTACAAATCATTTCAAACTTTATTTTTCTTATTTATTCTCATTTATATTGTTTATTTCCAATAAACAATAAAAATCCTCTATTTAATATTAATTAACACTATTAAATTATAACCTCCATTATAATTAATATTCTTAGGTAATCGCTAAAACAAGGATTGTTACACATGCTTTATCGCGCCTTCTATAAGTTTGGTTTGTACCATACGTATGGAGTACCCTCTGATATCCCTCTAATAACCCTCCAGTTTATGGAGGAGTTACTGTACTGTATAGACTGTGGGAGTGTATAAAATGTGTTAAGGGGGACAAGGGTAACGCCTTAACGTTATTTTAATACTTTTACTTTACTGTAGACAAATTATAATAATGAATATTACTGCATAGTATATAGTTCTATGGATCCTCAGAGGATGACAATCCCTAACATCCTTTAAATTACTTGTATTTCAGTTAACATTTCACTTGAGTTGAATTTATTAATATAAGAATGTTAATCCAGACTCCAATGTTTTGTGTTTCGCTTTACGCTCAGGTCAGACTGAGTTTCACAGCATTAGAGACTCACGTTTGGAGTTGGAGCTTCATTTGGAGATCCATCTATGACTATTCAGCTTTTAGCTATCCAGTGTTTTTGTTTAGACATGCCATCTATTTTTATATCTGAGTCTACTCTATGTTTGAGATTTCTGTTGTAATTTGTTTTAACTCTGATGTTTATACAGTAGCTTCATGAACTGTTATTTATCTATTCCATTGCTTATTGTTATACTACTCTATGTCTGTGATTCTGTGATTGACTTATTTAATGTACATGCCGAGTTTTGCTAAATATAAATTAACATTCTGATATTTTGAGCAATTCAAGTCCAACATGTGTGGATGCGAATGGCATGAAATACCAAGTCGTTACAGTTGATACGAGAGCTTTGGTTTAGGCAAAACTTAGCATATGAAGTAAAAAATCAATTACAGAATCACCTTCGTTCGAGCTTGAATTTCCCCTCGTTGACTCGGGTTTCCTTTAAATTTTTGAAACTTTTCGTTTGTTCCGAAACCCATTCTTGTCTTTTCCAGTTCATGTCCTTCTTGATACTGGAGCATCCCATAGCTTCAACCTCAATTGTAAACTTCACCCTTGTGTGACTCATTCCATCGGTGATCCCGTCAACCTTAGTATGATTTGTAAAAGGGTGAACTCCTTTACGATAGGCATCGATTCACCGTAGGTTTCTACGTCCTTGGTTATGATGCTATTATTTCTTGCAAAGCCAAAATCGTTCCTTTAGCAGACGAACCGGGTAATTATTTTTGACCAAATTTCGATTTCCTCTTAATGTTGCAGACAGTTTATCTTTTCGCTTGATATTCTGCCTTGTAATCTCGACTCCATCATGATAGTCAGGGGTTACCCTAATGGTTTGGTGAAGTTATTTATCTTCTCTCCCAATCAGAAAATTTAATTTCCACGTTGATCTTATTCATGGAATCTCGGTTGACACAGTTAAGGTTATCCGCGATTAATATAAGTCTATTCATCTCCCCCTTTTTGTAAATCTGATTACCCTTCTTTCTTTCAAACCTATCTTCTGGGTTAGAGTTCTCTTTGTTAGGGTTCACCTAATTTGAATCTCTATCCTTGTTTGAATTCCATTTTTGAATCATCGTGTGAGGGAGTGCATTTTAATTAATATAAAATGTTTTATACTGTGTTAGTTGAGTTGTTAAGCTTGGTTTCGAGTTCTAATCGATTCGTATGGCCAACGCTATCAAGAGAAATTCCAAAAACACTTGAACAGAGCAAACTGACACAATATTGTTTTCAAAACTAGTAAATGAAATATATTTTTTATGATTATATTTTTTTATATATAAGTATAATTTTCTTAAATTTCATAGTTAATTAAATTGGTTGTTGGGAATAATAATACTAGATTATCATTTATTATTTTATCAACACTACTAAATCATTTTCTATTATTATATGTTATAAGGTGTTGAAATTTTATAAACCCGGTTTATTTGACTTTAAAAAATATTAATTAAGGATTTAAGAATTTATATTTTTGGTGTTTTTCTAAAATTTGGTTTTCAAAGCTTAGAAAATAATATTATTATTTGAAAGAAATTTCGAATGGAAATTTATTTCCAAAGAATTTTTAATGAGTGAGTCAGTGCTCTCCTCTTTTGTCGCTGGAAAATAATTTCGTTGATAACTGCAAGATCATCAGCATTCATTATCGAGTCTCGAAGTGGTGAGGCCCTTTACTAGCTTTACTACACTTTTATTTGGAAAAATGATTTTGATTTAAATTCCTTGCGCATAATTTGATTTATAAAATATATATGTATATAATTATTTCAAAATAATTTGAGGTGAAACCGAAAATTTAAATCTTAATTTTTATGTTAAGAAATGGTTTCATTATTGAAATAAAGTGAATTTTTTGAATAATTGGAATTCTAAAATGCTAAATGAAACTAAGCCAACTTGAAATACTTGAATTGGAATAAAAAATTATTTGTATAATACTAAATTTGCATTCTAATATATATAACATACCTAAAATATTCAAAAAGTTAAAAGGTTAGGATGAATATATAATTAGAAGTTATACAAGAAGAAAACTTAAGTAATAAATGGTTCAAACTAAAATATGTCTTAATATAAATGTTGTAAATAAAAGGAAAATTGTATATTTAATTACACTACAAACCTTAATATAATTTACATAGAAAGGTTAATGAGAATATGTAATTGGATAATATAATGTAAATGTAAGTAATAATACGTCCGAAAATGATATTTTGTTAAAGGAAATTACTGAAAATAAATTGGACAATAAATTAAATAATAAAAAGGAAAATTCATTTGTTGAATAATATATGGTTATAAAATGTATACACCTAATATATGTTGCAAAATGTGCTAAGTGAAATAAATTTAATCAATAATAGAGAAGACTATTTAAGCAGATAAATATGAACTTAAGAATGGTGAACTTGAATTTTAATGGAACCAACTTAGCCGAAGATAAATGGATAAAATAAATGAGCTAATTTAAAAATGAATTTTTTTTGAAAGAAATGTTGATAAAATGAAATAAAATCAAAATTCAAAATTGAATGACTATTTATTAGCTGAATAAAATGGATTAAACCAAATTGTTGAATAGTAATTCATTTAAATTGTAATAATATGGTTTTGAATAGTTGAAGTTGAATGTTGAGGTGGAATTAACTATAGTTTGATGAAATAATTTTAATAAATAAAAAAAAAATTTGTTGTGAAAATATTATAATAAATGATAATAAGTGGAACCCAAATTGAATGAAAATAGCTTGAATTGAAAATCAACAAAATATGAGTATAAATGAATATTTATTGATTGAATAAAATGGATTGAAACCAAATTTGAATATTAATCAATTTAAAAACTAAGAAAATTTATATGGCTTCGAATTAATTGTTTTATTTTATATTTCAAATCTATATTTCTTTCTGGTTATTTCTATTCTCCTACTTTCTTCATTTTCGGGGACGAAAAGTTTTGAGTGGGGGAGAGTATAACGACCCGTAAATTTTAACGGTTTTTAATAACGTAAATAATTGAAATTTTGTGAAATTTAAAATAATTGAATTTGGAAATAAAAATTTAATATTTGAAATATGTCTATATAAACATAGCAAATGGTAAATTTTCATCAGATAATATGAAAGTAATTTTTATTGTGCAATTTTCAATTTCAATTTAAATCGGTTAATTTGATGAAAATAAAATATTTCTCAAACCTGAATATCTTTATATAATAAATTTGTAAATTATCTTTTGAGTGAGACGTCATATTTCATATCGTCAAATTGTGACGGCTATTGCTCCATTTATCTTATTTTCGACATTTGAGCAGCATATCGGTGCCGAATATCGACTTTTGATAGGATAGTCATATCGCTAATATTTGCGTACCGTTTTGATCGTCTCGTCGTGTTGATCACCGCAGTATATTTGTTTGTGTGTTTCGGGGTTCGGTACGTGGCGGAATCAACCAAACGATTTGCAGTACCAGTACCCATTTTGGGCCTTTTAGCTTTCCTTTGGTCATGCGGTTGTCCAACAGGTATTGCTAATAGCCACTGGTAATTAATACAACTCTTGACTATTGTTATTCCACCAATTCAATTTATTTTCTTGGTTCATTTCCCCTTTCATCCGGTTGCTTTGAGAATATATAATAAAAGTTATTATCAGTTGCTCTTAGAATTGCATTGCCTGCTCACACTCGCTGTGAAACCCTGCTCCTTCTTCTTGTCGAATTCATCCTTCATTTGCTCGTCTCTAACCAATCCAATCTCTCTAATGCCATTTTTAAATTATATTTATACTCATATATATATAAGAAAGTTTATATATAAGAGCTTTTATAAGTTGGCAATTATTTTTCTTGAGCATGCTTCTTCTCTCCACATCAACTGCTCGCCACCCCGATTCATGCCTTCTTCTCCTCCTCATACCCACACCCACGCTCGGCCTCACTTCACCTCTTCCAAAGGCAGCTATCCCCTGACATCAACCGCTGAACCCAAACCAAAATCCATGCAAGCTATTCCCCACCATCTCCATGGCTGAGAATCACCTGAGCCTCACCATCCCTCCACGGGCAGTGTGCCTCGAACCCCAAACCTTCGGTCTCTCCTTTATCAAACCCCAGCCACCTCTTCCACCAAACTCTCCGCTGCCTCATCTTTTCTCCATGCCTGCCCAGCCGAGGCCAACTCCACACCTACCACCTTGATGGCACCAATGCCACCGAGCCACCCAACTGAACCACCCTATCTCGGCCTCCTGTCCCTTCCCAGCATATATGTCTCCTTGTATGCATGTGTGTTATATATATATTATTTATATTGATAATTGATTTTGAAGTGTATATATGTTTAAAATATAATATGGAGATCTTATTTTAGTATGAAATTATAGGAATATATATATATATATATATATATATATTGGTAATGTTATACATATTTTGTATATCATTTTGATATGTGTTGTTCCTCTCTGCCACTTCACCAAAGGTTAAGTCATTCTTACATTTTTATCTCCTTTGTTCTCAAATCATATATATATTTGCAGTTTATGTTTCAAACTAGTCATACATATATATAGTTTAGGCGCTTATACATATATATGTGTGTGTATTCATACATTGGTTATGTTTAAATAATTTCAATTTGAATGTTTGTAGTACGTAAATTATATATTAGTTTTATATAGGATCTGTTTGTTTTTATATATGTTCTATATCATTTTGTTGTTCATGTATGGGTTTATATAAGTTGTACATAATCAGGTTAGTTGTCTATATAGATTTATATAAGTGTATTTGTATTTTAATTTAATGTATCTGAATGATAATGTGACCTATTTTGATCATGACTACTGAATTTTGTTAGGGACATGCATCATATAATGTAGTTTAATTTTAACTTGGAAAATTTTATTTTGCAAATGCTGCTTAATGTGTTGTTTATGAAATTGAAATGCATATTGATATTTTTAAATTTTAATTTATACATGTTTCAAATTAAACATTGATTTTAAAATATAATTGTGTGTGTGTATATGTTTGATCTTAATATATGTGAGTTTGTATATGTTTATATATTAATTTATATATATGGGTATTCATAAGTTTGGTTTTTAAATTTTATATTGATTTCAAAGAAATATATATATATATATATATATATATATATATATATATAATATTTATTTTGTTTCAGTTTGTATTAGGCTCATTTTGATTTGTCCTCCATCAATTTCGAACTTCTAGCTTCGCGTTGTTCTCGATTTTGTGTCCATCGTGCTTTACTGTGGAATTCGTGTTTTGATTCATAGCTCATTTCATTGTCAAATTCCTCTAACCTCGAATGGTGAGCAATCACTCACGATTAACATTATTGTAGTTAGTAGATTTGATTTCACTTGAAACGATAATTGAAATATGCTGTTAAATTTGAATTTCTGGTTATTTAATTGTTAAATATGACATGCCATTATCTGCTTTTGTTCACCTTTGATATATGACACCATATCTTGTTTTATATGTTTAATTTGATTTATCATTGATGATATATGCCTGTTATTGATATGTTATATTTTATCATATTTTTTCTCACTCTGCAAGTTCCCCGTTAATTGAAAAATCCATATGGGTTGAAATAATACATACCCGAACGATATTATAGATTAAAAGAAAATCATTATGGGTTGAAATGATAAATCCAAGCGATTTCGTTGACTTTGAATTTTAGGATTGCGGGTTGAAATGATATATACCTGTAGATATTTAAATTGCAAATTGAAATGATATATATCCGTATCACTTGACTATAGAATAGAAATTTATATATGGACACACTTGGTCTATATTTTGAAAATGATTTCCAAAGTTTTTGAAGGAAATATATGGGTTTTATAAATGTTGATTTTTAAAATATAGGATGTATAATTTTTATTTTATATATGTCTAAATTTTTTATTTTTAAAATTATATGTTTTGGAAATTTTAAATTTATAAGTTAGTTTTTAAAATATAATTTTTAAGATTTTTCTTATAATTTTATTTTTGTAAAAATATGTAAAACAAGATTTATTACAAAAAATATTTAATAATAAGATTTAATATAATAAAAAATTAATTTAATTAGTTTATAATATGTTTAAGTATTTATCTAAACTTATATTAATGTTTTAAATTGTATTTGACAACTTTAATAATAAAGGTTGGAAAGATAAATTAATATTGGCTTGAAATTTAAATTAGTTAATAAGTGAATTTAAAATAAGAATTGATTTAAGCTTATTGATTTTTGAGGTTTGAAAGATATTATTTATAACTTGATTTGATAAAAAGGTGATTAAATGAATATTCTCAACTTTAAATAAAATTGAGAATGAATATTGAACATTGATTCAAATATATAAATTGGGATTCAAACAAATTGTTATTTAAATGATTAGGTGAATATTTTCTAATTTGAAATAAATAAAGTTAAATGTTGAAATATAAATGAAATTTATATTGTAATGTTTAAATATATAAACTTGAATCATTGAATGTTAAATAGAAATGGTTAAACTGGAATTGATTCAAATTGAATGGTGGGATTTAAGGTGATTTGAATCGATTTGTGAAATTGGAGGAAACTATTTTAATATATAAATTATTTTAATAGATACTATTTTAATTTATAAACTAATTTATATATATATATATTATTTCAATATCTAAACTGTTTAAATTAAAAATGTTATGATTTCCAAAGTGTTATGATTTCCAAAGTGTTACGATTTCAAAAGTGCTATGGCTTTCAAAAGTGTTAAAATTTTGAAAGTGTTATGATTCTGGAAATGAAGATTATTTAAAAGTGAATAATGATAAATTGATATGGTTTTGAAATGGATATGATATTTTGATATGAGATACGAACTATTTGAAATGAAATGACCACGGCGTAAAATAACCTTTTGGTTGTTAAAAAGACCGGGATTGGATATTGTCATACTTTCTGCCAATATCGAAACCACTTTAACAACTGTGTACGTGGCGGAGATTCCAGAATGAAGTAGGATGGTTTGGTGATGATTTTATGTGCTATTTATGCAGCCATGACTCCCGTAAGTCAGCTTGATGTGACTAAAACAGGAGCTGCCAAGTGGAGTCATTCCCCCTATCGAGCACATTTCTTCAACACCATTCTATTGCTCTTAGGATTTTATTGGGTGCATCTTTGATTTGGGAATGTGTCACGAGGTGGGAGGTAGTAGCTGCTATGGGTTACCACCAGTCTGGGAGTGAAAATGGTATATCTACCATGGCATTTCCTCGAGTGTCGTGTCGCATGCCTTATCGCGTCTTCTACGAGTTTGGTTTGTACCATACCTATGGAGTGCCCTCTGATAGCCCTCTAGTTTAGGAGGAGTTATGATACTGTATAGACTATGGTAATATATAAATGTGTTAAGGGGGATGTGGATAATGCTTTAATGCTATTTTAATACTTTTACTTTACTATAGACATACTATAATAGCGTATATTACTACATAGTAGATAGTTCCACAGATCCTTAGAAGATGGAAATCCCAAACATCCCTTAAGTTACTTTTATTTCAGTTAACATTTCACTTGAGTTGAATTTATTAATATAAGATTGTTAATCCTGCCGAGTGTTTTGTGTTTTACTTTGCACTTGGGTCAGACTGGATGTCACGGCATTTAAGACTCACCTTTGGAGTTGGAGCTTCACTTGGAGATCCATCTATGACTATTCAACTTTCAAATATCCAGTGGTTTTGTTCAAACTTGTCATCTATTTGTATCCGAGACTACTCCATATATAAGATTTCTGTTGTATTTTGTTTTAACTCTAATGTTTACATAGTAGCTTCATAAACTACTATTTATCTATTCCGCTGCTTATTGTTATATTACTCTGTGTCTTGATTCTGTGATTGACTTATTTACTATATATGGTGAGTTTTGCCAAATATAAATTAACATCTGAATTTTGAGTAATTCAAGTCCGACATGTATGGATGCGAATGGCATGAAATACCAAGTCGTTATAGAATATCATTAATTATCAAATGATTTTACGCAGCAAATGTTTGGTTATCCTATGGTAAAAACCCGTTCCATGCTTATGTGCGGCATGGTCTTATGAGATACCTTTATATTTTCAGTGCACATATTTTGAATTCTCACATCAGTCCCACGAATTACTAGGAGTTTATTTTCCTTGAACTCTGGGTGCCCTAATTTTCTAGGCAGCCTAGTAGACATGTATAGTTTAGAAAAAAGCTTGATGGAGCTTGAAGCATGGAGTTAAAAGATTTTTTTGAAGATTTTTATCTATTTCCATACACTCTAGTGTTATAGTATTCTACATTTGTAAGAACAGAAATTTATAACTGTCCAATTTTAAACTCTGATAAATGTATTTTAAATTTCCACTATAAAGTTTATGTTGAAATAATATATGTGAGATTCTGTTCTGTCTTTATTTTCTTTCTTACCCTTGAGAATCTGCTTCTTTGGCACTTGGATTTGGGGCATATGAATACCGAGGATGTATTATTGTCGATTTTCGAGGTTTGAAGAAACGGGTCCTTACATTTGGTATCAGAGCTTAGGTTGAGTGAACACCTTCCGCTTTGGCAGGGGTAAAGTCTCATCGGTGATAGGATTAGTAATGCAGTAGGATGAGTAATTCATCTCTACGACTAATAAAGAAAATTCTTTGAATTAATTTACTCGACGTCTTTTTGAAATTTCAAAATTGCCCTTGCTTTTCGTTTACAATAATATAAACAGCCCGTGCACGAAGCACGGGCCTATTCTAGTTAGAGATAGGATTGGCAACACCCTACAATGAGTTTGAGTATATATGAGTGCGTATTTGTCAATATTGTAAATATTGATTTTGGTTTTAAAAATTGGTAAATGGAATAATTTTACCTAAGATTATATTATGAATATAAAGAATATTTTTCAAATAATATTGTTATTTGTTTAGGAAAATGATAATACTTAATTATTATCATTACTTGATTGGTTATTTAATTTAAAAGTTTAAGTATAAACACCTTGCGAATTTAGTTTCACAATTTGACTATAAGGTATTCAATAAAGAATAATGTTGGTTTAGGATTATAGAAATTTATTTAAGATAAATACATCTTAAGAATAAGTTTTATATAAGTAATTTTATAAAATGGATTTACAAAATGCAAAGGAATTTTTTGAGAACTTAAATTTGGTATTTTGAAAGGAATTTCAAATGATTTTTGGAAAAGGAATAATGATAGTGTTATTTTTAAAATGGGATTTGAAAACGAAAAACTATCTTATGATTAATTGGTTTGAGTGGCTCAAAAGTAACTAAAATTGGACAGGAGAGGTGTTCGGATGGTAAACATTTTTGTTGATTATTCCCTTTCTTGTTAAGGAAATATGTGATACTATTGGTGGTACCTAGTTCCTCGGTATCATTTTTGAGTTACTCGATTAATATAATTTTCTAAGGTTAAAATGCATAATGTGAATCATTAGTGTATAAATTAATTAATGGTTATCAATTTCTATCAAAGTGTGAGTACGGGTATGCTTTGATCTTTAAAATTAATATTTAATGTTATTAAAAAATGTTTTGGGATTGTAGTAAACGATGTTTTAGCAACATTTGTTTATAAACCCTTGGACTGCTTTTTGAAAAGAATCTTGTAAATAAGTTAGATAATAGCAAGTAATGGGATCTTGTATAAAAAAAGGTATGAAATATTATAATTAACATGTTATGAAAAGAGAAGTTCATTATAACAATGTTTTGGTAGTAATTATTTTAATCTCTTTTATTATATTTTAAAGGTAAGAAAAAAACTTGTTAAATAACTCATAACATTTGAATTAGTATATAACTACTTTTTAAGTATTAAAACTGGTATAGGTAAAGAGAATATATATATACATACATACATATATAAAGGAGTGTTAATTGATAATGGAAGTTTTAAATAAATAAAAAATGTTTTTATAACAACCCGTAAATTTTTCATGGTTTTATTTATTTAATTAATTGGAATTTTATGAAATTTTAAATAATTGAATTATGAAATAAAAATTTGATATTTAGAATACGTCTTTTTTAACATAGCAAATGGTAATTTTCATCTGGTAATATGGAAGTTTATTTTATTGGGTAATTTTATTTCAATTCATATCGGTTAATATTTGATGATAATAAAATATTTTTCAAACCTGAATATTTTTATATAATAAATTTGTAAATCATCTTATGAGTGCGACCTCATCTTTCGTTTTTACAAATTTGAATTGCAATTGCTTCGTTTATCTTATTTCTGACAAATTAGCAGCATTTTCGGTACTGAATATCAACTTTTGACAGAATTGTCGTACCACTAATATCTGCATACCATTTTGATCGTCTCATCATGCTGATCTCTGCGATATATTCAGTTCTGTTTTTTGAAGTCCGGTTCGCAGCGGAATCCGTGGAAAATGGTAACTGTATCAATACTGGTTTTTGTGACTTTTGGTTCTGGTGACCTTTTGAGTTTCTTGTCCATTCAACTTTACATGTGTAACTCAACAGTCACGTGCCTTTCATTATTCCCAGAATTCAACGTGGATGACTCGCTATTCCATCGTTGCAATATATTTTGTTTTTAGTCCAGTTTTGGCCACGCTTCATTTTATATAAATTAAATATGTGTAGTATATCATCTGGTTCACTTTACTGTTCCTCGTCCATGGTTCTTTGGTTCTATCATTCCTTATTTCTTTGGTTCTATCTTCTTCCATGGAAGAAGAGAAGAAAAAAAACACAAAATTTTATTTCGTATACATAGCTCGGCCTAGCTTTCATCATCCCTACACCTTTTCTCCTTCGCCCTGCAATGATGTGCCACCTTCGGCGTCCTCTGACCCGAAGCCAAGAACAGCCTTCTCCAACCACCGATCTCCGCGAGCTCATCCCACCTACATGCATAGAAATTTTCGAGCAAGTCTACCCTCGCTTGTTGACTCAGGCCGAGCCCATAGCTTCACCACTGCTCCTGTCGCTCGCTCCAAAACCTTCTCTTTTGAATGGTATGTAAGTTTATAATATACTTTATACTGTATATAAGTTATGTTGTATATATATTTACATAAAAACAATTTATAACTTGCTGCATAGCTTGGTATTCGACTGTTTATATTGATTTATAGATAGCATATAACTTATAGTTATACAGTTTATATTTTTAGAGTGTATGGGTTTGATATAATATATGTCTATTTATATACATTAGAGAGTTCTGTTTGTTTACGGTATAAAATAAACTTTATGTAAACTGTTGATTGCATTTGTTGCGTGTAGGTTCATAATGCGTTCTTATTTTATATTTGTTATTATAAGGTGAGTCGATTGCTATATAAATGTATAATGGTTTTCTTTTTATTTATAAAAGAAATCAAACATATATATATATATATATATATATATATATATATATATATATATATATATATATATATTATGATCTGAGTTTTATTGTATAATCAGGGTCTGTTAGTTTATATACGAGAGTTATGTTTTGACAGTGTATATATATGTTCGGTCTTGTATATATGATGTAAGTGGTTATATATATATATATACACACCTTATTAGTTTATTCTTTTTATGTATTTTTATGTAGTGAATTTTTAAAGTGTCGTATATATTATTTGATATAAATTTATACTTATATGTTGTATGGTATATACTTTAACAATGAAAGTTTTTGTCAACTGTATATTTCATATATTATATTTGTTTTGTTTAATCCTATATATAAGTCGTATTAGTAATGTTTAGTGGTTATTGTTGTTTTAGATATACTGATTTATTTGGAGTTATAAACTGCATATGTTGGAAAACTATAACATATATAAAGATATTTATACAACTTGATTTTGTTTTATATTTCCTGTAGTATGTTTATATTTTATTTTACATGGGTGTTTGGGAATGTTGATGTAAGTATTGGTGAATCTGGTTTACAAAATTTGTGGATATTTTTTGTATGTATGAGAGAAAATATTGATTTGGAATTAATATACATATGTATCTTATTTTAATGTATGTGAGTTGTACATGTTATATATTTATTTATATATATAAGAGTATACCTGAGTTGAGTTTTTTAGCACCAAAAGTGGTCACTAACACCCTTAGACAGATTGTGTAGAGAGATTAATGAAGAAAGTAAATTAAAATAGAGAACAATATATGAATTTCAATGCAGAGGACAAGAACACCAAATTTATAGTGGTTCGGCATAACTACCTACGTCCACTTTGAAGTTGATTTCTATCGATTTCCTTGATAGTTGATTACAGATACAATCCGTTTCTAATTACTTGAATACAATTTCAAAGTAAAAGATTAAATCTTGAGTGAGTGTTGAATGCGGCAGAGTTTCCTCAGTGTTCACAAAAAACTGATCCTTTTCACTGTGCCCCTGCCTCTCTATTTATAGACGAAGGTGGGTTGGACTTCCCTGGTGGGTCTAGTAGCTGAATATCTCGGCTCAAATGGAGTAAGCTCTGCGCGCCGACCCGAGCATGCCGAACGGCTAAATGCCGAACCATAATCTTCATGCCGAACGAGGCGGTGTTGTTTGGGAGTAGGCCGAGCAACAATCGAAGCCGGTCGAGATTGAAATAATGTCAAACAATCTTTGGTGGCTGAACGTTCTCGGGAGGCCGAATAATCTCTAGATGCCGAACGATCTTTAGATGCCGAATGAAACTTATGCCGAGCGTCCTTGGTACGCCGAACGTCCTTGGTATGCCGACCATTCATAGATGTCGAACGATATACAATACCGAATGTTTCCCAATGCCGAATGCTTCTGAATGCCGAGCGTTCCTTCATGTCGAGTGTTTCTCTGATGCCGAACGCTCTTGACTGTCGAATGACCCTGACTGCCGAACGATTCTTTGTGCCGAGCGTTCAGAATGCCGAGCTATACTTGCATTGCCGAGCAGTGTGCCAATGCCGAGTACTTAGTTGCCTGGTCAAATCCTCAAGAAACACTTGCCACCCAAAGTGTATCGCGTGACCGAACGTGATACTCTTTGAACTATGAGTCCTTTGTGCTTCGTTTCGAACCTTGGCCCATTACTCCTGGAGGTTGTTTTCTTGTGAGTACCAGGTGAGGTAGGGTGTGCCGAATATAACGTGAATGCCAAACGATGCAACCGAAGCTGAACATCCCATGTACGCCGAACTAAATGAAAGCCGATGCCGAACGATGCTGCTTTGACCGGTTCTATCGGTCATTGTCGCTTCAACTTCTTCTTCCTCCCTATAAAGGTCAGTATGTTCCTTCTTCTTTTCTTTCCACTTTTTCACCTCCGCTACCTTGTACTCGCTAACCTCACCAGTTAACATCCTCCAAAGATTTAACAATCCTTTCCAAGCCTCGATCTACTAACTAGGTATCGATTCTTCTATCTAAATCCTTTCCATAACTAAAATTTTTTTATGCTCAAGTTCATAGATTGGAACCGTAGCCGATAGATGTGTGAAAGAGTCGAGCCTTGATTTAAGATATTTTTAGAGTTTTTAGAGTTAAATGATGAGGAGGAAAGGAGGAGTGACTAGAGACGAGCGTACAAGGGAGCTGTTGGGAGTGAGTCGTGGTTTGGCACGATTCCCTTGTGCCGAATGAGAATGGAGGAAAAAAGAATAAAGGGGAAGTAGAAGATGGTTAGGATGCCGAATGGCATGGACTTGCATGACTCGCCGAATAACATGTCCTTGTTGTTCGGCGTGGATGGAGGAAGAGAGGAAAAAATGAAACCGTAGTTAGGGACGGAGTGCCGAGCGTTGGGGCTCGGCGTAACTTTTTGGTTCGGCATGACTCGTCACATGCCAAGCAGTGTGATGGAGGGTTAGGGAGGAAGTATGAATTAGGTAGGATGTCGAACATCACTTTGGCCGAGCAAAACTTAGGTCTGTTGTTACTTAGGCCGAACGATAGCTTTGCCGAACGATAACTTGTCCGGTCGACAGTTAGGCCGAACAACATTTGGACCGTCCAATCATGACTGCCGACCTATATCTCAACCGAACATTACTCAAGCTGAACAATCATAAATGTTGAACCATATTTTATAGGCCGAACAATTATGAATGCCGGACCATATTTAGGCCAAACAGTCATAAGCGCCGAACCATTTTTTAGCCGAACAAAACTTAGACCGAACGATCATTTGCCTTACCTAATCATATAAAACAAAACAAATACAGAGACTCCAACATACTAGCATATTGAACTGATCCGGACTGATAACTTAAATTACCAAGAAAAGATAAAAGCTTTTAACTCGTAGTGCCAATGTCCAAGTCTAAAATTGAAAACATCGCAAGGCTGGTTTTCGGAGACGGTCAGCGATGACGGTCTTCGAGGATGATAGTCGAACGTTCAACTTTGTACCATCAACTATGCGACTTATAATTTCTCAACGTTTATATTTGAATGATTGCACTTGATCACACACCGCATAGGGGGTAAAAATTTATGTTGTTAAGTCTAACGCCGATTATTTTTCGAGTATAGTTCAAACAGGTGTTTTGCCAAACTCAATATTTATTGGAAATGTCTAAGAGATCTAGCTCCGCCACGATTTCAGATAGACCGGGACCGTCCTCCCGACAAGATGTCGAGGATGTTTCAAATCCGTCAACCTCCCCTGCACATAACTTAGCTCCCGAAGCTTTGGAGGCAGCAATTCTCTTGGATAACCCTGCTAATTCACAGGCTTCGAAGGTCAATGAAGTTGCGCTCCGACGAATATGCTCCATCCATGGGATCCCATTCGACGACATATTGGTTCCCTCGGGGCACGATCATCCGCACTTGCTCCCGATTGGATACACAGCATGTAATAAATTCATGTGCTGGGTTGGCAGCGTGCCACCGTTCAGTTTATTTCTTCGGGATGTGCTGCAATACATTGACATTACCCCGTCGCAACTGCACCCGAACGGCCACGCATTTATCTACGGTACCTACATCCTCTTCATGACGGTTCTCTCCAGGCCCCCAACTCCGGGCGACATCAGATATATTTTTATTATCAAGAAGCGAGGAGATAATCCCTTTTACATGTTTCTCGAGCCATATCGGAAATGCCAAATCTTAACAGGGGCGTGGAGCAAATTTGCCCTGTACAAACAGGAGTGGTTCTATGTGCGTTTCCCTTCCGGTTTCACGAGGAGATGGGCGGAAGAAAGTAAGTCTTTTCCCTGGATTGATATTCATACTTGGTCAGAGCTATGCCTTTTCTAATTCTTGTTTCATCTTTTTAGGCATCAACCCGCCTCCTGATGGTCGTAGATACTCCGAGGCCGTCCAGGCTATTCTAGCCCTTCCTGCCGAAGAAATAGACATCCGGGCTCTCATTTCGAATGAGTCGCTTACAAGGTTTGGGCTGTTGGCAGTAGGCCGCCAGATAAGCCTTCCTCAAGGCGCTACCGTGCCCAAGCCTACCTCTGGGAAGGGGAAGAAATTGGCTGAGTCCTCAGTACGTCACACTCTTGATGCACCGGAAGAGGGGGAAATTATGGGGGACGAAGCACTCGAAGCACAAGGTGAGAACTTGGGTCCCACTCAGGATCAGACAGTTGAAGTGCATGACATCGAAACATCATCTTCCCCTTCGAAGGGGAAAAAGAGATTGACGTATAAAATTAGGAAGGAGAAGATTTGCGGAACTTCAAAAATTACGCTCATTCCAACGGAGAAAGAGGCCTCTTCACAGCACGTAGAAAGTTCTTTAAAGGGCCTATCGAACCTCTCCATTCCCAAAGACCTTCTCAATTATGACTTCGATGATCCGGAAGCATTTCAACTTCACTCTCCCATCAGAGGCGATGCGGGCGCTCTAACCCAAAGTCAGGGAGAGAAAACTCCCATTAGTAAAGAAACTGGTCCGTCGGGAGGAAACACTAGGACATGCACAAACACTTGCACTTCAATTTGCAATTAGATTTTTTTCGTCGTGCTACTCTTTGCTAATTCATTGTTATTTGAATTTTGTGCAGGTGAAAAGGGGCGTGCACACGGATTCGATCGCCTTCGTGGTTCGACTATCTTTTATCAACCCGGATGGGACTCGGGTTCCGGAAGACGTCGGGACAGAGATGGTGACTGCGACAGAGATTATCATTCCCGGGACTCATCGTCTCGGAAGAAAACTTACTATCAGCCAAAATACCCCCAACATTCCTCTTCTCATTTGGAACCAAGCAAAGACAAGCGCGGCCACAAGGGGTCGCAATCCGATGTCCCCCGGGATCAACATTTGACTCCTCTTCTACTCAACAGTCCCGAGATCCTCACAAGAGGGCTGAACTTTCTAAGCCATCTCAACCTGCTCCTACAACAGATCCAACCATGTCGGAGAGGCTAGCCAAGCTTAAGGATAAATTTCCAAAAATTTGCTTTGATGTCCTGAAATTCCTCCCAGCGATTCATCCTATTCACGAACATGTCAAGCAGAGCGCCATCGCCTGTACCAATGGCGTCTATGTTCAACATGACGCGTTTGTTCATTTGGCTAAAAAACTTTATGAAGTCTCCATGGAGCGCCAACATGAGATCGATCGCCTGAAGCTTGAGGCCATCCACGATAGAGATATCATTAAGGCTCAGGACGAAAAGCTTGCATCTTGTAGATCTCGGCTTGAGGCCGCCCGGCAGAGCGCTCAAGACACTGCCGAAGCCGTGACTCGTATGGAATCGACACATAAAAAAGAGATCGACGAGGCGGTACAACGCTGTGGGGCCCTAGCGTTAGAGAAGGACTTGGTCCAAAAAGAGAGGGACGCATTCAGCCTTCGAGTCAAGGAACTTGAGGAGCAGCTCCGCAGAGAGAAGGAAGAGAAAATAGCTGCCCAAGGAGAATCACAGCGATACTGTGACGAAATCGTTGCTACTCGACTCTTAAACAAAAAACTTGAGGCTGAGCTTTCCAAAATCGAGGCGATAAAGAGTGAAGCCCGTCAAGAGGGCAAGAAGATAGCGTCTGCAGACATCGGCTCCCATCTTGAGGCGGCTAGAGAAGAAGGGAGGGAAGAGGTCAAAAGCATGTTTGACCCATTAATCGCTGAATTCAGTGTCCGCGTCCTCATGCATCGAGACTTGACTTTTCTGGGGATGGCTATCTTGAATCTTTAGCCAAGGCATGGGAGGCCTTGATATAAATCAGGAGGGCCGAGCACGGTACCGAAGAGATTGATGAGGGGGCCTTGATAAAAGAATTCCTCAAGGGGAATGAGCCTTCAGATTTGTCAACAGCTAAAGCCATTTATTGCAAAGGCTCCCCCTCAAAGAAAGGGAAAGAAGTGATTACCGGTCCATCCGGGGTCGTGCCTCCAGCTCATGCGCCTACTCGATCGGCCGATTGGCCGATATTCGATCCATTTGAGCGGCATATCGGTTACAATCCGGAGGACCCCGGCCTTGACGTCCATATTCTGTCTCCTATTCCGGAGGGTGAGACCCCCTTGACGGCTGAGAGCCTGTCGGAACCTGGTAGATAACTCTTCACTTTAAGATTTCAAAAGTCGTCATTCTTTATGAAGGACTATTGTATTCTAATGCTTTTTTTTCATGATTTTGCGTAGGCCGTTCTGATCCCGGGCCCACTTCGATGAGCGATGTCGCCAAGGAGGTGGAGGAAAAGATAAGTGAGGCCACTTAGGCAGGAGAGACTCCCGGGCCAGATGCTCAGGTGATTGGGGCGCTGGATGAAGACAAATCTGAGACTTCTTCTATCATCGAGGGGAGTTATGAAGTAGAGATCACAGACGCCTCCGAACACACATCTGAGCTGAGTATGAAGGAGCGGCTTGAGAAGGACAAGAGAGAGACGGCCGAGATCAAGGTCGAGCCTCGAGTTGTGGACCCAGACGATCCCTTGAACAAGCCGTTGAAGGTCATTCTCCCTGGCAGGTCCAAGCTTGTGGATGTTCCCCTTTACTTCTTCGGCTGCTACCCCTCCATCAAAGAAGAGTACCAAAGGTAAACGCACAGGGGAGGAGCCGTCCGAGAAGACGACGAAGGTGAAGAAGTCGAAGAAGCACAAGAAGTGACCATTACTCTTGTTCAATGAGAGTTAGTCTAAGTTATGTAATTATTTTAATCTACTTCTGTAGTTTTTGTAAATAGATTGTCGACTCCGAACTTTGGAGGGCTTGTAGTAGAAACATTTCTGAATAAAGCTTAATTCCTTTTTCTGTCATTTAAAAGGCTCTTGCCGTTCAATTTTTGTACGATTCTGATTTAAATCCAAGTTGTTGTGAATAACATGGACTTCTCGGTTCACCTTCATATAGCTCGGTCATTTTTCCTTTCGCGCTTCAAGCACTTAGAATAATTTTTAGTCCGCACATCGGGGACTTAGAGTACTCCAGTCCGTGCTCTGGGGACCTGGAGGTTTGAGTCATTTATACTCGAGTCCGCGCTTCGGGGACTTAGAGTACTCTAGTCCGCACTCCAGGGACTTGGAGATTTCGAGTCGTTTATACTCGAGTCCATGCTCCGTTGACTTAGAGTACTCCAGTCCGCACTCCAGGGACTTAGAGATTTCGGGTCGTTTATACTCGAGTTCATGCTCCGGGGACTTAGATTACTCCAATCCACACTCCGGGGACTTGGAGATTTCGAGTCGTTTATACTCGAGTCCACGCTCCGGGGACTTAGAGTACTCCAATCCGCACTCTGGGGACTTGGAGATTTCGAGTCGTTTATACTCGAGTCCACGCTCCGGAGACTTAGAGTACTCCAGTCCACACTCTGGGGACTTGGAGATTTTGAATCGTTTATACTCGAGTCCACACCCCGGGTACTTAGAGTACTCCAATCCGCACTCCGGGGACTTAGAGATTTTGAATCGTTTATACTCGAGTCCACGTTCTGGGGACTTAGAGTACTCCAATCCGCACTCCAGGGACTTGGGAATTTCGAGTCGTTTATACTCGAGTCCATGCTCCGTGGACTTAGAGTACTTCAGTCCGCACTCTAGGGACTTGGAGATTTTGAGTCGTTTATACTCGAGTCCATGCTCCAGGGACTTAGAGTACTCCAGTCCGCACTCCGGGGACTTGGAAACTTTGAGTCATTTGTACTCGAGTCCACGCTTCAGGGACTTAGAGTACTCCAGTCCACACTCCGGGGACTTGGAGATTTCGGGTCGTTTATACTCGAGTCCATGCTCCGGGGACTTAGAGTACTCCACTCCGAACTCCGGGGACTTGGAGATTTCGAGTCGTTTAAACTCGAGTCCACGCTCCGCGGACTTAGAGCACTCCAATCCGCACTCTGGGACTTAGAGATTTCGAGTCGTTTATACTCGAGTCCACGCTCCAGGGACTTAGAGTACTCCAGTCCACACTCCGGGGACTTGGAGATTTCGAGTCGTTTATACTCGAGTCCACGCTCTGGGACTTAGAGTACTCCAGTCCGCACTCTGGGGACTTGGAGATTTTGGGTCGTTTATACTCGAGTCCATGCTCCGAGGACTTAGAGTACTTCAGTCCACACTTCGGGGACTTGAAGACTATGAGTCGTTTATACTCGAGTCCGCGCTCCAGGGACTTGAAGACTTTGAGTCGTTTATACTCGAGTCCGCGCTCCGGGGACTTAGAGTACTCCAATCCACACTCCAGGGACTTGGAGATTTCGAGTTGTTTGCATGTGTTCGTACATGAGCCTGAATAATATAATTTCATTTGCCTGTCACAGGATCATCATACGCAGAAACATTAGTAATCCACAGAAAAGATGGCTTCAAGCCTTTATTAATGAAAGCAAGCTAAATTGTCTTACTACGTGCCACGAATTAGAAATAAAAGCGTACAGGAAATAAATGAAACTAGTACATGAAAGAAATAGACTAAGCATAATAATGCCGCAAGTGCTCACTGTTTCATGCTCGGGGCAGCGTCGCACAATCGATAGTCACTAGCTTGAAAGTTCCTTCTCCAAGCTTCTGTTCGATGACGTATGGACTTCCCATGCGGGATTCATATGAGATGGGATTGGAAAAACTCGTTACAAAACGAGGTCTCCCACACCAAAAACTCTTGGTCGGACCTTTTCGTTATATTATTTAGCGACTCTATGTCTGTATGTGGCCGCTCTCAAATCGGCTTCTTCGCGTTTTTCGTCGATGAAGTCCAACGATTTCAATAAAAGATTTTGATTCGACTCGGGGTCGTAATAAGTTACCCGATGTGATGGAACTTCAAGTTCCACGGGTATGACACCTTTCGTTCCATATGCCAATGCGAATGGAGTGTGACCAGTCGTGGTCTTGTGGGTGGTCCTGTAGGCCCAGAGCGCCGTTGGAAGTTCAACCAGCCACTTGCCTCTAGCCTTTTCCAGACGCTTCTTTAATATGGACTTGATTATCTTGTTTACGGCTTCCACTTGTCCGTTGGCTTTCAGGTGAGCAACTGCTGCAAACTTCTTCTCAATGCCATATTTTTGACAAAATTCTTTGAACTCCTTGCTTTCAAATTGAGTCCCATTGTTAGTAATGATGGTCCGTGGAAGGCCAAAACGGCATATGATGTTTCGTACGACGAAATTAATGACCTTCTTGGTGGTTTTTGTGGCCAGAGGCTCTGCTTCTGCCCATTTGGTGAAGTAGTCGAGCTCAACTATTGCATATTTCGCTCCACCTTTGGCTATGGGTAAAGAACCAACTAGGTCAATTCCTCACATTGCAAATGGCCAGGGACTAACCATTTGCGTGAGTTCCGTCGACGGAGCTCTCGGGATTTTCGCATATATCTGGCATTTATCACATCTTCTCACATACTCTGCAGCATCCCGACTCACAGTTGGCCAGTAGTATCCGTAACGGAGGACTTTCTTTGCTAATGTTTGCCCCCCAGTATGGTCGCCGCACTCTCCTTCATGGACTTCCTTCAGGACTCGTTTCATCTCATCATGGGCAATGCATCGGAGTAATGGGTTCGAGAATCCCCTTCGATACATTATTCCATCATGTATTACATATCGTGAAGCCTTACGAAGGACTTGTCGACTTTCGCTTCTTTCTTCGAGCAAAATTCCGGATAGCAAGTACCGTTTGATTGGGGTCATCCATGATTCCTTCTCGATTTCTGTTTCTAACATGAAATCTACCTCCATCATATCCATACTCGGAGCATGGAGGGTCTCAACATGAAATAATCACATTTGCTGTGCATCGCCTGTGCTTGCAAATTTTGCCAATGAATCGGCTGTTCTGTTTTTCTCACACGGGACATGTGAAATATCGTAATACTCGAGATTCGCTAGCAGCTCCTGAACTCGAACCAATTATGGGGCTAGTTTTTGCCCCCTTGCTTGGTAGTCTCCTCGCACTTGGTACACCACCGGCTGCGAGTCGCTGAAGATTTCAACCGATTTTGCTCCCAGTTCTTTGATAAGTCTTAAGCCGACGATCAACGCTTCATATTCGGCTTCGTTATTCGTTGCTGTGAATTCGAGCTTCAAAGCGTAGAAAACTGATCGGTTCTCAGGAGTTACAAGAACTATGCCAACCCCCAAACAATGGTCGTTAGATGCCCCATCAGTGTACATCTTCCATCGAACGGGAGGTATGACATTGTGGTCGTTTGATTTGTCCGACGTAGTAAATTCAGCAATGAAGTCCGCTAGTGCTTGTTTTTGTATGGCCCTTCGCGGAAAGTACGTTATGTCAAACTGACTTAACTCGATATTCCATTTTAACATCCTTCCGGAAGTTTCTGGTCGTTGGAGTATCTTCCTCAAAGGTTGATCGGTATAAACACTGATTGAGTGTGCCTGAAAATATGGACGAAGCTTACGTGATGCAATCACCAAGCAATAGGGTAGTTTTTCAATCCTTGGATAATTTCTTTCTGCCCTCGTCAAGCGTTTAATAACATAGTAAACTGGATTTTGAACCCGGTCTTCCTCGCGAACCAAGGCTGTACTGATAGCGTGCTGGATACAGCCAAGTATAGTACAACATTTCGTGGTCTATTGGTTTCGACAATACCGGGGGACTTTCTAAGTGCCTTACAAGAGCCCGGAATGCTTCCTCACAATCGGATGTCCATTCGAAATTCCTCTTTCCTATCTTTATAACATCGAAGAAAGGAATACACTTGTCTGTGGTCCTGGATATGAATCGGCTCAGCGCGGCCACCTTACCATTCAAGCTTTGCACTTGTTTTATGGTTCTGGTCACTTGTATGTCTCAGATAGCCTGAATCTTCTCCGGGTTAGCCTCGATTCCCCATGCATTCACAATGAAACCCAGAATCTTTCCTGACGCTACGCCGAATGAACACTTCAAAGGATTGATCTTCATTCCATAATGCCTGAGTATGTCAAACATCTCCGCTAAGTCTCGGATGTGGTCGTTTGACTGCCGTGACTTCACGAACATGTCATCCACATAGACTTCCATCGTTCTACCAATCTGATCTTTGAACATCCGATTCACTTAAGGCTGGTAAGTTGCTCCTGCATTCTTCAATCCAAAGGGCATCACTACATAGCAATACAACCCAACGTTTGTGACAAAACTGGTATGTTCTTGATCTGGGAGGTGCATCGGGATTTGATTATATCCAGAGTATGCATCCATAAATGATAGTAACTCATGTCCGGTAGTTGAATCAACCAGCTAGTCAATCCTAGGCAACGAGAAACTATCCTTCGGGAATGCTTTGTTTAAATCAAAATAATCAACACAAGCTCTCCATTTTCATTCGCTTTCTTCACTAGCACCGGGGTAGATACCCATTCAGGATAGAGGGCGTCGCGGACGAACCCATTGGCTTTGAGTTTGTCCACCTCCTCTTTGAGAGCCGCAGACCTCTCCGGGTCCATACCTCTCCTTTTCTGTTTTACGGGAACGTACTTTGGGTCTATGTTAAACATATGACTCACAACTGTTGGAAAAATCCTGCATATATCAGAGTGTGTCCAAGCGAAGACATCAAGATTCGCTCGGAGAGTGAGGTTCTCGGCAGCCACGGGGTCGAGTTGTAATCCAATTTTAAGAATTCGTGATGGGTCATCCCGGTTGACTGGCATATCAATTGTGAGTTCAGCCGGTGCTGCATTTGTTTTCCTGGTTCCCCATCATCATCTCTCGGATCTATGTCTCTATAGATCCGAGAATGTTGCCCGAGGCAGGGCTCGGGCGCTACTTGTCAATCATCAGAATTTTGGGTGCGGACGGAGCTGTCCGCAACCTTTCCTTTCTCTCTACGCCGAGCCTCTCTCAGCTCAGCCATATAGCATGCACGACCAGTCGCCTGATCGCCGTGTACCACTCCAACACCTCCGTCTGTTGGAAATTTTAACGTCAGACACCAAGAGGCCAATGCTTCCCTAAATTCTACTAGGGCTGGACGTCCTAGAAATACATTATATGGAGAGTCAACATTCAACACTATGAACGACAGGATTCGCACCCTCCTACGCTCATCTTGCCCCAGTTCAACTGGTAGTTCCACATATCCCACTGCATCCGTTACTGCGCTGTTAAAGCCATGGATTCTGGCTTTAGATGGTTTCAAATCCTTAGTCTCCAGCTTTATTTGGTCGTATGCCTTCTCGAAGATGATGTTAACGGAACTTCTACAATCAATTAGAATCTTCTTCACGAACGCTGGCCCGATTGTCACAGATATGACCATCGGGTCGATGGTAGGAGCTTCCACCTTATCCGCGTCTCCGCTTCTGAATACAATATCATCATCCATCATGCGTTGTTGCTTTGCAGAAGTCCCATCCTCCACATTCGAACAACACTCATACTCCACATGTCTTACAGAGTTAGCATATCGCTCCATCTCCTACCAAATTTTATCCGTAGGATGAGGTCCGCCAGCAATCATGTTGATAACCAATCTACCCAGGTTTTGAGCAGGTTGTTCTGGTTGGCGTGGAGCTGGACTGCATCCGGGGTCCGATGTCTCTTGTCTTCTGTCTTGCGGGTCTTTGACAAACTCTTGCAGCTTCTTCTGTCTAATCAACTTCTCTGTAGCGTCATGGAGGTGTCCGCACTCCTCTGTGTTATGCCTATAAGACTCGTGAAAGCAGCAATACTTCCCAGTTCTTCTCTATTCCTTCGCTGATTCCTTGGGGAGTGGTTTTCTATATTGAAAAGTGTTGCAAGTTGACAAATAGATGTTCTCAAGAGATGCGTTGAGCGGGGTGTTTTCATTGTAGGTCGGGATCCTTGACTTTCATTTCCCTGTCTCTCTTTTCTTTTCGGGATTTCCACCTCCGAATCCTTTAGTCTGCTTCAGACTTGTTTTGGGCGTTGACTTGAGCTTTTCCCGAACTATCGTCGGTTTGCTTCATGCGACGTTACTTTTCGCAGTCTCCTGAGCAGGCCCTGGTGCCTTGTCTCGTTTTGTCCATCGACCTTCCTCCCTTCTTATGAACTGATGAGCTTTCGAATAAAAACGCTCCAGCGTGGTTGGGGGTTTTCTTGCCAACCAATCTCCAAATTCAGAGTCTGGATCCACTCCATGCATTACCACCATCAAAATTGCGTGGTCGTTTGGATTGCTCACTTCGGTAGCCGCAACATGAAATCTCTGCAAGTATGCTTTCAACGACTCTCCCAGAGCTTGTATGACGCTTGATAAGGACATCACATCTTTTGGGCGAGTGGTTTGTATCCTGAATTGTTCTATGAATTTCACTGCCAATTCGTCAAAGTTGGATATAGATCGTGGGGGAAGTCGAGTAAACCACATGGTGGCAATTCCGGACATAGTGATTGGGAAGCACCTACACTTGGTTGCTTCATTAGCTCTGGTAGAATCCATCATCCATCCGTACCTCATCACATGTTGCCTAGGATCAGTCTTCCCTTTGTAGGCCGGGATGGTTGGCATATTGAACTTCTTGGGGGTACTTAGCCTGTAGGATACCATCTGTAAAGGGAGTATGGCTTCTGGACACTCCCTAGTCTTCATTGGTCAAGCCTTGGTTCTTTCTCATCAACCGCCTGACCATAGCTGTTAAGTCCGGAGTTTGTATGGAGGATGGAAGGTTGGGTTCCGCTCCACGGGACCGTGCGGGTTGATGTCCCGCCTGATTTGGGTCTGGAGATTCGGGTGTCCAGTCTCTTCACGGGCTTGATCCTTAGTCAATCTATCTGTGGCACCCGCATGTACACCTTCATCCTTACGGCGTCTATCCCTAGGACATTCATCAGCTAAGGTTGAACTATCAGATTCAGAATAAGGGGCAGGGTTACTTCCAGCATTCTGACGTTGCTGCTGAGTGAGCTGAGCCATGAAATTAGTGTTGGCTTGAATCTTCTCAGCAAGTTGCCTTCTATTTTTCTTGATTTCTTTTATCAAGTCGTTGAACTCTGCTTGGGAAACGACTTTCGCTTGGTTTTGGGTGGAGGGCTCTGCACCTCGAGTTGCTTGTGGATTTCTAGATCCAATTTGTTGCACGCTAGCAGTCTCGTGGACATCTGCGTTGTGAGAGGCCGATCTAGTTTGTGGTCTCCCCATGGTAGAGTTGCTTGTTGTAACTCTGAATAGAATCAACAGATGCCTTGTAAACGATCTTGGATGTCTCTGGGGGATTTATGCAATCCAGTAGCTACAAAGCAAATCCTAACAGCCTGAGAATTCAATTCTCAGTGAAAGCACCAAAATGTTAGCATCAAAGTGGTCACTAACACCCTTAGACAGATTGTGTAGAGAGATTCATGAAGAAAGTAAATTAAAACAGAGAACAATATATGAATTTCAATGCAGAGGACAAGAACACCAAATTTATAGTGGTTCGGCGTAACTGCCTACGTCCACCTTGAAGTTGATTTCTACTGATTTCCTTGATAGTTGATTATAGATACAACCCGTTTCTAATTACTTGAACACAATTGCAAAGTAAAAGATTAAGTCTTGAGTGAGTGTTGAATGCGGCAGAGTTTCCCCAGTGTCCACAAAAAACTGATCCTTTTCACTGTGCCCATGCTTCCCTATTTATAGACGAAGGTGGGTTGGACTTCCTTGGTGGGCCTAGTAGCTGAATATCTCGGCCCAAATGGAGTAAGCTCTGCGTGCTGACCCAAACATGCCAAATGGCCAAATGCCGAACCATCATCTTCATGCCGAATGAGGCGGTGTTGTGTGGGAGAAGTAGGCCGAGCAACAATCGTAGCCGGTCGAGATTGAAAGAATGCCGAACAATCTTTAGTGGCCGAACGTTCTCGGGAGGCCGAACAATCTCTGGATGTCGAACGATCTTATGCCGAACGATCTTTAGATGCCAAATGAAACTTATACCGAGCGCCCTTGGTATGCCGACCGTTTATGGATGCCGAACGATATACAATACCGAATGTTTCGCGATGCCGAATGCTTCTGGATGCCGAGCATTCCTTCATGCCGAGTGTTTCTCTGATGTCGAACGCTCTTGACTGCCGAATGACCCTGGCTGCCGAACGATTACTTGTGCCGAGCGTTCAGAATGCCGAGTGACACATGCATTGCCGAGCAGTGTGCCAATGCCGAGTATTTAGTTGCCTGGTCAAATCCTAAGGAAACAAGTTTTGATAAATATATAAAGATTGTTTTTGGTGTTTGGATTTAATATTTATTTGAAATTGTGTGTGTGTGTGTGTGTGTATATATTTTGAGTTCCAAGTTTAATAATGGTTAAGAAAGTAATATAATAGAATAATGTATATTTCGTTTCAGTTCATATGAAGCTAACTTGATTTATTCCAATCGTTTCTGTTTATCAGCTTGTCCGTCAAATTCGTACTAATTCAGCTTTGTTTCGGAATTCATGTTGGGATTCGTAACTCATTCTATTGTCGAATCTCTCTAGCCACGAAAGGTGAGCAATCACTCATGATTAACGTTTTTTTATCTATTAAATTTGATTTCAATTGAAAGAAAATTGAAATATGCTGCTGTTAGTTATTTACATTGCTATATATATGCTATCTGTTCACCTATGACATCTGACACCATTATCTGTTATTTATATATTGATGATATATGTTACTTATATTATTATCATATCTGTTATCCCTCTGCAAGTTCCCCTGTTAGTATAGAATTCACTATGGGTTGAAATGATATATACCTGAACGATCTGTAGAATAGGAGAAAATCATTATAGGTTGAAATGATAGACCCAAGCGATTTGTCTAATTGAATTTAGGATTGCGGGTTGAAATGATATATACCCATATATAATTTAAATTACAGATTGAAATGATAAATATCTGTATCACCTGACCATAGGATATAAAATTATATATAGACATCGCTGGTGTATATATATATATATATATATATATATATATATATATATATAAATGATTTCTATGGTTTTGGAAAGAAATATAAGGTTTAATAAATATTGATTTTAAGATATCATATATTTGTTTTGAAATGATTTTCAAGGTATTTGAAATTGAATTTATTTAAGAATTACTCAAATAAGTTTGATCTGAAATTTATTAAATTTGGATATGATTTTATAACTTGATTTTGATTTAGAGCGATTTAAATGAATATTTCAAATTTACTTAAATTAAAGTGGTATATGTAGTTTATTTAAATTTGGAATTTGAGGTTTTGTTTAAATGTTATTTGAATGATTACGTAAATATTTCAAAATAAATATAAGTAAAGTGAATTGATATATATATATATATATGTATGTATGTATGTATGGAATTATCAAATCTAGTTTTGAAATGTTTGAATAGCTAAAGCTTTGAAATATTAAAATTGAAACGGTTTATTTTGTGGTTAAAATCTGTATTGAATTGAAATTAATGATTTGATATTTGATTAAATTTGAATTTTTGGAATTCGAGTTGATTGGGAATCGATTTGAGAAATTGAGGAAACTGCATTAGTATATAAAGTATTTTTAAATTATATTTAAAACTATTTTATATTTTAATGTAAATCATTTTTTTATATACTATTTTAATATAAATCATGTTTAATATAAACTGTTTACTTATAACTATTTTACATAAACCATTTTACTTTATAAACTATTTTATTATATATATTTTAATATCTAAACTGTTTAAGTGGTGGAAATTTTGTTTTTGAAGTGATGAATTCCAAAGTATTATGTTTTGGAAGTGTTATAATTTCAAAGTGTTTTGGTTATGAAAGTGTTGTAACTTTGAAAATGCTATGATTTTGGAAATAGATATATTTGAAATAGAAGTGATATCGTATTGATATGGTTTTGAAGTGGAAATGATATTTTGGTTTTGAAGTATAAATTATTTTGAAATGACCGCGGTATTATAATAACGATTGGTTGTTAAGAGACCGGGATCGGATGTTGTCATACTCTCTGCCAACTTTGAAAACCACTTTAACAACTGTGTACGCGGTGGAGATTCCAGAATGAAGTAGGATGGTAGCGACGTCCTATTGAGGTACATACGTGGACCCAACTCCCGTGAGTTGGCATAAGATGGCTAAAACAGGAGCAATCGATGGGCTAATGAGGTAGCTCCTTTGATCAGACACACTCCTTCGATACCATTCTATTACTTTGTGATTGATTGGGTGCACCTTTTGATATTTTTTAGTAGTGTGGCTCGAGGTGGGCGGTAGCTGCGGTTATGCATTACCACCGATCCGGTAGTGCAATTGGTATATCTACCCTGGCATTGCCTAGTTGTGTCGTGTCACCTACACTAGCGAGCTTTACTGTGAGTTTGATTTGTGTCGTACCTATGGAGTATCCTCTGGTGGCCTCCCGATCAGGAGGGACTAGGTACTATATAGACTATTGGCACTATATATGTGTTAAGGTGGAAAATGTAAAGCCTTAACGCTATTTTTAAGTAAGTTTATTTTACTTTAGACATTATTATAATAGTGTATATTACTACATAGTAGATAGTTTAACGGATCCTTAGAGGATGGTTATCACAAACATCCTTTGAGTTACATGCATTTTAGTTGTTATTTCGCTTGAGTTGGATTTATTTATATAAGAATGTCAATCCTGACTCGAGTGTTTTGCATTTTGCTTTACGCTTGGGTCAGACTGAGTGATACAGCTTTTGAGACTCACCTTTGGAGTTGGAGCTTCGTTTGGAGATCCATCTACATCTTTCAGCTTGTAGTTATTCAGTTGATTCCAGTGATGTATTCTGATCTTGTATTTGACTATTGTATTTGACACTTCTGTTGTATCTTATTTAACTCTGATATATATAGTAGCTTCACGAACTACTATTCTTTTGTTTCTGCTGCATATTATTATATTACTCTATGTCTATGATTCTATGATTTATTTACTGTATATGTTGATTTTTTCCAAATATAAATTAACAATCTGGTATTTTGGGCAATTCAAATCTGACATGTGTGGATGTGAATGGTTGAAAATATCAGGTCGTTACAGTTGGTATCAGATCTTTGGTTTTAGGCAAAATTCAGCATATAGAGTAAATTTAATTAAAGAATTACTTTCGTTCGAGCTTGAATTCCTTCCTCCTTGATTCGTTTTTCCTTTGAATTTTGGAACATTCCCCTCGGTTCTAAAATCCATCCTTATCTCTCCTTATTCGTATTCTGGAGTATCCCATAACTCCACTTAAAATAGTCTCTATAATAAATCGACAGTCTCGCCAATCTTTGAATGATCGTAAAGGGGCGAAACTCCTTTACAATTGCATTGATCATTGGAGATTTATATATCCTCGGTTCAGATGCTGATATTTCTTGATATGCCGAATTCTATCTATGGTGACCTGATGGTGATTTGCCTTAGAATTCGGCATTATGATATATTTTTTAAACTAGAGTTGACCCGATTAAGATTGCCTATGATTTATATAAGTCCATCTTCTTTGTTTGAAATTCAATCATTTTATCTCCCTATCGAGTTTATTTTCTAGTAGGAATTCTTTGATTAGAATCTCTCTAATTTGAATCTTTATCTTTATTTTGAAATCCTTTATTTAATCATCGGATGAGGGAGTGTATTTGTAATTAATATTTAAAATAAATGTTTTATATATTGTTATCCCATTTTTTGGTCAAAACTAGCATATTCATGTTGTGTGCGTTTCCACCACGACCGGAGCAAAAAGAAGCAAGCAAGCATACATAAGTCAAGGGTTTCACTCAAAGTTCACATATAAAAGTTCATTCGGCGCTCCAACACTCAAGCCCGTTCGGCGTCTACAACATATGGTTCATTCGGTAATCATCACCAGAGTCATTCGGCATATCTAGAATAAGGCTTCATTCGGCAGCGTCATCCGGCATTCCCAGTGCCAAAGTACATTCGGTATTCATTCATTCGGCAGTATGAAGCAGAGCCTCATTCGGCATTTAGAGTTTCGGATCTCATTCGGCCAAACATGCCTCCAAACTCACCACCGAACCAAGCTCCACCGGTCCACTCCTTTCCTACCACCGAACCATCCCCTACCTATCACTACCGAGCCATGCTATCACCGGACCAAACCCACCATCACCAGTCCAAAATCCACCGAACCATCTCATCCTTCATCCTCCTACCAAACCCAAGCTCCACCGGTCCACTCCTTTCCTACCATCGAACCAGGTGACCACCGAACCGAAGCTTCTCCATCCTTCTCTCCAAGCATAGCCGAACCAAGGAATGCCGAACCAAAGTTGCCAGTCCAGATTGCTTCATCCCAAGCCCACCAGCAGCTATAAACATCCAAGACCCCTGCCCCCAGCCTCACTCTATAAATAGAGGGGCAGGGGTACAACAATGGCGGACAAGTTTGAGAGCTCAAGCCTGGAAGGAACTCTCAAACAACTTTAGATACTTGTAATCAAAGCTTTGTACTTGTAATCTAAAGAAAAAAGGAGAATAACATATAAAGTGGACGTAGGCACGTTCTGGCCGAACCACTATAAATCTGTGTGTCTTTTACAGTTTAGTCCCTGCTTTTTATATATTTGCATAAATCACCCAAATCACTGAATACAACATAAAATCAACCAACTCATACGACTTTGGGTGTTTGCGGCCATTTTTTACGCAAACATTTTGGTGCTTTCACTGAGAAGAACCAGCTCCCGCTACATCGGATAGAAGTTGAATTTGAAAATCTAAGAGTTCAGATCTAAGAGTTATGACGAGACAAACAAGTAGAAGGCAAAGGCCAGAGAGAAGTGAACACCAAGGAAGTCAAGAGGCTTCCTCAGGAGGGAATCAAGCGTCGATCTTCATCACTAGGGATGAGATGGAGGCCATGATGAGAAGACAAGAAGAGATGATCCAGAACTTACTTCAACAAATTAGGCAAATTGGAGCACAAATCCAAGGAGCAACTGGGGTTCAGAATGGGGCAGGACCATCTGGCGCAGCACCAGAGCTAGGGGGCACTCACGCAGAGCATGTTGATCCGACCCCGGGAAGTGAGATGGGGGCATCCGAACCACCTGGTAGAAATAGAGGAATGAACGCTCAGCCAGGGAGGCATACACATGAAAACTCCCGCGGACTTAGGGGGCAGGTCGAAGGCAGTGAACGAGAACTACAGCTTGGAGACAATGACAGATTAGCAGAGATGGTTAGAAGAGCTATGAGAGGCGGTTTAGTAAACAGAGACTTGGAAGATGTAAACAGGAGTCCTTTTTCTTCTGCGATTAGGATGGCTAGGAACCCACCAGAATTCAAGCTACCATCATTGGACATGTACAACGGGAAAACGGACCCCATGGTCCATCTAACGAAGTATATGAGACATATGGAAGTGGTGGGAGCATCAGAGGAGGTTATGGCCCGGTGCTTTCCACTGTATTTGACGGACATTGCAGCGTTATGGTTTAGGCAACTGGAGAGCGGCTCCATAGGAACATGGGCAGATTTAACTGAGAGATTCATGAGGCAATTCAGGGTTCATATTGCGAGACCCAAGAATGTGATGACTTTGGCAACCTTGAAACAGAAAACTGGAGAGACTTTGAGGAGCTTTCTAACGCGATTTAATGCGGCGGCAGCATCAGTGGATCGACCAGATCCATCTATGGTCATGATGGCGGCTGTATCTGGAATAGCTGGTAATACAGAGTTCAAGAATTCATTAACCAAGGACCCGCCTATGAATCTGGGAGAGTTCTATCATGAGGCTGAAAAGTTTCTGCGTTTGGAAGATGCTAGTGCAGAAAGAGAGGAAGAAGATGACGTTTACGTAATCAAGAGCGGAAACCCACCTGGAAAGGGTGCGGAGACTAGCAAAGGAAAAAGAAAGGCTGAGGATAATGATGACAGGACAAAGTGTCTACGAAGAGAACCACGCTTCACCACCTATTCAGAGCTGAATGAGAGTTTGGAACGGATTTATCAGGATACCAAGGGGCAGGTTCCGTATCGTAGACCAATGCGAAGGGATCCAACCTCTGACGAAAGAAAATCAGATAAGTTTTGTGTATTTCATGAATTGAATGGTCATAACACTAATGATTGTAGGCATTTGAAGGACGAGGTAGAAGGGCATATCAGGAACGGTATGCTCCTTCAGTATGTGAGGAGGCGAACTCCAGCGGTGGAGCCAGGGCGACCGCCCTCTACGTCAGCTAGAGGTGACCCTGGATCAAGGCACCATTTGATTATCCATTGATTGCTTGATTAAAATAACGATGAACAGGTCGTAAGCTTCCAATAACGCAATTAAATCGTTTACACATGTACGAGATCGCGAACGATCTCCGGGCATGCTCTGAATGATCATTGACTGCTTCGGAGTGGGAACTTACACTTTGACATCCTTGCTTTGCTTTTGTTTCGATTTGAACATTTGAATTCTTCCTGTTTGGACATTTCTGCTGTAAGGTACTATTGCTTTAACATTTACAATTCTATGAAAAAATTATTTACTTGTATGCCCGTTGGATCGCGAACAGTCCACGAGCACCTATTGCATGGCAACGAACTGCCGAAGTCTTTGATTCGAAAAATTCCCCCAAACAATGACTCCAACACTGATAATATTAAGTCCCCCCCGGGCACACTCATTCGCCTCGAACGGCACTCGACTTCGAACAGTCACAATTCGCCTCGAACGACACCCGACTTCGAACAGTCACAATTCGCCTCGAACGACACCCGACCACGAACGGTCACAAACTCTCCTCGAACGGCACAACTCGCCTCGAACGGCACAACTCGCCTCGAACGGCACAACTCACCTTACCTCAAATGGCTCGATCGCGAACGGTCGTCATTTGAGGTCCGCCACCTGATCACTGACTGTTACGCCTTACCTCAAATGGCTTGATCGCGTACGGTCGTCATTTGAGGACCACCACTTGACTGCGCACTGTCGCACTTTACCTCGAATGACTCGATCACGAACGATCGTCATTTGAAGTTAAGCGCTTGACCTTGAACGGTCCCCACTCGACCGCGCACTGTCGCACTTTACCTCGAATGACTCGATCCCGAACGGTCGTCATTTGAAGTAAAGCGCTTGACCTTGAACGGTCACATTTCACTGCAGATGACTCGATCCCGAACGATCGACGCATGGATTTATGCGCTTGACCGCGCACGGTCGCACTTCACCTCAAATGACTTGATCACGAACGATCGTCATTTGAAGTTAGGCGCTTGACCATGAACGGCCGCGCTTCATCCCAAATAGCTCGATCCCGAACGGTTGTCATTTGGGGCCATATAAAATATCAAGCTCTTAACAGGTTGTCAACAGGATACGAACATCCAGCTCATGGCATTACAAAACACGCCTTCCTACCGCAAGGCATATTTTGGGGGGCAAAGTGTTATCCCATTTTTTGGTCAAAACTAGGATATTCATGTTGTGTGCGTTTCCACCACGACCGGAGCAAAAAGAAGCAAGCAAGCATACATAAGTCAAGGGTTTCACTCAAAGTTCACATATAAAAGTTCATTCGGCGCTCCAACACTCAAGCCCGTTCGGCGTCTACAACATATGGTTCATTCGGTAATCATCACCAGAGTCATTCGACATATCTAGAATAAAGCTTCATTCGGCAGCGTCATCCGGCATTCCCAGTGCCAAAGTACATTCGGTATTCATTCATTCGGCAGTATGAAGCAGAGCCTCATTCGGCATTTAGAGTTCCGGATCTCATTCGGCCAAACATGCCTCCAAACTCACCACCGAACCAAGCTCCACCGGTCCACTCCTTTCCTACCACCGAACCATCCCCTACCTATCACTACCGAGCCATGCTATCACCGAACCAAACCCACCATCACCGGTCCAAAATCCACCGAACCATCTCATCCTTCATCCTCCTACCAAACCCAAGCTCCACCGGTCCACTCCTTTCCTACCACCGAACCAGGTGACCACCGAACCGAAGCTTCTCCATCCTTCTCTCCAAGCATAGCCGAACCAAGGAATGCCGAACCAAAGTTGCCAGTCCAGATTGCTTCAGCCCAAGCCCACCAGCAGCTATAAACATCCAAGACCCCTGCCCCCAGCCTCACTCTATAAATAGAGGGGCAGGGGTACAACAATGGCGGACAAGTTTGAGAGCTCAAGCCTGGAAGGAACTCTCAAACAACTTTAGATACTTGTAATCAAAGCTTTGTACTTGTAATCTAAAGAAAAAAGGAGAATAACATATAAAGTGGACGTAGGCACGTTCTGGCCGAACCACTATAAATCTGTGTGTCTTTTACAGTTTAGTCCCTGCTTTTTATATATTTGCATAAATCACCCAAATCACTGAATACAACATAAAATCAACCAACTCATACGACTTTGGGTGTTTGCGGCCATTTTTTACGCAAACATATATATTATATATATTGTGTTGTTTAAGTTGTTGATGTTGAGTTTCAGATCGATTCGTTTGATCAACGGTATCGATAGGATTTTCAAAACACTTGAACATAGCAAATTGACATAATTTTGTTTCAAATTTGGTAAATAAAATAAATTTTGTATAACTATATTATATATGTGAGTATAATTTTTCTAAAAGATAATTGTTAAATGAATTGGTTAACCAAATGATATTATTTGATTTTCATTTATTGTTTTGTAAACCTTTGATTTTACCAACATATAAATAAATGAAATTATAAAACATGGTTTATAAATTAATTTGGAATTTAAATGAATTTAAATTAGAATTTAAGAATTTAATTTCCGATGATTCCAAACTTTGGTTTTGGAGTTTTAAAATGTATATTATTTAAAAGTATGTTGGAATAGAAATCGTTCCAAAGAATTTTAAAATGTTGAAATCAGTGCTCTCCTCCATTGTCACTGGAAAATAATTTCGGTGATGACGGCCGCATCATCGACATTCATTTTAGAGTTTCGAAGTGGAGAGACCATTCTATAGCTTTGCGACACTTTTGTTTTGGAAAATATTTTGATTTGAATTTCTTTAGTATGACTTGATTTATAATATATGTATATCTGTGTGTGTGTTTATAAATTGATTTGATATATAGTGTACATATATATATATATATTTATCTTTAAATGGTTTGAAGTGAATCGGAAATTTTATTCTTAAATTTGACTTAAAGATAATTTCAATTATAAATAAAGCTAAATTTTGAATAAATATTTAAACTTGAATTATTGAATTGGGAAAATTTGACTTGTATAATACTCAGTTACATTCTAGTATAACTTAC
Organism: Allium cepa; assembly: GCA_030765085.1. Classification (NCBI taxonomy): domain Eukaryota; kingdom Viridiplantae; phylum Streptophyta; class Magnoliopsida; order Asparagales; family Amaryllidaceae; genus Allium; species Allium cepa. The sequence continues at coordinate 102,079,077 of CM060942.1, read as the reverse complement.
TAAATCATTCAAAAGCTGAATATGCAATTGAATAATTTATAATGTAAAATGATGTTAAAGGAATTTATAAATAAAATTTGAGTGAATAAAATAAAAAATTTGTACTAAATTTTATGATTATAGAAATGTTAATTAACATAAATTAGATAATAGGATAATGAATAAATAAGATAGATAAAATAAAATTTGTTTCAAAGGAATTTATAAATGGGAATCAAATCAACTTAATAAAATGCCTTGAATTTAAAATCAATTATTGAATATTAAATAATTTAAATTTATTTTCAATATATATTTTTCTGGTTGTTTCCATTCTTCCATCTCGTTCCTTTTCGTGGACGAAAAGTTTTGAGTGGGTATAACAACCCTGTTTTTCATGATCATTTTTATTTTTATATTTTAATTATTTTAACTGAAATTCCTAATTTAAAAACTTTATTTTATTTATTAAAATGGATAAATTTTGTTATTTTAAATATAAAATTTTGATTTTTGTGCGAATTATAATTCCAAACCTGAATAAATGGAATATTTCCAAAAAGGTGGATTTTTGGTCAAAATTGCAACCTTTGACTTTTAAATTTAAAATTTAAATATTTTAATTTTTAAATTTTATCCTTTATTACGAAAATACATTTAATTTCAAGAATACTGATTTTTGTTTCGTTGAAATCGGATTAATAGTGTGAAAGTTATGTTTTTTACAATATTGTGTGTAATTTGTTTTATTTAACAAATTTGTTTATTTAAAATTTATTTAAATAATTTCTTTGTTTGTCAAATCATGTTCTAATTTGTGTAACATGGTATGTTTTGCATATATTTTATTTTTAAAACATTTTTAAAGTATAGTTATAATGTTCAAATGTTGATTGTATATTGTTTTCAATCTTTAATTCAAGTTTCCATTAAATAAAGTATTTTCTTTATTTATTTCCTACTTTTCCTAAAACTATTTATTTATTCGTCACAATATCTATGTCTACCTTATTTTTTCTTATTTATACATTCATTTAGTAATTAAATGGATAAGAATTTAGATCCCTATTTATTTCTTGGAAAGAAATCCAAACATATATATGCACGTTATTGTTTTAAAAGGCATACCTTTAAATGTTTATTTTAATTAATATACTAATATTTTTGGTTGATATATCATGTTATAATTGTGTATATATATGTAACATTACATGTTATGCATATATTTACAACATTTGTCCATTTTTGTTTCATTTAATTTGGATATATACTTTGTAAATTAAGTAGCATACAAAGATGTAAATAGCAATTAATTTATACATTTCTATAACCTTTTTCTTATTTATTTCAATAGTATTTATATAAACGATATGTATTTATTGAATTATTTATTTGGCATATATTTATTAAATAGATGGGAATCAAATCAAATTAAGATACGTTACCTATTTTTAATTAAAGGCATGCGTACGTTTTGATTTATTACCTCTTTATCTTTCCATCCATTAATTTCATACTATAACTCCTACATATTTTTTGCCATTTATTCCTTAATCCCTAGCCACCTATATCACTATATTCACGTGAAAAATCTCTTCACATCTTCGTTTTTGCAACGCAAGTCCAGATCTGAGGAAAAAAAGATGTAAATGACTTCTTCTTTTTCTACTTTTCTCTTCACTTTTCTTATTGATTTTTTCAATGTTTTGGCCATGCTCTTCTCTTGTCATGCTCGGCCATAGCCACCACCACCTCCTTCTCTTCACCATCCACCACCTATCAGCTCCTCTGACCAGTCAAGTTCGTCCACTCCTTATGACAAAACTACACCCAAATATATATATATATATATATATATATATATATATATTTCATGATGCTTTGAAAAGAACTCCACATTTGTAAACCTTGATTTTGAAAATCTTTTGTGAAGTAATTTTGAAAAGGAAATCCACTGCAATATATTTATTTTGGAATGTAATGTTTGAAAAATACCTTAATTTTTTTAAGATATGGCTTTGAAGGTATGTATATACGTATTTTGAAAATAATATGTGTTTATGTAAACATTTTAGATTTCTCCTAAGAGGAAATTATGGGGACGCAATTTTCTTAAGTGGGTAGTCTGTATAACCCTAGATTTTGGGAAACACTTAATTTTAGTATATAATTGAGATTTAATTACTTAAAATGAAAATAATATATTATAATTGGATTGTGTATTAATTGACATATTTTTTGATTTCGGAATATGTATATGATTGGTTATATATTGATTTCATATACTATGGTAAATTAATTGAATGGACCGACAATTAGTTGAGCATTAATTGACATATATCCTAATTTTTGAATTATTTCTATAATACGAATGTGCCTTGATCTCATGTGTTATGGAAAACTAACATATATGGTTATAGGCATCAAATTCTATATTTAGAGTTTTTACTTGTGGGCCTAATATGTATATACCTATTTAGTGTAAATATATACATATATGTTTATATTTTCTATATCTTAATTATGGAATTTTATTGAAAATTTGAAATTTGAATATATATTTATTTACTATATAAACATTTTGGGAAATTAATTGCTTGGGTATCAATTAATTTTACATTAATTAGAATTGGCGGAAGTTATCCGATTTTGACCCTAACTATTGGAAATAAAAGGGAAGGAATCAAAAAAAAAATTAAAAACATATATTTTTTCTTCCTTCATCCTCTCACCATCCTCTTTACAATAGTATTACTATAAATATTTTCAAATCCCTAAAATTCTGAAATTAGAACATCTTGCTCTCAACACCAAACAATGTCACTAGCTATGAAGAAGTTTGAATTTTGTTGATGTAACTCCACTACCTCTTCCTATTCTCTTATAGCCGTGCATTTGAGTCCAACCAGACCCATACTCGAGCCATACCATGTCATGGACGAACCATATTAATTCCCTAGGTCGAGCAATTGATTGTTGAAATCATGGCCAAAGCAATTGTGCTCATTTGCTTCTTATTTCAAAGATTGTTTCAATATATGATGTATTGAATTTATATTTATATTTGTCTTGTTCTATTGGTTGCTATAAGATCAATAGCTTGGCTCTCTTTCCACTTGAGTCTATAGCCATGTTATCGTGCCTTATGGAATTCATTCGGGTTGTTTGTTTTGCGAACTCCAGCTTTAAAAGGTGAGTAATCACACCTGACATTTATACTTATATGACTGTGAATTGATAGTAAGTGAAAGTGTAGAAATTATTACATCATGTTATACATGTCTGTGTTGTAAATTATATGATGTTAATCCTGTTTATTTATCTATCATATCATCTGATACTGCTTTATATTGTTATACTATTTATTTTATTATGTTCACGCTGCAAGTTCCCTGTAGAATAGAATCACTATGGATTAAAATGATACATACCCGAATGGACTTTAGAATAGGGAAAAATCATTACAGGCTAAAATGATAGGCCTGGGTGATTTTTATTTATTTGTATTTATCTTGGGATTGCGGGTTTGAAATAATCAAAACCCGAAAATTTTACTAATTTCGGATATAAATGATAAATTTCTTTATCACTTGATTTAGGTGTGAAATATTATCTGGACCCGTGGTTGATTTCAAAATATGATTTCTTATAAATTTCACGTATGGTAAAAGAAGGAGAAAAACAATATGAAATTTGACTTATATGGGATTTAAAATGGTTAAGCAGTGATTTTCTAAAAGGTTAAATGGTATAAGTTAATAGATGGTTTGAGTTGCAGTGTGAAAGTTTGATTTAACTTAATAATGGGAATCTAAGTAAAAATGGAATTATAAGCTTAACTTGGTAATTAATATAATTGATGTATGAATTGGATAAATATAAAGTAAAAGAAAATATCAAGTTATTTGTAAAATAAAGTTAAGCAACTTACAGTGTACTTTGAATTTATGTAATTAGTTTAAAATGTTAAATAAATGGATAGTTAAATGGAAATTTGGAATTTAACTTGGATTGGAATTGTGAGATTTGGTTTTAAAATGGAAGTTTGAGTAAATTAAATAAAAGGGGAAATTTAGTTTAATGTATAAAACGGAAATTTGAAATTTAAGTGATAAATAATTGTTAAAAGGGTAAAGAATGGGAAATTTGTGCACTTAAATTTAGTAAGTGAAATTATTGACATTTATTTGTGTAATTTACTTTATAAAAATCACAAGTTCAAAGGTAGTTAGTGACCATTTTTATAGTGGAAAATATGAAATTTTATAATTAAAAATGATTTAAATTAAAGTTTATTTGAAGTGTTTAACTGAATAAATGAACTCAAAAAAGGCTAAATTTTGGGAAATGAATATTTGATTTGAAGGAATAATGACTTCACTTTTTAATGTTTTAAATGAATGATTTTAATTCAGAATTATAAATCATTTTGAAATTTATAATCACGGGTACACTACTTTGTGTGTCATGTGATTTCCCTGTGATTGTTTGATGCACATCTTTGATTTTAAGAGTGTGGCTAGAGATGAGCGATTACTGCAGCTCTACGCTACCCTAGTCACAATAAGACTGTTATTTGCATTGTTTACTTTAATATGGATATTTCTAAGATAGTGTTTATTACTATTTAATTGATGGTTTGACTGATCCTTAAAGGATGGGTGATCCCGAGCATCCTTTAAGTTATTATGCATTGCTTTTACAGTTCACTTGAGTTGGTTTACATTGTATAAGTATGTATGTCCTGACTCGAGTGTTTGTGTTTTACTTTACGCTCGGGTCAGCCTGAGAATCACAGCTTTGGATTCACCTTCTGGAGTTAGAGTTTTGCTGAAGCTCATCTGTCTATCTATTCATCTCCTTCTTCCAGTTAGTTCCTATTCGGTATCTGTCCCTGTATTGTTGTTTATGTATCCTGATTTCTATTTTATCTATTTTAATATAAGATTTTGTATATGTTTTGAGAGTATTTACATAGTAGCTTCATGAACTACTATGGTATTTTATTTCCGCTGCGAGTATTCTGATATTTCTGTGTCTGTGATTCCGTGAATGATTTTATTTGCTCCAAATTTTATTACAATCTGTTATTTTGAATTATTCAAGTCCGACATGTGTTATTGTCGATTTGAATGGTCCAAAATAGTGGGTTGTTACATTTTGTATCAGAGCTTTGATTTTAGGCAAACCATAGCCTGCGGAGCAAAAACTCATTAGAGACATGGTAGAAATACCCTAGAATAAGTGAAATCAATCTCAGAATCATTTCTTTGTGAGAAAACGTATTTTCGAAGTATGAAATGGTTTTTAAAGGATTTTCAATGATTATATTAGTATAAAAATTTCTTATTTTGAAATCCAGATTTTTCTAAACTTCATCCCTTTTGTATCCACCTTGTTAGTAATCACCTTGGTTAGGATTCTCATCGATTAGGATTCCTTGAACTTTGGAACTCTCCCACTTGTTCTGAAATAGAGTCTTGTCTTTCCTTTTTTTTTCCTTTTTATTTTGGGGTGTTCTCGAGTCCACTTTGAGTGACCTCTATAAAGATCGGTGATTCCGCAAATCTTTGAATGATTTGTAAAGGGGTGAAACTTCTTTACAATTGGCATTGATTCACCGGAGATTTCTGTATCCTCAGTTTACGATGCTATCTATCTCCCGCTCCACCTGGATTCTATCTCTGGAGATCGAATGTTGATTTGCCTTAGTTTCCACATTGATTATATTCCTGAAGTCACGGTTGACCGGTTCAGGTCGCCCACGATTTATATAGGCTTATCCATCTTCCATTTGATAATTTAATTATCTCATCTTCTTTCGAGCTTAGCTTTGAATCAGAATTCTATTTGATTAGAGTTCCTTTAAATTTAAATCTCGGTTTGTTTGAAATCCATCCTTAAATCATCCATTGGAAAATTTGTGTATAGATCGAAGTTATTATTTTGATAAGGATGACCACATTTTATATATAAAAGTGAAATGTTTTCGATAACGATTATATACCATTTAAATTGAGAATTTGAAGGTTCGAAAGGATTTGAAATTTTTAAATTTTATAAGAAATGTTTTCGTATAAAATGATTTATAACCGAAGGTTTTGAATATGAATTTGAGTGATTGAACTCCGGCATTTTTAAAATGGTTTAAGGTTTTGAAAATATATAATAATACGATTTGAAAGTATTTTCCGAATAAGAAATGTTTCAAATGATTTCAATTTGTTCAAATGATTTTGAAGAAATTTCAAAAGAAGTTTTCAAGAAAATAGAAGTCCATAACTCACTTCTGTCGCTGGAAAATAATTTCGGTGATGAGTGCATGCATCATCGACATTGATTTTCGAGTTTCAGAGTGGGGGAGTGGCCACTCTAGTAGCTTTGCTATGCGAGTGATGTTGTGAAACAAATTTTGATTTCAAATTTCGAAGTGTGATTTGATTTTCGAACGATATATGTATATATATTTGAAACGATTTGAAGTGAGCATGGTGTTTTGTCCTTGAGTTTCGGATTTGATTTAGTATAGCTTTATTTATAAAAATTGATTTACTGATTTGTTGCTGATTTCCAACTCTTGGATTTGAAATTTGATTTCACCGACTATTTTGAAGGTTTGAACACTTCCAAATCGAGGCTTACTTTTCAAAGCTAAGAAATTTCAAAGAGTATAAAATAATTGATAAAGTGTATAAGTTTAGTTTTGTATGTTAAAGTATGAAGAGTATGACTTAAATAAATTTGAAACTTTTGTTAAGTAAATAATTTGCAAAAGGAAAATTGGATCTTTCAACTAGAAATGAATAGTTTAAAGGTTTAAAAGGGATGTAATCATTTTGGGTATAATTGATTTTGAGAAAATATTTGGTTTCAAAAATAGATTGGAATTTAAAAACCAGTATTTATATGATGATTTTTGGAAATAAATTTGTTTGACAAAAATTATGTTGATTTGGAAATTTGGATTATTTTCTAAACCTATTATTTTTGGAAACTTTGAAACTGAAGATATTTAATTTGGAAGAAATGATTTGGTGAAATTATACATGATTTTGAAAATGAATTGATATTGAAATAAATTGAAATTGAGACCCTTATTTTTATAAATACTTGATTTGAGAGTGGTCGAACTTATATAAAATGGATTTGTATAAGTATGAAGTTGATTTGAAAACTATTGATTTGAAACGTACTCAATTTGGAAAGAGAAATCTTATATAATCAAAGTCTATATCAGTGTGATTTGATATACTATTGATTTAGAAAGTATTCGATTCGAAAGTGGAATCTTATAGATAATGGACTTTATAAAAGTATGAATTTGAAAGTGATTTGAAAAAGTTACTATATGATACATATTTTCGAAGTAAAGATATGGGAAGTGCCTTCTGCTTGATATCCGCTTTGTGGCCACATTGTGGATTCATTCTATCGATACTATTCTCTCTGATTTTTTGTCTTTCGAATGTGATACTCAGTGTCCTACCATGGCGTAACCCATGGTCGTTTGAGCGCGACTGCATAGAGTAATTCGCAGGGGCTGCGAGAGCCTATGGGTACAGATGTTTCTTAGGGGATCCAGGCGTAACCATTGTGTATCTACGATCTATTGGGTCGCTTGGTAGCATAATCAGCAAGGGCTGCGAGAACCTACGGGTACGGATGTTTCCTGGGGGATCCAGGCATAACCATTGTGTATCTGCGGTACTACCAGTCTTCATGGCATAATCGCAGGGTTGCAGCAGTCAGCCTATGGGTACGGATGTTTCCTGGGGGATCCAGGCGTAACCATTGTGTATCCGCGATCCATGATCGATATGTTTTGGTTTGGTTGTTTTGTTTGGATTGTACTTTCCATATCTATTTTTAAAAGTTTTTCAATTATTTTCACTGGGTATTGAAACAAGTCTACTAAGTACCTGGAGAATTCTAGCTTTGCGCTTGATCAACGCACTGTCAGTGTCTACGGAACGAGGATAAACTTGTTAAGACATCGAGTTATAAAAGTATTTTGATAAAGTATTATATAAAGGATATTTTGATCATTTATTTTACCCTTCCAAATAATTGAAATTTATATAGCTTTAGAATAATTGTTCAACCTTATCTTTCAAATTATTTTCCCTTCTAGTCATTCCTACTTTCCATCTTGCTAAACTTACCTATAACAACAATTATCAGGTATAATTTTAATCTTTTTGACATCTTGTCTTAATCTTATTCCATTTTATCTTTTATGTGATTTCCGTACCTCCTTCCTTTTTTAGGACGAAAAGTTTTCAGTGGGGAGAGTGTAACAACCCTGTATTTTGTGATCATTTTTATTTTTATATTTTAATTATTTTAACTGAAATTCTTGATTTAAAAACTTTATTTTATTTATTAAAATGGATAAATTTGTTATTTTAAATATAAATTTTGATTTTTGCGTGAATTATAATTCCAAACCTGAATAAATGGAATATTTCCAAAAAGATGGATTTTTGGTCAAAATGGTCAAACTTTGACTTTTAAATTTAAAATTTAAATATTTGAAATTTTGAAATTTTATCTTTTATTATGAAAATAGATTTAATTTCAAGAATACTGCTTTTCATTTCGTTGAAATTGGATTAATAGTATGAAAGTTATGTTTTTTACAATATTGTATGTAAATTGTTTAATTAACAAATTTGTTTATTTTAAATTTATATAAATAATATCTTTGTTTGTAAAATCATGTTCTAATTTGTGTAACATGGTATGTTTTGCATATATTTTATTTTTAAAACATTTTTAAAGTATAGTTATAATGTTCAAATGTTGATTGTATATTGTTTTCAATCTTCAATTCTAGTTTCCATTAAATAAAGTATTTTCTTTATTTATTTCCTACTTTTCCTAAAACTATTTATTTATTCTTCACAATATCTATTTCTACCTTATTTTTATTATTTATATTCATTTAGTAATTAAATGGATAAGTATTTAGATCCCTGTTTATTTCTTGGAAAGAAATTCCAAATATATATACACGTTATTGTTTTAAAAGGCATACCTTTAAATGTTTATTTTAATTAATATAAGTAATATTTTTGGTTGATATATCATGTTATAATTGTGTATATATATGTAACATTACATGTTATGTATATATATTTACAACATTTGTCCGTTATTTTCATTTAATTTGGATATACTTTGTAAATTAGGTAACATACAAAGATGTAAATAGCAATTAATCTATACGTTTCTACGACCATTTTCTTATTTATTTCTATAGTGTTTATATAAATGGTATGTATTTATTGAATTATTTCTTTGGCATATATTTATTAAATAGATGGGAATCAAATAAAATTAAGATACGTTGCCTATTTTTAATTAAAGGCATGTGTACGTTTTGATTCATTACCTCTTTATCTTTCCATCCATTAATTTCATACCATAACTCCTAAATATTTGTTGTTGTTTATTCCTTAATCCCTAGCCGCCTATATCACTATATTCATGTGAAAAATCTCTTCCCATCTTCGTTTTTGCAATGCAAGTTCAGATCTGAGAAAAAAAAAGTGGTAATGTCTTCTTCTTTTTCTACTTTTTTGTTCACTTTTCTTATTGATTTTTCACTGTTTTGGCCATGCTCTTCTCTTGCCATGCTCGGCCATAGCCACCACCACCTCCTTCTCTTCATCATCTACCACCTATAACCTCCTCCTCCTCTGACCAGTCAAGGTCGTGCACTCCTTATGACAAAACTCCACCCAAAAATATATATATATACATTTCGTGATGCTTTGAAAAGAACTCCACAATTGTAAACCTTGATTTTGAAAATCTTTTGTGAAGTAATTTTGAAAAGGAAATCCACTGCAATATATTTATTTTGGAATGTAATGTTTGAAAAATGCCTTAATTTTTTTTAAGATATGCCTTTGAAGGTATGTATGTACGTATTTTGAAAATTATATATGTTTATGTAAACATTTTAGATTTCTCCTAAGAGAAAATTATGGGGACGCAATTTTCTTAAGTGGGGAGTCTAATAACCCTAGATTTTGGGAAACATTTAATTTTAGTATATAATTTAAATTTTAATTACTTAAAATGAAAATAATATATTATAATTGGATTGTGTATTAATTGACATAAATCTTGATTTTGGAATATGTATATGATTGGTTATATATAGATTTCATATACTATGGTAAATTAATTGAATGGACCGATAATTAGTTGAGCATTAATTGACATATATCCTAATTTTTGAATTATGTCTATAATATGAATGTGCCTTGATTTCATGTGTTATGGAAAACTAACAAATACGGTTCTAGGCATCAAATTCTATATTTAGAGTTTTTACTTGTGGGCCTAATATGTATATACATATTTAGTATAAATATATACATATATGTTTATATTTTCTATATCTTAATTATGGAATTTTATTCAAAATTCAAAATTTGAATATATATTTATTTACTATATAAACATTTTAGGAAATTAATTGTATGGGTATCAATTAATTTTACATTAACTAGAATTGGCTGAAGTTATCCGATTTTGACCCTAGCTATTGGAAATAAAAGGGAAGGAATCAAAAATAAATTAAAAACATATTTTTTTTCCTTCTTCATCCTCTCACTATCCTCTTTATAATATAATCAATATAAATATTTTCAAATCCCTAAAATTCTAAAATTAAAACATGTTGCTCTCAACACCAAACAATATCACTAGCTATGAAGAAGTTTGAATTTTATTGCTGTAACTCCACTACCTCTTCCTATTCTCTTATAGCCGTGCATTTGAGTCCAAACCAGACCCATATCCGAGCCATACCATGTCATGGCCGAACCATATTATTTCCTTAGGTCGAGCAATTGATTGTTGAAATCATGGCCAAAGCAGTTGTGTTCATTTTGCTTCTTATTTCAAAGATTGTTTCAATATATGTTATATTGAATTTATATTTATATTTGTCTTGTTCTATTGGTTTCTACAAGATCAATAGCTTGGCTCTCTTCCTACTTGAGTCTGTAGTCATGTTATTGTGCCTTTTGGAATTCATTCGTGTTGTTTGTTTTGCGAACTCCAGCTTTAAAAGGTGAGTAATCACACCTGACATTTATACTTATATGACTGTGAATTGATAGTAAGTGAAAGTGTAGAAATTATTACATTATACCTTCCTGTGTTATAAATTATATGATGTTAATCCTATTTATTTATCTGTCATATCATCTGATACTGTTTTATGTTGTTATACTATTTATTTTATTCTGTTCTCACACTGCAAGTTCCATGTAGAATAGAATCACTATGGGTTGAAATGATACATACCCGAACGGACTTTAGAATAGGGAAAAATATTACGGACTGAAATGATAGGCCTGGGTGATTTTTATTTATTTGTATTTGTCTTGGGATTACGGGTTTGAAATAATCGAAACCCGAAAATTTTACTGATTTCGGATATAAATGGTAAATTTCTGTATCACTTGATTTAGATATAAAATATTATCCGAACTCGTGGTTGATTTCAAAATATGATTTCTTATAAATTTCACGTATGGTAAAAGAAAGAGAAAAACAATATGAAATTTGACTTATATGGGATTTAAAATGGTTAAGCAGTGATTTTCTAAAAGGTTAAATGGTATAGATTAATAGATGGTTTGAGTTGTGGCGTGAAAGTTTGATTTAACTTAATAATAGGAATTTAAGTAAAAATGGAATTATAAGCTTAACTTAGTAATTAGTATAATTGATGTATAAATTGGATAAATATAAAGTAAAAGAAAATATAAAGTTATTTGTGAAATAAAGTTATGCAACTTGGTGTATTTTGAATTTATTTAATTAGTGTAAAATGTTAAATAAATGGATAGTTAAATTGAAATTTGGAATTTAACTTGGCTTGGAATTGTGAGAATTGGTTTTAAAATGGAAGTTTAAGTAAATTAAATAAAAGGGGAAATTTAGTTTAATGTATGAAATGGTAATTTGAAATTTAAGTGATAAATAATTGTTAAAAGGATAAAGAATGGGAAATTTATGCACTTGAATTTAATAAGTGAAATTATTGATATTTATTTGTGTAATTTACTTTATAAAAATAATAAGTTCAAAGGTATTTGAATGTCCATTTTTATTATGGAAATATGAAATTTTATAAGTTAAAAATGGTTTAAATTGAAGTTTATTTAAAGTGTTTAACTGAATAAATGAACTCAGAAAAGGCTTAATTTTGGGAATTGAATATTTGATTTGAAGGAATAATGACTTCACTTTTAATGATTTAAATGAATGATTTTAATTCAGAATTATAAATCATTTTGAAATTTATAACCACAGGCACACTGCTTTGTGTGCGTGATTTCCTTGTGATTGTTTGATGCACATCTTTGATTTTAAGAGTATGGCTAGAGGTGAGCGGTTACTGCAGCTCTGCATTACCCTAGTCACAATAACACTGTTATTTGCATTGTTTACTTTAATATAGATATTTCTAGGATAGTGTTTATTACTACTTAATTGATGGTTTGACTGATCCTTGAAGGATGGGCAATCCCAAGCATCATTTAAGTTATTGTGCATTGCTATTACAGTTCACTTGAGTTGGTTTACATTGTATAAGTATGTATGTCCTAACTCGAGTGTTTGTGTTTTACTTTACGCTCGGGTCAGCCTGAGAATCACATCTTTGGATTCACCTTATAGAGCTAGAGTTTTGCTGGAGCTCATATGTCTATCTATTCATCTACTTCTTCCTGTTACTTCCTATTCGGTATCTATCTCTGTATTGCTGTTTGTGTATCCTGGCTTCTATTTTATCTATTTTACTATGAGATTTTGTATATGTTTTGAGAGTACGTACATAGTAGCTTCATGAACTACTATGGTATTTTATTTCCGCTGAGAGTATTCTGATATTTCTGTATCTGTGATTCTGTGAATGATTTTATTTGCTCCAAGTTTTATTACAATCTGTTATTTTGAATTATTCAAGTCTGACATGTATGGATTATTGTCAATTTGAATGGTCCAAAATAGTGGGTCATTACAATGGGGGAGAGTGTAACGACCCGTAAATTTTTAATAGTTTTATTTATTTAATTTATTGAAATTTTGTAAAATTTTAAATAATTGAATTATGAAATAAAATTTTGATATTGGGAATGCGTCTATTTTAACATAGCAAATGGTAAATTTTCATCTGATAATATGGAAGTTCATTTTATTGGGTAATTTTATTTCAATTCATATCGGTTAATATTTGATGATAATAAAATGTTTTTCAAATCTGAATATTTTTATATAATAAATTTGTAAATCGTCTTCTAAGTGTGACATCATCATTCTTTTTCTAAATTTGAATGCAATTTCTTCGTTTATCTTATTTTTGGCAAATTAGCAGCATTTTCGGTACCAAACATCAACTTTTGATATAATGGTCCTACCAGCAATATCTGTATACTGTTTTGTGCATCTCGTCGTGCTGATCTCTGCGGTGTATTCAGTTCTGTGTTTTGAAGTTTGATTCGTAGCGGAATCCGTGAAAAAGGGTAACCGTATCGGTACTGGTTTTTGTGACTTTTGGTTCTGGTGACCTTTTGAGTTCCTTGTCCATTCAACTTTACATCGTGTAACTCAACAGTCATGTGCCTTTCATGATTCCTAGAATTCAACGTAGATAACTCACTATTCCATAGCTCGGCCTAGCTTCCATCATCACTGCACCTTTTCTCCTTCGCCATGCAATGATGCGCCACCTTCGGCGTCCTTTAACCCGAAGCCAAGAATAGCCTTCTCCAACCACCGATCTCCACAAACTCATCCCACCTTCATGCACACAAATTTTCAAGCAAGCCTACCCTCGCTTGCTGACTCAGGCCGAGCCCATAGCTTCGCCACTGCTCTTGTTGCTCGCTCCAAACCTTCTCTTTTGAATGGTATGTAAGTTTATAATATACTACGTACTATATATCACTACAACAAAACAACCGTTCTACAACAGGCAATGCTTATTGTAATATGTGTTTCGCAACGGGCATGCGCCCGTCGTATTAGGCCTCGTTGTAATAGGTCCACTGTATTTTACAACGGGCAATAAACGTTGTAAAGGACCGTTGTAATGCACCTTTTTATAACGGTCATTGGCCCTTGCAGTAGACTCTTTGACAACATGCATTGACCATTGCAAAATCCCTTTTGACAACATGCATCAATCGTTGTAAAAAGCTCGTATAACAACATGCTCTGACCCTTGTAAAAAGGTTGTATAACAACATGCTCTGACCTTTGCAAAATAAATGCACATTAAAAAAAACAACAACAGCATCCATGCTGTATATCCATACGTATAATGAATAATTTAACAAGTAATAAATATTATCATAAAACAATCAAAATCACATACGAAAAGTCTCAATAAAGCTCATCAATTAAAATCATTCATATTCGTTAAAGATAACATGACATATTCACACTCTATAAGGCTAAAACGGATCATATATTCATATCATTCATAAAGTATTAATATAATTACAAATTATTGTATTTCTTGCTTAAACTAATATAAAAATAATACAACACAACTGCATGATAACAACTATACAAAGATAATTGTCTTGTTTCTGGTCTTTAAGCAAACCTCGTATTCAAGTTTGACACCCGTTTCTTGAGATACACTAGCAACAATACTCATAACAAAAACTCTTCTTGAGATACTTAAAAAACATATTAAACATCACGAATGAATTCACCGTCAGGTTCATAAAGGAAAAATAGAAATTGTGATAAAATGGTACTTCGGAGAATTTTGTTTAATGTGATGAAACAGTACTGTTGAACATTAAGTTAGTAATTACGACCCAAAAATACTTTTATGCATTATTTTTTTGGTTTAGTCAGAGATTAATGAGCTTAATACATGGAGATAGTTTCTATGGGTCTTTAGAAAGTGCTGGAGCATTGTATATGTACGAACAAATAGATTTCAGATATGGGCTAAGAAACGACATTCCTAGCACTGGAGTCGTGTGCAAAATTAATTTTGTTTATATATAGCTAGTAAAATTGTTTACAATGAAACTTGTTAGAAGGCAACTTGTATACAATTAACTTATAATTCATTTATATGAATGCTAAATTATTAAAACTGATGCATATACATTATATAACACAAACCTTATACCTAGATTTCAAAAAGCATTTGTGTTGTGCGTATTGTGTCGTGGGAAAATTTACATTTATGTTGAAATGAAAGCAAAACTAGTACCGTGATACACCCATGTGAGGCGTGTTATATTGGATTCCTTTAGTTGAATATTATCAAACCTTCTTATATACTTGG
This sequence comes from Allium cepa, assembly GCA_030765085.1. Lineage (NCBI taxonomy): Eukaryota > Viridiplantae > Streptophyta > Magnoliopsida > Asparagales > Amaryllidaceae > Allium > Allium cepa. Next base: position 102,063,758 of record CM060942.1, on the reverse strand, counting down.
TAGCATACATTAGATCCATAATTTGAAACCAGTTTAGGAAAATAGTCATACCCATGTACTTGATATGATTTGTACAATCATTTTTATGCAACTTGCCTAGTTATGCAAGCGGTCATATTTTCTACCATTTATAAAAGAATTAATATTCATTAACTTAGGGATGCATGTGTAATAAATTTAAACTTTAGTTCAAGTCAAAATATATTTACACGAAAAACCAATATATGTCCAGAAGAGCTTAAAATTACAAAAGGTAAGGCACAACTCTACTACCACCGTACCAGTAGGTGCATAACAAAAACACAGCAAGCCTTTTTACCACAATAACCAAACTAGAATTATATGAAACATGCTATTCTAAACATGATGAAATCACAATTATATTAAGTGTGGATAGACGTAAAGTGTTGCTATATAAAGGAAACCATATAAAGGATCAGGTGGCATTATTTTAAAACTTTAGCTTAGTCATAGTAGAATTGCAGCTAGCTACTGATTAGAAAGCACACAATCAACTTCATGTCTTCATAAGCTATTGAGGTAGTTACACATAACAGACTTATGAACAATGGCCTGAATACAACCAACGCATGACAAGTTGCAGTTTCATCATTCATTGTAATAATAACTAACAGCTGCAACAGGCAAATCCACTCCTCACCCACTACTCCTGAATCAAGATTAGACTCCAAAAATAGCTAATAAGTGCTCAGTGGTGGGTGTTAATGCCAATACAGCTGAACATGTTCAAACATGTAAATAATTAATTGTTTCCTAACACTCACCTTCCTCTATCTACGGATCTTATTGCAATGAGGCGTGTAATATATTTTACCGATAATAATAACATAAGATTTTTCTTTTTTGAACAGATGCTGCTCATAAGCACCAACAGAGAGTTGCCTCTCTTCCTTTATTATCATAGCATTAACTCAAACAGTTGCCTTGCAATTTCGAGTTCTCAATTTTTCGATCAATTGAAAATCCAAATGGAAAACCTTTGTTCGGGTTGATAAGGCTCATCAATAAAAGAAATTGTCAAAATTCTAATAAAAATAAGGATAATGATTTATCACAAATCCAGTTGGAAAATGAAGTGAAAATTATTTTAAATTGCATGAAAATCTCATCCTGCCATGAGGAATCCCGTAAGGAAAATTTAACGGCAGTTTTGAGATTTATCACGTAAAAATAATATTTTCTAATAGAAGGGGGAAAATCTAACATTATCTGTTATTTAGTTGAGCTTGTTTTCTATTTTATAACATAAGATTTTACTAATCACAGAGATGAACATAAGAAATTCTTTTACCAATCATAAGAATATAAGATTTTACTAATCATAGATATGAACAACAACCCAGAATTCGATAATCTTCACATATCACAAATAAAGACCCGAACCTTTAACCATCGGTGGCAGCGACTCAGAGTTTGTCAACATCGACGGCAGTGTTAGGTCAATCAGCTCCATCGCCTCACATACATCGTTCATCAACACGATCTTGTCCGGAGCATTGGTTCAAATCGAGAAAGGCCATCGAGGGCAATTAGGAGGTTTGTTTGTTGATAGGGCTTCAGGTCTAGGCACGGGTAGTATTGTGGTATTTTAGTGGGGAAAGGAAATGATTTTGTTTTGGGATTCAGCGGATATTTTGAAATTAGATTAAGGGAAAATGAGGCACGCAAAACGGGAAATGAAATTTAACCGAAAATGAGGCACGAAACAAGTGTGAGTTCACGGACCTTTTTTCTATTCAGTTCATGAACACGTGACTTTAGCTCTCCCAATATAATTTATCAGAATTAACATTTCTTAGTATATATTTAGTATCGTAATTCATTTTAAATTATCAATTATATAATTGAATATTAATCGGTAATTATTAAAAATTAAATATCATTTCTTATTTATCAAGTATTAATTATTAATTATCACTTCTTAATTATAACTAAAATTAGTTATTTAATATTAATTTTTAGTTTTCTAACATTAGTTATTTAATATTAATTATTAATTATTTATAAATTTTATGGATCTTTTTAAATTTAGAAAAAAAAATATTTCCAGATTATTAATCTATAATAAATAATTTAATATTAATTATTAAAATTGTAAATTAGTTAAATATTAAATATAAATATTTATTACAGAATATCAATTATTAAAAGTTAATTATTAATTATTTAATATTAATTATTGATTATTTAATATTAATTATTTTACTAAGGACTAATAATATTTATTAATTATAAGTCATAAATATTAGCTATAATTTACCAATTATTAATAATTAACTAAAATAAATTATTAACATAAAAAATAAATATTGAGTAAGTAAGTATGTATAAATAATCGAAGATAATGATGATTAATATTAATATTATTAATAATTGATTATTAAATATTAATAGCCAATAATAATTAATGTTTTTGTAGAAGGCATTGTATTTATTAATTATTAATTATCAAAAATCGGCAATGAGTATTTATTACAACAGGCATTCTATGGCCTTTGTAAAATCGACTTTGATTACATTGTAATTATTAATTATTCATTGTTAAATATTAATTTTAAGAAAGCATTGTGATTATTAGTTTTGATTTCTAAAAATTGGCAATAGACATTTATTACAATGGGAATTTTAAGATCGTTATAAAATTGGCACCGGTTAAAACGGACATTTTATGACCGTTGTAAAATTGGCACCTATTACAACGGGCTTTTAACCCGTTGTATAATTAGCACCTATTACAACGGGAATTATGAGCATTGTAAAATATGCACCTTTTACAATGGGCATTTTGTGACAGTTGTAAAATTGGCATCTATTACAACGGGTATTTTGTGAACGTTGTAGAATTAGCATATATTGCAACGGGCATGAAAGGACCGTTGTAATAGAATTCTATTACAACGGACAGTCATTGCTTGTTGTAAAAAAGGCGTTGTATAGGGCATCTATTACAACGGGCTTGAATGGCCCATTGTAGTAGCCTTCTATTACAACGGGCAGCCAATGCCTGTTGTAAAAAAGGCATTGTAATAGGTTACTTTTGTTGTAGTGTATAAGTTATGTTGTATATATGTTTACATAAAATTTTTTTATAACTTACTGCATAGCTTGGTATTCGATTGTTTATATAGAATTATAGATAGTATATAGACTTATAGTTATACAGTTTATATTTTTAGAGCATATGAGTTTGAGTAATATATGTTTGTCTATATACATTAGTGAGTTCTGTTTGTTTACAATACAAAATAAACTTTATGTAAACTGTTGATTGCATTTGTTGCGTATAGGTTTATAATGTATTTGTATTTTATATTTGTTACGTGTTATAAGGTGATTTGATTACTATATAAATGTATAATGGTTTTCTTTTTGTTTTTAAAAGAAATTAAATATACATTATGATCTGAGTTTTATTATAAAATCAGGGTCTGTTAGTTTATATACGAGAGTTATGTTTTGACAGCGTATATTTATGTTCGGTCTTGTATATATGTTGTAGGTGGTTTCATACACACACACACACACACCCCTCATTAGTTTATTATTTTTATGTATTTATATGGTAGAGTATTTATGTTATTTAGCTACAGTATACATGTCCTAGATTAAAAGTGAATTTTTAAAGTGTCGTATATATTATTTTATATAATTTATACTTATATGTTTTACGGTATATACTTTAATAACGAAAGATTTTGCCAACTGTATATTTCATATATTATATTTGTTTTGTTTAATCCTATATATAAGTCGTATTAGTATTGTTTAGTGGTTAGTGTTGTTTTAAATATACTGAGTTTATTTGGAGTTATAAACTGCATATGTTGGAAAACTATAATATATATAAAGATACTTATACAACTTGATTTTGTTTTATATTTCCTGTAGTATGTTTATATTTTATTTTATGTGGGTGTTTGGGAATGTTGATGTAAGTACCGATGAATCTGGTTTTCAGAATATGTGGATATTTTTATGTGTTTGAGAGTAAATATTGATTTGGAATTAGTTTACATATGTATTTTATTTTAATGTATGTGAGTTGTACATGTTATATATTTATTTATATATATAGAAGAATATACCTGAGTTGAGTTTTTGTAAATATATAGAGATTGTTTTTGGTGTTTGGATTTAGTATTTATTTGAAATTTTGTGTGTGTATATATATATATATATATGTATTTTGAGTTCCAAATTTAATACTGGTTAAGAAAGTAATATAATAGAATAGTATATATTTCGTTTCTCTTTATATCAAGCTAACTTGATTTATTCCAATCGATTCTGTTTATCAGCTTGTCCGTCAAATTCGTGCCAATTCAGCTTTGTTTCGGGATTCGTGCTGGGATTCGTAACTCATTCTATTGTCGAATCTCTCTAGCCTTGAAAGATGAGCAATCACTCACGATTAACATTCTTTTATCTATTAAATTTGATTTCAATTGAAATAAAAATTGAAATATGCTGTTGTTATTTATTTACATTGCTATATATATGCTATTTGTTCACCTGTGACATCTGACACCATTATCTGTTATTTATATATTGATGATATATGTTATTCATATTGATGATATATCCCTGCTATATTATTATCATCTCTATTATCACTCTGCAAGTTCCCCTGTTAGTATAGAATTCACTATGGGTTGAAATGATACATACCTGAATAATCTGTAGAATAGGAGAAAATCGTTACTGGTTGAAATTATAGACCCAAGCGATTTTCATCTAATTAACTTTGGGATTGCCGGTTGAAATGATATTTACCTATATATAATTTAAATTACGGATTGAAATGATAAATATTTGTATCACTTGAACATAGGATGGAAAATTATATGCAGACATCGCTGGTCAATATATATATATATATATATATATATATATATATGTATGTATGTATGTATGTATGTATATGTATGTTTGTATATTGAAAATGATTTCTTTGTTTTTGGAAAGAAATACATGGTTCAATAAATATTGATTTTAAGATATTATATATTTGTTTTGAAATGATTTCCAAGGTATTTGAAATTGAATTTATTTAAGAATTACTCAAATAAGTTTGATTTGTAATTTATTAAATTTGAGATATGATTTTATCACTTGATTATGATTTAGAGTGATTTAAATGAATATTTCAAATTTACATAAATTAAAGTGGTATATTTAGTTTATTTAAATTTGGAATTTGAGGGTTTTTTTAAATGTTATTTGAATGATTAATTAAATATTTCAAAATAAATATTAGTAAAGTGAATTGATATATATATATATATATATATATATATATGGAATTATCAAATCTATTTTTGAAATGTTTGAATATTTAAAGCTTTGAAATATTGAAATTGAAACGGATTATTTTGTGGTTAAAAATCTGTATTGATTTGAAATTAATGATTTTAAATTTGATTAAATTTGAATTTTTGGAATTCTAGTTGATTGGGAATTGATTTGTGAAATCTGAGGAAACTATATTATTATATAAAGTATTTTTAAATTATATTTAAAACTATTTTGTATTTTAACATAAATCATTTTTTATATAAACTATTTTAATATAAATCATTTTTATATAAACTATTTTAACTTATAACTATTTTATATAAACCATTTTCCTTTATAAATTATTTTATTATATATACTATTTTAATATCTAAACTGTTTAAGTGGTGGAAGTTATGTTTTCAGACTTATGAATTCCAAAGTATTATGTTTTAGAAGTGTTATAATTTCAAAGTGTTTTGGTTTCGAAAGTGTTATAACTTTGAAAATGCTATGATTTTGGAAATAGATATATTTGAAATATAAGTGATATCGTATTGATATGGTTTTGAAATGGCAATGATATTTTGGTTTTGAAGTATAAACTATTTTGAAATGACTGCGGTGTTATATAACGATTGGTTGTTAAAGAGATCGGGATCGGATGTTGTCATACTCTCTGCCAACTCCGAAAAACACTTTAACAATTGTGTACGCGGTGGAGATTTTATAATGAAGTAGGATGGTGGTGATGTCCTATTGAGGTATATACATGGACCCAACTCCCATGAGTTGGCATAAGGTGAATAAAATAGGAGCAATCGACGGGCTAATGAGGTAGCTCCTCTGATCGGATACACTCCTTTGATACCATTCTATTACTTTGTGATTGATTGGGTGCACCTTTTGATTTTTTTGGGAGTGTGGCTCGAGGTGGGCGGTAGATGTGGTTATGCATTACCACCGGTCCTAAAGCGAAATTGGTATATCTACCCTGGCATTGCCTAGTTGTGCCGTGTCACCTACCCTAGCGAGCTTTAATATGAGTTTGATTTGTGTCATACCTATGAAGTATCCTCTGGTGGCCTCTCGATCAGGAGGGACTACGGTACTGTATAGACTATTAGTACTATATATGTGTTAAGGTGGAAAATGTAAAGCCTTAACGCTATTTTTAAGTAAGTTTATTTTGCTTTAGACATTATTATAATAGCGTATATTATTACATAGTAGATAATTTAATGGATCCTTAGAGGATGGTTATCCTAAACATCCTTTAAGTTACTTGTATTTTAGTTGTTATTTCACTTGAGTTAGATTTATTAATATAAGAATGTTAATCCTGACTCGAGTGTTTTGTATTTTGCTTTACGCTTTGGTCAGACTGAGTGACATAGCTTTTGAGACTCACCTTTGAAGTTGGAGATTCGTTTGGAGATCCATCTACATCTTTCAACTTGTAGTTATTCAGTTTATTCCAGTGATGTATTCTAATGTTGTATTTGACTATTATCTTTGACACTTCTGTTGTATCTTATTTAACTCTTAGATATATGGTAGCTTCATGAACTGCTATTCTTTTGTTTATGCTGCATATTATTATATTACTCTGTGTTTATGATTCTATGATTTATTTACTGTCTATGTTGAGTTTTTCCAAATATAAATTAACAATCTGGTATTTTGGGCAATTCAAATCCGACATGTGTGGATGCTGGTTGAAAATATCAAGTCGTTACAGTTTTCACATTTGATATTAGCTAAAGGAAGTTTATGATGATTTATCAATCTAATGAATTATTTTCAAAATGAGTTTTCCAGAAACCATTATGATATGTTTAGAAATGTATTATAATAAAAAGTTGTTTATCTTTTGATAACAAATGTGTTTTTAGGTAGAAATATTTGGAAATAAAAATGTAAAATGGTTATGTATAAAGAAGTATCTTTATAAAATTTTGAATAAAAGATGAAATTTTTATGAAATGTTTTGATAAAAAAATATATTATTAAATTCATATTAGGTATGTCGAATATTTTGCCCTACGATTTACCCTAAGATTTGAGTGCAGAACTTTGATGTGTTTGACACTTATCTGAAAAAGGATTTATCACTCGATTCTTGACAAAGAATATTGATGATGGTTTGTGGCAGGATACATGAGTGTTCTATCATAGTTAAGAGCTATGCAAGGAGAAAACTAAAGTTCTGATCGAAAAGTTTGGTCAGAGTTCACACTAAATGATAGAGGGATCAATACTAGTTCGAAAGAAAATTGTGGAAATAGAAGATCAAATCAGACATTTCGTATGGGTGATCTATATACATTGAACGGGTGTAAGTTCAAAAATTATATTTTGAGAAAACTTTTGGGTTTATTGTTTTGGGTAATTTCGGGGACGAAATTCTTTTAAGGGAAGAAGTCTATAATAACCCGCAAATTTATCACCTTGATAAATTTTGTTTATTGTTAAAGTTTTCAAATAAAAGGTTGATAATGGAAATAATATTGTTTTAAGTGATAATAAATAAAAATAAATTTTATTTTGTATAGATATTTGCCAAAAATATTTTCCTCGGATTTAAATCGATAAAATGACCGAAAACTATTTTATCGATAACAAACTCTACAATCGTAAAACATCGTGCACGAAGTTGGATACATATACTTATTTTTATAAGTAAACAAGAATATGAAATAAAATTACTTATTTTATTTTTAGAAATTAAATTTATTAATGTCATCACAAATATTGGCATCGTATTTAAATAAAGATATATAAATTTAACTTGAGATTTAATGATCTAATAATTATTTTAATTGTTTAAATAACTATTTTAAGTGATGATAATACATTAAATAATTTATAACTGATAATAAATCATTTATCATAGTTTTATAAAGATATATATTTGATTTAAAAATATAAAGAAGAAAATCGATATCGCTGTATTGGTATAATTGTAATTATTGTAAATGATTGTTAATATTTATTTATATGGTTTTGTAATTCAAATATGATCATTTTAATTAATTTAAAATGCTAATAAATTTATTTTAAAATTTGGTTTACAAATATCATAAAAAACATGATCAACGATTTAACAAACAAAAGTTGTTCGAAGACGTTTGAAGTGTCTGGACCTACATGTACATGCATATGTATGTATGTATGTATGTATGTATGTATGTATATGTCACATGCACATGATAACAAACATCAAATCATTGTACCACACCTTCATCACAACAACACCTCACATCCCCACATGGCCTAAAGGCGTAAGCCATGCATGTAGGTGAGGTAGGAGGCATGTGGGCTAGAGGCATTTTGGTAATTTTCTTTTAAATATTTTATTCCAAGTTTTTTTCTATAAATACCCACCCACTTTCTCACATTTTTCATTATATTCTTATCATCTTCTTCTCCACTTCAAGCTTCTTTTCATGGCTTCTAAGCCTGTCAAAATTATGGCAAAATAATTAGCAAAAGAAATTTAAAATAATACAATAAATATAAGTTATCAATTCCACTTCAAGTGGAAATGAAACTCCTCCTCCACCTTTCCAAAATCCATGATCATGACCACACACCACCTCGGCCAAGCACTTCCACCTCTTCTAACTTGGGTTGTGGCCTTCTTAAGGTCTTGGACTTGATTCCATAAGCTCTAGTGCGACGGTAGCAGTAACGATCCCGTTTTTAAGCCAAATTAATTTAATAATTAATATAAAAACTTGGGATTAATTTGTGAATTAATTTGAAATTATTTCAAAAGAAATAAGATACGTATGTGTTTGTGTGTGTATACATACTGAAAATAGAATTCTAGTTTGAAATTCAAAAATAAATATCTTATAAATTAATTGGATTTGAAAAACTCTATATTTTAAAATTAATAAAAATATGTTTTCTAATTATAATATATATACACACATGTATATATATATATACATTGTGATTTGGAAGGTATATTTTGAATTTAATATAATAATTTTCAAATTTCTATTTAAGGGTTAAATTCTAATATATATTATATGTATGTATGTTTATTTATTAATGCATGATTACATTTTAAAATCATTTTCTTTAAAAGTTATATAAGTATAAATAATAGAAAATGAATTAATAAAATATAAAACATATATATATATATGTAAAACTAATTGAAAAATGTAATATAAAGCAATATAAAAACATATATATACATGTGTAACATTTATAATATGAAAAATTGACAAATGTAAGATAATCTAGCATGTTTTTAAACATTTGTAGCCTTTTTTAACAAGAAATTAAACAACTGTTAGCTATTGTAAAACATGCAAAAGAAAAGTGGCTTAATTTTTAAAAATTGAAAAAATTAAATAAAAAGGAAATTAAGGCTATATATATCTAACTCCTACACTTCATTTTCTTTCATACATTTCAAAACTTAAAAACCTGGAAACTAAAATCTCAAACCTAAAACAAATTGAAACCAAGCTATAGATAAGTAGCATCTCAAACTTAACAAGTTCTAGACCAATTTTCAAAAGATCAAAATCAAACTGAATTAAAAATAAGATTCAAAATCAACAATCAAAGTTATAGATCAAAAGCATTTCAGCCTGAAGCATCTTAAATACTGAAGCAAGCAAAGCAAAATATTTAAATAAGTTTTCAAGTTCAAGTGGCAGTTCAAAGAAGCATGCAAATTCAACTTTGTTTAATCAACAATCAAGATCAGGATCAAATTACAATTTCAAGTTCAAAATCTATTTCAGTTTTCAAATCCATTTCCAGGCTCTGTTTAATCAATATCCAAGTGAGTAAACTTCACTTTCAAAACCAGATCCTCTTGTTTTACTTATGCCTGTGATCATGATGACTTGAAAATATTTTGTATGGATGTAAATTATGTTTGCATGTCTGTATACATGAAGGTTTTGTGTATGCATGTCTATACATATGTATGTACTCCTCTGTTCTAAAGTTTACAGGCTAGAAACAAAGTTCAAAATTCAAATTCCCTTCCTCTGATCTCTTATAACTTATGTTGTCTAAACAAAATATGTTTGAATTAACTATATCTCATTTTCAAAAATGTTGAAAAGTATAGTTATCAAGCATTTTAATTGGGAAGAAGGAAGGATAGTGAAAACAAAATCAAGTCAGAAATTCGATTGTCTAAATTTTGTGTTTTGATTTTATAATTTGATTCGTCTTCGAAAATGATGAATTTTGATAATGATATCAAGATTTTTAAGTTCGTATTCATTGAGATGTTGCGAGTTGAACGATTTTGGGTTTTCTATCAATTATTGGCGATCGGGGAGAGATGGTCGTCGTGATCAAGGCTGGAGGTGACTGGAAGTCTGGGAATCATCAGAAAAATGGTTGGAGGATTTATCGATGACGGAGTGTCGTGTCAACGTTGAACTAGGGTTTTAGACCCAGGTTTGGTCAACTGTGGATTCCGGGCTAATGCGGCGTCGTTGATGCATCGGTCTCGTTCGATGGTGGTAGAATCGAGGCGTGGGTGAGTGGCGAGGCTCTGAACGTGGTACTGTGGTGTCCGGTGGTCAGTGGTGGCATGGCAAAGTGGTTTTAGGTGATCTGTTTTCTTTCTAGTTGAATTTCTTGTTACTCGATTTTGAGTTGGAGGTGGTTCCAAGTTTTTGGGCGTTCAGAACGTTAGCGTGAGTCGTAGGCGACTTGTTGGCGACGGCGAAGATGGTTGAAGCTGCTGCGATTGACCGTGCACGTGCACGTGTGCACGGTGATGTCTAGGTTTGTTTGAGAATTTGGGAAGAAGGTGGTGGCTCGAGTGGAATCTAGGGAAAGTAAAGATGTGGCTCGAGTTTGCTACCGTGATGTCGTGTGGAATTTTAACATGCTATAATTGTTTTTTTTTAATTTAACATAACAAAGTTTGAAAAAAAAATATGTAGGGATGGCTCGAGTGTAGTCTCGGGGAGATAGTGGGTTCGACTCGGGTTATTAGAGTTTTTTTTTAAAGTTAAAAAGTCAATATGAATCAAGTTTAAACATTTTGTTAATTTATTCTTTTAAATTAATAAATGTTTTGTTTAGTTTGGAAATTAGTCAAAGGTTTAAAATAAATTCGTTTAAACTAATTAAGTTTAAGGTATTTTATTATATACCTATTATTTTAATTTATTCTTAAGCTTATTTAAATAAGTTTAAAAATGTAATTTAATAGTTAATTAAAGAAGGTGAATTGACTTTAATTATTAAGTAACTTAAAAGGTCTTAAGTTAATTTGTATGTTATGAAAATTAATTCCAATTTTTTTTTAATAAGACTTAAATACTGTAATTAAGTAATTAATTAAGAAAAAGGGTTTATCTTTAATTAATTAGGGCCTTAATTAATTAAAGGATCATTATAAATTAATTAAGGATAATTACTTAATGTAACTAATTAAGGATAATCATTTATTGTAATTAATTAATTATAATTAGTTAATGTGATTAATTAAAAGATAATTAATTAATTAAAGGTTAATTAATTAATGTAAGTAATTAAGGGCAATTAATTACTAAAAGTTTAATTACTTAACGAAAGAAATCAAGGATAATTAATTAATAATTAAAGGTTAATTAATCAAGTGATTAAAAGAAAATTACTTAATGTAAGTAATAAAAGGGTTAGTTTGTTGATCAATTAATTGAGGGTTAATTAATTAATGAGATTAATTAAAGGTTAGTTAATTGATAATTAAGGGTTAATTAATTAATGTAATAATTACTTAATGTGAGTGATCAAAGGATAACTAATTAAGGGTTAATTTAGTAATTAACTTAAGGTTAATTAATTTATGTGGTTAGTTAAGGGATAATTAATTAAGGATAATGAATTAAGATGGATAATTAAGGATGATTAATTAATTTCATTAATTACTTAAAATAATAAAAAACGGTTTGTAATTAATTAATGTTAATTAAGCAGGGTTAGGTAATTAATTTATTTGGTTTAAATTAATTATGTGAATAATTAAACTTGCTTATAGATGATTGGATTATGTTAAATGCCTTTAATTGTTTGATATCTCTGATATGTAATATTCGTGGTATGAATTGCTTTGGATTGAGCTGTAATAAATGTAAGTTATTTATCTGTGATGATTTACATATTTATTTGTGAATGGAAAATAAGCGTTAAAGGATTATACCGCTTATTGATATTATTATGCTTAAATTTATGATGGTTGTGATGTTTTATTGTTTGCATATAAAACCCATACACCACACACACACAAATATGGATTTCATGGGAAATTGGTTAAGTAATGGGGATTTTGAATTTAATACTATTTTATTCAAATTGGTGAAAAATGTAAAAGTTGAATTTTGAATCCAAAATGGTTTGGAAGTGGAATTGGGTTAAATGTGAAAAACTTTTGAAAAGGAAGTTTCGAAATTAAAATTATTTTGAATATTTACTTTAAATAAATAATTAATCTTGAAAATTTGGAAACTATGGTTTAAAAGGGGTTACAAAGGTGACATAATATGTATATATATGGATTTTAAACCATCTTTAAAGTATTGTAAATGAATTATTTTAGGAATTTAAACTTAACTCAAATAGAGCTTGCTGAGGGTGCAACAGTTCGCAGATTTTCTGATATATACTTTAAAAGGCTATAACTTGAGCAAATTTAATCGGATTTTGCCGAAACGAAAAACCTTTGTTTTCAAATGATAATAGCTTTCATATAAAGGAAGAATTTCCAGTTTTTGTTGAAATTATTTTGAGTTATGGGTAAATCAATTTGAAATGGAAATAATTTTGGAAGTTATGAATGAATCTTTGTTAAAGATTTGGTAAACCTTGTTTCAAATTAAAGAGGATCTTAAAGATGAATCTTTTGTTTAAAAGATTATAATGGAAGTTTGTTTAAACCATTCAAAAGGAAAGGTTTGGGAAATAAGGGCTAAAAATTATGACTTAACTAAGATCCGAATGTATCCATATGTTTTTAAAATAAGCGCTCATTATTCGGTTAAGCCGGGGGAGGACATTAAGTCATAAAACCCATTCCGAATAACGATACGACGAAATAGGATTGCATTTGAAGACGGTGGTTGAAGACCAGGTATTTTCAAAAATGAAAGGATTATCTGTTGATTGTCTCTGCACCGAGTGGCCCCGGTAATTACCCTAAGTGATGGGGAGTCCGGACGTGATTATGGGATATCTAATTTGCTATATTACAACATGATAGGGAGTTCTCACTTCGGGTTTGTTGGCGAGCAGGAGACTCTTACTCCTAAATGTCCCGAGTTGGGTTGGTTGCGAGTCGATAGGCTGGCTTTAAAAGCAAATTCGAGGTACCAATGTGTGCCACGACGGGTCGTTACGTGGCCGCTGTCGTAGACCATCGCATTTGGCATCAGAGCTGAAGGTTGGGTATGAACTTTAGCTTTGGAGTATAACGCATTAGGTGACTCATTAGAGATAGGGTTACAAATTCCCTAGAATGAGTATCCGTAAGATATCTTGTCTGTATGCCTAAGTCAATTTAGTGCACGAAGAGGATGAGGTAGGGGACAGGGGGAGTACCACTACAAATGGTGGAGACCCTGCAACTACAGTAATGAAAGGAAAAACTTTTTTCCTATTAATCTCCTTTGATCATCATCCAATTTCAATTCTTTGATGGCTTCCTGGTAGCTCGAGGAAAAAGCTTTGGCATGGTGGGAGACCGTCACTTTGGCCACTGTCGATGTTTGCAAAGCCTAGGCCGTCATATTTGTTAGTTATTACAGGAGTTTTTGAAGATAATCTTCTTATTTATGCCTAAAAGATAATCAATTAATGTAAGCAATTAAAAATATAATTAATTAATTTAATTAATTAAGAGTTAAATTTTGAACCCGAATTCGTAAACGACCTATTTGTGTGAAGATCCTGGTAGGAGGCCTTGCGAATCTATGTTTACGTTATAGAAAGGTTCCTAGTTCGTATTCTCATCATCAATTTCCTATCAACCATTTCATTCTTGACTATAATGAATTTGAAATTTTAATTAAAATAATTTGGTTAATAAAATATGAAGCTAAATTAAATTGTATCAATAGAACGATTTTGGTCAAAACCAAACTTGGAAATTTTGTTGTGATTTCTTGTGAGGATCCAAGTCCGAAGAGGGACAAGCTAACGTATACTTTAGGGTATTCTGACCCGAGTATTAGGAAAGCCTAAAGTAGAGTTTGGAATCCATACCTATTGGTCGAGATGAAAAGCGATTAAGGAATAATGCAGTGAAATTGATGAAAGTACAATAGAGTAGAGATCCGAATAATTGTATCTGGGAAACTCTAGATAGTATTAGGAAAACCTATCTGGATTTGTGTCGGGATGGTTAGTAATGTTTGTCAAATAAATTGTTTTCTTTGGTTGTTAGTATATGGCTGATATGTATGCTTGATTGTTGGAAATAAAACTTTGGGATTATCTTTTGCTTTCAAATTTTGAGGACGAAATTTTCTTAAAGGGGAATCTGTAACGATCCCCCTTTTAAGCCAAATTAATTTAATAATTAATATAAAAATTTTGGATTAATTTGTGAAATTAATTTGAAATTTTTCCAAAACAAATAAGATATATATGCGTTTGTGTGTGTGTATATAGATTGAAAATCGAATTTTAATCTGAAATAAAAAAATAAATATCCTATAACTAATCGGATTTGAAAAACTCTATATTTTAAAATTAATAAAAATTTGTTTTCTAATTATAATATATATATATATGTATGTATGTATATGTATATGTATATATATACATTGTGATTTGGAAGTTATATTTTGAATTTAATATAATAATTTTCAAATTGCTATTTAAGGGTTAAATTCTAATATTATATATATATATGTGTGTGTGTGTGTGTGTGTGTGTTTATTTACTAATGCATGAGTAGATTTTAAAATCATTTTCGTTAAAAGTTATATGAGTATAAATAATAGAAAATGAATTAATAAAAATATAAAACATATATAAATATGTAAAACTAATTGAAAAATGTAATATAAAGTTATATAAACACATATAAATACATTTGTAACATTTCTAATATGCAAAATTGATAAATGTAAGATAATCTAGCATGTTTTAAAACATTTGTAGCCTCTGTTAACAAGAAATTAAACAAGTGTTAGCTATTGTAAAACATGCAAAAGAAAAGTGGCTTAATTTTTAAAAATTGAAAAAATTAAATAAAAAGGAAATTAAGGCTATATATATATATCTAACTCCTACACTTCATTTTCTTTCATACATTTCAAAACTTAAAAAGCTAGAAACTAAAATCTCAAACCTGAAACAAATTGAAAGCAAGCAATATATAAGCAGCATCTCAAACTTAATCAAGTTGCAGACCAGTTTTCAAAAGATCAAAATCAAACGGAATTAAAAATAAGATTCACACTCAACAATCAAAGCTATAGATCAAAAGCATTTCAGCCCGAAGCATCTTAAATCCTGAAGCAAGCAAAGCAAAATATTTAAACAAGTTTTCAAGTTCAAGTGGCAGTTCAAAGAAGCATGCGAATTCAACTTAGTTTAGTCAATAATCAAGATCAGGATCAAATTACAATTTCAAGTTCAAAATCTATTTCAGTTTTCAAATCCACTTCCAGGCTCTGTTTTTTCAATATCCAGGTGAGTAAACTTCACTTTTAAAACTTGATCCTCTTGTTTTACTTATGCCTATGATGATGATGACTTGGAAATATTTTGTATAAATGTAAATTATGTTTGCATGTCTGTATACATGAAGGTTTTGTGTATGCATGTCTGTACATATGTATGTACTCCTCTGTTCTAAAGTTTATAGGCTAGAAACAAAGTTCAAAATTCAAATTCCCCTCCTCTGATCTCTTATAGCTTATGTTGTCTAAACAAAATATGTTTGAATTAACTACATCTCATTTTTAAAAATGTTGAAAAGTATAGTTATCAAGCATTTTAACTGGGAAGAAAAAAGAATAGTGAAAACAAAATCAAGTCAGAAATTCGATTGTCTAAATTTGGTGTTTTGATTTTATAATTTGATTTGTCTTCGAAAATGATGAATTTTGATAATGATATCAAGATTTTTAAGTTCGTATTTATTGATATATTGCGAGTTGAACGATTTTGGGTTTTCTGCAGATTACTGGCGATCGACGGAGAGATGGTCGTCGTGATCAAGGCTGAAGGTGACTGTAAGTCTGGGGATCATTGAAAAAATGGTTAGAGGATTTATCGATTGATGGAGTGATGTGTAGACGTCGAACTAGGGTTTTAGACCCAGGTTTGGTCGAATGTGGATTCTAGGCTAATGCAGCGTCGTTGATGCATTGGTCTCGTTCGGCGGTAGTGGATAGTTGTTTTAAAAATTTAACATTACAAAGTTTGAAGAAAAAAAATATGCAGGGATGGCTCGGGTTTAGTCTCGGGGAGATAGCGGGTTCGACTCGGGTAATTCGTAAGTGTTATAATTGTTTTTTTTTTAAAAAGTTAAAAAGTCAAAATAAATCAAGTTTAAACATTTCCTTGATTTATTCTTTTAAAATAATAAATATTTTATTTAGTTTTGGAATTAACCAAAGGTTTAAAATAAATTAGGTTAAATTAATTAAGTTTAAGGTATTTTATTATATACCTATTATTTTAATTTATTCTTAAATTTATTTAAATAAGTTTAAAAAATGTAATTTAATAGTTAATTAAAGAAGGTGAAGTGACTTTAATTATTAAGTAACTTAAAAGGTCTTAAGTTAATTTGTATGTTATGAAAATTAATTCCAAAAATATATTTAATAAGATTTAAATACTGTAATTAAGTAATTAATTAAGATAAATGGTTTATCTTTAATTAATTAGGGCTTTAATTAATTAAAGCATCATTATAAATTAACTAAGGATAATTACTTAATGTAATTAATTAAGGATAATCACTTGTTGTAATTAACTAAGTATAATTAATTGATGTGATTAATTAAAAGGTAATTAAGTAATTAAAGATTAATTAATTAATGTAAGTAATTAAGGGTAATTAATACTGAAAGGTTAATTACTTAATGAAAGAAATCAAGGATAACTAATTAATGATTAAAGGTTAATTAATCAAGTGATTAAAAGATATTTACTTAATGTAAGTCATTAAAGGGTTAACTTGTTAATTAATTAATTGAGGGTTAATTAATTAATGAGATCAACTAAAGGTTAGTTAATTAATAACTAAGGGTTAATTAATTAATGTAATTAATTAAGGGTTAATTAATTAATGTAATAATTACTTAATGTAAGTGATTAAAGGATAATTAATTCAGGGTTGTTTTAGTAATTAACTTAAGGTTAATTAATTTATGCGATTAATTAAGGGATAATTAATTAATTAAGGATAATTAATTAAGATGGATAATTAAGGATGATTAATTAGTTTCACTAATTAATTAAAATAATAAAAATGGATTGTAATTATGGATAATTATGGATTTATTTGGTTTAAATTAATTATGTGATTAATTAATCTTGTTTAGGGATGATTGGATTATATTGAATGTCTTGAATTGTTTGATTTCTCTGTATATAATATTATGTGATATGAATTGTTTTGGATTGAGCTGTGATAAATGTAAGTTATTTATCTGTGATGTATTTACATATTTATCTGTGAATGGAAAATAAGCGTTATAGGATTATACCGCTTATTGATATTATTGTGCTTGAACTTATGATGGTTGTGACGTTTTACTATTGCATATAAAACCCCTAGACCACTCACACACAAATACGGATTTCATGGGAAATTGGTTAAGTCATGGGTATTTTGAATTTAATATTATTTTATTCAAATTGGTGAAAAATATAAAAGTTGAATTTTGAATCCAAAATGGTTTGGAAGTGGAATTGGGTTAAATGTGAAAAACTTTTTAAAAGGAAGTTTTGAAATTAAAATTATTTTGAATATTTATTTTAAATAATTAATTAATTTGGAAATTTGGAAACTATGGTTTAAAAGGGGTTATACAGGTTATTTAATGTGTACATATACAGATTTTAAACTATCTTTAAAGTATTGTAAATGAATTATTTTGGGAACTTAAATTTAACTCAAATAGAGCTTGCCGAGGGTGCGGCAGTTCGCTGATTTTCCAATTTATACTTTAAAAGGCTATAACTTGAGCAAATTTAATCAGATTTTCCCGAAATGAAAAATCTTTGTTTTCAAATGATAATAGCTTTCATTAAAGGAAGAATTTCCAGTTTTTGTAAAATATTCCAAGTTATGGGTGAATCATTTGAAATATAAATAGTTTTGAAAATTATGAATGGATCTTTGTTAAAGGTTTGATCAACCTTGTTTCAAATTGAAGAGGATCGTAAAGATGGATCTTTTGTTTAAAAGATTATAATGGAAATTTGTTTAAACCATTCAAAAGGAAAGGTTTGGGAAATAAGGGCTAAAAGTTATGACTTAACTAAGATCCGAATGTATCCATATGTTTTTAAAATAAGCGCTCGTTATTCGGTTAAGCCAGGGAGGACATTAAGTCATAAACCCATTCCGAATAAGAATACGATGAAATGGGATTGCATTTGAAGACGGCGGTTGAAGACTGGGTATTTTTGAAAACGAAAGGATTACCTATTGATTGTCTCTGCACCGAGTGGCCCCGGTATAGAGATTACCCTAGGTAATGGGGAGTCCGGACGTGATTATGGGATATCCGTATTTGCAAGGACTTTTTCCTTAATTGGACGAAGTGCCTTCGGTTCCATTCAGACCCAGGATGGACTTGTATGGATGTATGTCTGACGTTGCACTTTGAGATATAAAACTGGTTTCTATCAAATGCATTTCTGTTTGGTGGTGGAGAATTAATTCTCTTAGCTTAACACCCTTCTCTGAGACGTATGAGCTCAAAGGTTATGTAGTTGATATTTACTAGTGATATATTCCCAATTTGGTAATGTGGCATGCTAAGTGCTGATCACTGATTGATCGAAGCATTACTTTTGTGAAAAGCGTAGCTTCGTGGGACGAGACTTCATCGAACCTCACACCCTGGAAATGGTCGAAAAAGGAAGGATGCGGCATGGTTACGAGGGTCGCGCCCCTTGGGGTATGTGCATTTCCTTCTGGATAAAAAGTGGTATCATGGTATGGAGCCCAGATATTTTACTTATGTGGTTGTTCGAATTTTATGGAATCCCGGGGTAAAGGTCGGTCACGACCGGGGGATGGCATACTCGTGACAGTTAGTTACCTAGCTATAAAGGTAACCCGGCCTTGTGTTGGCAAAGATCCGAGTAGGTTCTTGGGACGTCCCTCCTGTTCGGATAAAGGAAGTTCCTTAGCCTTGACCATTTGTTGGAAATCCAAACAAAACAATACAAGTCCTTTACGATTTCAGTTGTAGAAACTGCCATTTCAGATGGTAGCTATGGTAGGCATACTACAATAGTACGTATGCTGGCTAAGATTAATATTATACTTTCGAAATGTTTTCCACACTATGCTAATAATAATAACATTAAAAGGATTTTCTCGTATCAAGCATGTTTGACTACTATAAGGAGAAATCTCTCCTATGTGTGCAATTGCATTGAGTGTGTGGCGAGAGGCCTTATGGTAGTTTCATTTTCCAAAAAGCATAACAGATTTCTTTTGATTTCTTCTTGTGAAAATAACTGTTTTATGTTTTCTCACACCAGTCCCATGACTGACCCGGAGTTTAGTGTTCCCTTTTCTAAACTCTGGGGGCCCATAATTTTCCACACGGGCAGCCTAGAGTCAGGTTATCAGTAGACTCTGAAGCTAAGCTAGGAGTAGATATGGATTTGTAATTCTTAGTCTTTGGAGCTTTTGGTATTTAGCTTTTTGGTTTGCAAAACTTTGGAGCTTTAGCAATGAAGATGCAGTTGGTTGGATTCTTTCTCTCACTCTCTTTTAAAGATCCATGTTGAAGATATTATCTATTTCGCTATGATGTATATTGGCTATGATGTTGTTGGGCATTTGTTATTAGAATATTGTAATTCATGTTGTATCCATTTGGTGTATCAATGAAAATCATTTTGTTCTACTGTTTTTTTCATTCTGTTGTTATCATCTAATGTGTTATAGCCCCAGCGAACCGGACTCCAATGTTTGAATCTCTAGCATTTGAATACAAGTGATGTATTGGATGCTGATTTATGAGCGTCGAATTCGGGTCGTCACAGTAGCAGGGCTATAGCCGATTTAAATTAGATCATTTGAATCTAAGGTGAGTGTGACACCCCACCTCTATACTCATAATAACAAAGGTTATTATAAGGAATAACGTCTGCTATCGCGAAGAATAAGGCTTGTTAGAAGCGACCATCCGTAAGTTATGCCTTAGACGAGTATTGAATACATCGATAGGAGTTGTGTAAATTACTCCCAATGATATATATTCAATTCAAATCTAAAACGAAACCATGGTGGCTTAAGAATAATTCACAGCAACTCATAACAACAACAACACAGATAAGTATAATCACATCAGAACAGAAATATCAGATATATAGCTGAAGATAAGTCTGGATACATGCTATAACAATCGATAGTTCACATGAACCAAATGTACATATACATATCCATCAATACATACATGAGATGAGAGTCAATACACCTAAAGTAACCCTCGAAGTCTAGACAAAAGATGATGTGAAATCCCAAAAGCTGAAGCAGCAACAGGATCAGAGATAGCGGTCCTGAAATATCTCGGTCTGACCCGAGTATTATTTAAAAGAAAATAATAAACGGATCAGTCTAATTTAAACTTAGAAGTGAATGCATCATAAACAACATCAAACCAAAATAATCATAGTCTCGAATGAGACTATACAACATAATTAATCAACATAGTTTAAATGAAGAAATCTCATTAAACTCCATCAAAATCAACTTTCAAATTCAAAATTGAATTCAAAACAGCAATACACAAAAATCTAGAAATCAAAAATAGATAACTAGAAAATTCAGCATAAAAGTGGATCGATCCCAGCATATGGCGAGTCTAAGCTACGCCGCACGTGCATCTCATATGGCCGAAGCCTACCAAGTACCGTCATCATAATTTTTGGCGCCCAACAAATGACCCGAAGGTCTAGTACTGGTAATTGACCCGAAGGTCCATCATAGTGACTCGAAAGCCCAACAAAATCATCAAAAGCATCAAACAACAACTCCACGACAAATATTTCAATTAACAAGTCTGGAATTAACCGAATTAGTAAAAGAGGGGGTTCCATATTCCACATTTTTGCTAAATCGTTTAAATCTCTTCATCGTTTCCTTGAAAGTGCAAATTTGTGTATTTTATAAAAATAACATTTTAGTTCTCAAATGGACAAGTCCAAAATTAATCGAATCAATAATATTTCGGGCTACACGTTTTCACGCATCAAAAATAAAATTATGTATATCAGGACAATATAGTTTTTATACTCATGGCAAAATGCAAAACAACAAAAAAAATGTGACCTGTGCAATACTATTTATGCGCACGCAAATATGAAGTAACAAAATAGATGATGGCCAATTTTTTTTGTCAAATACAACATATACACACGAACAAAATTTGCAAAGGAATGTGACTTGGCCAAGCTTTTGTGTATACGTGAATACACGTAAATGGTTCACAAAAATAATGAGTAACCTGGTACACAACAATATACATGCACGCAACGAAATATACTGCCCGACCCATTTACATGCACTCAAAAATGATATGCAAACTTGATAACACGCACATACAAAATGAAGTAAAAATGGATGACCTTTGGCGCGAACGAATATTGGTATGCATTTTTAAAAAAAATGACTAAATGTTAGATTGACCTGGATACTGGACACTGCTATCTTGCACAAAAAACATTTACATGCACGCATACGTGACCAAAATGCTAGCATACGTGACCAAAATACAAACATACGTGACCAAAATGCAAGCATACGTGACCAAAATACAAGCATACATGACCAAAATATAAAACCTGGCAATGCAAACCCGGACTAACTATTGTGCATCACCTAATGGCATGCCTGTCCTGTTTCGTGCATCTTGCACACAAATATTTAACCTGTGCAAAGACCCACGCACAAAACTTATAACGAACACACATCTGGCAATGCCGCAATTATTTGCATGTAGTTGGTCCCTCGTATGCACGAAAAGAAAAAAGAAACTGGGCACAAAAGGTTTCATGCACGAAAACTTAAATAAGAATGACCTGGAACTTGATATACTTGCACGCAACTTTCACAACATACTGGATAAATTTCAAAACATATTTGCACGTATTTAATGAAAAAAAATGGACAGAGCAATGCAGTTTTTCACGCATGCATACCTAAACAAAGCTATATGTACTCATTGCATGCAAGAAAAACAAAACCAAATTCCAGAGCCATATAATTCGCACACAAGAATTAAATGGTGAATAAATTAGAAGTGTGAGGTTTTTACACCCACCTTTAATACATTTCCAAATCAGTTAGCAACTAGGATCAGAGTGTAGCAAAATTTCTGGACTTCCATTAATGAGTTAGCCGAGCTTCTAAAAAAATAAGCAAGAGATTGTGACGAAGGCTACTGGGAAGATGGAGCAAAAGAATGTTTACTCTTCTTTTCACAGTTCTGTACAAATCAAAATGAAAGATGTGCTGGCAACATCTTTGGTACAAAAGCATTTATGGTAGACGTGCTCAATTGAAGAAACAAGGACACGGCTAGTATATAAAAATGATGGCAGCAAAGAAAAAGGTACATATTTATGCTTTATAAAATTTTGTTGACGACAAGGTGTTCTCATATTTGTTATTAAGTTGGACCTACTTCTCTTATGCACGTGAAGGAAAAATGAGATTACAACATAACTTAGCTATTTATCAACTGACTTTGCAAATGAATTATATATATATTTTTTCTAATCTCAAATTAAAATTCCTATTTTAAATTTTTATTTCGATGGTAATCAAAACCACGGTTGTTACAAACTCCCCTCCTTATAAAAATTGCGTCCCCACTATTTTCATACTAGAAGTTGTTTATAACACAAACTATTCCTCACAACAACAAAATTTAAAATAGAAAAGATGAATAATAATGCTCACCCCCACCCGAAGAGAAGAGAAAACCAGGATAAGAACGCTCGATGAATTCTTTGGTTTCCCAAGTGCAATCTTTGGGGTTTGCGGACCATTGAATTTTCACAAGCAGGATTTCCTTATTCCGAAGGCGTTTAACCTCCGAAGCTAGCACACGAATAGGATTTTGCACCATAGACAAGTCGGGTGAGATCTCAAGATCTTGCAACATATGAGGATCAATAACGGAATCCGAATTTCGAAGGCATCGACAAAGGTGGGATACGTGGAATACGTCATGAATTATCGAAAACTGAATAGGTAGCGATACACGGTAAGCAACAGGGCCAATGCGTTCTGTAATAGGAAATAGTCTAATATATCGAGGAGCCAATTTTCCGGAGCTACTAAAACGCACCGCACCCTTCATCGAAGAAACACGAATGAAAACGCAATCGCCAACAGAAAATTCCAAAGGCTTCCTGTGATGATCGGCATAAGATTTCTGCCTATTCTGAGCCTCTTTCATTCTCTGTCTAATAATATCAATCTTCTCAGAATATTCACGAATATAATCGGGGCCGAGAACTAACTTTTCCCCAGATTCCAACCAACAAGATGGTGATCGACACGGCCTTCCATAAAAGGCTTCGAAAGGAGCCATACCGATACTGGATTGGAAACAGTTATTATAAGAAAATTCAACAAGAGATAAGTGGTCTTCCCAACTACCACCAAAATAAAGAATACATGTGCGAAGGAGATCCTCTAAGACCTGATTCACTCTTTCAGTCTGACCATCAGACTGTGGATGATAAGCTGTACTGAGATTGAGCTTAGTACCCAAAGCTTTCTGAAGGCTCTGCCAAAAACCACTAGTAAAAAGCGGATCTCTATCACTAACAATGGAACTAGGAACTCCATGAAGTCGAATGACTTCTTTAATAAAATGTTTAGCCAACAAAGGAGCAGTTCGATTGGACTTGATAGGAATAAAATGGGCTGATTTGGTCAATCGGTCAACAATCACCCAAACACTAGTATGGCCCGACCTCGAACGAGGTAGTCCATCAATGAAGTCCATGGAAATTTGATCACATTTCCATAATGGAATCTCAAGAGGCTTCAAAAGACCACTAGGACGCTGGTGTTCTGCTTTAATAAGTTGACAAGTCATGTAACGACTCACATAACTTGCAACATCACGTTTCATACCCTCCTAAAAGTATAAGCGTTTCATGTCAGCATACATCTTACTACTACCTAGATGGCTAGTATATTTAGAACGATAACAGTCCTCAAGAATGTCATTTCTAAGGTTAGAAACATTAGGCACGATCAACCTTCCCTTCTTTCGAATATAACCATGCATATCAATATCGAAATCCTTTAGATCATCACTTCGGGATTTTGATTTACAACTCTGAATAAGATAAGAGATATCTGGATCTTGTTTTTGGGCATCGGCAGTACGATCCAACAAACTAGGACGAGCTTCCATGCTAAATAAAAGCATGGGAGAATCAAAAACTGAAGGACGGTCTCTAATATCACAATGAGATAAATCTTCCAACATATTCCACTCTGCTAGCATCATGGGAACAACAACTTGCTGCTTGCGACTAAGCGCATCAGCAACTCGATTACCCTTACCCGGGGTATACTGAATATCGAAATCATATGAAGCAAGAAATTCGAGCCAACGTTGTTTCCTCATATTAAGTTCTTTCTGAGTGAAAGATACTTCAGAGATTTGTGATCAGTGAAGAGAACAAAACGCTCACCCAACAAATAATGTCGCCAAATTTTTAGAGCAAAGACTATAGCGGCTAACTCCAAATTGTGGGTAGCATAACGAATCTTGTTAGGCTTTAGTTGTCTAGAAGCATAGGCAACTACTCTATCTTTTTGCATGAGAATAGCACCGAGTCCATAACTACTAGCATTGGTATAAATAACAAGATCGTGATTCCCCTCGGGAACCACTAAGATAGGAGCACGAGTAAGGAGATCTGTTAACTTCATGAAAGAAATCTCACACTTATCAGACCAAATAAAAGGAGCAGCTTTTCTCGTAAGAGTGGTAAGCGGTAAAGCAATACGAGAAAAATCCTTAATGAACCGGTGATAATAACCCGCCAATCCAAGGAAATTACAGATCTCAGTAACAGTCTCGGGCCTCTTCCATTTCTGAATAGATTCGATCTTGGAAGGATTGATAGAGATACCATCGGAAGAAACAATATGACCGAGAAACTTCACTTTATTCTCCCAGAAGTGTCACTTGGAGAATTTGGCATAAAGCTGATGCCGACGAAGAGTGCTCAAAACAATCTCCAAATGCTGAATATGATCGGCTTCAGATTTGGAAAAAATAAGAATATCATCAATGAAAACCAAAACTAACTTATCGAGATATTCCCAGAATATCTGATTCATAAGATCTACAAAATAAGCTGGAGCGTTCGTCAAACCGAACGGCATAACAAGCCATTCGTAAGAACCATAACGAGTACGGAATGCTGTAAGAGGAATGCTATCCTCCGCAACTCGTAACTGATGAAAACTGGTAGCAAGATCGAGTTGGGAGAAAAGCTTAGCGCCACTTAACTGATCGAACATGTCGTCGATCCTAGGTAGTGGATACCTATTTTTGATAGTGAGCTCGTTAAGCTTGCGATAATCAATGCAAAGCCTAAGAGTACCATCTGGCTCTTTAAAAAAGACAACTGCGGTGCCCCAAGGAGATGAGCTAGAACGAATAAATTGCTTGGCTTCCAACTCAGATAATTATTGCTTGAGTTCCTCATTTTCCTTAGCAGACATCCTCGTGGGAGGATGACTGACAGGATGAGCACCAGAGATAAGATCAATATGGAACTCAATTGTCCTCTTCGGTGGCAAACTCAAAATAGGCTCAAAGACATCAGAGAAATCACAAACAACCGGAATATTAGCTATGACATCCTCCGATTCAAAGGAAGAAATGAGAGCATTTGAAGCACGATCCATGTCTCGAAATACAATAGATAACTGCTTGATAGCATCGGGATGCTTGGATATAAAGTTCTTTCGAGACATAGGATTTGAACTTCACAATGGACGAGCCAATCCATTCCTAAAATCATTTCAAAACCAAGATGATCTATAACATGCAGATTCGCATGAAAGGAAAAACCACATAGAATAATCTCAACATCAACACATAAAAAACCAAGAGTAGTGGATCCACCAATAGGATTCACAATCCTCAAAGGGTCGCAATGACCAACAACATCCAAAGGAATAACATCAACAAGCTCCTTTGATATGAATGAATGTGATGCACCCGTATCGAAAAGAACTCTAATAGAACGGCCATAAAATAAAATAAAACCTTCCAAAACAGAAGAAGTAATACCTTTAGGCTTAGAAGAATCACCAGAAGCTTTAGCAACATTAAGCTTCCCAGATTTGAAACCCTTAGGAGCAGTAGGACAATCAGAAACCCAATGACTCTCTTTCTTGCAATAGCGGCAAATGCGAGGCTTAGGACAACTACGGAGAAGATGATCCAGAGAACCTAAATTATAGCATGCCCTCTGAATAGAAGGTGCACTACTAGGCTAAGAACTATAGGTAGCTTGCTTCTTCTTCTTCTTGTTGGAAGAAGAATTAGGCCTATGAAATGGAAACCTCTTCTTATTGGGGTTCTTAGAAACCTCAACCTCATCATAACTATCATGTTCCTTTTCAACATCTTTAAGGCAAAGTGTCGAATCAACAAGTTCCTCAAAAGGAAGCTTAAGCTGAAGTAAAAAGACTTTCTTCAAATACTTCTTCAAACCATCAACAAATCGAAGATTCTTCTTACGCGAAGTGTTAATGAACTCAACTCCGTATTTGGACAAGGCCTCAAAAGATGCAACATAATCAGAAACAGAGGACTTTCCTTTCTACAACCCAAGGAAACTACGAGCAAAATTAGCCTTTTCTGATTCAGGAGTGAACTTAAGTTCAAAACGTTCCATAAACAGAATCCACGAGAGAGACGACTCATCAACTTCCGCAATCAAAAGCTCATACCAATCAAGCGCACGCTCTTGCAACATGCTAGATGCTACGAGAACGCGATGATGATCAGAAAGACCCATCCGAGAAAATATACGCTCACAAGTGTGCAACTAAGTCTAAACCTCCAATACACTTTCCGATCCCTTGGAAGGCTTGCCTCTAAGGTGGGAATAGTCACTACACATGCGGGCGAAGGCAGACTTGTGAGAGGGAGCTGCGGGAGTAGCAACAGAAGGCTGAGTACCCCGAAATAGCTCCATAAACTGATCATCTAACATATAGACTCCGTCCGGATGAGAACCACTCGACGGGCCTACAGAAGAACGCTTCCCTCTACCTCTTCCAGCCATAGGATGAGAGAACAAGAGAAGAAAAGGATTAGTTAAACATTACACAGTTGATAAGAAATTTAACAAATAGAGTATTACGGAATATGATATTTAGTCCTAGACATACTCCACATGTTAAAGTGGATAAAAATTTAAGAACAATGAAGGAATAGATTAGAAAGGCACGAATAAAACCCTCAAATAGCTGTAATACATGTTCCATTCTACTTTTGTTCTATGTTTATTATAAGTTCTGAATTTCAGCTCTGATACCAAGCTGTGACGTCTCACCTCTATGCTCACAATAACAAAGGTTATTATAAGGAATAATGTCTGCTATCGCGAAGAATAAGGCTTGTTAGAAGCGACCATCCGTAAGTTATGCCTTAGATGAGTATTGATTACTTCGATAGGAGTTGTGTAAATTATCACAACGATATATATTCAATTCAAATCTAAAACGAAACCACGGTGGCTTAAGATAAATTCAGAACAACTCATAATAACAATAACACGGATAAGTATAAACACATCAGAACAGAAATATCAGATATATAGTGGAAGATAAGTCTGGATACGTGCTACAACAATTGATAGTTCACATGCACCAAATGTACATATACATATCCATTAACACATACATGAGATGAGAGTCAATACACCAAAAGTAACCCACGAAGTCTAGACAATGATGTAAAATCCCAAAAGCTGAAGCAGCAACAGAACCAGAGATAGCGATTATCCTGAAATATCTCGGTCTAACTCGAGTACAATTTAAAAGAAAATAATAAACGGATTAGTCTAATTTAAACTTAGAAGTGAATGCATCATAAACAACATCAAAGCAAAATAATCATAGTCTCAAATGAGACTATACAACATAATTAATCAACATAGTTTAAATGAAGAAATCTCATTATACTCCATCAAAATCAACTTTCAAATTCAAAATTGAATTCAAAACAACAATACACAAAAATCTAGAAATCAAAAATAGATAGCTAGAAAAATCAGCATAAAAGTGGATCGATCCCAGCATATGGCGAGTCGATGCTACGCCGCTCGTGCATCTCATATGGCCGAAGCCTACCAAGTAGTGCTATCATAATTTTTGGCGTCCAACAAATGACCCGAAGGTCCAATATATGACCCGAAGGTCTAGTACTGGTAATTGACCCGATGGTCCATCATAGTGGCTCAAAGCCCAACAAAATCATCAAAAGCATCAAACAACAACTCCATGACAAACATTTCAATTAACGAGTCCGGAATTAACCAAATTAGTAAAAGAGTGGTTCCATAATCCGCATTTTTGCTAAATTGTTTAAATCTCTTCATCGTTTCCTTGAAAGTGCAAAATTGTGTATTTTATAAAAATAAAATTTTATGTTCTCAAATGAACAAGTCCAAAATTAATCGAATCAGTAAAAGTAAGGGTTCATAGTCCTTAATTTTGCTGAAGTATTTAAATTGATTCCTCATTCATTTGAAAGCATAAACCGTAAAAATTTTGAAAACAATTTTATTTTAAACGATTTAAAAACACGTGATTAAAACAGCAACGTCTATAGCAATTTCGACAAAGAAATTGCGCTTCACAAAACACCGTAAACACGGATATCAAAATCAGCATTGCGGGATAGCCGCTTGAAAATTCACTTTAAATTGACGGTTACTGAAGTCAAAACAACAGAAATTTTTATTCGTCAAAAATTCATCTGAACAACACGCTTCAAAAATATATCACCGGAGTAAAAATCCGTTATAAAAATAACGGTAATAATTTTTTTTTGAAACTAAACACCGGTTCAACGTAAATTAAACAGTAGACGACACTATTATATATTCACCAAATATAACACTGCCTGGGTAATATACACGTGTACATATGAAAATGAAATAGGCAATTTTTAAAATAACTTGGACAATATTTCGGGCCACATGTTTTCACGCATCAAAAATAAAATTATATATATCAGGACAATATAGTTTTTATATTCACGGCAAAATGCAAAACAAAAAAAAGTGACCTGTGCAATACTATTTATGCGCGCGCAAATATGAAATAACAAAATAGGTGATGGCCAATTTTTTTTGTCAAATACAACATATACACACGAACAAAATTTGCAAAGGAATGTGACTTGGCCAAGTTTTCGTGTATACGTGAATACACGTAAATGGTTACAAAAATAATGAGTAACCTGCCACACAACAATATACATGCACGCAATGAAATATACTGCCTGGCCCATTTACATGCACTCGAAAATGATATGCAAACTTGATAACACGCACATACAAAATGAAGTAAAAATGGATGACCTTTGGTGCGAATGAATATTGGTATCCATCTCTGTAATGCATTTTATAAAAAATGACTAAATGTTAGACTGACTTGGCTACTGGACACTGCTATCTTGCACAAAAAACATTTACATGCACGCGTACGTGACCAAAATGCAAGCATACGTGACTAAAATACAAACATACATGACCAAAATGCAAGCATACGTGACCAAAGTATAAAACCTGGCAATGCAAACCTGGACTAACTATTGTGCATCACCTAATGGCACGCCTGTGCTGTTTCATGCATCTTGCACACAAATATTTAACCTGTGCGAAGACGCACGCACAAAACTTATAACGAACACACATCTAGCAATGCCACAATCATTTGCATGTAGTTGGTCCCTCGTATGCACGAAAAGAGAAAAGAAACTGGGCACAAAAGGTTTCATGCACGAAAACTTAAATAAGAATGACCTAGAACTTGATATACTTGCACGCAAATTTCACAACATACTGGATAAATTTCAAAACATATTTGCATGTATTTAATGAAAAAAATGGACAGAGCAATGCAATTTTTCACGCATGCACACCTAAACAAAACGACATGTACTCATTACACGCAAGAAAAACAAAACCAAATTCCAGAGCGATATAATTCGCACACAAGAATTAAATGGTGAATAAATTAGAAGTGTGAGGTTTTTACACTCACCTTTAATACATTTCCAAATCAGTTAGAAACTAGGATCAAAGTGGAGAAAAAAATTTGGACTGTCATTAACGAGTTAGCCAAGCTTCTAAAAAAAATAGTAAGAGATTGTGACGAAGGCTACTGGGAAGATGGAGCAAAAGAATGTTTACTCTTCTTTCCACAGTTGTGTACAAGTCAAAATGAAAGATATGCTGGCAACATATTTGATACAAAAGCATTTATGGTAGACGTGCTCAATTGAAGAAACAAGGACATAGCTAGTATATAAAAATGATGGCAGCAAAGAAAAAGGTTCATATTTATGTTTTATAAAATTTTGTTGACTGCAAGGTGTTCTCATATTTATTATTAAGTTGGACCTACTTCTCTTATGCACGTGAAGGAAAAATGAGATTACAACATAGCTTAGCTATTTATCAACTTACTTTGCAAATGAATTTTATATTTTTTTTTCTAATCTCAAATTAGAATTCCCATTTTAAATTTTTATTTCGACGGTAATCAAAATCACGGTTGTTACAGTGAGAAACTCTCACTTATATTATATCCTTGGGTGATGATATGATGTTCTTCAATGGATGTTTGATATGCTTTGATCATCAAGTTTGGTTGTTTAATATTATTGTTATTGTGTATGTGTGTGTATGCAAGTCACGGAAATACACATCGATAAGCATAAGGAAATCACTTTTCTTTTTTTAATGAATTGGTGTATATGGAATGTTAAATCTCTTTAAAAAGGTTTAAAAATGAGTTTGAAATGTTTTATAAACATTTCAAAGTGTTTTGGTGAAGTTTTAAAATTAACTGAAAATTTAGTCAAAAATAAGCACGTCGCGTAACGGTGGTTCACGATTTCACGCCATAAAAGTCGAACGAGTGTATAAAATGAAATATAGCTCAAAATTCATCGAGATAAAAAAAATTGAAATATTATATCCATAGTTTTCAAGAAAATATTATACCATAATTTTCTATAAAAGAAATAAAATCGATATTTCAATAAGTAGATTTTGAAGTATGAGTAAAACAAGTTTTTGTAAAAAACGTGGATTTGCAGTTCAGAATCCAAAACATGATTTCTTTGAAAATGATATTTTTAAATTTTTCAAAAATATGAAATAAATTCTAAAAATGTTTTAATTTTTTTTTAAAGTTGTTTGAGTTATAAAAAATGAATTTTCAAATGATAAAAAGTCGTTTTGACCAATATAGCTTAAAAAGCGCTTTCTACGGCACTTTTCTATAACATTTGAAATATAGTTTTAAACGCAACCATTCTTTTTCAAATCATTTATAAATATTTTCAAATGAAAAAAATTAAGTGTGTTAATAATGATTTGGAGGTTCTTATAGCTTATTTAAAAGAGTTTAAATAAACAATGTAAAGAAAAGCTATTACAAAGTGGTTTGAACTTGGCTCTAAAAGCCATCGAGTAGACTGGATTTTTCTATTCATGAGATCTAGATATGAGGTGCTTAAACTAAGGAGATGTTTAGAAGCAGCCAGTACCTTGGCTCACCTGGCCTCTTCCCTGGTGAGAGAAAGATAAGGTGGAGATGTTGGAAATGAGTTGAGTATAAAAGATTTAATTTTTCCAAGTTTAAATTAAATACAACATTAGTTAAATAAAGAAATCTTCTTATACTAAGTGTTAAAATCCGAAGAGGGAAATCGTACTATTCATGAAATTTAAAAGTGATTTCGTTGTTATTTCGCCCATAGTATTTGTTAAATATGGGAATTGATATTGAGTAGAAATTAATGATTTCTATACCGCTTTATATTACTGGTTTTGGATTAACATCTTAGATAACATGGTTTAACTAAATTAAAATTATGAGTTTTGAATTAAGAAATCTTTGTTAACGTTTAAATGAAATGATTTGGAAATGTTTTCGTAAGTGAAAAATGAATTGATTTTGAATTATTCCTAGTTTAAAAAGGTTTAAGAAATTAAAGGATTTGGTAAGAGAGGTTCAACGATTCCGTATATGCTAAAAAGAAGTGTTTCAAAGTTATGTATCTATAAAATATATTTTTGATAAAAGGAATGAAATAATCAAATATTATTCACCTATCTACTTGACTTCTTTTATTGATGGTTGGATTCGAAGGAACCGTGGTCGGATTTGGGTAATTCCCGTCCGAAGACCACTTCAAACCAATTTATGTATTCGAAGTGAAGACATGGATTTGATTTGGAAGGTGGAATGTAGGGCTTCTTGTTATTGACTCTCAAGGTAAATTTGACATATCATATTATGTGACAGTAGTTCTTCATTTAAGATTTTCGATGTAAGGACTTCTCACTACTAATCTTAGGGGTAATTCCCGATAGGATGAGGTAAGAGAGTGCCTTCAGTTTGTTCTGTTCGTAGACAACTTGTATGGATGAATATCTGACATTGCATTTCAAGTTACATAAATTGATATCTATAAATGTATCATCTGCTTTGTGCCGGAGAAGGCAACTTCTCTTAGCTTAACTCCTTTTCCTGAGATGTTCGAGCTTAGGAGTTATACGTTTGTAGAAATTAGCTATGTGATTGTGGAATGGCATGTGGCATTCAAAAGAGGAAAGATGATGTGCTATGTGATTATAGAAATTAGTTTGCTTGCAAATGTTTTCAAAAAGAATGTCATTAAAAATAATATCAAATGATTTTACGTAGAATATGTAGTTGTTATCACAAGGTAAAAACCCGTTCTATGTTTATGTGTGGCATGTTCTTATGGGATAACCTTTTGTTTTCGAAGTGCATATTTTGAGTTCTCAAACTAGTCCCATGAATGACGAAGAGTTTATTTTCCTTTTCCTTAAACTCTTGGTGCCTTAATTTTCCCAAGCAGCCTAGTAGACAGGTTTAGTTTAGTAGAAAGCTGGATCGAGCTCGAAACATGGAGTTAGAAGAATTTTCTAAAGATTATTATCTATTTCCACTACACTCTAGTGCTACAGTATTCTGCATTTGTAAGGACATGAATTTATTACTGTCCATTTTTAAAATCTAATAAATGTAATTAAAATTTCCACTATAAAGTTTATGATGAAATAATATATGTGAGATTCTTTTTAGTCTTTATTTTTTTCTTACCCTTGAGAATACGGTTCTTCGACACTTGGATTTGTGGCACGTGAATACTGAGGATGTATTAGTTTCGATTTCCGAGAGTCAAAGAAACAGGTCCTCACTGTCATCTTCCCTTGCTTTAGATCCATGAGCTTACAAAACAAAATCAACTTTTGAGTTGTCGTTATAAACTTCTCTTCGAATTTTGCATTGAACCGGTCCTATGTGAACTGGTCCTCGAGAGTGGCAACCTTCACAACGTTCCACCAGCCCTTGAAGCTGTCGGGAAGCCAATCGCCTTTTCATAGCATCATTCGACTCTATGTCATCAAAGATCCTTTCGTAGTTGTCAAGCCAATCATGCACTTCCATGGCCAAATCCATTCCTTGAATTGGTTTACCACCAAGGATGGAAAAGTCCATATTCAACTTAGCGAAATCGACTATGGGTGCCTGTACTGGAGCACCACTATCAATAGCAACATTCAAAGTAGCAACTTGAGCATTTTGCAGCATGGTCCTCATCAAGGTATTGAACATCGTCTGCAGGTCAGGATTAGTAACCCTTGTACGTAGGGATCATTGATCTCTGTAGCAAGAGCCGATTTGTAATATCCCGGAATTTCACACCCAATTTAAATATGATAATCTATATAATAAATTAATTTAAATTGGTTAACTTGTTACTTTATTCAACAGTTAATAAATAAATGGTAAATATAAATTTATTCTAATTAAAAACTAGTGTGTATATATATATATATGAAATTGAATGAATTAAAATTTTATTCATACCAAATTTGATTTTGAAGTGGATTTTTAAAATTCAATTTGTGTTTGAATTGATATATTAAAAGATTTAAACTATGTTAATTTTTATTCTAAAATTATACTTGGAGTACTAAGTTATATTCTCATAATTTTAATTATGTTATAACATTGGTTTTATATTCATTATTTAAAAAGGAAATTGATTTTTTTCTAAGGATTTAAATATAAACATATATAAGAAAATCAAT
This sequence comes from Allium cepa, assembly GCA_030765085.1. Lineage (NCBI taxonomy): Eukaryota > Viridiplantae > Streptophyta > Magnoliopsida > Asparagales > Amaryllidaceae > Allium > Allium cepa. The sequence goes on along the minus strand of CM060942.1, from coordinate 102,028,856 downwards.
TAAGTAAATATCTAAATTTCATTTTTGCATGAAATAAACACATGTTAACATCTAAGCTTATTAATAAAACATGTGTTAGGAATTTAAACATTATTGTGACAAGTGTCATAAAATTTAGATTTTCTTTTCTCTAAATTTTATAAAACAAATTTTTCATGCATATTCTCTCATTTTATTAAAAAGAAATTTTCCATTTCTTCTCTCCAAAAATCTGAACCTTTTCAATCTTCACATCTTCAACAAAATTTCTACAACAATCACAAAGTTTTAGCACCAACTTATTCAAGATTTAAAGCACCAACATCAAGTCATCTCAGTTTTTAGAAGCCTGCAGATCTTACATAACTTGTTCCTGCAAATTTGAATCTTCATCAGAAAAAAAATAAGGTGAGTAAATCTTTAAATTAAACCTTAAGTATAAAAGTTGTATGTTGAATGTTAGTGATGAATGTTTGCATGTTAATTGATTTGTGAAATGTTGTTTACAGTTTTAAATATTTGACTGTGCATATTAATGAAACTGTGACCCTCTGTTGCTTCAAGATCAAGCAAATTTTCTTAGCAAACTTTAAATTAAAATATAGTATGATGATGTTGGATATATATTTTCAAATATATATAACTTAGAGTCAATATGATATAAGTATTAAAAATATACATACTGATGATACTGTAAACTGCAGAAAGTAAGTATAGGCTGTAAAACAAAAATCATAGCATATAAATCATGCTAAATTTTGATGAATCAAATATATATGTTGAATCTATAATGCATGTTATGAATTTTAAGATTGAAATCAGAATTTATAACTTGCAATTGAATTCGAATTTTGAAGATTTCTGTATTTGGGGCTTTTGTAAAATTCTCAAGCCTGGATTGATTTTAGCTTTTGAAATTTAAATTGAAGCTATGTTAGATGATGTTTATCACTAGAAAAATACAAACCGAATTTATTATACAACATAGAATTTGAAATTTGGATTTTTAGGGTTATGGGTTCTGTTTATTTGGGTTTGTGATTTTCGGTCGTATGAAGATTTGGATTGACCGAGCTTCATATGGTTTGAGGAGAAGTGACGTGTGGTTGTTGTGCACGTGTGGCCGGAGTTTGGTGCCGGAATGGGGTGAGATGGTCGTGGTTGTTGGGTTTTCCCTTTGCGTCTGCAGTTTCGAATTTTGGCTCGAGCACTCGATTTTCGTTTGAGTTCGAGTTGTTGATTTTTGGGGTGAGATTCTGGAACAGGGGACAAAGTGTGGTTTGCGCATATGGCCAGCGGTGACGATGGTGGCGCGGTGGCACTGTGCAGGTGCACGTCGAGGCCGTGTGTGTGTGTCTGTGCATTTCGTGTGTGCGTGAGTTGAAGCTCGAGATTGCGCTCGAGTTAGGCTCGTGCTTGGTCGCGTGATTTGTCACGTATGGCTCGGGTTGAAGGGTGAGTTGCTGCGTATGTTGGAGTGTTGGGTTTTAGGGGAGTGTGGGGAGAGGTAGGAGGAGATGAATTAGGGTCTGGGTAGTTTGAATTGGGCCGGGCTTTAAAGCTAATTAATGAAGCTAAGTTTAGGTTGTTTTCAAACTTCAGTTTGTTTTAAGTTTAAAGTTTAACACTTTATATTTTCTCTATTTTTTTTTTAAAGTGTCAAATATTTATTTCAAAAGGTATTTCACATTTTATTATTTGAAGTTGAAATAGTTTATATCTTTTAAATCTAACATTTTCAAAAGTAATTAGTTTTTAATAAAATTGAATTCTTAAATATGAAAGAGTTTTGAAGATAAATGAACATGGATTTGTTTTGAAGTTAAATAGATTTTGAAATTTAAGTTTACTTAAATTTATTAGTAATTAGTGATGGAATTAATTAATTAATTTTGGTTAATTAATTGTTAAGATTTAATTAATTAATTATGAATTAATTAATGGGTATTTAAGGATTAAATTAAATAACATTTAATAGGTTATTAATTAATTAATTAATTAATTTAAGGTTAATTCATAAGTGATTAATAATTGATTAATGATTAATAAATAAGTAATTAAGAAGTTAATTAATTAATTAATTGGGAGTTAATTAATTAAGTAATTAAACATTAATTAATTTATAATTAATAGTAAATTAATTAATAATCCAGTCTTAGTTAATTAAATAATTAAGGTTAATTAAGGAATAATTAATCAAGTAATTAAGAGAAATTAAGTTGTAATTAATTAAGAATTAATTAAGAATTAATTAAGGTTGATTAATTATAAATTAAGGATTAATTAATAACCAATTAAGGAATGATTAATTTTTAATCGAAGTTTAATTAATAAATAATTATAGTAATTAATTGATAATTAAATAAAGATTATTAATTAATTAATAATAAGATGATTAAGAGGTGACGTTAATTAAATAATTGAGATTAATTAATTAATGTTTGGTTAAGCAAGATTAAGTGACAAAATTCTTATGTAATTAATTTAATTTAAATTAATTAAATTAATTATGATATGAATTAAGTAGTGCTGGTTTATGGATGATAGTTTGTTTTGATATCTGTAAATGGTTGATATCTGTTGAATGATAGTTGAGTTATATTCTGTGATGAGATGTTGTATATCAGTGATAGATATTGGTTATTATCTGTTGATCATATTGTACGATGCTATGTTTAAATCTGAATTGAATTGTTTAAAGATTTTAAACAACTTGGCCTTTAAGACACGTTTGGATTTCGATGAGACCGGGATCGGGAATCAAGTTTGATTTTTCGAAAACCACAGATCATCCAAGTTAAACGTTAGGTCGTGACATCTCAGGAGAGGATCGAGATGGAGTTTTATATTGCAAGGGTTATTGTCGTTAACTTTGAGGGTGATTCCAAAATGAGTGTAACGAAATAATGCCTTCGGTTTCGTTCGAACCCGGAACGAACTTGTATGGATTGAATGCTTTCAGATCATCGTCAGGTGGACGATGAACATTGTAAGAGATGAATTCTTTATAAAGGTAATCGTAACCTCAAGCCTCATCATCCGGGAATGGCTAAAACAGGGGAGGTGCAGCAAGGTTTCGTGGGTAGCCCCCACTTGAGAGAGTGAGATTTACCCCTGTCTAGAAGTCCCTTATTATTTATTCGACTGTGTGGGCAGTTGTTGGCCACAACTGCGGGGTTGTCTTGTTCGGAACTATCCAGTAAGGGATGGGTCCGGCCTTGTGTTGCAGGGGATCGGGAGTGATCCTAGGTACGGTGATCTAGGCCCCGTACTGTGACGGGCGGTACCCCAGTAGCCCTGCCATTGTATGGAATCCAATCTCCAATAAGTGTCGTACGATTTGATTGTTCCCAACTATGTTAGAATGTGAGATGTAAGCATTCCAGCTATTTCTGTATTTTATTTTAAAACCCTAGACCCTATTATAATATCACTGAATTTCCTATCAAATGTTTTGGTTAGCGTAAGGTAAAAACTTACCCGTATTTATTTGTGGGAAGTCTTACGTGATACCTTTTATTTCAAATGATTTTTAAAGTTAAACAACTTAAACTGATTTACTCACACCAGACCCATGTCTGACCCGGAGTTTATTTTGTTTTTCATAAACTCTTGGGTACTCAAATTTTTATGAGTAGCCAAGTGATTAGGTTTGGATTAGCATATTTTGGAGGCTGGAGCTGGAGTCCAGACGTACTATCTATCTATATCCGCTGTAGGGGCATTTTAGGTGTTATATTTTGAGTTGTATGGGTTGGGAAAACTCTTATGAATGGCTGATGTAATGGAATAGTATTATTTTGGGAACTCTGATATGTAAATTATGTAAGGGATATATGTAATATTATATTTTGTTCGTTTTCGCTGTGAGATTCTGAGTGAAACGTTCTAAAAAGAGAACGCTTAGCCTCAAGCCTCATTAACCGGGAATGACTGAAAATCAGGGGTTATGCAGCAAGGCTAAGTGGGTAGCATCCATTAGGGTGAAGTCATCCTTGTCTAGATGTCCCTTTTATTCGGCTTAGTGGTGCGGTTGTTGATCCAAACCGTGGGGTGATCTTACTCGAGATTATCCAGTAAGGGGTAGTCCCGGTCTTGTGTTGCAGGGGATTGGGAGGAATCCTCGGTACGGTGATCTAAGCCACGTACTGTGATAGGTGGTACCCCAGTGCCTAGTCATTAGTTGGAAATCCATTCTCCATACGTGCCTTTTACAGTTTTGTTTGTAGAACCCACTTTGTGGCTAGTAGCTGGAGTTTAATCATGTAACAATTTCGGCTATTTGAATACGTATTTGTATATAGACACTATTATAACATCAGAGGATTTTATAAGAAATGTTTTAGCTATCATAAGGTAAAAACCCGACATGTTTATTTGTGGCGTGGTTTACGGGATGCTTTTGTTTTCAAAGGATTTTGAAACTTTAATAATCAATTTGGGTGTATTTTTATCAACTGGTATTCTAGACTGACTCGGATGTTATTTCATTATAATGCTCGGTCAGACCGAGTATTATAAATTACAGGAAAGGATGCTTGGGAGCTCAAGAGAGAAGCTGGAGTCCGAGACATATTACCGTATTTGATTATATCCGCTGCTGTGATTGTTTGAAATTGTCAAGCTGGTAATTGTTGTTTGTCTGTGATACTCTAATGATTAATATATAAAACATATATAGTTTTTATTTTGTGTAAAGATCTGTTATTGACTATTATATTTTTTTCCCGCTGTGATTGAGAGATTCTGTTATTGTTTAGTTCCTTTTTTCTTCTTTTTTCTACCTTTTCTCTTTTCCCTCAACAATATGTCTTTTCCGGCACTCGAGGGTCGGTATATTATTCTATGGTGTATTTTGTGTCGATTTTCGAAGGTCGAGAAGAGCGGATCGTGGCACATATACTCAGGTCAGCCAGAGATATTTCAAGTGTTCTAGGCTGATAGTTCTTGCGAGGATTTCACTCCAGTTGTTTGGCTATCGTTCATTCTACTCTTATCTTGTATAGGATAAATATTTATATAGTTTCATATCGTATATTGAGTTTAGACTAATTTATTGTACACATTTGTACCTATGAAATACTACACTTGTTTATTACGTGGTTCGTGATGACCATAGTTTTGTAGTCAACTTATGTACCTATTCGTTATGCTTAGTTTGTATATATTTATATTTCATCGTGTATATTCTGGGACCTATGATTATGTGATTTGTATTTATTATATATTATTCTAGATTATTATTTTAGTCACCATAGTTTTGCTTAAGCCTATATTGCATATGTCGATTCCAATTGTGATGATACATACATACATACATACATACATACATATATGTATATGTGTAGCATATTAATCGACTTATTGATGCTCGCTTAAAATAAAATTCATGGATGGTTGCTTTTAACCAACCATATTCTCTAGACTAGCAAATGATATTACTCTATATTATTCTTTTTTAGTATGGCTCTTGTGGTGGGGCATCACATATATCTTGTAGAAGGTTGGACATATTGTATGTGCATATAGAATTGCAATGAATAGCCATGAATAATAGACATATCATTTAAATGAAAATCAGTCGGCATAGGTTAGCATTATGCATAAAGTATGTAATTTTCCAATCACTAGAACATCATTATAACAACTTGGAATTTCGGACACTTTGTATTTAAATATTTAAATTATTTAAATATTGAATCTAATGTGATTAAATGGATTTAATAAAATTATCAAGCCATTTTTTATATAATAACCAATGATAAAGAATTCGTTTTTGAAATTTATTTACAAAGGTAAATAATTCGAATTAATATCAATAGTGTGATCGAAAATATAAAACGATATCAAAACGCGTGAAATTATCATCTCGGGGCTCTGTCCCATATTTTGGTGAAACTAGTGTTATCAGGATCGTAATAATGAGGCGATGTGTGACGAGTTTCATAGCGATCCGACGTCCCATGTGATAATGCGAGCTCGAAACGTGAACTAATTAATTTAAGAATTTAAATATAATATAAATTTATTATAAATAAATGCCATACCTCTCCCTTACCCCTTCACTTTACTTCTCTTCCTTTCATCTTTTTTTAACTTTCCCATTACAAAGAAAATTATAGCCACCTTCTTTTATTTGTTTTGGGAGCTAGTAGCAACGAAAACAAGCAACATTGGATCTGTCAAATTCACATGATAGAGGGCTTCAAATCTATATATGGTTTGTCACATGCGATGTTGATTGGGGATGATCGATGTTAGTAGTCTGAAACTAGGTTTGCAGATTGTGGTCATTCGAGGTGGAGATAGGCTAAATGGAAACTACCATCATTTTTCCCTTGGCAACGTTTTCCTCTACAAGCATTTGCAATAGCTCCAATAGCCTAAGAAAGATGCAACATTGTACGGTGATGAAGGAGGTGTTGAAGGCGTGATTTATTTGAGAGGGCGGAGATCATTAAAGTGGTAAGGTTGGACTTGTGAAGCTAAACAAAGTAGATTAGAGTTGATCGGAGGTGCTCTGATCGTCTATGACAATGGTGTAACATTTGAGGCCATCAAAATCGACTAAAGATCGCAATTTGTATGGCATAGCTGAAGGGTTCAAATTGGTGACCGTTGTGACGAGAACAGATAGAGTGACATGTTGCAACTGTTGGTTTGTCATTTCATCGAGCAGAGGAGGAGCAATCATGGAGAGAAGGTGCAACTATTCATGCGTTTATAGGGGTGTATCAACATGCATAGTGGTATTGAATTTGACAAATGGATTATTAAAGGTATTTAAATTAGTTAATTAATTATTTCAATTAATCCAAATTCTTATAAAATTAATAGCTTTTGCATACGAGGTTCAGTTAGATGCCATCTTCGTTGTTGCATTCAAACCTAGATTTTCTACATCTTGGTTTGGCTCGGGCTTAGGTGAGTTAACTCACCATTTATTTTGTATAATGTTGTGTATATATTTGTTGTCATGTTAAACATAAATTAAAATTAAAATTGATAACAATGCAAGCTATTATTTTTAAATTCCTTCTTGCTTCTGAAAGCAAGCAACAACATTATATGTACTATTCATTCTCTTTTAAACCCTTTACAATGTGTGACATGGCCGAAACTATTGTTTAGATGTTTGATACTATGTTGTGAATAGTTGAAGTGAAATATTCGCTGTAAACGCATTTTAAAATACCTTGTATTTAACATATGTTTAATTGGTTAAATTTTGAATATATTATGGAAATATATATATTAGGCTGTTCACTACACATGTTTTGTTGTGTTTGACACAGAGGAATTAGTTTGGAAAGTTACAAAAACTATGAAACGAAATAGTGATAGTTAGAAGCAAAAAGGTCGTGATGGATACACTTTGAAAGTGCCTTGTGTTCAACAATTTTCAAAGTTAACTTTGAAAGATATCCTCAGGCTTCTTTGCATTTTTAATAAATACTACGAGTGTTTTTATTATTGGAAAAATATCAATGTTTAAATATATTCTTAATAATTGTTTGAAATTATTTAAAGTAAAGAATTTTAAATAATAGAATATGTTTTTATGGGTTTTAAATAATTTTCAAAATAATTTTTTATTAAGTAAGTTCGATATAAATGTTTTAATCCATAGTAAAGCATTTTTAAAGTATTTTTGAAGTATTTTTTTTAGTATATATATATATATATATAGTTTTTAGAAAAGTTAGTCAAATATCTTACTAAAATAAATAAAAGCCTATGTAACATAACATCCTTTAAATTGTTTTTATTATTAAATATTTTATCGTATAAATAAATTAGTTTACGCATACGCACACTCGTACACACACATACACATGTATATGTATCATTTTAAAGAAGTTTTTAGTAAATATATAAGTTGGGAAAAAAGTTAAATCTTTTATTAAGAGATTATAATTAAGATTGTAAATTAAGATTATAATTAGAAATATAATCAAGATCATAGTTAAGATGGTAATTGAGAGTATAATTAGAGACATAATATGGAATATTATTCAAATTTTAATTTGGAATATAATAAGAGCTTAAATAAAGGAATTATGTAATCATAAGTGAATGGTTTTGGGTTTATAGTAAACAATGTTTTAGTAACATTTATTTTTAAAACCCCAGAGTAATATTTTAAAGTGGAAAAGTATTGTTAAATGATAATGAATATATTTAAATCATTAATAATGGAATTTTAAAGATAATAACAAGCATGGAATCTTTTGGCATAAAGATAGAAAAGAATATGTTTAAAATATAAAAGAGAGAATGGGTTTATGGTAACAATTTTGAGTAACATTGTTTTTAACCTTTTTGATTATATTTTTAAGTAAGTAAAACTTTTTAAATGATTTATGAATATACTTATACCGTTGAGATAATTTACGAATACTTCTGAAATATTGAAAAGAGTATAAATGAATAGTGTAGTAGTAAGAATACAAGTGTATGTCTATTATAAAGAGAAATTATATATATATATATATACAAGTACGTAGAGGAAGTTTTAATTAACAAAGGAGTATAATTAATAAAGGAATTTTGACTAATGAAAGAAGTTTTATTAGATAAAATAGAGTTTTACTAATAAAAAGTGTCTTTAATTAAGAAATGATAAATTAATTAAAAAGGGATTAAAAGTCATTTAGGTGACTTGATCATACTTTGTATGAATTGATAGTGCTTGTGTGTTTACTTGCTTATGAAAAGTATATAGGACTTAGTTTCCTTATGCGAGCATTCTCATTATTGTTGAATATGACCAAATTTGTCAATTCAGTCTTGGAGAGATGGAGATAAGTAAGTGTTTTACTTATCAAAAACAACTTTAAGACTGAGATACATGTTTTATCTCTTAGAAATGGATCTGTTCGAGATATTGGAATCAATTGGAGATTCATGATCTGTTCGAGTGATGATGGATCATGTAAAGATGCCGAATGTGGCCTTGACATCGAAAAAATGACTAAAGACAGAGTAGGATGCACGTTTAGCTGACCCATGGGGGGTACATCAACTCCATATCTAGATTATGCTTATTGATATATTGTGCACGAGGAGATGTTGATACTTGGCTCACATTGTTCTTGATAGTGTTCGGATAATGGATAAATTATGTTTACCTTATGTATATTTTGTCTAAAGATATCTGATGCACAAAAGGTATTTTCCGATCCTTGTCCTAGGATATCGGTCGACAGATTACTATGAGGTTTCTATGGAAAATCCATTTATACGAACACGCCTTAGCAATTTTAGATGTACTCTAGTATATTGGAATGTGAGATGCAAGCATTTCGGCTATGTTATATGTTTATTTTAAACCATGGACATCATTACAATATCATAATATTTTCTAATAAAAAATGGTTTGGTTATCCTAAGATAAAAACCTACCTGTTTTTATTTGTGGTTTGGTCTTACGGGATACCTTTATATTTAAAGTGTTTTATAAATATAAAAATCCATATCACACTGGTTTACCAGACTAATCCGGGTGTTATTTTCTTAATGGTTAAGTCAGCCCTGAGTATATTTCTAGACTTAGTTATGGATGCTTTGGGCTCTTGAAGAGAAGCTAGATGATTACCTATTATAGTATTTATTTCTGTTATATTATTTTGTGTGTGTAACTAGTATTTATCCATAAAATTTTCTTTCGTAAAGATCGTTTTGATATTATATGTTATCATTTTGTTATGAGATTCTAATGTTTTTATTCTCTTTTTTTCCCTTTTTCTGTTCTTCTTTTATTTTACCCTTTCTGTTTTTCAAGCACTTGGGTGCTTGGCATACGAATACTATGGATGTATTAATGTCGACATTTAATGGTCAAAAAGGCGACTTTACAATTGTTCTAGCCTCTTATCATGACATCCCATAGAATAGATTTAGAGGAATAGGCTAGTGGTGCAAGATGGGAGCTGTAGGTGATGAAGTATTCTCGTTCATGCTCGATGCTGGTAGGGCAATAAGATACTAACGAAATAATATTGATTCCAACGTAGTAGCCTTGGTCAGCATATATGTTCTCTTATTTTTTCGATTCTATTGTGATTTTATGTAGATATTCATTGAAATATTTATTTTTATTATAGGTTACAAAAACCAATGATATGTATCCTTGTGGACTTCAGTTTCAATTTAGTCAAAACTCAGACCCATTAAGCTGTAGGTTGTTACATTTGCTATCAGAGATTAGGTTAGTCGATCATAGGAAGTAGAATATCCTGAGAGAACATATTTGTTTTTTTATCTATAATTAGATATATAATACGCCAAACTCTGTGAATTCTAACTATAGAAGTAGTTGCAACAATATTTTGAAAAATTGAATGAGGCAACTATGAGATGGAATAATAAGTAGAGTTAAATTTATATACCTACCCCAATTACCCCATGGATTATAGGTCATATCGCAAGGTGTTGACTAAGAAGAGCATGAGCACGATATATAGAAGGACCCCGGAAGTTGGATGGTACTTGACTCCTTTGTTAGGCCTAGCTGCCTTATGATTGGGGATTTCGATGGATTGCCAATTGAAGACATAAATTTCATCCATATAGATGGGAAGTAAGAACCTATATGTTGCAAGCATCTAGAAGCAAGTTCTCACAAGAAGGTGTACACTAATAACCATAAGATGGTAGCCAGATTTTTAGAATATATTCTTAATAAGAAGAGGTTAAAAGAAAAGGAAGAAGAAAAGTCAAAACGAAAAGGATAATCAAAGTCCACTTTCAAGTCCAACCCCGTGTGAAAGAATTTGACAAAAAGTTTTTTTGAAATTTCCTTAAACTTTTTGAATGGGTGTTTCTAAAGTTTTATTGGGAAGTAGTTGTTCTAAATGGTTTTAAAAAGGATTTCTTTAAAAAAAAGGACCCAACCATTGTAAAGTTGTTTCAAAAAAGCAAGAAATTTTGAAAATTATAAAGGGCTATTTTGAAATATCTAGTTTAAAATTAGTTGGTTCAAAAGTTTTTTATTTGAAGGTTCTTAGCAAAGGGGTTTTTGTCATTTTTGAAATGAATGGAAAAGAGGACGTGTGTTTGGCTCGATGATTTTTTTTAACTTTTGTAAATTCAAAGTTTTTCTAAATCCTTTCTAATGGGTGCGTGGATAAATGGAAATAGCACTTGTTTGAAACGGGATAAAGAAATTAGAAGGGTAAGAGTGCTCGATAACTAAGATATGAGGAATATTCCCATATAAGGAAAATACGGAGAATGATCGTTGAAATAGACTTATACATATCTCTTTTCATGTAAATGAAAGAAAAGCCAAATGGCTAAAGCAGGAGGCGAATGCACTGCAATATGTCGATGAGGGAAATAGTAAAAGAGGAAAAGAGCTATGTAAGGAGAAGCCACTTGAAAGTAATTTAGGTAAAAGAAATTAATATAGAAATTTAAATAGAAACAGCATTAGGAATTTATAATAGGGTTAGTAATTTAACTAGAAATAATTAAGGAGTAAAACAATAGGAATAGGATAGGAAGAATGGATAATTTCCATAGAAATGTACAATAATTAAGCATATCTTTTAGAAGTAACCCTTCTATGCTATTAAAATATTCGCTAAGGTTAAAAGCAAAAATTCGTAAGTAATAAGAAAATAATAGGATGAAAGTTATCCTTGTCTGCTTCATTTTTTATTTTTTTTAAGTTACAAAAGTTGTTTTTGAAAAATAGTTTGGTATGACAATTGGGTTTAAACATGATAAACATTTAGAGTTTGAAAATCCTACTTTAAAAGAAGCAAATCTCTGTTGTAGAAAGACTGTGGAAAGGGAAAGTCGGTTAAAATGGAAAATTTTCATGGCTCCTTTGGAAATCATGTTGTTTTTGAAAAAAGGTTTCTAAATTTATAGTTTTCAAAGGTAAAAATTTTGTATTAAGTACTTCATGACCGTGTAGTTTTATTTTTATAATGGATGGTGAAAACCAAACCAATTTTTGATATGAAGTAGATAGGGACGACTTCCTATGTAAGATGGAATAAAGATCAAGGCTATGAATAAAATGGCTATGAATGCTCATAGGGTAGCAACAAGGAATCCACGTTAAATATAAGTAATATGGGAATGAACTTAAGAATGTATGATTACACATATGTGAAAGCTATAAAATGAACCTTCAAATGAATGGGGTATGGCATCAAAAGTACAATTTTTCTATTCCTATAGTATACTCACATGAAAGATCAAGGATAAGGAACTAAATACCAAAGTTGAGGATGTTATCAAGGGATATGATTAAAGAAGATAGTAGTAAGACTGAAGAAGAGGATAATGAGATGACAAACACACATAAAGGATGTTGGTTGACTTAAAATTTGAGAAGGCAAGATAGGTAGTAGGAAAGTTGTTCCACCAAGCCAATTTTTCGATGAGTTATTTAAATGTGCATAGTTTATATTTCTTACCCACTATAGTGTAGGAATGCAAAATTTATCCTATAATCGGGTGTAATGATTAAAGTAGCAGATGGACCAACTTTATTGGAAACCAAGGAGGTAAGTTAAGACATGTGGATGTAGTAGAACGACATATTAGAAATGTCCATCTCAATTGAGTAAGAGGTGATTATTAGATTTATTATTATTTTATTACTGTGTTGATTTTCTGGATGAGCTTTGAACACCATATATTGGAAAAATGGCGTAAATAAGGAACTCTCATAAGGATACTTAGCTAGCGATGAACGTAACTAAAGCTAGAAGTTTATTAGGAATTTAAATTAGAAACTAAAAATAAAGAATGTTTTAATCCCAAAAGCTTTAGAATTTTGAAAAAAAAAATAGCAAGCGAAGAACAGGGAATGGTTATTACAAAATCATGGGTCATTATCCATATGCCTTAATAGCTAAAATTTATAAATAGGCTTGTATGTTGTTTGTTGTTTTCAAGTAAAAGGAAAGGTTCCCCGAACCTAAGATTAACTACACAATATTCAGATCAATCGTATGAATTTGCTCATTGATTATGTCCTTTTTACGTTAAGAGTGGATTGATTTGTTTTTAGTGATGGAGAAGCAAATGTTTTGAAAAATTATGTTCAAATGCTTTTAAAAAAAATTAAATACTTTTTGAGAATTTGGTTTCATATTCTTTTAGGAAATTTTGTTCAAGTGCTTTTGGAAAAAAATAGTGTCTTAATTGCCTTTGGAAATTCGATTTTTCAAATTATTTTGCAAGTTTGACTGAAAGGTAAAAAAGATATTTGTCGGAAAATGAAAATTTTCCAATTTTCTAGTGTCACATGCTTATCATGGGGAGAGATGATGTGTTATTGAATATGAATTTTACGTTCCAACAAGGGTGACAATATACAAAAACATAAGAAATGGCAAGGAAAAAAACTATTTTAGCTTTGTAATTTCTATTTTCATACCTTATTAATAGTGAATAGAACTTGCATTCAAGATAATTCCATTTTATCATTTCGAAAAGTAAACCTCATTATGTGTATTGTCTTGGAAAAATTAGGTAAGATTAAGGGGCAAAAGAGAAAATTCCAAAATACAACGGAATAGGAATCCAAAAAAGGTGGAAATATGAATTCTTCATCCAAAATTCTTTTTTGGCGTAGGAGTATAGATTTAGGAAATTTGGAATTTCAAATTTTAGAATATTAGAAATTGTTTGTTAGGTATTGGATGATAGAGATTAGATGCAAAAGTTAATTGAACCATACTCTTATTCGTAAGAGTGTGGAAATTATTATGTGAAAAAGGATTTTTGATTTTTGAAAATTTGCATACATATGGAACATCTTGTATATATAGTTCTTTGCATCATATTTTCAAAATGTTCTAAAAAGAATGTATTCATATAGAAAAAAGTTTATAAAAACATTCCAAAACATAGCTTACATCACTCGGTTTCAATCCGCAGACTCTTCACTTCGCAAAGCAAGAACACAACCACCCAAAATCAAGTAGGTCTATCCCAATACTAGTCAAGGCCGAGCACGACTTGTCCCTCCAAGGCCACACAAAATCATATTTTCAAATTAAGTATGTTTGCTAGGAGTATATTCAAGTTCCGTAGAAGTTTCCTTGATTTAGTGAAAGTTTAGTGAGTAAAGTTCATGTTTTTAAAACTCAAGTTACTAACATTTTAATGTTGTAAAATTTATGAGTTGAAATGTTATTTGAGTATGTAGTAATGTAAATGTTGTGTATGTAGGCATATATATATATATATATATATATATATATATATATTGATTTGGTGTTGATTGCTTATGCCGAAGTTTGAGTAAGCGATAAGGATTATACCCTAAATATTGGAAAAGTTGGTTGGTATTGTTAAGTATACTTTGTTTATTATGGTGCTATAATGTTATGATGACATATTATGTTTGAAGGTTGTATATTTTATATGTGGGTTCATGACACGAGGTAGTGATTCGCTAACCAAAAATGACGCAAAAATCCGTTTTTTGTTGAAAGTTTGATTTTTATTTCAAATGAAAAGTTTTCAAGTTTAAAACTTTGATTTAGTATTCAAAAGTTTAATTTTATGCTTCAAAGAGGATAAGAGTTCAAAAGGGAAGTTTTAAAAGTAAGAAAAAAATGTTTCAAGTTCTGAAAATTACGGGTTCATATAGCGATAGTTGTTATACGCACAGTTCGAGAAAAAAATTTAACTAATTTATAATCCAAACTTGTTTTCACCTAAAAATCTTTTAGGAAATATTTTCTAACTTTAATAAAGTGATTAAAGAACAATTATTTCATTATTTAATTGTTATTTAATTGGTTAATTGATTAATAATGGTAGTTAGTACTTAATGATTTGTTGCAATGATATTTATACTTAAATGTTAACCGATTAAGTTAATCATGATTTACTACTTAATTAAAGTTAATTATTATTTTATTTTTAATTAATAATTAATTGAATATTATTAAATTATTTATTTACGATAATTATTAATTAATTATTATTTTAAAAAGGGGTTTTATTTAATTAATTTTTGATTAAAGTTAATAACGTTAATAAGGTTTAATTACTTTTAATCAAAGTTCAATTACTATTTAACAAGAATTTGACTCTCGTTTACAAGGGTTTTAATTTATTTTAAAAATCGCTTTGAGATTAATTAATCATTTTGTTTTAAACTATTTTCTTTTAACTTTGTTTTAAATCAGGGGATTTTTGTGTCACTTACCTTTAAGTAACCTCATATGATTAGGAAAAACTAAATGAGCACAAAACAACATTCTGTTATTACAATTAACTTGAACATTTACTTAAGTTGATTGATGGTTGTGTGTTGATCCTTTATATACCTGTTTTTTTGTGATGTCATGTTAAATTGGATAAGTAAAACAAAGTTAAATGCACCAATGTGGTCGCTAAGCCTTCCTTTGATTTTATAAAGATAGATATTTCATTTTCTTTTTGAAATGGTTTCAAAGTTATTGCATTTTGAACAAGATATTTTAAAGAATGATCCAACAAATGGTTTACTAAAAATGTTCTTAACTAATGAGAATGGTTTTCCATGTTATAAAATAAAGGGAGTGAGGCCCAATTATGCATTTATAAGTAGAAATAAGGTGAACTCTAGGCTTAGGAAAATTATTGTTTTACCCATATCTCTTATCCATACATATATGAAAAATTAATTTCCTTATATTTTATTGAAAGCAATGTTTATTTTATTCCAATCATTGTCATTAATTAGAATTCAAACCAATATCATTAACTGATATTCCAATACACACTATTGTGAGGAATCGGGGATTAATATTCAAATATATATATATATATATATATATATATATATAGTGTACTATTTTATTTAACAAGATCATGTATGGTACTGAAAGTAGATTTATTTATCAAACTATACATAAACCAATCTAATCCATACACACCAATCCAAATCTAAATCAAACCAAATTAAAACACACAAATCCAAATGGAAAACTAAATGCATACAAATAAAAATCTAATCCTAACAAACCAAACTATTATGTACTTAAATCTATTATTTTCTCTTGATTATAGGGGACTTGCGGATAGGACAGAAAAGGCAGTGAAGACAAAAGTTCTCCGTTTATCCAACGATATTTCCATCTCGATCGAAGCATATTTCGCCAACGCATTTAACCTCA
The DNA here is from genome assembly GCA_030765085.1 of Allium cepa. NCBI lineage: Eukaryota > Viridiplantae > Streptophyta > Magnoliopsida > Asparagales > Amaryllidaceae > Allium > Allium cepa. The sequence goes on along the minus strand of CM060942.1, from coordinate 102,012,738 downwards.
TCATCATCTTCTTAATCTTCCTCTTCTTCTTCCTCTTCTTCCTCTTCTTCTTTATCATTTATAGGATTTTGAATGACTATATTAGGATTATCCTCCTTGACTACAATTGGATTCGTTGGATTATCCAATAGGCATTTCTGGAGATCAAGAAGAATTTGCCCTTGGTTCTCTTGTTCTTTCAAGAGGCATAGTTGAACAACCTTTATTTTTGAAATCATATTGAGTGTATACTTTGGGTCTTCTTCAATTTTGGTAACTTTGATCATGGTAGTGGTTTGGAAGAGGCCTGGATTGGGAGTTTGAAAGGAAAAGGGTGCATTCTCTTCTCTTGAGCGTTTAGAATTCGAGGATGCCATTCGTTTATTTTTATTCAGAATTTAGAGAAGAGATAAGACAGAGAAATGGGTTAATTTTGAAATTTGGTAGCTATATTGTTGCATTTTGAATTTATGAGGGAAATTTGTTTTCTGAAATTACCAGCATATATTCACATATAGGGAGGGGTATATCGACATATGTAGTTCAATTTTGACATTTTATTTTTCTATTAAATATGTAATTTTAATTTGTTATATTTATATTTCAAAGAAAGAACATATTCCTAGCTCTCTTCCAAGCTTTATAAAAGATGTTTGAGTAAATGATTTTGTCAAAAAAAATCTGCTATTCGATTTTCAATATTTATAAATTCGAGTGAAATTATTTCCTTATTTACGTTACCTCTCAGAAAATGATGTCCTATATCTATATGTTTGGTTCTAGCATGATGTGTTGAATTTTTAGATAGATATATTATGCTAGTATTATCGCGGTATATTGGTGATTTAGTAAAATTTAAACCAAAATCTTTTAATATTTTTTGCATATAAATTACATGTGAACAGGCTAAGGCGGTCGAAATATATTCTACTTCGATTGTGGATAGAGATACAGAATTTTTTTTTTTGCTAAACCTAGAAGTACGAGAATCCTAAAAGTGACATGTTCCACTTGTACTTTTTCGATCTGATTTGCAACCAACTTAGTCAGCATCACTATATCAGACTAAATGGAAAGAATCTTCTTTTGGATAAAAAGAATCCCATATTCTAGGGTATTTGTTTACATACCTTTGTGAGCTTTTTACGGGTTTTAGGTGAGTTAATTTAGGTTGAGATTGATATCTTACACATAGACAGACACTATGCATTATACATAGTCTACTTACGGTAATATAAACTAATGATTCTATCATACCTCTATATTATTTTTGAACTATATCTTTTGACTTTTCTTTTTTATTTAATTTCTCGTTAGTTGCCATGAGAGTTGGCCTACCACTACCACTAGTATTTGACATACCAAATTTCTTAACTAAGTTTTTGGCGCATTTATCTTGGCTTATAAAAATTTCATTATTTAATTGGGGTATTTGTAGTTCTAAAAAGAATGTTAGTTTTCACATATGACTCATTGCAATTTCCTTGACCATCATGTCTGAAATTCTTTATTTAATTGCTTATTTGTTGATTCATAAATAATGTCGTCTATATATATTTGTATAAGCTGGAATCATTATTGTTTCTTTAATAAATAAAGTACTATCTACACTTCTTATTTTAAAATTAGACTATAGTAAATAGGATTTTAGCCTATCATATCATGCTGAAGGAGCTTATTTTAGACCATATAAAGCTTTCTTTAATTTATAAATTTGATTAGGTAGTTTTTCATCTTCAAAAAGCGGGGGTTGTCCTATAAAGACATCATCTTTAGCAAATCCATTTAAAAAGCACTTTTGACATCCATTTGAAATAATAAAAATATTATGATTTGCAAAAGCAGACAAAATTCTCATAGCCTCCAATCTGGCTACAAGAGAAAATGTTTTAAATCTATACCTTTTTCTTAACTATAACCTAAGCAACTAAACGTGCTTTATTTCTGATAACTTCTCCTTGTTCATTCGTTTTATTTCTATACACCAATTTAGTTCCTATTACAGACTTTTCTTCAGGGCCGAGGACTAATTCCCAAACATTATTTCTAGTAAACTGATTCAATTCTTCTTACATAGTAAGAATCCAGGAATCATCTAATGAACCTTCTTTTGGATTTTTAGGTTAAATAGTTGAGATAAAAGCAACGTCGTAATTGCTTCCTTGTGTTTACGACAGATTCTATAATATTTTTTATAGGGCGATCTTTCAAATATTTTGTTCTCTTTGTTGGATGTAAATTTATAGAGTTATTATTATTTTCATCATTAGTGATTTCATTAGTTTTATCAATATTTTCTTCTACATCAAAACTGGTATTATTGATTTTAAAATTTTCACCAAATGAAACATGTAATGTTTCTTCAATGGTTTTAGTTCTGGTGTTAAAAACTTATGCTTCTATTTGAGTAACCAATAAAAATACCTTTATTTGATTTAGCATCAAATTTATCTAAATTATCCTTCGTATTTAATATAAAACACTTACTACCAAAAACTCGAAAATAAGGTACTTTAGGCTTTTTATTATAAAATAATTCATAAGGAGTTTTCTTAGTCAAAGATCTCTTTAGAATTCTATTTAAAATATAACAAGGTGTAGCACTTGCTTCGGCCTAAAAAACTTTAGGTAATTTACTATTATTTAACATTATTCTAACACATTCTTGTATGGTTCTATTTTTACGTTCTACTACTCCATTTTGTTGAAATTTTCCTGAAAAGAAAAATTATGAGTTATCCCTTTCTTATTACAAATGTTTTCAAAATGATCATTTTCGAATTCTCCTCCATGACCTACTTCAAAATTTAGTATGGGAAGAGAATCGTGGAAGAGGAGAAAAGGAAAGCTTAAATTAAGATTGAACCTCAGGTAATGGAACTTGATGATCCTTTAAATAGGACTCTGAAGATGATTCTCTCCGGTGGGACCACACCTCTAGAGGTCCCTCTTCCTCCTCCGGACACCACCTCACTAGGAAGCAAGGCGTCTAAGAGAAAACATTGGGGTAAGGAGCCTTCGGAGAAACTGAAGAAGGAGAAAAAAAATCAAAAAGTTAGTTATCCGGTCATGCCTTGTTCAGCCCAAATAAACCTGAATCATGTAGTTGTTTCTATTTATTTGTGTAGTCGTTGTGAATAGACTTTTACTCCAAACTCTGAAAAAGTTGTAATGGAACTTAATTTTGGGTTAGTAAATAAAATTTTCTTTCTTTGTCTTCCACGATATTCATTATTTAGCTTATTGTCTAACTTGTAGTTGAAATTAGAAATCTTGTGGGTTACATGAGCTACAATCTGCTTCCATATGACTTGGAAATTTTTGAATTATTTATACTCTAGTCTGCACTCCACGACTCTAGTCCGTGCTCCGAGGACTTAGAGATTTTTGGATCGTTTATACTCTAGTCTACACTCCGGGGACTCGGAGTACTATAGTCCGCGCTGTAGAGGCTTAGAGATTTTTTGAATCGTTTATACTCTAGTCGGCACTCTGAGGACTCAGAGTACTCTAGTCCGTGCTCCGGGGACATAGAGATTTTTTGAATCGTTTATACTCTAGTTCGCACTCTGTGGACTCAGAGTGCTCTAGTCCGCACTCTGGGAACTTAGAGATTTTTTGAATCGTTTATACTCTAGTCCGCACTCCGAGGACTCAGAGTACTTTAGTAGGCGCTCCGGGTACTTAGAGATTTTTTGAATCGTTTATACTCTAGATCGCACTCCGAGGACTCAGAGTACTCTATCCGTGCTTCAGGAACTTAGAGATTTTTTGAATCATTTATACTCTAGTCCGCACTCCGGGGACTCGGAGTTTTTAGTCCATGCTCTAGGGACTTAGAGATTTTTTGAATCATTTATACTCTGGTCCGCACTCTAGGGACTCAGAGCACTCTAGTCCGTACTTCGGGGACTTAGATATTTTTGAATCGTCTATACTTTAGTCTGCATTCCAGGGACTTAGAGTACTCTAGTCCATGCTCCGGAGACTTAGAGTACTCCAGTCCACGCTCCGGGGATTTAGAGTACTCCAGTCCGCGCTTCGAGGACTTAGGGATTTTTTTTGAATCGTTTATATTATAGTCCGGGACTCAGAGAACTCTAATCATGCTCTGTGGACTTAGAGATTTTTTGAATCATTTATTGATCAACTTTTGTTTTTAAGTTCGCGTTCATATGCCAGATAGATTAATACAACTTGACTATGTCATGAAGTTGAAACATATGGAATGTCAACTGTTCGTAGAAAAACAGCTTCAAGCCATTATTGATTATATAAAAAATAGGGACAAGCTGAATTGTCTTATTACATGTTGGAAACAAAGAACAACAAAAGGAAACATACACAGGAAATAACTGCTACTAAAATGCAAAAGAAATAGACTAAGTGTAATAACGACGCAAATGCTCACTATTCCATGCTTTGGAGAGTGTCGTGCCATCAACATTCGCTAGCTTAAAGGTTCCTTCTCCAAGCTTCTGTTCTATGACATACGGACCTTCCCAGCTGGGATTCATATGTGATGGGATCGGAAAAACTCATTTCAAAACAAGATCATCCACATCAAAGATTCTCGGTCGAACTTTCTCATTATAATATCAAGCGACTCGGTGCCTATATGCAACCGCCCTTAAATCATCTTCTTTGCATTTTTCATCGACAAAGTCCAGCGATTCCAGTAAGAGATACTGATTCGTCTTAGGGTCATGATGAGTCACCTGGTGAGAGGAAACTTCAAGTTCCACGGGTAAAACAGCTTCAGCGCCGTATGCCAAGGTGAATGGAGTGTGGCCAGTCGCGGACTTGTGGGTGGTTATGTAAGCCCAAAGTGCTGTCGGAAACTCATCCATCCATTTGCCTCTAGCCTTCTCCAAATGTTTTTTCAATATGGGCTTGATTATTTTATTTACGGCTTCGACTTGTCCATTAGCTTTAGGGTGAGAGACTGCCGCACACTTTTTCTCAACGCAATACTTTTGGAAAAATTCTTTAAACTCCCTACCCTCAATTGAGTTCCGTTGTCCGTAATGATAGCTCGTGAAAGGCCAAAATGGCATATGATGTTTCACAAAATGAAATTAATGACCTTTTTCGTGGTGATTGTAGCTAAGTGATGTGCTTTTGCCTACTTGGTAAAGTAATCGACCGCAACAATTGCATATTTTGCACCATCTTTGGAGATTGGCAAGGAGTTGATTATATCGCTCCCCCATATTGAAAATGGCCAGGGACTAACCATTTGAGTTCCACTGGCGGAGCTCTTGAGATTTTCGCATACTTTTGACACTTATCGCATTTTGTTATATAATCCGCGGCGTATCGATTCACGGTTGGACAATAGTACCCATAGCGGAGGATCTTTTTTGCTAGGGTCTGCTCCCCAGTATGGTCGCTACATTCTCCTTCATGAACCTCTTTCAAGACCCGATTTATCTCGTCGTGGGCGATGCATTGAAGTAAGGGAACTGAGAATCCTTTCTGATACATTACTTCATCCTACATTATATACCACGAGGCTTTGTGAATGACTTATCACCTTTCGTTCTTTCTCTCTGGCAAAGTCCCATGTAGCAGGTATTGTTTGAATGGGGTTATCCACGACTTCCTCTCAGTTTTCGTTTCTAACACAAAATCTACTTCCATCTTATTTATACTCGGGACATGTAAGATTTCGACGGGAACCAAGCCCATCTGTTGTGCATCACCGGTACTTGCGAATTTTGCCAATGAATCGGCTTCTCCATTTTGTTCACGCGGGATATGTGAAATATCGTAATATTCAAGTCTTCTAATAATTCTTGAACCCGAGAAAGGTATGGGGCAAGTCTTTACCCCTTTGCTTGATAGTCTTCTCATACCTGACACACCACTAATTTTGAGCCACAAAAGATTTTAACCGATTTCACTCTGAGTTCCCTGGTAAGTTTTAAGCCAACAATCAATGCCTCATATTCAGCTTCGTTATTTGTAGTTGGGAAATTGGGTTTCAATGCATAAGAATTTAAATGGTTTTTGGGATTTACAAGAATAACATCAGCCCAGAACAACGGTCATTGGATGCCCTATCGGTGTATAGTTTTCATCGAATGGGAGAAATGACATCGCCACGACTTGGCACATCTAATATGGTGAACTCTACAATGAAGTCTGCTAGCGCTTGTCCTTGAATAGCTCTCCATGGAAAGTACGTGATATCGAATTGACTCAACTCAATATTCCATTTGGGCAACATTCCTGAGGTTTATGGTCGTTGGAGCACCCGTCGCAGAGGTTGATCGGTACAAACACTGATCGGGTGTGCTTGAAAATACAGATGAAGCTTGCGTGATGCAATCACTAAGCAGTATGCTAGCTTCTCAATTTTAGGATAATTTCTCTCTGCCCATGTTAGACGTTTACTAACATAGTACACATGCTTTTGAATTTGGTCCTCCTCACGAACCAAGGTTGTACTAATGGCATGCTAAGATACGGCCAAGTAAATAGATAATTCTTCATGGTCTACAGGCTTTGACAGAACCGAAGGACTCTCCAAGTGTCTCACCAGAGCCCGGAATGCATCCTCATAGTCCAATGTCCATTCAAAATTTCTCTTCCCTTTCCTTATCACATCGAAGAAAGGAATACATTTGTCGATCGCTCTGGATATGAATCGACTAAACACGGTGACTTCCCATTAAGTCTTTGTGCTAGTTTTATAGTCCTGGGTTCTTGTATGCCTCGAATATCCTGAATTTTTACTGGGTTGGCTTCGATTCCTCGTGCATTGACAATAAAACCCAAAAAAAATTCCGATGCAACGCCAAAGTACATTTTAGTGGATTGATTTTCATTCCATAGTACCTGAGTATACCAAACATCTCAGCTAAGTTTCGAATGTGGTCATCGTTTGACTACCGTGACTTCATGAGCATGTCATCCATATAGACTTCCATTGTTCTACCAATTTGGTCTTTAAACATCCGATTTACCAAAGGTTGATAAGTCGCTCCTGCGTTCTTCAACCCAAAAGGCATCACTACATAAAAGTATAGTCCAACTTCTATGACTAAACTAGTGTGTTCCCGATCTAAAATGTGCATCGAGATTTGATTGTATCCCGAATACGCATCCATGAATGACAATAATTCATGTCCTGCTACTGCGTCGACCAGCTGATCAATTCTGGGTAAAGGGAAACTATCCTTAGGGCATGCCTTGTTCAGGTCTGAGTAATCAACATAGGCCCTCCATTTCCCATTTGCTTTTTTCACTGGTATGGGGTTAGATACCCATTCAAGGTAGATGGCATCGCGAATGAACCCATTGGCTTTAAGTTTGTCCACCTCCTCTCTGAGAGCAGCAGACCTCTCCGGGTCCATTCCTCTACTTTTTTGTTTCACTGGCATGTACTTCGGGTCGATGTTCAACATATGACTTGCGATGGCAGGAGAAATCCCATACATATTAGAGTGGGCCCGGGAGAAAACATGCAGGTTCGCTCAAAGGAAATCAGTAAGACCCTCAATCATCGAGTGGGTGAGTTGTGATCCAATCTTAAGCACCTATGATGGGTCATCATGGCTGACTGGGATGCCAATCGTCAGTTCAGCCGGTGCTGCCTTGGACTCCTTGGGTTCCTAATCATCGTCTCTCAGATCTATGTCTCTGCAGATCCGACTTTGCTGCCCGAGCCAAGGCTCGGGCGTTACTTGTCAATTTTGAGCAACATGGATGCGGACAGAGTTGTCCATAACCTTTCTCTTCTCTCTTCGTTGGGCCTCTCTCAACTTAGCCACATAACATGCACGACCAGTCGCTTGATGGCCATGCGCTACATCAACTCCTCTATCCGTCGAAAATTTCCAAGGTTACACAGCATGGGGGCCAAAGCTGCCCTAAACTCCTCTAGGGCCGGTCGGCCCAAAAACGCATTATATGGGGAATCAACATGCAAAACAATGAATGGTAGGATTTGTACCCTCCTACGTTCACCTTCCTCTAACTCAACTGGCAATTCTACAAAACCTATTGCATCGGTGGCTACACCATTAAAACCATAAATGCATGCTTTAGATGGTTTTAGATCCTTCACCTCCATCTTCAATAGTCATACGCCTTTTTGAAAATAATATTAATAGAACTCCTACAATTAATCAATATCCTTCTCACAAACGCTGGTCCAATCTTTGTCGAGATGACCATCGGGTCGATGGTAGGTGCCTCCACCCGATCGGCGTCTCTGCTCCTAAATACTATATCATCATTTGCTGCTGTTTCACTGGGGCCCCGTCTTCCGTGTTTGAATAGCATTCAAAATCCACATGCTATAGGGAACTAGCATAGCGTTCCATTTCTTGCTAATATTGACTGTCGGGTGAGGTGCACCAACTATCATGTTTATGACCAATCTACCTCTATTCCGAATGAGTTCCTCAGGTCGATGTGGAGCCTGCCGACGATTAGGGTCGGACGTCCCCTATCCGCCTTCCTGTGAAATCTTAACAAACTGTTGTAACTTTTTCTGACAAATCAGCTTTTCCATAGCATCATGGAGGTGTCTACATTCCTCGGTATTATGCCCGTAAGTCACATGGAAGCGACAATACTTTCCCTTCTGCTTTTGTTCCTCAGTGGATTCTTTTGGGCGCATCTTTGGGTATTGGAAGGTATTACAAGTTGATAAATAAATATTCTCTAGAGACGCGTTCAGGGGAGTGTATTCGTTGTGAGTTGGGATCCTTGGTTTCCACTTTCCTGCTTCCCTCTTCCTTCCATAATTTCCTCCTCTGAATTCTTTAGACTGCTCGGGCTTGTTTTGAACATTAACCTGGACCTTTCCAGAGTTGTCACCAGATTGTTTTACCGCAATGTTGCTATGCACCATCTCCTTGCCAGGCCTTGGTGCACTGCCTCGTCTTATCCACTGGCTTCCTCCCTTCTCATGAATTGGTTCGCCTTTGAATAAAAATGCTCTAGGGTAGCCGGAGGTTTTCCTGCCAGCCAATCTCCAAACTTCGAGTCCGGGTCTACTCCTCACATCGCTGCCATAAGAATAGCGTGATCATTCAGTTTGCTAACTTCGATAGCAGCAACATGAAATCTTTGCAAATTCTCCTTTAACGACTCCTCTGGAGTCTGGATTACACTGGATAAAGACATCACATCCTTTGGGCGAGTGATATGAATCCTGAACTGCTCCAAAAAATTTGTCGCTAACTCATCAAACTTGGAGATCGATCGTGGAGGAAGTCTAATGAACCACATGGTAGCGATTCCATATAGGGTTATTAGGAAACATCTACATTTAGTCGCATCATTTGCCCTAGCCGAGTCCATCATCCACTCGTATCTCATTACATGTTGTCGGGGATCAGTCTTCCCTTCATAGGCTGGAATAGTCGGCATACTAAACTTCCGAGGGTACTTAGCCTGTAGAGTAGCATCCATGAACGGGGTGTGACTCCTAATTATGGCCCAATCATCATAGGATAAGCCTTTATTTTCCCTCATCAGTTGCCTAATCATAGCTAAAAAGTCCGAGATTTGAATGGGAGGTGGCAAGTTGGAATCTATCATGCGTGATCATTCTTGCTGATGCCTCCTCGGTTAGTGATTTCTCAAATGCGTGTCCTGGGGACCTGCTTCATTATGACCCTAGTGAGCCAGTCGACCAGCTTCCACTCGTACTCCAGATCCTAAGTTTCCCACTCCAATTTGTGTGCGATTTCCCAGGTGCAGGTGAGGGGCACGGTTCCAAGTAGGAAGCCTGGACCATTTCGGTTGGATTGTTCGCTGCACCAGTATATGCCGTTTCAATCCTATGGCATCTACGCTTGTGATGTTCATCTAACGAAGTGGAGCTGTTAAAAGATGAGTAGGAAGCGGGGCTTCCTCCAACATTCCGATGTTGTTGTTGAGTAATCTGGGTCATAATATTAGCATTAGCTTGACTTTGCTCATTAAACCGTCTTCTTCTTTCCACGAGTTCTCTCATTAGCTCATTGAACTCTGCCCCGATGACAACTTCCGGTTGGTTTAGGAGGGTGGCAGTCCCTACACCTAGATTAGGTTGTTGATTACTTGGTCCTACATGTTGGACGTTGGTGGTCTCGTTGACATCCACATTGTTGGAGGCTGATCTGGTATATGGTCTTCCCATATTAGAGTTATCTGTCTGAACTCTGAATAGAGTCTATGAACACTTGAGAATGAACTTGGATCTCGTTCGAGGGATTCTTTCAATCCAATAGCGATAAAGTAGGTCCTAACATCCTGAGAATGCACCATTCTCGGTGAAAGCACCAAAATGTTAGCACCAGAATTGGTCACTAACACCCTTGAATAGAGTTGTGTAGAGAGATTAATGAAGAAAGTAAATTAAAAAGAGAAATAATGCAATCGAATGCAAAAGGAACAGCAGAAAAAGAAATACCAAATTTTTAGCGGTTCAGTGTAACTGCCTACATCCACTTCAAGTATGATATTTATTACTTTTCCAAGTACTTGAGTATAGATACAAACCCTAAATAAATAACTTGAATACAAGGTTCCAAAGAAAAGAGATGAATGCAAAAACCAGCAGAGTATCCTTGGAGCTCGCGAAAAAGGTCCCTCCAATTGTACCCATGCCACTCTATGTATAGATGAAGATAGGTCGGTTCCCCTGTGCAAGCCCTTAACCAATATAGCTCGGCCAACTAGTGTCAGTTCAAACTGATCGACCCAGGCAATGCCGAACCAATATGTCCGAACCAGGCATCGCTGAACCGTACGGCTGATCTGTGGTCATTTGGAAATTGACTCGAAGCCAGCCCTGAAGGTACTCGGAGTAACTCTTGGGGGATCTCGAAGTAAAGCAATGCTGATCTCCTCACTTCACTGTTGAGCCCATTTATATACTAACTCTCTCACTGTGCACCGAACTAGATACATCGACCCACACATATCGAACTACTCCTAACCGTACAACATTAGCTTCCCTATTTCGACCGAACGATATCTACTAACTCATCTAGGCCAAACGACATATGATGAACCATCTAGACCGAACCGCTTTGTCTCACCCGTATTGGCCGAACAAGACGATCCGCCAAGGCCGAACCATTATAGCCAAACCACTCGAAACAAAACTCTCTGAGGTTGATCCACAAAATGCCAAGCCAATCTTCCTTGAGTATCTTGACCGAACCAGAACGTCTACAATCTAATGCCGACCAACCTTGGCCGGACCATATTGACTACATTTCAACATCGAACTACTCCGGCTGAGCTAATGAAAAAAATTCCGACCCAGGTTTAGAGGACGATCTTGACTTAAGCTTCACCGGTCCATTGTACTTCCATCCCATTCCTAGCTTGAGTCCCATCCAGGCTCAAACATAAGTTTTGTGATTATCGCCATGTAACTGGGCCAAAGTGTCGGGTAACATCTATATTTGTAAAAAAATTCAAAAATAATATCATTTAAACCAATTAAAATGATTACATTTCATTTATAAAACCATATAAACTCATTTTAAAAATTATTTACAAAAATTGCTAAGTACTGATAAAGCGGTATCGATTTTTCTTTATATTTTCCGATCAAATATATATTTTTATAAAATATTATAAATGATTTTTTCACTTTATAACTATTAAAAATGAATTATCGTCTTTTAAAATAATTATTTGAATAATCAAAATAATTGTTAAATTGTTAAATTTCAATTTAAATTAAATAAACCGATTATTTAAATAAAACGATGTCCCATTGATATAAATTTCGAGGAAAATGTTTTATTTAGATATTTATTCAAATTAGATTACTATTACTTATTATCACTTGAAACATATTATCCTTTTGTTTTCATAAATTTAAAAATAAATACAGTTTATCAAAGTGATAAATCAGCGGGTCGTTATAGGTTCCGTACATTATGAACTTTGACCTTTCACCATATAACATTTATATGTGATCGTATATTCATCAAATATGCATATTCTTGTATCGCTTTTGAAATTCAAAATTCTTAGAAGGAAGTACATGGCCTTGGTTAAATAAACACTTAAGCGACCAAATCATGAACGTATTTAGTAGTTGTATAATAAGGCACTTGCATGGGTTTTTGATACAACAACATGCAGAATATTGATTAGTAGGTATATTTTATATTTCTACTTGTCAATTTTCAGTTTAGTTAATTTGTATATCTTAGCTGATAAACATTTTATCAATTATATTAATTGCACAAAATTTATCAATATAAATTATTGTAACTTTATATCAGATGTGATTAGAATATTAATAAGGTTAAACGTTACATTTAATTTTACTAATAAGCTCCCGCTTGTCCTTTTATATCACTCAAAATCCTAAGATGAAATAAGGAAGTCTTCCAACTTCAATAAAGGTGGTAGGACTCGCATTCCTTGGGATTCTGACCATGAAGCAAACAAGTCTTAGTCCTATATGTGATGGATAACGCCTTATCGGTGGTATCGTATACAATTCCTAATCTGTGGTCTTTCTCCTAATCTAATCTTTAATGTGAGGAAAGCTCAACAAATAAAGAGAGATTATTCACTCATACTGTAACGACCCAAAAGTTAATCATAATTTAAATGAATATTTATTTATATATTTAAATAATTAATAGATGGATTTTGATTAACAAATAAAACTATTTTAAAGAAAACTAACGATGATAAAATCATTTTTAAAATTTGTTTACCAATATATATAGTTCATAGAGAAATAGAAAATGTGACCGAAAATTATTTTTCGAAATATTAGTTTTTCATTAGTTAAAAGTTATTAAAATGCCATAACACTATTTTAAACACACATGCACACTTTATAAACCATTTTGACATGATTTTTACACGTACATATGCATGCTCACTTAAACATATAAGCATATAAGAAAAAAAGGATATTTTATTTATTAAAAGTTTACATATATTAACATATAAATCTATCCTTTTGTCAACACATGGTATAAGAGCATGGCATGAATAGTGCATAAGATGGAGGAGGTACCATACCATTAGGGAAATAAGGTGGAGAGGATGGTAGTGCATGCATACATATATGTTTAAATATAAACACTTTTACATTTTTAAATAATTTCCTAAGCCTATATACAACCTCTACTTTCATTTTTAAAATTTTTCAATCTCTTTCTCTACTTTAAATTCCTAATCACTTAAGCAAACATCCAAGGCTTCCTCTTCATAATTTTTAAAGTAAGAAAATCCACTTCATTTTATTAAAAATCTCCTTTTTAATTCACAAAATCACTTCTGCATCTTCTACAATGCCCCTCTTCCAAGTAGCAAGCACCCAAACTATTTAATTATTTATTTTATTAATAAAGGTAATTACTATTTAATTAATTAATTAAGTGATTGGTTAAATAATTAGAGTTTAAGAAAATTATTAACCAAGTTAATTATTTTTAATTAAATAAGTTTTTATATAATAATTAATTTAAGATAGAAGGAGATTAGTTTTATTTAATCAAGTTTATTTTATTATTAGTGTTAGTTATTTAATTAATTATTATTTAACTAAAGGTTAATTATCTGCTTGATTTGGGTTAATTCTTAGATGGATGTTATTTAATTAAAGTTTAATTATAAATAAAATTAGGGTCATTAATGATTTGGTTTTGATTTAATTAAGATTAATTAAAGTTTAATTGAGTTTCAAACTATGATTTAATCATGGCTAATTTATGTTTAATTTTCTCTCAAAACCCTATCGGCTATTATTTTTAACCAATTTTCTTGTCTAGATAAATTGCTTTAAAAAATAAAGGATCTATTGTCCATGCTATTAAGTAGTCAAATGAATTAAAGTAGTTGTAATAAAATGTGATAAAACGATGATGCACTTTATTGATAGTAAGTCGACTTGTACTTATAACAAATACTGCACTTCGGGTACTTGATGAATACAAGAAGATTAATTTCGATAAGCGAGTCATGATAATCAAAGCATATGGAACACGTGTTCATATGTAAATCTTTACATTCTAACCGTGTAATGATAAATTATCGAACATTGGTTTGGAGAGACCGAGATCGGATATTAGTTATTATCTGAAAACCACTTCGAACCAGTGTAAGTGTTTGAACTGGCAATAGTAAAGGCAGGGTCCAAGATAAAGACTTTGAAGCGCAGGGGCTATTTGCTACTAGCCTTGAGCGTGATTGCAAAACGGGTGTAGTGGAAATAGTGACTTCAGTTCGTTCATCTCCTGAATGACTTGTATGGATGAATATTGACGTCATGTCAACATATGGAAGACGATGTAGCATTCTATGTGGTAGTGCTTTAGTAAAGTTAAACGCAGCCTCAGGCCTCATCAATCGAAAATGACCAAAACAGGGTATGCAGTAGGGTTATGTAGATCGATCCCATCAGGGTATGTCATCACTATATCTAGAATCGATATTTGACCCATTTTTTTATGCTTCGGTACGGTTGCTGATCCCAATCGTGGTGGTGACGTATTCGGTATTACTAGTCAAGTGGTAGGTCGGTTCTATGTAGCAAGGGTACAAAATGTTCTTGTCAGACCATAGGTGTATTTTATCTAGAGATGCACCTTCGGAAGGTAATTCCTTACCTGGTCATGTATGGAATCCATTCTCCAATAAGTACCGTATGGATTTGGTTGTACCCAAATATAATGAAATGTGAGATTTAAGCATTTCAGCTCTGTTCTAAATTACTTGAAAATCCTGGACATTATCATAATACCACTGGATTTCTATATAGTGTTTTGGTTATCGTAAGGTAAAAACTCATTGGTGTTTGTGTGCTGTATGGCCTTGCGAGATACCTTTGATTTCAAGTTGTTTTATAAAGGTTAAAGAATTAAGTTGTCTGAGTTTACTCACATCAAACCCAAATCTGACCTGGAGTTTTATTTTCTTTTTCTAAAACTCTTGGGTACTCAATTTTTTTTTAGTACCCAAGTGATCCAGGTTTCTCATGGAAGCATTTTGAAGGAGCTGAAGTAGGTGGCTTCACCATTAGCTAGTTATTATCTTATTCCGCTGTGCTTATGTATGATCTATGTATTTTTGTATGGGTAGGTAGTTATAACTGCCCAGTTGAAGGTTATAATATAATGACTTTGATGTATTATTATTATTATGGAAATGACTATGTAATATCCTATGTTATTTATTATATGTTGTTCTGATTCGTGGTGGGATTCTGTGATTGTGTAGTTTCTTCTTATCTTTCTCTTTCTTCTACCTTAATGGCTCGTCTTTCGGTGCAAGAAAGGCGGTCGTTACACCTACCTACTATTTCGCGATGGCCTAAGGATATATCACATAACTTGAAAGATCAATAAATATGTGTAAGTATCTTACGTCGTCAAGTTATATATTAATAATAGTACACGTAACATCTCTAGCTTGAGGAAAGCTCAACAACTAAAGAGCATGCAATTATTTTATTAA
This sequence comes from Allium cepa, assembly GCA_030765085.1. NCBI lineage: Eukaryota > Viridiplantae > Streptophyta > Magnoliopsida > Asparagales > Amaryllidaceae > Allium > Allium cepa. The sequence continues at coordinate 101,997,315 of CM060942.1, read as the reverse complement.
TATAAATGGTAGAAGACTAAAGATTCATAATCTTTAATATATATTTACTTGAGTGACATTAATTTATGCAATAATCTATTTCTTATGAAATACCTACGGGATTCAAGTGTCGGATACATCAGAAATCACGGCATACGTACTATGTGTATTTATTTATTTCTTAAATCTAATCTGGGTTTATTATAGTTCCAACTTTAATCATACATTCAAATTTTATAAGTTTAATTATTATATAAATTTTGATAATTTAATTTAACTTATATAATAGTCTTATGTGTAATGTTATATTAATATTATTACTTAAACCTTATTTAATTAATTAACATTTTAATTATTTTTATATATTATTCAGTCAAACATTTTTATTAAATATGTATACTATAACATTTATAATTACAAACGTATATCTTTATATATACATATATTATTATTTATTAATTAATTTTTGAATATTTAATAAACAAATTTAATTAATTTTTAAATTTCAAAAATTCTTATATGTATTATATACTTACATTATCTTAGACAATTCAAGATAATGTAACACATATATTATATTATTAATTAACATTTAATTATTTTATTTTATTAAATAATTTTAATTAATTATTAGTTTTAAAAAAATCTATGTATACACACACTTACATCATCTTAAGCAATTCAAGATAATGGAACATATATCATTATATTATATACATATATAATTATTTAATCAATTTATTCAATTTATTAACCTTATTAATATTTAAAAAAAATGAAATACATTTATTATATATTCAGAACACTTTTAAAATTTGTAATATAACCTTATAATAAATTTATTATTTTAAATTTAACTTTAAAATTAAAATCTTATTTTAAATTTAAATTTTTTTTTGAAAATTAGCCCAATGCCCAAATTCAAATTTGGGCCTTTCATATTAGGGATAATCAGTTAGTCTCACTTCACCTTTCGAGTCGGTAGTTAGGGATGGCAAGTAGATGGGTTTAAGGTCTAAACCCGATAAACCCGCCTCTATTTTGACCCGCTAAGATATGTCCTATTGGGTCATCGGAGTAGGTAGACCCATGAATCGTTCTTAAGAGCTCCGGCTCTAGGGTTAAGTTTGGGCTTGGCTGACACACCCCAACCCAACCCACACTGTTGAGATCTCATAAACTCGCTGTATTACCATAACGATGATTTGTTAATCTTTTTATACATATGCTATTACAATATGGATATTCTAACCTTCTATTCAATAAGAATATGATTTTATGGTATTAAGTTGCATCATTGGTAATTATATAATAACATGTGTATATTTTTCTTAAACTGCTATCATCGCCTCATTTTTATTACCTAACTTTCCATTGTAAACACATTGATATCTATGTTTATTGTATCATTTAGTAATAATCCCTCTTACAAATAAACCAAATATATGTACATTAATACATAATTTTGAATGAATATGTAAAGCCTCACCGGGTATTGGGGTAGGGCGGGTCTATCTTGACCCGTATGTGTTCCAGTATGGGGCGAAAATCCAGACCCACACATGTCTACGAGACATGGTTTAAAAAACCTAGGGGGTTTGGGCACAAAAAACCTGCCCCAACCTGTTCCATTGCCATTCCCGCCGGTGGCCTGGTAGGGCAAGGTACTTGAGTACCCAAACTCAGCCTAGACATTACTTTTCTAAACACCCTATTGAATGGGTAAGCTTAATTAATTTTCCCAAATACTGCTAATTTAGATCACATATACTATTAGCCTCTAATAACGTCATTGGATCTGGGCTAGCACGCAATGGGATAAATGGATAAGTTTCAGAAAAACTATTTCATACTGGATCTTATTGAGCTTATGAAGTCAAAATATATTTAGATCTGATCAAAATTTATCCAAATAAAATCAATATTTAGTGTTAGTTGAAAATAAATTTTTATTTTATTGTTATACTTACATTATATAATATAAACATGTGTTTCAAATACACATGTGTGTATACGTACGCATGCAACATATATTGTGTGTATGGTTTAACATGCTCGTATATAAATGCTGCGATTCACACCACAATGGGAATGTTGGCACCTCCGTATACCTATGTTGTCTAATATATGTATGTGTGTGTATGTATATGTATGTATGTGTATAGCTTGATGTGATATAAAATATATTTATAATAGTATAAATATTTATAATTATATTTATATATAATATTCTAAAATAGTTATATTTAATAATGATAATATTAATAATCATAAATTAAATTTAAATTCAAATTTTAGATGTAGATCTAGTTTTGAAATATTTTCTAATTCTAAATTTAAATTAACAAAAAAGTATAAATATATATTGATATGTACATAATGAATTATTTTCGAAAATATGTTTTTACATACACATATACATGTATATATTAAGATTAAAATTTGAATATAAATAATAATATAATATTTTCTAAATATAAATGAATAAAATTATATAAGTTTATATATATTCATTTATATTTTTGGCTCAAAATATGTTTGACAAAATCTATTTTTCAATCAACATCCTTATGGTTTCTTTAAAAAATTGTTTTATTATTTATATTATTCCTGTATGGGAATGTTTAAAAAAATTCACAAACATAAATATAGTTAGTGTATATTAAAATAAACATACACATATTTTATAGTATAGATATATTATTAAAGTGACATCTTATACTTTGAAATAAACAATATTTATATATTTATTTATGGTTTAAATAATCTATATATGTGTGTGTATTTTTAATTGTCAGAAATGATTACATATATATGATTTAACAAAATTATATATATAATATTTATATACATTTATACATTAAAAGTCTAACTATTTTCGAAAACACTTCAAAAAATTTATGTAATTTGAATTTTTTATTTTCTTTACTTGCCGAGAACTATGTGTGTGTGTGTTTATTTAATCATAATACATATTTACATATATATTCAGTCAATGTTGACAGCATATAGATATAGGGATTCATGATATTATGATCTAATACAAATATGATTCGATATAATTATCATATAAATATTTATAATTGTATGTAAATAATTTACCGTGACTATAGCCTACTTAGTGCACATTGAATGCTGAATTGATCGACTATGCTTGAATCTCAATTCAAATCCCTTTAGAGAGAGCTACCAGACTGAAAGCACTACACATAATGCATTGATTTTATTCGAATTTGTGTTTGTTGAACATGAAAAGATAGAGAAGGCTAGGGAACAATTTTGGCTTGAGCCATATGAAGGAGAAGCTAAAAAAACAAGTCCAAAATGAGGTTAATGTTGTTTAAATAGTAGGGAAAGAGAGGTGCTAAAGTGGATCTAGATCCATGAATCTCTCCACAATTCAAGCCCTTTTTTAGAATTAAGTACGACCCCTTTACCAACCTTGTATAGCTGGCCACACATGCCCCATATATGGGCCTCAATCTCATTTCAGGCCTGAATAATAACATACATTTAAATCATATTTAAGCATACATCGATATCATATATCGATACTTATGTACATAACCTTTATATATGCGCTATTTTCAAGTACAAAAATTATAATTAATATTTCATAAATATTAATTAATTTATATGTAACAACCAAGTTTTTGATTCTTAGAAGTCGACACTAATACATCCATGATATTCATATGTCGAACGTCCAAGTTCCGGAACGACAGATCGCTGGGTAAAAGAAAAGAAACGGACATAACATAATCTCACAATGTGACGAGCAATCTATAATATATCAATGAATCTTTACAAAAAAAGAAAACTTTTATATACATACTTCAATCAAAGTAACTAATCTATCATCGGCCTGGATAGTTATAATAGCCTGTCCTTACAATTTATGATAGATATAATAAGAACAAACAGTGGAAGAAAAAAAATCAAAATACACCTTAAAGGATCTAACTAGTCTCTTGAAGCTCTAAAGTGTCTAGCTAAATCCAGAAAATATGCTCGAGCTGACCCGAGCATTATAAGAAAAATAAAGCCCTGATCAGTTTGATAAAACCAGTAGGAGAAACACAATCAAATGGATTCTTATATCTTATAAAACCTTTCAAAATAAATGGTATCTCGCCAGACCACACCGCACATAAACAGGACGGGTTTTACTTTATGATAACCAAACCATTTTATAGAAAATCCAGTGATATTTTCATAATGTCTGGAGGGTAAAATAAATATATGAAATAGCTGAAATGCTTCCATCTCACATTTCAATATAGTTGAGCACAACTATGCCATAAAGGCACATATTGGAGATTGGATTTCCATAAATGATAAGGCGATTAGGGTAAACCCTGCCATAGTACCCTTTAGAAAAATGTACCAATGGCCTGACATGGACCCCCGCATATCAGAGCCAGCTGCCTCTTTAATATGACTGGCCGGATTACATCATTCTTCGGGACCAAGTCTCCAAAACTATATGCCCCAGCCACGGCCCAACTTTCGTGTGCATACTAAATCTGTAAATATCAATTCTAGATCAAGAAACGACTGCTCTTAATGGTAGATAACCATATAACTCTGAAAAATATCCCTTGTTTTATTCATTACTGGTTTGTGAGGCTTATCAGGTCACAATTTAACTTTTTCCTCTCTTAGCAATTCCCACTTGGAATGCTAAAATTATCTTCCAGGCATAATGCAATGCCACATTCATCAATGCAAGTTGTTCAGGATATGAATAAACCGAAAGCACTACTTCTACTATATACATTTTGGAATCACACTCAAGGTTAGTAGCAAATAGCCTTTGTAATTCAAAGAGCTCCACTTTAGATCCCATCATCTTCAAGATATCTTCAATACGACGCTTGAGTTGGTTTGAAGTCATTTTCAAATAATTCAAACTTATTCGATCCCGATCTCCTCAGACCAACATTCGATAGTTTCTGATAAACTCAACTTTGATTCTTTTGAAAATATACAGACAATACATAGGAGCGGGGTCACTCCTCACCGTTTAAGTGGACGGATCTCCCTATCATTTATGGAGAACATAACAAGATTTATATGCATAGGAAACCATCGTCGAAGATGATTGTGCCATATAACTCAAGTGTTTCTCCAAGATATTTCCAAAGTTATGTTTTGGTCCAGATTTTGATAGTCGGTTGTTTAACTATCAAATAAACAAACATATATTTAATTCCATATGAGACTTGCTAAGCCTCTATTAATTAATCTTTCCATAATTCAAATCGCTTTTCAAATATTTGATTCCAAAATACCTTTACAAAGGATATTTTCACAAACCTCTTATACTCCTTCAATGCTTACAAAACAATTATATACTTATCTCAATGATATAAGTATATTACTAAAACATTATGCTTTCAATACTTAGAAAGTATATCCATATATTTATCGCAACGGTAGAGTATATTTACAAAACTTAACGAAGATTTCCTCTTTTCCAAATTCATATTTAAATGAGCAAAAATAAATATCACTTAAAACATTACTTACTTTAAACCAAACCACTATCCGTCGATGTTAAGTATGGAAATAACATTTTCACACCACTATAATTAAAAGGATTAATAGTCAAAACAAATCTCATTCCTTTATAAAAATTCCCTTTTTATAAGCCCATTTCATACTTTAAATCATTTTATAAATATCCAAATTAATTTATAAAAATTCTTTGATAAATCGCTTAAAACGATTTATAAACACCTTATAAAACTTCTTTACCAAATATCGCTTAAAATATTCTTTCAAAATATCATTTGTAAATCACCCTAAATAAAACCTTTTTACTTAAGTAAAATCCTTTATAAAACAATTTATCATATATAAACACCTTTATTCGATTAATTAATTACTTTTAAACATTAAAAATTAATTTAATTTAACAACGTTAATAAGATCAGTAATTAACATTATATTATCATTAATAATATAATTAAATAACTTTAAACACCTTTATTAAAATAAAGTAATAACTTATTTTAAGACATCAACACTTCCTCAGATTGTTATATAATTGAAGCTATTCAAATCCATAACTTTACAAATTTCGAAAAGTGACTTAGCAATCATAATGGTACTAAATCAAGTTACCATTTAATTATGGATGACTTTTCAAGTCAAATAATGGTATTTACATAAGACACATGTATGTAAATCATCCATAGTTAACGTGTTATTTATCTCATATAAATCAACTAGCATAAAATTAAATGTCCAAATTAATTTAATAGCAGAATGGGGATGTATTCTGCTAAACAGATATCACCAATAGTCTACTCCATTTAATTATAATAGAATGGGGATTAATTCTGCTAAACAGATGTCATCAATAATCCATTCCATATCTGTTTAGCTATTTAGGGGCAGAGAAAAGGAGAATTTCTTGTATTAAATTAATTACTTATAAATGAAGCTGCTTTTAAATAAAATAGATGCTTGGAAACAAAACAATTAAAATAAACCTTTTATTTCATTATTAAAAATAGGTTTAAACCATTTTATTTAATAATAATTAAATGTTAATTATATATTAAATTAATAAGTAATTGGATAATAATTAAACCATGCTTGATTAATAATCAATTAATTAAACCCTAATTAATTAATAGTTAATTAATAATTAAATCTTACTTGATTATTAACTAATTAATAATTAAGCCCTAATTAATTAATAATTAATTAAATAATTAAAATTTAATTAAATTGAAATCAATAGTTAATTAAATCTTTACTTAATTAATAATAAATTCAAACTCTCTTAATTAATTTATTATAAATAACTTGCTTAATAAATACTTAAGTACTAATTACTTTTACTTAATTACTAATCAAATACGAGTTATCCTTAATTTAATAATTAAATGATTGTTTAACTCATACTTAACTAAATTATTGTTAACTTTTGTACTTAAAGTATGTTTGAAAATACTTTTAAGAAATATTTAAGATAAAACATTTTTAGTTTAGAAAAAGAGTTTGATTTCCCAAACGGCATCCATAGCAACTATCGCTACAGAAACCATATCTCAAAGTTAGTTTCTACGTGAACATTTCAAAATTTATCTCGTAAAATTTAGCTTACTTTATAGAACATAGTAAGAGGTTTTGAAAACTAAAATAAAGTTTTAATTTTGAAGTATTTTTGTAAATTAAACTAGTAAAACATGATTTAGTTTAAGGGATCTCAAGTCACTTTAACAAGTCGAAATGCTAACTTTCTTAGCATATACAACACATGCACATGATCCTAACATTAATATACATGCCATAACCATAAATCATAAGCCAGATCACATCTTTCCAACCATTCACAACATTTAGACTTCAATTTTCAAGTCTAAGTCAATATCACATACAAGCATACATATATATAACCAGACAACATAATAATCCATCAAATCAACTAGTATTTTACAATAACAATGGACAACATAATAAAGGTCAAGACTGTTTAAAAAGAAATAAATTTTACCCATCAAAGTTATGAAACAAACCAAATTATGACTAGAGCTTGAAATGGTCTTAGATCTTGGATCTCTCTTAGTAAAAACTTGATTTTGACCTATGGCGATGGATGTTAGGCTCAGCCTAGGGTGGTTATAAGCTTGACCTTGGTTGAAAAGGGGAAATGCGGGTTAGTTTTGGCTAAGTGGAGGTATAGGAAGAGAAAGAAGGTGTTTTAAGCAAGTTTTAAAGGATTAAAAGTGGAAGTAATAATGATTTTTAGCTTTGGAAAATAAACCGAAAGCCGTTAAAAGACTTTGAAAACTTTAAGGAAGGGTATGCATTTAATAAAAAAAAGAAATGAAATGGGAAGTGGGAAGTGGGAGAGATTTTGAAATTGGTTTTATGAAATATGAATCGAGACAATTACCTAAATGCCCTTTAATACACTACTCTCCTTCCACTTTATGCCACATCATTACCATCCACCCTTGCCTCCTCCACACGAAACAGTCAAAGAGCCCCTCTTTTTATCCAACAAACTAATCCCTACCTTGTATCATGATATGAAATGATAACGTGACATGATATACGTTTTAGTTTTATTTAAATTTTCGAAAAAGATATGTCATGTCACCCCTTGTACTTAAGTAAACTTATCTTTTACCATATTATATTACTAACCTTACTTATGTATTTAATATATGTGTGTGTGTGTGTGTATGTTAACTAAAATGTTTACAACCTTTCCGATAACTTTTAGATGATGAAAATTTAAAATTTAGAAAATGATTTTCGGTTACATTTTCTATTTTTCTTCGAACTAATTAATTTTGTAAACACAATTTGAAATCCATTTCACCATCACTAGTTACCTTTTAAAAGGGATATTTTTTAATAATAAAATCCATTTATTAATTATTTAAAAATATATTAAATATCCATATTTAAAGTGATTAAATATTAGGCCATTACATTTTTTCCTCCTTAAAAGAATGTCGACCTCGAAATTTCAACATATAAGTACCTACAATTATTCATAAGTCCACATGATGTTCATAGATTATCCATATACAAATTTGATTCGATCCCTACTCGAATGCGTAACCTTTCTCCGAACTAGTATCGCTCACCCGATTTCCTAGTGCGCACTCTGATTAGGCTTCTTGAATAGAGACCTTTGTTCTCCTTATATAGCCATATAATATGATATAAAACTTTTCCATATCAAGAACACTTACCAAGTGTTCGCTTTCAAAAATCTAGTGATAGTTATTTGAAATGGTGTGAAACACCTCAAAGTCATGTAGAATCTTGGATCAAAAATTATATGAAAACGAGAAACGATCTACGTTCAACTTACATACTTATATTTGGTTCTCACTAATACCAATTCTATTTTTGTTAAATTATTTATGAAAACATATCATAAAACTAAACTTAAGCCTAACTTATATAATACTCTACTACATCCTAAGAGTACATAACACTATCTGGTTCAACATTTTCCAATTTGAATTTATTAAGTAAACTAAAAAACTAACATGCCCCGTTTTATTCCAAAATCCCTTTTGAAATGATACTATATATTTTAACCGTAGAAAATACATATGTATATCCCGAGTAACTCCAAAATGATACTAAAGAATAGGGTGCTACAAAGTAGTATCATACATCCCTTTTCAAAAAGGGTAATACTTAACAGAAGTGTTTACCATCTGAATACATCTCTTTTCCCTTTTTAGTTATTTTCAGATCACTCGAATTAGTTAACATAAAAATACTTCTTATATTTCAAAATCCACTTTGTGGAACAATTCAATATATACTTTGAGTTATTTTAGATTTGAACTTGTTTCAATTGTGCAATGATAAAGAGAATAATTTACTAAGTGCACTATTATGCTCACCTAGGCAAACATTTGGTCATTACTTAGAAGATTACTCGGATCATCGTAAAATAAATCGAGGCTCATTCCTTGAACCAACCAAAGAAAATACTCCTTACTTAAAAATTTGCTTTCGAAAACATTTTTACTTAAAAACATCTTCAAGTAAAATATTACTGCCCTTTTCCATAAAACATATAAATCTTCTTCAAGACCCTAGGATTTGAATCTTGAAAACCTTTTATTTATAAAACATTTTTACAAACCAAATTTATATGAAATCACTTCTTTATACAAAATTATTTCTCAAATGTTATTCTGAAATATTCTAACTTTTAACAAGCATCTTGTAATAAAATTCCTATTAACCGAATATTAATATCGAACGCGTTATAGTGAAATTGTGAAACTTAATTCACAAGGTGTTCTTTTCAATGTTTTCCCAAGATTCTATTAACCCAACCCATGTTAAAGGAATGAAAATTACTTATAAAATAATAAAAAATAATCAATGCCCCAAAACTAGAGGAGGATGACTAATCAAACCCTAAATGATGATATTTGAATATTATCATTCCCTAACAAACAAAAACATCAAAATTATATTAACTTTTGAAAATTATCTTTTTACATGTAAAATATAGTCCTATATAATATTATTTCATTTTCCGATTTAAAACAATACTATGTCAGTTAGCCTTATTCAAGTGTTTAAGAATCCCTGTCGATAACGCTGGACAGACGCATCAACCAGAATTCATAAACCACTCAACCGATCAAACAACACAATATAAAATATTTTTATATCACTAAAAAATATGTGCTCTTAATATATACACTTAAACTCATTATAGGGTATTGCTAACCCTATCTCTAATGATTTTACCCCACAAAAGCCAAGGTTCTCGCTTAACCGTTAGCTTTGAAACCACGTGTAATAACCTGCCTTTTCAATCCTCAGAACTTAATATTAATACATCCACGGTATTCACATGCTAAACATTTAAGTGCCGAAACGACAGATCATTAGGGTGAAAGAAACGAAAATGATGGAACAAAATCTCATAACGTGATAAGTGATTTATAATATATAAATAAATATTTATAAAAAAGAAAACTTTTATATACATACATTAATCAGAGTAACTAACCTATCGTTAGCCTGGACAGTTATAACAGCCTGTTCTTATAATTTCTGATAGATACAACAAGAACAAATAAGCGGAAGATAAATATAAGAATACGCCTTGGAGTATCCAGCTCGTCTCCTAAAGCTCCAAAGTGTCCAGCTAAATCTGGAAAATATGCTTGAGCTAACCTGAGCATTATAATAAAAATAAAGCCTGTTCATTCTGGTAAAACCAGCATGAGAAACACAATCAAATGAATTCTTATAACATATTAAACCTTTCAAAATAAAAGGTATCTCGTAAGACCACGCCGCACATTAAGACGGATGAGTTTTATCTTCGATAACCAACCATTTTATAGAAAATCTGACGATATTATCATAATGTATAGAGGGGAAAATAAATATATCAAATAGCTGAAATGCTTTCATATCACATTCAACATAGTTGGGCACAACTAAGTCCATAAAGGAACGTACTGATGATTGGATTTCCATTAATGACAAGGCTACTTGGTACCGTCCACCATAGTACACCTCTAGAAAAATGTGCTGAGGGCCTTACATGGACCCCGTGCATATCAGAGTCAGTTGCCACTTTAACATGATAGGCCGAATTACATCATTCCCCGTACTAAGGCTCTAAAATAATTTACGCCGACCATGACCCCACTTCTACATGCATACCTACCCATAAATATCGATTATATATCAAGGAATGGCTGCTCATAGTGATAGCGAACCACATAGCTTTAAGGCATATCCTATGTTTTAGTCATTACCAGGTTGTGAGGCTTGTGAGGTCCCACTTGGAATGCTAACACTGCCTTCCAAGCACAATGAATGCCAGCATTCATCCATACAAGTTGTTTAGGATGTGAACAAACCGAAGCCACTACTTCTACTAGATCCATTTTGGAATAACCCTAAGGATTAGTAGTTAGTAGTTCTTATACTTCAAAGAGCTCCGTCTTAAATCTCATCATCTTCAAGATGTCTTCAATATGACGCCGAAGTTGGTTTGAAGAGGTTTTTAGATAATTCATACTTATCTGATCTCGACCTCTTCGAACTAACATTTGAAAGTTTCTGGTAAACTCAACTCTAGTTGTTTCGAAAATATACAAGCAACATAGGAGCGGGGATGGCCCCCCAAGCATTTAAATGGACGGATCTCCCTATCATTTCTTTTAGGAGAACAGATGTAACAACCCGCAAATCCGTACCCCTTGAGTCAACACAATTCAACATAAATGAACTCAAGTTGAACAGAAATACGAACCATTAGGGTTAAAGAAGAAGAGGTAGAAGAAGAAAATAGAAGAAAAAAATCTAACCATCGCAGCGGAAAAAAATATAATAGATAATAATTGATCTTTACACAAAATCAAATATGCCTATTTATATTTTACATCATCAGAGTACATCAATCACAGTTCAACATCAATAACATACAACTGGATATACAGCTAATCATCACAACGAAATATATATATATAACAAGTACGAAAGTATGTATCGTCATCCAAATCGTCTCATGAGCTCCACAACATCATATCCTGTATCCTATAATATACGGCCTAACCCGAGCATTATAGTAAAATAACACCCGAGTCAGTTTGGAATACCAGCGTGAGAAAATCACACTTAAATGATTATTAAAGTTTCAAAAATCCTTTGAAAACAAAAGCATCTCGTAAGACCACGCCATAAATAAACATGTCGGGTTTTTACCTTACGATAGCTAAAACACTTTTTATTAAAATCCTCTGATATTATAATAGTGTCTATAGAAAGTAAAATAGAATCTAGCTGAAATGCTTGCATCTCACGTTTCAGCAATAATTGGGCACAATCAAAACCGTACGGGCGCGTAGGGAAAACGGATTTCCAACTAATGACCAGGCATTAGGGTACCACCTGTCACAGTACCTGGTCTAGATCAGTGTACCGAGGACCCACCCTAAGCCTCCTGCAATACAAGGCCGAAACCATCCCTTACTGGACAGTCCCGAGCAAGATCACCCCGTGGTTGGGATCAGCAACCGCCCACTAAGCCGAAATAAAAAGGTACATCTAGACAGGGATGACCTCACCCTGAAATGGGTGCTACCCACCTAGCCTTGCTGCATAACCCCTGATTTTCAGTCATTCCCGGTTGATGAGGCTTGAGGCTAAGCGTTACCTTTTAGAACATATCCCTTAGAATGCCCATCGTCCACCTGATGATGTTCCGAAAGCATTCATCCATACAAGTCCGTCCCGGGTTCGAACGGAACCGAAGGCACTATTCCTACTACATCCATATTGGAAATATCCTCAGGATTAGTAGCGACTTGCCCTTGCACTTCACTGCTCCATCTTCGAATCCAAACTCGTTTTCCATGAAACGTACAAATCGGATCGAAGTGGTTTTCGAGAAATAAATCCCAATCTCGGTCTCTTCGAAACGATCAACGCATTTGGCCAATATTGATAGTCGGTTATTTAACTATCAATTTACATTCACAAACAACCATCAAACAATAAATAACTTTCCAAATTATTTATTTATCTCAAAATATCTTCGCAAGATATATTTCTATTTTCAACCCTTTGAAAACAGTTTCAAACCATTCTCTTTTCATGGAATGAATTTCCAAATATTTATTTCCCCCAGAAACACCAAGTACAAAGCTTTATATTTTTTTTTAAATAATAATTTAAAACTCTTTATTATAAAATATACTTTAAAACATTTAAATTAAAAACTACTTCAATATTTTATTAAATATATATACTTTAGGAATATTTAAAAATGAGGTTACTTTTCTAAAATATAAAACTAGATTTTCTATTTAAAACAAATACCAAGTCACTTTAAAATAATTGCAGATATAATAGATTAAAAGAAAATACTTACTTTAGAATTTAAATATTTAGAAATAATAAATTTTCCAAAACTTGCTTTTTAAAACAATTTTAAAACTTTTAACTTATATTTAAAAATTTACTTTGAAAACGTACTTGGTTACCCAGGAAGAATTTCCAATCTCAATCACTAAAATCAATTTTCCAAATTGATTCCCAATTTATTCCATTTGAAATAAATTTATTTACTTACTCAATTCATTTCAAAATTCATTAATTATGAACTTTATTATTATTCTTATTTTTCGTTTGATTTTAAACCCTTTTTTTAACTGAAATATACAAATTTCAGATTTTTCCAATTTCTTCTTTATTCTTTTCAAAATTTAAATCTTAAATTTTAAGTAAATGTTTGTTCTTTTAAAATAATAACACTGAAGTTTAAAATTTATTAATCTTCTGTTTATTCAAAATTTCCTTTCCATACTCGAAATTTATTTACTATAATTTAAAAATCACTTTATTTCTTTTCCAATTCATTCTTAATTTATTTACTACAATTATTTCGCTTACAAATTCACTTCTTTTATTTTCTTCCCAAAATCCAATTTATATATTTATGGTAACTCGTTATACCTAAATATATTCAATCAAACCATAGCATTCAATATTCCAATATAATTCATCATAGAATATCAATAATCACAACAGCGAATATTAAATAGTTTAAATAAATGTTGAGAGATCCAGTTGGATCCCTCAAACCTGTTTTCCCTGCATCCATAGACGTTAGCACAACATAAAATACTAATTCCACTTTGAAGTGGAATATCATGGTATATGGGTTTTAAAATATGAAATCATCCGCTATTTGATGTGGGAAATCAAACATTCCAAGATATACTATATACTACTATATAATATAACACACCAAATCAAATCAATCAATCAACCAATTATTTAAATTTGACTATTTAAATTTAATTTAAACTCAGTTGAGTGAGATTAACTCACCTTCTTGTTTGTAATCTAATTCAAACTAGCTTTTTTTCTTCACTATTGCAGACCTTGTATAATATTAAATGATTTATTAATATTTGAACTAATCAAACAATTTATCTTCCCTTTTTATAATTTAATTAATTCATAATTTAATTAACTAACAATTTTATTCAGACTAATTTTCCTTTAAATAAATTATTCCTAATGATAAAAATAAAAGAATAGGCTAATTAAATAAGTTAACCTCCTAAATACTTACATTTAAATTTAAACACTAAGTGGATATATATATATATATTATATTTTTCTCTCGAAACCACATATACATAATAACTTATACGGATTCAAAAACCGAAATTTTAAATAACACTTCAATCATTTTGGATTTCCTGTATATTCTCCAAAATCATATATATATATATATATATATATGTGTGTGTGTGTGTGTATGTATGTATGTATGTATGTATGTATGTATGTATATGTATTAAATTCTAATAAATTAAGAAGGTTTTCTTCCCAACCAGTAAATTTAATAAAACAGAATTTCTTTATCTACTTTACTGTAAAAAGAAAACTTCATCTGTTATATAAAGTGTGACGACCGCCCATGACTCCCGTACGGAAACAAGGGAATGATGCGCTGAAAGTGTGCCAGGCAGCCATGAGTGACCGTCAAAGGTAAAATAAACATCGCAGACTCTATCGTAAAACTCACAGCGCATGGATAAAATACAATAGAGAAATATAATATAGTGAAGCTCCCATAGAACAGAATATCATCATCTAATTATAATAGCTTTATACATGGTCTGAATCATGAATACAAGAAGCCTCACTACATAGCACTCAGAGTAATCAACAAACAGCGGAATATCCAGTACATAGAATATGAAAATAATATGCAAAGCCTCCTGCTCGTCTTCGTCATCATCAGCGTGAGCCACTAAGATCAGCACCTGTCACCTGTCACCTAGTCTGCCCATCCCAAACATGGATGAACAGCCCAAGGTAATAAGAGGAGACATAAAACCTTGAGTCAGACAAAGTCTTAGTGAGTAGTAAATCAACTATCAAACATACCAAAAGAGCATAAGGGATAAAAGGAATAGGAACCCAAATCATCCCACTCCACCTCTTTCTACAGTGATAGCCCCCAGACACACACTAAGGAGAAGCAAGCATAGCAAAGCAGATAATTAAAGTAAAGCAATAATCACTCGAGTCAAGGTCGATGTTTTCTAAATACAAACCCCCAAGGCCTAAACCAAGATCAGATAAGCACCTAGAAAACACCGCTCTTGAGACCGAATGATGATACAACCAAACATCCATGACTCTGGCTATCACTGTTATCATTGCCTTGATTTTATCGTTAATTGAATGACCAACTCATCTTTCAAACATCCGTCAAGGGATAATGGCAACCCCGGTTCTAGACATAACTCCACACGTCCTCGTGACCCGTGCCTAGGTATAACGAATCTACCCAGAGTACTAGCACGTCATCATGACCCGCGCTTGGGTATAACGGATCTACCCAACGTACTCTTGCTTTGAGCTTGCTAGAACCTTCAATAACGATAAGATCTCAGCCTTCTAGTCATCCTCCTCGACGACTATTCCCATTATAGCTCAAGCACCTCTCGAGCCACCATTATCCACCAACTCGAACCGCATCATCGAGTAATCAACATGCTTGGGATGATCCCGTCTGGATTAAACCAAGGCTTCCACATCATGCTTTGCTCCAACGCATCTTAGCAAAGTCCATCTCATCATCATACTTTGCTTCCTCTAACTATAGCAAAGTCCTCGAACCCATCCATATGAGCTTCATTATCCGCTTCATATGCCACAGCAGCTTTCACCATTCAAGAGCCTTTCTACTTAGCTTTTGAATCATCTTCAACCATCTTGTCCCAAATCAACTACAAGCTAACTCGAGACAATCAAATAAATCATACATCCAACCAATCAAGCATCCAAACAAGATCTAATCAAGTAATATCAACTATAATGGCAATTTCGTAAATAAATGAGCATAAGTCTAACATATATGAAATCATGGATTTTAGCATAGATCTATCAAATATAAAACATGGGTTTTGTCTCTATAACTTGTTAATTGAACTTGCATAGGTAAACATCTTCAAAAGTAATGAATCTAGTCTTGGAACTAAGAAAAATGCATGAAATCTCTAACTTTAACACTCAAACAAACCACCAATCCAATATACTCCTTTGGGTCCGCGTGAGAGATAACTACCACTCATCGAATCACCCTAACACTTCAAAAACAATCAACAAAAGATCTGGACAGCAAGGACTCAAGCTCGATTCGTCGAAATCTCGCTTGAAATGGTGAGATCTAGCTTCGTCGGATGAAGATCTTCAACTTTGGCTCTTCGATCTTCGATCTTGATCTTCGATCTTCAATGGATGTTAGCACTAGATTAAAGTAGAGAAAAAAGTGAAGAAAATGTTGTAGTCGAGTTTCCAAAATGGCAGCACTTCGTTGCTTCAAAAACCGGTGCCAAAAAGTGAGCCAAACCCCTCTATTTATAAGCTGAAAACTCCATGAGTCGTTCGTCCATAAGTCGTCCACGAGTCATCCCTGAGTCGTTTACGACTCATCATATTCCACGACTCAGAGAATCCCAACAGCATACGACCTAACAAGCTACGACTCATCCAAGCGCGCGACCTAACCCACACGCGACATAACGACCTAAGCCCTCAACGACTCATCTACTATGCGACTCATCCCCTTAACCCGGTCATGACTCAACCTATCCCGTTAACTCGTAACCTGGCAATGTTCTAACTCTATAAGCCGTTAACCACCATGAGTCGTCCCATACGAGTTAACTCATAACTCTTAACTCGTTAGCTCCTTATCCCCTGAGTCGGTCAAAACCTTAAGTCATTCACGACTCATACATGAGTCATTCACTACCTTAACTCGTTAACTCGTGCACACTCATCTCTTAACTCGAACACGACTCATCACTTAACTCACGAGTTAACTTCCTAAACGACTCAGGCTAGAGACAACATAAACAACACTAACGACCTGTAAATTCTACGATATATCGATACGTAAAATACGGGTCGTTACATTCTCTCCCCCTTAGGAATTTCGCCCCCGAAATTCCAAGCAAACAACAGCAACCAAAACTATAGCGCATGCCTACCATCCATAGCAATCAACAAACCATGCATACAATTCTAGCCTAGCATGCAGAATTCTAAGGTTAGAACAAGGTACAAATTCATGAGATGTCACGACACCTTAGGACCATACCTCGAAGAGTTCGGGATGAGCTGCCTTCATCCTCTCTTCCTCCTCCCAAGTACAGTCGTTAACATCATCACTCCATTGTATCTTGAGCAACGTAATCGCCTTCCTCCTAAGCTGTTTCGTGTCGGTTTCAACAACACGAAGCGGCTTACGAGGTCTCATAACCACTGGATTAACTTCCAAATCTTCACAGCTATCAGCAGAAACCACCGTATTTGAGTCGTGCACATACTTCCGTAGATAAGATACATGAAAAACATTGTGCACACCCGCTATCTTCTCTGGTAACTCCAATCTATAAGCGAGCTTTCCTATCCGCTCGATGATCGGGAATGGTCCAACAAATCTCGGAGTCAATTTTCCTTTCTTCCCGAATCGAATAACATTCTTCAGAGGAGAAATCTTCACAAAAACCATATCACCTACGTCGAACTCCAAATCTTTACGACGCTTATCGGCATAACTTTTCTGACGATCTTGGGCTGCCTTCATTCGTTGCCGAATGATCCCTATACAATCTGAAGTCTGTCGAATCATCTCTGGCCCAAGTATCAGCTTTTCTCCAGTTTCCAACCAACATGTCGGAGAGTTACACGGTCTTCCATACAGCGCTTCATACGGTGCCATACCAATACTTGACTGATAACTGTTATTATATGCAAATTCCACCAAATGGAGGTGATCTTCCCATGATCCTCCGAAATCCAAAACACAGGCTCTGAGAAGATCTTCCAAAACTCAGTTGACTCTCTCAGTCTGACCATCTGTTTGAGGGTGATAGGCTGTACTCAAACACAACTCAGTTCCCAACACTTCCTGGAAGCTCTTCCAAAATCCACTAGTGAACAATGGGTCTCGATCGCTCACTATACTCTTCGGAACACCATGGAATCGAATTATCCACTTAACATAAAGCTCAGCCAACTTCGATGCAGTCCTAGTCGATCGAACAGGAATGAACCTTGCACTCTTGGTCAACCGATTTACAATGACCCAAATCCCTTCATTTTCCGCTCTCGTTCTAGGTAAACCATCGATAAAATCCATCGATATCTGCTCCCACTTCCATGTAGGAACTTCTAATGGCTGAAGCAATCCACTTGGTTTCTTCTGCTCGGCTTTTACTAACTGGCAGTTCATACATTTGGAAATAAAATTTCCAACATCCTTCTTCATACCTTCCCAGTAATAAGTTCTCTTCATATTCCGATACATCTTATTTCCACCTGGATGAATTGTCAACTTCGAGTGATGACTTTCCTTCAGAACTTCATCTCTCCATTCATCGATATCGGGAACAACCAGTCGTCCTTGCTTGCGAAGCCAACCCTCTTGATCGACCTCGAATCCTTTATCCTTCTCTGGTTCCAATCCAGATTCCAAATCATGGATAATCTTGACAAGCTTATCGTCTCGCTTTTGACTCTCGCCAATCCTTTCCACAAGAGTAGGCCTTATCGATAAGTTTGCCAACATTTCAGGTTCCAATTCACATCTAGGCCTGAAGTCAAATCCAGCCAAATACTCGAGACTCTTCCATTCCAAAAACATGGCTCCCAATCCTGCATGTCTTCGACTCAACGCATCAGCTACTGCGTTACCTTTTCCCGGAGTATAAGCTATACAAAATCATACGATGCTAAAAACTCTAGCCACCGTTGCTGCCGAAGATTCAAATCCTTTTGGGAAAACAGATACTTCAACGACTTATGATCCGTAAACAACTCGAATCGAACTCCCAAAAGATAATGTCTCCACATCTTCAAAGCAAATACAATCGCCGCTAACTCCAAATCATGTGTCGGATAATTCCTTTCATGCGGCTTCAGTTGTCGACTAGCATACGCAACAACTTTATCTTTCTGCATTAGCACTGCTCCAAGTCCAGTACCACATGCATCGGTGTAAACCACCATCTCATCATTCCCACTAGGAATGGTCAAAACAGGAGCACTTGTCAGTCGCTTTTTCAGGATTACGAAAGCTTGCTCACACTTAGCGTCCCAACTGAACACTTGGTTCTTCTTCGTCAATCCTGTCAATGGTGCAGCTATCTTGGAAAAGTCTTTGATAAACCGACGATAATATCCTGCTAATCCAAGAAAACTTCTCACATCGGATGCATTCTTAGGTCTAACCCAATCCTGGATTGCTACCACCTTAGCGGGATCAACCGCTATTCCATTACCAGAGATAACATGGCCTAAGAATCTCACTTCACTCTTCCAGAAGTGACACTTCGAAAACTTAGCTTTCAGCTGATGTTTCCGCAAGATTTCCAAAACAATCCTCAAGTGTGTCTTGTGTTCCTCCTCAGTTCTGGAATAAATCAGAATATCATCCACGAACACAAGCACGAACTTATTCAACTGATCTCTGAATACTCTATTCATAAGATCCACAAAACATGCTGGTGCGTTAGTCAATCCAAACGGCATTACCAGCCACTCATAAAAACCGGATGGTATCCTGAAAGCAGTCGTCGGCACACTATCCTTCGCCACCCTTAACTGGTGAAATCCCGTTTCCAAATCCATCTGAGAAAACACCTTAGCCTCGTGAAGCTGATCAAACAAGTCATCTATTCTCGGCAATGGATACTTGTTCTTCTTAGTCATCTTATTCAGCTCACGATAATCGACACACAACCTCAACGATCCATCCGCTTTGGTTGCGAACACAACTGGTGCACCCCATTCGGACACACTACGCCGAATGAATCCTTTCCGTAAAAGGTCATCAACTTGCACCTTCAACTCTTGCTGTTCCCTAGGCGCCATCCGCCTAAGAGGCATCACAACGGGTCTGGCTCCCTCAACTAGATCAATACGAAACTCGATCTCTCTATGCGGCGGTAACCCTTTGACTTCGTCAAAGACATCCTCAAATCCATTCACAATAGGCACCGATGACAGTCCATCCCGTGGAACAACCAGCGAATACACGAAGCTCATGAAGACGCCTTCCTCATGCTTACATCGTATCACAACCTTTCGCCCTTCCACATTCCCGACTGTCACCTCCAGCCTCTCACAATCAATCCTTGCCGCATACTTCCTAAGCCAGTCCATACCCAAAATAATTCCGAACCCCGCAAAGTTCAGAACAAAGCAATCACAAACAAACGAGCAATCATGACTCGACACAACTAGACCACGACATATCATACACAAGCATGACGAACCCCCAACTGGATTAGTCACAACCAATGGCCTATCAACAATATCCGGTTTCAAACCTAACCGGCCTACCAAATCATCACAAACAAAAGAATGAGACGCTCCAGTATCAAACAACACTCTAACTGGAACGCCGCAAATGGAAAGAGTACCTTGAACCACCACACTCTTCCCCTTCTCTTCAGCAGTAGGAGCTTTCGAAGATGACGGGACAACCGCCAAAGCATAAGCTTGCACAACCTGCCTGTCATTTATCGGTTTCGGACAGTTCTTCTTAATGTGCCCCAGCTTATCACAGTTGTAGCACTTCACAACACCTTCGGATTCTTGCAATCCTTGGAGAGATGGCCCTTCTGCCGACAATTATAGCAGGTCTTTTCCCCCTTCAGCTTCTTCTGACCATCCTTACCCTTCTGCTGTTGCTGCTTCCTCTTCTTGTTTCCACCCTGCTGTGGTTTAGACTCCTCCTTGGTCACAGCAACAACAGATACTTCCTTAGGAAACAAACTCTCGTGCCTGAGAGCTTTCTCCACCAGCTTCTCAAATGGATCGTCCAGATGATCCACCAACTGCCTTCCAAGATAACTGTCCAAGCCTGTCACAAACTTCTCATTCTTCTGATAAGAAGATTCAATATACGACCGAGCATACTTGGATAAGGCCTCAAACTCAGAAACGTACTCAAGAACCGATCTCCCACCTTGCTTGAGCTCAACAAACATTTTAAACAAAACAGACTTCTGAGCTGTAGAAATAAACTTGGCTTCAAATCTAACTTGGAATTGCTCCCAAGTAATCTCTTCTTCTGGAGTGTCTATGGTGATAGAATTCCACCAATCAGCAGCTCTCCCTTGAAGCTGTCTCGATGCAAGCTTCCTCTTAGTTGCATCCTCAACTCCCAAATCTCCAAAGATCCTCCTACAAGCATCCATCCATCTCTGCACTTCAATGGTCGATTCCGTTCCCAAGAAAACCTTCCCTCCAAGAGCAGTATAATCCTTACAAAGCTTAGCAAAATCCACCGGTCTTGGAGCTTGAACTTGAACTCCAACATCCACTGATGGCCCTGAAGCTGGCATCCTTCTCATGATCGAAGTCATCATGGCCTCAAACATAGGAGCATAATCAACAGCTTCCCTAGCAACTGGTCTCCCCCTTCGACTCATCCTTAATATCTACAAAAAGGAATGACTTAGAACACCTTGAGAAACAACTGCATAAGGAGTTCAAATCCTTCTAAACAACTATATTATATATAGTAATCATTCATCAAAATACAATTACGTCTCTCATACGTAGTCACGTCAGCGAGCGTTGGCTAAAATCGATTAACCAAAGCTCTGATACCAAATGTGACGACCGCCCATGACTCCCGCACGGAAACAAGGGAATGATGCGCTGAAAGTGTGCCAGGCAGCCATGAGTGACCGTCAAAGGTAAAATAAACATCGCAGACTCTATCGTAAAACTCACAGCGCATGGATAAAATACAATAGAGAAATATAATATAGTGAAGCTCCCATAGAATAGAATATCATCATCTAATTATAATAGCTTTATACATGGTCTGAATCATGAATACAAGAAGCCTCACTACATAGCACTCAGAGTAATCAACAAACAGCGGAATATCCAGTACATAGAATATGAAAATAATATGCAAAGCCTCCTGCTCGTCTTCGTCATCATCAGCGTGAGCCACTAAGATCAGCACCTGTCACCTGTCACCTAGTCTGCCCATCCCAAACATGGATGAACAGCCCAAGGTAATAAGAGGAGACATAAAACCTTGAGTCAGACAAAGTCTTAGTGAGTAGTAAATCAACTATCAAACATACCAAAAGAGCATAAGGGATAAAAGGAATAGGAACCCAAATCATCCCACTCCACCTCTTTCTACAGTGATAGCCCCCAGACACACACTAAGGAGAAGCAAGCATAGCAAAGCAGATAATTAAAGTAAAGCAATAATCACTCGAGTCAAGGTCGATGTTTTCTAAATACAAACCCCCAAGGCCTAAACCAAGATCAGATAAGCACCTAGAAAACACCGCTCTTGAGACCGAATGATGATACAACCAAACATCCATGACTCTGGCTATCACTGTTATCATTGCCTTGATTTTATCATTAATTGAATGACCAACTCATCTTTCAAACATCCGTCAAGGGCTAATGGCAACCCTGGTTCTAGACATAACTCCACACGTCCTCGTGACCCGTGCCTAGGTATAACGAATCTACCCAGAGTACTAGCACGTCATCATGACCCGCGCTTGGGTATAACGGATCTACCCAACGTACTCTTACTTTGAGCTTGCTAGAACCTTCAATAACGATAAGATCTCAGCCTTCTAGTCATCCTCCTCGACGACTATTCCCATTATAGCTCAAGCACCTCTCGAGCCACCATTATCCACCAACTCGAACCGCATCATCGAGTAATCAACATGCTTGGGATGATCCCGTCTGGATTAAACCAAGGCTTCCACATCATGCTTTGCTCCAACGCATCTTAGCAAAGTCCATCTCATCATCATACTTTGCTTCCTCTAACTATAGCAAAGTCCTCGAACCCATCCATATGAGCTTCATTATCCGCTTCATATGCCACAGCAGCTTTCACCATTCAAGAGCCTTTCTACTTAGCTTTTGAATCATCTTCAACCATCTTGTCCCAAATCAACTACAAGCTAACTCGAGACAATCAAATAAATCATACATCCAACCAATCAAGCATCCAAACAAGATCTAATCAAGTAATATCAACTATAATGGCAATTTCGTAAATAAATGAGCATAAGTCTAACATATATGAAATCATGGATTTTAGCATAGATCTATCAAATATAAAACATGGGTTTTGTCTCTATAACTTGTTAATTGAACTTGCATAGGTAAACATCTTCAAAAGTAATGAATCTAGTCTTGGAACTAAGAAAAATGCATGAAATCTCTAACTTTAACACTCAAACAAACCACCAATCCAATATACTCCTTTGGGTCCGCGTGAGTGATAACTACCACTCACCGAATCACCCTAACACTTCAAAAACAATCAACAAAAGATCTGGACAGCAAGGACTCAAGCTCGATTCGTCGAAATCTCGCTTGAAATGGTGAGATCTAGCTTCGTCGGATGAAGATCTTCAACTTTGGCTCTTCGATCTTCGATCTTGATCTTCGATCTTCAATGGATGTTAGCACTAGATTGAAGTACAGAAAGAAGTGAAGAAAATGTTGTAGTCGAGTTTCCAAAATGGCAGCACTTCGTTGCTTCAAAAACCGGTGCCAAAAAGTGAGCCAAACCCCTCTATTTATAAGCTGAAAACTCCATGAGTCGTTCGTCCATAAGTCGTCCACGAGTCATCCCTGAGTCGTTTACGACTCATCATATTCCACGACTCAGAGAATCCCAACAGCATACGACCTAACAAGCTACGACTCATCCAAGCGCGCGACCTAACCCACACGCGACATAACGACCTAAGCCCTCAACGACTCATCTACTATGCGACTCATCCCCTTAACCCGGTCATGACTCAACCTATCCCGTTAACTCGTAACCTGGCAATGTTCTAACTCTATAAGCCGTTAACCACCATGAGTCGTCCCATACGAGTTAACTCATAACTCTTAACTCGTTAGCTCCTTATCCCCTGAGTCGGTCAAAACCTTAAGTCATTCACGACTCATACATGAGTCGTTCACTACCTTAACTCGTTAACTCGTGCACACTCATCTCTTAACTCGAACACGACTCATCACTTAACTCACGAGTTAACTTCCTAAACGACTCAGGCTAGAGACAACATAAACAACACTAACGACCTGTAAATTCTACGATATATCGATACGTAAAATACGGGTCGTTACATAAAGTCTTGATTTTGAAATGTCCTATTAATTTTCTTTTCAAAAGCCTTGCCTATACATATATCTCCATTTACATATTTTAACGGTAAATTAATTTTATATTATCAAACTTATATATGTACACAAATATCCTAATTATAGCAATTTAACTTACAAATTACAATATAAAGAAGATTTACCAGAACCACGCCTCGGTCTAAAGACTTCACTAAAGAACTCGCCTTGCACCTTCCAATTGTCGATGTCGCACGCTCCCCTATTTGGCCACGGTCTCGAGCATCTCAACCAGACTCACCGCGTGACCCTGCCGTGCTCACGAATTCTCATCCTAACGTGAGCCCCAAAGTTGGTCGCGAACCCCTAATCCGATTTCAATTGCGGTGCCGACCACGAGACCATCACGCGTCTCAACCCTAAACCCTAGGTCGCAGCACACGAAAACGCCCAAAACACTCGCGCCTCCTCCAAAGCCGAAGCTCGAACTTGATTTGTCAAGGACGATTAATTTGATCTATGAATTCGAACGAGAAGATTTAAAGAGACGCCATTCCCCCTTTTTTTTAGTTCTGTGTATTTTATTTTATGTTATTTTTTCGTAAGTTTTAACTTAAGTAAGGGAAAGGAGGAGATATGATTGAAAGAGAAGGCACGTTGCGTGATGGTGACGCCTTGCGCGCAGAAGTGTTTTAGCGTGTTGGATAAGGTTTTGTGTACAGTGATTTGAAGTGTTGAAGAAAACTCTGATGTGAATTGCTTAACCAGTCAACTATACATAAATTATTTAAATTTTTAAACGTTCTGAAATCGTCACTCAAAATTTTGATTTCCTATCGAGACGTGTCACTAGGCATTCCTAATGTTATATCCATATTCCAAACGCAATGGAAAAGGTTTCGTGTCCTAATTCGATCGTATGGAGAAGATAACTTTTTGAATCGAATTAAAATATTAAATTTTTGATATAAATCTCAGCGCGTTTATATATCGTACGCTCACACAACAACTCCGATCAATACGAAATATGAAACCCGATAATAATACAATATTACGGATCCAATGGAACTGATTTCGTCGAAATCCGAGACTGTGCCTCGGAAGGCTATTTTTAAATTCAATTTTAAACGATAAAATTTAAAACTGAACAAATCACTGTTAAATTCAATTTTAACACTTCTATTATCTTCACCGTTGTCAACATAAATTTTATAATCCTTCAAATTATTTTTAACAGGCTTAAACTCCAGATTCAACATTTTACCCAACCCCAAATTGTTTAATTCAATAACTTAATTATCAAATAAATAGTTATATTTGACTTCAAGTAAAGAAATTAACTTCCAATAGTTAAAATCAATTAAATATTCCAATTTCAATTGCTTAAAAATTCTGGGTCGTCACATTCCTCCCCCCTTAAAAGAATTTCGTCCCCGAAATTACTAATAAGGAAGAATGGTCCAATACCCGTTTACCTTTTTCCCAAAACCAAACAGTTTCTAACAATTTCCCAAAAGATTATTAAGAACATCCTACCACTGTTCCTAACTTTCCAAACTTCTCCAATTAGGTTCCTACCAACATGATATACCCAACCATTCAAATTTCAATTTAAACCCAAATTTAAATTATCAAAATTTCTTAAAAAAAATTCTAACTCCCTAAGTTTTCGAAAAAATTTCGCCAGCGTCTCCTTTGCAGGCTAGCTTGGTACAACTACAAAAGGCCTCTATGGGCTCCCAAATTCCAAAAGAAAACAAAATGCCAAGTGGCTAGATCCAAAAACCCAATCAAATTTCATACAGAATTTAAACACATGCCTATTTGTTGAGCAATTCAAATTTATCTTCTGAAATAAAAACCAATTTTCTTTTTCCTTTTATAATACCTGCATATCCTACATATCAATAATATCCAATCACAATATTCCAAAAATATTTTATCGACTTCCTCACAAAATGTCAATATCTATTCATTCAAATATTAACTTAGATTATATTTGTAGATCAATTTCCAATTAAGAATACACCATTCCTTTCTTAAGTTTAGTATAAGCATTTAATATGTTTCTTATATTTATTTTCACTTTACCACTTTAGTCTATATCCATTTCTATTTAAATTGATTCTTTCATTTCCATATGAATTCAATTTATTCTTATCTCTGAATATAAAATTTCATTTTTCATTTATAACTAATTCATGTCATTATTTTAAATTAGTTTCATTCACTAATTTGTTTCGGTTTCTAGTTTGAAATCGTTTTGTCGTTACCAAAAATTTTCAAAAAAATTTCCAACTCACAAAATTTTCAAAAAATTTTGGCAGAGTCTCCTTTGTACGAAGGAGCTTTTGCAATTTGACAAAAGATATAAATATATATACATCGACCTACACGGTCGGAAAAACCAAAAACAGTTCATATTTTCTATTTTTTATTGCGTAGGCGTACCTTATTTAGCATTTTTAAGCAAGCGGCTTATAATTTTAGCAATTATCGCAACCAAATCTAGCCACACGGCTTCCAGGTACCTGTACTTGCTCAACTAAAACATGTAAGTGTCATATATACGAAGTTTAACAACATTTCACTTATTTACAATAGTTAAACACATGAATTCTAACAGCAATGCATATTAAACACTTTTTATAAGCAATTTAAATATTCCAATATTAATTTTAATTGCTTACAACCAATCACACATCGTTTCACTTAATCTGAATGGTTAACAACTTACATGCTTACATTTAATTTATTTTTAAGCAAAACGAACTCATATTAATTCAATTGATCTCAAAATCAATTTATTTTACTCCTATCCATTCATAGAATTTTAATTACTTCCATTTACATCAAATGACAATTTATTATATGCAATTTGACGAGATCTATGTGAATAAATAAGTACTTATGTTTTATAACCAATTTAAATTGATTTCAACTCAATTTATACTTAATTCTATTCCATTTTTAAATTTATTCACAATCCATATATTCTCATTTTCATTGCATTTTAAATGTGAATCCATTCACTTGCATTTCATTTTATTAACCAAACTAGTTTCATTATTCAAACAGGTTCCATTCAAAACCATTTGATCTAGCTCGACACATTCTGTTTAAATTTCATTCACAATCCATTCATTTACATTTCATTCCATATTTGTTTATTCCAAATTATTTTATTTAGCTCGAAAACAATCCAGACTACTTCATTCAATAACTATTTCTCAACTTATTTAAACCACACTTCATTTTGAGTTCGGCTTTCATTCAACACTTACTTAAGTCGATAACTTAAGTTCATTTCCATTTCTTTTTACAACAGGTTCTACTTCCATCTTTCATTTGATTCTTATTTATTCCATACAATTAGTTTATCCACTCAATCCATTATGAATTTTCATTTCCTTACCCAATTCATCCGAAATTATTTTATTGATAACAAGGCCATTTCCAATGTATTTCTACTTATTTGTATTTTGTTTGCAAATTCAAACCATTACTATTTTAATCCAATTTCTTTTAATTTGGCAACAGTTTCATTATTCGAACAGGTTCCATTGTAAACCATTTGAATTGTTAAGGACGCTTCAGGTCGAATTTTAATTAATAACCCAAGTTTTGATTCTACCATTCACCTTTAATTTACCATCTAATTTTATTAACTCACAATCCAATTTCATTCTCAATTCATTTAATTAATTGCAAGGCCATTTTCAATTATATTTTCTTCACTAATGATTCAAGTTGAATTTGATTTATAACTTGAGTTTTATTTCCAAACTTCAATATTAACTCACCAATTCAGCTTCTATTTAACTACATTAGGTTCCATTTACATATTTCATTGACTAATTTATTATCTAATTAGTTCTTTCCCTATTTATAATTCAATACTTGATTTTAAATCTCAAAATCTCTTCATTTAATTTTCTTAAGTTCAAATTTATTTTATAATTCAAGTTTGGATTTTTATTTTATTTTTCAAATCATCAAACAATATTTATTTTGTGTTTTTTATCCCACTTTTAAATTTTGCAAGTCGCCACTTATTATTTTACACATTTCCATTCATTCTAGCTTGAATATATTTATCTTTTATTTTTAACTCAAGCCTTATGCTTATTTATAACCCAAGCATATTTTATTCCATGGATTTTTAACTCTTTTACAAGTTATTCTAATTTATTTGTTTCAATCCAATTCTTATCCAATTTATTTCTATTTATTAAAGTGAGAACCTAATCACATTCAATAACTCAACAGAATTTTTATTCCAATTCAAATCTATTTTAACTCAGATTTATTTAATTCAATTCAATTTCAATTTAATTCAAATTCAACTGGATATGATTTTCAGCCTATTCAATTAATTTCAATCTAGTTAAATTTTATTCCCCAATCCAAGTTAATTTCATTTTTAACCTTCACTTTAAATTTAAATTTCCAACATTCAAAGCTTATATTTCCTTCCTGATTTAAAAATCATCTCAATTTATAAGCTTACAACCTATCTCATCGGGATTTTAAACACCCAGCTTTTGGTTTTAAATCATTTTGAAATCTCCAACATCTCAAATCCCATTTCTCAAAAATTTAAACAAATCCTGGTTTTCCTGAACAATCAATTTGGCAGCAATCCGTCACTTAGAAAGTCGAAAATGAATACTGATGATGCGGCCGTCATCATCGGAATTATTTTCCAATAATCCAGGTGATTTCAATGCTATATCACTTCCAAAATCCATTTAAAACAAATTTCCTTTCAGAAATACCCCAAAATAACAATGCTATTATTTATCTTCAAAATACTTCCAAATCTCCGGGATTTAAACTTCCAAATCCTGCTTAAATCAATTTTAACTATAATTCATTAATATAAATTTCCATTTGTTCATATTTCAATTTATAAATCATGTTGTCATTTTATATTTATACATTCTTTTTTTATAAAAGAATTTATTTTCCTTAATCTTTAGTTATATTTCCAATTTTTAGTTAAATTTCTACTCAACAATGACAATAATTCAATATTATTTTTCCCAACATCCAGGCAACCATATATTAGGTAAATAGTTTACAAAAACTTTTTTTTTATATCAAAAATATATTTTTGGGTAAAATTATTTCAGTCACCCACATTTAAAACAATACCGTGTCAAACTGTTCTATTCAAGTGTTCAGAAACCCCTTCGATATAGTTGTCCAGACTGTGTCAACGAATGTTCATATGCCACTCAATAAACCAATCAACACAATATTAAAACAATTTATATTCACTAACAAATACACGCTCAAATCTATTAATACGCTCAAACTCATTCTAGAGTACTACAGACTCTAATGTAAATGAGCAACTTCCACCAGAGCCAAGGTTATCACCAACCTCGCTCTGATACCAAGTATAACAACCCGTAAATCCGTACCCCTTGAGTCAACACAATTCAACATAAATGAACTCAAGTTGAACAGAAATACGAACCATTAGGGTTAAAGAAGAAGAGGTAGAAGAAGAAAATAGAAAAAAAACATCAGAATCTAACCATCGCAGCGGAATAAAATATAATAGATAATAATTGATCTTTACACAAAATCAAATATGCATGTTTATATTTTACATCATCAGAGTACATCAATCACAGTTCAACATCAATAACATACAACTGGATATACAGCTAATCATCACAACGAAATATATATATATATATATATAACAAGTACGAAAGTATGTATCGTCATCCAACTCGTCTCATGAGCTCCACAACATCATATCCTGTATCCTATAATACACTGTCTAACCCGAACATTATAGTAAAATAACACCCGAGTCAGTCTAGAATACCAGTGTGAGAAAATCACACTCAATTGATTATTAAAGTTTCAAAAATCCTTTGAAAACAAAAGCATCTCGTAAGACCACGCCACAAATAAACATGTCGGGTTTTTACCTTACGATAGCTAAAACACTTTTTTTTAAAATCCTCCGATATTATAATAGTGTTTATAGAAAGTAAAATAGTATCTAGCTGAAATGATTGCATCTCACGTTTTAGCAATAGTTGGGCACAATCAAAACCGCACGGGCGCATAGGGAAAATGGATTTCCAACTAATGACTAGGCACTGGGGTACCACCTGTTACAGTACCTGGTCTAGATCAGCGTACCCAGGACCCACCCTAAGCCCCCCGTAAAACAAGGCTGGAACCATCCCTTACTGGACAGTCTCGAGCAAGATAACCCCGCGGTTGGGATCAGCAACCGCCCACTAAGCCAAAATAAAAAGGGACATCTAGACAGGGATGACCTCACCCTGAAATGGGTGCTACCCACCTAGCCTTGCTGCATAACCCCTGATTTTCAGTCATTCCCAGTTGATGAGGCTTGAGGCTAAGCGTTACCTTTTAGAACATATCCCTTAGAATGCCCATCGTCCACCTGACGCTGTTCCGAAAGCATTCATCCATACAAGTCCGTCCCGCGTTCGAACGGAACCGAAGGCACTATTCCTACTACATCCATTTTGGAAATATCCTCAGGATTAGTAGCAACTAGCCCTTGCACTTCACTGCTCCATCTTCGAATCCAAACTCGTTTTCCACGAAACGTACAAACCGGATCGAAGTTGTTTTCGAGAAATAAATCCCGATCCCGGTCTCTTCGAAACAATCAACGCATTTGGCCAATATTGATAGTCGGTTATTTAACTATCAATTAACATTCACAAACAACCATCAAACAATAAATAACTTTCCAAATTATTTATTTATCTCAAAATATCTTCGCAAGGTATATTTCTATTTTCAACCCTTTGAAAACAGTTTCAAACCATTCTCTTTTCATGGAATGAATTTCCAAATATTTATTTCCACCGGAAACACCAAGTACAAAGCACTAGATTTTTTTTTTTAAAATAATAATTTAAAACTCTTTATTATAAGATATACTTTAAAACATTTAAATTAAAAACTACTTCTATATTTTATTAAATATATATACTTTAGGAATATTTAAAAATGAGGTTACTTTTATAAAATATAAAACTAGATTTTCTCTTTAAAACAAATACAGAGTCACTTTTAAATAATTACTGCTATAATAGATTAAAAGAAAATACTTACTTTAGAATTTAAATATTTAGAAATAATAAATTTTCCAAAACTTGCTTTTTAAAACAATTTGTAAAACTTTTAACTTATATTTAAAAATTTACTTTGAAAACGTACTTGGTTACCAAGGGAGAATTTCCAATCTCAATCACTTAAATCAATTTTCCAAATTGATTCCTAATTTATTCCATTTGAAATAAATTTATTTACTTACTCAATTCATTTCAAAATTCATTAATTATGAACTTTATTATTATTATTTTCCGTTTGATTTTAAACCTATTTTTTTCTAACTGAAATATACAGATTTCAGATTTTTCCAATTTCTTCTTTATTCTTTTCAAAATTTAAATCTTAAATTTTAAATAAATGTTTGTTCTTTTAAAATAATAAGACTGAAGTCTAAAATTTATTAATCTTCTGTTTATTCAAAAGTTCCTTTCCATACTCGAAATTTATTTACTAATATTTAAAAATCACTTTATTTCTTTTCCAATTCATTCTTAATTTATTTACTATAATTATTCGCTTACAAATTCACTTCTTTTATTTTCTTTCCAAAATCCAATTTATATATTTCTGGTAAATCATTATACCCGAATATATTCAATCAAACCATAGCATTCAATATTCCAATATAATTCATCATAGAATATCAATAATCACAACAGCGAATATTAAATAGTTTAAATAAATGTTGAGTGATCCAGTTGGATCCCTCCAACCTGTTTTCCCTGCATCCACAGACGTTAGCACAACATAAAATACTAATTTCACTTCGAAGTGGAATATCACGGTATATGGGTTTTAAAATATGAAATCATATGCTATTTGATGTAGGAAATCAAACATTCCAAGATATACTATATACTACTATATAATATAACACACCAAATCAAATCAATCAACCAATTATTTTAATTTGACTATTTAAATTTAATTCAAACTCAGCTGAGTGAGATTAACTCACCTTCTTGTTTGTAATCTGATTCAAACCAGCTTGTTTTCTTCACGATTCCAGACCTTGTATAATATTAGTTGATTTATTAGTATTTGAACTAATCAAACAATTTATCTTCCCTTTTTATAATTTAATTAATTAATAATTTAATTAACTAAGAATTTTATTCAAACTAATTTTCCTTTAAATAAATTATTCCTAATGATAAAAATAAAAGAATAGGCTAGTTAAATAAGTTAACCTGCTAAATACTTACATTTAAATTTAAATAGTAAGTGGATATATATATTTTATATTTTTCTCTCGAAACCACATATACATAATAACTTATATGGATTCAAAAACCTAAATTTTAAATAACACTTCAATCATTTTGGATTTCCTGTATATTCTCCAAAATCATATGTATATTAAATTCTAATAAATTAAGAAGGTTTTCTTCACAATCTGTAAATTTAATAAAACAGAATTGCTTTATCTACTTTACTGTAAAAAGAAAACTTCATCTATTATATAAAGTCTTGATTTTGAAATGTCCTGTTAATTTTCTTTTCAAAAGCCTTGCCTATACATATATCTCTGTTTACATATTTTAACAGTAAATTGATTTATATTCTCAAACTTATATATGTACACAAATATCCTAATTACAGCAATTTAACTTACTAATTACAATAAAAAGAAGATTTACCAGAACCACGCCTCGGTCTAAAGACTTCACCGGAGAACTCGCCTTGCTCCTTCCAATTGTCGATGCCGTAGGCTCCCCCATTCGGCCACGGTCTCGAGCATCTCAACCAGGATCACCGCGTGACCCTGCTACGCTCACGAATTCCCATCCTAACGTGAGCACCAAAGTCGGTCGCGAACCCCTAATCGTGATTTCAATTGCGGTACCGACCACGAGACCACCACGCGTCTCAACCCTAAACCCTAGGTCGTAGCACATGAAAATGCCCAAAACACTCGTGCCTCCTCCAAATCCGAAGCTCGAACTCGATTTTTTGAGGACGATTAATTTAGTCTATGAATTCGAACGAGAAGATTTGAAGAGGACGTCATTCCCCCCTTTTTTAGTTCTGTGTGTTTTATTTTATTTTATTTTCCCGTAAGTTTTAACTTAAGGAAGAGAAAGGAGGAGATATGATTGAAAGAGAAGGCACGTTGCGTGATGGTGACGCCTTGCGTGCACAATCGTTTAGCATGTTGGATAAGGTTTTGTGCACAGTGGTTTGAAGTGTTGAAGAAAACTCTGATGTGAATTGCTTAACCAGTCAACTATACATAAATTATTTAAATTTTTAAACGTTCCGTAATCGTCACTCAAAATTTTGATTTCCTATCGAGACATGCCACTAGGCGTTCCTAGTGTTATATCCCTATTCTGAACGCAATGGAAAAGGTTTCGTATCCTAATTCGATCGTATGGAGAAGATAACTTTTTGAATCGAATTAAAATATTAAATTTTCGATATAAATCTCAGCGCGTTTATATATCGTACACTCACATAACAACTCCGATCAATACGAAATTTGAAATCCGATAATAATACAATATTACGAATCCAATGGAACTGGTTTTGTCGAAATCCGAGACTGTGCCTCGGAAGGCTATTTTTAAATTCAATTTTAAACGATAAAATTTAAAACTGAACAAATCACTGTTAAATTCAATTTTAACGCTTCTCTTATCTTCAGTGTTATCAATATAAATTTTATAATCCTTCAAATTATTATTAACAGGCTTAAAACTCCAGATTCAACATTTTACCCAACCCTGAATTGTTTAATTCAATAATTTAATTATCAAATAAATAGTTATATTTGAATTCAAGTAAAGAAATTAACTTCCAATAGTTAAAATCAATTAAATATTCCAATTTCAATTGCCTAAAAATTCCGGGTCGTCACAACAGAACGAGATTTATACGCACAGTACAACATCATTGAAGATGACTATGTCAAAGAACTCATGTTTTTCTCCTATATGTTTCTAGACTAATATTTTGGTCTAGATCTTGATAGTCAGTAATTTAACTATCAAATAAACAAACCATAGATTTAATTCCATGTGGGATACACAAAGCTTCATTAATTAATCTTTCCATAAATCAAATCACTTTTTATATCTTAGATTCCAAAGTACCTTTCAAAGAATATTTCTACAATCCTCTTATACTCCTTTCAATACATGGAAAACATTTATATACTTATCCCAATAGTATAAGTATGTTGCCAAAACATTATGCTTTCAGTACTTAGAAAATATATTCATATACTTATTTCAACGGTATAAGTATATTTACAAAATTTAAGGAAGATTTCCTCTTTTCCAAATTCATGTTGAGCTAAAATAAATATCACTTAAAACATTACTTACTTTAAACCAAACCACTATCCTTCGGTGTTAAGTATGAAAAGAATGTTTCCATACCACCATAATTAAGAAGAGTTAATAGTCAAAACAAATCTCCTTCCTTTATAAAAATACCCTTTTTATAAGCCTACTTCATATTCAAATCCTTTTATAGATCTCCAAATTAATTTATAAAACATCTTTCATAAATCTCTTAAAATGATTTATAAACTCCTTATAAAACTTACTTACCAAATATCCTTAAAATCTCCCTTTCAAAATATTATTTGTAACTCCCCTTAAATAAATCATTTTTACAGAGTAAAATCTTTTTTATAAAATAATTTATCATTTGTAAACACCTTTATTCAATTAATTACTTACTTATAAACATCAGAAATAAATAAGTAATCCATTTTAAACAACAATAAAAAGACAAGAAACTAACTTTAAAATAACATTAATAATATAATTAAATAACTTTAAACACCTTTATCAAAATAATTTAATAACTTATTTTAAAACATCATTTATAAATACTTAACCTTAAATTGTTATACAATTGAAGTTATTTAAATCTTAAGCTTTACTAATTTCGAAAAGAGGCTTAGCGATCACAATGGTACAAAATCAAGTTACCATTTAATTAGATTTGACTTTTCAAGTCACAAAAATGGTATTTACATAAGCAGCATATATGTAAATCGAATCCATAATTTACCATCCATACTTACATGCCATTTACCCCATATAAATCAGTTGGCATAAAATTAAATGTTCAAATTAATTTAATAGCTAAATGGGGATTTATTATGCTAAAAAGATGTCATCAAGTCTATTTCATTTAATTATAGCAGTACGGGGATTTATTCTGCTAAACGGATGTCATTAATAACCTATTCCGTATTTGACTACTTGAAGGCACAAAAAAGAGAATCACTTGTATTAAATCATTTACTTACAATGGAAGCTGCTTTTAAATCAAACTGATCCTTAAAAATAAATCAATTAAAATAAACCTTTTAGTTCATTAATTAAAAATAGGTTTAAACCTTTTTATTTAATAATGATTAAACCTTGATTATATGTTAACTTAATAAGTAATTAAGTAATAATTAAACCCTGCTTGATTAAGAACTAATTAACCAAATAAACCCTAATTAATTAATAATTAAACCTTACCTAATTATTAATTAATAATTAAACCCTAATTAATTAATAATTAATTAATAATTAAATAATTAATAAAAATTAATTAAATAAAAATTAATTAAATAAAAATTAATACTTAATTAACTCTTTACTTAATTAATAAAAAATTAAAACTCAATTCATTAACTAATTATAATTAACTTAATTGATACTTAAGAACTAATTACTTTTACTTAATTACTAATTAAATACTTATTATCCTTAATTAATTAATTATATAATTATTTAACTCATATTTAACTAAATTAATTAAATTTTGTACTCAAAGTATGTTTGAAAATATTTTTCAGAAATATTTAAGATAAAACACTTTAGTTAGAAAAATAGTTTGATTTCCCAAACAACATCCATAGCGACTTTCGCTATGAAAACCATATCTCAAAGTTAGTTTCTTTGTTAACATTTCATACGTTAACTCTTAAAATTTAACTTACTTTACAAAACGTAGTAAGAGTTTTTTAAAACTAAATTAAGTTTGAAACTTTGATGTATTTTTTGTAAATTAAACTAGTAAAACATGATTTAGTTCAAGGAATCTCAAGTCACTTTAACAAGTCAAATTACTAACTTTCTTAGCATATACAACACATGCACATGATCCTAACATTAATATACATGCCACAACCATAGATCATAAGCAAGATCGCATCTTTCCAACCATTCACAACATTTAGACTTCAATTTTCAAGCATAACTCAATATCACATATAAGCATACACATATATAACCAAACAACATAATAATCCATCAAATCAACCAATATTTTACAATAACAATGGACAAAAAAATAGAGGTCAAGGCTGTTAAAAAAAAATTACCCCCCAAAGCTATGAAACAAACCAAATTATGACTAGAGCCTGAAATGGACTTAGATCTTGGATCTCTTTTCGTAAAAACTTGATTTTTGCCTATGGTGATGGTTGTTAAGCTCGGCCTAGGGAAGTATGGGCTTAGCCTTGGTTGAAATGGGGAGGTGTGGGTTAGTTTTGGCTAAGTGGAGGTATAGGAAGAGAAAAAAGGCGTTTTAAACATGTTTAAAAGTGGAAACAAAAATTATTTTTAGCTTTGGAAAATAAAATGGAAACCATTAAAGGACTTTGAAAAGGTTTAAAAGAAGACGGATTTTAGAAAAAAAGAAGGAAATGACATGAGAAGCGAGAGAGAGAATCTGAAATTGGTTTTATGAGAAAATGTGACGCCCCACCTCAAAACCCACGCTAGCCAAGAACACTACGGTGTAGTGCTGTCAACTAGCGCGGAGAATAAGCCTGATAAGGAGCGACCATCCATGTAATTACTTATCACACGGTAGCTAAAAATAATCTTCAGAAACAAACATAGAAACAAGCATAACACAAATTAGTCACAGACATCCATATCACAAAGGCGGAAGAAGATATGAATATATAACTAACACATGAAAGTGTACATCATAGTAGTGGTCAAAAAGATCCACAATAATACAAAAGAATAGCAATACGTGCTATACCAAAAGAATACAACTATGAGTCTATATCTCAAGTGTATACAACAAAAGATGCTAATCTAAACAAGTAGCCAAAAGTCTGTGTAGTGAATCACTGGGGGAGAAGTCAAGCAGAAGCACCTGCAGCATATCGGTCTGACCCGAGTATTATTTATAAGAAAATAATAAACGGATCAGTCTAGCTATAAATATCAGACGACATGATATAAAATAAGAGAAATGGCATATGCGAATAATATCCATAACATCATACTACTATAAGTATGTAAATGATAATCAACAAGAGATTAATCAATATCACAAGAATCTTCTCAAAGATCCAAAAGGGTATCATACCCAAAACTTGTACTCATAACAAGTCAATGACATAAATTCTAGAAATCAACAAAAGAAATCGAGAAAATCGTGAAAAATAAAGAGGCCTATCACATGACGGTCCGAAGACCATGGGGAGCTACCCCATATATGTGAGTCGAAATTACACAGATGAGGTCTAGACTAACCAAAAATCAAAAAGGTATGTGTGAGTGAAATCACACAAGTGGTGTCTAGTCTAACCTCGCAAACAAAAACGTATGTGTGAGTGAAATCACATAAGTGATGTCTAGACTAACCAAGAAGGTAAAAAGGTATGTGTGAATGAAATCACACGAGTGGTGTCTAGTCTAACCAAGAAAACAAGAGACATCGCACAATTTCTAGTCTAAATCATAATAATGATCGTCATGATCAACAAGAAGTGTCAATTACACTAAGTTGTAAATATAAAAGTTTAGCTTCATGTCCCATAACCACTTGCTTAATTTAAATATTTACGAACAAACTGTAAATCTTCACTAGAAAATTGTCACAAGAGGTTCAATCGAACAAGTCCAAGAATTAACAGACGAAGCAAACGCAAGCGTTTCATACCACTAGTTTTACTAGGCCATTTAATTAGATTTCTCATCCGAGTGAGGTAAAGGTTTGTATATACTAATAGACTGGAAAAAGGTTTTATAAACGAGTTTGGTATTGAAAATAAAGTTGAAATCATTTTGATGAAAAAGTTTTGATATTTACTACTAGTATTGAAACCTTCATATTTCTAAAGTTGTCTCGAAGAATGGTCAACTCAGCATCTCAACAAAGCAAGTTCTATTGAATGTTTTTCAGATAAGATCCCCTACGGAGGGGGGGTCCGGGGGGGTGGCAACCCCCAAGGTGGGGGTGCGGGGGCAACGCCACCGCTACGGGGTTCGACCTGCCCGGTCAGGTCGTGGGGGTCCAAGGGGCAGCGCCCGTCCAAAACGGTACAACCTTGTGAAGACAAGCGGCCTACGACCTAAAACAAAAATGAAGTCTAACGACCTAAGGGAGTGCGCGACCTGAGAAGGTACGCGAGCTAAGGATGAGCGACCTAACAAGGTTCACGACCTAAGAAAAATAAGGTCACGCGACCTAACAGGAAACAAGGTCAAGCGACCTAAGGGGTTACGCGACCTAACGTAACACGGGTCAAACGACCTAAGGCATCACAGGTCGAACGACCTAACTGCTTAAGGGACAGACGACCTAAAGAGGTTTGCGACCTAATGGGGTTCATGACCTAAAGGTATTCGCGACTTAACGGGTTAAAGGCCTAACGACCTAACAACATAAAGGCCTAACGACCTAAAGGTGATGGGATTACGCGACTTAGGGACAGAAGTAGGACCGAGCGACCTACGACCTAGGAGACTTACGACCTACGACCTAAGGCCCGCGCAACCTAGTGAAATAGCAGAGGCAATATTAGGTCGGAGACGACCTACGACTTAAGGCCAGCGCGACCTAAAGTTTTAACACACGAGCGACCTAACGTTATAAAGGCCAAACGACCTAAGGCTTAACTCGCGAACGACCTTCGGCTTAAGGCTTAACTCGCGAGCGACCTACGACCTAACGTCCAGGCGACTTTTCCATGCGCGCAAGCCACGAACCCGAGCGACCTAAGGGTCCAGAACGACCTAAGGCTGAAAATTCACCAAAAACACTAAAATGTGGAGTTTTTCGCCAATCCAATCCAAACCAAATGCAAATGTGCATGTTAAAGTGATAGGGAACCATTCCCAACAGTCCAAGATAGTTATAAGCAAGAGTGTGAGATAAAAATCTCACCTTTTCACTAAAATGGATGAAGACGAAGCTTGAAGCCAATGGAGAAGAAATCCAAAGCTTGAATCCAATATCTTCTACTTGAATTTGGAGTTGAATGTTGGATTAGCAATTAAATTTGAGCTTGGAGTTTTAATTTCCCATTCTCTTCACCATTAATGCAAATTTCAAGTTAGTTAGGAATTTATGAAGAGTGAGGAGAAGGGGGTTGGAACTTGGGCTTAATAGGCTAAACTAACCCAAAGTCCAAAGCGGGAAAAGTTAGTGAAATTTCACTAACTCCAAACCTATCGATGTTTATACTTAAAAAAGTTGTAAACGGCATTTTGAACTCAATGGAAGTAGTCTCGAGTCCTAATTTGACCGTTTGCAAAAAGTAGCTTTTCAGACCAAAATCCGATTAACGATATAATATTTAAATGAAATATTTAAATATAAACTCGATAAATATGGGGGTTGCTACAGAAAAGAACTGAGAAAATTTCCTAAATTCCCTTAGGTACACTACCCTCCATTCATTTTATGCCACATCATCACCATCCACCCTTGCCTCCTCTATAAGTAACACCTAAAGAGCCCTCTTTTTATCCAACAAACTAAACCCTACCTTTTATCATGATATGAAATGATATTGTAACATGACATACTTTTTATTTTTATTTAAAATTTTGAAAATGAAACGTCACATCTCCCCTTTTAACTTAAGTAAACTTATGTTTTACCATGTTATATTACTAACCTCACTTATGTATTTTATATATATGTGTGTATGTTAACAAAAATGTTTACAACCTTTCCAACGACCTTTAGACGATGAAAAATTGAAAAACAGTTTCTGATCACATTTTCTATTTTTCTTCGAACTGATTAATTTCATAAACACATTTTGATAACTATTTCACCGTCACTAGATATCTTTTTAAAGGGGTATTTTTGAGTAATAAATCCGTCTTTAATTATTTAAAAATATATTAAATATCAATATTTAAAGTGATTAAATTCTAGTTCATTACATTATAACAATTATAATTTAATTAAATCAGGAGGTAGTCAGAGTATTAAACATTTCGGTTGTGTGACTCTTAGGTGTAAATTTGATCAGCAATTAATATTAAACAATTTGAATATTAAAGTTCATGCATCACCTAAGCTAGTGGTGCGATATTATTGTAAGAACCTCTATTCTATGATTTCGATGACAACAACTATATAATCATACACATACAATATATTCCATCAATTTGTAGGTAAATGCTACGAGAATTCACAATAGCACGACCTGAAGACCAATAATAGAAGAAAAGAATCATTGGCATTAGAGAAGATATCATAGTATGTTATAGTCATAGGTGGATGATTTGTAAAATCTCCTTTAGTAGCTTTTTTCACGCAAAATTGCACATCAAATTTTTTACAAAATTTTCACTATTTAGTTTTAGAAGTGCACAGGCATCAGACGTCTGTCCAAATAAGTCAAACGTCTGACTAAGTTCTCTGCCTAAAATTTTTATAAACAAACAGACGTTTGAATTTTATCCCAGATGTCTGACTGAGTTCACTGGCTAAAAAAATTATAACCAGACGGACGTCTAAATTTCATCCCAAATGTCTGAACTAGGTAACGGACTAAAATTATGAATAGCCACTTGCTTTATTCTATTGGTTGCATCCACATCTTTTCACTGCATCTCTTCTTCCTCAAAGATTGCAACTCTTAGACTGAAATATAACATACTAAAGGATGTTACTCCTCAAGAAAACTTTTAACACCTATAAATATGTAAAGTTTTTAAGAAATAAAATCACTTGAATTTTCTGAATCTCTTTCTCTTTATACTTCACATACTTTGATTTCTAAAAGCAAT
This sequence comes from Allium cepa, assembly GCA_030765085.1. NCBI lineage: Eukaryota > Viridiplantae > Streptophyta > Magnoliopsida > Asparagales > Amaryllidaceae > Allium > Allium cepa. The sequence continues at coordinate 101,955,505 of CM060942.1, read as the reverse complement.
CAATACATCGTTCTTATTTCTTCCTAAAAACAAAGCCTCACATACACATACTACTCAAAAGAGATTATAAGAAGATTTGTACTGTGTGGTCAAAATCAATATTACCAAGAACTCATACTTGTAAAGAAAATACTTTCTGTATCAAGCCTATTCCTCTGGGCAAAGCGAGGGTTTTTTACCAGTTTAAAGCTGATAGGGAGCTTCGTGACTAGATGTAGGACGATAGATCCGAACCAGTATAAAAAATTTGGTATGAATGTTTCTTTGCTTTTCTTTATTTTACTTTTGTAGTTTTAAGTTTTCATTTTATTACACTTTCATATTAAGATATAAATACACGATACATACACACTTTCATTTGGTATCAGAGCACGGTTATTTCAAATTACAGTAACACGTAATTGAAACATATTTAATATGGCAAGTACATTTCAAGAAGGTCAATCCACTACATGTCCTCCACTATTCATTAGATCTAATTATGCTTGCCGGTCTGTACATATGCGTATTTTTATGGAAGCTAATCGTCTAGAAATTTGGCAAGCAACACAAGTTAGATATGAAGCACCAAACATAGACATAAGCACTTGGACTAATGCTTAAAAGAACACAGCAAAAATAATACTAAAGCCATGAATGTTCTATTCTGTTCACTTGACAAAAATGAATTTTCACATGTCATATTGTGCGCTACTGCATATAATATATAGTGTACACTAAAATCACTCATGAAGGCACAAACAAAGTTAAACAAACAAAGATTTCCATTTTATATAATCAATTTTCTTCATTTAAAATGAGAGCAAATGAATCTATTAGTGATATGTATGCTAGATTTCAAACTATTCAACATGATCTTATGGCACTTGGAGCCAAATTTACAAATTTTAATTTAGTTACACGTATTTTAAATTCCTTAACTAATGAAGGGGAATGAAAAGTGTTGGCTGTAGAAGAGGCTAATGATTTATCTCAACTAAAAGTTGACGAATTAATAGGAAATTTGATGTCGTATAATGCAAATTTGCGGGCAAGAAAAGAACAAAATAATGAAAAGAAAAATATAGCTTTTCAAGTCAACGATAATAATTCAGATATAGATGAAGATGTGATCTTATTTATTGCCAAAAATTACAACAATTCAAGAAATTCAAAAAATGACGAGATCCCAAGATGGAGGAAACTCAATTTCATCCAACCAAACTTCAATCAAATGCTTTGGATGTGACAAGTTCGGACACATGAAGAAACGATGCCCAAAACTCAATAATGAAAAATGAAAAGAAAATTCGAGAAATTAAGAAAAGAAAAGCGGATTTTCAAGTAACCAAGCATGACTCAGTGTAACAGCCCACAAACCCGTACCCCTTGAGTCGACACTATTTTCCATCAAATCAACTCAAGATGAACGGAAATACGAACCATTAGGGTTAAAGAAGAAAGAGGTAGAAAAATAAAATAGAAACAACATCAGAATTTCACAACACAACAGAATAAAATATAATAGATAATAACTTATCTTTACACAAAAGCAAATCTGTTTATACGTTACATCATCAGAGTACACATAACACCCAACTGGACAGTAATCATAACCTGTCCTCACAAAACTAAATACACAGCTAATCAACACAGCGGAATATTTAAAAATAAGTATGAAGGTACGTATCGCCATCAGCTCGTCTCCTGAGCTCCACAGCAGTCCATCAAAATCTGTACTCTATAATACTCGGTCGGACCCGAGCATTATAGTTAAATAACACCCAAGTCAGTCTAGAATACCAGCATGAGAAATCACACCCAATTGGATTATTAGAGTTTCAAAATTCATTGAAAACCAAAAGCATCTCGTAAGACCACGCCACAAATAAACATGTCGGGTTTTTACCTTACGATAGCTAAAACGTTTCTTATGAAAATCCTCTGATATTATAATAGTGTATACATACAAATATTTATTCAAATAGCTGAAATTGTTACATGATTAAATTCTAGCATACTAGCCACAAAGTTGGTAATACAAACAAAGCCGTAAAAGGCGCGTAGGGAGAATGGATTTCCAACTAATGACTAGGCATTGGGGTACCACCTGTCACAGTACATAGCCTAGATCACTGTACCGAGGTTTACGCCCAATCCCCTGCAGCACAAGACCGAGACTACCCCTTACTGGATAATCCCGAGTAAGATCGCCCCACGGTTGGAATCAACAACCGCACCACTAAGCCGAATAAAAGGGACATCTTGACAGGGACGACCTCACCCTAATGGGTGCTACCCACTTAGCCTTGCTGCATATCCCCTTATTTTTAGTCGCTCCCAGTTGATGAGGCTCGAGGCTAAGCGTTGCCTTTTTAGAACACATCACTTAGAATGCTCACCGTCCTCTTGACGATGTTCTGAAAGCATTCATCCATACAAGTCCGTTCTGGGTTCGAACGAAACCGAAGGCACTACTCCTACTACATCAGTTTTGGAATCACCTTAGGATTAGTAGCGACTAGCCCTTGCACTTCACTGCTCCACCTTCGAATCCAAACTCTTTTTTTCGACATGGAAACATTCAAACCGTATCAAAGTGGTTTTCAGGAAATAAATCCCGATCCCGGTCTCTTCGCAACGATAAGCGCATTGGCCAATATTGATAGTCGGTTATTTAACTATCAATTAATATTCGCAAACAACCATCAAACATAAATAATTTCCCCAAATTATTTATTAATCTCAAAATATCTTCACAATATATATTTCCACTTTTCAACCCTTTGAAAACAGTTTTCAAACCACACTCTTCTCATGGAATGAGTTCCTAAATAATTATTTCCACTGAAAACACAAGTACGTATACTTTAGATTTTTAAAATAATTTTAAACACTTTATTATAAAATACACTTTAACATTTAAATTGAAAACTACTTCAATACTTTATTAAAAATATATATTTTATGAATATTTAAAATGAGGTTACTTCATAAAATATAAAACTAGATTTTCTCCTTTAAAAAAAATACCAAGTCGCCTTTAGATAATTACTACGATAATAGATTTGGAAAATACTTACTTTAGAATTTAAACATTTAAAAATAATAAATTTTCTAAAACATGCTTTTTAAAACAACATTAAAACTTTTAGCTTATATTTAAAAATTTGCTTTGAAAACGTTATTGGCTATCTAGGGAAATACGCTTCTCTTTCACATCTTTTAAAAATAAATCACTATTTATTTTTAAACAAATTTACTCATTCCCTTAATAAATTCCCACCGTGAATTTATTCTTCCAAATATCCACTGATATATCACTTCGCTTTTATAAACCCAGTTTGTAGATTTCAAGTCTCGCTTCTCTTTTAAAAATCCCGGTTTTACACACTTAAATCAATCTCCAAATTGATTTCCAATTTACTTCACTTTTCAATAAATTTCCTTACTTGCTCCATTTATTCCAAAATATATTAACTTCAGATTTTATTTCTTCATTATGATTAAAAATCTTTTAACTGAAAATACCAATTTCATATTTCCAAATTTCTTCTTTATCCTTTCAAATAAATTCAAACCTTGAATTTCAAAATAAATTCTTTATTTCTTGAAATAATATCACTTGAGTTTAAAAATAAATCACTTATTCCCATTTATTCAAAATCTCATTTCCCACACTTGGAATTTTATTTATCAGAATTCAAAAATCACTTTTTATTCTTTTCCAATTCATTTTTTAGTTATTCAAATTTCTATGATTATTTTACTCAAAATTTAATCTTTTATTTTCTATTCAGAAATCCCATTTCTATAGATTTTGATAACTCGGTTCAACAAAATATTTTAAATCAACCATAGTATCCAACATTTCCAATTATCAATATAATTCGTCATAGGATAGCAAATAATTATATCACAGAATATTTTAACAAATCTAAATATTTTAAGGAATCTAGTTGGATCCCTTCAACCTGTTTCCCTCCATCCACAGATGTAAGCACAATAAAATACCAATTCCACTTCAAGGTGGAATATCGCGGTATATAGGATTAAATAATATCATCTGCTATTATACGGCACATAGAGTCTCATCCGCTATATAATGCGGGAAATTAATCACTCTAATATATATACTACTATATATAATATCATATCCAGGCAATTCAAACAATCAACCAATAATTTAAATTTTAACCATTTAAATTTAAATGGCAATCCAAATGAGTGAGATTAACTTAGCTTTGCTTTTTAATTTGCAATCTGATCCATCTCGGCTTGATTCCATGATTTTAGACCTTGTATAAACATTTTTAAATAAACTGAACAAATCAATTATCTTCTTTAATAAATTAAATTAACTAAGAATTTTAATTAGATAATTTTCCCTTAAAAAAATCTTTTAGTAACTAGAATAGATTAAATAAGTTAAGCACCTTGCTATGTATTTATTTTACTTACTATTTACTATATTTAAATCAAGGTAGGTGTGTGTATATATAGGTAAAATCTTTAAACTAAAAGATTATTATCGGATTTGTCTGGCTGCAAAAATCAAGTGCAGAGCTGTATAAAAAAATTTCAAATCTTTATATATTAAACTAAAATGTTTACACTTTTTGCAACTTATTTTTTATTTACTTGAAAAAAAAATTAAAAACAAAAGCCAAAACTAACTTTATATATTTTCAATCAGTAAATATATATTATATCAAGTCATAATCAGAAATTAAAATTCAAAACTAACTGTTTGTGTGTGTGTGTGTGTGTGTGTGTGTATATATTCAAATAGGATAAATAAAAATAAATAAATAAATAAACAACTACCTCAGCTACTCGATCAAACATTGGAACCTCCCCCTCTCTTTACTCGGTCACGCAAATAACAGGCCATGCGACACCATTTCCTTGATCGACCCCACAATGCCTGCACTAGCTCAACGATACTTCGACTACACAGCAATGGCTAAGTTGCTTACCTGCCATCTTGCCAGCTCGAGCGCCATTGAATCTCGCGAGGCTATCGCCGCTGCCTCCTAAACCCCATGATTGCGCATCCGAGTCTTGACTCGGTTGATGGCTTCGAAATCTCACAAAACTCGAGACGTGACAAAGAGATCAGCCCTAAATCAATCTCGAACGGAATCGTCATCTCTCCTATTTAATTAAAGGACGAATTCGAAATAGAAGAATGGAGCGGCCATTATTATTATACGAATTCGATTACACGAGGCTAAATGATTCGAGGAGAGGCGGTTTTCTTTGGCAATGATTTTGGATTCATATAGTTCAGCCATTAAAATTTTCAAACACTGTTTTATCATTTTTCTCCTTCGAACTTGTTCTGCTTTCTAGTGGTAAAGTGTTCGGCTTTTATAAAAAAGGAAGAGGGGGACAAGATCTGATGTTGGCATGCAAAATTTCTTTTGCCTTTCGGCTTAGGTTTGAACAGTGTTTTTCTAAAAAGCAAAAGCTGTTGTAGGAAAAAGGTTTGACATAGTGGACTTAGATTGGCCAATATAATATATATATCTAAATGTTTTAAATTTAAATTCAAATCGTTTCATTACACACAAAAAATCCAATCACCACGAAATTTGAAATTCGATGATAATACAAGATTACGGATCTATTGGAACTGGTTTCGTCGAATTCCGAGACTATGCCTTGGAAGGCTATTTTTAAATTCAATTTAAACTATAAATTTTTAAAACTGAACAAATTACTTCCAAATTCAGTTTTAACTCATCTGTTATCTTTAGTATTATTATTATAAATTTTATAAGCCCTTGAAATGTTTTAACCAGCTTAAAAAAACTCAAGATTTACCATTTAAACCAATCTCAAATTATTAGCTTAAATAATCTAATTATCCAATAAACAGCGATATTTGAAATTCAAGTTAGAAACTAACTTTTAAATATTTAAAATCAATTAAATATCCCAATTTCAAATATCCAGAAATTCTGAGTCGTCACATTCCTCCCCTCTTAAAAGAATTTCATCCTTGAAATTACTAGTTAAGAGGAATGATCCTTAACCCGTTAACTATTTTCCCAATCCAAATAGTTTTTATCAATTCCTAAAACCAAACAGTATTTAACAATATCCAAAACAATCTTTTAATAAGGACTTCGTCAACCTCACTAACTTTCTAAACTTCTTCCATTAGCTCCAACCAATATTTCTTACCCAACCATTCAAATTTAAATTTAAAACCCGATTAAAATTATCAAAATTTTCTCAAAATTTTTCTGACTCCTTAAATTTTGAAAAATTTCGCCAGCATCTCCTTTGCGCGGCTAGTTCGGTACAACTACAAAATGCCTCTACGTGACCCCAATTTCAAAAGAAAACAAAGCCAAGTGGATAGACTAGAAAATTATCAAATTTCATACAGAAATTTAGACACATACCTTTTTAGTCGGGCAATTCAAATTATCTTCTGAAATCAAAAATCCCAATTTTCCCACTTGCTTTTTAATACTTGTATATCCAATTTAACCATATCCAATTACGGATTCCAAAATTATTTTATACACTTCTTTACAAAATTTCAATATTTATTTCATTTAAGCCCGTACGATGTACCTATATCATTCGTACGAAATACCGAATCCGCGAACTAGTATCGTCCATCCGACTTATTAGTGCGGACTCAGATCTGGTTTCTTGATCAGAAACCGTCATTCTCCTTGCATAGTCATAATACGATGGAGAATTTCCAGAATCAATCAAAAATCCATATCCAGGGTTCACCGTTGAAAATCGAGGGAAAAATCCTAACTCGGATCGATATAGCTATCTCGATATTCTGTGCTCGATCAGGATCAAATTGCTATGCGAATAAAATAATATATGTACATCCTATGTATTTATCTCAATTTATTATCAACTATATCAATTCTCTTTTTATTCACATTCCTTTTGATTTCTATTCACTTATCAACGCTTATCATTTACTTCAAAATCCCATATTCACTTTTTTAATCCTTTAGTTCCAACTAAATAATTAGTTTCAATTTCCATTTCCCAAATTCCTTATTCAACTCCAATTTGAAATCGTTTTGTCACTAACAAAAAATTTCCCAAAAAATTTCAAAAAATTTCTAACTCCCAAAATTTTCGAAAAATTTTGGCAGCGTCTCCTTTGTACGGAGGAGTTTTGCAATTTGACAAGAGATATAAATATATATACATCGACCCACACAGTCAGAAAAAAACAAACAATAGTTCATATTTCCTAACTTTTATTGCATAGGCGTACCTCTATTTAGCATTTTTAAGCAAGCGGCTTATTTATTAATCATTTTGCGCGTCCAAATCCAGCCATACGTCTTCTCTGTACCTGTACTTACTTAATTCAAACATGTAAGTATAAAATATATGCAACTCATTAACATTTATTTACTTTCAATGGCTAGACACATGCATTTCATAAGTAATGTACACTAAACAATACCCATATGCAATTTATAAGATTCCGACACCAAATTTAATTGCTTACAACCAATTATTAAATTATTATTTTCAATTTTAAGTGATTTACACCCACCTTCATCCATTCAATTCATTCTAAGCAAAACAACTCATATTTATTCCAGTTGATTCAAAAATCGATTTTATTTCCACTCCTTTGAATTTTATTTGCAATTCAAACCATTTCTGTTTTAATCCAACCTCATTTCATTTCACCATATTTCAATCATATTCAATTCGCTTAGCACTTCTAAGTTGAATTTAATTATAACTCAAGTTTAACTTCACAAAAATCCATTTATAACTCATAATTCAATTTTTATCCAACCAATCAGAATTCCATTAACATGCTCACTTAACTAATTTATTCAAATTAGTTCATTCCCCACTTTTAATTCAATATTTAATTATTATTTTTACCCTTAGAAAATCACTTCACTTAATTTTCTTGAGTTCGATCTATTTTATAATTCAAGTTTTGGATTTTTATTAATTTCCCAAAATACAAAACAATTTTATTTTGGCTTATTCATTTCACTTCTAAGTTTTATAAGTCACAACTTATTTATATCCATACTTTCATCCATTACAATCAATCCCGTTCACATTTTACTTTTTAACTCGGGATTATATATTTAATTTAGCGAAGTATATATATTTATATTTAATGGGTTTTCAATTTTTTTATAAGCCATCGAAATCTATTTATTCCCATTCAATCTTATTTAACTAAACTCCAGTTAAATCTAACCCCATACTATTCTTTGACTTCACACAATTCATTTACATTTTATTAAGTAAGAACTTAATTTCATTTAATGTATCCACCACATGATACAATTCCATCTCAATTATATTTCGACTTAGATTCAAATCTAATCACAATATTATTGACTTAGCTTGAGTTCATTTAATTCGACTTACTCTTCAAACTTATTAATTTCTTACAAGTTAGTTTCATTCCAGGAAATTTCCAAATCTTTTTATAATCCATAAACATTTTTAGTTAAACCTCTAGAGTTTAAACCATTACTTAGACACTCGAAACATTTTAAACCAATTCCAAAGTCTTCAATAATCACTTAAGTATTTCAAAAAATCATTTGAAATCACTTATATCCAATATTCTTTGGTAAATTCAATTACCTCTTTGAATTTCAAAACCAAACCTAGTTTTTGCAAACAATTCCAATTTAAAACAATTTGGTAGCAATTTCTCTCTTGGAAACTCGAAAATGAACATCGATGATGCTGCAGTCATCACGGAAGTTATTTTCTAGCAACCAAAAGAGTTCAATGCTTTTATCTCTTTAAAAACATTTTCAATTATTCTTAATTTCAAGTCTCACCAAATTTCGAATCCAATTCAAATATTTTCGAATAATATTCCTATTATTCCTTCCCAAAATCTTTGAAAATCATTTTCAACCCAAAGGAATTAAACTTCCCTAAAATTTCAAGTTCTAAATTCTTTCAATTCATATTCAAATATTATTCTAAAATCTTATTTCAATTTATAAATCACATTTACAGTTTATATTTACAAATTTCTTTTGTATATGAATTTATTCCTTAGCTTTAGTTATGATTTCAATTTCTTAATATAAATTTTACACAACAATGATAATAATTTAATATTATCATTTTCTAACAACCAAGCAACCACATATAACTATAATAATTTACGAAAAATTATTTCCTTTATATATAAAAATAATTTGGGTAAAATTATTTTATTTACACTATTTAAAACAATATTGTGTCGGTTTATCTTGTTTAAGAGTTTTGGAATTCATATCGATAACATGGCATCTCACACATTGACCAGAATCCATAAACACTCAACCGATAAGTCAACACAATATAAAACAATTTTTGTATACACTAACCAATACGCGCTCATATCTATTAATACACTCAAACTCATTTCTAGAGTACTACGGACTCTATTTCCAATGAGTAATCCCCACCAGAGCCAAGGTTCTCGCTTAACCTTCAGCTCTGATACCACTGTAACAGCCGCGAACCCATGCCCCTTGAGTCGACACTATTCCCATCAAATCAACTCAAGATGAACGAAAATACGAACCATTAGGGTTAAAGAAGAAAGAGGTAGAAGAAGAAAATAGAAACAACATTAGAATCTCACAACACAGTGGAATAAAATATAATAGATAATAACTGATCTTTACACAAAAGCAAATATGTTTATACATTACATCTTACACATAACACCCAACTGGACAGTAATCATAACCTGTCCTCACAAAACTGAATACACAGCTAATCAACACAGCAGAATATTTAAAAACAAGTACGGAGGTACGTATCGCCTTCCAGCTCGTCTCCTGAGCTCCACAGCAATCCATCAAAATCTGTACTCTATAATACTCGGTCTGACCCGAGCATTATAGTCAAATAACACCCGAGTCAGTCTGGAATACCGGCGTGAGAAATCACACCCAATTGGATTATTAGAGTTTCAAAATTATTTGAAAATCAAAAGCTCGTAAGACCACGCCACAAATAAACATGTCGGGTTTTTACCTTACGATGGCTAAAACATTTCTTATCAAAATCCTCTGATATTATAATAGTGTCTATATACAAGTACTTATTCAAATAGCTGAAATTGTTACATGATTAAATTCCAGCATACTAGCCACAAAGTGGGTAATACAAACAAAACCGTAAAAGGCACGTAGGGAGAATGGATTTCCAACTAATGACTAGGCATTGGGGTACCACCTGTCAAAGTACGTGGCCTAGATTACCGTACCGAGGATTACGCCCACTCTCCTGCAACACAAGACTGGGACTACCCCTTACTGGATAATCTCGAGTAAGATCACCCCACAGTTGGGATAAGCAACTGCACCACTAAGCCGAATAAAAGAGACATCTAGACAGGGATGACCTCACCCTATTAGGTGCTACCCACTTAGCCTTGCTGCATATCCCCTGATTTTCAGTCATTCCCGGTTGATGAGGCTCGAGGCTAAGCGTTACCTTTTTAGAACACATCATTTAGAATGCTCACTGTCCTCCTGACGATATTCTGAAAGCATTTATCCATACAAGTCTGTTCCGGGTTCGAACGGAGCCGAAGGCACTACTCCTACTACATCCATTTTGGAATCACCTCAGGATTAGTAGCGACTAGCTCTTGCACTTCACTGCTCCACCTTCTAATCCAAACTCTTGTTTTCCATACGGAAACGTTCAAACCAGATCAAAGTGGTTTTCAGGAAATAAATCCTGATCCCGGTCTCTTCGAAACGATCAGCGCATTGGCTAATATTGATGGTCGGTTATTTAACTATCAATTAACATTCATAAACAACCATCAAACATAAATAATTTCCCAAATTATTTATTAATCTCAAAATATCTTCACAAGATATATTTCCATTTTTCAACCCTTTGAAAATAGTTTTCAAACCACACTCTTCTCATGGAATGAGTTCCCAAATATTTATTTCCATTGAAAACATCAAGTACAAATACTTCAGATTTTTAAAATAATTTTAAACACTTTATTATAAAATACACTTTAGCATTTAAATTGAAAACTACTTTAATACTTTATTAAAAATATATACTTTAGGAATATTTAAAATGATGTTACTTTATAAAATATAAAACTAGATTTTCTCCTTTAAAACAAAATACCAAGTCACCTTTAAATAATTATAACGATAATAGATTTAGAAAATACTTACTTTATAATTTAAACATTTGGAAATAATAAATTTTCTAAAACATGCTTTTTAAAACAACATTAAAACTTTTAACTTATATTTAAAAATTTGCTTTGAGAACGTACTTGGCTATCTAGGGAAATACGCTTCTCTTTCACATCTTTTAAAAATAAATCACTATTTATTTTTAAACAAATTTACTCATTTCCTTAATAAATTCCCACCGTGAATTAATTCTTCCAAATATCCACTGATATATCACTTCGCCTTTATAAACCCAGTTTATAGATTTCAAGTCTCGCTTCTCCTTTAAAAATCCCGGTTTAACACACTTAAATCAATCTCCAAATTGATTTCCAGTTTACTTCACTTTTCAATAAATTTCCTTACTTACTCCATTTATTCCAAAATCAATTAACTTCATATTTTATTTCTTCATTATGATTTAAAATCTTTTAACTGAAAATACCAATTTCATATTTCCCAAATTTCTTCTTTATCCTTTCAAATAAATTCAAACCTTGAATTTCAAAATAAATTCTTTATTTCTTGAAATAATATCACTTGAGTTTAAAAATAAATCACTTATTCCCATTTATTCAATGAGATGACCCAACTTTCTCATCACAGAAAATCGCATCATCTTAAAGAAAGAAAGAAATAGAAAGGAGAAAAGAAAGAAGAAACAACATCAGAATCTCAAACAGTGGAATGAATAAATTATATTAATAACATAAATATTACATAGTTTTACAACCATTATCAGAGTTACACAAATCATTCATCACATACTAGACGGTTATAAACACCTGTCTAGTTATACAACTCAATACAGTACAAGGAAACTACTCAGAGAGACCAACACGGTGGAATACTATATATCTCATGCAGAAGCCTCCTGCTCTATTGCTCCTCCACAAATCATTAAATCCAACATGAATCCCTTGGCTACTCGTAAAAATTTGAGTACCTAAGAGTTTAAGAAAACAGAAGATAAACTCCGGGTCAGACATGGGTCTGGTGTGAGTAATAGGTTAAGGTTGCTTAACTTTCAAAAACCTTTTGAAAAGAAAGGTATCACGTAAGACTTCCCACACATAAACATGGAAAAGTTTTTACCTTACGCTAACCAAAACATTTGATAGGAAATCCAGTGATATTATAATAGGTTTAGGGTTTTCAAGTAAATATGAAATAGCCGAAATTGTTACATTATTAAATTCCAGCTACTAGCCACAAAAGTGGGTAATACAATCAAAATTGATGGCACTTATTGGATTTTGGATTCCATACAATGGCAGGGCTATCGGGGTACCGCCCGTCACAGTACGTGGCCTAGATCAACGTATCGAGGATCACTCACAATCCCCTACAACACAAGGCCGGAACCATTCCTTACTGAACAGTTCCGAACAAGACAACCCCGTAGTTGTAGCAAGCAACCGCCCACACAGCCGAATAAAAGGGACCTCTAGGTAGGGGAAAATCTCGTCCTACTTGGGCATGACCCACTTAACCTTGCTGCACCTCCCCTATTTTAGCCATTCCCGATTGACGAACCTTAAGGTTACGATTATCTTTATAGAACACATCACTTAGAATGCTCATCGTCCACCTGACGATGTTCTGAAAGCATTCAATCCATACAAGTTCGTTCCGGGTTCGAACGAAACCGAAGGCATTATCTCGTTACACTCATTTTGGAATCACCCTCAGAGTTAACGACAATAACCCTTGCACTCTGAATCTTCATCTTCACTTGAGATTCACGATCTATCGCTAATTTGGATCGATGTGGTTTTCGGATATCCAAATATGGAAACCCGATCCCGGTCTCATCGAAATCCAAAACGACATATTTTAGGTCCAAGTTGTTTTAAAGTTTAAAACAATTCAATACAGTATCTATATACACAGATAGATAACTCACAGATCACAATAGATAATCAACATTATCATAATAAACAGGTAATCCACATTATCATCAAAATAGATAATCCATATTATCATTACAATGCAACAAAAGCATTCATATCACACCACATCACTTATCTCATTCCTGAGATCACAACCATGCAAGGCAATCAATATCACCCATTCATACATAAGCAAAGATTTACTTAATCACGCCATCTATAATTAATTTAAAATGAATTAAATTAATTACTTCCATCTCTAATTAATTTAAAGTGAATTAAATTAATTACTTCATCTTTAATTAATTTAAAATAAATTAAATTAATTACTTTATCAATATATATCTTGCTTACTAACCATTTAATTGATTACAATCAATTAATTAATCATTCAAATTAATCACCTTAATTAATCACCCTTGATTAATTATCCTTAATTAATTTCACAAATTAAATATTCTCAACCAAAAACAGTAATTAACCTTTAATTACTTCAATTAATTAATTAACTATAATTAATTGCATTAATCCTTAATTATTTACATTAATTAATTATCTTTAATCACTTGTCATTGATTAATTAATTATAATTTAATCAACTTAATTACATCATTAATTGTATTAATTAATGATCCTTAATTATAGTTAATAAATTATCCTCTTAAATTAATTACCTTAAGTAATTACCCATAATTATTAATCCCTCTTGATTAACCATATTCAGTAATTAACTAACTTAATTACTTTATTGACTAAATTAATTATTCCTTAATTAATTTCTTAATTAATCCCTGGATTAATTACTAAGTAATTTAATCCAAATTACTTAAATTATTAAACATCTTCTATTAATTACATCCTCTAATTACCAATCAATTATTTCACTAAGTAATTTCCAATCCATTAATTACATTAAGTATTTATCATTAAAACATCAAGTGTTTAAAATTAATTAAACTTAATTAATTAATTTAAACTAATCCCAATAAACTCAATTAATTACATTAAGTAATTAATTCCTTAATTACTTTCATTAAGTGATTACACTTAAATAATTCACAACTGATTATTATTAAATTAATTAATCCAATTAATTATTAAAAATTAACCACATTAACTAATTGTTAAATAATTTTAGTTAATGACCTTCATTAACCATTCTTTAATTATTTCACTAAGTAATTAACTTAGATTAACCCTTGTTAATTGCAATTTAATTTATCGTTAATTATTCATTAATTAATCCCTAATTATTTAATTAATTAAGTGTTAACTACAACTTAATTAATCCTTAATTATTTGATTAATTAACCATGATTATAACTTAATTACTTAATCAATAATTCTTTAATCGTTAATTTAATAATCTAATTAACGATCTTAATTACAAATTGATTTGCCCTTAATCAATTAATTTATCCCAAATCAATTAATTAAATAAATTAACTAGTTATTCCTTAATTACCTCATTAATTAAATTAATTTCAAAACATTAATCTTAATTAAATTTTAAGATAAAACATTCCTTAATTATGTTTAAATTGTCATTAACAAATTTATTTGAAAATAAATTACTTTTGAACTTACTTTTAAATTTCATCTCAAATACAAGATTTAAAATGAATATAATTTAACCTAACAAAGTTTAAACAATTTAACCCCTTTTAAATTACAAGGCAAACAAGTGCTTTTCTTATAAAAGAGATTCATAAGAGTTTAATTCAAATTCATTTTTAAAATTCAATAATTTAAATTTACACTTTGTTTAAATCTTTCAAATTTAAAAACTTCTTTTAATTTCAAAAAATGAAGTTCATATTTAATCTTTGATTTCCAGATTTTAACTTTAACTTTAAATCTCGCTCATATTTTAAAATTTTCAGTTTTTAAAATTTCAACTACTTACTATTTTAAAATAGTTTAACAATTTCATGTTTAAACTTCATTACATTTATTTTTTGAAAACCAAGATTAATCTTAAGCTTGAACTCTAGATTTTAAACTTGAATTTAAACTTAGTTTTAAACACTAGCTTTTATTTAAAAATTGCAGGTTTTAAAATTTAAAACAGATATTACAGGTTTTCTTTTAAAAACTGATTCAAATAATCAACTCGAGAACACCCCAAATCTGCTTCGAGTCCAATGCCCATCTTCCCCGAGCCAACTACTCAACATCTTCGAGTCAAACAAAAATTTCCTGAGTGCCTTCTCTGCTTCAACCAAACATCATCAGACATATAACTTCACCATGCATATGCACGGTGACTCCGGCCATCATTGATCATCGTTGATGATCGCTGCACTTTAGAAACCAACCCAGCAACCACCCACGACCATCGATTCATGCTACAACCCTCGAATTCGAGTTCGAGGATCTTAAACCCCAAACCTAGAAACAACAATTAGGTTTCCCTTTCAAACCTGTCAACACCTAAATCTCGCCGCTCCGACCACCTGAAGGTCAGCTACTCCGGCCTCGACTTCAACTACTACCCAGCTACCAATCCCCAAAATACCATAACACTCAATCAAACCTACAAGCCGTAATGATCGATTTTTCAAACCCATTAAAAACTAGGGTTTAAAAAGAAAAACCACTATCGCAACTTCCACACTGATTTCCATCACCAACAATGATTTTTCCTAGCTTCTCCTAACCCTCCTCCATCATCTGGAAGAACCCCAAGCCTCCACTATTAATAGATCACCAAAAAAACAATCATTCCCATTTCAGTTCATCCCATTACTGTTCCTTCAACCCAAACCTAAAACTATAATTCTAGTTTTAAAAATCATATTTTAGTCTAAGGATTTGATTTACATACCTAAATTGCAAAATTAACATGTTTGGATTTTACAGTGATTTGAGTTTCCTGTTTAAATCTTATTTCCAGAGCAATTATAGTTTTAATTTAAGTTAAATAAATTTTTAAAATTTAGCTTATAATCAAACAAACAATATTTATTTAGACCCTAAGTCTTAAAAATCAATGAATCAAGGGGAAAATGATTTAAATTGAAAAATTAGGCTAGAAACCTAGAACGGAGATGTTCTACAGATATTTCAAAATCATATAAGTATCACACATCACGAATACACAGGAATTTTCAACATATATATACCAATTACAACTTATTTAAAGCATAAATCAAACAACCAGATTAATCTTTAAGTTTAAAAAAGTAACTCACAGATTTTAGAAGATGCACAGCAAAGCTTCCATGTAAATGCTTTTGAATTTGCTTTTGAACAGGCTTTCATTTTGAAGATGTGCAGATTTTATAAAAATGCAGGATTGCTTTTTGCTTGATTTAAAAACTGCTTGCATGCAGAGACCATTTACCAGTATTGCAGAAAAAAGAATGCAGATTTGAAATTTGCAGAACCCATTTTCCAGATTGCAGAAAAATGAATGATGCAGATGCTTTTTGTTTGAAATGTATAGGCTACTGAATTGAAGAGGAGTATTCTTGATTTTATTAGAGCATGATTCAGAATTTTTGGTTTTGAAGATGCACAGATTTGAAGATGCAGACTATAGATTTTTACAGGTATTTGTATTGCTTTAATATGAGGAGTTTACTGATTTTTGATTACAGATTTTAGATTTGCAGGAAAGTGATGTCTGCTTGATCTTGAATCTGAAAATGGTTTCCATGTTTTCAGATTTGTGTATAGTTCAAGCTTTTGAATTTCTTAACTTTGATTTTGAAAAAGAAAAGAAATTGAAGAGAAGAGGCCCTTTTATAAGATAAAGGTATGATTTAATAAAATAAAAGAAAATACAATTTAAAAAATGACACTTGTATAAATTTCAACATTTGCCAACTTAATAAGTTAAGTTGATAACATTTGTTATAAGAGGCTTAAGAATACAACACTTGTCCTATTTAAAAGTAATTTTTATTTAATTTACATGTTAATATATATGTTAAGCCTAATTAATTTGTTAATTAGTATTTAATATGTATATAAATTTTTAAAAGAAATAAAAACAAATTATGCTTATAAATAAAGCTTATGCATATAAAAATCAAAATAATTAAAAACTATACTTTGGAATTTAAAACTTTATATTCAAATTCAAATCAAATTCAAAAATCTAATATTTAAAAAAAATCAAGTTATATACACAAATTAAATTTGAAATAACAAATGCTATTTTTATTCAAAACCTATTTGTAAAACAGTACATTATTAATATTATTTTTAGAAATGACTCATTATCAAATTAAAATAATTATAAAGGAAATTATTTCTTAATTAATAAATTACTGATTTTATTAAGCTATATTTTAAAAAGAAAACAAACAAACCTTTTTGTTAATTCATTTAAATTTAAATTTAAAACTTAAGCCAAAATCAAAACATCTATCTTAACAAATTAAAATCATATACCTATTTATTTAAATAGGTTTTGAAAAACTTAATATTTAATTAAATCAAAATTTCCCAATTATTAATGTATATATTAGAATTTTAAATCAAGATTCATTTATTAAATTTAAACCAAGATTATTTATTTAATAACTTTGAAAAGCTTATATATTAAATAAAAACAAATACACAAATTACTAAAAATATTAGAATTAGAAAATATCCTTTATTTATTAAATTTAAAACAATGCTAATCTATTTACAATATAAACTATATATTTATATTATAAATAGAAACCAATTTATTATCTTTAAAGGATAAAATAACCAATAAAATATTTATTAAAGACGATTATTAAATCTATTTGAATTATTATTAACAAAATTATCAATATCAATTTAATTTTAAATACAGATTATTAAATTGATATTATCAAAAATTCTAGGATATTACAATCCTCCCCGCTTAAAAGAATTTCGTCCCCGAAATTTAAAACAAAGGTAATTTAATAATCTCATTAAAGATTTTAATTTTAAAACACAAGCACACATCAAACATATGCTAACAACCAAAACAACCAATTCATCCAATCAAACAAATCTAACTATCCAGACAAAATTTTGGATAGAATTTCCTCGAGTTTCCCTAAGTGTAGATTACCGGGATACTCGCCCTACAGAATCCAAACAATCAAAACTATTAAGCTACAGAGCTCCTATTCAACTATATCTATAACACTAGACAAGATATCAGACTACAAACGAGTCTGACTCAACAACCAAAACTCCAGAACTGCTGGTTCCACAACCAGAGATAGATCATACACGTATTCCTTCAGAGATACGTGAAACTCATCGAATCCCAGTTATCCAAACTGGCAATTCAATCATGTAGATCAATCACTTACTCTTAGAAGAATACAGAAAAGATCCAAAACACTTCAGAGCTAGCTTCCCAGCCTTACCCAATCTTATAGCTCCTTTTAGATCGGAGAAAAATTATCCAAAATTAAATCTCCGACTTCAGAATCCAGATTCCTCCGTCTCAAATCAACAAAACTCTCCAGACGATCCTGGGCTACCCACTTCCTTACTGATCAGCTCAACCATTGCTGATGCTTCTAGAAACAAACAAAACCAATCAACTCAACAAAATGATCTCCTCAAGATCAACCAAGATACAGAAACACAAACTCTACTCCTCAAACATCAGAAGATAACAACTTCTCCTATCCGAAAAGAAAAGAAGATGCACTTCCAAACTGCTTTCGCTGCACAACTCTGATCCAAAGTAGATGAAAATGCTGAAGAAGAACACGAGCACAAACTGGACAACACATCCCAGAAATATGGTTCATCGGATCCATAAAGAAAACTCAGAAGCTCCACCAAAACCTGAGCTGCTTCACCAAACTCAATCTCTAGGAACCATCCTTACACTAAGCTGAGCCACCGGTAGCACTTCTGGAATCCCAGTCGATAAGAAAACTCAATCTCCAGATGCGGACAAACATCTGTCTTCCCTGAAGACATCCGGGAAAACTCCGATAACACAAGAGAACACTCAAACAATCGCAAGTCACTTTTGCGATCAATCCAAACCAAATCCAAGGAAAACTGTTCTCTCTTTACCAAACAGAACAACTTACACTTAACTAGCCAATCCACCAAAGAAACGGGTCCACTCTGCTGCTTTTGAACTCCTCCTTCAGAAAACTGCTAATCCAAAAGACTCCCTGCCGACACACAACACTCCGAGCTGCACTGCTGACACAGATGCCAAAGAATTCCTAATCCAAAGCCCTTCGAGAAACTCGGACCTCAAATCAAACAGAAACACCATGCTGAACACAGCCACACACCTAAGCAGACTCACTTCCTTGAACTTGTTCCAAAGAAAACTTCTTCGGAAACATCCATTGTCACTGCATCTCATCACGCAGCTACTACTTCCTGAGGTATCAAGATACCATCACTCGCTTCTGCTCAACCGACAGATCCAAACTCTACTCATCCAACTTTAAAAATAGACTCCGAACCTTAACAGGTTTCCTTCAGAGATCGATGAAATCCTTCATCACTACAAAACTCAATCGATACGGTATTGGGTCTATAGTCTCGACAAATACACTTCCAACCTCAAACATTCAAACTCCAACCAATGATAGTCGTGTTACACACACCACTACCCCATTTACCTTTACAGCTTATATTGGAAAGCCTGAACAGGTAACCCAATAGATAGGTAGAAATAATATATACATGTATATATATATATATATATATATTTAAAATTACAAATACGCTCTCTCAAGATAGACATCGCTCCAGAGCCTAGGTATTCACTCAACCTAATGCTCTGATACCAAGTGAGACGACCCGACATTCTCACCATAGAAAATCGCATCATCTTGAAGAAAGAAAGGGATAGAAAGGAGAAAAGAAAGAAGAGAAAGAAGAAACAACATCAGAATATCAAACAGCGGAACGAATAAATTATATTAATAACATAAATACTACATAGTTTTACAACCATTATCAGAGTTACACAGATCATTCATCACATACTAGATAGTTATAAACACCTATCTAGTTATACAACTCAATACAGTACAAGGAAACTACTCAGAGAGACCAACACAGCGGAATTCTATATATCTACACGCAAAAGCCTCCTGCTCCGTTGCTCCTCCACAAATCGTCAAAGCCAACCTGAATCCCTTGGCTACTCATAAAAATTTGAGAACCCAAGAGTTTAAAAAAACAGAAGATAAACTCCGGGTCAGACATGGGTCTGGTGTGAGTAACAGGTTAAGGTTGCTCAACTTTCAAAAACCTTCTGAAAAGGAAGGTATCACGTAAGACTTCCCACACATAAACATGGAAAAGTTTTTACCTTACGCTAACCAAAACATTTGATAGGAAATCCAGTGATATTATAATAGGTCTAGGGTGTTAAAGTAAATATGAAATAGTCGAAATTGTTACATTATTAAATTCCAGCTACTAGCCACAAAAGTGGGTAATACAACCAAAACCGAGGGCACTTATTGGATTTTGGATTCCATACAATGGCAGGGCTACCGGGGTGTTACCCGTCATAGTACGTGGCCTAGATCAACGTACCGAGAATCACTCCTAATCCCCTACAACACAAGGCCGGACCATTCCTTACTGAACAGTTCCGAACAAGACAACCCCGCATTTGTAGCTAGCAACCTCCCACACAGCCGAATAAAAGGGACCTCTAGACGGGGGAAAATCTCGTCCTACTTGGGCATGACCCACTTAACCTTGCTACAGCTCCCCTGTTTTAGCCATTCTTGGTTGATGAGGCTTGAGGCTACGATTACCTTTATAGAACACATCACTTAGAATGCTCATCGTCCACCTGACGATGTTCTGAAGGCATTCAATCCATACAAGTTCGTTGCGGGTTCGAACGAAACCTAAGGCATTATCTCATTACACTCATTTTGGAATCACCCTCAGAGTTAACGACAATCACCCTTGCACTCTTAATCTTCATCTTCACTTGAGATTCACGACCTATCGTTAATTTGGATCGATGTGGTTTTCGGATATCCAAATATGGTAACCCGATCCCGGTCTCATTGAAATCCAAAACACCATCTTTTAGGTCCAAGCTGTTTTAAAGTTTAAAACAATTCAATACAGTATCTATATACACAGATAGATTACTCACAGATCACAATAGATAATCAACATTATCATAATAACGGGTAATCCAAATTATCATCAAAATAGATAATCCATATTATCATCACAATGCAACCAAACCATTCATATCACACCACATTACTTATCTCATTCCTAAGATCACAACCATTCTAGGCAATCAATATCACTCATTCATACATAAGCAAAGATTTACTTAATCACACCATCGATAATTAATTTAAAATGAATTAAATTAATTACTTCCATCTCTAGTTAATTTAAAGTGAATTAAATTAATTACTTCATCTTTAATTAATTTAAAATAAATTAAATTAATTACTTTATCAATATAAATCTTGCTTACTAACCATTTAATTTATTATAATCAATTGATTAATCATTCAAATTAATCACCTTAATTAATCACCCTTGATTAATTATCCTTAATTACATTCATGTAATTATCCTTAATTAATTTCACAAATTAATTATTCTCAACCAAAAACAGTAATTAACCTTTAATTACTTCAATTAATTAATTAACTATAATTAATTACATTAATCCTTAATTAATTACATTAATTAATTATCTTTAATCACTTGTCATTGATTAATTAATCATAATTTAATCAACTTAATTACATCATTAATTGTATTAATTAATGATCCTTAATTATAGTTAATAAATTATCCTCTTAAATTAATTACCTTAAGTAATTAACCCATAATTATTACTCCCTCTTGATTAACCATATTTAGTAATTAACTAACTTAATTACTTTATTGACTAAATTAATTATTCCTTAATTAATTTCTTAATTAATCCCTTGATTAATTACTAAGTAGTTTAATCCAAGTTACTTACATTATTAAACATCTTCCATTAATTACATCCTGTAATTACCAATCAATTACTTCACTAAGTAATTTCCAATCAATTAATTACATTAAGTAATTATCATTAAAACATCAAGTGTTTAAAATTAATTAAACTTAATTAATTAATTTAAACTAATCCCAATAAACTCAATTAATTACATTAAGTAATTAATTCCTTAATTACTTCCATTAAGTGATTACACTTAAATAATTCACAACTGATTATTATTAAATTAATTAATCTAATTAATTATTAAAAATTAACCACGTTAACTAATTGTTAAATAATCCTAGTTAATGACCTTCATTAACCATTCTTTAATTACTTCATTAAGTAATTAACTTAGATTAACCCTTGTTAATTACAATTTAATTTATCTTTAATTATTCATTAATCAATTCCTAATTATTTAATTAATTAAGTGTTAACTGTAACTTAATTAATCCTTAATTATTTAATTAATTAACCATGATTATAACTTAATTACTTAATTAATAATTCTTTAATCATTAATTTAATGATCTTAATTACAAATAGATTAGCCCTTAATCAATTAATTTATCCCAAATAACTTAATTAAATAAATTAACTAGTTATTCCTTAATTACTTCATTAATTAAATTAATTTCAAAACATTAATCTTAATTAAATTTTAAGATAAAACATTCTTTAATTACGTTTAAATTGTCATTAACAAATTTATTTGAAAACAAATTACTTTTGAACTTATTTTTAAATTTCATCTCAAATACAAGATTTAAAATGAATATAATTTGACCTAACAAAGTTTAAATAATTTAAACCCTTTTAAATTACAAGGCAAACAAGTGCCTGTCTTATAAAAGAAATTCTTAAGAGTTTAATTCAAATTTATTTTTAAAATTCAATATTTTAAATTTACACTTTGTTTAAATCTTTCAAATTTAAAAGTTCTTTTAATTTCAAAAACTGAAGTTCATATTAAATCTTTGATTTCTAGATTTTAACTTTAAATCTTGCTCATATTTTAAAATTTTCAGTTTTTAAAATTTCAACTACTTACTATTTTAAAATAGTTTAACATTTCAAGTTTAAACTTTATTATTTTAATTTTTTTTAAACCAAGATTAAACCTTAAGCATGAACTCTAGATTTTAAACTTGAATTTGAACTTAGTTTTAAACACTAGCTTTCATTTAAAAACTGCAGGTTTTAAAATTTTAAACAGATATTACAGGTTTTCTGTTAAAACCTGATTCAAATAATCAACCCGAGAACACCCCAAATCTGCTTCGAGTCCAATGCCCATCTTCCCCGAGCCAACTACTCAACATCTTCGAGGCAAACAAAGATTACCCGAGTGCCTTCTCTGCTTTAACCAAACATCATCAGACATATAACTTCAGCATGCATATGCACGGTGACTCCGTCCATCATTGATCATCGTTGATGATCGCTGCACTCCAGAAACCAACCCAGTAACCACCCACGACCATCGATTCATGCTACAACCCTCGAATTCGAGTTCGAGGATCGTAAACCCCAAACCTGGAAATAACAATCAGGTTTCCCCTTTAAACCTGTCAACACCTAAATCTCGCCGCTCCGACCACCTGAAGGTCAGCTACTCCGCCTCGACTTGAACTACTACCCATCTACCAATCCCCAAAATACCATAACACTCGGTTAATCCTACAAGCCGTAATGATCGATTCTTCAAACCCATTAAAAACTAGGGTTTAAAAAGAAAAACCACTACCACAACTTCCACACTGATTTCCATCACCAAAAATGATTTTTCCTAGCTTCTCCTAACCCTCCTCCATCATCTGGAAGAACCCCGAGCCTCCACTATTCATAGATCACCAGAAAAAACAATCATTCACATTTCAGTTCATCTCATTACTATGCCTTCAACCCAAACCTAAAACTATAATTCTAGTTTTAAAAATCATATTTTAGTTTAAGGATTTGATTTATATACCTGAATTGCAAAATTAACATGTTTGGATTTTAAAGTGATTTGAGTTTCCTGTTTAAATCTTATTTCCAGAGCAATTATAGTTTTAATTTAAGTTAAATAAATTTTTAAAATTTAGCTTATAATCAAACAAACAATATTTATTTAGACCCTAAGTCTTAAAAATCAATGGATCAAGGGGAAAATGATTTAAATTGAAAAACTGGGCTAGAAACCTAGAACGGAGATGTCCTACAGATATTTCAAAATCATATAAGTATCACACATCACGAATACACAGGAATTTTCAACATATACATACCAATTACAACTTTTTTAAAGCATAAATCAAAGAACCAGATTAATCTTTAAGTTTAAAAAAGTAACTCACAGATTTTAGAAGATGCAGAACAGAGCTTCCATGTAAATGCTTTTGAATTTGCTTTTGAACAGGCTTTCATTTTGAAGATGTGCAAATTTCACAAAAATGCAGGTTTGCGTTTTGCTTGATTTAAAAACTGCTTGCATGCAGAGACCATTTACCAATATTGCAGAAAAAATAATGCAGATTTGAAATCTGCAGAACCCATTTTCCAGATTGCAGAAAAATGAATGATGCAGATGCTTTTTGTTTGAAATGTATAGGCTACTGAATTGAAGAGGAGTATTCATGATTTTATTTGCGCATGATTCAGGATTTTTGGTTTTGAAGATGCACGGATTTGAAGATGCAGACTATAGATTTTTACAGGTATTTGTATTACTTTGATATGAGGAGTTTACTAATTTTTGATTACAGATTTTAGATTTGTAGGAAAGTGATGTCTGCTTGATCTTGAATCTGAAAATGGTTTCTATGTTTTCAGATTTGTGTATAGTTCAAGCTTTTGAATTTCTTAACTTTGATTTTGAAAAAGAAAAGAAATTGAAGAGAAGAGGCCCTTTTATAAGATAAAGGTATGATTTAATAAAAATAAAAGAAAATAAAATTTTAAAAAAAATGACACTTGTATAAATTTCAACATTTGTCAACTTAATATGTTAAGTTGATAACATTTGTTATAAGAGGCTTAAGAATACAACACTTGTCCTATTTAAAAGTAATTTGTACTTAATTTACATGTTAATATATATATATATATATATATATATATATGTTAAGCCTAATTAATTTGTTAATTAGTATTTAATCTGTATATTAATTTTTAAAAGAAATTAAAACAAATAATGCTTATAAATAACGCTTATGCATATAAAAATCAAAACAATTAAAAACTATACTTTGGAATTTAAAACTTTATATTCAAATTCAAATCAAATTCAAAAATCTAATATTTAAAAAAAAATCAAGTTATATACACAAATTAAATTTGAAATAGCAAATGCTATTTTTATTCAAAACCTATTTGTAAAACAATACATTATTAATATTATTTTTAGAAATGACTCATTATCAAATTAAAATAATTACAAAGGAAATTATTTCTTAATTAATAAATTACTGATTTTATTAAGCTATATTTCAAAAAGAAAACAAACAAACCTTTTTGTTAATTCATTTAAATTTAAATTTAAAACTTAAGCCAAAATCAAAACATCTATCTTAACAAATTAAAATCATATACCTATTTATTTAAATAGGTTTTGAAAAACTTAATATTGAATTAAATCAAAATTTCCCAATTATTAATGTATATATTAGAATTTTAAATCAAGATTCATTTATTAAATTTAAACCAAGATTATTTATTTAATAACTTTGAAAAGCTTATATATTAAATAAAAACAAATTCTCAAATTACTAAAGATATTAGAATTAGAAAATATGCTTTATTTATTAAATTTAAAACAATGCTAATCTATTTACAATATAAACTATATATTTATATTATAAATAGAAACCAATTTATTACCTTTAAAGAATAAAATAACCAACTAAATATCTATTAAAGAAGATTATTAAATCTATTTGAATTATTATTAACAAAATTATCGATATCAATTTAATTTCGAATACAGATTATTAAATTGATATTGTCAAAAATTCTGGGATATTACAATTCTCCCCCTTAAAAGAATTTCGTCCCCGAAATTTAAAATAAAGGTAATTTAATAATCTCATTAAAGATTTTAATTTTAAAACACAAGCATACATCAAACATATGCTAACAACCAATTCATCCAATCAAACAAATCTAACTATCCAGACAAAATTTTGGATAGAATTTCCCCGAGTTTCCCCAAGTGTAAATTACCGGGATACTCGCCCTACAGAATCCAAACAATCTAAACTATTAAGATACAAAGCTCCTATTCAACTATATCTATAACACTAGACAAGATATCAGACTACAGACGAGTCTGACTCAACAACCAAAACTCCAGAACTGCTGGTTCCACAACCAGAGATAGGTCATACACGTTTTCCTTTAGAGATACGTGAAACTCATCGAATCCCAGTTATCCAAACTGGCAATTCAATCTTGTAGATCAAACACTTATTCTTACAAGAATACAGAAAAGATCCAAAACACTTCAGAGCTAGCTTCCTAGCCTTACCCAATCTTATTGCTCCTTTTAGATCGGAGAAAACTTATCCAAAATTAAATCTCCGACTTCAGAATCCAAATTCTTCCGTCTCAAATCCACAAAACTCTCCAGACAATCTTGGGCTGCCTACTTCCTTACTGATCAGCTCAACCCTTGCTGATGCTTCTAGAAACAAACAAAACCAATCAACTCAACAAAATGATCTCCTCAAGATCAACCAAGATTCAGGAACACAAACTCTACTCCTCAAACATCACAAGACAACAACTTCTCCCATCCAAAAAAAAAGCAGATGCACTTCCAAACTTCTTCCGCTGCACAACTCTGATCCGAAGTAGATGAAAATGCTGAAGAAGAACACGAGCACAAACTGGACAACACATCCCAGAAATATGGTTCATCAGATCCATAAAGAAAACTCAGAAGCTCCACCAAAACCTGAGCTGCTTCACCAAACTCTATCTCTTGGAACCATCCTTCTACTAAGCTGAGCCACCGGTAGCACTTCTGGAATCCCAGCCCATAAGAAAACTCAATCTCCAGATGCGGACAAACCTCTGTCTTCCCTGAAGACATCCAGGAAAACTCCGATAACTCAAGAGAAAACTCAAACAATCGCAAGTCACTTTTGCGATAAATCCAAACCAAATCCAAGGAAAACTATTCTCCCTTTACCAAACAGAACAACTTACACTTAACTAGCCAATCCACCGAAGAAACGAGTCCACTCTGTTGCTTCTGTACTCCTCCTTCAGAAAACTGCAAAGCCAAAAGACTCCATGCCGACACACAACACTCCAAGCTGCACTGCTGACACAGATGCCAAAGAATTCCTAATCCAGAGCCCTTCGAGAAACTCGGACCTCAAATCAAACAAAAACACCATGCTGAACACAGCCACACACCTAAGCAGACTCACTTCCTTAAACTTGTTCCAAGGAAAACTTCTTCAGAAACATCCATTGTCACTGCATCTCATCACGCAGCTACTACTTCCTGAGGTATCAAGATACCATCACTCGCTTCTGCTCAACCGACAGATCCAAACACTACTCATCCAACTTCAAAAATAGACTTCGAACCTTAACAGGTTTCCTTCAGAGATCGATGAAATCCTTCATCACTACAAAACTAAATCGAGACGGTATTGGGTCTACAGTCTCGACAAATACACTTCCAACCTCAAACATTCAAACTCCAACCAATGATAGTCGTGTGAAACACCACTACCCCATCAACCTTTCTAACTTATATTGAAAAACTTGAACAGGTCACCCAATAGATAGGTAGAAATAATATATATATATAAATATATTTAAAATTTTAAAATTACAAATACGCTCTCCCAAGATAGACACCACTCCATAGCCTAGGTATTCACTCAACCTAATGCTCTGATACCAAGTGAGACGACCCGACTTTCTCACCATAGAAAATCGCATCATCTTGAAGAAAGAAAGGGATAGAAAGGAGAAAAGAAAGAAGAGAAAGAAGAAACAACATCAGAATCTCGAACAGCGGAACGAATAATTTATATTAATAACATAAATATTACATAGTTTTACAACCATTATCAGAGTTACACAGATCATTCACCACATACTAGACAATTATAAACACATGTCTAGTTATACAACTCAATACAGTACAAGGAAACTACTCAGAGAGACCAACATAGTGGAATACTATATATCTACACGCAGAAGCCTCCTGCTCCGTTGCTCCTCCACAAATCATCAAAGCCAACCTGAATCCCTTGGCTACTCGTAAAAATTTGAGTACCCAAGAGTTTAAGAAAACAGAAGATAAACTCCGGATCAGACATGGGTCTGGTGTGAGTAATAGGTTAAGTTTGCTCAACTTTCAAAAATCTTTTGAAAAGAAAGGTATCACGTAAGACTTCCCACACATAAACATGGAAAAGTTTTTACCTTACGCTAACCAAAACATTTGATAGAAATCCAGTGATATTATAATAGGTCTAGGGTTTTCAAGTAAATATGAAATAGACAAAACTGTTACATTATTAAACTCCAGCTACTAGCCACAAAAGTGGGTAATACAATCAAAACCGAGGGCACTTATTGGATTTTGGATTCCATACAATGGCAGGGCTACTGGGGTACCGTCCGTCATAGTACGTGGCCTAGATCAATGTACTGAGGATCACTCCCGATCCCCTGTAACACAAGGCCGGAACCATTCCTTACTGAACAGTTCTGAATAAGACAACCCCGCAGTTGTAGCTAGCAACCGCCCACACAGCCGAATAAAAGGGACCTCTAGACAGGGGAAAATCTCGTCCTACTTAGGCATGACCCACTCAACCTTGTTGTACCTCCTCCGTTTTAGCCATTCCCAGTTGATGAGGCTTGAGGCTACAATTACCTTTATAGAACACATCACTTAGAATGCTCATCGTCCACCCGACGATGTTCTAAAAGCATTCAATCCATAAAAGTTCGTTCCGGGTTCGAACGAAACCTAAGGCATTATCTCGTTACACTCATTTTGGAATCACCCTCAGAGTTAATGACAATCACCCTTGCACTCTGAATCTTCATCTTCACTTGAGATTCACGACCTATCGTTAATTTGGATCGATGTGGTTTTCGGATATCCAAATATGGAAACCCGATCCCGGTCTCATCGAAATCCAAAACGCCATCTTTTAGGTCCAATTTGTTTTAAAGTTTAAAACAATTCAATATAGTATCTATATACACAGATAGATAACTCACAGATCACAATAGATAATCAACATTATCATAATAAACAGGTAATCACATTATCATCACAATGCAACTAAAGCATTCATATCACACCACATTAATTATCTCATTCCTGAGATCACAACCATTCTAGGCAATCAATATCACCCATTCATACATAAGCAAAGATTTACTAAATCACACCATCTATAATTAATTTAAAATGAATTAAATTAATTACTTCCATCTCTAATTAATTTAAAGTGAATTAAATTAATTACTTCATCTTTAATTAATTTAAAATAAATTAAATTAATTACTTTATCAATATAAATCTTCCTTACTAACCATTTAATATATTACAATCAATTAATTAATCATTCAAATTAATCACCTTAATTAATCACCCTTGATTAATTATCCTTAATTAACATTCATGTAATTATCCTTAATTAATTTCACAAAATAAATTATTCTCAACCAAAAATAGTAATTAACCTTTAATTAGTTCAATTAATTAATTAACTATAATTAATTACATTAATCCTTAATTGGTTACATTAATTAATTATCTTTAATCACTTGTCATTGATTAATTAATCATAATTTAATCAACTTAATTACATCATTAATTGTATTAATTAATGATCCTTAATTATAGCTAATAATTATCCACTTAAATTAATTACCTTAAGTAATTAACCCATGATTATTAATCCCTCTTGATTAACCATATTCAGTAATTAACTAACTTAATTACTTTATTGACTAAATTAATTATTCCTTAATTAATTTCTTAATTAATCCCTTGATTAACTACTAAGTAATTTAATCCAAATTACTTACACTATTAAACATCTTCCATTAATTACATCCTGTAATTACCAATCAATTACTTCACTAAGTAATTTCCAATCCATTAATTACATTAAGTAATTACCATTGAAACATCAAGTGTTTAAAATTAATTAAACTTAATTAATTAATTCAAACTAATCCCAATAAATTCAATTAATTGCATTAAGTAATTAATTCCTTAATTACTTCCATTAAGTGATTACACTTAAGTAATTCACAACTGATTATTATTAAATTAATTAATCTAATTAATTATTAAAAATTAACCACATTAACTAATTGTTAAATAATCTTAGTTAATGACCTTCATTAACCATTCTTTAATTACTTCATTAAGTAATTAACTTAGATTAACCCTTGTTAATTACAATTTAATTTATCTTTAATTATTCATTAATTAATCCCTAATTATTTAATTAATTAAGTGTTAACTATAACTTAATTAATCCTTAATTATTTGATTAATTAACCATGATTATAACTTAATTACTCAATAAATAATTCTTTAATCATTAATTTAATAATCTAATTAATGATCTTAATTACAAATTGATTAGCCCTTAATCGATTAATTTATCCCAAATCAATTAATTAAATAAATTAACTAGTTATTCCTTAGTTACCTCATTAATTAAATTAATTTCAAAACATTGATCTTAATTAAATTTTAAGATAAAACATTCCATAATAATGTTTAAATTGTCATTAACAAATTTATTTGAAAACAAATTACTTTTGAACTTACTTTTAAATTTCATCTCAAATACAAGATTTAAAATGAATATAATTTAACCTAACAAAGTTTCAACAATTTAAACCCTTTTAAATTACAAGGCAAACAAGTGCTTGTCTTATAAAAGAAATTCATAAGAGTTTAATTCAAATTTGTTTTTAAAATTCAATAATTTAAATTTACACTTTGTTTAAATCTTTCAAATTTAAAAACTTCTTTTAATTTCAAAAACTGAAGTTCATATTTAATCTTTGATTTCCAGATTTTAACTTTAAATCTTGCTCATATTTTAAAATTTTCAGTTTTTAAAATTTCAACTACTTACTATTTTAAAATAGTTTAACATTTTCAAGTTTAAATTTTATTATTTTAATTTTTTTTAAAACCAAGATTAAATCTTAAGCTTGAAATCTAGATTTTAAACTTGAATTTAAACTTAGTTTTAGACACTAGCTTTTATTTAAAAACTGCAGGTTTTAAAATTTTAAATAGATATTACAGGTTTTCTGTTAAAACCTGATTCAAATAATCAACCCGAGAACACCCTAAATCTGCTTCGAGTCCAATGCCCATCTTCCCCAGGCCAACTACTCAACATCTTCGAGTCAAACAAAGATTACCCGAGTGCCTACTCTGCTTTAACCAAACATCATCAGACATATAACTTCACCGTGCATATGCACGGTGACTCCGTCCATCATTGATCATCGTTGACGATCGCTGCACTCCAGAAACCAACCCAGCAACCACCCACGACCATCGATTCATGTTACAACCCTCGAATTCGAGTTCGAGGATCTTAAACCCCAAACCTGGAAACAACAATCAGGTTTCCCCTTCAAACCTTTCAACACCTAAATCTCGTCGCTCCGACCACTTGAAGGTCAGCTACTCCGGCCTCGACTTCAACTACTACCCAGCTACCAATCCCCAAAATACCATAACACTCGATCAACCCTATAAGCCGTAATGATTGATTCTTCAAACCCATTAAAAACTAGGGTTTAAAAAGAAAAACCATGACCGCAACCTCCATACTGATTTCCATTACCAACAATGATTTTTCCTAGCTTCTCCTAACCCTCCTCCATCATCTGGAAGAACCCCGAGCCTCCACTATTCATAGATCACCAGCAAAAAACAATCTTTCCCATTTCATTTCATTACTGTGCCTTCAACCCAAACCTAAAACTATACTTCTAGTTTAAAAATCATATTTTAGTTTAAGGATTTGATTTATATACATGAATTGCAAAATTAACATGTTTGGATTTTACAGTGATTTGAGTTTTCTGTTTAAATCTTACTTCTAGAGTAATTATAGTTTTAATTTAAGTTAAATAAATTTTTTAAATTTAGCTTATAATCAAACAAACAATATTTATTTAGACCCTTAAGTCTTAAAAATCAATGGATCAAAGGGAAAATGATTTAAATTGAAAAACTGGGATAGAAATTTGGAACAGAGATGTTTTACAGATATTTCAAAATCATACAAGTATCACACATCACAAATACATAGGAATTTTCAACATATATATACCAATTACAACTTATTTAAAGCATAAATCAAACAACCGATTAATCTTTAAGTTTAAAAAGAGTTACTCACAGATTTTAGAAGATGCAGAACAAAGCTTCCATGTAAATGCTTTTGAATTTGCTTTTGAACAGGCTTTCATTTTGAAGATGTGCAGATTTTATAAAAATGCTGGTTTGCTTTTTGCTTGATTTAAAGACTACTTGCATGCACAGCCCATTTGCCAGTATTGAAGAAAAAAGAATGCAGATTTGAAATTTGCAGAACCCATTTTCCAGATTGCATAAAAATGAATGATGCAAATGCTTTTTGTTTGAAATGTATAGGCTACTCAATTGAAGAGTAGTACTGCTGATTTTATTTGAGCATGATTCAAGATTTTTGGTTTTGAAGATGCACAGATTTGAAGTTGTAGACTATAGATTTGTACAGGTATTTGTATTGCTTTGATATGAGGAGTTCACTGATTTTTTATTACAGATTTTAAATTTGTAGGAAAGTGATGTCTGCTTGATCTTGAATCTGAATATGGTTTCCATGTTTTCAGATTTGTGTATAGTTCAAGCTTTTGAATTTCTTAACTTTGATTTTGAAAAAGAAAAGAAATTGAAGAGAAGAGGCCCTTTTATAAGATAAAGGTATGATTTAATAAAAATAAAAGAAAATACAATTTTAAAAAAATGACACTTGTATAAATTTCAACATTTGTCAACTTAATATGTTAATCTTTTAACATTTGTTATAAGAGGCTTAAGAATACAACACTTGTCCTATTTTAAAGTAATTTATATTTAATTTACATGTTAATATATATGTTAAGCCTAATTAATTTGTTAATTAGTATTTAATATTTATATAAATTTTTAAAAGAACTAAAAACAAATTATGCTTATAAATAAAGCTTATTCATATAAAAATCAAAACAATTAAAAACTATACTTTGGAATTTTAGAACTTTATATTCAAATTCAAATCAAATTCAAAAATCTAATATTTAAAAAAAAATCAAGTTATATGCACAAATTAAATTTGAAATAACAAATGCTATTTTTATTCAAACCCATTTGTAAAATAATACATTATTAATATTACTTTTAGAAATGGCTCATTATCAAATTAAAATAATTATAAAGGAAATTATTTCTTAATTAATAAATTACTGATTTTATTAAGCTATATTTTAAAAAGAAAACAAACAAACCTTTTTGTTAATTCATTTAAATTTAAATTTAAATTTAAAACTTAAGCCAAAATCAAAACATCTATCTTAACAAATTAAAATCATATACTTATTTATTTAAATAGTTTTGAAAAATTTAATATTAAATTGAATCAAAATTTCCCAATTATTAATGTATATATTAGAATTTTAAATCAAGGTTCGTTTATTAAATTTAAACCAAGATTATTTATTTAATAACTTTGAAAATCTTATATATTAAATAAAAACAAATTCTCAAAATACTAAAAATATTAGAATTAGAAAATATGCTTTATTTATTAAATTTAAAACAATGTTAATCTATTTACAATATAAACTATATATTTATATTATAAATAGAAACCAATTTATTATCTTTAAAGGATAAAATAACCAATTAAATATTTATTAAAGAAGATTATTAAATCTATTTGAATTATTATTAACAAAATTATTAATGTCAATTTAATTTTAAATACAGATTATTAAATTGATATTGTCAAAAAATCCGGGATATTACATTCAAAATCTCATTTCCCGCACTTGGAAGTTTATTTATCAGAATTCAAAAATCTCTTTTTATTATTTTCCAATTCACTTTTTATTTATTCAAATTTCTATGATTATTTTACTCAAAATTCACTCTTTTATTTTCGTTTCAGAAATCTCATTTCTATAGGTTTTGATAACTCAGTTCACCGAAATATTTTAAATCAACCATAGTATCCAACATTTCCAATTATCAATATAATTCATCACAGGATAACAAATAATTATATCACAGAATATTTTAACAAATCTATATATTTTGAGGAATCCAGTTGGATCCCTCCAACCTGTTTCCCTGCATCCACAGATGTTAGCACAATAAAATACCAATTCCATTCGAGGTGGAATATCGCGGTATATGGGATTAAATAATATCATCCGCTATTATGTGGCGCATAGGGTCCCATCTGCTATATAATGTGGGAAATCAATCACTCTAATACACACACACACACACACTACTATATATAATATCATATCCAGGCAATTCAAACAATCAACCAATAATTTAAATTTTAACCATTTAAATTTAAATGGTAATCCAAATGAGTGAGATTAACTCACCTTGGATTTTTAACTTGTAATCTGATCCATCTCGGCTTGATTCCCTTGATTTTAGACCTTGTATAAACATTTTTAAATAAATCGAACAAATCAGTTATCTTCTTTAATAAATTCAATTAACTAAGAATTTTAATTAGATAATTTTCCCTTAAAAAAATCTTTTAGTAACTAGAATAGATTAAATAAGTTAAGCACCTTGCTATGTATTTATTTTACTTACTATTTACTATATTTAAATCAAGGTAGATGTGTGTGTATATAGGTAAAATCTTTAAACTGAATTATTATTATCAGATTTATCTGACTGCAAAAATCAAGTGCAGAGCTGTATAATTTTTTTTTCAAATCTTTATGTATTAAACTAAAATGGAAATGTTTACACTTTGTTGCAACATTTTTTTTACTTGAAAAAAAAAATTAAAAACAAAAGCCAAAACTAACTTTATATATTTTCAATCAGTAAAAATATATTATATCAAGCCTTAATTAGAAATTAAAATTCAAAACTAACTGTGTGTATATATATATTCAAATAGGATAAATAAAAATAAATAAATAAAACAACTACCTCAGCTACTCGATCAGATGCTGGAACCTCCCCCTCTCTTTACTCGATCATGCAAATATCAGGCCATGCGACACCATTTCCTTGATCAATGACCCCATAATGACTGCCCTAGCTCAACGATACTTCGACTACACAGCAATGGCTAAGTTAATCACCTGCCATCTTGCCAGCTCGAGCGCAATCGAATCTCGCAAGGCTCTCGCCGCTGCCTCCTAAACCTCATGATTGTGCATCCGAGTCTCGACTCGATTGATGGCTACGAAATCTCATAAAACTCGAGACGTGATGAAGAGATCTGCCCTAAATCAATCTCGAACTGAATCGTCATCTCTCTTACTTAATTAAAGGACGAAATCGAAATAGAAGAATGGAGGGGCCATTATTATTATACGAATTCGATTACACGAGGCTAATGATTTGAGGAGAGGTGGTTTTCTTTGGCAATGAACGAGGGTTCGCGTGCGTTTGAATTTGATTTTGAATTCGTATAGCTCGGCCATTAAAATTTTCAAACACTGCTTTATCATTTTTCTCCTTCGAACTTGTTCTGCTTGCTGGTGGTAAAGTGTTCGGCTTTTATAAAAAGGAAGAGGGGGACAAAATCTGATGTTGGCGTGTAAGATTTCTTTTGTGTGTCGGCTTAGGTTTGAACAGTGTTTTTCTGAAAAGCAAAAGCTGCTGTAGGAAAAAGGTTTGACATGAGAGGACTTAGATTGGCCAATATAATATAAATATCTAAATGTTTTAAATTTAAATTCAAATCGTTTCATTACACATACAACTCCAATCACCATGAAATTTGAAATTCGATAATAATACAATATTACGGATCCAATGGAACTGGTTTCGTCGAATTCCGAGACTGTGCCTCGGTAGGCTATTTTTAAATTCAATTTAAACTATAAATTTTTAAATCTGAACAATTTACTTCCAAATTCAGTTTAACTCATCTATTATCTTTGGTATTATTATTATAAATTTTATAAGCCCTTGAAATATTTTAATCAGCTTAAAAAACTTAAGATTTACCATTTAAACCAATCTCAAATTATTAACTTAAATAATTTAATTATCCAATAAACAGTGATATTTGAAATTCAAGTTAGAAACTAACTTTTAAATACATAAAATCAATTAAATATCCAGAAATTCCGGGTCATCACACTCAGATTCGTCTTCATCATCGAACAGTGACAACAATAGTGATTCTGAGCAAGACAATGTATGCTTCATGACAAACACTAAGAAGGTAAGAACGGATCTTACTTATAATGAAATTTTAGAACTTAGCATGGAACTAGATGACATATAGAGAAATTAAAATGTTAAATAAAAAATATGTTTCTAAAATTAATCTTATGGAGCTTGAAATAGGATTGTTAAAAGATGAGAAAACCATTCTAGAAGAAGAATTAGAAGCTACACAAGAAAATTGTGAAAATCTTTCTAGTCAAAATAATTCTTTATTATGTGAAATAGGAAAAGTTAAGCTAGAAAATGATGATACTAGAAATGAAAACATTCTACTAAAGAATAATCTAAAAGCATCAAAATATGATATTCCTATCTTAAAAACGAGTTAGATAAGATTACAAATAATGTTTCAAAATTCAATAAAGGAAAGCAGAATTTGGACAATTTGATCAAAAGTTCCAAATCATCTGAAAATCAAAATGGATTAGATTTCAAGAGAACTTCAAAACTTAGAAACTATAGCTCATTGTATAAAAGGTTCAAGTAGTCACATACTGAAGAAAAGGCTTCTAACTCTAAAATAATAAAAATATGGAATCCAAAATCTGGTAACAAATTAGTTAGACAAAAACACATAGATAACTATTTGAAAAGTGTTGTTCATAATAAAAATTACTCTTTTAAAGGTCCCAAGCCCTCTTGGGTATGGCAGCCATCATTCTCTAACACTTAGGACCCTAACAAAGGAAGCTGATACCAATTAAATTGTTTTTATCTTGCAGGCACCCAAAAGAAAATCTAATAACAATAAGAAATGGATACTTGATAGCGGATGTTCCAAACATATGACTGGAAATGCACAATGTTATCGAAATGCACAAATGTTATCGAATATAACATACAGAGATGGCGGCACTGTAACTTTTGGAGGTAATTAAAAAAGATTTTTATTGGAATTGGAGATGTCATCAATGTTGGTATGTCCACTTCACCTGTTATTACAAATGTTTTTTTAGTTGAAAATTTAAAAAATTGCCAATTAAGCATTAGTCAACTTTGTGACAAAGGATTCAAAATTGATTTTGAAAAGAATAAATGCAACATATTTGATCAAAATAAAAATATGATCTGTGAAGGTTTGATAAAAAGAAACATTTATGTCTTAAATATGAAGTTTAATAACTCAAGCAATTTATGCCAATCTGCGGATTTTAATGATTCATGGATATGGCAGAAACGGTTGTGTCACACAAACTTTAGGTTTATAAACGAATGGGCTAAACATGATTTGGTTAGAGGTCTTCCTAAAATAAACTATAAAATTAAAATTTTATGTGATGCATATCAATATGGAAAATTAAAAAATATTTCTTTTAAGTTAAAAAGGGAAATTTCTACCAAACAACCTTTAGAATTATTACATCTTGATTTATTTGGACCAACTCAAGTACGTTCAATAAATCATAAGTATGTATTTGTTATTGTAGATGATTTTTCAAGATATACATGGACACTATTTTTAATACATAAGAGTGATACGTTTGAGATGTTTAAAATTTTTGCTAAAAGAATTAAAAACTAAATGAATCTTAAAATAAAGAGTATAAGAAGTGATCACGGAGATGGATTCTAAAATGAGATTTTTGAATATTTTTATAATAAAAAGAGAATTACATATAGTTTTTCATTTCCTCGAACACCGCATAAAAATGGTATCGTAGAAATGAAAAATCGTACACTCCAAGAATGTGCACGGACTATGCTTTAATGGCAGTAATCTATCAAAGAATTTTTGGACAGAAACCGTAGCTACTGCTTGTCATGTATTGAACCGTGTCATATTACATCCTTTAACTAAGAATACCAGTTATGAAAAAAATTTGGTAAAAAACCTTATGTATCATACTTTCGACTATTTGATTCAAAAAAATTTATACTAAACACTAAAGATAATCTTGGAAAATATGATTCAAAAGCTGATGAAGGAATCTTTGTCGGATACACAGATCATTGCAAAGCATATAGAATATTTAATAAATGTACCAGTACTATAGAAGAAAGTTTACATGTTTCATTTGACGAAAACTTTTCCAATAACAATAACAGTGATGATGATGAAATGTTAACAAAACCATCTGAAAATAACTCTGTTTCAAATAACAATAATGAGAATACCTTTGAAATGAAAATACGTTAAGATCACTACCTAATATTTTGAAAGATCGTCCAATTAGCAATATAATTGGTGATTTGAATACAAAATTTTGTACTAGATATAAATTAAATCAAAAGATTTACATTGCATTTAGCTCAAATTTTGAGCCAAAGAGTTATAAAGAAGCATCGAATGACGAGCCATGGATTATGGCAATGCAAGAAGAACTTAATCAATTCGAAAGAAGTAAAGTATGGGAACTTGTACCGAAATTTACAAAACAGTCTGTAATCGGCACAAAATGGGTTTATAAGAATAAAACAAATGAAGATGGAAATATTGTTCAGAACAGAGCAAGGTTGGCAGCATAAGGATATAATCAAGAAGAAGACATTGAATATGAAGAAACATTTGCTCCAGCCGCATGTCTAGAAGCCATCCGAATGTTACTCACTTTTGCATGTCATTATAACTTTAGACTTTTTCAAATGGACATAAAAAGTACCTATTTAAATGGTTTTATAAAATAAAAGGTTTATGTTGAGCCACCTCTATTGTTTATATGTGAAAAATTTCTTGAACATGTCTATAAACTAAAGAAAGCTTTATATGGTTTAAAATAAGCACCTCCTGCTTGGTATGATAGATTAAAAACTCATTTAATAACATCTAGATTTCATATTGGAAAAATAGATACAATTCTATTTATAAATAGAGGTCATAATGATATTTTGGCTATTCAAGTATATGTGGACGACATAATATTTGGATCAACAAATGAAAAGTTATGTAATGATTTTGCAGATGTCATGAAAAATGAATTTAAAATGTACCATATAGGAGAACAGAAATTTTTCTTAGGATTATAATTTAAACAGTTAGAAAATGGTATTTTTATAAATCAAGAAAAATATTGTCACAATTTCTTAAAATGCTTTGGAATGGGAAAAACATCTAGTAAACCAGCACCCATGAACACCAGTAGTCA
The DNA here is from genome assembly GCA_030765085.1 of Allium cepa. Taxonomy (NCBI): domain Eukaryota; kingdom Viridiplantae; phylum Streptophyta; class Magnoliopsida; order Asparagales; family Amaryllidaceae; genus Allium; species Allium cepa. The sequence continues at coordinate 101,915,939 of CM060942.1, read as the reverse complement.
TTTAGATAAAGAAGAAAATGGAAAAGATTTTAATCAAAAATTATATTGAAGTATAATAGGATTGCTATTATACTTAGCGGCTAGTAGACTCGATATCATGATGAGTGTGTGTGTTTGTGTACAAGATTTCAAGCACAGCCTAAAGATTCACACTACTGAGCAGTTAAACATATTTTGCGCTACTTAACCAACACTAAGGATTACGATCTTTTCTATCCTAAAGGCGGTTCCTTCGAACTCGTATCATATAGTGATGCAGATTTCACTGGTTGCAAAACAGATAGGAAAAGTACAAGTGGCACCTATTACTTTATCGGTCAATCGTTAGTTTCGTGGTTCAGCAAAAAAACAAAACTATATTTCTCTTCCAACATGTAAAGCCGAATATATTTCTGCCGCCTTAGCTTGAGCTCAAGTAATATATATGTAACAAACACATAAAGATTATGGGAAAATAATAAACCAATCTTCAATATATTGCAATAATACAAGTGCTATAAATTTATCTAAAATCCAATTAATCATTCTCGGACAAAACATAAAGATATTCGTCACCTTTTTTTTGGGAGATAATGTTGAAAAAGAGATAATAACTCTAGAATTTGTCAACATCAAAAATCAAATAGCCGATATCTTTACAAAACCGCTAAGTGAACAAAATTTTATTAAGTTAAGATGTGAACTAGGAATTATGACATTACTTTATTTATAAATCGATATTAAAGTATAAAAACAATTTAGAACAAAAATTTGAGATATTGGCACTCGAACTCTACACTCATGGGCGAAAGTCGCGTGTCTTTCCAATATTCTATTGTGTTAGTTGATTTAGGGACTTGCATATCTTTTATTTTATGTGCAGTCATAATCTCCTTTTATTTCTTAACCTTACATTTTCTCTTGGCCGAAAATTTCTAAGAAATATTAACCTTAAAACAATAATCTTAAATAGATGATAAATCAATATATATATATATATATACGTGATCAAAATTTTCTTAAACTCATATACAAACTTTAAAAATAAATAAATTGAGATCAAATTTCTAAAAACATATAAAACAATGTCTTCTGATCACAACTCCACTTATTCCGCTATTGACTGCAACTCTCCATCGCTTGGCAGCACTTATGTATCTCCAACAAAAATCACTCCTGCATCATCTCCATCCCTCAACACTATCGCTTCGCCAACATAGCATACTAGTTTTTCTCCAAAAGGAAAGAAAGCTGTAACGTTTGCGATTTTTCGTTGACGAAAACCGACATCAATACGTCTACTGTATCAACTGCCGAGAAATCGAAAGCCGAAAAACCGTACCGTTAGGGTTTTAGAAAAAGAAAACGTAGAAGAAGATAGAAAAAGATAGAACAGAACAGAAGAAATAACAGAACAATATCAGAATCTCACAATTCGCAGTGGAACAACATATAATAAATAAATGAATAATCTTTAAACAAAGAACTATATCAGTTATTACATTACATTACATTTCATTTAATAATATATTCACTGTCCAAAATCGTGAATATAATTCCTTTCATATATTCCTATATCCAACTTATCAAATTCAATTGATTTTGGATTTATAAACTCCATTTATATTTTTATAAACTTCTATTCATAAAAATCCTTTTTATATCTCATTTTAAATGCCAAAATCCGATTTATAAGTTGATTACTTATAAATCTTATATTTTACAAAATCTATCCATTTTATACATTCATATTTCATAAATTTATAAATCTCAATTCACTTATGAAATCCATTTTTTTTATTTCACTTTATTACTTATAAAAACTCGTTTTATAATTCCAGTATTTTTTTAATTTATAAATATCAATTTTATAAATCTTTTATATAAACCGTTTATAATAATTCAAAATTCCCAATTAAACCATTTTATAAATTAATCACTATTTATTTCAAAAATCTTAATTTGGTTATATTTTACAAAAATTATAACTTTTATAACATTAAACTTATAACGTTAATTTATTTAAAATAAACCAATTCAAAATTTTAATAAAACATATACTTTCAAAAATCACTTTAAAAATTCCTTTAAAAACCAAAATTATTATTTTAAAACTTCAAAAATGGATCCGATGATGCAGCAGCACCAAATAGTCAATCACGACATCCAAATATCATATATCGATATGATAATCAACAAATATCACAATATCTGTAAATAAATCAATACAGTTGAGGAATCCAGTTGGATCCCTCCAACCTGTTTCCCTGCATCCACAAACATTAGCACAATACCAATTCCGCTCCAGTACGGAATTATCGCGGTATATGGGATTTATAAAATATTATCCGCTTAATAGACGGCGCAATAGGGTCTCATCCGCTATACAATGCGGGAAATCAACAACTGCAATATATACATATGCCAATATATATATGTTGCTATTATATATAATACCAATTTCACTGTTTATGAAATATTCGCGGTATATGTTTTTAATAAATAACATCCGCTTACTAACGGTGCATAAGGTCTATTTTAACAATCAATAGATAACAATCATCATTCAAACATGCATTCTACAATTTTAAATCTAACTATTTAAAATAAAAATCGAAACTATTCGATTGAGTGAGAAGTTCTCACCTTGATTTCAATTTTGTTTTAGCGATTTATTTCGAATAAAATTAAACGCGCGTTTAATTTTATACAAAATTCTCACTAACTCCAAATGACTCCAAACCAATTCCATAGCGTAGTGCTCGTCCATACGATTCCAACGCAACTAGTTTCGCGCGTTTTCGACCTCGTATGAAAACGTTATGAATTTTTGAAGTTTACAAAAATTTATATAAACTAAATTTACAACTTTTATTTTGTAATTAACCCAAATCAATTCTGGCCATAGGATCTCACCTCCCCCCATCATCAGGCCGCACATATGCTTCTTCCCCTTCCACGTCTCCTCCTACAGGTTACAAGTCGTATAACATAACCCGTCACTTGAAATTAGGGTTTAATTATACTCCACCCACAAGCATCTTGAACACGATCAGAAACTTGCATCTTGACCGCCATCTCCTGCTCTACCTCCACCATGAATAGCTCGAAGCTCGGCCTTCAATATTGCCTTGAAATGCATGAAAAACGCAGCCCCTTCTCGCTTGATTTCCCGTTGATTCGTTGCTCCGTTTTCGATCATCTCCGTATGGATTCGAAGCTCTCTTCATGCTCTTCGACTTTCGTGTTGAACACTTCGCGTAATTCCTTGTAGATTGAGAGTGATTGAGAGGAGAAGATTGATAATTTCTGGCCTTTGAATTTAATGGAGGTGGCGGCTGCAGATTTTGACCTAGGGTTTCTAATTTTTGCAAATTATGAAGAGGGGAGGGGCTTTTATAGAAAATTCGCGCGACACTATTCATCCCGGATTTTCCGAACTCCAAACGAAGCGTGCCGGTTGGCGTTTCTAAAGTTTACCCCACGTTCCGGACACAATGGAATGTGTTTCGGGAGCTAATTCGGGCATCTGTGCGAGTTATGGCAATAAACGTTCAATTTAAATTTAAACCGATTAAACGATTTTCTAGGCGTTTTAGCTTGTACCGGACAAACGGTAAATCCGATTGACACGAAATTTGAAACCTTACAATAATATCATATTACGGATCCGATGAAACTGGTTTCGTCGAAATCCGAGACTTTTTGAAAAATGGCTATTTTAACTCGCCAAATTAATATTAAAAACAATTTCGATGCGTTTCGAGCTGCCACGATCAAACGACAACTCCGATTGCTACGAAAATTGAAATCCGGTAATAACAAACTATTACGGATCCAATGAAACTAGTTTCGTCTAATTCTGAGACTGTTCGAAAATTGGCTATTTTCACTAGTCGATTAAATATTAAAATATTCAATTTTCACAAATTAACTCCAAATTCAATTTTAAAAGTTCTATAATATCGTTCTAACTCCAACATGATAAAATAAAATTTTACAAATCATTTTCAATCATATTTAACCATATTTTCAATTATTTCTGTATTTTCACATATTAAATTATCGATTTAATTATCCAATTAAATCCAATTATTCGAAATAAAATTTATTCGACTTATAAATTTCACTTATTAATATTTAAAATTAATTAAATATTTAAATTTTAATTAATATAAATTCTGGGTCGTTACAAAAGCTATACATTCCATTGATATGAAATCCTCTTCTCTTTCCGACAAAGTCGATGAGATACATCATTATCAATAAGAGATGATTGGCGTTCAAAGTGAGATGTATTATGAGAAATGTCGTCAAAGATTCCATTTAAATTTTAAATGTTTTCTCGTAATATGTGGTCAATCACCAACAAAATATTGCATACATCAACATTCTCCTCAATTATGCAAAAAGCCTTCAAAAGCACACAACATTACCCCACGGAACCTATCGGGAGAAGAGACACAACATTACCCCACGGAACCTATCGGGAGAAGAGACATCAAACACCAAACATACGTCTGTTCGTCCATACTGGTCTCCACTTAAGCCATCTTTCGAGCAAACTAGTATCGAGCCAAATTCATGGAAAAAACAAAACTACCATTCTTCTAACTCGTTTGATGACAACTAAAGAAGTCTTTCAAATAGGCATTTAATATTACACAAAATAAGAATGCATATTCATAAATAATTTCATTATATTTAAAGTTTGTTCCCGTGTAACAGAAATATGGGAAAAAAGAAGAATATCACTAAAGACCAGACGTCTGAGCATATAGTAGACATCTGCCTGCAACCATATTTTTTTTGTACGTTTTAGCTCAAACATCTGAAAAAGAAATCGAACATCTATCTACAGCCATGGAAAATTTTTCGTTTCTACTCAAACGTCTGAAAATGAACTCAAGCGTCTGTTCGAGCTTTTTGGAAATTTCAATAATTCAACACAGACGTCTGAAGAAAGATCCAGACGTCTACTATTTTCCTCCAGAAATTTTTTTCCCCAAACACGGACGTTCGAAGATCCTACCGAACGTCTGTTCGTCCCTTCTGTTTTAATATTTATCCCCGCTCAAACATCTGACTTACAGTTCCAGATGTCTATCATTGCCCGAGACCACAGCTTTTCACCAAACTATATATCATCTTTTCCCCTCTCTAATTTTTTGCCGTCTCTCATTTTCGAAACCTTAGAATCTTAAACCCCAAATCAATTTCCTCAGTCCAATTCTCCGATCAATGGCTTCAAAAGCAAAAACTCCATCTGCTTAGCGAAAGAAGGCTCCTGTAGGCCAAAGCTCTCAACCTTTCACTCAAGGATTCATCATGGATCATCACATCAAAAAATGGATTGTTGAGAAAGAACATGGAAAGCAAAAATTATGGGATTCGGAGAAAAATCCCCTACATTCTGGCCCATTTTATCCAATTTGTTGTTTTATTCATTATGATGCTATCGATTTGACTGAAGATGCTAATATCTATCACCTAATCAACAATGATGATAATGCTAAAAAAAATAGATCAATTAGTGGTATTCCTCTTTCTTGTCAATTTATGCTCCTTAAAAGTTAGGAATCCTTCGGATGATGAAAATTGAATTTGGACAAGTTTTTATGGAACCATAATAAAATTAATCTTGAAATGCTTGGCCAAATTCTTCATTGTTCTGACACAGGACTTCACTTACAAGATGTTTCTGATTGCCCCAAGATATGTTGTTACTCATCTTATTTGGGAAGATGATATGCGAAAATTAAAAACATCTAGTTTTCATCCAAAAGCCCGACTACTTATTCATATGTTCATCAACACAGTCATCTCTTGGTTAAGTAGTCATGAACAAGTATACGAAGATGATCATAAAGCTTTGTATGCTATATTTGGTCATATTGAAGTCAGCTAGGCACAAAATATTTTTGAGCAAATTAAAAGCTTCTAGACGCTCGAACGTCGAAGAATCGTTTATGCTCCATATATCATGAGAATTCTACGATCATTTGGCATCCCTTCATATCTTTTCCGATATGAAGAAATTACCGTGAAAGATAGTGGAATTCGATTTTTACCTTTGATGATTCTTCTTTAATATCCGCCAAGAATAGCACCTTTATCACAGTATCAGCAACAGCCACAACAACAACAACAATGTACTCCAATTCGACCTTCCCAATCTAAAGGACCTTCAGAACCTACATAGTATTGCCCCGATTCAGAGATTTAAGAAGCCAACATTACAGCTGGGCAAGGGGATAATTATCGAGATGTTGCCCTTTCAAAACCAATATCTCCTCTAATTTACCCAAAAGTCATTAGATATAAAGATCTTTCGCCTAGAACGATCTTTTTCTACTAGAATGACCAAAGTAGAAAAAAATATTACAAAAGGTAATTTCCACTTTAGGAAAAGTCACAAGAAAGGTAAGGGATCGCTCTACTTCACTGTCTTTGTCTTCTCCATCCCCGACCCCATCATCACCATAGGTGTTTCAGTCGGGACCTTCTTCAGGTGCATGACCTTCAAGTGAGCCAGCACCACAATCCCGTCCTTATAAGGCACCAATAAATATTGATACTGAAGAAACAAAGATATATCATGGCCTCCACAAAACCCTCCGCACTATAGTCATTACACATCATTTCAGGGTCTCTCTTTTCGAGAGGATGAGGAGTACAATGATCAGTCTCAGTGGCAACACGGCGAATATAATGAAGATTCATCTAATTTTTGGGGTTACTTCAACTATCAGTGAGTTATCTTCTATTTACATAATAGTGTATGTCTTATGCATCTCTGTATGCCTTATTGAGAATAATTTTTTGTATGACTATTTATAATATTTTTCTATAACTCTATGCAACCTTGTGTTCTTTATGTTTCTTGCAAATTTCGTTACTTGTGTATCTCTTTTTAATAATGTCAGTGTAACATCCCGCTGTTGTTTTAATATGTAGCATAAAATTTAGTAGAATAAATAAATAGATAAAAATCATTATGAATATAAAAATATAATTTGGAGCGAAGCGCCAGAGCGGAATTGTAATCAGAGAAAAAATTACGGTTGGGCAATATTGCGATTAAGGGTACGAAAATTTATTTGAGGGATATAAAATTGCTTACTGAAAATTAAAATAAATATGTTTTATTTTCATTGGAACTACGCTTCCAAACTTATCTCTTTCATAATTATGCACCCTCATTCTTATCTCTTTCATGATTATAATTTAACATATACATTTAACGTTTTCCTTGATGAATCTAGTGGCTGCCTATATAAACACTGCAAACACACGCAAATATATATTCTTTCACTGCTATCCATCTTCATCTACATTAAGCCAGCAAAATGAGTATACTTTCTTTTCTTTTTACTGTGTATATCTTTTGTACAGACATAGTAAGTGTACTCTTGAATTGTTGTTCTTGACAGTGCACAATCACATACTTACACACACATTATATATTTATTCACACACACGTTAATACACGCATATGCTTGCTCATACATACATAATGCACGTATTCTACACATCCAGACCCAACGCAGTACTAATAAATATTAATGCATGCTTATATATATATATATGTATGTATGTATATGTATATGTATATATATACACTAAGAACAAGAATAATGCATGTACATGCAAAACATATTTATATGCTTATAATAGGAACAAGAAGACACGCATGCACATATTTACCTTTCTTTTACTTTTCTATAAAAATGGAAGACGCAATGCAAACAAATTTATCCATATTTTTGGTTTCATGCATGTCAGGTGTTTATGTAGTGTTTATGCATGCTAGTTGTTGTGTGTGCATTGGTTTCATATGTGCGTGTTGTGTTAGTACATTTGTAACGACCCACTATTTTGGACTATTCGCATCTGCACATGTCGGACTTGAGTAATTCAAAATACCGAATTGTTAATTTAAATTTGGCAAAACTGAACATATACAGTAAATAAATAATCACAGATCACAAAGTAATAAATGCAACGGAAACAAAAGACAGTAGTTCATGAAGCTAATATATATATATATATATATATCAGATTTAAATAAGGTACAACGGATGTCTCGAATACAATAGTCAAATACAAGTATCAGAATATATCACTAGAATCAACTGAATATCTGAAAGCTGGATAGATAGCCGGATCTCCAAGCGAAGCTCTAACTCCAAAGGTGAGTCTTGAATACTGGTACACTCAGTCTGACCCGAGCGTAAAGAAAATACAAAACACTCGAGTCAGGATTAACATTCTTATATCAATAAATCCAACTCAAGTGAAATAACAACTGAAATACAAGTAACTCAAAGGACGTTGGAATAATCATCCTCTATGGATCCGTTAAACTATCTACTATGTAGTAGTATACGCTAAATAGATAATGCCTATCAGTAATATAAAGTATCAATAGTGTTAAGGAGTCACCATTATCCCCCTTAACACATTTTATATAAGCGTCATAGTCTATACAGCACTGTAAACTCCACCGTAAACTAGTGGAATATCATAGAGTACTCCATAGGTATAACACAAAACAAATTCGTAGTGGTCGCATATATAGGGATACAAGTATGACAAGGAACATGAGGCAATACCCAAGGTAGTGAAACTACCGTTTGCCTGATCCAGACTGGTGAAAACTCATCGCCGTAACGATCGCAACACCGCGAAACAACACTCCCAAAATTTCGAGGGTGCACCAATCAATAACAAGTAATGAGCAGTTTACGAAGAAGTGTGCTCGCTCGAGGTGGCTAACCCCATTTGGCCCGGCACGGCTCCTGTTTTAGTCATTTTCAATTTGACACAAGTGTCAAGGTTATCCATTATCGTTCTCTTTCTTCAGTCATCACGTACATCATTCCAACCACTTCATTTTGGATCACACTCCACGTATAGTTATTAAAGTGGTTTTCGGTTTAGACAGTGAGTATGTCCCTAATCGATTCCGGTTTTTTTAATAAATTTCGTAATTATTACACCTATTGGTCGTTTAATATATTTCAAAACAAAATCAAATTCAATTTAAGTTAGAGTTTGTAAATCAAAATTTCGTTTGTCTTTCTCAATCAATTTTCAAAATTTACGTTTCATAACTTCCAAATTACTATTTCAAAATCTTATATTTCAATTTTTATTTAAACATTTCAAATATTGATTCAAGTCCGTATATAAGTTTCATTCTGTAATCATTTAAATTGATTTAATTTAACATTCAAATCAATCTAAATCCATTGATCGATTTCATTCGATAATCATTTAAATTAAGTAAATTTATCATTCAAAATAATTTCAATTGAATTTCCAATTCATTAAATTAATTACTTAAGTTCAACTCCATTATATCAAAACTTACAAATTGAATTAAATTAGATTCGTCAAATCAAATTCTTTAAATTACAAGTCTTACATTAATTTCAATAAATCATATTTTTATTTCTTGTTAAAGAAATTCAATTTCACTTATTTATTTACTTAGTTACAAATTTCAAAACTCAATTAATAAAGAAACTAAATTTTACATATTCAAGAAGTTCAATTTCACTTATTAACTTACTTAAATTTTCCAAAACTTAAATAATAAAGAAACTCAATTTCATTTATTAACGAAGTTCAAATTCACTTATTCAAAAGTTCAGTTTTTCTTATCAAAGAATTCAAATGTTTATTTAATTATCAAATAATTCAATTTTATTAATTATTAAATAATTTCAAATATTAATTAAATAAATTCAAACTTAATTACTAAATAATTCCAAAACTCAATCATTAAATAATTCCAAACTTAATTATTAATTAAATTTTTAAACCACGTTCTTTCATCAACTACTATGTTAAAATTTGTTTCAGATTATTAAATATTAACATTACCCTTTCATAAAATTTCAAATTCCCACTTCATTTCAAAACCTTATTCTTTATTCAAATAAAATCATTATTTTATTTGTAAATTAAATTTTAGACCATCAGATTTTATTTAATACTTTATCCTAGGTCAAAGTTTATTTGGGTATTTATCATTTCAACCCGATTCCATTTCAATTCAAAAATCAAATCATAGCAAAGGGAACTTGCAGTGTGATAACTGGGATGGTGTCAAAGTAAATAAACGAGCAATAACAACAATCAACGACAATCTAATAGTTTATTTAAATAATCCCGAAATAATCGTATTAATTCACATTGTTGTTTGTGCAAATTAATATAATTATTTCTAGAATATACACTATCATTTCATGTAGATTAAAGATTATTACACTATTATTTTATACGGTTCTACACTTGGTATCTATTACTCAATTTTATACTACCTCAATTTAAACAACATACATTTAAATGGTTCAATGTGTAGTTAACACTATTTTTACGTGTCGATTAATTTAACATTTAAAGGGGTCATATTATACAAATTTAAATAGTCAAATTCATCACATATATCTATTTAAATCACTAACTATCCTATATCAAATTCAATTGCATATTATTTATCACTTTAAACAATTTATATTTTAACATCCAATGTCAACATTAAACAATCAAACATTTATCAACCAAACTGGATTATCATTGTATACGTAACAGATAATGGTGCTAGATGTCACAGGTGAACTAATACATGCAATAACATATATAACAGTGTAAATATCTAAAAGCGGCATATTTCAATTGTCGTTTCAATTGAAATCAAATTTAATAAATAAAAGAACGTTAATCGTGAGTGATTGCTCACCTTTCGAGGCTAGAGAGTTTGACACTGAATTTGAGTTACGAAATGCAAGCATGACTTCCAAAGCAAAGCTAGATGGCACGATTTTTGTGAAGAAAATAGGTACGACAGACAAAGCTAATTCAAATGGAGCAACGATCAATGGTTGTTGATCTTGGCAGTACACGGACTGAATGAGACTGTGAGGATCGAGACGGTGAGCAGAATCAGTTAAGCTATTATGTGTCATTTCATCAAGCAGCTGGTCCAGTTCACTTCCCCTTTCAGACTTTGCCATTTTGAGATTTGTTCCAAGATCAGAATCCCTTTGCATCCTCGATGTGCCAGTTATTAGTTGCCCAGTCCCTTGTTCCAACTAGAATGCAATATTAAAATGGTGGAGAATCTCTTCTAGCAGCCCAGTATTCATTGCTTTGTTAATTAATCCTGTATTTGAATGATTTCATTTTCTTCGGCCTTAGTAGTTTGGAAACTAGTTGGAAACCGTGCTCCCCTCTACCCATCAACGTTGAATGCGCGAAAACCTTCACAGATCTTATGTCAGAGAACTGACGAAGATAGAACACTTTAGCCCCCAAAGCCAACAGCCAAAACACTTAAGTGGTCACGGGAAACTCTGGCATTGTTTGCCAGACCTTGGCAACCGAAGCATCTTGTTTTACCGTTGGTGGGCTTAGGCTAGAACGCGTGGTGAAGAAAGCAAAGACATGGAATGTTTGGTTTTGTTTTTTTTTGGAAGAAGGAGCTATGTCTCGGCCATGCATAGGATGAACGCGAGCTGGCTTCAGGTGGTCGGGATGGAAGACTTGGTGCACGCGTGTGTTTTTGGTGGTGAAAGTCGTGGCATGCGTTGTCTCAGGGCGAGGTGGTGAAGATGAGATGAAGGCTAGCTTCCGCAGAGGGTGATGCGTGGGACGTACGGCCGTCGGCCTTGGTTGGAGAGGCGGAGCTTCAAGCTTTTGGCAATATTTGTTGTGAAGAGGGAAACCAAACAAATAGAAATGGCAAAAGCAAATGTAAGAACAGAGGAGGAAGAGTGGAAAAATGGGAGAAGAAGGAACGTGTGGTCTCAGAGAAAATGAATAGTCTTATGTATACATTTATTTATTTAGAAAGTAAAAGCAACAGTTTCCAACAAATGTATGTATGGCAGCCTGCAACCAATATATTACTTTTTACGTTACCAATGTATTTACTTTATAGAAGAGGAAACGGTAGGATGGGAATAAAAATCAGTTTGAATTATTTAGGGGTTTAATGTAGTGGCAATGGTACCGCAAAGATTCAGCCGACTCATTAAGGCAAATTATTTTGGTTTGAGCATCACGTATCAGATTTTAAACGTAAAGTAAAAATATTAAGTCAACATTTTGGTACCGTTACAACGAACAATTTATTGTTTTCGTCGCGTACCGGATTTTAAAATACAGAAATAAATATACCGTTAAGATCAGTGCGACGAGACGATCCAAACGGCGTACAGATATCAGTGGTACGATTGAATTATAAAAATTTGAATTTTCTACTAGCGGAAAATGCAGCAAAAACGCGGAAAAATAAGATCGACGGAGCTAAAGAAGTCCGAATTTGGAAAAACGAAAAATGACGTCTTTCTCAGAAGATGTTTTAGAATTTTTCTATGTAAAAATATTCAGGTTTCAAAAATATTTTATTTTCATCAATTACTAACTGATTAAGTTGAAATAAAATTACACACGAAAATAAATTTTCATATTTTCGGATGAAAATTTACAGTTTGCTATGTTCAATTAAACGTATTCCAAATATTAAATTTTTATTTCAATTTTTTTTTGTAAATTTCATAAAATTCAATTAATTAAATAAATAAAACGACTAAAATTTACAGGTCGTTACAACATTTATATTATGTGTTTGTAAACTAGTTTTTAAACATCCTTCACTTAACAACTACTTTGCACTTGAAATGTAGAGAACTTTGATGTTATTTTGTTGTGCGTTTATTGAGTTCTAACTTTGGTATTAAGAATATGGCATATGCATATGTGAGTTGCATGTATCCATGAAAAATGAGAATGTTCTTTAAATAATGTGCATGTATTTACACTTTAGCCTAATAATTTTGAATAAGATATAACTTAATATCTATAACGATTTTGAATATGCAACCAAAAGGAAATATAAAGAGGGAAGTGAGACGAACAAAGATTTCGCCTGACCGACGGATCCCGTGGTGATCAGAAATGATACCGTTAAGTCTTCGACCGTACGATGAACAAAAGTGTTACGACCAAAATGGAAGGTACCAACAGAACCGTATTGCATAGCGTATCACGATGATGGTCTCGGTTCGCTCATCGGAGATGTGTAGAGAGGTGAACAAAACCAAAAAGTTTTAGAGTGCAACGCTACGCAATATTCCATTCGCATACGGACTGCGAACAACTGAAATAAAAATACGATCGTGCACGACAACGTTACACGATCACAAGATAACAATAAAATAAACCGGTTAACTTATTTTGTAAAATTTCAAAAGAACCGGCGTTTGATGCAAAACGCGTCAACCGAAAATATTTTATTTTCTTAATTAAAAATTTTGAAAAATTCTACAAATTAAATTAAAATGATATCTTCAAAAATCAAGTCTGAATTTGAAAACGAACATTTTATTATAATTTAAATTCAAATCCGATGAAATTCATCCAAGTTATGTTTATATGTTATGTTTATGAATGTTCGTTACGCATATGATGCTATATACTGCAAGTTAATATTATGTTGCACAAACACGACATTCATATGTGATATAAAATAGAAAATGATACCATTTTGGGGATAAATGGTATATTGGCAAGTTAAAAACAATTATTTAAAGTGATTAAATTATAGGTCGTTACATTATAACAATTATAATTTAATTGAATCAGTAGGCAATCAGAGTATTAAACATTTCAGTCGTATGACTCTTAAGTGTAAATTTGATCAGCAATTAATATCAAACAATTTGATTATTAGCGTTCATGCATCACCTAAGCTAGTGGTGCGATATTATTGTAAAAACATCTATTCTACGATTTCGATGACAACAAATATACAATCATATACATAAAATATATTCCATCTATTTGCAGGTAAATGCTTCGAGAATTTGCAATAGCATGACCCGAAGACCAATAATATTAGAAAAGAATCATTGGTATTAGAGAAACTATTATGTTATGCTGGACTCCAATACCATTGCTGGAGTTGGGTCACGCAACGGCTTAAATTTAAATTTTTAAAAAAAAATCATTTTTGATGTCTATGAAATCAAATTCTAAATGAATTTTGAATAAAATCATTATTTTATTTAATTTGTTAATAACTATTATTTTGATATTATATTGGTATTATATAATATGAACATGTGTATCATATACACATTTATGTGTACGTGCACATACAACATATACAATGTTCTAAGAAAAATAAATAGAGTAACTAACAAATCTAAACAAATAAATGAAAAATTTTGATTCGTTATAAATCAATTTCAGTATTAAAAAAACAAAAAACACGCTAAAAAAATATTTTTAGAAGGTAAATACCGATTTTTATACACATTACTTTTTTTATCTAGATAAAATAGCAACTAACAATAATTTTATATACTAAATTAAAAAAAATAAAAAATATAATTAATAAAAACTAAACTCGAATATGGATGTATTCATATATACATTCGTATTTATTTTCTGAATATCAAATAGTTTTTCATATTTTGAACACACGCAGGTACACATGGACATGGAGACATCAGTTTCAAAGTACACGCGCGCACGAACCAAATAGTCTGGCCTTACTTGTAAATCTGCCGATGTTTCGGCCGCTAATTTTTGCTGGAACCCTAGCCCCACCTCTTTATAAGCCACAATTTTTCCCTTGCTTAGCAACGACTACGATGGCGGCACACCAAAGTTCTAAGCATTCATTATTTTTACTTTTCTTATTGAATTTTATCTTAGATTAGTTATTCGGGAGTTAGTGGTCCTTAAATTCGAGATTGCTGTGATGACTCGCAAATTCAAGCTCAACAGACCAGATTGTATGTCTCTTTCTTATTGATTGAGATCTACATGCCGATTATCCCGCTGAACTGAGCAATCTCTTCTAATCCATGTTTGTTTTATATTTTCTATTTTGTATCGTTGTAAATGTTTCAGAAGAAAAATCCTACAGATTGCAAGGTTCAATAGACTACAGATCTCTCTTTATGGAAACTCTTGAGGGCTTTTGCGGAATCATACCCAATAATCATTGCCACCACTGAGGTTGTTTTGTTTTTTCCTTGATGTTTGTGCTTTTTTTCTTGGTCCTTTTGGGATTCATTCTAATGAGTATGATGTATTTGTCTAATTTCCAACCTTTTTTGAATTTGTAATGAGGATTCGGTTCCAAGTGATATTCCATATTACTTCTGGGTTTGATTATCATTTCAGGATTTGTACTCGTCATTACTTGGATGCGGATGAGATTAAGTTTATTACTTATGATTATTTCGATTTAAACTATTATGCTTCAAATTTTATTATAAATAATTTAGCCCATGATGATTTAGCTAAATTGGAATTACCGTCTGAGGTATACTCACCTGAATTGATGTCCACTCGCTGGCTGTCTGAGGCACAAACACATAATTACAACCGTTTAAATTGATTAAAATCCCACTTCTGAAATTTGCCTTGTATATTTGATTTTGAACGAGTCAATTACGTTTTGTAATTTTTCGACAGTTGTAATTGAAGGAGCCTGATGCCTGCATCATCATTAGCAAAGTGCAATGACTGATGATGCAACTGATTGGGCTAATAAAAATCTGCTTTATTTGGATTTTCACGTCTTGTTAGGAAACTGTGGATTAGATCTTTGTATTCATTTACAGTGCCGTATTACGTGATTACAATTTTCTATGGTTTCATACCTTAACTTATTTTGCTAATGCAAATTTAACTAGTATAATCGTACAATGGTGGACTCGACTGTTCCATTGTATAACTTTGATAAGAAATATGCATTTAAATTTTTTGTTAATATTACTTAAATATTAAGTCATAATATGTTAGAAAAGAACAAATAGA
Organism: Allium cepa; assembly: GCA_030765085.1. Classification (NCBI taxonomy): domain Eukaryota; kingdom Viridiplantae; phylum Streptophyta; class Magnoliopsida; order Asparagales; family Amaryllidaceae; genus Allium; species Allium cepa. The sequence goes on along the minus strand of CM060942.1, from coordinate 101,900,114 downwards.
GATTTGAATCTGAAAATATGAATTTCAAATTTAAATTTTATTAAAACATTTAAAATTGTAGATTTGAAATTGAAAATCATAATAGGTTTTAATTTGGAAATTTTGATGTTCGAAATAAAAGGAGGAAGTTTAGGGAAACCGCGATTAGAAAAGTTCTACGTTTTTAGGGAAATCCCGATTAGACAAGATTCATGTTTTATTGGTTTCAGAAAAATTGATTTTGGCCAATGACAGTAAGCAAACCTTTCTAATGGTAGGTTTGATTATTGTTATATTAAGTTTGATCGGTAGTAGTGACTGGTAACCTCGTTTGCTATAGTGAATTTGAAAAGAAAAATGGAAGGCTAAGTACAACAAACTTTAAAACAAAAAAATAAAGCAAGAGTCTACTAAAACAAAGTAAAACATATATTTCAGTAGAATAAATAGTGACCATTAGACATTTTTCTTTTTAACGTTTATATGGAAGGTCTTTTCGACTTAGTGATCATATTTTATTTAGATTTTGTCTCTTTGGCACCAGTTTGTACAATTAAGGTATATATTTTGTGGGTAGGATGGTAATATTTTTAGTAAAAAAAAACAAGAAACTAGATCTTTGTATTCATTTACAGTGCCGTATTACGTGATTACAATTTTCTATGGTTTCATACCTTCAACTTCTTTTGCTAATGCAAATTTAACTAGTATAACCGCACAACGGTGGAGAAACCGATCGTTCTATTGTATAACATTGATAAGAAATATACATTTAAAATTTTTGTTAATATTACTTAAACATTAAGAGATAATATGTTGGAAAAGAATAATTTGAGATTTGAATCTTAAAATATGAATTTCAAATTTAAATATTAATCTAAACATTTAAAATTGTCGATTTGAAATTGAAATTTTAGAATTTGAAAATCATAATAGATTTCAATTTGGAATGTTTGATGCCCGAAGTAAAAGGAGGAAGTTTAGGGAAACCGTGTTTGGACAAGATCTACGTTTTTAGAACAATCGCGATGAAACAAGATTCATTTTTTTTGGCTTCATAAAAATTGATTTCGTTCAGTGACAGTAAGCAAACCTTCTTAACGGTCGGTTTGGTTATTGCTATATTAAGTTTGATCGGTAGTAGTGACTGGTAACCCCGTTTGCTATACTGAACTTGAAAAGAAAAATGGAAGGCTAAAGTACAACAAACTTTAAAACAAAAAAGTAAAGCAAGAGTCTACTAAAACAAAGTAAAACATATATTTCAGTACAATAAATATTGACCATTAGACATTTTTCTTTTTAACATTTATATGGAAGGTTTTTCCGACTTAGCGATCATATTTTATTTAGATTTTGTCTGTTTGGCACCAGTTTGTACAATCAAGGTATATATTTTGTGGGTAGGAAGGTAATATTTTTAGTAAATATTTTGTGGGTAGGAAGGTAATATTTTCAGTAAAAAAAAACAACAAAATAGACATAGGGATTAAATTGTGAAAAAAAAATTATTTTCAAAGACGATAAGTTTGCTTTTTAATTTGATGGATACTTTTTAATGTACAGCTATCATAATCTATTATTTACATTAAAGTGTTCTTTAGCTTGAAAAGCAAACCTTTTGTCTTTCAAACTAAATTTTTCGAGCCTATAAAACCCAAAAAATATATTATATATTGTGAGCGCTAACTTAGTTAAACTGTTAATTGGTGTAAAATTATGTTATGGCCATTGTAACTTCTTATTATGGTTATTCGTTAAACTATTATTCTTCTAGATTTTGAATGTAATGCGCATCTGGTATTTATCATGTGATCGTGATTTCAACATTGTTTAAACTAATTTGTTTATAAAATAAACAATGTATGTATAAGTGGAGTTTGCAAAATCAACATATAAAAATTTACTTTATTATGTATTAGCTTTTGATTAAATTTTGTTAATAGTCTTTTATAATATGGGCAAAATTATTAAGTTGGAAATGTAAACATGAGAGCAATATCATTTTATTTTAGTCGGAATCGATAAATTTTTATAATATTGTTTATTTATTAAATAGTTAAATGCATTTAGAGATAAATAGTATTTTTAAAGTATATAGTTTTTTAAAAAAAATAGTGTTTAAATGGTTTTAAAAATCTGTAGTTATTTTTTTTGGAACTTCAACTATCGTTGTTGACGATCTCGAGATTCGAACAAATGACCTTTAATTTTATAGTCTAAATTATCTTTCAGCTGGGGTAATCTTTTTAGCTTGAATTAGTTTTTTCGTTTTAATAATTTCACAGTCAATCGTTTAAACGACAACGGTTATTCTTATTTTTTTTCATTCTTAGTTTATAGTTCTTATTTTTTTATAAATTTTTAGTTTAATTTGAAATTTTTTAGCGTATGTGTAAATTTAGGGGGATAAAATAAATTGTAGTTAATGAAATCTTGGGTGGTAAAATAAATATATTTATGTGTGTATTTATTGTTAACAATAAATTATCATTTTGATTGATCATAAGACTAGCATTTTTAAATTTTGAGACCTTTTGCGGTGTGCAGTTGCCATCGTAATATATTATTCGTAAAGAAAGGAAAATTGTGTTTGTACACACACATATATATTAAAAATTAGAACACGAGTGTTTAAATTTTCTGGAATTATTTCTTGAGTTCCTTTGAAATTTACCCTCCTTAATAGATTTAGTGTAAAACTACTTGCGTGATGAATAGATTTTTCTAAGGCTGTCAATGGATGCTTGAAAATTTTGAAATTCGTTTGCATTTGAAAAGCAATTAAATGTTCGACATTCGAAAAAATGGATGCCGATGCGAATCTAAATATTTTCCGTTTGGTTTATGTCAAAATTATAGTATTAATTATGTGTATTTTAATACAGTAAATGATATTTGTTTATTATTTTATTAAATTAGTAGTCTATATTATATGCATTTAATGTTTATTAACTGTTCGAAACTATTTATTATATCTGTTAATTTTTAACGCTATCATAATCCATGCGATTTAAAAATATTTATGTTAAACTAAAATTTTCTTTTGTAATTTTTGATTCGGTCGTCAGCGGATAGAATAATTATTCGATATTCGTTCGTATCCGTGGATTGTAGACATTTGATATCCAAAAATGAATTTTTAAAAATAAAAATAAAACATGTAGCACACGAGAACATTTATGTAAATTATGTGATGGTTTTTTCTTTTGGTTTAATACTTAACTTGTTTTCGTGAAAGTAAGAATATTATTTTTGTGTAAAACTTAAATGTGTTACGAGTGAAATTATAAAAATAACGTTTATAAGTTTATAATATATGGCTTATAACAGAAAATTGTGTGTTTGCATATTGACATGTTTTGTAAATTTGTTATTTATATCATATTATCCTTAAATCAAATAATAATAATTAACTAAATATTATTATTTTATTAGTTTTCGTAGAAAAAAAGTTACATGTTATGCATTATATATGCTACAATTACAATAACGATGATACAATATTATTTGCTAATATAAATTGTACGTTTCGAAACTTCAATGGTTTGATGAATTTAATAGCATAATACATATTATATAATAAATTTTAATTTAGTTTAACTGTTTGATGCATAGAAGTTGCATGATGATATACATAATGAATATTGTTGTAATTTAATCGTGGATCTGCTTCTGGAATGGTTATTATTGTATAAAGAATGAGTTCATGAAGTGTGATTGTAGAAAAACAGAATAACTTTTGACTATAATTATTAACTTCGCCTTTAACATCGTAATTTGTTTATTGTTGATATTTAGCCATTTTTATGTGCATAAAAAATAAAAAAAAAATGTGTGTAGATTTTAGAAAGGTGAAAATATATTAAAAAAAAGCAATAAAAGTATAACGTGTGAATAGTTAAACTAAGTAAATTAACTTTCAAAAAGGCGATTAACTATTGATTATGATATTAACTTTCACCTTGCATGTATAATTTAAAATGAATTGTGTTACAATAATTATTATAATAATGCATAAATGGAGAAATTTTTACCACATAATTGATTTTTAATTTAAAACATGCATTTCATTTTCTATAACACCCTTTTCATTTCATATCTGTTCAAATAACGTGTTTCTTCTTCGATTATATCATATACAACACATTTAATGATTACGCGTTTTGAACACAAATATATTGATGTTGTACACTTTAATAAAAATTATAATATATATTTTTATAATGGTAATATATATGCATCTATGTTTATAGCGTGTAATCATCATATGTATTATATGTAATACAACTGAAGGAGAAAATTATATTTTAAAAGAAAGTATAATTTGAATAAATCAGTTATGTGGCAAAAATACTTTTTCTAATATATTAACATGATTAAGTGTATTTATAAAATTGACTACTTGTCTTCTTAAGCACTTTGTTATCAAAAACTTCTTTTCTCAACCACTCTTTGGTCTCTTTAATCAAGCTTACTAGATCGAATGTTAAAAAATTTGAGTTATTTTTTTTTGTTTAGTGATTTGAGTTATTTGGTTAATATTTTAGAGTTATTTGTCTCTTTTTTTTGTTTTTTAATCTATTTTACCTCTTTTCAAATCTGTGTATGCTGAGTTAAAGTTGATAATTAAAATCAAAAGTTATTTAGTTTTTGTGATTTACTTGAATTAGTTAAATTAGTTACCCGATATACTCTTTTTTTCGCTTTTCTTTTTTTTGTATTTTCACTTTCTTCATCTATGTACATGCGGTTTTTATTTTTTATGAACACAAACGACTAAATAGTCATAGTAATCATTCTACAATACGAAAGTTGAAATTATTTAGTTTTTTTTAAAGTTATTAGTCATTAACTCGTGCGCTGTATAGAGATGGCATTTTTAGTAGTAGACCTATAATTTTGTGGAATCAATATTCATTATGAATATCATCTTGTACACTGTGTGCATGAAAGGTAGATACAAGTCATTTTTGTGGGTTACAGAACTATGGATCTTAAGGCTAAATAAACATTAAAATGGATGGGGGAATGAATAGTGTTTTCAAACTTTTGTAATTTTTTTTTAAATTTCTTTTAACTTTAATATTAAGTCACGGATTTTCAACACAGAATTGTATTAACAATCGATCACAGATGCAAATATAGAAAAAGTAAAACCAGTAGAGTAAAATAAAGAGTTAAAATGATGATATTTTGGGATTTTATAGTAGATCGAATTTCTTCCACATTCAGTCTCGTACAATTGCTTGTACAAATGTATTTTGAAATTTCAATTTACCGACTCAGATTTTCAAATTACCGAGCATACCTAATTGATTTGAGCGGGCTACGATCACATCCAAGCTAAAAAATAGAGTGATGGTTTTTTCAAATACAATTTCTTAAACTTTGAACACGATGGATTCTTAAGCATCTTGAACAACATTTTGATATTTGATTGAGAGAGATGGTTGAAAACAGACGATAAATATTAATTAATCAAATCAAAAAAGCTTGAATTGATTATGTATAATTTTGAGTAGAAAAAGAGTAATTTTCAAGAAAAAATCTTTTGAAAAAGTAGGAGGAGAAGATAATAAAGAAGTAGTTAATAAAAAGTTCATTTAAAAGTCCATATATATATAGTAAATCAGCAGATCTGTTTGTTCGTGAAAAGTTATGGCGAATATACACTTAATTTTAAAAAAATTAAAATAAATTGAAGAAATGTATATTGACATATATATAGCGCCATATGTTGATATACCCATGTATATTTTGAAAACTGTTTATTTTGAAATGTTTTTTATAATCTTACGCTTTTGTAAAATATTTTGATTTTTTAAAATAATACAAACATTGTTTTATAGATATTTTAAATATAGAAAAACATTTCGAATATATTTTGTTTAAAAATAAATGATAAGTAAATGAGAAATAAAGATTAAAGATACTACTAAGGACTTTAACAATATTCCATAACTCTATATACTATACTACCCTTGATATTTTCATATTTTGGCTATTCTATTCACGAGTCTTCATGTCATTTTTTATTGTTTTTATACCGTACAGTCTTCAATTCAACACCTGTATAATATCTTCCACTATACACTATATAACTTGGCCAAACATTAGTATTTATATTTTATATAAATATATATTGTTGTTTATTAAGTTTATTATTATCAAATCAATAACCGAGGTATTAACAATTTCCTCTTTTGGATGATGACAATCATTAATCTTCATATATAAAATATGATGTAACTCATCCTGATTATATGCATATGTATTATTTATTTATTTTTTTCTCTTCTGTCATTATCAAAATGGGGAAAATATAAAAACTCTTAAAACAAATGCTTAGAAACTATAGATTCAAGATCAATAACTAAGTTAAAAATGATATGTATAATTATGATATATGATGACTATATGATATACTTATAAGCAATGCTCCATTTTATGCTAACATAATTAAATATGATAATGAAGACTTATAATTTAGATTTTATTTATCCAATTCAAACTATACAAATTCAATACATGCAAATCAATTCGAATTTAATCACTCAAATCCAAATATTAATTCTTGGCGTAAACTGTCCAAACCAATCAAATCCAATCTAAATGCACACCAAATCCCTAGAGTTTGAATATATATATATGTATATATATATATATGTATATATATATATATGTATATATATATATATATATGTATATATATATATATGTATATATATATTTATATATAGACACATGTATACATATCAAATCCAAACCTAAAAACTAGATGTTTCGTAGAACTTCAGTCCAACCGTCGAACCCAAAGATTGGACCTGCTATGATGACATCTCAATCTTCATTATCCTTGTTTATAGTACACTCTGCATTGTTGGCTATTTGATTAAGGTAGAAATCATCCATCGAGGTGAATCGAAATATTTTTCTTTTTTCCTTGATCATCTGCATTTGACTTAACTCTAAATGTCTTTGATTTCTTAAGATAAAAGAGAGAATATTTTTGAAAGATTGAAGAGTTTGTTGAAGATTTTTATATAATTTTTTATATGGAAAAGAGGTATTTATAAAAATTTGTTTTAAAATGAAAAGAGTGTATAGAATAAAATAATGAATGAGTTTTCTTGGAGAAATAGACTTATATAGAAGTAGAAAATCGTTTGAAATGAATGGATGTGTGATAGTTACTTCTATTTTGAATTTTTTTTTGCTATTTGTCCATTATATGTCGACATATAGGTTACATGTATATCTATATACCTATAATTTTTTTTAAAGCTTATGATTTTGTTATAGCTTTTGTTTTTATCTTATAACATTATATTTTTATCACTTCCAGAGGCTAATAAACAATATAGAATAGCAGCAGATATATTTCACTACTTAGAATTGAAAGATACATGAATTTTTATGATTAGTAAAAGAAAATACATAAAAACGACATGAATTTAAATTAAATATACATAACACAAAGTTAGATATCATAAGAAGCAAGTAGATGAGCTTAGAAATATGTAAATGATGATGATGATGAAGAGCCGCTAAGTTTGCGAATGATCTTTCCAAAGTATTTGTCTACCTTGTTGGAAAGAGATGTGAACTTTTTACTAAATGTTCGTTTAAGCTTCTTTTGGTTTTGAAACAACCCGAGTATTTACAAAAAGTGTAACATCCCGCCTTTTCGCACACTTTAAACCGACACACGTGCCAATTAAAAGCATACGCAAGGGCGGATTCTTATGGGGTAAATAAGAAAAACAGAGAAGAAATAAAACAAAATAGAATCTCACAGCGGAAGGATAAAATATAATAATAAATATACAGTTCATAAACGGTTACAAAACAGTTAATTCTTCTTTATACAATAAATATCAGAGTTACACATACCAATACAAACAATGCAGCGGAATAGAAAGAGTGAGGTGCATACTATAAATAATAATAATATGGATTCTTCGTCTTCGTCCTCTAAAGCTAAAGTCTTCGATCCTGAAACGCTCGGACTGACCCGAGCGAATTTGAAAAGACAAAAACACTCGAGTCGGACTAAAAGATCTTATGTGAGTTAAATTAACAGAAATAAATATGAGTACAGTAACTCAAGAGATGTTCGGGATTTACATCTCCTAAGGATCCGTTAAACTATTTATTATGTAGTATATTGCGCTATTATAATAGTGTCTATTCATAAAATAAACTTACTTTTAAATAGCGTTAAGGCTTTACATTTTCCACCTTAACACGTAAAATGCCAATAGTCTATACAGTACCGTAATACCTCCTGATCGGGAGGCTACCAGAGGATACTCCATAGGTACGACATAAATAGAAACTCGTAGTAAAGGCTCGGTATGGTAGGTGACACGGCACAACTAGGCAATGCCAGGGTAGATATACCAATTGCTATCCAGGCTGGTGGAAACGCGTAGCCGCAGTTACCGCCCACCTCGGACTAACTCCCCAAAATCAAAATATAGAAGTGGCCACTGTATCAATCCAAGTCAAAGTATAATATCGAAGAGGAGGGTCCGATCAGAGGAATGACCTCATTGGCCTGAGAATCGCTCCTGTTTTAGCCACCTTATGCCAACTCACGGGAGTCGGGTCCACGTATTTACCTTACAGGAAACGTCGCCACCACCTACTTCATTCTGGAATCTCCACCGCGTACACGGTTAGTCAAAGTGGTTTTCGGTATCGACAGAGAGTATGTCCATATCCGATCCCGGTCTCTTTGCCAACCCATCGTTATTATAACACCGCGGTCATTTAAAAATAGGTTATACTTTAAAAATCAGAATAAACATTCCATTTCATAACCATGAATACGATATCATTTCAAAACCCAAAACCATATTTTATCACTTATCCCAAATATAATTCTTTTCCAAAATCAAAATGCTTTAACTTCATAACGTCTGAAAATCAAATATTTTCAAAGCATAATATTTTGAAAATCATAATTTAAAACCATAACTTCTAAAACTTGAATGGTTTGGACATTCAACGGTATATGAATTAAATGGTTTAACTTAAATGTTACTTTGTAAAGAAAATAGTTCTCATGGCTTTACAAATACATTTCTTTATTAAAGTCTAAACCAAAATTTATATTATCTCTCTCAAGTTCCAAAACCACTTCAACTTATTTATATATACGTATATCCATTTTGAGTATCAATATTTCAAACTAAAGTTGGATTTTTTTGCTTTCAACAAATCAATTGTTCTATTAATAAGTCTTGAATATTCATATAAAATCCATAAATAATAAGACTTCAATTTCTAGTAATAAAATATATATATTTTTCCCAATTCAAATTATACTAGAATATTCATTTCAATTTATTTTAGGAAAAATCCAATTATAAATATCATATCTTAAAATTTTCAAACTTAACATTTAAACATATGATATAAATTATTAAACTCCATTTTCTTAATTTTCTTCCATTTTTAATAAAGATTTTTATACACCTTTTAATTTCAAAATTTTCAACTTCATATGTATATATATATGGAAGAAAAATATTTATACAATATAAAATTTAAGATTATTATAAACCGTATTCCATCCAAACCATAGAAATCACATTTAAATAGTTATATATATACCGCGGTGCCTGTATATAATTTTATATCCTATGGTCAAGTGATACAGATATTTATCATTTCAATCCGCAATTTAAAAGATATAAAATTTTGCGGTTGTATATCATTTCAAAGCACAATCCCGAATGAAATGAAATATGCATGATAATTTGCAATTTAATGATATACAATAAACATCCATTCATCAACATCATCCATCATCCAAATCGCAATCATCAATCAATATCAATCAATAACAATATTATTTTTGGTACTACATAACAGGTAATACTGGCAATTTTATTCAAATTAAATTTAACAGCTATTAATCTACAGTCTATATTCAGTAATAAATTATATAACTGTTAACTAGCAGTTCATATACAAACAAATAAATTTTAACTGTAAATTTATACGCAATAAATTAATTAAATTAACAGTTAAATTTAATAAATGCAATTCAACAGATATGAATAAAATAAACATGCCACATACTCATAAATAAATTTCTATTCATTTCTAAAATTAATTTAACAAACATAAAAGCTTCTAGTAGTTGTGAGTGGGTTAAAACACTCACCTTTTGAATTTAAATCGAATTTAAATTCGATTTAAACCCAAAAATTCGCCCTTCTCCGAATTTGTCCAAACCAGCGTCATCAAGTCCGGAATTAAATTACGATCCTAACAAAAGAAATTTCGTGTGAATCCGACTTCGTATGAGAAAGTTATGGCGAAAAATGATGATTGAATTCAAAATTGAAAATAAATAAAACGACACACATTCATCACTTACAAATATATGTGCCACGTCACTCCTTCTATTCCCAGAAACGCACGCGACCCCCTTCCAGAAACCCTAATCGAAGATCTACGACGATCTAACCGTTGAATCGACACAAAAACCATATAGATGCGATCCCCATCGTCCACTCTACAAAACCCAGAAAAGGTTTGACGATCCGACGAAGTTTGCGATGACGATGATGAATGGTCACGGACTGTTTGAATTAATTATGGTCAAACGAATGTTTAAAACAGAAAACGAATTGCACCAGTAGATTACGTGCCTCGAGAACATTAACATATATTTTTGTGGAATTTTTCTGAAGTGTTTGCAATTTCACTGAAATTTGGATTGGGGTAGATCTAGGTTGCATTCATTTGAGGAGGAGAAGGAGATGAAGAAATGAACGTACAGCGAAAGGGAAAATAAAATGGGGCTAGGGTTTATAACAGGTTATATATAGACAAGGCCGAAAAATAATAGATGGATCGGATTGGATCTAAACATAAGTTTAAATTTAGGCATAAACATATATGTAATAAAGTAGCATTAAATTTTGAAACGTGAATTGATTTAATTGGAAATAAATTACCCAAATGTTCTTATTCCATCAAATTTTATTTACTGAAGGTTGCACTTAATCTACTTTATACATCTTGCCCCTTTTGTCTTTAAATCAATAAATCTTATATAGTATATAGATTTATCATTAATTTTATCTATTCTTCCTTTTTAGGAAATGTTCTATATATTAGATTTCATTTATATGCAATAAATCATACTATCGTAGTTATATCCAATTAAATAAATAAATGTTGATTCCTACTCTTTTTATCCAACAATTGTTTACGTTTTATTCCATAAATACTTCTACACACATCCTGGATTTTGTGTAAATGGTTGTAACGTTAAATCTTGTCTACTTCCCATTTTATATTTAAGGTTTCTAAAACCGATTAATATTATTCCCTAGTCCAAACACCCTTTTGTCCAATTTATATTAACATATCCTTAAATTATTGCAATTAATTATCTAACATACAACTGAATCTATTTCTAAATTTTCATAATTCATTAACACCTTACAAAAGTTTACAAATACAGGGCTTGTATCGGATAAAACTTATTTTCATTGATGAATTCAATACTTGCCTTTATTTTATTTATTTCCAACTTAATATCCAATCGCAACAATTTCCACTATTACACTTATTAATTTCAATACATAATTCAATTTTAATAAATTCAACATTATAAGTTTGATTAAATTTATTAAATTCACTTTCTTTCTATTATTCAAGGTTATTGATGTCAATTTAATGAAACTAACATTGGCTCAATATCTATACATTAAAAATCTCAATTCAAAACTTAGATCTCAACTTATGAAATAGTTAAATAATAAATTCCATCTAAATCTACATCTTCCTACTATCTAAATATTTAGAAAAATTACTTACCACTTTTTATTTTAAATTTCTAAACTAGAAGATTTGTGTCATTTCTAGCCCTCTGGATATTTTATATTAACTAAAAGCAAATTTACATATAATTTCCATCGTCAATTATTTTAGTGAATAAATCTTCAAAGGTTACTGCAATTAATCCCCTAAATTGCAATAAATTCTAATAAATTTGACTCTATTTGATTACAACTCACAAATAAATCAATTATTCCCCAACTACAAAGTTACCGTTTCTTATATATATATATCACTACAGTAATACCTCCAAATGTTCATCTTTTGTTTGCATAAATTACTGTATTCAATTGAATTGTAATATTGTTAACTTACACATAAATAAAACTTAACAACTAATAGAATAAATAACTTACAAAATTTGTTGTCATAAATGTATTTTATAAGTCTACACTTAATTATTATCTTATAATACGTTTTTACGTTACTATAAAATTTATACACTCTTCCGTTACCATATTAATAATTACTAAAGTAACGTTCATTCTTAATAACAACGTTATACTATTCAACATATAAAAGGACTCCATTCCCCAAATACATTCATTTATATTTATTCCCTTAAAGTTCTCCTTTATTGACTAGACACATTAATTTAGATTCATTTACATCGAATGCCCTTCTTAGCTATATACTCAATACATGTTAAATCTACATAATTTTTACCCTTTTATTCAAATTCACTTATACCATCAATAACAAAATGTTGCCCTAAATTTAGATTCAATTATATACATTAGATAAATGGGTAAACTTTTGTAATTATACTATATATGAAAATATTTTTATGCATAAATTTCCACTTACTTACTATGCATTCATTTATTAAATTACTAATTGCCTTAGTCAACTTATTCCCTATTTACTACCAAATTTCTCACTTGGTTATAGTTTATCAATATATATACATACCTAGGCAAATCAAGTTCTAGTCCTTTTGTTATTTATATTATATTAGGTATGCACAATTAAGTTGTTAATTAACTATTTCTACAAAATTATCTTCATACATTCAGTTCCAAATCTTATAGGATTAAATTCTAGTTACTTACACTAAATCCATGAATTTAACATTCTATCCAAAACATGCTTTTAAATCCTTTTTACTCTAAATAAATTTATTCAATGTTAACATCCACAAAAATCCAATTCACTTCCATAAATATGGTTGCACTTAAATTCAGTTATTATTACATTAATACTATTTCAAATTTTATTCTTTTAGTATTAATTAAACAATCGTATTAAATTAAGAGGTTATAATGATTTTCACTATTTATATACACTCCATTTAAAACCCAACAGTCGTTTCAAACACCTTTGTATTGCATTATATTGGTTTCTTAAAATTAAATCTTTTAACAAAATGTGACAAATTACATTATCCAAATCTATTATCATAAAATTTTATTGTTACATTAAATTCCAATTACTATAACAAATTACTACGTTTTTCTCAAATAAAATATTAAGGCTTTTATTTTATTCTAAATTAGATTAAAAATTATATTAATTTAATTCATTTAACATTATCAAATTTAACGGGTCGTTACAAAAAGGGCATATCAAAGAATGTGGTGCGTTATTAGTATAGTTAAAGCATCACAGAGATTAAGATTCACAAGACAAATCAGCAAAAGCAGAGGAAAACATTTAAATAATAACTTATCGTTCAGAATTAAAGTTCGTTTCAAAATAAGTCATAAAAACATAACATGTCTCAAAAAATCAAAATCTCTCATATCTCATGAAAATACATCTCAGTCTCACATAATCAGAGTACAAAAATAAAAATAATAATCCCACCTACAAGTGTATAAACCAATGAAAAAGGATGAAAAGCAGAAGAAAATATATGAAATGAGAAAGTTCCGAAAATGAATCTCTAAGCAACCTGAATGGACTATCCTCAACTCTGCTGGCCTGTTGGGGAAAAAAGGAAGGTAGAGGAGTAGGTCAGAAAATAAGTCTGGTGAGTGAAAGTAATTACTAGTATTTTTAGCAAGAAAAAGACAATATACTAAGCAATAATTCTGGCATGAAAGGAAGATACAGAAAAGATAAAACTTGCATAAAATACAGTTTTTGATTCTGTTTGCTTTGATTGTTTGCACTTGTCTTAAACTATTGCGATTAGGCTGAAACCCTAATCCTATCTCAACTGCTAATTTGATTAGGTTGAAATCCTAATTCTATCCATTGATCGGCCTTTCCTATCTCTGTTGTGCCACTGTGAACCAATGCTGTTGGTCCCATAGCAAAAGACACCTCTTAGCGCTTAGGATGCAGCAACGAATTATTTACCCTAATCAATGCCGCACGCTCGGTCATAGGTACACACTAACTGTCGCCCCATATTTGACCCTTTATTTACCCTAATCAACACGAGCTTGTCTAGCCTCACCCACATATGAGACCATCAGTCCTCAACCTGAAAGTGAATGCTGCCTGTACTGGTCATAACAAACAATTCTTCTAACTTTGTGCCCCTTGCCCAAATCCTCAATTTTCAGCCTCTATCTATTGACCACTTATTTACCCTAATAAATAAAAGCATGCCCTGCCTCACCCACGTGTGAGACCATCAGTCCCAGACCTGAAAAGGGAATGCTGCTGGTATGTGCCACTTCTACTATATTTTCTTATTAACTTAATTCAAGATCTAAGTTTTAAAATAAACCCCTTCTGTTATTTCTTTCTTTCTAATTATTACCTATGTGTTATAATGGTTCTTACAACTGTTACTTTTCTATTTTCTCTTTTTAGTTATAGCCACTTGTTATAATCATGCTTTAAATATCTCAAATTTGCCTATTTTAGTTCATCTCCATTTTATTGCATTTTTTCTCATTTTACATTTGATTTCTATAAATTTAGTGTTTACTATTTTAATCCATATTTGCGAATTTTTTTAATATATTTTATTCGCGTCAAAAAGGATTACATCTCTATAAAAAGGAACTAACAATTACAGGCTAAATTTCAACTTAAAACAGAAGTAAATAACTGCAAATAACTAAATAAAATAGCTGAATAAAAATAGATTAAAAAGAAATTTTGAAATTTACTTAAAAACTGACTGTAAATAAACTTACATAAAAACTGTCTCAAAATTGTAGAAAAACTACAACTATCGAGAACCCTATTATTTAAATTGCATACAAATCTAAAATAAATACAAAAAACTCACACATGGTCCTTATGTCACGATCCGAAATCCAATGTTCGAAAATTGACACTAAATACCTCACTTGTTTTCGACTGTCAAAGATTCAAACATCAAACTCCAGTCGGATGGAGCCTATAACAACATCAGATGAATATAAAATAGCGAAAACAAAATGAATGTCATGCATACATCACAGATATAACATCAACATAATATCCATTACTACATCAGAGTATTTTTTTATACATATATCACCACTCCAAATAAAACATCATAATAGTACAACAAGTGATCATATATCCAAAAAGTCTTCAAAGAAATGAAGCGATAACGAACTCCCAAAAACTAAGCACCTGAGATCTCAAAAGCTTTCTAAAATATCTCCGAAGCAAAAGCTCCAAAATACTGCTAACACCAAAACACGGAAACCTGCTACTAGGATGCCCGTGTAGAAATTATGGGCACCCAAAGTTTGAAAAAGAAACAATAAACTCCGGGTCAGTCATGGGACTGGTATGAGTAAAAAAAAAACAGTTGCTTTTACATAAAACAGATTTATAAAGGAAAAATCGTTATGCTTTTGAAAAATGAAACTACCATAAGACCTCCCGCCACACACACAATGCAATCGCAGAATTGGAGGAGATTTTTTCTTATGATAGTCAAATATGCTTGATACGAGAAAAATTCTTTGATATTATTACTACTGCATAGTGTAGAAAGCATTTCGAAAGTACAATATTAATCTTAGCCAGCATACAACCATTATTGTATGCCTACTATAGCTACCATCTAAACAGTGGGGCGCCACCATAAGTAAATGGAAGGTTATACAACTAAAACCGTACAGGGCTCGTATTGTTTCTTTGGATTTCCAACAAATGGTCAGACTAAGGAACTTCCTACTGCCACATGGGTATGCCTCTGGCGGGACGTCCCGAGAACCTACCCGGCTCTCTGCCAACACAAGCCCGGGTTACCTCTGTAACTAGGTCACTACTACTCGAGTATGCCACTCCCCGGTCCTTTGGGACCTTTATCCGAGGGCCCTCTATCACAAAGCAACAACCACACAGTAAATGAGATTGGAGCTACCACATAGGTAAATATTTGGGATCCATACCATGACATCACCTTTTTCCAAAAGGAAATGACATACCCTAAAGGGCGCGACCCTCATAACATTGCCGCATCTTTCCTGTTTCGACCAGGTTGTGAGGTCCGATGAGGACTCGTCCACAAAGCTGTGCTTTACACCAAAGCCATGCTTTGATCACAAATGATCAACAAATAATCAACACACAGCAGCACTTAGCATGCCACACTACCAAATTGAGAGTATATCGCTGATAACCTTCATTTAGATAACCTCTGAGCACGTACGTCTCAGAGAAGGGTGTTAAGCTAAGAGAATTAATTTCTCCACTACCAACAGATACGTATTTGAAAGAAATCTGCTTTATATCTCAAAGTGTAGTGTCAGACATACGACCATACAAGTCTGTTCCGAGTTCGAACAGAGCCGAAGGCACTTCATCCAATAAAGGAAGAAGCCCTTGCAAATCCAGGTATCCATAATCCCGATCAAACATCCCATCACTTAGAAAATCTCTATACCGGAGCAACTCAATGCAGAGACCATCGATAGGTCATCCTATCATTTTCGAAGACACCCGGTCTTCACTACCGTCTTCAAATGCTATCCATTTCAACGTATCACTATTCGGAATGGGTTATATGACAATAAGGTCCTCTCCCGACTAAACCGAATAGTGAACGTTCAATTTTTTTTGAAACACGTGGATATATCAATCACAAAGATTCACATTCAGGGTTCGATGTGGGTTTCGGAAATCCAACTGGAATCCGACTCCCTGTCGCATCAAAGTTTAAATGCCGTTACGGGCAAAAAGGGTTTTCACATCAATACAGAATTAAATCACAAATCACAGTTCAACACAGAGCAATCTACATCACAGTATCACAACCAAAACAGAAATATCAATCCAGTGCACAACAATAGTTAATTATTTTCCAATGTGGTTTAAGTGAATTAACCACGTCATTATTTTAATTAATGATCAATTATTCTTAACGATAAACAAATTAATTAAATCCCAATCAACTTCGTTAATTAATTATTCCTCAATCAATTAACTTAATTAACTACTAATTATAAATTAATCGACTTAAGTTATCTAATTAACAATTCTTAATTATAAATAATTTAGACACTTAATTGTTTATTAATCAATTTTAATTACAAATTATAAATCCTTAATTACTTAGTTAATTACAATTATTAATTTAATCAGTCTTGATTTCTTTCTAAAACAATTGATTATTTATCTAATTTAACATTTAAAAATCTTCTTTAATTATTTCGAAATCAATTTATTTCTATTACAAATTTTTTTAATGTTAATTAACTTTAATATTTATCTTAAATTAAATTATTTAGCTAAAGCATTAATTAAATTTCAAAACATTGTTAAATATTGCTGGGTTAATTAAAACTTGAAATTTTATTGGGCTAAACCCATTTTTTGAAACAAACCCGAGCAACCCAGATTTTTACTCGAGTCAAACTCGAGTTTCACACCAGCTCCACCCCAAGACATTCCCCAGTCTCGCTCTTCTTCTTCCTTCCTATTCCTTTTCTTTTTCTTTTTTTTAGAGTTAAAGTTAACTTAAGTTTTCAAACTAGAAACAACAGGGAGGATACTCGCGTGCTCGAGTTATACACCGAAGCCATGCATCATCTTCCTCGAGTATCAACTCGAGTGGCTAAACGCAAACTTCCAGACACCCAAAACAACGCCATGCACGTCACCGCGCCGCCGCTCCGGTGGCCATCGCGACCTTCGGCAAATCGCAATTCATCCTCCTACTCGAAATCGAAGCTCGATTCAACACAAAAATCTTGAAATCAAAATCCACCTTCTCGTTGAAACTGAAACTTGAACATACCTAAACCCAAACGCCTCGTTCTCTTCGCGTCATTCGCTAGAAAATCCACGACTCCGGCTATATCACGTCAACACTCCTCTCTTCCCTTCCCTTGAATCTCAAGAAGCTCGATCAACCCAAGAGGACGCAATCCTCTTTCCACTGAATACATTCAAAACTCAAACTGTAACCCTAAATCGAACTCGACTCCTCAATTTACGCAATAGAAATTTTTTTCGACAATTTTCCTAAGATCGTGGATCAACACACTAGCTTCAAACCAATTTTCATCAACTAACATTCGATCGATCATCAGCAAATGGAAAAAGAACAAAATTTGTTCAAACGTGAACTGCTCTTGAAACACTTAAATAAAAATCATCATATTAATTTTAAAAATCATATCTTTGTATGTTCATTCAAGTTATGTAATCAAATCAATGATTTAAAATACTTGAATTTATCATAAAAATTTATTTTCACTGTAAAATTTTGGTTACAGAGTTAACTCTTCATGCTCAAGCTTAATACAAATTTTAGGCTGTGATTCTAGTTGAAACAAACTTGTTTTGTTTAAAAATCCTAAGCTAAAAAGGTTTATACAAAGTTTATTTGATTTTTTTTAATTCACTTTGCTCTGGAACAAAATATTGGAGAACAAACTGTATAAAAGTTTCCAGTAACACAGAGACATACAAAACAACGTTTTCTTTTCAATATACACAAAACACAAGGTTCACGAACTAAATACTTAGATTTCATTTTTTTTTTAAAATAAGTTTACTCACATGAAATGTTGATGAACATAGCTGCTTTTCCTTGAGTTTGAAAACCTGCAGATGATCTGCTTTAAAAAAAATTCTTCTGTTTTATATAGTTGAATGTTCTTGAGTTTGAAAATATAGTGATACTTATGTTTCCTTTCCTGATTTTGCTATGTTTTCCTGAACGAAATAAAATGAATATGGGTGTGTGTGTGTGTGTGTCTAGGAGGCAATGTTGCATCAGGTAGGTGTTTTATGGTGTAGGCAAGTTCTATTTCCTTTCCCCTTCTTTATTTTTTTTTAATTTTAACTGAGCAAATTTGATTTCGGCTGATATGATTTTGTTACATTTGAATTGACTCTAAATTTGTGCTAAGAAGAAAGCATTAAATGTTATTGTTCCCATCTAACTTAACAAATAATCTTATTTTGATTTTTGTAAGCACAATTTTTTGTTTTATTTTGTAGAATTTTTTATCTTCTTACATGTGTCTTTGTTTTGTTGCTCCTGGTTTATAAAATTCTCATGCAACCTTGTATGAATTTCCTATGCCAACCATATGATTTTATCACTAATATCATTTTAAATTTTATTTCTATTTAAAGTTTAACTATCAACATTTAATTTATAACATATATTTTATTTTATGGTTTAAGACAATTTCTTGTTTGTTATATATATATATATATATATATATTATTTATATAAAGCTTAAACTACCAAATATTTATTTATATCCATATATTCTTGTAATATTAATATAAATAATATTTTATTCCTTTTGAAACTTTTTCAAATTAAATTCAAAAGTTCAAATAAGTCACCAAATTAAAATTAAAATTTTTGGGATGTTACACCTTAGCTCTAGTCTTAAGCCTTCCTAGATCTACTTCTAGGGTGTAAAATATTTTTATTAAAAGATTTCCTCCCTAGAAAACTTTTCTATTTAGTGTTTAGCCTCAAGCAATGAACCCAATTGGGAGAAAATCTGATTGTGAGAAAATTGTTAGGCCTATGGTTGTATTTACAGTGGAGTTTGAGAATCCCAGATTGTCGGATTTTAGGATTGAATATGGTGCAACCACGTCACCAGCTCGCTGCGAATGGTTGTATGTAGAAAACAACGCTTCAGATCGCACGAAAATCAACTTTGGATCCATCGGCTCGCTCCTGGACGTTTTCACGTCCAGGAGGTAAATGTTGATCGACTTGGGGGTTTTGCGGGTCGACCCGTAACTTATACTTTTTTTTTCATTTTTTCGTTTAATTATATATATATAATTCTGATTTTCTTTGTTTCTCTCGTAACTTCTTCATACCGACTCGGATTTCAACAAGTTATATATGAAAATTGCTTAAAAAATTACCTTGGACCAAATGGTGCAACTCCCGTGACTCAATTCTAACAATTTCCCAACCATATTTTATTATTCAATTAATTTGTTAATTAATTATTATTACTCTAATTTTTCGGGTTGTTACATTCTCCCCTCCTTAAAAGATTTCGCCCCCGAAATCTTCAAGGACAGAAGAATGAAATAAATATTTTCATCTGAATTCCACAACCACATATTCAACCATCATCCTTTACATCCATTGTCCTCAAGTTTTGTAATGCAACTTATGATATATGCAATAATGTAGTGTCAATGTCCCTAACCAGTGCAAAAGATTAAGCGGTCTACTGATTCAGTCGACCTCCTTTTTTATGCGCTCATGTTTGTGTATCCAAATGAGTGCAAATCCCTAATGACAACCGATAGTTCTATATGCGTGCTACAATCATCATCCATATGCAACAATTATATGATAATTACCCATTCATAGCAACCATGAAATAAAAATGCTAGTGCACACACATCCATATGCATATGCTTTAGTGACCTAGTTAGGCTGATTACTAAGAGATAATAGTGCATATATGTGACGATTCGCCCTTCTCGACCCTCGAAAATCAACACAAAATACTCCATAGTATAATATGCCGACGATCAAGTGTCGGAAAAGACAGATTGTTAAGGGAAAAGAAAGGGGATAAAAGAGAGAAGGAACTAAACAATATCAGAATCTAACCATCGCAGCGGAATAAAATATAATAGTCAATAACAGATCTTTACACAAAATGAAAACTATACCTGTTTTATATATTACATTACCAGAGTATCACAAACAAACAATAATTACTAGCCTGACAATTTCAAACGAGCGCAGCAGCGGATATAAACAAGTACGGACAATACGTCTCGGACTACAGCTCCTCTCCTGCTCCATAGCATCCTATCCCGTAATATATAATACTCGGTCTGACCCGAGCATTGTAATTGTAATGAAATAACACCCAAGTCAGTCTGGAATACCAGCTGATAAAAATACACCCAAATTTATTATTAAAGTTTCAAAAATCCTTTTGAAAACAAAAGCATCTCATAAGACCACGCCACAAATAAACATGTCAGGTTTTTACCTTACGATAGCTAAAACACATTTTATAAAAATCCTCTGATATTATAATAGGGTCTATATACAAATACTTATTAAAATAGCCAAAATTGTTACATCTATTAAATTCTAGCTACTAGCCACAAAGTGGGTAATACAAACAAAACTCGTAAAAGGCTCATAGGGAGAATGGATTTCCAACTAATGACCAGGCACTGGGGTACCACCTGTCACAGTACCTAGTCTAGATCAGTGTACCGAGGACCACGCCCGATCCCCTGCTACACAAGGTCGGGACTACCCCTTACTGGATAATCCCGAGTAAGATCACCCCACGGTTGGGATCAGCAACCGCACCACTAAGCCGAATAAAAAGGGACATCTAAACAGGGATGACCTCACCCTGAAATGGGTGCTACCCACCTAACCTTGATGCATAACCCCTAATTTTCAGTCATTCCCGGTTGATGAGGCTTGAGGCTAAGCGTTACCTTTTTAGAACGTTTCACTTAGACTGCCCATCGTCCACCTGACGATGTTCCGAAAGCATTCATCCATACAAGTCTGTCCCGGGTTCGAACGGAACCGAAGGCACTATTCCTACTGCATCCATTTTGGAAACATCCTCAGGATTAGTAGCGACTAGCCCTTGCTCTTCATTGCTCCATCTTGGACTCCGAACTTGTTTTTCCTACGAAAACGTACAAACCGGATCGAAGTGGTTTTCGAGAAATTAATCCCGATCCTGGTCTCTTCGAAACGATCAACGCATTGGCCAATGTTAATAGTCAGTGATTTAACTATCAATTAACATCCATAAGCATCCATCAACAATAAATAATTTCCCACATTATTTATTTTCCTCAAAAATACCTTTGCAAGATATATTTCCATTTTCCAGTCCTTTTGGAACAGTTTTCAAACCCAACTCTTTTCATGGAGTAAATTCTCAAGTCTTTACTTCCTCTGAAAACATCCAAGTACCAATACTTAAGGTTTAAAATAAATTAAATTCTTTATTCTTGAAAGTACATTAAAACGTTTATATTAAAACTTCTTACATACTTAATTTAAAATATACATATACTTTTAAAAATATTTCGAATAAAACTGCTTTATAAAATATAAACTATTTTCTTTAAAATAAAGCTAAGTCATACTAACTTTTAAAATAAAGCTATAAAATCCTATACAAGTTTTCAAATAACACTTTAACTAATTATCTTTAAAATAAAACCATTTTATGAAGTATAAATATTAATAATATTCCGTAAAACATAATACTAATTACCCCTTTTTAATAATTACTTCTATAACTAATTTGATAAATGTTCACTTTTAAAATTCTTTCAACTTAAATAATTTCTTGAAATCATTCTTTAATACAACTTCAAAACTTCTAACCTTTTCAAAAATCTGCTTCAAAAACGTACTTGGCTTTTCAGGGAAATACACTTCCATTTTAGGATGACCCAAAGAATTTTTCTTATAAATCCTACCCGATTTACCCCAATTCAATTTTACATTCATCCCGTAAATTCCTTTCCATACTTTAAAAATAAACTCCTTTTATTTTTAAACACATTGTTATTTCCTGGAAATCACTTCCAAAAAATATGTTTAAATTATTTAAAATAAAGCTTCTAGAAATTACTTAACTGAAAATATTACTTAAGGAAATATATAGAGGTTTTCTAAGTAATTTAAGCCGAATTTAACTTTTAAAATAAAGTTATTAAATCAAATATTTATATTATAATTTCCTTTGAAACTTAATACTACTTTACTTTTTAAAATAATTAAATACCATAATTACATAAATAAATGTTTACTTACACTTTAAACAATTAAAATAATATTTCTGTCCAAAATATTCTAAACACATTTTAAACTGCCCATTTATATTTTAAAAGCCTTTCTTTAAAACATATTAAAGTTTTCAGGAAAAAGCACACTTCCCATCCTTTGAAAATAAATCTCGCTATTATATTTAAAACAATCCACATTTCCCTTTTAAATCACAATTTCAAACACTTCAAATTTTCAACCAATTTCTTGAATTTAATCCCTTTTAAATTCTTTACATAAGAATTTCTTTTATTTCCTCTTAACCCAATTTATCTTATTTATATTTAAATTCTCAAATTGTATTCACCCAATCATAGCATAGCATAATTTAATTTTCAAATTAATCTATCACAGTATATAAATAGAACGCAGCATAACAAGATCTAAATCAATTTATCACAGGATATCAATGAGATATATCACAAAATATAAATAAAATTTCTATTTGTGAGGAATTCAGTTGGATCCCTCCAACCTGTTTTTCCCTGCATCCACAGATATTAGCACAACCAATAAATATCGATTCAATCTGATAATAATTATCATATTCAGCTAAACAACCAATCAAACATTTTAATATTAGCTATTTAAATTAACTGGTATCCGGATGTGAGTGAGAATAACTCACCTTGAATTTCGACGAGCGTTCAAATTTTAAATTTAATCGAACGGCGTTTGATTTAACCTAAATTTTTACTTGCTCAGAATAATTCTAGAATTGTTCCACTTCGTAGTACTCGTCGCTGCGATTCCGGCGCTTCTTGTTTCGTTTGAATCAAACGAAAATGGGCCCTCAAACCCTTCTTCCCTCTCGTTCATCTACAACCAACAAATCGAACCCAAAACACCTCCGTTCAATCCCAAAAGCGACCACCCACGCTGCCGTACCCAGATCAAAACCCACCACGACGTAGCCCACTATGTCCTCCATGCTCGACCCAGATATGGCGGAACTCGATGCTATCATCCACGAGCAAACTCGGCTCGAACGGTTGACAATCGAAGCCACACCCCGGCTCCAAACGGCGATTAAAATCAAGATCCACCTATGGATAGGTAGAGATCGGTGAGCTCTACCCTTTCTATGTTGAGAGTTTTCAAAATAAACACGTGGATCAAGAGGAAAAGAGGAAAACAGCTCACGAGATATCGGCCATTAAAACTAAAAGTGGTAGCCAAAAGAAAATAATTAGGGTTCGGCCTATTAGACATATATATATACATATAACCCGACTATATTATTATTTAATTCACTTTTAAACAACTTTCTCAAACGATCTCCAAACATTGCGTGCCGACAGGCGTTTATAAGGTTTTACCTGCATTCCGAACACAATGGAACGTGTTTTCGGAGGCTAATTCGACCACATGCATGGGTTACGGAAATAAACGATCAAATTTAAATTGAATCGATTAAAATAGTTTTTATGCGTTTTGAGCTGCCAGGGTCAAACGACAACTCCGATTGCTACGAAAATTGAAATCCGATAATAACTAACTATTACGGATCCAATGGAAGTGGATTCATCGAATTCCGAGACTGTACCCCGGAAGGCTATTTCAACTCATCGATTAAATCGAGCGATTTTCAAAATCGTCGAAATCACTTAAAATTCCACCTTTAAAATTTTATTAACTCTATTATAACTCGTATAAAATTTATTTTCATATTAGAAATCATTCTGATTCAGTTTAAATCAAACTCTGATTGTTTGCATTATTATATTATTAAATTCAATTATTAAATTAGTATAAAAGTCCAAATTCAACCTATCGACTTTTAATTCCATCCAACAGTCCAATATTATAATTCAAATCCAAATAAACTTAAAATAAATTTTAGAATCTATTTTTATATCTATTTATACTCAGAATCGCCAATTATCCCAATTCCAATATTAAATTATTATTATTCAAATTTCTATTATATTCCCGTATTTGAAATTTAAATAATTCTATTAATTTAACCAAAATCTTTTTACTTCAAAATCAATTCAAAATTTACATTTAACATTTAAAATGAATTAAATGTTCAAAATTAACGACTAGAAAATTCTGGGTCGTTACAACATCCATTAACATCCACTAGCAAACACTTGCAACCACTTGCGTCCAACATGCATAACATTAATCGATTACTTCATCTTTCATTTAAATCAAATACCTTTCTTAGATATATCCTTTTCAATTTATTCCATTTTCTTTTCAATAGTATATGGAATCATTAAGCCTCATTTATCAAATCATTTGGTTTATTTAAACCTTTCCTAAATCTTGGAATAATTCCAAATCATTTCTCTTTTACTTAGAAAAATATTCCCAAATCATTTATTAAATTTTAATCAAAGATTTCTTTCTTAACTTCAAATCATATTCTTGCAAATCAAAGATTTTCATAACAGAGCACTACTGCCATCTTAGATATGGTAAATTTCACCTCCAGGGACGAATGACAAGTATCACCTCCAAGGACTAATGGCAAGTTTCACCTCCAAGGACTAATGGCAATTAATCCTACATCATGAATATCTTTGTCTTTAAACTTGGAAAAAACTTAAATATGATCTTTGAGAGCATCCGGGCTTTCCTTTCGATCTGTTCCACCCCTCGCCTAAGAAGAGAAAACATAGGCCAGGTAAGTTCAGGGCACTGGTTGCTACATCCCTAACCTTAGTTAAACACCTTGTTTTATCTTCCCAGATCTCACATGCGGGACAAATGTACTAGTCGTTTTCGCATACTCAGCTATTAATCTTCATTTTTAGAAATGATTTATTAAACTTCCAAATCATCATTTAAAACACTTAATTATTCTTTAAAAATATTCATAACTGATTCTAGGAAATATCATATTACATTTAAATTCATATTCAAAAGGTTATAGAATTCGCAGCATAAAAGTGCTATATAAGCTTATTTGATTTAAACAACTTTTTAATATTTGAAAATTCATATTTTCCATTTAGAATCTCTTTTAAACCATTTTAATAGGTTTATCAAATTTATTTCATATTTTTAATCATTTAAAAATATCATTTATAAAGAAATCCCGTTTTGGATTCCGAGCTGCAAAACCGCGACGTTTTTAGAAAATTGTTTTGAACATATTTCAAAATCTACTTGACGAAATCTTGATTTTTTTCTTCATTGGAAAACTATTATCATTATGGACCAAAGAATTTTTATGGCGAAGAAATCCAACACATAAATCATTCTCTACTTCAATTTGAAGTTATGAGTTGAAACTTACGAACTACCGCTACGCGACGAGCTCGATTTTGACTAATTTTGTGAATTGCTTAGGAACTCGTCCGAAACACTTAAAATTTGTTTTAAACCATATTTAAACTATTTTAACTTATTTAAAATCATTAAGAGGCTAAATAACTTTCATACACATATTTATATGGATTTAATTCTCATTTAATTAAGTATGGTTAATTACTAATCATTTCTCTTATCATTTATCAAACAAGTTATCAACCACATAATCAATCACATAATCAACCAATTTGCAACCAAGTTATCAAACATTCATTCAAAATATTTAAACTTTTCAATCATTATACTTGAAATAATTTATGGATTTATTAGTAAATAAGAGTACTCACCTTTAACCAAATTGTTCGCTTCCTACCAACATTCATATCATCCAACACTTCACTAAATCCTTTATCTTCACCAAATCCTTTATCTTCATCAAAAATTTTCTTTAGACTTTCCTTTCGTTCTCGACAGCACTTCCTTCTCTTTTTCTTGTTTCAGAGTTTTCCAACATGCTTCCTTTTCTTTATAGGTTCGGTCGTATCTATATCCTTGCCTTCCTTCATCATTTCTTCACTTCTTAGATGCTAAACCATGTTTAAATGTTATTCTAAGGGCTTTGGCAAAATTTAGTGGTGTTTGGAGTTGATTTGATATGGTTTTGAAAATTTTTGTAAGCATTTGGAAGAGAAGAAGAAGCCATTAAAGAGGTAGAGAAATGCTTGGAAAAGGAAAAAGAAGAAGTGAAAAAAGTGAGAAAGTTGATGTTTATTTATAGAAAAAGTTTTGGATTAAAATAATATTTTGTAAAAAGACCAAAATACCCTTACTTACTTATAAAGTAATCTTTTTTTTCAACACTTAACATCACATTTCAAATCATTACTTTATGTCATTTTCACTTAGATATTAAGTAAAGTAAGTAATATTTATGTTTCTTTGATCTGATGTTTTACCTTTTGCTTTGAAATGATATTTTTGTCTTTTTGTTGTTAATTTTTCTTAATTGTTTTCTAGAAGTTTCTAACCTTGTTTAGTAAAAGTAAAATTGATTAGTGAATCAACTAATACTTACACTATTTGAATATATGTTCCTATATAAGAAAATAAAGGTGCGACGACGTTGCGACAACTTTTAATCAACAAAACGTCGTTTTTCGACAAAATGTTTTACGGTCACATTTTGACGTTTTAGTTAAACTATTTATTTATGTAAACCAAATTTAAAAATGAACTTTTTAATTCTTTAAATAAATTAAAAAATGTCTCTTTGTATTTTAAAATCATATTTAAATAATATCAAAATCTCAAATTTTACGGTGTATGTAAAACTGACAAAATGCGACAAAATTTGGTTATTTTTGTAAAACAATTATTAACATACTTATAAGTATTTTAATATACTTTTATTATCTTTATTAGATGTTTTCAATGATATTTATCTTTTTAAATAAACATTTAAACCTATTTATTTAAGCATATTTATTTTTAACAAAACTTAACTTTTGTTGATTTGTTCTAAAAACCAAACTTATACTTTTTAAATTATCAACTATAAGAATAAATAATTTCTCTATTATTATCTATTATATTTAAGTTTTAAACCTTATTAAATCTAAAACAAACGAAATCTCTCATTTTCGAAGTAGCGAAATTATGGGTCATTACACTCTGCTGCATCCTTCTTCATGCCACTCCAA
This sequence comes from Allium cepa, assembly GCA_030765085.1. Classification (NCBI taxonomy): domain Eukaryota; kingdom Viridiplantae; phylum Streptophyta; class Magnoliopsida; order Asparagales; family Amaryllidaceae; genus Allium; species Allium cepa. The sequence goes on along the minus strand of CM060942.1, from coordinate 101,872,133 downwards.
TAAAACATTCTCTTCATATCACTATACATCTTATCACTACCCAGATGAATAGTCATCCGAGAATGGTGTGCTTCTGTTAGAACTGCTCTCATCAAATCACCAGTGTGGGGGACACAAGATCTTCCATCTCTCCTTAGCCACCCTTTAATATTGATGGAAAGTGTTAGAGATGTCTAGGGACCTCTCCTCTGCTAATCCTATCCAGAATACCCACAAGCTCTTAATCCTCTCGCTGCCTTAAGCCCATCTTCTCTATGAGGGTAGGATTTAACCTCAAGTGCTGCTAATGGTCCAGGAATAATCTCCGTTGAGGGCTTAAAATCAAGGGTGGAAATAAACTCTAGGCTTTTCCACTCCATGAACATTGGGCTAAGGATTGTTCTCTTCCTACTTAATGCATCTGCAACCACGTTCCCCTTGCTAGGGGTGTAAGCTATCTTAAAGTCATAAGATGCCAGAAACTCTATCCAACGCCACCGCCACAAGTTTAAATCCTTTTTGTGAGATAAGGTACTTCAATGATTTATGGTCAGTGAAAAGCTCGAACCTCTCTCCTAGCAAGTAATGTCACCAAGGCCTGAGCGCAAAAACAATAGCATCCAGCTCCAATTCATGGGTGGGGCAGTTCTTCTCATGAGTTCTCAACTGTCTACCCCCATAGCATACTACCCTCCCCTCTTGCATCAATATTGCCCCAAGGCCAGTCCCATATGCATTGATGTATACTGTTAAAGGCTTAGCTCCGTTGGATAAAACTAACACCGATGCATCAGTAAGGGTCCTCTTTAGCATCGTGAAGGAATCCTCACAATCCACGTCCCATGTGAATGCCACATTCTTTTAAGTGAGGCGAGTCAGCAGTGTTGAAATCTTAGCAAAATCTCTGATAAACTTCCTATAATAACCAGCCAAACCTAGGAAGCTTCTAACTTCAGAAGCGTTCTTAAGAGCCTTCTAATCCCGCACCACTACTACCTTAGCGGGATCCACAACTAGACCCTCTCTTAAGACTACATGCCCCAAGAAATGCATCTCCTCACACCAAAGTGACACTTTGAGAATTTCGCTTTCAACCGATAAACACAAAATGTACGAAGAACCTCCTCAAGATGAATAACATGCTCTTTTATACTCTTGGAAAATACTAGAATGTTGTCCACAAATACTACAATGAACTTATTTAGGATATCTCGAAAAACACGGTTCATTAGGTCTACAAAATAGGTTGGGGCATTGGTCAGCCCAAACGGCAACCACACAAAGAATCCATCATGTGTCCTAAATGCTGTCTCATCGATGCTATCGTCAGCGATCCTTAGATAATGAAATCCAGTGGCTAAATCAAGCTGAGAAAATATTGAAGAGCCAACCAACTGATCGGAAAGATCATCTATCCTAGAAGTGGCTAACGGTTGTTCGTCGTGAGCTTATTCAACACTCTATAGTCTACACAAAATCGAAGGGAACCATCCGCCTTTATAGCGAAGACGACTGGCGGCCCCCCCACTCAGATATGCTCCGTTTGATGAAGCCTTTCTCTAATAGCTCACCAATCTGGTTACTAACTCCTTCCTCTCCCTAGTGGCTATATGTCTCATGGGAAATGCCACTGGCTTACCATTGTCATTCAGATAGATCCTAAATTCGATCTCTCTCTTAGAGGGCAGCTCCGTAACCTCCTCAAAAACGTCTGGGAAATCTGTAATAACTGGAACTGAATCTAACTCTCCTAGTGATGAATCAAGGGAATAAAGAAATCTCAACATGGCGACCACTGTGGGTCCAAGAAACCTCAAGAGTTCGTCCGATACATGTCCCTAGCCTGACGATCTCCTCCCGCGGTCTAATATTGCACCATAAGTGGATAACCACTCCATCTCCTACATTGTCCTATATCCACAAAATCCTAATACACAGGTGTCACAATCAAACTCTACGTCCAATACAAAAATTCTCGAACCCCTACAAATAATGGATAAATGTGCTGATCCTACTATGGGGTTTGAAAAAACTATAGAGTCTATAATTAGAGAAATATCTAAGTGCAAACAATCAACCAAGGAACTAGAAATGAAAGAATGCGATGCTCCAGAGTCAAAAAGAGTCCAAATAGGAAAATCCGAAATAGAGACCAAACCTTCTACAAAGACTTCCGTACCTCGATCCGGTCCACTACTAGAACGTGCTGCATCCAAAGCCCGTACTTGCGCCGTAGGTGTGCCTGCTCTCTGCCCTGTCCTTTGAGGACAAGCTCTACTAAGGTGTCTAGGCAGCCCACAGCTGTAACACCTCCCCTTCATCGTGTCCTTCTTACAGTCCTTTAAGTAATGGCCAATCAATCCACAACTATGACATTTCTCGCCATTCTTGATCTCTCCCTTTTGAGGTCCTCCTCCTTTCTTCTTGTCCTTATCCTTTTTATTCTTCCACCACTGCTTCTTAGTTCTCTAATTTAGGAACCAATTAACCTATTCTTCCTTAGAAACATCTAATATGAGAGCCATTTCCACAAGTGACTCATACGTCGCTCCCATAGGTACATGTATCAATGCTAACCCTTAGGGGGGCTGGTTCAAACCCTTAGCAAACTTGGTGGCCTTCTTATGCGGCGTATTAACAAGCTCCATCCCAAACCTCGATTACTGAGTAAACTAATTTATATACTCTTTCACCGAAAGACTCCTCTACTTCAGACTAATGAATTTCTACAACTGCATGCTTTCCTCGGCTTGTGACAAGAACTTTTTCTCAAACCTTTCTCGAAATCCAACTCAACTATTATCTCTACCCTCCATCTCTACATTCTCCCACCACTAATAAGCCTCTCCTTTCAGCTACAAAGATGCAAGCTGAACCCTCTGTCGGTCCTTCAATCCTAACAGCCCAAATATCCTCTCTGTATTCCTCAACCAAGTTTATGCCTATACGAAATCCTCTGTGCTAGAAAACATCTTGCCTCCTTGATTAACGAAGTACTTGCATAGCTTAGAAAAATTGGATGCTGCAGGTAGATTAACGGGACCTCCACACTCCGGTGATGCATTGGGCGCTTGCCCTTGCACCTCTAGTGCCGTAGCTTGGAGGTACCTACGGAACCAGCCAGGAACTTGAATCCCTCTGGAAGGTTTGGGGCGTCCAGTTATGTAATGTAAAGAAAATTTAGGCTCGAAAGAATCGAAAGAAGGATGAACTGGACTTTAAGGGGATTTTATAAAAAACTCTCTTATACTTGAAAACTATTCCTATAATAAGAGTTTCTTCCTGAAAAATACTTTTAGTTTGAAGATATGTTACCTCTGAGAAATACTTTACTTTTAAAACAAATTTTTAGGAATCCTGTAAACTTAGGCTCTGATACCAAATAAAACACCCCACACCGCTTAATATTCCCTAAAAGGAACAATTAAAGGATGTGGCGTGCTATAGGTATAACTAAAGCATCGCAGAGACTAAGATTCACAAGATAAATAAGTAAAAGCAGCGAAAGACATTTAAATAATAACTTATCATTCAGAATTAAACTTCGTCTCAAAATAAGTTATAAAAACATAATATTTCTCAAAAACTCAAAATCTCTCATGCTCATGAAAATACATCCCAGTCTCACATAATCAGAGTACAGAAATAACAATAATAATCCCTCTCACAAATGCCAATCCATCATAAGCCAAATGAAAAAGAGGAAAAGTAGACGAATACATCTGAAATGAGAAAGTTTCGAAAATGAATCTCCAAGCAACCCGAATCAACTATCCTCAACTCTTTTGGCCTATTGGGGAAAAATGAAAGATAGAGGAGTGGGTCAGACAATAAGTCTGGTGAGTGAAAGTAATTACTAGCATTTCTGAGCAAGATAAAGATAACAGACTAAGCAATAGTTCTAGCATGAAAGGAAGATACAGAAAAGATAAAACTTGCATAAAATACTGATTTTGATTCTGTTAAACTGTATGCTTTGATTTTTTGCACTTGTTGATGTGCACGTAAATGTGCATATTTTTACCACCATATTTACTCTACTTAAATTAAATAAATGATCATATTGGGTATTTTAACTTGTTTAACCAAAATCCATATTAATTCCAAATTGTCACATATCCATCTTCATATAGGGGCAAAAACGGTCATTTGGGTGCATATATTTCTTTGAGAAAAATTAATTGGAAATTTATATATATTTGTGTAGGAATTTGATCTCAAATAGGAGTGGTTTTACGAAGACACATGCATGCAAAATAAATACAAAGGAATGGAGATGGAAATAATTCAAAGTGAAGAACATGGAGGACCCCACCTACCCACCTACCTTAATGCACAAATTAGAGGCTAATGCACATGCTTATGGAATTAATGGCTTCATGTACACTTAAATGGTGATTAGTAGAAGCTAATGATTATTTGGCCTCCACACTTTCTCAAGGGTATTTTGGACATTCCATAAAAATATGGATTAGGGTTTCATGCTCGTATAAATAACCCCTTATGTTTCATGTAGTCTCTCTTAGGCCTCCTTCTCTTTAGTTTAGTTTAGATCAAAAATAAAATGAAAGCTCCTCTTTCTCTTTTCATGGCTACATAGCCATTTTTATTTTATGTAATCTTTTTTATTTTATGCAATTTAATACATGCTCTTTCCTTTTCATGTTCATTTACTTTCATGTTGTAGTGTAGATCTCTTCTCTTTTATGCAAGTAGAATAATTTTTCCTTTCATTTTGCTCTCTTTTCCCTATTCTTTTTATTCAATGTTGCTTGCCACATTTGTTCATATGATGACAAATATAAGAGGCTAAACCCCTTCATTTTAGGGGTAATGAAGCTCTCTAGTCATGTAGCTTCAACTTAATTTGATATTTATGCTCTCTTTTTGTGCTGAATGAGAATGATTGAAGTGGTTTAATGATGTTGTTTAGCTTTGCATTTAATAGTCTATGTTGTTCATAACAAATAGGCTATGCTTTAACAAACAAAACACAAATTGCTTCTTCATCTACATATGATTATGGCAAAGAAGTGATTGTTGAAATTAAAATTTGATGGCTTATATTTCTAATTAATAGTTAATAGGCCATGCTTAAAATAGATTTTGCTTTCAACTTTGTTGTCATATTTTATGAGATTTAAAAGTGTATTAGTAGTTGTGTTATAGTTTGATGGTTTATATTAAGCTAATTAGTAGCATAAATATACCATACTTATGATAAGCACATCAACTAATTCACTAATGACAAGAAAAGAGAGATCATAACTTCATTTTGTTGATTTATGTGATCTAGAGAGTGGATTTATTTCCTAAATTGTCACTTAACTCTTATATTTGCTTCTCTTTTCTTTTAGTTAGTTCTCTAATTCTCTAGCTTAACTTTCACTCGACTTTGGTTTAATTTGATTGAATAGAATTTTAAAATCATCAATTCCCTGTGGATCGACCCGTATTCGCCACATGCTACATTCGTACACTGTGCGCTTGCGGTTATCTTTATTTCTAAATTCGTTCGACGGTTTTCTAAACCGATAGAATTTCCGTTGACGAACAAGTTTTTGGCGCCGTTGCTGGGGAATTGTTTTGATTTTGGATTTCTATTCTTCGAATTAGTTTGTTTGATTTTTGTGTGATTTTCTTTGGTGTGTTTGCATATTAAAAAAATTTGTGTGATTTGTTCCATCATTTTGATTTGTTTGGTTGTTTTGATCTACTAGTTGCATTTGCATTGCATATTAAAAAAAAGCACTATTTTCACTCGAAAAAGAATTTTATTTCAGTTCATTTTCAATCTCCCATTACAATTTTCAATTGCAATTACATATACATTTTTACAACTGCTTTCTACATTCTCTACATTGTGTTCTCTGCACACTGATTTCCAAACATCACTCATTCTGTTTCTCAACAGCCACTGTAAACCATATCCATATCTACTACATGCACCATCATTCTACTACTATTTCCACCTGAGACAGAACAACAATAACCTCTGTTGTTACTTCTTTCTGCCTGCACAGTGATACTTCATCAATAATACATTCACCTTCCACCTAAAGTCGATCTACGTCTCAACACAAACCGCCCATAGTTTCATATTCACCCAGTCTTGCATATTCACTCTGTCTTGCTCCATTTCAAAGCTGCCATTCTCCACTAAACTCCATTACTTGACTACAACACAACACACAACATCTTCCCTCTGTTGAATTCCTCGCTGCCATACAACATCCATCCCCTGTAACCAACCTGTCATCATTCATTTCAACAACTCCAACCTCCGTTTCAACATAGTTGCACTTCATATAACCTTCACCCTCCCTCTACAATACTTCCTCATCGACCAAATACCCTTCACTACTGTAGCAATCGTTCAACATACTGCCTTCAACTACTTAGAAAAGCCAATCACCACTGCTCACCAGAAAACCGTACACACATTCTGTTAGGAACTGAGTTGATGATGTTTTGATGACAACAACCTTATATAGTTATTATACTTTACTTTATAAAATATATACTAACATTTTCATATATATATATATATGTATATAGGAAGTATATGCAGGTATTATCGAAGACTGATCAGTATAAAGACTCAAGCATCAAGATGAAGATTAGAGATTCAAGATTCAAGACTCTAGAGAATCAAGATTTCAAGATCTCAAGATAAGTGTCTAGTATTTTGTTAAAACTTCATAATAGCACTCTCATCTTTCTTCCAATTTTCTTTTGGGATGGAACCCAATTTCTATCGAAACCAGTGGCTTACAAACCCACGACAAGTAGCTTACAAACCTACGACAAGTGGCTTACAAACCCACGAAAATCAAAATCATTTAAACTACTTTGTACAAGTTCTCGGTCCTATGGAGGAACTCTGTAGGAAGGTTCTTGCAATTTCAGTTTGAATAGATTTTTCAAAATGTTTTTAAATCTGTTTTTCAAAGTGTTTTAGCTTTCAAAATCATGTTTTCAAAAATGTTTTCAAACTTTGTTTTAGCCTTGAAATATTCCTCCATTCTTATTTTAAAAACTTCTATTTTTAAAACATCAAAACTTATTCTGATTTTAAATATTACTTATATAATTGACGGTCTATATCAATTATATATATATATATTTAAAATAATGTTTTATATTCATTCTCTATCTCAAAATATTGTTTAAACACTTTATTTTGCTTCAGAGAAGTTTCAACTTGTTTTAAATTCAAATGCTTTTACAAAACAACATCTTTACAATTTTGAACTGAGGGATGTCGACATATGGGGATACCCCATGTCGACATGGTGACAGTTGGATTAAAAATTCAAATTTCAAAAGAAGTGTCCATTCGTTCAAAAACCTTTCGCCAATGGTTATGACTGTTGTGCATCTATATAAAGGCTTCCAAAACGAATTTTTTAACAACTACTTTCTTATTTTTCTTCACTCTTTCTTCTCCACCATTCCATATCCATAAAACTTCATATTTTCAAGATCGTGCCATCATTCTGCCAAATTCTCAATAGGAAATCATTTAGATACTCTCTCTAATTGATTCTCTATCATTCTACTAAAGATCAAAGTGCTATTCAGAGTTATAGGATTAATTTGTATTCAAAAAGTCCATAGAGTCTATCCATTCAAAAGGATTGTTATTAGAAAGTATTAGGGTGATCTTGTGTCCCGTAAATCAAGCGAGTTTACCCCAGACTCGGAGATAGGAGGGTTCCTCAAGGCCTTAGAAATTGAGGGTTGTAATTTGGAAATTGGCTTATAAAAATCTGTACAAGGATATTGCCTTGGTGCATGACTGGATGTAGGAGGATTCCGAACCAGTATAAAATCCGGTGTGTTCTTTCCTTTTACTTGCTTTACTTTACTATTTGCATTTGTTATATGTTCTGTGATCATTCTGTGTTAGAATTCTGTTTAGATTTGTGTTGAAAGTTTTAATTTAGTCATATAGTTCATATATTCTTTAAAACACTATTCGCCCCCCCTCTAGTGTTATTTCTGCCTTAAGATCCTTAATCCGCATCCCCAACAATTGGTATCAGAGCATTGGTTTTCATTATTTTCATAATCTGAAATTTTGAAAAGTTTTAATGGCACAACACACTAATAATGTCACTCCTGTCACCACTACTTCTGTCAACACAAGCACTAACACTAGTTCATTTGTAGAGGGTCAGTCTACTGTCAGACCACCACTTTTTAATGGCAGTAATTATGCATATTGGGCATGTAGGATGAAAATTTATTTACAATCCATAAGTTTAGATACTTGGAATATGACACAAATCGAATATGTTGAACCAACTACAAATTTTGCCCAGTGGACTACTGAGCAAAAGAATGTTGCACAAAACAATTCTAAGGCTATGAATATACTATTTTGTTCACTAGATAGGAATGAGTTTAATAGAGTCTCTGTTTGTAAGTCTGCATTTGAAATCTGGAAAACTTTGCAAGTAACTCATGAAGGAACAAGCAAAGTTAAACAGACTAAAATTTCCATATTAACTAACCAGTTTCAATTGTTTAAAATGCATGAAAATGAGTCTATTTCCGACATGTATTGTCGATTTCAAGACATTGTACACTCATTGATTGCTTTAGGAAAGGGTTTCTCAGAAGAAGATCAAGTCAGAAAAATACTCAATTCACTCACTCCAGAATGGGATCAAAAGACACTTACTATTGAAGAGGCAAATGATGTTAGTCAAATGAAGATCGAAGAGTTAATCGGTAATCTAATGTCTTATGTAGTTCAACTACAAGGAAGAAAAGAATCTAAGGCAACGGAAAAGAAATCGATCGCATTCAAAGCAACAACTGGAGATTCAGAACAAGAGAGTGATGAAGAAATTGCTTTCATGACCAGAAATTTCAGAAAATTTCTGAAGTATAGAAAGATGAATAACTTTAAAAGAAATGATCAAAGAAATTTCAGAAATACTTCGGAGAACTACAACAACAACAATAATGGTGATAGATGCTATAACTGCAACAAAACAGGGCACTACAAGATGGATTGTCCATATCCAGACAAACAGACATTTCAACCAAACAACGAGCAACCAAAGAAAAGAAAGAAGGCATATGCAGCAACTCTTGACGATTCAGATTCATCCAGTGATGACGAGAAGAAAACTGATAATTCAAATCTGTGCTTCACGGCTATTCTCGAATCAGAAGACGATCGGAGTTTGGATCTAAAAATAGGTACACATTTATTTTAATTTTATTGGATGCTTGCTTGCTTTGATTTTGTTTGCAATTCCTTGAATTTTTAAATTCAAAATCACCCTTTGAAATTTGAATTTTTAAATTCAAAATAATATTATTTTAATAATATTTCAAATATTAAAATATTTTAATATTATTATATTTAATATTATTACTGGAATTATATATAGATATAGAATGTAGATTAGTTTTCTTAAGATTTTAGGAATTTCTTAGATTTTAGGAATATACACCTCTTTTCAAATTCAACAAGCACATGTCGACATGCCAGGATACCCCATGTCGACATGCCTCTCAGAAATTTGATTTCAAAATTTGAATTCAAACTTTTGAATTTCCCTCCACCTTTTCACTTACTTCAAAATTCTGAAAAGACACCTCTTGACAAGAGAACATGACTTTAAAGAATCTATTTAATATACTTCTCTCATCATCTCTTTTCACTTTTATTCTCATAATTCAAACCTTCTTCATTATCTTCTACTCCTCTCAAACACTCATCAATGGCTTCCTCAAGTAACCCATCAACTATGAGGCTGCCCAAATCCATCAAAAATGATCTTTTCAATGACCCGGAGGCTATCAAAGCTTACATAAACTAAGTAAACTATGGTAAAGTCAATACGGGAAAATTTTCCATTTTTGATGATTTTTCTTCTTATGAAATCGATCAACTTTTTGAAGAAAACTCCATTCTTAGCTTGATTGATAACAAGCAAAATGATTTCGTTTGTTATCCAAACCTTGTCAAAATGTTTTATGCAAACCTAAATCGTGGATTTTATAATGGAAATGAAGATCAAATTTGGAGTAGTGTTAAAGGAACACTTATTGTTTTGGATTCTGATATTTTGGGTACTATTTTGGGTTGCAAATCTACCGGTATGAATCTCTCGGAATTTCAAATCAATGAAACTGATCGAGAGACTTTTCATCGCATTTTTTAAAGCGATGACCACATGGATTTTAAGAATCGCTTTTTCCGCCCAAAAGCAAGAATCCTTCCTAGGTCGGGAAACTACAATAATCCCACCTCAAAAGTGTGTAAAGCTCTTTTTGCTATTTTTGGAAAATATGATATTAATTGGGCACAAACTATTTTGGATGAGTTAAGACCCAAAAATTTTAATATGGGAGAAAACACTCTTTATCATGGAATTTACTTTACTCGGATTTTCAATTATTTTGGTGTGGATGTTAAAAAGGAAGAGTTTGTAAGTAGAAAAGTGTTCAATCATGGGAACGTTTCTCTTATGAAAATCGCACTCATGTTTCAACCATATGAAACACTTGCCGAAAAGGAAGAGAGACTTGCTCATGAAGAGATGGAAGAAGAGGAAGAAGAAGAGGAAGAAGAAGGGGAAGGAATGGAAATTGAAGAAGAGGAAGATGAATATACCTCTTTGGAAAGTATAGAGTATCCACATACACCCGCCAATCCGTCCAACAAAACCATACTCAAGAACCAAAAGATACTTGCCTAAAACCAAAAGGTTCTTAAGAGATCTATTAGCAAGAAAATGGATAAAATCTCTACCAAGATCGACAAGTTCTTTGGAAAGATAGGCAGGAAACTTGGCTTGTCCTCACCATCATCTTCATCAAACTAATCCTAGCCATAATCTCTCTAGCTATCGTTTATCTATCTTTGTATTTTCTACTCTTTTAGTTAAGATTATGTAATGTTAACTAATATAAGTAATGCTATCTCATTCTCTGTTTTCCAGCTTTATATATCTCTGTTAGTTATTTATTTTAAGTTTATATAAGTCCACTAGTATAAAAATAAACTTAAAAATAAAAAATAACTCAACTTGGTCATTCTGTCTAGACCATGTCGACATGCCCCATCCCCCCATGTCGACATATAACAGTCAAAAAGTAGTTACAATTTCTAACTTCAAATTCTTGTAACTACCAAGTGACAATTCATTTTGAACGGCTAATAACTCCTATAAATACCTATTTCTTCCAGAAAAACTTCTCTACCTCCATTTCTATTCATCTCCTCTCATACTTCAACTTATTTCTTAAATTATGGCTTCTCCAATTAAGAATTTAAGTGAAAATCTTGAAGAAACTCTTGCTTCTTTCAAGAATATTCTTTCTTTTATACTTAGGAATCAAAGGCACTTAGAATTAAGCTAAATACAGATGATCAAAGAGCAAGAGAAACACTTCGACGCACTTCGTTGGATGATCTCAAGCCTTAGCAAAGACGAACCCGAAGCAAATCCACCAGTCACTCTCGACAAAGATAATTGGGATGTTATCAAAACCGATCCTATCTTTGGAGAAGATGGATGGGTGGAAGTCCCAAGGAATGTCCGATCATTATGTATGTTTGTTTGTTTGATTTGATTTGATTTAGATTTGATTAGGATTTGATTGAATTGTTTACTTAAGTTTGATTTGGATTTGGTTTGTATATAACTTCATATACTATACATGATTGGTTTGCTATGTATGATATTGATTTGATTGTCAAGTTACACTTATATATATGCACACACACTTGATCTCTTACACGTTCACTTTACACTTTTATTCTATATATACTTTAGAACAGGTAAATCTTTTATTCCTTTTTGTTGATGACAAAGGGGGAGAAAGTTATAAAAATATATGTGCTTGGTGTAAGGGGGAGTCATGGAATAAAGGGGAGTTGTAGTTTTGAGAAGAAGTCACGGAGTAAGGGGGAGTTATGGTATGGTAAGAATTTTTTATAAATAAAGGTTGTCATCATCAAAAAGGGGGAGATTGTTAGGAACTGAGTTGATGATGTTTTGATGACAACAACCTTATATAGTTATTATACTTTACTTTATAAAATATATACTAACATTTTCATATATATATATATATATGTATATAGTAAGTATATGCAGGTATTATCGAAGACTGATCAGTATAAAGACTCAAGCATCAAGATGAAGATTAGAGATTCAAGATTCAAGACTCTAGAGAATCAAGATTTCAAGATCTCAAGATAAGTGTCTAGTATTTTGTTAAAACTTCATAATAGCACTCTCATCTTTCTTCCAATTTTCTTTTGGGATGGAACCCAATTTCTATCGAAACCAGTGGCTTACAAACCCACGACAAGTAGCTTACAAACCTATGACAAGTGGCTTACAAACCCACGAAAATCAAAATCATTTAAACTACTTTGTACAAGTTCTCGAGTCCTATGGAGGAGCTCTGTAGGAAGGTTCTTGCAATTTCAGTTTGAATAGATTTTTCAAAATGTTTTTAAATCTGTTTTTCAAAATGTTTTAGCTTTCAAAATCATGTTTTCAAAAATGTTTTCAAACTTTGTTTTAGCCTTGAAATATTCCTCCATTCTGATTTTAAAAACTTCTATTTTTAAAACATCAAAACTTATTCTGATTTTAAATATTACTTATATAATTGACGGTCTATATCAATTATATATATATATATTTAAAATAATGTTTTATATTCATTCTCTATCTCAAAATATTGTTTAAACACTTTATTTTGCTTCAGAGAAGTTTCAACTTGTTTTAAATTCAAATGCTTTTACAAAACAACATCTCTACAATTTTGAACTGAGGGATGTCGACATATGGGGATACCCCATGTCGACATGGTGACAGTTGGATTCAAAATTCAAATTTCAAAAAAAGTGTCCATTCGTTCAAAAACCTTTCGCCAATGGTTATGACTGTTGTGCATCTATATAAAGGCTTCCAAAACGAATTTTTTAACAACTACTTTCTTATTTTTCTTCACTCTTTCTTCTCCACCATTCCATATCCATAAAACTTCATATTTTCAAGATCGTGCCATCATTCTGCCAAATTCTCAATAGGAAATCATTTAGACACTCTCTCTATTTGATTCTCCATCATTCTACTAAAGATCAAAGTGCTATTCAGAGTTATAGGATTAATTTGTATTCAAAAAGTCCATAGAGTTTATCCATTCAAATGGATTGTTATTAGAAAGTATTAGGGTGATCTTGTGTCCCGTAAATCAAGAGATTTTACCCTAGACTCGGAGATAGGAGGGTTCCTCAAGGCCTTAGAAACTGTGGGTTGTAATTTGGATATTGGCTTATAAAAATCTATACAAGGATATTGCCTTGGTGCAGGACTGGATGTAGGAGGATTCCGAACCAGTATAAAATCCGGTGTGTTCTTTCCTTTTACTTGCTTTACTTTACTATTTGCATTTGTTATATGTTCTGTGATCATTCTGTGTTAGAATTCTGTTTAGATTTATGTTGAAAGTTTTAATTTAGTCGTATAGTTCATATATTCTTTAAAACACTATTCACCCCCCCCCCTCTAGTGTTATTTCTGCCTTAAGATCCTTAATCCGCATCCCCAACACATTCAACCTCTCCCACATCCAACAACTTCATCCAAAATCGACTTCGCTTCCTCCTGCAATCGCGAGTCAACCATCAACTGCCTATCACTAAGAATCGCTTCAACTTGTACAACCGCTTCCATCCACTTCCAGTTCGCAACCCGACCATGAGCCTCCACAAGACAATCAACTCCCCTCTCCCTGTTCCACACGGCAGCCACCAAGCCTTCGACCACGGTTTAAACTGCTACAATCACCATCACAGACCTTTACCATTCCTCCATATCATACTTCAAACCAACTATACACCGTAACCATTCATTCTTCAACAAACCACTGCAAACAACACCTCCTTCTCATACTTCAAACCAACCATCCACCGTAACCATCAAACTCGACAACTATTGCCTTACATTTCATTTCACACATCCAAACCATACATATAACTTCCCCCGACAGTACTGTCACCACCTTTAACATATTCTAAAAACCCATCGTCAAACAATCGCATGCCTCCATTCCAAGTTCATCTCCTCTGACCTTCGAACACAAAATCAACATCCAAATTCACCTCGAACTCGAACCACCTCAGCAGTCAATTCACTGCCGCGACCCAAAACGGACTCATCTCGACATCCACAAACAATCCAACGCGACCAAAATCACCAGAACACACAATGCGACCTTCCTCAAACAGCAGAATCGTGAGCTCACAGCAACCGGCGGCAGCAGCTCGACCTTCCTCATCACCTTCTTCCTCCTGCAACCATCAAAAGTCTCCATCCTCCTCGAAAACAACTCCACTCCTCCCCAAATCGCAAGCCCAATCCAAGAACCAATTTGAGCAAGCCTGAATAATTCGCCCCGTGACCTGATACCACTTCACAATTGCAAGCTCGAAGCATACAATCTCGGTCCCCTTGATTTTGAATTCGATCGCTATTAGCCTCAATCTATTTTGAAGTACTGATTTTCACTATAGAAAAAATCGCGCTCTGCTTTTGATTTCAGAGAAGAAAAGGGATTTGACTATAAAGTGTTGTGGTGTGGATTTTTGATTGTGGGTAGTGGGCCGAAATTGTTGGGCCATTTTAATTCGTTTTTATTTACTTATTTCCTTTTGTTTTTTTCTTTTGTTCAAAAATCTTATTGCTAAAAAAAATATTTGTTTGGTTTTAGTTAGTTTTGGTTCAAATTGTTTTGAATTTCGATCCCTATATGTTAAAAAAAGGGTGTTTGTTTTCAAATGTTTTTAGTTTAATTTGTTTTGTTTTCAATTTATTTTAGTTTCTTCCTATATATATATATAAAACTGTATATATATATTTCCAAAAAAAAAAATCACAAAAACACATTTTCTTTTGATTTATTTTTAAAGGAAACACTAAGATAAATATATGGTTTTGGTTTATGAAATTGAAATTTTTGAAAATTTATTTGTCTTAACAAAAATAAAAATGAAGTTTGATTACAAATAATAATGGTTTAACTAGTATATAGGAAGATTCATACATGTTAATTATGAAGTACATCCGAATTGAAAATCTTTGTTTTAAAAAGTGGTTGATTTAAAATAAAGGATATAACATTTTTTTGCCTTCTAAGTTAAATGGTGCTAAGATGATTTTGCAAAACTCTCTCTCTCTCTCTCTCTCTTTAAAAAAATAAAAAAATAAAAAATAATAATATCCAAGTATTCACTCTCATTTAAAAGTCATCACGGTTATGCATGGGTGAATTACTTGAAAACTTTGATTATGTGCTTTCATACTCATTTAAAAGTCCTCACGGTTATGCATGTATGGAACACATGTAAAAAAACACGACATAATAAAAACCGCCTACGGTCGATAGGTGTATGCACGAAAGTGTGTGCACTCGCCATGCTCTGTACTCCCCTCACATAAGCCCGAAAGACAGTGCATGGGTGGTATATCTGGCCTCAGTGTACCTGAGCTAGGTGTGTAATTTTTCTTGCAAATAATGAGAAAGCAAGCAATTGAAATCCTAGCACTATTTTTACTTAGTTGATTTGATTTGTTATTGAAAAGAAATGAAAATACCACTTTGATAAACTTTGATAGTCAACTACGGACCCTTTTCATAATTACACTTTGTTATCAACCGAAAAAACGAGTTAAACTATAGTCTATTTGTTATGATAACATTGCTTTTATTGAAAATTTTGACGAGTAAATGACTAAAAAATTTCAAGATAATAACCAAAACCTATATTTAAGTTATTTGTGTCGATTTAAAAGTAAATCCTTCATTGTAAATATTTTCAAAAATTCGCATTCATCTCTTTGTAAATAAATCTTGCATTTTGTAAATATTTTCATCCTCCATGTGGATTTTGTGGGTAGTATTTGCTGAAAACCCTCACGAGACAACACTCGTCCTACTGGGGATACCTAGAGGTTTAACGGCTTGTTGCATACGCTCAATGCAATCATGATCCTTATGAAAACAGACTTATCTTAGTTTTTCTTTATTCGAGGATGAATAAAAAGATAAGTGTAAGGGTATTTGATGTGCACGTAAATGTGCATATTTTTACCACCATATTTACTCTACTTAAATTAAATAAATGATCATATTGGGTATTTTAACTTGTTTTAACCAAAATCCATATTAATTCCAAATTGTCACATATCCATCTTCATATAGGGGCAAAAACGGTCATTTGTGTGCATATATTTCTTTGAGAAAAATTAATTGGAAATTTATATATATTTGTGTAGAAATTTGATCTCAAATAGGAGTGGTTTTATGAAGACACATGCATGCAAAATAAATACAAAGGAATGGAGATGGAAATAATTCAAAGTGATGAACATGGAGGACCTCACCTACCCACCTACCTTAATGTACAAATTAGAGGCTAATGCACATGCTTATGGAATTAATGGCTTCATGTACACTTAAATGGTGATTAGTAGAAGCTAATGATTATTTGGCCTCCACACTTTCTCAAGGGTATTTTGGGCATTCCACAAAAATATGGATTAGGGTTTCACGCTTGTATAAATAACCCTTTATGTTTCATGTAGTCTCTCTTAGGCCTCCTTCTCTTTAGTTTAGTTTAGATCAAAAATAAAATGAAAGCTCCTCTTTCTCTTTTCATGACTACTTAGCCATTTTTATTTTATGTAATCTTTTTTTATTTTATGCAATTTGATACATGCTCTTTCCTTTTCATGTTCATTTACTTTCATGTTGTAGTGTAGATCTCTTCTCTTTTATGCAAGTAGAATAATTTTTCCTTTCATTTTGCTCTCTTTTCCCTCTTCTTTTTATTCAATGTTGCTTGCTACATTTGTTCATATGATGACAAATATGAGAGGCTAAACCCCTTCAATTTAGGGGTAATGAAACTCTCTAATCATGTAGCTTCAACTTAATTTGATGTTTATGCTCTTTTTTTGTGCTTAATGAGAATGATTGAAGTGGTTTAATGATGTTGTTTAGCTTTGCATTTGATAGTCTATGTTGTTCATAACAAATAGGCTATGCTTAAACAGACAAAACACAAATTGCCTCTTCATCTACATATGATTATGGCAAAGAAGTGATTGTTGAAATTAAAATTTGATGGCTTATATTTCTAATTAATAGTTAATAGGCCATGCTTAAAATAATTTTGCTTTCAACTTTGTTGTCATATTTTATGAGATTTAAAAGTGTATTAGTAGTTGTGTTATAGTTTGATGGTTTATATTGAACTAATTAATAGCACAAATATACCATACTTATGATAAGCACATCAACTAATTCACTAATGACAAGAAAAGAGAGATTATAACTTCATTTTGTTGATTTATGTGATCTAGAGAATGGATTTATTTCCTAAATTGTCACTTAACTCTTATATTTGCTTCTCTTTTCTTTTAGTTAGTTCTCTAATTCTCTTGCTTAACTTTCACTCGACTTTGGTTTAATTTGATGGAATAGAATTTTAAAATCATCAATTCCCTGTGGATCGACTCGTATTCGCCACGTGCTACATTCGTACACCGTGCGCTTGCGGTTATCTTTATTTCTAAATTCGTTCGACGGTTTTCTAAACCGATAGAATTTCCGTCGACGAACACTTGTCTTAAACTGCTGTGATTAGGCTAAAACCCTAATCCTATCTCAATTGCTAACTTGATTAAGCTGAAATCCTAATTCTACCCATTGATCGACCTTTCCTGTCTTTGTTGCATCACCATGAACCAATCCTATTGGTCCCATAGCAAAAGACACCTCTTAGCGCTTAGGACGTAGTTGCGAATTATTTATCCTAATCGATGCTGGATGTTCGGTCATCGCCGGTACACACTAACTATCGCCCTATATTTGACCCTTTATTTACCCTAATCAGCATAAGCGTGCCCAACCTCATCCACATGTGAGACCATTAGTCCTCGACCTGAAAGGGAATGCTTCTGGTACTGA
This sequence comes from Allium cepa, assembly GCA_030765085.1. Lineage (NCBI taxonomy): Eukaryota > Viridiplantae > Streptophyta > Magnoliopsida > Asparagales > Amaryllidaceae > Allium > Allium cepa. The sequence goes on along the minus strand of CM060942.1, from coordinate 101,854,136 downwards.
TCCTAACAAAAAACTCTTCCAACTTTGCGCCCCTTGCCCAAATCCCCAAATTTGAGCCTCTATCTATTGGCTACTTATTTACCTTAATCAGCATAAGCGTTCCCAGCCTCACCCACACGTGAGACCATCAGTCCTAGATTTGAAAAGGGAATGCTGCCGGTATGTGCCATTACTGCTATATTTACTTACTAACTTAATCCATAATCAAAGTTTTAAAATAAGCCCCTTCTCCTATTTCTTTCTTTCTAACTATAACCTACGTAATATAATGGTTATTGCAACTGTTACTCTTTTATTTTCTCTTTTTAGTTATAACCACCTGTTATAATCATGCTTGTAAATATCTCAAATTTACCTATTTCAGTCCATCTTCATTTTATTTCAATTTTTCTCACTTTGCATCCGATTTTTACAAATTTAGTGTTTTTCTATTTTAATCCATATTTACGATTTTTTTTACATTTTATTCGCGTCAGAAAGAATTAAATCTCTATAAAAAGAAACTAATATTTACACACTAAATTCTAACTTAAAACTGATGTAAATAATCGAAAATAACTATAAATAACTGAAAATAACTGAATAAAATTGCTGAATAAAATAGAGTGAAAAGAACTTTTGAAATTTACTTAAAAACGGACTATAAATAAACTTACATGAAAACTGTCTCAAAATTGTAGAAAAACTACAACTATTGAGAACCCTATTATTTTCAAATGCTTACAAATCTAAAATAATTACAAAATACTCACCTGTGGTCCTTAGCTCTAATCCTAGGCCTTCTAGATCAACTTCTAGGGTGCAAAATATTTTTATTAAAAAGAATTCCTTCCCAGAAATTTTTTATATTTAGGGTTCAGCCTCAGACAATGAACCCAATTGGGAGAAAATCTGATTGTGAGAAAATCGCTAGGTTAAGGTTCTATTTATAGTGTAGTTTGGGAATCTCATACCATCGGATTTTAGAATTAAATCTGGTGCAACCACATCATCGGCTCATTGTGAATTGTTGGATCCAGAAAACGAGACTTCAGATCACACGAAAATCAACTTTGGATCCATCGGCTCGCTCATGGACGTTTTTACGTCTAAGAGGGAAATGCGGGTCAACCTTGGGGTTTTGCTGGTCGACTTGACCCTAGCGCGGGTCGACCCGTAACGGGCTTTTTTGTTTAATTATATATATAATTCTGACTTTCTTTGTTTCTCTCGTAACTTGTCCATAACGACTCAGATTTCAACAAGTTATATATAAAAATTGCTCAGAAAATTACCACGGACCCAATGGTGCAACTCCCATGGCTCATTTCTGACAATTTCCCAACCCTATTTTATTATTCAATTAATTTTTTAATTAATTATTCTTACTCTAATTTTCCGGGTTGTTATAGGTTTTTAAGTAGCCTTTCTGGATTCTTAAGATATCTTTGTTGGAGGGGCGAGATGGTTTATTAAAACTTTCTAAGGAAGTAACTCCTTCTTTCTCCTCCTTCTCCTTTTCTTCTTATTGAATTTTTAGTTCTTCTTCCCATGCCAATCTTTGTTCCTTCTTAGGAAGTGTCTCATATGGCTCGAAAAATGGTGGAATGTGCAAAAGATAGATATTGACTTTGTCGAAAACTTTTCAAGAAATAGATTTTTCTTCTCTTAAATCAACACCAAAATATACAAAAATTTTGGTAAGATACACACTATGTTAGAATGTGTTTTCATGTCTACAAATGTTCTTGTGAATAATGTCATCAAAAATGACTTGTGCTCAATTGATGTTTTAACTACTATAAATAGCGTAAACAACTTTAATTTTTTTTAAGTAGAGTTATTATAATTACCCATCCTCGGAGTGATACTTTATCATAAAACGAGACTCATAAGTCTCGATTTTGGTCGAAGACACTTGGTTTAAATTCAATTTTTTCAACACTTTTAAAAATATTGTGAAAAACCTCATTATTTTTTAATCTATTTGAAAAGTGGAGAGGTTAATTCCACTAGATATACAATCAAGAATATTACACAAAAGTTCAAAATTTAAAACATTTTGAGTACCATTAACACTACTCCAAACTTGACCTTCTTCTCATTTATAAAATTTTCCGTTTAAATTTGCATAAAACATTTTGACCAAATCTGGATAACAAACAAAACCCTTTTATCAATTAAACTAAGAATTTCATTTTCAAAACAAATATCATGTAAACCATAAAAGGAAAATTTTTAGAATTTAGAAAATCTTCTGGGAGGAACTTTTTCAAAAGTAGTATACTCCATGTAGCCTTCAACGGCATCTTTCTTATTGAAGTGAAAGCTTTTAGTTTTTTAGAGAGCCTTATGGACTTAGAATTTTGACTAGAGGAAGACATTTTTGAGTTTTTGAGGAGATAAAATAATGAAGAGATATTTGAAATTTGAAATAAAGTGAGTGAATGAATGGATAGAGATAAGTTTATTAATGGCGAGTGAAGATTTATGTTCTTCGATCAAAAATATGCCTTTTCAGAAAATTAAAGTTAATGCAAAAAAAGAGGGAAGTTTGAAATTTGAATTGAAATTTCAATTTTTAGTTTTCTGGCATATAGGTCGACATATGACATGGGGGTATGTCGACATATAGCCCGAAATTTTCAAAAATAAAGCTATGCTAATGTATTCTTACACACACACACTTATATTTATCTAATATTATCATTAGTCTATATGTAATTCCTAAAAACCAAAATCAACCAAAAAAAGTAAATAAAAATTATTAAATAAGAGGTATCACTTTTGGAGCTTTTCATTGATCAGTTCTGACTAGTTTGTAATAGCCATGAAACACATATTCACAATCTCACTATCTGGTTCAATGTCACTTGAGGAAGTGTCCGAATCTTCCAAAATTGCTGTATAATCCCTTTTTCTTTTTTTGAAGGATCATTTAGTAGTGAGATCAATGATTTGTTCAGATATGGGCAATCTCTTTGAATATGACCTGGTTCATTACAGTTGAAGCATCTAATTGTAGTTCCAGACATCTTATTTTTAGGTTTTCGAAAGTTGTTCATCGTCCTATACTATAGAAATTTTCTAAAATTTTTGGTCTTGAAAGCTATTCTTCGTCATTATCATCATCTAAATCCCAATCGTCAGTTATTGCATTAAAAGCGATTGATTTCTTTTTTGTTGCCTTACTTTCTCTTCTGCCCTATTATTGTGCTTCATAGGACCTCAAATTGCCTATTAATTCTTCAATTTTCGGAGTACTAATATCATTAGCCTCTTCAATTGCTATTATCTTTTCATCCCACTGCGAAGAGAGTGAATTGAGGATTTTTCTAACTTGGTCTTCTTCAGAATAGTTTTTACCTAATGTAATTAATGATGTAGTATATCATGAAACCTACAACACATGTCAGAAATAAAGTCATTTGATTCATTTTAAACAACTGAAAATGATTAGTTAGCATGGAAATTTTAGTCCGTTTCACTTTACTGGTGCCCTCATGTGTAAATTGCCATGTTCTCCAAATTTCATATGCAGACTCTATTAAATTTATTTTTATCTAGTGAACAAAACAAAATATTCATGGCTTTAGAATGTAAACATGCCTTTTGGCGAGCAGTCCATTATGCAAAATTAGTTTATGGTTCAGTGTATTCCTTTTGTGTAATATTACAAATATCTAAACCATTAGATTGTAAATAGATCTTCATCCTACATGACCATAAGTGTAATTACTGCCATTTAAAAGTGGGGGTTTAGCAGTAGATTGTCCTTCGACAAAAGTGTTAACAAATATACTAATAGTGTTGCTAGCAATTAAAACTTTTCTAAAATTAAATTACGAGTTTCTGAAAACCTAGTGCTTTGATACCAATTGTGGGTTGCAGAATTATGGATCTTAAGGCTAAATAAACACTAGAGAAGGATGACTAGTGTTTCTAACTTTTCTAAATCTTTTTAAATTTCTTTCAAGTTTGATATTAAATCACAAATTTTCAATAGAGAATTATTTGAACAATTAATTATAGATCCAAATACAGATAAAGTAAATGCAGCAAAGTAAAGTAGAGAGACGACGTCAGACATTTTATACTGGTTCGAATTTCTCCTACATCCAGTAACATACAATTGCTTGTATAAATTTCTTTTCAAATGCAAATATTTAAACAAGCAAAGAGAAAACCCAATTACAATCTCGATTCCGAGGCTACGAGACACACCCCCTTGATTTTTTGAACTCAAGGTACACCTACTTAATTTGTGCGGACTATAAACACAACCACTCGGCTTTTCGGGAAACTAAGCATATCCAATTGATTTGAATGGTCTACAATCAAACACCCATGAAAATACAACTTGGGTTTGATGGTTTTTCCAAAGGCAATTTTTTGAACTTTGGATTCAATCGGTCTTATAGCCTCTTGGACATTACTTTGATACTTGATTGAGAAAGAGATGTAATTGAAAATTGATGATAAATAGTAGTTAATCAAATCAATGAAGTTTGAATTGATTTTGTATTATTTTGGTTAGAAACAAGAGTAATTTTGAAGATATCTTTTGAGAGAGTAAGAGGAGAAAAGATAATAAGAAAGTAATTAATAAAAAAATTGTTTGAAACCCTCTATAGATAGTGAATCAATGGATCTGTCCTTTCGTGAAGAGTTATGATGAGTAGACCTTCATTTCAAAATTTGAAAAACCAATTGGCGGCATATATGTTGTCATACTCATAGGGTATATGTCGACATACTCATGTATATTTTGAAAGCTCTTTATTTTAAAATGTTTTTGAAAACCTTATGTTTTGTAAAATCTTTTAATGTTTTGTAAAATAATCTAAGCATATATTATAAATATTTCAAATATAGAAATTTTTTATAAAATATTTTTTAATATATTTTAAAAGTATATTTTACTTTAAAAATAAAGGATATTAAAATGGGAAATAGAGATTCAAGATTGCAAGTAGGGACTTCAACAATATTCTACGACTTTACATATTGTACTATAGTCTTGAGATTTTCATATTTTGGTCTTTATACTCATGAGTCTTCATGTTCTTTCTTTGAGTCTTTATATTATGTAGTCTTTTTTTTAATAACTCTACTCCGAAGAGTAGAACCCAACCCAACTAGTCCGACCAGAGCCAGGAATGAGAGGTTAGCCTGCCCAGCAGGAAGCATGCGTTTCCCAACCGTGTTTGTTGGATTTAACAGGAAACACAACTTCCCGCCGTGAGGGAGTAGGGCTGATGGGTATCCAACTCATGACCTCGCTAACAGGTTGCAAGTTTCTCTACCATTGTACCACTATCGCGGACTGTATACTGTACAGTCTTCGATTCAACATCTGTATAATATCCTGCACTATATACTACATAACTTGGCAAAATATTAGTATCCATTTTTTATATAAATGTGTATTGTTGTTTGTTATGGTTGTTATCATCAAAATCAATAACTAATGTATTAACAATTTTTTCTTTTAAAGATTTAAGCATTTATTATATCTACTTATTTTAAATTTATATACAACATTAATAGATATAGAAATCACTAATACAACATGATCATTTATAATACTGGGATACTATAACTTTTTTAAGTGCAATATTTCACTTTACTAAAACAATCAGACTGAATTTAAATTTACTATACATGCTTTTTCTTAGTTTACCGCCATTTAAACATAGTATGTACTATAATTTTAAGTTCATCAAACCATTGAAGTTTCAAAGTGTGCATCATTTGCATTAGCAAGTGATACCTTATTGTCATTATTGTAGCTGTAATATAAAATTTTGAGAAAAGTACATCTATTTATCTTGCACGATCTTAAAAGGCAAGGTTTAAGCGTTAACATGGACAAATTGGATAGACCAACGCACGTTAAAAAATAGGATCCAAAACAAAAGAACTATAGTTAACTAAACATAAATTAAAATGGCCATAAAGTTCTATATTCCATGTGCTTGTTCTACAAGGATTCCATATGTAAATCATATAGATATCTAGCTAATGAACTGTTTTTATAGTATTTGCGAAGACAATTGCTAAATTTTATTATTATGTCCCTATAGATTTGGCAGTCAAATATTGAGATGTGGTTCATATATTTGTGAGTTGGTATTTGATGTTGAAATTTGATTCGAAGATAGTGTGATGATGTTAAGGACTAAACGAAACCAATAACATTATGGAAAAAGTGCTAAAATTTGAATTCTTTCAGTATTTCGGAACTTAAGTGAATGACTCATAGCTTTTCTACAAAAATATTTCATGCCTATGGTATGTGATATGTTTCTATTCAATAAATTTATGTAAAATAAGAGGAGAAATAAGAAATTATGTTATCAATGAAAACAAATATCATGTACATTAAAATGTAATGATAGAATACATGTAATAAAAGGCTATGCTTAATTTCTACCAGCACTATTAGCAAGACTTATACAGACGTGCAATATTCATCTACTTTTGAAGTGGAAATATTCAGACAAACTTTAGAGTGAAAAAAAGTTTATTATTTATTAATATTTAATATATTATGTAACAATAATAATGTGCACCAACACAGTATACTGATCCAAATGAGGCAATAAATATCCATAAAAGCCAAAGAATTTATCTTATCCACCACCTAGAAATTTGAATATTAATATATCCTATATATAGAGTTTAATTAAGAGCTTAAAAAATTGTGCATCACATTAATAAACTATGAGTTTGCAAGCACAACAGTAACTATCCTCAAGAACTAAAATGTGGCGTGCAAATAATTAAAACATATAAACCCGCTTTTACATTTTATCCAGAACTTAATTTCACTATGATGCAAAAATACAAGAGATGAAATGATCATAGAAAATGAAAATACCTGTAAGGGATTTAATTTTATAGAGAGATAAAAGACATTATGTAACGACTCGAATTTAACGGATCGAAGGATCCTAAAATATTAATATTATTTTTATTTATGGATGTATGATTCTTTAACTTTGGAAAACGACTACTACAAACATTTTCCATTTTTAGATTTTTTTCGATGGTTTTGACCCTGAAAATATTGTATATGTTATAACTTTTAATAGGATCTTAATTGGGGTCTGAAACTACTACCTTTAAGTCAGAATGATAGTTTCTCTTTGCGTAGAGTGATTATAATAGAAAAACGGACTTACCATTAGGGAGATATGACTGTTTGAAGTTTCCTTCGATTTTGGACTACTTAGTAGATAACTAAGGAGATTAATGATTAAGCCCAAGGTCCATTTCGGGATTAGCACCTAAAGGGGGGCTGACGAGACTTCTCCTTGTCATTACACACTTTTCAAAATTATAACAAACCGATATTTTCAGCCATTCGCATCCACACATGCCGGACTTGAGTTTCTCAAAATACCACATTGTAAATAAATTTGAAGCAAATGAAATACAATCATGGAATCACAGGCACAGAAATATCAGAACAACTCGCAGCGGAAATTAAAATACCATAGTAGTTCATGAAGCTACTATAACAAACTCTCAAAATATAATACATAGTATCAGTCTGAAAAACATATACAGTAGAAATCTCAAATACATAGCAGTTTATAAATACCAGAACTGAAATAGAACAACTGAAACTGAAAGGAAACAGATAACTAGACAAGAAGAATCTCCAACGATTCCTAGCTCCAGAAAAGAAATCCAAAGCTAAGCTGTAAATATTCAGGGTGTCCCGAGCATAAAGCAAAAGACAAAACACTCGAGTTAGGACATATATACTTATATAATGTAAACCAACTCAAGTGAACTGTAGTAATAATATAAAATAACTTAAATGATGCTTGGGATCGCCCATCCTTTAAGGATTAGTTAAACTATAAATTAAATACATCCCGTGGTTAAAATATCAAAATGGTATTTTATACTTCTAAATCAAATATCATTTAAAAATTCAATATCATTTCAAATTCATTTCGAAATATCAAAATATCATATCTTCCAATCCACATTCATTTATTTAAAATACCATTTGAACACACATTTCAAAATAGTTTATATTTCAAAACAAATTACTTCATTTTAAATCATAAAAATGAAGTTATTACATTTAATAATTAAATTATTGAATTTCCAAAATTTTAATCTTTCAAAATTCATTTATTCACTTAAACTTGTTAAAACAATGAAAATTCAACTTTCGCAGCGTTTGGAAAAAGGCCACGGAAAGTTACTTTTAAAACAATTCAATTTAACAAAAGACAGCATTCAAAATGCTGTAATAGGGTTACATTAATTCAAATAAAACCTTATCGAATTCAACAATTTATAGCACTTACAAAGTGCTATAATAGGCTTTAATTCAATTTAGCCCTTTAGTTCATTTATATTAACTACAACATTACAAATGTTGTAATATCCTTTACTTTAGAAATAATAGCATTTAAAAATGCTGTTAATTAAATTCCAAATATTCACTATACTTTCACAAAACATTAAATTTTTATTTAAACCATTTCAAACTTATAAAATCATATATTTTTTACTTATATAACCATCATTTAATTTTCCTTAAATTCATGATTTTATAAAGTTAAATTTCCATTCAAAAATCAAAATATAATAAAAATTCACTTATTAAATTCCAACATTCAATTTCAATTCATATAATTAAATTTTTAACTTAACACTCAAGTTTAAATTTAAAAATATAACTTATTTTACATTTTATTTACTTAACTTCAAAATTCACTTTTAAACAAAATTCACAATTTTCCAATTTAAGTTATATTTCAAAATTCAGCTAAATATTCATTTATTTCACATTTTAACTTATTCAAAATCCATTAATATATTATAAAATCATTTTAAATTCATTTAATTCAAAATATCACAAATTTATCATATTTTTATATTTAATTTAAATTCCATTTATAATTAAATTAAGATTTCCAAAATAACTTTTATTTCAAATTTTCACTTTATCATTAATTTATTTCACTTATAAATTCTCAGAAAAATCAAAATACTTTACAAAAATCATTTTTAATTAAATTTAAATCAAAATATTATAACATTTTCATTTCTAAAATATTTAAAATTTTTAGAAAAATATATTTTAACCACGAGTCTGTATATTATTTTCTACACTTGGCAAAGTGATATGGGTAATATATCATTTCAACCCGTAATTTACAAAGAAAACCCAGTTTTATCATTTCAAACCCACAGTCCTAAGTAAAATGAAATAATTGAAAATCGTTCAGGCCTATCATTTCAGCCCATAACGATTTTCCCTTATTTTAAAGTCCGTTCGGGTATGTATCATTTCAACCCATTGTGATTCTAATCTAAAGGGAACTTGCAATGTGATAAACTGATATAAATAACAGAACAACATACTATAACAGTAACATATGATATAACAGGGGTTTAAGCATGGGTGAACATCATATGATCATAACATAGCAGATATAACATGGTGATGCATTTTACAGATTCAAATGTGATCGATTTACTAGTTATATAAGTATAAAACTGTCTGGTGAGAATAACTCACTGGTATAAGATGAAGACAACAAATCAAATGCAAAAACTGAGATCTTCGAAGGCATGATAACAAGACAAAGATTCGAGATTGGGAGAGCCAAAGATTAATCACCTTGAACACATTCAAACAAACAAAACAATCTACATAAGTTTCCAACCCAAGTTCAATTAAACGATGTTAGAAATGAATGCACAAAACATCGCCAAAGTGCTTGCATTTGCTTTCAACAACTTATGTTTCAGTTATAGGATGGAAAGGCACGGTTAAGGAGTGTGTTTGGGTCTGGTTGTGGGTTCATATGGTCGGCCTAACATGGGAAAAAGACGGTGCAATGGTATGAGGGCATGAAACAACACAAGTTAAGACAACACACATGATTTCAAGACACAATTAGGCTCGGCCAAAGCAAAGGAGGGCACGGCCAGGTTCTGGTGGGGTCAGGGGATGATGTGTAAGTGGTGTCAGGTCAGGTTGGGGCTGGAGATGGTGGTGCAAGTGGCGGCCAAGGTGGAGTTTGAGGTGGTGGAACCTAGATGTGATCGGCTATTCATATATAAGTGGAATTTGGTGCATTTTAAGGTGGATCTTCATCATGGGATGGCTCGGCTTGGGATGGTCAGTGAGAAGGAGGTGGTGGTGACTGGCTTAGGTGGTGGTGGAGGCGGCACAGCTGATGGAGATGGCAGGCCGATCCTAAAGGTAAAGAGAGCAAGTGCAAATTCATATAAACAATGGAAGAAAAGTGCAAAAGAAAAGAAAGATTACCAAAAAAATTTCCACAAAGAAGAGGCCGAACTTTTTTGATGGTGAGAAAGATAATTCACGTGAAAATGATATGAGAGAAGTGGTCGGCTGAAGGAATGGAGTTATGGCAGCAAATTAAATGAAAAGGTGATGGTTGAAAATGAAGAGGTGTGAATACAAAATATCAAAGAATAACAAAAGTCACAAAAACTCTTCAAATATCTCCATTTCTTTTGCAATTTTTAAATAACTGAAAAATGTATATAAATTCATATAAAAACACGAAAAATTAGCAAATAAATAAATATTAATTATATATAATTTAATTAAGAAAAACAACAAAAATTGCAAAGTAGTTTTAAAAATTTGAAAATGAATGCAACAGGTTTTGGAAAATTTTTATGTACTTGAAAAATATTTATAAATAAAGATAAGAACACAAAAATAAAAATTCATTCACAAAATAAATAAATAAATTTTAATTAAATATAATTAAATGAAGTAAATAGCAGAAAAATGGAAACTAGGCTTTAAAAATAGAAAATAAATGCACTAAATTTTGAAAAAATTATAACATCACTTTAAAAATATTTTAAAATAAAATATATACCTAACATGTCATATAACACATAATAGAACATGATTTGACAAATAGAAATATTATTTATATAAACTAAAATAGATAATTTTATTAAATAAATCAATTTACACCCAATATTGTAAAAAACATAACTTACACAATATAAATCGGATTTCAACGAAACAAAAAGTAGTATTCTTGAAATTAAATTTGTTTTCATAACAGAAGATAAAATTAAAGAATCCAAATATTTAAATTTTAAATTTAAAAGTCAAAGTTTGACCAGGTTAAACAAAAATCCACTTTTCTGGAAATATCCTATTTATTCAGATTTGAAATTATAATTCACACAAAATTAAAATTTATATTTAAAATAACAAAATTTATCCATTTTAATAAATAAATAAAGTTTTCAAATAGAATAATCAAAATAAACAATTAAAATAAATCACAAAATTCAGGGTTGTTACATTCTCTCCCACTCAAATCTTTTCGTCTTCGAAAAGAACGAACAAGGAAAATAAGGAAAAGCAAGATAGAAAAAGAAAGTAGTACCTGAAAAAAACCATTATGGATCCGAAGCACGAATGCTCTCCTCCGTCTCCCAGGTACATTCTCGATCATCAGTACTTACACGGTACTTTGACCAGACTAACAGATTCCCTTCTTAGCTGCTTCGTACCTCTGCTGACAATACGAAGTGGCTTACTCTCGACGGTCAGATTAAGCTAAATATCCAAACTGTCAAGAGCAGTTGGCTGATCAAAAGAGGTGGGTCAAGAAGATACTAGAGGAGATGTGAGACGTGAAATACATCATGCACTCCAGAATGCTTCTTGGGCAAATCCAAACGATAAGCCAAAGAACCAATTCTTTCCACAATGCAGAAAGGACCCTCGAAAAGGAAGAAGGTAGAAATAGCTAGAAGGAAGAATAGGTTGAAAGCAAAAGGATGAACCATATTTTAAAACCATATAAATTTCAATTAAATTTTTATAACATTTTAAACATTTTATAATATAATGAATAGTCATTTGATTCAAATCTGATAGTTCGAAGTAAACAATATTTAAAACATTTTAAATTATTTAGAAAAGTAAAATAAATGATCAATATATCCTTTATATAATACTTTATCAAAATACTTTTATAACTCGATGTCTTAACAAGTTTACTTTTGTTCCTGCGGACTCTGGCCATGCGTTGATCAGGCACAAAGCTAGAATTCTCCAGGTGCTTAGTAGACTTATTTCAACACCCAGTGAAAATACTGGAAAACCTTTTAAAACAACAGATATGGAAAGTATAATCCAAAAAAATCAACCAAATCAAACATTTGTCTAACCATGGATCGCAGATACACAATGGTTACGACTGGATCTCCTAGGAAACATCCGTATCTGTAAGCTACCTCAACCCTGCGAATTATTCCATGATGACTAGTAGACCGTAGATACACAATGGTTATGCCTGGATCCCCCAGGAAACATCCGTACCCTTAAGATATCTCAGCCAGCGGATTTCGCTACTACTACGACCTACATAGATCGCAGGATACACAATGGTTACGCCTGGATCCCCTAGGAAACATCCGTACCCCCAGGCCATCTCAGCCAGGCGAATTACGCTATGCAGTCATAAACATAAGACCATGGAGATCGCCATGGAATTCGATGGACACTCGAGTATCATATCCGTAAAACCCAAATCAGGGAGAGAATATTATCGATAGAATGAATCCACAATGTGGTCACAAAGCAGATATCAAGCAAAAGGCACTTTCCATATCTTTAGTTCGAAAATATGTATCATATAGTACCTTTCAAATATCATACTTATATAAAGTCCATTATATATTAGATTCCATTTCAAATCGAATACTTTCCAAATCAATAGTATATCAATCACACTTATATAGACTTCGATTATATATAAGATTTCAATTTACAAGTTGAGTATCTTTACAAATCAATAGTTTTCAAATCACTTCATACTTACACAAATCAATTAATGTAAGTTCGATAACTCCCAAATCAAAGTATTTAAATAAACAAGGTTCTCGATTTCAAAACATTTCAATATCAATTCAGTTTCAAAATCATATACGATTTCGCCAAATCATTTCTTCCTAATTACATATATTCAGTTTCAAAGTTTCTTAAAACAATAGATTTAGAAAACAATCCAAATCAACAAAATTTATATCAAACAAATTCATTTCCATTTCAAACATATATTCACTTTCATAAACCATAATACTTTCGAAGTTATAAAACCTTTCGAAACCAAAATACTTAAATCATTACATTTTGAAAATCATAACCTTTCGAAATCATACATTTGAAATCATAAAACATTCCTTTAATTCTTTACATTTCACAAATTTATTCAATTAAACCCAAATCTAAAATTTCCAATTTTAGTTCAATTCAAACCATCAGTTTCAATTCAATTTAGTTTTCCAACAAAACCATTTCAAATATTATCAAATTTCAAATAAAGATTTGGTCCATAAAATAAACTGTTCAATCACTAATATATTTTAAAGCTTAAATATACCATATTTCAAAACTAAATTTTATGATTTCATATATCTCAAATTTTACTTCATTATTACTTAGTTTTGAAATATTCATTTCATAAATCCATCATTTTTAAATAAACTCAAATTACTAGTAAACCAAATATCCTTTCATACAAATATAAACTTCAAATATTCATTTATCAAAATCAATTTTCATTTCAAATTCACATTCTTTATCAAATAAAGATTAAATCATTTCCAAACCATTTCAATCATCAAAATATCTAAAATGGTTACTAAGTTAAAACCATCCCTTTTAAAACCTTCAAAATATTTATTTCTATATGAAAAATCAAATTTACCATTGGGAAGATTATTATTCTATATATATGTTTTATTCAAAACATTTCAAATCTATATTTCATTCCAGTATAATTCAAAATAGTCTTATATATTTCACTCAACAAATAGTTTCAACTTATACAAAATCATATTACTTTACACATTAATCATACCAAATTAAACTTATATTCTTTATCAAATACCTTATACCTTTCAAAATTACTTTGCCATGAAAAGTTAACCTTGATTTGGAAGTGGTCGAACCTTAAAATAGTCGGAAAAAATCATATTTTCAATCCAAGAGTTGGAAATCACCAACAAATCAGTAAACTAATTTCAAAAGATAGGGTTATACCAAAACAAATCTGAATCTCGATGACTGAACACCGACTTACTTTTTATCATTTCAAATACATACATACATACATACATATACATACATACATACATACATACATATATATAGACACACACATATATCTGTTGAATATCAAACCATACTTCGAAATCTGAAATCAAAATTTGGTTTCACAAAATCACTCGCATAGCAAAGCTACAAGAGTGGCCTCTCCCTACTCAGAAACTCGAAAATCAATGTCGATGATGCATGTAATCATCACCGAAATTATTTTTCAACGACATAAGTGGGTTCTGGACTTTATTTTCTTGAAACTTATTTGAAATTACTTCGAAATCATTGGATTTCATTCGAATACATTTGAAACATTTTATGCGGAGAGATACCTTTAAATCATATTATTATTATATATTTTCCAAAATCTTAAAACCGATTTCAAAACACCGGAGTTCGATTCCTCGAAATTCAAACTCAAAAACCCTTCAGTTATAAATCATTTTATATAAGTCAAATTCTTATAAATTTTGAAAATTTCAAATCCTTTCGAAATTTCAAATTTTCACTTTTTAAAAAGGTATATAATCCTTGCCGAAAACATTTCACTTTCATATATAAAATATGGCCATCCTTATCCAAATAATAATTTCGATGTATGCACAATTTCAAAATACAACCAAACACAAATTTCCAAGGGATGATTCAAGGATGGATTTCAAAGCAAACAAAAATTCGAATTTAGAGGAACTCTAATCAAATTGAATCCTGATTTGAAGATGAGCTCGAACTAAGATTATATAATTCAATAATAGAAGATGGATAACCCTATATAAATTGCGGACGACATTAACCGGTTAACCGTGACTTCAGGAATATAATCAAGTCGGAAATCTAAGGCAAATCGACATTCGATCGCCCGAGATAGAATCCAGGTAGAGCAGGAGATAGCATCATAAACCGAAGATATAGAAATCTCTGGTGAATCAATGCCAATTGTAAAGGAGTTTCACCCCACTACAAATCATTCAAAGATTGGCGGAATCACCTCTCTTTATAGAGGTCATTCCAAAGTGGAGTTATGGAATGCTCCAAAAATCAAAGGAATACAAATAGGGAAGACAAGACTGGATTTCAGAACAACTGGAAACGTTCCAAAGTTCAAGGAATCCTAATCGATAAGAATCCTAACCAAAAGATTTCTAACAAGGTGGATACAGAAGGAGTGAAGTTTAAAAAAAAATCTTGATTCCAAAATAAGAAAATTTTTATACCAAAATAATCTTTAAAAATCCTATAAAATCATTTGGAAATTATTTTATACTTCGAAAATACGTTCTCTCACAAAGAAATGATTCTGAGATTGATTTCACTCATTCTAGGGTATTTCTACCCTATCTCTAATGAGTTTTTGCTCCGCAGGCTATGGTTTGCCTAAAAACCAAAGCTCTGATACCAAATGTAACAACCCGATATTTTCAGCCATTCGCGTCCACACATGCCGGACTTGAATTGCTCAAAATACCACATTGTAAATAAATTTGGAGCAAATGAAATACAATCACAGAATCACAGACATAGAAATAACAGACTAACTCGCAGCGGAAATTAAAATACCATAGTAGTTCATGAAGCTACTATAACAAACTCTCAAAACATAATACATAGTATCAGCCTGAAAAACATATACAATAGAAATTTGAAATACATAACAGTTTATAAATACTAGAGCTGAAATAGAACAACTAAAACTGGAAGGAAACAGATAACTAGACAAGCAGAATCTCCAGCGATTCCTAGCACCAGAAAAGAAATCCAAAGCTAAGCTGTAAATACTCAGGCTGACCCGAGCGTAAAGTAAAACACAAAACACTCGAGTTAGGACATATATACTTATATAATGTAAACCAACTCAAGTGAACTGTAGTAGTAATGTACAATAACTTAAAGGATGCTTGGGAACACCAATCCTTTAAGGATCAGTTAAACTATAAATTAAATACATCCCGTGGTTAAAATTTCAAAATGGTATTTTATAATTCTAAATCAAATATCATTTAAAAATTCAATATCATTTCAAATTCATTTCGAAATATCAAAATATCGTATCTTCCAAACCACATTCATTTATTTAAAACACCATTTCAACACACATTTCAAAATAGTTTATATTTCAAAACAAATTACTTCATTTTAAATCATAAAAATGAAGTTATTATATTTAATAATTAAATTATTAAATTTCCAAAATTTCAATCTTTCAGAATTCATTTATTCACTTAAATTTATTAAAACAATGAAAATTCAACTTTCGCAGCGTTTAGAAAAATGCTACGGAAAGTTACTTTTAAAACAATTCAATTTAACAAAAGACAACATTCAAAATGATGTAATATGGTTACATTAATTCAAATAAAACCTTAGTCAAATTCAACAATTTGTAGCACTTACAAAGTGCTATAATAGCCCTTAATTCAATTTATCCCTTTAGTTCATTTATATTAACTACAACATTTACAAATGCTGTAATATCCTTTACTTTAGAAATAATAGCATTTAAAAATGCTGTTAATTAAATTCCAAATATTCACTATACTTTCACAAACCATTAAATTTTTATTTAAACCATTTCAAACCTATAAATCATATATTTTTCACTTTTACAACCATCGTTTAATTTTCCTTAAATTCATGATTTTATAAAGTTAAATTTTCATTCAAAAATCAATATTTAATAGTAATTCACTTATTAAATTCCAACATTCAATTTCAATTCATATAATTAAAATTTTAACTTAACACTTAAGTTTAAATTTCAAAATATAACTTATTTTACATTTTATTTACTTAACTTCAAAATTCACTTTTAAACAAAATTCAAAATTTCCAATTTAAGTTATATTTCAAAATTCAACTCAAAATTCATTTATTTCACATTTTAACTTATTCAAAATCCATTAATATATTATAAAATCATTTTAAATTCATTTAATTCAAAATATGGTAAATTTATCATATTTTCATATTTAATTTAAATTCCATTTATAATTAAATCAAAATTTCCAAAATAGCTTTTATTTCAAATTTCCACTTTATCATTAATTTATTTCACTTATAAATTCCTAGAAAAATCAAAATACTTTACAAAAATCATTTTTAATTAAATTTAAATCACAATATTATAATATTTACATTTCTAAAATATATTAAAAATTTTAGAAAAATATATTTTAGCCACGGGTTTGAACATTAGGTAAAGTGATACGGGTAATATATCATTTCAACCCGTAATTTACAAAGAAAACCCGGTTTTTATCATTTCAAACCCGCAGTCCCAAGTAAAATGAAATAATTGAAAATCGTTCAGGCGTATCATTTCAGCCCATAACGATTTTCCCTTATTCTAAAGTCCGCTCGGGTATGTATCATTTCAACCCATAGTGATTCTAATCTAAAGGGAACTTGCAATGTGATAAACTGATATAAATAACAGAACACCATAACATAACAGTAACATATGATAAAACAGGCGTTTAAGCATGGGTGAACATCATATGATCATAACATAGCAGATATAACATGGTGATGCATTTTACAGATTCAAATGTGATCGATTTACTAATTATATAAGTACAAAACTGTTTAGTGAGAATAACTCTCTGGTATAAGCTGAAGACAACAAATCAAATGCACAAACTGAGATCTTCGAAGGCACGATAACACGACAAAGATTCGAGACTGGGAGAGCCAAAGATTAATCACCTTGAATACATTCAAACAAACAAAACAATCTACATAAGCTTTCAACCTAAATTCAATTAAACGATGTTAGAAATGAATGCATAAAACATCACCAAAGTGTTTGCACTTGCTTTCAACAACTTGTGTTTCAGTTATAGGCTGGAAAGGAACGACTAAGGAGTGTGTTTGGGTCTGGTTGTGGGTTCATATGGTCTGTGACGACCCGGGATTTTGGCAATATTATTTTAATAAGCATTAAATCTAACTAATTAAAATACAACTTATCATCTTAAAAACAAATATGACTTTTGGCCATTTACCACTTATTTATATATATATGTGTATTTTTGGAAGGAATTATGATTTGAAATTTTAAAATGAAATCTTCCAAAAATATTTAAATTAAAATCTATCTTATTCACATTAAAATAAAGTAAAGCTCTACCTTATTAACTTTTGATCTAAATATGTATATATGGATGTAATCTAGTTAATAATGTTTGGAATAAAATCAAATTTATCAATACTAAATATAAGTATAAATACACACACACACACACACACACAAGCATATGGATTAAGTATTGACAACTTAAATTTAAAACATTTATGTGAAAAGAAATAGATATAAAAGTATTGTAATTATTTATGCATATGCAACATGAGTTAAACCAATACAAATAATTAAAACAATTTTATATTGAGCACATAAAGTATAAAAACAAAACTAGGCAAATGCATATATGTTGCCTGTGAAGTAGATATGCAAGGCAAGAAAAAAAATATCCATATGTACATATAAAATTCAAATGGATATGCATGTAAACTTGTAAGGAAACATTAGCATTAAATACTATCTAGCACAAACAAAAGTCATTTTGAAATATTGAAAAGATCATTTCAGTTAGTAAAGAACATCTGGTTAAGTCAAAGAAGGAGGCAAGAAAAGAAAAAAAATCTAATAAAAAACAAAAGAATGTTCCAGCAAGATACCTACCTTAGCAAAACCTGTTTTCTATATATATGTATATTCCCTTGTTCTGTTCCTTCATAACTTAGCAAACTAAAGAAAAAAATAAACATTTCAACACCGAACTACTCTGGCTGAGCTAACAACAAAAATTTCGACCCAGGTTTATAGGACGATCTTGACTTAAATTTCACCGGTCCATCGTACTTCCCCCCCTTTCCTAGCTTGAGTCCCATCCAGGCTCAAACATAAGTTTTGTGATTATCGCCATGTAGTCGAGCCAAAGTGTCAGGTAACATCTATATTTGTAAAAAAATTCAAAAATAAATTTATTATCATTTAAACCAATTAAAATGATTACATTTCATTTAAAAAACCATATAAACTCATTTTAAAAATTATTTACAAAAATTGCTACTATACTGATAAAGCGTATCGATTTTTCTTTATATTTTTCGATCAAATGTATATTTTTATAAAACTATTATAAATGATTTTTATCACTTTATAACTATTCAAAATGAATTATCGTCTTTTAAAATAATTATTTGAATAAACAAAATAATTATTAAATCGTTAAATTTCAATTTAAATTAAATTAATCGATTATTTAAATAAAACTCTGTCCTATTGATATAAATTTCTAGGAAAATGTTTTATTTAGATATTTATTCAAATTAGATTACTATTACTTATTATCGCTTGAAACATATTTGTTATCCCGCTTTTTGGCAAAGCCGTGATACCAAAAGATCGATCAGAAACCGAAGATAGTTCGTCTCAAAGATTGGTTATACATTGCTTCGCTATGGATATTGATGAATTTTGTCCAAGCCCGGATCAGGCCACAATTCATAGGACATGACAAGCAAAGCCATGAAAGCCAATGTTTCAAATCTCAAGTCAATCCGAGCTCGTATGTGCAAGTTATGAGCAATTCAATCTAAGGAAAAAGCATGTTGTTCGTATCCATGAAGAAGTCGAGGTGGTAGTCCATTCGAATCCATCAGGTTCGAATCCACAATCACTTCGAACTGATCTCGTTCGTATCGATCGAGTTCGAACCCACCAATGCCTCAGTTCGACTCGATCACGTTCGAATCCATCGGCTTCCCCTGCTTCATATCCATCACGGAAGTCCCTCTGCAAAACCATCTAGGCAGAGCATTTCATAACCATCGATTGTCATCGGTTCGTATCCATTGGTGCAAATACTGTTCGAACCCATAAGCACGGCCTCACTTCGAATCCATTGTCCTCGTATCGATCAGAGGCACAAGTCCCTCGCATCCATCTGTCTCGAGTTCATCAGGTGACTTCGTATCCATCGGAAAGTTTAACTTCGCATCCATCAGAAGCCTTTGTTTGAATCCATGAACAATCACTTGTTCGTATCCACCAAGTCAACTATCTTGGATGACGTGTCATTCCACGATACAAAGTCGGCGAGATCTAAGGAATCGAAGCGTTCAACCCGGAGAGAAGATCGGATCGACTCAAAGTACGCGCGCCACCTCATCACAGAACCACGTGAGCTGATGGAGTCGAAGACGTCGATTCGAAGGAATCGATTCGAACTAAACAGCAACCGAAAGACTCCATTTCGAATCGACCATATCTCGAGATCCGTAAGTCCAAATGCCACGAAATTTTCATAGGATCTTGCATACATGATGAAGAATGACCACACCAAATTTCACCTCGATTGGATGACTTTATGTCGATTCGAATGGAGTTCGAATCGATCCCAAAGTGGGCCCAAATTTCCTGAGGCCGGGCATGTGGGCCCCCTCACGTGCCAGAAGTGGTCTCCCGAATTTTCAGCGAAATATCAGCCTCCTACACCTATAAATAGAGCCCCAGGTCATTCAGAAAAGGGGATCTTTTTGCTATTTAACGTCCAGACTCTGCCGGATTCAATTCCACTCTTCAATATCGCTGTTGTAATCAAGTATCAAAGCTATAACTTGCTGTAATTCGTTGTAATTGATTGAAATCATCAAGCTAATCAATAAAGACATAAGCTTCAAAGTGGATGTAGGCAAGATCGCCGAACCACTATAAATCCTATGTTTATGATTGTTATTTGTGAATTATTGTGATTGTAATTGCTTAGATCTGAGTTTTGTGTTGATTATTGCTGGTTTGTGTTCGTAAACGGGTGCTTTCAATGATATCGGGTGTTTGTGACCAATTTTGGCGCAAACAATATTATCCTTTTATTTTCATAAATTTAAAAATAAATACAGTTTATCAAAGTGATAATTCAGCGGGTCGTTACAGGTTCCGTACATTATGAACTTTGACCTCTCACCATATAACATTTATATATGATCGTATATTCATCAAATATGCATATTCTTGTATCGCTTTTGAAATTCAAAATTCTTAGAAGGCAGTACATGTTCTTGGTCAAATAAACACATAAGCGACAAAAATATGAACATATTTAGTAGTTGTATAATAAGGCACTTGCATGGGTTTTTGATACAACAACATGCATAATATTTATTAGTTGGTATATTTTATATTTCTACTTGTCAATTTTTAGTTTAGTTAATTTGTATATCTTAATTGATAAACTTTTTATCAATTATATTAATTGCACAAAATTTATCAATATAAATTATTGTAACTTTATATCAAATGTTATTAGAATATTAATAAGGTTAAACGTTACATTTCATTTTACTAATAAGCACCCGCTAGTCCATTTATATTACTCAAAATCCTAAGACGAAATAAGGACGTCTTCCAACTTCAATAAAGGTGGTAGGACTCGCATTCCTTGGGATTCTACCATGAAGCAAACAAGTCTTAGTCCCATATGTGATGGATAACGCCTTATCGGTTATATCGTATACAATTCCTAATCTGTGGCCTTTCTCCTAATCTAATCTTTAATGTGAGGAAAGCTCAACAAATAAAGAGAGATTATTCACTCATACTGTAACGACCCAAAAGTTAATCATAATTTAAATGAATATTTATTTATATTTGAAAATAATTAATAGATGGATTTTGATTAACAAATAAAACTATTTTAAAAAAACTAATGATGATAAAATCATTTTTAAAATTTGTTTACCAATATATATAGTTCATAGAGAAATAGAAAATGTGACTGGAAATTATTTTTCAAAATATTAATTTTTCATTAGTTAAAAGTTATTCAAAATGCCATAACACTATTTTAAACACACATGCACACTTTATAAACCATTTTGACATGGTTTGTACATGTACATATGCATGCTCACTTAAACATATAAGCATATAAGAAAAAAAGGAGATTTTATTTATTAAAAGTGTACATATATTAACATATAAATCTATCCTTTTTTCAACACATGGTACAAGAGCATGGCATGAATAGTGCATAAGATGGAGGAGGTACTAGTACCATTATGGAAATGAGGTGGAGAGGATGGTAGTGCATGCATACATATATGTTTAAATATAAACACTTTTACATTTTTAAATAATTTCCAAAGCCTATATACACCCTGTACTTTCATTTTTTTGATTTTTCAATCTCTTTCTCTACTTTAAATTCCTAATAACTTAAGAAAACATCCAAGGCTTCCTCTTCATAGTTTTTAAAGTAACAAAATCCACTTCATTTTGTTAAAAATCTCCTTTTTAATTCACAAAATCACTTATGCATCTTCTACAACGCTCCTCTTCCAAGTAGCAAGCACTCAAACTATTTAATTATTTAGTTTATTAATAAAGGTAATTATTATTTAATTAATTAATTAAGTAATTGGTTAAATAATTAGAGTTTAAGAAAATTATTAACCAAGTTAATTATTTTTAATTAAATAAGTTTTTATATAATAATTAATTTAAGCTAGAAGGAGATTAATTTTATTTAATCTAGTTTATTTTATTATTAGAGTTAGTTATTTAATTAATTATTATTTAACTAAAGGTTAATTATCTGCTTAATTTGGGTTAATTCTTAAATGGATGTTATTTAATTAAAGTTTAATTATAAATAAAATTGGGGTCATTAATGATTTAGTTTTGATTTAATTAAGAGTAATTAAAGTTTAATTGAGTTTCAAACTATGATTTAGTCATTGTTAATTTATGTTTAATTTTCTTTCAAAACCCTATCGGTTATTATTTTTAACCAATTTTCTTGTTTAAATAAATTGCTTTAAAAAATAAAGGATCTATTGCCCATGATATTAAATAATCAAATGAATTAAAGTAGTTGTAACAAAATGTGATAAAACGATGATGCATTTTATTGATAGTAAGTCGACTTGTACTTATAACAAATACCTCACTTCGGGTACTTGTTTCAAGAAGATTAATTTCGATAAGCGAGTCATGATAATCAAAGCATATGGAACGCGTGTTCATATGTAAATCTTCACATTCTAATAGTGGAATGATAAATTATCGAACATTGGTTTGGAGAGACCGAGATCGGATATTAGTTATTATCTGAAAACCACTTCAAACCAATGTAAGTGTTCGAATTGGCAATGGTAAAGGCAGGGTCCAAGATAAAGACTTTGAAGCGCAGGGGCTATTTGCTACTAGCCTTGAGGGTGATTGCAAAACGGGTGTAGTGGAAATAGTGCCTTCAGTTCGTTCATCTCCTGAATGACTTGTATGGATGAATGCTGAGGTCATGTCAACATATGGAAGGCGATGTAGCATTGTATGTGGTAGTGCTTTAGCAAAGTTAGACACAGCCTCAGGCCTCATCAATAGAAAATGACCATACAAGGTATGCAGTAGGGCTATGTAGGTCGATCCCATCAGGGTATGTCATCACCATATCTAGAATCGATATTTGACCCATTTTTATATGCTTCGGTACGGTTTCTGATCCCAACCGTGGTGGTGACGTATTCGGTATTACTAGTCAAGTGGTAGGTCGGTTCTATGTAGCAAGCATACAAAATGTTCTTGTCAGACCACAGGTGTATTTTATCTAGAGATGCACCTTCGGAAGGTAATTCCTTACCTGGTCATGTATGGAATGCATTCTCCAATAAGTACCGTATGGATTTGGTTGTACCCAAATATAATGAAATATGAGATTTAAGCATTTCAGCTCTATTCTAAATTACTTGAAAATCCTAGACATTATCATAATACCACTGGATTTCTATATAGTGTTTTGGTTATCATAAGGTAAAAACTCGTTTGTGTTTATGTGCGGTATGACCTTACGAGATACCTTTGATTTCAAATCGTTTTATAAAGGTAAAAAAAATTAAGTTGTTTGAGTTTACTCACACCAAACCAAAATCTGACCCGGAGTTTTATTTTCTTTTTCTAAAACTCTTGGGTACTCAATTTTTTTTGAGTACCCAAGTGATCCAGGTTTCTTATGGAAGCATTTTGAAGGAGCTAAAGTAGGTGGCTTCACCATTAGCTAGTTATTATCTTATTCCGCTGTGCTTATGTATGGCTTATGTATTTTTGTATGGGTAGGTAGTTATAACTGCCCAGTTGAAGGTTGTAATATAATGACTTTGATGTATTATTATTATTATGGAAATGACTATGTAATATCCTATGTTATTTATTATATGTTGTTCTGATTCGTGGTAAGATTTTGTGATTGTGTAGTTTCTTCTTATCTTTCTCTTTCTTCTACCTTAATGGCTCGTCTTTCGGTGCAAGAAAGGCGGTCATTAAACCTACCTACTATTTCGCGATGGCCTAAGGATATATCACATACCTTGAAAGATTAATAAATATGTGTAAGTATCTTACGTCGTCCACTTATATATTAATAATAGTACATGTAACATCTCTAGCTTGAGTAAAGCTCAACAACTAAAGAGCATGCAATTAATTTATTAATATATAAATGGTAGAAGACTAAAGATTCATAATCTTTAATATATATTTACTTGAGTGACATCAATTTTTACAATAATCTATTTCTTATGAAATACCTACGGGATTCAAGTGTCGGATACATCAGAAATCACGGCATACGTACTATGTGTATTTATTTATTTCTTAAATCTAATCTGGGTTTATTATAGTTCCAACTTTAATCATACATTCAAATTTTATAATTTTAATTATTATATAAATTTTGATAATTTAATTTAACTTATATAATAGTCTTATACGTAATGTTATATTAATATTATTACTTAAATCTTAGTTAATTAATTAACATTTTATTTATTATTCAGTTAAACATTTTATATTAAATATGTATACTATAACATTTATAATTACACACGTATATCTTTATATGTACATATATTATTATTTATTAATTAACTTTTGAATATTTAATAAACAAATTTAATTAATTTTTAAATTTCAAAAATTCTTATACGTATTATATACTTACATTATCTTAGACAATTCAAGATAATGTAACACATATATTATATTATTAATTAAAATTTAATTATTTTATTTTATTGAATAATTTTAATTAATTATTAGTTTAAAAAAATGATATATACACATACTTACATCATATTAAGCAATTCAAGATAATGGAACATATATCATTATATTTTATATATATATATAATTATTTAATCAATTTATTCAATTTATTAACCTTATTAATATTTAAAAAATTGAAATATGTTTATTATATGTTCTGAACACTTTTAAAATTTGTAATATAACCTTATAATAAATTTCTTATTTTAAATTTAACTTTAAAATTAAAATCTTATTTTAATTTTTTTTTTTTGAAAATTAGCTCAATGCCCAAATTCAAATTTGGACCTTCCATATTAGGGATAATCAGTTAGTCTCACTTCACCTTTCGAGTCCGACCGGTAGTTAGGGATGGCAAGTAGATAGGTTTAAGGTCTAAACCCGATAAACCCGCCCCTATTTTGACCCGCTAAGATCTGTCCTATTGGGTCATCGGAGTGGATAGACCCATGACTCGTTCTTAAGAGCTCCGGCTCTAGGGTTAGGTTTGGGCTTGGCTGACACACCCCAACCCGACCCACACTGTTGAGACCTCATAAACTCGCTTTATTACAGTAACGATGAGTTGTTAATACTTTTATACATATGCTATTACAACATGGATATTCTAACCTTCCATTCAATAAGAATATGATTTCATGGTATTAAGTTGCATCATTGGTAATTATATAATAACATATGTATATTTTTCTTAAACCACTATCATCACCTCATTTTTATTACCTAACTTTCCATTGTAAACACATTGATATTTATATTTATTGTATCATTTAGTAATAATCCCTCTTACAAATAAAATAAATATATGTACATTAATACATAATTTTGAATGAATATGTAAAGCCTCACTGGGTCTTGGGATAGGGCGGGTCTATCTTGACCTGTATGTGTTCCAGTATGGGGCGAAAATCCAGACCCACACATGTCTATGGGACATGGTTTAAAAAACCTAGGGCGGTTTTGGGCACAAAAAACCTGCCCCAACCTGTTCCATTGCCATTCCCGCCGGTGGCCTGGTAGGGCAAGGTACTTGAGTACCCAAACTCAGCCTAGACATTACTTTTCTAAACACCCTATTGAATGGGTAAGCTTAATTAATTTGCCCAAATACTGCTAATTTAGATCACATAGGCTATTAGCCTCTAATAACGTCATTGGATCGCACGCAATGGGATAAATGGATAAATTTCAGAAAAACTATTTCATTCTGGATCTTATTGAGATTATGAAAGCGAAATATATTTAGATCTGATCTAAATTTATCCAAATAAAATCAATATTTAGTGAAATAAAGTTTTATTTTATTTTTATACTTACATTGTATATTATAAACATGTGTTTCAAATACACATGTGTGTATTCGTACGCATGCAACATATATTGTGTGTATGGTTTAACATGCTCGTATATAAGTGTTGCGATTCACACCACAATGGGAATGTTGGCCCCTCCGTATACCTATGTTGTCTAATATATTTATGTGTGTATGTATGTATATTTATGTATGTGTATAATTTAATGTGATATAAAATATATTTATAATAGTATAAATATTTATAATTATATTTATATATAATATTCTAAAATAGTTATATTTAATAATGATAATATTAATAATCATAAATTAAATTTAAATTCAAATTTTAGATGTAGATCTAGTTTTAAAATATTTCTAATTCTAAATTTAAATTAACAAAAAAGTATAAATATATATTGATATGTACATAATGAATTTTTTCAGAAGTATGTTTTTACATACACATATACATGTATATATTAAAATTAAAATTTTGAATATAAATAATAATATAATATTTTCTAAATATAAATGAATAAAATTATATAAATTTATTTATATTCATATATATTTTTGGCTTAAAATATGTTTGACAATATCTATTTTTCAACCAACATCCTTATGGTTTCTTTAAAAAATTGTTTTATTATTTATATTAGTCCTGTATGGAAATGTTTAAAAAAATTCACAAACATAAACATAGTTAGTGTATATTAAAATATACATACACATATTTTATAATATAGATATATTATTAAAGTGACATCTTATACTTTGAAATAACAATATGTATATATTTATTTACGGTTTAATCAGTATATGTGTGTGTATTTTTAATTATCAGAAATGATTACATATGTATGATTTAACAAAATTATATATATAATATTTATATACATTTATACATTAAAAGTCTGATTGTTTTCGAAAACACTTTAAAAAATTATGTAATTTGAATTTTTTATTTTCTTTATTTGTCGAGAACTCTGTGTGTGTGTGTGTGTGTTTATTTAATCATAATACATATTTACATATATATTCAGCCAATGTTGACGGCATATAGATATAGGGATTCATGATATTATGATCTAATACAAATCTGATTCGATATAATTATCATATAAATATTTATAATTGTATGTAAATAATTTACCATGATTATAGCCTACTTAGTGCACATTGAATGCTGAATTGATCAACTATGCTTGAATCTCAATTCAAATCCCTTTAAAGAGAGCTACCAGACTGAAAGCACTACACACGATGCATTGATTTTATTCGAATTTGTCTTTATTGAACATGAAAAGATGGAGAAGGGTAGGGAACGATTTTGGCTTGAGCCAGATGAAGGAGAAGCTAAAAAAAGCAAGTCCAAAATGAGGTTAAGGTTGTTTAAATAGTAGGGAAAGAGAGGTGCTAACGTGGATCTAGATCCACGAATCTCTCTACAATTCAATCCCCTTTTTACAATTAAGTACGACCCCTTTACCAACCTTGTATAGCTGGCCACACATGCCCTATATATGGGCCTCAATCTCATTTCAAGCCTGAATAATAACATACATTTAAATCATATTTAAGCATACATCGATATCATATATCAATACGTATGTACATAACCTTTATATATGCACTATTTTCAAGTACAAAAATTATAATTAATATTTCATAAATATTAATTAATTTATATGTAACAACCAAGCTCTTTGATTCTCAAAAGTTGACACTAATACATCCACGATATTCACATGTCGAACGTCGAAGTGCCTGAATGACAGATCGTTGGGTGAAAGAAAAGAAACGGACCGAACATAATCTCACAATGTGACAAGTAATCTATAATATATTAATGAATATCTACAAAAAAAGAAAAAATTTATATACATACTTCAACCAAAGTAACTAATCTACCATCAGCCTGGATAGTTATAATAGCCCGTCCTTACAATTTCTGATAGATATAATAAGAACAAACAGTGGAAGAAGAAAAAATCAAAATACACCTTAAAGGATCCAACTCGTCTCTTGAAGCTCTAAATTGTCCAGCTAAATCTAGAAAACATGCTCGAGCTGACCCGAGCATTATAAGAAAAATAAAGCCCTGATCAGTTTGATCAAACCAATAGGAGAAACACAATCAAATGGATTCCTATATCTTATAAAACCTTTCAAAATAAATGGTATCTTGTCAGACACACCGCTCATAAACACGGACGGATTTTTACCTTACGATAATCAAACCATTTTATAGAAAATCCAGTGATATTTTCATAATGTCTGGGGGGCAAAATAAATATATGAAATAGCCAAAATGCTTCCATCTCACATTTCAATATAGTTGAGCACAACTAAGCCATAAAGGCACATATTGGAGATTGGATTTCCATAAATGACAAGGCGATTAGGGTAAATCCTGCCATAGCACCCTTTAGAAAAATGTACCGATGGCCTGACATGGACCCCCGCATATCAGAGCCAGCTGCCTCTTTAATATGACTGGCCGGATTACATCGTTCTCCGGGACCAAGGGTCCAAAACTATATGCCCCAGCCATGGCCCAACTTTCATGTGCATACCAAATCTGTAAATATCAATTCTAGATCAAGAAACGACTGCTCTTTATGGTAGAGAACCATATAGCTCTAAAAAATATCCCTTGTTTTATTCATTACCGGTTTGTGAGGCTTATCAGGTCACAATTTAACTTTTTCCTCTCTTAGCAATTCCCACTTGGAATGCAAACATTATCTTCCAGGCACAATGCAATACCACATTCATCAATGCAAGTTGTTCAGGATATGAACAAACCCAAAGCACTACTTCTACTATATATATTTTGGAATCACCCTCAAGGTTAGTAGCAAATAGCCCTTGTAATTCAAAGAGCTCCACGTTAGATCCCATCATCTTCAACATATCTTCAATACAACGCTTGAGTTGGTTCGAAGTCGTTTTTAGATAATTCAAACTTATTTGATCCCAATCTCTTCAGACCAACATTCGATAGTTTCCGATAAACTCAACTTTGATTCTTTTGAAAATATACAGACAATACATAGGAGCGGGGTCACCCCCTCACCGTTTAAGTGGATGGATCTCCCTATCATTTATGGAGAACATAACAAGATTTATATGCATAAGATATCACCGTCGAAGATGATTGTGCCATATAACTCAAGTGTTTCTCCAAGATATTTCCAGAGTTATGTTTTGGTCCAGATTTTGATAGTCGGTTATTTAACTATCAAATAAACAAACATATATTTAATTCCATATGGGACTTGCTAAGCCTATATTAATTAATCTTTCCATAATTCAAATCGCTTTTCAAATATTTGATTCCAAAATACCTTTACAAAGGATATTTTCACAAACCTCTTGTACTCCTTTCAATGCTTACAAAACATTTATATACTTATCTCAATGGTATAAGTATATTATTAAAACATTATGCTTTCAATACTTAGAAAATATATCCATATATTTATCGCAACGGTATAAGTATATTTACAAAACTTAACGAAGATTTCCTCTTTTCCAAATTCATATTTAAATGGGCAAAAATAAATATCACTTAAAACATTACTTACTTTAAACCAAACCACTATCCTTCGATGTTAAGTATGGAAATAACATTTTCGCACCACTATAATTAAAAGGATTAATAGTCAAAAAATCCCATTCCTTTATAAAAATTCCCTTTTTATAAGCCCATTTCATACTTCAAATCATTTTATAAATCACCAAATTAATTTATGAAACTTCTTTAATAAATCGCTTAAAATGTTTTATAAACACCTTATAAAACTTCTTTACCAAATATCGCTTAAAATCTTCTTTCAAAATATCATTTGTAAATCTCCTTAAATAAAACCTTTTTACTAAGTACAATCCTTTATAAAACAATTTATCATATATAAACACCTTTATTCAATTAATTAATTACTTTTAAACATTAAAAATTAATTTAATTTAACAACACTAATAAGATAAGTAATTAACATTATATTATCATTAATAATATAATTAAGTAACTTTAAACACCTTTATTAAAATAAAGTAATAACTTATTTTAAGACATCAACACTTATCCTTAGATTGTTATATAATTAAAGTTATTCAAATCCATAACTTTACAAATTTCAAAAAGTGACTTAGCGATCATAATGGTACTAAATCAAGTTACCATTTAATTATGTATGACTTTTCAAGTCAAATAATGGTATTTACATAAGCAACATGTATGTAAATCATCCATAGTTAACTTGTTATTAATCCCATATAAATCAACTGGCATAAAATTAAATGTCCAAATTAATTTAATAGCAGGACGGAGATGTATTCTGCTAAACAAATATCACCAATAGTCTACTCTATTTAATTATAATAGAATGGGGATTAATTCTGCTAAACAGATGTCATCAATAATCTATTCCATATTTGTTTAGCTATTTAAAAGCAGAGACAAGGAGAATTCCTTGTATTAAATTAATAAATGAAGCTGCTTTTAAATAAAATAGATGCTTGGAAACAAAACAATTAAAATAAACCTCTTATTTCATTAATTAAAAATAGTTTTTAACCATTTTATTTAATAATAATTAAATCTTAATTATATATTAAATTAATAAGTAATTAGATAATAATTAAACCATGCTTGATTAATAATCAATTAATTAAACCCTAATTAATTAATAGTTAATTAACAATTAAATCTTACCTGATTATTAACTAATTAATAATTAAGCCCTAATTAATTAATAATTAATTAAATAATTAAATTTTAAATTGAAATTAATAGTTAATTAAATATTTACTTAATTAATAATAAATTCAAACTCTCTTAATTAATTGATTATAAATAACTTACTTAATAAATACTTAAGTACTAATTACTTTTACTTAATTACTAATCAAATACTAGTTATCCTTAATTTAATAATTAAATGATTGTTTAACTCATACTTAGCTAAATTATTATTAACTTTTGTACTTAAAGTATGTTTGAAAATACTTTTAAGAAATATTTAAGATAAAACATTTTTAGTTTAGAAAAAGAGTTTGATTTCCCAAATGGCATCCATAACGACTATCGCTGTAGAAACCATATTCAAAGTTAGTTTCTATGTGAACATTTCAAACTTTATCTCTTAAAATTTAACTTACTTTATAAAACATAGTAAGAGGTTTGAAAACTAAAATAAAGTTTGAAATTTGAAGTATTTTTGTAAATTAAACTAGTAAAACATGATTTAGTTTAAGGGATCTCAAGTCACTTTAACAAGTCGAAATGCTAACTTTCTTAGCATATATAACACATGCACATGATCCTAACATTAATGTACATGCCACAACCATAAATCATAAGCAAGATCACATCTTTCCAACCATTCACAACATTTAGACTTCAATTTTCAAGTCTAAGTCAATACCATATACAAGCATACATATACATAACCAAACCTGTGCAGTTAAAGCGCTCGGTAGATTCAAAGCGGTGGAGGTGCAAAAAGTCATAGCGGGGATACAACGAGGATATAGCGGGATATAGCGGATAGCTCTAAAGTAGCATAGAAAACTCACACTTAATGTTTTTACAAATATATAAATGGTAATTAAATGAAAAATTATTATTCAATTGAATTATAATTAATACATAAATGATTTTAAACAAAAAAACATGTGTGAATATACTTTAAATAAACGTAAAACTATTATATAACATAATTGAATTTAGTAGAATATTAGAGTATTTTCATTTGTGAAAATATGCTAAAAATTAAATCAAATAAATTAGTTTCATAATTTTTATAATGTACAAATGCAATTTTTTAGTACATTTTATTAAAGAAGATATAACGGAAATAGCAAAATATAGTGGGAATAACGAGATATAGCGGAAATAGCGGGGATTAAAGCGGAAATGCTATATTTTGGGGCTATATGGAAAAATCGTAGCGGTAGAAATCCGCTATGAGATATTGCGGGGTTATAGCGGGGCATTAACTACACAGAACCAAACAACATAATAATCCATCAAATTAACTAGTATTTTACAATAACAATGGACAACATAATAAAGGTCAAGACTGTTTAAAAAGAAATAAATTTTACCCATCAAAGTTATGAAACAAACCAAATTATGACTAGAGCTTGAAATGGTCTTAGATCTTGGATCTCTCTTTGTAAAAACTTGATTTTGGCCTATGGCGATGGATGTTAGGCTCGGCCTAGGGTGGTTATAGGCTCGAGCTTGGTTGAAAAGGGGAAATGCGGGTTAGTTTTGGCTAAGTGGAGGTATAGGAAGAGAAATGAGGTGTTTTAAGCAAGTTTTAAAGGATTAAAAGTGGAAGTAATAATGATTTTTAGCTTTGGAAAATAAACCGAAAGCCGTTAAAGGACTTTGAAAACTTTAAGGAAGGGCATGCATTTAATAAAAAAAGAAATGAAATGAGAAGTGAGAGAGATTTTGAAATTGGTTTTATGAAATATGAATCGAGACAATTACCTAAATGCCATTTAATACACTACTCTCCTTCCATTTTATGCCACATCATTACTATCCACCCCTCCCTCCTCCACACGAAACACTCAAAGAGCCCCTCTTTTTATCCAACAAACTAATCCCTACATTGTACCATGATATGAAATGATAATGTGACATGATATACGTTTTTGTTTATTTAAATTTTCGCAAAAGAAATGTCACCTTTCCCCTGTTACTTAAGTAAACTTATCTTCTACCATATTATATTACTAACCTTACTTATATATTTAATATATATGTGTGTATATGTTAACTAAAATGTTTACAACCTTTCCAACGACTTTTAGATGATGAAAAATTGAAAAACAGTTTCTGATCACATTTTCTATTTTTCTTCGAACCGATTAATTTCATAAACACATTTTGAAACTATTTCACCGTCACTAGTTATCTTTTTAAAGGGTTATTTTTGAGTAATAAATCCATTTATTAATTATTTAAAAATATATTAAATATCAATATTTAAAGTGATTAAATTCTAGGTCATTACATTATAACAATTATAATTTAATTAAATCAGGAGGTAGTCAGAGTATTAAACATTTTGGTTATGTGACTCTTAGCTGTAAATTTGATCAGCAATTAATATCAAACAATTTGAATATTAATGTTCATGCATCACCTAAGCTAGTGGTGCGATATTATTGTATGAACCTCTATTCTATGATTTTGATGACAACAACTATATAATCGTACACATACAATATATTCCATCTATTTGTAGGTAAATGCTACGAGAATTCATAATAGCACGACCTGAAGACCAATAATAGAAGAAAAGAATCATTAGTATTAGAGAATATATCATAGTATGTTATAGTCATAGGTGGATGGTTTGTAAAATCACCTTTAGTAGTTTTTTTACGCAAAATTGCACATCAAATTTTTTACAAGATTTTCACTATTTAGTTTTAGAAGTGCACAAGCATCAAACGTCTGTCCAAATAAGTCAAACGTCTGACTAAGTTATCTGCCTAAAAATTTGATATACAAACAGACGTTTGAATTTTATCCCAGATGTCTGATTGAGTTCACTGGCTAAAAAATTTATAACCAGACGGACGTCTAAATTTCATCCCAAACGTCTGAACTGGGTAACGGACTAAAACTATGAATAGCCACATGCTTTATTCTATTGGTTACATCCACATCTTTTCACTGCATCTCTTCTTCCTCAAAGATTGCAACTCTTAGACTGAAATATAACATACTAAAGGATGTTACTCCTCAAGAAAACTTTTAACACCTATAAATATGTAAAGTTTTTAAGAAATAAAATCACTTAAATTTTCTGAATCTCTTTCTCTTTACACTTCGCATACTTTGATTTTTAAAAGCAATCAATACATCGTTCTTATTTCTTCCTAAAAATAAAGCCTCACATACACATACTACTCAAGAGAGATTATAAGAAGATTTGTATTGTGCGGTCAAAATCAATATTACCAAGAACACATACTTGTCAAGAAAAGACTTTCTGTATCAAGCCTATTCCTCTGGGCAAAGCGAGGGTTGTTACCAGTTTAAAGCTGATAAGGAGCTTCGAGACTAGATGTAGGACGAGAGGTCTGAACCAGTATAATAAATTTGGTATGAATCTTTCTTTGCTTTTCTTTATTTTACTTTGGTAGTTTTAAGTTTGCATTTTATTACACTTGCATATTAAGATATAAATACACGATACATACACACTTTCATTGGGTATCAGAGCACGGTTATTTCAAATTACAGTAACACGTAATTGAAACATATTTAATATGGCAAGTACATTTCAAGAAGGTCAATCCACTACATGTCCTCCACTATTCATTAGATCTAATTATGCTTACCGGTCTACACATATGCGTACTTTTATGGAAGCTAATGGTCTAGAAATTTGGCAAGCAACACAAGTTAGACATGAAGCACCAAACGTAGACGTAAGCACTTGAACTAATGCTTAAAAGAACACAACAAAAATAATACTAAAGCCATGAATGTTCTATTCTGTTCACTTGACAAAAATGAATTTTCACATGTCATATTGTGCGCTACTGCATATAATATATAGTTTACACTACAAATCACTCATGAAGGCACAAATAAAGTTAAACAAACAAAGATTTCCATTTTACAGAATCAATTTTCTTCATTTAAAATGAGAGCAAATGAATCTATTGGTGATATGTATGCTAGATTTCAAACTATTCAACATGATCTTATGGCACTTGGAGTCAAATTTACAGATTTTAATTTAGTTACACATATCTTAAATTCCTTAACTAACGAAGGGGAATGAAAAGTTTTGGCTATTGAAGAGGCTAATGATCTATCTCAACTAAAAGTTGAAGAATTAACAGGAAATTTGATGTCGTATAAAGCAAATTTGCGGGCAAGAAAAGAACAAAATAATGAAAAGAAAAATATAGCTTTTCAAGTCAACGATAATAATTCAGACTTAAATGAAGATGTGATCTTATTTATTGCCAAAAATTACAACAATTCAAGAAATTCAAAAAGATGACGAGATCCCAAAATGGAGGAAATTCAAATTCATCCAACCAAACTTCATTCAAATGCTTTGGATGTGACAAGTTCGGACACATGAAGAAACGATGCCCAAAACTCAATAATGAAAAATGAAGAGAAAGTTCGAGAAATTCAAGAAAAGAAAAGGGGATTTTCAAGTAACCAAGCATGACTCGGTGTAACAGCCCGCAAACCCGTACCCCTTGAGTCGACACTATTTTCCATCAAATCAACTCAAGATGATCGAAAATACGAACCATTAGGGTTAAAGAAGAAAGAGGTAGAAGAAGAAAATAGAAACAACATCAGAATCTCACAACACAGCGGAATAAAATATAATAGATAATAACTGATCTTTACACAAAAGCAAATCTGCTTATATATTACATCATCAGAGTACACATAACACCCAACTGGACAGTAATCATAACATGTCCTCGCAAAACTGAATACACAGCTAATCAACACAGTGGAATATTTAAAAATAAGTACGAAGGTACGTGTCGCCATCTAGCTCGCCTCTTGAGCTCCACAGCAGTCCATCAAAATCTATACTCCATAATACTCGGTCTGACCCGAGCATTATAGTTAAATAACACCCGAGTCAGTCTGGAATACCAGCTTGAGAAATCACACCCAATTGGATTATTAGAGTTTCAAAATTCTTTGAAAATCAAAAGCATCTCGTAAGACCACGCCACAAACAAACATGTCGGATTTTTACCTTAAGATAGCTAAAGCATTTCTTATCAAAATCCTCTGATATTATAATAGTGTATATATACAAATATTTATTCAAATAGCTAAAATTGTTACATGATTAAATTCTAGCATACTAGCCACAAAGTGGGTAATACAAACAAAATCGTAAAAGGCGCGTAGGGAGAATGGATTTCCAACTAATTGTGGAATATACGAGTATATGATTTTTGTTTGATGACAATAAACATATATATATTCATTTAAATGTATTTGTTAATGTACTATTTTATTTTTCATAGATTAAATAAATATTTGTTGAATAAAATAGATTACACGGAATTTGAATGGAATTTGAACTCAAACAGAAATTTTATTCAAACAAATATTTATTACAATCTTGAATAGTACAAATTCAAGCTCTCACTATACATATACACTTTTGAATACATCACATTTCAATGTACATTAATAACCTCACTACATATCACTCACACTCGTATTTTGTCTTCAACTGCATTCCAGTTTGAATCCAGCATCTGAGCAATCTGCAAAAATATTCACTAACGCAGTAAAATTGAAAAAGAAATATTTTTGCAATATAAAATGAAATATGATTTTTGAAAATATGATTTGCCTCGGTTATTTGGGTTGTTCGTCATCATTCACACTTGAATTCGTCACAAAGTCGTGCACATAGATATATACACTTGATAACGCTACAGGGACATGTAATCATGAGTGGCTGCAATACACACGTGTACATTTATACACATGTGCACTGCCTCGCCAACTCGTATGCACAGCTCCATCCAGAAGTACAAAATGACCAAACAAGTGCACCACTGAGCTATGCAAATGAAACACAGTGGCAACACTGGAAATACAAGTAACATCAATAAACCAAAGTGCAGACCAACCAGAAGTACAAGTGCAGGTAAGTGCACAACTTCACAACAATCAAGGCAATGCACCAATGCAAGTGACTCATGCAACATGACAAGTAATCAATGAAGTCACAATGACTATGCAGTGGACATAAATGCAACGAAGTTGTACAAAAATGTCCAAAGACAGTCTCATAAGACAGTACAGTGATACAAGGCAAACTAGCAACAACATGAAGTGAATCAAGTTCAGCAGTGCAATGACCAAGTAATGACCAGAACAATGACCAATGAACAAAGAACAGAGACCAGACAGGCCAAGCAACAAGGCAGATCATAAAGAAATGCATGCCACCAAGTAAACAAACTCAGGCAAATGTACACAGCTCATGTATGCATCAGTAACCAACACAATGAAAAGACCCACAATGAAAATCAGGTTCAACAACATCAAATATGATCAAGACCAAATGCACATGTCAACAGCAATGACACAACAACAATGAAGACCACTATGCAGTGCAACAAAGTGCAACTTAACTATCAAGACAAAGTGCAATAACAAATTCAGTGAAGCCCAAATATACAGAAGTCAATGCCGAGAAACAATGAGTACAACTACTGAAGCTCAAGAACTCAACAAGGCAGACTCAAGTGAATGAAAACTGTATGCAACATGGTGAACAACTCACATGTTTGAAACCACTCGAGTGCAACAGTGAAGCCATAAGAAATAAAGAAATGAAGATCAATGATCATCAAGCCAAAGTCAGAATTCAACGCAAACGTATCTTTGAAATAGTCAAAGAAAATTAAAAAGGGAATGTTTTTGCCGTGTGACACAAGAAGGATCGAACGCTCTCAAGTTAAAGCCGTGAGTATCAAGTCGAGAAATTATATCAGGAAAGCCGTGCGCATCAGGCAATTGAAGTTTTGGAAAGTATCGAATTGAAACAAACAAACAACTGTCTCGAATTCATATAAATACTAAACCCAAAACTCATCATCGGCATCGAGTTCAATTCAAGCAAATTAAACCAGCAAAGAGATTACATACCGCAACAATGAAATCGATCAAAGGAGCAGCTGCGAAAGAGCCCAAGCAATGCAAATTAGAGAATCGAGAGAGCAAAAGCAACGCAAACCAGTGAATTGATCATCAGAGAAGGAGTGACCAACCGAGCAAGAAAATCAAACAGTCGCGATCTCCAATATTCAGAAAACACTAATTTCAGAAAGAAGAACGGCCGCAATTGTTTCAGAAGGAAGAACAAAGGATCGGGTTAAAAGGGCCGGCCTTCATTGTTATAAAGAGGATTTGGTTTTAGTTAGGGTTTTATTAAAAGGGGGTCTTTTTTATTTGAGCAAAAATTAGGGATTCAAGTTTATATTTTAATTTTTGCTCCTGCATTGATTTTTGAAATTTGTTTTTTTCTTTTCTAACCAAAGAATTGGTAAATCACCACCTAGGTTGTAGGTAGTGTCAGATTGTCTAGCTAGAATTAGTTCAGTGAGCAGGGTGTGCGAGTTTGCAAAACTCTATAGGCGGGAGCAGAGTTTGCGAGTTTGCAAAGCTCTATAGGCGGAGCAGGGGGTGCGAGTCTAGTAGAGTGTTTGTGAGAGGGAGCAAGGGTTTGCGAGTCTGTTAGAGTCTTTGTAAGCGGGATACTGTTTAATTCTAATAGAAATCTGGGAATGCAGCAGTAGGCTGGGGTTGCCGAAGCTGGGTAAATTTTGTGTGTGATTTACTTTTCAGCATATTTATTTCTGCAGTTTGTTTCTGTGTTTAATTCGAGAAAATTTTCTATAACCATATTCACCCCCCCCCCCTCTAGGGTTAATCTAGATCCTACAAGTGGTATCAGAGCCCGGTATTTTACTTTAACTCTAGAGTTATGAATTCTTCAATATCTGCTTTTTCTGAGGGGCAATCTATTGCTAGGCCACCCATGTTTAATGGGAACGACTATGCTTATTGGAAAGTTAGGATGGGTATTTATCTTAGTTCTGTTGATTATGATGTATGGGACATCATTGAAACTGGCTATAAACCTCCCACTATAACTGTTGGTGGCACTGAGATTCCTAAACCCAAGGATAGGTGGGATGCTAACGATAAGAAATTAAAAACTACAAAAGCCAAAGCAATGAACGCTTTGATCTGTGCTCTTGATAAAAATGAATTTAATAGAATTTCTCATTGTACAACAGCACCGGAAATTTGGCACACTTTGGAGGTGACACACGAAGGAACTTCTCAAGTCAAGGAGTCTCGTCTAGCCCTATTCAGCAATGAATACGAAAACTTTATGATGGATAAAGGCGAGAGCATAAAGGATATGTTTGGACGTTTTTCAACTTTGGTGTACAATGCTAGAGCGCTTGGGAAGGTCTTCACTGAGGTAGAGCTTGTGCGGAAGATACTACGAGTCTTACCAATGAACTTTGAGGCAAAAGTCACGGCAATACAAGAATCGAAAGATTTGAGTAAACTAAGCATGGAGGAGTTGATTGGCAATTTGATGACATATGAGCTTGAGCTAAAAGAAAAGGAGGAACGCAACAACTCCGAATCAAAGAAGAAGACGATTGCCTTAAAGAGCAAAGAAGAGAGCGATGAAGATGAAGTAGATCCAATTGAAGAGCTTGCAATGGCTGTCAATAAACTTAGAAACTCATCAAGATTCAAGCCACGAAGAAGAAAACAAGTAGTAATAGGTCAAAACATTCTGTCAATTCCGATAATGAATTAACGTGCTTTAACTGCAAGAAGCCCGGACACTTCATACAAAAATGCCCACTTCTCAAAAACAACAAAGGAAAGAAAAAGAAGAAGAAGGCCTTTGCAGCGATTTGGGATGATGAAGAAGGAGAGGAAGTTTCAGATAGCAGCTCAGAGGAGGCTAACTTGTGTTGTATGGCAAAATCAGAATCAGAAGCAAGCTCCGAGGAATCTAGTGAGGCAGGTGAGTATTCCTATAGAGATCTTGTTTTTATGTGCTTAAATCTTACTAAAACAATTGATAGTCTTGAATCAAAAATTGAAAAACTGAAATCTGAAAGGAGGAAACTCGCCCATGAAAATTTTAGGTTAGAAACTGAACTTGAAAACATTCAAAACCTAGACTGTAAAAATTGTAAGATTTTAGATTCAGAATTATCAAAACTTAGGAATAACTTTGAGAATCTTGAAAAAGAAAACTTGAGTCTTAAGGAAATCATTGACACTAGGAAAAAGGATTTTATAAATAGATGCACCTCACTTGTAACTGAAAACACAACACTAAAAACCAAAGTCCAAAATCTTGAAAAATCTCTGAATAACTTTTCAAGAGGCGAAAAATCTTTCAACATGCTATTGGGAAATCAAATTTTTGCTAACAACAGAAAAGGACTGGGCTTTGGGAAAACACAAGTTGAGAATAATGCAAAAGGTAAGAGTGTCTTTGATAGATGTGAAATAATTGGACATCATGTTGAAAATTGTAGACATAGGAACAAGAGCACAAAATTTAAACAAGTTTGGGTTCCTAAGAATTCTACAAACAAATTTCATGTCTATTGGAACAAGAATGAAAGGACTAAACAAGTTTGGGTTCCAAAGGGTTTGTTTATTCACAAATATTCTGCCACTAACAATCATGGACCTATAAAAACAAATAGGTCACAAAAATCTTTCATCGTGTAGGTATGGTGGCGGGCTAAGGAACAACAACAGTGTTCTCTGGATTTTGGCTGTTCCAGAAACACAACGAGCAACAAAGCAAAGTTCCTTAGCTTAGTACAAAGGTGACAGAATCACAATGGGCAATCACGAAAAATTATCGTAAAGGTAAAACAGGTGAAGGTATATTTATTTGATCGATATATTAAACGTGATAATCTGCACCGTATTCTGAATGAAATCAGCCAATATTGAGATGTTGTAAAGATGATTTTTTTATTCTGACTTGTTCAACATAGTTGGCCAATTACATTTATGCCAAAATCACTATTCTTCGAATTACTTCATACATATTTATTTGGATTAAACATTGTGTTTTGTTGGATACATTTGGTCATAATTCGGCTAACTCTATATTCTCTGTTTCTGATTGTTTACATGGCTTCAATTCAAATTCAAAGAATGTCATTTAAATTGTTGTTAAAATTGAGTTTGAAATTTTTTGATGCACTCTTCATGGTCTGGTCTATCAAATTCAGTTAGTGATATTTTGGATTGAAAGAGAAACTTAGATGCAGATTACACTGGTAATCTAGTTGATAGAAAAATTACTAGTTGAACGTGATTTTTGAGACATTTAGTAACTGCATCGTTTTTCATTACTGCATATTTTTCATTTCAAATAATTTTCATTTAGCAGAAATTTTTTCTCATATAACCCCTTCGAGAAAATCATTGTTGACCATATTTTCAGATTAGTCATTTTTATTTGATTTTAAATGACAAATTTTGACTAATCCGACTCCCTATTAATTATCAAAAGGATAAATAGTGATTGAAAAGGTGATAAGTGTTGATATTTAACATACGTTACTCAAGAGAGTATATTTGGAAAATTTCTTTAGGAATTCAAACAAAAGTTATAAAACTTT
This sequence comes from Allium cepa, assembly GCA_030765085.1. Lineage (NCBI taxonomy): Eukaryota > Viridiplantae > Streptophyta > Magnoliopsida > Asparagales > Amaryllidaceae > Allium > Allium cepa. The sequence continues at coordinate 101,812,379 of CM060942.1, read as the reverse complement.
TTGTTGGGTAAAGATTCCATGACCATTTCTATTTCTATCATATTTCTATCGACCATTGTTTATCAAATCTTAAATATAGTTTGTCGATATGTTGTACTATAATCAGGAATCATTTGTTTTTCATGTAACATTTTTTTGTAAAAATAAATAAATATCCAAAGTATTCACTCTCATTTAAAAGTCCTCACGGTTATGCATGGGTGAATTACTTGGATTTTTGATTATGTGTTTCCATGCTCATTTAAAAGTCCTTACGGTTATGCATGTATGGAACGCATATCAAAATTAATTGATTAAATAGACAAGTTGATTCTAATCCCATTTAAAAGTCCTCACGGTCATGCGTGATTAGAAGATACTTGATTTCATTTTTTTTAAAATTAAATTGGAATACTACTAATCTCATTTAAAAGTCCTAACGGTTATGCATGATTAGTAGATATTCAAATTCCTGATATAAATGTACCACAAGGTGATACAATTGTGTGATTTTATATTAGACCATTATTTCCATTCTTTCTAAAAGTGGAATATGCGCCTAACAAGGGTAGTTATGATTTCTGTTTGATTTTATTGAAGTTTAATATTTATATTCAATTTGAGTTTAATGTTGGATTAATATTGATCACACTATCTCTATTTTTCTCTAACACTATTATTCTTTTGCTGATAACAAAAGGGGGAGAGAAAAGTTAAGATTTTGTCAAATAGAATCAAGCAAAGGTCAAATAATTTTCCATTTGCATCTAGGCTTATTTATATATTTCTACTTGTATACATATATGTAGGGGGAGCATCATGCAGAGAGGAAGCATTTAAATAGGGGGAGCAATTAGTGTATATCATTGTTCAAATACATTTAACACGGTCAAAATCTTAAATATATGTTTGTTATCATCAAAAGGGGGAGATTGTGGAATATACGAGTATATGATTTTTGTTTGATGATAATAAACATATATATATATTCATTTAAATGTATTTGTTAATGTACTATTTTATTTTTCATAGATTAAATAAATATTTGTTGAATAAAATAAATTACATGGAATTTGAACTCAAACAGAAATTTTATTCAAACAAATATTTATTACAATCTTGAATAGTACAAATTCAAGCTCTCACTATACATATACACTTTTGAATACATCACATTTCAATGTACATTAATAACCTCACTACATATCACTCACACTCGTATTTTGTCTTCAACTGCATTCCAGTTTGAATCCAGCATCTGAGCAATCTGCAAAAATATTCACTAACGCGGTAAAATTGAAAAAGAAATATTTTTGCAATATAAAATGAAATATGATTTTTGAAAATATGATTTGCCTCGGTTATTTGGGTTGTTCGTCATCATTCACACTTGAATTCATCACAAAGTCGTGCACATAGATATATACACTTGATAACGCTACAAGGACAGGTAATCATGAGTGGCTGCAATACACACGTGTACATTTATACACGTGTGCACTGCCTCACCAACTCGTATGCACAACTCCATCCAGAAGTACAAAATGACCAAACAAGTGCACCACTGAGCTATGCAAATGAAACACAGTGGCAACACTGGAAACACAAGTAACATCAATAAACCAAAGTGCAGACCAACCAGAAGTACAAGTGCAGGTAAGTGCACAACTTCACAACAATCAAGGCAATGCACCAATGCAAGTGACTCATGCAACATGATAAGTAATCAATGAAGTCACAATGACTATGCAGTGGACATAAATGCAATGAAGTTGTACAAAAATGTCCAGAGACAGTCTCATAAGACAGTACAGTGATACAAGGCAAACTAGCAACAACATGAAGTGAATCAAGTTCAGCAGTGCAATGACCAAGTAATGACCAGAACAATGACCAATGAACAAAGAACAGAGACCAGACAGGCCAAGCAACAAAGCAGATCACAAAGAAATGCATGCCACCAAGTAAACAAACTCAGGCAAATGTACACAGCTCATGTATGCATCAGTAACCAACATAATGAAAAGACCCACAATGAAAATCAGGTTCAACAACATCAAATATGATCAAGACCAAATGCACATGTCAACAGCAATGACACAACAACAATGAAGACCACTATGCAGTGCAACAAAGTGCAACTTAACTATCAAGACAAAGTGCAATAACAAATTCAGTGAAGCCCAAATATACAGAAGTCAATGCCGAGAAACAATGAGTACAACTACTTAAGCTCAAGAACTCAACAAGGCAGACTCAAGTGAATGAAAACTGTATGCAACATGGTGAACAACTCACATGTTTGAAACCACTCGAGTGCAACAGTGAAGCCATAAGAAATAAAGAAATGCAGATCAATGATCATCAAGCCAAAGTCAGAATTCAACGCAAACGTATCTTTGAAATAGTCAAAGAAAATTAAAAAGGGAAAGTTTTTGCCGTGTGACACAAGAAGGATCGAACGCTCTCAAGTTAAAGCCGTGAGTATCAAGTCGAGAAATTATATCAGGAAAGCCGTGTGCATCAGGCAATTGAAGTTTTGGAAAGTATCGAATTGAAACAAACAAACAAGTGTCTCGAATTCATATAAATACTAAACCCAAAACTCATCGTCAGCATCGAGTTCAATTCAAGCAAATTAAACCAGCAAAGAGATTACATACCGCAACAGTGAACTCGATCAAAGGAGCAGCTGCGAAAGAGCCCAAGCAACGCAAATCAGAGAATCGAGAGAGCAAAAGCAACGCAAACCAGTGAATTGATCATCAGAGAAGGAGCGACCAACCGAGCAAGAAAATCAAACAGTCGCGATCTCCAATATTCAGAAAACCCTAATTTCAGAAAGAAGAACGGCCACAATTGTTTCAGAAGGAAGAACAAAGGTTCGGGTTAAAAGGCCCGGCCTTCATTGTTATAAAGAGGATTTGGTTTTAGTTAGGGTTTTATTAAAAGGGGGTCTTTTTTATTTGAGCAAAAATTAGGGATTCAAGTTTATATTTTAATTTTTGCTCCTGCATTGATTTTTGAAATTTGTTTTTTTTCTTTTCTAATCAAAGAATTGGTAAATCACCACCTAGGTTGTAGGTAGTGTCAGATTGTCTAGTTAGAATTAGTTCAGTGAGCAGGGTGTGCGAGTTTGCAAAACTCTATAGGCGGGAGCAGAGTTTGCGAGTTTGCAAAGCTCTATAGGCGGAGCAGGGAGTGCGAGTCTAGTAGAGTGTTTGTGAGCGGGAGCAAGGGTTTGCGAGTCTGTTACAGTGTTTGTAAGCGGGATACTGTTTAATTCTAATAGAAATCTGGGAATGCAGCAGTAGGAAGGGGTTGCGGAAGTTGGGTAAATTTTGTGTGTGATTTACTTTTCAGCATATTTATTTCTGCAGTTTGTTTCTGTGTTTAATTCGAGAAAATTTGCTATAACCCTATTCACCCCCCCTCTAGGGTTAATCTAGATCCTACACTAATGACAAGGCACTGGGGTACCACCTGTCACATTACGTAGCCTAGATCACCGTACCGAGGATTATGCCCAATCCCCTGCAACACAAGACTGGGACTACCCCTTACTAGATAATCCCGAGTAAGATCACCCCACGGTAGGGATCAGCAACCGCACCACTAAGCCGAATAAAAGGGACATCTCAACAGGGATGACCTCACCCTAATGGGTGCTACCCACTTAGCCTTGCTGCATATCCCCGATTTTCAGTCATTCTCGGTTGATGAGGCTCGAGGCTAAGCGTTACCTTTATAGAACACATCACTTAGAATGCTCACCGTCCTCTTGACGATGTTCTGAAAGCATTCATCCATACAAGTCTGTTCCGGGTTCGAATGGAACCGAAGGCATTACTCCTACTACATCCATTTTGGAATCACCTCAGGATTAGTAGCGACTAGCCCTTGCACTTCCCTGCTCCACCTTTGAATCCAAACTCTTGTTTTCCACACAGAAACGTTCAAACCGGATCGAAGTGGTTTTCAGGAAATAAATCCCGATCCCGGTCTCTTCGAAATGATCAGCGCATTGACCAATATTGATAGTCGGTTATTTAACTATCAATTAACATTCATAAACAACCATCAAACATAAATAATTTCCCCAAATTATTTATTAATCTCAAAATATCTTCACAAGATATATTTCCACTTTTCAACCCTTTGAAAACAGTTTTCAAACCACACTCTTCTCATGGAATGAGTTCCCAAATATTTGTTTCCACCGAAAACACCAAGTACAAATACTTTAGATTTTTAAAATAATTTTAAACACTTTATTATAAAATACACTTTAACATTTAAATTGAAAACTACTTCAATACTTCATTAAAAATATATACTTTAGGAACGTTTAAAATGAGGTTACTTTATAAAATATAAAACCAGATTTTCTCCTTTAAAACAAAATACCAAGTCACCTTTAGATAATTACTACGATAATAGATTTGGAAAATACTTACTTTAGAATTTAAACATTTAGAAATAATAAATTTTCTAAAACATGCTTTTTAAAACAACATTAAAACTTTTAACTTATATTTAAAAATTTGCTTTGAAAACGTAATTGGCTATCTAGGGAAATACGCTTCTCTTTCACATCTTTTAAAAATAAATCACTATTTATTTTTAAACAAATTTACTTATTCCCTTAATAAGTTCCCATCGTGAATTTATTCTTCCAAATATCCACTGACATATCACTTCGCTTTTATAAACCCAGTTTATAGATTTCAAATCTCGCTTCTCTTTTAAAAATCCTAGTTTTACACACTTAAATCAATCTCCAAATTGATTTCCAATTTACTTCATTTTTCAATAAATTTTCTTACTTACTCCATTTATTCCAAAATACATTAACTTTAGATTTTATTTCTTCATTATGATTTAAAATCTTTTAACTGAAAATTCCAAGTTCATATTTCCCAAATTTCTTCTTGATCCTTTCAAATAAATTCAAACCTTGAATTTCAAAATAAATTCTTTATTTCTTGAAATAGTATCACTTGAGTTTAAAAATAAAATCACTTATTCCCATTTATTCAAAATCTCATTTCCCGCACTAGGAATTTTATTTATCAGAATTCAAAAATCACTTTTTATTCTTTTCCAATTCATTTTTTATTTATACAAATTTCGATGATTATTTTACTCAAAATTCACTCTTTTATTTTCTGTTCAAAAATCCCATTTCTATAGATTTTGATAACTCATTTCACCAAAATATTTTAAATCAACCATAGTATCCAACATTTCCAATTATCAATATAATTCGTCATAGGATAGCAAATAATTATATCACATAATATTTTAACAAATCTAAATATTTTGAGGAATCCAGTTTGATCCCTCCAACCTGTTTCCCTGCATCCACAGATGTTAGCACAATAAAATACCAATTCCACTTCGAAGTGGAATATCGCGGTATATGGGATTAAATAATATCATCCGCTATTATGCGGCACATAAGGTCTCACCCGCTATATAATGCGGGAAATCAATCACTCCAATATATATATACTACTATATATAATATAATATCCAGGCAATTAAAACAATCAACCAATAATTTAAATTTTAACCATTTAAATTTAAGTGGTAATCCAAATGAGTGAGATTAAATCACCTTTGCTTTTTAATTTGCAATCTGATCCATCTCGTCTTGATTCCCATGATTTTAGACCTTGTATAAATATTTTTAAATAAATCGAACAAATCAATTATCTTTTTTAATAAACTCAATTAGCAATTTTAATTAGATAATTTTCCCCTAAAAAAACCTTTTAGTAACTAGAATAGATTAAATAATTAAGCACCTTGCTATGTATTTATTTTACTTACTATTTACTATATTTAAATCAGGGTAGGTGTGTATATATATAGGTAAAATCTTTAAACTGAAAAATTATTATCAGATTTGTCTGACTGCAAAAATCAAGTGCAGAGCTGTATAATTTTTTTTCAAATCTTTATGTATTAAACTAAAATGGAAATGTTTACACTTTGTTGCAACATATTTTTTTATTTACTTGAAAAAAAATTAAAAACAAAAGCCAAAACTAACTTTATATATTTTCAATCAGTAAAAATATATTATATCAAGTCATAATCAGAAATTAAAATTCAAAACTAACTGTATATATATATAGGATAAATAAATAAAAAAACAACTACCTCGGCTACTCGATCAGACGTTGGAACCTGTAACAAACCACATACTTTACGATTGAGTATTTAAATATTTCATCGTTAGTCGGATTATAGTATGAAAAGCTACTTTTTGCAAACGGTCAAATTAGGACTCGAGACCACCCCCATTGAGTTCAAAATGAATTTTTCGATTTTTTTGAATATAAACTTCGATATGTTTGGAGATAGTAGAATTTTGCTACTTTTTCACTTAGGGCTTTGGTTTTTGTTTCAGCCCATTAGACCCAAGCTTCACCTCTCTTCTCTTCATTACTTCCTTTCTATTTCCTAATACTCAAGCTTTAGCAACAATGGAGAGATGAATGGGAAATTAAAACTCCAAGCCCTAGTTTCCATTTACAAATCAAGTTCTAGCTCCAAATCAATAGAAGAAGCTTTGGTAAGCCTCCTCCTCTTCTTCTCCAACTCATTCTCTTATCAATTTCAGAAATTCCTAAACCTAACTTAGGAAATGTTTCTCTTTTTAGCTTAGATTCAAGCTTGTTGGGTTGGAATTGAAGAGTGATTGTCCTTGCCTTTGCTCTATAGCTTCTTCTTCATTTGTTTTGGGTTCAAGGTGAGATTTTTATCTCACATCTTAGTCTATAATTATCTTCAATTGTCAGGTATGAATTCCTAACACTTATTCTTGTGCAATTGATTTTGGTTTGGATTGATTTGGTGTATATTCCAATTTTTGGTGTTTTGAAATCAAAATCTATGAAAATTCTATTATGGATATTTGGACATTGATATTTGAGGCATATCGAAGAGCCATTAAGGCTGGGTTGCCGCGTGGCGTAAATCCTTAGTCGTCATTTGCTCGTCCGATCGCTTCCGATATTCATTTGGCCATTTTTGGTCGAGGTTCAAGAAATGCTCTGAATTCCAGTTTTAGACGTCTGAATCTGGAATTTCAGACGTCTGAATTGCCTCAATTTCAAACAGAAAGGAAATAGGCTAAAAACACCTATTTCAGACGTCTGAAACATTTGGTTCAGACGTCTGAATTACATTCTGGAAAACTTCTAATTTTCCAGATTCAGACGTCTGAACCACCTAATTTAGACGTCTGAATCTGCCGTGTTTTGCCTGCTTGCCTACTTTGTTTAAGAATTCCAATTTTATCGATTCGTGTTGATTCCGATTTGTTGCAATCATTTATTATCTACTTTGATGACATTTTCTTTGGGATTTTTGGGAATATCCATTTTGATGGATTCGGTATCAATTTCTTTGGATTTTATTCACATCTTTGAATGTGAATTTTGGTGATTGATTGTTCTACAATCATTTTTTTTGTGATTTGTCACTTTAAAAATATAAAGGTTTCAATACTAGTAGTAAATATCAAAACTCTTTCATCAAAACGATTTCAACACTATTTTATTACAAAGCTTGTTTCTTAAACCGTTTTCCAATCTACTAGTATATACAAACCTTTCCTCACTCGTATGAGAAATCTAATTAAACGACTTAGTAAAACAAGTGGTATGAAACACTTGCGTTTACTTCGTCGGTTAATTCTTAGACTTATTCGATTGAATCTCTTGTGACAATTTTCTAGTGGAGATCTACAATTTGTTCGTAAATATTTAAGTTAAGCTAGTGGTTATGGGACATGAAGCTAAGCTCATATATTTACTACCTTAGTGTAATTGACACTTCTTGATGATCGATGATGATCATTTTTTGATTTAGACTAGCAATGTGCGATGTCTTTTTGTCTACGAGGGAGACTAAACCCCGTTTCTGTGGAGCTTCTGCTCAATTTGTTAGGGTAGCGACCCATGGTCTTCGGGTCGTTCTGTGGAGCTTCGGCTCAAAACTAATGGTTAGCTACCATGGAATAGCATTCCGTTTTGTGATACACGTGTTGGTGAGTTTTCATACTCCCGTTTTGTGATAGGCCTCCCCATTTTTCGTGATTTCTAGATTTCATGTGATGATTTCTAGAATTTGTGTTTCACCAATTTTCGTGATTTTCATTGATAAGTTTTATCAACTTTTGTGCATTGGTGAATTTTGTGTCGTTAACTTTTTGTGAATAAAAATATAAGGAGTTTGACATTCCTTTTGATCTTTGAGAAGATTCTTGTGATATGATTAATCTCTTGTTGATTTTCATTTACATACCTATCACAGTATGACATTATGGTTATTATACGTTTATACCATATATCTTATTCTATATTATTTCATCTGATATTTATAGCTAGATTGATTTGTTTATTATTTTCTTATTAAATAATACTCGGGTCAGACCGAGATGTTACAGGTGCTTCTGCTTGACTCCTCATCTGGGATTATTATTATCCTGACTTTTGGCTAACTACTTAGATTAGTAGTTTTTGGTTGTATACATTTGAGATATAGACTCATTAATGTATACTTATTCTTTTGTGAAGCTCTTGTAACTATTCTTTTGTGATATTGTGGATCTTGTTTGACCACTACTCTGATAAACACTTTTATGTGTTGTATATTCATATCTATTTCCGCCTTTGTGATATGGATATCTGTGACTGATTTGTGTTATGTTTATTTCTATATTTGTTTCCGAAGATTTTATATAGCCACTGTGTAGTAGCTTTGAGTTTGCATTGGCATGTCGGATTTCCTCTTGAAATGAAATCCATCTTAAACTATCTGACATACAGGTGCTCGCACGAAGCAATTACACGGATGGTCGCTCCTCAACATCCTTATTTTCCGTGCTAGTTGACGGCATTACACCATAGTGTCCTTGACTAGCGTGGGTATAGAGGTGGGGCATCACAGCTTGGTATCAGAGCCAAACTTCGGAACAATGTAGAATAATTTAACAAGGATCATCGTCCTAAGTCCATCTTAGGAGTCGTGCCTTAGGATTTAATTCGTGCCTTCGTACCGTTTTATCATATTTTCTTTTACGATTCCTTGTTTTAACAATCATTAATGTTTGATATTCAATTTGTGAATAACCTTTTTCTTCTTCCTTCTTCTTTCTTAAGGAAGAGAAATGGTTAGACCAGGCCATCCCAGCACCGGTTAATCTAGTGCTACTCCCCAGGATGGAGATTTTAAGTCTGCCCAACAGCTTCTTGATCTAGTAAAGAATGCTCAAGCAGCCGGTTCTAATCTGGAACCTACTCACTCTAATTCTGGATTTGCACGCTTGTGCAACGATTATACCAACTTGGGTGAGAAGTCATTTAAAGGTTTTGAAACCATTATTGAAGTCCAGGCTTGGCTAAGAACATGCGATCGAATCTTTTCACGCATGAATCTTATTGATCTTCACCATGTTCAAGTGGCCTCTAGTATGCTCCAAAAAAGAGCCTTAGACTGGTACGAGCTTCTGGTCTCTGAAATAAATGATGCGGATCTTACTTGGGAGAAATTCCAGGAACGCTTCGAATTGAAATTTATGCCAGAAGCTTAGAAGGTGACTTTGGCTCGCCGCTTTATAGACCTTGTTCAAGGTAAATCCTCCGTGGCAGATTATGTCGCAACCTTCGAGTCGCTTTCTAAATACTGGGTCGAGTACATAAACACCCCATTGAAGAAGAGCCAAAGATTTGTTTATGGCTTGAACAAAAATCTCAAGAAGCCATTACTTCTAAAGTTAGAAGTTTCTTTTGATCAACTCATTGATATCGCTCTTCGTCTTGAAGAGGCAGATAGGGGGAGTGATGTTGAAGTGGTGGGTGCCAAACCAAACTTCAACAACAACAAGAAAAGGCCTAATAAGTCCGAAGGCCCTTATCCCAATAAAAAAGGGAAGCATGCAACTCCTGCAGCAAAGACTTCTTCCTCTAGTAGTGGGCAATGCTACAACTGTGGTTCTAAAGACCATTTTGCGAACAAATGTTCAAAGCCCCGTGCTTGTAGCTATTACAAAAGCCTGGATCATTATTTATCTTCTTGTCCTAAACTTTAAGGCAAGAAGGAGGGAAAGCTTAATGTCGCTCAAGCCCCTAGCAACACTTCTGTGGTTAAGTTATTTCTCATTCTATCCTTGATGGCATTATTATATTTCTTGATCAACCTATTCGAGTTCTTTTTGATACGGGTGCGTCCCATTCTTTTATATCAAAGGAACTTGTTGATGCTTTTTCTTTAAGTGTTGTTGCTTTAATGACTTCTTTGAGAATCACGAATCCGGTTGGTGGATCCGCAACACTTAGTTTACTTTGTAAAGATGTCGAGATTGTTTTATGTGATTTTTCTTTCCAAGCCGATTTGCATGTCATGCGTTACTTAGGCTTTGGAATGATTTTGGGAATGGATTGGCTTAACCGTTATGAAGCTCATATCCTATGTCCTGAGCGGACTATTTATCTTCGACATCCGCAATCTATTAATCAGATTTCTATTATTCTTAAAGATTTGGATTCCGACTTGACAGCATCTTTATATTCTTTAAATCCTCATGATGACGATAATGATAATGAGGAGGATGTCATTTCTCTTATTCACGTTGTTCGTGAATTTTCCGACAGATTTGAGCCCGTTTTAGGATTGCCACCTAAGCGAGCAATTGAGTTCAGAATTAATCTCATCCCTGGAGCTCAACCTATCACTCGTCCTCCTTATCGCATGTCCAATAAGGAAAATGAGAAGATGCGCAAACAATTATCCGAATTGGAGACGAAGCAATTTATTCGCTCTAGTTCCTCGCCTTGGGGAGTTCGGCTATTTTCGTGAAGAAATCCGATGGTACACTTAGACTTTGCGTTGACTACCGCAAGCTTAATGATCTTACTATCAAAAATAAATATCCTTTACCTTGGATTGATGATCTATTCGATCAACTTAGTGGTGCTAAAGTCTTTTCACAATTTGACTTGGCAACCGGTTTTCATCAGCTTCGTATTACAGAGTATGGCATTCCTTTGACATCGTTCCGTACTCGTTATGGATCTTATGAATGGCTTGTTATGCCATTTGGTTTAACGAATGCTCCGGCTTATTTCGTTGACCTTATGAATCGAGTATTCAAAGATTTCCTCGATCGATTTGTCTTCATCTTCATTGATGATATTCTTGTGTATTCAAAAACCAAGGAGGAGCATGAAAAGCATCTTCGGATTGTGTTGGAAACTCTTAGGAGTAATCAATTAAAATAAAAAAATTCTAAATGCCACTTTTGGCAATCTCGTGTGAAGTTTCTTGGTCATAGTATTTCCGAATCCGGAATTTCCGTGGATCCTTCAAAGATCGGAGCGATTCAAAACTGGAAGAGACCGGAGAGTGTGACGGAAATCCGTAGTTTTCTCGGATTGGCGTGTTATTACCGTCGTTTTATAGAAGACTTTTCTAAAATTGTCGTGCCTCTTACTAGCTTAACAAAGAAAGGTGTTAAATACATTTGGTCGGACAAATGTGAAGCTTCTTTTCAGAAATTAAAAGAACTCCTTTCCGATGCTTCTATTCTTGTGATTCCTGGGGGAAATCAAGATTTTATTGTTTATACCGATGCTAGTCACATTGGTTTGCGTGCCGTTCTTATGCAAAGAGAACGTGTTATTGCTTATGCTTCTAGGCAATTGAAGCCAGCCGAGACTAGATATGCCACTCATGATTTAGAGCTCACGGCTATTGTTTTCGCCCTTCGAATTTGTTGTCATTACCTTTTGGGAAAAAAATTTATTCTTTACACCGATCATAAATCTTTGAAATATTTATTTTCTCAAAAGGAACTTAATTTGCGTCAACAGCGTTGGCTCGAATTTCTTGAATCTTATGATCTTGATATTCTATATACTCCCGGAAAGGGAAATCGGGTTGCCGATGCACTTAATCGCAAGCAACAAGCGGTTGTTTCCATGATGATATCCGAATGGAATGATCTCGAGATTTTATCCACTTGTGAGATTAGAGATCATGTATCCGATTTATGTTCATCTCTTGTTTTATGTAGCCTTGAGGCTCATCCTTCTCTTCTAGACCGCATTCTTAAAGCCCAAAGGTTGGATCCCGAATTGGCTCTTCTTGGCCAAAATTGTAGGGATAAAATTGATATTGAAGGTATGAAAGACTTTGATACCGATTCTCATGGCGGCATTCGAAAATTTGGTAGACTTATCGTGCCAAATATTAGTGATCTACGTAAAGACATTTTAGAAGATTCTCATCGTTCTAAATTTACCATTCATCCGGTAGTAGTAAAATGTACACGGATATGAAGCGACTTTATTATTAGAAGGGAATGAAATCTGATATTGCTAACTTTGTTAAGTGTTGCATAACTTGCCAACTTGTCAAGGCCGAGCATCGAAGGCCCGGTGGGTTATTGAAACCTTTAGAAATTCCAATTTGGAAGTGGGATCAAATTTCCATTGATTTTATTGACGGCCTTCCCCGTTCTCGTTCGGGTCATGATAGCTTATGGGTGATAGTTGATAGACTTACTAAATCCGCCCATTTTATTCCCATTCGGTCTAACCGGACCGTTCCTCTTTTGGCCAAACTCTTTATTAAAGAGATTGTTAAATTTCATGGAGTTCCTACTTCTATTGTTAGTGATCGTGATCCATTGTTTACTAGTAGATTTTGGAAGAGTCTTCAAAAAACTTTGGGAACAAAGCTTAATTTTAGCACCGCTTATCATCCTCAGTCCGATGGACAAACCGAGCGTGTGAATCAAACTCTTGAAGATCTTCTTCGTGCATGTGTTCTTGATTTTGGTGGAAGTTGGGAAGATCATATTGTTCTTGTTGAGTTTTCCTATAATAATAGCTTCCAATCTATCATTGGTATGGCCCTTTTGTGGCACTCTATGGAAGGTCATGCCATTCTCCTTCTTGTTGGCTGGAGGCTGGTGAGAAACTGGTTTTAGGTCCAGACTTTATTCGTGAGTCCACAGAAAAGATTGATCTCATTCGTCATAGGATGAAAGAAGTCCAAAGTAAACAAAAATCCTATGCCGATAACCAAGAAGAAAATTAGAATTTTCTGTGGGAGATCTTGTGTTTATTCGTGTTTCACCTATGAAGGGTGTTGTATGTTTCAGTCGATCGGGAAAGTTAGCACCTTGATATATTGGTCCATTTCCCATCACCGAACGTATTGGTTCCGTGGCTTATCGCCTCTTATTCCGGGCTCAATTTTCTGCTATTCATGACGTGTTACACGTTTCTCAGTTACGGAAATGCCTTCAAGATTCTGATTCTATTCTTAAGCCCGGTGTTGTGGAAGAAATTGAAGTTTCGCCTAATTTAATTTATGAGCAACATCCTATTCGAATTATTGCTTCGAAAGTCAAACGTCTTCGAAATAAAGATGTCCCGCTTGTGAAAGTTCAATGGTCCTCAAATCCTAAGGATTGCTCTTGGGAATCTAGAGAATTCATCGAGTGAACACATCCGGACTTACTTTCTCGTGCTCTTTGAGGTGAATTTTTTTTATTTCAAATTTCTTTTGTGTTTAATATGCTTTTATGGTTGTTACTTTATATTTTCTTCTTAAATATTGTGAGGACACAATTTTTTAAGGAGGGGAGTCTGTAACAACCCGCATACTTAACGATTGAGTATTTAAATATTTTATTTATATATTTCATCGTTAGCCGGATTATAGTCTGAAAAGCTACTTTTTGCAAACGGTCAAATTAGGACTCGAGACCACTCTCGTTTAGTTCAAAATGATGTTTGCGATCTTTTTAATATAAACTTCGATATGTTTGGAGATAGTAGAATTTTGCTACTTTTTCACTTAGGGCTTTGGTTTTTGTTTCAGCCCATTAGACCCAAGCTTCACCCCTCTTCTCTTCATTACTTCCTTCCTATTTCCTAATACTCAAACTTTAGCAACAATGGAGAGAGGAATGAGAAATTAAAACCCCAAGCCCTAGTTTCCATTTACAAATCAAGTTCTAGCTCCAAATCAATAGAAGAAGCTTTGGTAAGCCTCCTCTTATTCTTCTACAACTCATTCTCTTATCAATTTCAGAAATTCCTAAACCTAACTTAGGGAATGTTTCTCTTTTTAGCTTAGATTCAAGCTTGTTGGGTTGGAATTGAAGAGTGATTGTCCTTGCCTTTGCTCTATAGCTTCTTCTTCATTTGTCTTGGGTTCAAAGGTGAGATTTTTATCTCACATCTTAGTCTATAATTATCTTCGATTGTTAGGTATGAATTCCTAACACTTATTCTTGTGCAATTGATTTTGGTTTGGATTGATTTGGTGTATATTCCAATTTTTGGTGTTTTGAAATCAAAATATATGAAAATCCTATTATGGATATTTGGACATTGATATTTGAGGCGTACCGAAGAGCCGTTAAGGCTGGGTTGTCGCGTGGCGTAAATCCTTAGTCGTCATTTGCTCGTCCGATCGCTTTCGATATTCATTTGGCCATTTTTGGTCGAGGTTCAAGAAATGCTCTGAATTCCAGATTCAGCTGAATTCCAGTTTCGGACGTCTGAATCTGGAATTTCAGACGTCTAAATTGGCTTGATTTCAAACAGAAAGGAAATAGGCTAAAAACACCTATTTCAAACGTCTGAAACATTTGGTTCAGACGTATGAATTACGTTTTGGAAAACTTCTAATTTTCCAGATTCAGACGTCTGAACCACCTATTTCAAACGTCTGAATCTGCTGTGCTTTGCCTGCTTGCCTATTTTGTTTAAGAATACCAACTTTATCGATTCGTGTTGATTCTGATTTGTTGCAATCATTTACTATCGAATTTGATGACATTTTCTTCGGGATTTTTGGGAATATCCATTTTGATGGATTCGGTATCGATTTCTTTGGATTTTATTCACGTCTTTGAATGTGAAGTTTGGTGATTGATTGTTCTACAATCATTTTTTTTGTGATTTGTCACTTTAAAAATATAAAGGTTTCAATACTAGTAGTAAATATCAAAACTCTTTCATCAAAACGATTTCAACACTATTTTATTACAAAGCTTGTTTCTTAAACCGTTTTCCAATCTACTAGTATATACAAACCTTTCCTCACTCGTATGAGAAATCTAATTAAACGACTTAGTAAAACAAGTGGTATGAAACGCTTGCGTTTACTTCGTCGGTTAATTCTTAGACTTATTCGATTGAATCTCTTGTGACAATTTTCTAGTGGAGATCTACAATTTGTTCGTAAATATTTAAGTTAAGCTAGTAGTGATGGGACATGAAGCTAAGCTCATATATTTACTAGCTTAGTGTAATTGACACTTCTTGATGATCGATGATGATCATTTTGTGATTTAGACTAGCAATGTGCGATGTCTCTTTGTCTATGAGGGAGACTAAATCTCGTTTCTGTGGAGCTTCTGCTCCATTTGGTGGGGTAGCGACCCATGGTCTTCGGGCCGTTCTGTGGAGCTTCGGCTCAAAACTAATGGTTAGCTACCATGGTCTACCCATTCCACCAAATCACCTATAATCGACGCGGATCATCTCAAATCCATCTTAAATCCAGCGCGCTGCTATGCTTTCATGAATCACAACAGCAACATGGCCGATGGCGATCGGAAACCAATCGTAACATGGCTCGAGAGTGGAACGCGATGTATGGATTTGAACTGGGGACAGAAGATGAAAATTCGTGGTTCGACAGTCATTATGAGTTGGATAAAGATCGAGTTCACTTACGCGATGTGATGGTGAGAAGGAAACGACCACTTGTTAGTTCGAATTCGCCTTTGGGAAGCTTGAAGTTTCGTTAATGGCGGAGCGGGATATTGAAGCAGTTAAGTAAGGAAGAAGAAACGAGTTAGCAGTTTATATGGGGCAAAGGGGAAGAGATGAGTGGGCACGCAAGCTATTAAATCTCTTGGGTCGCTCACGACCTAGAAGAATTAGGTCGAAGCATACGACCTATGGCATAGGCATGTACTTCGAGGGGCAAGTGTTAACTCCTCTTTGAAAGCAACCTAACGACCTATGAGGTGGAGCGACCTAACGACCTAAGGTATGAAGCGACCTAACGAGTTAAAGAGGGGAGCGACCTAACAGGGAAGAAGTTCTGCAGCGAGCTAAGAAGCTCAGCGACCTAGGCAGTTGAGCGACCTAGCGACTCAAGCATGAAGCGGCACGGCATGAAACAACTCAAGCGACTTACAGGAGGGCGAGCGACCTAGTAACCTAGCTACCTAGCGTATTAAAACAAAGGAAGACTGCATGCGTTCACTTTCCTACATTAGACCGCTTACGAGTTAAACAAGGTCGAGATAACTTCATTTGCCATCTTCTCCTTAGGTCGTTCACGACCTAAGACTTGCCAGAGTGTTCAAATAAGCCTCTGTTAAGCCGTAAACCGCGACCTACGACCTACCCTAGGTCGCTCACGACCTACCGACTCACTCAGAAGAAACCAAGTGCTACCCTGTTGAGCCGTATGCCGCGTCCTCTAGGTCGCTCGCGACCTACGACCTACACTTAGGTTGTTCGTGACCTACGACCCAATCCAGAATCTCCCCTATAAATACAGCACTAGCTCCAACTGAAAGAGGATCCTTTGGCTTTTTTCTGGAACGCCGATACTCTGCTGAATTCTCGACTCACTCGACACTTCAAACACGAAAGACATCTCAACAAACTTCAAGAGGAAATCTAACACAACCGACATGGATTCAAAGACTTCTTCTACATCGGAGTTCTAGTTATTTGTCCCATCAGTATTGTAATCGAAGATTTTGTAAAGTTGTAATTGATTCAGCAATAAAGAAGATTAAAGTGGACGTAGGCTTAACCTGAAGCCGAACCACTATAAAACTGTTGTCTGTTACTGCTTTCGCTGTGACTTTTATACTTGTTTCTAATTCCCGTATTCATTGGTGGTGCTTTCACTTAATCTCTACATACACGGGGGTGTTAGCGTTCAATTTTAAGCGTTAACAATATATATATATATATATATATATATATATATATAACAAGTCAAGCATATGTACACATAGATCTTTATAATTACATTATTTATATTCATTATTCACTCTAAATAAAACATAAAAAATTGTCTTTTATGTGCATAATTATTTATGGAAATTATATTTTTTTTAAATTAAATATTAAACTAGCTTCAAATTTTTATTAAATATGTTTTATTTATAAATATTTATATATATATATATATATTTGTAAATCATTTTAAAATTATTTTTATCATAATTTTTTAGCACTAAAAACCAATTTTTGAAATGTACTTTATAGATATAAATTGTTTTTTTGAAGATCCAAACAACCAAGTTTACTTATAAAATCTGAAAAAATATGCATTGAGCCCACAACACTGCATCAAATAATTCACAGGAATATGCAGCTGTTAAGGATTGAACTCTCAACTTTTAAGGTGAGCGCCGCATGTCCTAACCAACCGCACTACCCCTAGGGTTTTGATGTAAATGATACATTATTTTAAAACTATATATATATACATGTATATATATTATTTATACATGTATAAATTAATATATTTTTAAGTTGTTGTTTTGGTTTATTATTATTTTGTATTTTGGCCGAATGGCCTTTTTTATATATTGTATTTAACTAATAAATGATTTAATGCAAAATTATATATATTAAAAAAATTATTTTTTTAGATTATACTTTATTTTATATAATAATTTTATTTTAATTGTAATCTATCATATATGTAGGTATTTTATTTAAAATTTGTAGATTCAGATCCATTTTTGAATTGTTTTACCAGGTAAAAGATTCGATATTTTGAAAAAGTTTCAAATTGTTGCCTTGGTCGAAATAGTTTAACATTGTTGCCTTGGTCAAATTGTTACCAAGTAAAAGCCCAAATTCAAATTGAACCTCTTTTATTATGGATAACCTTTGACATGACGATATCCGGGTAGGACATGGAACCCGATTACCCAAATCCAGTCTACGCACTACTTTTCATAACACCCTACTAAATGAGCAAGCTTAATTAGTTAATCATAACATTACTAATTTAGACCCCATCGGCTATTGGACTCCAATACCATTGCTGGAGTTGGGTCACGCAGTGGCTTAAATATGTAAATTTTTAAGAAAATGTCATTTTTGATGTCTATGAAGTCTAAATTTATTTAGATCAAATTCTAAATGAATTTTGAATAAAATCATTATTTTATTTAGTTTGTTAATAACTGTTATTTTGATATTATATTGGTATCATATAATATGAACATGTGTATCATATACACATTTATGTGTACGTGCACATACAACATATACAATGTGCTAAGAAAAATAAATAGAATAACTAACAAATCTAAACAAATAAATAGAAAATTTTGATTCGTTATAAATCCATTTTAGTATTAAAAAAAAACACGCTACAAAGAATAATTTAGAAGGTAAATACTAATTTTTATACACATTCCTTTTTTTATCTAGGTAAAATAGCAACTAACAATAATTTTATATACTAAATTACAAAAAAATAAAAAAATATAATGTTAATAAAAACTAAACTCGAATGTGGATGTATCCATATCCACATTCGTATTTATTTTCTGAATATCAAATAATTTTTCATATTTTGAATACATACGTGGATACACATGGATTTTTAATTTTCCAATTTTTCAAATACTCCTAGACAGCCCTAAGTAGACATCAGTTTCAAAGTACGCGCGCACACGAACCAAATAGTCTGGCCTTACTTGTAAATCTGTCGATGTTTCGGCCGCTAATTTTTGCTGGAACCCTAGCCCAACCTCTTTATAAGCCACAAATTTTCCCTTGCTTAGCAACGACTACGATGGCGACACACAAAATTTCTAAGCATTCTTTATTTGTACCTTTCTTATTGAATTTTATCTTAGATTAGTTATTCGGGAGATAATGGTCCTTAAATTCAAGATTGTTGTGATGACTATTTAAATTTATAAGTCAAAGTTTGTATGTTTAACTATTTGACTTTAAAAAAAATCCGAATTTTACCTTTGGCCTTTCGAATTTGTAAAATAAACAAATTTTATAGTTTAAATTTCAAATCTTTAAATTTTGATTTTTCAAATTCAAAAATGAAATTTTAACTTCAAAATTCATATTCTCCAAAATTCTTGTTTCTCGAATATAAATCCAAACTCTAAACATTTGTAACAACCCGCATATTTATCAATTGTATATTTAAATGTTTTATCGTTAGTTGGATTTTAGTCCGAAAAGCTACTTTTTGCAAACAGCCGAATTAGGACTCGAGACCACTTCCATTGAGTTCAAAATGCCGTTTGCGACCTTTTTGAGTATAAGCTTTGATATGTTTGGAGAAAGTTGATTTTTGCTACTTTGTACTTAGGGCTTTGGTTTGGGCTGAGCCACTTATGTATTCAGTCCCAACCCCTTCTCCTCTTCATTACTTCATAATTTCCTAATACATTCAAGCTTCATCAAAAATGGGGGAAGAGAAAAAGGATTAGGAAATCCTAAGCTCTAGTTTCCATTAGCAATTCCATCTTCTTGCTCCAAACTCAAGTGAACCCATTGGTAAGCATCTCCTTCTTCTTCTCCAACTTTTTCTCTCTTTGATTTCAGAAAATTCCTAAACCTAATTTAGAAAATGTTTCTCTTTTAAGCTTAGATTCAAGCTTCTAGTGTTAAGATTGAAGAGGGATTGATCTTAGCTTGTTCTTAAAGCTTCTCCTTCATTGATTTGGGTTCAAAGGTGAGATTTTTATCTCACATCTTTGTCTATAATTATCTTCGATTGTTAGGTATGAATTCCTAACACTTATTCATGTGCAATTGATTTTGGTTTGGATTGATTTCGTGTATATTCCAATTTTTGGTGTTTTGGTCTAATTTATGAAAATCCTATTATGGATATTTGTATATTGATATTTGAGGCATATCGAAGAGCCGTTTAGGCTGGGTTGTCGTTCGACGTAATTCCTTAGTCATCGCCATTTGCTCGTTCGATCGTTTCCGATATTCGTTTGGCCATTTTTGGCCTAGGTTCAGGGAATGCCCTGAACCCTTCATTCAGACGTCTGAAACGTAGTATTCAGACGTCTGAATATTGTTCTGCGAAGATTTCTATTTCCAGATTCAGACGTCTGGATATATGGTTTCAGACGTCTGAATTGGTTCAATTGGAACCAGAAAGGAAATAGGCTAAAAAGTGCCTATTTCAGACGTCTGGATCCAAGGATTTAGACGTCTGAATTCTGTCTTTGGAAAATATTTATTTTCCAGATTCAGACGTCTAAATCCTTGATTTCAGACGTCTGAATCAGCACTATTTTGCCTATTTGCCTATTTGCTTGAGAATTCCAATTTAAATCGATTCGTGATGATCCTATTTGTTGTTATCATTTATTATGACTTTGATGGCTCCTTTTTAGGGATTTTTGAATATCCATTTCGATGGATTCTTTATCGGTTTCTTTGGATTTTATTCACGTATTCGAATGTGAATTTTACTGATTGATTGTTCCTACGATCTTCTTTGTGATTTGTCACTTTAAAAATATAAAGGTTTTCTATACTAGTAGTAAATAACAAAATTCTTTCATCAAAACGATTTCAACACTATTTTATTACAAAGCTCGTTTCTTAAACCGTTTTCCAATCTATTAGTATATACAAGCCTTTACCTCACTCGTATGAGAAATCTAATTAAACGACTTAGTAAAACAAGTGGTATGAAATGCTTGCGTTTACTTCGTCGGTTAATTCTTGGACTTGTTCGATTGAATCTCTTGTGACAACTTTCTAGTGGAAATCTACAATTTGTTCTTAAATATTTAAGTTAAGCTAGTGGTTATGGGACATGAAGCTAAGCTCATATATTTACTAGCTTACTGTAATTGACACTTCTCGATGATCATGACGATCATTTTTGTGATTTAGACTAGCAATTGTGCGATGTCTCTTTGTCCACGTCGAGGATGATACTTCATTTTTATTGAGCTTCGACTCACCAGGAGGAGCTTCGGCTCAATGTCCGCAATGAGGGACTATACCCGGTCAGGAGGAGTTTCGACTCACCAGGCGGAGCTTCGGCTCAATGTCCGCAATGGGTGACTATACCCTGTCAGGAGGAGTTTTTACTCACCAGGAGGAGCTTCGGCTCAATGTCCGCAATGGGGGACTATACCTTGTCATGAGGAACTTCGGTTCACCAGGAGGGGCTTCGACTCAAAGTCCGCAATGGGGGACTATACCCTGTCAGGAGGAGTTTCGACTCACTAGGAGGAGCTTCGGCTCAATGTCTGCAATGGGGGACTATACCCTGTCGTGAGGAACTTTGGTTCACCAGGAGGAGCTTCGGCTCAAAGTCCGCAATGGGGGACTATACCCTGTCAGGAGGAGTTTCGACTCACCAGAAGGAGCTTCGGCTCAATGTCCGCAATGGGGGACTATACCCTTTCTGGAGGAGCTTCGGCTCAATGTCCGCAATGGGGGACTATACCCTGTCTGGAGGAGCTTCGGCTCATTTTTCTGGGATTGGCCATTCTTTTCTTGTGATTTCTGGATTTCATGTGTTGAATTCTGGAATTTATGCTTCACCTATTTTCGTGATTTCTATTGATTTGATTTATCAATTATTGTGGCTTGGTGAATGAAATTAGGAGTATGACATTCCTTTTTATCTTGAGTAGATCTTTGCGATATTGATTAACCTCTTATTGATTTTTCAATTACTTGTATATCACAGCTTGGCGTTGTGATTATTATACGTTTAGTCATATTTCTTATTCTATATCACTTCATCTGATATTTATAGCTAGACTGATCCGTTTATTATTTTGTTATTAAATAATACTCGGGTCAGACCGAGATGTTACAGGTGCTTCTGCTTGACTTCTCATCCTGGATCATTACTCTGACTTTTGGCTAACTACTTAGATTAGTAGTTTATTTTTTTGTATACACTTGAGATATAGACTCATAGATGTATTCTTTTGTCTAGCACTTGTATCTATTCTTTTGTGATGTCGTGGATCTTATTTGACAACTACTCTGATATACACTTTTATGTGTAATATTCATATCTATTTCCGCCTTTGTGATATGAATTGCCTGTGACTGATTTGTGTTATGTTTATTTCTATATTTGTTTCCGAAGATTATATATAGCCACTGTGTAGTAGCTTTGAGTTTGCGTCGGTATGTCGGATTTCCTCTTGAGATGAAATGCATGTTATATTTTATCTGGCATATCGGTGCTCACACAAAGCAATTACACGGATGGTCGCTCCTCAAAAGCCTTATTCTCCGTGCTAGTTGACAGCATTACACTGCAGTGTTCTTGGCTAGCGTGGGTATAGAGGTGGGGCGTCACAGCTTGGTATCGGAGCCAAACTTCGGAACAATATGGAATATTATAACAAGGATCATCGTCCTAAGTCCATCTTAGGAGTCGTGCTTTAGGATTTTATTCGGGTCTTCGTACCGTCCTATCCTATTTTCTTTTATGATTCCTTGTTTTATCTATAAAGATTTCTTGATATTTATTTTGAGAATAACTTTCCTCCTTCTTTCTTTCTTAAAGAAGAGAAATGGTTAGACCAGGCCGTCCCAGCGCCGATCAATCTAGTGCTACTCCTCAGGATGGAGTATTCATGTCTGCTCAGCAGCTTTTAGATCTCGTGAAGAACGCTCAAGCTGCAGGGCCCATTCCGGATGGTAGATCTGCAACACTCAATTCGCTTTTATTTGATGTCGAAAATTATTTTATGTGATTTTTCTTTCCGAGCCAATATTTTTACTTAGGCTCCGGAATTGATTTGTGCGATAGGATTGGCTTAATCAATAATGAAGCCTATGTCCTATTTTCTCGTGTGGACTATTCCTCTTCGACATTTTCAATCTGTTAAGCAGATTTCTATTTTTCCTTTATGATTTTGATTCCAACTTGATGGCATCATTTTATTCCTTAAGCCCTCTTATAAGGAAAGTGTTATTTCTCTCATTCATGTAGTTAGAGAAATTTTCCGGTATTTTTGAGCTTGTCTTAGGATTATCACCTAAGTAATCTTTTGTGTGGTGCTAAGGTCTTTTCAGTTTGACCTTGCCACCGATTTTCATTTGGCTACGAGTCGCGTGAGTTAGCATTCCACTTACGCACTCCGCACTCGTTATGATTCTAATGAATGACTTATTTTGTCATTCAATTTGTCCAGCTTATTTCATCCATTTTATATATCAAATATTCTATGAATATTTCGATGAGACCATTCTTGTATTTATTGGTTTTGGATGAAAATAGAAATTTAAAATTTTGTAAATCTTTTTCGTAAGATTTATTTATAAGTACAATTGGATTTTGATCTTAAAACGAGCAAAGAATATTCTTAAAGGTTTTTGAGAAACATGTTTATCATATAGAAGATGATTTTGTGATTGTATTGCCCGTTGAGTGCTTTAAGAATTCTGATCGACGCGCTTGATCAACGTTATCGATAGGAATTTCCTAAACGCTTTGATGAGACAATCAGACACAGTATATTGTCTTGAAAATAGTAAGTTTTTCTAGAAAGATTATTACATAATGATAAATGTAATTTTGAAAGTTTTAACTTTTCAAAAAAGAAGATTATTTAAAAGAAATTCTTTCTTTTCGATACTCTTGTTCTTGTGATTACCGAGGGGGAACCAAGACTTTATCTTTTGTACCAATGCTTATCGTATTGGTTTGGATGTCGTTCTCTTGCATAAGATAACGTGCTATCACTTGTGCTCCTAAATCATTAAAAGCCGATTGAGACTAGGTATGCCACTCATGATCTAGTGCTCGCGGCTATTGTTTTCGCTTTTAGAGTTTGGCATCATCATTTTTGGATGAGAAATCTGTTCTCTACCCCGATCATAAATCTTTGGAATAATTATTTTCTCATATGGAACTCCATGTTGACTCGAGTTCCTGACATCTTATGATCTTGATATTCTTTTTATTCCTGGAAGGGAAATCGTGTTGCCAATGCGCTTTGTCGTAAGCAACAAGTGGTTGTTTCTTTGATGATGGCCAAATGAAATTATCTTTTTACCAAGTTCATGGGGCGTTTTGATGTATTTCGTTTTATTGAGTTTCATCTCATTTCTTTTATGGACTTGCGTTCGATGTTCTTTTATGGTGTTCGGTTCATCGGATGTACCGTTTTTGAACTACATCGATGTCCTGACTTTTTGGTTCATTGGACGTACCGTTTTTGTACTACGTCGGTGTTCCAAATTATTCGAGTTTCTAGTTTCTCGGGCGTACCGTTTCTGTACTACGCCGTTACACTGGCTCAATTTTCTGCTATTCTTGACGTTTTTTTACATCTTTTAACTATGGAAATGGTTTTAGGTTTTCTAATTTATTCTTGAGCCCGGTGATATTGAGGAAATTGAAGTTTCACCAGATTTGACTTATGAGCAACATTCTATTCGCATCATTGCTTCGGAGGTTGAGTGCCATCGAAATAAAGATGTTCTTTTTGTGAGAGTTCAATGGTTCTCAAATCCTAAGGATTGCTCTTGGGAATCATGAGAATTCATCGAACGATCCCGTTCAGGCTAACTCTTTCATGCTCCTTATGGTGAACTTCCTATTTCAAATTTTCTTTTGTGTTGATATGCTTCTATGGTTGTTACTTCTTATTTTCTTCTTAAGTATTGCGAGGACGCAATTTCTTCAAGGAGGGGAGTCTGTAACAACCCGCACATTTATCAATTGTATATTTAAATATTTTATTTAAATATTTTATCGTTAGTCGGATTTTAGTCCGAAAAGCTACTTTTTGCAAACAGCCGAATTAGGACTCGAGACCACTTCCATTGAGTTCAAAATGCCGTTTGCGACCTTTTTGAGTATAAGCTTCGATATGTTTGGAGAAAGTTGATTTTTGCTACTTTGTACTTAGGGCTTTGGTTTGGGCTGAGCCACTTATGTATTCAGTCCCAACCCCTTCTCCTCTTCATTACTTCATAATTTCCTAATACATTCAAGCTTCATCAAAAATGGGGGAAGAGAAAAAGAATTAGGAAATCCTAAACTCTAGTTTCCATTAGCAAATCCATCTTCTTGCTCCAAACTCAAGTGAACCCATTGGTAAGCATCTCCTTCTTCTTCTCCAACTCTTTCTCTCTTTGATTTCAGAAAATTCCTAAACCTAATTTAGGAAATGTTTCTCTTTTAAGCTTAGATTCAAGCTTCTAGTGTTGAGATTGAAGAGGGATTGATCTTAGCTTGTTCTTAAAGCTTCTCCTTCATTGATTTGGGTTCAAAGGTGAGATTTTTATCTCACATCTTTGTCTATAATTATCTTCGATTGTTAGGTATGAATTCCTAACACTTATTCATGTGCAACTGATTTTGGTTTGGATTGATTTCGTATATATTCCAATTTTTGGTGTTTTGGTCTAATTTATGAAAATCCTATTATGGATATTTGGACATTGATATTTGAGGCGTATCGAAGAACCGTTTAGGCTGGGTTGTCGTTCGACATAATTCCTTAGTCACCGCCATTTGCTCGTTCGATCGTTTCCGATATTCGTTTGGCCATTTTTGGCTTAGGTTCAGGGAATGCCCTGAACCCTTCATTCAGACGCCTGAAACGTAATATTCAGACGTCTGAATATTGTTCTGCGAAGATTTCTATTCCCAGATTTAGACGTCTGAATATATGGTTTCAGACATCTGAATTGGTTCATTTGGAGCCAGAAAGGAAATAGGCTAAAAAGTGCCTATTTCAGACGTCTGGATCCAAGGATTCAGACGTCTGAATTCTGTCTTTGGAAAATATTTATTTTCCAGATTCAGACGTCTGAATCCCTGATTTCAGACGTCTGAATCGGCACTATTTTGCCTATTTGCCTATTTGCCTATTTGCTTGAGAATTCCAATTTAAATCGATTCGTGATGATCCTATTTGTTGTTATCATTTATTATGACTTTGATGACTCCTTTTTAGGGATTTTTGAATATCCATTTCGATGGATTCTTTATCGGTTTCTTTGGATTTTATTCACGTCTTCGAATGTGAATTTTTACTGATTGATTGTTCCTACAATCTTCTTTGTGATTTGTCACTTTAAAAATATAAAGGTTTTCTATACTAGTAGTAAATAACAAAATTCTTTCATCAAAACGATTTCAACACTATTTTATTACAAAGCTCGTTTCTTAAACCGTTTTCCAATCTATTAGTATATACAAGCCTTTACCTCACTCGTATGAGAAATCTAATTAAACGACTTAGTAAAACAAGTGGTATGAAACGCTTGCGTTTACTTCGTCGGTTAATTCTTGGACTTGTTCGATTGAATCTCTTGTGACAACTTTCTAGTGGAAATCTACAATTTGTTCGTAAATATTTAAGTTAAGCTAGTGGTTATGAGACATGAAGCTAAGCTCATATATTTACTAGCTTACTGTAATTGACACTTCTCGATGATCATGACGATCATTTTTGTGATTTAGACTAGCAATTGTGCGATGTCTCTTTGTCCACGTCGAGGACGATACTTCATTTTTATTGAGCTTCGACTCACCAGGAGGAGCTTCGGCTCAATGTCCGCAATGAGGGACTATACCCTGTCAGGAGGAGTTTCGACTCACCAGGAGGAGCTTCGGCTCAATGTCCGCAATGGGCGACTATACCCCGTCAGGAGGAGTTTTTACTCACCAGGAGGAGCTTCGGCTCAATGTCCGCAATGGGGGACTATACCCTGTCATGAGGAACTTCGGTTCACCAGGAGGAGCTTCGGCTCAAAGTCCGCAATGGGGGACTATACCCTGTCAGGAGGAGTTTCGACTCACCAGGAGGAGCTTCGACTCAATGTCCGCAATGAGGGACTATACCCTGTCATGAGGAACTTCGGTTCACCAGGAGGAGCTTCGGCTCAAAGTCCGCAATGGGGGACTATACCCTGTCAGGAGGAGTTTCGACTCACCAGAAGGAGCTTCGGCTCAATGTCCGCAATGAGGGACTATACCCTGTCTGAAGGAGCTTCGGCTCATTTTTCTGGGATTGGCCATTCTTTTCTTGTGATTTCTGGATTTCGTGTGTTGAATTCTGGAATTTATGCTTCACCTATTTTCGTGATTTCTATTGATTTGATTTATCAATTATTGTGGCTTGGTGAATGAAATTAGGAGTATGACATTCCTTTTTAACTTGAGTAGATCTTTGCGATATTGATTAACATCTTATTGATTTTTCAATTACTTATATATCACAGCTTGGCATTGTGATTATTATACGTTTAGTCATATTTCTTATTCTATATCACTTCATCTGATATTTATAGCTAGACTGATCCGTTTATTATTTTCTTACTAAATAATACTCGGGTCAGACCGAGATGTTACAGGTGCTTCTGCTTGACTTCTCATCCAGGATCATTACTCTGACTTTTGGCTAACTACTTAGATTAGTAGTTTATTTTTTTTGTATACACTTGAGATATAGACTCATAGATGTATTCTTTTGTCTAGCACTTGTATCTATTCTTTTGTGATGTCGTGGATCTTATTTGACAACTACTCTGATATACACTTTTATGTGTAATATTCATATCTATTTCCGCCTTTATGATATGAATTGTCTGTGACTGATTTGTGTTATGTTTATTTCTATATTTGTTTCCGAAGATTATATATAGCCACTGTGTAGTAGCTTTGAGTTTGCGTCGGTATGTCGGATTTCCTCTTGAGATGAAATGCATGTTATATTTTATCTGGCATATCGGTGCTCGCACAAAGCAATTACACGGATGGTCGCTCCTCAACTGCCTTATTCTTCGTGCTAGTTTACAGCATTACACTGTAGTGTTCTTGGCTAGCGTGGGTATAGAGGTGGGGCGTCACAACATTTCTCAACAATTTATCAATTGTGTAATAAAAACTAGGAGTAAGAAATAGTTAGTTAGGTACGAATTAATATACCACTCAATTAGTTGGTCAGTTCAGTTCAATTCAATTCGTTTTAAAGTTAAACCAGTTTATATTCGATTTGCAAAATAATTCAATTTGGTAATTGGTTTAATCGACTTATCAACCCTTTAGAAATATGCGGTGTCGTTGATTTTGTATTTGGTTTGGTAATCAAACGATACTTCACATATAAAAAAATTAATTAATATTCTTTATAAAAACCAGCGTAAATCGCACAGACGTGCATTTATAGAAATGTTTCATAAGAACAGAGATGCGGTTGATGTAGCAAACGGATGATGAGATTCCGTTGATGGATGAACGGTATTTTTAAAATTTCAAAAAGATACTGTAGAAATCATATTCATTGAATTTTCTAACAGCAGAGATTTGAAATATATTCATGAAATTCTCTTTAATTACAGTAGGGGGTGATTTTTTTTTTGTAAATTCAACGTTCTATATATGATATTCTTTGTGACTTGGACGATTAAAACGATTACCTATCCAATTATCCGAAATGATTCGGTTTGATTCAAATTTATGTTTTTTTGTCAAATTTTGAACCTTTTTATAAAAATAAAAATTATAACTCGCGTCATAACCGTGCGTATAAACAAACGGTCAGTCCTGTTCTAGTCAATTGAATTTTAATTGCCGATGTTCACCTGCCATTTTACGCTGGAACCCTAGTTCTAGCTCTTTATAACCCACGACTTCTCTCTCGCTCAGCAACGGGTACGATGGCGGCACACTAATTTCTCCGATTTACTTCATTTTTTTTTATTTTTTTTTTTAATACCAAATTTTGTCTTAGATTAGGTTTTCGAGAATTAATGGTTTTCAAATTCGAGATTGCTGTGATGACTCGCAAATTCAAGCTCAACAGACCAGATTGTATGTCTCTTTCTTATTGATTGAGATCTACATGCCGATTATCCCGCTGAACTGAGCAATCTCTTTTAATCCATGTTTGTTTTATTTTTCTATTTTGTATCGTTGTAAATGTTTCAGAAGAAAATCCTACAGATTGCAAGGTTCAATAGATTACAGATCTCCCTTTCTGGAAACTCTTGAGGGCTTTTGCGGAATCATACCCAATAATCATTGCCACCGCTGAGGTTGTTTTGTTTTTTCCTTGATATTTGTGCTTTTTTTCTTGGTCCTTTTGGGATTCATTCTGATGAGTATGATGTATTTGTCTAATTTCCAACCTTTTTTGAATTTGTAATGAGGATTCGGTTCCAAGTGATATTCCATATTACTTCTGGGTTTGATTATCATTTCAGAATTTGTACTCGTCATTACTTGGATGCGGATGAGATTAAGTTTGTTGCTTATGATTATTTCGATTTAAACTATTATGCTTCAATTTTTATTATAAATAAATTAGCCCATGATGATTTAGCTAAATTGGAATTACCGTCTGAGGTATACTCACCTGAATTGATGTCCACTCGCTGGCTGTCTGAGGCACAAACGCATAATTACAACCGTTTAAATTGATTAAAATCCCACTTTTGAAATTTGCCTTGTATATTTGATTATGAACGAGTTAATTACGTTTTGTAATTTTACGACAGTTGTAATTGAAGGAGCCTGATGCCTGCATCATCATTAGCAAAGTGCAATGACTGATGATGCAACTGATTGGGCTAATAAAAATCTGCTTTATTTGGATTTTCACGTCTTGATAGGAAACTGTGGATTAGATCTTTGTATTCATTTACAGTGCCGTATTACGTGATTACAATTTTCTATGGTTTCATACCTTCCAACTTCTTTTTGCTAATGCAAATTTAACTAGTATAACCGCACAATGGTGAAGAAACCGATCGTTATATTGTATAACTTTGATAAGAAATATACATTTAAATTTGTTTAAGTGATAATATGTTGGAAAAGAATAATTTGAGATTTGAATCTGAAAATATGAATTTTAAATTTAAATATTAATCAGAACATTTAAAATTGTCGATTTAAAATTGAAATTTTAGAATTTGAAAATCATAATAGATTTCAATTTGGAATCTTAGATGCTCGAAGTAAAAAGAGGAAGTTTAGGGAAACCGCGTTTAAACAAGATCCACGTTTGTGAGACAATCGCGATGAAACAAGATTCATTTTTTTTGGCTTCATAAAAATTGATTTTAGTCAGCGACAGTAAACAAACTTTCTTAACGGTCGGTTTGATTATTGCTATATTAAGTTTGATCGGTAGTAGTGACTAGTAACCCCGTTTGCTATACTGAACTTGAAAAGAAAAATGGAAGGCTAAAGTACAACAAACTTTAAAACAAAAAAGTAAAGCAAGAGTCTACTAAAACAAAGTAAAACATATAT
Source organism: Allium cepa (assembly GCA_030765085.1). Classification (NCBI taxonomy): domain Eukaryota; kingdom Viridiplantae; phylum Streptophyta; class Magnoliopsida; order Asparagales; family Amaryllidaceae; genus Allium; species Allium cepa. The sequence continues at coordinate 101,782,067 of CM060942.1, read as the reverse complement.
TTCAGAACAATAAATATTGACCATTAGACATTTTTCTTTTTAACATTTATATGGACGGTTTTTCCGACTTAGTGATCATATTTTATTTAGATTTTGTCTGTTTGGCACCAGTTTGTACAATCAAGGTATATATTTTGTGGGTAGGAAGGTAATATTTTCAGTAAAAAAAAACAAGAAAATAGATATAGGGATTAAGTTGTAAAAAAAATTATTTTCAAAGACGATAAGTTTGCTTTTTAATTTGATAAATACTTTTTAATGTACAGCTATCATAATCTATGATTTACATTAAAGTGTTCTTTAGCTTGAAAAGCAAACCTTTTGTCTTTCAAACTAAATTTTTCTAGCCTATAAAACCCAAAAAATATATTATATATTGTGAGCGTTAACTTAGGCAAACTGTTAATTGGTGTAAAATTTTGTTATGGCCATTGTAACTTCTTATTATGGTTATTTGTTAAATTATTATTCTTCTAGATTTTGAATGTAATGCGCATCTGGTATTTATCATGTGATCATGATTTCAACATTGTTTAAACTTATTTGTTTATAAAATAAACAATGTATGTATAAGTGGAGTTATTTGTGTAAATTGTGAATGAATTTTTTCGGAATGGTGGACGTTTGCAAAATCAACATATAAAAATTTACTTTATTATGTATTAGCTTTTGGTTAAATTTTGTTAATAGTCTTTTATAATATGGGCAAAATTATTAAGTTGGAAATGTAAACATGAGAGCAATATCATTTTATTTTAGTCGGAATCGATACTTTTTTATAATATTGTTTATTTATTAAATAGTTAAATGCATTTAGAGATAAATAATATTTTTTAAAGTATATAGTTTTTTAAAAAAATTAGTGTTTAAATGGTTTTAAAAATCTATAGTTATTTTTTTTGAAACTTCAACTATCGTTGTTGACGATCTCGAGATTCGAACAAATGACCTTTAATTTGTAGTTTAAATTATCCATCATGTAACGTTTCGAATTTTGCCCGTTCGAAAATCGACATCCATACTTCAAATCGTATTCGAATACCATAGATTCGACCGTTCAAATCCGATTCGCCGGAGCTTATAACAACATTAAGTAAATAACACAGCGGAATAAAAGAATAATACATTGATATACAGTTTTGATACAATATCTGACACAACAGATGATCCAATAGATATCAATATATATCAGAGATATGATACAATAAAATAGCAGCGGAAAAGAAAAATAGATAACATCTAGCAGCGGAACAATATAACTCTAAGATAGTCTTCAAAAGAGAACTCCGAGAACTGCAACTCCATCTCCAAGAATCAATCCAGCAATAGCTCGAACTCCCAATAACGATGCACCAAGATAAGCAAGAATGGTGCGATCCAAAGACTGAACTAACTCCAGATAATTCACTGAACCTGACTATCTGTAAAACCCAACTCTAGACTGCTCGTGTAGAAATATAATGAGCACCCAGAGTTTAGGAAAGAAACAATAAACTCCGGATCAGTCGTGGGACTGATGTGAGCAACAAAAACAGTTTATCTTTTAAAACATTCAAAGAAATATTTTTAAAGTCAATTCGCAATGCTTTTAAAAATGAGACTACCATAAGACCTCCCGCCACACACACAATGCAAACGCAGACTTGGAGGAGATTTCTTCTTATGTTAGTCAAAGATGCTTCATACGCATTAAAAAGAAACATTTGATATTATTACTAGTGCATAGTGTAGAACAAATCATTTCGAAAGTAGAATATAAATCTTAGCCAGCATATGTACCATTATAGTATGCTTACTATAGCTAGCATATTAAATGGCAGGTTCTACAACTAAAACCGTACAAGACTCGTATTGTTTTTTTGGATTTCCAACGAATGGTCAGGCCAAGGAACTTCCCATTGCCACATGAGAATGCATCTGGATGGACATCCCCGAGAACCAAACCGGATCTCTACCAACACAAGGCCGGGTTACCCCTAACTGAGTAACAACTGACCTAATATGCCATCCCCCGGTCCTTTGGGACCTTTCACCGAGCGCTCGCAATCAATTCACACAATCATAAAGTGTTTTCAACATGAGTAAGTATCTGGGCTCCATACCATGATACCACCCTTTTCCAGAAGGAAATACACATATCCTAAAGGGCGCTACCCCTCATAACCTTGCTGCATCTTTCCAGTTTTGACCATTCCGGGGTGTGAGGCTCGACGAAGTCACGTCCACAAAAACATACTTTATACAAAAGTCATGCTTTGGGTCAACAAATGATCATAGAAATGATCACCAGGATAGACGATCAAATAAACGATCCTATCCCAAATAATCAACACAATGATCATTTAACAGCAACACTCAGCATGTCAAATTACCAAATTAGGAATATATCGCTGATAACCATCAACTATATAACCTCTGAGCTCGTACGTCTCAGAGAAGGGTGTTAAGCTAAGAGAATAAATTCTCCGCCACCAACAGAAATATATTTGAAAGAAATCGGCTTTACATCTCAATTTGTAATATCAGACATAACTATCCATACAAGTCTGTTCCGGGCTCGAACAGAACCGAAGGCACTTACAAAGAAGTCATTGCAATCCGGATATTCACTAATCACGTTCGGACTTCCCATCACATATGGAGTCTCTATACCGGCGCGACTCGGTGCAGAAACAATCGATAGGTCATCCTATCGCTTTCGCAAATACCCGGTCTTCATCACCGGTCTCCAAATGCTATCCATAACGTCAAATCACATATTCAGAATGGGTTATACGACACAAAGGTCCTTTCCCAGCTAAACCGAATAGTGAGCACGATATTTCAAAAACAAATGGATAATGGGATTTCAATTAAGTCACAACTTATTACCCAAAACTTTTCTTCAAATGGCTTAACAAATTACCATTTTCAATCTTTAAACAAAAAGATTCATTTTCACAACCTTTAACGGTTTAAACAATTTTCACATTTTAATCTTTTAAACAAAAGATTCATTCATAGATTTTCCAAATCAATTTTCATTTCAATTTGATTAACTCGTTAAATCTTTTAAATCAAAGATTTAACTTATAGCCTTCAAAACAATTTCATTTCTATTTGATTTAAACAAATCATCAATTTAAATCTGTTAAAAATAAACAGATTTAATTCATAGCTTTCAAAAAGAATTCTTTCATAACTTAGGAAAATCATTTCTCTATTCAATCTTGAAATTCCCCTAATTAACTGGAATCTCAGTTCTTATCTAAAAGTGTTTATCATTTGAAAACTGAAAACAACAGTTTTCATTTTGGAAATCTGATTCATTTATACGAGTTGAAATCCTTGAGTTAAATTCAAATTCCAAAAAAAACAATACTTAAAAGTGGTTTAAATTCATACAACATGTTTATAATATCTTTAACCAAAATTTCCAATCATCGAATTCAATTCCAAATATCGAATTCAAATTCAAATTGAATTATTTAAATTGGAGATTTTACCGAGTTATTCAAAATAGCTTTTATCCGTGAAAACCTTTTTTCAAAAGCTTTGCCGTTTAACCCAAATCCATTTTCAAAATCAATTTGAAATTAAAACTTTAATTTCAAAAACATTAAATTTAAATTATCTGTGACTTAACCGATTTCCTCGTGAAATCCATATTTGTGTGTGTATGGTGTAGTCCAGGGGTTATACACAGTAGTGCAACATCATTCAATCATCACAGATCAAATACAACAATATATCTGATAAGCGATATAACTATAAAGCTTATCGCCCATTCACAGATTCACGGATAATATGCAGATGTAAATAAATGAATAAATCATACACGGCACAAACCACATAATAAAATATCACAGATCAGACAGGACAATCAATTCAAGGCATCATATATAATACGATCATCTATAAGTAAGGTCAAGCATTTAATAATCATTTATAAGCAGAATTAATTAATCATCTTATCCTGATTAATTCAAATTATTTCCAGTTAAATTAATTACTTATGAATTAATTATCAAATTCTGATTAACTAATTTCAAATCATTTAATATCAATTAATTTATCAAACACTTTAATTAATTAAATTATTCTTAATTTATCACATTAATTAAATCAACCTTTAAACCAATTTCTTAATTAATTAACTCTAATTAATTAATTAAAGAAATTTAACCTTTAATTACTTACCATAAAGTAATTATACTTACACCATTTATAATTGATTATCTAAACTAATCAATCCAATTTATTATTAAAAATTAATCGCCTTAATTAATACTTAATAATCCTTAGTTAATTATCTTATTAACTAATAATATTTCTTAATTACTTTCTTAAGGAATTATCTTAATTTCATTATTAATCATTTCTAATTATAATTTAAATCCAAATTATTTGTTTATAAATTAAATAAATCATTCTTATCTTTTAAATCATTTTATTACCTTAATTATCTCTAAGATGATTCATTTCATTATCAATGATTTCATGAATCATTTAAGTGTAATTTTAAACATTACACTTTTAAATTTGAATTTAAATTCCATTTTGAATTTAGGATTCGAAATGAACATATATTTAAACATTAACCAATCTAAATATTGATTGATAAACCTTAAAATAAATGTAAAGAATATTTATTATTTACATAGGAAACCTATATAAGAAAAGCCTTTGAATTAATTTACTTAAATTTTAAGCTTTTAAATCACATTACATTTTAACTTGCAATTTTCAAGTTTAAAACAATTTGTTTGACTTCCATTCAAATTTGAATCCAAAAATAAACTTAAATTAAAATTTAAATCTGGATTTAAGCTTTGTTAAATTTAGTTTACAATTTAAAATTTCATTAGAATTTGTTTAAAACAGATTTGCTTCCAGGTTTACAAAATCTGTTTAACTTGTTTTCTTATAGTTCTAAATACCAATTTCTTTTATACAAATTCTCCTAAATATATTTCACTTTTAAAATACCTCTAAATTATTTAAACACTCAATTGTTATTAAAACAATTTTTTTAACTTAAAACTTATTTTTGTCCAAAACAAAGTTATTTAAAACATTTTAATTTAACAGTTTATTAGGCTAATCCTTAACAACAAAAATCTAGAGAACCCACTTATTACTCTTCCTATTTCCCGAGTCTCTCTCGTACTCCACTCCAACTCCATCTTCTTTTTCTCTATTCCTTTATTTTGCTTGAGTATAAAAATATATATCAATTAACTGCTGAACAACTCAAACAAACGCGAACACCCCCCTTCCCAGGTCATTCGAACTGCAACTGATACGCGCCTACGTGGGTGCACGTGCACCACTATTCCGTTCATCTCTGATCGCCGCCGAGCCCCTCCACAAGTCGCCATCGACTCCACTGACCAAAACACACTTCCAGTTCGAAGCGAACGAGGCTACATCCAAATCGAGCATTTCCATTCTTCCTGTAACCCAACCTCAACACCAAAACCCGCCTCGTGGAACCACCTCCGGCCACCTAAGTCGCCGCCCCTTCGCCTACACACTCGACTACAACCCAGGCATCTCCCCTTCAAGCCCGGCCACGCTCGATGCTACGACGAAGTCGTGGCGATCAAATGTTTGAGCACCAGAAAAATTAGGTTAAAAAAGAAAAAAACCACCACCGTAGTCACCTCCGACGTCGTGACCACCACTACCCATTTTTCCTGCCACCCTGGTAAACTCCACCACCTTCAGGAAGAATCGCAACCACACCGATCCACCCAATTTCCAGAGGCAACTCAAAATCCCCAAATTGGTTAACAAAGAAATGCTCAATCAAACCTTCACTAAAAAATGTAATTTTAGTTTTAAAAATCAGAGTTTTGATTAAGCATTCAGTTCATATTCTTAAATTGAAAATTTAAGATATTGGAAATATCACTTGTATTTAGTATTTACTGATCTTAAGGTTTTCAGAGCAGTTTTGCTCTATTTTTCTTAAATACAAAATTTTAAGAATTTACTTTATAATCAAACAAACTTATTTTGCTTAGATCCTAAATCATAACATCAAGTAAATTGAGAGGAAATAAGTTTTGAATTAAACCTGAGTTGAAATTCTTTAAGTACAGGGGTAACTTCAGGTTATACTGACATGCAGATATCATGTTTCACACACACAAACTTCACCAATAAATAAACACCAATTCATGATCTGCTTCATACTTAAATCAAGCAACCAGATAATTAAGTTTATAAATAAAGTTACTCACAGTATTGTTTCTAGAATGAACAGAGCATTCCATCTGTAACAGGTTTTCAACTGAAATCTTGCTTCTTTGGTTTGAACTGAATGATGTTTGAGTTTATAATTTTTTTTTTTTTTGGTTTTCTTTTCTTTTCAGGCCTTGCATATTTTCTTACTGAACAAACTTGATATAAATATATAACAACAGATAGTTTGCATATAGGGGAAGGTACTATCTACTTAGGCTTACTTCTTTTGTTGATTAAAGAACTATTTTTAAAAACTGAAATGACTTTTAGCATTTCTTTCTTTCGGCTGAGAAGATTGCATTTATGCTTGTATTAAATGCATATGTTCCCATTTGTCTACAGCCTTACCTTACCTGATTTTATTTTATTTTTCTTGCATCACTCTTTGTCATGTTTGTACAGTTTTCTTTGCTTTTTATAAGCATGTAACTATGTACTTTGTTTTGGTTTTGTTTCACTTTCACACTATACATTCTTATGTCCTTCAGCCTTGCATATCTACATGCTTACCATTTCTTTACTTTATTTTGTACTTGTTGATTCTTTTGCATACTTATGTATTTGTTTGTTATTTTTACTTTGTTTTAGTTTTATGTTCTTTTAGCTAGCTTTGTATTCGAGCTTTGTTTATTCTTGCATTTTTATTTTACTTCTATTTTTAGTTTAAGTAATTATCATAAATTTTACTTCTAAAAATTATTGTTTTATATTTCTCTATATACCCATATATTTATAACTCAAATTATCATCATTTACATTTCAAATCAAATGTATATACATATATACAATATTTTTAAATTTAAAATGATTTATACAAAAGTTATTTCAATCTCGGGGAAATTCGCATCACTCTAATCCATTTAAAAATAAATTTTACAATTTTTAATCCAAAAATTCCTTTAAATTATCAATTTAAATTCACAAAAATCTGGGGTCGTTACAAATTTTCCCCTTAAAAGAATTTCGTCCTCGAAATTCGCAGGCACGAAAACAACACAGAGATAGACTCAATCTCTACAATATATATACCGATTTGTCCCTCTTCGGACATCGACCAACCCAAGAAATTACAACAGAATTTCAAAATTTGATTTTAAACGAAATCGCTTTATCAATACAATTCAATTTATCCTTCATATTCTATTAATCAAATTTAACTCAATTCAAAATTTCTAATTTATTTAAAATTTATAATTCATATTCATTAAGGTTTAAATCAAAAACTGAAAAGAAACTGACGAAATACGAAGAAAGAATTTTCTACAACGATACGTAGGATCATCACCGCATTGAAACTTCTTCTTGCAATTGCCACGAAGAAATCAAAAGAATTTGGAAACGAATCAAAAAGAGATTGATAAGAAAGTTATTTCCACTGTTGGAGGGTATTGACTTATTATAGTCGTATTTCCCCGTCCCCTATCTCGTTTTCTTCTTGTACTCATACTTACTATCAGTGGATAGTAAGAGAATTTACTGAGGCATTTAAACGGATATCTTAAGGATTACTCATTCTAGGGATACTTCACCCTATGAGCTACTTAATGTGTTATACTTCTGAGCTAAAGTTCAACCCTTAGCTCTGATACCAAATGTAACGTTTCGAATTTTGCCCGCTCGAAAATCGACATCCATACTTCAAATCGTATTCGAATACCATAGATTCGACCATTCAAATCCGATTCGCCGGAGCTTATAACAACATTAAGTAAATAACACAGCGGAATAAAAGAATAATACATTGATATACAGCTTTGATACAATATCTGACACAACAGATGATCCAATAGATATCAATATACATCAGAGATATGATACAATAAAATAGCAGCGGAAAAGAAAAATAGATAACATCTAGCAGCGGAACAATATAACTCTAAGATAGTCTTCAAAAGAGAACTCCGAGAACTGCAACTCCATCTCCAAGAATCAATCCAGCAATAGCTCGAACTCCCAATAACGATGCACCAAGATAAGCAAGAATGGTGCGATCCAAAGACTGAACTAACTCCAGATAATTCATTGAACCTGACTATCTGTAAAACCCAACTCTAGACTGCTCGTGTAGAAATATAATGAGCACCCAGAGTTTAGGAAAGAAACAATAAACTCCGGATCAGTCGTGGGACTGGTGTGAGCAACAAAAACAGTTTATCTTTTAAAACATTCAAAGAAATATTTTTAAAGTCAATTCGCAATGCTTTTAAAAATGAGACTACCATAAGACCTCCCGCCACACACACAATGCAAACGCAGACTTGGAGGAGATTTCTTCTTATGTTAGTCAAAGATGCTTGATACGCATTAAAAAGAAACATTTGATATTATTACTAGTGCATAGTGTAGAACAAATCATTTCGAAAGTAGAATATAAATCTTAGCCAGCATATGTACCATTATAGTATGCTTACTATAGCTACCATATTAAATGGCAGGTTCTACAACTAAAACCGTACAAGTCACGTATTGTTTCTTTGGATTTCCAACGAATGGTCAGGCCAAGAAACTTCCCATTGCCACATGAGAATGCCTCTGGATGGACATCCCCGAGAACCAAACCGGATCTCTACCAACACAAGGCCGGGTTACCCCTAACTGAGTAACAACTGACCTAATATGCCATCCCCCGGTCCTTTGGGACCTTTCACCGAGCGCTCGCAATCAATTCACACAATCATAAGGTGTTTTCAACATGAGTAAGTATCTGGGCTCCATACCATGATACCACCCTTTTCCAGAAGGAAATGCACATATCCTAAAGGGCGCTACCCCTCATAACCTTACTGCATCTTTCCTGTTTTGACCATTCCGGGGTGTGAGGCTCGACGAAGTCACGTCCACAAAAACATACTTTATACAAAAGCCATGCTTTGGGTCAACAAATGATCATAGAAATGATCACCAGGATAGACGATCAAATAAACGATCCTATCCCAAATAATCAACACAATGATCATTTAACAGCAACACTCAGCATGTCACATTACCAAATTGGGAATATATCGCTGATAACCATCAACTATATAACCTCTGAGCTCGTACGTCTCAGAGAAGGGTGTTAAGCTAAGAGAATAAATTCTCCGCCACCAACAGAAATATATTTGAAAGAAATCGGCTTTACATCTCAATGTGTAATGTCAGACACAACTATCCATACAAGTCTGTTCCGGACTCGAACAGAACCGAAGGCACTTACAAAGAAGTCCTTGCAATCCGGATATTCACTAATCACGTTCGTACTTCCCATCACATATGGAGTCTCTATACCGGCGCGACTCGGTGCAGAAACAATCGATAGGTCATCCTATCGCTTTCGCAAATACCCGGTCTCCAAATGCAATCCATAACGTCAAATCACATATTCAGAATGGGTTATACGACACAAAGGTCCTTTCCCGGCTAAACCGAATAGTGAGCACGATATTTCAAAAACAAATGGATAATGGGATTTCAATTAAGTCACAACTTATTACCCAAAACTTTTCTTCAAATGGCTTAACAAATTACCATTTTCAATCTTTAAACAAAAAGATTCATTTTCACAACCTTTAACGGTTTAAACAATTTTCACATTTTAATCTTTTAAACAAAAGATTCATTCATAGATTTTCCAAATCAATTTTCATTTCAATTTGATTAACTCGTTAAATCTTTTAAATCAAAGATTTAACTTATAGCCTTCAAAACAATTTCATTTCTATTTGATTTAAACAAATCATCAATTTAAATCTGTTAAAAATAAACAGATTTAATTCATAGCTTTCAAAAAGAATTCATTCATAACTTAGGAAAATCATTTCTCTATTCAATCTTGAAATTCCCCTAATTAACTGGAATCTCAGTTCTTATCTAAAAGTGTTTATCATTTGAAAACTGAAAACAACAATTTTCATTTTGGAAATCTGATTCATTTATACGAGTTGAAATCCTTGGGTTAAATTCAAATTCCCAAAAAAACAATACTTAAAAGTGGTTTAAATTCATACAACATGTTTATAATATCTTTAACCAAAATTTCCAATCATCGAATTCAATTCCAAATATCGAATTCAAATTCAAATTGAATTATTTAAATTGGAGATTTTACCGAGTTATTCAAAATAGCTTTTATCCGTGAAAACCTTTTTTCAAAAGCTTTGCCGTTTAACCCAAATCCATTTTCAAAATCAATTTGAAATTAAAACTTTAATTTCAAAAACATTAAATTTAAATTATCTGTGACTTAACCGATTTCCTCGTGAAATCCATATTTGTGTGTGTATGGTGTAGTCCAGGGGTTATACACAGTAGTGCAACATCATTCAATCATCACAGATCAAATACAACAATATATCTGATAAGCGATATAACTATAAAGCTTATCGCCCATTCACAGATTCACAGATAATATGCAGATGTAAATAAATGGATAAATCATATATGGCACAAACCACATAATAAAATATCACAGATCAGACAGGACAATCAATTCAAGGCATCATATATAATACGATCATCCATAAGTAAGGTCAAGCATTTAATAATCATTTATAAGCAGAATTAATTAATCATCTTATCCTGATTAATTCAAATTATTTCCAGTTAAATTAATTACTTATGAATTAATTATCAAATTCTGATTAACTAATTTCAAATCATTTAATATCAATTAATTTATCAAACACTTTAATTAATTAAATTATTCTTAATTTATCACATTAATTAAATCAACCTTTAAACCAATTTCTTAATTAATTAACTCTAGTTAATTAATTAAAGAAATTTAACCTTTAATTACTTACCATAAAGTAATTATACTTACACCATTTATAATTGATTATCTAAACTAATCAATCCAATTTATTATTAAAAATTAATCGCCTTAATTAATACTTAATAATCCTTAGTTAATTATCTTATTAACTAATAACATTTCTTAATTACTTTCTTAAGGAATTATCTTAATTTCATTATTAATCATTTCTAATTATAATTTAAATCCAAATTATTTGTTTATAAATTAAATAAATCATTCTTATCTTTTAAATCATTTTATTACCTTAATTATCTCTAAGATGATTCATTTCATTATCAATGATTTCATGAATCATTTAAGTGTAATTTTAAACATTACACTTTTAAATTTGAATTTAAATTCCATTTTGAATTTAGGATTCAAAATGAACATATATTTAAACATTAACCAATCTAAATATTGATTGATAAACCTTAAAATAAATGTAAAGAATATTTATTATTTACATAGGAAACCTATATAAGAAAAGCCTTTGAATTAATTTACTTAAATTTTAAGCTTTTAAATCACATTACATTTTAACTTGCAATTTTCAAGTTTAAAACAATTTGTTTGACTTCCATTCAAATTTGAATCCAAAAATAAACTTAAATTAAAATTTAAATCTGGATTTAAGCTTTGTTAAATTTAGTTTACAATTTAAAACTTCATTAGAATTTGTTTAAAACAGATTTGCTTCCAGGTTTACAAAATCTGTTTAACTTGTTTTCTTATAGTTCTAAATACCAATTTCTTTTATACAAATTCTCCTAAATATATTTCACTTTTAAAATACCTCTAAATTATTTAAACACTTAATTGTTATTAAAACAATTTTTTTAACTTAAAACTTATTTTTGTCCAAAACAAAGTTATTTAAAACATTTTAATTTAACAGTTTATTAGGCTAATCCTTAACAACAAAAATCCAGAGAACCCACTTATTACTCTTCCTATTTCCCGAGTCTCTCTCGTACTCCACTCCAACTCCATCTTCTTTTTCTCTATTCCTTTATTTTGCTTGAGTATAAAAATATATATCAATTAACTGCTGAACAACTCAAACAAACGCGAACACCCCCCCTTCCCAGGTCATTCGAACTGCAACTGATACGCGCCTACGTGGGTGCACGTGCACCACTATTCCGTTCATCTCTGATCGCCGCCGAGCCCCTCCACAAGTCGCCATCGACTCCACTGACCAAAACACACTTCCAGTTCGAAGCGAACGAGGCTACATCCAAATCGAGCATTTCCATTCTTCCTGTAACCCAACCTCAACACCAAAACCCGCCTCGTGGAACCACCTCCGGCCACCTAAGTCGCCGCCCCTTCGCCTACACACTCGACTACAACCCAGGCATCTCCCCTTCAAGCCCGGCCACGCTCGATGCTACGACGAAGTCGTGGCGATCAAATGTTTGAGCACCAGAAAAATTAGGTTAAAAAAGAAAAAAACCACCACCGTAGTCACCTCCGACGTCGTGACCACCACTACCCATTTTTCCTGCCACCCTGGTAAACTCCACCACCTTCAGGAAGAATCGCAACCACACCGATCCACCCAATTTCCAAAGGCAACTCAAAATCACCAAATTGGTTAACAAAGAAATGCTCAATCAAACCTTCACTAAAAAATGTAATTTTAGTTTTAAAAATCAGAGTTTTGATTAAGCATTCAGTTCATATTCTTAAATTGAAAATTTAAGATATTGGAAATATCACTTGTATTTAGTATTTACTGATCTTAAGGTTTTCAGAGCAGTTTTGCTCTATTTTTCTTAAATACAAAATTTTAAGAATTTACTTTATAATCAAACAAACTTATTTTGCTTAGATCCTAAATCATAACATCAAGTAAATTGAGAGGAAATAAGTTTTGAATTAAACCTGAGTTGAAAATCTTTAAGTACAGGGGTAACTTCAGGTTATACTGACATGCAGATATCATGTTTCACACACACAAACTTCACCAATAAATAAACACCAATTCATGATCTGCTTCATACTTAAATCAAGCAACCAGATAATTAAGTTTATAAATAAAGTTACTCACAGTATTGTTTCTAGAATGAACAGAGCATTCCATCTGTAACAGGTTTTCAACTGAAATCTTGCTTCTTTGGTTTGAACTGAATGATGTTTGAGTTTATAATTTTTTTTTTTTTTGGTTTTCTTTTCTTTTCAGGCCTTGCATATTTTCTTACTGAACAAACTTGATATAAATATATAACAACAGATAGTTTGCATATAGGGGAAGGTACTATCTACTTAGGCTTACTTCTTTTGTTGATTAAAGAACTATTTTTAAAAACTGAAATGACTTTTAGCATTTCTTTCTTTCGGCTGAGAAGATTGCATTTATGCTTGTATTAAATGCATATGTTCCCATTTGTCTACAGCCTTACCTTACCTGATTTTATTTTATTTTTCTTGCATCACTATTTGTCATGTTTGTACAGTTTTCTTTGCTTTTTATAAGCATGTAACTATGTACTTTGTTTTGGTTTTGTTTCACTTTCACACTATACATTCTTATGTCCTTCAGCCTTGCATATCTACATGCTTACCATTTCTTTACTTTATTTTGTACTTGTTGATTCTTTTGCATACTTATGTATTTGTTTGTTATTTTTACTTTGTTTTAGTTTTATGTTCTTTTAGCTAGCTTTGTATTCGAGCTTTGTTTATTCTTGCATTTTTATTTTACTTCTATTTTTAGTTTAAGTAATTATCATAAATTTTACTTCTAAAAATTATTGTTTTATATTTCTCTATATACCCATATATTTATAACTCAAATTATCATCATTTACATTTCAAATCAAATGTATATACATATATACAATATTTTTTAATTTAAAATGATTTATACAAAAGTTATTTCAATCTCGGGGAAATTCGCATCACTCTAATCCATTTAAGAATAAATTTTACAATTTTTAATCCAAAAATTCCTTTAAATTATCAATTTAAATTCACAAAAATCTGAGGTCGTTACATATCAGCTGGGGTAATCCTTTTAGCTTGAATTAGTTTTTTCGTTTTAATAATTTCATAGTCAATCGTTTAAACGACAACGGTTATTCTTTTTTTTTTTCATTCTTAGTTTATAGTTCTTATTTTTTTATAAATTTTTAGTTTAATTTGAAATTTTTTAGCGTATGTGTAAATTTAGGGGGATAAAATAAATTGTAGTTAATGAAATCTTGGGTGGTAAAATAAATATATTTATGTGTGTACTTACTATTAACAATAAATTATCATTTTGATTGATCATAAGACTAGCATTTTTAAATTTTAAGACCTTTTGCGGTGTCCAGTTGCCATCGTAATATATTATTCGTAAAGAAAGGAAAATTGTGTTTGTACACACACACACATATATTAAAAATTAGAACACGAGTGTTTAAATTTTCTGGAATTATTTCTTGAGTTCCTTTGAAATTTACCCTCCTTAATCGATTTAGTGTAAAACTACTTGCGTGATGAATAGATTTTTCTAAGGCTGTTAATGGATGCTTGAAAATTTTGAAATTCGTTTGCATTTGAAAAGCAGTTAAATGTTCGACATTCGAAAAAATGGATGCCGATGCGAATCTAAATATTTTCCGTTCGGTTTATGTCAAAATTATAGTATTAATTATGTGTATTTTAATACAGTAAATGATATTTGTTTATTATTTTATTAAATTAGTAGTCTATATTATATGCATTTAATGTTTATTAACTGTTCGAAACTATTTATTATATCTGTTAATTTTTAACGCTATCATAATCCATGCGATTTAAAAATATTTATGTTAAACTAAAATTTTCTTTTGTAATTTTTGATTCGGTCGTCAGCGGATAAAATAATTGTTCGATATTCGTTCGTATCCGTGGATTGTAGACATTTGATATCCAAAAATGAATTTTTTTTAAAAAAAAAATAAAACATGTAGCACATGAGAACATTTATGTAAATTATGTGATGGTTTTTTCTTTTGGTTTAATACTCAATTTGTTTTCGTGAAAGTAAGAATATTATTTTTGTGTAAAATTTAAATGTGTTACGAGTGAAATTATAATAATAACGTTTATAAGTTTATAATATATGGCTTATAACAGAAAATTGTGTGTTTGCATATTGACATGTTTTGTAAATTTGTTATTTATATCATATTATCCTTAAATCAAATAATAATAATTAACTAAATATTATTATTTTATTAGTTTTCGTAGAAAAAAAGTTACATGTTATGCATTATATATGCTACAATTACAATAACGATGATACAATATTACTTGTTAATATAAATTGTACGTTTTGAAACTTCAATGGTTTGATGAATTTAATAGCATAATACATATTATATAATAAATTTTAATTTAGTTTAACTGTTTGATGCATAGAAGTTGCATGATGACATACATAATGAATATTGTTGTAATTTAATCGTGGATCTGCTTCTGAAATGGTTATTATTGTATAAAGAATGAGTTCATGAAGTGTGATTGTAGAAAAACAGAATAACTTTTGATTATAATTATTAACTTCGCCTTTAACATCGTAATTTGTTTATTGTTGATATTTAGCAATTTTTATGTGCATAAAAAATAAAAAAATGTGTGTAGATTTTAGAAAGGTGAAAACATATTAAAAAAAAGCAATAAAAGTATAACGTGTGAATAGTTAAACTAAGTAAATTAACTTTCAAAAAGGCGATTAACTATTGATTATGATATTAACTTTCACCTTGCATGTATAATTTAAAATGAATTGTGTTACAATAATTATTATAATAATGCATAAAGGGAGAAAATTTTACCACATAATTGATTTTTAATTTAAAGCATGCATTTCATTTTCTATAACACCCTTTTCATTTCATATCTGTTCAAATAACGTGTTTCTTCTTCGATTATATCATATACAACACATTTAATGATTACGCGTTTTGAACACAAATATATTGATGTTGTACACTTCAATAAAAATTATAATATATATATTTTTATAATGGTAATATATATGCATCTATGTTTATAGCGTGTAATCATCATATGTATTATATGTAATACAACTGAAGGAGAAAATTATATTTTAAAAGAATGTATAATTTGAATAAATCAGTTATGTGGCAAAAATACTTTTTCTAATATATTAACATGATTAAGTGTATTTATAAAGTTGACTACTTGTCTTCTTAAGCACTTTGTTATCAAAAACTTCTTTTCTCAACCACTCTTTGGTCTCTTTAATCAAGCTTACAAGATCGAATGTTAAAAAATTTGAGTTATTTTTTTTTGTTTAGTGATTTGAGTTATTTGGTTAATATTTTAGAGTTATTTGTCTCTTTTTTTTCTTTTTATTTTTTTTATCTATTTTACCTCTTTTCAAATATGTGTATGCTGAGTTAAAGTTGATAGTTAAAATCAAAAGTTATTTAGCTTTTATGATTTACTTGAATTAGTTGAATTAGTTACCCGATGTACTCTTTTTTTCGCTTTTCTTTTTTCTGTATTTTCACTTTCTTCATCTATGTACATGCGGTTTTTATTTTTTATGAACACAAACGACTAAATAGTCATAGTAATCATTCTACAATACGAAAGTTGAAATTATTTAGTTTTTTTATAGTTATTAGTCATTAACTCGTGCGCTGTATAGAGATGGCATTTTTAGTAGTAGACCTATAATTTTGTGGAATCAGTATTCATTATGAATATCATCTTGTACACTATGTGCATGAAAGGTAGATATAAGTCATTTTTGTGGGTTACAGAACTATGGATCTTAAGGCTAAATAAACATTAAAATGAGTCGGGAATGAATAGTGTTTTCAAACTTTTGTAATTTTTTTAAAATTTCTTTTAACTTTAATATTAAGCCACGGATTTTCAACACAGAATTGTATTAACAATCGATCACAGATGCAAATATAGAAAAAGTAAAACCAGTAGAGTAAAATAAAGAGTTAAAATGATGATATTTTGGGATTTTATAGTAGTTCGAATTTCTTCCACATCCAGTCTCGTACAATTGCTTGTACAAATTTATTTTAAAATTTCAATTTACCGACTCAGATTTTCAAATTACCGAGCATACCTAATTGATTTGAGCGGGCTACGATCACATCCAAGCTAAAAAATAGAGTGATGGTTTTTTCAAATACAATTTCTTGAACTTTGAACACAATGGATTCTTATGCATCTTGAACAACATTTTGATATTGATTGAGAGAGATGGTTGAAAACAGATGATAAATATTAATTAATCAAATCAAAAAAGCTTGAATTGATTATGTATAATTTTGAGTAGAAACAAGAGTAATTTTCAAGAAAAAATCTTTTGAAAAAGTAGGAGGAGAAGATAATAAAAAGTTCATTTAAAAGTCCATATATATATAGTAAATCAGCAGATCTGTCTGTTTGTGAAAAGTTATGGCGAATATACACTTAATTTTAAAAAAATTTAAAATAAATTGAAGGAATTTATATTGACATATATATAGCGCCATATGTTGATATACCCATGTATATTTTGAAAACTGTTTATTTTGAAATGTTTTTGATAATCTTACGCTTTTGTAAAATATTTTGATTTTTTAAAATAATTCAAACATTTTTTTATAGATATTTTAAATATAGAAAAACATTTCGAATATATTTTGTTTAAAAATAAATGATAAGTAAATGAGAAATAAAGATTAAAGATTACTCTATATACTATACTACCCTTGATATTTTCATATTTTGGTTATTCTATTCACGAGTCTTCATGTCATTTTTTATTGTCTTTATACCGTACAGTCTTCAATTCAACACCTGTATAATATCTTCCACTATATACTATATAACTTGGCCAAACATTAGTATTTATATTTTATATAAATATATATTGTTGTTTATTAAGTTTATTATTATCAAATCAATAACCGAGGTATTAACAATTTCCTCTTTTGGATGATGACAATCATTAATCTTCATATATAAAATATGATGTAACTCATCCTAATTATATGCATATGTATTTTTTTAATTATTTTTTTCTCTTTTGTCATTATCAAAATGGGGAAAATGTAAAAACTCTTAAAACAAAAGCTTAGAAACTATAGATTCAAGATCAATAACTAAGTTAAAAATGATATGTATAATTATGATATATGATGATTATATGATATACTTATAAGCAATGCTCCATTTTATGCTAACATAATTTAATATGATAATGAAGACTTATAATTTAGATTTTATTTATCCAATTCAAACTATACAAATTCAATACATGCAAATCAATTCGAATTTAATCACTCAAATCCAAATATTAATTCATGGCGTAAACTGTCCAAACCAATCAAATCCAATCTAAATGCACACCAAATCAAGCAAACCAAATCCCAAGAGTTTGAATATATATATATATATATATATATAGACACATGTATACATATCAAATCCAAACCTAAAAACTAGATGTTCCGTAGAACTTCAGTCCAACCGTCGAACCCAAAGATTGGACCTGCTATGATGACATCTCAATCTTCATTATCTTTGTTTATAGTATACTCTGCATTGTTGGCTATTTGATTAAGGTAGAAATCATCCATCGAGGTGAATCGAAATATTTTTCTTTTTTCCTTGATCATCTGTATTTGACTTAACTCTAAATGTCTTTGATTTCTTAAGATAAAAGAGAGAATATTTTTGAAAGATTGAAGAGTTTGTTGAAGATTTTTATATAATTTTTGATATGGAAAAGAGGTATTTATAAAAATTTGTTTTAAAATGAAAAGAGCGTATAGAATAAAATAATGAATGAGTTTTCTTGAAGAAATAGACTTATATAGAAGTAGAAAATCGTTTGAAATGAATGGATGTGTGATAGTTACTTCTATTTTGAATTTTTGTTGCTATTTGTCCGTTATATGTCGACATATAGGTTACATGTATATCTATATACCTATCAAAATTTTCAAAGCTTATGATTTTGTTATAGCTTTTGTTTTTATCTTATAACATTATATTTTTATCACTTCCAGAGGCTAATAAACAATATAGAATAGCAGCAGATATATTTCACTACTTAGAATTGAAAGATACATGAATTTTTATGATTAGTAAAAGAAAATACATAAAAACGACATGAATTTAAATTAAATATACACAACACAAAGTTAGATATCATAAGAAGCAAGTAGATGAGCTTAGAAATATGTAAATGATGATGATGAAGAGCCGCTAAGTTTGCGAATGATCTTTCCAAAGTATTTGTCTACCTTGTTGGAAAGAGATGTGAACTTTTTACTAAATGTTTGTTTAAGCTTCTTTTGGTTTTGAAACAACCCGAGTATTTCCAAAAAGGGCATATCAAAGGATGTGGTGCGTATTAGTATAGTTAAAGCATTACAGAGATTAAGATTCACAAGACAAATCAGCAAAAGCAGAGGAAAACATTTAAATAATAACTTATCGTTCAGAATTAAAGTTCATTTCAAAATAAGTCATAAAAACATAACATGTCTCAAAAAATCAAAATCTCTCATATCTCATGAAAATACATCTCAGTCTCACATAATCAGAGTACAAAAATAACAATAATAATCCCACTCACAAGTGTATAAGCCAATGAAAAAGGATGAAAAGCAGAAGAAAATATATGAAATGAGAAAGTTCCGAAAATGAATCTCTAAGCAACCCGAATGGACTATCCTCAACTCTGCTGGCCTGTTGGGGTAGGTCAGAAAATAAGTCTGGTGAGTGAAAGTAATTACTAGTATTTTTAGCAAGAAAAAGACAATATACTAAGCAATAATTCTGGCATGAAAGGAAGATATAGAAAAGATAAAACTTGCATAAAATACAGTTTCTGATTCTGTTTGCTTTGATTGTTTGCACTTGTCTTAAACTATTGCGATTAGGCTGAAACCCTAATCCTATCTCAACTGCTAATTTGATTAGGTTGAAATCCTAATTCTATCCATTGATCGGCCTTTCCTATCTCTGTTGTGCCACTGTGAACCAATGCTGTTGGTCCCATAGCAAAAGACACCTCTTAGCGCTTAGGATGCAGCAACGAATTATTTACCCTAATCAATGCCGCACGCTCGGTCATAGGTACACACTAACTGTCGCCCGATATTTGACCCTTTATTTACCCTAATCAACACGAGCTTGTCTAGCCTCACCCACATATGAGACCATCAGTCCTCAACCTGAAAGTGAATGCTGCCTGTACTGGTCATAACAAACAATTCTTCTAACTTTGTGCCCCTTGCCCAAATCCTCAATTTTCAGCCTCTATCTATTGACCACTTATTTACCCTAATAAATAAAAGCATGCCCTGCCTCACCCACGTGTGAGACCATCAGTCCCAGACCTGAAAAGGGAATGCTGCTGGTATGTGCCACTTCTGCTGTATTTGCTTATTAACTTAATTCAAGATCTAAGTTTTAAAATAAACCCCTTTTGTTATTTCTTTCTTTCTAATTATTACCTATGTGTTATAATGGTTCTTACAACTGTTACTTTTCTATTTTCTCTTTTTAGTTATAGTCACTTGTTATAATCATGCTTTAAATATCTCAAATTTGCCTATTTTAGTTCATCTCCATTTTATTGCATTTTTTTCTCATTTTACATTTGATTTCTATAAATTTAGTGTTTACTATTTTAATCCATATTTGCGAAGTTTTTTAATATATTTTATTCGCGTCAAAAAGGATTACATCTCTATAAAAAGAAACTAACAATTACAGGCTAAATTTCAACTTAAAACAGAAGTAAATAACTGCAAATAACTGAATAAAATAGCTGAATAAAAATAGATTAAAAAGAAATTTTGAAATTTACTTAAAAATTGACTGTAAATAAACTTACATAAAAGCTGTCTCAAAATTGTAGAAAAACTACAACTATCGAGAACCCTATTATTTAAATTGCATACAAATCTAAAATAAATACAAAAAACTCACCCATGGTCCTTATGTCATGATCCGAAATCCAATGTTCGAAAATTTACACTAAATACCTCACTTGTTTTCGACTGTCAAAGATTCAAACATCAAACTCCAGTCGGATGGAGCCTATAACAACATCAGATGAATATAAAATAGCGGAAACAAAATGAATGTCATGCATACATCACAGATATAACATCAACATAATATCCATTACTACATCAGAGTATTTTTTTATACATATATCACCACTCCAAATAAAACATCATAAGTACAACAAGTGATCATATATCCAAAAAGTCTTCAAAGAAATGAAGCGATAACGAACTCCCAAAAACTAAGCACCTGAGATCTCAAAAGCTTTCTAAAATATCTTCGAAGCAAAAGCTCCAAAATACTGCTAACACCAAAACACGGAAACCTGCTACTAGGCTGGCCGTGTAGAAATTATGGGCACCCAGAGTTTGAAAAAGAAATAATAAACTCCGAGTCAGTTATGGGACTGGTATGAGTAAACAAAACAGTTGCTTTTACATAAAACAGATTTATAAAGGAAAAATCGTTATGCTTTTGAAAAATGAAACTACCATAAGACCTCCCGCCACACACACAATGCAATCGCAGAATTGGAGGAGATTTTTTCTTATGATAGTCAAATATGCTTGATACGAGAAAAATTCTTTGATATTATTACTAGTGCATAGTGTAGAAAGCATTTCGAAAGTATAATATTAATCTTAGCCAGCATCCAACCATTATTGTATGCCTACTATAGCTACCATCTAAACAGTGGGGCGCCACCATAAGTAAATGGAAGGCTATAAACTAAAACTGTACAGGGCTCGTATTGTTTCTTTGGATTTCCAACAAATGGTCAAACTAAGGAACTTCCTACTGCTATATGGGTATGCCTCTGGCGGGACGTCCTGAGAACCAACCCGGCTCTCTGCCAACACAAGCCCGGGTTACCTCTGTAACTAGGTAACTACTACTCGAGTATGCCACTCCCCGGTCCTTTGGGACCTTTATCCAAGGGCCCTCTATCACAAAGCAACAACCACACAGTGAATGAGATTGGAGCTACCACATAGGTAAATATTTGGGCTCCATACCATGACATCACCTTTTTCCAAAAGGAAATGACATACCCTAAAGGGCACGACCCTCATAACATTGCTGCATCTTTCCTGTTTCGACCAGGTTGTGAGGTCCGATGAGGACTCATCCATAAAGCTGCGCTTTACACCAAAGCCATGCTTTGATCACAAATGATCAACAAATAATCAACACACAGCAGCACTTAGCATGCCACACTACCAAATTGAGAGTATATCGCTGATAACCTTCATTTACATAACCTCTGAGCACGTACGTCTCAGAGAAGGGTGTTAAGCTAAGAGAATTAATTTCTCCACTACCAACAGATATGTATTTGAAAGAAATCTGCTTTATATCTCAAAGTGTAGTGTCAGAC
This sequence comes from Allium cepa, assembly GCA_030765085.1. NCBI lineage: Eukaryota > Viridiplantae > Streptophyta > Magnoliopsida > Asparagales > Amaryllidaceae > Allium > Allium cepa. The sequence continues at coordinate 101,759,646 of CM060942.1, read as the reverse complement.
ATACGATAATACAAGTCTGTTCCGAGTTCGAACAGAGCCGAAGGCACTTCGTCCAATAATGGAAGAAGCCCTTGCAAATCTAGATATCCATAATCCCGATCAGACATCCCATCACTTAGGAAATCTCTATACCGGAGCAACTCAGTGCAGAGACCATCGATAGGTCATCCTATCGTTTTCGAAGACACCCGGTCTTCACCACCGTCTTCAAATGCTATCCATTTCGACGTATCACTATTCGGAATGGGTTATATGACAATAAGGTCCTCTCCCGACTAAACCGAATAGTGAACGTTCAATTTTTTTTTGAAACACGTGGATATATCAATCACAAAGATTCACATTCAGGGTTCGATGTGGGTTTCGGAAATCCAACTGGAATCCGACTCCCTGTCGCATCGAAGTTTAAATGCCGTCACGGGCAAAAAGGGTTTTCACATCAATACAGAATTAAATCACAAATCACAGTTCAGCATAGAGCAATCTACATCACAGTATCACAACGAAAACAGAAATATCAATCCAGTGCATAACAATAGTTAATTATTTTCCAATGTGGTTTAAGTGAATTAACCACGTCATTATTTTAATTAATGATCAATTATTCTTAACGATAAACAAATTAATTAAATCCCAATCAACTTCGTTAATAAATTATTCCTCAATCAATTAACTTAATTAACTACTAATTATAAATTAATCGACTTAAGTTATCTAATTAACAATTCTTAATTATAAATAATTTAGACACTTAATTGTTTATTAATCAATTTTAATTACAAATTATAAATCCTTAATTACTTAGTTAATTACAATTATTAATTTAATCAGTCTTGATTTATTTCTAAAACAATTGATTATTTATCTAATTTAACATTTAAAAATCTTCTTTAATTATTTCGAAATCAATTTATTTCTATTACAAAAAGTTTTAATGTTAATTAACTTTAATATTTATCTTAAATTAAATTATTTAGCTGAAGCATTAATTAAATTTCAAAACATTGTTAAATATTGCTGGGTTAATTAAAACTTGAAATTTTATTGGGCTAAACCCATTTTTTGAAACAAACCCGAGCAACCCAGATTTTTACTCGAGTCAAACTCGAGTTTCACACCAGCTCCACCCCGAGACATTCCCCAGTCTTGCTCTTCTTCTTCCTTCCTATTTCTTTACTTTTTCTTTTTTTTAGAGTTAAAGTTAACTTAAGTTTTCAAACTAGAAACAACAGGGAGGATACTCGCGTGCTCGAGTTATACACCGAAGCCATGCATCATCTTCCTCGAGTATCAACTCGAGTGGCCAAACGCAAACTTCCAGACACCCAAAACAACGCCGTGCACGTCACCGCGCCGCCGCTCCGGTGGCCATCGCGACCTTCGGCAAATCGCAATTCATCTTCCTACTCGAAATCGAAGCTCGATTCAACACAAAAATCTTGAAATCAAAATCCACCTTCTCGTTGAAACTGAAACTTGAACATACCCAAACCCAAACGCCTCGTTCTCTTCGCGTCATTCGCTAGAAAATCCACGACTCCGGCTATATCACGTCAACACTCCTCTCTTCCCTTCCCTTGAATCTCAAGAAGCTCGATCAACCCAAGAGGACGCAATCCTCTTTCCACTGAATACATTCAAAACTCAAACTGTAACCCTAAATCGAACTCGACTCCTCAATTTACACAATAGAAATTTTTTTCGACAATTTTCCTAAGATCGTGGATCAACACACTAGCTTCAAACCAATTTTCATCAACTAACATTCGATCGATCATCAGCAAATGGAAAAAGAACAAAATTTGTTCAAACGTGAACTGCTCTTGAAACACTTAAATAAAAATCATCATATTAATTTTAAAAATCATATCTTTGTATGTTCATTCAAGTTATGTAATCAAATCAATGATTTAAAATACTTGAATTTATCATAAAAATTTGTTTTTACTGTAAAATTTTGGTTACAGAGTTAACTCTTCATGATCAAGCTTAATACAAATTTTAGGCTGTGATTCTAGTTGTAACAAACTTGTTTTGTTTAAAAATCCTAAGCTAAAAAGGTTTATATGAAGTTTATTTGATTTTTTTTTAATTCACTTTGCTCTAGAACAAAATATTGGAGAACAAACTATATAAAAGTTTCCAGTAACACAGAAACATACAAAACAACATTTTCTTTTCAATATACACAAAACACAAGGTTCACGAACTAAATACTTAGATTTCAATTTTTTTTAAAAATAAGTTTACTCACATGAAATGTTGATGAACAGAGCTGCTTTTCCTTGTGTTTGAAAACCTGCAGATGGTCTGCTTTAAAAAAAAATCTTCTGTTTTATTTAGTTGAATGATCTTGAGTTTGAAAATATAGTGATACTTATGTTTTCTTTCTTGATTTTGCTATGTTTTCCTGAACGAAATAAAATGAATATGGGTGTGTGTGTGTGTGTATATAGGAGGCAATGCTGTATCAGGTAGGTGTTTTATGGTGTAGGCAAGTTCTATTTCCTTTCCCCTTCTTTATTTTTTTTTAATTTTGACTAAGCAAATTTGATTTCGGCTGATATGATTTTGTTACATTTGAATTGACTCTAAATTTGTGCTAAGAAGAAAGCATTAAATGTTATTGTTCCCATCTAATTTAACAGATAATCTTATTTTGATTTTTGTAAGCACAAATTTTTGTTTTATTTTGTAGAATTTTTTATCTTCTTACATGTGTCTTTGTTTTGTTGCTCCTGGTTTATAAAATTCTCATGCAACCTTGTATGAATTTCCTATGTCAACCATATGATTTTATCACTAATGTCATTTTAAATTTTATTTCTATTTAAAGTTTAACTATCAATATTTAATTTATGACATGTATTTTATTTTATGGTTTAAGACAATTTCTTGTTATATATATATATATATATATATATTATTTATATAAAGCTTAAACTACCAAATATTTATTTATATCCATATATTCTTGTAATATTAATATAAATAATATTTTATTCCTTTTGAAACTTTTTCAAATTAAATTCAAAAGTTCAAATAAGTCACCAAATTAAAATTAAAATTTTTGGGATGTTACACCTTAGCTCTAGTCTTAAGCCTTCCTAGATCTACTTCTAGGGTGTAAAATATTTTTATTAAAAAGATTTCCTCCCTAGAAAACTTTTCTATTTTAGCCTCAAGCAATAACCCAATTGGGAGAAAATCTGATTGTGAGAAAATTGTTAGGCCTATGGTTGTATTTACAGTGGGGTTTGAGAATCCCAGACCGTCGGATTTTAGGATTGAATATGGTGCAACCACGTCACCAGCTCGCTGCGAATGGTTGTATATAGAAAACAACGCTTCAGATCGCACGAAAATCAACTTTGGATCCATCGGCTCGCTCCTGGACGTTTTCACGTCCAGGAGGGAAATGTTGATCGACTTGGGGGTTTTGCAGGTCGACCCGTAACTTATACTTTTTTTTCATTTTTTCGTTTAATTATATATATATATATATATATATATAAGTCTGATTTTCATTGTTTCTCTCGTAACTTCTTCATACCGACTCGGATTTCAACAAGTTATATATGAAAATTGCTCAAAAAATTACCTTGGACCAAATGGTGCAACTCCCGTGGCGCAATTCTAACAATTTCCCAACCATATTTTATTATTCAATTAATTTGTTAATTAATTATTATTACTCTAATTTTTCGGGTTGTTACATTCTCCCCTCCTTAAAAGATTTCGCCCCCGAAATCTCCAAGGACGGAAGAATGAAATAAATATTTTCATCTGAATTCCACAACCACATATTCAACCATCTTCCTTTACATCCATTGTCCTCAAGTTTTGTAATGCAACTTATGATATATGCAATAATGTAGTGTCAATGTCCCTAACCAGTGCAAAAGATTAAGCGGTCTACTGATTCAGTCGACCTCCTTTTTTATGCGCTCATGTTTGTGCCATGTATCCAAATGAGTGCAAATCCCTAATGACAACTGATAGTTCTATATGCATGCTACAATCATCATCCATATGCAACAATTATATGATAATTACCCATTCATAGCAACCATGAAATAAAAATGCAAGTGCACACACATCCATATGCATATGCTTTAGTGACCTAGTTAGGCTGATTACTAAGAGATAATAGTGCGTATATGTGACGATCCGCCCTTCTCGACCCTCGAAAATCAACACAAAATACTCCACAATATAATATGTCGACGGTCATGTGTCGGAAAAGACAGATTGTTAAGGGAAAAAAAGGAGATAGAAGAGAGAAGGAACTAAACAATATCAGAATCTAACCATCGCAGCGGAATAAAATATAATAGTCAATAACAGATCTTTACACAAAATGAAAACTATACCTGTTTTATATATTACATTACCAGAGTATCACAAACAAACAATAATTACTAGCCTGACAATTTCAAACGAGCGCACCAGCGGATATAAACAAGTACGGATAATACGTCTCAGACTCCAGCTCCTCTCCTGCTCCATAGCATCCTATCCCGTAATATATAATACTCGGTCTGACCCGAGCATTGTAATGAAATAACACCCGAGTCAGTCTGGAATACCAGCTGATAAAAATACACCCAAATTTATTATTAAAGTTTCAAAAATCCTTTTGAAAACAAAAGCATCTCGTAAGACCATGCCACAAATAAACATGTCAGGTTTTTACCTTACGATAGCTAAAACACATTTTATAAAAATCCTCTGATATTATAATAGGGTCTATATACAAATACTTATTAAAATAGCCGAAATTGTTACATCTATTAAATTCCAGCTACTAGCCACAAAGTGGGTAATACAAACAAAACTCGTAAAAGGCTCATAGGGAGAATGGATTTCCAACTAATGACCAGGCACTGGGGTACCACCTGTCACAGTACCTAGTCTAGATCAGTGTACCGAGGACCACGCCCAATCCCCTGCAACACAAGGCCGGGACTACCCCTTACTGGATAATCCCGAGTAAGATCACCCCACGGTTGGGATCAGCAACCGCACCACTAAGCCGAATAAAAAGGGACATCTAGACATGGATGACCTCACCCTGAAATGGGTGCTACCCACCTAACCTTGCTGCATAACCCTTAATTTTCAGTCATTCCCGGTTGATGGGGCTTGAGGCTAAGTGTTACCTTTTTAGAATGTTTCACTTAGAATACCCATCGTCCACCTGACGATGTTCCGAAAGCATTCATCCATACAAGTCCGTCCCGGGTTCGAACGGAACCGAAGGCACTATTCCTACTGCATCCATTTTGGAAACATCCTCAGGATTAGTAGCGACTAGCCCTTGCTCTTCATTGCTCCATCTTGGACTCCGAACTTGTTTTTCCTAGGAAAACGTACAAACCGGATCGAAGTGGTTTTCGAGAAATTAATCCCGATCCTGGTCTCTTCGAAACGATCAACGCATTGGCCAATATTAATAGTCAGTGATTTAACTATCAATTAACATCCATAAGCATCCATCAACAATAAATAATTTCCCACGTTATTTATTTTCCTCAAAAATACCTTTGCAAGATATATTTCCATTTTCCAGTCCTTTTGGAACAGTTTTCAAACCCAACTCTTTTCATGGAGTAAATTCTCAAGTCTTTACTTCCTCTGTAAACATCCAAGTACCAATACTTAAGGTTTAAAATAAATTAAATTCTTTATTCTTGAAAATACATTAAAACGTTTATATTAAAACTTCTTACATACTTAATTTAAAATATACATATACTTTTAAAAATATTTCGAATAAAACTGCTTTATAAAATATAAACTATTTTCTTTAAAATAAAGTTAAGTCATACTAACTTTTAAAATAAAGCTATAAAATCCTATACAAGTTTTCAAATAAAACTTTAACTAATTATCTTTAAAATAAAACCATTTTATGAAGTATAAATATTAATAATATTCCGTAAAACATAATACTAATTACCCCTTTTTAATAATTACTTCTATAACTAATTTGATAAATGTTCACTTTTAAAATTCTTTCAACTTAAATAATTCCTTGAAATCATTCTTTAATACAACTTCAAAACTTCTAACCTTTTCAAAAATCTGCTTCAAAAACGTACTTGGCATTTCAGGGAAATACACTTCCATTTTAGGATAACCCAAAGAATTTTTCTTATAAATCCTACCCGATTTACCCTAATTCAATTTTACGTTCATCCCGTAAATTCCTTTCCATACTTTAAAAATAAACTCCTTTTATTTTTAAACACATTGCTATTTCCTGGAAATCACTTCCAAAAAATATGTTTAAATTATTTAAAATAAAGCTTCTAGAAATTACTTAATTGAAAATATTACTTAAGGAAATATATAGAGGTTTTCTAAGTAATTTAAGCCGAATTTAACTTTTAAAATAAAGTTATTAAATCAAATATTTATATTATAATTTCCTTTGAAACTTAATACTACTTTACTTTTTAAAATAATTAAATACCATAATTACTTAAATAAATGTTTACTTACACTTTAAACAATTAAAATAATATTTATGTCCAAAATATTCTAAACACATTTTAAACTGCCCATTTATATTTTAAAAGCCTTTCTTTAAAACATATTAAAGTTTTCAGGAAAAAGCACACTTCCCATCCTTTAAAAATAAATCTCGCTATTATATTTAAAACAATCCACATTTCCCTTTTAAATCACAATTTCAAACACTTCAAATTTTCAACCAATTTCTTGAATTTAATCCCATTTAAATTCTTTACATAAGAATTTCTTTTATTTCCTCTTAAACCCAATTTATCTTATTTATATTTAAATTCTCAAATTGTATTCACCCAATCATAGCACAGCACAATTTAATTTTCAAATTAATCTATCACAGTATATAAATAGAACGCATCATAACAAGATCTAAATCAATTTGTCACAGGATATCAATGAGATATATCACAAAATATAAATAAAATTTCTATTTGTGAGGAATTCAGTTGGATCCCTCCAACCTGTTTTTCCCTGCATCCACAGATATTAGCACAACCAATAAATATCGATTCAATCTGATAATAATTATCATATTCAGCTAAACAACCAATCAAACATTTAAATATTAGCTATTTAAATTAACTGGTATCCGGATGTGAGTGAGATTAACTCACCTTGAATTTCGACGAGCGTTCAAATTTTAAATTTAATCGAACGGCGTTTGATTTAACCTAAATTTTTACTTGCTCAGAATAATTCTAGAATTGCTCCACTTCGTAGTACTCGTAGCTGCGATTCCGGCGCTTCTTGTTTCGTTTGAATCAAACGAAAATCGGCCGTCAAACCCTTCTTCCCTCTCGTTCATCTACAGGCAACAAATCGAACCCAAAACACCTCCGTTCAATCCCAAAAGCGACCACCCACGCTGCCGTACCCAAATCAAAACCCACCACGACATAGCCCACTATGTCCTCCATGCTCGACCCAGATATGGCAGAACTCGATGCTATCATCCACGAGCAAACTCGGCTCTAACGGTTGACAATCGAAGCCACACCCCGGCTCCAAACGGCGATTAAAATCAAGATCCACCTATGAATAGGTAGAGATCGGTGAGCTCTACCCTTTCTATGTTGAGAGTTTTCAAAATAAACACGTGGATCAAGAGGAAAAGGGGAAGAAAGCTCACGAGATATCGGCCATTAAAACTAAAAGTGGTGGCCGAAAGAAAATAATTAGGGTTCGGCCTATTAGACATATATATATATACATATAACCCAATTATATTATTATTTAATTACTTTTAAACAACTTTCTCAAACGATCTCCAAACATTGCGTGCCGACAGGCGTTTATAAGGTTTTACTTGCATTCCGAACACAATGGAACGTGTTTTCGGAGGCTAATTCGACCACATGCATGAGTTACGGAAATAAACGATCAAATTTAAATTAAATCGATTAAAATAGTTTTTATACGTTTTGAGCTGCCAGGGTCAAACGACAACTCCGATTGCTATGAAAATTGAAATCCGATAATAACTAACTATTACGGATCCAATGGAAGTGGTTTCATCGAATTCCGAGACTGTACCCCGGAAGGCTATTTCAACTCGTCGATTAAATCGAGCGATTTTCAAAATCGTCGAAATCACTTAAAATTCCACCTTTAAAATTTTATTAACTCTATTATAACTCGTATAAAATTTATATTCTTATTAGAAATCATTCTGATTCAGTTTAAATCGAAATCTGATTGTTTGCATTATTATATTATTAAATTCAATTATTAAATTAGTATAGAAGTCCAAATTCAACCTATCGACTTTTAATTCCATCCAACAGTCCAATATTATAATTCAAATCCAAATAAACTTAAAATAAATTTTAGAATCTATTTTTATATCTATTTACACTCAGAATCACCAATTATCCCAATTCCAATATTAAATTATTATTATTCAAATTTCAATTAAATTCCCGTATTTGAAATTTAAATAATTCTATTAATTTAACCAAAATCTTTTTACTTCAAAATCAATTCAAAATTCACATTTAACATTTAAAATGAATTAAATGTTCAAAATTAACGACTAGAAAATTCTGGGTCGTTACAACATCCATTAACATCCACCAACAAACACTTGCAACCACTTGCGTCCAACATGCATAACATGTTCTAGTAACATGTTTACATTCAGTCCTACCATCCATAGGTTAAATCCTAAGGTCCACCCTCTCAAAGGATACTAAAGTCAAAACTGAAGATGGAAATGGGAAATTCAAGATGTACCATCAAAGAGATGCGGATAAGAGGTAGATATTTTCTCCTCGGCCTCCCACGTAGCATCTCCAATACTATCTCCCCACTGCACCTTAACCAAAAGGACTTTCTTATTCCTAAGCATCTTGATATCATGTCCAATGATCTTGGTAGGAATGTGACAAACCGATGCTTCTCTCTTCACTTCAACCTCCTTAAGTTGGCTAGGTTCCACTACCTATGTTGAATCATGTAAGCACTTTCTCAAGTGCGAAACATGAAAAAAATCATGAACTCCCATGAGCCTCTCCGGTAGCTTTATCCGATACGCCATCTTCCCTACCCTTTCCATAATGGGGAACGATCTTACGAATCTGGGAGCAAGTTTCCCACTTGATCCAAACCTCACTACCTTTCTTAAGGGAAACACCTTAATGAAAACCAAATCTCCTACCTCGAACTAAATATCCCTTCTCCGCTTATTTGCATAGGATTTCTGTCTATCTTGGGCCATCTCATTCTTCTTCTAATCAAATCAATATTTTTCGAAATCACTTTAACCATGTCGGGAGCAAGTAGCAATCTTTCTGTAGACTCTAACCAATACGAAGGCGACTTGTAAGGTCCTCCATAAAGGGCTTCAAAAGGAGCCATCCCAATGCTAGCTTGAAAACTATTGTTATACGCGAATTCCACTAAAGGAAGGTGCTCCTCCCAGGTCCCTCCAAAATCAAGAATGCACATCCTCAAAAAATTTTCAAGAACTCTATTAACTCTCTCCGTTTGGCCATTCGTTTAAGGGTGATAGGCTGTATTCAATCTAAGCTGCGTCCCTAAAGCCTCTTGCAGGCTCCTCCAAAACTCGATAGTAAAGATATGGTCTCTATCGCTCACTATGTTAGAGGGAACTCCATGAAGTCGGACTATCTCACTAACGTATATGGATGCCAAATAGGTTGCGGTCCTCTTACTCTTGACCGAAATGAAATGGGAGCTTTTAGTCAAACGATCTAAAATCACCCAAATACTGGTATTCCCTTTCCTTGATCAGGGTAAATGATCTATGAAGTCCATCAAAACACTATCTCACTTCCATTCGGGTACATCCATTGGTTGAAGAAATCCGCCAGGCCTTTAGTGCTCCGCCTTAACTTTTTGGCAAACAAGAACACTTAGTCACAAACTCTGTGTAGTGGCCCGTTTTTCCGTACCCTTTAAATCGACAATAAACCACGCATGTCTAATCCAAATTGCACGAAAAGATGGATCATTAAGGGTAGAAAGAAAATAAAAACAGAACATCTGATAACCTAAATCACCACTATCGAAATGCGAGCATACATCTGACCACATAGAATCCCATCATAACCGAGGTGTGAGGCTCGCTAGGCTACGCTCAGTTTCTTCAAAGCCATGTTTTTTCATACAAAACCACGCTTTGATAGTAATAGGTTCCACTATGAATGCCACACTACCATTCCTTTGATCACTATTTGACTCCCACAAAAATACAACCCTTGAGCTTGTACCTCTCAAGGAGGGTGTTAAGCTAAGAGAAGTTGCTTTCTCTGCCACCACTGATATACATTTGTAAAAGACAAATATTGTGTCTTAGAAATGCAATGTCAGACATTTGTCCATACAAGTTCCTTCTAGGACTGAACGAAACCGAAGGCACTTTCCTCGGCCATTACTAGGCGAGAAGCCTTTGCAATTCGAAAAATCTCCATAATGGGGAGACCACTGCTATAAATAACTCTATAATGGGAGCGACCTAGAGCATGTTCAACAAGAAGTCCTCACGATATGAAGATCCATGGTCTTCAATAATCATCATCTTCAACATGTCTTTACTTTTGAATGTATACATTGGTTTGAAGTGGTTTTCAGATAGGAATTACCCAAACCCGACTCCGGTTCCTTCGAACACAATTATCGATAAAAATATGATAAGTTTATATGTGGATATTAATCATTAATCAATTACTTCATCTTTCATTTAAATCAAATACCTTTCTTAGATATATCCTTTACAATTTATTCCATTTTCTTTTCAAGAGTATATGGAACCATTAAGCCTCATTTATCAAATCATTTGGTTTATTTAAACCTTTCTTAAATCTTGGAATAATTCCAAATCATTTCTCTTTTACTTAGAAAAATATTCCCAAATCATTTATTAAATCTTAATCAAAGATTTCTTTCTTAACTTCAAATCATATTCTTGCAAATCAAAGATTTTCATAACAGAGCACTACTGCCATCTTAGATATGGTAAATTTCACCTCCAGGGACGAATGGCAAGTATCACCTCCAGGAACGAATGGCAAGTTTCACCTCCAAGGACGAATGGCAATTAATCCTACATCATGAATATCTTTGTCTTTAAACTTGGAAAAAACTTAAATATGATCTTTGAGAGCATCCGGGCTTTCCTTTCGATCTGTTCCACCCCTCGCCTAAGAAGAGAAAACATAGGCCAGGTAAGTTCAGGGCACTGGTTGCTCCATCCCTAACCTTAGTTAAACACCTTGTTTTATCTTCCCAGATCTCACATGCGGGACAAATGTACTAGTCGTTTTCGCATACTCGGTTATTAATCTTCATTTTTAGAAATGATTTATTAAACTTCCAAATCATCATTTAAAACACTTAATTATTATTTAAAAATATTCATAACTGATTCTAGGAAATATCATATTACATTTAAATTCATATTCAAAAGGTTATAGAATTCGCAGCATAAAAGTGCTATATAAGCTTATTTGATTTAAACTACTTTTTAATATTTGAAAATTCATATTTTCCATTTCGAATCTCTTTTAAACCATTTTAATAGATTTATCAAATTTATTTCATATTTTTAATCATTTAAAAATATCATTTATAAAGAAATCCCGTTTTGGATTCCGAGCTGCAAAACCGTAACGTTTTTAGAAAATTGTTTTGAACATATTTCACAATCTACTTGACGAAATGTTGATTTTTTTCTTCATTGGAAAACTATTATCATTATGGACCAAAGAATTTTTATGGCGAAGAAATCCAACACATAAATCATTCTCTACTTCAATTTGAAGTTACGGGTCGAAACTTACGAAATGCCGCTACGCGACGAGCTCGATTTTGACTAATTTTGTGAATTGCTTGGGAACTTGTCCGAAACACTTCAAATTTGTTTTAAACCATATTAAACTATTTTAACTTATTTAAAATCATTAAGAGGCTAAATAACTTTCATACACATATTTATATGGATTTAATTCTCATTTAATTAAGTATGGTTAATTACTAATCATTTCTCTTATCATTTATCAAACAAGTTATCAACCACATAATCAATCACATAATCAACCAATTTGCAACCAAGTTATCAAACATTCATTCAACATATTTAAACTTTTCAATCATTATACTTGAAATAATTTATGGATTTATTAGTAAATAAGAGTACTCACCTTTAACCAAATTGTTCACTTCCTACCAACATTCATATCATCCAACACTTCACTAAATCCTTTATCTTCACCAAATCATTTATCTTCATCAAAAAATTTCTTTAGACTTTCCTTTCGATCTCGACAGCACTTCCTTCTCTTTTTCTTGTTTCGGAGCTTTCCAACATGCTTCCTTTTCTTTATAGGTTCGGTCGTACCTATATCCTTGCCTTCCTTCATCATTTCTTCACTTCTTAGATGCTAAACCATGTTTAAATGTTATTCTAAGGGCTTTGGAAAAATTTAGTAGTGTTTGGAGTTGATTTGATATGGTTTTGAAAATTTTTGTAAGCATTTAGAAGAGAAGAAGAAGCCATTAAAGAGGTAGAGAAAAGCTTGGAAAAGGAAAAAGAAGAAGAAGTGAAAAAAGTGAGAAAGTGGATGTTTATTTATAGAAAAAGTTTTGGATTAAAATAATATTTTGTAAAAAGACCAAAATACCCTTACTTACTTATAAAGTAATCTTTTTTTTCAACACTTAACATCACATTTCAAATCATTACTTCATGTCATTTTCACTTAGATATTAAGTAAAGTAAGTAATAATTATGTTTCTTTGATTTGATGTTTTACCTTTTGCTTTGAAATGATATTTTTGTCTTTTTGTGCTTACTTTTTCTTAATTGTTTTCTAGAAGTTTCTAACCTTGTTTAGTAAAAGTAAAATTGATTAGTGAATTAACTAATACTTAGTGCGACGACGTTGCGACAATTTTTAATCAACAAAACGTCGTTTTTCGACAAAATGTTTTACGGTCACATTTTGACGTTTTCGTTAAACTATTTATTTATGTAAACCAAATTTAAAAATGAACTTTTTAATTCTTTAAATAAATTAAAAAATGTCTCTTTGTATTTTAAAATCATATTTAAATAATATCAAAATCTCAAATTTTACGGTGTATGTAAAACTGACAAAATGCGACAAAATTTGGTTATTTTTGTAAAACAATTATTAACATACTTATAAGTATTTTAATATACTTTTATTATCTTTATTAGATGTTTTCAACGATATTTATCTTTTTAAATAAACATTTAAACCTATTTATTTAAGCATATTTATTTTTAACAAAACTTAACTTTTGTTGATTTGTTCTAAAAACCAAACTTATACTTTTTAAATTATCAACTATAAGAATAAATAATTTCTCTATTATTATCTATTATATTTAAGTTTTAAACCTTATTAAATCTAAAACAAACGAAATCTCTCATTTTCGAAGTAACGAATTATGGGTCATTACACTCTGCTGCATCCTTCTTCATGCCACTCCAATAAAACATTCTCTTCATATCGCTATACATCTTATCACTACCCAGATGAATAGTCATCCGATAATGGTGTGCTTCTGTTAGAACTGCTCTCATCAAATCACCAGTGTGGGGGACACAAGATCTTCCATCTCTCCTTAGCCACCCTTTAATATTGATGGAAAGTGTTAGAGATGTCTAGGGACCTCTCCTCTGCTAATCCTATCCAGAATACCCACAAGCTCTTAATCCTCTCGCTTCCTTAAGCCCATCTTCTCTATGAGGGTAGGATTTAACCTCAAGTGCTGCTAATGGTCAAGGAATAATCTCCGTTGAGGGCTTAAAATCAAGGATGGAAATAAACTCTAGGCTTTTCCACTCCACGAACATTGGACTAAGGGTTGTTCTATTCCTACTTAATGCATCTGCAACAACGTTCCCCTTGCTAGGGGTGTAAGCTATCTTAAAGTCATAAGATGCCAGAAACTCTATCCAACGCCACCGCCACAAGTTTAAATCCTTTTTGTGAGATAAGGTACTTCAATGATTTATGGTCAGTGAAAAGCTCGAACCTCTCTCCTAGCAAGTAATGTCACCAAGGCCTGAGCGCAAAAACAATAGCATCCAGCTCCAATTCATGGGTGGGGTAGTTCTTCTCATGAGTTCTCAACTGTCTACCCCTATAGCATACTACCCTCCCCACTTGCATCAATATTACCCCAAGGCCAGTCCCATATGCATTGATGCATACTGTTAAAGGCTTAGCTCCGTTGGATAAAACTAACACCGGTGCATCAGTAAGGGCCCTCTTTAGCATCGTGAAGGAATCCTCACAATCCACATCCCATGTGAATGCCACATTCTTTTAAGTGAGGCGAGTCAGCAGTGTTGAAATCTTAGCAAAATCTCTGATAAACTTCCTATAATAACCAGCCAAACCTAGGAAGCTTCTAACTTCGGTAGCGTTCTTAAGAGCCTTCTAATCCCGCACCACTACTACCTTAGCGGGATCCACAACTAGACCCTCTCTTGAGACTACATGCCCCAAGAAATGCATCTCCTCATACCAAAGTGACACTTCAAGAATTTCGCTTTCAACCGATAAACACAAAATGTACGAAGAACCTCCTCAAGATGAATAACATGCTCTTTTATACTCTTGGAAAATACTAGAATGTTGTCCACAAATACTACAATGAAATTATTTAGGATATCTCGAAAAACACGGTTCATTAGGTCTATAAAGTAGGTTGGGGCATTGGTCAGCCCAAACGGCAACCACACAAAGAATCCATCGTGTGTCCTAAATGCTGTCTCATCGATGCTATCGTCAGCGATCCTTAGATAATGAAATCCAGTGGCTAAATCAAGCTGAGAAAATATTGAAGAGCCAACCAACTGATCGAAAAGATCATCTATCCTAGAAGTGGCTAACGGTTTTTCGTCGTGAGCTTATTCAACACTCTATAGTCTACACAAAATCGAAGGGAACCATCCGCCTTTATAACGAAGACGACTGGCGGCCCCCCACTCAGATATGCTCCGTTTGATGAAGCCTTTCTCTAATAGCTCACCAATCTGGTTACTTAACTCCTTCCTCTCCCTAGTGGCTATATGTCTCATGGGAAATGCCACTGGCTTACCATTGTCATTCAGATAGATCCTAAATTCGATCTCTCTCTTAGAGGGCAGCTCCATAACCTCCTCAAAAACGTCTGGGAAATCTGTAATAACTGCAACTGAATCTAACTCTCCTAGTGATGAATCAAGGGAATAAAGAAATCTCAACATGGAGACCACTGTGGGTCCAATAAACCTCGAGAGTCCATCCGATACATGTCCCTAGCCTGACGATCTCCTCCTGCAGTCCAATATTGCACCATAAGTGGATAACCACTCCATCTCCTAAATTGTCTTATATCCCCGAAATCCTAATACACAGGTGTCACAATCAAACTCTACGTCCAATACAAAAATTCTCGAACCCCTACAAATAATGGATAAATGTGTTGATCCTACTATAGGGTTTGAAACAACTATAGAGTCTATAATTAGAGAAATATCTAAGTGCAAACAATCAACCAAGGAACTAGAAATGAAAGAATGCGATGCTCCAGAGTCAAAAAGAGTCCAAATAGGAAAATCCGAAATAGAGACCAAACCTTCTACAAAGACTTACGTACCTCGATCCGGTCCACTACCAGAACGTGCTGCATCCAAAGCCCGTACTTGCGTCGTAGGTGTGCCTGCTCTCTGTCCTGTCCTTTGAGGACAAGCTCTACTAAGGTGTCTAGGCAGCCCACAGCTGTAACACCTCCCCTTCATCATGTCCTTCTTACAGTCCTTTAAGTAATGGCCAATCAATCCACAACTATGACATTTCTTGCCATTCTTGATCTCTCCCTTTTGAGGTCCTCCTCCTTTCTTCTTGTCCTTATCCTTTTTATTCTTCCACCACTGCTTCTTAGTTCTCTGATTTAGGAACCCATTAACCTATTCTTCCTTAGAAACATCTAATTTGAGAGCCATTTCCACAAGTGACTCGTACGTCGCTCCCATAGGTACATGTATCAATGCCAACCCTTTGGGGGGAGCTGGTTCAAACCCTTAGCAAACTTGGTGGCCTTCTTATGCGGCGTATTAACAAGCTCCATCCCAAACCTCGATAACTGAGTAAACTAATTTATATACTCTTTCACCGAAAGACTCCTCTACTTCAGACTAATGAATTTCTACAACTGCATGCTTTCCTCGGCTTGTGACAAGAACTTTTTCGCAAACCTTTCTCGAAATCCAACTCAACCAATATCTCTACCCTCCATCTCTACATTCTCCCACCACTAATAAGCCTCTCCTTTCAGCTACAAAGATGCAAGCTGAACCCTCCGTCGGTCCTTCAATCCTAACAGCCCAAATATCTTCTCTGTATTCCTCAACCAAGTTTGTGCCTATACGAAATCCTCCATGCTAGAAAACATCTTGCCTCTTTGATTAACGAAGTACTTGCATAGCTTAGAAAAATTGGATGCTGCAGGTGGATTAACGGAACCTCCACACTCCGGTGATGCATTGGGCGCTTGCCCTTGCACCTCTAGTGCCGTAGCTTGGAGGTACCTACGGAACCAGCCAGGAACTTGAATCCCTCTGGAAGGTTTGGGGCGTCCACCATTTTATGTAATGTAAAGAAAATTTAGGCTCGAAAGAATCGAAAGAAGGATGAACTGGACTTTGAGGGGATTTTATAAAAAACTCTCTTATACTTGAAAACTATTCCTATAATAAGAGTTTCTTCCTGAAAAATACTTTTAGTTTGAAGATATGTTACCTCTGAGAAATACTTTACTTTTAAAACAAATTTTTAGGAATCCTGTAAACTTAGGCTCTGATACCAAATAAAACACCCCACACCGCTTAATATTCCCTAAAAGGAACATTAAAGGATGTGGTGTGCTATAGGTATAACTAAAGCATTACAGAGACTAAGATTCACAAGATAAATAAGTAAAAGCAGCGGAAAACATTTAAATAATAACTTATCATTCAGAATTAAACTTCGTCTCAAAATAAGTTATAAAAACATAATATTTCTCAAAAACTCAAAATCTCTCATGTCTCATGAAAATACATCTCAGTCTCACATAATCAGAGTACAGAAATAACAATAATAATCCCCTTCACAAATGCCAATCCATCATAAGCCAAATGAAAAAAGATGAAAAGTAGACGAATACATCTGAAATGAGAAAGTTCCAAAAATGAATCTCCAAGCAACCCGAATCAACTATCCTCAACTCTTTTGGCCTATTGGGTAAAAAATGAAAGATAGAGGAGTCGGTCAGACAATAAGTCTGGTGAGTGAAAGTAATTACTAGCATTTCTGAGCAAGATAAAGATAACAGACTAAGAAATAGTTCTAGTATGAAAGGAAGATACAGAAAAGATAAAACTTGCATAAAATACTGATTTTGATTCTGTTAAACTGTCTGCTTTGATTTTTTGCACTTGTTGATGTGCACGTAAATGTGCATATTTTTACCACCATATTTACTCTACTTAAATTAAATAAATGATCATATTAGATATTTTAACTTGTTTAACCAAAATCCATATTAATTCCAAATTGTCACATATCCATCTTCATATAGGGGCAAAACGGTCATTTGGGTGCATATACTTCTTTGAGAAAAATTAATTGGAAATTTATATATATTTGTGTAGGAATTTGATCTCAAATAGGAGTGGTTTTATGAAGACACATGCATGCAAAATAAATACAAAGGAATGGAGATGGAAATAATTCAAAGTGAAGAACATGGAGGCCCCACCTATCCACCTACCTTAATGCACAAATTAGAGGCTAATGCACATGCTTATGGAATTAATGGCTTCATGTACACTTAAATGGTGATTAGTAGAAGCTAATGATTATTTGGCCTCCACACTTTCTCAAGGGTATTTTGGGCATTCCACAAAAATATGGATTAGGGTTTCATGCTTGTATAAATAACCCCTTATGTTTCATGTAGTCTCTCTTAGGCCTCCTTCTCTTTAGTTTAGTTTAGATCAAAAATAAAATGAAAGCTCCTCTTTCTCTTTTCATGGCTACTTAGCCATTTTTATTTTATGTAATCTTTTTTATTTTATACAATTTAATACATGCTCTTTCCTTTTCATGTTCATTTACTTTCATGTTGTAGTGTAGATCTCTTCTCTTTTATGCAAGTAGAATAATTTTTCCTTTCATTTTGCTCTCTTTTCCCTCTTCTTTTTATTCAATGTTGCTTGCCACATTTGTTCATATGATGACAAATATGAGAGGCTAAACCCCTTCAATTTAGGGGTAATGAAGCTCTCTAATCATGTAGCTTCAAATTAATTTGATATTTATGCTCTCTTTTTGTGCTTAATGAGAATGATTGAAGTGGTTTAATGATGTTGTTTAGCTTTGCATTTAATAGTCTATGTTGTTCATAACAAATAGGCTATGCTTAAACAAACAAAACACAAATTGCTTCTTCATCTACATATGATTATGGCAAAGACGTGATTATTGAAATTAAAATTTGATGGCTTATATTTCTAATTAATAGTTAATAGGCCATGCTTAAAATAGATTTTGCTTTCAACTTTGTTGTCATATTTTATGAGATTTAAAAGTGTATTAGTAGTTGTGTTATAGTTTGATGGTTTATATTAAGCTAATTAATAGCATAAATATACAATACTTATGATAAGCACATCAACTAATTCACTAATGACAAGAAAAGAGAGATCATAACTTCATTTTGTTGATTTATGTGATCTAGAGAGTGGATTTATTTCCTAAATTGTCACTTAACTCTTATATTTGCTTCTCTTTTCTTTTAGTTAGTTCTCTAATTCTCTAGCTTAACTTTCACTCGACTTTGGTTTAATTTGATTGAATAGAATTTTAAAATCATCAATTCCCTGTGGATCGACCCGTATTCGCCACGTGCTACATTCGTACACTGTGCGCTTGCGGTTATCTTTATTTCTAAATTCGTTCGACGGTTTTCTAAACCGATAGAATTTCCGCCGACGAACAAGTTTTTGGCGCCGTTGCCGGGGAATTGTTTTGATTTTGGATTTCTATTCTTAGAATTAGTTTTATTTGATTTTTGTGTGTTTGCATATTAAAAAAATTGTGTGATTTGTTCCATCATTTTGATTTGTTTGGTTGTTTTGATCTACTAGTTGCATTTGCATTGCATATTAAAAAAAGCACTATTTTCACTCGAAAAAGAATTTTATTTCAGTTCATTTTCAATCTCCAATTACAATTTTCAATTGCAATTACATATACATTTTTAGAACTGCTTTCTACATTCTCTACATTGTGTTCTCTGCACACTGATTTCCAAACATCACTCATTCTGTTTCTCAACAGCCACTGTAAACCATATCTATATCTACTACATGCTCCATCATTCTACCACTATTTCCACCTAAGACAGAACAACAGTAACCTCTGCTGCCACTTCTTTCTGCCTGCACAGTGATACTTCATCAATAATACATTCACCTTCCACCTAAAGTCGATCTACGTCTGAACACAAACCGCCCATAGTTTCATATTCACCCTGTCTTGCATATTCACTCTGTCTTGCTCCATTTCAAAGCTGCCATTCTCCACTAAACTCCATTACTTGACTACAACACAACACACAACATCTTCCCTCTGTTGAATTCCTCGCTGCCATACAACATCCATCCCCAGTAACCAACCTGTCATCATTCATTTCAACAACTCCAACCTCCATTTCAACATAGCTG
This sequence comes from Allium cepa, assembly GCA_030765085.1. NCBI lineage: Eukaryota > Viridiplantae > Streptophyta > Magnoliopsida > Asparagales > Amaryllidaceae > Allium > Allium cepa. The sequence continues at coordinate 101,739,866 of CM060942.1, read as the reverse complement.
CACTTCATATAACCTTCACCCTCCCTCTACAATACTTCCTCATCGACCAAATACCCTTCAATACTGTAGCAAACGTTCAACATACTGCCTTCAACTACTTATAAAAGCCAACCACCACTGCTCACCAGAAAACCGTACACACATTCAACCTCTCCCACATCCAACAACTTCATCCAAAATCGACTTCGCTTCCTCCTGCAATCGCGAGTCAACCATCAACTGACCATCACTAAGAATCGCTTCAACTTGTACAACCGCTTCCATCCACTTCCAGTTCGCAACCCGACCATGAGACTCCACAAGACAATCAACTCCCCTTTCCCCGTTCCACACGGCAGCCACCAAGCCTTCGACCACGGTTTAAACTGCTACAATCACCATCACAGACCTTTACCATTCCTCCATATCACACTTCAAACCAACTATACACCGTAACCATTCATTCTTCAACAAACCACTGCAAACAACACCTCCTTCTCATACTTCAAACCAACCATCCACCGTAACCATCAAACACGACAACTACTGCCTTACATTTCATTTCACACATCCAAACCATACATATAACTTCCCCCGACAGTACTGTCACCACCTTTAACATATTCTAAAAACCCATCGTCAAACAATCGCATGCCTCCATTCCAAGTTCATATCCTCTGACCTTCGAACACAAAATCAACATCCAAATTCACCTCGAACTCGAACCACCTCAGCAGCCAATTCACTGCCGCGACCCAAAACGGACTCATCTCGACATCCACAAACAATCCAACGCGACCAAAATCACTAGAACACACAACGCAACCTTCCTCGAACAGCAGAATCGCGAGCTCACAGCAACCGGCGGCGGCAGCTCGACCTTCCTCATCACCTTCTTCCTCCTGCAACCATCAAAAGTCTCCATCCTCCTCGAAAACAACTCCACTCCTCCCCAAATCGCAAGCCCAATCCAAGAACCAATTTGGGCAAGCCTGAATAATTCGCCCCGTGACCTGATACCACTTCACAATTGCAAGCTCGAAGCATACAATCTCGGTCCCCTTGATTTTGAATTCGATAGCTATTTAGCCTCAAACTATTTTGAAGTATTTATTTTCACTATAAAAAAAATCGCGCTCTGCTTTTGATTTTAGAGAAGAAAAGGGATTTGACTATAAAGTGTTGTGGTGTGGATTTTTGATTGTGGGTAGTGGGTCGAAATTGTTGGGCCACTTTAATTCGTTTTTATTTACTTATTTCCTTTTGTTTTTTTTTTCTTTTATTCAAAAATCTTATTGCTAAAAAAAAATATTTGTCTGGTTTTAGTTAGTTTTGGTTCAAATTGTTTTAAATTTCGATCCCTATATGTTAAAAAAAGGGTGTTTGTTTTCAAATGTTCTTAGTTTAATTTGTTTTGTTTTCAATTTATTTTAGTTTCTTCGTATATATATATATATAAAACTGTATATATCTTGTTTTTAGTTTCAGGTTGCAGAAGAAGAAATTTCAAGGAAGAACCGCTTGCTAAAATAAATTGCTCTGCTTGCTCGCTTAAAAAAATTGCTGCTTTCATCTCTGGTTTTATTTGAATTGCATTGTTGGTTGCTTGGATTTGCATTTTATATAATAAAAAATTCATTTGTAGTTGCATTGTTAATACACGTTTAATTTCTGTTTTTCATTTCATACTAGAATTTGTTAATAATAACGGTTAGACATCGATAACACTTAATTGTATATTGGCAAGGTGTCTTCTTTGAACAATTTAAATTCTTGGTGTCTAGGCTACGGCAGAGTAATAACCATTTATAAATATTATGGTGATTCGTAAATATTATAGTGGTTGTTCCTCTAAAGGTACTTAAACCTTCGGCTGCATTGCTACGGTGATTCGTGGTGCACCGATAAATCCTGTCCGTTACCTGGCTGAGAACTATCTTGTTGATTTAAGACAATTTGGGATCATACAGTTTTGGGTTAACATAGGATAAATCATTTATAATTAACCCTTGCATTCATTTAGGTGCATTAGTTCACGCATATTTAAAAAAAAACAAAAAAAAATTCAAAAATCCAAAACTTAAAAAAATTGTAAATATTCCTTTTATTTTTCTTTGAAATTTTTTTCTTTTTTTAAAAAACAAAATCCAAAAAAAAATATAAAACCGTTTTAAAAAAAATTGAAAATAAAAACAAATTTCCTTTTGAAAAATAAATTCTATATGTAAATATATTTTTTTATAAAAAAAAAATCAAAAGCATTCTTGAAAATTTTCGAATTTCCATATTCACTTGAATTTTACAATAGTTGCGAAAATCAATATAATCCATATGATTTCATTTCAAATTCGTATGGATATTTTAGCGACAACTATTCTTTAAACGATTCGAATTTTGGACAACAAACTTTTCAAAATAATGACCAACCCTCGAATCTCGAAAATAGCATTTCATCTTTACTTGAAATCTCTACACAACAAAATTAAATGATAAATGATTTGTGTAGTTCGTATTTCCGCGATAACTTGAGTGAAAGATTTCAAGGATTTCAAAATTTGAATTCAATTCAAAATTCAATTGATTTTGAGTATAACCCATGCCAATTCAATTTTGAGTTTCAAAATGGATTTCAAAATCAAAACGAAAATGTGAACCAATTTTCAAATAATTTTGGCAATGGGAATAGTTTCAATAATGATATGGTTGAAAACTTTGGTTATCAACAAGTTCAAAATGAATGTTTTCAAATTAATAATCATGAATTTGATTTTATTAAAGAAATGGAAAAGGATTACGAGGATTTATTACTTGAAAAATACAAAAAAATTCGTAAAAATCATAATCAAATTTCGACCTGCGAAGAATCAAATAATAATCTACCGTTTATCGAAATTGACAATTCTTGTACTCAACAAGTCCAAATCGAAAATTTTCAAGTTAATAATTACAAATTCGACTTTGTTGAGAAAATGAATGAAATTTACGATGATTACATGAATTTGTTGATTAAAACATTGGAAAATTTTCGTCAGAAACGAAATCAAATTTCAACATGTGACGAGTCAAATGATAATCCATCTTTTACGATGATTTTCAAACAACAACTTTTGAAACTGAAAATGATGATCTTAACGAAGTTGTTGAAAAGACGGTAGTCGAGTTGGATTTCAATTCTTTTGAGGGTGAGAAACTCGATTTAAATTTCGATCTTCCCTTTTCTGAAAATTTGAATACGACAACTTTGGATTTTGAAATGGATATATGCGATGAAGTTGTTGATAATACAATGAAGGAAGATGAATTTAACAAATACGAGTTTTATGGACTTTTCGAAAATGAGTCATTAAATTATGATGGGGAAGATTTCGATCACCATTTTGACTTTGAAATCGATAGTTTGGAAGAAGTTTTCCATGACAAACTTGAATATCAATTTGGTGAAAATAAATGTGAATTTCAATCAATTGTTTTATCAACCCCAAAAATCATTGAAAACAAAACAACTCGTTCAATTTTTAATAAAATAAAATTTGTTTTTCCAAATCGACAATCAACTTCAAAATCTTTTACGATTTGGTTTTTCGTGCTTAAGCTGTGTCTCGCACATTTGACGAGACAAATGAATCGGTCTTTAGAAGACCGTTTCATGTACTTTCTGACTGTATACTTTCTCATCTCTTGTAAATAATAATCTTTCATGTAAATATTGGAATTTTGTTTTATTTTTCTCCTTCCACTTGGGTTGACTGTGGGGACACAGTCGAAATCAAGTGTGGGGGGAGACTCATCTTCAATTTTTTTATTTTTCATGGTTTATTTTTGCTTTAAAATTTCCAAAAAAAAATCACAAAAACAAATTTTCTTTTGATTTATTTTTAAAGGAAACACTAAGATAAATATATGGTTTTGGTTTATGAAATTGAAATTTTGAAAATTTATTTGTCTTAACAAAAATAAAAATGAAGTTTGATTACAAATAATAATGGTTTAACTAGTATATAGGAAGATTCATACATGTTAATTATGAAGTACATCCTAATTGAAAATCTTTATTTTAAAAAGTGGTTGATTTAAATTAAAGGATATAACATTTTTTTGCCTTCTAAGTTAAATGGTGCTAAGATGATTTTGCAAAACACTCTCTCTCTCTCTTTAAAATAATAATAATAATAATAATATCCAAGTATTCACTCTCATTTAAAAGTCATCACGGTTATGCATGGATGAATTACTTGAAAACTTTGATTATGTGCTTTCATACTCATTTAAAAGTCCTCACGGTTATGCATGTATGGAACACATGTAAAAAAACACAACATAATAAAAACAGCCTACGGTCAATAGGTGTATGCACGAAAGTGTGTGCACTCGCCATGCTCTGTAGTCCCCTCACATAAGCCCGAAAGGCAATGCATGGGTGGTATATCAGGCCTCAGTTTACCTGAGCTAGGTGTGTAATTTTTCTTGCAAATAATGAGAAAGCAAGCAATTGAAATCCTAGCACTATTTTTACTTAGTTGATTTGATTTGTTATTGAAAAGAAATGAAAATACCACTTTGATAAACTTTGATAATCAACTAAGGATCCTTTTCATAATTACACTTTGTTATCAACCGAAAAAACGAGTTAAACTATAGTCTATTTGTTATGATAACATTGTTTTTATTGAAAATTTTGACGAGTAAATGACTAAAAAATTTCAAGATAATAACCAAAAACTATATTTAACTTATTTGTGTCGATTTAAAAGTAAATCCTTCATTGTAAATATTTTCAAAAATTCGCATTCATCTCTTTGTAAATAAATCTTGCATTTTGTAAATATTTTCATCCTCCATGTGGATTTTGTGGGTAGTATCCGCTGAAAACCCTCACGAGACAACACTCGTCCTACTGGGGACACCCAGAGGTTTAACGGCTTGTTGCGTACGCTCAATGCAATCGTGCTCCTTACGAAAACAGACTTATCTTAGTTTTTCTTTATTCGAGGACAAATAAAAAGATAAGTGTGGGGGTATTTGATGTGCATGTAAATGTGCATATTTTTACCACCATATTTACTCTACTTAAATTAAATAAATGATCATATTGGCTATTTTAACTTGTTTTAACCAAAATCCATATTAATTCCAAATTGTCACATATCCATCTTCATATAGGGGCAAATCGGTCATTTGTGTGCATATATTTCTTTGAGAAAAATTAATTGGAAATTTATATATATTTGTGTAGGAATTTGATCTCAAATAGGAGTGGTTTTATGAAGACACATGCATGCAAAATAAATACAAAGGAATGGAGATGGAAATAATTCAAAGTGAAGAACATGGAGGACCTCACCTAGCCACCTACCTTAATGTACAAATTAGAGGCTAATGCACATGCTTATGGAATTAATGGCTTCATGTACACTTAAATGGTGATTAGTAGAAGCTAATGATTATTTGGCCTCCACACTTTCTCAAGAGTATTTTGGGCATTCCACAAAAATATGGATTAGGGTTTCATGCTTGTATAAATAACCCTTTATGTTTCATGTAGTCTCTCTTAGGCCTCCTTCTCTTTAGTTTAGTTTAGATCAAAAATAAAATGAAAGCTCCTCTTTCTCTTTTCATGGCTACTTAGCCATTTTTATTTTATGTAATCTTTTTTATTTTATGCAATTTAATACATGCTCTTTCCTTTTCATGCTCATTTACTTTCATGTTGTAGTGTAGATCTCTTCTCTTTTATGCAAGCAGAATAATTTTTCCTTTCATTTTGCTCTCTTTTCCCTCTTTTTTTTATTCAATGTTGCTTGCTACATTTGTTCATATGATGACAAATATGAGAGGCTAAACCCCTTCAATTTAGGGGTAATGAAACTCTCTAATCATGTAGCTTCAACTTAATTTGATGTTTATGCTCTCTTTTTTGCTTAATGGGAATGATTGAAGCGGTTTAATGATGTTGTTTAGCTTTGCATTTGATAGTCTATGTTGTTCATAACAAATAGGCTATGCTTAAACAAACAAAACACAAATTGCCTCTTCATCTACATATGATTATGGCAAAGAGGTGATTGTTGAAATTAAAATTTGATGGCTTATATTTCTAATTAATAGTTAATAGGCCATGCTTAAAATAATTTTGCTTTCAACTTTGTTGTCATATTTTATGAGATTTAAAAGTGTATTAGTAGTTGTGTTATAGTTTGATGGTTTATATTGAGCTAATTAATAGCAGAAATATACCATACTTATGATAAGCACATCAACTAATTCACTAATGACAAGAAAAGAGAGATTATAACTTCATTTTGTTGATTTATGTGATCTAGAGAGTGGATTTATTTCCTAAATTGTCACTTAACTCTTATATTTGCTTCTCTTTTCTTTTAGTTAGTTCTCTAATTCTCTTGCTTAACTTTCACTCAACTTTGGTTTAATTTGATTGAATAGAATTTTAAAATCATCAATTCCCTGTGGATCGACTCGTATTCGCCACGTGCTACATTCGCACACCGTGCGCTTGCGGTTATCTTTATTTCTAAATTCGTTCGACGGTTTTCTAAACCGATAGAATTTTCGTCGACGAACACTTGTCTTAAACTGCTGTGATTAGGCTAAAACCCTAATCCTATCTCAATTGCTAACTTGACTATGCTGAATTCCTAATTCTACCCATTGATCTACCTTTCCTGTCTTTGTTGCATCACCATGAACCAATCCTATTGGTCCCATAGCAAAAGACACCTCTTAGCGCTTAGGACGTAGTTGCGAATTATTTATCCTAATCGATGTCAGATGTTCGGTCATCGCCGGTACACACTAACTATCACCCCATATTTGACCTTTTATTTACCCTAATCAGCATAAGCGTGCCCAACCTTATCCACGTGTGAGACCATTAGTCCTCGACCTGAAAGGGAATGCTTCTGGTACCGATCCTAACAAAAAACTCTTACAACTTTGCGCCCCTTGCCCAAATCCCCAAATTTGAGCCTCTATCTATTGGCCACTTATTTACCTTAATCAGCATAAGCGTTCCCAGCCTCACCCACATGTGAGACCATCAGTCCTAGATTTGAAAAGGGAATGCTGCCGGTATGTGCCGTTACTGCTATATTTACTTACTAACTTAATCCATAATCAAAGTTTTAAAATAAGCCCCTTCTGCTATTTCTTTCTTTCTAACTATAACCTACGTATTATAATGGTTATTGCAATTGTTACTCTTCTATTTTCTCTTTTTAGTTATAACCACTTGTTATAATCATGCTTGTAAATATCTCAAATTTACCTATTTCAATCCATCTTCATTTTATTTCAATTTTTCTCACTTTGCATCCGATTTTTACAAATTTAGTGTTTTTCTATTTTAATCCATATTTACGATTTTTTTTATATTTTATTCGCGTCAGAAAGAATTAAATCTCTATAAAAAGAAACTAATATTTACAGACTAAATTCCAACTTAAAACAGATGTAAATAATCGAAAATAACTATAAATAACTGAAAATAACTGAATAAAATAGAGTGAAAAGAACTTTTGAAATTTACTTAAAAACGGACTATAAATAAACTTACATGAAAACTGTCTCAAAATTGTAGAAAAACTACAACTATTGAGAACCCTATTATTTTCAAATGCTTACAAATCTAAAATAATTACAAAATACTCAACTGTGGTCCTTAGCTCTAATCCTAGGCCTTCTAAATCAACTTCTAGGGTGCAAAATATTTTTATTAAAAAGAATTCCTTCCCAGAAATTTTTTCTATTTAGGGTTCAGCCTCAGACAATGAACCCAATTGGGAGAAAATCTGATTGTGAGAAAATCGCTAGGCCTAAGGTTCTATTTATAGTGTAGTTTGGGAATCTCATACCATCGGATTTTAGGATTAAATCTGGTGCAACCACATCATCGGCTCATTGTGAATTGTTGGATCCAGAAAATGATGCTTCAGATCACACGAAAATCAACTTTGGATCCATCGGCTCGATCATGGACGTTTTTACGTCTAGGAGGGAAATGCGGGTCAACCTTGGGGTTTTGTTGGTCGACTTGACCCTAGCGCGGGTCGACCCGTAACGGGTTTTTTTGTTTAATTATATATATAATTCTGACTTTCTTTTTTTCTCTCGTAACTTGTCCATAACGACTCAGATTTCAACAAGTTATATATAAAAATTGCTCAGAAAATTACCACGGAGACAATGGTGCAACTCCCATGGCTCATTTCTGACAATTTCCCAACCCTATTTTATTATTCAATTAATTTTTTAATTAATTATTCTTACTCTAATTTTCCGGGTTGTTATAGGTTTTTAAGTAGCCTTTCTTGATTCTTAAGATATCTTTGTTGGAGGGGCGAGATGGTTTATTAAAACTTTCTAAGGAAGTAACTCCTTCTTTCTCCTCCTTCTCCTTTTCTTCTTATTGAATTTTTAGTTCTTGTTCCCATGCCAATCTTTGTTCCTTCTTAGGAAGTGTCTCATATGGCTCGAAAAATGGTGGAATGTGCAAAAGATAGATATTGACTTTGTCGAAAACTTTTCAAGAAATAGATTTTTCTTCTCTTAAATTAACACCAAAATATACAAAAATTTTGGTAAGATACACACTATGTTAGAATGTGTTTTCATGTCTACAAATGTTCTTGTGAATAAAGTCATCTAAAATGACTTGTGCTCAATTGATGTTTTAACTACTATAAATAGCGTAAACAACTTTAAATTTTTTTAAGTAGAGTTATTATAATTACCCATCCTCGGAGTGATACTTTATCATAAAACGAGACTCATAAGTCTCAATTTTGGTCGAAGACACTTGGTTTAAATTCATTTTTTTCAACACTTTTAAAAATATTGTGAAAAATTTCATTATTTTTTTAATCAATTTGAAAAGTGGAGAGGTTAATTCCACTAGATTTACAATCAAGAATATTACACAAAGTTCAAAATTTAAAACGTTTTGAGTACCATTAACACTACTCCAAACTTGACCTTCTTCTCATTTATAAAATTTTCCGTTTAAATTTGCATAAAACATTTTGACCAAATCTGGATAACAAACAAAACCCTTTTATCAATTAAACTAAGAATTTCATTTTCAAAACAAATATCATGTAAACCATAAAAGGAAATTTTTTAGAATTTAGCAAATCTTCTGGGAGGAACTTTTTCAAAAGTAGTATACTCCATGTAGCCTTCAATGACATCTTTCTTATTGAAGTGAAAGCTTTTAGTTTTTTTAGAGAGCCTTATGGACTTAGAATTTTGACTAGAGGAAGACATTTTTGAGTTTTTGAGGAGATAAAATAATGAAGAGATATTTGAAATTTGAAATAAAGTGAGTGAATGAATGGATAGAGATAAGTTTATTAATGGCGAGTGAAGATTTATGTTCTTCGATCAAAAAGATGCCTTTTCAGAAAATTAAAGTTAATGCAAAAAAAGAGGGAAGTTTGAAACTTGAAATTTGAATTGAAATTTCAATTTTTAGTTTTCTGGCATATAGGTCGACATATGACATGGGGGTATGTCGACATATAGCCCGAAATTTTCAAAAATAAAGCTGTGCTAATGTATTCTTACACACACACACTTATATTTATCTAATATTATCATTAGTCTATATGTAATTCCTAAAAACCAAAATCAACCAAAAAAAGTAAATAAAAATTATTAAATAAAAGGTATCACTTTTGGAGCTTTTCATTGATCAGTTCTGACTAGTTTGTAATAGCCATGAAACACATATTCACAATCTCAGTATCTGGTTCAATGTCACTTGAGGAAGTGTCTGAATCTTCCAAAATTGCTGTATAATCCCTTTTTCTTTTTTTGAATGGATCATTTAGTAGTGAGATCAATGATTTGTCCAGATATGGGCAATCTCTTTGAATATGACCTGGTTCATTACAGTTGAAGCATCTAATTGTAGTTCCAGACATCTTATTTTTAGGTTTTCGAAAGTTGTTCATCGTCCTATACTTTAGAAATTTTCTAAAATTTTTGGTCTTGAAAGCTATTCTTCGTCATTATCATCATCTAAATCCCAATCGTCAGTTACTGCATTAAAAGCGATTGATTTCTTTTTTGTTGCCTTACTTTCTCTTCTGCCCTACTATTGTGCTTCATAGGACCTCAAATTGCCTATTAATTCTTCAATTTTCGGAGTACTAATATCATTAGCCTCTTCAACTGCTATTATCTTTTCATCCCGCTACGAAGAGAGTGAATTGAGGATTTTTCTAACTTGGTCTTCTTCAGAATAGTTTTTACCTAATGCAATTAATGATGTAGTATATCATGAAACCTACAACACATGTCAGAAATAAACTCATTTGGATTCATTTTAAACAACTGAAAATGATTAGTTAGCATGGAAATTTTAGTCTGTTTCACTTTACTGGTGCCCTCATGTGTAAATTGCCATGTTCTCCAAATTTCATATGCAGACTCTATTAAATTTATTTTTATCTAGTGAACAAAACAAAATATTCATGGCTTTAGAATGTAAACATGCCTTTTGGCGAGCAGTCCATTATGCAAAATTAGTTTATGGTTCAGTGTATTCCTTTTGTGTAATATTACAAATATCTAAACCATTAGATTGTAAATAGATCTTCATCCTACATGACCATAAGTGTAATTACTGCCATTTAAAAGTGGGGGTTTAGCAGTAGATTGTCCTTCGACAAAAGTGTTAACAAATATACTAATAGTGTTGCTAGCATTTAAAACTTTTCTAAAATTAAATTACGAGTTTCTGAAAACCTAGTGCTTTGATACCAATTGTGGGTTGCAGAATTATGTGTCTTAAGGCTAAATAAACACTAGAGAAGGATGACTAGTGTTTCTAACTTTTCTAAATCTTTTTAAATTTCTTTCAAGTTTGATATTAAATCACAAATTTTCAATAGAGAATTATTTGAACAATTAATTACAGATGCAAATACAGATAAAGTAAATGCAGTAAAGTAAAGTAGAGAGACGACGTCAGACATTTTATACTGGTTCGAATTTCTCCTACATCCAGTAACATACAATTGCTTGTATAAATTTCTTTTCAAATGCAAATATTTAAACAAGCAAAGAGAAAACCCAATTACAATCTCGATTCCGAGGCTACGAGACGCACCCCCTTGATTTTTTGAACTCAAGGTACACCTACTTAATTTGTGCGGACTATAAACACAACCACTCGGCTTTTCGAGAAACTAAGCGTATCCAATTGATTTGAATGGTCTACAATCAAAAACCCATGAAAATACAACTTGGGTTTGATGGTTTTTCCAAAGACAATTTTTTGAACTTTGGATTCAATGGGTCTTATAGCCTCTTGGACATTACTTTGATACTTGATTGAGTAAGAGATGTAATTGAAAATTGATGATAAATAGTAGTTAATCAAATCAATGAAGTTCGAATTGATTTTGTATTATTTTGGTTAGAAACAAGAGTAATTTTGAAGATATCTTTTGAGAGAGTAAGAGGATAAAAGATAATAAGAAAGTAATTAATAAAAAAAATGTTTGAAAACCTCTATAGATAGTGAATCAATGGATCTGTCCTTTCGTGAAGAGTTATGATGAGTAGACCTTCATTTCAAAATTTGAAAAACCAATTGGCAGCATATATGTTGTCATACTCATAGGGTATATGTCGACATACCCATGTATATTTTGAAAGCTCTTTATTTTAAAATGTTTTTGAAAACCTTATGTTTTGTAAAATCTTTTAATGTTTTGTAAAATAATCTAAGCATATATTATAAATATTTTAAATATAGAAATTTTTTATAAAATATTATTCAATATATTTTAAAAGTATATTTTACTTTAAAAATAAAGGATATAAAAATGGGAAATAGAGATTCAAGATTGCAAGTAGGGACTTCAACAATATTCTACGACTTTACATACCGTACTATAGTCTTGAGATTTTCATATTTTGGTCTTTATACTCATGAGTCTTCATGTTCTTTCTTTGAGTCTTTATATTATAGTCTTTTTTTTAATAACTCTACTCCGAAGAGTAGAGCCCAACCCAGCTAGTCCAACCAGAGCCAGGAATGAGAGGTTAGCCTGCCCAGCAGGAAGCATGCTTTGCCCAACCGTGTTTATTGGATTTAACAGGAAACACAACTTCCCGCCGTGAGGGAGTAGGGCTGATGGGTATCCAACTCATGACCTCACTAACAGGTTGCAAGTTTCTCTACCATTGTGCCACTATCGCGGACTGTATATTGTACAGTCTTCGATTCAACATCTGTATAATATCCTGCACTATATACTACATAACTTGGCAAAATATTAATATCCATTTTTTATATAAATGTATATTGTTGTTTGTTAAGGTTGTTGTCATCAAAATCAATAACTAATGTATCAACAATTTTTTCTTTTAAAGATTTAAGCATTTATTATATCTACTCATTTTAAATTTATATACAACATTAATAGATATAGAAATCACTAATACAACATGATCATTTATAATACTGGGATACGATAACTTTTTTAAGTGCAATATTTCACTGTACTAAAACAATCAGACTGATTTAAATTTAGTGTACATGCTTTTTCTTAGTTTACCGCCATTTAAACATAGTATGTACTATAATTTTAAGTTCATCAAACCATTGAAGTTTCAAAGTGTGCATCATTTGCATTAGCAAGTGATACCTCATTGTCATTATTGTAGCTGTAATATAAAATTTTGAGAAAAGTACATCTATTTATCTTGCACGATCTTAAAAGGCAAGGTTTAAGCGCTAACATGGACAAATTGGATAGACCAACACACGTTAAAAAATAGGATCTAAAACAAAAGTACTATAGTTAACTAAACATAAATTAAAATGGCCATAAAGTTCTATATTCCATGTGCTTGTTCTACAAGGATTCCATATGTAAATCATATAGATATCTAGCTAATGAATTGTTTTTATAGTATTTGCGAAGACAATTGCTAAATTTTATTATTATGTCCCTATAGATTTGGCAGTCAAATATTGAGATGTGGTTCATATATTTGTGAGTTAGTATTTGATGTTGAAATTCGATTCGAAGATAGTGTGATGATGTTAAGGACTAAACGAAACCAATAACATTATGGAAAAAGTGCTAAAATTTGAATTCTTTCAGTGTTTCGGAACTTAAGTGAATGACTCATAGCTTTTCTACAAAAAAATTTCATGCCTATGGTATGTGATATGTTTCTATTCAATAAATTTATGTAAAATAAGAGGAGAAATAAGAAATTATGTTATCAATGAAAACAAATATCATGTACGTTAAAATGAAATAATAGAATACATGTAATAAAAGGCTATGCTTAATTTCTACCGGCACTATTAGCAAGACTTACACAGACATGCAATATTCATCTACTTTTGAAGTGGAAATATTCAGACAAACTTTAGAGTGAAAAAATTTATTATTTATTAATATTTAATATATTATGTAACAATAATAATGTGCACCAACGCAGTATACTGATCCAAATGAGGCAATAAATATCCATAAAAGCCAAAGAATTTATCGTATCCACCACCTAGAAATTTGAATATTAATATATCCTATATATAGAGTTTAATTAAGAGCTTAAAAAATTGTGCATCACATTAATAAACTATGAGTTTGCAAGCACAACAGTAATTATCCTCAAGAACTAAAATGTGGCGTGCAAATAATTAAAACATATAAACCCGCTTTTACATTTTATCCAGAACTTAATTTCACTATGATGCAAAAATACAAGAGATGAAATGATCATAGAAAATGGAAATACCTATAAGGGATTTAATTTTATAGAGAGATAAAAGACATTATGTAATGACTCGAATTCAACGGATCGAAGGATCCTAAAATATTAATATTATTTTTATTTATGGATGTATGATTCTTTAACTTTGGAAAACGACTACTACAAACATTTTCCATTTTTAGATTTTTTTCGATGGTTTTGACCCTGAAAATATTGTGTATGTTATAACTTTTAATAGGATCTTAATTGGGGGTCTGAAACTACTACCTTTAAGTCAGAATGATAGTTTCTCTTTGCGTTGAGTGATTATAATAGAAAAACGGACTTACCATTAGGGAGATATGACTGTTTGAAGTTTCCTTCGATTTTGGACAACTTAGTAGATAATTAAGGAGATTAATGATTAAGCCCAAGGTCCATTTTGGGATTAGCACCTAAAGGGGGGCTGACGAGACTTCTCCTTGTCATTTCACACTTTTCAAAATTGTAACAACCCGATATTTTCAGCCATTCGCATCCACACAAGCCGGACTTGAATTTCTAAAAAACCACATTAATACTCAGGGTGACCCGAGCGTAAAGCAGAATCTCCAACGATTCCTAGCTGAAACTGAAAGGAAACTGAAAGGAAACAGATAACTAGACAAGCAGAATCTCCAACGATTCCTAGCTGCAGAAAAGAAATCCAAACCTAAGCTGTAAATACTCAGGGTGACCCGAGCGTAAAGCAAAAGACAAAACACTCGAGTCAGGACATATATACTTATATAATGTAAACCAACTCAAGTGAACTGTAGTAATAATATACAATAACTTAAAGGATGCTTAGGATCGCCCATCCTTTAAGGATCAGTTAAACTATAAATTAAATACATCCCGTGGTTAAAATTTCAAAATGGTATTTTATACTTCTAAATCAAATATCATTTAAAAATTCAATATCATTTCAAATTCATTTCGAAATATCAAAATATCGTATCTTCCAATCCACATTCATTTATTTAAAATACCATTTGAACACACATTTCAAGATAGTTTATATTTCAAAACAAATTACTTCATTTTAAATCATAAAAATGAAGTTATTACATTTAATAATTAAATTATTAAATTTCCAAAATTTTAATCTTTCAAAATTCATTTATTCACTTAAATTTGTTAAAACAATGAAAATTCAACTTTCGCAGCGTTTGAAAAAATGCCACGGAAAGTTACTTTCAAAACAATTCAATTTAACAAAAGACAGCATTCAAAATGCTGTAATAGGGTTACATTAATTCAAATAAAACCTTAGTCAAATTCAACAATTTATAGCACTTACAAAGTGCTATAATAGGCTTTAATTCAATTTAGCCCTTTAGTTCATTTATATTAACTACAACATTTACAAATGTTGTAATATCCTTTACTTTAGAAATAATAGCATTTAAAAATGCTGTTAATTAAATTCCAAATATTCACTATACTTTCACAAAACATTAAATTTTTATTTAAACCATTTCAAACTTATAAAATCATATATTTTTTCACTTTTATAACCATCATTTAATTTTCCTTGAATTCATGATTTTATAAAGTTAAATTTCCATTCAAAAATCAATATTTAATAATAATTCACTTATTAAATTCCAACATTCAATTTCAATTCATATAATTAAATTTTTAACTTAACACTCAAGTTTAAATTTCAAAATATAACTTATTTTACATTTTATTTACTTAACTTCAAAATTCACTTTTAAACAAAATTCACAATTTTCCAATTTAAGTTATATTTCAAAATTCAGCTAAATATTCATTTATTTCACATTTTAACTTATTCAAAATCCATTGATATATTATAAAATCATTTTAAATTCATTTAATTCAAAATATCACAAATTTATCATATTTTTATATTTAATTTAAATTCCATTTATAATTAAATCAAGATTTTCAAAATAACTTTTATTTCAAATTTCCACTTTATCATTAATTTATTTCACTTATAAATTCTCAGAAAAATCAAAATACTTTACAAAAATCATTTTTAATTAAATTTAAATCAAAATATTATAACATTTTCATTTCTAAAATATTTTAAAATTTTTAGAAAAATATATTTTAACCACGGGTCTGTATATCATTTTCTACACTTGGTAAAGTGATACGGGTAATGTATCATTTCAACCCATAATTTACAAAGAAAACCCAGTTTTATCATTTCAAACCCACAGTCCCAAGTAAAATGAAATAATTGAAAATCGTTCAGGCCTATCATTTCAACCCATAACGATTTTCCCTTATTCTAAAGTCCGTTCGGGTATGTATCATTTCAACCCATTGTGATTCTAATCTAAATGGAACTTGCAATGTGATAAACTGATATAAATAACAGAACAACATAATAAAACAGTAATATATGATATAACAGGTGTTTAAGCATGGGTGAACATCATATGATCATAACATAGCAGATATAACATGGTGATGCATTTTACAGATTCAAATGTGATCGATTTAGTAGTTATATAAGTATAAAACTGTCTGGTGAGAGTAACTCACTGGTATAAGCTGAAGACAACAAATCAAATGCAAAAACTGAGATCTTCGAAGGCATGATAACAAGACAAAGATTCGAGATTGGGAGAGCCAAAGATTAATCACCTTGAACACATTCAAACAAACAAAACAATCTACATAAGTTTCCAACCCAAATTCAATTAAACGATGTTAGAAATGAATGCACAAAACATCACCAATGTGCTTGCATTTGCTTTCAACAAACTTATGTTTCAGTTATATGATGGAAAGGCACGGCTAAGGAGTGTGTTTGGGTCTGGTTGTGGGTTCATATGGTCGGCCTAACATGGGAAAAAGATGGTGCAAAGGTATGAGGGCATGAAACAACACAAATTAAGACAACACACATGATTTCAAGGCACATTTAGGCTCAGCCAAAGCAAAGGAGGGCACAACCAGGTTCTGGTGGGGTCAGGGGATGATGTGTCAGTAGTGTCAGGTCAGGTTGGGGCTGGAGATGGTGGTGCAAGTGGCGGCCAAGGTGGAGTTTGAGGTGGTGGAACCTAGATGTGATCGGCTATGCATATATAAGTGGAATTTGGTGCATTTTAAGGTGGATCTTCATCATGGGATGGCTCGGCTTGGGATGGTCAGTGAGAAGGAGGTGGTGGTGACTGGCTCAGGTGGTGGTGGAGGCGGCATAGCTGATGGAGATGGCAGGCCGATCCTAAAGGTAAAGAGAGCAAGTGCAAATTCATATAAACAATGGAAGAAAAGTGCAAAAGAAAAGAAAGATTACCAAAAAAATTTCCACAAAGAAGAGGCCGAACTTTTTTTATAATGAGAAAGATAATTCACGTGAAAATGATATGAGAGAAGTGGTCGGCCGAAGGAATGGAGTTATGGCAGCAAATTAAATGAAAAGGCGATGGTTGAAAATGAAGAGGTGTGAATACAAAATATCAAAGAATAACAAAAGTCACAAAAACTCTTCAAATATCTCCATTTCTTTTGCAATTTTTAAATAACTGAAAAATGTATATAAATTAAGATAAAAACACGAAAATTTAGAAAATAAACAAAATAAATAAATATTAATTATATATAATTTAATTAAGAAAAACAACAAAAATTGCAAAGTAGTTTTAAAAATTTGAAAATGAATGCAACAAGTTTTGGAAAATTTTTATGTACTTGAAAAATATTTATAAATAAAGATAAGAACACAAATAAAAATTCATTCACAAAATAAATAAATAAATTTTAATTAAATATAATTAAATGAAGTAAATAGCAGAAAAATGGAAACTAGGCTTTAAAAATAGAAAATAAATGCAATAAATTTTGAAAAAATTATAACATCACTTTAAAAATATTTTAAAATAAAATATATACCTAACATGTCATATAACACATATTAGAACATGATTTGACAAATAGAAATACTATTTAATAAACTAAAATAGATAATTTTATTAAATAAATCAATTTACACCCAATATTGTAAAAAACATAACTTACACAATATAAATCAGATTTCAACGAAATAAAAAGTAATATTCTTGAAATTAATTTTTTTTTCATAACAGAAGATAAAATTCAAGAATTCAAATATTTAAATTTTAAATTTAAAAGTCAAAGTTTGACCAGGTTAAACAAAAATCCACTTTTCTGGAAATATCCTATTTATTCAGATTTGAAATTATAATTCACACAAAATTAAAATTTATATTTAAAATAACAAAATTTATCCATTTTAATAAATAAATAAAGTTTTCAAATAGAATAATCAAAATAAATAATTAAAATAAATCACAAAATTCAGGGTTGTTACATTCTCTCCCACTCAAATCTTTTCGTCTTCGAAAAGAACGAACAAGGAAAATAAGGAAAAGCAAGATAGAAAAAGAAAGTAGTACCTGAAAAAAAACCGTTCTGGATCCGTAGCACGAACGCTCTCCTCCGTTTCCCAGGTACATTCTCGATCATCAGTACTTACACGGTACTTTGACCAGACTAACAGATTCCCTTCTTAGTTATTTCGTACCTCTGCTGACAATACGAAGTGGCTTACTCTCGACGGTCAGATTAAGCTAAATATCCAAACTGTCAAGAGCAGTTGGCTGATCAAAAGAGGGGGGTCAAGAAGATACTAGAGGAGATGTGAGACGTGAAATACATCATGCACTCCAGAATGCTTCTTGGGCAAATCCAAACGATAAGCCAAAGAACCAATTCTTTCCACAATGCAGAAAGGACCCTCGAAAAGGAAGAAGGTAGAAATAGCTAGAAGGAAGAATAGGTTAAAGCAAAAGGATGAACCATATTTTAAAACCATATAAATTTCAATTAAAATTTTATAACATTTTAAACATTTTATAATATAATGAATAGTCATTTGATTCAAATCTGATAGTTCGAAGTAAACAATATTTAAAACATTTTAAATTATTTAGAAAAGTAAAATAAATGATCAATATATCCTTTATATAATACTTTATCAAAATACTTTTATAACTCGATGTCTTAACAAGTTTACTTTTGTTCCTGCGGACTCTGGCCATGCGTTGATCAGGCACAAAGCTAGAACTCTCCAGGTGCTTAGTAGACTTATTTCAACACCCAGTGAAAATACTGGAAAACCTTTTAAAACAACAGATATGGAAAGTATAATCCAAAAAAATCAACCAAATCAAACATTTGTCTAACCATGGATCGCAGATACACAATGATTACGCCTGGATCTCCTAGGAAACATCCGTATCTGTAAGCTATCTCAACCCTGCGAATTACGCCATGATGACTAGTAGACCGTAGATACACAATGGTTATGCCTGGATCCCCCAGGAAACATCCGTACCCTTAAGCTATCTCAGCCAGCGGATTTCGCTACTACTACGACCTACATAGATCGCAGGATACACAATGGTTACGCTTGGATCCCCCAGGAAACATCCGTACCCCCAGGCCATCTCAGCCAGGCGAATTACGCTATGCAGTCATAAACATAAGACCATGGAGATCGCCATGGAATTCGATGGACACTAGAGTATCATATCCGGAAAACCCAAATCAGAGAGAGAATATTATCGATAGAATGAATCCACAATGTGGTCACAAAGCGGATATCAAGCAAAAGGCACTTTCTATATCTTTAGTTCGAAAATATGTATCATATAGTACCTTTCAAATATCATACTTATATAAAGTCCATTATATATTAGATTCCATTTCAAATCGAATACTTTCCAAATCAATAGTATATCAAATCACACTTATATAGACTTCGATTATATATAAGATTTCAGTTTACAAGTTGAGTATCTTTACAAATCAATAGTTTTCAAATCACTTCATACTTACACAAATCAATTTATGTAAGTTCGATAACTCCCAAATCAAAGTATTTAAATAAACAAGGTTCTCAATTTCAAAACATTTCAATATCAATTCAGTTTCAAAATCATATATGATTTCGCCAAATCATTTCTTCCTAATTACATATATTCAGTTTCAAAGTTTCTTAAAACAATAGATTTAGAAAACAATCCAAATTTCCAAATCAACAAATTTTATATCGAACAAATTCATTTCCATTTCAAACATATATTCACTTTCATAAATCATAATACTTTCAAAGTTATGAAACCTTTCGAAACCAAAATACTTAAAATCATTACATTTTGAAAATCATAACCTTTCGAAATCATACATTTGAAATCATAAAACATTCCTTTAATTCTTTACATTTCACAAATTTATTCAATTAAACCCAAATCTAAAATTTTCAATTTTAGTTCAATTCAAACCATCAGTTTCAATTCAATTTAGTTTTCCAACAAAACCATTTCAAATATTATCAAATTTCAAGTAAAGATTTAGTCCATAAAATAAACTGTTCAATCACTAATATATTTTAAAGCTTAAATATACCATATTTCAAAACTAAATTTTATGATTTCATATATCTCAAATTTTACTTCATTATTACTTAGTTTTAAAATATTCATTTCATAAATCCATCATTTTTAAATAAACTCAAATTACTAGTAAACCAAATATCCTTTCATACAAATATAAACTTCAAATATTCATTTATCAAAATCAATTTTCATTTCAAATTCACATTCTTTATCAAATAAAGATTAAATCATTTCCAAACCATTTCAATCATCAAAATATCTAAAATGGTTACTAAGTTTAAACCATCCCTTTTAAAACCTTCAAAATATTTATTTCTATATGAAAAATCAAATTTACCATTGGGAAGATTATTATTCTATATATATGTTTTATTCAAAACATTTCAAATCTATATTTCATACCAGTATAATTCAAAATAGTCTTATATATTTCACTCAACAAATAGTTTCAACTTATACAAAATCATATTACTTTACACATTAATCATACCAAATTAAACTTATATTCTTTATCAAATACCTTATACCTTAAAAAATTACTTTGCCATGAAAAGTTAACCTTGATTTGGAAGTGGTCGAACCTTAAAATAGTCGGAAAGAAAATCATATTTCCAATCCAAGAGTTGGAAATCACCAACAAATCAGTAAACTAATTTCAAAAGATAGGGTTATACCAAAACAAATCTGAATCTCGAGGACTGAACACCGACTTACTTTAAATCATTTCAAATACATACATACAAACATACATATACATACATATATAGATACATATATATATATATAGACACACACATATATCTGTTGAATATCAAACCATACTTCGAAATCTGAAATCAAAATTTGGTTTCACCAAATCACTCGCATAGCAAAGCTACAAGAGTGGCCTCTCCCTACTCAGAAACTCGAAAATCAATGTCGATGATGCATGTAATCATCACCGAAATTATTTTTCAACGACATAAGTGGGTTCTGGACTTTATTTTCTTGAAACTTATTTGAAATTACTTCGAAATCATTGGAATTCATTCGAATACATTTGAAACATTTTATGCGGAGAGATATCTTTAAATCATATTATTATTATATATTTTCCAAAATCTTAAAACCGATTTCAAAACACCGGAGTTCGATTCCTCGAAATTCAAACTCGAAAACCCTTCAGTTATAAATCATTTTATATAAGTCAAATTCTTATAAATTTTCAAATTTTCAAATCCTTTCGAAATTTCAAATTTTCATTTTTTTAAAAGGTATATAATCCTTGCCGAAAACATTTCACTTTCATATATGAAATATGGCCATCCTTATCCAAATAATAATTTCGATGTATGCACAATTTCAAAATACAACCAAACACAAATTTCCAAGGGATGATTCAAGGATGGATTTCAAAGCAAACAAAAATTCGAATTTAGAGGAACTCTAATCAAATTGAATCCTGATTTGAAGATGAGCTCGAACTAAGATTATATAATTCAATAATAGAAGATGGATAAGCCTAAATAAATTGCAGACGACATTAACCGGTTAACCGTGACTTCAGGAATATAATCAAGTCGAAAATCTAAGGCAAATCGACATTCGATTGCCCGAGATAGAATCCAGGTAGAGCAGGAGATAGCATCATAAACCGAAGATATAGAAATCTTCGGTGAATCAATGCCAATTGTAAAGGAGTTCCACCCCATTACAAATCATTCAAAGATTGGCGGAATCACCGATCTTTATAGAGGTCATTCCAAAGTGGAGTTATGGAATGCTCCAAAAATCAAAGGAATACAAATTGGGAAGACAAGACTGGATTTCTGAACAACTGGAAATGTTCAAAAGTTCAAGGAATCCTAATCGATAAGAATCCTAACCAAAAGATTTCTAACAAGGTGGATACAGAAGGAATGAAGTTTAAAAAAAAATCTTGATTCCAAAATAAGAAAATTTTTATACCAAAATAATCTTTAAAAATCCTATAAAATCATTTGGAAATTATTTTATACTTCGAAAATACGTTCTCTCACAAAGAAATGATTCTGAGATTGATTTCACTCATTCTAGGGTATTTCTACCCTATCTCTAATGAGTTTTTGCTCCGCAGGCTATGGTTTGCCTAAAAACCAAAGCTCTGATACCAAATGTAACAACCCGATATTTTCAGCCATTCGCGTCCACACATGCCGGACTTGAATTGCTCAAAATACCACATTGTAAATAAATTTGGAGCAAATGAAATACAATCACAGAATCACAGACATAGAAATAACAGAATAACTCGCAGCGGAAATTAAAATATCATAGTAGTTCATGAAGCTACTATAACAAACTCTCAAAACATAATACATAGTATCAGCCTGAAAAACATATACAATAGAAATCTGAAATACATAATAGTTTATAAATACTAGAGCTGAAATAGAACAACTAAAACTAGAAGGAAACAGATAACTAGAAAAGCAGAATCTCCAGCGATTCCTAGCACCAGAAAAGAAATCCAAAGCTAAGCTGTAAATACTCAAGCTGGCCCGAGCGTAAAGTAAAACACAAAACACTCGAGTCAGGACATATATACTTATATAATGTAAACCAACTCAAGTGAACTGTAGTAGTAATGTACAATAACTTAAAGGATGCTTGGGAACGCCAATCCTTTAAGGATAGCTAAACTATAAATTAAATACATCCCGTGGTTAAAATTTTAAAATGGTATTTTATACTTCTAAATCAAATATCATTTAAAAATTCAATATCATTTCAAATTCATTTCGAAATATCAAAATATCATATCTTCCAAACCACATTCATTTATTTAAAACACCATTTCAACACACATTTCAAAATAGTTTATATTTTAAAACAAATTACTTCATTTTAAATCATAAAAATGAAGTTATTATATTTAATAATTAAATTATTAAATTTCCAAAATTTCAATCTTTCAGAATTCATTTATTCACTTAAATTTATTAAAACAATGAAAATTCAACTTTCGCAGCGTTTAGAAAAATGCTACGGAAAGTTACTTTTAAAACAATTCAATTTAACAAAAGACAACATTCAAAATGCTGTAATAGGGTTGCATTAATTCAAATAAAACCTTAGTCAAATTCAACAATTTATAGCACTTACAAAGTGCTATAATAGCCCTTAATTCAATTTATCCCTTTAGTTCATTTATATTAACTACAACATTTACAGATGTTGTAATATCCTTTACTTTAGAAATAATAGCATTTAAAATGCTGTTAATTAAATTCTAAATATTCACTATACTTTCACAAACCATTAAATTTTTGTTTAAACCATTTCAAACTTATAAATCATATATTTTTCACTTTATAACCATCGTTTAATTTTCCTTAAATTCATGATTTTATAAAAATTTTCATTCAAAAATCAATATTTAATAGTAATTCACTTATTAAATTCCAACATTCAATTTCAATTCATATAATTAAAATTTTAACTTAACACTTAAGTTTAAATTTCAAAATATAACTTATTTTACATTTTATTTACTTAACTTCAAAATTCACTTTTAAACAAATTCAAAATTTCCAATTTAAGTTATATTTCAAAATTCAACTCAAAATTCATTTATTTCACATTTTAACTTATTCAAAATCCATTAATATATATAAAATCATTTTAAATTCATTTAATTCAAAATATGGTAAATTCATCATATTTTCATATTTAATTTAAATTCCATTTATAATTAAATCAAAATTTCCAAAATAGCTTTTATTTCAAATTTCCACTTTATCATTAATTTATTTCACTTATAAATTTCCAGAAAAATCAAATACTTTACAAAAATCATTTTTAATTAAATTTAAATCACAATATTATAATATTTACATTTCTAAAAT
This sequence comes from Allium cepa, assembly GCA_030765085.1. NCBI lineage: Eukaryota > Viridiplantae > Streptophyta > Magnoliopsida > Asparagales > Amaryllidaceae > Allium > Allium cepa. The sequence goes on along the minus strand of CM060942.1, from coordinate 101,715,838 downwards.
ATTTTAAAAATTTTAGAAAAATATATTTTAGCCACGGGTTTGTATATCATTTTCTACATTAGGTAAAGTGATACGGGTAATATATCATTTCAACCCGTAATTTACAAAGAAAACCCGGTTTTTATCATTTCAAACCCGCAGTCCCAAGTAAAATGAAATAATTGAAAATCGTTCAGGCGTATCGTTTCAGCCCATAACGATTTTCCCTTATTCTAAAGTCCGCTCGGGTATGTATCATTTCAACCCATAGTGATTTTAATCTAAAGGGAATTTGCAATGTGGTAAACTGATATAGATAACAGAACAACATAATATAACAGTAACATATGATAAAACAGGCGTTTAAGCATGGGTGAACATCATATGATCATAACATAGCAGATATAACATGGTGATGCATTTTACATATTCAGATGTGATCGATTTACTAATTATATAAGTACAAAACTGTCTGGTGAGAATAACTCACTGGTATAAGCTGAAGACAACAAATCAAATGCACAAACTGAGAGGCACGATAACACGACAAAGATTCGAGACTGGGAGAGCCAAATATTAATCACCTTGAACACATTCAAACAAACAAAACAATCTACATAAGTTTTCAACCTAAATTCAGTTAAACGATGTTAGAAATGAATGCATAAAACATCACCAAAGTGTTTGCACTTGCTTTCAACAACTTGTGTTTCAGTTATAGGCTGGAAAGGAACGGCTAAGGAGTGTGTTTGGGTCTGGTTGTGGGTTCATATGGTCTGTGACGACCTGGGATTTTGGCAATATTATTTTAATAAGCATTAAATCTAACTAATTAAAATACAACTTATCATCTTAAAAACAAATAAGACTTTTGGACATTTACCACTTATTTATATATATGTGTGTATTTTTGGAAGGAATTATGATTTGAAATTTTAAAATGAAATCTTCCAAAAATATTTAAATTAAAATCTATCTTATTCACATTAAATTAAAGTAAAGCTCTACCTTATTAACTTTTGATCTAAATATGTATATATGGATGTAATCTAGTTAATAATGTTTGGAATAAAATCAAATTTATCAATACTAAATATAAGTATAAATATATATATACACACACAAGCATATGGATTAAGTATTGACAACTTAAATTTAAAACATTTATGTGAATAGAAATAGATATAAAAGTATTGTAATTATTTATGTATATGCAACATGAGTTAAACCAATACAAATAATTAAAACAATTTTATATTGAGCACATAAAGTATAAAAACAATACTAGGCAAATGAATATATGTTGCCTGTGAAGTAGATATGCAAGGCAAGAAAAAATATATCTATATGTACATATAAAATTCAAATGGATATGCATGTAAACTTGTAAGGAAACATTAGCATTAAATACTATCTAGCACAAACAAAAGTCATTTTGAAATATTGAAAAAATCATTTCAGTTAGTAAAGAAAATCTGGTTAAGTCAAAGAAGGAGGCGAGAAAAGAAAAAAAATCTAATCAAAAACAAAAGAATGTTCCAGCAAGATACCTACCTTAGCAAAACCTGTTATATATATATATATATATATGTGTGTGTGTGTGTGTATGTATGTATGTATATGTATATGTATATTCCCTTGTTCTGTTCCTTCATAACTAAGCAAACTAGAGAAAAAAATAAACATTTCAACACCAAACTACTCCGGCTGAGCTAACGACAAAAATTTCGACCCAGGTTTATAGGACGATCTTGACTTAAATTTCACCGGTCCATCGTACTTCCACCCCTTTCCTAGCTCGAGTCCCATCCAGGCTCAAACATAAGTTTTGTGATTATCGCCATGTAGTCGGGCCAAAGTGTCGGGTAACATCTATATTTGTAAAAAAATTCAAAAATAAATTTATTATCATTTAAACCAATTAAAATGATTACATTTCATTTAAAAAACCATATAAACTCATTTTAAAAATTATTTACAAAAATTGCTACTATACTGATAAAGCGGTATCGATTTTTCTTTATATTTTTCGATCAAATGTATATTTTTATAAAACTATTATAAATGATTTTTATCACTTTATAACTATTCAAAATGAATTATCGTCTTTTAAAATAATTATTTGAATAATAAAAATAATTATTAAATCGTTAAATTTCATTTTAAATTAAATTAATCGATTATTTAAATAAAACTCTGTCCTATTGATATAAATTTCTAGGAAAATGTTTTATTTAGATATTTATTCAAATTAGATTACTATTACTTATTATCACTTGAAACATATTTATTATCCCGCTTTTTGGCAAAGCCGTGATAACAAAAGATCGATCAGAAACCGAAGATAGTTCGTCTCAAAGATTGGTTATACATTGCTTCGCTATGGATATTGATGAATTTTGTCCGAGCCCGGATCAGGCCACAATTCATAGGACATGAAAAGCAAAGCCATGAAAGCCAATGTTTCAAATCTCAAGTCAATCCGAGCTCGTATGTGCAAGTTATGATCAATTCAATCTAAGGAAAAAGCATGTTGTTCGTATCCATGAAGAAGTCGAGGTGGTAGTCCATTTGAATCCATCAGGTTCGAATCCACAATCACTTCGAACCGATCTTGTTCGTATCGATCGAGTTCGAACCCATCAATGCCTCAGTTCTACTCGATCACGTTCGAATCCATCGGCTTCCGCTGCTTCGTATCCATCACGGAAGTCCCTCTGCAAAACCATCTAGGCAGAGCATTTCATAACCATCGATTGTCATCGGTTCGTATCCATTGGTGCAACTGCTGTTCGAATCCATAAGCACGGCCTCATTTCGAATCCATTGTCCTCGTATCGATTAGAGGCACAAGTCCCTCGCATCCATCTGTCTCGAGTTCATCAGGTGACTTCGTATCCATCGGAAAGTTTAACTTCGCATCCATCAGAAGCCATTGTTCGAATCCATGAATAATCACTTGTTCGCATCCACCAAGTCAACTAGCTTGGATGACGTGTCATTCCACGATACAAAGTCGGCGAGATCTAAGGAATCGAAGCGTTCAACCCGGAGAGAAGACCGGATCGACTCGAAGGACGCGCGCCACCTCATCACAAAACCACGTGAGCTGATGGAGTCGAAGACATCGATTCGAAGGAATCGATTCGAACCAAACAGCAACCGAAAGACTCCATTTCGAATCGACCATATCTCGAGATCCGTAAGTCCAAATGCCACGAAATTTTCACAGGATCTTGCGTACATGATGAAGAATGACCACACCAAATTTCACCTTGATTGGATGACTTTATGATCGATTCGAATGGAGTTCGAATCGATCCCAAAGTGGGCCCAAATTTCCTGAGGCTGGGCATGTGGGCCCCCTCACGTGCCAGAAGTGGTCTCCCGAATTTTCAGCGAAATATCAGCCTCCTACACCTATAAATAGAGCCCTAGGTCATTCAGAAAAGGGGATCTTTTTGCTATTTGACGTCCAGACTCTGCCGGATTCAATTCTACTCTTCAATATCGCTGTTGTAATCAAGTATCAAAGCTATAACTTGCTGTAATTCGCTGTAATCGATTGAAATCATCAAGCTAATCAATAAAGACATAAGCTTCAAAGTGGATGTAGGCAAGATCACCGAACCACTATAAATCCTATGTTTATGATTGTTATTTGTGAATTATTGTGATTGCAATTGCTTAGATCTGAGTTTTGTGTTGATTATTGCTGGTTCGTGTTCGTAAACGGGTGCTTTCAATGATATCGGGTGTTTGTGACCAATTTTGGCGCAAACAATATTATCCTTTTATTTTCATAAATTTAAAAATAAATACAGTTTATCAAAGTGATAAATCAGCGGGTCGTTACAGGTTCCGTACATTATGAACTTTGACCTCTCACCATATAACATTTATATATGATCGTATATTCATCAAATATGCATATTCTTGTATCGCTTTTGAAATTCAAAATTCTAAGAAGGCAGTACATGGTCTTGGTCAAATAAACACATAAGAGACAAAAATATGAACGTATTTAGTAGTTGTATAATAAGGCACTTGCATGGGTTTTTGATACAACAACATGCATAATATTTATTAGTTGGTATATTTTATATTTCTACTTGTCAATTTTGAGTTTAGTTAATTTGTATATCTTAATTGATAAACTTTTTATCAATTATATTAATTGCACAAAATTTATCAATATAAATTATTGTAACTTTATATCAGATGTGATTAGAATATTAATAAGGTTAAACGTTACATTTCATTTTACTAATAAGCACCCGCTAGTCCATTTATATTACTCAAAATCCTAAGAGGAAATAAGGACGTCTTGCAACTTCACTAAAGGTGGTAGGACTCGCATTCCTTGGGATTCTGACCATGAAGCAAACAAGTCTTAGTCCCATATGTGATGGATAACGCCTTATCGGTTATATCGTATACAATTCCTAATCTGTGGTCTTTCTCCTAATCTAATCTTTAATGTGAGGAAAGCTCAACAAATAAAGAGAGATTATTCACTCATACTGTAACGACCCAAAAGTTAATCATAATTTAAATGAATATTTATTTATATTTTTAAATAATTAATAGATGGATTTTGATTAACAAATAAAACTATTTTAAAAAAACTAATGATGATAAAATCATTTTTAAAATTTGTTTACCAATATATATAGTTCACAGAGAAATAGAAAATGTGACCGGAAATTATTTTTCGAAATATTAATCTTTCATTAGTTAAAAGTTATTCAAAATGCCATAACACTATTTTAAACACACATGCACACTTTATAAACCATTTTGACATGGTTTGTACATGTACATATGCATGCTCACTTAAACATATAAGCATATAAGAAAAAAAGGAGATTTTATTTGTTAAAAGTGTACATATATTAGCATATAAATCTATCCTTTTTTCAACACATGTTACAAGAGCATGGCATGAATAGTGCATAAGATGGAGGAGGTACTAGTACCATTATGGAAATGAGGTGGAGAGGATGGTAGTGCATGCATACATATATGTTTAAATATAAACACTTTTACATTTTTAAATAATTTCCAAAGCCTATATACACCCTGTACTTTCATTTTTTAGATTTTTCAATCTCTTTCTCTACTTTAAATTCCTAATAACTTAAGCAAACATCCAAGGCTTCCTCTTCATAGTTTTTAAAGTAAGAAAATCCACTTCATTTTGTTAAAAATCTCCTTTTTAATTCACAAAATCACTTCTGCATCTTCTACAACGCTCCTCTTCCAAGTAGCAAGCACTCAAACTATTTAATTATTTAGTTTATTAATAAAGGTAATTATTATTTAATTAATTAATTAAGTAATTGGTTAAATAATTAAGTTTAAGAAAATTATTAACCAAGTTAATTATTTTTAATTAAATAAGTTTTTATATAATAATTAATTTAAGCTAGAAGGAGATTAATTTTATTTAATCTAGTTTATTTTATTATTAGAGTTAGTTATTTAATTAATTATTATTTAACTAAAGGTTAATTATCTGCTTAATTTGGGTTAATTCTTAAATGGATGTTATTTAATTAAAGTTTAATTATAAATAAAATTGGGGTCATTAATGATTTAGTTTTGATTTAATTAAGATTAATTAAAGTTTAATTGAGTTTCAAACTATGATTTAGTCATGGTTAATTTATGTTTAATTTTCTTTCAAAACCCTATCGGTTATTATTTTTAACCAATTTTCTTGTTTAAATAAATTGCTTTAAAAAATAAACGATCTATTGCCCATGATATTAAATAGTCAAATGAATTAAAGTAGTTGTAATAAAATGTGATAAAACGATGATGCATTTCATTGATAGTAAGTCGACTTGTACTTATAACAAATACCGCACTTCGGGTACTTGTTTCAAGAAGATTAATTTCGATAAGCGAGTCATGATAATCAAAGCATATGGAACGCGTGTTCATATGTAAATCTTCACATTCTAATAGTGGAATGATAAATTATCGAACATTGGTTTGGAGAGACCGAGATCGGATATTAGTTATTATCTGAAAACCACTTCAAACCAATGTAAGTGTTCGAATTGGCAATGGTAAAGGCAGCGTCCAAGATAAAGACTTTGAAGCGCAGGGGCTATTTGCTACTAGCCTTGAGGGTGATTGCAAAACGGGTGTAGTGGAAATAGTGCCTTCAATTCGTTCATCTCCTGAATGACTTGTATGGATGAATGCTGAGGTCATGTCAAAATATGGAAGGCGATGTAGCATTGTATGTGGTAGTGCTTTAGTAAAGTTAGACGCAGCCTCAGGCCTCATCAATAGAAAATGACCAAACAGGGTATGCAGTAGGGCTATGTAGGTCGATCCCATCAGGGTATGTCATCACCATATCTAGAATCGATATTTGACCCATTTTTATATGCTTCGGTACGGTTGCTGATCCCAACCGTGGTGGTGACGTATTCGGTATTACTAGTCAAGTGGTAGGTCGGTTCTATGTAGCAAGCGTACAAAATGTTCTTGTCAGACCACAGGTGTATTTTATCTAGAGATGCACCTTTGGAAGGTAATTCCTTACCTGGTCATGTATGGAATCCATTCTCCAATAAGTACCGTATGGATTTGGTTGTACCCAAATATAATGAAATATGAGATTTAAGCATTTCAGCTCTATTCTAAATTACTTGAAAATCCTAGACATTATCATAATACCATTGGATTTCTATATAGTGTTTTGGTTATCATAAGGTAAAAACTCGTTTGTGTTTATGTGCGGTATGACCTTACGAGATACCTTTGATTTCAAATCGTTTTATAAAGGTAAAAAAAATTAAGTTGTCTGAGTTTACTCACACCAAACCAAAATCTGACCCGGAGTTTTATTTTCTTTTTCTAAAACTCTTGGGTACTCAATTTTTTTTTGAGTACCCAAGTGATCCAGGTTTCTTATGGAAGCATTTTGAAGGAGCTGAAGTAGGTGGCTTCACCATTAGCTAGTTATCATCTTATTCCGCTGTGCTTATGTATGACTTATGTATTTTTGTATGGGTAGGTAGTTATAACTGCCCAGTTGAAGGTTGTACTATAATGAATTTGATGTATTATTATTATTATTATTATTATGGAAATGACTATGTAATATCCTATGTTATTTATTATATGTTATTCTGATTCGTGGTGAGATTTTGTGATTGTGTAGTTTCTTCTTATCTTTCTCTTTCTTCTACCTTAATGGCTCGTCTTTCGGTGCAAGAAAGGTGGTCATTACACCTACCTACTATTTCGCGATGGCCTAAGGATATATCACATACCTTGAAAGATCAATAAATATGTGTAAGTATCTTACGTCGTCCAGTTATATATTAATAATAGTACATGTAACATTTCTAGCTTGAGGAAAGCTCAACAACTAAAGAGCATGCAATTAATTTATTAATATATAAATGGTAGAAGACTAAAGATTCATAATCTTTAATATTTATTTACTTGAGTGACATCAATTTTTGCAATAATCTATTTCTTATGAAATACCTACGGGATTCAAGTGTCAGATACATCAGAAATCACGGCATACATACTATGTGTATTATTTATTTCTTAAATCTAATCTGGGTTTATTATAGTTCCAACTTTAATCATACATTCAAATTTTATAATTTTAATTATTATATAAATTTTGATAATTTAATTTAACTTATATAATAGTCTTATACGTAATGTTATATTAATATTATTACTTAAATCTTAGTTAATTAATTAACATTTTATTTACTATTCAGTTAAACATTTTATATTAAATATGTATACTATAACATTTATAATTACACACGTATATCTTTTTATGTACATATATTATTATTTATTAATTAACTTTTGAATATTTAATAAACAAATTTAATTAATTTTTAAATTTCAAAAATTCTTATACGTATTATATACTTACATTATCTTAGACAATTCAAGATAATGTAACACATATATTATATTATTAATTAACATTTATTATTTTATTTTATTGAATAATTTTAATTAATTATTAGTTTAAAAAATTTATATATACACACACTTACATCATATTAAGCAATTCAAGATAATGGAACATATATCATTATATTATATATATATATAATTATTTAATCAATTTATTCAATTTATTAACCTTATTAATATTTAAAAAATTGAAATATGTTTATTATATGTTCTGAACACTTTTAAAATTTGTAATATAACCTTATAATAAATTTCTTATTTTAAATTTAACTTTAAAATTAAAATCTTATTTTAATTTTTTTTTTTAAAATTAGCCCAATGCCCAAATTCAAATTTGGACCTTTCATATTAAGGATAATCAGTTAGTCTCACTTCACCTTTCAAGTCCGACCGGTAGTTAGGGATGGCAAGTAGATGGGTTTAAGGTCTAAACCCGATAAACCCGCCCCTATTTTGACCCGCTAAGATCTGTCCTATTGGGTCATCGGAGTGGATAGACCCATGACTCGTTCTTAAGAGCTCCGGCTCTAGGGTTAGGTTTGGGCTTGGCTGACACACCCCAACCCGACCCACACTGTTGAGACCTCATAAACTCGCTTTATTACAGTAACGATGATTTGTTAATACTTTTATACATATGCTATTACAACATGGATATTCTAAACTTCCATTCAATAAGAATATGATTTCATGGTATTAAGTTGCATCATTGGTAATTATATAATAACATATGTATATTTTTCTTAAACCACTATCATCGCCTCATTTTTATTACCTAACTTTCCATTGTAAACACATTGATATTTATATTTATTGTATCATTTAGTAATAATCCCTCTTACAAATAAAATAAATATATGTACATTAATACATAATTTTGAATGAATATGTAAAGCCTCACTAGGTCTTGGGATAGGCGGGTCTATCTTGACCTGTATGTGTTCCAGTATGGGGCGAAAATCCAGACCCACACATGTCTATGGGACATGGTTTAAAAAACCTAGGGCGGGTTTGGGCACAAAAAACCTGCCCCAACCTGTTCCATTGCCATTCCCGCCGGTGGCCTGGTAGGGCAAGGTACTTGAGTACCCAAACTCAGCCTAGACATTACTTTTCTAAATGCCCTATTGAATGGGTAAGCTTAATTAATTTGCCCAAATACTGCTAATTTAGATCACATAGGCTATTAGCCTCTAATAACGTCATTGGATCTGGGCTAGCACGCAATGGGATAAATGGATAAATTTCAGAAAAACTATTTCATTCTGGATCTTATTGGGATTATGAAGTCGAAATATATTTAGATCTGATCTAAATTTATCCAATAAAATCAATATTTAGTTGGAAATAAAGTTTTATTTTATTTTTATACTTACATTATATAATATAAACATGTGTTTCAAATACACATGTGTGTATACGTACGCATGGAACATATATTGTGTGTATGGTTTAATATGCTCATGCTGCGATTCACACCACAATGGGAATGTTGGCCCCTCCGTATACCTATGTTGTCTAATATATTTATGTGTGTATGTATGTATATTTATGTATGTGTATAATTTAATGTGATATAAAATATATTTATAATAGTATAAATATTTATAATTATATTTATATATAATATTCTAAAATAGTTATATTTAATAATGATAATATTAATAATCATAAATTAAATTTAAATTCAAATTTTAGATGTAGATCTAGTTTTAAAATATTTTCTAATTCTAAATTTAAATTGACAAAAAAGTATAAATATATATTGATATGTACATAATGAATTTTTTCGGAAATATGTTTTTACATACACATATACATGTATATATTAAAATTAAAATTTTGAATATAAATAATAATATAATATTTTCTAAATATAAATGAATAAAATTATATAAATTTATATATATTCATATATATTTTTGGCTTAAAATATGTTTGACAATATCTATTTTTCAATCAACATCCTTATAGTTTCTTTAAAAAAAAAATTTATTATTTATATTAATCCTGTATGGAAATGTTTAAAAAAATTCACAAACATAAATATAGTTAGTGTATATTAAAATATACATACACATATTTTATAATATAGATATATTATTAAAGTGACATCTTATACTTTGAAATAACAATATGTATATATTTATTTACGGTTTAAATAATCTGTATATGTGTGTGTATTTTTAATTATCAGAAATGATTACATATGTATGATTTAACAAAATTATATATATATATATATAATATTTATATACATTTATACATTAAAAGTCTGATTGTTTTCGAAAACGCTTTAAAAAATTTATATAATTTGAATTTTTCATTTTCTTTATTTGCCGAGAACTATGTGTGTGTGTTTATTTAATCATAATACATATTTACATATATATTCAGCCAATGTTGACGGCATATAGATATAGGGATTCATGATATTATGATCTAATACAAATATGATTCGATATAATTATCATATAAATATTTATAATTGTATGTAAATAATTTACCGTGACTATAGCCTACTTAGTGCACATTGAATGCTGAATTGATCGACTATGCTTGAATCTCAATTCAAATCCCTTTAGAGAGAGCTACCAGACTGAAAGCACTACACACGATGCATTGATTTTATTCGAATTTGTGTTTATTGAACATGAAAAGATGGAGAAGGCTAGGGAACGATTTTGGCTTGAGCCAGATGAAGGAGAAGCTAAAAAAAGCAAGTCCAAAATGAGGTTAAGGTTGTTTAAATAGTAGGGAAAGAGAGGTGCTAAAGTGGATCTAGATCCACGAATCTCTCTACAATTCAAGCCCCTTTTTAGAATTAAGTACGACCCCTTTACCAACCTTGTATAGCTGGCCACACATGGCCCATGTATGGGCCTCAATCTCCTTTCAAGCCTGAATAATAACATACATTTAAATCATATTTAAGCATACATCGATATCATATATCAATACGTATGTACATAACCTTTATATATGCACTATTTTCAAGTACAAAAATTATAATTAATATTTCATAAATATTAATTAATTTATATGTAACAACCAAGCTCTTTGATTCTCAGAAGTTGACACTAATACATCCACGATATTCACATGTCGAACGTCCAAGTGGCTGAACGACAGATCGTTGGGTGAAAGAAAAGAAACGGACAAAACATAAGCTCACAATGTGACAAGTAATATATAATATATCAATGAATATTTACAAAAAAAGAAAAAATTTATATACATACTTCAATCAAAGTAACTAATCTACCATCAGCCTGGATAGTTATAATAGCCCGTCCTTACAATTTCTGATAGATATAATAAGAACAAACAGTGGAAGAAAAAAAAATCAAAATACACCTTAAAGGATCCAACTCGTCTCTTGAAGCTCTGAAGTGTCCAGCTAAATCTAATAAACATGCTCGAGCTGACCCGAGCATTATAAGAAAAATAAAGCCCTGATCAGTTTGATCAAACCAGTAGGAGAAACACAATCAAATGGATTCCTATATCTTATAAAACCTTTCAAAATAAATGGTATCTCATCACACACACCGCTCATAAACACGGACGGATTTTTACCTTACGATAACCAAACCATTTTATAGAAAATCCAGTGATATTTTCATAATGTCTGGAGGGCAAAATAAATATATGAAATAGCCGAAATGCTTCCATCTCACATTTCAATATAGTTGAGCACAACTAAGCCATAAAGGCACATATTGGGGATTGGATTTCCATAAATGACAAGGCGATTAGGGTAAATTCTGCCATGGTACCCTTTCGAAAAATGTATCGATGGCCCGACATGGACCCCCGCATATCAGAGCCAGCTGCCTCTTTAATATGACTGGCCGGATTACATCATTCTCCGGGACCAAGGCTCCAAAACTATATGCCCCAGCCATGGCCCAACTTTCATGTGCATACCAAATCTGTAAATATCAATTCTAGATTAAGAAACGACTGCTCTTTATGGTAGAGAACCATATAGCTCTAAATAATATCCCTTGTTTTATTCATTACCGGTTTGTGAGGCTTATCAGGTCACAATTTAACCTTTTCCTCTCTTAGCAATTCCCACTTGGAATGCAAACATTATCTTCCAGGCACAATGCAATACCACATTCATCAATGCAAGTTGTTCAGGATATAAACAAACCCAAAGCACTACTTCTACTATATACATTTTGGAATCACCCTCAAGGTTAGTAGCAAATAGCCCTTGTAATTCAAAGAGCTCCACGTTAGATCCCATCATCTTCAAGATATCTTCAATACGATGCTTGAGTTGGTTCGAAGCCGTTTTTAGATAATTCAAACTTATTTGACCCCAATCTCTTCAGACCAACATTCGATAGTTTCCGATAAACTCAACTTTGATTTTTTTGAAAATATACAGACAATACATAGGAGCGGGGTCACCCCCTCACCGTTTAAGTGGACGGATCTCCCTATCATTTATGGAGAACATAACAAGATTTATATGCATAAGACATCACCGTCGAAGATGATTGTGCCATATAACTCAAGTGTTTCTCTAAGATATTTCCAGAGTTATGTTTTGGTCCAGATTTTGATAGTCGGTTATTTAACTATCAAATAAACAAACATATATTTAATTCCATATGGGACTTGCTAAGCCTATATTAATTAATCTTTCCATAATTCAAATCGCTTTTCAAATATTTGATTCCAAAATACCTTTACAAATGATATTTTCACAAACCTCTTGTACTCCTTTCAATGCTTACAAAACATTTATATACTTATCTCAATGGTATAAGTATATTATTAAAACATTATGCTTTCAATACTTAGAAAATATATCCATATATTTATCGCAACGGTATAAGTATATTTACAAAACTTAATGAAGATTTCCTCTTTTCCAAATTCATATTTAAATGGGCAAAAATAAATATCACTTAAAACATTACTTACTTTAAACCAAACCACTATCCTTCGATGTTAAGTATGGAAATAACATTTTCGCACCACTATAATTAAAAGGATTAATAGTCAAAAAAACCCTATTCCTTTATAAAAATTCCCTTTTTATAAGCCCATTTCATACTTCAAATCATTTTATAAATCACCAAATTAATTTATGAAACTTCTTTAATAAATCGCTTAAAACGTTTTATAAACACCTTATAAAACTTCTTTACCAAATATCGCTTAAAATCTTCTTTCAAAATATCATTTGTAAATCTCCTTAAATAAAACCTTTTTACTAAGTAAAATCCTTTATAAAACAATTTATCATATATAAACACCTTTATTCAATTAATTAATTACTTTTAAACATTAAAAATTAATTTAATTTAACAACACTAATAAGATAAGTAATTAACATTATCATTAATAATATAATTAAGTAACTTTAAACACCTTTATTAAAATAAAGTAATAACTTATTTTAAGACATCAACACTTATCCTCAGATTGTTATATAATTGAAGTTATTCAAATCCATAACTTTACAAATTTCAAAAAGTGACTTAGCGATCATAATGGTACTAAATCAAGTTACCATTTAATTATGTATGACTTTTCAAGTCAAATAATGGTATTTACATAAGCAACATGTATGTAAATCATCCATAGTTAACTTGTTATTAATCCCATATAAATCAACTGGCATAAAATTAAATGTCCAAATTAATTTAATAGCAGAACGGAGATGTATTCTGCTAAACAAATATCACCAATAGTCTACTCTATTTAATTATAATAGAATGGGGATTAATTCTGCTAAATAGATGTCATCAATAATCTATTCCATATTTGTTTGGCTATTTAAAAGCAGAGACAAGGATAATTCCTTGTATTAAATTAATAAATGAAGCTGCTTTTAAATAAAATAGATGCTTGGAAACAAAACAATTAAAATAAACCTCTTATTTCATTAATTAAAAATAGGTTTAAACCATTTTATTTAATAATAATTAAATCTTAATTATATATTAAATTAATAAGTAATTAGATAATAATTAAACAATGCTTGATTAATAATCAATTAATTAAACCCTAATTAATTAATAGTTAATTAACAATTAAATCTTACCTGATTATTAACTAATTAATAATTAAGCCCTAATTAATTAATAATTAATTAAATAATTAAATTTTAAATTGAAATTAATAGTTAATTAAATCTTTACTTAATTAATAATAAATTCAAACTCTCTTAATTAATTGATTATAAATAACTTACTTAATAAATACTTAAGTACTAATTACTTTTACTTAATTACTAATCAAATACTAGTTATCCTTAATTTAATAATTAAATGATTGTTTAACTCATACTTAACTAAATTATTATTAACTTTTGTACTTAAAGTATGTTTGAAAATACTTTTAAGAAATATTTAAGATAAAACATTTTTAGTTTAGAAAAAGAGTTTGATTTCCCAAACGGCATCCATAACGACTATCGCTATAGAAACCATATCTCAAAGTTAGTTTCTATGTGAACATTTCAAACTTTATCTCTTAAAATTTAACTTACTTTATAAAACATAGTAAGAGGTTTGAAAACTAAAATATAAGTTTGAAATTTGAAGTATTTTTGTAAATTAAACTAGTAAAACATGATTTAGTTTAAGGGATCTCAAGTCACTTTAACAAGTCAAAATGCTAACTTTCTTAGCATATATAACACATGCACATGATCCTAACATTAATGTACATGCCACAACCATAAATCATAAGCAAGATCACATCTTGCCAACCATTCACAACATTTAGACTTCAATTTTCAAGTCTAAGTCAATACCACATACAAGCATACATATACATAACCAAACCTGTGCAGTTATAGCGCTCGGCAGATTTAAAGCGGTGGAGGTGCAAAAAGTCATAGCGGGGATACAGCGAGGATATAGCGGGATATAGCGGATAGCTCTAAAATAGCATATAAAACTCGTACTTAATGTTTTTACAAATATATAAATGGTAATTAAATGAAAAATTATCATTCAATTGAATTATAATTAATACATAAATGATTTTAAACAAAAAAACATGTGCGAATATACTTTAAATAAACGTAAAACTATTATATAACATAATTGAATTTAGTAGAATATTAGAGTATTTTCATTTGTGAAAATATGTTAAAAATTAAATCAAATAAATTAGTTTCATAATTTTTATAATGTACAAATGCAATTTTTTAGTACATTTTATTAAAGAAGATATAACGGAAATAGCAAAATATAGTGGGAATAACGGGATATAGCGGAAATAGCGGGGATTAAAGCGAAAAGGCTATATTTTGGGGCTATATGGAAAAATCGTAGCGGTAGAAATCCGCTATGAGATATTGCGGGGTTATAGCGGGGCATTAACTACACAGAACCAAACAACATAATAATCCATCAAATTAACTAGTATTTTACAATAACAATGGACAACATAATAAAGGTCAAGACTGTTTAAAAAGAAATAAATTTTACCCATCAAAGTTATGAAACAAACCAAATTATGACTAGCGCTTGAAATGGTCTTAAATCTTGGATCTCTCTTTGTAAAAACTTGATTTTGGCCTATGGCGATGGATGTTAGGCTTGGCCTAGGGTGGTTATAGGCTCGAGCTTGGTTGAAAAGGGGAAATGCGGGTTAGTTTTGGCTAAGTGGAGGTATAGGAAGAGAAAGAAGGTGTTTCAAGAAAGTTTTAAAGGATTAAAAGTGGAAGTAATAATGATTTTTAGCTTTGGAAAATAAACTGAAAGCCGTTAAAGGACTTTGAAAACTTTAAGGAAGGGCATGCATTTAATAAAAAAAGAAATGAAATGAGAAGTGAGAGAGATTTTGAAATTGGTTTTATGAAATATGAATCGAGACAATTACCTAAATGCCATTTAATACACTACTCTCCTTCCATTTTATGCCACATCATTACCATCCACCCCAGCCTCCTCCACACGAAACACTCAAAGAGCCCCTCTTTTTATCCAACAAACTAATCCCTACATTGTACCATGATATGAATTGATAATGTGACATGATATACGTTTTAGTTTATTTAAATTTTCGAAAAAGAAATGTCACCTTTCCCCTGTTACTTAAGTAAACTTATCTTTTACCATATTATATTACTAACCTTACTTATGTATTTAATATATATGTGTGTATATGTTACTAAAATGTTTACAACCTTTCCAACGACTTTTAGACGATGAAAAATTGAAAAATAGTTTCCGATCACATTTTCTATTTTTCTTCGAACCAATTAATTTCATAAACACATTTTGAAAACTATTTCACTGTCACTAGTTATCGTTTTAAAGGGGTATTTTTGAGTAATAAATCCATTTATTAATTATTTAAAAATATATTAAATATCAATATTTAAAGTGATTAAATTCTAGGTCATTACATTATAACAGTTATAATTTAATTAAATCAGGAGGTAGTCAGAGTATTAAACATTTTGGTTATGTGACTCTTAGCTGTAAATTTGATCAGCAATTAATATCAAACAATTTGAGTATTAATGTTCATGCATCACCTAAGCTAGTGGTGCGATATTATTGTAAGAACCTCTATTCTATGATTTCGATGACAACTATATAATCATACACATACAATATATTCCATCTATTTGTAGGTAAATTGTAACGACCCGCCTTTTTGGACAGTTTAAAACCGACGATCAATTACACATGTCGATTCCAAACCATTAAAAGAGCAGATAGTTATTGGGGTAATTAAGAAAAGAAAAGGAAGGGAAATAAAGGAAATGAAACAACACAGAATCTCACAGCGGAAGGCTAAAGTATAATAATAAAATAACAGTTCATGAAGCTGTTAATTAAATGAATACATTTGAAATGAATACATTTGATTATTATTATACAACATTTATCAGAGTTACATACACAGCAAATATCATACAACAATGCAGCGGAATGGAATGAATATAATAGTAGTAGATCATATACCAAATCTTCGTCTCCGTTCTCCAAGGAAATGATCTTCAACCTAAACTGAAAACTCAGGACTGACCCGAGCGTAATGAAAAGACAAACACTCGAGTCAGGACTAAATATCCTTATGAAAGTTAAATAAATCGTAAATAAATATGAGTGTAACGGCGTCGGAGATGTTTACGGGGTTTGACATCTCCTATCCAGTGTCATCGTGCGTGCAATAACTTAAGAGATGTTACGGGATTTTCCATCTCTCAAGGATCCGTTAAACTATCTACTATGTAGTAATATACGCTAAGTAGATAATGTCTATCAGTAATATAAAGTATCAAAATAGCGTTAAGGCGTTACCATAATCCCCCTTAACACATTTTTATATTCCCAAAAGCATATACAAGACCGTAGTTTCCCCAAAACCGGAAGTCACCAGAGGGAAATCCATATACTCAAGGTACAAATCAAAACGTAGTGGTCGCGAATAGGATAATCAGTATGACAAGGTACATGAGGCAATACCAACTAGGATACTAGTAGTTGCGTGATCCGGACTGATGTTGGGCATAGCCAGCAGCTACCCCAACACCGCGAAACAACACTCCCAAATCAAGGGGTGCACCCAAATCGCATCACAAATGTAATAGATATGGTATCGAAGAAGTGTGTCCGCTAGAGGTGGCGAACCTCAATGGCCCGGCGCGGCTCCTGTTTTAGTCATGTCAGGGGTCATCCAATAATCGTTCTCTTTCTTCAGTCAACGCGTTCACCAAACCATCCACTTCATTCTGGATCATCACTCCGCGTATAATAGTTATTAAAGTGGTTTTCGGTATCGACAGAGAGTATGTCCATATCCGATCCCGGTCTCTTTAATAACTACGTATTATTACACCTTTGGCTCTTTATATTTCAAATCGATTCATAATTGATATCAAAATATCATATTCGCTTCAAAATCAAATCCATTCAAATATCATCGTATCTTTCAAAATATCAGATTTCATATTTAAATTCAAGATTTAAATATAAACATTTCACCTTATTGACCAGCTTAGGATTTTAGAAAAATAATTTTAAGTAGTTTAAAAGTAGTTTTAAATAATTAAAATAGTTAAAAACACTTAAAATCTTTAAAATGGATTAAAATAGATAAATTAGTTTAAAATAATTTAAATTGGGTTAAGTAGATTTAAAATAGATTAAAATAGTTTAAGTATTCAAAATGGTTTATATAACAGAGTAATTTGGAAAACAAATTAAAACAGCTTCAAAATCAATCCATTTCAATTATAACTTACCAATTCAAATAAATTTCAATTTCCATTCTACCGATTCAATTTCGATTTCAATTCAAAACAATGTCAACTTTTACTTCAAATCAATTCAATTCTACATTCACCTTTAATTAATTCAATTTCAATTTATATCGATTTGGAACTTGATTTCTCAAAATATCAATTTATAACACTTAACAAAATTTCCAACAATATTCAAGTTTAAATCCAAATTCCAAATATGATTCAATTCCAAACTCGATTTCAAAATATCATTTTCATATCACTTTTACTTAGTAATATTCAAAGCTCGAAATAATGTTCAATCTTTAAAATAAATAGATTTTCGAAATTCAATCATATCCAATTTTTTTTTTTTTTTTTAAAGTCACAACTTAAATTATTTACCAATTTCTTTTAACCAAAATTTATTTCAACATTCCAACTCAATTTTTCGACAAATTCGATTTCTATAAATTGATTTCTATTTATAACTTTTAAATCAAAACATTTAAATAAATTTTAAATCGACGATTTCAAAAATTATTTATTTAGCCAATTCGGTGTCCGTATATAATTTTCTATCCTATGGCCAAGTAATTTTTTTTTTTATTTCAATTAAATGTCAGGAATGAGTATACATTACTTAAATTAATCTCAGTATCATATGTATGCATAACAGGATCTATATAAGCAAATAAACATCCAAACATTCAATTATCAACCAATAGCATCCATCAAAATACATCATCCAATAACAATACAATTCATGGCAGTTTCATAGTTATCAATGTCAGGTAATTTAATCGCAATTCAATTTTAATTTCAATTTAACTGTCAATTTAATTTTTCAACGGTTAATGCAAATGACAAGCTATATGACAATTAAATTTTTACCAAACAACGACAAATAAAATCATAACACTTCATAATATCAAATTTAACTAGCATAAAACTATTTAGTACGGTGTGAGCGTTATAAAACACTCACCTTGATTTTTCGATTTTAAATCAAATCGAACGACGTTCGATTTAACTCAAAATTTTCTCTAGCTCCAAATGATTCCAATCTAGTTGCAATGCGAAGAGCTCGTCGATAGATTCCAACGCAAAAAGTTTCGTGCGTTTTCGACCTCGTATGAAAAAGTTATGCTATTTTAAAGATTGAACGATAATTAAATCTAATTTTTAATCCACAATTTCTATATATATATATACATATTTTTTTTTTTTTTTTTTTTACCCAGAATCAAATCTGACCGTCCCTCCCTCTACCATCAGATCTGGACCGCCAATTTCCACCTTCCTTCATCACGTTCTCTTCCAGTATTCGTGCGCACAACATGAACCCATAGCCGCCTAACATCAAGCAATTTTCACGACCTCCACGACGACTTCCAGAACGATCAGGACCCATCATCTCGAAGGCCTTCGCAAGCTCCATCTTCACCGTCAATAGCCTGAAGCTCGGCCACCCCTTGTGCCTCGAATTGCGTGAAAAACGCAGCTCCTTCCAACACGATTTTCCGTTGATCCGTGGCTCCGTTTTCGATCATCTCCGTATGGATTTGAAGCTTTCATCGTGCTCTACAACTTTGTAGTTGAGAGTTTTTGCTAATTGTTGATGGATTGAGAGGAAAATGAGGAGGAAGTTTCGAAATTTTCAGGCCATTGAAATGAAAGTGGCGGCTGGTCAAAATGAGTTAGGGTTTGGAGCAAATGAAAGAGGATGGGTCCTTTTATAGAAAATTGCAAAACACTATTCACCAAAAAATTTTCGAACTCCAAACGAAAAGTGCCGGCAGGCGTTTCTAAGGTTTACCCCACGTTTCGAACGCAATGGAACGTGTTTCGGAAGCTAACTCGATCGTAAGTGAGAGTTACGGCAATAAATGATCAATTTTAAATTAAACCGATTAAACGATTTTCTATGCGTTTTGGCTTGCCCCGGACAAACGGTAAATCCGTTTGACTTGAAATTTGAAACCTTACAATAATATCACATTACGGATCCAATGAAACTAGTTTCGTCGAAATCCGAGACCGTTTGAAAAATGACTATTTTAACTCGCCAAATTAATATTAAAACAATTTCAACGCGTTTCGAGCTGCCACGGTCAAACGACAACTCCGATTGCTACGAAAATTGAAATCCGATAATAACTAACTATTACGGATCCAATGGAACTAGTTTTGTCCAATTCTGAGACTGTTCAAAAATTGGTTATTTTCCAGTCGATAATTAAATATTAAAATATTCAATTTTCACAAATAAATTTTAAATTCAGTTTTAAAAGTTCTGTAACATCACTATAACTTTCATATGATAAAATAAAATTTTACAAATCATTTTTAATCATACTAAACCCAATGGATTCAACATTTATTATTATTCCAAACGACTTACAATTTTTTTTTCTAACACTAAATCATGAAATCTTATTAAATTAGCTATTTTAATTATCGAAAATTTACGGGTCGTTACACTCTCCCCCACTCAAAACTTTTCGTCCCCGAAAAGGAAAAAGAAGGGAAAAAAGGAACTAAGTATAGAATTCAACATTTGATATATTTTTATTCAAAATTATCCACTTATAAAACAATGAAATTCCATTTATAAAGTCATAACTACGCTTCCACTAAGTTACTCCAAACGGCTTCCTAACATTAAAAGTTAGTAATCAAAACAAGTTATAAAAAAAATTTAAAACTTGAAAATTTTTCTAACACCCGGATTTTTCGGAAAATTTCGGCAGAGTCTCCTTTGCGCGGCTCGATCGGAAAAAATATAATAGCATATATATCACAAATATACATCTCATCTCAATGATGAGGCATCCCATATGTGGGGAAACAACATATAAATATCACTAATATCATATAAAACCGTAAGCGTACCTTTTATTTAGCATTTATTAGCAATTTACTTACATTATGCGTTTAGCGTAGAAGCGAGTTCCACAACGAAGCGCAACCCCTTTGCTACCTACTAAAATGCTCAATAACTAAGTTAGAATCATGCATATAAAGATAGATCGCTATACTTAGCCTACACAACATATATATAACATATTTAGCTTCAAAACCGAGATTTCAATTTCTGGACAGCAAACAAATCTTAGCTTTAGGTCACCTAAACGGTAATATTTGACAACAGAATCTAAACAAAAGTTGTTGCATTCATTTAAGGCTTTCCGTAATGTCCAAAATCATCGAATTCGGATCATCCGTTCAAAATTTATGGCAGTTTTACTAAGAGTATACGCCTCAGCCTGAGCAATGCATTGCGCAGGTCTGTGACGTTCACTCGTGGTTTCGACCTTCTAAACGGTGTCAAAACACAAAACACTTAAAACAAAAGTTTTATCTTATGTTCTTAGCTTTCCAGAAAGTACAAGATCATCAAAATCCGATAAACCAGTAAAAAGATATGTCAAAAATACTAAGGGTGTATACTACAGATTTTACTTATTTTTACACAGGACAGCGAGTAACATTCAAGTTTTAACCTAGTAGACGAAGGAATTTTCTCAAGTTATCTAAACAAAAGTTGTGCTATAGTTTCTAAGCTTTTCGAAAAGTTCAAGATCGTCGAATTCCGTTCAGCCATTTAAAAGTTATGGTTGTTTTCGTTTCAGCATATATTGGACAATGTTGGATTTCTTTTTTTTTTCCAAGAATTTGCTTTTATTATTTCAAAGTACAAAACATCAAAACTTCAAATTTTCTAAAGAACAATCATAAACACAAAGTCATCTATTTTCTTATTCATCCATGCAATAGGTTTACATTTAATTTGTTTCCGATTTATTCAAGTTTGTTTCATTCACATTTTTAATTCAAGTCAATTTGCTCCCAATTTAAATTGAATTCAATTATATTTAATTTCACTTTGCTTCAAACTTGAATTTAAATTTTTTATTTTATTTTATTCCATTTATTCAATTCCATTAACACTAATGAATTCTACTTAATCAATTTTCATCCATCTAACAACCAATGCATATCAAACATTAACATTCATCCAAAATCTACACTAAATCAATTATACATTTCCAAGTCAATTTTAATTTCATACACTTCCAAGCTTATAGACATTTAGTTATATTCAAATTTAATTAGTTTCCATTTACCAATTCTATATTTCATTAAGTTTAAATTTTATTCATTCGCTTATATATATCATTAATTTTACCGCTTAAATTTCTTTTATATTTACAACTATCAAATAGATCTTCACATTTTATTTTTCACTCTCTCACTGGTATATTATTTCTCTACTATCCTTATTAGCATTTTAAACCTTTTAAGTATTTGGTAAGTTATAGTTATGCAAATAGAATGTAGTTAAACAACATACAACTTCTTTTCATTTAAAGTTGAATTTTCAATTAATTAATTCTTAAGTCATTACTTAAATTTCACTATAATTTAATTTCACATTTACATTCACATATAGTATTTCCATTTTATATTAACATAATTGTGAATCACCTTTAAATGTTAATTTAAATTCCAATTATTTACTAACAATTTTATTTATATTTGCAAACCATTGATTAAATTCATATTCCATTATTCAAACCTATACTTGTATATTATCCAATTAACAATTCATATAACATTTTCGAACTTCTTAAATATTTTGGTAAGTTATATCTATGCTATAGAATGAATTTTAATACTACGCGAGTTTACAGTTTCACTTTTATTTTAAGTTCATAATTTCCTAATTCTAAGGATTTCTACTTCAATTGATATTTTCACTTAGCTCTTAGGTTCATTTCTCATTTCACAATTCAGAAGTTCCTTAATGATTCAAGTCTAAATTCATTTCAATCATAAAAAAAAAATCATTAATTATTAAAGGACTTAAGAATTCCAATCCCGGTTTCATTTCAAATCAAGTTTTGGAATAATATATACTTATATAATTTATACATCAAATCGTACTATAGAGAATACAAAATAAAATAAAAGTTGAATTAAAACAAGGTTTAGACAAGCTATTAAGTGGTCTCCCCCACTCGGACTCTCGAAAATAAACGCCGATGATGCGTGCACTCATCACCGAAATCATTTTCTAGCGTCAAGAGAAGGGAATATAACACTTATCATTAAAAATAAAATCCTTCGAAAACAATTTCAACCCAAATATACTATCATATAATACTCATATTATATTTTCCAATTCCTTGTAAATCAATTTCAAACACCGGAATTTAAATTCCCAAATCTAAGTAAAATTCATTTATATTCATTATCAATTGTGCTTATAAGATTTCATTTTCATGAACCCATTGTTATTTAATCAATTGTTGTAAATGTTGAATGATCAACAATATCGATAATAATCTAATATTATCATCTCCTAAAAATCAATTCAATCAAAATGAATAAATATTCGAATAATTCTTTTATATAAAATATATTCCAAAACGATATTGTGTTGGTTTGTCCTATTCGAGTGTTTAGAAATTCCTATCGACGCCTTGGCGTCCCAAGTATCGACCAAAATTCATAAATACTCAACGGAACAAATTAACACAATATAAAACCAATTTATATCAAATAACAAGTACGCTCTCTCATATACACTCAACTCATTCGTATAGTTTACCTCTATTTCAATGAGTTATTCCCCACTAGAGCCAAGGTTTATCGCTAAACCAAAGCTCTGATACCAACTGTAGCGACCCGCCTTTTTGGACAGTTTAAAACCGACGATCAATTACACATGTCGATTCCAAACCATTAAAAGAGCAGATAGTTATTGGGGTAATTAAGAAAAGAAAAGGAAGGGAAATAAAGGAAATGAAACAACACAGAATCTCACAGCGGAAGGCTAAAGTATAATAATAAAATAACAGTTCATGAAGCTGTTAATTAAATGAATACATTTGAAATGAATACATTTGATTATTATTATACAACATTTATCAGAGTTACATACACAGCAAATATCATACAACAATGCAGCGGAATGGAATGAATATAATAGTAGTAGATCATATACCAAATCTTCGTCTCCGTTCTCCAAGGAAATGATCTTCAACCTAAACTGAAAACTCAGGACTGACCCGAGCGTAATGAAAAGACAAACACTCGAGTCAGGACTAAATATCCTTATGAAAGTTAAATAAATCGTAAATAAATATGAGTGTAACGGCGTCGGAGATGTTTACGGGGTTTGACATCTCCTATCCAGTGTCATCGTGCGTGCAATAACTTAAGAGATGTTACGGGATTTTCCATCTCTCAAGGATCCGTTAAACTATCTACTATGTAGTAATATACGCTAAGTAGATAATGTCTATCAGTAATATAAAGTATCAAAATAGCGTTAAGGCGTTACCATAATCCCCCTTAACACATTTTTATATTCCCAAAAGCATATACAAGACCGTAGTTTCCCCAAAACCGGAAGTCACCAGAGGGAAATCCATATACTCAAGGTACAAATCAAAACGTAGTGGTCGCGAATAGGATAATCAGTATGACAAGGTACATGAGGCAATACCAACTAGGATACTAGTAGTTGCGTGATCCGGACTGATGTTGGGCATAGCCAGCAGCTACCCCAACACCGCGAAACAACACTCCCAAATCAAGGGGTGCACCCAAATCGCATCACAAATGTAATAGATATGGTATCGAAGAAGTGTGTCCGCTAGAGGTGGCGAACCTCAATGGCCCGGCGCGGCTCCTGTTTTAGTCATGTCAGGGGTCATCCAATAATCGTTCTCTTTCTTCAGTCAACGCGTTCACCAAACCATCCACTTCATTCTGGATCATCACTCCGCGTATAATAGTTATTAAAGTGGTTTTCGGTATCGACAGAGAGTATGTCCATATCCGATCCCGGTCTCTTTAATAACTACGTATTATTACACCTTTGGCTCTTTATATTTCAAATCGATTCATAATTGATATCAAAATATCATATTCGCTTCAAAATCAAATCCATTCAAATATCATCGTATCTTTCAAAATATCAGATTTCATATTTAAATTCAAGATTTAAATATAAACATTTCACCTTATTGACCAGCTTAGGATTTTAGAAAAATAATTTTAAGTAGTTTAAAAGTAGTTTTAAATAATTAAAATAGTTAAAAACACTTAAAATCTTTAAAATGGATTAAAATAGATAAATTAGTTTAAAATAATTTAAATTGGGTTAAGTAGATTTAAAATAGATTAAAATAGTTTAAGTATTCAAAATGGTTTATATAACAGAGTAATTTGGAAAACAAATTAAAACAGCTTCAAAATCAATCCATTTCAATTATAACTTACCAATTCAAATAAATTTCAATTTCCATTCTACCGATTCAATTTCGATTTCAATTCAAAACAATGTCAACTTTTACTTCAAATCAATTCAATTCTACATTCACCTTTAATTAATTCAATTTCAATTTATATCGATTTGGAACTTGATTTCTCAAAATATCAATTTATAACACTTAACAAAATTTCCAACAATATTCAAGTTTAAATCCAAATTCCAAATATGATTCAATTCCAAACTCGATTTCAAAATATCATTTTCATATCACTTTTACTTAGTAATATTCAAAGCTCGAAATAATGTTCAATCTTTAAAATAAATAGATTTTCGAAATTCAATCATATCCAATTTTTTTTTTTTTTTTTAAAGTCACAACTTAAATTATTTACCAATTTCTTTTAACCAAAATTTATTTCAACATTCCAACTCAATTTTTCGACAAATTCGATTTCTATAAATTGATTTCTATTTATAACTTTTAAATCAAAACATTTAAATAAATTTTAAATCGACGATTTCAAAAATTATTTATTTAGCCAATTCGGTGTCCGTATATAATTTTCTATCCTATGGCCAAGTAATTTTTTTTTTTATTTCAATTAAATGTCAGGAATGAGTATACATTACTTAAATTAATCTCAGTATCATATGTATGCATAACAGGATCTATATAAGCAAATAAACATCCAAACATTCAATTATCAACCAATAGCATCCATCAAAATACATCATCCAATAACAATACAATTCATGGCAGTTTCATAGTTATCAATGTCAGGTAATTTAATCGCAATTCAATTTTAATTTCAATTTAACTGTCAATTTAATTTTTCAACGGTTAATGCAAATGACAAGCTATATGACAATTAAATTTTTACCAAACAACGACAAATAAAATCATAACACTTCATAATATCAAATTTAACTAGCATAAAAATATTTAGTACGGTGTGAGCGTTATAAAACACTCACCTTGATTTTTCGATTTTAAATCAAATCGAACGACGTTCGATTTAACTCAAAATTTTCTCTAGCTCCAAATGATTCCAATCTAGTTGCAATGCGAAGAGCTCGTCGATAGATTCCAACGCAAAAAGTTTCGTGCGTTTTCGACCTCGTATGAAAAAGTTATGCTATTTTAAAGATTGAACGATAATTAAATCTAATTTTTAATCCACAATTTCTATATATATATATACATATTTTTTTTTTTTTTTTTTTACCCAGAATCAAATCTGACCGTCCCTCCCTCTACCATCAGATCTGGACCGCCAATTTCCACCTTCCTTCATCACGTTCTCTTCCAGTATTCGTGCGCACAACATGAACCCATAGCCGCCTAACATCAAGCAATTTTCACGACCTCCACGACGACTTCCAGAACGATCAGGACCCATCATCTCGAAGGCCTTCGCAAGCTCCATCTTCACCGTCAATAGCCTGAAGCTCGGCCACCCCTTGTGCCTCGAATTGCGTGAAAAACGCAGCTCCTTCCAACACGATTTTCCGTTGATCCGTGGCTCCGTTTTCGATCATCTCCGTATGGATTTGAAGCTTTCATCGTGCTCTACAACTTTGTAGTTGAGAGTTTTTGCTAATTGTTGATGGATTGAGAGGAAAATGAGGAGGAAGTTTCGAAATTTTCAGGCCATTGAAATGAAAGTGGCGGCTGGTCAAAATGAGTTAGGGTTTGGAGCAAATGAAAGAGGATGGGTCCTTTTATAGAAAATTGCAAAACACTATTCACCAAAAAATTTTCGAACTCCAAACGAAAAGTGCCGGCAGGCGTTTCTAAGGTTTACCCCACGTTTCGAACGCAATGGAACGTGTTTCGGAAGCTAACTCGATCGTAAGTGAGAGTTACGGCAATAAATGATCAATTTTAAATTAAACCGATTAAACGATTTTCTATGCGTTTTGGCTTGCCCCGGACAAACGGTAAATCCGTTTGACTTGAAATTTGAAACCTTACAATAATATCACATTACGGATCCAATGAAACTAGTTTCGTCGAAATCCGAGACCGTTTGAAAAATGACTATTTTAACTCGCCAAATTAATATTAAAACAATTTCAACGCGTTTCGAGCTGCCACGGTCAAACGACAACTCCGATTGCTACGAAAATTGAAATCCGATAATAACTAACTATTACGGATCCAATGGAACTAGTTTTGTCCAATTCTGAGACTGTTCAAAAATTGGTTATTTTCCAGTCGATAATTAAATATTAAAATATTCAATTTTCACAAATAAATTTTAAATTCAGTTTTAAAAGTTCTGTAACATCACTATAACTTTCATATGATAAAATAAAATTTTACAAATCATTTTTAATCATACTAAACCCAATGGATTCAACATTTATTATTATTCCAAACGACTTACAATTTTTTTTTCTAACACTAAATCATGAAATCTTATTAAATTAGCTATTTTAATTATCGAAAATTTACGGGTCGTTACATAAATGCTACGAGAATTCATAATAGCACGACCTGAAGACCAATAATAGAAGAAAAGAATCATTAGTATTAGAGAATATATCATCGTATGTTATAGTCATAGGTGGATGGTTTGTAAAATCACCTTTAGTAGTTTTTTTACAAAAAATTGCACATCAAATTTTTTACAAGATTTTCACTATTTAGTTTTAGAAGTGCACAGGCATCAGACGTCTGTCCAAATAAGTCAAACGTCTGACTAAGTTATCTGCCTAAAAATTTAATATACAAACAGACGTTTGAATTTTATCCCAGATGTCTGATTGAGTTCACTGGCTAAAAAATTTATAACCAGACGGACGTCTAAATTTCATCCCAAACGTCTGAACTGGGTAACGGACTAAAACTATGAATAACCACATGCTTTATTCTATTGGTTGCATCCACATCTTTTCACTGCATCTCTTCTTCCTCAAAGATTGCAACTCTTAGACTGAAATATAACATACTAAAGGATGTTACTCCTCAAGAAAACTTTTAACACCTATAAATATGTAAAGTTTTTAAGAAATAAAATCACTTAAATTTTCTGAATCTCTTACTCTTTACACTTCGCATACTTTGATTTTTAAAAGCAATCAATACATCGTTCTTATTTCTTCCTAAAAATAAAGCCTCACATACACATACTACTCAAGAGAGATTATAAGAAGATTTGTATTGTGCGGTCAAAATCAATATTACCAAGAACACATACTTGTCAAGAAAAGACTTTCTGTATCAAGCCTATTCCTTTGGGCAAAGCGAGGGTTGTTACCAGTTTAAAGCTGATAAGGAGCTTCGAGACTAGATGTAGGACGAGAGGTCTGAACCAGTATAATAAATTTGGTATGAATGTTTCTTTACTTTTCTTTATTTTACTTTGGTAGTTTTAAGTTTGCATTTTATTACACTTGCATATTAAGATATAAATACACGATACATACACACTTTCATTAGGTATCAGAGCACGGTTATTTCAAATTACAGTAACACGTAATTGAAACATATTTAATATGGCAAGTACATTTCAAGAAGGTCAATCCACTACATGTCCTCCACTATTCATTAGATCTAATTATGCTTACTGGTCTACACATATGCGTACTTTTATGGAAGCTAATGGTCTAGAAATTTGGCAAGCAACACAAGTTAGATATGAAGCACCAAATGTAGACATAAGCACTTGAACTAATGCTTAAAAGAACACAACAAAAATAATACTAAAGCCATGAATGTTCTATTCTGGTCACTTGACAAAAATGAATTTTCACATGTCATATTGTGCACTACTGCATATAATATATAGTGTACACTACAAATCACTCATGAAGGCACAAATAAAGTTAAACAAACAAAGATTTCCATTTTACAGAATCAATTTTCTTTATTTAAAATGAGAGCAAATGAATCTGTTGGTGATATGTATGCTAGATTTCAAACTATTCAACATGATCTTATGGCACTTGGAGTCAAATTTACAGATTTTAATTTAGTTACACATATTTTAAATTCCTTAACTAATGAAGGGGGATGAAAAGGGTTGGCTATAGAAGAGGCTAATGATCTATCTCAACTAAAAGTTGAAGAATTAACAGTAAATTTGATGTCGTATAAAGCAAATTTACGGGAAAGAAAAGAATAAAATAATGAAAAGAAAAATATAGCTTTTCAAGTCAACGATAATAATTCAGACTTAAATGAAGATGTGATCTTATTTATTGCCAAAAATTACAACAATTCAAAAAATTCAAAAAGATGACGAGATCCCAAAATGGAGGAAATTCAAATTCATCCAACCAAACTTCAATCAAATGCTTTGGATGTGACAAGTTCGGACACATGAAGAAACAATGCCCAAAACTCAATAATGAAAAATGAAGAGAAAGTTCGAGAAATTCAAGAAAAGAAAAGGGGATTTTCAAGTAACCAAGCATGACTCGGTGTAATAGCCCGCAAACCCGTACCCCTTGAGTCGACACTATTTTCCATCAAACCAACTCAAGATGATCGGAAATACGAACCATTAGGGTTAAAGAAGAAAGAGGTAGAAGAAGAAAATAGAAACAACATCAGAATCTCACAACACAGCGGAATAAAATATAATAGATAATAACTGATCTTTACACAAAAGAAAATCTGCTCATATATTACATCATCAGAGTACACATAACACCCAACTGGACAGTAATCATAACCTGTCCTCACAAAAAATGAATACACAGCTAATCAACACAGTGGAATATTTAAAAATAAGTACGAAGGTACGTGTCGCCATCTAGCTTGCCTCCTGAGCTCCACAGCAGTCCATCAAAATCTGTACTCTATAATACTCGGTCTGACCCGAGCATTATAGTTAAATAACACCCGAGTCGGTCTGGAATACCAGCATGAGAAATCACACCCAATTGGATTATTAGAGTTTCAAAATTCTTTGAAAATCAAAAGCATCTCGTAAGACCACGCCAAACAAACATGTCGGGTTTTTACCTTAAGATAGCTAAAGCATTTCTTATCAAAATCCTCTGATATTATAATAGTGTATATATACAAATATTTATTCAAATAGCTAAAATTCTTACATGATTAAATTCCAGCATACTAGCCACAAAGTGGGTAATACAAACAAAATTGTAAAAGGCGCGTAGGGAGAATGGATTTCCAACTAATTGTGGAATATACGAGTATATGATTTTTGTTTGATGATAATAAACATATATATATATATATATATATTCATTTAAATGTATTTGTTAATGTACTATTTTATTTTTCATAGATTAAATAAATATTTGTTGAATAAAATAAATTACATGGAATTTGAATGGAATTTGAACTCAAACAGAAATTTTATTCAAACAAATATTTATTACAATCTTGAATGGTACAAATTCAAGCTCTCACTATACATATACACTTTTGAATACATCACATTTCAATGTACATTAATAACCTCACTACATATCACTTACACTCATATTTTGTCTTCAACTGCATTCCAGTTTGAATCCAGCATCTGAGCAATCTGCAAAAATATTCACTAACGCGGTAAAATTGAAAAAGAAATATTTTTGCAATATAAAATGAAATATGATTTTTGAAAATATGATTTGCCTCAGTTATTTGGGTTGTTCGTCATCATTCACACTTGAATTCATCACAAAGTCGTGCACATAGATATATACACTTGATAACGCTACAGGGATAGGTAATCATGAGTGGCTGCAATACACACGTGTACATTTATACACGTGTGCACTGCCTTGCCAACTCGTATGCACAGCTCCATCCAGAAGTACAAAATGACCAAACAAGTGCACCACTGAGCTATGCAAATGAAACACAGTGGCAACACTGGAAATACAAGTAACATCAATAAACCAAAGTGCAGACCAACCAGAAGTACAAGTGCAGGCAAGTGCACAACTTCACAACAATCAAGGCAATGCACCAATGCAAGTGACTCATGCAACATGACAAGTAATCAGTGAAGTCACAATGACTATGCAGTGGACATAAATGCAATGAAGTTGTACAAAAATGTCCAGAGACAGTCTCATAAGACAGTACAGTGATACAAGGCAAACTAGCAACAACATGAAGTGAATCAAATTCAGTAGTGCAATGACCAAGTAATGACCAGGACAATGACCAATGAACAAAGAACAGAGACCAGACAAGCCAAGCAACAAGGCAGATCACAAAGAAATGCATGCCACCAAGTAAACAAACTCAGGCAAATGTACACAGCTCATGTATGCATCAGTAACCAACACAATGAAAAGACCCACAATGAAAATCAGGTTCAACAACATCAAATATGATCAAGACCAAATGCACATGTCAACAGCAATGACACAGCAACAATGAAGACAACTATGCAGTGCAACAAAGTGCGACTTAACTATCAAGACAAAGTGCAATAACAAATTCAGTGAAGCCCAAATATACAGAAGTCAATGCCGAGAAACAATGAGTACAACTACTGAAGCTCAAGAACTCAACAAGGCAGACTACAGTGAATGAAAACTGTATGCAACATGGTGAACAACTCACATGTTTGGAACCACTCGAGTGCAACAGTGAAGCCATAAGAAATAAAGAAATGCAGATCAATGATCATCAAGCCAAAGTCAGAATTCAACGCAAACGTATCTTTGAAATAGTCAAAGAAAATTAAAAAGGGAAAGTTTTTGCCGTGTGACACAAGAAGGATCGAACGCTCTCAAGTTAAAGCCGTGAGTATCAAGTCGAGAAATTACATCAGGAAAGCCGTGCGCATCAGGCAATTGAAGTTTTGGAAAGTATCGAATTGAAACAAACAAACAAGTGTCTCGAATTCATATAAATACTAAACCCAAAACTCATCATCGGCATCGAGTTCAATTCAAGCAAATTAAACCAGCAAAGAGATTACATACCGCAACAGTGAACTCGATCAAAGGAGCAGCTGCGAAAGAGCCCAAGCAACGCAAATCAGAGAATCGAGAGAGCAAAAGCAACGCAAACCAGTGAATTGATCATCAGAGAAGGAGCGACCAACCGAGCAAGAAAATCAAACAGTCGCGATCTCTAATATTCAGAAAACCCTAATTTCAGAAAGAAGAACGGCCGCAATTGTTTCAGAAGGAAGAACAAAGGATCGGGTGAAAAGGGTCGGCCTTCATTGTTATAAAGAGGATTTGGTTTTAGTTAGGGTTTTATTAAAAGGGGGTCTTTTTTATTTGAGCAAAAATTAGGGATTCAAGTTTATATTTTAATTTTTTCTCCTGCATTGATTTTTGAAATTTGTTTTTTTCTTTTCTAATCAAAGAATTGGTAAATCACCACCTAGGTTGTACGTAGTGTCAGATTGTCTAGTTAGAATTAGTTCAGTGAGCAGGGTGTGCGAGTTTGCAAAACTCTATAGGCAGGAGAAGAGTTTGCGAGTTTGCGAAGCTCTATAGGCGGAGCAGGGGGTGCGAGTCTAGTAGAGTGTTTGTGAGCGGAAGCAAGGGTTTGCGAGTCTGTTAGAGTGTTTGTAAGCGGGATACTGTTTAATTCTAATAGAAATCTGGGAATGCAGTAGTAGGCAGGGGTTGCCGAAGCTGGGTAAATTTTGTATGTGATTTACTTTTCAGCGTATTTATTTCTGCAGTTTGTTTCTGTGTTTAATTCAAGAAAATTTGCTATAACCCTTTCACCCCCCTCCAGGGTTAATCTAGATCCTACAAGTGGTATCAGAGCCCGGTATTTTACTTTAACTCTAGAGTTATGAATTCTTCAATATCTACTTTTTCTGAGGGGCAATCTATTGCTAGGCCACCCATGTTTAATGGGAACGACTATGCTTATTGGAAAGTTAGGATGGGTATTTATCTTAGTTCTGTTGATTATGATGTATGGGACATCATTGAAACTGGCTATAAACCTCCCACTATAACTGTTGGTGGCACTGAGATTCCTAAACCTAAGGATGGGTGGGATGCTAACGATAAGAAATTAAAAAACTACAAATGCCAAAGCAATGAACGCTTTGATTTGTGCTCTTGATAAAAATGAATTTAATAGAATTTCTCATTGTACAACAGCACAGCAAATTTGGAACACTTTGGAGGTGACACACGAAGGAACTTCTCAAGTCAAGGAGTCTCGTCTAGCCCTATTCAGCAATGAATACGAAAACTTTGTGATGGACAAAGGCAAGAGCATAAAGGATATGTTTGGACGTTTTTCAACTTTGGTGTACAATGCTAGAGCGCTTGGGAAGGTCTTCACTGAGGTAGAGCTTGTGCGGAAGATACTACGAGTCTTACCAATGAACTTTGAGGCAAAAGTCACGGCAATACAAGAATCGAAAGATTTGAGTAAACTAAGTATGGAGGAGTTGATTGGCAATTTGATCACATATGAGCTTGAGCTAAAAGCAAAGGAGGAACGCATCAACTCCGAATCAAAGAAGAAGACGATTGCCTTAAAGAGCAAAGAAGAGAGCGATGAAGATGAAGTAGATCCAATTGAAGAGCTTGCAATGGCTGTCAATAAACTTAGAAACTCATCAAGATTCAAGCCACGCAAGAAGAAAACAAGTAGTAATAGGTCAAAACATTCTGACAATTTCGATAATGAATTAACGTGCTTTAACTGCAAGAAGCTCGGACACTTCATACAAAAATGCCCACTTCTCAAAAACAATAAAGGAAAGAAAAAGAAGAAGAAGGCCTTTGCAGTGACTTGGGATGATGAAGAAGGAGAAGAAGTTTCGAATAGCAGCTCAGAGGAGGCTAACTTGTGTTGTATGGCAAAATCAGAATCAGAAGCAAGCTCCGAGGAATCTAGTAAGGCAGGTGAGTATTCCTATAGAGATCTTGTTTTTATGTGCTTAGATCTTACTAAAACAATTGATAGTCTTAAATCAAAAATTGAAAAACTGAAATCTGAAAGGAGGAAACTCGCCCATGAAAATTTTAGGTTAGAAACTGAACTTGAAAACATTCAAAACCTAGACTGTAAAAATTGTAAGATTTTAGATTCAGAATTATCAAAACTTAGGAATAACTTTGAGAATCTTGAAAAAGAAAACTTGAGTCTTAAGGAAATCATTGACACTAGGAAAAAGGATTTTATAAATAGATGCACCTCACTTGTAACTGAAAACACAACACTAAAAACCAAAGTCCAAAATCTTGAGAAATCTCTGAATAACTTTTCAAGAGGCGAAAAATCTTTCAACATGCTATTGGGAAATCAAATTTTTGCTAACTACAGAAAAGGACTAGGCTTTGGGAAAACACAAGTTGAGGATAATGCAAAAGGTAAGAGTGTCTTTGATAGATGTGAAATAACTGGACATCATGTTGAAAATTGTAGACATAGGAACAAGAGCACAAAATTTATACAAGTTTGGGTTCCTAAGAATTCTACAAACAAATTTCATGTCTATTGGAACAAGAATGAAAGGACTAAACAAGTTTGGGTTCCAAAGGGTTTGTTTATTCACAAATATTCTGCCACTAGCAATCATGGACCTATAAAAACAAATAGGTCACAAAAATCTTTCATCGTGTAGGTATGGTGGCGGGCTAAGGAACAACAACAGTGTTCTCTGGATTTTGGCTGTTCCAGAAACACAACGGGCAACAAAGCAAAGTTCCTTAGCCTAGTACAAAGGTGACAGAATCACAATGGGCAATCATGAAAAATTATCGTAAAGGTAAAACAGGTGAAGATATATTTATTTGATCGATATATTAAATGTGATAATCTGTACCGTATTCTGAATGAAATCAGCCAATATTGAGATGTTGTAAAGATGATTTTTTGATTCTGACTTGTTCGACATAGTTGGCCAATTACATTTATGCCAAAATCACTATTCTTCGAATTACTTCATACATATTTGTTTGGATTAAACATTGTGTTTTGTTGGATACATTTGGTCATAATTCGGCTAACTCTATATTCTCTGTTTCTGATTGTTTACATGGCTTCATTTCAAATTCAAAGAATGTCATCTAAATTGTTGTTAAAATTGATTTTGAAATTTTTTGATGCACTCTTCATGGTCTGGTCTATCAAATTCAGTTAGTGATATTTTGGATTGAAAGAGAAACTCAAATGCAGATTACACTGGTAATCTAGTTGATAGAAAAATTACTAGTTGAACATGATTTTTGAGACATTTAGTAACTGCATCGTTTTTCATAGAAAATATCTGCATATTTTTCAATTTAAATAATTTTCATTTAGCAGAAATTTTTTCTCATATAACCCCTTCGAGAAAATCATTGTTGACCATATTTTCAGATTAGTCATTTTTATTTGATTTTAAATGACAAAATTTGACTAATCCGACTCCCTATTAATTATCAAAAAGATAAATAGTGATTGAAAAGGTGATAAGTGTTGATATTTAACATACATTACTCAAGAGAGTATATTTGGAAAATTTCTTTAGGGATTCAAACAAGAGTTATAAAACTTTTTGTTGGGTAAAGATTCCATGACCATTTCTATTTCTATCATATTTCTATCGACCATTGTTTATCAAATCTTAAATATAGTTTGTCGATATGTGGTACTATAATCAGGAACCATTTGTTTTTCATGTAACATTTTTTGTAAAAATAAATAAATATCCAAAGTATTCACTCTCATTTAAAAGTCCTCACGGTTATGCATGGGTGAATTACTTGGATTTTTAATTATGTGTTTCCATGCTCATTTAAAAGTCCTTACGGTTATGCATGTATGGAACGCATATCAAAATTAATTGATTAAATAGACAAGTTGATTCTAATCCCATTTAAAAGTCCTCACGGTCATGCGTGATTAGAAGATACTTGATTTCATTTTTTTTTAAATTAAATTGGAATACTAGTAATCTCATTTAAAAGTCCTAACGGTTATGAATGATTAGTAGATATTCAAATTCCTGATATAAATGTACCACAAGGTGATACAATTGTATGATTTTATATTAGAACATTATTTCCATTCTTTCTAAAAGTGGAATATGCGCCTAACAAGGGTAGTTATGATTTTTGTTTGATTTTTATCAAAGTTTAATATTTATATTCAATTTGAGTTTAATGTTGGATTAATATTGATCACTCTATCTCTATTTTTCTCTAACACTATTATTCTTTTGCTGATAACAAAAGGGTGAGAGAAAAGTTAAGATTTTGTCAAATAGAATCAGGCAAAGGTCAAATAATTTTCCATTTGCATCTAGGCTTATTTATATATTTCTATTTGTATGCATATATGTAGGGGGAGCATCATGCAGAGAGGAAGCATTTAAATAGGGGGAGCAATTAGTGTATATCATTGTTCAAATACATTTAACACGGTCAAAATCTTAAATATATGTTTGTTATCATCAAAAGGGGGAGATTGTGGAATATACGAGTATATGATTTTTGTTTGATGATAATAAACATATATATATTCATTTAAATGTATTTGTTAATGTACTATTTTATTTTTCATAGATTAAATAAATATTTGTTGAATAAAATAAATTACACGGAATTTGAATGGAATTTGAACTCAAACAGAAATTTTATTCAAACAAATATTTATTACAATCTTGAATAGTACAAATTCAAGCTCTCACTATACATATGCACTTTTGAATACATCACATTTCAATGTACATTAATAACCTCGCTACATATCACTCACACTCGTATTTTGTCTTCAACTGCATTCCATTTTGAATCCAGCATCTGAGCAATCTGCAAAAATATTCACTAACGCAGTAAAATTGAAAAAGAAATATTTTTGCAATATAAAATGAAATATGATTTGCCTCAGTTATTTGGGTTGCTCGTCATCATTCACACTTGAATTCATCACAAAGTCGTGCACATAGATATATACACTTGATAACGCTACAGGGACAGGTAATCATGAGTGGCTGCAATACACACGTGTACATTTATACACGTGTGCACTGCCTCGCCAACTCGTATGCACAGCTCCATCCAGAAGTACAAAATGACCAAACAAGTGCACCACTGAGCTATGCAAATGAAACACAGTGGCAACACTGGAAATACAAGTAACATCAATAAACCAAAGTGCAGACCAACCAGAAGTACAAGTGCAGGCAAGTGCACAACTTCACAACAATCAAGGCAATGCACCAATGCAAGTGACTCATGCAACATGACAAGTAATCAGTGAAGTCACAATGACTATGCAGTGGACATAAATGCAATGAAGTTGTACAAAAATGTCCAGAGACAGTCTCATAAGACAGTACAGTGATACAAGGCAAACTAGCAACAACATGAAGTGAATCAAGTTCAGCAGTGCAATGACCAAGTAATGACCAGAACAATGACCAATAAACAAAGAACAGAGACCAGACAGGCCAAGCAACAAGGCAGATCACAAAGAAATGCATGCCACCAAGTAAACAAACTCAGGCAAATGTACACAGCTTATGTATGCATCAGTAACCAACACAATGAAAAGACCCACAATGAAAATCAGGTTCAACAACATCAAATATGATCAAAACCAAATGCACATGTCAACAACAATGACACAGCAACAATGAAGACCACTATGCAGTGCAACAAAGTGCCACTTAACTATCAAGACAAAGTGCAATAACAAATTCAGTGAAGCCCAAATATACAGAAGTCAATGCCGAGAAACAATGAGTACAACTACTGAAGCTCAAGAACTCAACAAGGCAGACTCAAGTGAATGAAAACTATATGCAACATGGTGAACAACTCACATGTTTGAAACCACTCGAGTGCAACAGTGAATCGATAAGAAATAAAGAAATGCAGATCAATGATCATCAAGCCAAAGTCAGAATTCAACGCAAACGTTTCTTTGAAATAGTCAAAGAAAATTAAAAAGGGAAAGTTTTTGCCGTGTGACATAAGAAGGATCGAACGCTCTCAAGTTAAAGCCGTGAGTATCAAGGCGAGAAATTACATCAGGAAAGCCGTGCGCATCAGGCAATTGAAGTTTTGGAAAGTATCGAATTGAAACAAACAAACAAGTGTCTCGAATTCATATAAATACTAAACCCAAAACTCATCATCGGCATCGAGTTCAATTCAAGCAAATTAAACCAGAAAAGAGGTTACATACCGCAACAGTGAACTCGATCAAAGGAGCAGCTGCGAAAGAGCCCAAGCAATGCAAATCAGAGAATCGAGAGAGCAAAAGCAACGCAAACCAGTGAATTAATCATCAGAGAAGGAGCGACCAACCGAGCAAGAAAATCAAACAGTCGCGATCTCCAATATTCAGAAAACCCTAATTTCAGAAAGAAGAACGACCGCAATTGTTTCAGAAGGAAGAACAAAGGATCGGGTTAAAAGGGCCGGCCTTCATTGTTATAAAGAGGATTTGGTTTTAGTTAGGGTTTTATTAAAAGGGGGTCTTTTTTATTTGAGCAAAAATTAGGGATTCAAGTTTATATTTTAATTTTTGCTCCTGCATTGATTTTTGAAATTTGTTTTTTTTCTTTTCTAATCAAAGAATTGGTAAATCACCACCTAGGTTGTAGGTAGTGTCAGATTGTCTAGTTAGAATTAGTTCAGTGAGCAGGGTGTGCGAGTTTGCAAAACTCTATAGGCGGGAGCAGAGTTTGTGAGTTTGCAAAGCTCTATAGGCGGAGCAGGGGGTGCGAGTCTAGTAGAGTGTTTGTGAGCGGGAGCAAGGGTTTGCGAGTCTGTTAGAGTGTTTGTAAGCGGGATACTGTTTAATTCTAATAGAAATCTGGGAATGCAGCAGTAGGCAGGGGTTGCCAAAGCTGGGTAAATTTTGTGTGTGATTTACTTTTCAGCATATTTATTTCTGCAGTTTGTTTCTGTGTTTAATTCGAGAAAATTTGCTATAACCCTATTCACCCCCTCTAGGGTTAATCTAGATCCTACACTAATGACAAGGCACTGGGGTACCACCTGTCACATTACGTGGCCTAGATCACCGTACAGAGGATTATGCCCAATCCCCTGCAACATAAGACCGGGACTATCCCTTACTGGATAATCCCGAGTAAGATCACCCCACGGTAGGGATCAGCAACCGCACCACTAAGCCGAATAAAAAGGACATCTAGACAGGGATGACCTTACCCTAATGGGTGCTACCCACTTAGCCTTGCTGCATATCCCTGATTTTCAGTCATTCTCGGTTTGTGATGCTCGAGGCTAAGCGTTACCTTTATAGAACACATCACTTAGAATGCTCACCGTCCTCTTGACGATGTTCTGAAAGCATTCATCTATACAAGTCTGTTCCGGGTTCGAATGGAACCGAAGGCATTACTCCTACTACATCCATTTTGGAATCACCTCAGGATTAGTAGCGACTAGCCCTTGCATTTCCCTGCTCCACCTTTGAATCCAAACTCTTGTTTTCCATACAGAAACATTCAAACCAGATCGAAGTGGTTTTCAAGAAATAAATCCCGATTCCGGTCTCTTCGAAATGATCAGCGCATTGGCCAATATTGATAGTCGGTTATTTAACTATCAATTAACATTCACAAACAACCATCAAACATAAATAATTTCCCTAAATTATTTATTAATCTCAAAATATCTTCACAAGATATATTTCCACTTTTCAACCCTTTGAAAACAGTTTTCAAACCACACTCTTCTCATGGAATGAGTTCCCAAATATTTGTTTCCACCGAAAACACCAATTACAAATACTTTAGATTTTTAAAATAATTTTAAACACTTTATTATAAAATACACTTTAGCATTTAAATTGAAAACTACTTTAATACTTTATTAAAAATATATACTTTAGGAACGTTTAAAATGAGGTTACTTTATAAAATATAAAACCAGATTTTCTCCTTTAAAACAAAATACCAAGTCACCTTTAGATAATTACTACGATAATAGATTTGGAAAATACTTACTTTAGAATTTAAACATTTAGAAATAATAAATTTTCTAAAACATGCTTTTTAAAACAACATTAAAACTTTTAACTTATATTTAAAAATTTGCTTTGAAAACGTAATTGGCTATCTAGGGAAATACGCTTCTCTTTCACATCTTTTAAAAATAAATCACTATTTATTTTTAAACAAATTTACTTATTCCCTTAATAAGTTTCCATCGTGAATTTATTCTTCCAAATATCCACTGACATATCACTTCGCTTTTATAAACCCAGTTTATAGATTTCTAATCTCGCTTCTCTTTTAAAAATCCCAGTTTTACACACTTAAATCAATCTCCAAATTGATTTCCAATTTACTTCATTTTTCAATAAATTTCCTTACTTACTCTATTTATTCCAAAATACATTAACTTTAGATTTTATTTCTTCATTATGATTTAAAATCTTTTAACTGAAAATTCCAATTTCATATGTCCCAAATTTCTTCTTTATCCTTTCAAATAAATTCAAACCTTGAATTTCAAAATAAATTCTTTATTTCTTGAACTAATATCACTTGAGTTTAAAAATAAAATCACTTATTCCCATTTATTC
Source organism: Allium cepa (assembly GCA_030765085.1). Lineage (NCBI taxonomy): Eukaryota > Viridiplantae > Streptophyta > Magnoliopsida > Asparagales > Amaryllidaceae > Allium > Allium cepa. The sequence continues at coordinate 101,674,924 of CM060942.1, read as the reverse complement.
AAAATCCCATTTTTCGCACTAGGAATTTTATTTATCAGAATTCAAAAATCACTTTTTATTCTTTTCCAATTCATTTTTTATTTATACAAATTTCGATGATTATTTTACTCAAAATTCACTCTTTTATTTTCTGTTCAAAAATCCCATTTCTATAGATTTTGATAACTCAGTTCACCAAAATATTTTAAATCAACCATAGTATCCAACATTTCCAATTATCAATATAATTCATCATAGGATAGCAAATAATTATATCACATAATATTTTAACAAATCCAAATATTTTGAGGAATCCAGTTGGATCCCTCCAACTTGTTTCCCTGCATCCACAGATGTTAGCATAATAAAATACCAATTCCACTTCGAAGTGGAATATCGCGGTATATGGGATTAAATAATATCATCCGCTATTATGCGGCACATAAGGTCTCACCCGCTATATAATGCGGGAAATCAATCACTCCAATATATATATACTACTATATATAATATAATATTCAGGCAATTAAAACAATCAACCAATAATTTAAATTTTAACCATTTAAATTTAAATGGTAATCCAAATGAGTGAGATTAAATCACCTTTGCTTTTTAATTTGCAATCTGATCCATCTCGTCTTGATTCCCATGATTTTAGACCTTGTATAAACATTTTTAAATAAATCGAACAAATCAATTATCTTCTTTAATAAACTCAATTAGCAATTTTAATTAGATAATTTTCCCCTAAAAAAACCTTTTAGTAACTAGAATAGATTAAATAAGTTAAGCACCTTGCTATGTATTTATTTTACTTACTATTTACTATATTTAAATCAAGGTAGGTGTGTATATATATAGGTAAAATCTTTAAACTGAAAAATTATTATCAGATTTGTCTGTCTGCAAAAATCAAGTGCAGAGCTGTATAATTTTTTTTCAAATCTTTATGTATTAAACTAAAATGGAAATGTTTACACTTTGTTGCAACATATTTTTTTATTTACTTGAAAAAAAAATTAAAAACAAAAGCCAAAACTAACTTTATATATTTTCAATCAGTAAAAATATATTATATCAAGTCATAATCAGAAATTAAAATTCAAAACCAACAGTATATATATATTTTTTCAAATAGGATAAATAAAAACAAAAAAAACAACTACCTCGGCTACTCGATCAGACGTTGGAACCTGTAACAAACCGCATACTTTACGATTGAGTATTTAAATATTTTATTTATATATTTCATCGTTAGTCGGATTATAGTCCGAAAAGCTACTTTTTGCAAACGGTCAAATTAGGACTCGAGACCACCCTCATTGAGTTCAAAATGACGTTTGCGATTTTTTTGAGTATAAACTTCGATATGTTTGGAGATAGTAGAATTTTGCTACTTTTTCACTTAGGGCTTTGGTTTTTGTTTCAGCCCATTAGACCCAAGCTTCACCCCTCTTCTCTTCATTACTTCCTTTCTATTTCCTAATACTCAAGCTTTAGCAACAATGGAGAGAGGAATGAGAAATTAAAACCCCAAGCCCTAGTTTCCATTTACAAATCAAGTTCTAGCTCCAAATTAATAGAAGAAGCTTTGGTAAGCCTCCTCTTATTCTTCTCCAACTCATTCTCTTATCAATTTCAGAAATTCCTAAACCTAACTTAGGAAATGTTTCTCTTTTTAGCTTAGATTCAAGCTTGTTGGGTTGGAATTGAAGAGTGATTGTCCTTGCCTTTGCTCTATAGCTTCTTCTTCATTTGTTTTGGGTTCAAAGGTGAGATTTTTATCTCACATCTTAGTCTATAATTATCTTCAATTGTCAGGTATGAATTCCTAACACTTATTCTTGTGCAATTGATTTTGGTTTGGATTGATTTGGTGTATATTCCAATTTTTGGTGTTTTGAAATCAAAATCTATGAAAATTCTATTATGGATATTTGGACATTGATATTTGAGGCATATCGAAGAGCCATTGAGGCTGGGTTGTCGCATGGCGTAAGTCCTTAGTCGTCATTTGCTCGTCCGATCGCTTCCGATATTCATTTGGCCATTTTTGGTCGAGGTTCAAGAAATGCTCTGAATTCCAGTTTTAGACGTCTGAATCTGGAATTTCAGATGTCTGAATTGGCTCGATTTCAAACAGAAAGGAAATAGGATAAAAACACCTATTTCAGACGTTTGAAATATTTGGTTCAGACGTCTGAATTACGTTCTGGAAAACTTCTAATTTTCCAGATTCAGACGTCTGGACCACTTATTTCAGACGTCTGAATCTGCCATGTTTTTCCTGCTTGCCTATTTTGTTTAAGAATTTCAATTTTATCGATTCGTGTTGATTCCGATTTGTTGCAATCATTTATTATCTACTTTGATGACATTTTCTTTGGGATTTTTGGGAATATCCATTTTGATGGATTCGGTATCAATTTCTTTGGATTTTATTCACATCTTTGAATGTGAATTTTGGTGATTGATTGTTCTACAATCATTTTTTTTGTGATTTGTCACTTTAAAAATATGAAGGTTTCAATACTAGTAGTAAATATCAAAACTCTTTCATCAAAACGATTTCAATACTATTTTATTACAAAGCTTGTTTCTTAAACCGTTTTCCAATCTACTAGTATATACAAACCTTTCCTCACTCGTATGAGAAATCTAATTAAACGACTTAGTAAAACAAGTGGTATGAAACGCTTGCGTTTACTTCGTTAGTTAATTCTTAGACTTATTCGATTGAATCTCTTGTGACAATTTTCTAGTGGAGATCTACAATTTGTTCGTAAATATGTAAGTTAAGCTAGTGGTTATGGGACATGAAGCTAAGCTCATATACTTACTACCTTAGTGTAATTGACACTTCTTGATGATCGATGATGATCATTTTGTGATTTAGACTAGCAATGTGCTATGTCTTTTTGTCTACGAGGGAGACTAAACCCCGTTTCCGTGGAGCTTCTGCTCAATTTGGTGGGGTAGCGACCCATGGTCTTCGGGCCGTTCTGTGGAGCTTCGGCTCAAAACTAATGGTTAGCTACCATGGAATAGCATTCCGTTTTGTGATACACGTGTTGGTGAGTTTTCATACTCCCGTTTTGTGATATGCCTCCCCATTTTTCGTGATTTCTGGATTTCTTGTGATGATTTCTAGAATTTGTGTTTCACCAATTTTCGTGATTTTCATTGATAAGTTTTATCAACTTTTGTGCATTGGTGAATTTTGTGTCGTTAACTTTTTGTGAATAAAAATATAAGGAGTTTGACATTCCTTTTGATCTTTCAGAAGATTCTTGTGATATGATTAATCTCTTGTTGATTTTCATTTACATACCTATCACAGTATGACAATATGGTTATTATACGTTTATACCATATATCTTATTCTATATCATTTCATCTGATATTTATAGCTAGACTGATTTGTTTATTATTTTCTTATTAAATAATACTCGGGTCAGAACGAGATGTTACAGGTGCTTCTGCTTGACTCCTCATCTGGGATTATTATTATCCTGACTTTTGGCTAACTAGTTAGATTAGTAGTTTTTGGTTGTATACATTTGAGATATAGACTCATTAATGTATACTTATTCTTTTGTGAAGCTCCATAACTATTCTTTTGTGATATTGTGGATCGTGTTTGACCACTACTCTGATAAACACTTTATGTGTTGTATATTCATATCTATTTCCGCCTTTGTGATATGGATATCTATGAACGATTTGTGTTATGTTTATTTCTATATTTGTTTCCGAAGATTTTATATAGCCACTGTGTAGTAGCTTTGAGTTTGCATTGGCATATCGGATTTCCTCTTGAAATGAAATCCATCTTAAACTATCTGACATACAGGTGCTCGCACGAAGTAATTACACGGATGGTCGCTCCTCAACATCCTTATTCTCCGCGCTAGTTGACGGCATTACACCATAGTGTCCTTGGCTAGCGTGGGTATAGAGGTGGGGCGTCACAGCTTGCTATCAGAGCCAAACTTCGGAACAATGTAGAATAATTTAACAAGGATCATTGTCCTAAGTCCATCTTAGGAGTCATGCCTTAGGATTTAATTCGTGCCTTCGTACCGTTCTATCCTATTTTCTTTTACGATTCCTTGTTTTAACAAACATTAATGTTTGATATTCAATTTGTGAATAACCTTTTTCTTCTTCCTTCTTCTTTCTTAAGGAAGAGAAATGGTAGACCAGGCCGTCCCAGCGCCGGTTAATCTAGTGCTACTCCCCAGGATGGAGTTTTTATGTCTGCCCAACAGCTTCTTGATCTAGTAAAGAATGCTCAAGCAGCCGGTTCTAATCTGGAACCTACTCACCCTAAGTCTGGATTTGCACGCTTGTGTAACGACTATACCAACTTGGGTGAGAAGTCATTTAAAGGTTTTGAAACCATTATTGAAGTCCAGGCTTGGCTAAGAACATGCGATCGAATCTTTTCACGCATGAATCTTATTGATCTTCACCATGTTCAAGTGGCCTCTAGTATGCTCCAAAAAAGAGCCTTAGACTGGTACGAGCTTCTGGTCTCTGAAATAAATGATGCGGATCTTACTTGGGAGAAATTCCGGGAACGCTTCGAATTAAAATTTATGCCAGAAGCTGAGAACGTGACTTTGGCTCGCTGTTTTATAGACCTTGTTCAAGGTAAATCCTCTGTGGCAGATTATGTCGCATCCTTCGAGTCGCTTTCTAAATACGGGGTCGAGTACATAAACACCCCATTGAAGAAGAACCAAAGATTTGTTTATGGCTTGAACAAAAATCTCAAGAAGCCATTACTTCTAAAGTTAGAAGTTTCTTTTGATCAACTCATTGATATCGCTCTTCGTCTTGAAGAGGCGGATAGGGAGAGTGATGTTGAAGTGGTGGGTGCCAAACCAAACTTCAACAACAACAAGAAAAGGCCTAATAAGTCCGAAGGCCCTTATCCCAATAAAAAGGGAAGTATGCAACTCCTGCAGCAAAGACTTCTTCCTCTAGTAGTGGGCAATGCTACAACTGTGGTTCTAAAGACCATTTTGCGAACAAGTGTTCAAAGCCCCGTGCTTGTCGCTATTGCAAAAGCCCGGATCATTATTTATCTTCTTGTCCTAAATTTTAAGGCAAGAAGGAGGGAAAGCTTAATGTCGCTCAAGCCCCTAGCAACACTTCTCGTGGTCAAGGTATTTCTCATTCTATCCTTGATGGCATTATTATATTTCTTGATCAACCTATTCGAGTTCTTTTTGATACGGGTGCGTCCCATTCTTTTATATCAAAGGAACTTGTTAATGCTTTTTCTTTAAGTGTTGTTGCTTTAATGACTTCTTTGAGAATCACGAATCCGGTTGGTGGATCCGCAACACTCAGTTTACTTTGTAAAGATGTCGAGATTGTTTTATGTGATTTTTCTTTCCAAGCCGATTTGCATGTCATGCGTTACTTAGGCTTTGGAATGATTTTGGGAATGGATTGGCTTAACCGTTATGAAGCTCATATCCTATGTCCTGAGCGGACTATTTATCTTCGACATCCGCAATCTGTTAATCAGATTTCTATTGTTCTTAAAGATTTGGGTTCCGACTTGACAGCATCTTTATATTCTTTAAATCCTCATGATGACGATAATGATGAGGAGGAGGATGTCATTTCTCTTATTCACGTTGTTCGTGAATTTTCCAACAGATTTGAGCCCGTTTTAGGATTGCCACCTAAGCGAGCAATTGAGTTCAGAATTAATCTCATCCCTGGAGCTCAACCTATCACTCGTCCTCCTTATCGCATGCCCAATAAGGAAAATGAGGAGATGCGCAAACAATTATCTGAATTGGAGACGAAGCAATTTATTCGCTCTAATTCCTCGCCTTGGGGAGCTTCGGCTATTTTCGTGAAGAAATCCGATGGTACACTTAGACTTTGCGTTGACTACCGCAAGCTTAATGATCTTACTATCAAAAATAAATATCCTTTACCTTGGATTGATGATCTATTCGATCAACTTAGTGGTGCTAAAGTCTTTTCACAATTGGACTTGGCAACCGGTTTTCATCAGCTTCGTATTGCAGAGGATGGCATTCCTTTGACATCGTTCCGTACTCGTTATGAATCTTATGAATGGCTTGTTATGCCATTTGGTTTAACGAATGCTCCGGCTTATTTCGTTGACCTTATGAATCGAGTTTTCAAAGATTTCCTCGATCGATTTGTCTTCATCTTCATTGATGATATTCTTGTGTATTCAAAAAACGAGGAGGAGCATGAAAAGCATCTTCGGATTGTGTTGGAAACTCTTAGGAGTAATCAATTAAAAGAAATTTTTTCTAAATGCCACTTTTGGCAATCTCGTGTGAAGTTTCTTGGTCATATTATTTCCGAATCCGGAATTTCCGTGGATCCTTCAAAGATCGAAGCGATTCAAAACTGGAAGAGACCGGAGAGTGTGACGGAAATCCGTAGTTTTCTCGGATTGGCGTGTTATTACCGTCGTTTTATAAAAGACTTTTCTAAAATTATCGTGCCTCTTACTAGCTTAACAAAGAAAGGTGTTAAATATATTTGGTCGGACAAATGTGAAGCTTCTTTTCAGAAATTAAAAGAACTCCTTTCCGATGCTTCTATTCTTGTGATTCCCGGGGAAATCAAGATTTTATTGTTTATACCGATGCTAGTCACATTGGTTTGTGTGCCGTTCTTATGCAAAGAGAACGTGTTATTGCTTATGCTTCTAGGCAATTGAAGCCAGCCGAGACTAGATATGCCACTCATGATTTAGAGCTCACGACTATTGTTTTCGCCCTTCGAATTTGGCGTCATTACCTTTTGGGAGAAAAATTTATTCTTTACACCGATCATAAATCTTTGAAATATTTATTTTCTCAAAAGGAACTTAATTTGCGTCAACAGCGTTGGCTCGAATTTCTTGCATCTTATGATCTTGATATTCTATATACTCCCGGAATGGGAAATCGAGTTACCGATGCACTTAGTCGCAAGCAACAAGCGGTTGTTTCCATGATGATATCCGAATGGAATGATCTCGAGATTTTATCCACTTGTGAGATTAGAGATCATGTATCCGATTTATGTTCATCTCTTGTTTTATGTAGCCTTGAGGCTCATCCTTCTCTTCTAGACCGCATTCTTGAAGCCCAAAGGTTGGATCCTGAATTGGCTCTTATTGGCCAAAATTGCAGGGATAAAATTGATATTGAAGGTATGAAAGACTTTGATACTGATTCTTGTGGCGGCATTCGAAAATTTGGTAGACTTATCGTGCCAAATATTAGTGATTTTCGTAAAGGCATTTTAGAAGATTCTCATCGTTCTAAATTTACCATTCATCCCGGTAGTAGTAAAATGTACACGGATATGAAGCGACTTTATTATTGGAAGGGAATGAAATCTGATATTGCTAACTTTGTTAAGTGTTGCATAACTTGCCAACTTGTCAAGGCCGAGCATCGAAGGCCTGGTGGGTTATTGCAACCTTTAGAAATTCCAATTTGGAAGTGGGATCAAATTTCCATGGATTTTATTGACGGCCTTCCCCGTTCTCGTTCGAGTCATGATAGCTTATGGGTGATAGTTGATAGACTTACTAAATCCATCCATTTTATTCCCGTTCGGTCTAACCGGACCGTTCCTCTTTTGGCCAAACTCTTTATTAAAGAGATTGTTAAATTTCATGGAGTTCCTACTTCTATTGTTATTGATCGTGATCCATTGTTTACTAGTGGATTTTGGAAGAGTCTTCAAAAAACTTTGGGAACGAAGCTTAATTTTAGCACCGTTTATCATCCTCAGTCCGATGGACAAACCGAGCGTGTGAATCAAACTCTTGAAGATCTTCTTCGTGCATGTGTTCTTGATTTTGGTGGAAGTTGGGAAGATCATATTGTTCTTGTTGAGTTTTCCTATAATAATAGCTTACAATCTAGTATTGGTATGGCACCTTTTGTGGCACTCTATGGAAGGCCATGTCATTCTCCTTCTTGTTGGCTTGAGGCTGGTGAGAAACTGGTTTTAGGTCCAGACTTTATTCGTGACTCCACATAAAAGATTGATCTCATTCGTCATAGGATGAAAGAAGCCCAAAGTAAACAAAAATCCTATGCCGATAACCAAGAAGAAAATTAGAATTTTCTGTGGGAGATCTTGTGTTTATTCATGTTTCACCTATGAAGGGCGTTGTATGTTTCAGTCGATCGGGAAAGTTAGCACCTTGATATATTGGTCCATTTCCCATCACCGAACGTATTGGTTCGGTGGCTTATCGCCTCTTATTACCGGCTCAATTTTCTGCTATTCATGACGTGTTTCACGTTTCTCAGTTACGGAAATGCCTTAAAGATTCCTATTCTATTCTTAAGCCCGGCGTTGTGGAAGAAATTGAAGTTTCGCCTAATTTAACTTATGAGCAACATCCTATTCGAATTATTGCTTCGAAAGTCAAACGTCTTCGAAATAAAGATGTCCCGCTTGTGAAAGTTCAATGGTCCTCAAATCCTAAGGATTGCTCTTGGGAATCTAGAGAATTCATCGAGTGAACACATCCAGACTTACTTTCTCGTGCTCTTTGAGGTGAATTTTTTTTATTTCAAATTTCTTTTGTGTTTAATATGCTTTTATGGTTGTTACTTTATATTTTCTTCTTAAATATTGTGAGGACGCAATTTTTTAAGTAGGGGAGTCTGTAACAACCCACATACTTTACGATTGAGTATTTAAATATTTTATTTATATATTTCATCGTTAGCCGGATTATAGTCTGAAAAGCTACTTTTTGCAAACGGTCAAATTAGGACTCGAGACCACTCCCATTGAGTTCAAAATCATGTTTGCGATCTTTTTTAATATAAACTTCGATATGTTTGGAGAAAGTAGAATTTTGCTACTTTTTCACTTAGGGCTTTGGTTTTTGTTTCAGCCCATTAGACCCAAGCTTCACCCCTCTTCTCTTCATTACTTCCTTTCTATTTGCTAATACTCAAGCTTTAGCAACAATGGAGAGAGGAATGAGAAATTAAAACCCCAAGCCCTAGTTTCCATTTACAAATAAAGTTCTAGCTCCAAATCAATAGAAGAAGCTTTGGTAAGCCTCCTCTTATTCTTCTCCAACTCATTCTCTTATCAATTTCAGAAATTCCTAAACCTAACTTAGGAAATGTTTCTCTATTTAGCTTAGATTCAAGCTTGTTGGGTTGGAATTGAAGAGTGATTGTCCTTGCCTTTGCTCTATAGCTTCTTCTTCATTTGTCTTGGGTTCAAAGGTGAGATTTTTATCTCACATCTTAGTCTATAATTATCTTCGATTGTTAGGTATGAATACCTAACACTTATTCTTGTGCAATTGATTTTGGTTTGGATTGATTTGGTGTATATTCCAATTTTTGGTGTTTTGAAATCAAAATCAATGAAAATCCTGTTATGGATATTTGGACATTGATATTTGAGGCGTATCGAAGAGCCGTTAAGGCTGGGTTATCGCATGGCGTAAATCCTTAGTCGTCATTTGCTCGTCCGATCGCTTCCGATATTCATTTGGCCATTTTTGGTCGAGGTTCAAGAAATGCTTTGAATTCCAGATTCAGCTGAATTCTAGTTTCAGACGTCTGAATCTAGAATTTCAGACGTCTAAATTGGCTCGATTTCAAACAGAAAGGAAATAGGCTAAAAACACCTATTTCAGACGTCTGGAACATTTGGTTCAGACGTTTGAATTGCGTTCTGGAAAACTTCTAATTTTCCAGATTCAGACGTCTGAACCACCTATTTCAAACGTCTGAATCTGCTGTGTTTTGCCTGCTTGCCTATTTTGTTTAAGAATTCCAACTTTATCGATTCGTGTTGATTCCATTTTTTGCAATCATTTACTATCGAATTTGATGACATTTTCTTCGGGATTTTTGGGAATATCCATTTTGATGGATTCGGTATCGATTTCTTTGGATTTTATTCACGTCTTTGAATGTGAAGTTTGGTGATTGATTGTTCTATAATCATTTTTTTTGGTGATATGTCACTTTAAAAATATAAAGGTTTCAATACTAGTAGTAAATATCAAAACTCTTTCATCAAAACGATTTCAACACTATTTTATTACAAAGCTTGTTTCTTAAACCGTTTTTCAATCTACTAGTATATACAAACCTTTCCTCACTCGTATGAGAAATCTAATTAAACGACTTAGTAAAACAAGTGGTATGAAACACTTGCGTTTACTTCGTCGGTTAATTCTTAGACTTATTCGATTGAATCTCTTGTGACAATTTTCTAGTGGAGATCTACAATTTGTTCGTAAATATTTAAGTTAAGCTAGTGGTTATGGGACATGAAGCTAAGCTTATATATTTACTAGCTTAGTGTAATTGACACTTCTTGATGATCGATGATGATCATTTTGTGATTTAGACTAGCAATGTGCGATGTCTCTTTGTCTACGAGGGAGACTGAACCTCGTTTCTGTGGAGCTTCTGCTCCATTTGGTGGGGTAGCGACCCATGGTCTTCGAGCCGTTCTGTGGAGCTTCGGCTCAAAACTAATGGTTAGCTACCATGGTCTACCCATTCCACCAAATCACCTATAATCAACGCGGATCATCTCAAATCCATCTTAAATCCAGCGCGCTGCTATGCTTTCATGAATCACAACAGCAACATGGCCGATGGCGATCGGAAACCAATCGCAACATGGCTCGAGAGTGGAACGCGATGTATGGATTTGAACTGGGGACAGAAGATGAAAATTCGTTGTTCGACGGTCATTATGAGTTGGATAAAGATTGAGTTCACTTACGCGATGTGATGGTGAGAAGGAAACGACCACTTGTTAGTTCGAATTCGCCTTTGGGAAGCTTGAAGTTTCGTTAATGGCGGAGCGGGATATTGAAGCAGTTAAGTAAGGAAGAAGAAACGAGTTAGCAGTTTATATGGGGCAAAGGGGAAGAGATGAGTGGGCACGCGAGCTATTAAATCTCTTGGGTCGCTCACGACCTAGAAGAATTAGGTCGAAGCACACGACCTATGGCATAGGCATGTACTTCGAGGGGCAAGTGTTAACTCCTCTTTGAAAGCAACCTAACGACCTATGAGGTGGAGCGACCTAACGACCTAAAGTATGAAGCGACCTAACGAGTTAAAGAGGGGAGCGACCTAACAGGTAAGAAGTTCTGCAGCGAGCTAAGAAGCTCAGCAACCTAGGCAGTTGAGCGACCTAGCGACTCAAGCATGAAGCGGCACAGCATGAAACAACTCAAGCGACTTACAGGAGGGCGAGCGACCTAGTAACCTAGCTACCTAGCGTATTAAAACAAAGGAAGACTGCATGCGTTCACTTTCCTACATTAGGCCGCTTACGAGTTAAACAAGGTCGAGATAACTTCATATGCCATCTTCTCCTTAGGTCGTTCACGACCTAAGACTTGCCAGAGTGTTCAAATGATCAAATAAGCCTCTGTTTAGCCGTAAACTGCGACCTACGACCTACCCTAGGTCGCCCACGACCTACCGACTCACTCAGAAGAAACCAAGCGCTACCCTGTTGAGACGTATGCCGCGTCCTCTAGGTCGCTCGCGACCTACGACCTACACTTAGGTTGTTCGTGACCTACGACCCAGTCCAGAATCTCCCCTATAAATACAGCACTAGCTCCAACTGAAAGAGGATCTTTTGGCTTATTTCTGCAACGCCGATACTCTGTTGAATTCTCGAGTCACTCGACACTTCAAACACGAAAGACATCTCAACAAACTTCAAGAGGAAATCTAACACAACCGATATGGATTCAAAGACTTCTTCTACATCGGAGTTCTAGTTATTTGTCCCATCAGTGTTGTAATCGAAGATTTTGTAAAGTTGTAATTGATTCAGCAATAAAGAAGATTAAAGTGGACGTAGGCTTAACCTGAAGCCGAACCACTATAAAACTGTTGTCTTTTACTGCTTTCTCTGTGACTTTTCTACTTGTTTCTAATTCCCGTATTCACGGGTGGTGCTTTCACTTAATCTCTACATACATCGGGGTGTTAGCGTTCAATTTTAAGCGTTAACAATATATATATATATATATATATATATATATAAAACAAGTCAAGCATATGTACACATAGATCTTTATAATTACATTATTTATATTCATTATTCACTCTAAATAAAACATAAAAAATTGTCTTTTATGTGCATAACTATTTATGGAAATTATATTTTTTTTAAATTAAATATTAAACTAGCTTCAGATTTTTATTAAATATGTTTTATTTATAAATATTTATTTATATATATATATATATTTGTAAATCATTTTAAAATTATTTTTTCATATTATTTTAGCACTAAAAACCAATTTTGAAATGTACTTTATAGATATAAATTGTTTTTTTGAAGATCCAAACAACCAAGTTTACTTATAAACTCTGAAAAAATATGCATTGAGCCCATAACACTGCATCAAATAATTCACAGGAATATGCAGCTGTTAAGGATTGAACTCTCAACTTTTAAGGTGAGCGCCGCATGTCCTAATCAACCGCACTACCCCTAGGGTTTTGATGTAAATGATACATTGTTTTAAAACTATATATATATATACACATGTATATATATTGTTTATACATGTATAAATTAATATATTTTTAAGTTGTTGTTTTGGTTTATTATTATTTTGTATTTTGGTCGAAAGGCCTTTTTTATATATTGTATTTAACTAATAAATGATTTAATGCAAAATTATATATATTAAAAAAAATATTTTTGCAGATTATACTTTATTTTATATAATAATTTTATTTTAATTGTAATCTATTATATATGTAGGTATTTTATTTAAAATTTGTAGATTCAGATCCATTTTTGAATTGTTTTACCAGGTAAAAGATTTGATATTTTGAAAAAGTTTCAAATTTTCAAATTGTTGCCTTGGTCGAAATAGTTTAACATTGTTGCCTTGATCAAATTGTTACCAAGTAAAAGCCCAAATTCAAATTGAACCTCTTTTATTATGGATAACCTTTGACATGACGATATCCAGGTAGGACATGGAACCCGATTACCCAAATCCAGTCTACGCACTACTTTTCATAACACCCTACTAAATGAGCAAGCTTAATTAGTTAATCATAACATTACTAATTTAGACCCCATCGGCTATTGGACTCCAATACCATTGCTGGAGTTGGGTCACGCAGTGGCTTAAATATGTAAATTTTTAAGAAAATGTCATTTTTGATGTCTATGAAGTCTAAATTTATTTAGATCAAATTCTAAATGAATTTTGAATAAAATCATTATTTTATTTAGTTTGTTAATAACTATTATTTTGATATTATATTGGTATCATATAATATGAACATGTGTATCATATACACATTTATGTGTACGTGCACATACAACATATACAATGTGCTAAGAAAAATAAATAGAATAACTAACAAATCTAAACAAATAAATAGAAAATTTTGATTCGTTATAAATCCATTTCAGTATTAAAAAAAACACGCTACGAAAAATAATTTTAGAAGGTAAATACTGATTTTTATACACATTACTTTTTTTATCTAGGTAAAATAGCAACTAACAATAATTTTATATACTAAATTACAAAAAAATAAAAAAAATAATGTTAATGAAAACTAAACTCGAATGTGGATGTATCCATATCCACATTCGTATTTATTTTCTGAATATCAAATAATTTTTCATATTTTGAATACATACGTGGATACACATGGATTTTTAATTTTCCAATTTTTCAAATACTCCTAGACAGTCCTAAGTAGACATCAGTTTCAAAGTACGCGCGCACACGAACCAAATAGTCTGGCCTTACTTGTAAATCTGTCGATGTTTCGGCCGCTAATTTTTGCTGGAACCCTAGCCCCACCTCTTTATAAGCCACAAATTTTCCCTTGCTTAGCAACGACTACGATGGCGGCACACAAAATTTCTAAGCATTCTTTATTTGTACCTTTCTTATTGAATTTTATCTTAGATTAGTTATTCGGGAGATAATGGTCCTTAAATTCAAGATTGTTGTGATGACTATTTAAATTTATAAGTCAAAGTTTGTATGTTTAACTATTTGACTTTAAAAAAAATCCGAATTTTACCTTTGGCCTTTTGAATTTGTAAAATAAACAAATTTTATAGTTTTAATTTCAAATCTTTAAATTTTGATTTTTCAAATTCAAAAATGAAAATTTAACTTCAAAATTCATATTCTCCAAAATTCTTGTTTCTCGAATATAAATCCAAACTCTAAACATTTCTCAACAATTTATCAATTGTGTTTAATAAAAACTAGGAGTAAGAAATAGTTAGTTAGGTACGAATTAATATACCACTCAATTAGTTGGTCGGTTCAATTCAATTCGTTTTAAAGTTAAATCAGTTTATATTCGATTTGCAAAATAATTCATTTTGGTAATTGGTTTAATCGACTTATCAACCCTTGAGAAATATGCGGTGTCGTTGATTTTGTATTTGGTTTGGTAATCAAACGATACTTCACATATAAAAAAATTAATTAATATTCTTTGTAAAAACCAGCGTAAATCGCACAGACGTGCATTTATAGAAATGTTTCATAAGAACAGAGATGCGGTTGATGTAGCAAACGGATGATGAGATTCCGTTGATGGATGAACGGTATTTTTAAAATTTCAAAAAGATACCGTAGAAATCATATTCATTGAATTTTCTAATAGCAGAGATTTGAAATATATTAATGAAATTCTCTTTAATTACAGTAAGGGGTGATTTCTTTTTTGTAAATTCAACGTTCTATATATGATATTGTTTGTGACTTGGACGATTAAAACGATTACCGATCCAATTATACGAAATGATTCGGTTTGATTCAAATTTATGTTTTTTCTGTCAAATTTTGAACCTTTTTATAAAAATAAAAATTATAACTCGCGTCATAACCGTGCGTATAAACAAACGGTCAGTCCTGTTCTAGTCAATTGAATTTTAATTGCCGATGTTCACCTGCCATTTTACGCTGGAACCCTAGTTCTAGCTCTTTATAACCCACGACTTCTCTCTCGCTCAGCAACGGGTACGATGGCGGCACACTAATTTCTCCGATTTACTTCATTTTTTTTAATTTTTTTTTTAATACCAAATTTTGTCTTAGATTAGGTTTTCGAGAATTAATGGTTTTCAAATTCGAGATTGCTGTGATGACTCGCAAATTCAAGCTCAACAGACCAGATTGTATGTCTCTTTCTTATTGATTGAGATCTACATGCCGATTATCCCGCTGAACTGAGCAATCTCTTTTAATCCATGTTTGTTTTATTTTTCTATTTTGTATCGTTGTAAATGTTTCAGAAGAAAATCCTACAGATTGCAAGGTTCAATAGATTACAGATCTCCCTTTCTGGAAACTCTTGAGGGCTTTTGCGGAATCATACCCAATAATCATTGCCACCGCTGAGGTTGTTTTGTTTTTTCCTTGATATTTGTGCTTTTTTTCTTGGTCCTTTTGGGATTCATTCTGATGAGTATGATGTATTTGTCTAATTTCCAACCTTTTTTGAATTTGTAATGAGGATTCGGTTCCAAGTGATATTCCATATTACTTCTGGGTTTGATTATCATTTCAGAATTTGTACTCGTCATTACTTGGATGCGGATGAGATTAAGTTTGTTGCTTATGATTATTTCGATTTAAACTATTATGCTTCAATTTTTATTATAAATAAATTAGCCCATGATGATTTAGCTAAATTGGAATTACCGTCTGAGGTATACTCACCTGAATTGATGTCCACTCGCTGGCTGTCTGAGGCACAAACGCATAATTACAACCGTTTAAATTGATTAAAATCCCACTTTTGAAATTTGCCTTGTATATTTGATTATGAACGAGTTAATTACGTTTTGTAATTTTACGACAGTTGTAATTGAAGGAGCCTGATGCCTGCATCATCATTAGCAAAGTGCAATGACTGATGATGCAACTGATTGGGCTAATAAAAATCTGATTTATTTGGATTTTCACGTCTTGATAGGAAACTGTGGATTAGGTCTTTGTATTCATTTACAGTGCCGTATTACGTGATTACAATTTCCTATGGTTTCATACCTTCAACTTCTTTTGCTAATGCAAATTTAATTATTGCTATATTAAGTTTGACATTAGGGCATCTTCAGTCGTTCGATTCAACGCTGAATTGGACCAAAAAAAATCTCCAGTTGTTCGATTAACACAAATTATTAAGCTGAATCCTGAACTGGGCTTGGGTGTTCATTTAATAGGCGTTCAAGCTCTGGCGTTCATTTAATGGACGTCTAAGCCCTGCTTTTGGCGTCCAAATAACGATCGACCATGTATCCCTAATTTTGGGGGGCATCGGGTTTTCATTTTATCGGAGCTTGGCATCAGGCTCTTGGCATCAAGTGTTCAATTAATGGGCGGGTGTCTGAGGTCAGATGTCCATTAAATGGGCCTTTGGCCATTGGATTGTCCAACCCTGATTAAGGGTTGAATATTCAATTACTAGCAACCTCGTTTGCTATACTGAATCTGGAAAAAAATGGAAGGCTAAAGTACGATCAACTTTAAAACAAACAAGCAAAGCAAGAGTTTATTAAAACAAAGTAAATGGGCCTCTGGCCATTGGATGCCCAACCCTGATTAAGGGCTGAATATTCAGTGACCGGCAACCTCGTTTGCTATACTGAATCTGGAAAAAAATGGAAGGCTAAAGTACGATAAACTTTAAAACAAACAAGCAAAGCAAGAGTTTATTAAAACAAAGTAAAACGTACAATACAATGAATATTGACCATTTGATATATTTTTAACATTTATATGGACCAATTTTTCGACTTGATGATCATTTTTTATATAGATTTTGTCTGTTTGGCACCAGTTTTTACAATTAAGGTATAGAGTTTGTGTGTAGGAAGGTAATAATTTTAGTAAAAAAAATTAGGGAAATAGAAAAAAATTTATTTTCAAGCACAAGTTTGCTTTATAAAGTTTTGTTATGGACATAGTAACTTCTTACTATGGTTATTCGTTAAACTATTTTCTTCTAGATTTTGAATGTAATGTTCATCTGGTATTTATCATGTGCAGTGTTTTTGAAAAATAATCATATATCAACATTGTTTAAACTAATTTGTTTATGAAATAAACAATGTATGTATAAGTGGAGTTATTTCTGTAAATTGTGAGTGAACTTTTTTGGATTGGTGAACGTTTGTAAAATCAATTGTATCTTGAACATATAAGTAATTACTTAATTATGCATTATCTTTTGCTTAAATTTTTGTTAATGGTCTTTTATAATACGAGCAAAATTATTATGCTATGCGAACATGGGAGCAATACCATTTTATTTGTGGGAAATAAAAAGTAAGTGGGAATCAGTTCTTTCTTATAACAATGTTTATTTATTAAATAAATGGTTAAATTCGTTTAGAGATAAATAATTTTTTTAATGTATATAGTTCTTAAAAATCTTTAGTGCTTAAATGGTTTTCAAAGATTGGTTAATGTAGATTATTCTAATGGTCTTTTGAAAGCTGTTTGATGAATTAGTTATTTTTTTGGAACATGAACTATCATTATTAACACAAGTGTTGGATCTCAACGATCGAACAAATGATCTTTACTTTTATAGTCTAAACTATCTAACAGTTGGGCTAATCCTTCTAGCTTGAATTAGTTTTTTGTTTTAATAAATTTACAATCCGTTGTTTAATTGATAAGTGTTATTCTTATTTTTTTTTCGTTCTTAGTTTGTAGTTCATATCTTTTTATAAACTTTTTGTTTAATTTTTATTGTATGTGTAAATATTGGAGGATAAAATAAAATGTAGTTAATGAAATCTTGGGTGGTAAAATAAAGTTAACTATGCGTGTATTTACTATTAACAATAAAGTATCATTTTGATTGATTATAAGAGTAGCATTTTTAAATTTTGAGACCTTTTGAGGTGTCCTGCTGCTGTTGTAATATGTATTCGTAAAAAAAGGATTATTGTATTTAAAAAAAAATAGTATTTCCATTTATATATACATGCACATACAAAAATAGTATTTTTAATATATTCTCACACATGTATATACATATTGAGAATTAGAACATGAGCGTTTGGACCTTTTGAAATTATTTCTTGCGTTTCTTTGAAATTTATTGTCCTTAATTGATTTAGTGTAAAACTACTTGTGTGATGAATAGATTTTTCTAGGGTTCAATGAATACTCGAAAAATTTGTACTTCGTTCGTATTGGATATCCGAAAAAGCAGATGCAAATTCAAAAAATTTCTGTTTAGTTTATGTTAAAATTGTAGTTTTAATTATATGTATTTTAATGCAGTAAGCTATATTTGTTTATTATTTTATTAAATTAGCCGTCTATATTATGCGCGTTTAACGTTTATTAATTGTGCGAAACTATTTATTATTTTATTTGTTAATTTTTAATACTATTATATTCATGTGATTTGAAAATATTTATATTAAATCAAAATTATTCGCTATTCAAAAATGAATTTTTTTTTGTTAAAATAAAGCATGTTGCACACGAGAACCATATGTAAATAGTGATGTTTTTTTTCTTTTGGTTGAATACTCAACTTGTTTCCTTGACGCAATAATATGATTTGAAGCAATAATATAATTTTTGTGTAAAACTTAAATGAGTAACAAGTGGAATTGTAATTGTGGTGCTTATAAATCTATAATTTATGGCATATAACAAAAAATTATGTGTTTGTATGTTCACTTCTTTTAAACTGCTGTGATTAGGCTGAAACCCTAATCCTACCTTAACTGCTAACTTGATTAGGCTGAAATGCGAATCCTATCTATTGATCGGCCTTTCCTATCTCTGTTGTGCCACCACGAACCAATCCTGTTGGTCCCACAACAAAAGACACCTCTTAACGCTTAGGATGAAGCAACAAA
Source organism: Allium cepa (assembly GCA_030765085.1). Classification (NCBI taxonomy): domain Eukaryota; kingdom Viridiplantae; phylum Streptophyta; class Magnoliopsida; order Asparagales; family Amaryllidaceae; genus Allium; species Allium cepa. Next base: position 101,656,030 of record CM060942.1, on the reverse strand, counting down.
TTATTTACCCTAATTGATGCCGCACGCTCGATCATCCCAGGTAAACACTAACTTTCGCCCCATATTTGACCCTTTATTTACCCTAATCAGCATAAGCATGCCCAGCCTCACCCACGTGTGAGACCATTAGTCCTCGACCTGAAAGGGAATGCTGTCGGTACTAGTCCTAACAAACAATTCTTCTAACTTTGTTCCCCTTTCCCAAATCCCCAAATTTTAGCCTCTATCTATTGGCCACTTATTTACCATAATAAACATAAGCATCCCCAGCCTCACCCACGTGTGAGACCTTCAGTCCCAGACCTAAAAAGGGAATGCTATTGCTGCTGGTATGGTCCACTACTACTATATTTGCTTATTAACTTAATCCAAGATCTAAGTTTTAAAGTAAGCCCCTTTTGTTATTTCTTTCTTTCTAATTATAACCTACGTGTTATAATGGTTCTTAAAACTTTTACTCTTCTACTTTCTCTTTTTAGTTGTAGCCATTTGTTATAATCATGCTTTAAATATCTCAAATTTGCCTATTTTAGTCCATCTCCATTTTATTTCAGTTTTTCTCATTTTACATATGATTTCTGTAAATTTAGTGTTTACTATTTTAATCCATATTTGCGAATTATTTAATTTTAATATATTTTATTCGCATCAAAAAGGATTAAATCTCTATAAAAAGAAACTAACAGTTACATGCTAAATTTCAACTTAAAATAGATGTAAATAACTGCAAATAACTGAATAAAATAGCTGAATAAAAACAAATTAAAAAGAACTTCTAAAATTTACTTAAAAACGGACTGTAAATAAACTTACATAAAAACTATCTAAAAATTGTAGAAAAACTACAACTATTAAGATCCCTATCATTTTAAATTGATTACAAATCTAAAATAATTACAAAACACTCACCCGTGCTTCTTAGCTCTAATCCTAGGCCTTTCTGGATCCACTTCTAGGATGTAAAATATTTTTATTAAAAAGGTTCCCTCCACATAATTTTTTTTTGTTTAGTGTTCAGCCTCAAGAAATGAACCCAATCGGGAGAAAATCTGATTGTGAAAAAATTGTTAGGCCTATGGTTGTATTTACAGTGGAGTTTGAGAATCCTAGACCGTTGGATTTTAGGATTGAATCTGGTGCAACTACGGTACCGGCTCGCTACGAATGGTTGGATACAGAAAACAACGCTTCAGATCGCATGAAAATCAACTTTGGATCCATCGGCTCACTCCTGGACGTTTTCACGTCCAAGAGGGAAATGCAGGTCGACCTAGGGGTTTTGCGGGTCGACCTGTAACAGGTCATTTTTTCATTTTTTATTTAATTATATATATATATATATATATATATTTATTATTTTCGTTGTTTCTCTCGTAACTTTTCACATTGACTCGGATTTCAATAAGTTATATGCGAAAATTGCTCAAAAAATTACCTTGGACCCAATGGTGCAACTCCGTGGCTCAATTTCGACAATTTCCCAATCCTATTTTATTATTCAATTAATTTTTTAATTAATAATTATTACTTTGATTTTTTAGGTTGTTACATTCTCCCATCCTTAAAGGATTTCGCCCCCGAAATCTCCAAGGACAGAGGAATGAAATAAACATTTTCATCCAAATTCCACAACCACATATTCAACCATCTTCCGTTACATCCATTGTCCTTAAGCTTTTTGATGCAATTTATGATGTGTGTGTGTGTATATATATATATATATATATTCAATAATGTAGTGTCATGTCCCTAACTAGTGCAAAAGATACAGCGATCTACTGATTCAGCCGACCTCCTTTTTATGCACTCATGTTTGTGCCATGTATCCAAATGAGTGCAAATCCCCTAATGACAATTGATAGTTCTATATGCGTGCTACAGTCATCATCCATATGCAACAATCATATGACAATCACCCATTCATAGCAACCACAAAATAAAAATGCAGGTGCACACACATTTATATGCATATGCTTCAGTGACCTAGTTAGGCCGATCTCTAAGAAATAATAATGCCTAATGTGCGTATATGCGTCTATTAACATCCACTAGCAAACACTTGCAACCACTTGCGTCCAACATACATAACATGTTCTAGTAACATGTTTACATTCAATCCTACCATCCATAGATTAAATCTTAAGATCCACCCTCCCAAAGGATACCAAAGGAAATTACTTATTCAAAACTGAAGATGCAAATAGGAAATTCAAGATGTACCATAGAAGAGATGAAGATAAGAGGTAGGTATTTTTTCCTCATCCTCCCACGTAGCGCCCTCAATATTATCTCCCCACTACATCTTAACCAAGGGGACTTTCTTATTCCTAAGCATCTTGATATCATGTCCAATGATCTTGGTAAGAATGCGATGAACCGATGCTTCTCTCTCCACTTCAACTTTTTCAAGTTGGCTAGGTTCCCCTACCTATGTTGAATCATGTAAGAACTTTCTCAAATGCGAAACATGAAAAACATCATGAACTCTCATGAGCCTCTCCGGTAGTTTTATCCGATACGCCATCTTCCTTACCGTTTCCACAATGGGAACGGTCTTACGAATCTGCGAGCAAGTTTTCCACCTGATCCAAACCTCACTACCATTCTTAGCTGAGACAGCTTAATGAAAACCAAATCTCCTACCTCGAACTCAATATCCCTTCTCCGCTTATTTGCATAGGATTTCTATCTATCTTGAGCCGTCTTATTCTTCTTCTAATCAAATCAATCTTTTCCGAAGTCACTTTAACCATGTCGGGATCAAGTAGCAATCTTTCTGTAGACTCCAATCAATATGAAGGCGACTTGCAAGGTCTTTCATAAAGGGCTCCAAAAGAAGCCATCCCAATGCTAGCCTGAAAATTACTATTATAAGCGAATTCCACTAAAGGAAGGTGCTCCTTCCAAGTCCCTCCAAAATCAAGAATGCACATCTTCAAGAAATCTTCAAAAACTCTATTAACTCTCTCCGTTTGGCCAACCGTTTGAGGGTGATAGGCTGTACTCAATCTAAGCTGTATCCCTAAAGCCTCTTGCAAGCTCCTCCAAAACTCGCTAGTAAAGATAGGGTCTCTGTAGCTCACTATGCTAGAGGGAATTCCACGAAGTCGGACTATTTCATGAACATATATGGATGCCAAATAGGTTGCTGTCCTCTTACTCTTGGCCGAAATGAAATGGGCGCTCTTAGTCAAACCATCTACAATCACCCAAATACTGGTATTCCTCTTCCTAGATCAGGGAAAACCATCTATGAAGTCCATCAAAACACTATCTCACTTCCATTCGGGTACTTCCATTGGTTGACGAAATCCGCCAGGCCTCTAGTGCTCCGCCTTAACCCTTTGGCAGACAAGACACTTAGCCACAAACTCTGCTGCATCCTTCTTCATGCCACTCCAATAAAACATTCTCTTCATGTCTCTATACATCTTATCACCACCCAGATGAACAGTCATCCGAGAATGGTGTGCTTCTGTTAGAATTGCTCTCATCAAATCACCAGTGTGGTGGACACAAGATCTTCCATCTCTCTTCAGCCACCCTTTACTATCGGTGGAATAGTGTTGGAGATGTCTGGAGACCTCTCCTATGTTAATCCTATCCAGAATACCCAGAAGCTATTAATCCTCTTGCTGCCTTGATCCCATCTGATTTATGACGGCAGGCTTTAACCTCAAGTGCTGCCAATAATCCAGGGATAATGTCCGTAGAAGGCTTAAAATCAAGGGTGAAAATAAACTCTAGGATTTTTCACTCCATGAACATTGGGCTAAGGGTTGTTCTCTTCCTACTTTACGCATCCACAACCATGTCCCCCTTGCCAGGGTGTAATCTATCTTAAAGTCATATGATGCTAGAAACTCCATCCAACGCTCCTCTAGTTTAAATTCTTTTGTGAGAACAGGTACTTCAATGATTTATGGTCAGTGAAAAGCTCGAACCTCCCTCCTAGCAAGTAATGTCTCCAAGTCCCGAGCGCGAAAACAATAGCAGCCAGCTCCAAATCATGAGTGAGGTAGTTCTTCTCATGAGTTCTCAACTATCTACCCTCTTAGCATACTACCCTCCTGCATCAATACCGCCCCAAGGCCAGTCCCAGATGCATCACTGTATACGGTTAAAGGCTTAGCTCCATTGGGTAAAACTAACATTGGTGCACCAGTGAGAGCCCGCTTAAGCATCGTAAAGGAATCCTCACAATCCACATCCCACATGAATGCCACATTCTTCTTAGTGAGGCGAGTCAGCGGTGCTGAAATCTTAGCAAAATCCCTGATAAACTTCATATAATAACCAGCAAAATCTAGGAAGCTTCTAACTTCGGTAGCGTTCTTGAGAGCCTTCTAATCCCGTACCGCTGCTACCTTAGCGGGATCCGCAACTAGAGCCTCTTTTTGAGACTACATGCCCCAACAAACGCACCTCAAAGAAACCATGGGGTGTCCTAAATGCTGTCTTATCGATGCTATCGTCAGTGATCCTAAGCTAATGAAATCCAGTGGCTAAGTCAAGCTGAGAAAATATCGAAGAGCCAACCAACTGATCGAAAAGATTGTCTATCCTAGAAGTGGGTAACGGTTCTTCTTCATGAGCTTATTCAACTCTCTATAGTCTACATAAAGTCGAAGAGAACCATCCGCCTTTATAGCGAAGACGAATGGCGCCCCTCCATTCAGAATGCTCCGTTTGATAAAGCCTTTCTCTAATATCTCACCAATCAGGTTACTTAACTCCTTCCTCTCCCTAGGAGTCATATGTCTCGCGAGCAATGCCACTGGCTTACCATTGTCATTCAGATAGGTCCTAAAGTCGATCTCTCTCTTAAGGGGCAGCCCCCTAACCTCCTAAAAAATGTTTGGGAAATTTGTAACAAATGGAACTGAATCTAACTCTCTTGATGATGAATCAAGGGAATAAAGAAAGCTCAAGACGACCGACCCCTACGCGTCGAAGAAACCTTGAGAGTCCGTTCGATATATGTCCCTAGCCCGACGACTCTCCTCTCGCAGTCCAATATTGCACCATAAGTGGATAACCAATCCATCTCCCAAATCATCCTATATCCCGAAAATCCTAGTACACATGTGTCATAATCAAACTCTACACCCAGTATAAAAATTTTCAAACCCCTACGAATAATGAATAAATGTGCCGATCCTCATATGCGGTTTGAAACGACTATAGAGTCTACAACTAGAGAAATATCTAAGTGCAAATAATCAACCAAGGAACTAGAAATGAAAGAATGTGATGCTTCGGAGTCAAAAAGAGTCCGGATAGAAAAATTCGAAATAGAGATCAAACCTTCTATAGAGACTTTCCTACCTCGATCCGATCCACTACTAGAAGGTGCTGCATCCAAATCCCATATACTTGAGCCGTAGGTGTGCCTGCTCTCTGCCCTGTCCGTTGATGACAAGCTCTACTAAGGTGTCCAGACTGCCCACAGCTGTAACACCTCCCCTTCACCGTGTCCTTCTTATAGTCCTTTAAGTAATGGCCAATCAATCTACAACTATGACATTTCTCGCCATTCTTGATCTATCCCTTTTGAGGTCCTCCTCATTTCTTCTTGTCCTTATCCTTCTTATTCTTCCACCACTGTTTTTAGAGTTCTTTGATTTAGGAAACCCCTTAACCTCTTCTTCCTTAGCAACATCTAATATGAGATCCATTTCCACAAGTAATTCATACATCGCTCCCTTAGATACATGTATCAATGCCAACCCTTGGAGGGGACGATTCAAATCATTAGCAAACTTAGTGGCTTTCTTATGCAGTATATTAACAAGCTCCATCCCGAACCTCGATAAGTGGTTAAACCGATTTATATACTCTTTCATCGAAAAACTCCCCTGCTTCAGACTAACGAACTTCTCCAACTGCATGCTTTCCTCGGCTTGCGACGAGAACTTTTTCTCAAACCTTTCTCGAAATCCAACCCAACCAATGTCTCTACCCTCTATCTCTACATTCTCCCACCAGTAATATGCCTCTCCTTTCAGCTGCAAAGATGAAAGCTGAACCCTCTGTTGGTCCTCCAATCCTAGCAACCCAAATATCTGCTCCGTATTCCTCAACCAAGTTTGTGCCTCTACGAAATCCTTCGTGCTAGAAAACATCTTGCCTCCTAGATTAGCAAAGTCCTTGCATAGCATAGAAAAATTGGATGCTATAGGTGGATTAACGGGACCTCCACCTGCCGGTGCTACATTGGGCGCTTGCCCTTGCACCTCTAGTGCCGTAGCTTAAATGTACATACAGAACCAGTCAGGAACTTGGACACCCTCTGGAGGATTTGGGGCATCCGCCATTCTATGCAAAGTTTAGAAAATTTAGGCTCGAAAGAATCAAAAGAAGGTTGAACTAGACTTTGAGGGGATTTTTATAAAAACTCTCTTATACTTGAAAACTATTCCTATAATAAGAGTTTCTTCGTGAAAAATACTTTTAGTTTGAAGATATATTACCTTTAAAAAATAATTTACTTTTAAAACAAGTTTTTAGGAATCCTGTAACCTTAGGCTCTGATACCAAATGAAACTCCCCGCACCCTTTAGTATTCCCAAAAAGACATACCAAAGGATGTGGTGCGCATAGGTATAACTAAAGCATCACAGAGACTAAAATTCACAAGACAAATAAGTAAAAGCAACGGAAAACATTTAAATAATAACTTATCATTTAGAATTAAACTTCATCTCAAAGTAAGTCATAAAACATAACGTTTCTCAAAAACTCAAAATCTCTCATGTCTCATGAAAATACATCTCAGTCTTACATAATCAGAGTACAAAAATAACAACAATAATCCCTCTCACAAATGCCAATCCATCACAAGCCAAATGAAAAAAGATGAAAAGTAGAAGAATACATCTGAAATGAGAAAGTTTTGAAAATGAATCTCCAAGCAACCTGCATCAACTATCCTCAACTCTGTTGGCCTATTGGAAAAAAAGGAAGAGGAGTGGGTCAGACAATAAGTTTGGTGAGTGAAAGTAATTACTAGCATTTCTAAGCAAGATAAAGATAACAGACTAAGCAATAGTTCTAGCATGAAAGGCAGATACAAAAAAGATAAAACTCACATAAAATACTATTTCTGATCCTGTTTAACTGTCTGCTTTGATTTTTGCACTTGTCTTAAACTACTGTGATTAGGCTTAAACCCTAATCCTATCTCAATTGCTAACTTGATTAGGATGAAATCCTAATTCTACCCATTGATCGGCCTTTCCTACCTCTGTTGTGCCACCGTGAACCAATTCTGTTGGTCCCACAACAAAAGACACCTCTTAGTGCTTAGGACGTAGTAACAAATTATTTATCCTAATCGATGCCGCACGCTCGGTCATCGCCGACACACACTAATTGTAGCCCCATATTTGACCCTTATTTACCCTAATCCGCATAAGCTTGCCCGGCCTCATCCACGTGTGAGACCATCAGTCCTCTGCTGCTGGTATCGATCATAAAAAACAAATCTTCCAACTTTGCGCCCCTTGCTCAAATCCCCAAATTTGAGCCTCTATCTATTGGCCACTTATTTACCTTAATCAGCATAAGCGTGCCCAGCCTCACCCACGTGTGAGACCATCAGTCCTAGATTTGAAAAGAGAATGCTGCCAGTATGTGCCACTACCGCTATATTTTCTTACTAACTTAATCCATAATCTTAGTTTTAAAATAAGCCCCTTCTGCTATTTATTTCTATTTAATTATAACCTACGTGTTATAACGGTTCTTGCAACTATTACCCTTCTATTTTATCTTTTCAGTTATAACCACTTGTTATAATCATGCTTGTAAATATCTCAAATTTACCTATTTCAGTCCATCTCTATTTTATTTCAGTTTTTCTCACTTTACATCCAATTTATGTAAATTTAATGTTTTTCTATTTTAATCCATATTTACGAATTCTTTTTTTTAATATTTTATTCGCGTCAGAAAGGATTAAATCTCCATAAAAAGAAACTAATATTTACAGACCAAACTCCAACTTAAAACAAATGTAAATAATCTTAAACAACTGTAAAGAATTGAAAATAACTGAATAAAATAGACTGAAAAGAACTTTTGAAATTTACTTAAAATCTGACTGTAAATAAACTTATACGAAAACTATCTCAAAATTGTAGAAAAATTAAACTATTGAGAACCCTGTTATTTTAAAATGCTTACAAATCTAAAATAATTACAAAACACTCTTCTGTGGTCCTTAGCTCTAATCTTAGACCTTCTAGATCCATTTCTAGGGTGTAAAATATTCTTATTAAAAAGATTTCCTTCCCAGAAATTTTTTCTATTTAGGTTCATCTCAGGCAATGAACCCAATTGGGAGAAAATTCGATTGTGAGAAAATAGTTAGGCATAAGGTTTTATTTATAGTGGAGTTTGAAAATCTCAGACCATCGGATTTTAGGATTAAATCTGGTGCAACCACATCATCGTCTCGTTGTGAATTATTGGATCCAGAAAACGACGCTTCAGATCGCACGAAAATCAACTTTGGATCCATCGGCTCGCTCTTGGATGATTTTACGTCTAGGAGGGAAATGCGGGTCAACCAAGGGGTTTTGCTGGTCCACCTATAGGTCGACTCGACCTAGCGCGGGTCGACCCATAATGGGTCTTTTTTTTGAATTATATATTATTCTAATTTTCTTTGTTTCTCTCGTAACTTCTCCATAACGACTCAGATTTCAACAAGTTATATATGAAAATTGCTAAGAAAATTACCATGGACCCAATGACGCAACTCCCATGGCTCAAGTCTGAAAATTTACCAACCTTATTTTATTATTCAATTAATTTTTTAATTATTATTACTCTAATTTTTCGGGTTGTTATAGGTTTTTAAGTAGATTTTCTTGATTCCCTAAGATATCTTTGTTGGATGGGCGAGATGGTCTATTAAAACTTTCTAAGGAAGTATCTCCTTCTTTCTCCTCCTCCTCCTCCTCCTCTTCTTATTGAATTTTTAGTTCTTGTTCCCAAGCCAATCTTTGTTCCTTCTTGGGAAGTGTCTCATATGGCTGGAAAAATGGTGGAATGTGCAAAAGATAGATATTGATTTTGTCGAAAACTTTTCAAGAAATAGATTTTTCTTCTTTTAAATCAACACCAAAATATACAAAAATTTTAGTAAGATACACACTATGTTAGAATGTGTTTTCATGTCAAAAAATGTTCTTGTGAATAAAGTAATCTAAAATGACTTGTGCTCAATTGATGTTCTAATTACTATAAATAGCGTAAACAACTTTAATTTTTTTAAGTAGAATTATTATAATTACCCTTCCTCGAAGTGATACTTTGTCATAAAATGAGACTCATAAGCCTCGATTTTGATCGAAGACTCTTGGTTTAATTCAAAATTTTCAACACTTTAAAAATATCGTGATAAAATTCATTATTTTGTTCATCAATTTAAAAAGTGGAAAGGTTAATTCCACTAGATTTACAATCAAGAATATTACCCAAAAGTTCAAAATTTAAAACGTTTGAGTACCATTAACACTACTCCAAACTCGACTTCTTCTCATTTATAAAATTTTCCGTTTAAATTTGCATAAAACATTTTGACCAAATCTGGATAACAAACAAAACCATTTTATCAATTAAAGTAATAATTTCATTTTCAAAACAAAGATCATGTAAACCATAAGAAGAAAAATCTTAGAATTTAGCAAATCTTCTGGGAGGAACTTTTTCGGAAGTAGTATACTCCATGTGGCCTTCAATGGTATCTTTCTTATTGAAGTGAAAGCTTTTAGTTTTTTTGAGAGCCTTACAGACTTAGAATTTTGACTAGAGGAAGACATTTTTGAGTTTTTGAGCAGACAAAATAATGAAGAGATAATTGAAATTTGAAATAAAGTGAGTGAATGAATGGATAAAGATAAGTTTAATAATAGAAAGTGAAGATCCATGTTCTTCGATCAAAAAGATGACTTTTAAAAAAACTAAAGTTAATGCAAAAAGAGAGGGAAGTTTGAAATATGAATTGAAATTTCAAATTTTAGTATTTTGGCATATAGGTCGACATATGGCATGGGGGTATGTCGACATATAGCCCGAAATTTTCAACAATAAAGCTATGCCAATATATTCGCACACACACGCACACACTTATGTTTATCTAATACTATTATTAGTCTATATGTAATTCCTAAAATCCAAAATCAACCATAAAAATAAAAATAAAAATTATTACATAAAAGGTATCTCTTTTGCAGCTTTTCATTGATCAGTTCCGACTAGTCTGTTATAGCCATGAAACACATATTCACAATCTCAGTATCTGGTTCAATGTCACTTGAGGAAGTGTTTGAATCTTCCAAAATTTCTATATAAGCCCCTTTTCTTTTTCTGAATGGATCATTTACTAGTGAGATCAATGATTTGTTTAGGTATGTGCAATCTCTCTGAAAATGACCTGGTTCATTACAGTTGAAGCATCTATTGTAATTGCAGACATCTTATTTTTAGGTTTTCGAAAGTTGTTCATCGTCATATACATTAGAAATTTCTAAAATTTATGGTCTAGAAAGTTATTCTACGTCATTATCATCATCTAAATCCCAATCGTCAGTTATTGCATTAAAAGAGATTGATTTCTTTTTTGTTGCCTTGCTTTCTCTTATGCCCTACAATTGTGCTTCATAGGACCTCTAATTGCATATTAATTCTTCAATTTTCGGAGTATTAATATCATTAGCCTCTCCAACTTCATTTTTTTTCATCCCACTACAAAGAGAGTGAATTAAGGATTTTTCTAAATTGCTCTTCTTCAAAAAAGTTTTAACCGAATGCAATTAATGAATGTAGTATATCTTGAAACCTACAACACATGTCAGAAGTAAACTCATTTGGATTCATTTTAAACAATTGAAAATGATTAGTTAGTATGGAAATTTTAGTCTGTTTCACTTTACTGGTGCCCTCATGTGTAACTTGCCGCGTTCTCCAAATTTTATACGCATACTCTGTTAAATTTATTTTTATCTAGTGAACAAAACAAAATATTCATGGCTTTAGAATGTAAACATGCCTTTTGGTGAGCAGTCTATTATGCAAAATTAGTTTATGGTTCAGTGTATTCATTTTTATAACATTACAAATATCTAAATCATTAGATTGTAAATAGATCTTCATCCTACATGACCATTAGTGTAATTACTTCTATTTAAAAGTGGGGGTTAGCAATAGATTGGCTTCGACAAAAGTGTTAACAAATATACTAATAGTGTTGCTAGCAATTAAAACTTTTCTAAAATTAAATTATGAGTTACTGAATACCTAGTGCTTTGATACCAATTGTGGGTTGCGGAATTATGGATCTTAAGGATCTTAAGGCTAAATAAATACTAGAGGAGGATGAATAGTGTTTCTAACTTTTCTAAATCTTTTTAAATTTCGTTCAAGTTTGATATTAAATCACAAATTTTCAATAGAGAATTATTTCAACAATCAATTACATATGCAAATGCAGATAAAGTAAATGTAGTAAAGCAGAGAGATGACGTCAGACATTTTATACTGGTTCGAATTTCTCCTATATACAGTCACATACAATTGCTTGTACAAATTTCTTTTCAAATGCGAATCTTTAAACGGGCAAAGAGAAAACCCAATTACAATCTCGATTTCGAGGCTACGAGACACACCCCTTGATTTTCCAAACTCAAAGTACACCCACTTGATTTGGACGGACTATAAACACAATCACTTAGCTTTTTGGGCAACTAAGCACATCCAGTTGATTTGAATGGGCTACAATCAAACACCCAAAAATATACAACTAGAGTTTGATGGTTTTTCCAAAGACAATTTTTTGAACTTTGGATTCAATGGGTCCTGTAGCCTCTTGGACATCACTTTGATATTTGATTAAGAAAGAGATGTAATTGAAAACAAATGAAAAATAGTAGTGAATCAAATCAATGAAGTTCAAATGGATTTTGTATTATTTTGAGTAGAAACAAGAGTAATTTTGAAAAATCTTTTGATAGAGTAAGAGGAGAGAAGATAATAAAAAAGTAATTAACAAAAAAATTCATTTGAAACCCTCTGTAGATAGTGAATCAATAGATCTGTCCGTTCGTGAAGAGTTATAACGAATAGACCTTCATTTCAAAATTTAAAAAACCAATTGGTGGCATATATGTTGTCATGCCCGTAGGGTATATGTCGACATACCCATGTATATTTTGAAAGCTCTTTATTTTAAAATGTTTTCGAAAACTTATGTTTTGTAAGATATTTTGATGCTTTGTAAAATAATCTAAGCATAGATTATAAATATTTTAAATATAGAAATTTGTTTATAAATTTTTTAATATATTTTTAAAATATATTTTACTTTAAAAATAAAGTATACAAAAATGGGAAATAGAGATTAAAGATTGCAAGTAGGGACTTTAACAATATTCTACGACTTTACATAACGTACTATAGTCTTGAGATTTTCATGTTTTGGTCTTTATACTCATGAGTCTTCATGTCCTTTCTTTGAGTCTTTATACTATGTAGTCTTTTTTTAATAACTCTGCTTCGAAGAGTAGAGCCCAACCAAGCTAGTCCGACCAGAGCCAGAAATGGAAAGTTAGCTTGCCTAGAAGGAAGCATGCATTTCCCAACCGTGTTCGTGGGATTTAACAGGAAACACAACTTCCCACCGTAAGGGAGTAGGGAAGATGGGTATCGAACTCATGACCTTATTAACAGGTTGCAAGTGTTTCTACCATGTGCCACTACAGCGGACTATATACTGTACAGTCTTTGATTCAGCATCTGTATAATATTCTATACTATATACTATATAATTTGCCAAAACATTAGCATCCATTTTTTTATATAAATATATATCTCTATTTATTAAGGTTGTTATCATCAAAATCAATAAGTGAAGTATTAGTAAGTTTTTCTTTTAAAGATTTAAGCATTTATTGTATCTACTCATTTTAAATTTATATACAACATTAATAAATATAGAAATCTCTAATACAACATGACCATTCATAATATTGGGATACTATTTTTTTAAGTGCAATATTTCGCTGTACCAAAACAATTAGACAGAATTGAAATTTAGTATATAGGCTTTTTCTCAGTTTACCGCCATTTAAACATAGTATGTGCTATAATTTTAAATTCATCAAACCATTGAAGTTCTAAGTGTGCATCATTTGCATTGGAAAATGATACTCCATTTTCGTTATTGTAGCTGCAATATAAAATTTTGAGAAATGTACATCTACTTATCTTGCACGATCTTAAAAGGCAAGGTTTAAATGCTAACATGGACACATTGGATAGACCGACATACATTGTAAAATAGGATCCAAAACAAAAGAACTATAGTTAACTAAACAAAAATTAAAGTGACCATAGAGTTCTACATTCCATGTGCTTGTTCTACAAGGATTCCATATGTAAATCATATAGATATCTAGCAATAATGAACTGCTTTTATAGTATTTGTGAAGAAACTGCTAAATTTTATTATTATGTCCCTATACATTTGGCAGTCAAATATTGAGACGTGGTTCATATATTTGTGAGTTAGTATTTGATGTTGAAATTTGATTCGAAGATAGTGTGATGATGTTAAGAACTAAAAAAAACCAATAACATTATGGAAAAAGTGCTAAAATTTGAATTCTTTCAGTATTTCGAAACTTAAGTGAATGACTCATAGCTTTTCTACAAAAATATTTCATGCCTATGGTATGTGATATGTTTCTATTCAATAAATTTATGTAAAATAAGAGGAGAAATAAGAAATTATGTTATCAATGAAAACAAATATCATGTACGTTAAAATGAAATAATAGAATACATGTAATAAAAGGCTATGCTTAATTTCTACCAGCACTGTTAGCAAGACTTATACACACATGCAATATTCATCTACTTTTGAAGTGGAAATATTCAGACAAACTTTAGAGTGAAAAAAAGTTTATTATTTATTAATATTTAATATATTATGTAACAATAATAATGTGCACCAACGCAGTATACTGATCCAAATGAGGCAATAAATATCCATAAAAGCCAAAGAATTTATCGTATCCACCACCTAGAAATTTGAATATTAATATATCCAATATATAGAGTTTAATTAAGAGCTTAAAAAATTGTGCATCACATTAATAAACTATGAGTTTGCAAGCACAACAGTAATTATCCTCAAGAACTAAAATGTGGCGTGCAAATAATTAAAACATATAAACCCGCTTTTACATTTTATCCAGAACTTAATTTCACTATGATGCAAAAATACAAGAGATGAAATGATCATAGAAAATGGAAATACCTATAAGGGATTTAATTTTATAGAGAGATAAAAGACATTATGTAATGACTCGAATTCAACGGATCAAAGGATCCTAAAATATTAATATTATTTGTATTTATGGATGTATGATTCTTTAACTTTGGAAAACGACTACTACAAGCATTTTCCATTTTTAGATTTTTTTCGATGGTTTTGACCCTGAAAATATTGTATATGTTATAACTTGATCTTAATTGGGGTCTGAAACTACTACCTTTAAGTCAGAATGATAGTTTCTCTTTGCGTAGAGTGATTATAATAGAAAAATGGACTTACCATTAGGGAGATATGACCGTTTGAAGTTTCCTTCGATTTTGGACAACTTAGTAGATAATTAAGGAGATTAATGATTAAGCCCAAGGTCCATTTCGGGATTAGCACCTAAAGGGGGGCTGACGAGACTTCTCCTTGTCATTTCACACTTTTCAAAATTGTAACAACCCGATATTTTCAGCCATTCGCATCCACACAAGCCGGACTTGAATTTCTCAAAATACCACGTTGTAAATAAATTTGGAGCAAATAAAATACAATCATGGAATCACAGACACAGAAATATCAGAACAACTCACAGCGGAAATTAAAATACCATAGTAGTTCATGAAGCTACTATAACAAACTCTCAAAACATAATACATAGTATCAGTCTGAAAAACATATACAATAGAAATCTCAAATACATAGCAGTTTATAAATACCAGAGCTGAAATAGAACAACTGAAACTGAAAGGAAACAGATAACTATACAAGCAGAATCTCCAACGATTCCTAGCTGCAGAAAAGAAATCCAAACCTAAGCTGTAAATACTAAGGGTGACCCGAGCGTAAAGCAAAAGACAAAACACTCGAGTCAGGACATATATACTTATATAATGTAAACCAACTCAAGTGAACTGTAGTAATAATATACAATAACTTAAAGGACGCTTGGGATCGCCCATCCTTTAAGGATCAGTTAAACTATAAATTAAATACATCCCGTGGTTAAAATTTCAAAATGGTATTTTATACTTCTAAATCAAATATCATTTAAAAATTCAATATCATTTCAAATTCATTTCGAAATATCAAAATATCGTATCTTCCAATCCACATTCATTTATTTAAAATACCATTTGAACACACATTTCAAAATAGTTTATATTTCAAAACAAATTACTTCATTTTAAATCATAAAAATGAAGTTATTACATTTAATAATTAAATTATTAAATTTCCAAAATTTTAATCTTTCAAAATTCATTTATTCACTTAAATTTGTTAAAACAATGAAAATTCAACTTTCGCAGCGTTTGAAAAAATGCCACGGAAAGTTACTTTCAAAACAATTCAATTTAACAAAAGACAGCATTCAAAATGCTGTAATAGGGTTACATTAATTCAAATAAAACCTTAGTCAAATTCAACAATTTATAGCACTTACAAAGTGCTATAATAGGCTTTAATTCAATTTAGCCCTTTAGTTCATTTATATTAACTACAACATTTACAAAAGTTGTAATATCCTTTACTTTAGAAATAATAGCATTTAAAAATACTGTTAATTAAATTCCAAATATTCACTATACTTTCACAAAACATTAAATTTTTATTTAAACCATTTCAAACTTATAAAATCATATATTTTTTCACTTTTATAACCATCATTTAATTTTCCTTTAATTCATGATTTTATAAAGTTAAATTTCCATTCAAAAATCAATATTTAATAATAATTCACTTATTAAATTCCAACATTCAATTTCAATTCATATAATTAAATTTTTAAGTTAACACTCAAGTTTAAATTTCAAAATATAACTTATTTTACATTTTATTTACTTAACTTCAAAATTCACTTTTAAAAAAAATTCACAATTTTCCAATTTAAGTTATATTTCAAAATTCAGCTAAATATTCATTTATTTCACATTTTAACTTATTCAAAATCCATTGATATATTATAAAATCATTTTAAATTCATTTAATTCAAAATATCACAAATATATCAGATTTTTATATTTAATTTAAATTCCATTTATAATTAAATCAAGATTTTCAAAATAACTTTTATTTCAAATTTCCACTTTATCATTAATTTATTTCACTTATAAATTCTCAGAAAAATCAAAATACTTTACAAAAATCATTTTTAATTAAATTTAAATCAAAATATTATAACATTTTCATTTCTAAAATATTTTAAAATTTTTAGAAAAATATATTTTAACCACGGGTCTGTATATCATTTTCTATACTTGGTAAAGTGATACGGGTAATATATCATTTCAACCCGTAATTTACAAAGAAAACCCAGTTTTATCATTTCAAACCCACAGTCCCAAGTAAAATGAAATAATTGAAAATCGTTCAGGCCTATCATTTCAGCCCATAACGATTTTCCCTTATTCTAAAGTCCGTTCGGGTATGTATCATTTCAACCCATTGTGATTCTAATCTAAATGGAACTTGCAATGTGATAAACTGATATAAATAACAGAACAACATAATATAACAGTAACATATGATATAACAGGTGTTTAAGCATGGGCGAACATCATATGATCATAACATAGCAGATATAACATGGTGATGTATTTTACAGATTCAAATGTGATCGATTTACTAGTTATATAAGTATAAAACTGTCTGGTGAGAATAACTCACTGGTATAAGCTGAAGACAACAAATCAAATGCAAAAACTAAGATCTTCGAAGGCATGATAACAAGACAAAGATTCGAGATTGGGAGAGCCAAAGATTAATCACCTTGAACACAATCAAACAAACAAAACAATCTACATAAGTTTCCAACCCAAATTCAATTAAACGATGTTAGAAATGAATGCACAAAACATCACCAAAGTGCTTGCATTTGCTTTCAACAACTTATGTTTCAGTTATAGGATGGAAAGGCACGGCTAAGGAGTGTGTTTGGGTCTGGTTGTGGGTTCATATGGTCGGCCTAACATGGAAAAAAGATGGTGCAAAGGTACGAAGGCATGAAACAACACAAGTTAAGACAACACACATGATTTCAAGGCACAATTAGGCTCAGCCAAAGCAAAGGAGGGCACGGCCAGGTTCTGGTGGGGTCAGGGGATGATGTGTCAGTAGTGTCAGGTCAGGTTGGGGCTGGAGATGGTGGTGCAAGTGGCGGCCAAGGTGGAGTTTGAGGTGGTGGAACCTAGATGTGATCGGCTATGCATATATAAGTGGAATTTGGTGCATTTTAAGGTGGATCTTCATCATGGGATGGCTCGGCTTGGGATGGTCAGTGAGAAGGAGGTGGTGGTGACTGGCTCAGGTGGTGATGGAGGCGGCATAGCTGATGGAGATGGCAGGCCAATCCTAAAGGTAAAGAGAGCAAGTGCAAATTCATACAAACAATGGAAGAAAAGTGCAAAAGAAAAGAAAGATTACCAAATAAGCCCCTTCTGCTATTTCTTTCTTTCTAACTATAACCTACGTATTATAATGGTTATTGCAATTGTTACTCTTCTATTTTCTCTTTTTAGTTATAACCACTTGTTATAATCATGCTTGTAAATATCTCAAATTTACCTATTTCAGTCCATTTTCATTTTATTTCAATTTTTCTCACTTTGCATCCGATTTTTACAAATTTAGTGTTTTTCTATTTTAATCCATATTTACGATTTTTTTTATATTTTATTCGCGTAAGAAAGAATTAAATCTCAATAAAAAGAAACTAATACCTACAGACTAAATTCCAACTTAAAACAGATGTAAATAATCGAAAATAACTATAAATAACTGAAAATAACTGAATAAAATTGCTGAATAAATTAGAGTGAAAAGAACTTTTGAAATTTACTTAAAAAGGGACTATAAATAAACTTACATGAAAACTGTCTCAAAATTGTAGAAAAACTACAACTATTGAGAACCCTATTATTTTCAAATGCTCACAAATCTAAAATAATTACAAAATACTCACCTGTGGTCCTTAGCTCTAATCCTAGGCCTTCTAGATCAACTTCTAGGGTGCAAAATATTTTTATTAAAAAGAATTCCTTCCCAGAAATTTTTCTATTTAGGGTTCAGCCTCAGACAATGAACCCAATTGGGAGAAAATCTGATTGTGAGAAAATCGCTAGGCCTAAGGTTCTATTTATAGTGTAGTTTGGGAATCTCATACCATCGGATTTTAGGATTAAATCTGGTGCAACCACATCATCGTCTCATTGTGAATTGTTGGATCCAGAAAACGATGCTTCAGATCACACGAAAATCAACTTTGGATCCTTCGGCTCGCTCATGGACGTTTTTACGTCTAGGAAGGAAATGCGGGTCAACCTTGGGGTTTTGCTGGTCGACTTGACCCTAGCACGGGTCGACCCGTAACGGGTTTTTTTGTTTAATTATATATATAATTCTGACTTTCTTTGTTTCTCTCGTAACTTGTCCATAACGACTCAGATTTCAACAAGTTATATATAAAAATTGCTCAGAAAATTACCACGGAGACAATGGTGCAACTCCCATGGCTCATTTCTGACAATTTCCCAACCCTATTTTATTATTCAATGAATTTTTTAATTAATTATTCTTACTCTAATTTTCCGGGTTGTTATAGGTTTTAAGTAGCCTTTCTTGATTCTTAAGATATCTTTGTTGGAGGGGCGAGATGGTTTATTAAAACTTTCTAAGGAAGTAACTCCTTCTTTCTCCTCCTTCTCCTTTTCTTCTTATTGAATTTTTAGTTCTTGTTCCCATGCCAGTCTTTGTTCCTTCTTAGGAAGTGTCTCATATGGCTCGAAAAATGGTGGAATGTGCAAAAGATAGATATTGACTTTGTCAAAAACTTTTCAAGAAATAGATTTTTCTTCTCTTAAATTAACACCAAAATATACAAAAATTTTGGTAAGATACACATTATGTTAGAATGTGTTTTCATGTCTACAAATGTTCTTGTGAATAAAGTCATCTAAAATGACTTGTGCTCAATTGATGTTTTAACTACTATAAATAGCGTAAACAACTTTAAATTTTTTTAAGTAGAGTTATTATAATTACCCATCCTCAGAGTGATACTTTATCATAAAACGAGACTTATAAGTCTCAATTTTGGTCGAAGACACTTGGTTTAAATTCAATTTTTTCAACACTTTTAAAAATATTGTGAAAAAATTCATTATTTTTTTAATCAATTTGAAAAGTGGAGGGGTTAATTCCACTAGATTTACAATCAAGAATATTACACAAAAGTTCAAAATTTAAAACGTTTTGAGTACCATTAACACTACTCCAAACTTGACCTTCTTCTCATTTATAAAATTTTCCGTTTAAATTTGCATAAAACATTTTGACCAAATCTGGATAACAAACAAAACCCTTTTATCAATTAAACTAAGAATTTCATTTTCAAAACAAATATCATGTAAACCATAAAAGGAAATTTTTTAGAATTTAGCAAATCTTCTGGGAGGAACTTTTTCAAAAGTAGTATACTCCATGTAGCCTTCAACGGCATCTTTCTTATTGAAGTGAAAGCTTTTAGTTTTTTTAGAGAGCCTTATGGACTTAGAATTTTGACTAAAGGAAGACATTTTTGAGTTTTTGAGGAGATAAAATAATGAAGAGATATTTGAAATAAAGTGAGTGAATGAATGGATAGAGATAAGTTTATTAATGGCGAGTGAAGATTTATGTTCTTCGATCAAAAAGATGCCTTTTCGGAAAATTAAAGTTAATGCAAAAAAAGAGGGAAGTTTGAAATTTGAAATTTGAATTGAAATTTCAATTTTTAGTTTTCTGGCATATAGGTCGACATATGACATGGGGGTATGTCAACATATAGCCCGAAATTTTCAAAAATAAAGCTGTGCTAATGTATTCTTACACACACACACTTATATTTATCTAATATTATCATTAGTCTATATGTAATTCCTAAAAACAAAAATCAACCAAAAAAAGTAAATAAAAATTATTAAATAAAAGGTATCACTTTTGGAGCTTTTCATTGATCAGTTCTGACTAGTTTGTAATAGCCATGAAACACATATTCACAATCTCAATATCTGGTTCAATGTCACTTGAGGAAGTGTCCGAATCTTCCAAAATTGCTGTATAATCCCTTTTTCTTTTTTTGAATGGATCATTTAGTAGTGAGATCAATGATTTGTTCAGATATGGGCAATCTCTTTGAATATGACCTGGTTCATTACAATTGAAGCATCTAATTGTAGTTCCAGACATCTTATTTTTAGGTTTTCGAAAGTTGTTCATCGTCCTATACTTTAGAAATTTTCTAAATTTTTTGGTCTTGAAAGCTATTCTTCGTCATTATCATCATCTAAATCCCAATCGTCAGTTATTGCATTAAAAGCGATTGATTTCTTTTTTGTTGCCTTACTTTCTCTTCTGCCCTACTATTGTGCTTCATAAGACCTCAAATTGTCTATTAATTCTTCAATTTTCGGAGTACTAATATCATTAGCCTCTTCAACTGCTATTATCTTTTCATCCCACTACGAAGAGAGTGAATTGAGGATTTTTCTAACTTGGTCTTCTTCAGAATAGTTTTTACCTAATGCAATTAATGATGTAGTATATCATGAAACCTACAACACATGTCAGAAATAAACTCATTTGGATTCATTTTAAACAACTGAAAATGATTAGTTAGCATGGAAATTTTAGTCCGTTTCACTTTACTGGTGTCCTCATGTGTAAATTGCCATGTTCTCCAAATTTCATATGCATACTCTATTAAATTTATTTTTATCTAGTGAACAAAACAAAATATTCATGGCTTTAGAATTTAAACATGCCTTTTGGCGAGCAGCCCATTATGCAAAATTAGTTTATGGTTTAGTGTATTCCTTTTGTGTAATATTACAAATATCTAAACCATTAGATTGTAAATAGATCTTCATCCTACATGACCATAAGTGTAATTACTGCCATTTAAAAGTGGGGGTTTAGCAGTAGATTGTCCTTCGGCAAAAGTGTTAACAAATATACTAATAGTGTTGCTAGCAATTAAAACTTTTCTAAAATTAAATTACGAGTTTCTGAAAACCTAGTGCTTTGATACCAATTGTGGGTTGCGGAATTATGGATCTTAAGGCTAAATAAACACTAGAGAAGGATGACTAGTGTTTCTAACTTTTCTAAATCTTTTTAAATTTCTTTCAAGTTTGATATTAAATCACAAATTTTCAATAGAGAATTATTTGAACAATTAATTACAGATGCAAATACAGATAAAGTAAATGCAGTAAAGTAAAGTAGAGAGACGACGTCAGACATTTTATACTGGTTCGAATTTCTCCTACATCCAGTAACATACAATTGCTTGTATAAATTTCTTTTCAAATGCAAATATTTAAACAAGCAAAGAGAAGACCCAATTACAATCTCGATTCCGAGGCTACGAGACGCACCCCCTTGATTTTTTGGACTCAAGGTACACCTACTTAATTTGTGCGGACTATAAACACAACCACTCGGCTTTTCGGGCAACTAAGTGTATCCAATTGATTCGAATGGTCTACAATCAAACACCCATGAAAATACAACTTGGGTTTGATGGTTTTTCCAAAGACAATTTTTTGAACTTTGGATTCAATGGGTCTTATAGCCTCTTGGACATTACTTTGATACTTGATTGAGTAAGAGATGTAATTGAAACTTAATGATAAATAGTAGTTAATCAAATCAATGAAGTTCGAATTGATTTTGTATTATTTTGGTTAGAAACAAGAGTAATTTTGAAGATATCTTTTGAGAGAGTAAGAGGAGAAAAGATAATAAGAAAGTAATTAATAAAAAAATTGTTCGAAACCCTCTGTAGATAGTGAATCAATGGACCTGTCCTTTCGTGAAGAGTTATGATGAGTAGACCTTCATTTCAAAATTTGAAAAACCAATTGGCAGCATATATGTTGTCATACTCATAGGGTATATGTCGACATACCCATGTATATTTTGAAAGCTCTTCATTTTAAAATGTTTTTGAAAACCTTATGTTTTGTAAAATCTTTTAATGTTTTGTAAAATAATCTAAGCATATATTATAAATATTTTAAATATAGAAATTTTTTATAAAATATTTTTTAATATATTTTAAAAGTATATTTTACTTTAAAAATAAAGGATATAAAAATAGGAAATAGAGATTCAAGATTGCAAGTAGGGACTTCAACAATATTCTACGACTTTACATACTGTACTATAGTCTTGAGATTTTCATATTTTGGTCTTTATACTCATGAGTCTTCATGTTCTTTCTTTGAGTCTTTATATTATATAGTCTTTTTTTTAATAACTCTACTCCGAAGAGTAGAGCCCAACCCAGCTAGTCCGACCAGAGCCAGGAATGAGAGGTTAGCCTGCCCAGCAGGAAGCATGCGTTTCCCAACCGTGTTTGTTGGATTTAACAGGAAACACAACTTCCCGCCGTGAGGGAGTAGGGCTGATGGGTATCCAACTCATGACCTCATTAACAGGTTGCAAGTTTCTCTACCATTGTGCCACTATCGCGGACTGTATACTGTACAGTCTTCGATTCAACATCTGTATAATATCCTGCACTATATACTACATAACTTGGCAAAATATTAGTATCCATTTTTTATATAAATGTATATTGTTGTTTGTTAAGGTTGTTATCATCAAAATCAATAACTAATGTATTAACAATTTTTTCTTTTAAAGATTTAAGCATTAATTATATCTACTCATTTTAAATTTATATACAACATTAATAGATATAGAAATCACTAATACAACATGATCATTTATAATACTGGGATACTATAACCTTTTTAAGTGCAATATTTCACTGTACTAAAACAATCAGACTGAATTTAAATTTAGTGTACATGCTTTTTCTTAGTTTACCGCCATTTAAACATAGTATGTACTATAATTTTAAGTTCATTAAACCATTGAAGTTTCAAAGTGTGCATCATTTGCATTAGCAAGTGATACCTCATTGTCATTATTGTAGCTGTAATATAAAATTTTGAGAAAAGTACATCTATTTATCTTGCACGATCTTAAAAGGCAAGGTTTAAGCGCTAACATGGACAAATTGGATAGACCAACACATGTTAAAAAATATGATCCAAAACAAAAGTACTATAGTTAACTAAACATAAATTAAAATGGCCATAAAGTTCTATATTCCATGTGCTTGTTCTACAAGGATTCCAAGAGATGATGATAAGACAGCCACTCAGAAGGCACATGAGGAACACATCGAGCAAAGGCAACGTGGTGTATCCTGAAGGCGTGGATCGGGCCATTCACATGAGGTGGAACACGACCACACCAGGCACTGGCTTTCCAAACGTCAGACCTAATGGCTATGGTGAGACAGCTTGTGTAAGGAAGTTAAGGCCTGACCAACAATGATGGGGCATCTCAAAGAGTGAAAACATCCTACATATAGAGTATCCGTGGATGTTTAATATGCCAATGGTGCCAACTTATATGGGAAAAACCGACCCCGGGCAGCATCTCATGAAGTACGAATGGCACAATACTCCGCACGAGCCATCGATGCAGTCAAGTGCAGATGTTTTCCTATTTTTATGGAAGGGGTCGCGACCATGTGGTTCACTAAGCTGCCACCGTGGTTAGTTTCTTCGTTTAATGAGTTAGTAAAGGAATTCGTGGAGCAGTTTCGCATGCACACGGATCGCCCTAAAGATGTCATGTCTCGCTCCAATTCAATCCCGGTACCACGGGAGTCATTGAAAGTTTATCTAGAACGGTTTAATATGGCTGTAATAGAAGTCAGTAACTCAAAAGATGATGCAATAATAAATGGCACTGACTAAGGGAGTCGACCTTGATTACAATTTTGGTGATTGGTTTGTATGCAAGGCTCCTTCTACGTTGGACCATTTTTACATCAAGGCAATTCAATACCCTTGGAAGGAGGAAGCGAAGCAAACCAAGAAGAAAGATGTCGCAGGTCAGAATGGTAAGGGAGCATAATGTAACTTGGCGGTGGAACAGTCTGGAGATAGTTCTAAAAAAGTTGAACTTAATATTCAAATCAAAGAAAATAAGAAAAAGAGAAGCGGTGATAGAAACTGCGATCGAAGACGAGATTCTGGAGAAGGGAAGCCAAGGATCCTGACATTTGACACCTATACACCGTTAAACACGCCATTAGTGAACATCTATTTTTCGAATTTTAGCACTATGTAGTATAGGAAACTGTCTTTGAAAGAACCGATGGAGAAGCAGAAACAAACAGCGAAGTACTGTAGGTTCTGTGAAAGTTATGATCATACCACATATGAGTGTCACCACCTCCATGATGTCAATGTAAAGTTGACTCGTGAAAGATAGTTGCTACAGTTGGTTAAAGCCTTGTAGGATGGCAGGAAGGAGACATCTGACGCCAATAGTGGACAAGATCTGCCAAGTGCTAAGGAATCTAGATGGACATGAGGAAGGCTAGTCATAAACACTATTATTGGAGGACCATACCTAGCCGACAAAAAGAAGGATGAGATGGAGCGTTATGTGAGTGCTATAAGACATGTTGATATGGAGTGCTTCTTGAACGCGAAGGACGATGCTCCAACAAAACAACAAAGAACTAGGACTGATGATATTATATTTTGAAGTAGAGATGTGGACAAGGTGGAGGCTCCTATGGTAGACCCGATGGTGATCTCGGCCCTAAGCAGCCTCACTTTAGTGAGAAAGATTCTAATTGATTATGAAAGTTTTGTTAATATCATTTTCAAGAAGGCTGTGATGACCCAAAATTTTGGGCAATATCAATTTAATAATCTGTATAAAAAAATTAAATTGATTTGATAATCTGTATTAATAAATTTGAATTGATTTAATAATCTTCTTTTAAATAAATATTTAATTATCGAATTTTATCTTTTAAAAAAACTAATAAAATGTTTTCTATTTATAATGTATATATATGTGTGTATATATTGTAAATAGATAAGCTTTGGTTTGAAATTTAATAAATAAATAAAATCTTGTTTTAAAATTCTAATAAACATTTTGACAATTTGGAAATTATGATTAAACTTAATATAAAGCTTTTCAAAGCTATTTAATAAATAACTATATAGATTTAAATACTTAAGGTAAATGTTTATTTGTTTAAAATAATTAAAATTAATAAAAAGGTCTATTTTATTTTCTTTTTAAATATTACTTGATAAATATGATTTGAAAGATATGAAAGTTTAAAATACAATTTACATATAAAACATTAATTCCTTTAAGTGATATAAGTTATTTATTAATAATAAGACAATTTCTTTTATAAATTATTTAAAATTGATAAATTTTTTATTTTCAAATAATAATTATAATGTATAGATATAGATAGATTTTAAAGTAAATAGAAGTGTTTAAATTTGGTATGTTGTTATATATATATAACTTGATTTTTTTTAAAACTGGATTTTTTAATCTAAGCTGGATTTGAATTTGAATCAGTTGAAATTCAAAAGATGGACATTTTAAAAATACTTGGGTTTTAAAGGATATTTGAATAAGCTTTTATTTATAAATATAATTAGTTTTGTTTCTTTAAAGTAATTTATATATAGATAATTATTTAATGAATAAAGAAAAAGGCTTTTATTTACTTTTATAATAAATAAAAATATGTAAAATTACTTATAGGACAAGTGTAAATATATTAAGCCTAATACAACAAGTGTTAATTTATGCTCATGACAAATGAAATAGATTAGACAAGTGTCATTTTTTTTTAATTTTTGTTTTATTTTAAAATAAATCATCTTAACTTATAAACCATGTTTTTCCTCCTTCTGTTTCTTTTCTAATTTTCATTTTCAAAAGTTAAGATAAAATTTCAACTGAATCAAAATTCAAAACAAAATCAGTAACCAAAATGCCTCAAACCAAAAATCATGTTCAAATCAAAATCTGAAAATTTCCTCGTCAAACCAAATATAAACCATTAGCCTACATATCTGGAATCAATTCACAGGCTTGCACTTTTATTCAAACCTGAGATTAAATCTTAAACCTGTAAACTCATTTTCAAAAGCATGCAAAGCACTTTCAAAATCAAAAGGGTCATGCATTTTCATCAAACTCGAGTTTGTCTGAGCGAGCAAGATTTCAGCACATATTCAATGAAGCAAACTCGACTTTATTCAATTAAGCAAGTTTTCAGTTCAACCAGCTTCTATTTCAAAAATAAAAAATTCCAGATTTAAAAGCAAAGCCTTTGTTTCATGGATAACAGGTGAGTAGCATCACTATTTTAAAATTTAAGTATATGATTATGTTGCATGTTCATCTCTGAAAACAAGTATATGTGTGAATATATTTATAAGTAGATCTCTGTGTGTACATATATGAATATTTTGGTGTGTGCGTTGCTGTGTGTCTGGATGTTTTCTCTGATTCTAGTTTCCAAGATCAAGATCAAATCAAAAATCAATTGCTCTTGATCCAATCTTTGTTAAGACTTAAGTCTTGAACAAAATATGTTTGTTGTATCATAGATTTTAGTTTAATTAAGTTAAAACAAATTTGTATTGCTTCTGGAAATTTAAAACAACAGAGTAAACTTAAAATAAGTCAAATTCCAATTTAAATGTTTTATGGATTCAGGAATCTAAATCAAGTACTAAAATTAAAACTTTATTTTTGAAACTAAAATTACAAATTTTAGTAGTGGGATTTGAGTGCATTTCTTGTTTGACTAGAAATGGGTATTTAAGGGATTTATGATGATCTCGAAAATCTGGGAGGTCGGGGTTCCTTCCGGTGGTAGTGGGATGATCGGTGATGATGGAAAAATTGTCAAGATGGCGAGCAAGGAACGGTTACGGTGGCGGCGACCGATTTGAGTTTTTAAACCTAGTTTTGGCTAGGCTAGGTGTTTTGATCTTTATGGTTCCTCTGGATGATCGAGTTCAACAAAATTCAGGGGATCGACTACTTGGACATTAACGAAGATTTGACCGAAGGTACTGACACTCTGGTGGTCGGAAATTCAAGGACGAGGTGGTTCCAGGTCTGCATCTGGTTATTTCAGGTTTGGAGTAAACACTCGGATTTGATTTCGAGTTGGTTGTCATGATCTGATGGTCGTGATGGGTTGCGAGGATGTTTGTTGATGTGATGAGGCCATCGGTGATGACCAAAGAGGGTCGGAGCCACCGTGCATATACATGGTGCATTGGTTTGAGTTTGGTGAAGTTTGGTATTGTAGGGTTTAGTACTCGAGTTTATCTCGAGTAATTCGAGTATTTGCTCGAAGAAATATTAGGTTTTACTCGAAGCAGTTGAAGAGGGCTCGGGTAATAGTTGTTACAGGTTTTCCTAAAACCTGTCTGTTTCAAATTTAAATTTAAATTTAAATCTTAATGCAAGTTTAAACAAAGTTTAAAACCAAATTTAAAGTATGGATTCAAAACTGAATTTTGTATCCTAGTTTTTAAATTAAATTAATTTTTATAAATTAAATTATTTTAATAACTTTAATTGTTTTAAGTGAATTTTGAAATAATTTGAATTTAAAATGAATCTGGTTTTAAAAATCTTGTAAATTCCTTTTATAAGATAAGTATGTCTTTAACATATGATTTTAAAAGTTTGTAAATGGTTTTTAAACTTTGTTAAAGTTAAAATTGTATTCATTTTAAATCTCATATTTGATATAAAATTTGAAAGTAAAATGTTTTCGAATGTGTTTGTGAATGATAATTAAATCATTAATAAGAAAATATTTTACCTTAAAGTTATTTAAGATTGAATGATTGGTGATTCACTAAATTATTAAAGTAATTAAAGATAATTTATTAATGTAATGAATTAATGATGTGGATTGATTAGTTTAGTAATTAAGTGTTTTAAATTAATTAATTAATTAAGGTTTAAGTTAATCAATTAAGGAATAATTAATTTGTAATTAAGAATGATCACAACACCAGAAAGGCAATTTCCTCACGGTTATAAACGTGACAAAACTAATTTGTCACGGTTATAACCGTTAAAATAGGTACAGTGGGCAAATTCAGTCACACTTTTGTTCACGGTTATAACCGTGATATAGTAATTTCTCACGCTTATAACCGTTCTAAATGTAGATATTATCACACTTATAACCGTGACAGAACAGTATTTACTCACAGTTATAATCATGATAAAATGGTTATTACTAACGCTTATAACCGTGGAAAATTTAGACAGTATCACACTTATAATCGTGATAGAACAATAGTTTCTGACATTTATAACCATTACAAAAAAGGAAACTCTAACACTTATAACCGTGACAAATGCAAATTATATCACAGTTATAACCATTATAGCTACAAACAATCTATACAACTCATTATCCCATACCTCCTCCATCATTTCATACTGTCATCACCAACCCCTCTGTCA
The DNA here is from genome assembly GCA_030765085.1 of Allium cepa. Classification (NCBI taxonomy): domain Eukaryota; kingdom Viridiplantae; phylum Streptophyta; class Magnoliopsida; order Asparagales; family Amaryllidaceae; genus Allium; species Allium cepa. The sequence goes on along the minus strand of CM060942.1, from coordinate 101,627,307 downwards.
TCTCTGTCAACTCTCCTCCTACCTTCATACATAAACAATCCCGCCCAAATAGACATCTCTACTTCAAAACACATTGCAAAACACATTCCACTGCCACTGCAAAACACACTCTACTGCCGCTGCAAAACAACTACAAAACACACTGCAAAACTACTATTGCAACCTCCACCGACCATCTCCATCAGTACTGCCATTTTCCCTACACCTGCAACTTGCATTCACCTATATACCATACTTCATTTCTTCCATCACCTTACATTATCAAAACACTAATGCCATCCATACTGCCTCCTCATCAAACCAGTGCATATAGCAGCAATATTCATCACCGTTTCAACACTGCAATCTTTAGTGCACATAACTTACAATATTGCGCAATACAATATCCACCGGCTCCTTGTCTGCTGCATGCTGCCTGCTCCATTCCTTCCTCTGCCAATCAACAACCAAAAAAACTTCAGATCAACAGAGCTTCCACCTTCCACATTAAAATTTAAACCTTCCTCCAAGTTACGCCGTCACATCTTCCCTATCCACTGCACACCCGTCACTAGTGCACATCAGTGCAATGCCTGCCTCACAACCATACTATCCTCAAAACAACACACTGTCACATACATTTCAACCCTTCACCATCCCTTTACTTATTTCCTTCTCTTATCACTATTCTAACCACCTTGTTCTACTCCACATAGCATCACATACTCCCTATACATCCTGCTACATACCTATCATCAACCTGACTAGTTCCTCCTCCGACAACATTCACCCCCTACCGCCTCTGTTCACACCACCATCATATTTACATAACTTCTGCTCAATCACCATTATACTGCCTTCCATTCTCAACATTTATTTCCTCCTCCTGCCCATACAATTCTTTGTACAAACATCTTCACTGCCTTGCCAATTGCTAAAACCACTTGCAAACCAATCATTGCCCATTCCAGTGCCTTTACCTTCTTCCACTTCTGTTGCTACTTACAACCCTGACCACCACTATATTACTGCCCATTCACTACATGACCCATACTTCTACATGTTGTCACAACAAACATTACTGCTACACATTGCTGCAACACATTGCTCCGCACTGCCTAACATTCAAACATTCATCACAAATCACTTTGCACTGTGTACAAACTATCTGCAGTGCAAACTTACCAAACCACCAATTCCAACTACTTCAACTACACATACCCACATCCACTGTCAAAATTTCCCGATATCCATCCTACTGACATACCTATATCATCACTGACCACCCATTTCGGCTATCACCATCAACATAGTGCTTCAACAAACCCATCATCAGTAACAGACCAACTATTCCTATGTCGAATTCTAATCCACTCTCTCGATGTAGGCTTCGATATTAGCAAGAAAATTTATTTGTTCCTACATTTTTATGTAAATACAACATTAATACATAAACGAAGCATTAAACAACATGCTAATATAAATAAAACAATACATGAACAACTTACGGTTGGTCGAAGACATAATGTTTCAAGATTTTGGCCTATAATGCCCAACACTTAACTATTTATGTTGTTCCTGATATCATTATCTCATTTATGTTAATCATCAAAATTACTGTGTTTTTTGAAGTACATATTCATATGATTCATCACCCACTCTAAGTTTAACCTAAGGAATAATAAACTAGTAGACAAAAATCATTTCTAGTATGCCTCTTTCATTATTTTCATTTGGCACCACCATTAAATTCCCTTAAAATGAATAAAAATTACCCCAATTGCAGGAGTTAAAAAGAGTAAATACTTATCAATATGAATACATTCGATTTGACTATATTTTATATTAGTTAATGTTATAATTTGGTCTCACTACTTAAGAATATTGAACATAATGCTTAGTATAAATGAATATGATAATTATTCATTTATATAACTAAAATTTTGAAAGCGAATGCCTAGTGCCCACTCCATGTAAGTGAACCAATATTGTATGTGGCTAGGTACTCGCAACATCTCATATCTGATAAAAAAAGCAATTTCAAGTAATTTATGTAATCCAGGAAATCCATTGTTCAATTAGATGCCTCATGAATATTCGCAAGTCGCTTAGGCCATCACTTCATAACTATCAGTAAATCAAATTGGAAAATTTGAAAGTGTTAGTAAATTACAAAGTTTTAACAATCACTATGCAAAAATGCAAACTTCAAATTGCGCATAGTTTTCAGATTTCAATTAATAAGATGGTACAATTTAACAAAAATAAATGTAAAATTATTTAACTAACGATACAAAAGAGTGATCAAAAGTATTATAGAGGAGTCCCAACGATAGCTACTAATAGTAATCCAACATATCATCGGTGAATCAATGAAAACGGATATCCAACAGTTGTAAAAATCTTCATATAGGCATCAAGTCAATCCATCTATTCACGAGCATAATATCAAACATTATACATGCATATATAAAATTACCCAATTATGAAAGGAAAGGTTTGAATCTATAGATAACTTATTATCATAAGCAACATGAGTGATGCATTTTAAAAAATTGTATGTATTGCATTAAAAAAAATCGTGTGTTGAGTGTGATTTTTTATGGCATTTTATTTTTGTCTTTTTTGTTTTAGTTTTCATTTGCAATTTCTCTTTAGTATTAGAAAAAAAGAAAAAAACATACAATTTCGAAAACAAAACAAAAATATTTTATTTTATTGCAAGTTATAATTTTCTTTTTTTTACAACTCTCTGTTCTATAGTTCTACTTTGCATACATACATTTTTAGTGCTTTAAACACTGCCTCCTCTTACAAGCAAAACCACTTGCAACAAAAATCACTACACATTCAAAACCACATCCAAAGCCTCAACAGTGCCACTTCATTTCTGTCACAACCTATCTGCTTCCTCCACCATTCTACATCAGCCACTACCTCAACCATAGCTGCACCATTCCATTGCAGTCGATTCCTTCACATTCAACTACAATTTCCCTACCCCTTCCTTGCATCTCTGCTTACATTCTACTCACTGCTGTCAAACACTAGAAACCATAAGTCCATCCTCATCAACCTAACTCTCTAACTACACCTCAACACATCCACTACACCAATCATTCGTACTCCAACTCACTATCTCCACAGTTCAACAACTAACCCATATTTTCTCTGATTGCACTGCACAAACCAAAAACTCTATCCAATCACATCCCCCTCATAAGCTAGCAGCCACTCCCCTTGCTTCATACCACTATTGTGTAGCATGGCTTTTGTATTTAATGAATTAAAAGAGAGAAAATGTAGCACTTATATTATAAGTTCATCATGTGATAGTTGATTTTATTTTGTGATAGCATTTTATGATTAAATAATACAATTCAGTAGCATTTGTTAGGGTTAAGTTTTGAGGAGGCAGCATCAATAAGAGCAGTCGCAAATTGCATGTGTAGAATGACACAGAATATAGCAGCGTGGACAACGACGATGTTGGATGTGGTAATTTGGGCTGTCCTTGCATGACGGAGAATAACGTAAACTTTGCAAATTTATCCTTTCAACCAAGCCATAAGAAAACAATCGATGAATAAATAAAAACATATAATTGGTACTTCGCTAAAACTACACACTTATCTCTACTCAACCATTTTACCATTCTTCACTGTGTCAATTAGAGATATACCATAGAACTTAATTTCACACTAAATTGTGTGTTGTGTGTCAATTATAGATACTAATATTAGGCCATCTCCAACCGTTTCCCTTAAGTTCATATAGAGATAAAAATGCTCAACAATTAACGTGTATAAAATATTTTCTTCTCCCATCTTTTTCATTTTAACCTCTTTTTTTGGGCATTTTAAAAGAAAAAATATATGTTAAAATTACCACTGCTAGGGATACAAATTACCACTGCTCAAGTCCTACACCACTTTCATGCTAAAACTTGCTTCAACATTGTCTCTATACAATGAATTGCAACCATAGTGGAAAATACGTTGCAGCCTTGGTCACGAAATTGAAATAACGATCTGAATTTTAAGCTAGAAAAATGGATTTAACGAATAAATTTCAAATTTCGAATCCTAATGCAAAAAATAAATTAAATTTGAAGTGACAATCAACCATTTCAAAAAATAATTTAAAATTAAAGTAATTACCTGATTTGAAGTCGAAAATTCGTTTGCAGTGATTGTTGAAATGGAATGCAACCCTAATCCTCCTTCGTCTTCTTCAAATTGGTAGAACAAACAGTAAAGGCGGTTGAAGATGCAGAGGTGGTGGAAGAGGTTGGAGGAGGCTGTAGACGGAAAGAGGAAGTACACTGTTATTCGTTAAAATAAGGTTAAGTAATAACATAAGATAAAATTACAATTCTATCCATATTGCATTTAATAATTTACAAAATTACCAAAATTGGTAACTATAATAACCGTGACAAATGTTAGTAATGGAAATAACCGTTAGAAATTGGTAATGGTTATTACCGTTACAAATTGAAAGCGAAAAAGTGTCACAAAATGGGTTGTTTGGTGTAGTGCATTAATTAGATAAGATTTGGTTTTTAATTAATGATTAGGAATTAATTAATCTAGTAATTAAAGATTAATTAATTTATAGTTAAACACTTAATTAATTAAATAATTAAGGATAATTAATGGTTATTAAAGATTAATTAATTTGTAATTAATAATGATTGTTGTAATTTTAATTACTTTAGAGAAGTAATTAAAGATTTTTTTAGTTAATGATGTTCATTAACTTGAGATTATTAAATAATTAATTAATGTGATTAATTTTAATTATTAATTAGATTAATTAATTTAAAGATAATCATTTTTGAAATTGTTTAAGTGTAATTACTTAATGAAAGTAATTAAGGAATAAATTACTCAATGTAATTAATTAAGTTTAATGTGATTAGTTTAAGTTAATTAATTAAGTTTAATTAATTTAAGATAATCACTGGATGATTTGTTAGTATAATTACTTAATGTAATTAATATAGTGAAATTACTTAGCGAAGTAATTAATGGACAATTACTGTATGTAATTAATTGAAGAGTGATTTATTAATGGAAGTAATTTGGATTAAATTTCTTTGTATAATTAATCAAGGGATTAATTAAGATAATTAATTAAGGAGTAATTAATTAATTAATGTAGTAATTAAGGGTAGTTAATTACTGGATGAGATTAATCAAGAGTGATTATAAATATGGTTTAATTAAAGATTAATTACTAAATGTAATTAATTTAAATAGAGTAATTAATTAAAAATATAATTAGGGATCATTAATTAATATAATTAATGATGTAATTAAGGGTTGATTAATTAAGATTAATCAATCAATGATAAGTGATTTTAGAATAATTAATTAATGTAATTAATTAAGGCTTAATGTAGTTAATTATAATTAATTAATTAATAAAGTAATTAAAGGTTAATTACTGCATTTGATTAAGAATAATTAATTTGTGTTATTAATTAAAGGAAAATTACTTGAATGTAATTAAAAGATAATTAATCAAGGATGATTAATTAAGACGAATGATTAGACGGTGATCAATTAATTGATTTGTAATTAATTAATGGTTATGTAAGCAAGATTTATGTGATGAAAGTAATTAATTTAATTTATTATAAATTAATTAGAGATGCAAGTAACTAATTTAATTCATTTTAAATTAATAAGAGATAGTGTGATAAATTAATTCTTGCTTATGTATGGGTGGATGATATTGATGGCCTTGAATGGTTTGAGATCTCAGATATGAGATAAGTAATGCTGTGTGATATGGTTGCTTTGGTTGAAGTGTGATGATAATGTGAATTATCTATTTGTGATGATAATGTGAATTATCTGTTTGTGATGATAATGTGGATTATCTGTTTGTGATGATAATGTAGATTATCTATTATGATATGTGAATTATCTATCTGTGTGCATATAGATAATAAAATTGAATTATTTTAACTTTAAAACAGCTTGGACCTAAAAGATACGTTTTGGATTTCGATGAGACCGGGATCGGGCTTTCATATTTGAATATCTGTAAACCACATCGATCCAAATTAACGATAGGTCGTGAATCTCAAGTGAAGATAAAGATTTAGAGTGCAAGGGTTATCGTCGTTAACTCTGAGGGTGATTCCAAAATGAGTGTAACGAGATAATGCCTTTGGTTTCGTTCGAACCCGGAACGAACTTGTATGGATTGAATGCTTTCAGAACATCGTTAGGTGGACGATGAGCATTCAGATAGATGTGTTCGATAAAGGTAATTGTAGCCTCAAGCCTCATTAACCGAAAATGGATAAAACATGGGAGGTGCAGCAAGGCTAAGTGAGTCGTGCTCAAGTAGGACAAGATTTTCCCCTGTCTAGAAGTCCCTTTTATTCGGCTGTATGGGGCAGTTGATTCGCGACAACTGCTAGGTTGTCTTGTTCGGGACTATCCAGTAAGGGATGGTTTCGGCCTTGTGTTGTATGGGATTGGGAGTAATCCTCGGTATGCTGATCTAGGCCTTGTACTGTGACAGGCGGTACCCCAGTAGCCCTGCCATTGATGGAAATCCATTCTTCCTACGTGTCATTATGGTTTTGATTGCGTTATTACCCCCTTTATGGCTAGTATGCTGGAATTTAATCATGTAACAATTTCAGCTATTTTTTATTTATTTGAAAACCCTAGACCCTATTATAATATCACCGGATTTCCTATCAAATATTTTGGTTAGCGTAAGGGAAAAACTTACCCATGTTTATGTGTGGGGAATCTTACGTGATACCTTTTGTTTTCATAGGTTTTTCAAAGTTAAGCAACTTTAACCTGTTACTCACACCAGAGCCATGTCTGACCCATAGTTTATTTCTGTTTTTCTTAAACTCTTGGGTACTCAAATTTTTATGAGTAGCCAAGGGATTCAGGTTAGCTCTGACAAATTATGGAGAAGCAATGGAGCAGGAGGCTTCAGCATTATAGATATTTATAGTGTTCCGCTGTGTTGGTTTCTCTATGTTGTTGATTTGAGTTGTAATAACTAGACATGTGTTTATAACTGTCTAGTATGTGATGTATGATATGTATAACTCTGATAATGGTTATATACCATGTAATATCTTATGTTATTAATATAATTTATTCATTCTACTGTTGATATTCTTATGTTGTTTCTTCTTTTTTCTCTATCTTTTCTCTTTTCTACCTCTTTCTTTCTTATTAATGATGCGTCATTTATTGGAATGAAAGGCGGGTCTTTACAGTGGTATCAGAGCATAGATTGAGATAATACCTAGGCTCTGTAGTGGTGTCTATCTTGAGAGAGCATATTTGTAATTTTAAATATATATATATATATATATATATATATATATATATATTTCTACCTATTTATTGGGTTACATGTTCGGGTTTTCCAATATGAGTTTTATAGGTAGATGGGATGGTGGTGTGTAGCATGACTACCAATGGAGGAGTCTGAGTGATTGAGGTTGGAAGTATCCGTCGAGACTGTAGACCCAATACCGTCTCGAGTGAGCTTTGCTGTGGTGAAAGGATTTCATCAATCTCTGAAGGAAACCTGTTAAAGTTCGGAGTCCATCTTTGTAGTGCAAGTTTGGATGAGTAGAGTTTGGATATGTCGGCTGAGCAGAAGCGAGTGGTGGTATCTTAATACCTCAGGAAGTAGTAGCTGTGTGATGAGACGTAGTGGGATGTTTCCATAGATGTTTCTTTGGAACAAGTTTAAGGAAGTATGTCTACTTTGGTGTTATGGCTGGGTTCAGCAAGGTGTTTCTGTTTGGCTTTGAGGCCCGAGTTTCTCGAGGAGCTTCTGGATAGGAAATCTTTGGCATCTATGACACCAGAGTTGCTCGGAGTGTTCTGTATGCCAGCCGAAAGGTCTTTTGGCTAAGCAGTTTTCTAGTGGTGAAGTTCAGAAGCAGCAAAGTGTATCCATTTCTTCGATGGATTGGCTAGATAAGCGTAAGCTATTCTGATTGGTAAAGAGAGAGCAGTTTTCTTTAGAATTAGGCTGGGTTGATCGCAAAAGTGACTTGCGATATCTGAATGTTCTCTTGAGTTGTCAGAGATTTTTTTGGATGTCTTTAAAGAGGTCAAAGGTTTGTCCGCATCTAGAGATTGAGTTTTCTTATCAACTAGGATTCCAGGAGCGGTACCAATGGTTCATCTTAGTAGAGAATGGTTCCTAGAGAAATTTTGGCGAGGTAGCTCAGGTTTTGGTGGAACTTCTGAGTTTTCTTTTATGGATTTGATGAATAGTGTCTTTTGGGATGTGTCGGCCTAGTCTGTGCTCGTGTTCATCATTAGCATTTTTATCTACTCCAGATCAAAGTTGTGAAACGGAAGCAGTTTGAGAGTGCATATGTTTTGTCTTTTCCGAATAGGAGAAGTAAGTTCAGTCTTCTGATGTTTATGGAGTGGAGTTTGTTCTTGATTTTGGTTGATAGTGAGAGGATCATTTTGATGGGTTGTTTTTTATCCAGTTTGTTTCGAGAAGTATCAGTGAAGGTTAAGCTGATCAGGAAGGATATAGGCAGCCCAGGATCATCGGAAGAGTTTTGAGGATAAGAGACGGAGAAATTTGGATTCCGGAGTCGGAGATTTGATTTGGTAGGTTTTCTCCGATCAAAGGAGCTATAAGATTTAGTAAGAATGGGAAGCTAGCTCCGAGGTATTAGATTTTTCTGTATTCTTGTGAGGATAAGTGCCTTGGTTATCAGGAGTTGAATTACCAGTTTGAATAACTGGGATTCAATGTGTTTCACATATCTCTGAGGGAGTATGTGTGTGATCCATCTTTGATTGTAGAACCAGTAGTTCAGGAGGATTTGGTAGTTGAGTCAGACTTGTTTGTGGTCTGATATCCTGTTTAGTTGTAGATCTAGATGAGTAGGAGCTCTGTAGCTTAGTAGTATGGCTAGTTTGGATTCTGTAGAGCGAGTATTCTAGTATTTATACCTGGGAAACTCTAGGAAATTCTATCCAGAATTTTGTCTGGATAGTTAGATTTGTTTGATTGAGTGATTTGGTTGCTATGGTTGTTAGCATATGGTTGACAATGTATGCTTGTAGTTTAAAATTAAAATCTTAGATAGATTATTAAATTACCTTTGCTTTTAAATTTCAGGGACAAAATCCTTTTAAAGGGGAAGGAATGCGATGACCCGAAATTTTAGGCAATATCAATTTAATAATCTGTATAAAAAAAATTAAATTGATTTGATAATCTGTATAAATGAATTTGAATTGATTTAATAATCTTCTTTTAAATAAATATTTAATTAGTGAATTTTATCTTTTAAAAAAGCTAATAAAACGTTTTCTATTTATAATGTATATATATGTTTGTATGTATTGTAAATAGATAAGCTTTGGTTTGAAATTTAATAAATAAATGAAATCTTGTTTTAAAATTATAATATACATTTTGATAATTTGGAAATTATGATTAAATTTAATATAAAGCTTTTCAAAGCTATTTAATAAATAACTATATAGTATTAAACACTTAAGGTAAATGTTTATTTGTTTAAAATTATTTTAGCTCAAGTTTAAATTAATAAAAAAGTTTATTTTATTTTCTTTTTAAATATTACTTGATAAATATGATTTGAAAGATATGAAAGTTTAAAATACAATTTGCATATAAAACATTAATTCCTTTAAGTGATATAAGTTATTTATTAATAATAAGACAATTTCTTTTATAAATTATTTAAAATTGATAAATTTGTTATTTTCAAATAATAATTATAATGTATAGACATAGATAGATTTTAAAGTAAATAGAAGTGTATAAATTTGATATGTTGTTATATATATATAACTTGATTTTTTTAGAAATGGATTTTTAAGTTTAAGTTGGATTTGAATTTGAATTAGTTGAAATTCAAAAGATAGACATTTTAAAAATATTTGGGTTTTAAAGGATATTTGAATAAGCTTTTATTTATAAATATAATTAGTTTTGTTTCTTTAAAGCAATTTATATATAGATAAGTATTTAATAAATAAATAAAAAGGCTTTTATTTACTTTTAAAATAAATAAAAATAAGTAAAATTACTTATAGGACAAGTGTAAATATATTAAGCCTAATACAACAAGTGTTAATTTATGCTCATGACAAATGTAAATATATTAGACAAGTGTCATTTCAGTTCTTAATTTTTCTTTTATTTTAAAATAAATCATCTTAACTTATAAAACATGTTTTTCCTCCTTCTCATTTCTTTTCTAATTTTCATTTTCAAAAGTTAAGATAAAATTTCAGCTAAATCAAAATTCAAAAAAAAATCAGCAACCAAAATGCCTCAAACCACAAATCATGTTCAAATCAAAATTTGAAAATTTCCTCCTCAAACCAAATATAAACCATTAGCCTGCATATCTGGAATCAATTCACAGGCTTGCACTTTTATTCAAACCTGAGATCAAATCTTAAACCTGTAAACTCATTTTTAAAAGCATGCAAAACATTTTCAAAATCAAAAGGGTGTATGCATTTTCTTCAAACTGGAGTTTGTTTGAGCAAGCAAGATTTCAGCACATATTCAATGAAGCAAACTCAACTTTATTCAAGTTTTCAGTTCAACCAACTTCTGTTTCAAGAATCAAAAATTCCAGACTTTAAAGCAAAGCCTCTGTTTCACGCATAAAAGGTGAGTAACATCACTATTTTAAAATTTAAGTATATGATTCTGTTGCATGTTCATCTCTAAAAACAAGTATATTTGTGAATATATTTATAAGTAGATCTCTGTGTGTACATATATGAATATTTTGGTGTGTGCATTGCTGTGTGTCTAGATGTTTTCTCTGATTCTAGTTTCTAGATTCAAGATCAAAACAAAAATCAATTGCTTTTGATCCAATCTTTGTTAAGACTTAAGTCTTGAACGAAATATGTTTGCTGTATCATAGATTTTAGTTTAAAAATTTGATTAAGTTAAATCAATTTTGTATTGTTTCTGGAAATTAAAACAATAGAGTAAACTTAAAAGAAGTCAAATTCCAATTTAAATGTTTCATGGGTTCAGGAATCTAAATCAAGTACTAAAATTAAAACTTGATTTTTGAAACTAAAAATACAAATTTTAGTAGTGGGATTTGATTGCATTTCTGGTTTGACCAAAAATGGGTATTTAAGGGGTTTCTGATGATCTCGAGAATCTGGGAGGTCGGGGTTCCTTCTGGTGGTAGTGGGATGATCGGTGATGATGGAAAAATTGTCAGGATGGCGAGCAAGGAATGACGGCGGCGGCGACCGATTCAATTTTTTAAACCTAGTTTTGGCTAGTCTAGGTGTTTTGATCTTTGCGGTTCCTCTGGATGATCGAGTACAACAAAACTCAGGGGATCGACTATTTGGACATTGACGTAGATTTGACCGGAGGTGCTGATACTCTGGTGGTCGGAGATTCAAGGACGAGGTGGTTCCAGGTCTGCGTTAGGTTGTTCCAGGTTTGGAGTAAACATTCGGATTCGATTTTGAGTTGGTTGTCACGATCTGATGGTCGTAATGGGTTGCAAAGATGTTTGTTGATGTGATGAGGCCATTGGTGATGACCAGAGAGGGTCGGAGCCACCGTGCATATGCACTGTGCATTGGTTTGAGTTTGGTGAAGTTTGGTGTTGCAGGGTTTTGTACTTGAGTTTATCTCAAGAATTCGAGTATTTGCTCGAAGAAATGTAAGGTTTTACTCGAAGCAGTTGAAGAGGGCTCGGGGAATAGTTGTTACAGGTTTTTCTGAAACCTGTCCACTTCAAATTTAAATTTAATTTAAATCTGAAAGTAAGTTTAAACAAAGTTTAAAACCAAATTTAAAGTATGGATTCAAAACTGAATTTTGTATCCTAGTTTTTAAATTAAATTAAGTTTTATAAATTAATTTGTTTTAACAACTTAATTGTTTTAAGTGAATTTTGAAATAATTTGAATTTAAAATGAATCATGTTTTAAAACTCTTGTAAATTCCTTTTAAAAGATAAGTGTGTCTTTAACATATGATTTTAAAAGTTTGTAAATGGTTTTTAAACATTGTTAAAGTTAAAATTGTATTCATTTTAAATCTTATATTTGAAATAAAATTTGAAAGTAATTTTGAAAGTAAAATGTTTTCAAATGTGTTTGTGAATGATAATTAAATCATTAATAAGAAAATGTTTTACCTTAAAGTTAATTAAGATTTATTGATTGGTGATTCATTAAATTGTTAAAGTAATTAAAGATAATTTATTAATTTAATAAATTGATGAAGTGGATTGATTAATTTTAGCAATTAAGTGTTTTAAATTAATTAATTAATTAAGGTTTAAGTTAATTAATTAAGAATAATTAATTTGTAATTAAGAATCATTAATTAGATAAGATTGGTTTTTAATTAATGATTAGGAATTAATTAATCTAGTAATTAAAGATTAGTTAAGCCACAGTTAAATACTTAATTAATTAAATAATTAGGGATTAGTTAATGGTTATCAAAGATTAATTAATTTGTAATTAATAATGATTAATGTAAGTTAAATTACTTTAGAGAAGTAATTAAAGATTTTTTTAGCTAATGAAGTTCATTAACTTGAGATTATTAAATAATTAATTAATGCAATTAATTTTAATAATTAGTTAGATTAATTAATTTAAAGATAATTATTTTTGAAATTGTTTAAGTGTAATTACTTAATGAAAGTAATTAAGGAATAAATTATTCAATGTAATTAATTGAGTTTAATGTGATTATTTGTGACGCCCCACCTCTATACCCACGCTAGCCAAGAACACTACCGTGAATGCTGTCAACTAGCACGGAGAATAAGGCTGTTGAGGAGCGACCATCCACGTAATTGCTTTGTGCGAGCATCGATATGTCAGATAGTATAACATGCAATTCTTTTCAAGTGGAAATCTGACATGCCGACACAAACTCAAAACTACTACATAGTGGCTATAATATCTTCGGAAACAAATATAGAAATAAACATAACATAAATCAGTCACAGACAATTCATATCACAAAAGCGGAAATAGATATGAATATTACACATAAAAGTGTATATCAGAGTAGTGGTCAAAAGATCCACGATAATACAAAAGAATAGCAACACGTGCTATACAAAAGAATACAACTATGAGTCTATATCTCAAGTGTATACAACAAAATAAACTACTAATCTAAGTAGTTTGCCAAAAGTCAGAGTAATGATCCAGGATGAGAAGTCAAGCAGAAGCACCTGCAACATCTCAGTCTGACCCGAGTATTATTTAAGAAGAAAATAATAAACGGATCAGTCTAGCTATAAATATCAGAAGAAATGATATAGAATAGGAGATATGACATAAACATATAATAATCACAATGCCAAGCTGTGATTAATAGGTAATTGAAAACCAACAAGAGATTAATCAATATCACAAAAATCTACTTAAGATAAAAAGGAATGTCATACTCCTAATTTCATTCAACAAGCCACAATAAATGACACATATATATATATATATATATATATATATATATATATATATATATATATCCATGCCCATCGTAAAAGTTGGTGAAACATAAATTCCAGAAATCAACACACGAAATCCAGATATCACAATAAAAGGGTGGCCAAGACATCGATGTAGTACAAACGGTACATCCAATGAATCCAAAAGCCAAAACATCGATGTAGTACAAACGGTACATCCAATGAATCGAAACACATAAGAAAGCACATGGGTCGCTAGCCCACGAAGAAATGAGACGAAGCTCGATTTAATGAGGTACGGTCCTCCACATAGACAAAGCGACATCGCACATTGCTAGTCTAAACCATAAAATGATCATCATGATCATCGAGAAGTGTCAATTACAATAAGCTAGTAAATATATGAGCTTAGCTTCATGTCCCATAACCACTAGCTTAACTTAAATATTTACGAACAAATTGTAGATCTCCACTAGAAAATTGTCACAAGAGATTCAATCGAACAAGTCCAAGAATTAACCAACGAAGTAAACGCAAGCGTTTCATACCACTTGTTTTACTAAGTCGTTTAATTAGATTTCTCATACGAGTGAGGTAAAGGTTTGATATACTAATAGATTGGAAAACTGTTTTATAAACGAATTTGGTATTAAAGTAGAGTTGAAATCATTTGAAGAAAGAGTTTTGATATTTACTACTAGTATAGAAAACCTTTATATTTTTAAAGTGACAAATCACAAAGAAGATTGTAAGAACAACCAATTAATAAATTCACATTCGAAGACGTGAATAAAATCCAAAGAAATCGATACCAAATCCATAGAAATGGATATTTCCGAAAAGATGCATAAAAAGAAGTCATCAAAGTCGACAATAAGTGATAACGATTAATAGGATCGCTAAAATCGGTAAACAATGGAAATTCACACAAAACAGCCTGAATAGGCAAAAATAAACATTTCCAGACGTCTGATTTGGATTCCAGACGTCTGGATTTGTTCTCTGGAAATAACCCAGAGAACACTCAGACGTCTGAAACCTCAAGTCAGACGTCTGAGACATATCCAGACGTCTGGTTTGATGGTTCAGACGTCTGAAAATAGTCTCTGGCTTTTTTTTATAATATGCGTGCATACATTTTTACTTTCCAGGTCCAAACCAGACGTCTGGACTTGGTCACCAGACGTCTGGTCACCTGGTCTAGGCAACAATTTGCCTAGGCCAAAGTGGCCAAAACGTATCGGGAGCGATCAGACGAGCAACGACGACTAAGGATTTATGCCTAGCGACAACCCGGTCTTATAGGCTCTCCAAAACACCTCTTAAAGCATGATCAAACATCAAAGTTATAATTCTTAAAGATTTGACTACAAAACACCAAAATTTGGAATATTCACAAAAGCAATCCAAATCAAAATCAATGAATAAGTGTTAGGAATTCATACCTAACAATCAAAGATAATTATAAGCATAGATGTGAGATTAAAAATCTCACCTTTGCACTAAAATTTATGAAGATGAGGCTTGAAAGCAAATGGAAATCTACCACACTTCAATCTCAACTCAAGAAGCTTGATTCTAATCTAAAAAGAGAAACATTTCCCAAGTTAGGTTTAGGAATTTTCTGAAATCAAAGAGAGAATGAGTTGGAGAAGAAGAAGGAGATGCTTACCAATGGGTTCTCATAGATTTTGGAGCAAGAACTTGGATTTTGCTATGGAACTAGGGCTTGGAGTTTTAATTTCCACTCCTCTCCACCATTGTTGCTAAAGCTTGAAGGGTTAGGAATTGGAAATGAAGTAAATGAGGAGGTGAGGGGTTGGGACAGAATACATAAGTGGGCTCAGCCCAAACCAAAACCCTAAGTGAAAAGTAGCAAAAATCAACTTTCTCCAAACATATCGAAGCTTATACTCAAAAAGGTCGCAAACGGCATTTTGAACTCAATGGAGGTGGTCTCGAGTCCGAATTCGACCGTATGCAAAAAGTAGGTTTTCGGACTAAAATCCGACGAATGATAAAATATTTAAGTATAAAATCGATAAATATGCGGGTTGTTACAGACTCCCCTCCTTAAAGAAATTGCGTCCTCGCAATAATTAAGAAGGAAATATAAGAAGTAACAACCATAGAAGCATATTAACACAAAAGAAATTTTGAATCAAGAAGTTCATCATAAAGAGCACGAAGGAGTAAATCCGAAAGTTTTCGTTCGATAAATTCTCAAGATTTCACATGAGCAATCCTTAGGATTTGAGAACCATTGAACTTCTATCAAAAAGAATATCTTTATATCGAAGGCGCTCAACCTCCGAAGCAATGATGTGAATGGAATGGTGCTCAAAAGTCAAATTTGGTGAAACTTCAATCTTCACAATATCACCGGGCTCAAGAATGAAAACCGGAATCCCTAAGGCATTTCCGTAGATAAAAGACGTGGGGAACGTCAAGAATAGCAGAAAATTGAGCCGGTGCAACGGCGTAGTACAAAAACGGTACGCCCGAGGGACTAAAAACTCGAATAATTTGGAACACCGACGTAGTACAAAGATGGTACGTCCAGTGAACCAAAAAGCCAAGTCATTGGTGTAGTACAAACGGTACATCCAATGAATCAAACAGCAAAGACATTGATGTAGTACAAACGGTACATCCAATGAATCAAAGACACTGATGTAGTACAAACGGTACATCCAATGTATCTAAAAAGAAAAGACATTGATGTAGTACAAACGGTACATCCAATGAATCAAATAGCAAAGTCATTGATGTAGTATAAACGGTACATCCAATGAATCAAAAAGCGAAGACATTGATGTAGTGCAAACGGTACATCCAATGTATCAAAAGCATAGACATTGATGTAGTACAAACGGTACATCCAATGAATCAAACAGCAAAGTCATTGATGTAGTACAAACGGTACATCCAACAAATCAAAGACACTGATGTAGTACAAACGGTACATCCAATGTATCAAACAGCAAAGGCATTGATGTAGTACTAACGATACATCCAATGAATCAAAGACACTGATGTAGTACAAACGGTACATCCAATGTATCAAACAGCAAAGGCATTGATGTAGTACAAACGATACATCCAATGAATCAAAGACACTGATGTAGTACAAACGGTACATCCAATGTATCAAACAGCAAAGGCATTGATGTAGTACAAACGGTACATCCAATGAATCAAAGACACTGATGTAGTACAAACGGTACATCCAATGTATCAAACAGCAAAGGCATTGATGTAGTACAAACGGTACATCCAATGAATCAAAGACACTGATGTAGTACAAACGGTACATCCAATGTATCAAACAGCAAAGGCATTGATGTAGTACAAACGGTACATCCAATGAATCAAATAGCAAAGTCATTGATGTAGTATAAACGGTACATCCAATGAATCAAAAAGCGAAGACATCGATGTAGTACAAACGGTACATCCGATGAATCAAAAGCAAAGACATCGATGTAGTACAAACGGTACATCCGATGAATCAAAAGCAAAGACATCGATGTAGTACAAACGGTACATCCGATGAATCAAAAGCAAAGACATCGATGTAGTACAAACGGTACATCCGATGAATCAAAAGCAAAGACATCGATGTAGTACAAACGGTACATCCGATGAATCAAAAGCAAAGACATCGATGTAGTACAAACGGTACATCCGATGAATCAAAACCCAAATAATTCGAAACACTGACGCAGTACAAAAACGGTACGTCCAATGAACCGAAGCCCAAATGATTTTCGGAACACCGACGTAGTACAAAAACGGTACGTCCAATGAACCGAACACAATAAAAGAACATCGGACGCAAGTTCATAAAAGAAATGAGATGAAACTCAATAAAACGAAGTACATCAAAACTTCCGATGAACTTGATAAAAAGATAATTTCATTTAGTCATCAACAAAGAAACAACCCCTTGTTGCTTATGACTAAATGCATTGGCAACACGATTTCCCCTTCGGGGATAAAAAGAATATCAAGATCATAAGAAGCTAGGAACTCGAGTCAACATGTAGTTCCTTAAGAGAACATAAATATTCCAAAGATTTATGATCGAGATGGAGAACAAATTTCTCATCCAAATATGATGATGCCAAATTCCAAAAGCAAAAACATTAGCCGAGAGCACTAGATCATAAGTGGCATATCTAGTCTCAATAAGCTATAATGATTTAGAAGCACAAGTGATAGCACGTTCTCCTTTGCTAGAGAATGGCATTCCAACCCAATACGACTAGTAACGGTACAAATAGCAAAGTCTTGGTTCCCCTTCAGGAATCACAAGAATAAGAGTATCGAAAGGAAGGGTTCTTTTAAATAATCCTCTTTCCTGAAAAGCTAAAACTTTCAAAAATCAAAATTATTTCGATGTAAAAATATTTCTAGAAGAATTTACATTTTACAAGTCAATATATCGTGTCTGATTGTCACATCAAAGCGTTTAGGAAATTCCTATCGATAACGTTGATCAAGCGCATCGACCAAAATTCTTAAAGCACTCAACGGGCAATACAATCACAAAATCATCTTTTATAGGATAAATAAATCTCTTAAAAAGTTTTAAGAATATTCTTTGTTCGTTTCAAGAACAAAAATCCAGTTTTACTTTTAAATAAATCTTATGAAAAAGATTTGCAAAATTTAAATTACTATTTTCATCCAAAATCAATAAATACAAGAATGGTCTCATCGAAATATTCATAGAATATTTGATATATAAAATGGATGAAATAAGCTGGACCAATTGAATGACAAAATAAGTCACTCATAAGAATCATAACGAGTGCGGAATGCGGTAAGTGGTGCTAACTTCCGCAACTCGTAGCAAACGAAAACCAGTGGTAAAGTCAAACTGAAAAGACCTTAACACCACACAAAAGATATTGCTTAGGTGAGATCCTAAGACAAGCTCAAAAATACCAGAAATTTTTTCAAACGATATGATTGAGAGAAATAATACTTTCCTTATCATGCGGGTTTTAAGGAATAAAATGATGCCATCAAATTGGAATCAAAATCATAAAAGAAAAATAGAAATCTGCTTAACAGATTGAAAATGTCGAAGATGAATTGTCCACACGGAAAATAGGATATGGGCCTCACCATGATTAAGCCAATCCTTACAGAAAGGTCAATTCCGAAGCCAAAGCAAAAATATCGGCTCGGAAAGAAAAGTCACATAGAACAATCTCGACATCAAAACAAAAGCAAATTGAGTGTTGCGGATCTTCCATCCGGATTCGCAATCCTCAAAGAAGTCATCAAGCCCAAAATATTCAAAGAAAAAGAATCGACAAGTTCTTTTGATATAAAATAATGAGATGGACTCATATCAACAAGAACTTGAAAAGAATATCCACGAGACAAATAAAACCAAGAATTGAAGGAGAAATACCTTGATCAAGAGAAGAGTTTCTAGGGGCTTGCACAATATTTAGCTTTCTCATGTCCTTGTTCAAAAGTTTGGGACATGCAGATAAAAGATGACCCGGTTTCTTGCAATAGCGACAAGAATGGGATTTTGGACACATATTCGCATAGTGTTCCTTAGAATTACAATTGTAGCATCCTCCACGATTAGGGATTGGAGTCTTTGCTACAAAAGTAGTTTGCTTCACTCACTTATTGGGATTAAGGCTCTTGAACTCAATATGCCTCTTCTTGGAAGTCCCAATATCACAAGCACTTCCATTACCAACCTCTCCATGAAGAAGAGTAACATCCACAAGCTGATTGAAAGAAACTTCAAGTTTCAAAGGTAGAACCATTTCTGGGTTCTTACTCAAAGCATAGATAAACTCTTGATTCTTTACAAGATCCAAAAGTTGTTGGGCAGACATAAAAACTCCATCCTGGGGAGTAGCACTAGATTGACCGGCGCTGGGACGGCCTGGTCTAACCATTTCTCTTCTATAAGAAAGAAAGAAGGAGAAAAGTTATTCTCAAAATAAATATCAAGCAATCTTGATAGATAAAACAAGGAATCATAAAAGAAAATAGGATAGGACGGCACGAAGACCCGAATAAAATCCTAAAGCACGACTCCTAAGATGGACTTAGGACGATGATCCTTGTTATAATATTCCATATTGTTCCGAAGTTTGGCTCTGATACCAAGCTGTGACGCCCCACCTCTATACCCACGCTAGCCAAGAACACTACTGTGAATGCTGTCAACTAGCACGGAGAATAAGGCTGTTGAGGAGCGACCATCCATGTAATTTCTCTATGCGAGCATCGATATGTCAGATAGTATAACATGCAATTCTTTTCAAGTGGAAATCCGACATGCCGACACAAACTCAAAACTTCTACACAGTGGCTATAATATCTTCGGAAACAAATATAGAAATAAACATAACATAAATCAGTCATAGACAATTCATATCACAAAGGCGGAAATAGATATGAATATTACACATAAAAGTGTATATCAGAGTAGTGGTCAAAAGATCCACGATAATACAAAAGAATAGCAACACGTGCTATACAAAAGAATACAACTATGAGTCTATATCTCAAGTGTATACAAAAAAATAAACTACTAATCTAAGTAGTTTGCCAAAAGTCAGAGTAATGATCCAGGATGAGAAGTCAAGCAGAAGCACCTGCAACATCTCGGTCTGACCCGAGTATTATTTAAGAAGAAAATAATAAACGGATCAGTCTAGCTATAAATATCAGAAGAAATGATATAGAATAGGAGATATGACATAAACATATAATAATCACAATGCCAAGCTGTGATTAATAGGTAATTGAAAACCAACAAGAGATTAATCAATATCACAATAATCTACTTAAGATAAAAAGGAATGTCATACTCCTAATTTCATTCACCAAGCCACAATAAATGACATATATATATATATATATATATATCCATGCCCATCGTAAAAGTTGGTGAAACATAAATTCCAGAAATCAACACACGAAATCAAGATATCACAATAAAAGGGTGGCCAAGACATCGATGTAGTACAAACGGTACATCCAATGAATCCAAAAGCCAAAACATCAATGTAGTACAAACGGTACATCCAATGAATCGAAACACATAAGAAAGCACATGGGTCGCTAGCCCACGAAGAAATGAGACGAAGCTCGATTTAATGAGGTACGGTCCTCCACATAGACAAAGCGACATCGCACATTGCTAGTCTAAACCATAAAATGATCATCATGATCATCGAGAAGTGTCAATTACAATAAGCTAGTAAATATATGCGCTTAGCTTCATGTCCCATAACCACTAGCTTAACTTAAATATTTACGAAAAATTGTAGATCTCCACTAGAAAATTGTCACAAGAGGTTCAATCGAACAAGTCCAAGAATTAACCAACGAAGTAAACGCAAGCGTTTCATACCACTTGTTTTACTAAGTCGTTTAATTGGATTTCTCATACGAGTGAGGTAAAGGTTTGTATATACTAATAGATTGGAAAACTGTTTTATAAACGAATTTGGTATTAAAGTAGAGTTGAAATCATTTGAAGAAAGAGTTTTGATATTTACTACTAGTATAGAAAACCTTTATATTTTTAAAGTGACAAATCACAAAGAAGATTGTAAGAACAACCAATTAATAAATTCACATTCGAAGACGTGAATAAAATCCAAAGAAATCGATACCAAATCCATAGAAATGGATATTTCCAAAAAGATCCATAAAAAGAAGTCATCAAAGTCGACAATAAGTGATAACGATTAATAGGATCGCTAAAATCGATAAACAATGGAAATTCACACAAAACAGCCTGAATAGGCAAAAATAAACATTTCCAGACGTCTGATTTGGATTCCAGACGTCTGGATTTGTTCTCTGGAAATAACCCAGAGAACACTCAGACGTCTGAAACCTCAAGTCAGACGTCTGAGACCTATCCAGACGTCTGGTTTGATGGTTCAGACGTCTGAAAATAGTCTCTGGCTTTTTTCTATAATATGCGTGCATACATTTTTACTTTCCAGGTCCAAACCGGACGTCTGGACTTGGTCACCAGACGTCTGGTCACCTGGTCTAGGCAACAATTTGCCTAGGCCAAAGTGGCCAAAACGTATCGGGAGCGATCGGACGAGCAACGACGACTAAGGATTTATGCCTAGCGACAACCCGGTCTTATAGGCTCTCCGAAACACCTCTTAAAGCATGATCAAACATCAAAGTTATGATTCTTAAAGATTTGACTACAAAACACCAAAAATTGGAATATTCACAAAAGCAATCCAAATCAAAATCAATGAATAAGTGTTAGGAATTCATACCTAACAATCAAAGATAATTATAAGCATAGATGTGAGATTAAAAATCTCACCTTTGCACTAAAATTTATGAAGATGAGGCTTGAAAGCAAATGGAAATCAACCACACTTCAATCTCAACTCAAGAAGCTTGATTCTAAGCTAAAAAGAGAAACATTTTCCAAATTAGGTTTAGGAATTTTCTGAAATCAAAGAGAGAATGAGTTGGAGAAGAAGATGGAGATGCTTACCAATGGGTTCTCATAGATTTTGGCGCAAGAACTTGGATTTTGCTATGGAACTAGGGCTTGGAGTTTTAATTTCCACTCCTCTCCACCATTGTTGCTAAAGCTTGAAGGGTTAGGAATTGGAAATGAAGTAAATGAGGAGGTGAGGGGTTGGGACAGAATACATAAGTGGGCTCAGCCTAAACCAAAACCCTAAGTGAAAAGTAGCAAAAATCAACTTTCTCCAAACATATCGAAGCTTATACTAAAAAAGGTCGCAAACGGCATTTTGAACTCAATGGAGGTGGTCTCGAGTCCTAATTCGACCGTATGCAAAAAGTAGGTTTTCGGACTAAAATCCGACGAATGATAAAATATTTAAATAAAATATTTAAATAAAATATTTAAATATAAAATCGATAAATATGCGGGTTGTTACATTATTTTAAGTTAATTAATTAAGTTTAATTAATTTAAGATAATCACTGGATGATTTGTTAGTATAATTACTTAATGTAATTAATATAGTGAAATTACTTAGTGAAGTAATTAATGGATAATTACCGGATGTAATTAATTGAAGGGTGATTTATTAATGGAAGTAATTTGGATTAAATTTCTTTGTATAATTAATCAAGGGATTAATTAAGATAATTAATTAAGGAGTAATTAATTAATTAATGTAGTAATTAAGGGTAGTTAATTACTGGATGAGATTAATCAAGAGTGATTAATAAATATGGTTAATTAAAGATTAATTACTAAATTTAATTAATTTAAATAGAGTAATTAATTAAAAGTATAATTAGGGATCATTAATTAATATAATTAATGATGTAATTAAGGGTTGATTAATTAAGATTAATTAATCAATGATAAGTGACTTTAGAATTATTAATTAATGTAATTAATTAAGGATTAATGTAATTAATTATAATTAATTAATAAAGTAATTAAAGGTTAATTACTTTATTTGGTTAAGAATAATTAATTTGTGTAATTAATTAAAGGCAAATTACTTGAATGTAATTAAAAGATAATTAATCAAGGATGATTAATTAAGATGAATGATTAAACAGTGATCAATTAATTGATTTGTAATTAATTAATGGTTATGTAAGCAAGATTTATGTGATGAAAGTAACTAATTTGATTTATTATAAATTAATTAGAGATGTAAGTAATTAATTTAATTTATTTTAAATTAAGTAGAGATAGTGTGGCAAATTAATTCTTGCTTATTTATGGATGGATGATATTGATTGCCTTGAATGGTTTGAGATCTCAGATATGAGATAAGTAATGCGGTGTGATATGGCTGCTTTGGTTGAAGTGTGATGATAATATGAATTATCTATTTGTGATGATCATGTGGATTATCTGTTTATGATGATAATGTAAATTATCTATTTGTGATGATGATGTAGATTATCTACTGTGATATGTGAATTATCTATCTGTGTGTATATAGGTAATAAAATTGAATTGTTTAACTTTAAAACAATTTGGACCTTAAAGACACGTTTTGGATTTCGATGAGACCGGGATCGGGTTTCCATATTTGGATATCCGAAAACCACATCGATCCAAATTAACGATTGGTCATGCATCTCAAGTGAAGATGAAGATTCAGAGTGCAAGGGTTATTATCGTTAACTCTTAAGATGATTCCAAAATGAGTTTAATGGGATAATGCCTTCGGTTTCGTTCGAACCCGGAACGAACTTGTATAGATTGAATGCTTTTAGAACATGGTCAGGTAGACGATGAGCATTCTAAGATAGATGTGTTTTATAAAGGTAATCGTAGCCTTAAGCCTCATCAACCGGGAATGGCTAAAACAGGGGAGGTGCAGCAAGGCTAAGTGAGTCGCGCTCAAGTAGGACAAAATTTTCCCCTCTCTAGAAGTCCCTTTTATTCGGCTGTATGGGGCAATCGATTCGTGACAACTGCTGGGGTTGTCTTGGTCGGGACTATCTAGTAAGGGAGGGCTCCGGCCTTGTGTTGCAGGAGATTGGGAGTAATCCTCGGTACGGTGATCTAGGACCCGTACTGTGACGGGCGGAACCCAGTAGCCCTGCTATTGATGGAAACCCATTCTTCCTACGTGCCCTAATTGTTTTGATTGTAATACCCACTTTGTGGCTAGTATGCTGGAATTTAATAATGTAACAATTTCAACTATTTTTATTTATTTGAAAACCCTAGACCCTATTATAATATCACCGGATTTCCTATCAAATGTTTTGGTTAGCGTAAGGTAAAAACTTACCCATGTTTATGCGTGGGGAGTCTTACGTGATACCTTTTGTTTTCAAAGGTTTTTCAAAGTTAAACAACTTTAACCTGTTACTTACACAGAGCCATGTCTGATCTGGAGTTTATTTATGTTTTTCTCAAACTCTTGGGTACTCAAATTTTTACGAGTAGCCAAGGGATTCATGTTTGCTCTGACAAATTGTGGAGGAACAATGGAGTAGGTGGCTTCAGCGTTATAGATATTTATAGTGTTCCACTGTGTTGATTTCCCTGTGCTGTTGATTTGAGTTGTAATAAATAGACATGTGTTTATAATTGTCTAGTATGTGATGCATAATCTATATAACTCTAATAATGGTTATATACTATGTAATATCTTATGTTATTAATATAATTTATTCGTTCCGCTGTTGAGATTCTGATGTTGTCTCTTCTTTCTTCTCTATCTTTTCTCTTTCCAATCTCTTTCTTTCTTATTAATGATGCGTGATTCTGTGGAATGAATGGCGGGTCTTTACAACGGCATACGACCAGACGTCATTAGAAGCCGAAGATTTGAAACCGTACAAAGCCAGTATTCATAGAAATAATGATATTGCTACTAAAGCGGTTGGCTATGAGCTACCGATGGAATTGGGAGACGAAACTCATAGAGCGAGTGCTGTCCTTTGTTGAGATGGATGTGAACTCCCCTATAATTCTTTCTTGGGTCAATCAACCCTTGCTGATTTTAGGGCAGCCATCGCCCCTTGGTGTTTAACACCAAATTCCCATCAGAGAATTAAGTAGGAATTATTCATGGAGACCAGTCGATAGGCCATGCATGTTATGTTGCTGAGTTAAGGGATGCTCAGCAAAAGGAAAAAAAAGAAAAGGACATGGAGACGTCTCTTTACATCAAAACTAATTAAGCTTAGCATCCGCGTTCGAGCTTTGGCTTGGGCACAGCCAGTTCTATAAAAATATATACCCGAGAGATGAGGAAGAGGGGCCCAAAGAACCCAAGGCTGCACCTACTGAGCTAACGATTGACATCATGATCAGCCACGACAACCCATCATGGGTCCCGATGATCTATAACAGATCAGCGCATCAAAGATGAAAGAATTAGCTAGCTTTCTCTGGGCGAATCTTGATGTGCTCACTTGGATCGTTTTTGACATGTATGGGACCTCGCCAACCATTATGAGCCATGCATTGAATATTGACCCAAGGCATGTCTCAATGAAATAGAAATGATGCAACATGGATCCAGAGAGATCTACTACACTTAAGGAGGAGGCAAATAAAATAAAAAATAATGGGTTTATCCCCCTCTTTCCCAAAATGGGTATCTAACCTGTACTCATGAGAAATGCTAATGGAAAGTGGAGAACATGCTTTAACTATTTAGACCTGAATAAAACATGCCCGAAGAATATCTTTCCACTTCCAAGGATCGACAGTTGGTAGACTTGATTGCTGAACACGATTTGCTTTCATTTATGGATGCGTACTTCAGTTACAATAAGATTTCGATGCATGTCCAAGACCAGGAAACCACCATCTTCATTACCGACCTGGGATTATACTGCTACATTATGATATCTTTGGGACTGAAAAATTCTGGAGCTACTTATTATAGACTGGTCAATTGGATGTTTAAAGACCAGGTTGAATGATCAATGGAAGTATATATGGATTATATGCTCGTGAAGTCATGACGATCAAATGTCCATATCGATGATTTGGTAGAGATGTTCAGTGTTCTCCGAAGATATGGAATGAAACTCAACCCCTTGAAATGCTCTTTCGACATTACGTAAGGGAAGTTCTTATGTTCCATCGTCAACTCTCGTGGAATTGAGGCCAATCTCGAGAAGATTCAGGAGATAAGAGATATCCAAACACCAAAGGTAATTAAGCAGGTGCAAAACCTAACTTGAAAGGTCATCGCCCTGAGTCTGTTCAACCCCAAAGCCACCAATTGGTGCATTCTCTTCTTTAAATTGATCAGAAGAGGGAAGAGAATCTTCACAAAGATGCATGATTGTGTTGACGTGTTTCAAGCTCTAGTACACCACTAAGCATGACTCCCAATCTTATCCAAGCTACCGAATCATGAAGATTTGTACATCCATTTAGCGATGTTGGTACATGCCATAAGTGTCGTGCTGTCGTACGAAGAGAATCAATCTAGAGGTAGTATACTATGTTAGCAAACTATTAACAGGTGCTGAACGAAATTATCTGAAATTGAGAAGCTCATACTACCTGTTGATTGCATCGAGGAAGCTTCGCCCTTATTTTCAAGTTCACCCTATCAATGTCTTCATCGACCAGTCATTAAAAGGTCCTATAGAGAACTGAGATGTTTGGAAGGTTATTGAAATGGAACATAGAATTAAACTAGTTTAATATCACTTATCTCCTACGAAGAGCCATCTAAGGCAGGTATTGGCGGACTCCATTGCTGAATTCACTATACAAGATGGCTCTCTTGAAAGCAGTAAAGAACTATCATCCGATGGATTTGTACATGGATGGAGCATCTAACAATCAGTGTTCTAGCTCGGGAGTCATAATACTCACTCCTGAGGAACGCTCGATTTGTTATGCCCTTAAACTCGGCTTCTGTGCAACAAATTATGAAGCTGAATATGAGGCCTTAATTGCAGGGATCAAACTTGCTAAGGAGCTAGGAGTGCAATCTTTGCAAATTTTCTATAATTCCCAACTAGTCGTGCCCCATGTCAAAGGAGAATGTCAGGCCAAGGGAGCGCAACTTGCTCCTTACCTCAACAGGGTTCAAGAGCTATTAATCAATCTTGAGCATTACATTATCACACATATCCCTGGGGAATAGAATGAGAAAGTCAACTCATTGGCCAAACTAGCCAGTTTCGATGATGCACAACAGATAGGTATGATCCAAGTTGAGGTACTTAATGCTCTAAGGATTGACCATATGGAGATTGATTGGGTCTTAGAGACAGAGCTCGAGAGGGAGACATGGATGACTCCAATAAAACATTACTTGCAGAGGAGAATCCTTTCCGAACAGAAGAATAGGAAATGACAAGTCCTTTGCAAAGCTTCACGATACATCCTTCAACAAAGAGTCATATGTAGAAAGTGTTTTTCCATTCCCACACTTTGGTGTATTTCCAACGATGAAATCATGTGAGTATTAAGAGAAGTCCATGAAGGAGAATGTGGTGATCACACCCGGGGCAAAACTTAGCGAAGAAGATACTTTATTATGGTTATTACTGTCCAACTATCAATCAAGATACAACTGATTATACTAGATGATGTGACAAGTGCGAGATATTTTCAAAGATTTCAAGAGCCCAGCCTATAGAGATTACTCAGATGGTCATCGGCACCTTATTGATTTACAAAGGTGGCACGACGTACGCCATCATAGTTGTCGATTACTTTACTAAATGGTCTGAAGCTGAACCATTTGTCATGATCACTACAAAGGAAGTAATCAACTTTGTTTTATTGAAACATCATATGCCATTTTAGTCTCCCAGAACAATCATAACCGACAACGAGACCTAATTCAATAGTGTTGAATTCAAAGACTTCCACCGTCGACATCGTATTGAGAAAAGATTTGCGGGAATTACTCACCCTCACACTAATGGACAACTTGAAGCTGTTAATAAAATCATTTAAGTTCATTCTAAAGCAGCGTTTGGAAAAATCTAGGGGGTGGGTTGATGAACTCCCACTAGCTCTATTGGCATAGAGAACCAGCCATAAGTCCATGACCATCCACACTCCATTCGCCTTTGCCAACATCTATGAAGCCGTGATTTCCGTAGAACTCGAAATCTCTTCTCATAGAGTGACTTACTATGACCCCAGAACAATTAGAAATCTCCTTTTGGAACCCCTAGACATGATGGATGAGAAGCATGAAATAGATGACTTGAGCGCAGCTGCATACCAACATCGAGTCCCCGGGTAGTACAACATTAAAGTCCAAGCTAGAACCTTCGAAATTGGTGATCTCATCCTAAAATGGATCCTTCCTAGCCCCATCAATATGGGTATGAGTTGGGAAGCACCGTATGTTATCGATCAGAAGCTTGGAGATGGAAATTTCAATCTAATGATTATTGATGGCATTGCACCCCCTAGAGCATGGAAAATCGAGCATCTACAATGCTATTTCACTTGATTTTGTTTCATTCGTCTATATTTCATATATAATTTGCTTCTTCATTTTAGAGCCATGTAATAAGGAAGACTCTTTTGCTTTCTCTTTCAGTTGGAATAGTATAACAGTTGAGATATGCGACATATTTACATCTATGTATGCATAATATAGACCGACGAGTACCCTTAGTCTGGTGCCAACCAATTTCTTGGGTCCATAATCCAATTGATCAAACTGAATGTGATTTGACTGTTCATCTGTTAAATCTCATCTATGATTCGATGGGCTAAGGGTGAAATATAGAACGGATGTGACTCAACCATCTGTTATCTAGCTCCGTCCTTCGATTTGACGGGAGGGATGTAAAGTAAAAGAGGATAAGATATGACCGACCACTCTTCGACTTTTGCTCCTGACTTATGGGCAAAGGAATTAACCAAGGAAAATATGGTTCATCTCTTTACCAGAACAACCCTAGTCTCTAGAGTGCGGGCTGGAGTACAAACATCCAGCAGGTATGATGAATCGCAAATCAACTAACTATGGTCCCTAGAGTGCGGATAAGATCGTAAAAAATGAATGAATGTGACTCGACCGTTCATTCGCCACCTCCAACCTAAGCCTGACAGGATGAGGACAAACTCATAATGGATAGGATCCGACTGTCCATGAGTTAACTCCAACAACCTAAGACCAAGGGAAAGAATAAAATCACTTAAGCTGAATATGACAACGTAACATTATGGCTTGTGCATTATGTTTAATACCACTCAAGGCCTTTTTAAAATGAACTTATCAGACCAATGCCTGAATAAACGAGCGATCGAATGATATTACAACTTAAACAACGATCGATAAATTACAAGTACATTGAATGGGAAATGTAATAGGTCGAACGCTTAAAAATATTCACACAAAAGTTAAACTAAAATCAAATAAGTTTTTATTTATAAGCAAGAATTTGGAGAGCTAAATACAAGTTTATTGCTAGAACTAAAAACCAAAAGCTGGGGTTGTAACATCCCGCCTTTTTGTACGTTTTAAATCGATGATAAACCACATATGTCAGACTCAAACCATACAAAAGGGCGAATTGCTATTGGGGTAAATAAGAAAAAGGGAGAAAGAAAGAAAACAAAATAGAATCTTGCAGCGGAATGACAAAATATAATAATCAAATAACAGTTCGTGAAGCTGTTTACAAAACAATTGATTATACTAATACAATATAGAATCAGAATTACACATACCAGAGAATAATAATTACAAAGCAGAATAGTATGAATATAGCAGAATAATATAATAAATAATAGTAATACAATCTTTGTCTTCGTCCTCTAGAAGTAAGGTCTTCAAACCTTGAAATGCTCAAGCTGACCGAGCGAATTGAAAAGATAAAACACTCGAGTTAGAACTAAATGATCTTATGTGAGTTAAATCAACAGGAATAAATATGAGTGGAACGGCGTCAGAGATGTTTACGTGATTTGACATCTCCTATCCAGTGTCTAACGTGAGTACAGTAACTTAAGAGATGCTCGGGATTCACATCTCCTAAGGATCCGTTAAACAATTTACTATGTAGTAATATACGCTATTATAGTAACGTCTAATAGTAAAATAAACTTACTCTAAAATAGCATTAAGGAGTGACCGAATATTCCCCTTAACACATAAATAGTGCCAATAGTCTATACAGTACCGTAATACCTCCTGATCAGGAGGCTATCAGAGGATACTCCATAGGTACGACACAAATCATGCTCGTACAAGGCATGCTAGGGTAGGTGACATGGAACAACTAGGCAATGCCAAGGTAGATATACCAATTACGCTTACAGGCCGGTGGTAACGTGTAGCGCGCAGCTACCGCCCACCTCGAGCTACACCCCAAAATAAATAAAAAATCAAAAGTGGGCACCGAATCAATCCAAAAGTCAAAGTATAATATCGAAGGGATGTGTCCGATCAAAGGGGCTACCTCATTAGCTCGTCAATCGCTCTTGTTTTAGCCACCTTATGCTAACTCACGGGAGTTGGGTCCACGTACATACCTCAAAGGAAACGCCGCCACCATCCTACTTCATTCTGAAATCTCCACCATATACACAGTTGTTAAAGTGATTTTGGAGTTGGCAGAGAGTATGACAACTTTCAATCCCGATCTCTTTAGCAACCAAATGTTATTATTACACCGCGGTCATTTCAAAATAGTTTATACTTTAAACCGAAATATCATTGCCATTTCAAAACCATATAAATATGCTATCATTTCCATTTCAAAACTAAATCAATACGATATCATTTTTATAAAAACCCAAATCAATATAATATCATTTTGTTTCAAATATATCCTTTTTCCAAAATCATAGCACTTTCAAAGTTATAACAATTTGAAATCAAAACACTTAAAGTATAACACTTTAAATCATAATACTTTGAAACTCATAACTTTGAAACATAACTACACCACTTAAATGGTTGAAATATTAGAATACCTTATATAATAAAATAGCTTCTTAAATTTCACAAATCAATTCCAAAAAAACTCGAATTTTCGGATTTTAATTTAACCAAATCCCAAATCATAAATTTCAATTCAATTCAGTTTCTAAATGAACTATTCCAAATTTTATCGATTCCAAAATAGATTTGATCCACAGAATAAACTATTTCAAATTCAATATATTTCAAACTTTAAGTATTCAACAATTTCAAAACTATGTTTGGCAATTACGATTCAACAATTCAATTTTCTATTATTTAGTTTGAAATATTTTACATAATAAATCCATTATCATTTAAATAAAACTCAAATTACAAATAACTAAATATTTCCTTCAATTTTGTTTATATTTGAAATATTCATTTAATTCACCTTAAACTAAAATCAAGTTATAAAAATCACACCTTCTAAAATTTCAAATTTAATAAATTTCACATCAAGCTTATTTGAGTTTAATTCTTAAATAAATACAATTTCAAATAAATCTCAAATTTATCTTCCAACCTTAATTTTATTTAAATCATTATAAACTCTATATAATTTAAATACTTAACCATATTACATTTTTAATAAAATCAATCTTTATTTTTACACTTGTTTTATACCAAACAAATCTATACATAGCTAAAAATCAAGATTTAGCTATATATATAAAATAACATTTATATAATATCTGAAATCAATATTTCTATAAAACCATATATTTCATTACAAAACCATAGAAATCCTTTCAAAATATTTTTATATATAGACCGCAGTGTCTGTATATAATTTTCTATCCTATGGTCAAGTGATACAGATATTTCTCATTTCAATCCATAATTTATAATATAAATACGATTATATATCATTTCAAACCGCAATCCCGAATGAAATAAAAATCCATAACAACTTGCAGTTTATAACAACATAAAATACAACATCCACATCCAATATCAATTATTAAACATTTATCACAATCATCATCCAATTCAATCAATAACATCAATATAGAACAGATAACAAATAACAGGTATTTACTGGCAGTTTATGTTCAATAATCAATTAAATAACTATTTTATCTAAATAAATTCAAATAAACTGAGATAATGATTCAAAACATTCCAATCAGTCATAAGTAAATTTCTAATCACATCATACATGAATTTAACAAACATAAGAAATTTTAGAAGTTGTGAGTGGGTTAAAACACCCACCTTTTGAATTTAAATTGAATTTAAGTCCAATTTAAATCCAAAATTTGATCAGTCTTAGAATCTATCTCGACCAGCAACAAAATGTTCGGAATTTGAAAACGATCCCAACAAAAGAAACTACGCGTAAATGGGACATCGTATGCGAAAGTTATACGAGTTAAAAGATTTGAAATCAAAATCTTAAATAAAATAATTATAAAATCAACGGCCTACCAGGTTCTGCCACATCACCTGCATAATTCACGCGCATGGCCACTATAGGGTTTCGAAACCCTAGCTCGAAACTGGGCTGCCACCTATTCACCGAACTTCATCCAATTTTCGCCATCGCCTGACCCTCCAAGACCACGTCAGGAAGCGCTTTGGTGCTCCCCTCCTCTAGATGCCTTAGACCGAAGTGGTGCGTCCATCTTAGTCGCTTCCAGGCGTGAGCGCCTCCATCGCCTAATCGTGCTATTTCTGGTGAACTCCAGTCCTTTGACGACGAACCAAGGCCAGATCTATGGCCTGCTCCATGGCCTCTACGAGTTAGAACTTCCAGCTCGTCCCCTAGTGGAAGATCCACCGTTGGATTAAAATTGTGGCCTATGAATGGCCGAGAATGATCGACCATTTTTGGCCAACTTGTGACTCTGAACCAAAAACGAATAGTGGATTTGAGTTGCGCTTGCCGAGAGCTTCAAATCAGTATATAATTTCGATATATTATGAGGAGTTTAAATTTTGATTTGATTTTGGATTGCAATTGGATTTGGAACAGGTTCTATTTTGTCAACCAATGAGAAAGAGGAGCAATAGAAATTTCTATACGTACAGAAATGAGAAATAAAAAGGCTGCTAGGGTTTATAACGACATATATATAGGCAGAGCACAATAGAAACAAATGAGCTTGATTGGTTTGGAAAAAATGAACGATAGCGACCCGAAAAGCCCATTTCGACTCTAGAACGAAACTGGGTCAACCCATATATCAAAATAGATGTTTTTAAATATTTTAAAATCAATGGAACAGGTTTCAAATCCAAATTCCATCGTATGAATAAGTTACATTAAAATCAACATATTTAAATTGATTTCAATTAGTTTCAACTAAATTGATTTCAAGGCATTTCGTCCGTACGATCAAACGACAAGTCTGATCGCTACAAAACTTGAAATCCTACTATAATTCACCATTACAGATTCGACGAAACTGGTTTCGTCGAAATCCAGGTCAGTTGCCAAAATGGCTATCTTTCAAGTTAATTAAATATTCAATATTAAATTAATTAATCACTTCTTCAATTCAAGTTTAATTATTTACTATTTCTATCATTTCTGATTACAAATAAACTTATAATTCTTTAACCAAAATTTCTAGGTCAATCAAATAAGGATTTATTGCGAAATTTATAGTGTTTACCTTCAATTTAAGTAAATTCAAATAAATTATATTTTTAATTTCAAATAACTTACTTCAATTTGTTTTCAATCCCTTTATTCAATCAATCATCATCTTATGGATAATATAACATTATTACCTTTATTTACATTCAATTGCTATTGATAAATATTTTATTTCATTGGTTAATTCAATACTTACTTTTATTAACTTATTTTCAATTTTATAACCAAGTGCAATAATTTATACCATTTCATTATTGGGATTTCACTCCAATTGTCAATAATTAATTTTAATTACCATTGCTACATTTCATTTCTAACATTCGCTTCATTTTAAATTATAAAGTTTTTATTTCTTCCTAAATTTAATTACAAAATCTTATTAAATTAACCAATTTAATTATCTTAATTTTCAGGTCGTTACACTCTCCCTCACTCAAAACTTTTCGTCACTGAGAAGGAAAAATAAAGAATTAAGCAAACAATACATCTTATTCAAAAATATCAACTTTATAAACGATAAAAAATTAATTAATTTAAATAGTATATCGATTTATAACCATTAAATCTTTTTATACTCAAATTAATAAAGTTTGGAGGACAATTTTCAAAAATTTTCTAAGTCCAAAATTTACGGAAAATTTCAGAAGAGTCTCCTTTGTACGGAGAGGCTAGGGAGTAAATATAATATCAAATATAACAATATATAACATATATCTTCCAAAATAATATATCCCAACAGGGGAAAATAATATAATAGCGTATAAAACCGTAACCCGAAAACTTACCTATTTGTCGGGCAATTAACGCTTAATTATGAAACCAAAAGCAGTGACAATTGCTTCCATAACCTGGATTTCACTTATATAATCCAAAAGGTTAACAACTATATAAAAATGAAATATTTAAAATTGTTTCAACCACTAACAAACAAATCAATATAAACAACAATCACTTGCAACAAAGCATACAACCATCACATAAAATCAACACAAATCAATCATCCATTCATATCAAACAAAACAAATAGTTGTTCGGGTTCAAAACCTTAAATTATACAGAACGAAAAATAAACTACTAAGTGCACCATTTACTCAACTGTCTTAGATGAAACTAAATAGATTATTCATACATCCAAACAATTTTTAAAGTATCCATGCCCAAACAACCATAAACCAAACAAACAAGACAATAGATCAGGTTCATTCTTATCAATTTCATTTCATAACACTTATTGCTTCACTTCCTTTTCATTCATATAATAATTTATCTTTTTAATTTACATTTTATTTCTTATAGTTTCATTTACTTTTATTCATTTCTTACTAAATCTCATTTTCATTTATTCATATCATGCCAGTTTCTTTTTATTGCATTATATTCATTTATTCACTACTTAATTTCATTTATTTACATTCATTTATTAATAGTGTTCATGTTCAATTCAATTACCTAGCATTTCAATTCATTAACTTAAGTTTATAGTCATCTACTTGCAATATTTACTTTCTATCACATTTTATTATAGTAATATTTCAATTATAACTTAAGCTTATAACCACCATAACATCAAATTCTTATTTATAAAAGTAATTCATTGAACCTTCTATTACATAAGTTTTACTTGTAACTTTTTCCATTACATTTTCTTATTAGACATTTCAACTTTTAAACCTTTTGGTAAGTTATATATATGCTTTTTAAGAATGCAATTGAAATTTACACAAGTTTATCTCATTTCTTTTAAACTAATTTAATGTTCAAAAATCATATCTTTTGTTTTTATAGGTTACAAATTTCAACTTTATTTTAATTTCATTTATAACTTAGCATTTAATTTCTTATTTTAATTAGGGTTTCAATTATTAATTCGTTACATTCCATTTCACTACAATAATTGAATTATGAATTAACGAGTACTTAAGAACTAAATATGGGCTTAAATTTCAAATCATTTAAAAATAACAGATAGATGTACACACTTACAATTTATATATCCAATTATATTTAAAACAATTTGAAATTTATGTTTGTTTATCAAAATAAATCTATAGTAATACTACTGCAGTGGCCTTCCCACTTAGAAACTCGAAAATGAATGTCGATGATGCGTGCACTCATCACCGAAATTATTTTCCAGCGATAGAGAGGGGAGTACAGAACTTATTTCTTTTCTAAGTTCCTTTAAACAATTCTTTAAAATTATACTGAAATATTTATATCAGAAAATACTTATAAACGATATTATTATATTCCAAAATCCTTTGAAAGAAATTTTCAAAATCCCGGAACTTAAGTTCTAAAATTTCCAACTTCCATTTATTTTATTTTCTTCAAATTTTGTTTTCAATCAATATTTATAAATTTCACTACTTAACAATCAATATATTACAACCAAATATAACCTTTATAAAAATTTATTTTATATATAGAAAATATAATAAGCACAATTATTTCATTCACCTATATTCAAAACAAATATTGTGTCGGTCTATCCTATTAAGAATTTAGAAATCCCTATTGATGTCATAGCATCCTATGCACCAAACAGAATTTATAGCTGCAAAATGGAACAAATTAACACAATATAAAAACCCTTTTATAACACTAATAAGTACGCTCTCTCATATATATACACTCAGCGAATCATCATAGAATATCGCTACCCTACTAATAAAGAGTCAGACCCCACAAAGAAAAGGTTTATCGCTAAACCAAAGCTCTGATACCAAATTTAACATCCTGCCTTTTTGTATGTTTTAAATCGATGACAAACCACACACGTTAGACTCAAACCATACAAAAGGATGAATTGTTATTGGGGCAAATAAGAAAAAGAGAGAAAGAAAGAAAACAAAACAGAATCTTGCAGCGGAATAATAAAATATAATAATCAAATAACAGTTCATGAAGCTGTTTACAAAACATTTGACTATACTAATATAATGCAGAATCAGAGTTACACATACCAGAGAACAATAATTACAATGTAGTGGAATAGTATGAATGTAGTGGAATAATATAATAAATAATAGTAATACAATCTTCGTCTTCATCCTTTGGAAGTAAGGTCTTCAAACCCTGAAATGCCCAGGCTGATCCGAGCGAATTGAAAAGACAAAACACTTGAGTCAGAACTAAAAGATCTTATGTGAGTTAAATCAACAGGAATAAATATGAGTGGAACGACGTCAGAGATGTTTACGGGATTTGACATCTCCTATCCAGTGTCTAACGTGAGTGCAGTAACTTAAGAGAAGCTCGGGATTCACATCAACTAAGGATCCGTTAAACTATTTACTATGTAGTAATATATGCTATTATAATAATGTCTAATAGTAACATAAACTTGCTTTAAAATAGCGTTAAGGAGTGACCCAATATTCCCCTCAACACATAAATAGTGCCAATAGTCTATACAGTACTGTAATACCTCCTGATCGGGAGGCTACTAGAGGATACTCCATAGGTACGACATAAATCAAACTTGTACAAGGCGCACAAGGGTAGGTGACACAACACAACTAGGCAATGCCAAGGTAGATGTGCCAATTACGCTTCCGGGACGGTGGTAACGCGTAGTGCTTAGCTACCGCCCATCTCGAGCCACACTCCCAAATCAAAAAAAATCAAAAGCGGCCACCGAATCAATCCAAAGTCAAAGTTTAATATCGAAGGGATGTGTTCGATCAAAGGGGCTACCTCATTAGCCCGTCAATCGCTCCTGTTTTAGCCAACTTATGCCAACTCACGGGAGCTGGGTCCACGCATATACCTCAAAGGAAACGCCGCCACCATCCTACTTCATTCTGGAATCCACCGCGTACACAGTTGTTAAAGTGGTTTTCAGAGTTGGCAGAGAGTATGAAAACTTCCGATCCCCGTCTCTTTACAACCAAACATTATTATTACACCACGGTCATTTCAAAATAATTTATACTTTAAACCAAAATATCATTGCCATTTCAAAACCATATAAATATGATATCATTTCCATTTCAAAACTAAATCAATACGATATCATTTTTATAAAAGCCCAAATCAATATAATATCATTTTATTTCAAATATATCCTTTTTCCAAAATCATAGCACTTTCAAAGTTATAACACTTCGAAATCAAAAAACTTAAAGCATAACACTTTCAAATCATAATACTTTGAAACTCATAACTTTGAAACATAACTTCACCACTTAAATGGTTTAAATATTAGAATACCTTAAATAATAAAATAGCTTCTTAAATTTTACAAATCAATTCCAAAACAACTCGAATTTCTAGATTTTAATTTAACCAAATCCCAAATCATAATTTCAATTCAATTCAGTTCCCAAATGAACTATTCCAAATTTTATCGATTCCAAAACAGATTTGATCAACAGAATAAACCATTTCAAATTCAATATATATATCAAACTTTAAGTATTCAAAAATTTCAAAACTAAGTTTGGTGATTTCGATTCAACAATTCAATTTTCTATTATTTAGTTTGAAATATTTTACATAATAAATCCATTATCATTTAAATAAAACTCAAAACAAATAACTAAATATTTCCTTCAATTTATTTATACTTGAAATATTCATTCAATTCACCTTAAACCAAAATCAAGTTATAAAAATCATACCTTCTAAAATTTCAAATTTAATAAATTTCACATCAAGATTATTTGAGTTTAATTCTTAAATAAATTCAATTTCTAATAAATCTCAAATTTATCTTCGAACCTTAGTTTTATTTAAATCATTATAAACTCTATATTAAAATATAATTTAAATACTTAACCACACTGCATTTTTAATAAAATCAATCTTTATTTTTAAACTTGTTTTATACCAAACAAATTTACACATAGCTAAAAATCAAGAATTTAATTATATATAAAGTAACATTTATATAATATCTGAAATCAATATTTCTATAAAAACATATATTTCTTTACGAAACCATAGAAATCCTTTCAAAACATTTTTATATATAGACCGCAGTGTCTGTATATAATTTTCTATCATATGGTCAAGTGATACGGATATTTATCATTTCAATCCGCAATTTAAAATATAAATGCAGTTACATATCATTTCAAATCGTAATCCCGAATGAAATAAAGATCTATAACAACTTGCAGTTTATAACAATATAAAATACAACATCCATTCATTCAATATCAATCATCAAACATTTAACACAATCATCATCTAATTCAATCAATAACATCAATATAGAACAGATAACAAATAACAGGTATTTACTGGCAGTTTATATTCAATAATCAATTAAATAACTGTTTTATCCTAACAAATTCAAATAAACTGAGATGATGATTAAAATATGCCAAATGGTCATAAATAAATTTCTAATCACATCATACATCAATTTAACAAACATAAGAAATTTTAGAAGTTGTGAGTGGGTTAAAACACTCACCTTTTGAATTTAAATTGAATTTAAATCCAATTTAAACCCAAAATTTGAACAGTATCAGAATCTGTCTTGACCCATGCCAAAATGTCCAGAATTTGAAAACGATCCTCACAAAAGAAACTGCGTGTAAATCGGACATCGTATGCGAAAGTTATACGCTTTAAAATATTTGTAATCCAAATTTTAAATAAAATTATTATAAAATAAACGGCCTACCAGGTTCTACCACATCACCTACGTAATTCACGCGCACGACCACTATCGGGTTTCGAAACCCTAGATCGAAACTGGGCCGCCATCTATTCAATGAACTTCATCCAATTTTCGCCATCGCCTGACACACCAAGACCACGATCAGGCAACGCTTCGGAGCTCCCCTCCTCCAGATGCCTCAGACCAAAGTGGTGCGGCCATCTCAGTCGCTTCCAGAAGTGAGCGCTTTCACAGCCTAATCATGCTGTTTCTTGTGAACTCTGGTCCTCTAACGATGAACCAAGGCCAGACTATGGCCTGCTCCATGGCCTCTACGAGTCAGAACTTCCCGCTCGTCCCCTAGTGGAAGATCCACCGTTGGATCGAAATTGTGGCCTATGAATGGCCGAGAATGATCGACCATTTCTGGCCAACTGGTGATTTCGGTCCAAAAACGAAAAGTGGATTTGAATTGCGCTTGCCGAGAGCTTCAAATCGGTATATAATTTCAATATATTCTAAGGAGTTTAAATTTTGATGTCATTTTGGATTGCAACTGGATTTGGAACTGGTTCTATTTTGCCTGCCCTTGAGAAAGAGGAGTAACAGAAATTTCTATACGTATAGAAATGAGAAATAAAAAGGCTGCTAGGGTTTATACCGACATATATATAGGCAGAGCACAATAGAAACAAATGGGCTTGGTTGGTTTGGAAAAACTGAACGATAACGACCCAAAAATCCCATTTCGACTCCGGAACGAAACTTGGTCAACCCATATATCAAAATAGATGTTCTTAAATATTTTAAAATCAATGGAACATGTTTCAAATCCAAATTCCATCGTATGAAGTTATATTGAAATCAACATATTTCAAATTGATTTCAATTGAATTGATTTCAAGGCGTTTTGAGTGCGTATGATCAAACAAGTCTGATCGCTACGAAACTTGAAATCCTACTATAATTCACCGTTACGGATCCGACGAAACCGGTTTCGTCAAAATCCGGGTCAGTGGCCAAAATGGCTATCTTTCAGGTTAATTAAATATTAAATATTAAATTAATTAATCACTTCTTCAATTCAAATTTAATTATTTACCATTTCTATCATTTCTGATTACAAATAAACTAATAATTCATTAACCATAATTTCTATGTCAATCAAATAAGTATTTATTGCGAAATTTATAGTGTTTATCTTCAATTTAAGTAAATTCAAATAAATTATATTTTTAATTTCAAATAAATTAATTCAATTTGTTTTCAATCCCTTTATTCAATCAATCATCATCATATGGATAAATTTAACATTATTACCTTAATTTATATTCAATTACTATTAATCAATATTTTATTTCATTGGTTAATTCAATACTTACTTTTATTTACTTATTTTCAATTTTATAACCAAGTGCAACAATTTACACCATTCATTATTGGGATTTCACTCCAGTTGTCCATAATTAATTTTAATCACCATTTCTACATTTCATTTCTAAAATTCGCTTCATTTTGAATTATAAAGTTTTTATTTCTTTGTAAATTTAATTACAAAATCTTATTAAATTAACCAATTTAATTGTTGAAATTTACGGGTCATTACAGGGGTCGTACCCGCACAATCATGACCAACAAAAGAAATTCGCTACCTAGCTATACATTAGTCAAGGCAATCCAATGGCTATTTCTTGTCCTTCTTGGGCTTCTTTGGGATAAATTCATTGGAGCTCTCACCCTTGCTTCTCCTGTTTGTCCTTCCTCCACCCTTGCCACCCTTAGTGAAATACTTTTAGAGACAGAAACGGATGCAGTCTTGCTTTGCATACAAAAGTGACCTTTTCAATGATACCACCGGGTAGTTTGATTTAGAGTGTAGTGACATCTACCTCGGCTCCCTCCCTCTTAACTTGCTTGTCCAGCTCTTCCTTCTCAATGCACTCATTCAAGCCACGTTTATCCATGTGCTTAGAGGCACGAGTCACCACGACATCATCTGTTTCGTCTCGGCCCAATTGACAATTGTTTTTCCTTCATTTAAAGCCCCTATAAATTCAGATCTAGGTCACGAGTCTTAATGGATTGGGCGGTTGGGACCGTCTGTAAAGTGGCAACCATTGTAGACTCCATGATCGATTCTTGCTGTCCCATAATGGCTTCATCACTAGAAGCATGTATTGGTGCAGACATACCTGCAATTCCGTAAGGTCCAATGGGTAAGCTTGTGAATTTCATGTGCAGGATGTAAACTTTCTCGAACATCAAGGAGGTGAGAGATATACCTTCGTCGGATTGGCCTTCGATTGATGCTCGAGTGTTGCCTTCATGGATAGGAGGTAGCCCAAAGGAATTGCGAATTCCAAGTGATCTGGATCGTAGCCTATGTAACGACCCAGAATTTTGGTTATTTGAAATTGGAATATTTAATTGAATTTAAATATTTAAAATTTAATTTTTTTAACATGAATTTCAATTATATCTATATATTGATAATTTAAGTATTGAATTTAATAACTGGGAATTGGGTAAAATATTAAATCTGGAGTTTTAAGCTTGTTAAAAATAATTTAAAGGCTTATAAATTTTTTATTAATAATAATAAAGATAATAAAATTTTTAAATTGAATTTAATAGTGATTTGTTCAATTTTAAAAATATATCATTTAAATTAACATTTAAAAATAGCCTTCAGAGGCACAATCGCGGATTTTGATGAAACTAGTTCCATTGGATCCGTAATATTTATTGTTATTAGATTTCAGATTTGTAACATTTAGAGTTATCGTTTGGTCGTACGGTATATAAACACGCTGAAATTTATATCGAAAATTCAATATAATAATTGGGTCCAAATGCTATCTTCTCTATATAATCGAATTATGACTCAAAACCTTTTCCATTGCGTTTGGAATAGGAGGTCGAGATTTTTAGCTACGAAATTACGACGATTTAAATTAAAATAAATATATACTTATATTGATTGACCTGCATATCCACATCAAGTTTTTCCCTTCACTTCAGTATCACTGTAGACAGCATCCAACACGCCATCTATTCCCTTATTATACTATCCCTTCCTTTGTAAAATCACATGCATCATTTCTTTCAAAAGAAAAATAAAATAAAAACGATGACTGAACACAAATCCTTCCCTCCTTTCTTTTTAAAACACAAATTCTTTTCCCTCCGCCTTCATTTCCAGTTCAACGAATCGAACGAATAATAAAAAAGGGGAATATGGGAGATGGGATAGCAAAGTCACAGCGAGGATCTGGATGGGTTTCGCTGAGCTCGAATGAGTTTAGGAAGGGTCATCAATACGGGGTTAGCTAGGGTTCGGTTTTCGAGTGATTTAGGGAATGATAAGGGATGCCATGGATGGGTGGGTGTTTCTTTTGGCGATGAGAGTTAGTGGTGGACGTTGGTTGAGGCGTGGTGCTGGTTTGAGTGGGGCGACTTTTTCCTATAGCCGAACGAAACCATGTCAGATCGCGA
This sequence comes from Allium cepa, assembly GCA_030765085.1. NCBI lineage: Eukaryota > Viridiplantae > Streptophyta > Magnoliopsida > Asparagales > Amaryllidaceae > Allium > Allium cepa. Next base: position 101,584,720 of record CM060942.1, on the reverse strand, counting down.
ACCAGAGGAGGGGGCCTGGTGTTTCAACTTCAAGTGAAATGGGTTGTTTTCGGAAGGACAAGCTCATTGGCAGTGGGTTCGTGGGTTTTCATGCAAGAATAAGCGAGAGGGAGGTAGAAGAAGATGCCTGCTTTAGTGGGTTTGAATGTCTGGTTTGGGTGGCTTCTGTGTTTGAGAAGAAGAGGGTAATTTTTGAATTTAAATATAATTGTTCGAATTTAAATATAATTGTTTGAATTTAAATTTTAATTATCGATATCGTATTAGATGTATATCTCGTTCATATGAGGTCCACTTCGGATGATCTAAGTTACGTTGGAATCGTATCATCGGCATCTACGCATATGAATTAGTTTGGGTGGATTTGGAGCTTCTGAGAATTCAGACAATTTAAAATGTGTTCGAATTCAATTAAAAACGGAATGCAAAAACGACCGAAAATCTAGGTGAGTTAATCTCGCTCAAATTTGGATTATAACAATTTATTTTAAATAGTTAAAAATTAATTATTGGATGTCTAGTTGAATTTGATTATGGTTATCAGTTTGGATGTTATTATATATATAGTAGTATATATATTGGAGTGATTGATATTCCCGTATTATATAGTGGATGAGACCCTGTATGCCCCGCTTAATAACGGATGACCCTATATACCATGACATCCCCCTCGAAGTGGGATTGGTATTTTTACACCGTGCTAACATCTGCGTATGCAGGAAAAACAGGTTGGAGGGATCCAACCGAATTCCTCAAAAATGTTGAAATTTATTTTCATATTTAGTGATATGATTATTTGAATGTTCTGTGATAGATTGTATTGAAATTTGAATTTATTGGATGCTATGGTATTACTGGATATATTTTGGTATTTTAAAATATCGTAAATATGAATATTGATTTTTTAAAGGAAATAAAAAGGGGAAATTGAAGGTAAAATAATTACAGTGAAATTTGGATAAATTAAAAGAAAAGGATTTAGGAAAATTAAATATTTGATTTAAATTATATTTAGAAAATTTAGGACAATTGTAAATAGAGATTTTGGAATATGGAAAATAGGGATTTTGGTAATAATATAAATAAAAGGATTTTTAATAATAAAACTTAAGTGATTTGTTAAGTGAAAAAGGTTTTGTAAATTGAGATTTAAAATAGTTTGGGAAAATAAAAAGGAAATTGAAAGAAATATGAAATTTGTTTCAGATTTAAATAAGATTTTAAAACATAAAAAGGAAACGAGTCTAAAATTAGTGGACTTTGGAATATATTGGGATATTTATTTAAAAATGGTGTTTAATTTTGAAAATCGATGAAGTGTTGTGGAACAGTGATGAACGGGAAATAAGATTACGGAAATCAGAAACAAAGTGATAATATAAAGTGAAGTAAATTATCAATGGATAATTTGAAATTATAAATTCACGGTAGGAATTTATAAGGGGGTGGTAAATCGTTTTAAAAATAAACAATAGTTTTATCTTTTAGAAATTTGAAAAAGGGAATTTATGGAATTAGAACGTGAATCAAACTGGGAATAAATCGAGAGGGATTTATGAATAATTAGACTGGCTATATTGGGGTTGAAATTGTATTTTTCTGAGAAGTTAAGTTATTTTAAAAAGGAAGGATTTAAAGTATCAATTAGAAAATTTAAAAGCATTTAAAGGAATGTTTTAGAAAATTTTATTTTTTAGTTGTTTTAAAATTGTTAAAGTAAATATTAATTAAGTTACTTATAGTAGTTAATTATAATTAAAGATTTAATCTGTATTTTTATTTTAAAAGGATAATTATTCAATATTAATATTTTATAGAATAGATTTTATTTAAAAAGTAGTTTTGTCTAATGTTAACTTGGAATTTTTTTATAGAAATTTCCTAAGTATTATTTTGAAAGTTATTAAATGGAGTTTTCGAAAAGTATTGGTATACTCGCATGGCGTAATCGGAGGCAGTGAGTGCCTGCAGTTAAATCTTGGATTTCTCTGGGGTAGATATGTAACTATTGAGCTGTGATCCATGGTATGATACCACAGTGGTACTTTCCACATTATTTTTAAAAGGTTCTCAAATATTTTTGAAATTTTTTTTTTAAATTTTACTAAATTCGATAAGATAAGTATGTACTATTTGGATAAAGAGATTAATGTATTTAAATTTAAATTAAAAAAAGATTTAATGTTTTTAAGTGTAAAATGAAGTGTTTGATTGGATTGATTGTTATTTGATAGTTAAATAACCGACTATCAAATTTGGACCTAAGCGTAACTTGGGAAATATCTGGAAGAAGCACGGATTATATGGTAAAGTTACCGTTCGAGGTGCTATACTATACGTATAGACTCGCACAGGATTATATGGTAAAGTTACCGTTCGAGGTGCTATACTGTACGTATAGACTCGTTCGTTCTTCTAGGACGTTTTTAAGGAAATCCATTCACTAACGGTTAGAAGGTGATCTTCGATCTTATCTTCGTCTATTTATTTCCGAGATAACCAAGGTTGAGTTTACCGAGAATCGCGAGCGTTGTTTCGAAGAATCTGGGATCAGATTTGTTATCCGAAAACCACTTCGATCCAATGAGTACGTTTTCGAAAAGAAAACAAGAGCATGGAGTCAAAGATGGAGCAGTGAAGTGCAAGGGCTAATCGCTACTAATCCTGAGGGTGATTCCAAAATGGATGTAGTAGGAATAGTGCCTTCGATTTCTTTCGGACCGGAACAGACTTGTATGTATCAGTACATTGTTATTAGAGGACAATGAGCATTCTAAGTGAATATTTCAAAAAAGGTAATCGTAGCCTCTAGCCTCATCAGCTAGGAATAACTGAAAAGCAGGGGAGATGCAGGAAGGCTAAGTGGGTAGCACTCAAGTAGGGTATATTTATCACGTTTCTAGATAACTTCGGATATTATCACTACGTGTGAAAGGAGGTCGGAAAGGGTGTGAACACCCGGGGTGTGATATCCCAGAATTTCAAGGAATTTAAAATGTTGATAATCTCTTAATTTAAATTATTTGAAATTGATAAAATTGTTATTTTCAAAAAATAAATAACCAAGTAATAATAATACGATGTCTTAATTATGGTTATAGATTGATTTTAAATAAGAATAATTATTTAAAGTGTGTTAATTTATATATTTGATTTTAAATAGACTTGTTATTTTCAAATTTAATAAGTATTGTTTAAAATTATATATATGTATTAAGTTGGTTTTAAATGGAATAATCAATTTTAAACTTAATAATGTGTTATTTAAAAATATAAATGTTTGGGTTGATTTTTTTTAAATTGGATTTCAAAAGTAAAATTTGTATTTGAATCTGGATTTAGATTTTGAATCTTTTAAAGATAATTATTTTATTTTACTTTGATATGAAATGTATGATTACAGTTTTTATTTAAAAAAAAGATTTGTTTTATATTGTTTTCTTTTAAAAAACTTTATTTATATAAATTTAGAAAGTGTTTATTTAATAGTAAATAAATATAAAAGTTATATTAACATTTAAAAATGAATTTAATATATTTTCATGTGATTTTATTTAAAATCTAATGGATTTACATTTTATTTCTTTTAAAAGGTTATATGTATATATATTAGAAAGGCATTTCAAATATATTCATCAATTAGGCAATTCAATTTAAAAAGCTTTTAAATAATTTTAAAAACAAATGAAAATAAATAATTACACGTGTTGAATTCTTATGCATGCTAAATACATGTGTTAGATAGTTAAGTATGGTATAAGACAAGTGTCATAATTCCATTTTATTTTTCTTTAATTTTAATAAATCCTAATTCAAATTTATATAAACCTGTAATCTTTTCTCCTTCCATTTTCTTTGTTCATTTCACATTTTCAAATTCAAACCAAAATTGGAATTTTCATGCAATCTTCACTCTTCAAAACCATAAATGCAAGAATCATCAAACCTGAATTCATTTCTCAGTTCAAAATCAATATTTTGTAAAACTTCCTCAAGTTCAAATGCAAACCAGAAATCCTCAACAACAAATGCAAACTAAACTAAAACTTGTTATCATCTCCTCTGAAACAACTTTCAGATCTGTAATCTCCTCAAAACAAAATCACAGCTGAGATTATTAAAGCATTTTAAAAAGCCTGAAACCTTATGTTATCAAAACCTGGAACACTTTCAAAACTGCAAGCCTGCGGCATGTTTTCAAAAGTTCAAGCAAGTCAACCTGTAACAAATTTTCAAAGCAAGTAACATCTTCAGATTTGCAACCTGAAGCAAGCAGTCCATTTTTATAAATCAAAGCCATTTCAAAGATTCAAGCAATACAAGTTTTCAAGTTCAAACTGTTTTGCAAAGTTTCAATCCCGTTGCAAGTTTTCGTTCCAGTTTCAAAAGCCTTCTGCACTTTCAAATGTGAGTAAACATCTATTTATAAGTCTTAAGTAATAACTGTTTGTTGCTTGTTAGATTTCTGAAACAATTAATGCTTGCATGTGTGTATATAAATGTATAATCTATGTGTATGAATTGTTAATGAACCGTGCATATATGTTTTGATGGGTCTTCTCAAATTTTAAACTACAGAGAATAAGAATAAAAGAAAAATTCAAATCATCTTATCAGTTCATTGTTAGGATTTAAGATTTAAACATGATATGTTTATTTAAACATTAGTTTAAGTTTAAAAATCTTATTCAAGCTGAACAAATGTGGAAATCCTCCGGAATCAAAATAATACAGTAGGAATCCTTTTCACATGTTAAAATCTATGACTCAAATTTACTGGTTCAAGATATTAACTTGAATCATCTTTAAAAGTTATGATTTTTGAAACAAAAATCATAATTTTCAGTGAAGTATCGAATGAGAATTTGGGTATTGTTTGGAATTTGGATTTTTGGTAATATCTGAAGATCACAAATTCTATGGTGATCGGGATCTTGAGTGGAGGTTGATGTATGATCGGGAAGTATGGAAAAAATGGTGAAAACACTGAATGATCGCCATAGCGACGACGGTAAGGTGATTTGGGTTTTAAAACCTAGTTTTGGATATGGTCAGATGTGTGATCGTTTCTTCACCTCTGGATGATCGAGTGGGTCGTGGTTGAAGGCATTGGTTGCGTAGGTGTTCGGCAAGGTGTGGACGACATGGTTCATCCTCCAGTGGTCAGAATTGATGGGGCGGTGTGTTTTTCTGGCAACGGGATTGAGGTTCCAGTTTCAATTGGAGTGTTCAATTTGGGATCATGGTTTGTGGTGATGTTTTGATGATTGGGGTCAGTTGCTGGAGCGAATGTGGATGTGTGGGAGGATCCGACGATGATCGGAAGTTGATTGTTGAGTGGTGCAGGTGCACAGTGGCTTGTGGTGGTGCTAGTGTGTCTGGGTTGTGTTTTTGTTTATTGTCTCGAAGATGGGTTCGGGGCAATAGGGTTATGGCTCGGGTTTGTCATGGGGACTTATACTAGCATTTAGGTAATCTGTTAAAGTTTTTAACAGTTTAAGATTTTAAATCAAAAGTTTTTAAAAATTTAAGTTAAACTGTTTAAAAAAGAAAAGATGATGTACTTGGTTTTTGTTTCAAGTACACATGAGTTAAACCCAAATTAAAATGTTTAACCAGTTTTTAAATTTAAAATAAAGTAAGTTTTAAATTTTAAATAATTAAGCTAAATCAATTTCTTGAAATTCATTTCTTTAAAATGAATTGTTTGTATAAATAAAATTGTATGATTTGTTTTAAATGTTTTAAGTTAAATCCTCAAAGTTATTTTCAAACTTAATTTGAAATATAAAAGGAAATTAATAAGGAAATGATTTATCTTTAAAATTTAATATAAGTTTGATAATAAATAGCATAATTAAAGAGTGATTTATTAATTGAATTAGTTAATGATTAATGATTTATAAATTAAAAATTAAAGTTTTCAAAGTGATTTATTGACTTGAAATTAAGGATTTTTAATTAATAGTTAGAGGTAAGTAATTAATGATTACTTTATATTTTAAACTTAATTAATGATTTAATTAAGTAAAGTTAGTTGTTAAGATAAAATGTTTTCAAACATAATTAAAGATAATGTTTTATCTTAAGGATAATTAAGTTTTTAATGAGTTGTAATTAATTAAGTTAATTAAGAAATTTTAAGTTTAATCAATTAATTTAATTAATTATTAAAAGGGTTAATCAAGTAATTAATTAAGGATAATTATTAATTTAATTAACTAATAATTATGATGGGTTAATTAAGGATTATAGATTAATTAACTTGTAATTAGAAATTAATTAATTAAGTAATTAAGGGTTAATTAAACTAGTAATTAAGAAATACTTAATAAAGTTTTATTAAGTAATAATTGGGTTTTCTTGATTAATAATTAAGATGTTATTAATCTATAATTCAAGTTAATTAAGAATTAATTAACTATTATTAAAGGTTAATTAATTGTAAGGATTGATTAATTGATAACTATGGGTTAATTAATTTGTAATTGAGGTTGTTAATTAATAATAAAGTTTTATTAATTAACGATTAAGAGATAATTAATTAGTTAATTAAGGTTAATTAATTAATTATAAAAGTAATTAGGGTTGATTACTTTGTATTAAAGGATTAATTTGGTTAAAGAGTAATTAAGGGATGAATTACTCGGCTATGATTTATGTGGTGAATGTGATTAAGTTAAGTTAATTAATTTGTTAATTAATTAAAGATAGTCACATGGTAATTGATTAAGTATGCTTACTTAATGAGATTTGATAAGAGTAATTACTTAAGGTAAGTAATTGATGGATAAATTACTGGAGGTAATTGAGATAAGGGAAATTACTTAATGGGAAGTAATTTAAAAGGATAATTACTTGGTAAAGTAATTAAGGATTTATTACTTGGTGTAACAAATCAAAGGATTTATAAATGTAATTAAAAGTAATTAATAAGTAATTAAGATTAATTAATTACTATTTATAATTATTAAAATTGATTAATGAAAGCAATTAATTTAAGCATGATTAATTAATGTATTTAATTAAGGAATAATGTAATTAATTATAGTTAATTAATTAATGGAAGTAATTAATTAAGGATCATTAATTAATTTAATTAATGAGAGTAATTAAAGTTAATTACTGTTAATGGTTAAGAATAATTAATTTGTGAAATTAATTAAAGAACAATTACTTTATGTAATTGATGGGAAATTAATCAAGAGTGATTAATATGTAAAGGAATGATTAATTAATTAAATGGATTGTAATTAATTAATGGATGATTAAGCATGATTTGTTAATTAATTCTTAAGTAATTAATTTAATTTAAGTTGATTAAATTAATTATAATAGGGATCAATAATGGTTGCTTATGGATGATTATTTGAGTTGAATATCTGATTTGGTTGATATCTATTGGATGATATGCTATGATATTCTGTGATATGATATTTGGATATATCTGTGATAAATGTGCGATATTTATCTATGTTAATGCTGTGCGAATTCAAGTATTGAATTGAATTGAATTGTTTAACGTTAAATAACTTGGACCTAAAAGATACGTTTTGGATTTCGATGAGACCGGGATCGGGTTTCTAGATTTGGATATCCGAAAACCACATCGATACAAATTAACGATAGGTCGTGTATCTCAAGTGAAGATGAAGATTCAAAGTGCAAGGGTTATTGTCGTTAACTCTGAGGGTGATTCCAAAATGAGTGTAACGAGATGATGCCTTCGGTTTCGTTCGAACCCGAAACGAACTTGTATGGATTGAATGCTTCCAAAGCATCGTCAGGTGGACGATGAGAATTCTAAGTGATGTGTTCTATAAAGGTAATCGTAGCCTCAAGCCTCATCAACCGAGAATGGCTAAAACAGGGGAGGTGCAGCAAGGCTAAGTGGGTCATGCCCAATTAGGATGAGATGAACCCCTGTCTAGAGTCCCTTTTTATTCGACTGTATGGGCGGTTGCTAGCTACAACTACGGAGTTATCTTTTCGGAACTATTCAGTAAGGAATGGTTCCGGCTTTGTGTTGCAGGGGATTGGAAGTAATCCTCAGCATAGTGATCTAGGCCCCGTACTGTGACGGGCGGTACCCCAGTAGCCCTGCCATTGTATGGAATCCGAGGATTTGATTGTATTACCCACTTTTGTGGCTAGTAGCTGGAATTTAATAAATGTAACAATTTCGGCTATTTCATATTTATTTGAAAACCCTAGACCTATTATAATATCATTGGATTTCCTATCAAATGTTTTGGTTAGCGTAAGGTAAAAACTTACCCATGTTTATGTGTGGGGAGTCTTACGTGATACCTTTTCTTTCAGAAGGTTTTTAAAGTTAAGCAACTTTAACCGTTTACTCAGACCAGACCGATGTCTGACCCGGAGTTTTTTTTTCTTAAACTCTTGGGTACTCAAATTTTTACGAGTAGCCAAGGGATTCAGGTTAGCTTTGACGAATTCTGAAGGTGGTATGGAGCAGGAGGCTTCAGCATTTGTAAAAATATAGTAGTTCCGTTGTGTCTATCTCTGTATTATTATCTGTGTTGTATTTTGAGTGGTATAACTAGACAGGTGTTTATAACTGTCTAGTATGTATGGTGTAAGCTGTGTAACTCTGATGTTTATGATACTATGTAAAATATTATGTGATTAATATAATTTATTCGTTCTGCTGTGAAAATCCGATGCTGTTTAGTTCTATCTTTTCTCTTTTCTATCCTTCTTTCTTAAAAATGATGCGTCTTTCTGTGGAGAAAAAGGCGGGTCGTTTCATGGGGTGATAGCATATTCGGCCTATCCAGGTCAGGGACAGTCCGGTCTTGTATTGGCAGGGGTCGATAGGTTCGATCTCGGTACGCTGTTCTAGATGTGTACCGTGACAAGTGGTACCCCAGTGCCTAGTCGTTCAGTTGCAATCCATTCTTCAATAAGCGCCATATGGTTTTGATTGTGCCCAACTATGGTGGAATGTGAGATGCAAGCATTTCATCTATTTGAATAAGTAATTGTACTTAGGCACTATTTAATATCAAATGATTTTGATATTAAATGTTTAGGTTATCGTAAGGTAAAAACCCATCGTGTTTATTTATGGCGTGGTTTATGAGATACCTTGGATTTTCAAAGGATTTGATAACTTTAATAATTCAATTTGAGTGTTTTTTTCTCACGCTAGTTTTCTAGACTGACTCGGGTGTTATTTTATCATAATGCTGGGGTCAGACCGAGTATTACAGATTCATGATAGGATGCTATAGAGCTCAGGAGACAAGTTAGATGGCGAAGATGTATTTCACGTGTCTGATTTATATTCCGCTGTGTATTGTAGGCTGTATATTCAACTTTTGTAAGGACCAGTTATTATAATTGTCCAGTTTTGTGCTATTGATCCGTGTTGTACTCTGATGATGTAATGTATAATAACAGTTATATTCCATTTGCGAGGACCGGTTATTATAACGTCTTTCTCAAGGCCTAAAGTGCACTACGGCGTACAATGGTATCCAGTTCAACTTGAATATCCCACTGCTTCAGAAGGTTCGTTGGCTCTTTTCTCAATGTCGGCCAACTTTTATCCAACCCCTTGACTTTTTCATCCAAGTGTTTGATGGTGTCTTTGCTGTGAATCACTTCTAGAGTTAAGCGATCGAACTTATACTTTCTTTCCATCGACACTTCTGAAATCCTTTCAGCTACTTGTTGAAATATGCCACCACCCGAGCCAAAGAGTAAGTGTTCAAATAAGGGTTAAGGTAGTTTGAATAATAGAGAAAGAGATGAGCGAAAGGTGGGTCTGAATCTACAAATGTCTCTACCAATTCAAACACCTTATAAATCGAATCCAATCCCTATATTCTCATGACTATGGTTGACCATCATTGTCCTTTTTATATGCACTATTTTCAACACAGATCGAATAAATTTTATAATTAATATTTCAAAAATACTAGTTAATTTAACTAATTTAATTATAATATTTATAATTTAATTAAATCAGGTGGTAGTCGGAGTATTCAACGTTTTGGTTGTATGGCTCTTAGATGTAACTCTGGTCAACGAATAGTGTCAGACAATTTGAATATTAAAGTTCACACGTCACTTTAGCTACTGACGTGATATTATGGCCAAATTTATCACTTACATAACTTTATTAAAATTCAATTCTACTTTTCTTAGGTAGTACTTGGTAATGACAATTATTTGCACTAATTTTCTTTATCAAAACTATATCACATGAGGATTTACGGAATTTAGTAACAGTCAAAATTCCAATATCGTCCATATTCAACTTTATAATCCAAACACAAAGTCCTTGGTTTAGTAATAACAATTATTATTAACCGTATTTCTCTAGCTAAAGACTTTGACTTTGAGTTTACTTGACCATGATGCTAACCCCATATAACCTAGGAGATGAATTCTTTGTTTAATAGTGTTTCACTTCCAATGCTTCAACTCGACCCAACTGTAGTTATTCGATGGTCACCTTACCACGATTTAACTATAATTAAGGCAGGATTTCTGAAATACCCTACACCCCTTAGTATACCCAAAAGGGCACACTAAAAGATGTGGTGCGTTGTAGGTATATCTAAAACTTTACAAAGACTAGGATTCACAAGACAAATAGATAAAACAGAAAAAACAATAAATCATTAAAAATTAAAAACCTCATAAATAAGTTATAACCAAAATATGTCTCAAAATACCAAATACATATGCCTTATGAAAAATACCATCTAAAAATCACCCCTCTCAACAAGCACCACTTCATCCTAAAAGTTAAATGAAAAGAAACTGAAAAAGAAGAATACATGAAGAATCTCCAAGAATATCCCTCCAAGAAAGCTGAAAATCTACTGTCCTTGCCTCTGTTGGCCTATGGGGAAATAGGGGAAAATAGAGGAGTGAATTAGACTATAAGTCTGGTGAGTGGAAGTAACTACTAGTATTTTTAAGCAAGGTAAAGATAATAGAATTATCAACAGTTCCCGAATAAAAGGAAATAAAGAAAAAGCTAAAGCTGAAAGAAAATACTGTTTAACAGTTTGCTTTAATTATTTCGATTGTTTGCACTTGTCTTAGTAACTGCTTTGATTAGGTTGAAATCCTAATCCTACTTTAATTAGGTTGAAGTCCTAATTCTACACTTGATCAGCTTTTACACTTTGATCACTTTTCAATCTCTGTTGTGCCACTGTAATCTAGTCCCATTCTGTGGGTCCCACAAAAAAAAAGACACATGCTTAGTGCTCTGTAACTCAATTGCGACTAATATCCCTGCTCCGAGGCCGCAGGCTTGGCCACCTTCGGCTCGCACTATCTGTTGCTCCCTCTTTTGACCTCTTATCTACCCTAAATAGTATAAGCATTCCCAGACTCACCTGATCTGTTGTGAGACTATCAATCCTAGACTGACAGGGTCCTTCCTAGCCTCACCTAATTGTGTTGTGAGACCATCGGTCTTAGTCTGAAAGGGGAATGCTGCCGGTACGGGTCCTAACAAACAAAATTTAGTTTCACCCCTTGTCCAAATCCCCTGATTTGGGCTTCTATCTATTGACCACATATCTACCCTAAATAGCATAAGCATGTCCCAACCCACCTAATCTATTACAAGACCATTAGTTCTTGACTGAAGGGGAATGGTGCCGGTACGGGTCCTACTTCTATTGCTTATTAACTTAGTATAAGTCTTTTAAATAAGTCTCTTCTGTTAATTCTGCTCTATTTGCTTATTACCCTATTTTAAGTCTTTAAAATAAGCGTCTTCTGTTAGCTCTGCTATATTTGCTTATTAACTTAACTCCATGTTTTAAAATATGCCCCTTTCTATTCTTTCTGCTTAATTATAACCTACGTTATAATTTTCCTTTTATTTTGTTTTCTTGTTTACAACTACTAGTTATAAACTTGCTTGCAAATGTCAAATTTGCCTATTTCAGTCTATATTCTTTTTATTACAGTTCTTCTTATTTACATCAAACTTTCTATAAATTCAGTATTCTTATATTTTAGTCCATATTAGCGAATTATCCTCTTTTTATTATTTTATTCACGTAAAAAGGAACAAAAAGAAACTAACATTTAAAGACCAAATTCTAACGTAAAACGGATGTAAATGAAATATAAATAACTGTAAATAATAGTAAATAACTGTAAACAAATGAATAAAATAGCTAAGTAAAACCATTGAATAAAATAGACTGAAAAGAACTTTAAAAATTAACTGTAAACAACTTATATAAAAGTGGTCTCAAAAATTGTAGAAAAACTACAACTATTGAGAACCATATTATTTTAAATTACTTAAAAATCTAAAATAATTACTTAGGCACTCAGCATTGGCCCTTAGCCCTTTTCCTTGGCCTTCTTGGATCCACGTCTAGGGTATAAAATATTTTAATTAAAAAGATCTTCTCCTTAGAAAAATATTCTATTTTGGGTCCAGCCTCAGCTAATGAACCCAATGGGAGAAAATCTGAATGTGAAAAATAGCTAGGCCTAGGGCCTTATTTATGGTGTCAGTTAGGGATCTCAGGCTATTGGATTTAAAGATTAAATCTGGTTCAACCAAGTCATAGGCTCGCTGGGAACCGTCGGATGGAAGCAAGAACGCATAAGATTTGAAGAAAATTGCAAAACACGTCATACGGTACGCACCTGGACACTTCTACATCAAAGAAAAAGGCAGGTCAACCAAAGTATGATGGGAGTCGACCCTAAGGTCGACCTAACCCATGACTGGGTTGACCTATAGGTCGACCAAGCCCATATTTTGATCGACCTAGGCCATCTAATTTTTTATTTCCATTTTGTTGATTCCTTGTTTCCTTCGTATCTTCTTCATACTAACTCGAATTTTGACAAATTATATATGGAAATTGATTATAAATTGCCACGGACACAATGGTGCAACTTCGTAGCTCGATTTTGATAATTTCACAAACTTATTTTATCATTTAATTAATTCATTAATTAATTATTATAGCTTAAATTTCGGGTTGTTACATTCTCTCCTCCTTAAAGGATTTCGTCCCCGAAATCTTCAAGGATAGAAGAATGAAATAAATGTTTTCATCCAAGTTCTACAACCAACTACTCAACCATCATCCATTATATCCATTGTCCCTTAGCTTTCTAATGCAATGTATGACATGTATGCAAATAGTATAGTGTCAATGTCCCTAACTAATGCAAAAGATTAGGCGGTCTACTGATTCAGTCAACCTCCTTTTATGCAATCATGTCCATGCTATGTATCCAAATAAATTTAAGTTTCCTAGTGATAACTGATAGTTCTATATGTGTGCTACAATCATCATCCAAATGCAACGACCATATGATAATCATCATTTATAGCAACCATGGAAATAAAATAAAATATGCAAACGTGCCATCCATATGCATATGCTCTAGTGTCCTGGTTAGGCCGATCCCTAAGAGATAATAGTGCCTAGTGTAAGTATATGCGTCCATTAGCATCCACTAGCAAACACTTGCAACCACTAGCATCCATCATACATAACATGTTCTAATAACATGTTTACATCAAATCCTACCATCCATAGGTTAAATCCTAAGATCTACCCTCCCAAAGGATAATAAATGAAAGAACCTATTCAAAACTAAAGATGGAAATAGAAAATTTGAATTCTTACTATCAAAGAGACATGGATATGAGGTATGAATCTTCTCTTCATCCTCCTACGTGGTATCTTCAACATCATCTCCCCATTGCACCTTTACTAACCAAACTTCTTTATTCCAAAGCTTCTTGATATCGCATCCAATGATCTTGGTATGAATACGACGAACCGATGCTTCTCTCACCACTTCAACCACCTCAAGTTGACTGGCTCTACAACCTCTGCTGAATCATGTAGGCACTTTCTCAAGTGTGAAACATGAAAAACATCGTGCACTCCTACGAGCCTCTCTAGTAGCTTCACTTGATACACCATCTTCCATACTCTTTCTACAATGCGGAACAATCCTATGAATCTGGGGGCTAGTTTCCCACTCGATCCAAATCTCACCACCTTCGTTAGAGGAGACACTTTAATGAAAACCAATCTCCTACCTTAAATTCAATATCCCTCCTCTGCTTTTCCGCATAATATTTTTTCCTATCTTGGGCTATCTTCATCCTCTTTCTAATCAAAGCTGTCTTCTCTAGGGTCTCCCTAACCATGTCAGGACCAAGTAGTAATCTCTTCGCAGACTCTAACCAACATGAAGGTGACCTATACGGCCTTCTATAAAGAGTTTCGAAAGGTGCCATTTCAATGCTAGCTTGAAAACTGTTATTATACGCGAATTCCACCAAAGGAAGATGCTCCTCCCAAGTTCATCCAAAATCAAGAATGCACGTCCTCGACAAATCTCCAAGCACTCTATTAACGCTCATGGTTTGGCAATCCGTCTGAGGATGACAGGCCGTACTCAATCTAAGCTACATCCCTAGAGCCTCTTGTAAGCTTCTCCAAAACTCGCTAGTAAAAATGGGGTCTTTATCGCTTACTATGCTAGAGGGAACTCCATGAAGTCTCATGAACGTATAAAGATGCCAATTAAGGTGCCGTCTTCTTACTCTTGATCGGAATGAAGTGGGAGCTCTTAGTTAAGCGATCTACAGTCACACAAATACCATTATTCCCTTTCCTAGATTGGGGTAAACCATTTATGAAGTCCATAGAAGCACTATTCCACTTCCATTTGGGTACATGCAATGGCTGAAGTAATCCTTCGGGCTTCTGCTGCTCTCCCATAACCCATTGACACACAAGACACCTAGCTACATACTCAGCCATATGCTTCTTCATGCCACTCCAATAAAAATACTCTTTTCATGTCCCTATACAACTTATCACCATTCAGATGAATAGTCATACACGAATGGTGTGCCTCTACTAGAACCTCTCTCATCAAATCACTATTGTGGGGAACACAAAGTCTTCCATCTCTCCTTAGCCACCCTCTACCATCTATGGAATAGCGTTGGAGATGTATAGTGACCTCTCCTATACTAATCCTATCCATAATATCCAGGAGTTCGGAATCCTCTTGCTGCCTCAAACCAGTCTGTTATATGAGGGTAGGCCTCACCTCAAGTGCTACTAACAATCCAGAGGCAATGTCCGTAGAGGGCTTAAAATCAAAAGTGGAAATAAACTCTAGGATTTTCCATTCTACGAACATTGGACTAAGTGTTGGTTTCTTCCTACTCAACGCATCCGCTACTACGTTTCCTTTACCAGGGGTGTAAGCTATCTTAAAGTCATATGATGCCAAAAACTCCATCCAAAGCTGCTGCCTCAAGTTTAAATCCTTTTGTGAGAATAGGTACTTCAATGATTTATGGTCAGTGAAGAGCTCGAACCTTTCTCCTAGCAAGTAATGCCTCCAAGACTTGAGCTCGAAAACAATAGCGGCTAACTCCAAATCATGGATAGGATAGTTCCTCTAATGAGACCTCAACTGCCTACTTCCATAACATACTACCCTCCCTTCTTCCATCAATACTTCTCCAAGACCCTTCTTACATGCATCAGTGTATACTGCAAAAGGCTTAGCTCTGTCGAAACGCTGGGCCTTCTTTCGCCTCATAAAGGAATCCTCACAATCTACGTCCCACACGAATGTCGCATTCTTCTTAGCGAAGCGAGTAAGCGGTGCTAAAATCTTAGCAAGATCTCTGATAAAATTCCTACAATAGCCAGCCAAACCCAGGAAGCTTCTAACTTCGGTAGCGTACGGGGAGCCTTCCAATCTTGCACTGCTACTACTTTGCGGGATCTACAACCAAACCTTCTTTTGAAACTACATGCCCCAAGAAACGCACTTACTTTTCCAAAAGTGACACTTCGAGAATTTAGCCTTCAACTAATGAACGCGAAGTGTGCGAAGAGCCTCCTCTAGATGAATAGCGTGCTCTTCCATATTCTTGGAAAACACCAAAATGTCGTCCATGAATATTACCATGAACTTATTTAGGATATTTCGAAAGACCCGGCTCATAAAATCTATGAAATAGGCCGGGGGATTGGTTAGCCCAAATGGCATAACCAACCACTCAAAGAATCCATCGGGTGTCCTAAATGCTGTCTTATCAATGCTATGGTCAACGACTCTAAGCTGATGAAATCCAGTAGCCAAATCAATCTGAGAAGATACTGAAGAGCCAACAGCAGATCTAAAAGATCATCTATCTTAGGAAGTGGGTAACGATTCTTCTTAGTGAGCTTATTCAAATATCTATAGTCTACACAAAGTCAAAGGGAACCATCCGCCTTTGTAGCTAAGGCGACTGGTGCTCCCTACTCAGATATGCTCGTTCTGATGAAGCCTTTCTCCAGTAGCTCGCTTATCTACTTACTTAACTCCTTCCTCTCCCTAGGAGCCACATGTCTCATGGGCAATGCTATTGGCTTAGCATTTTCATTAAGATAGATCCTAAAGTTGATCTCTTTCTTAGGGGGTAGTCCCCTAACCTCCCCGAAGATGTATGGAAAATCTCTGACGATTGGAACTGAATCTAACTTTGCTAGTGATGAATCAAGGGAATAAAGGAATCTCAACATGACTGACCCCTATGGGTCGCAAGAAACCTTGAGAGTCCTACCACTACATGTCTCTACTCAAATGACTCTCCTCTCATAGTCCAATTCGCTCCATAAGTAGATAACCAATCCATCCCTAAAATCATCCCGTACTCCGAAAATCCCAATACGTAGGTGTCACATTCAAACTCTACGCCTAGGACAAAAATTTTCAAACCCTTAAAAATCATGAACAAATGTGCCGATCTTCCTATGAGGTTTGAAACAATAATGGGGTCTACTACTAAAGAGATATCTAAATGCAAACAATCAACCAAGGAAATAGAAATAAAAGAGTGTGATGCTCCAGAATTAAAAAGAGTCAGAATAGGAAAATCCAAAATAGAGATCAAACCTTCCACGGTGACTTTCCTACCTTTATCTGTCGCTGCTAGAAGATTGTAACAGCCCGCTATTTTGGACCATTCGCATCCGCACATGTCGGACTTGAATAGTTAAAAATACCGAATTATTAATTTAAATTTGGCAAAACTCAGAATATACATTAAATAAATCAATCACAGATCATATACACAGAGTAATAAAATGCAGCGGAAGAAAAGAGATAGTAGTTCATGAAGCTACTATATAAATATACATCAGGGTTAAACAAGATACAACAGAAGTTTCAATACGATAAACAAACACAAAGCTGAATACATCCCTGGAATCAACTGAATAACTGAAAGCAAAATAGATAGCTGGATCTTCAAACAAAGCTCCAACTCTGAAGGTGAGTCCCGAATGCTGTATCACTCAGTCTGACCCGAGCATAAAGCAAAACACAAAACACTCGAGTCAGGACATACATGCTTATACAATGTAAATTAACTCAGGTGAACTGTAATATATGGTACAAATAAATTAAAGGATGTTTGGGACCGCACATCCCCTAAGGATCCGTTAAACTATTTACTATGTAGTAATATTTCTCTATTGTAATAACATCTATTAGAAAAGTAAACTTACTTTAAAATAGCGTTAAGGCTTTACATTTTCCACCTTAACACATAATAGTGCAAATAGTCCATACAGTACCTGCGTACCTCCTGATCGGGAGGCTATGAGAAGATACTCTATAGGTACGACACAAATCAAACAAGTACAAGGCTCACTAGGGTAGGTGACACGGCACAAGTCGGCAATGCTAGGGTAGATATACCAATTACTATTCGGAATGGTGGTGACGCATAGCGCGCAACTATCGCCCACCTCGAGCCATACCCCCAAAATAAAAAAAGGCCCCAATCAATCACAAACTAATAGAATGGTATCGAAGGAGTGTGTACGATAAGAGGAGCTACCTCACTGACCCGGAATCGCTCATGTTTTAGCCAGCTTATGCCAACTCATGGGAGTTGGGTCCACGTATATACCTCAATGGAACACCGCCACCATCCTACTTCATTCTGGAATCTCCGCCGCATACACGGTTGTTAACGTTGTTTTTGGAGTTGGTGGAGAGTATGACAACTTCCGATCCCAGTCTCTTTAATAACCAAACGTTATTATTACCCATGGATACTTATTTAAAATCATTTCTATTCCAAAACCATTTAAAATCGCATACCATTACTTTCCAAAATAATATCCATTTTCAAAATTGGTAATATTTCCAAATCCATATACTTTCCAAAATAATATCAATTTTCTTTCCAAAATAATACCCGTTCCCAAAGTGGTAATAATATATCATTTAAATTCCAAACCAAATTAATATATCCTTTAAATAAAACCCAAATTTCCCCATCGCTGAATATTTCCTTCCATTTATTAACTTGAAATATCAACTTAACCCAAACCACTTTGTAAAGTCATATTCTTAAATCTTCAATTTCAATAAGTTCTAAATTTATATATTTAAAGACAATTCTTAATTAAATATAATTTCCAATAATTTCATTTCCAAAGTCATATTACTTTCAAGTTATAACAACTCTGAAACCAAACATTTTGAAATATATTTATTTAGACCATCTGAATTCAATGCCAATATCTTCCAAACAAGATTCATTTAACCATTTAAATTCAATTTCAAATAATATTCATTTCAAAGTTGTAGCATTTATAAGTTTATTCATTCAATTATAAACTTTCCAAAACATTGTATGTTTCAGCTACATTAGAATTACAATTTTTAGCCAATTTAACTTATAAAAATCACATTTCCCACTTTAAAATATTCATTTGGATATCATTTAACTTATGATTTAAAAAAATAAAATTTTATCAATAAATATCCAAATTAAACTATAATTCATTTATTAAGTCAAAAACACATTCTTTTACTTCTTTTATTTCAACAAATAACTTATCACTTTATTTTATTATACCCACTTCATAAATAAGACTAAATTCCCATTTATTTATTTAACTTAACAATTTCAATTAAAACCAAATTTCCAATTATCAAGTTAAGTCATATTTTGAAAATAAAATTTTCCACTTAAATCATAATTATTCAATTTCCAAACATTTCCATTTCATAAATAAAGTAATTTATCATAGCAAATATAACGATCAATTTCTTTGCAAATTTATTCATTTAGGTATCAATTAAACTATGATTTCAGGCTAAATAAATTTATTACAAATGTACAATTAAAACTGTATTTCATTTTATCAATTCAAAAGATATCATTTATTATACAAACATATTCATTTCATAAAATAAATTTGATTGCAATTACAAGGCTAGACTTTAAAATTCCATATTAATTAACTTTAATTATTAAGTTATTTATCACAATCGAAGCTCATTAAATTACCATTAAAACCAAATAAAGATTTTTAAATTACAATCTAAACCAATCATCAACTTATAAAATTTAACTTGCTGAAAGCCAATATCTCTTTATATTTTAAAACATTAAATCAAATTTCAAGGTAAAATTTCATATTTTCTAAATATTCAAAATATTTAATAAATTTTTAGGAAAATATTACCTTAAAAATATTAACCATTGGCATGTATAATGTTTTCTAACCTAGGTCAAGTGATAAAATATATATCATTTCAATCCGTAATTTAAAAGAAAATCCGGGTTCTATCATTTCAAACCCGCAATTCCAAGTAAAACAAATACAAAAAAATCAAACTCGAGCCTATCATTTCATCCCATAATGATTTTTTCTTATTCTACAGTTCATTCGGGCATGTATCATTTCAACCCATAGTGAAGGGGAACTTGCAGTGTGATAACAGGAAATAAAATAACAGTATAGCGAATAATATCATATCAGAGGATGAACAAATATACATAAACATGATTCAACATCATGTAATCACATCGCAGACATATATGAATAACATATCAATTTATACAGATTCACTTGTTATCATTTTACAATTATATAAGTACGTAATGTCTAGAGTGAATAACTCACCTTTTTGAAAGCTTGTATCAAAATCAAACACACATCCAAACTCCGCAAAGCACGAAAAGGCATTACAAAGCACGACTATATTTTTGAGTGGATAAAGAGTCAGATCCAAACTTGTATGCAAACAAATACAATATATATAAGAATATATTTCAATACAAAAGAACAGAAATTAAAACAATGGAAAGATAAGAGTTTACATAACATAACTTTGATAAATCAAAGCAAGGTGATCAATACATGGCTTGGTTAGGGTTTGTTGTCAAACTTTGGTGATGTATGCTTCCATGGTGGTCACGGCTAGGCTTTGGTGGTGAGGAGGTGGTGATGGGGTCGGTAATAGGTGGAGACCAAGCCATACTTGAAGAAGAACAAAAGAAAAGAGAGAAGAAAATAGAAAAAGAAGAAGAGGAAGCCATGGAATAACAAGAGCTTGCTGTAATTTTTTTTTCATGCAAAATATAATGAGTTGAGAAGTTTTTTTTTGTACGTGATTTGTAAAATGATATGGCAGCTAGGGTTTACAAAAGGTATGGCTAGATTAAAGGAATGAATGGCTAAGGTAAGTAATAAAGAGGCTAGGCGATAAAAGGCAAGAGTTTGACTGATTTGGAAAATAAAAAGGCAACACTATAAAAACAAATAACTTGATGTATTTAATTAATTTTTTTCTTTGTTCATTTCTTAGCCGTGAATAAGAAATGAAGAGATGTGAAAATGAGATGTTTCTCATGACTAATAAATGGAGTTATGCACGGCCAAGGAAAGATGAGAAGGCAAGAAAAGAAAAGGCAACAATTAAAGGAGAAAGATCTTTTATATATTAATTCTCTTCACGCAAATGGAAAGTGAAACATTGAGAAGATTTTTGTGCGTGATTGGAGAGATTCACGGCAAGAAAAAGGTAGGGAAATGGCTAGAAAAGGAGTAAAAGCCAGGAAAACATAAAGGGCAAGAATTAAAGAGAAAGAAACATATATATATATATATATATATATTATTCTTAAATGCAAATGAAAAATGAGAACATAATGGGAAATAAATTTTGTACGTGAATGGCAAAAGGAAATACACGGCTATAGAAGAAAAATGAAACAGCTAAGGAGTTAAAAATGCTAGGGAAATGGAAAGGCATGAGTTAAGGAGAAAGAAATGTACAATATTTTTTTATTTTTATTTTTTTAAATGTAGAAGAAAAAAATGAGAGATGGGAAATAAATTTTTGTACGTTAATTTTCTACTTGATATGCACGACTATGAGTAGAGTTATTCATGGATAGGAATGAGGAGGAAACAGCTTGAAAATTAATAAAGAGGGTAGGTGAAAAAAGGTAAGCATTTAAACAAGGTAACGCGTGTCCCCTTGATTTTCTCCAACCATTTATAAAAAGATATAAACAAAAAATTGATGGATTTATTTAATTTTTTTTTTCATTCTTATGCATGCAATGAAAAGAGGAGTTTGAGGAATAATATGTACGTGATCGATCGGAGAAAATCACGGCTATGAATGTGAAAATTAATTGGCTATGCAAATGGAAAGGCAAGGGAAAACAAAAAGGCAAGAAATAAACAAAACAAGTAACCTATATCTCTTGAAATTTCTAAGCGATTATTAAAAATAAAATCAATCAAAAATCAAATAAATATATTCAGAGTTTATATAAATAAAGTAGAAAATAAAAATTAGAGAAACAAACATAGGGAAATAAAATATAGAAATCATTGCGTGTAAACACTGTATTTCATCTAATTCAAAAAGTATAAGTTTAAATCCCTAATAAATCCATATATTTGATTTCTCAATTTTGTTATTGAATCAACTATTAACTTATCCTCTTATGGGTAATATTAATATTGGTTTATATACTAGTACATTAATAACTTCCCAATTCATCCAAATTTCAATTTACATAGTATGTAATTTCATTTACCTACAATAAATCCATTTATTATGGATTGAATTCCAATTAATTAATTTCCAATAACTGCCTTGCTTTAATTCTACTCTTTTTATTAAATCTATTATCACTCTATAAACCTAGTTATTATTTGTTTTTCTTTTCATTACATAAGCATATATTCAAATTTTCATCTTTCTTTTGTAATAACTGTTATTTTCACTTATATTGAATTTGCCAAATTTGTACATTTATTATAATTAAAACCTCAATAAATTTTCAACTTGGTTTCATTCCTTTATTTCATCTTATGAATAAAATATACATTTCCATTTATGTCATTACATTTACACTTTACAGTACAGTTCTGTCTCACATTAATGAACCTTTATCTACATTTAAATGTAATTGATTTCTTACTCTGAATTTAGCAGCCTAAATAAAAAGGTGACTTGCATAAATGTGATCACACTTAAGTTTATTATTTCCACTAATTATCAGAATTGCTTATAGATGTTGAATTCATTCAATTACCATACATGTATTTACTTGTATTCAATTTTATACCGTTACAACTACATTGATAGACCAATTAAATAACAACTTACAACCAATACTATAACCTTTAATTTACATTTCATTCTTTCACTTACTTCATTATAAATTATAAAGTTTTTTTTTCTAAATTTGTTTTCAAAATCTTACTAAGTTAACCAGTTTAATAATCGATATCTACGGGTCGTTACACTCTCCCCCACTCAAAACTTTTCGTCCCCGAAAAGGTAGGAGGTAGAAAAATAGAAACAACCAGAAAGAAATTAGATTAGAATGCAAATAAAACAATTAATTTTAAATCCTATAAATTTCGATTTAAATAAATTTATATTCAATATTTGATTTTAAATTCAAGGTATTTCATTAAGTTGATCTTATTTCAATTTATAAATTCCTTCAAAACAACATTTATTTTATTTATCTCATTTATTATTCAATCAACTTGTTATTCAATTTATCTTAATTAATATTGTATAACCAAAATTTAAGTGTATAACACGTATTATAGCCACTCAAATTTTATTTCTAAAATTCTTTTTATATTATATGTTATCCATACATATTTAACTTCTAATAATTAAGGTAAGTTATATTGGAATGCAATTTGGTATTATACGAATAAAAATTTGTAATCCAATTGTTCAACTTAAATATTTATTCATAATTTTGATTTCATTTTATGGTTGGCATTATCCTTTTAAGACGAAGTTTAAGAATTAGATTTTCGATTAACTTCAAACTATTTTATAAATAAATAATTATATGTACATAATATATATCAAATCAAATTTTAACTCATATGTCATATTTTTATA
This sequence comes from Allium cepa, assembly GCA_030765085.1. Lineage (NCBI taxonomy): Eukaryota > Viridiplantae > Streptophyta > Magnoliopsida > Asparagales > Amaryllidaceae > Allium > Allium cepa. Next base: position 101,561,464 of record CM060942.1, on the reverse strand, counting down.
AATCAAGTCATATTTTAGAAAGTCCAAATTAATCTAATTTTTAAAGCAAAGCGGTAGAAAATCTACATAATGGTCTCTTCACTACGAAAATTGAAAATGAAAGTCGACGATGCTGTAGTCATCACCGAAATTATTTTTCAGCGACGAAGAAAAAAGCACTGATTTACAAATTCAAAATTCTTTGAAATAATTTATACTTGAAATATTTTAAATAATACACCCTTTAAACTTTAAACACAAAGTTTGAAACCATTGAAAATGGAATTCTTAGTTTGTTGTTTTAAATTCATTTAAATTTCCAAATTAATTTATAGCTATGTTTAATAGTTCAATTATTTATGTATGAAACAAAAGCTAATGGTTACAAGCTATATACAAAGTCAAATATTATTTCTCAACATCCAATTCAATTAACTATAAAAAATTCAGAAAATTATACTTGTGTATAACATAATCATACAAAATTTATTTCGTTTACTAAATTTGAAAACTATATTGTGTCAATTTGCTCTGTTCAAGTGTTTTGGAGATCCTATCGATAGCGTTGATCAGACGAACCGATCGAAAACCCTGTTAGTCCTTGAGATGATGGTTTTGATGACAACAACCTTAGAATAAGATTATAAAATATAAATACTAACATTATAGTTTAGATATATATATATGTATATGTAGGATTTAACCATGCAGGTACCAAGAATGAAGACTATACAGTATCGAGATTCAAGACATCAAGATTGAAGACTCATGAGTATCCAGATTATCAAGAGCTCAAGATTTCAATAATAAGTAATCTAATTAGGAATTTTGTTAAAACTCCTAGAAAAGCACTAGCATCTTAAAATTCAATTTATTCGTGGAATGGAATCCACTACGAGCCTGTTAAAGGGATGGAACCCTAAGTAGGATGGAACCTACGAAAAATCTAGTGGAACATTGTTTCGTATCCACTAACTTTTATTCAAATGTTTTTACAAAATTATATCTTGTTTTCAAAATGATTTCAAAACCTTCCTTTTAAAATAATAAAAAACATTTATCCTGGTTTTAAAATATTTTTAGCCTCAAAATAATCTTTATTTTCAAAATCAAACTATCCTTGGTTTTAAACTATCTTTTAATAATAATAATATATTTAACTTTTAATATTTATACTTAGATTTAAACATAAAATCATAGTAAAATTATATATATATACCAAAATATTATTCTCTATATTTACTTATGTATTTTAACTATAGTTAAGTATATTTATAAAGTTTAAAATAGTTTTAATACAACATAGAAGTTATTTTCAAAGAAAACCAAATTACCAAAAATACCTTAGGCATGTCGACATCCTCAAGTACCCCATGTCGACACGGTAGCAGTTTATTTCAAAAATTTGAAATTCAAAGGAAGTGTCTATTCATCATATCCTTTCACAAATGGACATGGCTGTTGTTCTACTATAAATAGGGGTAGTTTTGAACGAATTTGTATTCATATTTTTTCTGGTTTCACTCCTCTTCTTCTTCCACATTTCTTTATACACTTTTTACCATTACTCTGCCGAAATCAACTTGAATCTAATTAGATCATCTCTGGTTTGATTCTCTATCATTATCTCAACAAGATCTCAGTGCTATTCAGAGTTATAGGCTTCTTTGTAATACACTAAGAGAGAAAAGGTGTGGTTGTAGCTTGTGAAATCAATCAAGTGAGAAAATTTGTGATTGTAGCCTTGGAAATCAATTGGATGAACTTGTTGCCCATGAAATCAAGTATATCTACCCAGAGGATTGTGAATCTGGAGTGGTGTACCTTGTGGCCTTGAAATCGAGAGTGTAATTGTACAATTGCTTTTGAAAGGAAATCCTTACTTGTGTGCGGGACTGGATGTAGGGTAACTCCGAACCAGTATAAAATCCGATGTGTTCTTTCCTTTATTACTTTTACTTTATTTATGCATCTGTGTTTGTTTCTGTGATCATATCTGTGGCTGAATATTGCATACATTTGTGTTCAAATTAACAAAAAATCAAAAATATTTAGCAATTCCTTTAAACACTATTCACCCTCCCTCTAGTGTTAATTGCAGCCTTAAGATCCGTATTCCGCATTTCTCACAAACCCAAATCAATATCAACAACTCAAACAACACAATATATAAAACATTTTAAGTATGGCTTTACAAAGCAAGAATAGGGATTCAAATTTGATTAACTCAAAACAAAGAAAATTTTGATTTGACGATAAGCTGGAACAAAAGATAAGATGATTAACTAACCGAATAATAAAAATGGATAGGCTTATATAAATCATGGGCAACCTTAACCGGGCCAACCATGACTTCAAGCATTAGATCGATGTAGAATTTTAAGGCAAATCTACGTTTGATCTCAAGAGGTAGATTTCGGGGCAACAAGACATCATCTAACCAAGGATATATAGAAATCTCCGATGAATCGATGCCAATTGTAAAGAAGTTCCACCCTTTTACAAGTCATTCAATGGAGCTATGGTATGCTCTAGAATTCAAAAGAATACGAATAGTGAGGGACAAGAATGAATTTCAGAACCGAAGGGACATTCCAAAATTCAAAGGAAACAGAGTCAAAGAGAAAGAGATTCAAGCTCGAATGAAAGTGATTTTGTAAATAAATTTACCATATATGCTAAGTTTTGCATAGAGCTAAAGCTCTGATACCAACTGTAACAGCCCGCTATTTTGGACCATTTGCATCGCACATGTCGAACTTGAATAGTTAAAAATACCGAATTGTTAATTTAAATTTGGTAAAACTCAGAATATACAGTAAATAAATCAATCACAGATCACAGACACAGAGTAATAAAATGCAATGGAAGAAAAGAGATAGTAGTTCATGAAGCTTCTATATAAATATACATCAGAGTTAAACAAGATACAACAGAAGTTTCAATATGATAAACAAGCACAAAGCTGAATACATCCCCGAAATCAACTAAATAACTGAAAACAAAATAGATAGCTGGATCGTCAAGCAAAGCTCCAACTCTATAGGTGAGTCTCGAATGCTTTATCACTCAGTCTGACCCGAGCGTAAAGCAAAACACAAAACACTCGAGTCAGGACATATATACTTATACAATGTAAACCAACTCAAGTGAACTATAATATAAGGTAAAATAACTTGAAGGATGCTTGGGACCGCCCATCCTCTAAGGATCTGTTAAACTATTTACTATGTAGTAGTATTTCTCTATTATAATAATGTTTATTAGTAAAATAAACTTTCTTTAGAATAGCGTTAAGGCTTTACATTTTCCACCTTAACACATAATAGCCAATAATCTATACAGTACCTACATACCTCCTGCTCGGGAGGCTACGAGAAGATACTCCATAGGTACGACACAAACCAAACTCGTACAAGGCTCGCTAGGGTAGGTGACATGGCGCAACCAGGCAATGCCAAGGTAGATATACCAATTAATATTCGGACTGGTGGTGACGCATAGCGCGCAGCTACCGCCCACCTTGAGCCACACCCCCAAATCAAAAAGGGCCCCAATCAATTACAAAGAAATAGAATGGTATCGAAGGAGTGTGTACGATAAGAGGAGCTACCTCATTGACCCGAATCGCTCCTGTTTTAGCCAGCTTATGCCAACTCACGGGAGTCGGGTCCATGTATATACCTCAAAGGAACGTCGCCACCATCCTACTTCATTTTGAAATCTCCATCGCATACATGACTGTTAAAGTTGTTTTTGGAGTTGGCGGAGAGTATGACAACTTCCGACCCCGTTCTCTTTAATAACCAAACGTTATTATTACCCATGGATACTTACTTTAAATCATTTCTATTCCAAAACCATTTAAAATCTCATACTATTACTTTCCAAAATAATATCCATTTTCAAAATTGGTAATATTTCCAAATCCATATACTTTCCAAAATAATATCCATTTTCTTTACAAAATAATATCCGTTCCAAAAATGGTAATAATATATCATTTAAATTCCAAACCAAATCAATATATCCTTTAAATAAAACCCAAATTTCCACATCGTTGAATATTTCCTTCCATTTATTAACTTGAAATATCATCTTAACCCAAACCATTTTATAAAGTCATATTCTTAAATCTTCAATTTCAATAAGTTCTAAATTTATATATTTAAAGATAATTCTTAATTAAATATAATTTCCAATAATTTCTTTTCCAAAGCCATATTACTTTCAAGTTATAACAACTCTAAAACCAAACATTTTGAAACATATTTATTTAGACCATCTGAATTCAATGTCAATATCTTCCAAACAAGATTCATTTAACCATTTAAGTCAATGTCAAATTATATTCATTTAAAAGCTGTAGCATTTATAAGTTTATTCATTCAATTATAAACTTTCCAAAACATTGTATATTTCAGCTACATTAAAATTTCAATTTTTAGCCAGTTTAACTTATAAAAATCACATTTCCCACTTCAAAATATTCATTTGGATATTATTTACTTATGATTTAACGAAATAAAATTTTATCAGTAAATATCCAAATTAAACTATAATTCATTTATTAAGTCAAAAACACATTCTTTTACTTCTTTTATTTCAACAAATAACTTATTAATTTATTTTAAAATACCCACTTCATAAATAAGACTAAATTCCCATTTATTTACTTAACTTAACAATTTCAACTAAAACCAAATTTCCAATTATCTAGTTAAGTCATATTTTGAAAATACACTTTTCCACTTAAATCATAATTATTCAATTTCCAAACGTTTCCATTTCATAAATAAGGTAATTTATCATAGTAAATATAACGATCAATTTCTTTGCAAATTTATTCATTTAGGCATCAATTAAACTATGATTTCAGGCTAAATACATTTATTACAAAATGTACAATTAAAACTGTATTTCATTTTATCAATTCAAAGGACATCATTTATTATACAAACATATTCATTTCATAAATTAAAAATTAATTGCAATTACCAGGCTAGACTTTAAAATTCCATATTAATTAACTTTAATTATCAAGTTATTTTTCACAATCAAAGCTGTTTAAATTACCATTAAAACCTTTAAATTGCAATCTAAGCCAATTATCAACTTATAAAATTTTAACTTGTTGAAAGCCAATATCTCTTTATATTTTATATCATTAAATCAAATTTCAAGGTAAAATTTCATATTTTCTAAATATTCAAAATACTTAATAAATTTTTAGGAAAATATTACCTTAAAAATATTAACCATTGGCTTGTATAATGTTTTCTAACCTAGGTCAAGTGATTCAGATATATATCATATCAATCCGTAATTTAAAAGAAAATTTGGGTTCTATCATTTCAATCCCACCATCCCAAGTAAATAAATACAATAGAAATCGGTAAAATCACTCGAGCCTATCATTTCAGCCCATAATGATTTTTTCCTATTCTACAGTTCGTTCAGGTATGTATCATTTCAACCCATAGTGAAGGGGAACTTGCAGTGTGATAACAGAAAATAAAATAACAGTATGCAAATAGTACCATATCAGATGATGAAAAAATATATATAAACAGGATCTAACATCATGTAATCACATCACAGGCATATATGAATAACATATCAATTTATACAGATTCACTTGTCATCATTTCACAATTATATAAGTACGTAATGTCTAGAGTGAATAACTCACCTTTTTGAAAGCTTGAATCAAAATCAAACACACATCCAAACTCTATAAAGCACGAAAAGGCACGACAAAGCACGACTATATTTTTGAGTGGATGAAGATCAGATCCAAACTTGTATGAAAACAAATACAACATATATAAAAATATATTTCAATACAAAAGAATAGAAATTAATACAATGGGAAGATAAGAGTTTACATGACATAACTTTGATAAATCAAAGCAAGGTGATCAATACATGGCTTGGTTAGGGTTTTTTTTATCAAACTTTGGTGATGTATGCTTCCATGGTGGTCATGGCTAGGCTTTGGTGGTGAAGAGGTGGTGACGGGGTCGGTAATAGGTGGAGGCCTAGTCATGCTTGAAGAAGAACAAAAGAAAAGAGAAAAGAAAATAGAAAAAGAAGAAGAGGAAGCCATGGAATAACTAAAGCTTGTTGTAATTTTTTTTCTTCACGCAAAATATAACGAGATGAGAAGGTTTTTTTATACGTGATTTGTAAAACGATATGGCAACTAGGGTTTACAGAAAGCACGGCTGGATCAAAGGAATGAATGGCTAAGGTAAGTAATAAAGAGGTAGGAAATAAAAGGCAAGAGTTTGAATGATTTGGAAAATAAAAAGGCAACACTATAAAAACAAATAACTCGATGTATTTAATTAATTTTTTTCTATGTTCATTTCTTAGCCGTGAATAAGAAATGAAGAGATGTGGAAATGAGATGTTTCTCATGGCTAATAGATGGAGTTATGCACGGCTTAGGAAAGATGAGAAGGCAAGAAAAGAAAAGGCAACAATTAAAGGAGAAAGATATTTTATATATTAATTCTCTTCACGCAAATGGAAAGTGAAACATTGAGAAGATTTTTGTGCATGATTGGAGAGATACACGTCAAGAAAAAGGTGGGGAAACGGCTAGAAAAGGAGTAAATGCCAGGAAAATAAAAGGGCAAGAATTAAAGAAAAAGAAACACACACACATAAATTTTGTACGTGAATGGAAAAAGGAAATACATGGATATAGAAGAAAAAAGAAACAACTAAGGAGTTATGAATGCTAGGGAAACGGAAAGGCATAAGTTAAGGAGAAAGTAACATACAATTTTTTTAAAATTTTTAAACGCAGAAGAAAAAAAATGAGAGATGGGAAATAAATTTTTGTACGGGAATTTTCAACTTGATATGCAAGGCTATGAGTAGAGTTATTCATGGCTAGGAATGAGGAGGAAATAGCTAGAAAATTAATAAAGAGGGTAGGTGAAAAAAGGCAAGCATTTAAACAAGGTAATGTGTGTCGCCTAGATTTCTCCAACCATTTATAAAAAGATAAACAAATAATTTGATGGATTTAATTAATTTTTTTTCCTTTGTATGCATGCAATGAAAAGAGGAGTTTGAGGAACAATATGTACGTGATTGTTCGGAGAAAATCACGGCTATAAATGTGGGAAGTAATTAGCTATGCAAATGGAAAGGCAAGGAAAAAGAAAAAGGCAACAAATAAACAAAACAAGTAACGATATCTCTTGAAATTTCTAACCTATTATTAAAAATAAAATCAATCAAAAATAAAATAAATATATTCAAAGTTTATACAAATAAAATAGAAAATAAAAATTAGAGAAACAAACATAAGGAAATAAAATATAGAAAGTCATTGCGTGTAATCACTGTATTTTATCTAATTTAAAAAGTATAAGTTTAAATCCCGAATAAATTCATATATTTGATTTCTCAATTTTGTTATTGAATCAACTATTAATTTATTCTCTTATTAGTAATATTAATATTGGTTTATATACTAATACATTAATAACTTCCCAATTCCATCAAATTTCAATTTACATAGTATTTAATTTAATTTACCTACAATAAATCCATTTATTACGGATTGAATTCCAATTAATTAATTTCCACTAATTTCCTTGCTTCAATTCTACTCTTTTTATTAAATCTATTATGACTCTATATAGTTATTATTTGTTTATCTTTTCTTTACATAAATATATATTCGAATTTTCATCTTTCTTTTGTAATAACTGTTATTTTCAATTATATTGAATTTGCCAAATATACACATTTATTATAATTAAAACCTCAATCAATTTTCAACTTGGTTTCATTCCTTTATTTCACCTTATAAATAAAATATAATTTCCATTTATGTCATTATATTCACACTTTACGGTATAGTTCTGTCTCACATTAATGAACCTTTACCTACATTTAAATGTAACTGATTTCGACTCTGAATTTAGAAGCCTAAATAAAAAGGTGACTTGCATAAATGTTATCACACTTAAGTTTATTATTTCCACTAATTATCAGAATTGCTTATATATGTTGAATTCATTCATTTACCATACATGTGATTACTTGTATTCAATTTTATAACCAAATGCAATAGTTACAACTACATTAATAGACCAATTAAATAACAACTTACAACCATTACTATAACCTTTAATTTACATTTCATTTTTTCACTTACTTTGTTATAAATTATAAAGTTTTTTTTCTTTTTTTTCTAAATTTATTTTCAAAATATTATTAAGTTAACCAGTTTAATAATCAAAATCTATGGGTCGTTACAAAGATCCTGTATCCAAAGCCTGTATCTACGCTGTAGATGCGCCTGCTCCCTGCCCCGTCCTCCGAGGACAAAATCTACTAAGGTGACCGGGATGTCTACAATTGAAACACCTCCCCTTCATCATTCTATTCTTACAGTCCTTTGCATAATGACCACCCAATCCACAACTATGACATCTCCCGCTTTTATTGATCCGCTTCTGAGGTCCTCCTTCTTTCCTCTTGTCCTTATCCTTCTTGTTCTTCCACCATGGCACCTTAGAGATTTCTAATTAGTAACCTCTTTAAGCTCTCCCTTCAGCTTTCAAGATGCAGGCCGAACTCTCTGTTCGTCCTCCAATCCTAGCAGTCTAAACATACACTCCATATCCCTCAAACAAGCTCATGCCTCCACGAAATCCTTTATGCTAGAAAACGTTTTGGCTCCTAGACTAGCGAAGTCCTTGCATAGCTTAGAAAGATTGGCTGCTGCAGGTGGATTAATGGGATCTCCACCCACTGGCATTAGATTGGGCGCTTGACCTTGCGCATCTGGTATCGTAGCTTTATGGAACCAGTCAACCATATTATGCAAAGAAAAAAGAATTTAGGCTCGAAAGAATCGAAAAAAGGTTGAGCTGGACTTTGAGGGGATTTTTTATAAAAAATCTCTTAAAAAACTATTTGTATAATAAGAGTTTCTTTCTAAAAAATACTTCTAGTTTGAAGATGAGCTACTTTTAAAAATAGGTTATCGTTGAAAAAATGCTTTATTTTTAAAACAAGTTTTTAGGAATCCTGCAACCTTAGGCTCTGATACCAAGTGAAACACTCCGCACCCTTTATTATACCCAAAATGGCACACTAAAAGATATGATGCGTTGGAGGTATAGGTAAAATTTTATAGAGATCAAGATTTACAAGACAAATAAATAAAACAACAGAAATAGTAATTCATTAAAAATTAAAAACCTCATAAATAAGTCATAACCAAAATATGTCTCAAAATACCAAATACATATGTCTTATGGAAAGTACCATCTCAGTCACAATATCAGAGTACGTAAAAAAAATCATCTTTCTCAACAAGTACTAGTACATCCCAAAAGTTAAATGAAAAGAAAATTGAAAAAGAAGAGTACATGAAGAATCTCCAAGAATATCCCTCCTAGAAAGCTGAAAATCTATTGTCCTTGCCTCTGCTAACCTAGGGGTAAAAGGGAAAAAAGGGGAAAATAGAGTGGGTCAGACTATAAGTCTAGTGAGTGGAAGTAACTACTAGTATTTTTAAGCAAGGTAAAGATAATAGACTTATCAACAGTTCTAGTATGAACGGAAATAAAGGAAAAGATAAAGCTTGAAGAAAATTCTATTTAATTGTTTGCTTTGATTATTTCGATTATTTGCACTTGTGTTAGATAACTGCTTTGATTAGGCTGAAATCCAAATTTTACTTTAATTAGGCTAAAGTTCTAATTCTACCCTTTGATCGGCCTTCAATCTCTGTTCTGCCACTATGAGCTAGTCCCATCCTATGGGTCCCACAACAAAAGACACATGCTTAGCGCTTTGGAACTCAGTAGCGACTTATATCCCTACTTCGAGGCCATACGCTCGGCCGCCATCAGGTTTACTATCTTTCGCTCCCTCTTTTGACCTCTTATCTACCCTAAACAACATAAGCGTGCCCAGCCTCACCTAATTTGTTGTGAGACCTTCAGTCCTAGTCTGATGGGATCCTGCCCAGCCTCACTTAAGTGCGTTGTGAAACCATCAGTCCGAGTCTGAAAGGAGAATGCTACCGGTACGAGACCTAATAAGCAAAATCTAGTTGCGCCCCTTGCCCAAATACCCTGATTTGGACTTCATCCGTTGACCACTTATCTACCATAAACAACATAAGCGTGTCCCAGCCCCACCTAATCTATTATGAGACATCAATTCCTGTCTCAAAGGGAATACTGCCGATACGGGTCCTACTTCTATCTTTGCTTATTAACTTAGTATAATTTGGGATTTCCAAATAAACTTTTCGAAAGTGATTTGGTTTAAGATCTCGAAGTAAAGTATAATTCGAATATAAAACATATATATACATATATATATGTATGTATGTATGTATGTATATTTCAAAGTTTTGAAATAACAGTTTGAGAATAAAGTCCAAAGAGATAATTTTCGTAAAGGTAAGTTGCAGCAAACATGGCCCGAGTCCATGTTTGAGGCAGCAAGTTAGAAAACAAAATGTGTACTGGCAAAAATCTGGGTTTGCATTGATTTTGCAGCAAAGTTCTCAGGTATTAGATGAAAGAGTTTTGCTATGAAATTTTGCGCACTTATACTACAACATATGAACTGTCAATACAAGAAAATCCGGTAGCATTTCGTTGCCGAATTTTAGAGAAAAAGACATGCAAAACAACACCCAAATCCATTTTCACAGAAAATTAAAACATTAACAAAATAGTGCTATTTTTCAATGATTTTTGGCAATTTGTAGTTTTGTTTTCCTAGAACATATGAGTTAATCAACTTAACTTGCTGTAACCCGGATATTGGCTGAAAGATGGACACTTTGGTGGAGGAATTGGCCTTTAGGAACCAGTAGAAGAAATATACCGTGGATGCAAGAAGAATAAACATTAAATTAGGAAATCCTTTAAATAAGCCTCTTTTGTTAATTTTGCTCTATTTGCTTATTAACTTATTCTAAGTTTTTGAAATAAGTCTCTTCTATTACCTCTACTGTATTTGCTTATTAACTTAACTTTAAGTTTTAAAATAAGCCTCTTTCTATTCTTTCTGCCTCTTTCTATTCTTTCTGCTTAATTATAATCTATGTTATAATTTCCCTTTTATTCTTTCTTCTTAGTTATAACTACTAGCTATAAACTTGCTTGCAAATGTCAAATTTGCCTACTTCAGTCTATATTCTCTTTATTACATTTCTTCTTATTTACATCAAGTTTTCTATAAATTTAGTATCCTTATATTTTTGTCCATATTAGCGATTTGTCCACTTTTTATTATTTCATTCGCGTAGAAAGGAACAAAAATAAACTAACAATTATAGATCAAATTTTAACATAAAACAGATGTAAATGAAATACAAATAACTGTAAATAACAGTAAGTAACTATAAATAAATGAATAAAATAGCTAAATAAAAATAGCTGCATAAAATAGACTAGAAAGAACTTTAAAAATTAACTATAAATAACTTATATAATAGCGGTCTCAAAAATTGTAGAAACTACAACTATTGAGAACCTATTATTTTAAATCACTTAAAAATCTAAAATAATTACTTAAACACGCATCTGTAGTCCTTATTCTTTTCCTTGGCCTTCCCGAATCCACTTCTAGAGTATAAATATTTTAATTAAAAAAATCTTCCTTTTAGAAAAATATTCTATTCAGGGTCCAGCCTTAGGTAATGAACCCAATGGGAGAAAATTTGAATGAGAAAAATAGCTAGGCCCAGGGTCTTATTTATAGCGTCACTTAGGGATCTCAGGCCATTGGATTTGAAGACTAAATCTGATGCAACCACATCATAGGCTCGCTGGGAACCGTCGGATGAATGCACATGATTTGAAGAAAATTGCAAAACACGTCATACGATATGCACCTGGACACTTCTACGTCAAAGAAAAAGGCGGGTGAACCTAAATGTGATGGGGGTCGACCCTAAGGTCAGCCTAACCCATGTCTGGGTCAACCTGTAGGTTGACCTAGCCTATATTTGGGTCGACCTAGGCCTTCTAATTTTTTTCTTTCTGTTTTGTTGATTTCTTGTTTCCTTCGTATCTTCTTCAAACTAACTCGGGTTTTGAAAAATTATATATGGAAAATAATCGGAAAATCGCCATTGACACGGTGGTGCAACTTCCATAGGTCGATTTCGATAATTTCACAAACTTATTTATCATTAATTAATTAATTATTGTAGCTTAAATTTCGAGTTGTTACAATTTCTACATTAAAGCTCGACGGTATTCTCAAGTTGAGAGAATTGTGAAATATTATCACATTTATATTTTCTATTTGACCTTAGTTATATTAACCAACTAAAAACTATTGAATGGTTCATTCTATAATTATCCAATAACTATCAGTATTTAACCCCTTAGTGCCCGCTAGTAACCATGAGTGATACACCATCCAATATTGGGAGAGCCTTATGTACTCTAGTCTCAACAGATGCATCGATATCCAATCTTGATACATTTTGATTACAAATATTTAAAATGATGTGTTTATTATACTGTGATAAATTATTCATGATTATAACACCTTATTATTACTGTTACAAGATGCATCATTTATTGATATTATATTAAATATATTTAAATTAAATAATTAATTGATATAACACATTATAACAACTGTATAACTAAAAGAAAACGCCTTTTATTTCGAATGAGATTTTATTAAAGAGTTAATAATTTACAATAAATTACAGAATTTACCCTAGGTGTAACGACCCGCCGCTCTGACCGCCTCTAGTCGGTAATTAAACCAACTAGACACGTTCAAAATGACGGATTGTTATTTAGTTTATAGAGTTTAAACAGAATCAGCCACAGAATCACAGAATAATAATAGATTTTATAAATGAATTTTTCTTTTATATTCAAATATCAGAGTTATACAATGAATTACATTTTATACAGCGGAACAATTTTTATTAAGTACAAGAAAAATTTTCTGAAAAGCTTTAGTGAAGTGCTTTCCCCTCTCTCTCTAACTTCGCTGCGAGAAAATCTCCAAGCTGTAAAAGTACTCGGTCTGACCCGAGCGTTTTATGCAAAACACAAAAACACTCGAGTCAGGATTAATCTTTATTCAAGTAAATAAATTTGCAATGAACTGAATAAAATAGTAACAGCAGTAAAGCATGAACATGTGTGGACAATGGTTAAGGTCGAGGCATGGCGATGAATGGATGAAGAGACCAGTAGTGAATACAACAAACACAGAGGCAACAGTGATGCATGCTGCAGCATACCAGAGCACAAAGAAGTACAAAATGAAAACTACAAGAAATCATGTATGCAGACCAAATGCTCAATGTCACAAGTATACAACAACATGCATCAGAGTGCAAAGTGCTCGAGTACAATGAACAAAGAACAGCATGCACCAGTGATGAAAGTTACAAACAGAGACTACAGGGCAGTGAACACTTGAATGCATCAATAAACAAATTGCAAGACCTCAAGTGTACATGGAACAATGCAACACAGTGACCATTATCACTGACTCAATTAAACAAGACACATACTGCAGTGGAAAGACCAAAGTGCAACAGGATGAACCGCAAAGTCAAACAAGTGCAGGTGAACAAGTAATACCAGCTACAAATAAGCAAAGACCATATGGTCAGTGCACAAGAACAAGGCCCAACAAAATCACAAACCAAGTGCAACTGGAAATAACAACATGCAATGCATGACTACAACTACAAAGGTTCAAGGCTGAGACAAACCCAATGCACCAATGCAACAGCATACGAGGTGCAGACTACAAATGAGTGCAAACAAAATAAACCAAATGCAACAGTTATACCAACATAGTGCAACAATGAAGCACTGAAGTATGCAGACCAGCACCAGGGTTAAACATATATGGATAGAGTGGAATCAAGTCAAAGCATACCGACACAGGTAAGACAAGAACCAGTTTTAAGTGATTTCAAAATTTTTCATTAATAAGTCCAAATATAGTGCCACAACTTGTAACAATAGTATGGAAATTTACAGAAAGGTTGGGCTTACATTTTTTTTCCAGTAAAAGAAAGAAAATTTCAGAACTTACTTAGTTTGTTACTAAACATGGTGCAAGTTTTAGGCACAAAACCAGAGATTAAAAAGTACACAGTCAACATGCAACCTTCAAAACTTATATATGCACTTATTTGGTAAAATATGTTCAGGCAAGAAGTAACAAAACTTTGGTTATTGTACTAGTCAAATCAAACAATAATAATAAATGCCTATACACTCTTGCTTTCCAGTTACTATGTATATATATACATGTTTGACTATTTTTTTTTCCTAGTTCATACTTGAACAAGCCAAATTTTTTTGTTTTAAAAACTAAGGCCTATCAGAGACCAGGGATGAAGGAAAAGAATTTGATCAAAAATTTTTTAACTCTGAACTATGAAACAGAGGGGTGACATGGATATACCAGGCATGCACACTTAAATAAAAATCATATTCACTAATTTATACACATGCAGTCATCATCTTCACAAAGATTTTATAGGCAACAACCATAAATCAACTTAAAGCATATTAAATCATCTGAAATGGAATTTTAAGCAAATTCAAGAACCTGGAACTTAAAAACAGAAAACACATTCACACTGCAGCATGCATTACAACATACATTCATATATATATGCACCAGTAATAAGCTTGAAAAAGGCATACAAACATTTTATTTCTAGAGTAAATAGCAACTAGATTCATACTAAAATTTAGGAAGAGTGATGTTACTCACAGTGACATGTATATGCATAAATACATATTCACATACATACTTTCAATTCTATACCTAAACAAACATTCAAGCATCACATAATGGATTCAAGAATTTTAGCAATGCATCAGATTCATCAAACAATTGTTTTGAACTTGTAAATTTTGTTACTTTCAGATTATAGGATGTTCACAGACCTTTATAACTGGAATCATTCTTATATAGGCATGCAAGCATTATACACAGCAAAACATCAAAGAACACCACAAAGCAGTTTATATATATCAACTTAAAGAATTTAGAAAAGTGGTTTGCTCACAAGTATTTTCAGAACTAAAGTATTTACATTTTCTTACTACATTTTCCTTAAACAACTTAAGACTGACAGGTAAAAGAGGAAATGATTTGGGTTTTGAAATAGCTTGCATCTGAGAACAAGAATAGGGAGTTTTACAGACACATACATACATCACATATGAACTGAAGTTCAAACAAGCGCATGCAAACAAAATTTTCCTCATCTAGATTCAAAGATCCATCACATGCAGCAAAAATAAAACAAGCAAAGTTTTTGATAGCATCTGTCCTCATCAGTTTAAAAAAAAATTTAAACAGTATCTGTTCTTATTAGTTTAAAACAAATTTTAAATAGCATTTGTTCTTATCAGTTCAAATTCAAGCAATCGGGCAAATGATAGCAAATAACACCCCAACAAACATACATGCAGAGACTTATCTGGTCTTATCAGTTTAAATTAAATTAACTGAGCAAATGATAACAAATAACACCCCAAATCATAGCATGCATCCAAGCACCCAATTCAAACAAATTTAAAAACTTGAACAAAAATTAATCGTGAGAAAAAAACTCACCTTTTTTCGAAGCGAATACGAAAACCCAAAAGTTTTCCAAAGAGGATGAACGAGAACAAAGCAGCAGTGAGCGACGAAGAATTGATCGAGCAAGGCAACGCGCAAATTCCTATCGATCAAGCAAATAGCGCAGCTTCGAAAGCCCTAGTTTTGGACGAAGAGGAACACGAAGTAAATGTAGTAAGAAAAATAAATATCTTAGTTCTGAAAATAACTGTGAGCAAAACCTATCCAAATCTATGTTATATGCAGTGATAAATGCTGTTCTCATGTTAAAATGCCTGTTTGCCTGTGTGGATGTGAATTTATTTATATTGTGATGGATGCATGCTCGTGTATATGTACATATATGCCACCTCTGTTATGTTATACAGTTTCAAGAAAAATAATAATACTGCATTGTTGCATTTGGTTTATTTTGTTTGCACTCATTTGTAGTCTGCACCTCGTATGCTTTTGCATTGGGTTTGTCTCAGCCTTGAACCTTTGTAGTTGTAGTCATGCATTGCATGTTGTTATTTCCAGTTACACTTGGTTTGTGATTTTGTTGGGCCTTGTTCTTGTGCACTGACCATATGGTCTTTGCTTATTTGTAGCTGGTATTACTTGTTCACCTGCACTTGTTTGGCTTTGCGGTTCATCATGTTGCACTTTGGTCTGTCCACTGCAGTATGTGTCTTGTTTAATTGAGTCAGTGATAATGGTCACTGTGTTGCATTGTTCCATGTACACTTGAGGTCTTGCAATTTGTTTATTGATGCATTCAAGTGTTCACTGCCCTGTAGTCTCTGTTTGTAACTTTCATCACTGGTGCATGCTGTTCTTTGTTCATTGTACTCGAGCACTTTGCACTCTGATGCTTGTTGTTGTATACTTGTGACATTGAGCATTTGGTCTGCATACATGATTTCTTGTAGTTTTCATTTTGTACTTCTTTGTGCTCTGGTATGCTGCAGCATGCATCACTGTTGCCTCTGTGTTTGTTGTATTCACTACTGGTCTCTTCATCCATTCATCGCTATGCCTCGACCTTAACCATTGTCCACACATGTTCATGCTTTACTGCTGTTACTATTTTATTCAGTTCATTGCAAATTTATTTACTTGAATAAAGATTAATCCTGACTCGAGTGTTTTTGTGTTTTGCATAAAACGCTCGGGTCAGACCGAGTATTTTTACAGCTTGGAGATTTTCTCGCAGCGAAGTTAGAGAGAGAGGGGAAAGCACTTCACTAAAGCTTTTCAGAAAATTTTTCTTGTACTTAATAAAAATTGTTCCGCTGTATAAAATGTAATTCATTGTATAACTCTGATATTTGAATATAAAAGAAAAATTCATTTATAAAATCTATTATTATTCTGTGATTCTGTGGCTGATTCTGTTTAAACTCTATAAACTAAATAACAATCCGTCATTTTGAACGTGTCTAGTTGGTTTAATTACCGACTAGAGGCGGTCAGAGCGGCGGGTCGTTACACTAGGGCATACGCCTTACTCTATCACTATACCATTTGCACTTGGGGCTAATTATGGAATCTCAATTTCATTCCTTCGATCAACTTGATAAGGACCAACTGAGCTAGTCTCTTCGTGAATGGATCTGCTATATTGTCCTTGATATCTACCCTTTATATCATGACCTTTTCTTCTCAAAGATTCTCTAATTATATCATATCATGATTTCTTGTGTGCTCTAATCTCCTTCGTGACCTGCATCGCCGCATTATTATCACAAAACAATGCAATTGGATTCGCCATGTTAGGAATCACCTAGCTCACTTAAAATTTTATGCATCCAGACACCTTTTTTAACCGTTTCATTGAGGGTGATGTACTCCTCGACCTCCGTCGTGAAATCAGCTACTGCTTCTGGTTTAGTGCTTTTTTGACCAACAGCCGCACCGTTAATAGTAAAGATTTAACTTGATACTAACTTACTATTTACGATATCATTTTGAAAGCCAGAGTTAGTATAACCCTTCATAAGGCAATCTCTACTCTTGTATATTAGGAATAAGTCTATGGTATTTCTTAAATACTTTAGTATATATTTTACAGTTGTCCAATGCTTTTCTTTAGGACTAAACTGGTATCGGCTTACGTAACCTAATGCCTATGCCACATCTGGTCTAGTACGTAGCATAACATGCATTATGGAACGGACTGCCGAAACATATGGTACCTTCTTCATATGCTCTTTCTCCTTATCAATCCGAAGAGCATTCTTCTTAGAAAGGATGATTCCAGATTGCATTGGAACATTTTCACACTTGGAATTCATCACACTGAAACTCTTCGGTATGATATCTATGTATAGGGATTGGGACAATCTCAACAACATCTTAGATCTATTTTTATAGATCTTTATCCATCATATATTGGTTGCTTCTCCATGATCCTTTATCGAGAAGTTCTTGGTATGCCAAGCTTTTAATGATTGCAATAGCGAAATGTCATTGTCAATCAATGGAAGATCATCAAATGTTCAGCACTAAGAACATGATAACATTTCCCTATTTCTTTCGGTTTTTCTCTATATTCTAATAAAATCCAAACTGTTTGATTTCTTTATCAACACACTTAATCTAACTTCATGAAACTTTTTTAAGTCCATAAATGGACTTTAGCAACTTACAAGCTTTACCATTACTTCCAATGAACTCAAAACCCTCGGGATGTGACATATGACATCTTCTAAACCACCATTTAGAAACGCCATCTCTGTGACCATTTTCCATATTTCATAATCATAAAATGCAATAATAGCTAGCATTATCCGAATGGAGTTAAGCATTGACCCATGCGAAAAGGTCGTCATAATCAACACCTTGAATTTGACGAAATACCTTTTAACCTGGCCTTGCTTTATAGGTCTCTACTTGCCCATTTGCATTTCGCTTTTTCTTGAAATCTACAGCCGATGAGTTTTGTTCTTTGGGAATGTCAGATAAAGTCCAAACTTTTTTTTTCATTCATAGAAACCGTCTTAAATTTCATTGCTCCAAGCCAAAGTGCAGAGTCTTTAATCTGCAGTGCTTATTGGAATGATAGAAGATTGTCGTCATCTAAGACATGGTCCGCTTTCTTGACATCCACAAGAAAAACTATGGTATCTTTATGGTGTATGGGGTTCCTACTAGACCATCTAATATATTATGTGTTTTCTTTTACAAGTAAACTTAGTTCTCTCATTGGTTCATCCACCATGTTATTTTCTCGGATCCCATCCAAGTCAACAACGTCGGTGTTAATTTCTTTTGACAAGAATTCTATTTCTAAAAAGACAGCTTGTGTGGAAACAATGACCTTTTTTTCCTCCATGTCGTAGAAAATATATCCCATAGAAGTCTTGTGATATCATAAAAACTTGCACAAAGCTGATCTTGCCACAACTTTATTGGGGCCAACGCTCTTAACGTAGTCCGGACAACCCCACACCTTTAAATAATTAAAGTGGAGTTTCTTCCCATGTCACATCTCATATGCAGATTAGACACATATTTCATAGGCAACAAATTCAAGATATGCGCCGTAGTTTCTAGCGCATATCCTAAATAGCACAGAAGTAACTCCCTCTTACTCATTATGGAACGAGCCATATCTATGTGGCTCGAGTCCTTCGCTCCAAAACACTATTGTGTTGTGGAGTTTACAGTGAAGTAACCTAAGAGATACTTCCATTATATTTTAAGTACTGTTGGATTTCTTTTCAAATGTACTCACCTTCTCGATCGAATCAAAGTATTTTAATATTTTGGTTATTCTGATTTTCAACTTCATTTTTATATTAAATTCTCATAGACATCAGATTTATTCCCCATAAGATATACTATCCTAGTATAGAGAAATAATATGTAAAGGTTACAAAATAAGAACAGTTGTATTTAGTAATTACAGGCATCATACCATATACGTCACTATATATGACAACCAAAAGTTTGTTAACTCTTTGATTGCTTTTACTAAAGAGCTGAATAGTCATTTTACCTTTGAAACACGACTCACACGTGTTAAATGATTCGGAATCAAACGATGGTAAAAAACCTCCAGTTTTCAATTTCTGCAGTTTTTCTCACTATTGTGACTTAACCTACAATGCCAAAGATTATATATAATCTTTCAAAGAATTACTCATAGTATTGACATAATTAGTATTGATCACGTAAATTCCATCATAGAATTTGCAACCATCAACTAATGTTTATAACATTACTAGCACAGTGAAAAATATAGCTAGTTTTCGGACAATATAGACACAGAAATAATCCCATAAATAAAGTCTTTCATATAATAATTATTATTTAATATCATGACAAATCTACCAGGAAAACTTAAATGAAATTCTTCAATTGTCATTGCATCTACAAGAAATCCATCAACAACTTGAAATCTCATCTCTCCCTTTGCCACATGGTGGATGTTCATAAAAACCTATAATGAATTATAGGAGTTCCAAATATGGCGTCTAAAACCTAAGATAATTTATTTATTGTAAAAAAATTTTGCATGATAAATATACCTATAGGAGTAGTAGAATTATTCTATTTCTTCCACTATAAGAAAACAGTCTTTTATAACGATGGATAGCCGCTATTAAACAAACAATAGCAGTTCGATAAACGATGTATATCTTTATAAAACAAAAAAAAGCGACTATAAAAGAGCACGATTTCACAGCATAAAATAGCCGCTATGTTTCAATAAAGACGGTAGCTCACTATTACCGCTATAAAACATCTTAACCTTAACGATAATAATGGAATCTTTATAACAAGTATAGCCGCTGTAAGAGAGTTATTTTATAGCGCCTATTTCACGCTATATATCAACATGTTTATAGTATATTCTACATCCAGTTACAACATATATATACCGCTATAAAATGTGTAGATACAATAACACCTATTTGCTAATCCTTGACAGTAACCTCACATTGCATTATCTTTTCATAGCACTTATGTCATATAGTTATAATGCTTTTTAGGAGCCATGCTTTATTTTACTATATATTTGATGTACCCCACTATTACATTTTAATATAACAATCAAAATGAATCTTCTTCAAATAGATAACAATTTGAACAATGTATGAACGAAAAAATATAACATTCAGCAAATGTAATGCATATTCATGATAACAAAACAAAGCATCAACTAATAAAAAATAAGTTCAAGACATGAGTTACCAAATTCTATACATATTCATGATAACAAAGGACAACATAGTTCAAAGTTAACATCTACAAGTACCAAATGCATCACTAAGAACTTGAACTGCTCAAAGCCTTTCTTCATGCATGTCTTCAGTCATTGGTAGTACTTCCTGAAAATTCAGAACAATTTAAAAATAATTATATAAAACTATGATGAAAAATTACAGGTTATTGGTAGTACCTTCTATTTGTTACTATTCTTGTATATAACTATTCTATTGGTAGTGCCTTCTTTTTGTTATAGGTCATTGGTAGTACCTTCTATTTGTTTGGGCGATGAACATCCTTAGTGCCTTTGTTACAATTTGCTTCATGTTCATTTGTTGCTGTTCTTGTATATAATTTTACACTCTATAGTCCATTTGTTTACTGTGCATTTGTTCTTTAATGTGCATTGGTTCATTTATAGTTTTGCATTTGTGTACTATTCTATCATCCCTATACTTCACAACCACCAAACAAGTTTTTGCCAAAACTTCAACACGCTAGCTATTCCGACCATCAAACATGCCAAAAACAAGTAACCATCAAACACAGTGCCTTTTACCACTACTGCAACATTTCCTCCACTGACATCCAATCAACCTTCTTAAACACACTGCACTACAACCACGACCATATCCCATCTGCTTCATCTCCTACAACTCAAATTTCCACACGCTAGTTACTCCATCACATCACCAGAAAACCCAATTGCACCCTACCCATCACTGCCACATTACCAAAATACCCTCTGCCAAATCTTCATCACCAAAACTTCTCTGGTCATCCCAAAACTTCATCACCAAAACTCCAATACCCAATCTCCATCCCCTTATCCTACAACGAATACAACAATATCCCTTCCTTAACCACCCAATCTGCCGCATCACCTCATCATCAACTCCTCTTCCTGCAATCTAAGGCAAATCCAAAACCAAATTACATATTCCAAAAACGTCACCCAAACACTGCAGCGACCTGCAACAACCCATCATCACCATCCTACAGCACTGCAATCTCCTACAGCCTTCAGCCTCCATCATCCAGCACTATCGTCAACAACATCCACGCCTATAACACAAAACCAAACATCTTCATCACTTTCCATCTACTCAAACACGAACTGTATCAACTAAACAAACAACGAACTCAAATTTTATCTCCCCTGCAAGTTCATCTTCATCTCAACATCCACTCAAAACCCAAAACTCGACTTCTCCATCCTCCAGCAAGCCCACCCAAACCCAAGTATGAATCCACTAATTCCATCTATTCAATATGCAAATCACCACCACCTACAAACACACATCACTTTGAATCAATCCCGCAATCTAATGAACCGCAACCCTCGATAAAGTTTTCAAATCACGAGTTTAGTTTATAGAATTTTCGAATCACAATTTCAATAATCGGGTTTTCTAATCCACTTCGCCTTTTCTAGTTCTTGGAAGTTTTGATTTCTAAAATTTGGAGTTTTTCGAAAGCAATTTTGGAACAAGATTTGTGAAGGTTTGAAATTTGATTTTATTTGCGTTGTAATGTTTGCGTTTCTACACCCAAATAACCTAGACCCACAACTACACTCCCATACAAATTGCTCCTCCCATACGAACTACCACTATCCTGCCTCCTTCGATTCCATACAAACTGCTCCTCTCATATCATAGAAAGCTTACCCATAAAATTCCCTCACAACTTCAAACAACTCCATCGACCACTCTGTCCAACCATCACACTTCCTGTGACAATCATACTATGTTCACCTAAGCATAAACTCCACTGTACCTTGTACATTCAGCTACCCACAATCAATCTATTGTCACCACCATCCACTTCACAAAAAAAGCACACTCCATTTACTCAAAAACACACACACCAATCTCTGCCATATCGCCTCGAAGCCATATTCCTCAACAACACTTCACCATCAATTCCAACAACACCAGCAACTCTTCCTTGTCACCACAAACCCCTACTGATCGCAAACAGTGAAATCCAATACATTCACCTTCAACAATCTCCATCCCACTCAATTGGTGTAAATAAGACATAATTATTGGCTAAAGATGGCTAGGTGCACTTGAAAGTGTATCCAGTAGACTCCAATATTAAAGAATAAGATAAAAATAGGTTCAGATAATATATGTGCATGTGTGTTAAAAAGCTATAAAATATGATAGTGAGTTTTCCCAATAGGTATCTGGGTTTGTGAAATTAAATTTGTGCGAATTTATCAGCGTTGAGAACTTTCCAACATTCGTCATCGTGTAAACTGACCTAAAACTAACCAAAGTAAAAAACGAAACATTAAAGACTTACTCTTCATTCCATTATGACATGCGTAGCAGGCCAAGCTATAACAGAAGAGAGTTCATCTTCCATGTACTGTAATTCAGATGTTTGTCTCCAAAGCTCTTCGGTTGGCTCTTTTACGGTCTCTATCTAAACTTTAACCGCATTGTTTTCTAGTGGATTGAAATGGATCCTTACATTAGGATTAGTTGATTCCATGCGTCCTAAAGCAACCATTTCCCCTTTCTCGATAAATCCATCAACTTGCATTTATCATTTTTTCTTGAATTTGCAGTCTGTAAGTTGCAAAAAGAGAAAAATAATGAAATTGCTAATCCTTAAAAAATAAAAATGCACCATAAAAATCAAGTACTATAAATGTTTTCAATATAGTCATAGGCTTAGTAGGAGCTGTAGCAACAATCTTCTCAACAACTACTTGCGATTCAGGCCACACAACCTTCTTACCAACAACATCCATAATTGGGATCAAACCAGGGGCTGCCTCCACAAAAAAGCTTCTGGGTTTAGTGGATTATCTATCCAAACAATCATGGCTGATGGTCCAAGAGGAACATCGTTAACAATTTCCTCTGAGATGCTCGAATGTAATTATCCTAAAGTCACTAATTGTTTACTCCCTCCCCAATCAAAAATCTTGCATTTGCATTCTAGGTTGCTAGCTCTACTCTATTAGAGGTAAGAATATTTATTTAGTAAAAATTGTATATATTAAAATTGCATCTTTGTTGTGAAGAAAAATGCTTACCATGTCCTCTTCATCTTCTTCAGTGTGATCACTTGAACTTAAAACAACTCTATTCATTGGCCACACCACAATATTATTCTTTGTTTCCTCGATAAGTGTGAAAGTAGTCGTACGCCTCCATAGAAAAGCATTCATCTTTTTCGGGCAGTCAACCAAAATTATCATTGCAACCGGCCCTAAAGGAACATCATTGATAAACTTGTTAGGATCGTCCGACACAACTCTTCCTTCAGCAACGATCTCTTCAACCCTTTGCCAATCCAATAAATCACACTTCATCATATTTTTATCAGAGTTGCACTACAATTAAACATAGGAATGTTATATTAATTATTGAATAAAATGTTAAAATACAAGCGATGCCAAAATAATAAAAATATTAATTAGTTGAGGTTTGTTTACTTCTATCCAACTGTGCCCACTCTACAAAATCAAAGGAAATTTAACGTTAGTTTTACATTTAGCAATCAACCATAATAATATGGAATACAATCATATAACAACTAGCAAATATAGCATTCAAACTCAATAGATAAGAGATGTATCTTACTTGATATTTCTCTAGTTGTAGAAATTTCTTCTCTAATTCTAACATTTTTTTTCAAGTTGCAATGTTTGTTTATCCCTAGCTTGCGCTAAAGTTGCTCTACTAAGACTCACTTGTAGTCGACCCGGTCTTTCTTGCCCCAACACTTATGCAAGTGCATCTTCTTTGTAGTTTATTAGCAAGGTCGATTGTGAAACACCTTTAATTTGTTTAATCTTTTCCTACAAAACATGATTAATAACAGATTATTGATAGATTTCTATATATATATATATACATATACATACATATATATATATACACATATAAATACATACACACACAAATATATATGTGTGTGTGTGTGTGTGTGTGCGCGTGTTATAGCCTCAAAAGAAATAGAGAAAATTGTTGCAGAAGAAGCAAATGCATATATTTCTAAGAAAGATGATGATAATTTCAGCTTTGGTAAAATGCTTCATTTTACCTGGTTGAAATATTATCACCAACCAGTTACTTTTGATTAGTATTACAAGGTAGCTAAATCTGTCATCAAACTACACTAAGTAACATAACTACGTTGTTCTATAAATGACCATTTACATTTCTTCAGGAATATAAATAACCAACCTTCAATTTTTTTAGTATCACATTCCAAACATAATTTGGCATTTCTACATAAACTAGTATATGGTTTCCACAAGGCACTGCATATTTCTTTTCCTTATAATTTAGCAACCTGTAGGGAATTTCACTGCTCATTTAGATGGGTTGCTTTGTAAATTTAGCGGTCTGAATACATAAATTTAGCTGTTGTGATCATTTTGAAATTTAACAGCCTGTATACATGATTTAATTATTATGCTTGACATTTGGTACCAAGATATGTGCCAACATGATGTATGTACGTAGCCAGAACAATATAGAATTAAGATGAATGTATAAAGGTGACCATAGCAATCATCCAAGTGTGAAAAATCAGTGTCACCAATGCATCAATGCCAAAAAAGGAGTACTGTTAATGTAGGGAAAATTGTAATAAAACGGAATCGAAAAGGGATGTGTACTTAGGGTAACCTTTGAAATTAGTGCAAAGGCACAATATAATTAATAATAAAGAGAACTGACAATTAATAACTATACCTAAATACATAGTTATAAACACAAAATGTGAAATTTGCAAACTAAAGCACAGTATTATTAAAAAATTTATAGTAAAAATAGTAGGAAAAATGGTTTACCAAAACAGTTGACAAAAATTATGGTCACCAATGCATTAACGGAAAAAGGGAAACTTTATTGTACGAAAAAATTATAACAAAACTTAACCAAAGGGAGGATGTGAGTTAGGGATAACCTTCAAATTGGTGCAAAAAGCATCAAAAAAATATAAAGAAAACTGATAGTTAGTTACTATATCTAGTGCATAGTTATACAAAAATAATAGGTCAAATTTGCAAACTTCAGCACAATATTATTAACAGTTTTTGAGTAAATATAGTAAAAAAGGACTTGCCAAAACAACTGACAAATATATATCAATTTACAATGCAAATCCAGGCAATAACCAATAAACTATGATCATCAACTCTTATAATACACAGTGACCTTGCAATTTAAGATGATATTTCTATTTTAAATGAGTTAATTTCAAAAAAGTACCAAGAAGTATAAAAAAGGGTGATAATTTTAAAAACATAAGGATATCATGTTCTTTTAGAGTTCAGAATAAAACTAGGCTGAGAATAATGGCTTGGTAAACATGTCCTTTTAGACAATCGACACATTCATTTGCTAGTTAATAATGATCCGAAAAATAAATTCCTAGACTACCAGTATGAAAACATCAACAGATATAAATTAAATCAAATAGTGATATAGAAATAATCATACTTGTGCCCAATATTGAAATGAGTTAAGTTGTTATAAAAAATGAGGTAAAATGAGTTAAGATGACAAATATTGAACTTGACAAATTTAAGATTATGTATAAGTATGGACTTACTATAACATCTGCTACAATCATATTCACCGGTTCACCATTTTTCTTAGTGCGAGATTTGATCCAAACTACACTTTTATAGATGGGAGAGTGACCGCTATTTTCGTTTTACTATATTCAAAAGAAAAATATTTAATTTTTCTAGAAACAAGGAACCAACATTTCGTTTTTTTCAACATAGTCAGGAAAATATACATTAGCCACAGAGAAAGTAATCTAAGACCAAGTAGAAATGCACATTATGATAGGGAGTATACAATAAAATTACTTAACCACTTTTAAATGATTGCAGTGTGAATATTATGGTGATGGTTTTTTACATACATAAATTTAAAAATAGTGACCATTGATAGAAACGACACTGTCACATAAGACATGTGTGTAAACTGTAATAGAAATAATGGAACCTAACAAGGAACAATTAAGATGGTAGATCTTTAAAAATTAAACATGAGCATAACGTTAAGGATTCCTTCTCTCACTCTTCTTTTTAACCCATTTAGGAAAATTTTCATATTATTAGATATAGTCCCCAACTGCCTTGTTCTTCCATGGAATCATTTGGTAAGTAAGTTCAAATTCTTTCTTTTGCTTGCAAGATTGAATGCATATTGATTTTTTCTTATTACTTTTATCTAGTTTGTGCCTTAGAGTAATAAAGCTAGTTTTTCCAAGAGTAAATTTGAAGTTTTTTAAGAGCAAAATTTTCCTTGTTGCTCGTATACTCTCCAATAAAATGTAAAAACTTTGTTCTCTTCGCATGAAATCCTTCAGACATTGCATCTTGAAACACTATATAAACATAAGATCCACAAACTGTTAATTATATAAAGATCATTTTGCAGTTAACTGAGCCCATCACTCGCTTAACAACTAAAAAAACAACGGCGTCTATTTAATCCATGAATCTTTTCATATAATCCCACTTTGCCTCCTCGTCTAATATGCAACTTCTGCTTTTATACTTTCGAAAACTGGTAATTTTTCACCTCTTAATCGCCAAGTTTCATCTATAAGTCACCGTTTTAAAGATATTGTATTATCAAGTTGCAATGAAAAATTCGGGTGAAATGCTAATTCTGGTGAAAAATTTCATCTGAATTGCTAACTCAGAGAAATACTAAAGCATAAATTTGCGTTATTAATTTATATGTAACGACCTTTAAATTTCGATAATTAAAAATGGTTAATTCAATAAGATTCCATGATTAAGTATTGAAAGGAATAGAAATTGGTAATTTAATAATGAAGTAATAACTAAAACGAATGGTAACAATGACAATTAAAACTAATTATTAACAATTTGGATGTAATTCCAAATAAATGGAATAATGTAAAAGTTATACTTGGTTGTAAAATTGAATATAAGAAACAAATGTAAATATTTAATTATTGTATAAAATGTGTAGTTATTGGTAATTGAATAAAATCAGTATTATATAAGAATTATAACATTTGTTTGTGAATAATGAATTCATAAGTGTAACTAAAAGTTACGGTAACGATTATTACATGTTACCTATTTAATTGGTCTGTTAAGTTTAACTGGAAATCAATTGCAACCAATCCACTTAATTTGTGCAGTTAATGTAGGTTAAGTTGATAATTCAAATGTTGGTTAATTAATGGAATAAGGTGTAATTAATTACAATTTAAATTAGTAGTAGCTATGACAATTTATTTGTAAATAATAAACTTAAATATGTTAAAATGTAGTAATGGTGGTGATTGCTGTTAGTTACCAATATATTTAATCAATTTGAATTAAATGAACTGTAATTTTACATTAATAAGATTAAGACAATAACTGAGACTGTGAATGTAACAAAATGAATAAGAAATGCTAATTTTATTCATAAAGTAATAATTGATGTAATAAAATAATGGAACTAAGTAAAATAATTAAATGGAGTTAAAATCTTAATTAATGTGTAAAATTGACAAAATTACAAAATAATTGAAATATAGTCATTAATACAAATAAAAGATGAGACTTGGAATATATTAATGTAATGAAATATAAAACAATGTAAAACCATGTCTATAGAATAATAACTGATTTGAGTACAAAGATCGAAACCAAATAAAAACAATTTATTGGAATTAAATTATAATTAATAGGATTAATAGAAGTGTAAATCAAGCATTGCAAATTTTGAAATAGTAAATAATGAATTGTTTTAGAGGATTATAAATTACTAAGTGATTAAGGTGATAGAAATTATGAAATATACAATTTGAATTGAAAATTTGATTTAATTAATTTAATATTAATTTATTTAATTAATAAGAAAATAGCCATTTTGGCCACTATCTCGAATTTCGACGAAACCAGTTTCGTCGGATCCATAACTGTGAATTATTGTAGGATTTCAAGTTTCGCAGTGATAGAACTTATTGTTTGATCGTATGGGCTCGAAACGCCTGGAAATAAATTTAATTGAAATCAATTTGAAATAAGATGATTTTATCATTACTTCTTCATACGATGGAATTTGGACTTGAAACCTGTTCCATTGAGTTTAAAAATATTAAAAACATCTATTTTGATAAATGGGTTGACCCATTTGCGTTTCAGAGACAGAACGGAATTTTTGGGTTGTTTATCGTTCAATCAAATCGTGTCCATTCATTCTCTATTTATGACCACCTATGTATACCTCGTTATAAACCCTAGCTACTCCTTATTCTCATTTGTCTATACATACATTTTTTCAACTTCTCATTCCAATGGCAGACAAACAAATTCTCAATTCAATTTCAAATCAAATCTCAAGTCAAAAATTAAACTCCTCAAACTATATGGAATTATATATCGATTTGATGCTCTAGACGAGCGCAAGTAAAATATATGATTCCTTTTTTGATCCAGGTCTCGGTGTGGCCGGAACTGGGTGTTATTCTTGGCTGTTCATCACATTCCGATGAACGTCGATGGATCGTCAAATCATTTATACTGTTGGGTTGAGAGGACCGAGGGAAGTCGATCTGAGGCGTTCGCTTGGGGTTTTGGTGGTTGGATTTATCGAAAAAATCGACTGGGGTTCGAGTACCATGGTGGCGGCGGCAGTTAACTCAAGCACGGCATAGTGCCGCATGGTCGCAGGTGTCAGGGCCGAGGTGGGGATCGTGTGGCGATGCCATGGGGTTGTGTAACGACCCGAAATTTTCGATAATTAAATTTTGTTAATTTAATAAGTTTGGTAATTTAATACGGAAGGAAAATATATTCAAAGTCATGTTAGTGTAAATTAAAGAAATAATTGGAAATAATGATAATTCTATTCATACTATGAAAATTGGTTGAATGAAAATAATGGATATCAAGGTTTATTAATTTATTGGAATTTAAATTTAATAATTGGACTAACTGCAAATAATTGAAATTTAATATTTAAATATTACGTTAATGGAAATTAGGTTGAAAATTGATAATATTATGTAATAAATCTTGAACCAATGTTGATTTCATCCTTTCAATAATGATAGATTAAATAATAGGACGAAAGGTCAAATTAAATGGATTTTTGAAAATTTAATTTATAATTTATGAATTAAATGAAATTGAAATTTAACGCTGAAATTGATGATTGAATCAACATTAAAGTGACATCTAAATTTGTTTAAATTAGTGTAAATGATTAAGAAATTTAAAAATGAAATTTGTCAATTATCGAATTGAAATTGAAAATTTGATTTAATTAAGTAACTATTAATTTATTTAATTAATATAAAAATAGCCATTTTCGCCACTAACTTGGATTTTGACGAAACCAGTTTCATCGGATCCGTAATGGTGAATTATTGTAGGATTACAAATTTCGCAGCGATTGGACTTGTCGTTTGATCGTACGGGCTCAAAATGCCTAGAAATCAATGAAATTGAAATCAATTGAAACCAATTTGAAATAACTTGATTTTGGCATAGCTTCGTCATAAAATAGAATTTGGACGAAACCTATTCTGTTGAATATAAAATATTTTAAAATATTTATTTTGATATATGGGTTGGCCCAATTTCGTTTCGGAGTTAGAACAGGCTTTTCAGGCCATTTATCGTTCAATAGTCCAAAACAATCGTGTCCATTCATTTCTATTTCTGACCTGCCTATATACACCTCGTTTTAAACCCTAGCCTATTTCTTATTCCTCATTTCTATAAGTACAATTCTATCTGCTTCTCCTCTTTCAATGGCAGACAGAACCCTAAATCCCAAAATGTAATTTCAAATCAAATTCAAAGCCAAAAATTCAAACTCCTCAACATATATCGAATTATATATGGATTTGAAGCTCTCGACGAGCGCAAGTCAAATATATGATTTTTTTCAACCAGATTCATTATTTGCCCCGAATTTGTGAATCAATTCCGGCCGTCTATATGAAACGTTGGCCATCCAACGGTCGATCGGCTTCCGATCGACGATCGGAGGTGTGCGTTGAGTAGAGAGGGACGAGCAGTGATCATCAGTGATATTCGTGTTTGTCAGAGGTGCATGTTTTGGCCATGAATGGTCGTCAAAGGGGACGGCGGCGGTCCATTCTCTTGTGGTCCTGAGCTGCGCGCGAGGTGGCCATTGGGGCGGCGGAGCGTGGCTTGCGCGGTGGTCGTGTCTGATCTGGGTAGGTTGTCGTAGTTCGACGGCGAAAATTGGTTAAGAGGTGGCGGCTCAGTTCGAACGTGCGGCTAGGGTTTCCTATAGGCATTGACGTGGCAGCAATTGGTAACGACATGCTTTATTTATTTTGAATTTAATTTTTGATTTTTAACTTGTTCTAATCTGCATAACTCTTACATACGAGGTCCGTTCCATGCGCGGTTTTCTCTGTTGCGATCCTAATAAAATTCCGGATATTTTGACGCCTGTTTGGACGAATTCTAAGTAGTTCAAATTTTAGGTCTAAATTGGATTTAAATTCAATTTAAATTCAAAAGGTGAGTGTTTTAACCCACTCACAACCTCTAAAATTTCTTATGCTTGTTAAATTGATTTATGATATGAATAGAAATTTATTTATGACTGTTTGGCATATTTTTAATCATCATCTCAGTTAAATTGAATTTATTGAATTAAATTGTTATCTAATTTATTATTGCATATAAACGGCCAGTTAAATTGTTATTTAATTTATTATTGAATATGAACTACCCATAAATACCTGTTATTTATTATCTGTTCTATATTGATGTTATTGTTCGAATTGGATGATGATTGTGATAAATGGTTGATGATTGATATTGGATGAATGGATGTTGTATTTTATATTATTATAAACTGCAAGTTGTTGTGCATTTTTATTTCATTCGAGATTGCGGTTTGAAATGATATATAACCATATTTTTATTTTAAATTACGGATTGAAATGATAAATATCCATATCACTTGACCATGGGATAGAAAATTATATACAGACACCGTGGTCTATATATATATATATATATAATATTTTGAACTGATTTCTATGGTTTTGTAAAGAAATATATGGGTTATATAAATACTGATTTTAGATGTTATATAAATGTTATTTTATTATTGATCTTTAGCTATGTATAAATTTGTTTTGAAATATATAAGTTAAATAATAAAGTTTGATTGTTTTTTATTTAATATGGTTAAGTATCTGTTTAAATTATACTGTATATAGAGTTTATAATGGCTTAAATAAAATTAAGGCTGGAAGATAAATATGAAATTGATTTGAATTAAATTAATTAAGAATTATATTCGAATAAATTTTATTGGAAATTTAAATAAAATTGGGATTTCAAAGGGTATGATTTTAGAACTTGATGTTGGTTTAGAGTCGTTTAAATGAATATTTCAAGTTAAATAAATTGAAAGAATATCCAGCTATTTGAAGTTTAAAAGTTTTACTTAAATGATATTGGATTTATTAAGTAAACATTTCAAATCTAAATAGTAGTAATTGAATTTGATATATACGGAATTATCATAGAATTAATTTTGAAATGATGGAACATTTAAAGCTTTGGAATATACGGAAATTGAAATGGTTTATTTGGGGGTTCAAATCTGTATTTGGAATTGATTTGTGAAATTGAAGAAGCTGTTTTATTATATAAAGGAATTTAATAATTAAGCCATTTAAGCGGTGTAGTCATGTTTCAAAGTTGGGAAATTCAAAGTATTATGTTTTGAAAGGTTATATTTCAAGCGTTTGGTTTCGAAATATTATAACTGTGAAAGTGTTATGGTTTTAGAGAAGGATATATTTGATATAAAAATGATATCATATTGATTGGAAATGATATCGTATTTATATGGTTTGAAATGGATATTATATTCCAGTTTTGAAGTATAATTATTTTGAAATGACCGCGGTGTTATGATAACGTTTGGTTGTTAAAGAGACCGGGATCGGAAGTTGTCATACTCTCTGCCAACTCCGAAAACCACTTTAACAACTGTGTATGCTGTGGAGATTCCAGAATGAAATAGGATGGCGGAGGAGTTTCCTTTGAGGTATATACGTGGACCTGACTCTCGTGAGTTGGCATAAGGTGGCTAAAATAGGAGCGATCGATGGGCTAAGAAGGTAGCATCTTTTATCGGACACACTCCTTCGATACCATTCTATTACTTTGTGATTGATTTAGGCCCTTTTGATTTTAGGGGTATGGCTCGAGGTGGGCGGTAGTAGCTGCTACGCGTTACCACCAGTCCGGAAGCGTAATTGGTATATCTACCCTGACATTGCCTAGTTGTGCCGTGTCACCTACCCTAGCATGCCTTGTACGAGTTTGATTTTCTCCCATAGCTCGTGGAGTATTTAGGATAGTCTCCCGATCTGGAGATGCGCTGATACTGGATGGACTACCGGGACTATTTCGTGGTAAGGGCTATAGGGGTAACCCCTTAATGCTATTTAAAAGTAAGTTTATTTTACTATTAGACATTATTATAATAGCGAAATATTACTACATGGTAAATAGTTTAACAGATCCTTAGGAGATGTGAATCCTGAGCATCTCTTAAGTTACTACACTCACGTTTGACACAGGATAGGAGATGTCAAATACCGTAAACATCTCTGACACCGTTCCATTCATATTATTTATAGTTGGTTTAACTTACATAAGATCTTTTAGTTTCGACTCGAGTATTTTGTCTTTTCAATTCGCTTGGGTCAGTCTGAGCATTACAGGATTTGAAGTCTTTATTTTAGAGGATAAAGACGAAGATATTATTACTATTATCTATAATTTTAATTCACTGCATCATGTATTCCGCTGCATTTTATTATTCTCTGGTATGTGTAACTCTGTTATGTATTGTATAACTATAATCAAATGTTTTGTAAATAGCTTCATGAACTGTTTATTTGATTATTATATTTTATCGTTCCGCTACAAGATTCTATTTTTTTTTCTTTCTCTGCTTTTCTTATTTACCCCATAACAATCCCCCTTTTGTATGGTTTGAGTCTGACGTGTGTGGTTTATCGTCGATTTAAAGCGTACGAAAACACAGGATGTTACAGGCTGCTGGCGTTGGAGGCAATCGGCATTTCGATCAAGGGTAGGTCGGATAGGGTTTCGAGAGAATTGAGCGATCTTGTGCACGTGAAGGAGGATGACATGGCATGATGCTGTAGGTTGTTTTTTATATTTAAATTCGTTTATCTTCAAATGTATATAACTTCCTCATACGAGGTCTGTTTCAGCGCGGTTTCTTGCATTAGGATCGTATCGAAATTCCGAGCATTGTGGCTCTGGTTTGGACGAATTCTAAGGTTGTTTGAATTTTGGGTTTAAATTGGGTTTAAATTCGATTTAAATTCAATTTAAATTCAAAGGTGAGTGTTTCAACCCACTCACAACTTCTAAAATTCTTATATTTGTTAAATTAAATTTATGATGTGATTAGAAATTTATTTATGGCTGTTTGGTATATTTTAAATCATCATCTCCGTTAATTTGAACTTTTTTGAATTAAATCTTTATTTAATTCATTATTGAATATAAATTGCCAGTTAAATACCTGTTATTGATTATCAGTTTTATATTGATATTTATTGATTGATTTGGATGATGATTGTGATAGATGTATGACTGTTGATATTGGATGAATGGATGTTTTATTTTATATCGTTATAAACTGCAAGTTCACTATGGGTTGAAATGATACATACTCGAATGATCTATAGAATAGGGAAATATAGTTATGAGTTGAAATGATAGACTTGAACGATTTTATGGATGTCATTTATTTTGGGATTGCGGTTTGAAATGATATATAGCCGTAAAATTTTAAATTTTCTATTGAAATGATAAATATCCGTATCACTTGACCCTAGGGTAGAAAATTTTATAAAGACAACGGATTTGTTAAATTAAATGATTTTAAAATCCTTAAATTTTTGAATGGAATTAAATGATATTTTAATGTAAAATTTGATTTGTATAAATTGAAGTATTTTTGGAAAATCAGTATTGTGTTGAAATGTGAATTGGCTTAAAAGGAATTGTTTTAAGAAATTGAATTGAAATGGTCTGATTTTGTTGAAATGAAATAAATAGTTTTAAATTGATATAAATTCCAAATTCATGTTTTCAAATATAAACTGTTTTAAATTATATTACTTTTAAGATTCTAAATCTTAAGATTTTCAGATTTGTGAACTATTTTAACCTATATTAACTATATAAGTCAATTTAACCTATTTTAAACCATTTAAATTATTTTAAACTAATTAAACCATTTCAACTTATATTAAATCTAATTAATCTATTTTAAAGCTATTTAATCTATTTTAATTTTATTTAATGTATTTTAAATCTATTTAACTATTTTAAAATCTATATTTACTATTCTAGAGTATTTTGACTATTGAAAATCTATTCAAACTATTTATAACTATTTAAGACTATTTTCTTTTAAATTCCAAACTAAGTAAAATGGATGGGTTATATTCAAATTCTCGATTTTAAAGTGAATATGGTTAATGATGTTATAACCTAAGTTGGGATTTAAATGTTAACTAATGGGATATGATGATTTTGAAGTAAGTATTCAACCTATTTTGGACATATGATTTTTGAAAGAAATTATGATTTCAGAAACAATATGATTCCAAAGGTAAATTTGATTTCAAGTGAATACGATATTGGAAGTATTATGATTTTGATAAGATGATATTTTGATATAAATTGTGGATTGACTTTTGAAATGTACAAGAGCGATCTGGTGTGTAATAAGCAATTGGTTGTTAAAGAGACCGGGATCAGATATTATCATACTCTCCGCCAATATCGAAAACCACTTTGACAACTGTATACGCGGTGGAGATTCCAGAATGAAGTAGGACGGCGACGATGATCCTATATGAGGTATATACGTGGACTTGACTCCCATGAGTTGGCTTAAGGTGGCTAAAACAGGAGCAATCGACGGGCCAAGTGAGGTCATTCCTCCGATCGAGCACACTCCATTAATACTATATTCTGAATTTTGATTTATTTGGTGTCCACTCGCAATTTTTCTGAGGAGTGTGTTTCGACGTTGGCGGTAGTAGCTACTATACGTTACCACAAGTCCGTAAGTGTAATTGGTATATCTACCCTGGCATTGCCTAGTTGTGCCGTGTCACCTACCCTAACGCGTCTTCTATGAATTTTTATGTTGTGCCAATGGGATATCCTCTGGCGGTCTTAGTTTACGGGTAGTTACAGTACTGTATAGATATTGACATTATAAAATGTGTTTAGGGGGAAATGGTTAATATCATAATGCTATTTTGATAGTTTACTTTACTATAGATATTATTATAATAGCGTATATTACTACATAGTAGATAGTTTAACGGATCCTTAGGAGGTGTGAATCCCAAGCATCTCTTAAGTTACTGCACTCACGTTAGACACTGGATAGGATATGTCAAACCCTGTGAACATCGCTGACGCTGTTCCACTCATATTTATTTACCGTTGATTTAACTTACATAAGATCTTTTAGTTTTGACTCGAGTGTTTTTGCCTTTTCAATTCGCTCGGGTCAGCCTGAGCATTTCAGGATTTGAAGACCTTATTTTTGGAGGATGAAGACGAAGACAAAGATTGTATTATTATTATTTGCTATATTATTACACCGCAACACATTATTCTGCTGCATTATTATTTATTTATCTCTGATATGTGTAACTCCGTTGTATAAGTATAATCAGATGTTTTGTAAACAACTTCATGAACTGTTATTTGATTATTATATTTTGTCATTCCGCTGCGAGATTCTGTTTTCTTTTTCTTTTTTATGCTATTCTTATTTACCCCAATAACAATCTACCCTTTTGTGTGGATTAAATTTGACATGTGTGTCTGCTTAAAACGTCCAAAAAGGTGGGATGTTACATTATATCATCCTTTTCTACATGTATATTGTATTTTTCATTGTGGTAATATTCTGTTGTTTTTGAATTATGTGAATTTGTTGAATGCATCTGCTGTATACTTTAGAATATAAATTGCATAAACTAATTGATTAGGGTGAGTAACATCTGTTATCTAGTTTGGGCATAAATTGCATGATACTCTATATTCACTTATCAAGGTAATTAGTTGTTCATGCTGTGAAATAACTCCCAACTACATCACTTAGCAAGCAAGTTCAAATTCTTTCTATTTGTTTTGTGTTCAAGGAGGATATAGAACTGTTTTTTGCATTAATTAGTTAAAAGTACATAAATATTACATCAAATAAACTACTCTTTTCTTACTAAATCTTCAGCCGGTCGAACCATTCCTTTACAACTCCATGTGTGTGGCAACTGCTTCTATCTAATAGCTTTGTTCTTTTCGCTCAAAACCTAAAATAAGAGATTTAAAATATTATTCATAATTTTAATGTAATATTAACCCTTCATATGATACATAAATGAGTGTTGTTTATAAAAGATACCTTAAATTCCGAACTTGATTTCAATTTAATAAGTTTCTTCCACTCGTTCATACGTTTGATGTTAGCTAGTTTCAACTGAAGCCTTTCCTCCATAGACTTTGCTTGTACCAGTTGCCGAACTAATCTACATTTTGACCCCCGCCAAATACAACTCATTTGTTGAAAAGGTACTATTTTGTGCCAATCTAAGTCTAATTTAAACCTCGCCAACAACAGTCAAAATTCAGCGTAAAGAGTGTTTGAGGTAAGCAATGAATATAAGATTTGATCTTAAAGCAAAAGAGAGAATGTCACTTGAACGCTTTCCCATAAAACACCTTTCAATTCAGTACTAAGTTGTCTTCAATCATTTAGTGTAACTGGAACAATTTCTTGTACAAGCAGTCCTAAATAAGAAGATATTTTGATCGACCCTGGTCCTATTAGTTCCCCTGCACTATTAAATTCAACTTTTATTTGCTCCAAAGAATTGAATGGAAGTCTTTTAACTTTAGTTGGCCCTCTAGGTTTTCTTCTCGGATTTATATTTGCATTGATGTCTTACATATGTCTCTCACTATCTATTGGACCTTAAGAATTTCCTTCCGACTGAACTACATTGTCTTCGATTGTTTGTGGGTTGTCTTATATTTCAGCATTGTTTTCTACTTGGATTTGTACTTGATTTTTTTCCTAAAGCCTTTGGGTTGTCTTCATTATAAACCTCGTCTTCTACTTGATTGTCTTCAAACAACTCTTCTCCTGCACATTTCTTTCTGTGTTCGTCGATTTCTTTCTACATGCAACCTCTCCTTTTCACAACCTTACTCTTCTTACCCATTTTCTGTATAATTTTTTCAATATTCATTGAATGATACAAAAAAACTTTACAGTAATATAGAATTATAAATGAAAATTGAAAAATGGTGAAAATTTTGTACTTGATCTTTCTCTAATGCTTGTGGGTTGTCTTCATTATGAATCTGATCATCTACTTTATTGTCTTCAAGCTACTTCTTTCTTGCACATTTATTTTTTTGTTCATTGATTTCTTTTTGCATGTGAGCACTCATTTTCACATTCCCACTCTTTCTCATTTTCTGAAAAAATAATTGCAAAAATATACAAATTAGATAAAAGTGCAAAAAAATTAATGAAGTGTTTAAATATATTTTTGCTTGAGTAGAGCAAAGCAAGATATTAAGATATGAAAATACTGAGCCACCTATATATACGTACATGCAGCATCGTCATAGACATTAAAAAATAAGGAAGAAAAGGACAGTCAATAAGAGAAGTGTATAAACTCAACCTACACAAACAGTTACATAAATATACATATACATACACAAAGATAATTAGTGTATGAGTGTGTAGGATGTGCGCATCGATCCATGAAATGCAATATGCAGGTAGTTCCAACCTGTTATCTTTATGAAACTAATGGTGATTCTCCCTTTTTGGTGTTTATTTAGGTATTTTAGACACTAAGAATAGTTTCTACCCACTTTGGTCCAACGCTTACCAACAGGAAATACAAAAGGGTACCCGATCTCACCCCATTAATTTCTTTGCACGTGTCATTTTATGACTTTATTTGCAATGCATTGACTGTATTTAAGTTCTGTAAACAATCCTAAACAATTTAACTTATGCCTTATTGATCAGAATCAAATAGTCATATATAATGATGCTGAGTATGTAATTTGATTTTCATCTATCTTATTTGTGGAACATATCTATTTTCCACTTTTTGTCATATTTGATCAACCTTATCACACAGTAATGAGGCTCCACAAAATTCTGTACTGCTATAAAATATTTTCTTAATTTAGTTTCACCATACATCATATTTGTTCTCAAAATAATTTTTGAAGATGTATTTTCTATGACTTCCTTTACTTAATTTATCATTCTTATAGGTTGTAACGACCCAGTTTTTCAGTCGTCTGAATTTATAATATTTAATTTATTTTAAATATTCAAAAGTAAATTTTACAAGTTAATAACTTATATTTCAAATATAGTGATTTATTTGGATAATTAAATTATTTAATTTAATATTTGAAATTTTGTAAATAATTGAAATTTGAATTTGGTATGAATAAAAATAATTTCAAAAGTTGTTTTAAATTCTATTTAAATTAGAATAGTGACAGCAAACTTTTAAAATTGAATTAAAGTTAATTTATAGAAATTGAAAATTTATCGATTCAATTAACGTGTAAAAATAGTCATTTTTGGCACGGTCTAAGATTTCAACATAACCAGTTCATTGGATCCATAATAGTGAATTATTATAGGATTTCAAATTTCGTGTCAATCAGACTTACGGTTTTTTCGTAGGAAGTTGAAACACATAGAAATTTGTTTAAATAAATTGTAATTAAAATAATTCGATTCGAAAACCTATCTTCCAAATAAGAAGGAATTGGTCTCCGATATATATTCCGCTGTGTTTAGAATAGGGGTAAAACATTATAAATGCTAGGCGGCATGCTTCTTTTGAGTTCGAAATTTTCGGATGAATAGTGTCATGATTTTTTTTATAGATTCCCCTAACTTTTTCTTTTTTTCACAAAACCTAGGGTTTTAACCTTAGTCGCCATTTATATTTTGATGGCCGGAAATGTTCGATCCTCCTCCCAAGATTATCTCAAAATCCACACACCTATATCAAAAACTTCCAACTGCAAAAATGTAGAGCTTCACGAGCTCGACGTATCCAATTGTGATGATTGAAATCAAGGAAGAGGATTGGTGGAAGTTTCGATTGGAAGCCGCATCGTTTGTGCATGATTTTTTAGGAGGGAAGATGACCGAGTTTCAAGTGGCTTTGGTCGATGGGAGAGGGGGGTCACAGCTTTCTTTTAATGGCGGAGTGATTGGATTCCGATCAACGTGGTGGTTGTGCTAATTAAATGATAAAGGCGGCTATATGGCTTGAGTTGCGTATGCTATCACTTGGGTTTGAACGAAAAGAGGAAGAAAGGGATCAATGGTTAGGATTGAATCTGAGGTTTAAAATGAAATAAAAAAGAATTTGTAATCTATGTATATTAAAATTCATGTAAACTTCTAAACCGCATAACTTTCTCATTTTGCATGAAACGATTTGCGTTGGGTTCGTATTCATGAATACTATGCGATGGAGCTAGTTTGGAGTTGATTGAAGCTAGTGAAATTTTTGGGTAAAATTATTTGAAATAAAACGCTACAATGACTATTGGAATCAAAGTGAGTACAACTCACTCTCTCTGTCTCGCTTATATTTTTATATAAGTGGGAATAAATTTTATTTATGATGATTGTTTGGATGATATATGATGTATTATATTTATTGATTGGTTTGAATATATTTCCACATATTTTAGCGGATGAGACCCTATACATTCTTGTGTATGAGCAGATAACCTTTTATACATGCGTCTGCCTCGAAGCGAACATTGTACATATTTCTCATCTGTATATTTGTTACAAGTGACAGGTCAACTGGATTCCTCACCAGTGTTGATTTTATTTACAGATATTGTTATATATGCTGTTATCATGTGATATATGATATTTGGATGTCTTAATTGATATGATTGATGTGTATTCACTTATTTAGCGCTTGTGTAGCATTAGGCTATATTTATGGAAATTTAAAACTATTAAAATAATGTTTTAAATTTAAAAAGGATTTTAAAGTGATTTTGAAAATATATAATTTGTGAACGGTTAAAGAAATGAATTTATTTTAAATAAATAAAAGATTATAATTTTTATGTTATAAAAATTATGGCTTTGTGAAATATAATCAAAATACGATTTTTGAAATATGAAGTTAATTATTTTGTTAAAATAAGTTAAATTGGATTTTTAACTTATTATAAATGGTTTATATATAAGATTTATAAAATTGATATTTTATAAACAATAGTAATAGAATTATAGAATTGTTTTAAAAATGGAATTGTAATCAAATTTGTATATGGATTTGCAATTGAAATTTAGAAATGAATTTATAATGGATTTTATAAATAATAATATTTGAAAGAAATGAATTGGTAAATAAGATACATAAGTAAATTAACTTAAAATTGGATTTTGACTTATAAATGAGATATAAATGGAATTTGTTAGTAAAGTAATTTTGTATATGGAAGTTAATAAAATATAATGGAATTATAAACATTATTTTATAAATATGAAATCAATTTAATTTGATAAGTTAAATATGAAAGTTTATTAAAAGAATTATATTCACGATTTTTGACAGTGAATAATCCTTTAAATTAGATATATAGAAGTGATGAATTTGGTAAGGAATTACATTCACAATTTTGGACAGTGAATAATCCTTTAAATTATATGTGTAGAAGAATGAAATTGGTAAAAGGAATTGTATTCATGATTTGGACAGTGAATAATCCTTTAAATTAAAAGTGCATAAGTAATGAATTAGATAAAGGAGTTATATTCACGATTTTAAACAGTGAATAATCCTTTAAATAAAACGGATATTTTGGAAAGTGATATTATAAAATGGAGTTTAAATGGTTTGAAAATTAAATAAGTTGTGAATTTACATATTATTAAACTAAGTATATGAAAATGTTTTCCAAATATCCAACAAGTGAAATGGTTTTGAATATTATCTTTTTAAAGATATTTTGAAGTGAATAATTGGAAAGTGATTTGATTTAGAAACAATTAATAAAAATCAGGTCCAGTGATTTCATAAATGCAAGATTTTGTTTGTTGTTTTGATAGTTAAATAACTGACTGTCAAAATTGGACATTTAAGTTCCTCAACTTAATGGAGAAACTATTTAGTCGTACACTTAGTATGTAACTGGCTATGTAGGCTTGATTATCGTTTGTGTTGAGAATGTTGATTCGTGTAGTGCTGAGTGATTACTCCAATCTATTGAGCTTCCTTCTTGGCCGAAGGATAGCAAGTTGAAAGTTGTAGACGTGATAAGTTTATGAGATTTAGTTTCTGTGTGAAGTTGAGAAACGCTTTTGCGTTGTTGGTGCGAAGATATCGGGTTCAGATTTATCTGAAAACAATTTCAGACAATATTTACACGGTGATTATGCAAGTTGGTCGATGATATTGATATTTAGGATTTTCATAGTGAAGGACTGCTTGTTGATTGCTTGGGGTTAAAATCCCAATATACATAAGGTAGCAGTAGTCTATTCGTTATGAAATGTACATTGCAAGGACTATTCACTACTAATCCTAGGGATTTTCCATCAGGATGTGGTAGGAAAGCACCTTCGGTTTGTCCTGCTCCTGGACAACTTGTATGGACGAGTGTTTGA
Organism: Allium cepa; assembly: GCA_030765085.1. Classification (NCBI taxonomy): domain Eukaryota; kingdom Viridiplantae; phylum Streptophyta; class Magnoliopsida; order Asparagales; family Amaryllidaceae; genus Allium; species Allium cepa. Next base: position 101,518,868 of record CM060942.1, on the reverse strand, counting down.
CATTGTATTTCTATGATTACGTACATTTGTTTTTACAAACGTACATCTGTGGTGGCAGAAAAGGCAACTTTTCTTGGCTTAACACTCTCCTTGAGACGTACGAGACCAAGTATCGTATTTTTGTGGAAGGCAATTAGTAGCCAACAGAAATGCAATGTAGCATTCAAAGATGATGTGATATGTGATATGTGAAAGGTAATCGATACCTCTTTGGCCCCACTCCCAGAAAAATGACTGAAACAGGGATAGAAGCAGTAAGGCTAAAATGGGTCACTTCCATTAGGAGATGTCATCACTCTTCTAGATATATCTTTGCATGCTATGATGGCGTGTATCTTATTATCACTGTGTATGATTGTGGCCATGGATTTTAGGTCGATAACGACCAGAGTGATGACATATTCGGTACTATCCAGAAATGGGTAGGCCGATCTTGTGTTGGTTTAGGTGTCGCGTATCTCGACCCCAGGTACATCCCTCTAGAGGTGTCCCGAGTTTTCAAAAAGGTAGTCCCTACAGCTAGTCATTTGTATGGAATCCAAAATCCACTACGAACTTGAGGTTTTGTTTGTAGAGCCTAGTATTGCTGGAATTTAATAATGGTAACAATTTCAGCTAATAAACACTATTATAATATAACGTGATTTGATATGAATAGGTTTTGATTATCGTAAGGGAGAAATCCATCTGTTTTTATGTGTGGGCATTTCTTACGAGATACCCTTTGTTTTGAAAGGAAAAGTTTTGATAACTTTATGTATTCAGTTGAGATGTGTTTTTCTCACGGTGGTTTACCGACTGATCCAGACATTCTTCCCTTTCTATGCTTGGGTTAGACCGAATATATTTACAGGTTTAGATTTGGAGCTTTTAAGCTTCAACAGGCGAGCTGAAGATCTTCATGTCATATACACGTATATATTTATTTTTCCACTGCATTATATTGTTGTTATTGTAAACTATCAGCATTTGGGAGGATATGTTATTATAACCGTACGAGATGATGCTTACTTATTGTGTACTCTGATATTGATTTATGTATATTATAGTTTCTCTTTGTAAAGATTATTGACCTATATTATATGTTATTCTATTGCGATGCGAGATTCTATATTGTTTTGGTTTTGCTTCTCTCTTCTTCTTCTATTCTCTCCTTCTTTCATCTCTCTTTCTTCTCACCCTCTCTTTTCTTTCTCATGGTCATCTACAATCGGTGCGCTTCAGGTCGGACATGTGTGGTTTAGTGTTGGATCCAAAGGGTGCCGAGAGCGGGTCGTCACTGGTACCCAATTTCGGTCTCTTCGAATCCAAGTAACAAATTTAAAAGTGCTAAATTGTTTAAAATAAACAATTTACATTTAGAGTGGCAGCGTCCATATATGAGAATTAATTACAGATTTTTATTTCAAATAAAATGTATCATCATTTTAATCTAACTATTTTAACTCATCTGACCACTTGATGGCACAGACAAAAATAATTGAAATAAATATACAGTAGGATTAAGAAAAATATAGATTTTTATTAATTTAACGGTTAATATCCAACATCGAAACAATTCACACATCAGAATCCATTTATATTTTAATCCAACTAATTACAAATTAAAGTAAATTATGAGACAATTTTTTTCAGTTAATCAAAATTACACATTCTATTTAATACCTAATTTGTTAATTTACATAAATTTTAAGTCAAATAGTAATATAATTAATTACCCATTTAATTATAAATATAATTAAACTTTAAATTATGGAAAATCCAAAATTCTAATCTACAATACCTGGTAAAAGGATTAAGATATAAAAATATTCACGTTGGGTTGGATTTAAATGAAAATAGAATTGGAGATTTTAAATAACTTAATTTATCATATAAAAGAAAATATAAGTTCCATTTCTTCCTTTTTTTCCTTTCCTTTTTTTTTCTATTCTCTTTCCTTTCCTTTTTTTCCTTTTCCTTTCTTTCCTTTTTCCTTTTTTCCTTTTTCTTTTCCTTTGCCCATACCTGGCCCAGTCTCCTTCCCCTTCTTCTTCCTTATTTCCTTTTCTTTCTTTTCCTTCATTATCCATTTACTGAACCTGTGCATGCATGTGTGCATGTACACACACCTACGGCCCACCACTTCTTGCCACTGACCGACCTCCCAACCCACCCATGACCACCTCGTCACCTCCAATCATCCAGGACCTTCCACCATATAAATTGAATATTCTAACTCATAACTAAATTCTAGAAATTTCTCGTGCCCGCTAAACCACTTCACCATGCTACCTCCGACCACCAGCACCCACCAGACCTCGTCCCTAACTTCGCCATAACCCCTCCATCATTTCCCTCAGGTGTGCAACCCCCTCCTCTCCCCTCGACGCCGCCATTTCTTCCAACCCGAAACCCAGGAAACCACCTCACTAAACCCTAAATTGACCTTGTCCCATCTATTTCCTCAACTAAGAATCACCGAGCTATTTTTCCTAAGTGCATCGTCGACTGACCCTCCTCCACACCCAATGCCATGCCATAAAATCGAGCACATCGCCAGAATTTTCCAAAGTCGCCAATTCCGTTCAACTCCACCATGCTACCTCAACACAACACTAGAAATCCTAAAACATATCTCAAAAATCATATTTTCCAACAACAATCATGAATATATACTCCATTCATTAAATCATGAAAGTTGAATTTCATCCAAAGGTAACCTACTCACTATTATAAGGTTTTTTCCCTTTATATGTTTGACAAAATTTTACGAAATAAATTTAGAATATAATATATAGGAAAACAAACCACTTTGTTTTTGGAATCATGTTCAAAAATCGAGTGGATGATGAGTTAATGATTTTTAACGTTAAGGGTTTAATTTTTTATACAAAAACAACAAGATAAAGGAGCTTGAAAGAAGATATACAGGTTTCTTGTCTATGGGTTGAACTGTCCCTATTTTTAACACACTTATACATATGAAAATGCATATTATAGATACTTATACATTAGCCACAGATCAAGGTTCATCTAACTATAATTATATATACAAATAAATGTAATGTCCAGTAATTTTTTTTTTGTTTACTCACTGTTAAAATATGATGAACAACTGTTGCTTCCCTTACCACTTCCTCCTAGCTTTTTAACTTCACTTGATTTTTTTTGTTTTATATGTATGAATAAATGCAAGCCCAGTCACATATATAGAAGACGAATGGGAATGAAATGGTCAAGCATAGGGTGCTTATGTGAACAAGTAGGGTGGCTGAAAGGTTTTCTTACAGGCTTTTACATTTTCTCGTTTTATTTTATTTCCTTGATTTGATCTCATACGAAAAGTTTGATTTTTATATGACTTGATTTTGAAAAGTTAGACTGAGTTGAAAACTTAAGTGAAAGATTTGATTTATTATGTGCATGACTTGATATGTTTTCATCATTATGTTCCCTTTCATAAATACATCTACTTCATGTATATATATATATTTTCATATGCATTTTTATTTGTTAAAATTTGTACTTCTTTGTATATATGTGTGGATATGCATACATTCACATATGCATATTTATCCTATCATACTTGCATTTATAAATATTTATTTTATACATTTAGATATACACATGCTTATTTACATATTTCCTATTTAATATGAACATATATACATATACTATACTCATATGCTTTTGAAATTTTCCATTATGAAGCTTGTACATTCATGTATATATATATATATATACTTATTTACATATACAATATTTTTACAAACATGTAAATTTACCAATTCAGCATTTTACATAACATATATACATATACATTTACTTACATATATTTATCATCATATATATACATTTATATTTATACATATTCTCACATACATTGCTTTATATAGGCATACACACACATACACACACTTATATACTTGTATATGTAATTTTAAGCATCATAAAGTTGTATACATATACACACACATATATGGATGTTCTATCTTAATTAATTCTTTTAATGGTAGAGTTTTTAAATACATAATTCTATAGAATTTATCATATCTAGAAATTTGTACTTTAAAATTAAACATAGTTTTCAATCAATTTATAGATTCAGATATCTTAAGTATCGGGAAAATCTACTTATTCAATAACTAAAATAAGTTAATTGCCTAACATCCGATGTCTAAAATTCAGGTCGTTACACTTTCGAATTTAACAAATTTAGAAGGCTGAATTATAATTTTATTCGGTTGATTATTTGTAACGGCTAGTTTTTATGAAAAGACGCTTCTCTTCAACGAAGAGAAACATCTTAAAATCAAAAGTTGCATCTGTTTCTTTTTAACATTATCCTTCATCGAAGATTGTGTAACAACCCGATATTTTCAACCATTCGCATCCGCACATGTCGGACTTGAATTGCTCAAAATACCACGTTGTAAATAAAATTTGGCAAATCTCAGAATATACAGTAAATCAGTAGTCACAGATCATAGACACAAGTAGATAATATTGCAGCGAAAGTAAAAGAGATAGTACTTCATGAAGCTACTATATATAAATAAGATACATCAGAGTTAAACAAGATACAACAGAAGAGTAACAAGATACATCAGATACAAATCAGAATACATAATTGAAATCACTGGGTACTGAAAGCAAAAGAGATGGCTGGATCTTCAAGCAAAGCTCCAACTCTGAAGGTGAGTCTTGAATTCTGAATCACGCAGTCTGACTCGAGCGTAAAGCAAAACACAAAACACTCGAGTCAGGACATAAATACTTATAAACTGTAAATCAACTTAAGTGAACAGTAACAAAAATGCATCAGTAACTTAAAGATTATGCTTGGGATCGCCCATCCTTTAGGGATCCATTAAACTATTTACTATGTAGTAATATTGCGCTATTATAATAGTGTCTACAGTAAAATAAACTTACTTTTAAATAGCGTTGAAGGGTTACCCATATAGCCCCCAACACATAATAGTCGCAGTAGTCCATGCAGTATCAGGATATCTCCAAATCGGGAGACTACCCTAAATACTCCATGGGTTACGAGAGAAAAACAAACTCGTAGTAAAGGCTCGGTATGGTAGGTGACACAGTGCAACTAGGCAATGCCAGGGTAGATATACCAATTACGCTTCCGAGCTGGTGGTAACGCATCGCAGCCACTACCGCTCACCTGGAAACACACTTCCAAATCAAAATCGGAGGATGGACATCAAATCAACCACAAGTAAGAGTATAGTATCGAAGGAATGTGTCCGATCGGAGGAATGACCTCACTTGTCCTGTTGATCGCTCCTATTTTAGCCACCTTATGCCAAATCACGGGAGTTGGGTCCACGTTCATACCTCAATAGGATCGTCGCCACCATCCTACTTCATTCTGGAATCTCCACCGCGTGCACGGTTGTCAAAGTGGTTTTCGGAGTTGGCAGAGATTATGACAACTTCAGATCCCGGTCTCTTTAACAACCAAACGTTATTATAACGTCGTGGTCCTTTCAAAATAGTTTATACTTCAAAAATCAGATCATTTCATTTCAAAACTATATTCCTACTATATCATTTCCATTTCGTACATACATTCGCTTTCAAAATCATAATACTTTCAAAGTTATAACTCTTCCGAAACCAAAGTACTTGAAATCATTATACTTTGAAAATCATAACATTTCGAAATCATACACTTGAAATCATGGAATATTCATTTAATTCTTTACATTTTACAAATTTATTCAATTAAACCAAAATTTCAAATTTCCAATTTAATTCAAATCAAACCATCAGTTTCAATTCAATTCAATTTTCCAGTAAATCATTTCAAATCATATAAATTTCAAATACAGATTTGATTCATAAAATAAACTACTCAATTTTTAATATATTTCAAAGCTATAATATAACATATTTCAAAATCAAAATTTTAATTTCATATATCTCAGATTTAACTTCATTATTACATAGTTTTGAAATATTCATTTCATAAATCCAATATCATTTAAATAAACCAAAATTTGCAGTAACTAAATATCCTTTCATACCAATATAAACTTCAAATATTCATTTATCAAAATCACATAACATTCCAATTCATATTCTTTATCAAAATATCAAATCCCTTCAAAACCTCATTATCAAATCAATATTTGAATTCAAATTTAAATATTCAAATTTAAATATCATTTTTAGATCAAATAAGTCATTCATTTATTATTCTAAATATCATTACGAAACACATTTCAAAAATCCATTCAAAAATTCATTTATCTCATTATATTTCATTCCATTTAACACATAACCAAGTAAACCTTATTTAAATTCAAATTTAATTTAAATTCCCTAAAATTCAAAGTTAAACATTAAAATATATTCCAAACTCCTTATATTTCACAAATAATCAATTCCAAAAATTAAATTATTTATCACTTTAAAATATAGCTCAAACAGTGTTAAAATCTATAACATTTCAAACATTGTCAAAATATAGCAACGACAACATTTATAAAGTGCTATCGTGGCTTATAGTTTCCAAAATAGTTTAGTTTAGGAATAATGGCATTTATAAAATTCTATAATAGATATTTATTTATTTCAAACATAGTTAAGTTCAAAAAAAGCATTTTTAAAGTGCTGTCATAATACTACAGCATTTTAGAAATGCTATTAATAAGATTCTAGATTTTATTATAACTTCCCAAAAACAATAAAACTTCAAAAAATTTCTATTTAAATTTATAAATCATATTTCTAGACTTAAAATTTGACATTTTAATTATTTTAACGTATGATTTATCAATTTTTTTAAAATCAAATATCCAATTTAAAACTCACTTTCTTTTATTAAGTCAAAATTTCACGGTTTATTTACTTATAAATTTAATAAAACATAACATTTTACTTTAAATATCATTTCAAAACTTTAAATTAAATTTCCATTATTTATTTACATTTTAAAAATATAAATTTAAAGTCAAAATCACAATTACTTCAAATTTACATACTTAAATTCACAATTCAAAACTTAATATTTAGCTTTCACAAAACCATAAAATATATATTTTTAAATAAAAATTTATACTTTTAAAAATACATATTTTAAGAGAAATCATTTAAAAATATACCACGGGGTCTTTATATAATTTTCTAACCTAGGTCAAGTGATATGGATATATATCATTTCAATCCGTAGTTTAAAAAGAAAACCCGGGTTCTATCATTTCGAACCCGCAATCCCAAGTAAATAAAAATTAATAAAAATCACTCAGTCCTATCATTTCAACCCATAATGATTTTTCCCTATTCTAAAGTCTGTTCGGGTATGTATCATTTCAACCCATAGTAATTCTATTCTAACAGGGAACTTGCAATGTGAATATATGCATAAACAATATGAACAGTGTCAATGTCACAATATAATGTCATATATCAGATGTCAGGTGATAATTAACAGTTTTAACATGGTAATGACATGCCATAGCATAACATATGATCATCATTAACTTTCATAAACATTTTATATTAATAAACACTTGCCATCAATTTACTATTTCATAAGTAAAATATCAAAGTGAGAATAACTCACCTTTTCAGGCTGAAGACCACTACGACACACAAAACGATTCCAAAGGCACGATGTAACGTCTCTTCTTTCTGTACATTTTAAATCAACGATAAACCAAACACGTCAGACTTAAATCATACAGAAGGGCAGATTATTATGGGGTAAATAAGAAAAAGCAGAGAAAGAAAAGGAACAAAATAGAATCTTGCAGCGGAACTGTGACGACCCGACTTTCCACTCCCGGAAAATCGCATCATCTTTAAGAAAGAAAGGGATAGAAAAGAGAAAAGAAAGAAGAGAAAGAAGAAACAACACAAGAATCTCAACAGCGGAACGAATAAATTATATTAATAACATAAGTATTACATAGTATACATCAAATATCAGAGTTATACAGACAATACATCACATACTAGACAGTTATAAACACCTGTCTAGTTATACATCTCAATACAACAACTCAGAGAACACACAGCGGAATACTAGATATATCTACACGCGGAAGTCTCCTGCTCCATTTGCTTCTCCATAATTCGTCAGAGCTAATCCTGAATCCTAACCTGAATCACCCTTGACTACTCGTAAAAATTTGAGTACCCAAGAGTTTATGAAAAACAAAAATAAACTCCGGGTCAGACATAGGTCTGGTGTGAGTAACAGGTTAAAGTTGCTTAACTTTAAAAAACCTTTTGAAAAGAAAGGTATCACGTAAGACTTTCCACACATAAACATGGAAAAGTTTTTACGTTACGCTAACCAAAACATTTGATAGGAAATCCGATGTTATTATAATAGTGTCTAGGGTTTTCAAATAAATAAGAAATAGCCGAAATTGTTACATCTATTAAATTCCAGCTACTAGCCACAAAAGTGGGTAATACAATCAAAACCGTTGGCACTTATTGGATTTTGGATTCCATCAATGGCTGGGCTACTGGGGTACCGCCCATCACAGTACGTGGCCTAGATCACCGTACCGAGGAGCCACCCTAACTCCCCTGCAACACAAAGCCGGACCCGTTCCTACTGAACAGCTCCAAACAAGACAACCCCGCAGTTGTGATCAGCAACCGCACCACTAAGCCGAAAATAAAGGGACCTCTAGACAGGGATAAATCTTGCTCTCAAGTGGGTGCTACCCACGAAGCTTTGCTGCACCTCCCATGTTTTAGCCATTCCCGGTTGATGAGGCTTGAGGCTACGATTACCTTTATAGGACATATCACTTAGAATGCTCATCGTCCACCTGACGATGTTTTGAAAGCATTCAATCCATACAAGTTCGTTCCGGGTTCGAACGAAACCGAAGGCATTATCTCGTTACACTCGTATTGGAATCACCCTCAGAGTTAACGACAATAACCCTTGCACTCTGATTCACCATATCGAATCTATAAGCGCTATTCCGTCAAACTCATTACGGAATCACCCACAGAGTTATACTGACGTATAGCCCTTACACCTCGAGTCTTCACTCGCTCCACTTGGGTTAACGACCTAACGTTATTTGGAATCGATGTGGTTTTCGGATCCCAAATATGGAAACCCGATCCCGGTCTCATCGAAATCCAAAGCGTGTCTTTTAAGGTCCAAGTTGTTTTAAGTTTTAAAATAATTCAATTCATCATCTAAATATAAACGTATAGATAATTCACATCACAATAGATAATCAACCTTATCATTATCAACAGATAATTCATATCATAATCAGACTATCCAAAACAACCAATGCATCCATCACATACACTATTCATCTCATAACTGAGATAACAAACCATACATGGAAACCAATACCAATCATCAATCATAAGCAACGATCTAATGATCACACCATTTATAATTAATTTAAAATGAATTAAATTAATTACCTAAACTCTAATTAATTTAAAATGAATTAAATTAATTACTTCATCATTAAAATCCTGCTTATCTTAATCTTCAATTGATTACAAATCAATTTAAATAATCATCATCTCATTATCTATTTCACTCAATCATTATTGATTAACTATCTCTAATTACAATAAGTAATTAGCATTTAATATTAATTATACCATAATCAATCAATTCCAAATTACATCATTAATTAACCAATTTCTCAAAATAAATTAATTATATAAGTAATTAATCTTCAATTTAAACCATATATATTAATCACCCATGATTAATAACCATTCAATAATTAACTACTTTAATTACTCATCCCATAAATTAATTACTCTTAATTAATTATCTCCAATTAATCCTTGATTAATTCTAAAGTAATTTAAATTTAAATTACTTCTATAATAAATATCTTGATTACATTTAGTAATTATTATTTAATTACTTCCTTAAGTAATTATAAATTCATTAATTACATAAGTAATTATCAATAATCCACAAATGTTTAAATTAACTAAACTTAATTAATCTAAACTAATCACCTTAATCAAATTAATTACACTAAGTAATTAATTCATTAATTACTTCATTAAGTAATTAATATAAACAATTGATTATTATTAATTAATTAATCTAATTAATTTTTAAAATTTATCACATTAATTAATTTTTAAAACAATCTTAAGTTAATGACCTTCATTAACATTTCTTTAATTACTAAATTAAGAAATTAACTTATATTTAATCATTATTAATTAACAACTAATTAATATTTAATTATAATTTAATTAAACTCTAATTATTAATTAATCAAGTGTTAATTAAAATCTTAATTATCATTAATCACTTGATTAAGTAAATCTTAATCATAAATTAAAATTTAATTAATCATCCTTAATTATAGATTAATTAACTTAATTAATTAATCTCAAATCTTAACTAATTAACATAAAAATAATATTAATTACTTAATTAAACATCAACATTATTAATTAAATAATTAACATTCCATTTAAATTAATTTAATAATTTAAATGAAACCAATTTCCTTAAATTCAAAATTAAGAAACATTCTTCTTAATACAAAAGTATTTTAAATACTTTATTTCAAAACAAAATTCAAATTTAAAAATTTCTTTTTAAATTCAAACTGAGACACAATTTAAATTTTCATTCTAGATTCAAACTTAAAATTTAAAACTTTATTTCACACTTCCATCTTCATTTTTAAATTCAAGTTATTTAACCTTTTTCAAAAATGGTTAAGACAAACTTAAATAAAAAAAAACTTATTGAATTTTAAAAACTATCATAAAAAAAATTAAATTCCAGGTTTAAAACTGAATTTAACCTTATTTTAAACCTTATTTCAAAAATTTAAAACTTATAGTTTTAAATTCAAATCAATGTTCTTTTATACTTTTAAAGGTTTAAAATCTAAATTTATATTCCACATTTTAAATTCCAGATTTAAATTCAAACTTAAGTTCCATATTTCTTTTTCTTCCAGATTTAAACTTGATTTAAAATTTCAGTTGCCATTTAAAAATTTATTTTTCAATTTAAAACATAAAACAGAAAACAGTTTTCTACTTAGTTTAACGTCCTAAATTTGAATTCAAAAATGATTTCAAATTTCAGATTTAAATAATTGAATTCAAATGTAAGCTTCAGGTTAAAAATTTCAGTTTGAACTTCATCCTACAAATTTTAAAACTCTACTTTTAAATTTTCAAAACAGAAAACAATTTCTGTTTTAAGTTTAAAACCAAACTTTGATTTTAAGACATTTCAAATTTAATTCAAAGATCTAAAATTTAAAACTTATTGAATACAAATTCAACTTCAGATTCAAGGCTTAATCCAGATTTTTGATTGCATCTTATCCTCACTGTAAATTTTTTTTTATAAACCTGAGAAACAGGTTTGAACAAGTTTAGAAACTGCAGTATTTACATTTTTTTATTTTTTTTAAAACTCAAATTGCTTCAAAATAACCAGAATTCAAACTCTTGAATTCATATTTTCATTCAGTTTAAATTTAATGCTTAGTTCAGGTTTTAAACTTTCCTTTTAAAAACTTACTTTTAAAAATTTTTAAAACTGGAAATAAGGTTCTGTTTAACCCTGAAACATTACAACCCGAGCTACCACCTAATCTACTTCGAGAAAAATGATTCCCTGCTTCGAGTCATTTCACAAATAACTCGAGACCATCTTGGGTTTTAAAACCCTGCAACAAAACAGAACACCATCATGTACACACACCTCTGTGCATCCATAATCCAACTCCGGCCACCTCTGACCCTTATCAACGACCATCCCCCATCCACCAGTGACCTCTCATCACACTTCCATCCTCAAATTCCCATAATTCAACTTGAATTTGAATTCAAGTTTTAAATCCAAAACCTGAAGCACCATCCCCTTCCCACTGTCTAACCTGTCAACGACAAGATCACCTAACTCCGGCCCCAACCATCCTTCAAACTCCGACGACGGCTCTATCATCACAACATCTATCAATACCCAAAAGAGCTTTGAACTCGATCAACCCAGGAGTCCATATTCAAACAAAATCAGAGACTCATACAAACTAGGGTTCTAAAACTAAATTCCAAAATTCAACATAAATTTTTTTGAATTGAAATCCAATTTAGAATTTTTCCTATAATCATTGATAGCTATTCAATCAACAGAAGCAAAATCAATCCATTCAAATGCAAGAATCATGTGTACTATATCAAAATGTAAAATATAGTATGTTCATCTCTGCACTTGGTTTACAGCATATTAAATTGTAATTTTTGATTTAGAATTCTTAAATTCACTTATAGTTCCTATTTGTAAACTTGAAACAATAGATTATAACATTTGAATTTTCCTCTATATTAATTATTTTTCTGTGTAACCTGATTTCCAGGTTACAGAAAATTCAAATTTGATTTCTATAAATTCGAATTTTACTCTAATCCTAAACAAACAGATTTTATTCAATTTTGAACTAAACTATAACAATCTAAACCTTGGGAATCTGACTTGCATTTCATTTCTTATATACTCAGGCAGGAAGAATAAAAAGCTTATGCACAAATTTAATTCATCAGATTTAAACAAGCATATAATCCTACTTATTTATTTTAAGTTAAGTGTTACTCACCTGTATTTGCAAAATGCAGAGCCCAAAATTTAACATGCAGAGCACAGTCCTGAATTTGGAAATTCTTTTTGAAATCTTGTTGAAAATCTATTTGAACTTTGCAAATGTTTTACTCCCCTTTGAAACTTGCTTTTGTTCCCAGATTTAATATGCAGACCTTCTAGTTTTGTTGCATGCATGTCCTCAAACTTGAAATTGCAGTGATAAATCCCAGATTGTCTTTGAATACATGCAGGCTTCATTTGATAAAATTGAAATGCAGGCCTTCAGTTTTTAATTCTTTTGATCTTTGAATGTTGCTTGAAATTGGAGTGCATGTCTCAGAGTTTTGAAAAGTGAATGCATGCTTTAGTTTACACACATGCAGGTTGCAGATGTATGCAAACTTGAATTTTTCATTTTGAGGAGCTACAGGCTTGATTGTAATGCAGGTTTTTGTATTTTGGGGAAATGCAGGTTTGAGGAGATGAATGCAAGTTAATTACAGAAGCATGAATTATGAAGAGGGGTTTCAGATTTTTAGATTTCTTTTTAAAATGAAAGAAAAGAGAAAGAATGAAGGAATGAGTATTGTAATGTTTTATAATCTAAATTTATGATTTAATTAAAATTAAAGAAAAACAAAATGTCAACATGACACTTGTCTAAGATGTTAACACATGTAAATTTACACTCTTAAATATTTAACACATGTTAGATTAGGCTTAAATTACTTACACATGTTATCCTAAATTAATGAGTATTTTAACTAAAGTGCTAATGAATGTTTTAAATTAAATTAATTAGATTCTTATACTTAGTTATGTATATAATTTATTTCTAAAGAATAAATGAAAGTGTTATTTTAAATAAGACAATATACAAATTTATCATTTGAAAAAGAAACTTTTGACAATTAAAATAAATTTATGAAAGATGTTATAACTTATATGAATACATGTTCACATTTTAAATTGTATTTTAAATTTCAAATTAAATTTACAAATCAAAGAATTAACACAAACATTTTGTAACTTATTTTAAATATCCAAACTTCAAGTCAAAAATAAATTTTAAACCAATTAAAACATTTTTCTCATATTAAAAACATATAGTTATTTTTATTAAATATCTTTGAAAAGCTTAAATCAAAAATAAATCTCAATTCCTCTTTTCAAAACATTAAAATTATGCTATACTAATTTATTTAAAAACAGCTTGCCTATTTAAAATATACATGTACTTTTATAAATATAAAACAATTTATTAGCTTATTAAAAATAATTTCACAAATTAAATATTTTAAATAAAGAAGATTATTAAATCAAACCAAATTTATCAACAAAAATTATCAATTCAATTTAAATTTTAACACAGATTATTAAATTTAAATTGTCCAAATTTTCGGGATATTACAGGAACGATAAAATATAATAATCAAATATACAGTTCATGAAGCTGCTTTACAACATTTTCGATTATACTTATGCAATACTTATCAGAGAACAATAAATAATGCAGCGAAACAGTATGAATGCAGTGAAAAAATATAATAGATAATAGTGATAAAATCTTCGACTTCGTCCTCTAGAAGTATGGTCTTCAAACCTGAAATCCTCAGGCTGACCAGAGTGAATTGAAAAGAAAAAACACTTGAGTCAGAACTAAAAGATCTTATGTAAGTTAAATCAACAGGAATAAATATGAGTGCAACGACGTCAGAGATGTTTACGGGATTTGACATCTCCTATCCAGTGTCTAACGTGAGTGTAGTAACTTAAGAGACGTTTGGGATTCACATCTCCTAAGGTTCCGTTAAATTATTTACTATGTAGTAATATTTTGGTATTATAATAATGTCTATAGTAAAATAAACTTACTTTTAAATAGCATTAATGGGTTACCCATATAGCCCTTATCACGTAATAGTCCCAGTAGTCCATCCAATATCATGGTCCCTCCTGATCGGGAAGCCACCAGAGGATACCACATGGCCTACGGGAGAAAACCAAACTCGTACAAGGCGCGATAGGGTAGGTGACACGACACAACTAGGAAATGCCATGGTAGATATACCAATTACGCTTCCGGACCGGTGGTAGCGTGTAACAGCTACTACCGCCCACCTCGAGCCACACCCCCAAATCAAAAATCAAAAGTGGCCATCGAATCAATCCAAAGTCAGAATATAATATCGAAGGGATGTGTCCGATAAAGGTGCTACCTTCTTAGCCCTATAATCGCTCCTGTTTTAGCCACCTTATGCCAACTCACGGGAGTCGGCTCTACGTATTTACCTCAAAGGAAATGCCGCCACGATCCTACTTCATTCTGTAATCTCCACCGCATACACGGTTGTTAAAGTGGTTTTCAGAGTTGGCAGAGAGTATGACAACTTCCGATCCCGGTCTCTTTAACAACCAAACGTTATTATAACACCGAGGTCTTTTCAAAATAATTTATACTTCAAAACTAGGATATAATATTCATTTCAAAACCATACAAATTTGATATCATTTTCGTTTAAAAACAAAATCAATATGATATCATTTTAAAATCATAATATTTCAAAGTTATAAAATTTCGAAACCAAAGACTTAAAACTATAACACTTCCAAAATGTAATACTTTGAAATTTATAACTTTGAAACATAACTTCCACCCCTTACATGGTTTAAATATTAAAATATTTTATAAAATAAACTAGCTTCTTAAATTCCACAAATCAATTCCAAAACAACCAGAATTTCTAAATTTTAAATTTAACCAAATCCCCAAATCATAAATTTCAATTTAATTCGGTTTTCGAATAGACCATTCCAAATTTATAGATTTCAAAAGAGATTTGATCCACAAAATAAACCATTTCAAATTCAATATATTTCAAAACTATATTTTATTATTCATATACACACACACACACACACACCAAATTTACTTTACTATTATTTAGTTTTGAAATATTTGTTTAAGAATCCAATACCCTTTAAATAAAACTTCAAATTTCAATAACTGAATATTCTTCAATTTATTTAGACTTGGTATATCACCTTAAACCCGAATAAAGTTATAACACCATAATCTTTTAAAATCTCAATTTCAGTAACTTCCAAATGGATTCTTATTAAATATAACTCTTAATTAAATAAAATCTCAAATCAATTTCAAAACTATCATCTCAACCTTGATTTATAAAATCAATATAAACTCTATATTAAAATATAATTTAAGTAATTACTTATCCATATTATATTTTAATAAATCAAACTTTATTATCAAACTTATTTTATACTTTAAACAATTTTATTCATCGCTTTAAAACCAAGAATTCAACTACATAATATAACATTTATAAAATATCCAAATCAATATCTCATAAAATCATATATTTCTTTACAAAGCCATAAAAATCATTTCAAAATATTTTTATATATAGACTGCGGTGTCTATATAAAATTTTCTATCCTATGGTCAAATGATACGGATATTTATCATTTCAATCCGTAATTTAAAATAAAAATTACGGTTATCATTTCAAACCGCAATCCCGAATGAAATAAAATGCATATCAACTTGCAGTTTATAACAATATAAAATATAACATCCATTCATCCAATATCAACCATCAATCATTTATCACAATCATCATCCAATTCAAAAAATAATATCAATATATAATAGATAATAAAAAACAGGTATTTACTAGCAGTTTATATTCAAAAATAATTTAATTAACAATTTAACTGGCAGCTTATATGCAATAATAAATTAAATAATAATTAAACTGGCAGTTATATGCTATAATAAATTAAATAACAATTTAATCCAATTTAACTGAGATGATGATTAAAAATATGCCAAACAGTCATAAATACATTTCTAATCATGTCAAAAATTAATTTAACAAACATAAGAAATTTTAGAAGTTGTGGGTAGGTCAAAACACTTACCTTTAGAATTTAAATTAAATTTAAATCCAATTTAAACCCAAAATTTGAGCAGTCTTAGAATCCGTCCAAACGAGCGCCAAAATATCCATATTAGAACGATCATAAATTTTAAATTTAAATAAAACAATACAACATCACCCCTACCTTCACACGCCACGTCACCCTCAAGCATGCAACTCCTAGGCAAACCAAATCTCGCGCACGCACGCGTTCTCAACGAACTGAGCCACCACCAAATCGCTGCCACTTCGCGCAACCAACGCCGCCTCCAGCTACGTGCGTCCCAAGCCCTGACGACGCTCCACCAAATCGCTAACTAATTTATCAATTTCAGTATTAGCCTCAATTTCATTAAATTCAAAATTATAAATTAAATTTCCAATAATTCTATTTAATTTACTTTTCATTCTATTATTCAATTCATTACTATCAACCAGATGAAATTAACATTAGATTCAAAATCCATTACATTAATATTCTCATATTTCATCTAAATTCCCATTTATGTAATATTTAAATATTTAATTTCATTTAATTGCAATTAATCCTACTATCATAAATTAAATTCCAATATATCGATAAAACTTTATTTACATTCCTTTTATTCAACCAATTGTCATATTATAAATAGAATTGACATTATTTCCAATTATTTCCTTAATTTATACTAACATAACTTTTTAATTTAGAATCATTGCAATTGGTTACTGGTTTTAATTTAATATACTAAATAAATGTTTAACCTATAATAATTGTTACCATTGACGTTTAATTCCACTTATAAGCTATTATTAACAAACAAATGTTGCAATTGATTTAGATCTAATTCAATAA
This sequence comes from Allium cepa, assembly GCA_030765085.1. NCBI lineage: Eukaryota > Viridiplantae > Streptophyta > Magnoliopsida > Asparagales > Amaryllidaceae > Allium > Allium cepa. The sequence goes on along the minus strand of CM060942.1, from coordinate 101,501,512 downwards.
ATTAAATGAATGGGTAAACAATTAATAATTATCACTATTTCCAAATTTACTTACATTCATACTTAAATATCGACTAACAATTATTATAATTGCTTATCTAGCATTGATTTTATCAAATTGCAATTTATTACATATTATTTTATCAATTAATATAACTTTGAATCTATTCCCCAATTCCCTAATTTCAATCAATTATAACCTTACAATTTATTTCAATTAATAGGTATTGCACTAAATTAGTTACTTATCAACTTGCATCAACCTTATTACATTAATTAACATTCAATTACTATTAATCAATATATTATTTCATTGGTTGATTCAATACCCTTACTCTTATTCATACCTTTATAAGTTTTCATTTCCAAACAATATTATAATTACTTACAGGACATTGATTTTATTCAATTACTATTTATTATTATTAATTCATTAATTAATCCACTATTTACCTTTGTTTTCTTATATTCAATTCTTAGCCTAGTATAACAATTTACATTACTTCAACAAATCGTAATTTCATTTCAATCGTTAATACAACTTTAATTTCCATTGTTGCATTTCATTTCTAACATTTGCTTCATTATAGATTATAATTTTTTTATTTCTTTCTAAATTTAATTACATAAATCTTATTAATTTAACTAATTTTAGTCACTAAAATTTATGGGTCGTTACACTCTCCCGCACTCAAAACTTTACGTCCCCGAAAAGGAAAAATGAGGGAAAAGAAGAATTAGGAAATCAATATCTCTTACTTAAAACATTAAATTTATAAACAAATAAATTTACAAAATTAATTAACTTAAATAAAATATACCAATTTATAACCATTAAATCTTTTATACTCAAATTAATAAAGTTTGAAAAATATTTTTTAAAAACTTTCTAAGTCCAAAATTTACGAAATTTTTTGGCAGTCTCCTTTGTACGGGAAGGCTCGGTAGAAAGCATAATATCAAATATAAAAATATATAACATATATTTTCCAAATAAGATATATCCCAACATGGGAAACAATGTAATAGCGCTATAAAACCGTGATCTGAAAACGTGCCTATTGGTCGGGTAATTACGCTTAATTATGAAACCAAAAGCAGTAGCAATTGCTTCCATAACCTGTATTTCACTTATGTAATCTAAAAAGATTAGTAATTATGAAAAATGAAATATTTAAAGTTGTTTCAACCACCAACAACAAATCAATATTAACAACGATCACTTGCAACCAATATACAATCATCATATAAAATCAATACAAATCAATCATCCATCCATATCAAACAAAGAAATAGATGTTCGGATTCAAAACTTTGAATTGTACAGAATGGAAAAAAAAAACTATTAAGTGCACCATTTACTCAATAGTCTTAGATGAAACTAAATAGATTATTCATATTCCCAAACAATTTAAAGTATCCTTGCCCAAACAACCGTAAACCAAACAAACAACAATTTCAAACAATGGATCAAGTTAATTTATATTAAACTCATTTTCATACATTTGTTGTTTGATTTCTTTTTCATTCATATAATAATTTATCTTTACAATTTACATATTATTTCTTACAGTTTCATTTACTTTTATCCATTTCTTACAAAGTCTCATTTTCATTTATTCATATCTGACAGTTTCTTTTTATTGCATTATATTCATTTATTCATTTACTTTAGTTTATAATCTTATAAATACAATACTTACTTCCTATTACTATTATTTCAGCAATATTTCAATTATAACTTAAGTTTATAACAATAACTACATCAAATTCTTATTTATTAAAGAATTTCATTCAATACTTTCACCACTTCAAGTTTTGCTTGTATAATATCCATTACAATTCTTATTAACATTTCAACTTTTTACATCTTTTGGTAAGTTATAGATATGCCTTTAAGAATGTAATTGAAAGGTATACAAGTTTTCTCATTTCTTTTTAAATCAATTAAATGTTCAATAATCATATCATTTGTTTTATAGATTACAATTTCAACTTTCTTTTTAATTCCATTTATACTTAGCATTAAATCTCTTATTTCCTTTAGAGGTTTCAATTTGTTAGTTGAATTTCATTTCACTACATTAATTGAAACTATTAATTAACGGAAACTTATGTACTGAATACCGGGTTAAATTTCAAATCATTTTAAAAATAATAGATAAATGTATATACTTACAACTTATATATCCAATTATATTTAAAACAATTTAAAATTTAAATTTGTTTATCATAATAAATCTACAGTAAAATTACTACACTGGCCTTCCCACTTCGAAACTCGAAAATGAATATCGATGATGCGTGCACTCATCATCGAAATTATTTTCCAACGACAAGGAGGGGAGTACAGAAATTATTTCTTTTCGACGTTTCTTTCAAACAATTCTTTCGAATTATTTTGAAATATTTATATCAGAAAATACTTTTAAAATATTAGTTTTATATTCCAAAATCATTTAAAAGAAATTTTCAAAACCCCGGAACATAAGCTCTAAATTTTCAATTTTCATTTACTTTATTTTCAACTAATATTTAAATTTCACTTCCTAACAACCAATATATTGCAACCAAGTATATATATACATCATTTATAAAAACTTTATTTTTTATATATAGAAAAGATAATAGGCAAAATTATTTCATTCACCTATATTCAAAATAAATATTGTGTCGGTCTGTCATATTAAGTGTTTAGAAATCCCTATTGATGTCATAGCGTCCTATGCATCAACTAGAATTTGTAAATACAAAACGGAACAAATTAACGTAATATTAAAACCTTTTGTAACAGTAACAAATACGCTCTCTCATATATAAACAATCAGCGAATCATCATAATAGGGTATTACTACCCTATAAATAAAGAGTCAGACCCCATAAAGCTAAGGTTTATTACTAAACCAAAGCTCTGATACCGGATGTAACATCCCTCCTTTTTGTACATTTTAAATCGACGATAAACCACACACGTCAGACTTAAACCATAGAGAAGGGCGGATTGTTATGGGGTAAATAAGAAAAAGCAGAGAAAGAAAAAGAACAAAACATAATCTTGCAACGGAACGATAAAATAAAATAATCAAATATACAGTTCATGAAGCTGTTTTACAAAATTTTCGATTATACTTATACAATACATATCAGAGTTAGACATACTAGAGAACAATAAATAATGCAGCGAAACAGTATGAATGGAGTGGAAAAATATAATAGATTATAGCAATAAAATCTTCATCTTCGTCCTCCAGAAGTAAGGTCTTCAAACCTGAAATGCTCAGGCTGACCCGAGCGAATTGAAAAGACAAAACACTCGAGTCCAAACTAAAAGATCTTTTGTAAGTTAAATCAAATGGAATAAATATGAGTGGAACGGCGTCAGAGATGTTTACGGGTGTGACGACCTAGAAATTTTTAACATTTGAAATGGAATATTTAATTGGTTTTAAATAGTTCGAAGTTGGTTTAGCTTGAATTTCAATTATAACTATGAATTTGGCAATTTAAATTATTGAATTTGATTTATTAAAGCTTGGGTAAAAATTTGAATCAGAGATTTTAAGCTGATTAAAAATATTTTAAAGGCTTAGAAAATCCATATTGATAATACTGAGGATAATGGAAGCTTCAGAATTGAATTTGGAAATGTTTTATTCAATTTTGAAATTTTATTGTTTAAATCGATATTTAAAAAATAGCCCTCCGAGGCACAATCTCGAAATTCGACGAAACCAGTTCCATTAGATGCGTAATAGTTAGTTATTATCGGATTTCAATTTTCATAGCAATCAGAGTTGTCGTTTGACCTTGGCAGCTCCAAATGCATAGAAACTATTTTAATCAATTTAATTTAAAATTGATCGTTTACTTCAGTAACTTGCGTATATGATCGAATTAGCCTCTGAAACACGTTCCATTGTGTTTGGAATGCAGATAAAACCTTATAAACGCCTGGCGGCACGCTTTGATAGGAGTTCGGGATTTCGAGTTAGGTTATACGAGATATTTTGCATATAAAATTATATTAAGAAAAAATCAATTAGAAAATCAAACCCAACCTTCTCCAACACACTTCCCTAACTTTATATCACGTCGATGCCTTATCTCCTTCAATCCTAAGAAAAGAAAAATCGAGCAGTTCAAAGAAAAAAAATCATGGCCATTGTTTCCTTCTGCAATCAACAAAATCCCTCCCTTCTTCTTCAATTCAGAATTAAAGTCATTCAAATATAGTAAATCGCAACCCAATTCACATAGCAGCAAAAGGCCATTGCCACTCATATAACAAATGGAACCTGCTCTCTCATCCAACCCAAAACCCGAGCCTGGAGCATTTATGGCAGCACAGAAATCACTAGCCGCTACAACATCCAATCCTGTATTGGATCCGGATCCTACGCCGACGTTTACCTTGCCATCCGTGAAATCGAGGCCCTTCAAACGCTACGCCATGCGCCCTACATGGTTGATCTGATTGAGTACTTTTGGGATGAGGACGAGGGTGAAGATGCGGTTTTGGTGCTAGATTATCTGCCGTTGGACATGGAGAAGGTAGTTAAGGAAGGGAGGAAGAAAGGTGGAATTGGGGTGGGAGAAATCAAGAGGTGGATGCTGTAGGTTTTGAGTGGCGTCGATGATTGTCATCGGTGTTTGATCGTTCATCGCGACTTGAGGCTGTCGGATTTGTTTGTTTCTGAAACTGGGGCTTGCCGAGCTTGCGTTCACAAGTACAGTAAGTTTTTTTGTATTTTATTATTATTTATTTTTCAATTAATAAATGTATGCATAGATTTATAAGGGAATGAATATACAGTAGATATACATACCATTTTTATATACAGGAAACAAATTTTGTTAGATTGACAAAATCTGAAAGAAAAATGAATTTTTAAAAAAAATGTTGAAGGGTTTATAATGAACTTAGATATAAAAAATAAAATAAAAATAAAAATAAAATGGTTTTGATGATCTATTTGTTCAATTAACCAATTTAATTATTTTTAGTTATTAAAGGGTTTATTTTAAAAGAAAATTATCAGTTGAATAAAAAGTATTAGTTAATTAAATTTATTGATTATAAGTGATTTTTCAATTAGTTGAAATATTGTATTTAAAGAAAATTTGTTTGAAATTAAATTAACTAGATAAAATAAAATTTATTAGATGGAAATTGATTTGTCGGTTGTTTAATATATTAATAAATCATATAATTATTGGTTACAAGGTTCAAAATCTTGAAATCAAGCTGGAAAGGAAAATGGGTTGCATGCATAATAAAAGGTGAGATCTTCTCCCTTAAAATTTTAATAATTGAAATTTCAGTTATTGATTGATGGTTGAATTGTGATAGTTAAATTAAAAATTGATTGACTGTGTGCTTGGATGATTAACTTATTATCAGTTATATTAGTTAGACCCTATTGCGCCGCATAATAGTAGAGGTTATTATATTAAACCCATATACCGCGATATTCCACCCTGAAGTGGAATTGGTATTATATATGTATTTGGAGTTGTTGATTTCCCGCATTATATAGTGGATGAGACCCTATTGCGCCGCATAATAGCGGATGATATTTTGTAAATCCCGTATACCGTGATATTCCACCTCGAAGTGAAATAGGTATTTAATTATTGTGCTAACGTCTGTGGATGCAGGGAAACAGATTGGAGGGATCCAACTGGATTCCTCAAATATTGAACTTGTTTCATATGTTGTGTGTTGATAATTTCTGTGTAATTATATTGCAATTGAAATTATTGTAGGCTAAAATTTAGCCGAATATATTTTTGGTATCGTAAGATACCAGAAATAAATAAAATTTGATTTTTAAATTAAGTAGGAAATCTATAATGAAATCCTATTATACAAATTGCAAGGAATAGGAAAAGATTTGATAAAGGAATTTATTTTTAAAGCCAATAAATTTGTAAATCAAATAAAAAAAATTAATTTGGTGTTTTAAAATAAATCTTTGGGAAATCAATTTGGGATTTGATTTGCTGTTTAAAATAAAATTTGAAACCAAATTGGAAATTGATTTGGTGTTGTATATGATTCTTGAAATCGATTTAAAAATCATATGTCCGTGGATATTTGAAAATTTAAATTCACAATGGGAATTTTATAAAAAAAGGGAATTTGTTTTAAAAATAAACATGGTTTTATTTTTAAAAAGTGTGGAGAGGAATTTATGAATTTGGAACGTAAACTTAAAGTAAATCCAGAAGGATTTATTAATTGATTTGAATGAACCATTTTAGAATGGAAGGTGTACTTTACCTGGAAAGCCGAGTATGTTTTCAGTATAGTCTAAACATGTAATTGAAGTTGTGAAGATGGTTTTAAGGAAGATTATTTTGGAGAAGTTATTTTTTTGGGTTATTTTGAAAATCTTTAAAGTAAAGATTTATTTTTATTTATTATAGAAGTAATTAATTAAAAATTAAATTGATATTTGTTTTAGAAAATGGATATTTAAATAGTTATATCCTATCTACTAATTTTATGTTAAAATTAATTTGGCGTTGAATTTTTATACGAGATTTTTATTTAATATTTTCATAACCAATATTTAAGTAAGTGTTTTAAAATAGATTTATTTTAAATATTTCCAAGTATATATGTTTGGATAAGTAATTTAATAATTTAAAAATATTTTAACTCGGCAAACCTTCAGTGGAAATAAATAATATCGGGAATCTTATTCCGCGAGTGAAAAATGATTTGAAATTTGTTTTCAAAGTATTGAAGTGTGGAATCCAGTAATTTTTGCAAATGTTGATTGATAGTTAAATAACCGACTACCAATATTGGCTTTTAAATGGCATTTGTATTTCGATGCGACCGAGGGTCGGATTCCAAGTGGATATCCGAAAACCACATCGAACCTGTATGATTGTGATAGATCTTTTGTTTTAAAAAGATCAAAGTGGAAATTGTTGTGATTTGTTTGAAAATCTTATTGAACACTTATTTTTGAATAAGCGCTCGTTATTCGGATTAGTCGGGAGAGGACCTTGTGTCATAAAACCCATTCCGAATAACGATACGACGAAATGGATTTGCATTTGAAGATGGTGTTGAAGACCGGGTATTCTCGAAAACGAAAGGATTACCTGTCGAATGTCTCTGCACCGGGTTGCTCCGGTATAGAGATTTTATCACCTTTGTGATGGGAATTCCGGACGTGATTTGTGAATATCCGGATTTGCAAGGGCTTCTTTGACGTGCCTTCAGTTCCGTTCGATCCTGGAACAGACTTGTATGGATGTGTGTCTGACGTTACACTTTGAGATGTAAAGCTAGTTTTTATCAAATACATTTCTGTTGGTGGAGGAGAATTTATTCTCTTAGCTTAACACCCTTCCCTGAGACGTACGAGCTTAGAGGTTATGTAGTTGATGGTTACTAGTGATACATTTCCAATTTGGTAATGTGGCATACGAAGTGCTGCTGATCATTTTTTGATCAAAGCATGACTTTGTGAAAAGTATAGCTTTGTGGACGAGACTTCGTCGGACCTCACACCCCGGAAATGGTCAAAACAGGAAAGATGCGGCAAGGTTGTGAGGGTTGCGCCCTTTAGGGTATGCCATTACCTTCTAGAAAAGGGTGGTGTCAGGTATGGAGCCGTGATATTTAACCTTTGTGGTTACTGCAAATACTTTTCTTTGTGGTTGTTGCTTTATGGTTGAGGGTCCTCGGTTAAAGGTCCCAAAAGATCGGGGGATGGTATACTCGTGTAGTAGTTACCTAGTTACATAGGTAACCCGGCCTTATGTTGGCAGAGAGCTGGTTAAGTTCTCGGGATGTCCCTCCAGAGGCGTACCCATGTGGCAGTAGGAAGTTCCTTAGCCTGACCATTTGTTGGAAATCCAAAGAAACAATACGCGCCCTGTACGGTTTTAGTTATAGAACATGCCATTTAAAATGGTAGCTATAGGAGGCATAATATAATGGTACCTATGCTGGCAAAGATTAATATTATACTTTCGAAATGGTTTTCTACACCGTGCACTAATAATAATATCAAAAAGATTTTTGCGTATTAAGCATGTTTGACTATCATAAGAAGAAATCTCCCCCAAGTGTGCGATTGCATTGTGTGTGTGCCGGGAGGCCTTAAGGTAGTTTCATTTTCTAAAAGCATAGCGGATTTCTTTTTTTTTCTTTGTGAAAATAACTGTTTTTAAGATCTCATACCAGTCCCATGACTGACCTGGAGTTTATTGTTCCCTTCTAAACTCTGGGTGCCCACAATTTTCCACACGGGCAGCCTAGAGTCAGGTTATCAGTTATTCGGAAGCAAAGTCAAGAAGTTTCTATAGAGATTAGGAGCTGGAGTTGGATTGCGAGGCATATCACTTATATATGTTATATTTCTTTCCCCTGTTTGTTGTTGTACACTCTGATAATGTAATGTGATATAATGTAATAACTGATATAGCGATTCTGTTTAAAGATATTTATTTATCTGTTATATTTGTTCCGCTGCGATACGTGAGATTCTGTTATTGTTTCGTTTTCTTCTTCTTCTACCTCTTCTTCTTTAACCCTAAAGATTCGTAAGTTTGTTCCTCTTTGGGCTGAATTGTTGTGGGATTTTGCAAGCTCAAAAGGGGTACGGATTTGCAGATCTTTACAATGGGATTTGACATCTCCAATCTAGTGTCTAACGTGAGTGCAGTAACTTAAGAGATGTTTGGGATTCACATCTCCTAAGGATCTGTTAAACTATTTACTATGTAGAAATATTTCGCTAACATCTATAGTAAAATAAACTTACTTTTAAATAGCATTAAGGGGTTACCCATATAGCCCTTACCACGTAATAGTCCCAGTAGTCCATCCAATATCATGGTCCCTCTTGATCGGGAAGCCACTAGAGGATACCATACGGGCTACGGGAGAAAACCAAACTCGTACAAGGCGCGATAGGGTAGGTCAAATGGCACAACTAGGCAAGCCAGGGTAGATATACCAATTACGCTTCTGGACCGGTGATAGCACGTAGCAGCTACTACAGCACACATCGAGCCACATCCCTAAATCAAAAATCAAAAGTGGCCACCGAATAAATCCAAAGTCAGAGTATAATATCGAAGGGATGTGTCCGATAAAAGTTGTTACCTTCTTAGCCGTCAATCGCTCCTGTTTTAGCCACCTTATGCCAACTCACAGGAGTCGGGTCCATGTATTTACCTCAAAGGAAACACCGCCACCATCCTACCTCATTCTGAAATCTCCACCGCATACACGGTTGTTAAAGTGGTTTTCGTAGTTGGCAGAGAGTATGACAACTTCCGATCACAGTCTCTTTAACAACCAAACGTATTATAACACCACAGTCATTTCAAAATAATTTATATTTCAAAACCAGGATATAATATTCATTTCAAAACCATATAAATACGATATCATTTTCGTTTTAAAAACCAAATCAACATGATATCATTTTAAAATCATAGTATTTCAAAGTTATAAAATTTCGAAACCAAAGACTTAAAACTATAACACTTCCAAAACATAATACTTTGAAATTTAAAACTTTGAAACATAATTTCCACCCCTTGCATGGTTTAAATATTAAAATATTTATAAAACAAACTAGCTTCTTAAGTTGCATAAATTAATTCCAAAACAACCCGAATTTCTAAATTTTAAATTTAACCAAATCCCCAAATCATAAATTTCAATTCAATTCGATTTTCAAATATATCATTCCAAATTTATCGATTTCAAAACAAATTCGATCCACAAAATAAACCATTTCAAATTTAATATATTTCAAAGCTTAAAATTCAAATTTCAAAACTAATTTTTATTATTCATATATATATATATATATGTATGTATATATACACACACCAAATTTACTTTACTATTATTTAGTTTTGAAATATTTGCTTAAGAATCCAATATCCTTTAAATAAAACTTTAAATTTCAATAACTGAATGTTCCTCGATTTATTTAGACTTCGTATATCACCTTAAACCTGAATTAAGTTATAAAACAATATTCTTTTAAATCTTAATTTCAATAAATTCCAAATGGATTCTTATTAAATATAACTCTTAATTAAATAAAATCTCAAATCAATTTCAAAACTATCATTTCAACCTTGATTTATAAAATCAACATAAACTCTATATTAAAATATAATTTAAGCAATTACTTATCCATATTATATTTTAATAAACCAAACTTTATTATTAAACTTATTTTATACTTTAAACAATTTTATTCATCGCTTTAAAACCAAGAATTTAACTATATAAAATAACATTTATAAAATATCCAAATCAATATCCCATAAAATCATATATTTCTTTACAAAGCCATAGAAATCATTTCAAAATATTTTTGTATATAGACCGCGGTGTATGTATAAAATTTTCTATCATATGGTCAAATGATATGGATATTTATCATTTCAATCCGTAATTTAAAATAAAAATTACAGTTATATCATTTCAGATTGCAATCCAAATAAAATGCATATCAACTTGTAGTTTACAACAATATAAAATACAACATCCATTCATCCAATATCAACCATCAACCATTTATCACAATCATCATCCAATTCAAACAATAATATCAATATATAACGGATAATAAACAACAGGTATTTACTGGCAGTTTATGTTCAAAAATAATTTAATTAACAATTTAACTGGCAGCTTATATTCAATAATAAATAAATTAAATAATAATTGAACTGGCAGTTATATGCAATAATAAATCAAATAACAACTTAATCCAATAAATCCAATTTAACTGAGATGATGATTAAAAATATGCCAAATAGTCATAAATACATTTCTAATCACAACAAAAATTAATTTAACAAACATAAGAAAATTTAGAAGTTGTGAGTGGGTTAAAACACTCACCTTTTGAATTTAAATTGAATTTAAATCCAATTTAAAACCAAAATTTGAACAGTCTCAGAATCCGTCTAAACCAGCGCCAAAATGTCTGGAATTCCAATACAAACCTAGCGTGGAAAACTACGCATGAAACGGACCTTGTATATGAATGTTACGTATATTAGAACGATTGAAATTTTTAAATTTAAATAAAACAATACAACAACATAACCCCTACCTTCACATGCCACGTCACCCTCAAGCACGCAACTCCCAAGTGACCCAAATATCGCACACGCATGCGTTCGCAATGAACTGAGCCACCACCAAATCACTGCCACATCGCGCAACCTACGCCACCTCCAGCTACGTGCATCGCAAGCCCCGACGACGCTCCACCCCGGCTCCTGCTCGCGATGCACGCCGCTGGACATCGGTGCCCAAAGAAAAATCAACAACTGTTGTTTGTTAAACCCTAGACGAATTTTTTCCATAGATCCAACAGTCGATTCGACGCACAAACTATGTCGATGAACTCCTCATCGTTCACTCTTCAAAAACCATAAATGGTTCGTCGATTAGCCGATGTTCATCGACACGCGATGAACAGCCGTGAATGCTTCCTCGATTTCTGGCCACATCGAAACTCAAATTGAAAAACGAATTGTATATCTGACTTGTGCTCGTCGAGAGCTTCAAATCAATATATAATACGATATAGTTTAAAGAGAGATTTAAATTTTTGCTTTGAATTTGATTTGGAATTGTATTTGGGAATTAGGGTTTTGCAGCCATTGGAAAGAGGAGCTAATAGAACTGAATGTACAGAAATGAGGAATAAGAAATAAATTAGGGTTTATAAAAGGGTGTATATAAGCTGAAATTAGAATGGACCGGATAGATTGGATATACGCGTTGAACGACAAAATGGCTCGAAAAGCCCATTCTGACTCCGGAACGAAATTGGGTCAACCCATATATCAAAATAGATGTTTTTGAATATTTTAAACGCAATGGAATAGGTTTCAAGTCCAAATTGCATCATATAAAGAAATTATGATAAAATCAAGTTATTCCAAATTGATTTCAATTGATTTCGATTTAATTGATTTCTGCGCGTTTCGAGTCTGTACGATCAAACGACAAGTCCGATCGATACGAAACTTGAAATCCTACAATAATTCACTGTTACGGATCTGATGAAACTGGTTTCGTCGAAATCCAAGTCAGTGGCCAAAATGGCTATTTTTACATTAATTAAATTAAAAATAAATTGATTAAATCAAAATTTCAATTTCAATTCGGTAATTGACAAATTTCATCATTTTTAAATTTCTTAATCATTTACACACCAATTTAACCAAATTTAGATGTCCATTTAGAGTTAACTAATTTATCAATTCAGTATTAACCTCAATTTCATTAAATTCAAAATTATAAATTAAATTTCCAGTAATTCTATTTAATTTACTTTTCATTCTATAATTCAATTCATTACTATCAACAGGATGAAATTAACATTAGATTCAAATTCCATTAGATTAATATTCTCACATTTCATCTAAATTCCCATTTATGTAATATTTAAATATTTAATTTCTTCTAATTGCAATTAATCCTATTATCATAAATTAATTCCAATATATTGATAAAACTTTATTTCCATTCCTTTTATTCAACCAATTGTCTTATTATAAATAGAATTGACATTATTTCCTTAATTCATACTAACATAAATTTTTAATTTAGATTTGTTGCAATTGATTACCGATTTTAATTTAATATACTAAATAAATGGTTAACCTATAATAATTGTTACCATTGACGTTTAATTCCACTTATAAGCTATTATTGACAAATAAATGTTGCAATTGATTTAGATCTAATTCACTAAATTAAATGAATGGGTAAACAATTAATAGTTATCACTATTTCCAAATTTACTCATATTCATACATAAATATCGATTAACAATTATTCTAATTACTTATCTAGCATTGATTCTATCAAATGCAATTTATTACGTATTATTTAATCAATTAATATAACTTTGAATCTATTCCCTAATTCCCTAATTCCCTAATTTCAATCAATTAAAACCTTATAATTTGTTTCAATTAATAGGTATTGCACTAAATTAGTTACTTATCAACTTGCATCAACTTATTACATTAATTTACATTCAGTTACTATTAATCAATATATTATTTCATTGGTTGATTCAATACGCTTACTCTTATTCATACCTTTATAAGTTTTCATTTCCAAACAATATTATAATTACTTACAGGACATTGATTTTATTCATTTACTATTTATTATTATTAATTCATTAATTAATCCACTATTTACCTTTGTTTTCTTATATTCAATTCTTAGCCTAATATAACAATTTACATTACTTCAATAAATTATAATTTCATTTCAATTGTTAATACTTAGCTTTAATTTCCATGGTTGCATTTCATTTTTAAAATTTGCTTCATTATAAATTATAATTTTTTTATTTCTTTCTAAATTTAATTACATAAATCTTATTAGTTTAACAAATTAAATCATTGAAATTTACGCGTCGTTACACATGACAAGAACGATACAACATGACATAGCACGACACTGGATTCAAATGAGAGAAATAACCAAGATATGATCTTGCAAACAACACCCAAACAAGACAAAACAACACAAGAATATACAACACAAAACAATATTGGACAAATTGAAAAATGAAAGCAATAAAGATAAGATAGCTTAACCTTGCCTTAACCACTCCAATGCTCGACTATAGGGAATCTTTTACTCGGCCGTTGATGTGTGTTTGGGTCAGGTATGGTATCATATAGGTCAGGTTACAAGTGGATGAAGGTGGTGGGAGAGATACAACATGAAACATACATGGGTTCAAGGAAAATAGTAATGATTTTGGTGCACACAAGGCTTGGCTTGATCACACATGAGCTCGGCCATGGGTCAATTGGGTCAAGTCAGATCTGGAGCTTGCTGAAGTGATGGCCAAAGTATGAAGTAGCTGCTGGTGGTGATGGCTAAGGGGTGGCCGAAACATACTATGAAGGGATATGGTGAAGTTTGTGGCTTGGCAAGGCATTTGATGGTGAAGCTTGCAAATTTTGTGGGGTTTGCATCATAGGGAGGCACGGCTTGTCTTGGTCAGGGGAGGGGGGGTGTTTGTTGCTGTAGATGGAGGAGTGATGGTCAGTGGTGATGGAGGAGAAGTGGGGCCGAGCAAGCAAGAGGAAGAGGAAGGCTAAATCAATGAAGAAGAGGGGAAAATGTGAAAAGAAGCCATTGTTTTTTCCTCTCGAAGCTTTGGAGGTTGAGTTAAAGTCATGGTAATAGGAAAAAATGGACAGCCAATCAAAATGAAGAGGCAAATTGCAAAATGGAAAGACAAAGGTGAAAAGTCATGGAATATAAAAAGGCTTTTGTCTCTTTGTTTTCTATTTCTTTTAAATTAGAAATAAACCATATATATTTCAGTAAATAAAATATAAAACTGAAAAAAAGTAAAGGGAAAAAGGTAAATAAATAATTATTCTTAGAAAATTAAAAAGTAAATGAAGAAAATAGCTATAAAATTGAAACTAGAAAATTAAAAATTGTAAACAAAGTACAATAAACATTTGAAAATTTTAACAACGCATTTAAAATGTTTTAAAAATAAAATATATACATAACATGTCATATAACACATATATATACAAGATACGATAAAAAAATATTATTTATAAAAATTAAAATAAACAATTTTATTAAATAAAAGAATTTACACACAATTTTGTAAAAAGCATAACTTTCACAATATAATTCGGATTTCAATGAAACAATAAGCAATATTCTTGAAATTTAATTTATTTTCATAATAAAAGATAAAATTTAAATTCTCAAATATTTGAAATTTAAATTCAAAAGTCAAAGTTTGACCAAATTGACCAAAATCCACATTTTTTGAAAATATTCAATCTATTCATGTTTGAAATTATAATTTTCATACAAATCAAAATTTATATTTAAAATAACAAAACTTATCCATTTTAATAAACAAAATAAAGTTTTTAAATTAGGAGTTTCAATTTAAAATATTTAAAATATACAATTTAAAATAATTACAAAATACAGGGTTGTTACACTCTCCCCCGCTCAAAACTTTTCGTCCCTGAAAAGGAATAAGGTACAGGGAAGCACAGAAAAAGATAGAATGTAATAGGATTAAGGCAAGATGGCAAGAAGATTGAAATTATACCTGATAACTGTTGTTACATGTAATTTAGGAAAGTGGAGATGATCTTCCCAAGATCCTCCAGAATCGAGAACACAAGCATGAAAAAATAATCTAGAATCTAATTTACGCTTCCCGTTTGACCGACGGTCTATGGATGGCAAGCAGTGCTTATATTCAAAATGAGTACCAAAGATTATAGAAGGTTATAGAAATATTTCTAAACAGACTGGTATAAGCAATAGCCTTCCCATTTAAAGGAAATAAGGACAACCAAAAGATACTTTGAAAAACAAAATAAGATAATAAATTTGAAACCATGAAAATTTCAACTTAAATTGAAAATTAATTTTACATAAGTTAAATAAATCTTTATCATCTCTAATTTCATTATCTTATCATCCAATTATCTTTAATTAACAATTTTAAAAATCATGGATTTGAAAAAATCATTCATTATATTCAAAAATGTACTCAATAAATTTAATTCTTCTTTATTCCAAATTATAATTAAATTTATTCCTCTCAATATATTTTATCACCTCTGTTAAATATATTTATGCTTATTATAACTGCTTTAATTTAGTCTTAGTTCCTTTAACATCATTTTATATCGTAAATTATTCCATTTCTTTTTTTCTTTATTTACTACTGTTAATCTTTTTTTATAACTAAAATTTAAATATATAACATTTATTATAACCACCCAAATTTTGTTTATAAAATCTTTTTATATTGTATAATATCTACCTGTTCAACTTCTAAGATTAAGGTAAGTTATTTTGGAATGAAATTGTGTATTATACAAATAAAACTTTCCAATTCAATCATTTCAAGCTTGAACATTTATCCAAATCTTGAAATTATACTTGAAAATTATCTTTCAAAATAAAATTTAGGAATTAAATTTCCGATAAATTCCAAACTATTTAGAGATAAATAAATGCATATATACTATATATATATCCATTCAAATTTAAATCATATATCAGCATATGTTATAAATCCAGTCTTATTTTAGAAATTTAAATCAACTAAATTCCCAAAACAAAAACTGTAGCAAGACTATAGAAAGGTCTTTTCACTTCGAAAGTCGAAAATGAATGTCAATGATGCTGCAGTCATCACCGAAGTTATTTCCCAGCGACAAAGAGAAGAGCACAAATTTTAAACTTTAAAATTCTTTGGAAACAAATTTCTATTCGAAAATACTTTAAATAGTATATCCTTTTAAAATTTTAAACACAATATTTAAAACCATCGGAAATTTAAATTCTCAAATTCTTGTTTAAATTCATTTTAAATTTGCAAATAAATTTATAACTATGTTTAAAGTTCAATTATTTATATATGAAATAAGAGATAATGATATATAAAATCAATTATTATTTATTAACAATCAATTCAATAGAATCCAGAAAAATATTTATAATATAGCTACAAAATTTATTTCATTACTAAATTTGAAAGAAAAACATATTGTGTCAGTTTGCTCTATTCAAGTGTTTTGGAAATCTTATCGATAGCGTTGATCAGACGAATCGATCAGAAACCCAAATCAACATCAACAACTCAAACAACGCAATATATAAAACATTTTAAATATTAGTTTACAAATACACTTCAAGAATGATTTGAAGATGAGTTGGAAACAAAGATGAGATGATTAAATATCAGAATATGAAGATGGATAAACTTATATAAATCGTAGACAACCTTAACCGGGTCAACCATGACTTGAAGAATAAGATCGATATGGATTTCTAGGGAAAATCAACATTCGATCTCAAGAGATAGAATTTGGGATAATAAGAGATATCAGCATCTAAATCAGGATATAAAATCTCTGGTGAATCGGTGTTATTGTAAAAGAGTTTCACCCCTTTACAAATCAATTTGAGATTGGCAGGACCACCGACTCATTATAAATCGTTCGAAGTGGAGTTATGGGATACTCCAGAATCGAAAGAAGATGAATAGTGAGGGACACGAATGCATTTTAGAACAGCAGTGAACGTTCTAAAATTCAAAGGAATCGAGTCAAAAAGGACGAGATTCAAACTCGAATGAAAGTGATTCCGTAAATATATTTACCATATATGCTGAGTTTTGCCTAAAGCTACCAAAGCTCGGATACCAAATGTAACGGGCCGCGCCAGTAGGGTAACGCCCACCGTAGCATACATTGGTACCTATGTTCTGCCTTTACGGCCAGCCTCTCGACTGCACCACCAACCCCCGTGGGGACATGTAGGAGTAAGAGTCAACCATTCGCTACCAAACCAGGAAGCGAGAACCCCCTATCATGATACACCCTCCAAGTGCAATGGCAGACACACATTTCAGACTTGAATTGCTCAAAATACCACGTTGTAAATAAAATTTGGCAAATCTCAGAATATACAGTAAATCAATCATCATAGATCACAGAAACAGAGTAAATAATATTGCAGCAGAAGTAAAAGAGATAGTAGTTCATGAAGCTACTATATATAAATAAGATACATCAGAGTTAAACAAGATTCAACAGAAGAGTAACAAGGTACATCAGATACAAATCAGAATACATCACCGAAATCACTAGATACAGAAAGCAAAAGAGATGGCTGGATCTTTAAGCAAAGCTCCAACTTTGAAGGTGAGTCTTGAATGCTAAATCACTCAGTCTGACTCGAGCGTAAAGCAAAACACAAAACACTCGAGTCAGGACATAAATACTTATGAACTGTAAATCAACCCAAGTGAACAGTAACAAAAATGCTTTAGTAACTTAAAGGATGTTTGGGAATGCCCGTGCTTTAAGGACCCGTTAAACTATTTACTATGTAGTAATATTGCGCTATTATAATTGTGTCTACAATAAAATAAAGTTACTTTCAAATAGAGTTGAAGGGTTACCCATATAGCCCCCAACACGTAATAGTCTCAATAGTCCATCCAGTATCAGCATATCTATAGATCGGAAGACTACCCTAAATACTCCATGGGCTACGAGAGAAGAACAAACTCGTGGTAAAGCCTCGGTATGGTAGGTGACACGGCACAACTAGGCAATGCCAGGGTAGATATACCAATTACAATTCTGGGCTGGTGTTAATGCATAGCAGCTACTACTGCCCACCTCGGAATACACTCCCAAATCAAAATCGGAGGATGGCCATCAAATCAACCACAAGTAAGAGTATAGTATCGAAGGAATGTGTCCGATCGGAGGATTGACCTCACTTGGCCCGTCGATCGCTCCTGTTTTAGCCACCTTATGCCAACCCACGGGAGTTGGGTCCGCGTTCATACCTCAATAGGATCGTCGCCACCATCCTACTTCATTCTGGAATCTCCACCGCGTACACGTTTGTCAAAGTGGTTTTCGGAGTTGGCATAGAGTATGACAACTTCCGATCCCGGTCTCTTTAACAAACAAATGTTATTATAACGCCGTGGTCATTTCAAAATAGTTTATACTTCAAAAATCAAATCATTTCATTTCAAAACTATATTCCTTCAAAATAGTTTATAATACATCATTTCCATTTCAAACATATATTCGCTTTCAAAATCATAATACTTTCAAAGTTATAACTCTTTCGAAACCAAAATACTCGAAATCATTATACTTTGAAAATCATAACACTTCGAAATCATACACTTGAAATCATGGAATATTCATTTAATTCTTTACATTTTACAAAGTTGTTCAATTAAACCAAAATTTCAAATTTCCAATTTAATTCAATTCAAACCATCGGTTTCAATTCAGTTTTCTAGTAAATCATTTCAAATCTTATAAATTTCAAATACAGATTTGATTCACAAAATAAACTATTCAATTTTTAATATATTTCAATGCTTTAATATACCATATTTCAAAACCAAAATTTTAATTTCATATATCTCAGATTTAAATTCATTATTACATAGTTTTGAAATATTCATTTCCTAAATCCAATATCATTTAAATAAACTAGAATTTCCAGTAACTAAATATCCTTTCATACCAATATAAACTTTAAATATTCATTTATCAAAATCACATATCATTCCAATTCATATTCTTTATCAAAATATCATATCCCTTCAAAACCTCATTATCAAATCAGTTTTTGAATTCAAATTTAAATATCATTTTTAAATCAAACAAGTCATTCATTTATTATTCCAAATATCATTACAAAGCACATTTCAAAAATCCATTCAAAAATTCATTTATCTCATTACATTTCATTCCATTTAACACATATCCAAGTAAACCTTATTTAAATTCAAATTCAATTTAAATTCCTTAAAATTCAAATTCAAATATTAAAATATATTCAAAACTCCTTATATTTCACAAATAATCAATTCCAAAAGTTCAATTATTTATCACTTTAAAATATAACTCAAACAGTGTTAAAATCTATAACATTTCAAACATTATCAAAATATAGCAACGACAACATTTATAAAGTGCTATCGTGGCTTATAGTTTCCAAAATCGTTAAGTTTAGGAATAACGGCATTTATAAAACGCCGTAATAGATATTTAGTTATTTCAAACATAGTTAAGTTCAAAACAACTGCATTTTTAAAGTGCTGTCATAAAACTACAGCATTTTAGAAATGCTATTAATAAGATTCCAGATTTTATTATAACTTTCGAAAAACAATAAAAATTCGAAAAAATTCTATTTAAATTTATAAATCATATTTCTAGACTTAAAATTTCACATTTTAACAATTTTAACATATGATTTATCGCATTAAATTTTTAAATCAAATATCCAATTTAAAACTCACTTTCATTTATTAAGTCTAAATTTCACTGTTTATTTACTTATAAATTTAATAAAACTTAACATTTCACTTGAAATATCATTTCAAAACTTTAAATTAAATTTCCATTATTTATTTGCATTTTAAAAATATAAATTTAAAGTCAAAATCACAATTACTTAAAATTTACATACTTAAATTCACAGTTCAAAACTTAATATTTATCTTTTGCAAAACCATAAAATATATATTTTTAAATCAAAATTTATACTACCAAAAATAAATATTTTAAGAAAAATCATTTAAAAATATACCACGGGGTCTGTATATAATTTTCTAACCTAGTTCAAGTGATACAGATATATATCATTTCAATCCGTAGTTTAAAAAGAAAACACGGGTTCTATCATTTCGAACCCGCAACCCCAAGTAAATAAAATAAATAAAAATTGCTCAGGGCTATCATTTCAGCCCATAACGATTTTTCCCTATTCTAAAGTCCGTTTTGGTATGTTTCATTTCATCCCATAGTGATTCTATTCTAATAGGGATCTTGTAGTGTGAATATATGCATAAACAATAAAAACAATGACAATGTCACAATATAATGTTATATATCAGATGTCAGGTGATAATTAACAGTTTTAATATCGTAATAATATGGCATAGCATATCATATGATCATCATTAACTTGCATAAACATTTTATATTACTAAACACTTGCCATCAATTTACTATTTCATAAGTAAATATGTCAGAGTGAGAATAACTCGCCTTTTTAGGCTGAAGACTACTACGACACACAAAACGATTCAAAAGGTTCGACAAGCATGATACAGCACGACACAGCACGACATTGGATTCAAATGAGAGAGATAGCCAAGATATGATCTTGCAAACAACACCCAAACAAGACAAAACAATACATGAATATACAATAAAAAAATATTGGACAAATTGAAAAATGAAAGCAATAAAGACAAGATAGCTTAACATTGCCTTAACCACTCCAATGCTCGACCATAGGGGATCTTTTGCTTGGCCATTGATGTGTGTTTGGGTCAGGTATGGTATCATATAGGTCAGGTTACAAGTGGATGAAGGTGGTGGAAGAGATACAACATGAAGCATATGTGGGTTCAAGGCAAATAGTAATGATTCTGGTGCACACAAGGCTTGGCTTGAACACACATGAGCTCGGCCATGGGTCAATTGGGGCAAATAGGATCTGGAGCTTGCTGAAGTGATGGCCAAAGGATGAAGTGGCTGCTGGTGGTGATGGCTAATGGGTGGCAGTACTATGAAGGGCTATGGTGAAGTTTGTGGCTTGGCGAGGCATTTGATGGTGAAGCTTGCAAATTTTGTGGGGTTTGCATCATAGGGAGGCACGGCCTGTCTTGGTCAAAGGGAAGGGGTGTTTGCTGCTATAGATAGAGGAGTGATGGTTAGTGGTGATGGAGGAGAAGTGGGGGGAGCAAGCAAGAGGAAGAGGAAGGCTAAATCAATGAAGAAGAGGGAAAAATGTGAAAAGAAAAGCCATTGTTTTTTTCTCTTGAAGCCATTGTTTTTTCTCTAAAACCTTATTTAAATTAAAATTCAATTTAAATTCCTTAAAATTCAAATTTAAATATTAAAATATATTCAAAACTTCTTATATTTCACAAATATTCAATTCCAAAAGTTAAATTATTTATCACTTTAAAATATAACTCAAACAGTGTTAAAATCTATAACATTTCAAACATTGTCAAAATATAGCAACGACGGCATTTATAAAGTGCTATCGTGACTTATAGTTCCAAAATAGTTTAGTTTAGGAATAACGGCATTTACAAAATGCCGCAATAGATATTTAGTTATTTCAAACATAGTTAAGTTCAAAACAATAACATTTTTAAAGTGTTGTCATAAAACTACAGCATTTTAGAAATGTTATTAATAAGATTCTAGATTTTATTATAACTTTCCAAAAACAATAAAAATACAAAAATTTTCTATTTAAATTTATAAATCATATTTCTAGACTTAAAATTTCACATTTTAATAATTTTGACATATGATTTATCACAATGAATTTTTTAAATTAAATATCCAATTTAAAACTCACTTTCATTTATTAAGTCAAAATTTGACTGTTTATTTATTTATAAATTTAATAAAACTTAACAATTTACTTTAAATATCATTTCAAAATTTTAAATTAAATTTCCATTATTTATTTACATTTTAAAAACATAAATTTAAAATTAAAATCACAATTACTTCAAATTTACGTACTTAAATTCACAATTCAAAACTTAATGTTTAGCTTTCACAAAACCATAATATATATATTTTTAAATCAAAATTTATACTTTTAAAAATACCTATTTTAAGAAAAATCATTTAAAAATATACCACGGGGTCTATATATAATTTTCTAACCTAGGTCGAGTGATACAGATATATATCATTTCGGTCCGTAGTTTAAAAAGAAAACCCGGGTTCTATCATTTCAAACCCGCAATCCCAAGTAAATAAAAATAAATAAAAATCTCTCAGGCCTATCACTTCAACCTACAATGATTTTTCCCTATTCTAAAGTCCGTTCGGGTATGTATCATTTCAATACATATTGATTCTATTCTAACACGGAACTTGCAGTGTTAATATATGCATAAACAATATAAACAATGTCAATGTCACAATATAATGTCAGATGTCAGATGTCAGGTGATAATTAACAGTTTTAACATGGTAATAACATGGCATAGCATATCATATGATCGTCATTAACTTGCATAAACATTTTATATTAGTAAACACTTGCCATCAATTTATTATTTCATAAGTAAATATATCAGAGTGAGAATAACTCACCTTTTCAGGCTGAAGACCACTACGACACACAAAACGATTCCAAAGGCACGACAAGCATGATACAACATGACATTGGATTCAAATGAGAGAGATAGCCAAGATATGATCTTGTAAACAACACCCAAACAAGATAAAACAACACATGAATATACAACACGAAATAATATTGGACAAATCGAAAATGAAAGCAATAAAGACAAGATAGCTTAACCTTGCCTTAACCACACCAATGCTCGACCATATGGGATCTTTTTCTTGGCCATTGATGTGTGTTTGGGTCAGGTATGGTATCATATAGGTCAGGTTACAAGTGGATGAAGGTGGTGGAAGAGATATAACATGAAGCATACATGGGTTTAAGGCAAATAATAATGATTTCGGTGCACACAAGGCTTGGCCTGATCACACAAGAGCTCGGCCATTTGTGTGAAGTCAGATCTGGAGCTTGCTGAAGTGATGGCCAAAGAATGAAGTGGCTACTGGTGGTGATGGCTAAGGGGTGGCCGAAACACACTATGAAGGGCTATGGTGAAGTTTGTGGCTTGACAAGGCATTTGATGGTGAAGCTTGCAAATTTTGTGAGGTTTGCATCATAGGGAGGCATGGCCTGTCTTGGTCAGAGGGAGGGGGTGTTTGCTACTGTAGAGGAGTGATGGTCAGTGGTGATGGAGGATAAGTGGGGCGGGCAAGCAAACGGAAGAGGAAGGCTAAATCAATGAAGAAGAGGGAAAAATGTGAAAAGAAAAGCCATTGTTTTTTTTCTCTTGAAGCTTTGGAGCCGTGAGTTTTGTGTGATGAGAAGGAAATGAATTCACATGAAAGAAAGATGAAATTCATGGCAATAGGAAAAAAAATGGACGGGCAATCAAAATGAAGAGGCAAATTGGAAAATGGAAAGACAAAGGTGAAAAGTCATGGAATATAAATAGGCTTTTGTCTCTTCGGTTTTCTATTTCTTTTAAATTAGAAATAATCATATATATTTTAGTAAATAAAAAATAAAACTGAAAAAAAATAAAGTGAAAAAGGAAAAGAAATAATTATTCTTAGAAAAATAAAAAGTAAATGAAGAAAATAGCTATTAAATTGAAACTAGAAAATTAAAAATTGTAAACAAAGAACAATAAACATTTGAAAAATTTAACAACAATTTTAAAATGTTTTAGAAATAAAATATATACATAACATGTCATATAACACATATATACACAAGATATGATAAAAAAAATATTATTTATAAAAATTAAAATAAACAATTTTATTAAATACACAATATTGTAAAAAGCATAACTTTCACAATATAAATCAGATTTCAACGAAATGAAAAGTTATATTCTTGAAATTTAATTTATTTTCATAATAAAAGATAAAATTTAAATTCTTAAATATTTAAAATTTAAATTTAAAAGTCAAAGTTTGACCAAATTGACCAAAATCCTCATTTTCTGGAAATATTCAATTTATTCACGTTTGAAATTATAATTTTCATACAAATCAAAATTTATATTTAAAATAACAAAACTTATCCATTTTAATAGAAAAAATAAAGTTTAAATCAGGAGTTTTAATTTAAAATAATTGAAATATACAATTTAAAATAATTACAAAATACAGGGTTGTTACAGATTACAACCTTTTAATCTATATAAATAGAGTTTAAAATTCAACAAACAATTCATTTAACTGATTTTAATATTCTTGAATTCTTATATCTTATTTTCTATTTTCAATTTGGTTCAAACTGCATACAATCTTTGATTGTTGATCACTCTATCTTCCACATTCTTCAAGCACATTACACTATATATCATAAAGGGGAAGATTATAGAAAGATCGTACTTAATTTACTTATTAGTGATATTTAAAGAGCATACCACAGTCAGATAATTTTGTTTACTTGTAAAAGAAGTCCTATTTGGATGCTTAGGTGGTAGAAGTCCTATTCAGTTGCTTAAGTCCTAGAAGTCTTTTTTGGTTGGTCATGCGGTGTAAACCTATTCCTCCGGGTTAAGTGAGGGTTGCTAGTTTAATTTCAGAAGGAGTCTAGGACTGGACGTAGAATGGGAGTTCGAACTAGTATAAAAATCTCTGGTGTCATTTATTTTGATGCTTTAATTATTAACTTAATTTATATTCTGCACAAATAGTGTGTCCATATTGCACGATCCTGTAGCACAGTCACGTTCATTTGGTATCAAAGCAAGATCATCTTATAACCGTAGCATATTTATCTCATATTTTTAATATGGAAAATAACACCCACACTGTTACTAACTCTAGCTTTCTTGAAGGTCAATCTACTGCATGACCACCTCTGTTTAATGGAATAAACTATAACTATTGGGCAACTAGGATGAAAATTTATATACAAGCTAATAGTTATGAAACCTGGAATATTACTCAGACTTAATATGACATGCCTACCATAGAATTTTCACAATGGTCTAACGCACAAAAACTGGATGCTACTGCAAATGCTAAAGCCATGAACATGTTATATTATGCATTACACAAGAATGAGTTCAATAGAGTAAGCATGTGTAAAATGGCTTATGAAATTTGGCATACACTTAAAATTACACACGAAGGTACTAACAAAGTAAAACAGAGTAAAATCTCTATGCTTAAAAATCAGTTTCCAAATTTCAAAATGAAGCAAGATGAAATAATAAATGAAATGTACTCTAGATTCCAAGATATATATATATATATATATATCATTCTCTTATAGAACTAGGAGATACTTATACGGACCAACGAATGAGTGGGAACGAAAAATCTTAGCAAACAAAGAAGCTAACGATATTTCTACCATTGAATCAGAAGAACTGATAGGAAATCTAATGTCTTATGAAGTTAATCTCCAGGAAAAACGAGTACAGGCTCAAGATAGGTAGAATATAACATTCCAAGGAGAAAAGGATGAATCAGATTCAGATGAAGAAGATATGGCGTTCATTGCTAAAAAATAAAAAAGTTTTCAAATTTAGAAAGAGCAACAAATTCAAAAATAACCAAAACAGCTCCAGCAACAATAATATCAGCAACAAACCATCATCATCTACTCTAGAATGTTATGAGTGTCACAAGAAAGGCCACATCAAGAAAGACTGTCCTATAAAAAGGCAAACAAATATAAGTAAAAGAAAAACGGATTCAAAAAGAAAGCCTTCTCTATCACTTAGGATGATTCAGAATCATCTTCATCATCAGATAGTGACTGAGACAGTGATACAGAACAAGCCAATGTATGTTTTACGGCCATAAATAACAAAGTGAGCGATCTAACTTTTGATGATTTATTGGAAATAAACTTTGAATTAGTCGACAAACTAAGAGAAATCGAAAGAAACTTCTAAAAAATGAAATGGAACTGAAATTGATGTAGATATGATAAAAGATGAGAAACAAATTTTAGAAGAGGAACTTGAAGTTACTCAAGTGTTTTGTTCTAATATGACATCTCAACTCACTATGCTAAGTTAAGAAATAGAAACTCAGAAAGAAAAGAATTATGCTCTATTAATTGAAAATCATGATCTTAAAGCTAATGTTAAAATTTTGGAATTAGATATCTCTAGTCTTAAAACAAAATTAGATGATATTTCAAAAATGTCTTTAATTTTAACAAAGGTAGGGAAAATCTTTCTAAAAGTATAGAAAATTCTCAAACTATTTCAAATAACAGAGGACTACGATATAAGCAAGTTTTAAAGTTATTTCAAAGAAAAATAATTCATTATATAGAAATTTTAAAAGGAATAATAATAAAATTGAAAAACCTAGTTCAAAATGTATAGATTATTATAAATCAATTAAGATTTAGGTTTCTAAAACAAATAATTCTTTAATTTGAGATTAATATATAAAATCTTTTGTAAAAACTGTTCCTAAAAAAAAATATTTTATTTTTAGAAGGAATTCTGAACCCTCTTAGGTTTGGTTTCCTAAGACCTAACTTTTAGAACCCAAATAAAACGGTGGATACCAATGTTAATTCTGTATTTTATAGATACCACCTAAAAAGAGAGGAAAATGGATATAAGATGGTGGTTGCTCAAAACACATGATTATGAAAAAAAAAAGGATGCTAAAGAACATTATCTACTCAGATGGAGG
This sequence comes from Allium cepa, assembly GCA_030765085.1. Lineage (NCBI taxonomy): Eukaryota > Viridiplantae > Streptophyta > Magnoliopsida > Asparagales > Amaryllidaceae > Allium > Allium cepa. The sequence continues at coordinate 101,474,669 of CM060942.1, read as the reverse complement.
TTTTGTCACATTTGGTGATGATTCCAAAGGATGTGTCATCGGCTAAGGCGAAGTGAGCAATAACGGTATATCCGATTTACCTCTTATTACATATGTTTTATTAGTTAAAAATTTAAAACATAGTTTACTTAGTATCAGCCAGCTATGTGACAAAGGATTCAATATATCTTTTTTTGAAAATAAGTGTAGCATTTTCGATGAAAATAAAAATCTTATTTTTAAAGGTTTTGGAGATAAAAATATGTATGTTTTAAATATGAATATAAATTACAATATTAACATGTGTTTAATAGCCAAAGAAAATGATCCTTGGCTATGGCACAAGAGATTTTGTCATATTAATTTCAAAGCTATAAGCAATTATCAAAAAATGAATTTGTAAAATTTTTACCAAAAATGAATTTTAAAGTAAACAATAATTGTGATGCATGTCAATTAGGAAAATTATCAAAATCATCCTTTAAATCAAAGAAAAATATTTATACTATACAACCACTTGAATTATTGCATTCGGATCTATTTGGTCCAACTCAAGTTCAGTCTATAAATCATATCAAATATGTGTTTGTTATAGTAGACGATTTTTCAAGATATACTTGGACTATTTTTCTAAAAAATAAAAGTAATACTTTTGAAAGTTTCAAAAATTTTGCTAAAAGAATTCAAAATCTCCAAATTTTAAAAATTAAATACATTAGAGTGATCAGTGAATTTGAAAATGAAGCTTTTGAACATTTCTATAATAAAAAGATAATTTATCATAATTTTTCTTTTCCTAGAACACTATAACAAAATGGAGCTGTAGAAAGGAAAAATAGAACTTTACAAAAATGTGCAAGAACTTTGTTAAACGGAAGCACTTTACCAAAACATTTTTAGGCAAAAGCTGTAGCAACTGCTTACTATGTTCTGAATCGTGTTTCCATCTGACCACTAACCAAACGCACTCCATATGAACTATTTCACCAAAAAAAACCAAATATTTCGTATTTTAAAATTTTGGCTCAAAATGTTTTACTTTAAACACAAAAGATCGGCTTGAAAAATTCAATCCAAAATTCATTGCGGGAATTTTCATATGATATTAGGAACGAAGCAAAGCTTATCGATTTTTAATAAGAGAACTAAAACAATTGAAGAAACACCTTAAGTTTCCTTCGACGAAAATTTTAATTTTAATATAAATTTTGAGGATGATAAGATAATCACTAAGGCGGTCACAAATGCGGTTATTCAAATTAATTTTGAAGAAGATGAAAACATTGTTTATAATTTTAAAGAAGACAAAAACATTGTTCATAATTTTGAAGAAGATGAATTAACATCACCTCCTAGGATTTTATGAGATCACCCAGTAGAAAATATAATAGAAGAAATTGATTGATGTGTTAGAACTAGAAATCTACTTAATCAAATGGGCCATGTAGCATTCCTTTCTAATATTGAACCTAAAAATGCCAATGAAGCTCTGCTGATGACTTTGGATTGTAGCTATGTAAGAAGCGCTAAACCAATTCGAATGAAATGAAGTTTGGGAATTATTTCCTAGACTAAATGATCAAACAGTCATTGGTACTAAATGGGTCTTCAAAAATAAAGTAGATGAATCAGGAAATATAACTAGGAATAAAGCTAGATTAGTCACACAAGGATATAATCAAGAAGGAACTGACTATGAAGAAACGTTTGCTACAGTCGCATGACTAGAAGCAATATGTATCTTACTGGCCTTTGCATGTTTTCATAATTTTAAACTTTCTCAAATGAATGTCAAAAGTGCATTTTTAAATGGATATAAAAAAAGGTTTATGTTGAACAACCTCCTTTATCCGTACATGAAATATTTCCAGACCATGTCTATAAACTTAAGAAGGCCTTATACAGTCTAAAATAAGCACCTTGTGCTTGGTATGAACATCTTAAGAGCCATCTTATAGGTTTAGGTTTTGAAATTGGGAAGGTTGATCAAACTCTTTTTATTAAAAGAACTAAAAAGGATATTTTAATTATTCAAATTTATGGTGATGATATTATTTTTGGTTCTACAAATAAAAAGTTATGTCAGGAATTTTCTAATATAATGACCAAAGAATTTGAAATGTCACATATGGAGGAATTATCTTATTTTCTTGGGTTACAAATTAAATAATTTAATAATGGAATTTATATTAGTCAAGAAAAATATTGTAATAATCTAATTAAATGCTTTGGTATGTAAAACACTTCTGCCAAACCAACTTCAATGAGTTCAACAATACATCTCGATAGAGATGAAGATGGCAAAAGTGTTGACCAAAAATTATATCGAGGTATAACTCTATCTAACTGCTAATAGACCAGACATAATGATGAGTGTTTGTTTATATGCTCGATTTCAAGCAATTCCTTAAAAAAATCACATATGCGAGCAGTGAAACGAATTATATGTTATCTAAGCAAAACCAAAGATTTCAGACTTTTCTATTCGAAAGAATGTACTTTCGAGTTAGCATCATATAGTGATGTTGACTTTGGAGGATGTCGAATGGATCGAAAAGTACAAGCGGGACTTGTCACTTCATTGGAAAATCCTTTATCTCCTGGTTTATAAACAAAATTGGGTTTCACTATCGACGTGTGAAGCAGAATATACTTCTATTGCTTTAACATGTGCACAAGTCATTTACATGGAACAAACACTTCAAGATTTTGGTATAAACTAATCTAAATCAACTATTTTTTGTGATAATAAAAGTGCTATGAACTTATCTAAAAATCATGTAAATCATTCTTGAATAAAACATATTGGCATTCGTCAATATTTTCTTCATGATAATATTGAAAAGGATTTTGTCAGATTAGAATTTGTATCCTCAGAAAACCAGCTGGTAGATACATTTACAAAAGCTTTAAATGAAAATATTTTTATACAACTAAGTAGAGAATTGAAATTTTATCTTTAATAGATTTATAATTTTATAATTTTCTGTGAAAAATAATTTTTTTCAAAAAATGAAGTTTCCAGAATTTTAACCTCAAACACAGTACCTATTTCTGACCTCTTATGCCTTATAAATTCCTCTTCAACTAAGTTTTTTTAACATCATCTTTTCAGCAATTTATTTGTGTAAGTCTTTTTTCTCCAAGCTTTAGTCATTAGAATGTCTTCTCAACACAACTCTGAATCCTCCTCACTTTCGTATATTTATCTTAGTTTGGGATCAGTAAATTTACCTACTCCCACATTGATTTATGAACCGGTCCCGGTTGTTCCTCCTTCTACTTACATGGGTTACACTCCACCCATTAAAAGAACCAAACACTCTCTATTTTTTTGGATGACCGTCTACCGAAGAAATGATAGACGACATTCACCACTAGCAAAGGGAAGCATTGAAATTACAGCGAAAACTTTATTATGAACAAAAAGTTAACACCAAGCGTTTAAGCTTTTTGGAGCAAGTCGCCTTGAAATTCTACGGTTCCTCACCCAAGAGCACAGTTCATCAACCATCTCCTATACGTTCTCATCAACACAAACCTTAGGAATCATTGCCACAATGTCCTCATGTGTCTCTGGACTCTTGGGAATGTGGAAATGGCCGATCCCCTTTCTCCACTACAGTAGAATACCAAGGTTGAACCGACGGAATATCACATTCCAAGTTCCTCATCAAAATCTATTTAAATGATATATATATATATATCTAATGTATACTATATTCTATTACTTGTTCATATGAATATATATGATTTACATCCTAAGAATAATGTTAGCTATTTAAAAAATAGGGTAACCATACTCTTACAGGAAATTCAACCAGCTGAGCACATAGAAAACGCGGTTGAATATTGTATTTGGAATAATTTTTAGCCAAGATTCAGACGGCTGGATAAACTGTTAACAGCTGGCTAAATCAGTTCATATTTTGCCTATTTTCTTGTGGGAACAAATTCATATGGCTGTTTACAGTCCAAAAGTCGGCTAAATCGCCCCTGAAGAATTTTTTTAATATGGCCATACATTTCAACTGCCCTACTTTTAACCTCCCTATATGTACATCTTTTCACTTTTTAACCCCTCATTTCAGAAATCTAGCCTCCACTCTCTCATAAACTCAACTTTCAAATTCAAATTTTTATTCAATAATGCCTCCAAGATCTAAAAGGTCAAGGGACTCTACCTTCGGTCCTTTCGAATACCAAATTCGTCGATGGCTCTGGAATGATGTTGTCTCCTGCTACAACTCCATGAAAAATTCGAACATTTTTGAAGGGGCCTTCCTGAAATTCTTGGATTTTGCTGCATATCGAATTAGAGAATTGGTCGAGCAATTCCACTTTGATATCTCATAGGGTATGCTCACAATAATATTGAATTAAATCATCTTTCATTAAACTTTTCCTTGAAAATTTGAATCTTAACCACCATAATCCTCAAAACCATGAAGATTGTGTTTGGTCTTTAGTTTGTAGTGTCAAAATTTACTTACCTTTGCAAATATAAGGCAATATTTTCAATTGTCCCTATCAAGGAGTCGATATAGACGATATACAAGTTAATATGCTTCAGCAAGACGAAGTTTCACATCGCCTCTTGTCCGATCACCTTGTCAACTTAAATAAGCTAAGTCTAGTGCTTTAACGCCACAAGCACGTCTCATCCACGGAGCCTTCATTCGATCCTTGCAACCACATATGGGAAGCTATGAAACAGTTTACAAAAGAGATTTTCAAGCTCTCTATGCCATCTACTCTAATCAAAAAGTAAATTGGGGTAGAATAAATTTAGATGAATTTCAAGATGTCACACTCTGAAGGAAATATAAGAAAATTCATTATGGCATCTATATTATTCACATTCTACTCAATTTTGATGTTCCAAAGCCCGATTCTGAGTATTTAACCATTAGCGAGTTAGGTGCAAAAACCTTGGGATTGATGGGTCTTCCTCAACGGTCTCCTTCTCAACAATTTATCTCCTTTCAAAAATGGGCTCACAATGTCGAACAAGGTGTTTCACAATCTCTTGACACTAATATTGGATCCGCTTTACAAACCTGGCATGAAGAAGAGGAAGAGGAAGATGACTCCATTCGAATTATTAACCTGAACACCTCCTCTGGACAAGCTATCACCACCCTCTCTCGAAATCAATCAATACTCCATCGGGAAATTAAAACTCTTGAAATGAAGATGGAGAAGAAATTCAATTCTATAATTGGGTTTCTTACTAGGATTTGGGATAAGATCTCTTACTCAGGTTCAATATCCACCGAAGCTTATAACCCAACTCCTTTCCAATGGTCGTCTTCAAGTTCAGAAAATGATGACGACGGTAGTGATGACCCCTCTCATTCTATCTAGTTTTATCTTCTATGATATGTGAACTTTAGCATTTTGGTTTGTAATATTATTTCAAAACTTATATGGTTCTTTTTTGTTGTATGTAATGTGATATAGATGTTCTAACTATATTTCGTAATATTATCTCTAGTATGTGTTTACTTTCAAAATGTTCCGATTTATATCTACATGCTTTTTACTTCACTATTAATTTTTAAATATCCTTCTTTCTTGTCGATGAAAGGGGGAGAAAGCTTAGTATAAATTTGTTTAAATAAGTGTGCATATGGACAAGGGGAGAATTCATGTAAGTTTCACAGCAATATATTATTTATACTTATATAGTTGTCATCATCAAAAAGGGGGAGAATGTTAGAATCTCGATTTTCATCTTTTTGATTATGACAACTATATAAATCAATATTTCTGTGTACTGATCATTTATGCAGGAGATTTATTGCAGACTCAGAATGTTCTGAAGTTGTTAGTCTAATGTTTAGAGTCTGTATGTTATTAGAAATATGTTAAAATGTCTCCGGTATGGTATATATATATTAACATGCACACATAGGCACACATATGCACAATTCAGGCTAAAAAAGCCTACTGAATGACCACATTCAGCCGTCTGTTTGCTAAAATGTTTTTAATATTTCACAATATTCAGCCGGCTTAATGAGTTCATTCAGCCATCTGAATTCGGCCAAAAATTGCCTATTTCTTTTTTGTTTCGAATTTAAACAAATTCAAAAGGCTGAATTATGATTTCATCCGGCTTATTATTTATAACGCTACTTTTTATGGAAAGATGCTTCTCATAAACAAAGAGAAACATCTTAAAATCAATAGTTGCATCTGTTTCTTTTCAACGTTATCTTTCATCAAAGATTGCAACCTTTTAATCTATAAAAATAGAGTTTAGAATTCAACAAACAATTCACCTAACTAGTTTTAATATTATTGAATTATTACTTCTTATTCTCTATTTTCAATTTGCACTCAAACTGCATAGAATCTCTGATCGTTGATCACTTTATCTTCCACATTTTTCAAGCACATTACACTATATAACTTAAAAGAGAAGGTTAAAGGAAGGTTGTACTTAATTGACTTATCAGTGCTATTTAAAGAGCATACTATAGTAAGATACTTTTGTTTTCTGGTAAAAGAAGTCCTATTCAGTTTCCCAGGTAGTAGAAGTCCTATTCGGTTGCTTAGGTGGTAGAAGTCCTGTTCGGTTGCTCAGGCGGTGTAAACCTATTCCTCTGGGTTATGTGAGGGTTGCTAGTATAATTTCAGAAGGAGTCTGGGACTGGACGTAGAACGAGAGTTCGAACCAGTATAGAAAATCTTTGGTGTCATTTATTTTACTGCTTTAATTATTTACATAGTTTATATTCCGCACAAGCAGTTTATTCATGTTACACGATCCTATAGCATAGTCACTTTCATACAAGACCGACCTATCTCTTCCTAGATAATACCGAATATGTCATCACCCTATCATTACGGACCTATCTGAGGTCCCTCTTTGCATACACCACAATAATTTAAAACCCGAACGTCATAGCGTAAAAAATATATCTGGAAGGGGATGACCATACACTAATGGTTGCGAACCACATAACCTTGCCGCGCCTATCCTGTTTCGGTCATTTCCACCTTTGAGGCCAGAGGTCACGATTACCTTTCACATAGCATATCATCTTTCAACTTTGAATACCATATTGCCATTCCATAATCACGCAACTGATTTCTGCAAATGTATAACTCCTAAGCTCGTACGTCTCAGGAAAGAATGTTAAGCTAAGAGAAGTTACCTTCTCCACCACTAAAAATATGATATGTTCATAAAGATCAATCAATGTGATTTTAAAATGCAATGTCAGACATTCGCCACACAAGTTGTCCAAGAACAGGACCAACCGAAGGCACTTCTCCTACCACATCCAATCGAGAATCACCCCTACGATCAATAGCGATTAGTCCTTGCATTGGATATTTCATAACGAAGAGACCACTGCTACTATATGTATATTGGGAGTTTAACTCCAAATGATCAACAAGTAGCCCTTTATCACAAAAATCCCAAATATCAATGTCTTCCAACACCTGTACATTCAAAGGCATATACGTTGGTCCAAAGTGGTTTTTGGATAAATCTGATCCCTGTCTGTTGGGTGAGTTTCGACCGGCCCCTTCCCTACCACCGAACCATGCGCCTGCCGAACCAAAGAGAACCAACCTCCTGCCGAACCAACTCCCCACGCAATCAATGCCGAACCAAACGCTCCTTATCTCCACCATGTCCCACCGAACCAAACCTCTCCCCACCGAATCAAAGACACTCCAAGGCCTCACCAAACCAAGGCCTCCTCAACTCATCACCGGACCAAAGCACAGCCGGACCAAGCCTCTACCGGACCACCTACCACCTTTCCTCCACACTACCGGACCATCACTCACCGGACCAACACACGCCTACTACCGGACCAAGCACTCACTCCACCAACACCGGTCCATAGCACAGCCGAACCAACACGTGTCCAACTCCATTTTCCTTCCACCGAACCAACCTTCTCCAAGCATGGCCGAACCGAGGCATACCGAACCAAACTACCAGGCCGAATCGCTCCAGCCCAGGCCCGCCAGCTGCTATATACTTCCAGGACCCCTGCCCCCGACCTCACTCTATAAATAGATGGGCAATGGTACAACAATGGCGGACAAGTTTGAGAGCTCAAGCACGGAAGGAACTTTCAAACAACTTTCATATACTTGTATGCAAAGCTTTGTACTTGTAATCTAGAAGAAAAAGGATAATAACATATAAAGTGGACGTAGGCACGTTCTGGCCGAACCACTATAAATCTGTGTGTCTTTTACAGTTTAGTCCCTGCTTTTTATATATTTGCATAACTCACCCAAATTACTAAGAACAACAGAAAATCAACTAAATCATACGGATTGGAGGTGTTTGCCCATTTTTTGCGCAAACATTTTTGGTGCTTTCACTGAGAACTTGGAACTCGAAGCTTCAGCTTCCCTCATTCAACCTTCTTTCCCAATAGCACCCTTCATTGCCTAGGAAACATGAGTTCCAGGCCGAGAAAAGACGCCAACAAGGGAAAGAACGTTGCAACCAGTAGCGCTCCAGATCAAGTGGATCCAGATCAAGAGAACCATCCCACTACGACAGCAGTGCCAAATGTAGATCAGGCAATTCCGACAGCCCCTGCCACGGAACAACCGGCAGCAATCACTAGGGCAGACCTAGACAGAGTTGTGGTTGAAGTGACTAACCGCTTCGCATCCCAACAAGAAGCTTTGGTGAACCAACTCATGTCACGCTTGAGGGATGCCGAAGAATCCAACCGCAACACTGAATCATGGGGTGAGTCTCAATCTGGAGGATCTCGAAGACAACAAAGGTCTTCCCTCTTCGAAGAAGCTATCGATAGGAACAACAATGATAGGGGCCGCGCCCGGACTCTGCCCGAACTCCGACTCGAGGAAGCGCTTGGAACCGAACCCAATGAGGGAGGCACTAAGCGAGGGTCGGATGTAGCTGAGCCAGTCATGCCGCCTAATCATAGAAACCCCGCTGAGCGGAGCTGAGCTAGAACCCAGCCCGAAGTTGACCCCATGGAAATGCTCGAAACAGAACCCCACAGGGGAAGATCAAGGCAGGGGGCAACTGTAGCTGGTCCTAGCATGCATCCGAGCAGCCAAAGACAGCCACTGGATAATGTTAGAAGTGATAGACTATACCATCCCTACAGGTCATCTGGACGAGATCGATCCCGCAGGGAAGAACCAAGCTCATTTTTGTCCGCTCCAAATTCTGATGAAAGAATGGCACGATTATTCAGGGAATGCGTCCGACGGGAGCAAAGGGATCGAGGGATAGGCGCTAGGGTAACCAACCCTTTCACCCGCGACATCGAAACCGCCATCACCCCTCGAGAATGGAAAACGCCGACAATGGAACCTTACAAGGGGGCCTCTAACCCCATCGTACACTTACAGAGATACACCCAGCATATGCTCATGAGCGGAGCAACGGAGGGAGTGTTATGTAAATGCTTCCTACTTTTCTTGGCAGATCTAGCTACCTCCTGGTTCTGCCACCTATCTCAAGGGTCCATCAGCTCATGGGAGATGTTGAAAGAAAAGTTCATTAGCCAGTTCCGCATTCATGTGGAACAACCCAAGGATGCTTATTCTCTATCTACTGTCAAACAGAAATCCGGAGAGACACTGCAGCAATACCTAACCCGGTTCAATGCCGCAGCGGCAACAGTTCAAGATGCCGATGAGAAACTCACCCTAATGGCCCTCTGTAGTGGTGTGCACCCAGATACCAAGTTTGCTAGAAGACTAACTAAAGAAAAACCAGCTACCTTGCCCGATTTCTTCCATGAAGCTGGGAAGTACATGAGACTCGAAGAGGCTGCCGCTGAAAGGCAGACAGGACCACAGACTAAGACGGCTCATGGAAACGCCCCCGCCGCAGCGAAGGACATTCGGAGAAACGACTCCAGAGACAATGCAGGGGGCAAGAAGGGAGAAAAGCGCTTGTACCGACCAAGACCGAGATTTGACGCTTACACTCCCTTGAATGAAACAGTCGAGAACATCTTCCTGGCCACCCAAGACGAACTTACATACAAGCACCCCCCGTACAAGAAAGAGTCAGATCACGCAATCCAGTTCGGAAAATTCTGCCGTTTCCACGAGTCTCATGGGCACGATACCAATGAATGCCGCCATCTCCGAGACCTAATTAAAGAACACATCAGGAGAAAGCGATTAGAACGCTATGTGAAGGGACAGGACAGGTATCCAGCTCCGGCCAAGGAAAACCCAGGGCAGCTCCACCCAGAAACAAGAGGAGGAAACCGCAACACCAGCCGTTCCAGCCAAGAGAAGATAGTGGTTCATACAATATCTGGGGGGCCACACATCGCCGACAAAAGCTGGGCAGAAATGGAAAGATATGGAAACTCGCTCAGAAGCGAGGGAGACTGCGTCAATTCTGTTATGGAAGAACGCCACCCTAAGCGGAAGGAGAATAATGACATCACATTCAGTGGGCGCAACCTAGAAGGAAGGCAGTACCCACACATGGACCCTATGGTCATCTCTGCCTGGTTCGGTCCAGCTAAAGTTTTCCGAATTTTAATAGACACTGGAAGTTCAGTAAATATCCTATTCAAGTATGCTTTCGACAAAATGAAGCTGTCAATGAAGGATGTATCCCCCTGCAACAAACCACTACACGGTTTCACTGGAGAAGCAAAGATGCCCCTCGGACAATTGGATCTCTTTGTCGAATTGGGAAGTCATCCCCGCTCCACCGTTCGGAAACAAACATTCGTGCTAATAGACAACCACTCGGCCTACAATGCCTTTTTGGGAAGACCAGCCTTGTCCGACTTCCAAATTGTCCTTGCCCCATGGTGCCTGAAGATGAAGTTCCTAACGGATAATGGAGTGGGAAAAGTAGAAGGGGATAAAGACGCCGCTCGGGACTGCTATGTAACCGAACTTCGCAATAATCGCAGGAGACATAAAGGGAAAAATGCAGAGACTATTCTCTGCATGAAAAGCTTGGAAGCATAGCAACTAAAGAAAGCCCCTCCTCTTCGGTATACCAGTGATCCTTTCAATGAATTAGACCCCAGGGACAAAGAGGAGGAGGCCACCGCCGAGCCTGCAGAGGCTATGGAATTCGTATCTGTAGACAAACGCGACCCAAGTAAACTGCTGAGAGTCGGATCTCAGTTAAAAAGAGAATTAAAGAATCAGCTCATTGATTTTCTTCGCCACAACATGGATGTATTTGCATGGAAACACGCTAATATGACTGGAATCTCCCCTGACATAGCATGTCATGCACTGAACATTGATCCTACCAAGGTGCCGGTAAAGCAGAAGAAGAGAAGTATGGGGGCAGAACGGTCAGCAGCCCTCGAGGAAGAAGTAAAGAACTTACTTGCCAATGACTTCATACATGAAGCCATCTACCCGGAATGGATCGCCAACCCAGTACTGGTAAAGAAAGCTAATGGGAAGTGGCGAACATGCATCGATTTCTCCAACTTAAATGACGCTTGCCCGAAAGACTGCTTCCCACTCCCCCGAATCGACCAACTCGTGGACAGCACTGTCGGACACGAACTTTTATCCTTTATGGACCCATACTCAGGATATAACCAGATCCCTATGCACACCCCCGATCAAGACCACACTAGGTTCATCACCGACCGAGGATTGTACTGCTACAAGGTAATGCCGTTTGGACTTAAAAAAGCCGGAGCTACTTATCAGCGCCTCGTCAACAAGATGTTTGCAGAATTAATAGGACGAACTATGGAGGTCTATGTGGATGACATGCTGGTTAAATCAAGAAAAGCCAACGATCATGTAAGCCACCTGGACGAGATGTTCCAAGTACTCCGCCAATATGGAATGAAGCTGAATCCTCTAAAGTGCTCCTTCGGAGTGTCATCGGGAAAGTTCTTGGGATTCATCGTCCATGCCAGAGGGATCGAAGCAAACCCCGAACAAGTCCGAGCCTTGCAAGATATCAAAATACCATCCACTCGGAAAGAAATGCAAAGCCTAAATGGGAAAGTAGCCGCCCTAAGCAGATTCATCTCCAAAGCAACTGACAAATGCATCCCTTTCTTCAAAGCCCTGAAGAAAGACAAAGGAAAATTCGAATGGACCGATGAGTGTTCAACAGCTTTCCTTAACCTAATCGAACACCTCCAGCGGCCACCAGTACTCTCAACTCCTAATGAGGGCGAAGAACTATACCTATACCTTGCTGTGTCACCACATGCCCTAAGCGCCGCGTTGGTGAGAGAAGACAACCGCACACAACGGCCAGTGTACTTCATAAGCAAAAGGTTCACGGGAGCAGAAGCCCGGTATCCCAAACTCGAGAAACTGGCGTACTGTTTACTAATCACATCAAGGAAGCTACGACACTATTTCCAATATCATCCCATCAGAGTCCTAACCGACCAACCATTGAGGCAAGTGCTCCATCGTCCCGACACCTCTGGGCGAATGCTCAAGTGGTGCATCGAGTTAAGCCAATATGATATCACCTACCATCCTCGCACTGCCATCAAGGGACAAGCCATAGCCGATTTCATCGCCGAATTCACTATCAACGAAGGCAGGGAGCAGTCTGAAATAACAGAGGACATCAAGTGGAGTCTCTTTGTGGATGGAGCATCGAACGAACAAGGCTCGGGGGCAGGCGTTGTGATCATCACTCCCAGGGGAAGAAAGCTGCGTTATGCATTAAGGCTGGAATTCGCTGCCACCAACAATGATGCCGAATATGAAGCAGTAATAGCCGGATTAGACTCGCCCTGGAGATCGGAGTCGGTTCCTTATGTCTTCACAGTGATTCGCAACTCATCGTAAATCAAATACTAGGGGAGTTCCAGACTCGAGGAGAGCGGCTCACGGCATATCTGAAAAAGACCAAGCGGCTGCTCAATCAATTGGATCACTACTCGATCAAACACATTCCTCGAGAAGAAAATCAAGAGGCCGACGAGCTGGCAAAGCAAGCTAGCATGGGAGTTGATACCACTTCTGTAACGATAACTGTCTCAAGACTACTAACCCCGAGTTTCGAGCAAGTAAATCTGATAGCTGCAACCGAAGAAGAAACATGGATGACCCCTATCCGAGAATACTTACAAAACGGCACCCTACCCGACGGGCGAAATGAAATTAAGAAAATTCTAAGGAAAGCCTCCCGCTACACAATGCAAGAAGGCATCCTCTATCGGCGCGGCTTCTCTGACCCCTTATTGAGGTGCGTTGCTGGAAGTGAAGCTAGGGAAATTCTATCCAATATCCATCAGGGAAGTTGTGGAGACCACACCGGAGGGCAGACCCTAGCAAAAAAGATACTCCGATTTGGGTATTTCTGGCCCACTTTAAACAAAGATGCCTTGGACTTCGTCAAGAGATGCGACATATGTCAGAAGTTTGCTAAGATTCCTCGACTACCCACAAATGAGATTACTCAAATGACCAGCCCTTGGCCCTTTGCAGTATGGGGAATTGACTTGATTGGCGAACTGCCAACGGGCCGCGGCGGAGCCAAATATGCTATAGTGGCAGTTGACTATTTCACCAAATGGGTGGAGGCGGAACCTCTAAATAAAATATCTTCGGCAAAAGTTATCAACTTCTTGATCAAAAATATTCTGTGCAGGTACGGAGTCCCACTCAAGATCATATCAGACAACGGACTCCAATTTGACAGCGAAGAATTCGCCGATTGGTGCCAAGAGCACGGAATTCACAAAAGCTTCTCATCTGTAGCTTATCCTCAAGCAAACGGACAAGTCGAAGCTGTCAACAAGATCCTCAAAACCTTAATCAAGAAGAAACTTGAAAAGTCGAAAGGCGCTTGGGTGGACGAACTTCCTACGGCACTTTGGGCCTATCGCACATCTTACAGAACTTCAACAGGGCATACTCCTTTCTCTTTGGCATACGGATCGGAGGCCATGCTCCCAATTGAAACTGTAGTGCCCTCTCACCGTGGGATCCACTACAGCCCGGAAGAGAACGAAGAACTCCTCCTCATGTCTTTGGATCTAATTGAGGAGATAAGAAATGATGCAGCACTCAAAGCAGCAGCTCACAGACAAAAAGTGGCAGCACTATACAACTCCAAAGTCAAACATCGCAGCTTATAAGAAGGAGATCTTGTCCTCAAGCGAATCTTTCCGCGCCCAGGAGCGCTGGATCCAATCTGGGACGGACCATATGTAATTCATAAAGATCTCCACAACGGAGCTTATATTTTGTCAACAGTGGATGGAGAGGTGTTCCAGAGGGCATGGAACATCCGACACCTCCGTCGATACTTTTCTTAACTTGTACTGCCCATATGAAGTGAATTAACAAAGAGAATCAGTGGACGTAGGCATTTTCGTGCCGAACCACTTTAAAAAACTTGGCTCTTGTTAACTTGTTCCTTTATATCTTGGCTACTTGTTAAGCTTTATCCTTTGCTGTTGAACAAAATCCTTTGCAGATGACATTTCAATTCAGAGCTTCACAACACAACTCTACCTGGACAAAATCTAACAGGTACGCTACAATTCTATGCCCTCGCCAATGAGACACTTTGCTCCGGTATCCCTCTACTGCGAGTTAACTCATTGTTTGCCTAGACCCTTAAAGACGACTGTAATAAGCTGAGTATAAGTCATCAAAAAAGGCCGACTATAGCCGATGGCAGCTCATTACAGCGATTCGGCTCGCCGGCAACTGTGAACCGATCATAAGCCCCAACATAAGGTGTGGCCAGCCAGGGGCAGTTCACAGTTGACGATCGGCCCCCACGCTAGCCGGCCACAGTAAATCGAATAATACCTGCGATTACGGGCCATAATGGCCCGGGTAGTTACTGTGCGCGATCGGCTCCGATGTGTCTTAAGTGCGGCTGTGGTAAAAAAGAAAAATCCCCACAGAGGCGTAAGATGGGTGACAAATGTCTCCAAGACCCACAGCTAGGGAAAGTGACTACAAAACCCGTTTGCCACGAACTTAAGCACATCGACGGCCTTCCGTGACTGGAAGTTTTACTTTTCCTATATTTCAATTTCATTTAAAACTTTTCTCCTATTCTCCGTAACGGTGCTTGAAAGTACAGGACATGAAATAGGAAACGTCCGCTAATGGGAACGGAAACTTACAATCGGATGATGAGACACTCAACAACATTCCGTGCTTAGTCTTACAGGGCGCACGAAGTTGCCGTCCACAGCCGAAACATGAAGGGCGGTACCTTCTACTTTTATACATTAACGCATAGCTGTAGTTCATATTCACACATCACATTTACGTTGCAAAATGAGAAAATTATACTTTAAGCAGAAAACTTGGCATCAGGCACAGTCAAGCCACTAGTAACATGCATAGTTACATCACTTACACAGCACAACAAAATAGCGATAACATTCCAACATAAAGGAATCAGCTTATGTTATGAAATTACATAAAATCATTCATCATAAACGATATTATTACAGTCACATCAATGTTTTGGACTAACATAAACAGCGATAAAAGGAAATCAAAAGGTGACCGAATCCGGACAGGGAACCAGCTGCGTCCGCACCTCACCCTCATCCTACCAACTCTCCAAGCCTACTTAGCCGCAGGGTCGGAGCTCCCAGCATGCTTATCAGAAGTCCCACCTGTCCAATTCAGAAGAGGAATCCATTAAACCAACGACGGACGATCAAGTCATGAAAAACTAAAATAGGGAGAACTCACCAGCACCCGCTTCTTGGTCCTCATCCCCCAACTGCACACCGGCTTCCTCCGCAGCAAGTAGCCGCATCCCCTCCTTCACCGCTACCTTCTCCTCCTTTGAGAACTGGGCGGTTACCATGTCCATCCTGAATGCCGCTCCACCTTCCTTATCCGCATCGGCCTTGGCCTCTTCCAAAGACCGGAGATATATCCTAGCCATGACCCAGGGATAGTCATCCATCGAGGATAGATTACCCTGCTTCCAGGTACGGAAGTACATATCCTGCAACATCTCATCCATCATCCCCTCATTCTCCTCAAACTCCCTCACCCGAGCCTTGGAGGACAACAACTTGGCGACGGCAACATCCCTCTCCGATCGATATCTCAAGCGGTCAGCCTGGAGAGACCTCCTCATTTCCTCCATCTCTTCCTTGAGCCTAGCCTGAGCAAGCTCTGCGGTCTCAAGCATCCCAGATAACTCCTCTACTTGCTCGAGATCCGCCCTCCGAACCTCGTCCACCGTAGCAATGGCTATGTCAATCCGCTCCTTGCAGGCGGCCTCCACCTTTCGCAACTCAGCTCTGCTAGCCTCTTCCATGGCCTTCTTCAGTCGTTGGGAGTCGGCTTCATGCTGCGAAATCTGAATAGCCTGGTCGTCAAGTTGTTTGGCCTGATCAGCAACCACTAACCGCAACCTTATATTGGCACTCCCTATCTCCTCCCCGGCCTTGGCCAATAGGGCGTGATGTTCCATTAACTTCTTGACCTCCTCCGCGACCCGGTCAATATTGGCCTTGGCTTCGTCCCCCATAGCGGCTATCCGAGTAGTGAGCAGATCCAGATCTAGGGACTTAGCCTCATCAAGAACCCGAACCATGGGATTGCGGGGGAGAAGATGCTCGCCCGTGGCCTCGTCAAATAAAATATCCTTAGAGCTTGGGTCCAAATCCGGGTGGCCGGCAAAGGGATTGCGAGGCACGTCGGGACGTTTTATGCGGATAACAGTAGAATTCTCGGAAGGATGCAGAGAGGGGACAAACTCCGTGGTCTCCTTCGTGGTATCTCGGGAAGGCTGAGTAGGAGGCTGAGGACCAGGTGGTGAATCAAACAAGGAACGCCTCCTCTTCCTTTTTTGCACATCTTTCTTAATAACTCCAAGAAGGGAGCGATATCTAACTACATCCTCAGGACGGCCAGTGGGAGGCTTTGGTTTGGCAGAAGCTTTGAGTAGCTTATACTGTTCAAGGCGGTGCCGGATATCAGATGACTTGGCTGACTTACCCGCCCCTGGAATAAAAACCAACTGTTACGAACATACAATTATCCACAATTCAAGAAATATGTTAAGATAAAAAAAAGTGAGAAGGCACATCTATTATACAAACCCTGCGGAGGAGTAGCATACTGCAATAAGTCCTGAATCTCATTCCAGGACGGAAGTGAACCATAAAATATTCCTAAGTCCCTATCGTAAATGGAGTCTGCAGAAGTCAAAAGATCACCTTGAATCACTGGAATCGCCCTAGCGGAAGAACTCTTAGAGAATGGATCGGCGCCAGCCCCAGCCTTGTCAGCCTCCTTTGCCTTCTCAACCAAAATCGATCCTTCCTCTGACTCCCCAAAAGCTTGACGGAAAGCATCATCCGTCCACTCATGAATCTCTCCCGCTTGGCCGGAGGTTAAGGCACCAACGCCACTACCGCTCTGTCCATCTCCTCCTTCACCCTCACCTCTATCTTCCTCCACATCTTCCTCTCCCGGAGCAATTGGGCAAGTGCTAGGAGAGGGACCATCGGACTTCTTAAGCTTCTTACCTCCGACGACGGGAGGCTTTGTAAAAGGTTCCCTCTTTCCACTTTTCACCGTAGCCCCTTCCTTGGCTTTGGCAGCCTTCTCCTCATCCATATCTCTCTGCTTAACCACGGACTAGTGTGGCAGGATCAAGTTGTGCCCCGGAGAGTGGCATTCCTGATCAGGAAAGAAGCCGACCCGTCCCGTCTCGAAATGGCCTTTATTTCCGCAGCCATCTGGACCAGAGAATCACTCTCTATGACTGCAAAGCCACCTGTCGCTAGCAAGAAATAGAAGCATATCAGAAGAAGCACTACAGTCGGAACAAGGAAGTTGTAAATAAAGTTCAACTTACAGCCAGAAGTGAAGAGGCGAAAGGAGACAAAATCGTCCTTGATAAAAAACCATTCTTTCTTAAACATAGTGAACTTCGAGTATATGTCCAAGACCGGTTTGAAGGGCACGGCCGCTTCCAAACTAACATACGGAGACCCCTTCTTGTAACCCCTCAAGTTATATAGATACCGAATCTTCCGGTTGGAAGGGGGACGCCCGTACCTTCTCTGGAAAATAATGTATATGCACACCAAGATGGCGTAGGAATTGGGCTAAAGCTGGAAGGGAGCCACCTTCAGATAAGTGATGAAGCTGACTATCCAGGTATTAATGGGAGGAATGTCCCCACACATGCAGTGGTACCTACCATACGCAAAATATCCTTCAGGGGGATTGTACGGCATCACTCCGTCTCCCGGCAACAGCATATGAGCCCTGTCAATCCCGAAGGAGCGAGAGATGACATCAAGCTGCTCCTCCCTGAGGGAGCTGGGAAAGCAGTCGGGCGGAGAGTTCAGAAGCTCCTGGGGGCCATACCCATCTACTAGCGACCTCGGGGCAGGTCCATGGCGTTCCGATCCTGGCTGGGCTGGGGGCACGAAGGAAGACTCTCCTTCGCCCCTGGACTTCCGTTTATCTGATCGAGTTTCTGCTTTGCGAGACATTATCTGCAACACCATAAAAAACAAGCACACTGTTATAATGAGGAGTATAAAGATACAAGTAAACAAAGGCATGTGGCCTGGAGACTTGCTCACAATTCAAAAACTCATTCGTAGAAATCAAAGTTTTCAAGTTTCATTCGGTACTGAAGGTTCAAGTTTCATTCGGTATTGAAGGTCCAAGTTTCGTTCGGTAATTGAAGATAAAGTTCATTCGGCATAGTAGCTCCTCACCTGATTCGGCAGGGACTTTGATTCGGCAGAGATAACTCTTTGATTCGGCAAAGACAAGGAAATGGTTCGGCTGATAAGAAATAACGAAGGCGTATAGCCCCTATTTATAGACAAATATAGGACACCGGACCAATTGGTTCGGCACTCAGGGACCGAATGAAGACCACCTAGCTAAAACAAAGCACGGCATATACTAGCATATGCCCTACTTTGGAGGGCAAGTGTTGGGTGAGTTTCGACCGGCCCCTTCCCTACCACCGAACCACGCGCCTGCCGAACCAAAGAGAACCAACCTCCTGCCGAACCAACTCCCCACGCAATCCATGCCGAACCAAACGCTCCTTATCTCCACCATGTCCCACCGAACCAAACCTCTCCCCACCGAATCAAAGACACTCCGAGGCCTCACCAAACCAAGGCCTCCTCAACTCATCACCGGACCAAAGCACAGCCGGACCAAGCCTCTACCGGACCACCTGCCACCTTTCCTCCACACTACCGGACCATCACTCACCGGACCAACACACGCCTACTACCGGACCAAGCACTCACTACACCAACACCGGTCCATAGCACAGCCGAACCAACACGTGTCCAGCTCCATGTTCCTTCCACCGAACCAACCTTCTCCAAGCATGGCCGAACCGAGGCATACCGAACCAAACTGCCAGGCCGAATCGCTCCAGCCCAGGCCCGCCAGCTGCTATATACTTCCAGGACCCCTGCCCCCGACCTCACTCTATAAATAGATGGGCAGGGGTACAACAATGGCGGACAAGTTTGAGAGCTCAAGCACGGAAGGAACTTTCAAACAACTTTCATATACTTGTATGCAAAGCTTTGTACTTGTAATCTGGAGAAAAAGGATAACAACATATAAAGTGGACGTAGGCACGTTCTGGCCGAACCACTATAAATCAGTGTGTCTTTTACAATTTAGTCCCTGCTTTTTATATATTTGCACAACTCACCCAAATTACTAAGAACAACAGAAAATCAACTAAATCATACGGATTGGAGGTGTTTGCCCATTTTTTGCGCAAACACTGTCTCTCTAGATCAAGAACAATTAAGAGGCCAAATTCGATAGTTGGTTATTTAACTATCAAAGAGACAATAAAAACTAACACATAAGCAATTACTAGACCCGTTTAAATAAATCTCTTATTACTTAAATCACTATCTAAATATTTGCTTCAAATTAACTTTAAAAGAAAAATATATTCACAAAACCATTTCAAAGTATTCGATAATGGAAAATATTCTTATGTACTTATCTCAATGCTATAACCATGTTCACAAATCATTTCATATTTCAACACTTCGAAAATATTTCATATACTTAACGGAAAATAAGTACATATACAAATCTTAAGGAAAGGACTCCTCAAAACACACTTTATTTGGATCAAAACGAATGTTGCATAAAACATCATTTTGACAACCCTAAACACTAGTATAGGTATTCAATAAATTATATATATATATATATGTATATATATATATCGCATACTATATACAACATTTCCTTTTGGGAATTATTTACTATAACAACGACATTATAGTCCATGCCTTCCTTACTTCACTGAAAACTTTATTACAACAATATATGTTGAAACCTACGTTTTCGATACTTGTCACGTTTTAAATTACTTTTAAAAACCATTTTAACTCCATTTTAAAGTATCGCTTCTAAAATGTACCTTTAAAGGATTATTCACTTTAAAATATGAATATGTTCCCTTTATAAAAATCCATATTTTACTTATCTAAAATATACCGATTTCACATTTATAAAACAATGTTTATAAATCTCATTTATAGTTTATAAAACTTCTTCTTATGAAATTCCTTTACTTATAAAAATCCATTTGTGAATCCTTTTTCTTTTCTAAAATCTCATTATTATAAAATACATTTATAAATCCCTTTTCAGCGATAATCTAATTTATTTTGAAAATACATTTACAAAATATTGATTTCAATTCCATTTAATATTTCATAAAACACCATTTAAAACTCCACTACTTTATTTATAAAATATAGTTTTATAAATCCTTTATATAAATTATTGTAGAATCTCTATTCAAAAGCACTTTGGAAAATAGTAAATTTAAAATACCAAAAAAACATACTTTTATTTATTCAAATAAATTCCTTTCTTTAATAATTCAAAATTTATTAAAACATATTTATACATCCAAAATTACTTCGAAATCCTTTTTAAATCAAAATCATTATTTTAGTATTTCAAAATACCAAAAATAAGGTCCTATACTACTGAAGCAATTAATAAGTCAAATCATGTCACAGTCAATAATATGGCATCCAACACATCGTATATCCGCATATATATGAAAAGTAAATCAACAATGGCGAGGAATCCCATTGGATCCCTCCAAACTTTCTCCCTGCATCACATACAGAATATAATTATAAAGATATAAATTAACCACTTCAAGGTGGGATCGTATACAAAAGGTCATCCGTTCTTACACGGGAATGCAATAGGGTCTCATTCGCTCCAATAGGTGAGAATATATGCAAACGATAAATAAATATAGTAAATCATCTAAACAAGCAATAAACGACATAAATAAAATTATTCCCAATTATATGAAAATATAAGCAAGAAAGAGAAGTGAGTTTACTCACAGAAATTCCAAAGATCCCAAAAGCGCTCTGGTTTGAATTAAAATTGAATAGTCATTCAATTTAATCTAAACTTCCTAGCTCCGAATCCATCCAATCCAACTCCACAACGTAGTACTCGTTGATACGATCTCAATGCAACTTGTCACGCTCGATTTAAACCTAATATGAAAAAGTTACGGATTAATGATCGTACCGATTATAATTAAAATTAACTTTAATAATTAAATTTGAAACTTAACCTTCTCCCTTCCTCTCCTTCAAGCGCTCGTTCTTACCAGGCCATGCATTTCTTTTTTTCTTTTTAAATCGATTGATCGCGAACAAACCAATGTTCATCCTCGCCGTTCACCTATGCTATCGCCGCTCCTGCCATTGATATACCACCACCTTCCTCGCCGCCGTCGCACACGACATTGAGAAACCCAAAAATCTACTTGCGAACATAGCCCCATAGACACTACATCATGCCTCGATTAGACGATCCTACTATTTATCTTCTTCCTCTCGACGTTGGGCACAATTTTCCTCAAGGAGTCGAGCGCTAATATGGCTTAGAGTGGGGTCGACCATTTCGAGCCGTTGAATGGAGGGTTTGATGACGGTTGTGGAGTTAGAAGCAAGGGTTGTGAAATATGGTAATCTCAGGGTCCTTAAATTGAAAATTTTAGAGGCATCATTCATCCATTAAAATTTCAAACTCCAAATGAAGCGTGCCGCCTGACATTTTATATGTTATACCCCAATTTTGAACACAATGGAATATATCGAAAGCCAATTCCATCATATGCAGAAGATAGCTTTTCGAATCGAATTATATTAATTTAAATTCCTTTAACTAATTTTTATGCATTTTGAACTCGCACGACCAAAGGATACGTCCAATCGCGATGAAATTCGACGGCATATAATAATTCACTCTTGCATATCCAACGAAACTAGTTTCATCAAAATTCGAGATAGTGACCAGAAGGCTATTTTTACATATTAAGTAAAATGAAATTTCCAAAAGTAGTTTAATCACTTTTAATCCAATTTTAAAATTTTACTATCTTCATTCCTATTCAAATAGAATTTAAATCAATATTCGAAATCGTTTCCACTCATTTTAAATTCAAGGTTCGATTATTTAAACAATTTTAAATATTAAATTTAACAATTTAATTATCAAATAAATCGCTACATTTGAAATATAAGTTATATAACTTATAAAATTAACTTTCAATATTTAAAATTAATTAAATATACCAAATTTAAATGATCGAAATTCTTGTTCATTACAAAATCTATCACGTGTTGAGCCTCAAATGGCTATCACATGTCGATAGCTTCCCAAGCCATCATATGTTGAACTCTAAGTAGCCTTCATATGTTAACTTCCATCTAGCCTTCACAAGTTAAATTGCCTTCGAGCCTTCGTAAGCCAAGGAATGTTTAGCTATTGCAAATTGATCATAATCGCAAGTTGAGCTCTTAGTAGCTTTCGCGTCTTGACTTTCCCAAAGCCATCCTATATTGATAGCCTTAGTGATATTGTAGGTTGACAAGTTAATTAGCTATTACAGGTTAACAACTTAAGTAGCTATTACAACTTGACAACTTATAACTTCCACTGGTTGATATGACATATTCGTAATTAAATTGAATTTTTTTTACTCAGTTAAGTTATTACTTTACACCAAAATTCCATTTAATGTAGAATTCCTATTGGTCACATTACTTTGCAGTTTCATTTCAAAACTTGTTAATTACAACTTCAATTAATTAATTATTTGAATATTTTTAATAAATTATTTCTACCCTTTGTTAAATAATTCATATAAAACTCTAATAGGAAAACTCAAGATATCAAAATCAAGGTTTATCATAGTTTATCTCATATTAAAATTTCAGCTTAAAATAATTATTTTTATTTACTTTAATAATTAATTTTCTTGAAATTAACCATTTTCTCAACTCAGAAATTCATAAAAATTCCAAATTAATTCCATAAATCGTGAAATTAGAACCCATCAGTTTTATCATTCTAAGCATCATATTAAATTTTCGAAGCATATAAATATGATTAAATCATGTTTTACCGTTAAATATGAACAAATACCTTACATTTATATTTCAAATCACATTCAAAGCTATATTTAATCATCTAAACATATTTATCATCATCAAAAACATTCATTCACACTCAAGTCCAAACCCAAATGGGTAAGGAAAGGTTTTAGAGAAATTTTACTCACCTTGATCTAGAAAATTTTGATTAAAATTTTACTTTAATCCTCTTTCTTCTTAAAGTTGAAAGTTTCAATTCTTTTGCTTTAACTTTGTAACGACCCATAAATTTTAATGGTTTTAATAATGTAATTAACTGAATTTTCGTGAAATTTTAAATAACTGAATTTTGATATAAAAATTTGTTATCTGGAATACGTCTACCTAAACATAGTAAATGGTAAATTTTCATCAGATAATATGGAAGTTTATTTTATTGTGTAATTCTATTTCAACTCAAATCATTTAATATTTGATAATAATAAAATGTATTCCAAACTTGAATATTTCTATATAATAAATTTGTAAATCATCTTCTGAGTGAGACGTCATATTTCATTTCGCCAAATTTGGACTGCTATTGCTCCGTTTATGTTTTTTCTGGCATTTTAGCAGCATTTTTGGTCTCGAATATCGACTTTTGATAGGATGGTCGTATCACTCATGTTTGTTTAACATTTTGTTCGTTTCGTCGTGCTGATCTCCGTAGTATATTCATTTGTGTGTTTCGACGTCCGGTACACGGCGAAATCGGAAAAACAGTTAACCGTATCGGTAACCGTTTTTGAACTTTCACTTCCTAGGGACTTTCATTTGTCCAACTTTTGAAGTTAAACAGCCTTTTGATACTAATAATCCCAAAATACAAATATAGGTTTTGTCAATCCTTCACTTCAAATTTATATCTTTGGGTTCATTTTTCTTCATATATGGTGTCAATTGAAAAGATGATGATAAAATGTGTATATATATAATAATAATAAGTTTTTATGCTATCCAGTTCACCTCCAACCCGCTTGTTCTATCATCACTTTCTTGGAAACCCACTCACCCAAGCACACTTATCTGCTCCTTTATATAAATATATATACTTATGTATATTCAAGAAGTGTGCCATCTCCTTCTTTTCTCAACCAACCTACATACGAACTAGCAGCCGAACCATCATCTGCCTCTCCCGCGTCCGCTGCCACCAAGCTGTACTCCTTGTGCCACCCTTTATCTGACCAAACGTTAGCCTCTTGTGCCACAAGCACAACCTCACCAAAAACCCGACT
Source organism: Allium cepa (assembly GCA_030765085.1). NCBI lineage: Eukaryota > Viridiplantae > Streptophyta > Magnoliopsida > Asparagales > Amaryllidaceae > Allium > Allium cepa. The sequence continues at coordinate 101,450,032 of CM060942.1, read as the reverse complement.
CTCCAAACCATTGGCCATGCCCACACACCAAGTGCCCGCAAATCCTGAAACCTATGCCCGCCAGTCCTAGTGCCAGCACCACCGTCTCCAACCACTTCCTTTCCAGCCATGAACGCCAAACAACAAAGCAATCCCAGTGCCCCACTTCGTGTAACAACCCAGTATTTTGTGATTATTTCTATTTGTTATTCTAATTATTTTAAATTGAATGGTTTATTTAAAAACTTTATTATACGGATAAACTTTGTTATTTTAATTATAAGTTTTGATTTTTGTGTGAATTATAGTTTCAAACCTGAATAAATTGAATATTTCCAGAAAAGTGGATTTTTGGCCAATCTGGTCAAACTTTGACTTTTAAATTTAAAATTTAAATATTTGAATTTTTGAATTTTATCTTTTATTATGAATGTATATTAAATTTTGAGAATACTGCTTATCGTTTCGTTGAAATCTGATTTATATTGTGAAAGTTATGCATTTTACAATATTGTGTGTACATTAATTTATTTAACAACATTGTCTATTTTATTTCTATAAATAATATTTTTATTTGTCATATCATGATCTAATATGTGTTATATGACATGTTAAGCATATTTTTTTACTTCTAAACATTTTTAAAGTATAGTTATAAATTTTAAATGTTTATTGTATATTGTTTTCAATTTTTAAGTTCTAGTTTCAATTTAAGCAATTTTCTTTATTTATTTTCTATTTTTCCTTAAAATAATTATTTATTTTCTTTTTCACCGTATTTCTTTTCATATTTTTATTTTATTTACTGAAATTTTATTAGTTTATTTGAATAAAAGAAAATAGAAAATAAAAAGACAAAACCTTTCATTTTCCTTGCGGCTTTTCATGTGCTTGCCTCTTCATTTTCCTTTTGTCTCTTCATTTCTATCTTTTGGCCGTCCATTTCCTTATGTTAGCCGTGACTTTTACTCAACTTTTCACGTGAGAAACTTCTCACATCAAAAACTCACGGCTAAAGAAAACAAATTGGTAATGGCATCTTCCATTTTTTCCACTTTTTCTCCTCTTTTTCCTTGTTTTTCCCATTGCTCCTCTTCAAGTTTTGTTCGGCCCCACTCTCCACCATCACCACCAGCAGCTCCACCACCTCTGGCCACATCTCCAGCCACCACCTGACATGTCCAGACCTGCACCATGCTTTGGTCAAGCCAATGGACCCATCGATCGAGCCAAAAAGTTGAACAAACCCTTGCCTTTTTGCCTTGAACCTATGTATGCTTCATGTTGCAACCACTACCCTTCATATCCATGTTGCCATGCATTTTTTGATGCCATAACCCGAGCCTATGTCCAGTCATGGCTGAGAATATGGTCCCCTTGGTCGAGCTCTAGAAAGGTTAAAGAAAGGTCAAATCATTTTGTCCTTTGTTAATTTCAATTTCCAAGTGTTTCTAGATTTGCTTTGTGTTGTATATTTATGTTATATTGTCTTGTTTTGGGTTGAATACAAGATGATCATCTTGAATCACTCCACTCACTTGAAACCATTGTCGTGCTATGTCATGTTGTGTCGTGCTATCATGCTTTCTGGATTTATTCATTGTGTTTTGATTTGCTATCTCCAGCATAAACAGGTGAGTAATTCTCACCATACAAATTTATACTTATATGACTAGTAAACTAATCACAATTGAATCTATAAAGCATATCACCATGCTATATTTGTTATGTTATGATCATATGATGTTCACCCATGCTTATTTACCTGTTATACCATCTATTACTGTTATATAATGTTATTTTGTTTATTTATATCAGTTTATCACATTGCAAGTTCCTTTTAAATTAGAATCACTATGGGTTGAAATGATACATACCCAAAAGGACTTTAGAATAGGGAAAAATCGTTATGGGCTGAAATGATAGGCCTGAACGATTTTTATTTATTTCATTTTTACTTGGGATTGCGGATTTGAAATGATAGAATCCGGATTTTCTTTGTAAATTACGGATTGAAATGATATATTATCCGCATCACTTTACCTAGGCTAGAAAATGATATACAAACCCGTGGTTAAAATATATTTTTCTAAAATTTTTAAAATATTTTAGAAATTTAAATATTATAATATTTTGATTTAACCTTAATTAAAAATGATTTTTGTAAAGTATTATTGATTTTCTGAAAATTTATAAGTGAAATAAATGAATGGTAAAGTTAGAAAATCTGAAATGCAAGTTATTTTGGAAATTATAATTTAGTGATAAATGGAATTTAAATTAAATATAAAATATGATAAGTTTATGATAATTTGAATTAAAATGAATTTAAGATTATTTAATAGTATATTAATGATTTTTGAATAAAGTTAAAATGTGAAATGAATGAATATTTAAGTTGAATTTTGAAATATAACTTAAATTGAAATTTATGAAATTTGTTTAAAAGTGAATTTTTTTAGTTAAGTAAATAAAATGAAAATGAGTTATATTTGGAGATTTAAACTTAAGTGTTAAGTTAAAATTTAATTACAGAGAATTGATATTTAATGTTTGAATTTAATATGTGAATTATTATTAAATATTGACTTTTGAATGGAAATTTAACTTTATAAAACATGAATATAAGGGTATGTAAATGATTGTTTTAAAGTGAGAAATTATGATTTTTATAAGTTAAAAATGATTTAAATTACAATATAACTGTTTATGAAACGGTATTGAAAACCCTGAATTTTAATTAACAGCATTTCTAGAATGCTATCATTTCTCAAGTAAAGGATATTACAGCATTTGTAAATGCTGTAGTTAATACAATGAACTATAAGGAAAAAATGAACTAGGGGCTATTATAGCACTTCGTAAGTGCTGTAGTTACAGAATTGAACTAAAGTTTTTATTTGAAATTAAAACCTATTACAGCATTTTTGTAAATGTTATCTTTTTTTAAATTTACATTGTTTTCAAATGTAAATTTACCGTAGCATTTTCTAAATGCTGCGAAAGTTGAAATTTCATTATTTTAATAAATTGAAGTGGATAAATGAATTCTGAAAATGGTAAAATTTTGAGAATTGAATATTTGATTATTAAATATAATAATTTCATTTTTAAATGATTTAAATGGAATATTTAATTGGTTTAATTGGAATATTTAATTGGTTTAAATTGGGTATTTTGATTTGAAATATAAACCATTTTGAAATGTGATTTCAAATGGTATTTAAATTAAACAAAAATGAATGAGGTTTTAGAAGAATATGATATTTTAATATTTTAAATGATTTTGAAATGATATTGAATTTTTAAATGATATTTTATTTAGAAGTATAAAATACCATTTTGAAATTTTAACCACGGGATGTATTTAAATTTATAATTTGACTGATCCTTAGAGGATGGGCGATCCCAAGCATCCTTTAAGTTATTGTACATTACTACTTTATGTGCCTTGTCATACTTGTATCCCTATATTCACGACCACTACGAATTTGTTTTGTGTTATACCTATGGAGTACTCCCTGATATCCCACTAGTTTACGGTGGAGTTTAAAGTGTTGTATAGTCTATAACGCTTATATAAAATGTGTTAAGGGGGATAATGGTAATGCCGTAACACTATTTTGATACTTTATATTACTGATAGGCATTACCTACTTAGCGTACACTACTACATAATAGATAGTTTAACGGATCCTTAGAGGATGGCTATTCCAACGTCCTTTGAGTTACTTGTATTTCAGTTGTTATTTCACTTGTGTTGGATTTGTTGATATAAGAATGTTAATCCTAACTCGAGTGTCTTGTGTTTTGCTTTACGCTCAGATCAGACCGAGTGTACCAGTATTCGAGACTCACCATTGGAGTTGGAGCTTCGCTTGGAGATCCAGCTATCTATCCAGCTTTCAGATATTCAGTTGATTCCAGTGATGTATTCTGATATTGTATTTGACTATTGTATTCGAGACTTCTGTTGTACCATATTTAACTCTGTTATATGTATAGTAGCTTCATGAACTACTATCTTTTGTTTCCGCTGCATTTATTACTCTGTGTCTGTGATCTGTGATTATTTATTTACTGTATATGTTCAGTTTTGTCAAATTTAAATTAACAATTCGGTATTTTGAATTATTCAAGCCCGACATGTGCGGATGCGAATAATCTAAAAAAGCGGGTCGTTACAGCTTTCGTGCTTTCTGGTCTTTGTTTTTGTGTTTGAATCTGTTATCTCCAGCTAGTAGAGGTGAGTATTTCTCATAAGGCGTTCTGTACTTATGTAACTAGTAAACTGACACCATTTGAATATGTAGATTTTATTATCATGTTATAACTGCCTGTGATATGATCATATGATGTTCACCCCTGTTTATACATCTATCATATCATCTGCTACTATTATATTGTGCTATTTTGTTTATTTATATCAGTTTATCACACTGCTACTTCCCTGTAGAACATAATCACTATGGGTTGAAATGATATATACCCGAACGGACTTTAGAATAGAAAAAAATCATTATGGGCTGAAATGATAGGCCTGAACGATTTTTATTTATTTCATTTAACTTGAGATTGCGAGTTTGAAATGATAAAACCTGGATTTTTCCTTTGCAAATTACGGATTCAAATGAATATTATCCGTATCATTTGACTTAGGTTAGAAAATTATATACAGTTAATATATATTTTTCGAATTTTTTTAAAATATTATAATAATCTAAATATTATGATATTTTGATTTAAATTTAATTAAAAATGATTTTTATGAAATATCAGTGATTTTCTACAAGTTAAATAAGTGAAATAAATAAATGGTAGAGTAGAATGTGAAATATAATTAAATTTTGAAATTTATGATTTAGTTTATGAATGGAACTTAAGTTAAGTAAGAAAATATGATATTTTGATTTAAATTTGAATTTAAAATGATTTTATAAAGTGTTATTGATCTTTTTCTATAAACTAAAAATGGTAAAATAAGTAAATGTTTAAAATTGAAATTTGAAATATAACTTAACTTAGAAAATGTGAAATGTGTTTTAAATTAAAAGTTAAGTTAAGAAAAATGAAATGGAATTTCCATTTAATGTATGAAATGGTAAATTAAATTAAAATGTAATGTAAATGAAATGTTATAAAATTTTACATTTATTTTATAAGCGAATTATTAAAAATTTGATAATTATTTGTGAAATTTCACTTTATAAAATCATAAATTAAAAGGTATTTAAATGATCATTTTAAACTGAGAAAATTTGATTTTTATAAGTTAAAAATGGTTGAAATTAAAGTTTAACTGTTTATGAAATTATATTGAATACTTGGAATTTAATTTACCGCATTTTTGAAATGCTATCATTTCTTAAGTAGAGGATATTATAGCATTTCTAAGTATTGTAGTTGATTCTAATAAACTATAACCAAAAGACTAAATTGAACTAAGGACTATTACAGCACTTTGTAAGTGCTGTAATTCCAGAAACTAAATTAAACCTATTACAACATTACAAATGCCGTCTTTGCTAAATTGAATTGCTTTAAAACATAACTTTCCGTAACATTTTTCTAAGTGTTGCGAAAGTTGAAATTTCACTGTTTTGATAAATTTAAGTGAATAAATGAACTTTGAAAATGCTAAAATCTTGAGAACTAAATATTTGATTTTAAATATAATGACTTTATTTTTAATGGTTTGAATGAAGTAATTTGATTTGAAATTTAAAACATTTTGAAATGTGACTTGGAATGATATTTAAATTAGATAAAATGAGTGCGGTTTGGGAAAAATATGATATTTTGATAATTTTAAATGAATTTGAAATGATATTGAATTTTGAAATGATATTTGATTTAGAAGTAAAAATACCATTTGGGAATTTTACCACGGGATGCATTTAATTTATAGTTTAACTGATCCTTAGAGGATGGGCGATCCCAAGCATCCTTTAAGTTATTGTGCATTACTACTACAGTTCACTTGAGTTGGTTTACATTATATAAGTATGTATGTCCTGACTCGAGTGTTTTGTGTTTTACTTTACGCTCGGGTCAGCCTGAGTATTTACAGCTTAGCTTTGGATTTCTTTTCTAGAGCTAGGAATCGCTGGAGATTCTACTTGTCTAGTTATCTGCTCCCTTTCAGTTTCAGTTGTTCTATTTCAGTTCTGGTATTTATAAACTTCTATATATTTAGGACTTCTATTGTATATGTTTCAGACTGATATTATGTATTATGTTTTGAGAGTTTGTTAAAGTAGCTTCATGAACTACTATGGTACTTTAATTTCCACTGCAAGTTATTCTGATATTTTTGTGTCTGTGATTCTGTGATTGTATTTCATTTGCTCTAAATTTATTTACAATGCGGTATTTTGAGCAATTCAAGTCCGGCATGTGTGGATGCGAATGGCCGGATTGTTACAGTTGGTATCAAAGCTTTGGTTTTTAGGCAAACCATGGCCTGTGGAGAAAAAACTCATTAGAGATAGGGTAGAAATACCCTAGAATGAGTGAAATCAATCTCATGATCATTTCTTTGTGAGAGAACGTATTTTCGAAGTATAAAATGACTTCCAAATGATTTTCTAGGATTTTTAAAGAATATTTTAGTATACAAATTTTCTTATTTTGGAATCAAGATTTTCTGAACTTCATTCCTTCTGTATCCTCCTTGTTAGAAATCTCTTGGTTAGGATTCTTATCGATTAGGATTCCTTGAACTTTGGAATGCTCCCACTGGATCTGAAATCCAATCTTGTCTTCCCTATTTTATCCTTTTTATTTTGGTGCATTCTGTAACTCCACTTTGGAATGACCTCTATAAAGATCGGTGATTCCGCAAATCTTTGAATAATTTGTAATGGGGTGAAAGTCCTTTACAATTGGCATTGGTTCACTGGAGATATCTGTATCCTCGGTTTACGATGCTATCTATCTCCTGCTCTACTTGGATTCTATCTCTGGAAATCAAATGTCGATTTGCCTTAGATTTTCGAATTGGTTATATTCCTGAATCCACGGTTGACCCGGTTAAGGTCGCCCACGATTTATATAGGCTTATCCATCTTCTATTTGGTAATAAAATTATCTCATCTTTGTTCGAGCTTATCTTCGAACAAGAATTCCATTTGATTAGAATTTCTCTAAATTTGAATCTCTGTTTGTTTGAAACCTAACCTTGAATCATTCTTTGGAAATTTGTGTTTGGTTGTATTTTGAAATTATGCATACATCGAAACTATTATTTTGATAAGGATGACCCTATTTTGCATATAAAAGCGAAATTTTTTCGATGACGATTATATACCTTTTAAAAATGAAAATTAGAAAATTTGAAAAGATTTAAAATTTGAAAAATTTATAAGAATTTGATTTATATAAAAATGATGTATAACTGAAGGGTTTTCAATTTGAATTTCGAGGAATCGAACTCCGGTGTTCTGAAATCGGTTTTAGGATTTTGGAAAATATATAATTATAATATGATTTAAACATATTTTCTGAATATGAAATGTTTCAAATGTATTCAAGTGAATTCCAATGATTTCGAAGAGATTTCAAAGAAGTTTCAAGAAAATAAAAGTCCAAAACCCACTTATATCGCTGGAAAATAATTTCGATGATGAATGCATTTATCATCGACATTGATTTTCGAGTTTCTGAGTGGGGAGAGGCCATTCTAGTAGCTTTGCTATGTGTGTGATTTTGTGAAACCAAATTTTGATTTCAGATTTTGAAGTATGGTTTGATATTCGAAAGATATATGTGTGTGTGTATATATATATTTGAAATGATTTAAAGTAAGCTGGTGTTCAGTCCTCAAGATTCAGATTTGTTTTGGTATAATCCTATCTTTTGGAAATGGTTTACTGATTTTTTGGTGATTTCCAACTCTTGGGTTGAAAATATGATTTTTTCGACTATTTTGATGGTGCGAGCACTTCCAAATCAAGGTTAACTTTTCAAACCTAAGTAATTTTGAAAGTTATAGGGTATTTGATAAAGAATATAAGTTTAGTTTGGTATATGGTTAAAGTACAAAGTAATATAATTTATATAAGTTGAAACAATTTGTTGAGTAAAATAAATAAGACTATTTTGAATTATACTGGTATGAAATATAGATTTGAAATGTTTTTAAAAAAGTATATATATAGAATAATAATCTTTCCAATGGTAAATTGGATTTTCCATATGGAAATAAATAGTTTGAAGGTTTTAAAAAGAGATGGTTTCAAACTTAGTAACCATTTTAGATATTTTGATGATTGAAATGGTTTGGAAATGATTTAATCTTTATTTTGATAAAAAATGTGAATTTGAAATGATAAATGATTTTAATAAATGAATATTTGAAGTTTATATTTGTATGAAAGGATATTTGGTTTACTTATAATTTGATTTTATTTAAAAATGATGGATTTATGAAATGAATATTTCAAAACTAAGTAATAATGAAGTAAAATTTGAGATATATAAAATTATAAAATTTAGTTTTGGAATATGGTATATTTAAGCTTTGAAATATATTAGAGATTGAATAGTTTATTTTGTGGATCAAATCTTTATTTGAAATTTGATGATATTTGAAATGGTTTTGTTGGAAAACTAAATTGAATTGAAACTATGGTTTAAATTGAATTAAAATTGGAAATTTTAGATTTGGTTTAATAGAATAAATTTGTGAAATGAAAAGAATTAAAGGAATGTTTTATGATTTCAAATGTATGATTTCGAAAGGTTATGATTTCCAAAGTGTAATGATTTCAAGTATTTTGGTTTCGAAAGATTTATAACTTTGAAAGTGTTATGAATTTTTTGAAAGTGAATATATGTTTGAAATAGAAATGAATTTGTTTGGCCTAAGTTTTTGTTGATTTGGGAATTTGAATTATTTACTAAATCTATTGTTTTAAGAAACTTTGAAACTGAATATATGAAATTTGGAAGAAATGATCTGGTGAAATCATATATGATTTTGAAACTGAATTGATATTGAAATGGTTTGAAATTGAGAACCCTGCTTATTTAAATACTTTGATTTGGGAGTTATCGAACCTATATAAAATGGATATGTATAAGTATGAAATTGATTTGAAAACTGTTGGTTTGGAAAAGGGTACTCAATTTGTAAAGTGAAATCTTATATAATCGAAGTCTCTATATGCATGATTTGATATTCTATTGATTTGGAAAGTAATTGATTTGAAATGAAATCTTATATATAATGGACTTTATATAAGTATGATATTTGAAAGTGATTTGAAAGGTACTATATGATACGTATTTTCGAAGTAAAGATATGGAAAGTGCCTTCTGCTCGATATTCACTTTGTGGCCACACTATGGATTCATTCTATCGATATTATTCTCTCTGATTTGGATTTTTCGGATATGATACTCGAGTGTCCATCGAATTCCATGGCGATCTCCATGGTCTTACGAGCGCGACTGCATAGCACAACTGCCTGGTTGAGACGGCCTAGGAGTACGGATTGTTTCCTGGGGGATCTAGGCGTAACCATTGTGTATCCTACAATCTATGTAGGTCGCATTAGTAGTGAAACTGCCTGGCTAAGACGGCCTAGGGGTACGGATTGTTTCCTGGGGGATCTAGGCGTAACTATTGTGTATCCTGCGTTCTACTAGTCATCATGGCGTAACTCGTAGGGCTGAAAAAGCTTACGGATATGGATTGTTTCCAGAGGGATCCTGGCGTAACCATTGTGTATATGTGATCCATGGTTAGACAAATGTTTTGGTTTGGTCGATTTGTTTGGATTGTACTTTCCATATCTGTTTTTTAAAGGTTTTCCAGTATTTTTCACTGGGTGTTGAAACAAGTCTCCTAAGTACCTGGAGAATTCTAGCTTTGCGCCTGATCAACGCATGGCCAGAGTCTGCAAGAATGAAAGTAAACATGTTGAGACATCGAGTTATAAAAGTATTTTGATAAAGTATTATATAAAGGATATTTTGATCATTTATTTTATTTTTCTAAATAATTTAAAAATGTTTTAAATATTGTTTACTTCGAACTATCAAGTATGAATCAAATGACTATTTATCATATTATAAAATGTTTAAAATGTTGTAAATATAAAATTTTAAATTGAAATGCATATGGTTTCAAAATAAGGGTTCATCCTTGTCTTTCAACCTATTTTTCCTTCTAGCTATCCCTACCTTTTTTCCTCTTCGAGAGTTCTTTCTACATTATGGGAAGAGTTGGTTCTTTAGCTTATCGTTTGGATTTGCCCAATAAGCTTTCTGGAGTGCATGATGTATTCCATGTCTCACAACTTCTCTAGTATCTTCATAACTCATATCTTATTATTTCACCCTTTTACTTTTTATAGTTTGGATTTTTAGCCTAATCTGACTGTCGAGAGTAAGCCACTTCGTATTGTCGACAGAGGTACGAAGCAGCTAAGAAGGAAATCTGTTAGTCTGGTCAAAGTACTGTGAAGTACTGATGATCGAGGTTGTACCTGGGAGACGGAGAAGAGCATTCGTGCTTCGAATTCGAAATTGTTTTTCCAGGTACTATTTGTTTGTCTATCTTTCTTTTCCTTATTTTCCTTATTCATTCTTTTCGAGGACGAAAAGATTTGAGTGGGGGAGAGTGTAACAACCCAGTATTTTGTGATTATTTCTATTTGTTTATTTTTAATTATTTTAGATTGAATGGTTAATTTAAAAACTTTATTATACGGATAAATTTTGTTATTTTAAATATAAATTTTGATTTTTGTGTGAAATATAATTTCAAACCTGAATAAATTGAATGTTTCCAAAAAATTTAGTTTTTGGTCAATCTGGTCAAACTTTGACTTTTAAATTTAAAATTTAAATTTGATTTTTTGAATTTTATCTTTTATCATGAAAAGATATTAAATTTTGAGAATACTTCTTTTCGTTTCGTTGAAATCTGATTTATATTGTGAAAGTTATGCATTTTACAATATTGTGTGTACATTAATTTATTTAACAATATTGTCTATTTTATTTCTATTAATAATATTTTTATTTGTCATATCATGTTCTTATATGTGTTATATGACATGATAGGTATATTTTTTTACTTTTAAAATATTTTTAAAATATAGTTATAAATTTTAAATGTTTATTGTATATTGTTTTCAATTTTTAAGTTCTAGTTTCAATTTAAGCTATTTTCTTTATTTATTTTCTATTTTTCCTTAAAATAATTATTTATTTTCTTTTTCACTTTATTTTGTTATTAGATTTTTATTTTATTTACTAAAATTTTATTAGTTTATGTGAATAAAAGAAAATAGAAAACAAAGAGACAAAACCTTTCATTTTCCTTGTGGCTTTTCATGTGCTTGCCTCTTCATTTTCCTTTTGTCTCTTCATTTCTATCTTTTGGCCGTCCATTTACTGATGTTAGCCGTGACTTTCACTCAGATTTTCACGTGAGAAACTTCTCACATCAAAAACTCATGGCTAAAGAAACCAAAATGGTAATGGCATCTTCCATTTTTTCCACTTTTTCTCCTCTTTTTCCTTGTTTTTCCCTTTGCTCCTCTTCAAGTTTTGTTCGGCCCCACTCTCCACCATCACCACCAGCAACTCCACCACCTTTGGCCACATCTCCAACCACCACCTGACATGTCCAAACCTGTACCATGCTTTGGTCGAGCCAATGGACCCATAGGCCGAGCCAAAAAGTTGAACAAACCCTTGCCTTTTTGCCTTGAACCTATGTATGCTTCATGTTGCAACCACTACCCTTCATATCCATGTTGCCATGCATTTTTTGATGCCATAACCCGAGCCTATGTCCATTCATGGCTGAGAATATGGTCCCCTTGGTCGAGCTCTAGAATGGTTAAAGAAAGGTCAAATCTTTTGTCCTTTGTTAATTTCAATTTCCAAGCGTTTCTAGATTTGCTTTGTGTTGTATATTTATGTTATATTGTCTTGTTTTGGGTTGAATACAAGATGATCATCTTGACTCTCTCAACTCACTTGAAACCATTGTCGTGCTATGTCGTGTTGTATCGTGCTATCATGCTTTCTGGATTTATTCATTGTGTTTTGATTTGCTATCTCTAGTGTAAACATGTGAGTAATTCTCACCAGACAAATTTATACTTATATGACTAGTAAACTGATCACAATTGAATCTGTAAAACATATCACCATGCTATATTTGTTATGTTATGATCATATTATGTTCACCCATGCTTATTTACCTATTATACCATCTGTTACTGTTATATAATGTTATTCTGTTTATTTATATCAGTTTATCACACTGCAAGTTCCCTTTAGATTAGAATCACTATGGGTTGAAATGATACATACCCGAGCGGACTTTAGAATAGGGAAAAATCATTATGGGCTGAAATGATAGGCATGAACGATATTTATTTATTTCATTTTTACTTGGGATTGCGGGTTTGAAATGATAGAATCCGGATTTTCTTTGTAAATTACGGATTGAAATGATATATTATCCGCATCACTTTACCTAGGCTAGAAAATGATATACAGACCAGTGGTTAAAATATATTTTTCTAAAATTTTTAAAATATTTTAGAAATGTTAATATTGTAATATTTTGATTTAAACTTAATTAGAAATGATTTTTGTAAAGTGTTATCGATTTTTTGAAAATTTATAAGTGAAATAAATGAATGGTAAAGTTAGAAAATCTGAAATGTAAGTTATTTTGGAAATTATAATTTGGTGATGAATGGAATTTAAATTAAATATGAAATATGATAAATTTATGATATTTTGAATTAAAATGAATTTAAAATGATTTTATAATATATTAATCATTTTTGAATAAAGTTAAAATGTGAAATGGATGGATATTTAAGTTAAATTTTGAAATATAACTTAAATTGGAATTTATGAATTTTGTTTAAAAGTGAATTTTTTCAGTTAAGTAAATAAAATGAAAATGAGTAATATTTGGAGACTTAAACTTAAGTATTAAGTTAAATTTAATTATAAAGCATTGAAATTTAATGTTTGAATTTAATATGTGAATTATTATTAAATATTGACTTTTGAATGGAAATTTAACTTTATAAAATCATGAATATAAGGGTATTTAAATGATTGTTTTAAAGTGAGAAATTATGATTTTTATAAGTTAAAAATGATTTAAATTAAAATATAATTGTTTATGAAACTGTATTGAAAACCCTGAATTTAATTAACAGCATTTCTAAAATGCTATCATTTCTGAAGTGAAGGAAATTACAGCATTTGTAAATGCTGTAGTTGATATAATGAACTATAAGGAAAAAATGAACTAGGGGCTATTATAGCACTTCGTAAGTGCTGTAGTTGCAGAATTGAAATAAAACTTTTTATTTGAAACTAAAACCTATTACATCATTTTTGTATATGCTATCTTTTTTAAATTTACATTGTTTTCAAATGTAAATTTACCATAGCATTTTCTAAATGCTGCGAAAGTTGAAATTTCATTATTTTAATAAATTAAAGTGGATAAATGAATTCTAAAAATGGTAAAATTTTGAGAATTGAATATTTGATTATTAAATTTAATAACTTCAATTTTAAATGATTTAAATGGAATATTTAAATGGTTTAATTGGAATATTTAATTGGTTTAAATGGGGTACTTTGATTTGAAGTATAAACCATTTTGAAATATGATTTGAAATGGTATTTAAATTAAATAAAAATGAATGAGGTTTTGGAAGATTATGATATTTTAATATTTTAAATGAATTTGAAATGATATTGAATTTTTAAATGATATTTGATTTAGAAGTATAAAATACCATTTTGAAGTTTTAACCACGGGATGTATTTAAATTTATAATTTGACTGATCCTTAGAGGATGGGCGATCCCAAGCATCCTTTAAGTTATTGTACATTACTACTACAGTTCACTTGAGTTGGTTTACATTATATAAGTATATATGTCCTGACTCGAGTGTTTTGTGTTTTACTTTATGCTTGGGTTAGCCTGAGTATTTACAGCTTAGCTTTGGATTTCTTTTCTAGAGCTAGGAATCGCTGGAGATTCTACTTGTCTAGTTATCTGTTCCCTTTCAGTTTCAGTTGTTCTATTTCAGTTCTGTTATTTATAAACTTCTATATATTTGGGATTTCTATTGTATATGTTTCAGACTGATATTATGTATTATGTTTTGAGAGTTTGTTAAAGTAGCTTCATAAACTACTATGGTACTTTAATTTCCGCTACGAGTTATTCTGATATTTCTGTGTCTGTGATTCTGTGATTGTATTTCATTTGCTCCAAATTTATTTACAATGCGGTATTTTCAGTAATTCAAGTCCGGCATGTGTGGATGCGAATGGCTGAAAATATCGGGTTGTTACACTTCGCAACCTCCACCATGCCTGGACTTTCCCTTCCCTCGCCCTGACTTTGTTTCCACCACCATGTGGCGCATCTGCTCTCTTCTTCTTCCACCTCCTCTCCTTCATCCCACCTGGCCGCAAGCCCCTATAGCCAGCCGAGCATCCAAGCCCAGCAAGTGTGGCCTCTCCAACTCAATAGTCCTTCGCCTTGGCATCTATTTTCACTTTTATCCTCTCTCAAAGTCTCGGCAAGGTATTATTTTCGGTCTATGTTAATATTTCTAAATTGTGTGTATATGTATGTATTTAAACTTATGATTTGTTATATATATTTTCAGTATTCTTTTGTATATATATGTGTGTTAGTGTGTACGTAGTTAATTATATGGATAGGATATGTATGATTAGCTTGTAATACTGTAAGTACATCTGTGGTAATTATTTGTATTATTTTAAAGGTATGTGATTTTAAAGTTGTGCGTGTATGTTAGCTTGTAAGTACGCGTTATTTTATATGTATTATTTGTATATTTTTCCCATGGGTCTGCATATGTTGTGTGTATATTGAATTTGCATATATATATTATAGCATGCATGAGTACATTCGGTGGAAATTTTATAATTTTAGTGTTTGTATATATATATAGCAAATTAAGTACATCTAGCATTAATATTATAATTACAGTGTCTGCCTTATTAATTTTTGCAGTACATATATACATAAGTTACAGTGATATATTTGTGTATATACCTTTAGTGTTTATGGTTTTATAAACATGATTTGTAGTTATATTTATATATATAACAGGTATGCTGGTATATGTTTTATATATGTGATTTATATATTTAAACTTATAAGCTATATATATATATATATGTATGTATATATACATATACATATGATAGCTGAGTTCATGTATATAATTTTCAGCTATATTAATTTTGTAAATTTTGTTTTTAAATATAGTAAGTATTATATATTAGTCTATATACATATCTGTTTATATAAGTATTGATTTTAAATATATTATGGGTATCTATTGACTTTTAATATATGTGTTTTGGTTTGAAAAAATGATTTTGAAATGCATATATATATATATATATATATATATATATATAAATATATAATTTAATATATGTGTGAATTTGGAATATGATTTTTACATATATTGTTATACAAAGTTATATATAAGTTCACTTATACCAATTATCTTTATCGATCCAGTTTGATTTGATTTCGTCAATTCCTATTTATCAGCTTTGCTCATCGAATCGTATCCATCTAGCGTTGCTTTGGAATTCATAGCTCGATTTCATTGTCTATCATCTCTAGCCTCGAAAGGTGAGAAATTACTCACGATTAATGTTCTTATAATTATAAAATTTGATTTCAATTGAAATACGCTGCAGTTAGTTATTTACACTGTTATATATATATATATATATATATATATATATATATATATGTTATTATCTATATCTATTCACCTGTGACATCTGACACCATTGTCTATTATTTATATTAATGATATATGCATGTTATATTATTATTATATATCTGTTATCACTCTGTAAGTTCACTATTAGTTTAGAGTTCCCTATAGGTTGAAATGATACATACCCAAACGATCTATAGAAAAGGAGAAAATCGTTATGGGTTGAAATGATAAACCCAAGCAATTTTCATTGAATTGAATTTGGGATTGCGTTTTGAAATGGTATATACCTGTATGTATTTAAATTGCGGGTTAAAATGATAAATATCTGTATCCCTTGACTATAGCATAGAAATTATATACAGACACCGTTGATCAATATATATATTTTGAAATGATTTCCAAGGTTTTGAAATGAATATTTTAGTTTTAATAAATATTGATTTTAAGATATATATATATATATATATATATATATATATGTCATTTTTATAAAGGTTTTAAATTTTGTTTTTTAAAATTATATGTTTTGAAAATTTTAAAATTATAAGTTAGTTTAGGAATTATAAATTTTAAGATTTTACTTACAATTTTACTATTTAAAAATATATATATATATATATAATAAGTTTAATAATAAGATTTGATTTAGTAAAGTTCATTTAATAAAGTTTATTTAATTAATATATAATATGTTTAAGTATTTATTTCAAATTTATATTTTTAAATGTTGAGTTTATAATGATTTTAATAAAATTTAGATTGGAAAGAGAAATAGAAATTGGTTTGAAATTGAATTTATTTAAGAATTATACTCAAATAGTTTGATTCGAAATTTATTAAATTTGGAATTTTACAGATATTATTTTATAACTTAATTTTGATTAAAATTGATTTAAATGAATATTTCAAATTTACATAAATTGAAATGGTATATTTAGTTTTAAATTTGAAATTTGAAGTTTTATTTAAATGTTATTTGAATAATTAACCAAATATTTCAAAATAAATAATAGTAAAGTGAATTTGATATATATATATATGATATTATCAAATCTAGTTTTGAAATGTTTGAATATTTAAAGCTTTGAAAATATTGAAATTGAAATGGTTTATTTTGTGGTTAAAAATCTGTATTTGAAATCGATATAATTTGAAACGGTTTATTGAATAACTGCATTGAGTTGAAATTGATGAATTAAGATTGATAGAAATTTGAATTTTGAATTTGAGTTGATTTGAATCGATTTGTGAAATTTGAGGAAACTATTTTATTATATGAAGTATTTTTAAAATTATATTTAAAACTTTTTAACTATTTTAATACAAATCATTTTCAATATAAATTATTTTAATATAAACTATTTTAATGTACTAACTATTTTATTTTAAAGTATTTTAACCTATAACTACTTTATATAAACTATTTTAATTTATAAACTATTTTATTTTATACACTATTTTAATATCTAAGCCGGTTAAGTAGGAAGTGCTGTGGTTTTTCAAAGTATTATGACTTCCAAAGTATATTAATTCTAAGTTATGATTTTCAAAGTATTATGAGTTCCAAAATATTATGATTTCTAAATTATGTTTCCCAAAGTGTTATGATTTCCAAAGTATTATGATTCCTAAGTTATGATTTCTAAAGTGTTATGATTTTAGAAGCTTTATAATTTCGAAAGTGTTATAATTTTGAAAGTGCTATGATTTTGGAAGTGAATATGTTTGAAATGGAAATGATATCGTACTGATTTGGTTTTGAAATGGGAGTGATATCGTATTGATTTGGTTTTGAAATAGAAATGATATAGCATTGATTTGGTTTTGAAATGGAAATGATATCATATTGATGTAGTTTTTGAAATGGAAATGATATTTTGGTTTTGAAGTATAAACTATTTTGAAATGACCGTGGTGTTATAATAATGATTGGTTGTTAAAGAGACCGAGATCGGATATTGTCATACTCTCTGCCAATACCAAAAACCACTTTAACAACTGTGTATGCGGTGGAGATTCCAAAATGATGTAGGATGGTGGCGACGATACTATACGAGGTATATACATGGACCTGACTCCCATGAGTTGGTATAAGGTGGCTAAAATAAGAGAAATTGATGGGCCAAGTGAGGTAGCTCATCCGGTCGGATATACATCTTCGATTGCCATTCCATTACTTTTTGATTGATCTGGTGCTCACCTTTGATTTGGGAGTGTGGCTCGAGGTAGGCGGTAGTGGCTGCCATGCATTACCACCATCCCAAAAGTGTAATTGGTATATCTACCATGGCATTGCCTAGTTGTGCCATGTCACCTGCCTTTGCGAGACCACTACAAGTTTGCTTTGTACCATACTTAAGGAGTGCCCTCTGACGGTGCCCGGTACGGGGGAGATTACAATAGTGTATAGACAATGAAATATATAAAATGTGTTAAGAGGGAAATGGGTAATGCTTTAACACTATTTTAATAGTTTACTTTACTATAGACATTATTATAATAATGTATATTACTACATAATAGATAGTTTCACGGATCCTTAGAGGATGGTTATCCCGAACATCCTTCAAGTTACTTGTATTTCAGTTGATATTTCACTTGATTTGATTTATTGATTTAAGAATGTTAATCCTGACTCAAGTGTTATATATTTTTCTTTATGCTCGGGTAAGACTGAGTGTCACAGCATTTGAGACTCACCTTTGGAGTTGGAGCTTCGCTTGGAGACCCATGTATCTATTCAGCTTGCTGTTATTCAGTTGACTCCTATGATATATTCTTATCTTGTACCTGACTATTGTATTGAGACTTCTATGTATTTGAGACTTCTGTTGTATCTCATTTTAACTCTGTTATATATATATATATATATATGTATATAAATATATATAATAGCTTCATGAACTACTATTCTTCTGTTTCCGCTGCTTATTGTTATATTACTCTGTGTCTGTGGTTATGTAATTATTTATTTATTATATATGCTGAGTTTTTCCAAATATAAATTAACAATCTGATATTTTGAGCAATTCAAGTCCGATGTGTGCGGATGCGAATGGTTGAAAATATCGGGATGTTACAAATTTCCTCTTCCTTAGCTTGAAAATGCTGGCCAGCCTTGTATTTTTTTTAGGGATTCAGTTTTGTAAATGAAAATAGTTGGAATGAGGGAATAGTGCTAAAGAAAATAGGTTAGTGATTTTCGCATGGGTTGATATCCCTTCTAGCCTAGTCGCACTAATGTATCACCCCCAACCCAAATCGTTCTCACTCTAAAACTTACTTTATTTATCTTCATTAACATACCTTTGGTCCATTCAATTAACTTTATAAAGTGTCACGCACTTAATCAAATCTCCCCCAAATAATTTTTGCAACTAAATTTATCTTTTAATAATTTATCTTCATTATTAATTAATTTAACTTTCCATATTATGGACCCGTTTTTGAGGTGTTACGATCTCCCCCCTTAGAAAAATTCCGTCCCCAAAATTTCGATAAGGAAAACAAAAATTACAGTATCTCCTTGAAAGTTTAAAGTCATCATCATATGTAGACAAAAGTACAATAATGTTACAGTAGTACCTTATTAGTGTAATTCATCAAATATAATTGCACTGGTGCAACTATTTATACGTAATCATATCATAACATGAATACACTAGTACCCTACTAGTATATACAATTGGCAAACAAAGCACCTTTCCATATACGTTACTGTCTAAAACAATTCATGACAGATATTTCTAACATATCTTCTACCTCCCTAGTACAGTCTTCTTTGTTGTCACTCTCTTGGCCATGAACAAGCCCGATAACTATGTTCCTTAACTCCTTCATATCATGACCTACTATACCTTTTGGTCATTTAACATACAACAATCACAACAAACTAACCTATCATCAGCCTAGATAGTTATAACAGTTTGTCCTCATAAATGCTGATAAACTCTAAATGTGAAATACAGTTGAAAATAAAATACATCAGGTCTTGGAGGCATCCAGCTCATCTCCTAAAGCTCCATGCATCCATTGCTAAATCAGGAAAAGTACTTAGGTCTGACCCAACTACTACAAGGAAAAAAAAGCTTGGTCACTCTGGTAAACTAGCTTGAGAAACTCAAGTCATATGGATTGTTATATTTTATAAAACTCTTTCAAAAATAAATGTATTTCATAAGACCATGCAGCACATAAAGATGGATATGTTTTTATCATATAACAACTAAATCATTTTATAAGAAAATCTTATGGTATTATAATAATGTCCAGGATTTAAAATAAATCAAGTATCATAGTCGGAATGGTTACACTAATTACATTTGATAGCACATTCAGTATATAACTAAGTTCATAATGGCATGTATTAGAATAAGGATTTGATACAATGACAGGGCACCGGGATACTGTCTGCTATAGATCCTCTAGAAAAATGTAGGTCTCACATGGACCCTCTACCAACATAAAACCAGCCCACCCCTTCCTGGATTGTACTGAATATTTCATCACCTTGGTTGCTTTGCAACTTTTTATCATAAGCTCACACGCACATATCAAATCCATAAATTCGATTTAGAAATGTTATGACCATACCCTAATGGGAGTGACCCACATACCCCTGCCCCGTATCCCCTGTTTTGGCCATTCTCAGGTGTAAGGTTCGTGAGGCCACGGTTAACTTCTCCTCTTAGCAAATCCCTCTTGGAATGCTAACACTGCCATCCAGGCAACAATAAAATGCCAGCATTCATCCATACAAATTTTCCAGAATATGAACAAACTGAAGACTCTACTTTTACTACATCATTTTTGGAATCGCTCTCAGGATTAGTAGCAAGTAACCCTTGCACTTCAAAGAACTCGGTCTTCGATTTCCATCATCTTTATGATGTCTCCAATTCGAACGACTATGCCTGTTCGAAGAGATTTTTAGATAACTCATGCTTATCTAATCCCAGTCTTTTTGAACCAACAATAGCTTTTTGGAACATCCCAATTTTTATCAAAATTAAAATTAGTAATTAATATAAATTTTGGAATTAAATTAAAATCAATTTGAAAATTTCAAAATAAATTTAATAAATGTTGATTTGT
The DNA here is from genome assembly GCA_030765085.1 of Allium cepa. Taxonomy (NCBI): domain Eukaryota; kingdom Viridiplantae; phylum Streptophyta; class Magnoliopsida; order Asparagales; family Amaryllidaceae; genus Allium; species Allium cepa. The sequence continues at coordinate 101,429,173 of CM060942.1, read as the reverse complement.
ATATCTGAATAAGATTGTAATTTGCATTTGAATTTAGGAATTAAAAATAATAAATATTTTAAAATTTATTTGAATTTAAAAAATATATATACATGTATATGGGTAGATTTGAATTTGACTTTGAATTTAGATTTGAATTTAGATTTGAATTTGGATTTAAAAATTTAAATGAATGTCCCAGTAAAATAATATGAATTTAAAGTAATAAATATGTAATTTATTTAATGTGTAATTATTTTTAATTTTTTTCTTTTAAATAGTATATAATAATATAAAGTAAACGTCTTTAAAAAAATAAGGAAATAAAAAATAAAAATTTATTTAAAATATTAATGCATGCATAATTTAAGTGTAAACATATAACATGAACAAATTAACAAGTGTTGAAATCTTAACCTACAATTTAATAAGTGTAATACATGAAATAAGGGAATTAACAAGTGTTATTTTATTGTTTTATTTTTGAAATTTTTTATAGAAATAGAAAACAAAGCTATATAAACATTTCATCTCTTCCCATCTCATTTCTTTAACTTTTCAAAATTTTAAAAATCAAAAAAATAATAATCAAGCCTGTACAAATTCTAAAAACCAGAAAACAAAATTATCAATTTTAAAACCTGAAGATTGAATTCCTTTTATATCTGAATCAAAGTAAATCAAAGTTTTTCAGCAATCAAACGAAACGGGGATTCAAAAGCTCAAGCCTGTCAACAAATAGCAAGCAAGTTATCAATTCAACAATTCCAGTTTCAAAATCTAACATCAACAATAAGCAAATCAAAGTTTCAAGAATCCAGTTTTCAAAATCAAATAAGCTCCTAGTTTTTCAAATTTATCAACTTCCAGGTTTACATGATTCTCTATTCTTCTTTAAAAAGGTGAGTAAACTTCTTAAAAAAAATCTGGAATATCACTTATTGTTTAAAATCATGCTTGGAGTGATGTTATAAATGGTTTGCATGTCTCCCAATATGTGTGTATATATATATATATATATATAAGTGTATATGCCTATGCATGTCAGTACACATGAAAATGTCCTATGTTCTGGGTTCAAGTTAATAAAACCTGTTAAAAAATTCAAATCCTTTCTCTTTAATCCTTTTTAGGTTTCAAGGTTCAAACAATATATGATTGTATAATCATGTTTTAATTTTTAAAAATAATTTAAGCATTTTCTGGAAATTAGAAGTTACAGAAAAAATCAATGTATGTTGAAAATTTGGACATTATAATTTCTAGTTTTCTTTACATCACCAAATTCGCCTTGAAAAACTATGAATTTTAAAAGAAGTATCAATAATTTTAATTTCAAATTTATTGAAAAATCCGATGTCGAACGGTTTCGAGTTTTGTGGAAAATCCCCGTGATCGATGAACGTGGTGATCTCGGGACCGTAGCCTGTGGGGTTAGCGAACCTTGGAAAAATGCTAATTGGCTTTATTAGCTGACATGGTGGCCGAACATAGATGATCTAGGGTTTTAACCCATGTTTTGGTCGAATCCGGAAATTTGATTGTCGCGGCTTCACCAGAGCACCGGAGTTGATCGCACTAGTGCCAATCGAAACGTGGGAAGCAGGCGATGCTCTGACAGAATCTCGTGACCTCTGGTGGCCTGAGGTGATAGAGCGAGGCAGTTTTGGTGATCGTAGTTTGTTCCAGTTTGGGTCAGGATGCTCGATTTTGTTTGGCTCACGAATTCGTCTACCTGGGTGTTCTGAAGGATTGGGTAGGTGATCGTGGATTTGTGGAAGATGGTGGCGATGGCCAAAATGCCGACGATCGGTGGTGCACATGCACATATGTTGGTTTGTGTCATTAACCAATAGTTTGGGGAAGAAGGATTGGTGACTCAAAGTGTTCTTCGGGAAATTTGGGTGCAGGCTCGAAGTTTGGTTCGGGTAATTTCGTGTATGAACCGGGTTTTCTAAAAACTTAAACAAAATTTAAGTTTGAAAAGAGCATACGGGTTGGTTTGGTAAAAAACTCGAAGTGAAAAACATATTGGCTCGGGGTGGACTCGATTGGGTCTCGGGTTTGCTGTAAAAACAGTTTTCACTTTAGAAAACAAAATGTAAATTTTAAACATTTTTAAATCCATGCTTTTAAAAATTGGTTTTGATTTAGTTTGGATTAATAAGGATTTTGACGAAGATATTTTTTTAAAGTAATTAAGTTTTAATTTATTTAATTTTGTAACATTATTAATAAAATTAACCACTTTAAATAAATAATGTTATTAAAAATTTGATTAAGATGAAATGTTATTTTAGTTAACCTTAATCTCTTATGTTAACAATGATTAATTATAAGTTTCTTAATTAAATAAGAATTAATTAAAGGTTAATTAATTGTAAATAAACGGTTAATTAATTTTTAATTAAGAATTAATTAATTAATATAATTAATTAAAGAATAATTAATTAATGAAAGTAATTAAGATTAGTTAATTAATAATTAAGTAATTAATTAATAATTAATTAATTAATTAATTAATAATTAAAGGTTAATTAAATGATTACTAAGGTTAATTAATTATTAACTAAGATTAATTTATTAACAATTAAGGATTAATTAATAATTAAGGATAATTAATCATTAATTAAAGATAATTAATGAAAATAATTATGCGATTAATTGATTATAATCACACAATTTATTCATCTTACTTATAGACGATTGATTATTATTGAATGCTTTATATTAATTGACATCTCTGATATGTGATTGTGATACCATGTGATATGAATTGCTTTGTGTTGTGCTGTGACATCTGTGAATAATTACCGTGTGAATGTGAAAGCCCCTTGGGTCGTAAAACGGCATTTGAATTTCGATGCGATAGGGAGTCGGATTCCAATTAGTTATTCGAAACCCACATCGAATCTTAATGATGAATCTTTGTGATTGATATATCCACGTGTCTTTAAATTAAGCGCTCACTATTCGATTTAGCTGCGAGAGGACTTTGTGTCATATAACCCATTCCAAATAGTGATACGACGAAATGAATAGCATTTGAAGGCGGTGGTGAAGACTGGGTGTCTTCAAGAACGATAGGATAATCTATCGAATGACTCTGCACTAAGTTGCTCCAGTATAGAAATCTCTATGTGTGATGGGGAGTCCGATCGGGATTGTGGATACCCGGATTGCAAGGGCTTCTTTGGAAGTGCCTTCAGTTCCGTTCGAACCCGAAACAGACTTGTATTGTTGTATGTCTGACATTACACTTTGAGATATAAAGCTGATTCCTTCCAAATACATTTCTATTAGTGGCAGAAAATTTATTCTCTTAGCTTAACACCCTTCTCTGAGACGTACGAGCTTAGAGGTTATGTAGTTGATGGTTATCAGTGATATACTCCCAATTTGGTAGTGTGGCATGCTGAGTGTTGTCGATCATTTGTTGATCGAAGCATGGCTTTTGTGAAAAGCGTAGCTTCATGGATAAGACTTCATCAGACCTCACAACCCGGAAATGGTCGAAACAGGAAGGATGTGGAAAGGTTATTGGGGGTAGAGCCCCTTAGGGTATGTGCATTTCCTTCTGGGTAATAGGTGGTATCATGGTATGGAGCCCATATATATTTAACCTATGTGGTTGTTGGAATTTGTTGGTGTCGAGGCCTCGGATAAAGGTCGGTTACGACCAGGGAATGGCATACTCATGTAGTAGTTACCAAGTTACAGAGGTAACATGGCCTTGTGTTGCCAGAGATCAGGTTAGGTTCTCGAGGCATTCCTCCAGAGGCATACCCATTTGGTGTAGGAAGTTCCTTAGCCTGACCATTTGTTGGAAATCCAAGAAACAATACGAGCCCTTTACGGTTTTAGTTGTATAACTTGCCATGCAGCATGGTGGTAATCTGCCATAAAACATGGTAGCTATAGTAGGTATACCATAATGGTGGTATGCTGGCTAAGATTAATATTATATTTTCAAAATGTTTTCTACACTATGCACTAGTAATAATATCGAAAAAGTTTTCTCGTATCAAGCATGTTTGACTATCATAAGTAGAAATCTCCTCCAATTGTGTGATTGCATTGTGTGTGTGGCGGGATGGCTTATGGTAGTTTCATTTTCCAAAAGCATGAACGGATTTCTTTTATAAAATGTTTTTGTACAAATAACTGTTTTTTTTTACTCATACTAGTCCCTTGACTGACCCGGAGTTTCTTGTTCCCTTCCTAAACTCTAGGTGCCCATAATTTTCCGCACGAGCAGCCTAGAAGCAGGTTATCCATGTTTTGGAGGTAGCTTGAATCTAAAAGTCTTTTGGAAACTGTCACATTTTGCAAAGCTTTTGGTTTGGGAACTTTCAAAGTCTTTGGAGTTTGGTTTTAAAGGAGATTATGTTGAAATCTTGCTATCACTTTCTTTCTTTTGAAGACTCTCTTAAACTTTTGTAGCCATATTGTTGTTCCGCTTTGCTGTTACCATTTTGTTGTTATGTCATATATATAGCACTCTGATGTTGGTGATCGATGTTGCAATGAATATTGTATCAGTGTTGTATCTGTGTTATTTATCAATGATAATTCATTTTGTTTCCGTTGTTTATATACATCTAATTTTGTTATAAGCTCTGCCGAACTGGAGTTCGACGTTTGAATCTTCGACCGTCGAATACAAGTAAGTTATTTGATGTCGATTTTTGAACGCTGGATTTCAGGTCGTGACAAGTGGCATCAGAGCTAAAGGTTAGGTAAGAACTTTAGCTATGGAGTATAACACATTAGGTGACTCATTAGAGATAGGGTTAGAAATGCCCTAGAATGAGTATATCCCTAAGATATTTCGTCCGTATGGTCTAAATCAAATTTTCTTACTATTTACAGATAGTGAGAATGAGCACTAGAAGAGAACGAGGTAGGGGACAGGGAAATACCTCTACAACCGGTCAAGTCCCTGCAACAATGGAAGCAGCAGTTCCTACTCAACCTCGGCCGAATCTGGCTGATCTATATAGAAATTTTTCCAGACTTGGTCGTAAGCCATTCACTGGCAAGGAGTCTATTGGCGAAGCATAAGCATGGATCCGATCGTGTGAAAGAATTTTTAGAGCGCTAAAGTTGGAAGACGATCAAATGCGATTGATAGCTTCTTGGAAACTCCAAGAGGAAGCTCTAGCCCGGTGGGAGACAACTACAGTGGATGAGCCGGAAGATGAGTTCACTTGGGAATGATTTAAGGAGGTGTTTGAGAAATGGTATATGTCGTCTGCTGATATCTCCAGTATGTACCAGGAGTTCATGGATTTGAAGTAAGGAAGTTTATCATTTGAGGAATATTTGAATAAATTCAACGAGTTATCTCGATTTGGTCTAGAGCTGGTGAATACACGTTTGAAAGAGAATGAAAGATTTATTTAGGGAATGAGTGAGAAATTCCATTAAAGGATGACTGCCTATGCAGAAGAATCTTTTTCTGATTTAATCGATATCGGTTATAGATATGCTACCTTGGATATGCAGGAAGTTCCGGAGGAGAAAGGAAATGCAAGCAGTTTGAATTGGAAGAAAAGGAAGTTCGGAGGCAAGAAACCATATCAAGGTAAGGAGAAGAAGAGTAATTAGGAAAACCTGACGAGGAATATTACTTGTTACAATTGTCGGGAAAAGGGCCATTATTCAAAAAGCTGCAAGAATCCAAGGAAACAAGTAAAGAAAGAACAATCTATGAAGACTAGTCAGGGAGTCAGAGATTGCTATAATTGTCACAAGCCTAGACGCATAGTAAAAGATTGCCCAACAACGAAGCAAGCTCAGGTAGCAAAAGTGTATGCGATAAAGGATGACCCCTCAACTTCAAAGGCGGATAAAGGAAAAGGAGTTCTAGAAAGTAACCTTCTCATTTATGATAGAATTGTTAGAGTTCTATTTAACACGAGAGCTACACATAGCTTTATCTCCCAACAAACCATAAATGAATTAAAACTTGAACCTGAATTTGTTGACGAGCCCATTTGCGTGAAGAATCCAGTTTGAAGCAAGGAAATCTATCTTTTGAAGAATGCTTAAATAAGTTTAATGAATTATCCTAATTTGGACCTGAATTGGTGAATACCCCTCTTAAGAAGAATGAGAGATTTATTAAAGGGATGAACAAGAAGTTTCATGAAAGGATGACATGCCATGTGAAGGAGTCTTTTGCTGATTTGGTAAACATGGGATAAAGATATGCCACCTTAGATAAACAAGAGATTCCAAAAGAGAAAGGAAGTGGAAGCAATCCAAATTGGAAAAGGAGAAAGTTTGGAGGAAAGAAGCCTTGGCACGGTAAAGAAAAGAAGGATACTCAGGAGAACAAGGCAAAGAATGTTATCTGTTTCAAATATTTGGAGAAAGGTCATTACTCAAATAGTTGCAAGAAGACCAAGAATCAAGGGAAGAAGGATCAACCTAAGAAGTAAGGACAAGAAGCCAGGGAATGCTACTATTTCCATAAGCCAGGACACATGGTTAAAGAATGCCCGATAATGAAGCAGACCCAAGTAGCAAAGGTATACGCAATCAAGGATGAACCTTCAACCTCAGGAGCTGATAAAGGGAACTGAGTTTTGGAAGGTAATCTTCTTATTTATGATAAAATTGTTAGAGTTCTATTCAACACTGGAGCCACGCATAGTTTTATTTCCCAGCAAACCGTAGAAAAGTTAAATCTTGAACCCGAATTCGTAGACGAACCTATTTGTGTGAAGAACCCGATAGGAGGCCCAACGAATCTTTGTTTACATTGTAGAAAGCTTCTTATTTCGTTTTCTCATCATCAGTTTCCTATCAGCCTTTTCGTTCTCGACTTTAATGAATTTGAGATTTTACTTGGAATGAATTGGTTAACAAAATATGAAGCTAAATTAGATTGTATCAATAGAACGATTTCTGTCAAAACCAAAGTTGGGAAACAGAGGAAAGCATGCAGAAGTCCTATCCCAAATGTAGAATGGATATTTCAGCATGATATGGTAAGCCATTGCTATATCTTTTTATGTGTTCATATATTCTTTGTCTGTCTCCCTGTCTATCAATTTCGAGGACGAAATTTTCTTAAGGTGGAAATTTGTATGATCCTATTTTAAGCCAAATTTAATTTAGTAGTTAATATAATTTTTAGAATTTATTCATGAACTAATTTGAATTTTTCCAAAACAAATAAGATATGTGTTTGTTTATGTATATATATAAATAGATTGTAAATAGAATTTTGATTTGCAATTCAAAAATAAATATCTTAAAAATAAACTGTATTTAAAAACTCTATATTTTAAAACAAGTATATATATATATATGTTTATTTATTAATGTATAATTGGATTTTAAATCATTTTCTTCAAAGTTATATAAATATAAATAAAAGGAAATGTATTTAATAAAAATTTAAAATATAATATAAAAGCATATTAAAAACATAAATACATGCAAAAAGACAAGTGTAAGTTAATTGTAACATGCAATTTAACAAGTGTCATATTTAGTTTTTTTTCAGTTTTACAGATAATAAAACAAGGTTATATATATCTCCCTACTCCTACACTCTCATTTTCTTCATTTTTCATTTTTAATTTCTCAAAAATTTTCAACTAAAGAAACCAAACCAGAGAATAAAAACGAAAAAAAAACAACCTCTTGCAAATCTAAAACCTGAATCAAGCAAAGTTCAACTCAGTTTAATCAAAGCAAAGATCAGATCAAGTTCAGAACAATTTCCCGTTTTTCAAAATCAAGCATTTCCAGTTTTCAAATTCAAGAGCAGAGCAAATTTCAGGCTTCTATGTTCAAATATAAACAACGAGTAAACATCGTTTTAAAAGCTAAAGTTGTTTGATAACCTGATGCGTGTGATAATCCTTGAAGTTATGATGTGAAATATGCTTTGAATAAGTGTGTAAGTATGATCGCATGTATACATTTATGATGATATTGATGTGCATGTCTGTGCTTGCTCTGTTCTAAGTTTACATGTTTTAAAACAAATTCAAAAATAAAATCTCTTCTCTTATTCTCTTATAGGCTTTGATATTTAAACAAGATATGTTTGAATTAACATGATCTAAGTTTAAAAAAAATTAGGTATAATTATTTAGAGATTTTCCAGAAAATCAGAAGATATACAGTAAACTCAAAAGCATGTCAAAATTCAAGTGTCATGATTTCTTGATTCACCTACATCATCTAATTCGTTTTCGAAAACCATGAATTTTAAAAGTAAAATCATGATTTTTAAGAGTGTAAATCGAGAGAGCTTGCAAGTTAAACGAGAAAGGGAATTTTGGCATTTTCAGGTGATCAGAGCGAGTAGGAATCTCGTGGTCGTTGCCGAAGCTTGCTTATAGGTCAAGGGTCTCGAAAAAATGATCGGTGAGTTTATCGACTATCGTGGCGGCGGCACGGCTTTGTTGTAGGGTTTTGTAGCCTATTGTGGTCGACTTGGTTTGAGTGGCGTCTACGTCGTCGTCAAAGCACCGGAGATGATCGGAGTGAAGGAGATCGAAGTGTGGGACGGTGATGCAACTCTAGGTTGATCGACGAGTGTCCAGGTGGTCATAGGCGGCAGATCGAGACGATTCTTCGGTGATCATTTCTGTTCCTGTAGGTACCCATATGCTTGAATTCGATTTTCGAGTTTGTTTTGAAGTTATGAAGGCCGGAGTCGAAGGGGGGTCGTAGTCGACTTGCCGATGGCATCAATAATTAGAACATCGGCGTGCGACTGTGCATGTGCATAAGTGTCAGTGGTGTATCAGTAGTTTATTTGGTAGCTGTAGGCTTTGGGAAGATGAAGTTGCCTCAAGAGAGAGCTCGGGAGGTTTCATGTTTGGTTCGAGTGTGTTTTTATAACAGTTTTTAAAGTTCAATGAAAACAAGTTTAAAAAGAAGAAGATGAAGAATGTGGCTCGGGTTTGAGTGTGGGTAAGCACGGCGTTTAGCTCGGGTCAGAGCTATAGAGTATTAACCAAGTTTTTAAAAGTTAAAAGTTAAAATAAACCAAGTTTAAACAATTTCTTAGTTAATTCTTTAAAATAATAAATGTTTTATTTAAGTTTGGGATTAGTTACAAGTTATAAAATAAATTATTTTAAATTAATTAAGTTTATGATATTTTAGTAAATGTATTTTATTTGTAATTAATTCTTAAGTTTATTTATTTTAAATTTAAATAGTGTAATTAAGTAGTTTATTAAGAAAGTAAAATGCTTTTAATTATTAATTAACTTAAAGGTCTTAAGTTAATTCATATGTTAATAATAAATTTATTTCAAAGGTTTATTAAATAAGATTTAAATGATAATTAAGTAATTAATTAAGATAAATGGTTTATCTTAAATTAATTAAGGTCATGGGTAATTAAAATTAATTAATTAATGAAAGTAATTAAAGAATAATTAATTAATTAATAAGTAATTAAAGAATAATCAATTAATTAAAGAAGAATTAAAGGTTAATTAATTAATAAATAAATTTTAATTAATTAATGATTAAAGGATTAATTTATAATTAAAGAGTAATTAATCAGTAATTATAGGATAATTAATTAATGTAATTAATTAAAGATGATTAATTAATTTCATTAATTTATTAGAATAATAACAAATGGTTTGTAATTAATTAATGTTAACTAAGCAGGGTTAGATAATTAATTCACAAGTAATTAATTTATTTGGTTTAAATTAAATTAATTATAAATTATGTGATTAATTAAACTTTCTTATGGATAATTAATTATATTGAATGCTTGGATTGATCAATATCTCTAATATGTTAATCTGTAATATTCTGTGATATGAATTGCTTTGGATTGAGCTGTGATAAACGTATGTTATTTATCTGTAATGAATTGCTGTGTGAATATAATGTTCTGCATTGAATTATAAAAGTTGGATCTTTTGTTTCAAAGATTAAAAATGGAAATTTGTTTAAACCATTAAAAAAGAAAGGTTTTAGGAAATAAGGGTTAAAAAGTTGCGACTTAAATAAGATCCGAATGTATCCATATTTTTTAAAAAAAGCGCTCATTTTCGAAAAGACCGAGGAAGGACATTAAGTAGAAAACCCATTCCAAATAATGATATGACGGAATGGAATTGCATTTGAAGACGGTGGTTGAAGACAGGGTATTTTCGAAAATGAAAGGATTGCCTATTGCTTGTCTCCGCACAGAGTTGCTTCGGTATAGAGATTACCCTATGTGATGGGGAGTTTGGACGAGATTGGGGATATCCGGTGTAACGACCCAGGATTTTTAGTAATTAAAATTCGAATATTTAATTAATTTTAAATATTAATAAGTGAATTTATAAGTCGAATAAATTTTTATTCGAATAATTGGATTTAATTGAATAATTAAATCGATAATTTAATATGTTAAATTATGGAAATAATTGAAAATTGGGTTAAATATGATTGAGAATGATTTGTAAAATTTTATTTTAACATATTGAAGTTAGAAAGATGTTTTAGAACTTTTAAAATCGAATTAAAAGTTTATTGGTGAAAATCGAATATTTTAATATTAAATCGACTAGTGAAATTAGTCAATTTTTGAACAGTCTCAGAGTTGGACGAAACTAGTTCCATTGGATCCGTAATAGTTAGTTATTATCGGATTTCAATTTTCGTAGCAATCGGAGTTATCGTTTGATCGTGGCAGCTCGAAACGCATCGAAATTGTTTAATTATTAATTTGGCGAGTTAAAATAGCCATTTTTCAAAAAGTCTCGGATTTCGACGAAACCAGTTTCATCGGATCCGTAATGTGATATTATTGTAAGGTTTCAAATTTTGTGTCAATTGGATTTACCGTTTGTCCGGTACAAATTAAAACGCCTAGAAAATCGTTTAAATCGGTTTAATTTAAATTGAACGTTTATTACCATATCTCGCACAGATGTCCGAATTAGCTTTCGAAACCTGTTCCATTGTGCCCGAAACGCAGGGTAAACCCTAGAAACGCTGGTTACGGCACGTAAATCGGAGTTTGGAATTTCCGGAATGAATAGTGTCGTTCGTTTCCCTATAAATAGCCCCCTCTCTCTCACAAATAAAAAATAAAAAAATTAAACCCTAATTCTAAACTGCAGCCGCCACTCCTTCAATGGAAGGCCAGAAATTTATGATCTTCATCCCCAAATCTCTTCAAATCCGTGAAGCAATTCAAGAAGTGTTCAACTGCGAAGTTATAGAGCACATCGAGATCTTCGTGTTCAACGGTGGAGATCGTGTTTGGAGTTGTGGATTGGTGGCAAGTCGAGTTGGAAGTGTGGCCGTTCGGCCTCGATTTTCGTGATGGGGGCTTGACCGAGCTCAGTGCTTTGCGTGGTGAAGTTGGAGTTCGCATAGGCCTTCGATTTGGTGGTGGAGTGATGGAGTTTCGATGCTCGAGGTGATGGAAATATGGAACCCTTGTTTCGACTAATGGGTTATGTATATGCGGCTATTGTCTGCAGGGAGAACGAAGAATAAAGGGGTAGGGGGTGGACGGCCTGGATTCAAAGGAAGGGGATCTAACGGCCAATATTAGGTAGGTTTGAAATTATATAAGTATGTTGTAAATTTGTTATAAAAAATTCGTATAAACTTCATAAAATCATAACTTTTTCATACGAGGTCGAAAACGCGCGAAACAAGAAGCGTTGAACCGTATGGACGAGCACTACGCTATGGAATTGGATTGGAGTCGTTTGGAGTTAGTGAGAATTTCGGGTAAAATTAAACGTCCGTTTAATTTTATTCGAAATAAATCGCTAAAACGAAATTGAAATTAAGGTGAGAACTTCTCACTCAATCGAATCGCTTTCGATTTTAACTTTAAATAGGTAGATTTAAAATATTTGAATGCATGTTTGAATGATGATTATTATCTATTGATTGTTAAAATAAACATTATGCACCGCTAGTAAGCGGATGTTATTTATTAAAAACATATACCGCGAATATTTCATAAACAGTGAAATTGGTATTATATATAATAGCAATATATATATATATATATATATTGGCATATGTATATATTGGAGTTATTGATTTCCCGCATTGTATAGCGGATGAGACCCTATTGCGTCGTCTATTAAGCGGATAATATTTTAAATCCCATATACCGCGATAATTCCGTACTGGAGCGGAATTGGTATTGTGCCAATGTTTGTGGATGCAGGAAAACAGGTTGGAGGGATCCAACTGGATTCCTCGACAGTATTTATTTGATTTCAGATATTTTGATATTTGATGGACTATCATATCGATATATGATGTCGTTGTTGTCGTGATTGACTATTTGGTATGTAGCATCATTGGACCAAACTTTGGAATTTTAAAATGATTTTTAAAGTGATTTTTGAAAATATACTATATGTTTGGAAATTGATTCATTTTAAATAAATAAACGATATAATTTTAATGTTATAAAAATTATGATTTTTGAGAAATATAGTTAAAAACTGATTTTTTGAAAATATGGGGTTAATGATTTTATAAAATAGTTAAAACGGGATTTCTGAATTTATTATAAAAAGTTTAAAAATAGGATTTATAAAATTTGATTATTTTATAAATCAAAATGGTGAAATTATAAAGAAGATTAAAGATGTTTTAAAATAATAATATAAATTGATTTATATAAAAGATTATAAATTGATATTTATAAATTAAAATATTGGAATTATAAAACGAGTTTTTATAAGTGTTAGAATGAATTGTGAATGAATTTCATAAATGAATGCAATTTATAGAATTATAAACGGTGAAGTTATAAATGAAATTTTATAAGCAGTAGGTTTATAAAATTGGTAAAGTTATTAAAAGAATAGATTTGGTTAAATAAATGAATCTTATAAGTTATAAGATTTATAATTTGGGAAGTTTAAAAGAACGATTTTGTAAAGTAATCGTTTTATAAGCATTTAACTTATAACATGAACTTTTGTTTTATAATTGAGTTATAAATTGAATAGGTTAATAAAGGAATTTATAAAAGGAAGTTGTTATAAAATAAATAGAAAAGGAATTTATTAACGTTGTTTTATAAATTCGCAAACGACTTATTTTAAGAAGTAAATTGTTGTAACCTATTAATGGAGTTATATTCACGTTTTTGACTGTGAATAATCCTTTGAAACAAAATGAATAGAAATGATGAAATTGATTAACGTAGTATATTCACGTTTTTGAATAGTGAATAATATGTTAAAGAAATTGTTTTGAATGTGATGTTTTAAACAAAATTAAAACGATATAACGATTGTTTTAAATGCATTAAGATTCGAAACCATAGATTTCAACATTTATTGTTGAAATAGACGTTTTCGAGAAATAGAAGGAAATGGTGGACTATAACACTGTTGTTATAGTAAATGATTTCCGAAAGGAAATGTTTTGTATAGTATTGGGATTTATATATCTATCTTAAATTCGAATCCCTATACTAGTGATTTTGGGACGTCGTAACGATGTTTTACGCAACATTCGTTTTGGCCCAAATAAATATGTTTAAGAGCATGATTTCCTTAAAGAATGAAATATATACTTAATCTCGATTTAAGTATATTTGAATATTGTCCAAGTGTTGAAAATAAATGGATTGAGAATTACTTAATAAGTAAGTATGGAAAGGTTTTCCAATATAAAGTGAATATTTAGAGAATTTATCTTTTTGAAGATAAATTGAAATGAATAATTGAAATCGTATATTCATAGATATTGTGAAATATAAATTCACTATGGAATTTACAAAAGAAAGTGGAATTCGTTTAAAAATAAATATTGATTTATTTTTGAAGTATTGAAAATTATATATCTTGTAAATATATTTTTGGAAAATAAATAATTTGGAAAATTATTTGGAATCTGGTGATGTTGTGCATATCCATTGATAGTTCGATAACCGACTATCAATATTTACCTTTGAAAGGTATTTGTTGTGATTTGCTTGAATTTGAATGCACACTTATTTTTAAATTATTGCGCCCGTTATTCGGATTACCCATTCCAAATAGAGATACGACGTAATGGATAGCATTGAAGATCGGTGTTGAAGACCCGGTATTTGCGAGAGCGGTAGGATGACCTGTCGATTGACTCTGCACCGAGTTGCTCCGGTATAGAGTTCTCCATATGTGATGGGAAATCCGATCAGGATTGTGGATATCCGGATTGCAAGGACTTCTTTGTAAGTGCCTTCGATTCTGTTCGAGCCCGGAACAGACTTGTATGGATTGTATGTCTGACGTTATAGATTGAGATATAAAGCAGATTTCTTTCAAATATATTTCTGTTGGTGGCGGAGAATTTATTATTTTAGCTTAACACCCTTCTCTGAGACGTACGAGCTCAGAGGTTATGTAGTTGAAGGTTATCAGCGACATATTCCCAATTTGGTAATGTGACATGCTGAGTGTTGCTGTGATATGATCATTGTATTGATTATTTGAGATAGGATCATTTATTTGATCGTCTATCTTGGTGATCATTTCTATGATCATTTGTTGACCCAAAGCATGACTTTGTATAAAGCGTGTTTTTGTGGACGTGACTTCGTCGAGCCTCACACCCCGGAATGGTCAAAACAGGAAAGATGCGGCAAGTTTATGAGGGGTTGCTCCCTTTAGGGTATGTGCATTTCCTTCTGGAAAAGGGTGGTATCATGGTATGGAGCCCAGATACTTACTCATGTTGAAAACACTTTATGATTGTGTGAATTGATTACGAGCGCTCTGTTAAAGGTCCCAAAGGACCGGGGGATGGCTACTCGTGTCAGTTGTTACTTAGTTTGAAAGGTAACCCGGCCTTGTGTTGGCAGAGATCGGGTTAGGTTCTCGGGGACGTCCTTCCAGAGGCGTTCTCATGTGGCAATGGGAAGTTCCTTGGCCTGACCATTTGTTGGAAATCCAAAGAAACAATACGATCTTGTACGGTTTTAGTTGTAGAACCTGCTTCCTCAGGAGGTAGCTCTAGTAGGCATAATATAATGGTACTTATGCTGGCTAAGATTTATATTCTACTTTTGAAATGAATTTTTCCTACACTATGCACTAGTAATAATATCAAATGTTATTTTTAATGCGTATCAAGCATCTTTGACTATCATAAGGAGAATCTCCTCCAAGTCTGCGTTTGCATTGTGTGTGTGGCGGGAGGTCTTATGGTAGTCTCATTTTTAAAAGCATTGCGAATTGACTTTAAAAATATTCCTCTATTTTGTTTCCAAAGATAAATAAACTGTTTTGAGTTCTCACACCAGTCACATGACTGACTCGGAGTTTATTGTTTTCCTTCCTAAACTCTGGGTGCCCACCAATTTCCACACGGGCAGTCAAGAGACAGGTTTATTAGGATATTATGGAATTCTAGAGTTGCTGGAGGCAAGCTGGATGGCATGGCGTATTACTAGTATATAGTATTTCTTTTTCCGCTGCACTGTTTGTTGTTGTACACTCTGATGATGATGTAATGTAATGTAATGTAATGTATAAAATGTAATAACTGATATAGTTCTTTGTTTAAAGATTATTCATTTATTATTATTATATGTTGTTCCGCTGCGAATTGTGAGATTCTGTTGTTGTTCTGTTGTTTTCTTTATTTTCTATTTTCTTTCCTCTCTATTTTTTTTATCTTTTCCCTCTTCTTCTCTCTCTTTCTTTTTATTAAAACCCTAAGTGTTCGGTTTTTCGGCATTCAATTTCTCGGCAGTTGATACAGTGGACGTATTGATGTCAGTTTTCGGAAGTTGAAGAATCGGGTCCTTACATCTGGTATCAGAGCTTATGGTTAAGCGACAACCATGGTTCTGTTGGGTATTACTCATTAGAGATAGAGTCAGTAGTACTCTAGAATGAGTTTGAGTGTAATAATAGCTATGAGAGCGTATTTGTTAGTGAATATAAAATTGTTTTATATTGTGATGATTGGTTTGTTGAGTAGTATATAGATTCTGGTTAATACGAGTAATTAACGTTGTTGATAGGGATCTCTAAACACTTGTACAGAACAATTCGACACAGTATTGTTTAAAATTGGGTAAATGAAATAATTTTACCTTGATTATATTTTATATATAAAGAAATAATTTTTCAGAATTATTAAAGTGTATATAAGTAGATTGTTTGGTTGTTTGAATAATCTAAATAAAAAAAACATGTTGTAAAAGAATAATTGTATAAGCAAAATAATTATAAGAATTGAATTATAATTAAAGTGATTTACAATTGTGAAATAAACTTATATATATAAGAAGTGAAACTATATGAATATATTTATAAATATGAGTTGTAAATAAAAGAATGAAATTCAAAGTTAAATGGAAATTTACTTTAGAATTTAGAAGCTGAATTGATTTATAAGTTGGAATTTAAGTTATGTAAAACCAAGTGATGTTTGTAAAATGGAAATATAACTTAAGAAATGTTGAATGAAGTTGATATTGGTATCAAAGTAAATTAATAAAGTTAAGTGATAAATGTGAACTTGAGTTTTATAAATGAAATTCAACTTTAGAAATTAAATTTGATTAAAGGATTGAATGTAAATCAATTGAATGTAAATAAAATTGATATGAAATAATGAATGTAAGTGTTAATTCATTAAAATCTAATGTTATTAGAAGTTGAATAATTGAATGAAAATCAATTAATTAAACCAATTGAAAGCAAAGGAATTTGGTTGTAATTGATATACATTGGTTGTTATATGGTTGTTAGTTGATTGATTGTATAAAATTCATTAAGAGTTAATGAAATTGGAAGTTAAAGTAATTGAAAATTCAATTGAAAGTTAACTGAATCTTAAATAGAATTGAATTTGATTTGGAAGTGAACCAACTTGAATATGAATTAGCGAATATAAACTAATTGAAAATGAATGTTAGTAAAAAAATCCAATGTAAATGAATCGAATGTGATTAAAATTGAAAACCAATTCATTAATATTAATGAGAATATGAATGAATATACATTGGTTATGAATTTGTTGGATGATAGTTGGTTGATGTTTGCATTTGTTGTTTTGTTTCATTTGCTATGTTAGTATGTATAGTTATTATGTTGCTATATGATGTATATTGATACTATTGTCTATATACATGGTTCTCATGTTGTTTGTTGAGTGTTTAGTAGGTGCGGATCGCGTTTGCTTCGCATTTGGAGCTCGCTTTCGCGCTATATTAGCCGTATATGCTCGCTAATAAAATATAAGGTACATATCTCGGATTACATACCGTACTTTTATACCTTTTTCCCTTCGGGATGCCTCATTACTTGATGAGATGTATATTTGTGATATATATACTGTCATTTTTTTTTCAGATCGAGCCGCGCAAAGGAGACTATGGCGAATTTTTCCGAAAATTTAAGGCGTTAGAAAAAAATTTGAGAAAATTGGAAAATTTTGAAAACTTAGACTTTTATTTGGAGTTGAAAGTTAAACAATAGTAGTTGTTTTGAAAAGATAACTAAGTATGATTTGAAAACTTAGTAAAGTTATTGTAAGAAGTTTAACTATGGATTTTGGAAAAGTTAATGGATTCTGTAACTTTTCTTACTTGATAATTTCGAGGACGAAATTCTTTTAAGGGGGGAAGATTGTAACGACCCAGGATTTTTAGTAATTAAAATTCGAATATTTAATTAATTTTAAATATTAATAAGTGAATTTATAAGTCGAATAAATTTTTATTCGAATAATTGGATTTAATTGAATAATTAAATCGATAATTTAATATGTTAAATTATGGAAATAATTGAAAATTGGGTTAAATATGATTGAGAATGATTTGTAAAATTTTATTTTATCATATTGAAGTTAGAAAGATGTTTTAGAACTTTTAAAGTCGAATTAAAAGTTTATTTGTGAAAATTGAATATTTTAATATTAAATCGACTAGTGAAATTAGTCAATTTTTGAACAGTCTCAGAGTTGGACGAAACTAGTTCCATTGGATCCGTAATAGTTAGTTATTATCGGATTTCAATTTTCGTAGCAATCAAAGTTATCGTTTGATCGTGGCAGCTCGAAACGCATCGAAATTGTTTAATTATTAATTTGGCGAGTTAAAATAGCCATTTTTCAAAAAGTCTCGGATTTCGACGAAACCAGTTTCATCGGATCCGTAATGTGATATTATTATAAGGTTTCAAATTTCGTGTCAGTTGGATTTACCGTTTGTCCGGTACAAATTAAAACGCCTAGAAAATCGTTTAAATCGGTTTAATTTAAATTGAACGTTTATTGCCATATCTCGCATAGATGTCCGAATTAGCTTTCGAAACCTGTTCCATTGTGTCCGGAACGCGGGGTAAACCCTAGAAACGCTAGTTACGGCGCGTAAGTCGGAGTTTGGAATTTCTGGAATGAATAGTGTCGTTCGTTTCCCTATAAACAGCCCCCTCTCTCCCACAAAAAAAAAATTAAACCCTAATTCTAAACTGCAGCCGCCACCACTTCAATGGAAGGCCAGAAATTTATGATCTTCATCCCCAAATATCTTCAAATCCGTAAAGCAATTCAAGAAATGTTCAACTGCGAAGTTATAGAGCACATCGAGATCTTCGTGTTCAACGGTGGAGATCGTGTTTGGAGTTGTGGATTGGTGGCAAGTCGAGTTGGAAGAGTGGCCGTTTGGCCTCGATTTTCGTGCTGGGGGGCTTGACCGAGCTCAGTGCTTTTCGTGGTGAAGTTGGAGTTCGCATAGGCCTTCGATTTGGTGGTGGAGTGATGGAGTTTCGATGCTCGAGGTGATGGAAATATGGAACTCTAGTTTCGACTAATGGGTTATGTATATGCGGCTATTGTCTGTGGGGAGAACGAAGTAGAAAGGGGTAGGGGGTGGACGGCCTGGATTCAAAGGAAGGGGATCTAACGGCCAATATTAGTTAGGTTTGAAATTATATAATTATGTTGTAAATTTGTTATAAAAAATTCGTATAAACTTCATAAAATCATAACTTTTTCATACGAGGTCGAAAACGCGCGAAACAAGAAGCGTTGGAATCGTATGGACGAGCACTACGCTATGGAATTGGATTGGAGTCGTTTGGAGTTAGTAAGAATTTCAGGTAAAATTAAACGTCCGTTTAATTTTATTCGAAATAAATCGCTAAAAGGAAATTGAAATTAAGGTGAGAACTTCTCACTCAATCGAATCGCTTTCGATTTTAATTTTAAATAGTTAGATTTAAAATATTTGAATGCATGTTTGAATGATGATTGTTATCTATTGATTGTTAAAATAGACATTATGCGCCGTTAGTAAGCGGATGTTATTTATTAAAAACATATACCGCGAACATTTCATAAACAGTGAAATTGGTATTATATATAATAGCAATATATATATATATATATATATATATATATATATATATATATATTGGCATATGTATATATTGGAATTATTGATTTCCCGCAATGTATAGCGGATGAGACCCTATTGCGCCGTCTATTAAGCGGATAATATTTTAAATCCCATATACCGCGATAATTCCGTACTGGAGCGGAATTGGTATTGTGCTAATGTTTGTGGATGCAGGAAAACAGGTTGGAGGGATCCAACTGGATTCCTCGACAGTATTTATTTGATTTCAGATATTTTGATATTTGATGGACTATCATATCGATATATGATGTCGTTGTTGTCGTGATTGACTATTTGGTATGTAGCATCATTGGACCAAACTTTGGAATTTTAAAATGATTTTTAAAGTGATTTTTGAAAATATACTATATGTTTGGAAATTGATTCATTTTAAATAAATAAACGATATAATTTTAATGTTATAAAAATTATGATTTTTGAGAAATATAGTTAAAAACTGATTTTTTGAAAATATGGGGTTAATGATTTTATAAAATAGTTAAAACGGGATTTCTGAATTTATTATAAAAAGTTTAAAAATAGGATTTATAAAATTTGATTATTTTATAAATCAAAATGGTGAAATTATAAAGAAGATTAAAGATGTTTTAAAATAATAATATAAATTGATTTATATAAAAGATTATAAATTGATATTTATAAATTAAAATATTGGAATTATAAAACGAGTTTTTATAAGTGTTAGAATGAATTGTGAATGAATTTCATAAATGAATGCAATTTATAGAATTATAAACGGTGAAGTTATAAATGAAATTTTATAAGCAGTAGGTTTATAAAATTGGTAAAGTTATAAAAAGAATAGATTTGGTTAAATAAATGAATCTTATAAGTTATAAGATTTATAATTTGGGAAGTTTAAAAGAACGATTTTGTAAAGTAATCGTTTTATAAGCATTTAACTTATAACATGAACTTTTGTTTTATAATTGAGTTATAAATTGAATAGGTTAATAAAGGAATTTATAAAAGGAAGTTGTTATAAAATAAATAGAAAAGGAATTTATTAACGTTGTTTTATAAATTCGCAAACGACTTATTTTAAGAAGTAAATTGTTGTAACCTATTAATGGAGTTATATTCACGTTTTTGACTGTGAATAATCCTTTGAAACAAAATGAATAGAAATGATGAAATTGATTAACGTAGTATATTCACGTTTTTGAATAGTGAATAATATGTTAAAGAAATTGTTTTGAATGTGATGTTTTAAACAAAATTAAAACGATATAACGATTGTTTTAAATGCATTAAGATTCGAAACCATAGATTTCAACATTTATTGTTGAAATAGACGTTTTCGAGAAATAGAAGGAAATGGTGGACTATAACACTGTTGTTATAGTAAATGATTTCCGAAAGGAAATGTTTTGTATAGTATTGGGATTTATATATCTATCTTAAATTCGAATCCCTATACTAGTGATTTTGGGACGTCGTAACGATGTTTTACGCAACATTCATTTTGG
The DNA here is from genome assembly GCA_030765085.1 of Allium cepa. Classification (NCBI taxonomy): domain Eukaryota; kingdom Viridiplantae; phylum Streptophyta; class Magnoliopsida; order Asparagales; family Amaryllidaceae; genus Allium; species Allium cepa. The sequence goes on along the minus strand of CM060942.1, from coordinate 101,408,329 downwards.
CCCAAATAAATACGTTTAAGAGCATGATTTCCTTAAAGAATGAAATATATACTTAATCTCGATTTAAGTATATTTGAATATTTTCCAAGTGTTGAAAATAAATGGATTGAGAATTACTTAATAAGTAAGTATGGAAATGTTTTCCAATATAAAGTGAATATTTAGAGAATTTATCTTTTTGAAGATAAATTGAAATGAATAATTGAAATCGTATATTCATAGATATTGTGAAATATAAATTCACTATGGAATTTATAAAAGAAAGTGGAATTCGTTTAAAAATAAATATTGATTTATTTTTGAAGTATTGAAAATTATATATCTTGTAAATATATTTTTGGAAAATAAATAATTTGGAAAATTATTTGGAATCTGGTGATGTTGTGCATATCCATTGATAGTTCAATAACCGACTATCAATATTTACCTTTGAAAGGTATTTGTTGTGATTTGCTTGAATTTGAATGCACACTTATTTTTAAATTATTGCGCTCGTTATTCAGATTACCCATTCCAAATAATGATACGACGTAATGGATAGCATTGAAGATCGGTGTTGAAGACCCGGTATTTGCGAGAGCGGTAGGATGACCTGTCGACTCTGCACCGTGTTGCTCCGGTATAGAGTTCTCCATATGTGATGGGAAATCCGATCAGGATTGTGGATATCCGGATTGCAAGGACTTCTTTGTAAGTGCCTTCGATTCTGTTCGAGCCCGGAACAGACTTGTATGGATTGTATGTCTGACGTTACAGATTGAGATATAAAGCAGATTTCTTTCAAAAATATATTTCTGTTGGTGGTGGAGAATTTATTCTTTTAGCTTAACACCCTTCTCTGAGACGTACGAGCTCAGAGGTTATGTAGTTGATGGTTATCAGCGATATATTCCCAATTTGGTAATGTGGCATGCTGAGTGTTGCTGTGATATGATCATTGTGTTGATTATTTGAGATAGGATCATTTATTTGATCGTCTATCTTGGTGATCATTTCTATGATCATTTGTTGACCCAAAGCATGACTTTGTATAAAGCGTGTTTTTGTGGACGTGACTTCGTCGAGCCTCACACCCCGGAATGGTCAAAACAGGAAAGATGCGGCAAGGTTATGAGGGGTAGCTCCCTTTAGGGTATGTGCATTTCCTTCTGGAAAAGGGTGGTATCATGGTATGGAGCCCAGATACTTACTCATGTTGAAAACACTTTATGATTGTGTGAATTGATTACGAGCGCTCGGTTAAAGGTCCCAAAGGACCGGGGGATGGCATACTCGTGTCAGTTGTTACCTAGTTTGAAAGGTAACCCGGCCTTGTGTTGGCAGAGATCGGGTTAGGTTCTCGGGGACGTCCTTCCAGTGGCGTTCTCATGTGGCAATGGGAAGTTCCTTGGCCTGACCATTTGTTGGAAATCCAAAGAAACAATACGATCTTGTACGGTTTTAGTTGTAGAACCTGCTTCCTCAGGAGGTAGCTATAGTAGGCATAATATAATGGTACCTATGCTGGCGAAGATTTATATTTTACTTTTGAAATGAAATTTTCCTACACTATGCACTAGTAATAATATCAAATGTTCTTTTTAATGCGTATCAAGCATCTTTGACTATCATAAGGAGAAATCTCCTCCAAGTCTGCGTTTGCATTGTGTGTGTGGCGGGAGGTCTTATGGTAGTCTCATTTTTAAAAGCATTGCGAATTGACTTTAAAAATATTCCTCTATTTTGTTTTCAAAGATAAATAAACTGTTTTGAGTTCTCACACCAGTCACATGACTGACTCGGAGTGTAACAACCCAGAATTTTGAACAATTTAAAAAATGAAAATATTTAATTAATTTTAAATATTTGAATGATGGTTTAGTTTGAATTCCCAATATAACTATGAATCAGCGATTAAATTTTAGAATTTAATCTATTGAAAGTTGAATAAAAATTTGAATTCGACTTTGAAGTTGAAATTGAATATTTAATTTGTAATTGAAATTTGAACTAATGACATAGAAAAAAATAGTTTGGATTTACGAATTATTTTTATGTAAATTTATAAATTTAAGTTTGATATTTGAACTGCAAAACCTTTATATGTTTATTAAAGAAAATTTATACAAAAAAAATTGAATTTAAATTGAAAAGAAAAAAATAAAAATAAAAATAAAAATATAATAATATATACAATAAAAAGAGAGTACATTGCCTTACCTTATCACCATAATCTACGCCGTCACATATGCCTTCCCCCACGCCAAAACCCACGCCCTAAATCGTGCCCCTCTGCAAAAACACGATCTCCTCCCATTCTTATTTTCGCCATTCCTCTTCTCTTTACTTCAAAAAAAAAAATCGAACGAAAAACTAATGGCGGCCTCTCTCGTCTCCTCTTCATCCTTCGATTCAAATTAGGGCTTCATCTTCGTTCGTCTTCCTCTTCGCACCCAAGCTTAGGGCTTTTCAAAATCGAAGATGCCGATTGTTGGTAGCTCGATCGAATGGGGGACTCGTCCTTTGCTTCGATCGCGTGCTCCTCAGTGGGTCGAGTTCGTTTCCTTGCTTCGGTGAAAGGTGAGTTTTCTCACGATTAATCGTTACTCAAGTTTTTAGATTTGTTTGAATTGGGTGTTTGGTTGCATGCTATGATTTGGGGTGTTATTTGTTATCATTTGCTCGGTCAATCCAATTTAAACTGTTAAGAACAGATGCTATTTAAATTTTAATTTAAACTGTTAAGAACAGATGCTATTTAAATTTTAATTTAAACTGATAAGAACAGATGTTAATTGAAGTTTGTTTTTTTTTAACTGATGAAAACAGATGCTACTTGAAATTTGTTTTTAAATTGATAAGAACAGATGCTATATCAAAAACTTTGCTTGTTTGTTGCTGCTGCATGTGATGGATCTTTGAATCTAGATGAGGAAATTTTTGTTTCCATGTGCTTGTTTGAACTTCTATTCATGTGTGTTGTATATATGTGCCTATAAACCCCCCCCCCCCTATGCTTTGATGTTTTGCTGTGTATCATGCTTGCATGCCTATATATGAATGATCCCAGTTATAAAGGTCTGTGAACATCCTATAATCTGAAAATAAAAAAATTGACAAGTTTAAAATAATTGTTGATGAAAATGATGCATGCTAAAATTCTTGGAACCATTATGTGAAGCTTGAATGTTTGTTTAAGTATGGAATTAAAAGTATGTATGTGAATATGTATTTTTGCATATACATGTCACTGTGAGTAAACATACCTGATTTAAAAAGTTTTTAAAAATCTGTTAAACCCCTGTTGCATGCAGAAACTTAAGCTTAAATAGGCAAAAATGGTTTGCATGTTGTAATTAAATGTTTTATGTGTAAATTTAGGATATATACAAGCTTTTTAAATATTAGTTTTAAACAGATATGGTCCTGAGAATATAAGTGATATATGTAAATTGATATTCTGAGAATATAAATGATATATGTAAATTGATATGTGTGTGCTCCTGTACACTTATTTCCTCAAACTGTTTGGGTCACTGTGTTGAACCCAGTCTCATTGGTCTTGACTTGATTCATTGCTTTGAGTTCCCTGTCATACTTCCATGAAATTTCGACTCCCACACTACTACAGCTTGTTGTTTGTGTACTGATCAAGTATCAATGTGTACTTGCATTGTTGTCTGTCTCTGGTCTGTGCACATTGTTGCATGTATTGAGTATTTCATGCTTGATGTTGTTTCAGTCTTCATATCCATATATGCCTTCCCATCTCTGTTGCACTTGTAGCTGCATTCCATGCTGTTGCACTTGAGACTTTAGACTTGATTTTTTTTATTTTTTTTGCTGTTTGCATGCAGTGGCAGTTCCATATATATATGTCCGTGTACTTGAAACTACTTGATGCTGCACACTTGTGCTTTGCCTTGATCACTTCTGCTCTGTCATTTTTGTAGTTGGTCTTGCATTTGTTGTTGTTTATGTCTTCATGTCTTTGGCATTTCTGAGTCTCTGCCTTTGATTTCCTGCTTTGACATTGCTGTTTGTATTGCTTTGTCTGATGCCTTCTTGACTCTTTTATCTGTGCATTGGCCTTGAGTTGAACCTAGTTTTGAAACTTGGGTTTGACCTTGTTTTGATCTGATAGCTGTGCTTTTGTTTGGTGCACACGAGTTGGCGAGGCAGTGCACATGTGTATAAATATACGTGTGTACTGCAGCCACACAGGATTGACAGATTTTAAAAAAAATTGAAGTTGTTAATAAGAAAATCCATAATAGATTTAAATTGATTCATGTGATTCGTCATCTCTGTTACCATTTTATTCAGTTCATTACAAATTTAATTACTTGAATAAAGATTAATCCTGACTCGAGTGTTTTTGTGTTTTGCAATAAACGCTCGGGTCAGACCGAGTAATTTTATAGCTTGAAGATTTTCAGGCCGCGAAGTTAGAGAGAGTTGGGGAAATTGCTTCACTTTAGCTTTTCGAAGAATTTTTGTACTTAAAAGAAATATTCCGCTGTATAAAATTTAGTTCATTGTACAAACTCTGATATATGTATAAAAATTCATTTATGTAAAATATTATGATTATTCTGTGATTCTGTGGCTGTTTCTGTTTAAACTCTATAAACTGAATAACAATCCGTCATTTTGAACGTCTCAAGTTGGTTTAATTACCGGCTGGAGGCGGTTAGAGCGGCGGGTCGTTACAAAAGTGGTATCAGAGCTTTGGTTTACATAAAGCTCAGTTTATGATGTTTAATATGAATAGTTACTAGAACCACTTTAAAGAAAGTGTTTTTCAAATTTAAAAGAAGTATGAAATTGTTTTCTTTGAGAAATAAAAGGTATTTTGAAAATTCAAATTTTTTCGAAAATTCCCCTCTCTAAATTTAGGATTGCGATAGTTTCTCATTCGAAAATCCATTATCGAATTATTGAGATTTATGAAAAATAAAATTAAAGTTAAGTGAATTAATGAATTGGTTTATATTGGTTAAAATCGAATATTTTGAATATCTACAAAATAATAACTGTTAAATAAAATGATATTTCAGTTTAGTTATAGCCAAGAGGATAATTAAACTATAACTTGGGAATTTGATTCTGAATTCTTTAGAAAATTGATTTCAAATGTTTTGAAGAATGATTTAGTAAATAAATGGATTATAAGTATTTAACTTATGAATGGACCTTCGATATATAATTGAGTTATATAAATTGAGTTGAATTAATAAAGAAGATTTATAAATCGAAGTTTATAAATAGAAATGGAATTTGTAAAGTTGTTTATAAATTCGAAACCAATTGAATGTGATAAATGAAAAATAGAAGTTATTAAAGGAGATATATTCGTGATTTTGGACAGCGAATTATCCTTTATGTTAGATATTATGATAGTAAATGTTGGTTGGGAATTTTATCCACGATTTTGGACAGTGGATAATCTTTTAAATAAAAAGTGTAGAAACATTGAATTGATTTAGATAAGTATATTCACGATTTTGGACAGTGAATATATTATTAACTAAAACGAATATGTTTTAGGGAAGTGATATTATGAAATGTGGTTAATGTGGAAATATAAATTTAATGGAACCAAGTTGATGAATGGCTTACTAAAGAACTAGTTGATTATTTTTGAAATAGAAAGCAAATGCAAAGTTCAAATGAGATTTAGATTTCAAATTTGAAGTTGTCAATATGATAATCCATAATAGGTTTAATAAATTCAGTGATGAATTTGAATTTAAACATGTGGAAAATTTAATTAAGTGAAAAACTTAATATTGAAAAATTTGAAATTGGTTTAGAACTAATATTATGAAAAGTATGAGGAATTCAAACTATGAATTAAGTTGAAGTTGAAATTGAAAAAGTTAATGGTTTTAAAGATGTTTTAAAATGCATTAAGTATCGAATACATAGATTTCAACATTCAATTGTTGAAATAGACGTTTTCGAGAGAAAAATAAGGAAATGGTGGATTATAACATTGTTGTTATAGTAAATGGTTTCCGGAAGGAAATATTGTTTATAGTATTGGGATTTATATATCTATCTTAAATTCGAATCCCTATACTAGTGATTTTTGAGTTGTCGTAACGATGTTTTACGCAACATTCGTTTTGACTCAAATAAATGTGTTTAAAAGAACGCCTTCCTTAAAGAATGGAATATATACTTAATTTTGATTCAAGTATATTGAATATTTTCCGTGTTGAAAATAAACAAATTTGTGAGTTGCTTATTATTTAAATAAGTATGGAAATGTTTTCCAATATGAAATGAAAGGTTTGAAATTTTATCTTTTAAAGATAAATTGAAAAAAATGAATATTTGAAATTTGTTTCAAATGGTTAAGTTGGAAAATTATATATCTTGTAAAGATATTTTTGGGAAATTTGAACGATCAGTTCAACTTGAATATTTTCCAAAAAAGATTGAATCTTGAGTTAAATTGAGTTTAACTTTGACATCAAAAACAATATAAGTTGAGCTTTGAATTTTGGATAGTCGATTTGGATTGTATGTCTAGCATTGTGAATTGATGACATAGTAATTGATCTCGATTAAATATATATCTGTGGTGGCAGAGAATTTATTCTTTTAGCTTAACACCCTTCTCTGAGACGTACGAGCTTAGAGGTTATATATCGGTAGACATCAATTATGTGTTGAGAATTGACGATGTAACGTGAAATCCAAATCGAATGTGAAGTCGATAATGAATTGGATTATGAATGTGAATTAGGTTTGAGATAACCTTAAATTTTCAAATCGATTTAGAGGAAAATTTTAAGTGAAATGGAAAATTTAGAAATCCTCTATTTGTTATGATGTGAATTGAGTTTTCGTAACTTATATATGTGAATATAATAAATCGAAAACCATCAGTTTGGAAAGTCATTATTATGAAAAGTCCTATGCAAGTTTACATAGGTATGATATGTACGAAATGTGAAATGAAGTACTATATGTATATGACATATGTTTTCTAAAAACTGAGGATATGGAAATGTACCTTCCATTCATTATTTGTGAAGGTGATTGGAACTCGGTGGAGTGTCCATTGGAAATCGTAGCTACGTAGAATTTCCATTAGTGGAATGTCCATTAGGACTGACTGGGATCCCCCACGATGGATCATCGTGTTTGGGATTAGGTGAATTGATGCTGGCGTAATTCGTGGGGCGTGATGCCTACAGTTACAAGCGATTCCACTGGGATAGTGGCGCAACCGCCGTGTAAACTGCGATCTAGAGGCCGAAGCGTAATTTGAGGGGCGAGATGCCTACAGTCACGAGCGATTCTACTGGGATAGTAGCGTAACCGCCGTGTGAACCGCAATCTATGGCAACAACCATGGCGAAATTCAAGAGAGATGTGAAATCTACAGTTACAAGCGATTCTACTGGGATAGTAGCGTAACCGCCGGGTAAACTGTGATCCATGGGGGAACGTGCTTTCCATATCCATTTTTAAAAAAGAATTTTCAAAAGTATTTTCACTGGAAGTTGAAGCAAGTATATTTAGTACTTGGAGATTTTTAGACTTGCGCCTGGCCAGCGTATGCCTAATGTCTGTAAGAACGACGATGGACTTGTTAAACTTCGAGTTATCAAGTATTTTCAAACTTTGAATAAAAAAATCAATAGTCTGAAATTAGAATTACATAATTCTAACTTAATGAATTAAGGAAGAATTTTTTTAAAAATATCTTGAAAGCAAACAGCTTTGGAAAAGATGTAATATGCAAATATTTAGCATGAAGAATTTCAAGTTTAAAAATCTGAGTTTTGTAAGTCAAAAAAATTTGGTAAAAGACTTTTGTGTCTTGATTATTGAAATCGATGAACAAAACTGCTGAGATAAAATAAATGGAATGAATCCTATATTTATTTATAAGTTTAGAACTTAGTAAAATTGAGTAGGGTATAAATATCGGTGAGATTTTAGCAATCGTTTTCCTAACTTATAATTTCGGGACGAAATTCTTTAAAGAGGGAAGATTGTAACAACCCAGAATTTTGAACAATTTAAAAAATGAAAATATTTAATTAATTTTAAATATTTGAATGATGGTTTAGTTTGAATTCCCAATATAACTATGAATCAGCGATTAAATTTTAGAATTTAATCTATTGAAAGTTGAATAAAAATTTGAATTCGACTTTGAAGTTGAAATTGAATATTTAATTTGTAATTGAAATTTGAACTAATGACATAGAAAAAAATAGTTTGGATTTACGAATTATTTTTATGTAAATTTATAAATTTAAGTTTGATATTTGAACTGCAAAACGTTTATATGTTTATTAAAGAAAATTTATACAAAACAAATTGAATTTAAATTGAAAAGAAAAAAAATAAATAAAAATAAAAATATAATAATATATATAATAAAAAGAGAGTACATTGCCTTACCTTATCACCATAATCTACGCCGTCACATATGCCTTCCCCCACGCCAAAACCCACGCCCTAAATCGTGCCCCTCTGCAAAATCACGATCTCCTCCCCTTCTTATTTTCGCCATTCCTCTTCTCTTTACTTCAGAAAAAAAATCGAACGAAAAATTAATGGCGGCCTCTCTCGTCTCCTCTTCATCCTTCGATTCAAATTAGGGCTTCATCTTCGTTCGTCTTCCTCTTCGCACCCAAGCTTAGGGCTTTTCAAAATCGAAGATGCCGATTGTTGGTAGCTCGATCGAATGGGGGACTCGTCCTTTGCTTCGATCGCGTGCTCCTCAGTGGGTCGAGTTCGTTTCCTTGCTTCGGTGAAAGGTGAGTTTTCTCACGATTAATCGTTAGTCAAGTTTTTAGATTTGTTTGAATTGGGTGTTTGGTTGCATGCTATGATTTGGGGTGTTATTTGTTATCATTTGCTCGGTCAATCCAATTTAACTTGTTAAGAACAGATGCTATTTAAATTTAAATTTAAACTGTTAAGAACAGATGCTATTTAAATTTTAATTTAAACTGATAAGAACAGATGTTAATTGAAGTTTGTTTTTTTTAACTGATGAAAACAGACGCTACTTGAAATTTGTTTTTAAATTGATAAGAACAGATGCTATATCAAAAACTTTGCTTGTTTGTTGCTGCTGCATGTAATGGATCTTTGAATCTAGATGAGGAAAATTTTGTTTCCATGTGCTTGTTTGAACTTCTATTCATGTGTGTTGTATATATGTGCCTATAAACCCCCCCCCCCATGCTTTGATGTTTTGCTGTGTATCATGCTTGCATGCCTATATATGAATGATCCCAGTTATAAATGTCTGTGAACATCCTATAATATGAAAATAACAAAATTGACAAGTTTAAAATAATTGTTGATGAAAATGATGCATGCTAAAATTCTTGGAACCATTATGTGAAGCTTGAATGTTTGTTTAAGTATGGAATTAAAAGTATGTATGTGAATATGTATTTTTGCATATACATGTCACTGTGAGTAAACATACCTGATTTAAAAAGTTTTTAAAAATCTGTTAAACCCCTGTTGCATGCAGAAACTTAAGCTTAAATAGGCAAAAATGGTTTGCATGTTGTAATTAAATGTTTTATGTGTAAATTTAGGATATATACAAGCTTTTTAAATATTAGTTTTAAACAGATATGGTCCTGAGAATATAAGTGATATATGTAAATTGATATTCTGAGAATATAAATGATATATGTAAATTGATATGTGTGTGCTCCTGTACACTTATTTCCTCAAACTGTTTGGGTCACTGTGTTGAACCCAGTCTCATTGGTCTTGACTTGATTCATTGCTTTGAGGTCCCTGTCATACTTCCATGAAATTTCGACTCCCACACTACTACAGCTTGTTGTTTGTGTACTGATCAAGTATCAATGTGTACTTGCATTGTTGTCTGTCTCTGGTCTGTGCACATTGTTGCATGTATTGAGTATTTCATGCTTGATGTTGTTTCAGTCTTCATATCCATATATGCCTTCCCATCTCTGTTGCACTTGTAGCTGCATTCCATGCTGTTGCACTTGAGACTTTAGACTTGATTTTTTTTTTTTTTGCTGTTTGCATGCAGTGGCAGTTCCATATATATATGCCCGTGTACTTGAAACTACTTGATGCTGCACACTTGTGCTTTGCCTTGATCACTTCTGCTGTGTCATTTTTGCAGTTGGTCTTGCATTTGTTGTTGTTTATGTCTTCATGTCCTTGGCATTTCTGAGTCTCTGCCTTTGATTTCCTGCTTTGACATTGCTGTTTGTATTGCTTTGTCTGATGCCTTCTTGACTCTTTTATCTGTGCATTGGCCTTGAGTTGAACCTAGTTTTGAAACTTGGGTTTGACCTTGTTTTGATCTGATAGCTGTGCTTTTGTTTGGTGCACACGAGTTGGCGAGGCAGTGCACATGTGTATAAATATACGTGTGTACTGCAGCCACACAGGATTGACAGATTTTAAAAAAAATTGAAGTTGTTAATAAGAAAATCCATAATAGATTTAAATTGATTCATGTGATTCATCATCTCTGTTACCATTTTATTCAGTTCATTACAATTTTAATTACTTGAATAAAGATTAATCCTGACTCGAGTGTTTTTGTGTTTTGCAATAAACGCTCGGGTCAGACCGAGTAATTTTACAGCTTGAAGATTTTCAGGCCGCGAAGTTAGAGAGAGTTGGGGAAATTGCTTCACTTTAGCTTTTCGAAGAATTTTTGTACTTTAAAAGAAATATTCCGCTGTATAAAATTTAGTTCATTGTACAAACTCTGATATATATGTATAAAAATTCATTTATGTAAAATATTATGATTATTCTGTAATTCTGTGGCTGTTTCTGTTTAAACTCTATAAACTGAATAACAATCCGTCATTTTGAACGTCTCAAGTTGGTTTAATTACCGGCTGGAGGCGGTCAGAGCGGCGGGTCGTTACACGGAGTTTATTGTTTTCCTTCCTAAACTCTGGGTGCCCACCAATTTCCACACGGGCAGTCAAGAGACAGGTTTATCAGGATATTATGGAATTCTGGAGTTGCTGGAGGCAAGCTGGATGGCATGGCGTATTACTAGTATATAGTATTTCTTTTTCCGCTGCACTGTTTGTTGTTGTACACTCTGATGATGATGTAATGTAATGTATAAAATGTAATAACTGATATAGTTCTTTGTTTAAAGATTATTCATTTATTATTATTATATGTTGTTCCGCTTCGAATTGTGAGATTCTGTTGTTATTCTGTTGTTTTCTTTATTTTATATTTTCTTTCCTCTCTATTTTTCTATCTTTTCCCTCTTCTTCTCTCTCTTTCTTTTTCTTAAAACCTTAAGTGTTCGATTTTTCGGCATTCGATTTCTCGGCAGTTGATACAGTGGACGTATTGATGTCAGTTTTCGTAAGTTGAAGAATCGGGTCCTTACATCCTGAGTTGTAAGGAACTTTTTCCTTAATTGGACGAAGTGCCTTCGGTTTCATTCAGACCCTGGATGGACTTGTATGGATGTATATCTGACATTACACTTTGGGATATAAAGCTGGTTTCTATGAAATACATTTCTGTTTGGTGGCGGAGAATTTATTCTCTTAGTTAACACCCTTCTCCGAGACATACGAGCTCAGAGTTATGCAGTTGATAGTTATTAGTGATATATTCCCAATTTGGCAATGTGGCATGCTAAGGGTTGAGCATTAGTTGATTGAAGCATGGCTTTTGTGTAAAGCAAAGCTTTGTGGGATGAGACTTCATCGAACCTCACACCCCGAGAAATGGTCGAAACCGGAAGGCTACAGCAAGGTTATGGGGTTCGCGACCCGAAGGGTATGTGCATTTCCTTCCGGATAAAAAGTGGTTTTATGGTATGGAGCCCAGATATTTTAATTATGTGGTTGTTGGAATTTGAGCCGCCTTGGTAAAGGTCGGTTTCGACCAGCGGATGACATATTCATGACAGTTAGTTACCTAGTTATAGAGGTAGCCCGGCCTTGTGTCGGCAGAGATCCTATTAGGTTCTCGGTACGTCTCTTTAGAGGCGTACCCATTCGGATAAAGGAAGTTCCTTAGCCTTGGCCATTTGTTGGAAGTCCAAATGTAACAATACGAGCCCTTTACGATTTCAGTTGTAGAACCTGCCATTTAACATGGTGGCTATAGTAAGCATACTATAATGATACGTATGCTAGCTAAGATTAATATTATACTTACTAAATGGTTTTCCACACTATGCACTAAAAATAATATCAAAATGGATTTTCGAGTACCAAGCATGTTTGACTACAACAAGGAGAAACCTTCCCCATGTGTGCTATTGCATTTGAGTGTGCGTCGGAAGTCCATATGGCAGTTTCATTTTCCAAAGGCATGAACGGATTTTTTTTGGCACAAATAACTGTTTTAAGTTCTCACACCAGTCCCACGACTGACTCGGAGTTTATTGTTCTCTTTGCTAAACTCTGGATGCCCTTAATTTTCCACACGGGCAGCCTAGAGTCAGGTTATTAATAGGTTCTGGAGCTAAGTCAGGAAGTAGGTGTGGATTTGGAAGTCTTTGGTTTGGAAGCTTTGGGTTTTGAGCTTTTTGGTTTGGACTTTGGAGCTTTGCAAATGAAGATGCAGTATGTTGGACTCTCCTGAAAGACCATGTTGATGTTATTTTTCCACTGTTATGTTGTATTTTGCTGTTGTGTAATATATGACTCTGATGATGATGGACATTTGTTGTAAGAATGTTGAAATCCATGAAGTGAATGAATGAAAGTTATTTTGTTTCCATTGTGTTGTTATTATCTGATGTGTTATGACTCCAACGATCCGGACTCCAACATTTGAACATTCGGCATTTGAATAAGGGTGATGTATTGAATGCCGATTTTCGAAGGTTGAAAGTCTGGGTCGTCACAAAAGAGTCATTCGCTCTTACAAGGGAACGCAATAGGGTCTCATCCACTCCAATAGGCGGGAATATATCCAAACCAACTAATAAATATAATGATTTATCCAAAAAACCATTCAAATTTTTTTATCAAACATAAATCATACCAGTTATCCAAAAAAGTATGTTTAACTCACCGAAATTTATGTTGTTGCCGAGGTGTTCCGATTTAGAGCTAAAACTGAACAACATCCGATTTTAACCCAAATTTCAATAGTCCCCAAATCCATCCAAACCAGTTCCATTGTGAAGCTTCGTTGATATGAGCGAAGTGCAAAAAGTTTCATCTCGATCGGACCTCGTATAAGGGAGTTATGAATTTTAGAAGTTAAATGATTTTCAACCAATAATTAAAAATAAACATATTAAACTCTTCCCCGTATTTACCAAATTACCCTTCTCCCTATTTTATACTCTCCCATTCCAATTCAAAGACGAACACACCTTTCTTCGTGTGCACGCTGTGACACGGCGAATCGCTCCACGTAACGGCACGCCGTCTTCACCAATCTCCATATCTCGACAAATTCGACTCAACGGCCACCCAAACTTCACGACCGCACCTCCCCTTATGAATGCGAACTGCTCCTCGACTCCTCCAACCCCATCAGATTGCACAGTCCAAATCCTCATCGAATACCATAAAAACTTGCGCCCAGGTGCTAGACGTCCCTCTGAACTCAAAAACGACAACCAATCCTCAAATCGAGCACACAAATATCTGATTTCCCAAATGCTACTTGCTAAATCTATTACTGTCGAGTTCAAAAATGAAGTTGCACATGTCAAAAAGTATATCAGTGAGAAGCCCTCATCAAAAGAAGAATTTCAAAATTGGTTTTAGATTTTTTAATTAAGTAAATTTTGAGAAATAAATTTTTGACTCATGTTCTTTATTTTTTTCTTTCTCTGGAATGAAGCACAACATTTTATAGCGGGAAGGTGTAGTTAGCCGCGTGGGGGGGGGGGGGGGGGAGAAATGATAAAAACAGTATAGGGTGTGGCCTGTTTAAGGGTAGGGTGGCTAAAAGAAAAGATTAGGCAGTGAAAAGTTAAATTGGAAAAAAAGTATTTAAAATTTAAAATATCTAGCTATATAATTACAGACTCCAATCGAGGTGTGCCGCTTGACATTTCTAATGTTATACCCCTATTCTAAACGCAATGGAACAGGTCGCGAGACCTAATTCGATCGTATGCAGAAGATATCTTTTTGAACCCAATTATAATATTCAATTTTCGATATTAATTTCAATGTATTTCTATCCCGTACGACCAAATGGTACATCTGATTGCTACAAAATTTGATGGCATATTATAATTCATTATTACAGATCCAATGACTTTAGTTTCGTCGAAATCCAAGACAGTGCCTAGAAGGCTATTTTTATATGCTAATTAAAATGAGACATTTCCAAAACCAGTTAAATCACATTTAGATCCAATTTAAAAGTTTTCCTATCTTCATTTTAATTATATAGAATTTAAATAAGCTTTGAAATTATTTTTACCTAACTTAAACTCAAGATTCCATTGTTGAACCAATTTCAATTATTAAATTTAATAATTAATTATCCAATAAATCACTATTTTTGAAATTTAAATTATTTAACCTATAAAATTGACTTTTCAATATTTAAAATCAATTAAATATTTCAAAGTCAAATAACTAAAGTGGGTTGTTATATTCTTCCTACCTTAAAAAAATTCCGTCCTCGAAATCGCCAAGGTAGGAAAACGCTGAAATCCATTATTTTTTATTTAAAAACCAATTAGTTGAATAACTTCCCAAATCCATTTAAGCCTTTAACTTCCCAAAATCAGTTTGTTGAAACCTCGTTATTACTTTTACTAAGTTCCCAAATTCGTCCATAGGTTCCGACTAATATTATCCATTCAATCTTTTCATGTTATAACTCAAAAATCAAATTTTAGTTATTAGAATTTCCTTAAAATTTCTCACTCTTTCAAATTTTCAAAAAATTTCTCCGGCGACTCCTTCGCACGGCTCGATCAAAACAACCACAAATCGCCACAACGGTCCAAACCAGCAAAAGAAAACAAAAGCTAAGCGGGTCAATCGTAAAAGCATCAAATGAAAAAAAAATATAAACTATACCTTTTCGTCGGGCAACCAAATTTTCTTATGATATCAAAGACATCAAATTTGCTCTTGCTTTTATAAACATGCATCTTATTTACAAATAATATCTAATCATATAGTTCATAATCATATTATTCTACATTTTCAATTTCCAACATTTGCTTTACTAAAACCGTATGATGTAAATATATCATCCCTCTGCACATCTCAATCTGATCACTAGCTACGTAATTTCACTTCCGAACTAGTATCATTCACATGGCAAACGCAGAATTTGTTCCTTGATTAGAAACCATCATTCTCCTTGCATAGCCATATACTATGATAAAGAATCTCAGAATCAACTAAAAATCCATATCCAATGTTCATCATCGAGAATCGAGTGAAAAATTCCAGCTTGGATCGATATTAATCATCCTGAAATCCCATGCTCGAATCTAGATCAAACCATTGTGCAAATAAAATAATATATGCTCAGCTTACGCATTTATTTCAGTAAGTTTTTAGCTACACCAAATCCCTTTTATTCACATTTACCTCATCTACATTCAACTATTCATAGTTACTATTCACATAGCATATTCCTTTCCATACTGATATCATTTAAGAATTATTCCACCAAATTTTATGTTCGATGCATTTCACTTCATAACCAAATTCCATTTCCAACCAAATTCAATTCCATTTCCAAAAATTATTGTATTTCGCCTATATAGGTCCAATTCCTTTTCAAAATTAATTTTTGTATAACTTATCTTAAGTTAATTTTTATTCTCAAGTCCAATTCCAAATTTATTTTTCTTAAAATTCATATTCAACCATCTAAAATATTACTTTGACTTACGAAATTTCAAATTTTATAAATTATCAACTTATTTTCTCATATTTTCATAAATACTTAATTTAAAATTTCCAAAATTTAAACATCTTATTATTATTCATTTCAAACCATTTTGAAATTATATATACGTAATCCCCTTGTAAAATCAAATCATTCTTTGGCATTTCAAAATCAAATTTAGTTTTACCGAAACAAAACTCCAATGGTAGCAATTCCTCTTTTATAAACTCGAAAATGAACGTCGATGATGTTGCAGCTATCACCGAAATATTTTCCAACGACCAAAGTTAGTTTAATGCTTTCTTTTCCTTTTAAAATCCTCTTAAAAAATACTTCCATTTTAAAATATTTTCCAAACAATGCTATTATTATTTTCCCAAAGCTTTGAAAAACAATTCCTAAACCAATGTGAATTTAAGTTCCCAAATTCCCAGCTTTTAAACTCTTTTTACTTACAAACATATTTATAATATACTTTAAGAATTCCATTTCCTTATAAATCACATTTATAAGCTATAATTCCATTAGGTTATAGAAAATCATTTCTTTGTTGTTAGTCTTGCTTACATTATAATATCAATCACTTTATTAGAACACAACAATAGTGAATGATTATAATCAAATATTATCAGTCTCTAACAACCAAGCACACCATATAAAAATAATTTCTGAAAAATTATTCCTTTATATACAAAATATAATCCATGTAAAATTATTTCATTTACCCAATTTCAAAACTATACCATGTTGAACTGCTATGTTCAAGTGTTTAGAGATCCCTATCAATGACATTAATTACTCGTATTGACCAAAATCCATAAGCTACGTAATAGATCAACCAACATAATATAAAGCATTTTTTAAATCACTAACAAATACGCGTTGATATACATACACTCAAACTCATCCAAGGATGCCACTGACCTTATCTCTAATGAGTTACCCTACCAAAGCTATGGTTCTCGCTTAACCTTCAGCTCTGATACTAAATGTAACGAAGTGGGCTCGACCCTCAAAAATAGAAACTAATACGTCCATTGTACCACATACTAAGCAATCTAATGCCGAAAAACCCGATTGTTAAGGAAAAGAAAGAAGGAAGAAGAAAACTAAACAATGTAGAATCTCACAGTAGAATGAATAATCTATAATATATATAAATCATTACACCAAAACAAAACTATAATATATGTATCTACAGATATCAACCAGAGTATACTAACCTATTTCAGCCTGGACGGTTATAACAGTCTGTCCTCACAATTGCTGATAAACATAACAATGAATATAGTGGAAATCCATTTAAGTAAATGCATCTTTGGCCTTCAACTCATCTCGTGAAGTTCCAAGCATCCAAACTAATCTATAATATACTCGGTCTGACCCGAGCATTATAATAAAATATCACCTGAGTCAGTCTTGAAAGCCAGCGTGAGAAAACATATCCAATTGGATATAACGTTATATAAAACCTTTGAAATCAAAATTATTTCATAAGATCACGCCGCATATAATCACGGATTGGTTTTTAACTTACGATAACCAAAACATTTTCTATAGAAAATCAATCGGTATTATGATATGTCTAAGAATGGAAATAATAATAATCAAGTAGCTGTGATGCTCGTGAGTATACATCACAAGTACATCACAACAATACTAGGTATATAATAGAAAATCGATAAGGCGTGTTCGCTAATCGTGTAGGATTTCCACGGAGGTGTCCTCAGTACTTCGAGGAACGGTCCGCCTGCACAAGGATCAGAGCTATTCTTCCAAAGCAGCATACATCCCTAGTGATGTACCATATGAAAAACATAGCTGGTCTCGCTAAGACCGAGTGCATCGCCCTATGCATGCAAAACAACTATAAGTGACGTCTAGAAGGAGCCAACTATACCCTAAGGGTTTGCCAACCCGACTGCCCATGTCTCATATCTCTGATTTTAGTCATTCCCGCTGATGAGGCTATGTCCGACATTCCAGCATATGCACCGCCGCCAAATAGATCATGGAATTCTATAGGATTCCAATACCCCAACGGGTCTTGGAATTACACAGAGATTCCCGCATCTCAATGAGATCTTGGAATCACACCCTGATTTCCATACCACAACGGGTCTCGGAATCACATACGGGTCCCAACATTCCAATATATCATGAATCTCCTTCATAAAACTGTATATGGTTAGAAGAGTTGTTACGGGTTTGAGTCATCTCTTACGAGTACATTCTTCTGTTTTCGGGTGCCTCATAAAAAACCAAACGTTGATTTTCGGAATGCTCAATACCGGTTCTTTAGGAAATAAACAAATAATACATGAGAGCGGGGATCACCCCATAGCTGTTTAAGTGGACGGATCTCCTCATCACTCGTCTTAGAAGAATGAAACGAGTATATACATACAATATAGCACCATCAATAGTAACTGTACCATATAATTTCCGTGTTTCTCCTACATATTTCCAAAGTTAAAATCTTTTGGTGTTAGTATGGAATATTTCCATACCACCAAAATTAAGAAGGATCACATATTTAGGCCAAGATTAGATAGTCGGTTATTAAACTATCAAGTAAACAAACATTCAAACAAAGATTATATTTCATGAGGAAAACCACATTATTTAAGCATATAAGCAATCACTGGCCTCGTTTAATAAATCTTCATAAATAATATCGCTTTGTAAATTACTTGTGTATATACACCTTTACAAAGATATAGTCGCCAATCTCTACATTTTAATACTTAGAAATATCCATATATATATCACAACGGTATGAGTATATCCACAAAATTTAGAAAGTTTTCTTTTATATAATTTTCCAATCATTTATAAAACTCCTTATAAAAACATTTATAACTCATTTATAAATCTTACGGACCATTTATAAAATTCTTTTATACATTCCAATCATTCATAAATCCTTTTTGTACATTTTGAAAATCATTTGTAAGCCTTTATAAATCATAAAACCATTTATAAAACTTCTTTCATGAATCTCTAAACTCGTTTCTAAAATTGATTTATAAATATCTAGCTATTTATAAACTCTTTCACCTTGCAAATACCTCTTCCTTTAGTTCTTCAACCATTTTATAAACTCCTTTATAAATTTCAAGTCTTTCGACTCCATTTTTGGGTCTTGGAAACATTTATAAATAATTTAAATCATTTACTTCGAAACAACACTACGTAATATTAATTATTAACAAGGAACATTATAAATAATTAGAAATTATTTACTTCAAAAACATCTTAAAATAATAATTAATAATTTAAAAATATTGCTTAAGAAATAATAATAATTAATCTTTACCATTTTATAAATAATAATAATTTATTTTAAAACCTTATTAATGATCCTTATTATTAATTTCGAAACCATAATTATTCTTAAATAATTAACCTTTTTATAAATTCTAAAAACATGTTACCTATAAACAAATAACTTTTGAAGAATATTAAAATAATCAATTAACTTTAAATAATATTAATATGATTGTATAACCTTAAAATAATTTTAATTTAATTAAATAACTTTAAAAGAATATTATTGTAATTAAATAACCATAAATTTATATTTATAATTTAATGACTTGAAACTATAATAATATACTTAATTAACTTAAATAATCCTTAAACAACCTATTTTCTGAAACCCAACTTCAGATTTAAATATCTTTCTTGTCTCAAAACCCAATTCTGACTTAGACGACAATTTATAGTATTTTGAAAATACTAACTTGAGGCTAATAGGCACTCAACACTTAACCAATATCGATATTGATTTTTCTTATCACTACTGGTTTTTATTTCAAACACATACTGACGTTATAATCACAATGTCCACAATCATATTTATTACTCAACAAACCATATAAAAGAAATATCATTGAATAATTCAATAATAGCGAAGAATCCTGTTGGATCCCTCTAATTTGCTTCCCTGCATCATAAATGTTATATAATCATAAAATATAAATGAACTGCTTTGAGGTGGGATTCGTATACAAAGGGTCATCCGCTCTTACACAGGAACGCAATAGGGTCTCATCCACTCCAATATGCGAGAATATATCCAGACTAACTAATAAATATAATAATTTATCCAAGCAACCATTCAACAATTTTTATCCACTTTAAATTATACTAGTTATCCAAAAAAGTGAGTTAACTCACCGAAATTTCTGCTGTCGCCGAGGTGTTCCAGTTTGGAACTAAACCCAAACGACATCAGATTTTAGCTCAAATTTCAAATGTAACCAAACCAATTCCATTGCGAAGCTTTCGTCGATACGAGCAAAATGCAAAAAAAATCATCTTGATCAGACATCGTATGAAGGTGTTATGAATTTTAGAAGTTAAAATTTTTTTAACCAATAACTAAAATAAACAAATTAAAATCTTCCCTATAACGACCCAGTATTTCAAACTTTTCGCATCCGCACATGTCGGACTTGAATTGCTCAAAATATCAAATTGTTAATTTATATTTGGCAAAATTCAGCATATACGGTAAATAATCAATTACAAAATCACAGACACGGACTAATATAATAATAAGCAATGGAACAAATAAATAGTAGTTTATGAAGCAACTATATAAACAATAGAGTTTGAAATACAACTGAAATCTCAAATACAGGGTAGTCTCAAGTACAGAAGCAACTGACAAGTCTGAACATAAGTGACTGGAATAAACCGAAATAGCTGAAAGCTGGATAAATAAATGACGGATCTTTAAGCAAAGCTTCAAGCTCCAAAGGTGAGTCTCAAATGCTGTGACACTTAGTCTGACCCGAGCATAAAATAAAATACAAAACACTTGAGTCAGGATTAACATTTTTATATTAATAAATTCAGCTCAAGTGAAATGTCAACTGAAATACAAGTAGCTTAAAGGATGTTTGGGATTTCCATCCTCTAAGGATCCGTGGAACTATCTATTATGTAGTAATATACGCTATTATAATATATGCATAGTAAAGTAAAAGTATTAAAATAGCGTTTAGGCGTTACCCATATCCTTCTTAACATATTTTATAAATTTCCATCGTCTATATAGTACCGTAACTCCCCCCGTAGTCTCGAGGGCTATCATAGGGCACTCCATAGGTATGGTATAAAACAAACTCGTAAAAGGCGCGATATGGCATACGACACGGCACTCAAGGCAATGCCAGGATAGGTATACCATTTGTACTCCCGGACTGGTGGTAACTCATAACAGCTACTACCGCCCACCTCATGGTACACTCCCAAATCAAAAGGGTGCACCCAATCAAATCACAAAAGCAATAGAATGGTATCGAAAAAATGTGTCCGATCGGGGGAATGGCCCAACTTGGCTCGGTACAGCTCGCGTTTTAGCCACATCAAGCTTACTCATGGAAGTCAGGCCAACATAAATACCATATAGAATCATCGCCAAACCATCCTACTTCATTCTGGAATCTCCACCACGTACACAGTTGTTAAAGTGGTTTTGGGTATTGGCAGAGAGTATGACAATACCTGATCCTGGTCTCTTTAACAACCAAACGCTTATTTCACACCGTGGTCATTTCATTTCAAAGACTTCATACTTCATATAGAAATATCATATTCATTTCAAAACCATATCAATTCGATATCATTATTCACCTTAAATGATATTCATTTTGAGAATGTAACACATTCAAAATTTATAAAACATTTGAAATCATAACACTTTGAAATCATAACACTTCCCACCTAAATAGTTTAGATGCTGAAAATAGTATGTATATTAAAATAATTTATAAATTAGAATATTTTATATATACAATAAAATACTTTATGTAAAAAAATTAGTTTCCTCCCATTTTGCAAATCGATTTAAATCATCTCAAATTCCAAAATTCAGTTTAAATTTCCAGTTTAACCGTTTCAATCTAAAGTTCAGAGATCTGAGTTTAAATATTCAAACATTTACCATATAAATTTCGTTTGTTTTCCAACAATTAATTTTAAATTTATCTAAATTGGAAATTATTCCCTTAACCATTTTTTATGATAATTTATTTAAATCCCAATTTATATATTTAAATCAATATTAAATATTAAATCTCAGTTTTATTCAAAATTGAGAATATTTATTTAATCACCTTTTTATCAATCAAGGTATAAACCAAGTTATAATCATATCTTTTCAAAATCTCAAAACTAATAAGTTTAAATCAATTCTTTCTTGAATTCAATTGTTAACCAATTTAAAATTCCAACTCAACATTAATTTATCTTTCCAACTTTAATTGTTATTATTATAAATCTATTTTAAAATATTAATATAAATTTTTAAATAAATATTTTAAAACATATTATATACTAATTAGATTAAATTTTATTAAATTAAATCTTATTATTAATTGTATTTTGTACTGAATCTTATTTTATATTTTTTAAAACAATAAAACTATAAGAAAATCTTAAAATTTATATTTTTTCAAAACTGACTTATAAATTAAAATTTCCAAAACATATAAATTTAAAATCTAATTTTTTATACATATATAGAAATTACATTTACAAATATTATATAAAAAAATATTTATTAAAACCCATATATTTCCTTTCAAACTTAGGAAATCATTTCTCAAATATAGACCAACGGTGTCCGTATATAATTTTCTATCCTATGGTCAAGTGATACGGATATTTATCATTTCAATCCGCAATTTAAATATTTATGGGTATATATTATTTCAACCCGCGATCCCAAAGGTTAAAATAAATGAAAATCGCTTAGGTTTATCATTTCAACCTATAACGATTTTCTCCTATTTTACAAAATCATCCGGGTATGTACCATTTCAACCCATATGGAATTCTAAATTAACAGGGAACTTGTAGAGTGAGCACAAATATGACAAAATATAACATATCGATAACAGGCATATATCATCAGTGATAAATTAAATAAAATATATACAACGGGATATGGTGTCATATATCACAAGTGAACAATTGCAGGTAATGGCCGTTTCAAGTGAAATCAAATTTACTAACTATAAGAATGTTAATCGTGAGTGGTTGCTCACCTTTCAAGGCTAGAGAGATTCGACAATGAAATGAGTTACGAATCCAAGCATGAATTCCAAAGCAAAGCAAGATCGTAAGAAGTTGAGGAACATAGCTGATAAATAGGAATCGATGAACAAATCAAATTAGCTTGATATAAGCTGAACAAACTATGCTCTATATCTTTAAAATGAATTATATATATGTAATATAACAAAATCATTTACTTGATGTAAACACATATATTTAAGATCAAAACATATATATATATATATATATATCAGATTTTAAAACTATATATATAAACATCAATGTTTTTTCCCAGAGAAGGCTAGGACCAATCATCAGCACAAACACAAAGAGGCAAAACATACAAGCTTCATATATTAAAATATACATATAAAAATAGTACATATATATAAAAAAAATATGAACATAAAATTTGGTAAATATTTTAAACATAATACGTATATAAACTTACTCTATTATTATTATTACCATTATTAACATGACACAACACTCAACATATATATCTAAATATATAGTATATGTATATGTATATGCATATGTATATGATATGTGTGTATATGTATGTGTATATGTATATGTATATGTATATGTATATGTATATGTATATGTATATGTATATGTATATGTATATGTATATGTATACACTGCCTTGAACGCATGCAGATACACTGACCAATTTAACCCTCCAAACTCTCACACGTAGACAACTACACACGCACACAATCCCACTCACCCCTGCAACACATAACCCACAGTTATGTGATAACCCGGATTTTTGGATATCAGTCAATTGGATAATTAACCGATTTCAAATTTTTAGATACTAATTTTATTTGGTTAAACAAATAAAATTTTGATAATTATAAATTTCTGGATGATTATATAAGTGGATTTGAAAACTATAATAATTGTAAAATTAAAATGATAAATATTATAGTAAATTAGGAAATTATTTAACATTGTTTTGGACATTTTCAACACTAGTATTATGTATAATTTTCAATTTAAATGACAACTTAAGTATAAAATTTTAACAATAATTAATCGAAGAGTCAATATTCTTCTTCCTAAACTATACATGTGTTAAATATAGTTTATATATAATTAAATACATAAAACCCAAATTTTATTAACATAAGAAAAATATGAATAAGGTTTTATACATTTGTAAGCCATTATATATAGAACTAACATTTGAAATTAAGAGTACTTGCATAGTTAACATGTGGCATTAGTTTATTTTTTTCCTAGATTTAAATGTATTAAGGATAATTAGTTAGAGGATCGGGCCGTTTACTATTTTTACAATCTCTTCTTCTAAATCCCCTTTTATCATTCTAAAAAAAGAGAGAGCTCAACAACTTCAATCAAATGGCAACGGCAATCAAGCAAAGGCGCAATTCAACTAGTAATAAGTATAGATCAACTCGAAATTTAATTCCAGATCGACAATAGGAGTCGCTCTCTGTTCAAAGTATGTCTTGAGTAAAATCTGCTCTTTTCCCTAATTATCGCACCATGGATTGCTTCTTTTGCTAAATCTAGGTTGCGAATTTGATTCTTTGGGTTGTGTTTGCACGATTGACAATTTATATATATTTCAGAACGCTGATTAGTTCTGTATTGCTTTGTGCTCTGGGATTTTCAAGGGTTTTGGAGAGATTTCGATTTCTGTGATAAGTACACTCTCACGGTTACTATCTCTAAATCTAACTAAATTCCTATAAAGTTGTCTGTCATAGCGTTTGCTTTGCTATATAATGCATGATTTGTTCCTTAACTATTATGTATAAATTCCATTGGATGTGAAAGTTTGATTTGACAGTTCATTTTTCCATCTCCCTGTGCCTGGTTCTTATAATCAGTTATTCTAGAAATCTTATATCAACTTTTGTATCAAGAGCATACAAAAAAATGAATGAAGTTGTGTCTAAGGCACACATATAGATATATATCTTCTGTTGAGACTTAAACAATGCATAGTTGTACATATTCTGGTGTCTGACTTGATCTTGAATATAATATATATATATATATATATATATATATGAGCACACTAGTCCTTGCTTTGGAATATGATTGTACTAGCAAGTATGTTGCTTCCATTTGGTCCCTGTCCTGGCCTTGATTTGTACAGGCCTGTGTTAAGAATATTAATATACTATCTTTGTTAGTGCTTGCGTATCTTAAGGAAACAGGGTAGCATATTTATATAATAGCTTATCATTGTTCACTTTTTAGTGCTAGTGGATGTTCATATGAAATGTGTAGGCGGTTTGGAAATTTCGAAATCTGGGAACGTCCAGTACCTAATTTTGTACAATAGACATATAAAATTCGAGACTTTGCCTGTGTGTTTTAAATTTCCAAGCATTATTGATTGACCCTCAACTTGGTGAGCATATTCAACATCACTTTATGCTTTATTTATGTAACTAATTTTTTTCAAAGCAAAAGTAGATTTCCTATACGCATAAGTTGTACAATATTGCCTAACCTATGCATATTCCTCATCTTGCACCAATATGGATTTTGGATAGGAGAAGAAAATTAAGGTAAGAATGGAACTGGGAAAAAAAGGGAAGGGCTCGAGTCTAATCTCGTGTACGTGAGTGTATATCATAACAGTTTTAAATTCAAAACTAAGTTTTAAAAAAAAGTTTCGAAAAGCAGAGTATTTGGAAATTTAAATGAACTTGGTTTTGAGAAGCAAAGTATTTGATATTATATATAATTTTGTTAAAGTTATTTTAAAATTTAATTTTTAAATATAAATTAAGGTTTGACAAATGTGTTAAATATGAGATTAGGTAATTAATAAAGGAAATGTTTTAACTTAAACTTAATCAAGGTTTGATAAATTAATGAGGTAATCAAGAGTCATTAATTAATTTAGTTTGTTAATAATTAAGGGTTATAAGCTAAGGTTTAAGTAAATAGGATGGTGATAGATTTTTTTTCAAAATTTATTTATTAAGGATTTAAAAGATAATTAAAGAAATTAATAAAGATAAAATGGTTTATCTTTTGAATAAATTAAGGTCTTAAGTGATTAGTGATTTATTAATTATGTTAGTAAATAAAGGATAGTAAATTACTGAATGAGATTAATTGAGATTTATTAATGATGTGATTAATTAAAAGAACTATTAAAGTTAATTACTTAATGATGTAATTTAAAGGAATAAATTACTCAGTGTAATTAATTAAGTTAATGTGATTAATTTTAGTTAATTAATTAAGTTTAATTAATTAAAGAGGATTTCTTGATGATGCTTAAGTATAATTACTTAATGTAATTAATGAAGTGTAATTACTTAGTGAAGTAATTAATGGATAATTACTGGATGTAATTAATTAAAAAGGAAATTACTTGATGGGAAGTAATTATAAAATAATAATTACTAAGTGGAAGTAATTAAGTATTAATTACTCTGTGTAATTAATTAAAGGATTTATTAATCATTTAAGAAGTTAATCAATTATTGTAAGTAATTAAGGGTAGTTAATTGCCTATGTGATTAATCAAGGATGATTAATTTAGATAATAATTAAAGGATGATTAATTAATTTGTTTGTAATTAATTAATGTAAAGTAAGTAGGATTAAAGGGATTAAAGTAATTAATTTAATTTATTTAAATTAGTTAGAAATGGTGAGACTAATTAATCTTGCTTATGAATGATTGGATGGTATTGAATGCCTCAGATTATTTGGTATCATTGATGTGTGATATGAAATGCTTTGTGATATGATATGTTTGGATTGATCAGTGATAATATAGTTATCTATCGATGATGAATTGCTGTGTAAAAGTGACATCCTTCATTTAAAATTGGTTTGTATTCACTTGAATAATTTGGGATAGGATGGTATTGAATTCAAAGAGAACGGAGCCGGGTATCAGTAAATGCTCGAACCACTTCGATTTGTAATCTACGAAATTCTTTATATTGGATATGAGGTATTAAACAGGTTGGAATGGAATGAATTGTGTAATATGGATATTTAACTTGAAATTGTTGTGTGATAAATGTCGACTAAGAGAACTCGTAAATGGGTACAAGTTACCTTGATATTATCATGTGTTATGGTTTGGTATTTCATATTATGTGAGTTTACTCACGTTGGTTTCCAGCCTGACCCGGGTGTTACTTTGGTGTAATGTTCGGGTCAGACCGAGTATTACTGTTTTTTGGTAAGGACATTTTGGAGCTCAGAAGGCGAGCTGGATGGCAGGAACGTATGGAGCATATCCCGCTGTATATATTATAGTTTATCTAAGACATGTTGTTTTAAACTGTCCAGTGTTGTGTAATGATTGTAACTCTGATGTATAAAAATATAAGTATACTGATACAGTTTTCCTTTGTAAACTATTATTTTATGTGATATTATATGTTGATCCGCTGCGAATGTGAGGTTTCTGTGACTTTTTTCTATTTCTTCTTCTTTCTCTTTTCTTCTTTACGTAACTATCTGGAATTTTCTAGGTCGAAAATTCTGGGTCGTTACATTTGGTATCAGAGCAGGTTAAGTGAAAACCTTGGCTCTAGTGGTGGGATTACTTATTAAGGACAGGGTCAATGGTACCCTAGAATGAGTTGAGTGCACATATATATGAGAGCGTACTTGTTATTTTCTTATATAAGGATTTTAAATGATTTTATTTAAGAATATATTTTGATATGTAAAGTAATATTTCTTTCTAATAAATATTAAGGTAATTGGTTGTTAAATTATTGGAATTAAATTAAGTGGTAATAGAAATACAACCAAATTGAAATTGAATAAAGACAAGTTTGAAATGGATTCAAACTGAAATTAAAATCTTGAATTTATAGAAGTAAGAATAAGATAAAAAGGAATTGGTATCCAGATATGATAATCTTGGGTATTATCATAAATAGTTTTTGTGTTTAATAATGATATATTTGTTAATAAGTAAGCCAAATGAAGTAAATTTTTAAGATGAGTATAACTTCTAAATTGAAGTTGGTTTTAAATTGTGAAGTTTTAAAACCTAAGTCTAGAAACAATTACTTTTTCAAAGTGTTAAAGGAAATAACAAATAATATAATTCAGACTATTTTGAATATAGTCTTATTTAAAATAAGAAATGTTTGGAATTTTTTTAAGGGATTTGTTTTGAAATTAAAACCAAAGGTGGTTTAAAATTTTAAAGCATGGCTGGGAGGGCCAAGAAATAAATATGTATATATGTATGGATATATATGATATCAAAGATAATTTGAAATAAACTTTAAGGTGTTGAGTTTTGATTTTCCCTGGAGTGTGATGTAAAAACCCAAAGTGATATAAGTTTTGAACTTATAAGAGGGAAAGATTTTGAAATTTGAAATGGAGAATTCAAATTTGAGTAATGTTAACGGGATTAAATTGAATTTAACTTAGAAGAAGTTAAATAAGTTTGAATGATCAACCTGATTTGGAAATTTCAAGATGAAATTAAGATTTAATTTGGGAAGTTAAATGGTAGATTTGTATTGGAAGTTTGTGTGATCTCAAAATGGGTTGAGATCTGAGAATTGAAAATGGATGAATATTTTAAAATAAATTGGATGATATCATCCTATTGTTATTAATAATATTTAAATTGTGAATTGGATTTATTTAAATAAATGAAGAAATGGGGTATGGTAATATATCCATTATTAAGATAACATGGAATCATTTTGGACTTAAGATTTGAAAGTTTAAGATAAAAATTCAAAGATTTAGTTTCGAAATTGAAATTTGATGATAAATTGAATTTCAAAGATGTAGTTGTTTATAAAGGATTTGAATTATTTGAACTTTGAAGTAAGTTAAAAATGGAATTTGGATTCAGAATTAAATGGTTTAAAGATATAAGTTGATTTGATTTAAAGGATTAAATCAACATTTAAAAATTTAACTCGAATTTATATAATTCGGGATGGTTTAAATTTGGAATTTGAATTGAAATAGTTTAAATTGAATTTGATTTGAATTAATTGGAATGGTGATTGAAGATGGATAAGTTTAAAAATTCAAATGGAAAATTTGAATTGGATTAATTGAAATGAAATTGAAGTTGAATAATTTCAAATTCAAATGGGAGTTGGGATTAATTCAAGCTGGAATTGATATGAATTGAAATTGGTTAAATATGAAATTTATTTGAATTAATTGAAATTGTGATTAAAGTTAAATAAATAAATTGAAATGGAATTTGATTTGAATTTAGGAAAAAAATTGAGAATTAATTCAACTTGAATTAGGGTTAGATCAATTTCAATGGAAATTGAAGTTATTTAAATTGGAGTTGAATCAATTTAAATGGAAGTGGAAATTTAAATTGAATTGATTGGAATTGATCAGAATTCCTCATTATCATGACAAAATGCAGCAAACTAACACTGATCTCAGAAATGGTAAGTTGATTAATGGTTTAGGATTAAATGAAGTGACACCAAAATATTAAGGTGTCAAATAAAATCTTCGACAAAGTCATGGTAAAACATCAGCAAGAAAACATAGCTATTTAAGTTCATATGCATCTTGGTAAAATTTGCAGAGGTTTCTATCGCCAAGATTTCAAGGTTGAGTATTTCAAACCATTTGTATTAGCATTTTGCATGGATAACATTTATAGGTTTATGCAATCAAGACTCCTTTAAAAAAAGATCGTGGTATATAAAAAGTTAAACCATAAGTACCATAAAAACAAAGTTTAAATGATCGAACCATACTCCCTGGAAGAATAGAAAGTTGGGCTTTGTTGGAATGTACTGGATATCACATTAGTTGACGTAAACTATCCTGTTGTTTCTTTTTTTCCTTTTTTTGTTAAAATACAATTTATTGCAGTGAACAAGTCAATAAAACACTATAGTTTGAAGGGTCAATTGTAGCGTAGTAGGTCAACATAGGACAACTAAACATTGAGAATAAATACTAGGTATACTTTTGCTGTACGATAGAGGATCGGAAGAGCGGTTCATATAATGCCAGGCATTGTTTAGCGAACTTCACTTAGCTTAAGTTCTATAACCAATCAAATTCTAATTCTTATATTTCTCTTACAAAAATCGTAGGAGAAATCAAAGCGAAAGACTCGAACAGGCTTTTAAATGAGGAGAGAATTCACCTAAACTTAAGAAACGATTTCGGCAGGAACTTGATTTAAGGAACCCGAATTTTGAAATCCAAGAAAACCTAGTCTCCTAAATCGCCCAAACGATTTTGACAGCAACGATGATATAAAGGTACCGTAATATTCAAGCACCATTACCCCTTCTTCTATTAATTTAAGGATGGGTTTCAATGATATCTAAACCAAGCAAGGAATAGTTTATTAAGAAGGTGAATAACAATAACGAATTACCATGCAAGTCATCTCCATTCCATCCCAACTGAATCTGCATATTGTTTCATGATGACTATAAGATCAAACTGTTCAAAAAATATGCTGCAAAAACCAAGTACCCAAGCTTACATTTCAAACCTGAAAATACTTAACAATTTCTCTGCATTTTACTTTTGCCTACGAGGTAAATTTTAAGGGAAACAACATTAATATAAATTATATCATTGCTTACATGATACTCTGTTATTACATTATAGCATCTGATCCAAATCCACATATTCGCTCTGCTTATCGAAGTCAAAAAGTGTATTATTATCAGTTCTCATGTAAAATCAAGAAGTAATATTCCAGTTTGATTAATTTTTAGCCCCCAAATTTACTTGTCCATTTTTTTCTTTGCAATTTTGTACATAAAGCTTAATTGATGGTCAAACCAGAGAACCAAAAGAATATAATGATATGCCAACTATTTAATAAATATAAATACCTTTCACGATCATACGCATTGGCAAGAAACCACCAACCACAGCATCATCTTCTATAAGATAATCGGGAACAATGTCAGTATCAACATACTGAAAAATATATGATCATATTATAGACGTATCTTTACTAAAGAGAAGGAAAAACTGACCACTTTACAGGGTCGTTTAAATTCAGAAATGGCTGCTGTTTGTTTTTTCTTTTAATTGCTTGTTTAGTACCTTTTGGCTCACTTTTAGGTTCTGGCAATGGATTCGCCTATCCACCTGAAAAGCATGCATTCAATATGACGACAATGTAAAAAAGAGGAAAAACGTGGGTACTAAGTTGTAACCAAAATAGATACTAAACATCATCCACAGTTTTGATTTAATAATCAGATATGTTCATTTTCATCTATACAGCAAGTAGGAAAAAATTAATACGACCTAGAGTAAGGCAAATGTAACATATTAAACCTATAAACATAGTGGAAAAAACTCATCTGAGCTCATTTGAGTATTGTGTTTTGTATTTACATCTTATCTTACATCTCAAGCTCTTTTGAAAGAAAACTTAGTATTATAGAACATAATGGTGGTTCAAAATTAATCAATTAAATTTGCTTTTTGGCTAAAATAATTCATGACATTAGTAAGAAGGTAAAGTACGCATAGTGCCAGATACTTAAAAATTAGGAATTTAGCTAGCAAAGTATCTGGTTGTAGTAATTGCCTCAGTAGTTGCATCTTGGGATTTAAAGAAGCGCATTAAATATAGGGGAATTAAAGAAGCCGGATCTAGAGAATTCAAGAGAAAACTATAATCAATGAAACAGAAGAGTGAAAGCTATGCATTTCAAATATCAGAGATCAATAAAACCTCAAAAGAAGGGCAAGTGAAGACAAATACAATCGTAGACTGCAATAGGATAAAGAGAAGGCAACAAGTGTTATCGGATATGTGGACTGAAATTTGTCTGCTAACAAAACTAAGAGTGAAGAAAATAAGTTTGAATTTTACAGATATTTTGCAATGTTCAAAGCACAATAAAGAAGCTGCAATAGCCCTTGGTGAATAGCTACTAAATTTCCTTCTTTCTGAGTTGGTAAAAGAGTTACTTATTTTGTAAATTAGAAATAATGTATTTTATTATTACTTTGCAAAAACTTTCTGTATTTTATCCTGCAACAAATGTAATATGTGCTCCCTATTTTCCATGTCCATGCAATTCTTTTTTTTCATAACCACCAAAAGTCTTCTAAACAAAACAAAAATTTATTGCACCTAGTTTGATTCTACTTGTTTCATAATTTTCTACCACTAAGCCCCTCAGATAATTATTCTAAACATCAATAAAAACTTGATCGTACGTCGAAATCAGAATTTTGGCTGAATGCTTGTAATATATTTTCTGGAAACTAGACGCCAAAATTGTGCTAAAACAGTCGTAACATTCCCTATTTTCATGCATCCATATAAAAGATTCTATATTCAATCTGCAATAAATATATCTCTACAACTCTAACTACCCAAAAAAAATATCCAAATGCAAAAAATGAATCAAGACAAAACCAAGCAAAATATATGTTCCTTCACCATCTCAATAACAGTAATTGCAGTTCTAACTTCTCTACTGGACTTCATTCTCTTCATTTTCACATATAAACCTCTTTATAAAGACAAATTCATGACAAAGAGGCCTTCATCATCTACAAATGCAACAACCTTTTCAGTTTTGTATTCATGCTACTCTCCATTGTACATGTTTATTTTTTTATTTTCTAAATATGCTAGGTCTTTTTTATTCTATTGTCATGATTATAGTAGGTTTTTGTTCTTGTAAGGTACTTGACTTATCTGTACCTAACATTTGAACAAACATTTTGCAGTCAAAATACAAATATCAAATGTTACACCAAAATAACTCACCATATAAAGCACATATCACCTCAGGAAAACAGCCTTCTTCCCATTCAGATCTCTCAAAGAATGTGCAACACATCTGTACTATGACATTGATGCCTAACCAAATGCTAGTTCTCATGAAATTAACATACTGAAACTCAAAGGATGTCATTTTAGTTCTTTACAAACCAACTAACAGTAGTGATATATGGCTATGGTCCCATGATTATATATCCTTAATACCGTGAAACTAAAATTAATTTTCATTTAAATTCACGGCTACAAACTCAACATTCACATATTACTTTCACCTTTCAAGTAAATATCCATTATTATATAACCAACAGCAAATAGTAGTCCCAAATCATGATAACAGATTTTGCTAGAACCATTTGAGCTTGGCCGCAAACTTTTAAAACATAAGAATCTAACAAATTGTAATTGAAAGTACATTTTCGATGGCTCACACTATTTACCGATTAAAGTATCCTAATCATTTCAGCTAAAAGACTTGAACTTTATGTATATGAACATCTAGTACTAGCAGATTATTTCAGCATAAAATTATGTGTAATCGCTAACCAGCAAATAATTTCTCTAAAATTTCACAACTGCTTGATTAAGTAGCAGTAAGTGCTTTCAGGGATGCAAGCCTCCTGGGATGAACTGCAAAATAGTGATGATTATATGAATATACGGAAATATACATAAACAAATATATTTACTCGGTGAAATTTGTTCCTGCAATTTTATTCGGGTTCTAATTAGATGGTATTAGCTGAAGAAATATACAGAAACAAACATAAATACAAACAATTAAAATCAAAAGGGGGAACAGTTAAAATACTTTCGATAATAACAAAGAGCATACCACTGAAAGCGCTTCCACTGCCAAATCTGGAATTAGACAACCATCCTTACTTCCAAATCTATAACCCCACCGAGTTGCTCGAAAATACGAGTTTC
Source organism: Allium cepa (assembly GCA_030765085.1). NCBI lineage: Eukaryota > Viridiplantae > Streptophyta > Magnoliopsida > Asparagales > Amaryllidaceae > Allium > Allium cepa. Next base: position 101,374,734 of record CM060942.1, on the reverse strand, counting down.
ATTTGGCATGCGAACACATCTCTGATGTTGAGGTCCACACAGCAGCGAGTGACGTCGAACTCACAGCAGCCATGTTTGTTACTGATCTTGTATAGGCGCACGACGCACGAACTCTGCGAAGGACAAAGGGTTGCGAAGATGAATAGGTTAAAGAGAGGGGTGAGAGTGGTCGGAGTAGGAAAGGAAATGATTTTGGTTTTAGGATTAGGGATCTTTAGGAACCTAGCCATTTAGGAATATTAGCAGTGGAGAATGACGTAAATCCAGATGTAGAAGGTTTCTATCATGAAGCGGGAAAATGAAAAACCGCTATAAGAAACTTGACAAAAGAATGCCATTTTGAAAAGTTTGTTACAACTTTTTGAAAAGCAGAGTTGTAAAAAACCTTTATTACAAACGACTTTTTTAGCAGTTGTAAAAATACAGTTGTAATATGCTCTTTTTGTTGTAGTGTTATTTACTTATTTTCAATTTTATACCCCAGTGCAACAATTGCACTATTTCATTATTATTGTGATTTCACTTCAATTGTCAACAATAAGTTTTGATTATCATTCCTATATTTCATTTCTAACATTCGTTTCACTATAAATAATAAAGTTTTTATTTCTCTCTAAATTTAATTACAAAATCTTATTAAATCAACCAATTTAATTATCAAAATTTACGGGTCGTTACAAAATATTTTTTGAAATCATAATACATATATTTCCACATGTATAAAATAAACTTAACAATTTATTCACTAACACTCGCTTTGGGTTTGTTCAGATTTGAACTCATCTCAATCACACGATGACAAAGAGAACAATTTACTAAGTGCACTAAGCGAAATTCCTATCGTCACTTAGAAGATTATTCATATTACCACAAAACTAATCGTGATGTTTCCCCCTAACTATCTAAAGAGAATGTATTTTTATTAAAATTTCTTTTTGAAATAATTACACTTAAAAATATTTTCAAGTAATACTATGTAACGACCCATATTTTTGGTAATTAAAACTATTAAATTTAACAAGACTTTGGAATTTAATATTGTCAGAAATAAAAATTTATGATTTATTTATGAGAAAAATAACTAGAATATGATTTAATAATGTTATTTGAATGTTATTGACAACTATTTTAAAGAATTTAAATCAATGGAAATAAATTGTAAAGTTAATTTGGTTATAATTATAAATAGGGAATAAAATTAAATGTTGGATTCAATGTTGAAATTATATGTTAATAATTGAAATAGGTTTATTATAGAATATGAAATAAATTAATTAGTACATAAATTTATTAGCTTTTGTTTGTAAAGAATAGATTTAGAAATGTGTTTGAATTACTAATGTGTAATAATTGTTTTGATTATTATTTTATTATTTCATCCGTTTAAAATTAATTTGGAAATCAACGAAATTTAATGTAATTAAATATTGCAATTAATATGAGTTAGGATGATAACTGTAAAACATGAATGTAATAAAATATAAAATAATGTTAATTATATTCATTAGTTGATTCAATAATAAGAGTGTAAATTGAAATAAAAGAATTTAATTGAAATTAAAATATAATTAACTGGGATTTATTACATTTGTAATTGAACACTGAAATTAGTGCAATATTTAAATATTGGATTTATCATGGAAAAGTTATTTTAAAGATTTACGAATTTCTATGTAATCAAGAATGATAAATTGTTAACTTTTAAATTTGAATTTAAAGGTGATTAAATCAATTTAATAATAATTTATTTAATTAATATATAAAATTATCCATTCCGGCCCTACCTTGAATTTCGATGAAACCAGTTTCATTAGATCCGTAACAGCGACTGATTATAGGATTTTAAGTTTCGTAGCGATCGGACTTATCGTTTGGCCGTGCGAGCTTGAAACGCGTAGAAATCAATTAAAAGAATTTAAAAGAATATAAATTGATTTTAAAGGGTACCTTCTATATACAATGGAATTAGGGTTTGAAACTAGTTCCATTGAGTTTAAAAATATCAAAAACCTATATTTTGATATATGGGATGACCTATTTTCATTTCAGAGACGAAACGGGCTTTTTGGGTCGTTGTTATCGTTTTAACCCAATTCGATATGTCCATTCGTTCTTATCCATATCTGTCTATATAAATGGATATTTACTGAAATCCTAGCTGTCTATTCTAGTTCTTGTACATACAATTATATTTCTCATCTGTTCCTCCTTCTCAATGCCAGAAATATCAAAGCCCTATTTCCCAAATTCAAAACCAAATTGAAAATTCAAACTCCTCAAAACCTATTGAATTATATATCGTCACGAAGCTCCCGACAAGCGTAATCTACATTTGCAATTTGTTTTTGCAATCGGATCACGGTTTGGCCAAAAATCATTGAAACATTCTTGGCCATCTATTTTCGTGATTAATGAACGGCGGTGGTGCCATCGATCCAAAGGTGTTATCGTGTGGAGATTGACATGGGAGCTCATCTCGGTAGTTAGTTTGGTAAAATGATGATTAGATTGGAGTCAAAAATTCAATCAGGGTTGCGTTTGGGTAGCGGCTGGACTTTGTGGCGTCGATGGAGGCGCTCGGAGAGGGTTTCCGTGGTGGTAAGGGCTGAGCAAATGTAGGCGGTTCATTTGGAGGGGATGGCATTGCAGTGGACGTGGCGTTTGGTTAGGGAACGATGGTGGCTTTAGGGTCATGTACGTGCGTGGACGATTGGGGTTTGGTGAAGGTGATAAAATTTATAATATTGCCCTCTATTTTATTTTAAATTTAATTTAAAGTTTTAATCTTCTAACACTAATAACTTTTGCATACGAACTCAGATTTGAACGCGATTTTTCCCGTTGCGACCATATCGAAATTCCAGACGATATGCAACTAGTTTGGCTACATTCTGATACTGTTTAAATTTTAGGCTTTATTTGAATTTTAAATCGACTGTAATTAAAAGGCGAGTGATTTAACCCACTCACGAAATACTATACCTTCTTATGTTAGTTGAATTTTTATGATTTGTTAAGAATATTATTTGTTCCTGTTTAGTAGTTTAATTTGACGTATTATTGAATTAAATTTCCATTTTAAATTAATATTGAATTTAAATTGCTAGTTAAACACCTGATCATGATAACCAATTAATTGTTGTGATTTTTTGGCTGAATTGGATGTAGATTATGTGGATATTTATTCATTGATATCTTAGATGATTGGATGTTCATTTATGTCTATACCTCTATTATCACTATGGGTTGAAATGATACATACCGAACGATCTTATAGATTAGGAAAAATCATTATGGGTTGAAATGATAAACCCGACTGATTTTATTAATTTGGAAATCATTGATTTGGGATACGAGTTGAAATGATATATATCTAGAAAATTTAAATATTTTGGATTGAAATGATATATACTCAATCACTTGACTGTAGGGTAGATAATTATATACGGACACCGTTGGTTAGTTTTAATTATTTTCTAAATGGTAAAGTTTGTTTGATTTATAAATTTAATTTTTTTTTAAAATTTAATTTTAGTGCTTTTATTTAAAAATTATATTTGGAAAATAATTTGTTTGATATGTTTTAAAGTTTCAAATTATAAGTTAATATATGGTTTAAAAAGTAAATTTAAGATTTTTACACATAATAAATGGTTTAAATTTTTATTTAATAAAATATTTAATATAGTTTTAAGAGTTTCACATAAAGTTTAATTTAATAAAATATATAATATAGTTTTAAGAGGTTTATTTAAATTTAATTTAAGGTAATAAATATAGATTTTATAATAACTTTAATAAATAAAAATATAAAAGGTTTAGTAAGGAATTTATAAAAGTTTTGTAAGAGATTTTATGATGGATTTATAAAAGAATTTTATAGAAGACTTTTATAAAGGATTTTATAATGGTTTTATAAATATTTTTTAAAGGTTTTAAAGGATTTTATAAAGGGTTTTATAAAGGAACTCGCATAAAGGATTTAGAAGCATTTTAAAGGAATTTGTGTAGAAGTTTATGAAAGGGAAGAATTGTAAACTGTTTTGGAATATATAAATAGCTTTATAAATGGTTTCAAAGCATATAAATAGTTTATAAATGGTTTAAGTAAGATTTATAAATTATTTTCTAAATTGATTGAAAGAAATCTTCCTCGACATTTATGAATGTATTTATACTTTTGGAATAAGTATATGGATACCTTGATATGAATGTATAAACTATTTTTTGGATTTATTATTAAAATGTTTTATTAAAGGACCACGGTGTGAAATAAGAGTTTGTCGTTAAAGAGACCGGGGTTGGATATTGTCATATTTTTTGCCAATTCTGAAACTACTTTAACATTATGCACGTGGTGGAGAATCCAGAACAAGAAGGACTGTGACGACCCGCCCTTCTACTACCAGAAAGACGTATCATCATTAAGAAAGAAAGGGATAGAAAATAGAAAAGAAAGAGAAAGAAAGAACAACAACATCAGAATCTCACAGCGGAACGGAACAAAATATAATATATCACATAAATATTTCATGGTTTTACATATATCAGAGTTATACATATGACAACCATACATACAGCTACCACTATATACATCAGAGATACAGTTCACAACAACTACAGACACAACAGAACTAGATAGCTATCTACATACGTCTGGGACTCCTGCTCCAAGCTCCTCCAGAAATCAAAGTCCATAACCTATCACTTGGCTACTCATAAAAATTTGAGTACCCAAGAGTTTAAGAAAACACAAAATATAAACTCCGGGTCAGACATGGGTCTGGTATGAGTAAACGGTTTAAAGTTGTTTAACTTTGACAAAACATTTGAAAATAAAGGTATCACGTAAGACTCCCCACAAACAAATACGGGTAAGTTTTTATCTTACGCTAACCAAAACATTTCATAGGAAATTCAGTGATATTATAATAGTGTCTAAGGTTTTCAAGTAAATAGAAAATATCCGAAATTGTTACATCTATTAAATTCCAGCTACTAACCACAAAAGTGGGTAATACAAATCAAAACCGTAGGGTCTCGTAGGGAAAATGGATTTCCAACAATGGCAGGGCTACTGGGGTACCGCCCGTCACAGTACGGGGCCTAGATCACCGTACCGAGGATCACTCCCGACCCCCTACAACACAAGGCCGGAACCATTCCTTACTGAACAGTTCCGAACAAGATAAACCCCGCAGTTGGCGCGACCAACCGCCTACTAAGCCGAATAAAAAGGGACATCTAGACAGGGGAAATATCTTGTCCTGCTTGGGCATGACCCACCTAACCTTGCTGCATCTCCCCTGTTTTAGCCATTCCCGGTTAATGAGGCTTGAGGTTGCGATTACCTTTAAAGAACATATCACTTAGAATGCTCATCGTCCGCCTGACGATGTGTTGAAAGCATTCAATCCATACAAGTTCGTTCCGGGTTCGAACGAAACCGAAGGCATTATCTCGTTACACTCGTTTTGGAATCACCCTCAGAGTTAACGACGATAACCCTTGCATTCTGAATACACCATCTCGATCTCCATTTCAGGGTTTACGTCCTAACGTTTGAATTGGATCGATATGGTTTCGGAGAATCAAATTTGATTCTTCCGATCCCGGTCTCATCGAATCCAAACGCCATTTTAAGGGCCAAGTTGTCTAATTAACTTAAATAGTTTAAATAATTTAAATTCAACAATTGAATTAACATAGCATTTATCATCGATAAAACATATACAAGCATCATAGGTATAACATAGCATATCACAGAGTAACATAGGATATTTTCACATAAGTATCACAATCAGATATTCAACACAACAGTTCATAAGCAATTACCTTTAAATCGTATTTGTAATTAATTCAATTTAGAATTAATTACCTGAGAGTTAATCATAATTAATCATTAAGTCTAAATTACGTAATTATTCTATACTATTAATAAATTACTTCCTCAATCAAGTGATTTAACTTTAATTACTTAATTAACTGTTTCCTTGATCATTAGTTAATATCTTTAATTATCTATCAATAAAACGTAATTATCCAATTATTATCTGCTAATTGCTTAATTAATTAATTCTTAATCAAGCTACTCTATCAATTCATAATCAAATTTACTAGATTAACTAACTATTAATTCATTTATTAACTTGAGTAGTTGATTTCAATTATTTATTTACTTATAATCCATCACTAACTGTGTATGAATTATTCTTAATTACTCAACCACTAATCATTTATTTATCACAAAATAGTTACATAACCCAAACTCTATTTAAGTTCTCAAATGTTAATCGTTCTTAATTACTTTCGGAAATAATCTATTGATATCAATCATTTAACTTAATTTACGTTTAAAAGCACTCTTTTCTTATATTTTAAAAATCAATTTTAGTGTTAACTACAAACTTTAATTATTAGTTAACTTATATTTGTTAATTAAAATGATTTAAGAGTTTAAGAAAAGTCGTTAAACTTTTGACTATAATAATTAAAATTTGAACAAATCTTAGCTTAATCCCCTTTTACACAATTTCTAAGCTCAAAACGTTAAAACAAATCTGAAGAAAACAAATTTGAAAAAAAAAGAACAATTCTCAACTACAACCTACCCGCGACTTCCCAGGTAAAACCCGAGGCATCCCGTGCATTATACTCGGGGGTTACTTCGAGTTTCACACGCAAACCTCCTTGAGACTCCCCTGAACATCTTCTTCTCCTTCCATATATTTTTTCCTTTCAGTAAGTTAAGTTTAACTTTAATTTTAAAATCAAAATAGCAGTGAATACTTACGCACCTATCTCGTATACAAACCCGAAGAAATAGTGGGTCGACTCGAGCACGACACGGAGCATATCACGTTGACAGAAAAGCAAACTCCACCTCCATCGCCACCGTGCATGTGCACGGTGGCTCGCCTCCCCTGCGGCGACTCGCGACAGCCCCCACAAACCACAAATCACCCTTAGCATCGGAAACAAAACTCAGATTTCCAATCACAAGTTGAAAACAAAATTTGACCTGATGCTCGAACATGCGACTACAACCACCCACTGGCAAATCCTTCGTGCGGCCACCATCCATCACCGGAGGTGATGAAACTTCACCAGTACGCCGCTCACATCCCCTCCTAACTCCACCTAAACTCGCGTTCCACTCGGTTGACTCATGATGCCGAAATCAAAATTTTACAGAGCATAAAAAACATTTGCACTAAAACCCTACTTTTGATTCAATCCCAAAATCCTTGGAATTGAAAATTTTTCTCACATTTTTCTGTTGATCTAGAATCAATACACAGGCTCCATGTTGAATTACAACAACTATAATTGTTTGAATCATCAGAATTTCACAAAAATGCATTTTTGGCTTACTATCTAACTGCTCCCAAAATTGTTAACTACAAATTATAATTTCTATCTTAAAAATCATATTTTTGTGTGTAGTTTCAATATACAAATTCAAGTTTATGATTCGAGTTATTCGAATTTTGATCTTATTTTTATTTTTACTGTAAATTGGTGTTTACAGTACTTATCTTTCGCTGTTACTAAAAAAAATGATACAAACCTAAATCTTAAACTTAAACTAATTTATTTAGTGATGTTACTACTTAGAGACAAGGATTTTATATAAAAAGGTTTGATAAAATCACTGTTTTGTTTTCTTTGCCTCAGAAAAAAATGTTGGAACCTGAAAGAACAACCATATACAGAACTTACAGTAAATAGTAAAGCATTCCAGAATATTTTGCATTAGCATATCAATTTGTCATGAATCACTTATTTAAAGTTATATTTTGGATAAGTTTACTCACTTGAACTGATTTACAGAGAATATGGTTGTGTCTTGCTTCCCAGATGAACACAGTGATTTGATTTGCTTCCCAGACTTAAGCTTTGATGATGCTGTTGAACTTTATTGGGTTTTCAAAGACAAGGTGTTTGTTTATTTTTCTTCTTTCTTATCTCAGTTTTACTACTAAGTTTACTATTAAGTTTTGTAAACGAACACAATAACATGATGTGTATAAATAGATAACAGTTGTAGGTTTAACTGGTACAAGTCTTACTTGTATTGACCAGGTTTGAATACACTGCAATGTGAAATGAGAATATATATTTCGGCTGAGATGATTACTTTGACAAATAGTTGTGCTATTTAATGTATGTGTATTCCCATTTGTTTACAACCAATTAATATTGGCTGATAGGTACAAAGATATTTGTTTACATGTAATTAATATTAGCTGAAAGTTTACTTATCTCGGCTACATGTTCTTAGTGCAAAGATATTTTGTACTTGATTTAAATGTTTTGTCTTCTTTTCATTATTCATGTGTATATGTAGGTTATAGTAATAATTCATCTTCTTAGAATTGTACATATGTAAATATATTATGCAGTAATATAATTAGTTTGTAGCTTCATTAATTGATTTTGTCTTGTTTAAGAGGCTTGTTCGCATTTATATATTTTAGTTATTGTTTTAGTGTAGCCTGACTTTGATTCTTGGTGAGTACAAGTATATATATAACTTTGTTCATTTCATATTACATTGCTAAGTGTTTTATTCTGTTACTTAATTGCTTACTTTCATATTTTATTTATAAACTTATTCATTTGGATATTATTTTTATTTTTATTTTGTATTTTAGCCTGCAACATTTAAGTTGTATTTCATAAGTTTACTTACTTATATTTATATCTTATATTCTAACTATCAATTTTTAATTTACATTCATATGTTTGACCTACATTTTACATTTACTATTTTATATTGCTAGGATTAGATTTTAAATTTTAAACATTATCAAGTATATCTATTCATTTAACAAATGTTAACAATATATAGCATTTTAATTTATTATATGAGTTAAATTTTATTAATAATATTGTTAAGAAAATTATTTTAGAATTTCAAACATTATTATCTATATATATTATTTTATACTAAATATAAACAATGTAAAGTATTTTAAGTAATTATATAAGATAGATTTTTATTATGCATATTATTGAAATACTTATTTCAATTCCCAAATCAATCTCTTTTTAAAATACATTTTATATAAATAGATGGCAATATTTCCAAAATCATATTTATTTAAATATGATCAGTTCACATTTTATATTTAATTAGATTAAACATTTATTAAAATAACCGGGGCCGAAATCCAGGGTCGTTACATTCCTCCCCCCTTAAAAGAATTTCGTCCTCGAAATTTAAAACAAAGATAATTGAAAAGCTGTTATACCAACATTCAACATAGATACCATTCATACATTAACAAACAGCCAAACAGCCAATTTTAACAAACAACACTAATTATCCGAACACAAATCCAGATAAACTTCCTTAAAATTATCGAGAGTTTGTGTCTCGATGATCAACAATCCGAATTGGATTTCTGACCATAGTCAATTCGACTTAACTCCTAAGTTATTGAATTACTAGTTTAACAACTAATGATGAATTATGAACAAATTTCTAAGATGGGATATACGGAATATACAATAAATTCCAGACATCCATCCTAGCAATTCAACACTGAAATCTACAGTATCATTTCTTTCCAAATTTTATTGCCCTCTTTACAGAATTACAAAATCTATTCAATCAAGCCGTACGATGTACATATACCATTCGTACGCAATATCAAATTCGATCGCTCGCTCAATCACATAATTTCATTTCCGAACTAGTATCGTCCACCCGACTTTCTAATGCGGACTCAGAACTGTTTTCTTGATCAGAAACTGTCATTCTCCTTTCATATTCACAACTATGATAGAGAAGTTCCAGAATCAATCAAAATCCAAATCCATGGTTCGCCGTCGAAAATCGAGTGAAAAATCCTAACTCGGATCGATATAACTATCTCGAAATTCTGTGCTCGAATCTGGATCAAATTGTTATGCAAATAAAATAATATACGTACATCCTACGTATTTATATCCATTGATTGTCAACCATATCAATTTTCTTTTATTCACATTATTCTGATTCTATCCACTTGGAATAATTTTTCCCAATATCAAATATTACTTAAGAATTTCACCATTCATTTCTTAAGTTTAATATAAGCATTATTATTCCCTTATATTATTACTTTACCATTTTAGCTTTAATATCTTTTATTAAAATCTGAATTTCCAATTCCATGTGAATTCAATTGTATCTTAACTCTGAATATTGAATTTTTATCGGCTATTTGATTTTAAATTAGTTTCATTCATTAGTTTATCTTCAATTTCCAATCTGAAATTGTTTGGTTGCTAAATTTTCTTTTTTCTTTTTTTATAATTTTCAAATTTTGAAAAGTTTTGACAGATTCTCCATTTGTTTAGCATTACATATGTAAGGTTTCAACACTTAGTACAATTACTTCCAATCAATTCTCAAACCATTCCCTTCAGTTTAAAGGGATTTACAACTTACTTGCTTATATAATCCATTTAAGCAAAACAAGCTCATATTCATTCTAAACGATTTCAAAATCATCCTATTTTTCTTCTAATAATTCATAGAATTTTATCTAATCTTGTTTACTTCAAAACAATTCATTTCTGTATGCAGTTTGACAATACTATTGTGAATAAATAATTACTTAAGCTTTATAACAAATCTTAAATTGATTTCAACTCAATTTACACTTGAGTCCATCTCATTAAATTTATTCACAATCCTTTCATTGCATTTTCTTTCATTTCAACAGGTTTGATTTCAAACCATTTTATCAAACTCAACAACCAATATTTTAAACAACCATTTCACAATTTACTCATGCTATTATTTCCTTCAAACTATTTCACCTAACAACTTAAGTTTGTTCTATTCCACCAATTCCCATTCAATTCTTTGATTTGATTTTCTTTTAATCAAATCCCGTTTATTTACTAATTAGTTTATTCTTTTATCCATTTTTAATTTACATGAACAATTTATTATTGAGTTTATAATAAAGTCATTCAATTTATGCTTGAATTAGATTTGTTTACAACTCACACCAATTTTAACTCAATTCGTTACTTACTTATTTACTTAAGAATTTTATTTCATTCAATATTATCAGTAACTCGATTGAATTCACTTGAATTCAATTTTATTCCAACTCAACTTCAGTTAAATTTAGCTACTTACCATTCTTTAAATTTATTTCTCAATATATGAGCTCAAAACTTATTTGTTTACTTAAAAGCTTACATTACTCATTTGGGTCATTTCATCTTATAATCACAATTTTAGATTACATGTATATAACACTTACTATCTTCAGATATAAATTTTCACCTTACCATCACAATCATTTTTCCTTCAAATTTTATATCCAATTAAGTTCATTTTGAACTTCAATTCCATTTAACTTATCTCAGGTAAAACTCCAATAGGTTTTCTTATTTTCATTTACTTAAGTTAAATTTCAATTCCGGGATTAAAATTCCCGATCTCTTCTTATTAATATCAACTTTACTTTATAAGTTCGATAGTTGATTTATTCAAACCTTTCACATATTAATTAGAATTCTTAAAATTCAATTGTCGGGTTTTCATTTCCAAACCATTTTGAAAGGATAACTACACTTAGCCACTGGGTATATCAAATAAAATTTCCAAATCCCAAACACTTGTTTTCACCAAAACAAATTTTCTCCTTTTGAAAATTCCTAAAACAACTTATATACCCAACAAGCCCAAACAATATCATGACTAACTATCCTGGCAGCAATCCATCACTTTAGAAACTCGAAAATGAATACTGATGATGTGGCCATCATCATCAGGATTATTTTCCAGCGACTGAAGTGAGTTTAGTGCTTCCTTACTTCCACAAATTCTTTTCAAAATAATTTCCATTCAACAATATTTTCCAAAATAATATTCCATCATTGCCTTTAAATCTTTGGAAAAACATTTCAAACATTCCCAAGATTTTAAATTCTCAAATCCTTTCGTTTAACTTCATTTAAACACCTTTCAAATTCCCGGGACTTAAATTTCGTTTTAATCTAATTTTAATTATATTCCTTTTTATTAGATAATTTTATTTAGTTATAAACCACTCAAATTTTAAATTGTAGTATTAACAGCCAATCATCCAAACATATATAATAATTTCAGAAAAATATTTCTTTTATATCAAAATATAATTTTGGGTAAAATTATTTCATTTACCCTACTTTAAAAACAATACCTTGTCAGTTTATCTTGTTTAAGAGTTTAGAAATCCCTATCGATGAAATGGCGTCCCACTCATCGACCAGAATCCATAAACACTCAACATATAAGTCAACACAATATAAAAACAATTTTTATAATCACTAATAAATACGCGCTCATATCTATTAATACACTCAAACTCATTTTAGAGTACTACTGACTCTAGTCTATGGTAATCACTACCAGAGCCAAGGTTATCACCAACCTGTGCTCTGATACCAACTGTGAGGACTCGCCCTTCTACTACCAGAAAGACGTATCATCATTAAGAAAGAAAGGGATAGAAAATAGAAAAGAAAGAGAAATAAAGAACAACAACATCAGAATCTCACAGCGGAACGGAACAAAATATAATATATCACATAAATATTTCATAGTTTTACATATATCAGAGTTATACATATGACAACCATACATACAGCTACCACTATATACATCAGAGATACAGTTCACAACAACTACAGACACAACGGAACTAGATAGAGATCTACATACGTCTGGGACTCCTGCTCCAACCTCCTCCAGAAATCAAAGTCCATAACCTATCAATTGGCTACTCATAAAAATTTGAGTACCCAAGAGTTTATGAAAACACAAAATATAAACTCCGGGTCAGACATGGGTCTGGTATGAGTAAACGGTTCAAAGTTGTTTAACTTTGACAAAACATTTGAAAATAAAGTTATCACGTAAGACTCCCCACAAATAAATACGGGTAAGTTTTTACCTTACGCTAACCAAAACATTTCATAGGAAATCCAGTGATATTATAATAGTGTCTAGGGTTTTCAAGTAAATAGAAAATAGCCGAAATTGTTACATCTATTAAATTCCAGCTACTAGCCACAAAAGTGGGTAATACAAATCAAAACCGTAGGGTCTCGTAGGGAAAATGGATTTCCAACAATGGCAGGACTACTGGGGTACCGTCCGTCACAGTACGGAGCCTAGATCACCGTACCGAGGATCACTCCCGACCCCCTACAACACTAGGCTGGAACCATTCCTTACTGAACAGTTCCGAACAAGATAAAACCCGCAGTTGGCGCGACCAACCGCCCACTAAGCCGAATAAAAAGGGACATCTAGACAGAGGAAATATCTTGTCCTGCTTGGGCATGACCCACCTAACCTTGTTGCATCTCCCCTGTTTTAGCCATTCCCGGTTGATGAGGCTTGAGGTTGCGATTACCTTTAAAGAACATATCACTTAGAATGCTCATCATCCGCCTGACGGTGTGTTGAAAGCATTCAATCCATACAAGTTCGTTCTAGGTTCGAACGAAACCAAAGGCATTATCTCGTTACACTCGTTTTGGAATCACCCTCAGAGTTAACGACGATAACCCTTGCATTCTGAATACACCATCTCGATCTCCATTTCAGAGTTTACGTCCTAACGTTTAAATTGGATCGATGTGGTTTTTGGAGAATCAAATTTGATTCTTCCGATCCCGGTCTCATCGAATCCAAACGCCATTTTAAGGGCCAAGTTGTCTAATTAACTTAAGTTTAAATAATTTAAATTCAACAATTGAATTAACATAGCATTTATCACCAATAAAACATATACAAGCATCATAGGTATAACACAGCATATCACAGAGTAACATAGGATATTTTCACATAAGTATCACAATCAGATATTCAACACAACCGTTCATAAGCAATTACCTTTAAATCGTATTTGTAATTAATTCAATTTAGAATTAATTACCTGAGAGTTAATCATTTAACTCTATTTAATTAGTTATTAATTAACGATTAATTACCTATTTCAGTTCAAACCATCTAATTAATGGTTTCTTAATTAATCATTAAGTCTAAATTACGTAATTATTCTATACTATTAATAAATTACTTCCTCAATCAAGTGATTTAACTTTAATTACTTAATTAACTGTTTCCTTGATCATTAGTTAATATCTTTAATTATCTATCAATAAAACGTAATTATCCAATTATTATCTGCTAATTGCTTAATTAATTAATTATTAATCAAGCTACTCTATCAATTCATAATCAAATTTACTAGATTAACTAACTATTAATTCATTTATTAACTTAAGTAGTTGATTTCAATTATTTATTTACTCATAATCCATCACTAACTGTGTATGAATTATTCTTAATTACTCAACCACTAATCATTTATTTATCACAAAATAGTTACATAACCCAAACTCTATTTAAGTTCTCAAATGTTAATCGTTCTTAATTACTTTCGGAAATAATCTATTGATATCAATCATTTAACTTAATTAACGTTTAAAAGTACTCTTTTCTTATATTTTAAAAATCAATTTTAGTGTTAACTACAAACTTTAATTATTAGTTAACTTATATTTCTTAATTAAAATGATTTAAGAGTTTAGGAAAAGTCGTTAAACTTTTGACAATAATAATTAAAATTTGAACAAATCTTAGCTTAATCCCCTTTTACACAATTTCTAAGCTCAAAACGTTAAAACAAATCTGAAGAAAACAAATTTCAAAAAAAAGAACAATTCTCAACTACAACCTACCCGCGACTTCCCAGGTAAAACCCGAGGCATCCCGTGCATTATACTCGGGGGTTACTTCGAGTTTCACACGCAAAACTCCCTAAGACTCCCCTGAACATCTTCTTCTCCTTCCATATTTTTTTTCCTTTCAGTAAGTTAAGTTTAACTTTAATTTTAAAATCAAAATAGCAGTGAATACTTACGCACCATCTCGTATACAAACCCGAAGAAATAGTGGGTCGACTCGAGCACAACACGGAGCACATTACGTTGACAGAAAAGCAAACTCCACCTCCATCGCCACCGTGCACGTGCACGGTGGCTCGCCTCCCCTGCGGCGACTCGCGACAGCCCCCACAAACCACAAATCACCCTTAGCATCGGAAACAAAACTCAGATTTCCAATTACAAGTTGAAAACAAAATTTGACCTGATGCTCGAACATGCGACTACAACCACCCACTGACAAATCCTTCGTGCGACCACCATCCATCACCGGAGGTGGTGAAACTTCACCAGTACGTCGCTCACATCCCCTCCTAACTCCACCTAAACTCGTGTTCCACTCGGTTGACTCATGATGCCGAAATCAAAATTTTACAGAGCATAAAAAACATTTGCACTAAAACCCTACTTTTGATTCAATCCCAAAATCCTTGCAACTGAAAATTTTTCTCATATTTTTCTGTTGATCTAGAATCAATACACAAGCTCCATGTTGAATTACAACAACTATAATTGTTTGAATCATCAGAATTTCACAAAAATGCATTTTTGGCTTACTATCTAACTGCTCCCAAAATTGTTAACTACAAATTATAATTTCTATCTTAAAAATCATATTTTTGTGTGTAGTTTCAATATACAAATTCAAGTTTATGATTCGAGTTATTCGAATTTTGATCTTATTTTTATTTTTACTGCAAATTGGTGTTTACAGTACTTATCTTTCCCTGCTACTAAAAAAAATGATACAAACCTAAATCTTAAACTTAAACTAATTTATTTAGTGATGTTACTACTTAGAGACAAGGATTTTATATAAAATGTTTGATAAAATCACTGTTTTGTTTTCTTTGCCTCAGAAAAAAATGTTGGAACCTGAAAGAACAACCATATACAGAACTTACAGTAAATAGTAAAGCATTCCAGAATATCTTGCATTAGCATATCAATTTGTCATGAATCACTTATTTAAAGTTATATTTTGGATAAGTTTACTCAGTTGAATTGATTTACAGAGAATATGGTTGTGTCTTGCTTCCCAGATGAACACAGTGATTTGATTTGCTTCCCAGACTTAAGCTTTGATGATGCTGTTGAACTTTATTGGGTTTTCAAAGACAAGGTGTTTGTTTATTTTTCTTCTTTTTATCTCAGTTTTACTACTAAGTTTACTATTAAGTTTTGTAAACGAACACAATAACATGATGTGTATAAATAGATAACAGTTGTAGGTTTAACTGGTACAAGTCTTACTTGTATTGACCAGGTTTGAATACACTGCGATGTGAAATGAGAATATATATTTCGGCTGAGATGATTACTTTGACAAATAGTTGTGCTATTTAATGTATGTGTCTTCCCATTTGTTTACAACCAATTAATATTGGCTGATAGGTACAAAGATATTTGTTTACATGTAATTAATATTAGCTGAAAGTTTACTTATCTCGGCTACATGTTCTTAGTGCAAAGATATTTTGTACTTGATGTAAATGTTTTGTCTTCTTTTCATTATTCATGTGTATATGTAGGTTATAGTAATAATTCATCTTCTTAGAATTGTACATATGTAAATATATTATGCAGTAATATAATTAGTTTGTAGCTTCATTAATTGATTTTGTCTTGTTTAAGAGGCTTGTTCACATTTATATATTTTAGTTATTGTTTTAGTGCAGCCTGACTTTGATTCTTGGTGAGTACAACTATATATATATATAACTTTGTTCATTTCATATTACATTGCTAAGTGTTTTATTCTGTTACTTAATTGCTTACTTTCATATTTTATTTATAAACTTATTCATTTGGCTATTATTTTTATTTTTATTTTGTATTTTAGCCTTCAACATTTAAATTGTATTTCATAAGTTTACTTACTTATATTCATATCTTATATTCTAACTATCAATTTTTAAATTACATTCATATGTTTGACCTACATTTTACATTTATTATTTTATATTGCTAGGATTAGATTTTAAATTTTAAACATTATCAAGTATATCTATTCATTTAACAAATGTTAACAATATATAGCATTTTAATTTAATTATATGAGTTAAATTTTATTAATAATATTGTTAAGAAAATTATTTTAGAATTTCAAACATTATTATCTATATATATTATTTTATACTAAATATAAACAATGTAAAGTATTTTACGTAATTATATAAGCTAGATTTTTGTTGTGCATATTATTGAAATACTTATTTCAACTCCCAAATCAATCTCTTTTTAAAATACATTTTATATAAATAGATGGAAATATTTCCAAAATCATATTTATTTAAATATGATCAGTTCACATTTTATATTTAATTAGATTAAACATTTATTAAAATAACCGGGGCCGAAATCCAGGGTCGTTACAAGGACGGTTTGGCGAACGCTATTGGTATGAGGTAAAAATGCAGCCCTGACCTTCAGGTCTGCTTGTTATGACTAAAATCCAGAGCCATAACAAGGGCAAGTGAGGTACCTACTCCTATCAGACATGCTTCTTCGATACCATATCTATTACTTTGTGATTGATTGGTGGCCACCCTCAATTTGATTATGGGAGTGTTGTTCGAGGTGGGCATTAGCTGCAGCTATGCGTTACCACCAGCCTGGTCCGCAATCCAGTAGAATCCTACCGCGGGCATAGCCTCATGTGCCCTATCATATGCCTTATCGAGCTACTTTGATTTTGGTTTGTATCGTACCTATGTAGTGCTCCCTAATAGCCCACCAGTTTGGTGTAGTTACAGTACCATATAGACTATAACATTTATAAAATATGTTAAGGGAGATATGCATAACGTCTTAACGCTATTTTAATACTTTACTGATAGCCATTACATATATAGCGTATATTACTACATGTAGATAGTTTAACGGATCCTTAGGAGATGGAAAATCCCGAAACATCTCCTAAGTTATTGTGGGCATGTTATACACTAGATAGGTGTGACGACCCGGATTTTTAACGTCCGTTAATTGGGTAAATTAACTGGTTTAAATCAAGGAATTTTGAACAAATAAATTTTTGATAATGGTAATATCCGAACAAATATAAATTGATTTGAAAACCATAACAAATGTTCAATTATAAATCTCTGAAAATGATAAATTTTATAGTAATTTAATAAATGTTATATTTCACCATTTAAATTCAAGATAAAATATCCATAAATATATATAAATATATATATACAAGCTTTATAGTATATATGAGTATATAAATGTATCTATATATATATATATACCCTATGGAATAGAATGTAGGAAAGTTTGTATAAATGTGGATATATATATATATATATATATATAATATCAAAAATACACATAAGTAAAATTGTAACAAACCGGGTTTTTTGGCAAAATTTAATTTAATGATCTTCTAATATTGTAACGACCCGTAAATTTCAATGATTAAAATTAGTTAAACTAATAAGATTTTGTAATTAAATTTAGAAAGAAATATAAATTTTATAATTTATATTAAAGTAAATGTTAAAAATGAAATGTAGCATTGGTAATTAAAACTTATTATTAACAATTGAGGTGAAATCCCAATAAAGAAATAGTGTTAATTGTGCACTTGGGTATAAAATTTAAAATATGTAATTAAAGCTAAGCATTTAATTAATCAACGCAATAATACATTGATTAATAGTAACTGAATGTAAATTAAGCCAATAAGGTTAATGCAAGGTAAACAATGCTAATTAAAGTTAGTAATAAATGAATGGAAGGAAATTCCAATTAATGAAAATAAATTTAAATGTTATAATAAAAAATAAAACGTAACAATGTCAATTAAAGTTGATCGTTAACGATTTCAATGAAATTCCAATATACTAAAATAGTTTAGATGTCATACTTGACTATGAATTGAATATAATGAAAGAAGGGTAGATATTGAACAAATTGATGAATTAGTATAAAATTTATGATAGTTAGATAAGAACAGTGTTATGTAATCAATTTTGTTATTTAATATTGAAGGAATAAAAATTTGTAATCCATTAATGAATTTATAACAGGTATGAAATGTAAGAATGTTGATGTAAGCTAATAAATAATTTATTTAATGCAATCCCAATTGATTGAAACAATTGTAGGGTTATAATTGATTGTAAATAGGAATATTTGTTAATAAATTTAATATAAGAAAAACAAATGCAAATATTGAATTAATCAGTGAAGTAATAATAATAAATAGTAATTGAATAAAATCAACGTTCTATATGTAATTTTTTGAAAATGGTAACTTATATAAATACGATTAAGAGTTAGTGGCAACAATTATTATAAAGTAATCATTTATTTAGTCCATTAAATCAAAATTTGTAATCAATTGCAATAAATCTCAATTCAATGTTATATTATTATAAATTAAAGTAATAATCGAAAGTAATGTTAATTTTATTCATAATATGATAGTTGGTTGAATAAAAGGAATGAAAATAAAGTATTATTGATATAATGGAATTTAATTTATGATAATAGGATTAATTGCAATTAAATGAAGTTAAAAATTTAAATATTACATAAATGGGAATTTAGATGAAATGTGAGAACATTAGTGTAATAGATTTTGAATCCAATGTTAATTTTATCCGTTTGATAATAATAAGTTGAATAATAAGAATGAAAATTTAATTCAATGGAATTATTGAAAATTTAATTTATAATTTTTGAATTTAACAAAATTGTAATTTAACACTGAAATTGATGATTGAATCAACATTTAAGTGACATCTAAAATTGTTTAAAATTAGTATAAATGATTAAGAAATATAAAAGTGATAAAAATTGTCAATTATAGAATTGAAATTGAAAATTGGGTTTATTTAATTATTTATTAATTTATTTAATTAATGTAAAAATAGCCATTTTGGCCACTAACTCGGATTTCAACGAAACTAGTTTCATCTGATCCGTATCGGTGAATTATTGTAGGATTTCAAGTTTCGTAGCGATCGGGCTTGTCGTTTGATCGTACAGACTCGAAACACCTTAAAATAAATTAAATTGAAATCAATTTGAAATAACTTGATTTTAGCATAACTTCTTCACACGATGGAATTTGGACCTGAAACCTATTCCATCGTGTTTAGAATATTTAAAAACATCTATTTTGATATGTGGGTTGACCCAATTTCGTTCCGAAGTCAGAACGGACTTTTCGGGCCATTTTATCATTCAACACGTATATCCAATCGATCCGGTCCATTCTAACTTCAGCATGCCTATATATATCCTGTTATGAACCCTAATTCATTTGCTACTCCTCATTTCTGTACATTCAGTTCTATTAGCTCCTCTTTTCAATGGCTGCAAACCCTAATTCCCAAATACAATTCCAAATCAAATCCAAAGCTAAAATTCAAACTCTCCAAACAATATCATATTTTATATTATCGAAAAGATCTCGAAGAGCGTAATCTTCTGGTGTGATTCATTTCTCAAATCGATATACCGTTTGTCTAGAATTTGCCAATCAATTCTCGGCCATCCATTGCGTCGAAATCAACTCCGCCTGATCGACAAATCGGTGGTACCTTTTTGTAGAGTGGACAGAGGGTAGTGCATCAGCGTAATTCATTTGTCGAATGGACGGTCAGATCGACCTAAACAATTTGCTAGGGTTTTGAGATAGGGTGGCGGCTACTGCCATTGCCGGTCGATAGAGGCTTCTTGGCGTGGTCGTGAGTGGTCGTGGATGGGTATATGGGGGTCGGCGATGGTTGGGTGGCTCGCGCCTGGCCGTGGATGGCGCAACGTCGATGCGACGTGGCAGTTGATACCATCTGAGTTCGCATGGTCACTCTTGTTTCGTGTGTTGTGTGTGAGTTGCTGTAGGGTTTTCAAGCACTGTTTCGTAGGGTGACGTGGAAATAGTTGAGAGGGTGAGTTATTTGTTTTGCTTTAATTAAAATTTTTGTTTTCGAATGATCTAACGCGTATAACTTTCACATACAAGGTCCGTTTCACGCGCAGTTTTCTCCGCTAGGTTGGTATTGAAATCCCGAACATTTTGGCCCTGGTCTGGACGAATTCTGAGACTGTTCAAATTTTGGGTTTAAATTGGATTTAGATTCAATTTAAATTCAAAAGGTGAGTGTTTTAACCCAATCACAACTTCTAAAATTTCTTATGTGTGTTAAATTAATTTCTGATGTGGTTGGAAATTTATTTATGGCTATTTGATATATTTTTATCATCATTCCAGTTAAATTTAGTTTATTGAATTAAATTGTTATTTAATTTATTTTTGCATATAAATTGTCAGTTAAATTGTTAATTAATTTATTTTTGAATATCTGCCAGTAATTTCCTGTTGTTTATTATCTGTTTATATTGATGTTATGGATTTAATTGGATGATGATTGTGATAAATGGTTGATGGTTGATGTTGGATGAATGGATGTTGTATTTTATATAGTTATAAAATGCAAGTTGTTATGCATTTTTATTTCATTCGGGATTGCGGTTTGAAATGATATATAATCATATTTTCATTGTAATTTACGGATTGAAATGATAAATACCCGTAGCACTTGACCATAGGGTAGAAAATTTTATACAGACACCGTGGTCTATATATAAAAATAATTTGAAATTGATTTTATGGTTTCGGAAAGAAATATACGGTTTAATAAATATTAATTTTTGATATGATATAAATATTATTTTATATATATTATTAAATTCATGAATTTAAGCTATGTATAAATTTGTTTAATAAAAATAAGTTTAATAATGGAGTTTGATTGTTTTATATTATATGGTTAAGTGCCAGTTTAAGATATTGTATATATAGAGTTTTTAATGACTTAAATAAAAATTAAGTTGGAAGATAAATATGAAATTGGTTTGAATGAATTATTTAAGAATTACACTCGAATAAATTTGATTTGAAATTAGAAAAAAATTGAGATTTTAAAGGGTATGATTCTTATAACTCGATTTATTTAGAGTGATTTAAATGAATATAAAGTTGATTTAAATGAATATATCAAGTTAAATAAATTGAAAGAATATCCAGTTATGTGAAGTTAAAAGTTTTCTTAAATGATATTGGATTTATTATATAAACATTTCAAATCTAAATAATAGTAATTGAATTTGATGTATATGGGATTATCAATGAATTAGTTTTGAAATGGTGGAATATTTAATGCTTTGAAATATACGAAAATTGAAATGGTATTTTTGGGGATTCAAATCTGTATTTGGAATTGATTTATGAAATTAAAGAAGCTAATTTATTATATAAAGTAATTTAATATTAAACCATTTAAGTATTGGAAGTTATGTTTCAAAGTTACGGGTTTCAAGGTATTATGATTTGAAAATGCTATGATTTGGGAAAAAGATATATTTGAAATAAAAATGATATTATATTGATTTGGGTTTTATAAAAATGATATCATATATATTTGGGTTTTGAAAGGGAAATTATATTGTATTTATATGGTTTTGAAAAGGGTAGTATATTTTGGTTTTGAAGTAAAATTATTTTGAAATGACCGCGGTGTTATAATAACGATTAGTTGGCAAAGAGACCATGATCAGATATGGGCATACTCTATGTCGATGCCGAAAACCACTTTGACAACCGTGTACGCAGTGGAGATTCCAGAATGAAGTAGGATGGTGGCGGTGTTTCCTTTAAGGTAAATATATGGACCCCACTCCCGTGAGTTGGCATAAGGTGGCTAAAATATGAGGAATTGATGGGCTAAGAAGGTAGCACCTTTTGTCGGACACATCCCTTCGATATTATACTCCGACTTTTGGATTTATTCGATGGCCACTTTTGATTTTTGATTTGGGGGTGTGGCTCGAGGTGGGTGGTAGCTATGCGATATGCGTTACCACCGGACCGGAAACGTAATTGGTATATCTACCCTGGCATTGCCTAGTTGTGCCATGTCACCTACCCTAGCGCACCTTATAAGATTTTGTTTTGTACCATACCTATAGAGTGCCCTCTGACGACGCCCAGTATGGGGGAGATTACGGTACTGTATAGACTATGGGAATATAAAAGTGTGTTAAGGTGGAAAATGTAAAGCCTTAATGCTATTTTCAGTATATTATACTTTACTTTAGACATTATTATAATAGCGTATATTATTACATAGTAAATAGTTTAACGGATCCTTAGGAGATGTGTCCCGAGCATCTCTTAAGTTACTGCACTCACGTTTGACACTGGATAGAAGATGTCAAATTCCGTAAACATCTCTGACGCCATTCCACTCATATTTTATCGTTGATTTAACTTACATAAGATCTTCTAGTTCTGACTCGAGTGTTTTGTTTTTCAATTCGTTCGGGTCAGCCTGAGCATTTCAGGATTTGGAAGACCGTATTCTGGAGGACGAAGACGAAGATTTATTATTATTTATTATAGTATTCCACTACATTCATACTGTTCCGCTGCATTATTTATTGTTCTCTGGTATGTGTAACTATGATATATATTGTATAAGTATAATCGAATATTTTGTAAAACAGCTTCATGAATTGTATATTTGATTGTTATATTTTCTCATTCCGCTGCAAGATTCTATTTTGTTTTTTCACTCTTTCTCTGCTTTCTTATTTACCCCATAACAATCCGCCATTTTGTATGTTTTAAGTCAGACATGTGTGGTTTATCGTCGATTTAAAGTGTATGAAAAGGGGGGACGTTACATCTGGTATCAGAGCTTTGGTTTAGCGACAAACCTTAGCTTTATGGGGTTTGACTCTTTGTTAATTGGGTAGTAATACCCTATGATGAGTCGCTGAGCTTATAAATATGAGAGAGCGTATTTTTTGGTGTTATAAAAGATTTTAATATTGTGTTAATTTGTTCCATTTTGTATTTATAGATTCTGGTTGGTGCATAGGATGCTATGACATCAATAGGGATTTTTAAACACTTAATAGGACAGACCGACACAATATTTGTTTTGAATATAGGTGAATGAAATAATTTTGCCTATTACATTTTCTATATATATAAAAAAAAATTATAAATGATATATATATATTTAGTTGCAATATATTGGTTGTTAGGTAATGTAATTTATAAATAATAGTTGAAATGAGTTTGAAAATAAAAATAAAGTAAACATGGAAATTTAGAACTTAAGTTCTGGGGTTTTGAAACTTTCTTTCGGATAATTTTGGAATATAGTAATAATATTATTAGAAGTATTTTCTGATATAAACACTTCAATATAATTAGAAAGAATTGTTTTAAAGAAATTTTGAAAAGAAATAAGTTATGTACTCCCCTCTCTGTCGTTGGAAAATAATTTCGGTGATGAGTGCATGCATCATCGAAATTCATTTTTGAGTTTCGAAGTGGGAAGGCCACTGTAGTAGTTTTACTACAGATTTATTTTGAATAAACGAATATAAATTTTAAATTGTTTTAAAGATAATTGGATTTATAAATTGTAAGTATATACCTTTATCTATTATTTAAAATGATTTGAGATTTAACCCAGTATTTAGTTCTTAATTTTCCGTTAATTAATAGTTTCAATTAGTGTAGTGAAATGGAATTTAACTAATGATTGAAACCTCTAAATGGAATAAGAGATTTAATGCTAAGCTATAAAGGAAATTAAAAGAAAGTTGAAATTGTAACTTATAAAACAAAAGATAAAATTTGTGAACAATGAATAAATTGAAAGAAATGAGATAAACTTGTATAATTTTCAATTGCATTTTTTAGCATATACACAACTTACCAAATATTAAAAGTTCTAATGCTTATAAGAAATGTAATAGGATATTATACTAGTAAATTTGAAGTAATGAAGGTATTTGATGAAATTCTTTAATAAATAAGAATTTGTTGTTCTAGTGGTATAAACTTAGGTATAATTGAAATTGCTTCTAATAAAATATAATAGAAAGGAAAGTATTATAGATAAATGGTTATAAACTTAAGTAAACAATTGAGATGCTAAGAAATTGGATTAAGCATTAATACAATAAATAAATAAATGATAATAAATGAAGTTATGCAATAATGAAGGAATGAATAAATATAATGCAATAAAAAGAAGAAACTGACATGACATTTATAAATGAAGACGAATATTTGTAAGTAATAAATGAAAATAATTGAAATAAACATTGAATCAATGAATAAAAGTAAAAGTTGTAAAAAGTAAGTGTAAATATAATGGATAAATCATTATATGAATAAAAATGGAATCAAACAACAAATAGTATGAAATGAAATTAATAGAATGAACTTAATTTATTGTTTGGATTTGTTATTTGTTTTGGTTTATGGTTGTTTGGGTAAGGATACTTTAAATTTGTTTGGATGTATGAATAATCCATTTAGTTTCATCTAAGACTGTTTGCGTAAATGGTGCACTAAGTAGTTTATTTTCCATTCTGTACAATTTAAAGTTTGAACCCGAACAACTATTTGTTTTGTTTGATATGAATGAATGATTGATTTGTGTTGATTCTGTATGATGGTTGTATGCTGTGGTTGCAAGTGATTATTGTTGTTTGACATTGATTTGTTTGCTAGTGGATGAAACTAAATTAATATTTCATTTTATATCATTATTAAAATTTTGGATTATATAAGTGACATACAGGTTATGGTAGCAATTACTACTGCTTTTGGTTTCATAATTAAGTGTTAATTGCCCGATAAATAGGTACGTTTTCGGATTACGGTTTATAGCGCTATTTTATATATTTCCGTGTCGGGATACATTATTTTGAAAGATATATGTTATATATTGTTATATTTGGTATTATATTTTCTCCCGAGCCTCCCCATACGAAGTAGACTCTGCCTAAATTTTCCGTAAATTTTGTACTTAGAAAATATTTTGAAAATGTTTTCCAAACCTTATTAATTTAAATATAAAAGATTTAATTGTTTATAAATCTATATATTTTATTTAAATTATCCTATTCTGTAAATTTATTGTTATGCATATAATGTTTTGAATAATATATATTGATTTATAAGTTCCTCTTTTCCCGTCTTTTCCTTTTCGAGGATGTAAAGTTTTGAGTGTGGAAGAGTGTAACGACCCGTAAATTTCAATGATTAAAATTAGTTAAATTAATAAGATTTTTGTAGTTAAATTTAGAAAGAAATAAAAAATTTATAATTTATATTGAAGTAAATGTTAGAAATGAAACGTAGCATTGGTAATTAAACTTATTATTGACAAATGAGGTGAAATCCCAATAAAGAAATAGTGTTAATTGTGCACTTGGGTATAAAATTTAAAATAAGTAATTAAAGGTAAGCATTTAATTAACCAACGCAATAATATATTGATTAATAGTAACTTAATGTAAATTAAGGCAATAAAGTTAATGCAAGGTAAACAATGCTAATTAAAGTTAGTAATAAATGAATGGAAGGAAATTCCAATTAATGAAAATAAATTTAAATGTTATAATAAAAAAATAAAAAAATGTAACAATGTCAATTAAAGTTGATCGTTAACGATTTCATTGAAATTCCAATTTACTCAAATAGTTTAGATGTCATACTTGACTACGAATTGAATATAAGGAAACAATGGTAGATATTGAACAAATTGATGAATTAGTATAAAATTTATGATAGTTGGATAAGAACAGTGTTATGTAATCAATTTTGTTACTTAATATTGAAGGAATAAAAATTTGTAATCCGTTAATGAATTTATAGCGGGCATGAAATGTAAGAATGTCGATGTAAGCTAATAAATAATTTATTCAGTGCAATCCCAATTGATTGAAATAATTGCAGGGTTATAATTGATTGTAAATAGGAATATTTGGTAATAAATTTATTATAAGAAAAACAAATACAAATATTGAATTAATCAATGAAGTAATAATAATAAATAGTAATTGAATAAAATCAACGTTCTGTATGTAATTATTTGAAAATGATAACTTATATAAATATGATTAAGAGTTGGTTGCAACAATTATTATAAAGTAATCATTTATTTAGTCCATTAAATCAAAACTTGTAATCAATTGCAATAAATTTCAATTCAATGTTATATTAGTATAAATTAAAGTAATAATCGAAAGTAATGTTAATTTTATTCATAGTATGATAGTTGGTTGAATAAAAGGAATGGAAATAAAGTTTTATCGATATATTGGAATTTAATTTATGATAATAGGATTAATTGCAATTAAATGAAGTTAAAAAATTAAATATTACATAAATGGGAATTTAGATGAAATGTGAGAACATTAGTGTAATAGATTTTGAATCCAATGTTAATTTCATTCGTTTGATAATAATAAATTGAATAATAAGAATGAAAATTTAATTCAATAGAATTATTGAAAAATTAATTTATAATTTCTGAATTTAACGAAATTGTAATTAACACTAAAATTGGTGATTGAATCAACATTTAAGTGACATTTAAAATTGTTTAAAATTAGTATAAATGATTAAGAAATATAAAAGTGATAAAAATTGTCAATTATAGAATTGAAATTAAAAATTGGGTTTATTTAATTAATTATTAATTTATTTAATTAATGTAAAAATAGCCATTTTAGCCACTGACTGGATTTCGACGAAACCAGTTTCATCGGATCCGTATCGGTGAATTATTGTAGGATTTCAAGTTTCGTGGCAATCGGGCTTGTCGTTTGATCGCACGGACTCGAAACGCATTGAAATCAATTAAATTGAAGTCAATTGAAATCAATTTGTAATAACTTGATTTTATCATAACTTCTTCATACGATGGAATTTGGACCTAAAACTTGTTCCATCGTGTTTAGAATATTTAAAAACATCTATTTTGATATATGGGTTGACACAATTTCGTTCCGGAGTCGGAACGGGCTTTTTGGGCCATTTTATCGTTCAACGCGTATATCCAATCGATCCGGTTCATTCTGACTTAGCTGGCCTATATATATCCTGTTATAAACCCTAATTCATTTGTTACTCCTCATTTATGTACGTTCAGTTCTATTAGCTCCTATTTCCAATGGCTGCAAACCCTAATTCCCATATACAATTCCAAATCAAATCCAAAGCTTAAAATTCAAACTCTCCAAACAATATCATATTTTATATCGTTAGAAATCTCTCGAAGAGCATAATCTTCTGGTGTGATTCATTTTTCAGATCGGTACACCATTTGTCTAGAATTCACCAATCAATTCTCGGCCATCCATTGCGTCGAAATCAACTTCGCCTGATCGACAAATTGGTGGTACCTTTTTGTAGAGTGGACAAAGGGTAGTGCATCGGCATAATTCGTTTGTCGAATGGACGGTCAGATCGACCTAAATAATTTGCTAGGGTTTTGAGATAGGGTGGTGGCTACTGCCTTTTCCAGTCGATAGAGGCTTCTTGGAGCGATCGTGAGTGGTCGTGGATGGGTATATGGGGGTCGGCGATGGTTGGATGGCTCGAGCCTGGCCATGGATGGCGCAACGTCGATGCGACGTGGCAGTTGATACCATCTGAGTTCATGTGGTCGCTCTGGTTTCGTGTGTTGCACGTGAGTTGCTGTAGGGTTTTCGAGCACTGTTGCATAGGGTGACGTGGCAATAGTTGAGAGGGTGAGTTATTTGTTTTGCTTTAATTTAAATTTTTGTTTTCGAATGATCTAACGCGTATAACTTTCAGGTCCGTTTCATGCGCAATTTTCTCCGCTAGGTTCTTATTGAAATTCCGGACATTTTGGCACTGGTTTGGATGGATTCTGAGACTGTTCAAATTTTGGATTTAAATTGGATTTAGATTCAATTTAAATTCAAAAGGTGAGTGTTTTAACCCTCTCACAACTTCTAAAATTTCTTATGTGTGTTAAATTAATTTCTGATGTGATTGGAAATTTATTTATGGCTGTTTGATATATTTTATCATCATTCCAGTTAAATTTAATTTATTGAATTAAATTGTTATTTAATTTCTTTTTGCATATAAATTGTCAGTTACATTGTTAATTAGTTTGTTTTTGAATATAAACTGCCAGTAAATGCCTGTTGTTTGTTATCTGTTTATATTGATGTTATGGATTTAATTGGACGATGATTGTGATAATTGGTTGATGATTAATGTTGGATGAATGGATGTCGTATTTTATATTGTTATAAAATGCAAGTTGTTATGCATTTTTTTTTCATTCGGGATTGCGGTTTGAAATGATATATAACCGTATTTTCATTGTAAATTACGGATTGAAATGATAAATATCCGTATCACTAACCATAGGGTAGAAAATTTTATACAGACACCGCGGTCTATATATAAAAATAATTTGAAATTGATTTCTATGGTTTTGGAAAAGAAATATACGGTTTAATAAATATTAGTTTTTAATGTTATATAAATATTATTTTATATATATATATAGTTAAATTCTTGAATTTAAACTATATATAATTTTTTTTAATAAAAATAAGTTTAATAATGGAGTTTGATTGTTTTATATTATATGGTTAAGTACCTGTTTAAGATATTGTATATATAGAGTTTTTAATGACTTAAATAAAAATTAAGTTGGAAGGTAAATATGAAATTGGTTTGAATTGAATTATTTAAGAATTATACTCGAATAAATTTGATTTGAAATAAAAAAATTGAGATTTTAAAGGGTATGATTCTTATAACTCGATTTGTTTAGAGTGATTTAAATGAATATAAAGTTGATTTAAATGAATATATCAAGTTAAATAAATTGAAAGAACATCCAGTTATGTGAAATTAAAAGTTTTCTTAAATGATATTGGATTTATTACGTAAACATTTCAAATCTAAATAATAGTAATTGAATTTGATGTATATTGTATCAAAGAATTAGTTTTGAAATGGTGGAATATTTAAAGCTTTCAAATATATGGAAATTGAAATGGTTTATTTGGGGATTCAAATCTATATTTGGAATTGATTGGTGAAATTAAAGAAGCTAATTTATTATATAAAGTAATTTAATATTAAACCATTTAAGTTTTGGAAGTTATGTTTCAAAGTTACGGGTTTCAAGGTATTATGATTTGAAAATGCTATGATTTGGGAAAAATATATATTTGAAATAAAAATGATATTATATTGATTTTGGTTTTATAAAAATGATATCATATTTATTTGGGTTTTGAAAGGGAAATGATATCGTATTTATATGGTTTTGAAACGGATAGTATATTTTGGTTTCGAAGTAAAATTATTTTGAAATGACCGCGGTGTCATAATGACGATTGGTTGGCAAAGAGATCGGGATCGGATATGGGCATACTCTCTGTCGATACCAAAAACCACTTTGACAACCATGTATGAGGTGGAGATTCCAGATTGAAGTAGGATGGTGGCGGCGTTTCCTTTAAGGTAAATACGCGGACCCGACTCCCGTGAGTTGGCAAAAGGAGGCTAAAACAGGAGCGATTGACGGGCTAAGAAGGTAGCACCTTTTATCGGACACATCCCTTGGATATTATACTCTGACTTTTGGATTTATTCGATGGCCACTTTTGATTTTTGATTTAAGGGTGTAGCTCGAGGTGGGCGGTAGCTGCGCGCTATGCGTTACCATCGACCCGGAAGCGTAATTGGTATATCTACCCTGACATTGCCTAGTTGTGTCGTGTCACCTACCCTAGCACGCCTTATACGATTTTGTTTTGTACCATACCTATGGAGTGCCTTCTGATGATGCCCAGTATGGGGGAGATTACGGTACTGTATAGAGTATGGGAATATAAAAGTGTGTTAAGGTGGAAAATGTAAAGCCTTAACGCTATTTTCAGTATATTATACTTTACTTTAGATATTATTATAATAGCGTATATTATTACATAGTAAATAGTTTAATGGATCCTTAGGAGATGTGAATCCCGAGCATCTCTTAAGTTACTGCACTCACGTTTGACACTGGATAGGAGATGTCACATCCCGTAAACATCTCTGACTCCATTCCACTCATATTTTATCATTGATTTAACTTACATAAGATCTTTTAGTTCTGACTTGAGTGTTTTGTTTTTCAATTCGCTCGGGTCAGCCTGAGCATTTCAGGATTTGGAAGACTGTATTCTGGAGGACGAAGACGAAGATTTATTATTATTTATTATAGTATTCCACTGCATTCATACTATTCCGCTGCATTATTTATTGTTTTCTGGTATGTGTAACTCTGATATATATTGTATAAGTATAATCGAATATTTTATAAAACAGCTTCATGAACTGTATATTTGATAATTATATTTTATCGTTCCGCTGCAAGATTCTATTTTCTTTTTTTCTTTCTTTCTCTACTTTCTTATTTACCCCATAATAATCCGTCCTTTTGTATGTGTTAAGTCTGACATGTGTGGTTTATCGTCGATTAAAGTGTACGAAAAGGTGGGACATTACAAATATAATTATTTAGAATTTGCAAACTTATCTTTTCAAACAAATAAAAATATGCTTTGCTTCATATATAGATTATGAATAGAAACTATGATTTTGAAATTCAAAATAATTATCTCAAAGGTA
This sequence comes from Allium cepa, assembly GCA_030765085.1. Taxonomy (NCBI): domain Eukaryota; kingdom Viridiplantae; phylum Streptophyta; class Magnoliopsida; order Asparagales; family Amaryllidaceae; genus Allium; species Allium cepa. The sequence continues at coordinate 101,343,287 of CM060942.1, read as the reverse complement.
ATTTAAATTTAAACTCAACATTTTTAAACACCAAATATATATATATGTATGGTAATTAATTTAAATATTAATAACTTAATTTTAAAATTTAAATAAGAATAAATAAAATATTTATAATATTTCTTTGAGTTACATGAAAGAAATAATAATAAAATATAAAATATGTACAAACGAACATTTGTAAGCTAGAAAGAAGACCTATGTATACAAGTGGCAAATTTTTTTCTTTTTAAATGGATTTCTTCCTTTTCAAAATAAAAAAAATGATTTAAAGAAGAAAAACCAAGTGATTCTCAATTCCCTTCTTTCTTCTTTCTTTTTCTTTCGAACCAAAACCAGAGAAAAACCAAACAACTAAATCAACTTCTAGTTTTCAACTGTGCAAAGCTAAAATTCAAGTTCAAGTTCAACTTAACAAAGTAGATCAAGATCAAATCAAAGGTAAACTTCCAGTTTCTAGACTTCAAACTGAATTTCTCTGTTCTAAGTTTTTAGGTGAGCAAAAATTATCTTTGAAAGGCTAAATCTTCTTGATTTTCTTGTGTATGTGATAATTGAAGGTAGTATTGATTCCAAAATGACATGCATGGATGTATAAATGGTTTGCCTGGTATATATGTGTGAATTGCTGTGTATATGTAATGCATGCCTCTGTTCTGTTTCTAACAGGCTCAAGGACCATTTAAAAATTCGTATCTCTTCATGTAAGCAATTATAGGTTATGATCATTAAAGAAAAGTTGTTTTTAATGATGTAGTACCATTTTTAAAAATGATTTCAAGAATAATTATGGAGTTTTTATGTGGTAAAGGAAGTTTTGCAGGAAAGAACAAATCTTGTTAGAAAATAAATCGTTTATATTTCATGTTATGCTTATATCATCAGAATCGATTGGTAAAATGATGATTTTTGGTGGTAATATTATGATTTTTAAGTTAGTAATTGGGGAGGAATTGCAAGGTGAACGGAATTTGGTTTTTGGTCGATTTCCGGCGATCGAAGCTTAGGGAAGCATCGGGTCTGAGGCTAGAGGAAGCTCGTTGGTCGAAGATCATAGGAAAATGATCGACGATTTTTCTAGTCACCGTAGCATTAGGGGCGGCGAAGTAGGATTTGGGGCTGTTTCGAAGTCGAGGTTGGGTTTCTGCCTTATGCAGCAGGGAGGCAGCATCGGAATGGATCAGAGTAAGGGGAATAGGAAGAGGAAGGTCAAGCGATGTTGGTGGCAAGTCGGCGAGGGTTCCGGTGATCTGTGACGGTGGTATGAGGCGTATGAAGGTCGGGGTTTCATTTTTGGTAGTGGAAAACACTTGTTCGATTTTGATTTCGAGATTTCTGGGTAGAGCTAGGTGGTGAGGTAAGTCGAATGTGATGAAGGCATCTTGGTGGGGCAGGCGAAGCTGGTCGGAGATGCTCCGATACGGTGTGAACGTACACGAATATCAGCGTGTCAGGTGAGTGTTGCTGTAAGATTTGAAAGGAGAGGAGGAGGAAGGGTAGGTCGGGATTTTGGGTTGGGCCAGGTTATTTTATATATAAAAAATATAAAAAGGATGAGGATAAGTATAAAAACATAAGTATAAAAGTAAAAGCATAAGTATAAAATAATCAAGCTTTTCCAAAAATAAATTCTCTAACCGTTTCATTTTAATATTAAATGTTTTACTTAAGTCCTTTGTTTAAATAAAGTAATTTAAAAACCTTGTTTACTTGAATATTATTTGGTTAAACGTTATAAATAAATTGTTTTAACTTAAATTAGTTAAGCATAGAATAATTATAGTATATGTCCTTTATTTAATTTAATTCCTAAGTTTATTTAAAATAAATTTGATAATGTAGTTAAGTAGATGGTTGAGGGAATAAAAAGTTTTAAACTTATAATTGATCAAAGATCTTAAGTGATATACATGTAATTAATTAACTAATTCCAATTATTTAATTATGATAAAATAAATGGTTTGTAATTAATTAAAGACAATTAAGCAGGATTTATAAGTAGTTAATTTATTGTTTGTAAATTAAATTAATTGGATGATTGTATGACTAATTAATCTTGCTTATGAATGATTAAATTGAATTGAATGCTTTGAATTGTTTTGGCTTAAAAGATGGCATTTTGATTCGAAGGGACCGGGATCGGGTATTAGCAATATCCGGAACCACTTCGATTTAATAAGCGTCATAATTCTTTATAGATTTTATTTTAAAATCAAATAGGATGGAATGGAATAAATTTAGTGAACTTGGCCATTTAAATTAAGTAACGGTATCTAGATATTGTTTTTAAATACCAATGGATATGTGTACTAAGTGTTTGACTAAAATAAGATAAGAACTCGTAGTAATGTACAAGTTAGGCTTTTCAAAGAAGTTTATAACCTTAGTATTTCAAATTGGATGGGTTTACTCATGCTGGTTTCCAGCCTGACTTGGGTGTTACTTTGTTGTAATGCTCGGGTTAGACCAAGTATTACAGATTTTCAGCTTAGATGCTGGGAGCTCAGGGAACGAGCTGGACGGTAGGGACGTATGGAGTATATTCCGCTGTATATTAGAGATTGTATTGATAATATTCAGGGACAAGTTATTATAACTGTCCAGATGTTTTTGTTGACGGTTTTACTCTGATATCTTGTATAGATTGACGGTTACAGCTTTGAATTGCATAAAATGCTACTATATATTATATTTTATTTTATTCTGCTGCGATTGCGAGCTTCTGTGCTCTTGTTTTTTTATTTATTTTTCTATCTCTTTTTCTTCTTCACCCTAACAGTCTGGGATTTCCAGCACTCGCTTGCTCGACACTTTATACAGTAGACATATTAGGGTCGATTTTCGGGGTCGAAAATTTTTGAGCTATTATATTTGGTATCAAAGCTAAAGGTAAAGCAAGAACCTTGGCTCTGGTGGGGGTTACTGATAAGAGATAAGGTCAGTAGTACCCTAGAATGAGTTGAGTGTATTATATATGAGGGCGTACTTGTTATTTTCTTATATAAAGATTTTAAAGACGATTTTTATATAAGCTTATATTTTGATATATATATATATATAAAGAAAAAGTTTTCTAATTATTATAACATATTAAGATAATTGGTTGTTGATTATTGAAATTAAATATAATAATAAGAATTAAACTGTAATATATATACAACCGAATAGAAATTTGGGTAAGGATTAACCGTACGAATAAATGGATTCAAAACCTGAATTTAAAGCTAGAAAATTCGAAAGAATTTTCAAAGAAATTGAAATAAGTAACCCTGATTAATTTTCATATAATTATGATGGAATATATGGTATGCTTGATTTCCAGATATGATAACTATCGTAAATTGGAAATTGTATCTTAATAAATGGATGTTTATTTTTAGAGTAAACAAAGTAGATTGAAATGTTTAAAGGAAGTAACCATTTATATAAGTACGATTTATAGATTGAAATGGATTTTAAATTGCTAAGTCCAAAAAATTTGGAAATTGTTTCAAAAGAAATAATAAATAATATTATTTAGAACATTTTTGAACATAGGAATCTTGTTTTAAAACAAGAGCTAGTTTGAAAATTTCGAAGGAAAATGTTGAATTGAAAACCAAGAATGGTTTAGAAACTGAAAGTATGACTTGGTGTGTAAACAAATAGATGTGTATATGATGCAAAGTAGATTTGAAATAAAACAAATTTCAAAAAATATCGCATTAATGGATTGGAAATATATATATATATATATATATAATATATATGTATATATGTCGTAAATAAGAATAAAAACTGAAAATTCTACTGATCTAAGTCTAAATTATAGGTTAGGAAGTCCCACTAGAATCCTATCCAAGAAAGTGATGGCTAAAAGTGAAGAATGGAAGGCAAGACGCAGGGAGCGGAGAGTAGCTGCACGTAAGGAACGAGAAGAAGCAATAAGAGTATGAGAAAAGGATTAATGAAAGGGTTGGGCCTGGGCCTTATGATAATGTCACCTGCTACAGATGTTACAATAAGGGTCATTATGCAGCCAATTGCAATAAAACAAGGAAGGAATTGAAGGGTAGAAACCTTTTGTGGAAAATGTTATGAGTGGGGACATCCTGTTGAAAAGCGCGTGTACGGGATTTTCCTATTGAAAGAAAGTTCATACGAAGGTTTCTTGTAAAGAATACTAGGGCTTTGTTCTTTTCTTAACCCCTAGGTGATAGTGTAGGTGACCAGATTTATGACTTCCGTAAGGCTCTTATTTTGGATAGATGGATGTAATGTTTGAACTACTAATAAGTAGTCTATCAATGTGTTGAATATTTTGTGGTAGTACGATCTAATATAAAATCACTTTTTATTTATTTGAGAATGGAATTGGAATTAATTCAAATTGAAATTTAATTAATTGTAATCAAAGATGAATAAGTTTAAATTTAAAATTTGAATTATTTTGAATTAGAATGCGAATTGAAGTTAATTCAAATTGATTGAAGTGAATATTGGGAAATTGAACCAGTTTGAATCTGAAACTATTTTCAAATAAATTGTTTTAATATAAATTGTCTTAAATCTATTTTTCCTAGCTATTTACTATACAACCTTTCTTTTTTTAAAGCCCAAACTATCTTATACTTTTTTTACAACTATTTTGAAACTATTTAACTATTTAACAGCAATTTTACAACTGTTTTATACACTATTTACTATTTTGCAACTATATTGCAACTATATAACTATTCTACAGTTATTTTATAACTAATAACTATTTTACAACCACTTTAAAATTTTCAAGCTATTTTCTAAATTCAAGTTGGTCAGAGTGCAAACTGTTTATAATTAAATACCAATTGAGATAAGAATTAAGATGGTAACCCAAATGGAAATTGAAGCAATTGTGAAGTGCAAGCAAAACCAGTATTGAAGTAAAAATGATTTTGAATGGAAGAGTATTTTTTGGGAAATACGTGATGATCAAAAATGAAGTTGGATATCACTAGAACTGGAACTCACTTTATGAAGAGTTAGTATTCTAGCAAATAACTTTATAAAAGGAAATTGAACTTGAATGTTGATTTGGCATAAACAAAATTATATATATATATTTGTTATATATGATAAACTTCCCTTGTTGAATCTATGTCCAGAAGAAAAGATCTTTGAAAAACATTTGAAGTATTTAAAAGGAATTTATATAAAAAGGAAGTGATCCAAGAATATTTTGTTCTAGTTAAGAGAATAAACTTATACATACATATATATATATATATATATATATATATATATATATTATTTTTGAGAATGGAACTGAAAAGGTTTTTGGAACCCACTGATTTTGAAAGGCTTTTGATTTTTGGGAAAAAACAATTTTGGGAATTTGGAAAGCCAAGTTTGAGAAATATCGATTTTTTGAAAATGGGATTTATATGTGATACATATAAAGAGTATGATTTGAAAGATACTATATGCGTATAGTATAAAATGTTTTGAGAATGCAATAGGGAAAAAGGCGCTCCCATTTAGAGTTGAAACTTATAGTAGGAGATCCATTGGGTGGTTCTGCCTTGAGCCCCAAGAGGGGTTCTAAATTTTGATCCCAGAGGATGTCCAGACTAAACTGTAGTTCCTGGGGATTGTAATTAGAAGTCGAGGGCGCTGATGCCTACAGATACATTAGGGGTTACGCTATGACGGTAGTGTAATTTTGGTGTAACTGCGATCTATTGCGTTCCATAGAGTAAGTCGAGGGGCCTAAAGTCTACGTTTGTTTTCACTGGGAGAGCGACGTAACATTAGTAGATTGTGATCTATGAGGACATAGCGAAAGTCATGTGGCGGTGAGTCCCTACATGCTATATTGGGACTCGACCGATGTAGTCTGCAATATATGCGATGAAGTTTCATTTGGCAGCGAAATTCGAGGGCACTGATGCTTACTGTTACATGGTTTTTGCCATGATGGCAACATAACCCTGGGTGTAGATGTGATATGTGGTGGTTCCATGGTGTAATCGACGGGTGCAGATGCCTATAGTTTTCTATGGTTTCGCCGGGATGGCGGCGTAATCATCGGGCTAACTGCGATCCTGGTGGGGGTGATGATTTCCAGACCATTCTCACAAAAATATTTTCTACATTCTCCTAAAAATGGTTTTTTCAAATATTTTTACTTGGTTTGAAAACGGATCTACTAAGTACTTATAGATTTTCAGTCCTACGCCTTATCAACGTATGACTGAATTTCTATGAGAACAAGGATGGACTTGTTGAGACACGAGTTATAAAATGTATTTTTATATAAAAGCTATTTTGGTAATGTTATGATTTTTTTAAATTTTTTTAAAAATTTAAAATAAAAGTGTAAAAAGGGTTGAAATGTCTAAAGAATAAATTTAACTGATAATTAACAGTTTAATTAAAATTCTTTCTTTGTTCCTTTTCGAGGATGAAAAGTTCTAAAAGGGTAGGAATGTGACGACCCAGATTTTTAACGTCTGTTAATTGGGTAAATTAACTGGTTTAAATCAAGGAATGTTGAATTTATTGGTCGGACAAATAAATTTTTGATAATGGTAATATCTGAACAAATATAAATTGATTGAAAACCATAACAAATGTTGAATTATAAATCTCTGGAAATGATAAATCTTATAGTAAATTAATAAATGATATATTTCACCATTTAAATTCAAGATAAAATATCCGTAAAAATATATAAATATATATATATACAAGCTTTATAGTATATATGAGTATATAAACGTATATATTTGCCCTATGGAATAAAATGTAGGAAAGTTTGTATAAATGTGGATATATATAATATCAAAAATACATATAAGTAAAATTGTGACAAACCGGGATTTTTGGCAAAATATAATTTGATGATCTTCTAATATAATTGTTTAGAATTGACAAGCTTATCTTTTCAAACAAATAAAAATATGCTTTGCTTCATATATATATTATGAATAGATACTATGATTTGAAATTCAAAATAAATATCTCAAAAGTAATTTAAATTTAAACTCTACATTTTTAAACACCAGATACATATATATGGTTATTAATTTAAATATTCATAACTTAAGTTTAAAATTTAAATAAGAATAAATAAAAGATTTATAATATTTCTTTAAGTTACATGAAATAAATAATAAGAAAATAAAAATATATACAAATGACATTTGTAAGCTAGAAAGAAGACCTATGTATACAAATGGAAAAAAATTTCTTTTTAAATGGATTTCTTCACTTTCAAAATAAAAAAATGATTTAAAGAAGAAAATCCAGGTGTTGTATCTTACTTTTAAACATACATCTCGATTCCCTTCTTTTTTTCTTTATTTTTCTTTTAAACCAAAACCAGAGAAAAACCAAACAACTAAATCAACTTCAGGTCTTCAACTATGAAAAGCTGAAATTCAAGTTCAAGTTCAACATAACAAAGTAAATCGAGATCAGATCAAAGATCAACTACCAGTTTTCCAGATTCAAACTGAATTTCTCTGTTCTAAGTTTTAGGGTGAGTAAACATTATCTTTGAAAAGCTAAATCTTCCTGATTTTCTTGTGCATGTGATAATTGAAGGTAGCAATGATTCAAAAATGACTTGCATGGATGTATAAATGGTCTGCCTGGTATATATGTTTGAATTGCTGTGTATATGTATATGCATGCCGTTGTTGTTACAGGCTCAAGGACCATTCAAAAGTTCGTATCTATTCATCTAAGCAATTATAGGTTATGCTCATCAAAGGAAAGTTGCTTGTAATGATGTAATACCATTTTTAAAATAATTTCAAGAAGAAATATGGAGTATTTGTCTGGGAAAGGAAGTTTTACAGGAAAGAACACATCTTGTTAGAAAATAAATTGTTTAGATTGCTTATTATGCTTATATCATCAGAATCGATTGGTAAAATGATGATTTTTGGTGGTGACGTCATGATTTTTAAGTTAGTAATTTGGGAGGAATTGCAAGTTGAACGGAATTGGGTTTTTGTCGATTTTCGACGATTGGAGCTTAGGGAAGCATCGGGTTTGAGGCTAGAGGAAGCTCATCGGTCGAAGATCATAGGAAAAATGATCGGTGATTTTTCTAGTCGTTGTAGCGTCGTTGGGGCGGCGAAGTAGGATTTGGGGCTGTTTCGAAGTCGAGGTTGGGTTTTTGGCTTGTATGATGGCGAGGCAGCATCAGAGTGGCGAGAGTAAGGGGAATAGGAAAAGGAAGGTCAGGCAATGTTGGTGGCGTCGATGAGGGTTCCGGTGAGCTGTGGTGGGGGTACGAGGCGTATAAAGGTCGGGTTTTCGTTTCTAGTAGTGGAAAACACTTGTTTGATTTTGATTTCGAGATTTTTTGGTAGAATTGGGTGGTTAGGTAAGTCGAATGTGATGACGGCGTCTTGGTGGTGCCGGTGAAGCTGGTCGGAGATGCTCCAATACGGTGTGCACGTACACGCGTATCAACGTGTCAGGTGAGTGTTGCTATGAGAATTGAGAGGAGAGGAGGAGGAAGGGTAAGTCGGGATTTTGGGTTGGGCCGGGTTCTTTTATATAAATATAATATATATATATATATATATATATTTATATATATATATAAAGGATGAGGATAAGTATAAAAACATAAGTATAAAAGTAAAAGCATAAGTATAAAATAATCAAGCTTTTCCAAAAATAAATTCTCTAACCGTTTCATTTTAATATTAAATGTTTTACTTAAGTCCTTAGTTTAAATAAAGGAATTTAAAAACCTTGTTTACTTGAATATTATTTGGTTAAACGTTATAAATAAATTGTTTTAACTTAAATTAGTTAAGCATAGAATAATTATATTATATGTCCTTTATTTAATTTAATTCCTAAGTTTATTTAAAATAAATTTGATAATGTAATTAAGTAGATGGCTGAGGGAATAAAAAAATTTAAACTTATAATTGATCAAAGATCTTAAGTGATTATACATGTAACTAATTATATAATTCCAATTATTTAATTATAAAATAAATGGCTTGTAATTAATTAAAGACAATTAAGCAGGATTTATAAGTAGTTAATTTATTTTTTGTAAATTAAATTAATTGGATGATTGTATGACTAATTAATCTTGCTTATGAATGATTAAATTGAATTGAATGCTTTGGATTGTTTAATATCTCTAGTATATTAAATTGTGATATTTTGTGATATGAAATAATCTGAAATGAACATTTGAGTGCAAAATGTGAGATGCTCTATTTGAATAGATATTGTGATGGAATTTTTATGTAAATGTTGACAATTTGAAATTGAATTGTTTTGGCTTAAAAGATGGCATTTGGATTCGATGGGATGGGTTTTGGGTATCAGCAATATCCAGAACCACTTCGACTTAATAAGCGTCATAATTCTTTATAGATTTGATTTTAAAATCAAATAGGCTGGAATGGAATAAATTTAGTGAACTTGGCCATTTAAATTAAGTAATGGTATCTAGATATTATTTTTAAATACCGATGGATATGTGTAATAAGTGTTTGACCAAAATAAGATAAGAACTCGTAGTAATGTACGAGTTACCCTGGCTTTTCACAGAAGTTTATAACCTTAATATTTCATATTCGACGGGTTTACTCACGCTGGTTTCCAGCCGACTCAGGTGTTACTTTATTGTAATGCTCCGGTCAGATGAGCGTTACAAATTTTCAGGTTAAACAATGGTAGCTTAGGGAACGAGCTGGACGACAGGGACATATGGAGTATATTCCGCTGTGTATTAGAGATTATATTGATAATATTTAGGGATAAGTTATTATAACTATCCATATTTATTTGTTGATGGTTGTACTCTGATATGTTGTATATATTGATGGTTACAGCTTTGAAATGTATAAAATGCTGCTATATAGTATATTATATTTTATTCCGCTGCGATAGTGAGTTTCTGTGCTATTGTTTTCTATCTCTTTTTCTTCTTCACTCTAACTGTCTGGGGTTTTCGACACTCGATTGCTCGGCACTTTATACAGTAGACGTATTAGTGTCGATTTTAGGGGTCGAAAATTTTGGGGCCGTTACAAAAGGAGGTATGAAATCCCGTAAATATCTTTGAAGCCATTACACTCATATTTTCTTATTGTTGATTTAACTTACATAAGATCTTTTAGTTCTGACTCGGGTGTTTTGTCTTTTCATTACGCTGGGTCAGCCTGAGATTTTGTATGTTGAAGACATTATTTCTGAAGGACGAAGATGGAGTTTAGTATTATATTATTAGTATTATTCCACTGCATCATGTCGTTCTGCTGCATTATTCTATTTTCCTACTGTATGTTTAACTTTGATTGTATTGTAAAAGTGTAATCAAATGTTATTTGTAAAACAGCTTCTTGAATTGTTTATTTGATTATTAAATTTTGTCATTCCATTGTGAGATTCTGTGTTTTGTTTTCCTTCTTTTCTCTTATTTCTTATTTGCCTCATTGACAATCCTCCCTTTTGAATGGTTTGAGTTGACATGTGTGGTTTATTATCAATTGAAACTGTCCAAAAAGGTGGGACGTCACAGTTGGTATCAGAGCTTTAGTTTATGGATACCTTAACCTGTTCGGGGTTAAATAATTAGAAATAGGGTTATTAATACCCTAGAATGAGTTTGAGAGTATATATATGAGAGAGCGTATTTGTTAGTGATATAAAAATATTTTGTATTGTGTTAATTTGTTTGTTGAGTATTTAGTATTCTTATCAGTACATAGGATGTTGTGGCATTGATAGGGATTTCTAAACACTTAATAGGGTAGACCGACGCAATATTTTTTTTGAAATATAGGTAAATGAAATAATTTTACCTAATATTTATTTTGTGTATAAAAAGAATAATTTGTATAAATGGATATAGTTGTAAGTGATATTGACGCAGCTTTAATTAGGCTCGAACAGTTTAGATACCGAACTGTCACAACCTATCCAGGATCCTCCTCACGAAATAATGATTTCGTGTCAAATAAACCGATAGAACGATAAATGCTCAATTCCGTTGATCGTGATGATGTCGGAATCTAGCTATCTCCAACCCATTGATCTCAAAGTCTTATTTTTGGCCGTCAATGAGGAAGGAGGTTAAAAAGTTCATTTAGAGGTGCCATATTTGTCAAGTTTCAAAGGGGACCGCAAAAAATGCAGGTTTATATATGCCGTTGCCTATACCTACTAAACCATGGGTGGATGTTAGTATGGACTTTGTATTGGGCTTGCCGAGGACGCAACGTGGCAATGATTCTATCTACGTGGTGGTTGATCGGTTTTCAAAAATGGTACATTTTATCACATGCAAGAAGACTACAAATGCAGTTAATGTCGCACAGTTATACTTCAGAGAGATCTATCGTCTTCATAGGCTGCCTGAATCTATTGTATCGGATAGAGCCACTCATTTTCTGAGTCATTTTTGGATGAGTCTATGGAGAATGGTCGGGACAAAGCTGAAATTTAGTAGTGATTATCATCCACAGACGAATGGACAGGCAGAAGTTGTGAATAGATCCCTAAGTAATCTATTGAGATGCCTCGTGAATGACAATTTGAAGAGTTGGGATTCCAACCAGTGTCAAGCTGAGTTTGCACACAACGATGCAGTTAATCGTAGCACTGGGTTCAGTCCATTCCAGATCGTTTACTCAACAATCCCTAAGGGGCCATTGGATTTATCTATAGTACCACAGCAGAAAGGAGTGATCAAACGAGCTAGTGATTTTGTGAATGAATTGCAAGAGTGCCACAAGGTTGTGCATGAACGATTGCTTAAGGCGAATGAGAAATATAAGCAATCCGCAGATATTAAACGACGAAATGTTGAGTTCAAAGAAGGAGATTTTGTATATGCAGCATTGAATAAGGATCGATTTTCTATTGGTACTTACAACAAACTAGCTGCTAGAAAGATCGGTCCTTTGGAAATCATGAAAAAGATTAATGAGAATGCTTATCAGTTAAGATTGCCAGATCATATCCATACTGCCGACGTTTTTAACGTCAAACACTTGATTCCATATCATGAGAATAAATATGTCAAGGAAGAGGAAAGTGTAAATTCGGGGTCGAATTCTTTTCAACCAGGGGAGGATGATGCAGCGCACCATGATAAGTCGCCTACCATAAGTCGCCGGCCATAGGTCGCCTACCTTATAAGATAACGAGTCAAGAAAACAAGGCCGCATTTCTATAAGTCGCTCACTTATGCCGCATTCCTTAAGTCGTAGGTCGCATTTCCTTAAGCCGTTCACTTATGCCGCATTTCCTTAAGCCGTTCACTGATGCTGCATTTCTATAAGTCACTGATTCGTCTGTCACATAAGTCTCTTAAGCCGATCCTTAAGCCGTGCTATCTCCTTATGTCGCTTAAGTCGCTTAAGCCATTCCTGAAGCTGTGATTTCTTCTTATGTCGTTGATTTCTTAAGTTGTGAGTCGTATGATGTTAAGTCGCATGCGTGTTGTATTGTTAAGTCGTTAGGTCGTGAGTCGTATGTTGTTATGTTGTATGTTGTTAAGTTGTATGTTGTTATGTCATATGTTGTTAAGTCGTGTGTTGTATGTTGAGTTGCATGTATGTGTTGTAATTTCCTTAAAGGGAGTGTTGATTTTTGAAATAAATTTGTGTGTGAGCTTTGGCCACCATTGTTGGAAGTTGAGTGTGATCTCCTTCTACTTTCCATCTTCGAGTTATTCGTGAGCGAATCAATGAATTTGAAGCCAATTCTCGGTACCACTTACGAGTGATCAACGATCGAATTGTAGATCTTTCAACACGGCATCTTGCGAGATCAACGGGTTGGAGATATCTAGATTCCGGCATCATCCCGATCAACGGAATTGAGCATTTATCATTCTATCGGTTTATTTGACACGAAATCATTATTTCGTGAGAAGGATCCTGGATAAGTTGTGACAGTTCAATATCTAAACTGTTCGAGCCTAGTCAAAGCTGCGTCAGATATGTTTGTTTGTTAGGAATTGAGATTATATAAATATTAGTTGTAAAATAGGATTTTCAAATAAAGTGAATATGAATTGGAAATTCGAGAAATAAGTTCCGGAGTTTTGAAATTGGTTTACAAAGATTTTGGTATATAATACTAGTATCATGGATATAAATATTTTCAATGTGATTTGAAAGAAATGTTTTCAGAGAATTTTTAAATAGAAATAAGTTCATTACTCCTCTCTTCTGTAGCGGGAAAATAATGTCAATGATGATCGCGATATCATCGACTTTTATTTTCGAGTTTCAAAGTGGGAAGACCACTGTAGTATCTTTGCTTGACATTTGTCTTGATAAATAAATTTTATTTTATTTTCTTAAGTATGATTTGATATATATAAAAGATTTAAATATATATATTATTTCAAAACGATTTGAAATGAACTCGCTATTTAGTTCTTAATTTCCTGTTAAATTAATAATTTTCAGTTGTAGAAATAAAGTGAAATTTTTAATAGTTGGAAACTTCTAAAATATAAAAAATAAGAAATTAGAAGCTAAGTTATTAATGAAATGGTAAATAAATTGGAGATTTGTCACTTATAAATTAAAGGGTAATGAAATTTAGAAGATGCAAATTATTGAACATTTTCTTAATGAAAATTAATAAGATAAATTTGTATAACATTCACTTACATTCTAAAACATACACAAAACTTACCAGTAATATTTGGAAAGTTAAAATGTTAACATGAATGTGTAATAGAATATTATACAAATAAAAGCTTAACAAAAAAAGTGCTTCAAAATGAACATATGTTTATATATAAAGAATTAAGATATACAAGGAATGTTATAAACTTAAGTTAATAATTTTGAAATGCTTGATAATTAAATTTAATGGTAAAAGTGAAATACTACTTAAGAAAATGAATGTGAAATAAAGAAAGTAAATAAATTATAGGGCCATGTCTTGTAAATGGATTGGAAAATAAAAAGTATTGCAAAGAATGTTATAATTTGCAGCTTTCTAAGATAATTATAAACTTGAATAATGTTGTGAAAGGTAATGAATCTTATAGAATGTTAATAAACATAAGAAAATATTTTGGAATAATTTACAAATGGTTCATAAATAGATTAATATTAAATGATACTATACATAGGAATAAATGTGATCTGAATTTAAATGAACCCGAATAATGATTCATTAATGACTTCTAATCAATATATATAAGTGAATAATAAATGTGAATAAGCCTGCAGGAAACTTAAGTAATGCCTTAAGAAGTTGTTCACTGGTGATATTAAATATTGAATGGAAAATAATTTATGTAAGTCGATGAATGAATGAAAAAAACTGTATAAATGAACGAAAACAAATGAAAAGTAAATGATGAGAAATGGAAGTCAATCGAATAAACTTAAATAATATTTAAAATTCTACGTGTTTGACTTATGGGATGTTTGGGGAATGATACGCAAAATATGAATGATCTATTAAGTAATTACCAAAGTCTGTTGAGTGTAAAGTACGCTTGGTAGTTTATTTATAATCCTTGTACAATTGAAGGTTTCTGAACGTAGACATACCATTAGTATTAGTTGCTTAATGGTTGATGGATTCTTTTGATTGCGTATAATGGTTGTACTATTTTTGTTCACATATAATTATTATATATTTTATGGTGCTTGTGATATTGATTTGAAACAACTAAAAAGATTATTCTTCCACATCATTTTAACTTTTTCAGAGTATGTAAGTGAGATACAAGTTTATGGAAACAATAGCAGTTGCTTTTGGTTTCATAAATAAAGTTGTTTGCCCGACAAATAAGTACGTTTTCAGATTATGGTTTTGCAAGGATATTTTATTGTTTTTTCCATGGTTTGGAAAATTTTATTATTGAAATATTACATATGTATATACGTATTGAAATTATTGATATTATTATTTTTCTAGACCTAATCGCGCAAAGGAGGCTCTGTCGAAAGTCTTCGTGAATTTAGGACGTAGAAAATATTTGTGCAAACGTGGTTATTTTCAAAGTTATATAAAACTTAATGATGTAAATTTAAAGTGTTTATAAATTGAATAATTTGAATAATATTAAGTTTCTTAATTCCTCCTTGTTCCTTTTCGAGGATGAAAATTTTTGAGTGGAGGAAAGTGTAACGACCTGTAATTTTGATAATTAAAACTATTAAATTTATAAGATTTTGGAATTTAATATTGTGAGAAATTAAAATTTATGATTTATTTATGAGAAAAATTATTAGAATATGATTTAATAATGTTGTTTGAATACTATTGACAACTATTTTAATGAATTTCAATCAACTGAAATAAATGTAAAGTTAATTTAGTTATAATTATAAATAGGGAATAAAATTAATAGTTGGATTCAATGTTGAACTTATATGTTATTAATTGAAATAGGTTTATTACATAATATGAAATAAATTAATTAGTACATAAATTTATTAGCTTTTGTTTGTAAATAATAGACTTAGAAATGTGTTTGAATTACTAACGTGTAATAATTGTTTTAATTACTATTATATTATTTAATC
Organism: Allium cepa; assembly: GCA_030765085.1. Lineage (NCBI taxonomy): Eukaryota > Viridiplantae > Streptophyta > Magnoliopsida > Asparagales > Amaryllidaceae > Allium > Allium cepa. The sequence goes on along the minus strand of CM060942.1, from coordinate 101,327,775 downwards.
CATTGTAAATTAATTTTGAAATCAATGAATTTAATGTAATTAAATATTGAAATTAATATGAGTTAAGATGATAATTGTAGAATACGAATGGAATAAAATGTAAACTAATGTTAATTATATTCATAAGGTAATAGTTGATTCGATAATAAGATTGTAAATCAAAATAAAATATTAATTGAAATTAAAATATAATTAACTAGGATTTTATTACAGTTGCAATTGAACGCTGAAATTAGTGCAATATTTAAATATTGGATTGAACATGGAAAAATTATTTTAAAGATTTATAAATTTCTATGTAATCAAGAATGATAAATTGTTAATTTTTAAATTTGAATTCAAAGGTGATTAAATCAATTTAATTATAATTTATTTAATTAACGTGTAAAATTAGCCATTTTGGCCACTGTCTTAGATTTCGACGAAATCTATTTCATCAAATCCATAATAGTGAATTATTATAGGATTTCAAGTTTCGTAGCGATCAGACTTATTATTTGGCCCTGCGAGCTTGAAACGCATAGAAATCAATTAAAAGAATTTAAAAGAATATAAATTGATTTTAAAATCTAACTTCTGTATACAATAGAATTAGGGTTTGATACTAGATCCATTGAGTTTAAAAATATCGAAAATATATATTTTGATATATGGGATGACTTATTTTCGTTTCGGGGACGAAATGGGCTTTTCGGATTGTTGTTATTCATTCTTATCCATCTCTGTTTATATAAGTGGATATTTCCTAAAACCTTAGTTTTCTATTCCAACTCGTGCATGTGAATTTCTCATCTGTTCCTCCTTCTCAATGCCAGAAATATCAAAACCCTAGAGCGTAATCTACATCTGCAATTCATTTTTGTAATCGAATCACAGTTTGGCTAGAAATTGCTGAAAACATTCTCAGCCACCCGTTTTGGTATGAACGATGGTAATGCCTCGATCCAAGGGTGCTATCGTGTGGAGATTGACATGGGGAGCTCATGTGGGTAGTTAGTTTGGCAAAAAAATTGTTAGATCGGCGTCAAAAATTCAAACACGGTTAGTTTGGTTGGTGGCGACTGGACTTTGTGGCATCGACAGAAGCGCTTAGAGGGGGATTTTCGTGGTCATGAGGGCAGAGCAGGTGTAGGCTGTTCATTTGGAGGGGTGGCATGGCCGCGGCTTGCTGTGGAGGTAGCGTTTGGTCAGGGACGATGGTGGCTTTTGGATTGTGTATGTGCGTGGATGATTAGGGTTTGGTGAAGGTGATCAAATTTATGATATTACCTTATATTTTATTTTAAATTTAATTTAAATTTTTAACCTTCTAACGCTGATAACTTTTTCATAATAACTCAGATTTGGACGCAGTTTCTTCCACTGTGATTGTATCAAAATTCCAGATGATATGAAACTAGTTTGATGCATTTTGAGACTGTTCAAATTTTGGGCTTTATTTGGATTTTAAATCGAATGTAAATCAAAGGTGAGTGATTTAACCCGCTCACGAAAACAAAACTTTCTTTTGTTAGTTGAATTAAATTTATGATATGTTAAGAATGTTATTTTTTGCTATTTAGTAGTTTAATTTTATAGTTCATTTAATTCAAATTCCCATTTTAAATTAATATTGAATTTAAATTCCTAGTTAAGCACATGATCATGATAACCAGTTAAATGTTGTGATTTATTGGCTCATTTGGATGTTCATCATGATGCATGTTTGTTTGTTGACATTTTGGATGAATTTGCGTGGAAGTTTATAAAAGGGAAAGAGTTGTAAACTGTTTTGAAATATATAAATAGCTTTATAAATGGTTTCAAAGCATATAAATAGTTTATAAATGGTTTAGGTAAGATTTATAAATTATTTTCGAAATTTATTAAAAGAAATCTTCCTGGACATTTATGAATATATTTATACTTTTGGAATTCGTATATGGATATCTTGATATGAACGTATAAACTGTTTTTGTGGATTTATTATTATAGTGTTTTATGTAAGGACCACGGTGTGAAATAAGCGTTTGGTAGTTAAAGAGATTGGGGTCTGATTTGTCATACTCTCTGCCAATTCTGAGACCACTTTAACAACTGTGCACGTGGTGGAGAATCCAGAACGAAGTAGGATGGTTTGGCGAACGCTACTGGTATGAGATAAGAATGCAGCCCTGACCTTTAGGTCAGCTTGATATGACCAAAATCAAGAGCCATAATAGGCCAAGTAAGGTCGGTTCTCCTATCGGACACGCTTTTTCGATGCCATATCTGTTACTTTATGATTGATTGGTGGCCACCCTCGATTTGATTATAGGAGTGTTGTTTAAGGTGGATGGCAGCCGCGGCTATGCGCTGCCACCAGCCTGGTTCCGTAATCCATTATAATCCTACGTTGGGCATAGCCTTGTGTACCCTGTCATATGCCTTATTATGCCCACTACGATTTTTTTTTATGTCGTACCTATGGAGTGGTCCCTGATAGCCCACCGGTTTGGTGGAGTGTACAGTACTGTATAGACTATGGCATTTATAAAATGTGTTAAAGGGGATATGGGTAATGCCTTAACGCTATTTTAATACTTTACTTTATTGATAGACATTATATATAGAGCGTATATTACCACATATAGATAGTTTAACAGATCCTTAGAAGATGGAAAATCCTGAAACATCTCTTAAGTTATTGCACGCACGTTATACACTGGATAGGTGATGTGAAATCCCATAAACATCTTTGAAGTCATTACACTCATATTTACTTATTATTGATTTAATTTACATAAGATCTTTTAGTTTTAACTCGATTGTTTTGTCTTTTCATTACGCTAGGGTCAACCTGAGCTTTATGTGTTGAAGACATTATTTCTGGAGGATGAAGATGGATTTTAGTATTATTCCATTGCATCATGTCGTTCCGTTGCATTATTCTATTTTACCTGCTATATGTATAAATATGTTTGTATTGTAAAAGTGTAATCAAATGTTATTTGTAAAACAGCTTCATGAACTATTTATTTGATTATTATATTTTGTCATTCCGCTGTGACATTTTGTTTTTAGTTTTCCTTCTTTTCTCTTATAATCTTATTCGCCTCATTGACAATCTTCCCTTTTGAATGGTCTGAGGTTACATGTGTGGTTTATTATTGATTTAAACCGTCCGAAAGGGTGGGACATCACATACTACAATTACTTTTATCAAAATATTTTTGAAATCATTTCAGACTATATCAAAATTTAAATTCTTAAAAAATCTTTTCACTTATAAAAACAGCTTTTATAAACCATATAAATCATTTTATATACCATACTTATATAAGATGAACCTTTTAAAAATCATCTTACACTATAATAACTTTCTTTTATTATAATTGAACGTTTCACAAATACTTATCATCTAAATGTCTAATCTCCCCATTTAGATCATATTAAACAACTTTTATTAATTTTTTACATATAACTCAGCATCACTAAAAGATGATTTTTAACTTAACATTTTCTTCGAACACCTTATAGTCATTATGAAACTTAATTCACAAGGGATTCCTTTTAACGTATTCGTAATTATCCGTGGATGCTCATAAATTATTCGAGCATATATTAACAATTAACAAGTAATAATCAATGCCCATAACCTATTCAAGCATGACAAATCAAACAATAACGATAATAAAAAATGTTATCATTACCAAACAAACTTCATAAATAGTAATATCAATTTCAAAATTATCCCTTCACATATATAAAATATATAATCCATGGTAAAATATTTCATTTACTAAATTTTCAAAAATCAATATTGTATATATTTGCCTTGATCGAATGTTTAGAAATTCCACCGTGGCATTTCACGTCTCGACCAGAATTCAAAAATAATTTAATAGACCAATTAATACAATATGTTTTTATAATAATAACAAATACGCACTTATATATATATATATATATGTATAGTACTCTCAAATTCATTCTAGGGTGCTGTTTTCCCTCTAACGAGCAATATCTACCAAAGCCAAGGTTCTTGCTTCAACTTCAACTCTGATACCAAATGTAATGACCCGACATTCGACCATCAAAAGTCAACACCAAATATATCTATGATATTCCACTTTTGAACATCCAATCTTCAAAAAGGAAGATTGTTAGGGTAAAAATAAAAGAATAAATAGAGGGAATAGAATCTCACAGCGGAAAAGACAACATATAATATAATAAAGACAATATAATCTGCCACTACAAGATACAATGTACGTCAGACTTAAAAAAACATCATCAGCTGGACAGTTATAAATTTCTAACCTTACAATTGTTGATAGGTAGATGTAATAAAAAAGTGGAAACTAAAAATATTACAGTTGGTGAACATCCATCTCTAGTTCGTGGGCTCCATGTCCCACCAATGACAACGTAGAAAAATACTCGGTTTGACCCAAGCATTATAATAAAATAACATACGGATCTGTCTGAAAAACCATTGGGAGAAAGCTCAAGTAATATGATGACCATATAATAATTCTATACGACCATGCTACTAAATGTGGAATGGGTTTTACCTCACAGGAGCAACATCCATGAAAGAATGGTAACAATTAGAATAAAATCCAACTTGTAAGAATGGGTGTAAACAAGTTCAAATTCCAAACTTGGGTAATGGACACAAGTAATTAAACATTGAGAAGAGTTCTAGGCACTTCTCGAAGCAAGTAAAATAATAATTCTATGATTTGAATCAAATAAGGAAAGATAAATTTTCGAACGATGACTAGGAGGGCATGCCCTCTTATTGAAAGTATACCTTTAGAAATATACTTGAGAATTCTGATGGCTCAAGACACATCCAAGCCGGACTGCGCCAACCTTACCGAGAATCTGAGTATCTCACATCTTCTAATGCATTCCATCGAATGTAATCTAAAGTAAATGTGAAGATACCCTACTGGGAGTAGCCCAACATAGCTTGGCTTCCATTCGCTCTTTGATTTTAGTCATTTTTGACAAAGGATATCAATGCTTAGATGAACAACAAATCGTCTTGGATTGACAAAATGCAAAAGAAGAAAAGAGTAATTCCAAGGTCCAATACGAAAAAAGGAGAATGAATTTATCCAGCATGACTAGGAGGGTGCGTCCCCTACACCGAAAGTATACATTTAGATAAAAATACTTAAGACCCTATGCCAAACACTCATTACTCTCGAGAACTTCCAAGCTAGACTCCGTCTTACATGAGCATCCAAATATACTAACATCAACGAATGCATGCTACCGACAATTTTCTAGATAAATGTGAATATTTTCTAATAGACCTACATGGCTTTGCTCCCACTCGTTCTTTGGTTTTAGTTATCCATGGTGTTGGATGCTAATGCTGAAAATGAATGACAAATTCTCTTAGATTGATGAAGCACAAGGAATGATATCAAAATTGATAGTTAAGGAATCAATTATCGAAAGTAAATGAATTATTGTATATAGGAATTAGATTGCATACACTTGTCACTAATAAATGAGTCTTACTTGCCTTGATTGTCACACTACAAATAGTTGTAAGACACTTTAAAAAGACTCTTTGAAAATATTCTTTTAAAGGGAAAATTATATTTCTAAGTGTATTAAAAAGTTACACCTATTTTTGTTTTTAAACATTCATTTTTAAAGACTACCACATTTATAAACTATCGCTTATAAATTTAAAAACCGGCTTAATTAAGACATTAAATAAAGTTATAATCTTTTTATGTACTTGAACATCATTAATTATCCCAAAAAATAATAAGTCAAATTTAACATTTATAAATTTAAAAAACATTAATTGTCTTAAAAGATTATAAATCAAATTTATAATCATTTATAAATTTAAAATAACGTTAGTGATCCTGGAAGATAATAAATCATACCTATAACCTTTCATGAATTTAAAACTACATTAATTATCGCGAAGGAAAAAAAACCAAATTATAATCTTTCATAAATTTAAACCATTTTAATCAATCCAAATGGTGAATAATCAAATTTATAGCTCTTTTTAAATTTTAATCAATACTTATCTTATATTTTCAAAATTCATAAAATATTAAAAATATAGTTTAAACAATTTTCAAAGTGGAAAAATGTGACCAGACATTTATTTAGTAAAAATACTATAACGACCTACCTTTTTGACCATGAAAGTCGATGCCGAATATATCCACAATATTCATGTATCGAACATCCAATCGCCAAAAAGGCAGATTGTTAAGGTAAAATAAAAAAAATAACAGATAATAGAGAATTCAGAGTATCACAATGGAAATGACAACATGTAATATAACAAAGTAAAAACTCTCACTCTCAAATACGGATTACATCAGAGTTAAAACAAACCTTATCATCTGGACAATTATAAAATCCCGACCTTACAATTACTGGTAGGTATATAATATAATACAGCGGAATTAAAAAGCTACGAAAGGTGAACATCCAGCCCCATTCAAGAAGTCATGTCTCTAAAGCCAACCTGGAAAAAATACTCGGTCTGACCCGAGCATTGTAATAAAATAACACACGGATCAGTCTGGAAAACCACGTGAGAAAACTCAAGTAATATGAGAAACATATACTGATCCTATGAGACCACACCGCAAATGCAGAACCTTACAACAATAACATCATATATAATGAAATGGGAAATAATCAGGATAACGATCCAAATAAGAAAGGATGTACACAGACAAGGTCAACATCCAAACATAAAGAACGGACAAAATTAATTAAACATCGAGAAGAGCTTTCGACACTTCTCGATGCAAATTAGAAAAATGAGTCAAAGATTTAAATCAAATGAGGAAAGAGAAATTTTCCAACAATGATTAGGAAGATGCGCCCCTCTACCGAAAGTGTACCTCTAGAAATATACTTGAGAATCCATGATTAATATGCAACACATTTAGGACTTCCAAGCTAGACCCCACTTCACACGAGCATCTGAATATACATACATCAATGCATGCATGCTATCAACACCACTTGATAAATGTAAATATACTCTAATGGGTGTAACCAACATGTTTTGGCTCCCACTCTCTATTTGGTTTTAGTTTCCACAGTGTTGATGCTAATGCTCAAAATGAGAGATAAATCATCTTAGAGAGATGAAGCACAACAATGACTAGGATGATGCACCTCCCTCCAAAAGCTCTTTGGTTTTAGTCACTTCAGACAAGGGATATTAAAGCTCAAAAGAGCAACACATCGTCTTAGAGTGAAGAAATACACAGAAGATAGTAGAATCAAAATTGATAGTCGATAAGTCATCTATCAGGATTAACAAAGTGATTTATGTATGGGAATTAAATCCCATACACTTACCACAAATAAATGAATCGAACTTTTAAAACATTTGAATCACACTTGCGCTTGATTTTCACATTTCCATTATTTGTAAAACACATTAAAAACATGTTTTGAAATATTCTTTTACAAGGGCAAATTATAATACTAAGTGTATTAAAAATGGGTAAAAAAATAAATGTCGTTAAAATATTGTTTACTATAAACCCAAAACAATTTACACTTAGCTTTATTTTAAAAAAAAATCTTTTAAAAAAATTCTCATTTATAAACCAGCATTTATAAATTTAAAACGACACTTATTACCCCAAAGGATATTAAATCGATTTAAATACCTTATAAATTTAAAATAAAGTTAGCCATCCCGAAGGATCATTAATCAAACTTCATAATCATTTTAATAAATCAATCAATTATCTTTAAAACACCTTTGTTAAATTAGTTCATTATTTTTAAAACAATAAATTAGTTAACAACTTTTGAACGATTTCATTAAATCACTTAATTTAGTGTAAACTCTTTTATTAAATCAAAATATCATTAACTAAATGGATTGATTAAATTCAAACATCATTAATTAAAATTATTAATTAAATCCAAATGTCATTAATTAAAATGATTAAATAAATTCAAATATCATTAATTAAAATTAGTAATTAGTTTCAAACACCATTAATTAAAATAATTAACTAAATTTAAAACACCATTAATTAAAATGATCAATTAAACTCAAACATCATTAATCAAAATGGTTAATTAAATTCAAATCCCATTAATTAAAATGGTAAATTAATTTTAAATATCATTAATTAAAATGATTTATTAAATTCAAACATCATTAATTAAAATGATTGATTAAATTCAAATATCACTAATTAAAATGAGTAATGAATTTTAAACATCTATTTTGTGAAAGTACAAGCGCAAGTTCAACACATAAAGGTTTAGGGAGAAGACATTTAATTAGTGACGATATAGCGAAAAATCTCTATAACGACACCTAAACAATTCAAATATACCATCATAATTATTTCAACTCAACATCAATATAAGCAATAAGAAAATATAAATAAGATGCGGATAACGTTATTTGATGAAGAGAAACCCTTTGAGTATCTTTACAAATGTCGCCGGTAAATCACACATATGTATATGTATTTTTTGCAGTGTTCTGTAGCGACCTATTCGCTACGAAAACACTTTGACTTCTTGTTTTTGTCCCCTGCAACAAAATGGTTATTTGTGTCATCCGCTACTAGGCGGGAACAAATAATAATATATAATTATATGAAATCCCTATAAATAAGATAATATGTCATTCGCTTTCCTAAACAAGAATCCAATCCAAACAATCAATCAAACAACAATATAAACTATCACCCAAGCGTTCTACGATAATCTATAGCATCACTGATATTATATAGTTAAAATTAAACGTGAGAAACTTATAGAAATTCTAATTATCGCCGAAACATTTCAGTTTGAACCAAAATCGAACGGACGTTCAATTTTAGCACAAATTCTATTAGCTCCTATCTTAACCAATCCAATTCAAAAGAGAAGATATCACAGATACAAGTCCAATGCAACTAACCGCGTTCGGTTTGGACTTTGTATGAACAAGTTATTTAGTTTACGAGATTTTTTATTTATAGAAATTATTAAATTACTAATCGCACACTTAATTCATCCCTAATTATCATCATTAACAAATCCTAATCCCTCTTCACCAAATCCTGGCCGCCAAAAATCGAAACTTGACTTTCTCTGCTCTATCGCTTCCCAATGCCGCCTCAGGCCATCACCGGCCCCTGCCCTTCAACACCAACCTCCACTAGCCACGCCTGTCACCATGCTAGCAACCTCGACATTCAACTCTATGCCAAACACCAGCTCGAACCAAAAATCTACCTCGACGTTGCAGCCAAAATCTGTCTTCCTCACGTCAAACTATGGTGGTTAAACTAGTCAACTTACTCCACTCAACCTTACGAACAATTTCCTAGTTGACCTAATCAACATTGGCTGTTAAATTTCTAGGGTGAGGTTTATAAGAAAATGGCAGCTAGGGTTTAGAGAAGGGTTTGGGAAAATGAATGAGGGTATGGGTCCTTATATAGGCAACTACCTGACACAATTCACCTTGGAATTTCCAAACTCCAATTGAAGCATGCTCATTGGCATTCCTAGCCAAATAACCCTATTCCAAACTCATTGAAACAATTTTCGGAACCTAATTTCGGTATATACAAAAGTTATATTTTTAAATCAAATTATATTATATATTAATTCCTAAAATTAATCGACATGCTTTTTGAGTTCGCATAATCAAATGGTACGTCCGATCGCCACGAACTTGTCGGCATACAACATCTTATCATTCTTGTCCCGGTGTAGTTTCGTCGAAAACCGAGATAGTACCCCAAAATGATAATTTCACACATTTAAATATCGTTTAATATTTTTCGATCGATATTTAACAAGACTATTTAATATTGTATGTAAATTTACAAATTGAATTCAACAATATTATTTATTTATTAAACAAAATTAAATAAGACTATTAAATCCATTTACTTAATTCAAATATTTAAATAATCACTATATTTGAATTCAAGTTATTAATTCCAAAAATCCAATTATTTAAATATTTAAAATTAATTTAATATTCAAAAATCAAAGTGATCTAGTTTCTGGGATGTTACAAATACGTGCATAAGATCAACACACAAGGGTTTAAGGAGATGATATTTCATGAGTAACGGTATAGCAAAAATTCTATAATGACACTTACACAATTCAAACTTTAAGTCTCCAATATTTCAACTAAACATCAATATAAGTAATAAAAGAATATAAATAAGATGTAGATAATAGTAAATAAATAATGGTGTGAAACCTCATTAGATCTCTCGACAAAAGTCTCATGTAAATCACACATATGTATGTGTAGTTTTCGAAGTGTTCCTGTAAAGGCCCGCAAATCCATACCCCTTTGAGCCGACAAAATTCCATAACAATACAGTCCAAAGTGGCACAAAAGTATGAGTCTTCGGGTTTTAAAAAGAAAGAGGTAGAAGAAGAAAAAAAACATCAGAGTCTCACAATCGCAGCGGAACAAAATATAATATATAATAACAACTTTTAAATACAAAGAAATCTGTACTTGTTCATACACAGCGGAAATAATAGTCAAATACGGAAGTACGCTTTGTCATCCAGCTTGTCTCTTGAGCTCCTTGGCTTTTAACCTGATCCTGTTTAGCCCGGTCTAACCCGAGCATCATATAAAACAACACCCGAGTCAGTCTGGAAAACCAGCGTGAGAAATCACACTCAATTGGATTATTAAATTTTCAAAAATCCTTTGGAAAACAAAAGCATCTCGTAAGACCTCGCCACAAATAAACATGTCGGGTTTTTACCTTACGATAGTCAAATACTTTTTATCAAATCCGTCTGATATTATAATAGTGTCTATAGAAAGTAAAATTGAATCTAGCTGAAATGCTTGCATCTCACGTTTCAGTAATAGTTGGGCACAATCAAAATCGTACAGGCGCTTATTGGAGATTGGATTTCATACAATGGAAGGGGTACCGCCCGTCACAGTACGGGGCCTAGATCACTGTACCAAGGATCACTCCCGACCCCCTACAACACAAGACTGGGACTACCCCTTACTGGATAATCCCGAGTAAGATCACCCCGCGGTTGGCGCGACCAACCACCCACTAAGCCGAAATAAAAGGGATATCTAGACATGGATGACCTCACCCTAATGGGTGCAACCCACATAGCCTTGCTGCACCTCCCATGTTTTAGTTGTTCCTGGTTGATGAGGCTTGAGGCTACGATTACCATTCAAGAACGAGTCCCACTTAGAATGCTCATCGCCCCCCTAACGATGTTCTGAAAGCATTCGTCAATACAAGTTGCCCTGGGTCTGGACAAACCGAATCACCGTCTATATTATCTTCATGGTCTTCATTCGTTATCCTTCAAACTGGATCGAAGTGGTTATCGGATAATTAAATCTGATCCCGGACTCTTCGAAACGATCAACGCATTGGCCAATATTGATAGTCGGTTATTTAACTATCAAATAATCATCCACAAACAACCATCAAGTCTTAAATAATTTTCATCAAATTATTTATCTCAAAATATCTACTTAAGATATTATCTTCATATTTCAACACCTTGAAATTAGATTCAGTTTCCTTTATTTCTCGTGGAACCATTGAAGTCTTTGTCGATTACTTATAATATTTTTTCCCACTTCATTAGTTTCTCAAGACTTGGAAAATATTTCTTTATCTCCTATTTCTTTCCTCAAAAATCATTTACAATTTCATTTGTAAATTTCCCAAACTTATTTCTCATGAATCCTATAGATCACAGGATTCCCTAGTTGATTCCCGTTTTTATACTTCCAAAGTCATTTTGCTTATTAAAAATTTTAGGTTTCACTCCTGCTCTTCTTGTGAATTTTGTCTCACCTCAAAATTCACTTATCTTATACTTGGGATTTATTCAAATTCTCATAACCCTCTATAAAATCTTTCCTAAAAATCTTATTCAAATTAATTACACTTGCTTTCCTTCTCAAGAGGATTTATAATTAGATTTCAAAACGTTTAAATATATATATATATATAAGTAAAAATAATGGTTGATTTCAAAATATGGTTTAAGGTAAAACTAAATATAAATATCAAAATCATATCCAGTTACTGACAAATTTTACAAAGCTGATTTAGAAAACTAGAATTTATTTTCATAATTACTAAGCACTAAAAGAACTATGCCGGAATATTCTAAATCTAGATAATAGTTCTATACAAATTATATAGTATAGTAATTTTTAAAAATATTCCTTTTAAAACAAATTTATGTTTTTTAGAAAATCCAATATCCACCCGTAAATTACTCTTGACTCCTGTCTCAACGACCATATTTTCATTTCTCACCTTCGGAAATATTCTACTATTTCCTTTCAAACCAAATTTCATAACTCTATATAAGTTCTCGCCATGACTTATCTCTTTACATCTCTACTGATACCTTTCTATCTCATTTATAAACCCCGTTTATAAATTTATAACTCCCTTGATTTTTATAAAAACAATTTTATTCAAAAATTCCATCATTATAATTTTATTCCTCAATAAAATCCTATATTATTCCTTAATAAAATTCCATTTCATTTCTTAATAAAATTCCTTCTTATTCCTTAATAAAATTTCTCTTTACTTCAAATCCACTCATCGGTTCCAATATTTCTTCGAGTCTTTTATATATAATTTAATTTTTCCCAAACTAACTTTAACTAATTTTTTAGTATAACCAAAGTAATAAATATACTTTTGTTTACTTGATTCTCAAATAGAAACAAATCCAAATTTTCAATAATTTTTTTTATTTAAGTTCCATTTTAACTTCCTTCAATTAAATTATTTATAGTATTTAAAAATTACCAAATTCCAACTTCCATGTTATTTAGCACTTAATAATTCAATTCGCATGCAATTCCATATCAATTCATCCATCCTGTCATATGACAACATATATATAATCAATAAATATCTTTGAGGAATCCTGTTGGATCCCTCCTACATGTTTCCCTGCATCCACAGATGTTAGCACAAAATAAAATACCAATTCCACTTCAAGGTGGAATATCGCGGTATATGGGTTTATACAATATCATCCGCTATTATGCGGCGCATAGGGTCTCATCCGCTATATAATGCGGAAAATCAATTACTCCAATATATATATACTACTATATATATAATATCATCCAGTGGATAAATTATTGTAAATCAACCAAGCACATCCAATGATTTAAATTTAACATTTAATTAACAAGGCATCTGTATGAGTGAGAAAATCTCACCTTTGCTTTTAAGTTGCAATCCTCTCCAATCTCGACCCGATTTCCCGACTTTTGACCTTATATAAACAATCATATGATTTTATTAATATTCGAACAAATCGAACAATTAATCACCGTTTAATAAATTTATTTTAATCTAATAATTTAATTTTAACTAATGATTTATTTCAACAAATAATTAAATTTTAAACTAATTCTCCTTTTAGACATCTTTTAGTGACTAAAATAATTAAACAAGTAAATTAAACAAATTAATCACCCTAATTAAATTATTTTAAAATAAACTAGTAATATTTAAAATGTAGAGATATATTTTTATTTTAGTTTCTTCTTTGAAACTACTTATACCAAAATGACTTATATTTATTTTAAAAATCTGATCCTTATAATTTTTTTCCAAAGTCCTAAATATATATAAAATTTTCTGTTTTACTGTACAAATTAAATATGCGTGTGTATTAAAAATTTGTTTTCTTTTCTGATTTCCTATATAGATGTTTCTGTCTTACCTATATATATATATATATATATATATATATATTCTAAAGAAAATAAATTTATCTTCCTAACATATAATTTAAATTTAAAACAGAAAGGATTTTAACTTTACTGTAAAAAAAATTCCTTCTTTGTATACACATATATTTAAATTAAACTAAGATCAACTTAAGATTTAAAACTGCTTAATAGTTAATTTTTAAAAAAAAATCAAAACCCAAACTTATTGTCAAAAAAATCTAAATTTTCAAATAAAAAAGTAGAGATATACCTCACTGCGCATAGAAACCCTAGCCCACGGCCTCTCACACGCGACTGCTTCCTCGACTCCGGCCCAAAATCGAAATTGTGTCCCAAAACAACCACGGCCATCACCAAGTCGCCGCATCGCTCCACAGCAACGACGCGACCATCGAGATGAGTCGCCAATTCCTTCGTCCTTTGGTCGGCCGCGCGACCCATCGATATACTCACAACACCCCAGGTCGCCTCCAATTCGAGCAACCACGTTCGCCGCAGCACCTCATCAACACGAGGCTGCCTCGCCCACGAAATCACGACCTCCTCTTCTCGAGACCTAGCTTCAAAAATCACGGCTCGGTCAAATTCGCTCGAACGTGATTCGATTTCGTTCGTTTCCTCTTTTTTTAATGATGTCCAATTCGGCTATGAGAAAGAAAAAGGAAAAAAAGGGAAAGCTTCGTAAATTAAAAACTGGAGAGGGATTGTTCTTGCGAATGGAGAAAGAGGGATATGTTAATACTTCAGAGAGGATTTTGATTTGGAACGAAGACATCGTGATTTAAAGAAAATGGGTAGCGTATGGAAGAAAACGAACTGCAGTGTTCTGAGGGAATGGAAAAGTAGATGATGGGAAAGAATTTCGACTGTGTTGACTAGGGTATATAAATATTAAATTCAAATTCAAACGTCTCGATAAAACCAACTTAAAGTCTCAACATCCTATCGAGGCATGCCGCTAGGCGTTTATAATTTTATACACCTATTCCGAACTCAATGGAGAAGGTTTCGAGTCCTAATTCGATCGTATGGAGAAGATAGCTTCTTGGATTGACTATTAAAACTAATTCAATAAATTATTTTCTAGGCGTTTATTTTTCGTACGATTACGCGATAGCCGCGAAAGCTACGAAATTTGAAATCTGATAATAATTCAATATTATGGATCCAATGGAACTGGTTTCGTCGAATTCCGAGACTGTGCCTCGGAAGGCTATTTTTAAATTTTAATTTAAACGCTTTTTTTTAAAAAAAATTGAACAAATCATTTCCAAATCCAATTTTAACCCATCTATTATTTTTAGTATTATCAACATAAATTTTATAAGCCGTTGAAATATTTTTAACAGACTTATAACTCTAAATTTTATATTTTACCCAATATCCAATTACTACTTAAAAAATTAATTTATTCAGTGGATTGCTATATTTAAATTCTAAATCCTTTTTTATTAAATAAAACCAAACCTTTCATATTAAAAATCAATTCATAGTTCAAATCAAATATTTAAATCCATTTTAAATATCCCTGTTTAACCGTTTAAAAATTCGGGTCGTTACATTTCTCCCCCTTAAAAGTATTTCGTTCCCGAAATTACTAACACAGAAGATTGCCCAAACCCATTAACTTTTTAAAAGTTACCTAGATAGACTTGTTATTCACCATCTAATCTTTCCCGTTACCCAAACAATTTGTTTTTAATTCTAACTTCAAAATTCCTTTATTCCAATTCCAATTTTAAATCATTTTGTCGTTAGTATAAATAGTTTCCAAAAAAATTCAAAATTTTTCGAACTCTAAAAATTTCTGGAAAATTTTGACAGAGTCTCCTTTGTACGGAGGAGCTTTTGCAATTTTACAAGAGAGATAGGTATACATACATCGACTCACATGGTCGAAAAACAAAAAAAAAACAAAACAATATTCATATTTCCTAACTTTTATTGCATAGGCGTACCTTTGTTTAGCATTTTTAAGCAAGCGGCTTATTTATTTAGCAATTGGTGCAACCACAATCCCGTTAAACAGCCTCACGGTACCTGTACTTACTCAATTTAAACATATAAGCAACATATCTATGAAATTTATAAAATTTCACTCACATAAGCAACTACAACTCATCAATACTAAAAGTAATGCATTCTAAATAACTTGCATAAGCAATTTGTATGGTTTCCAAACTAGTTTAATTGCTTTTAACCGATTCATATACCATTTGCATTCAACTTAAGTGATTTACAACTCACTTGCTTATCTTCAATTCATTTTTACGTCCAAACAACTCATATTCATTTCAATTGATTCCAAAATCCACTTTATTTATTTCTATTAATCCATCGGATTTTTATTTAATCTTGTTTACGACAAACGACAATCAATTTTTATGCAGTTCGACGAGATTTATGCAAATAAACTATCACTTGAGCTCATAACCATTTTAAATTGATTCTAACTCAATTTATATCAGTTTCATTTTCATTTTAACTTATTCATAACCATACACTGTATTTTATTCAATATGTTTGCATAGGTTTCATTCGAAACCACTTTATTCAGCTTGGAAACACCCCCATTAAGTAACCATTAACATATTTACTTAAGCCGAGCTTCTATTCAATTATTTGCTTAAGTTATTTATTTTCTTCAACTCTTCAACTTATTTCAATCCCATTACCCAAGTTTATTTTCCTCGTAAACAATCTCCATTTTAAATCCTTGATTTGATTTTTTTTTATCAAATCCATTCCACCTACTAATTTAACTCAATTTACATGTCATTTTAAAGTCCATTCCATTATAATTTATTTACAAACCATACATTTGCATTTTATTCCATCTCCGCATTGGTTCCAGTCAAACCATTTTATTAAGCTCGACACTTCCATGCTTATAGATTAATAACCATTTCCCAAATTAAATTCACTCAAGTTTTCATTTAATGGGCTTTCACCCTTACTCGAAGCCAAGCTTCTATTATTTTTAACTTAAGTTAATTTACTTATTTCCACTTCATACTTAAGTTCATTTCCATTTAAATTTGATTCTCATCTAATCAAATTCCATTTAATTCAATTAGCCATTCTCCTAATCCGTTTAAATTTCAAATTTCCATCCCCAATTCATCTGAATTTATTTTATTATTAACAAGGTCATGCTTAACTCATTTATATTCGAATTGGATTTTATTTGCAAATTCAAACCATCTTTATTTCAATCCAATTCCACTTATACTTAATTCACCACCAATCCCAGTTGAATGCTATTTATAACTCGAGTTCATTCCCAACTCCATTATTACCTCATAATCCAACTTCTATTTAACCAATTTAAATCTCATTAACATATTCATTTAACCAATTTATTCCAAATTAGTTCACTCCCACTTCCAATTCCATTGGATTTTTATCTTCAAAAATCATCTTATTATTTTACTTGAGTTCAATTTTATTTTATAATTCAAGTTTGGATTTTTATTTCATTCTCCAAATATAAAACAATTTTATTTTGGCTTACTATTTTACTACTTCATATTTTTCTCTTATAAGTCACACATTTATATTTTTCACATTCCTACCTATTTTAAGCTTGAATATGTTCATATTTCATTTTAACTCTAGATTGAACACTCATTTAAAGCTAAAAATATTCTTCATCAATGGGTTGTCAATTTCCTTTATAAGCTATCGGAATATATTTATTCCAATTTAATTTCATTTCTACTTACTTTTATTTACTTAAGTAAGAATTTAATTTATTTAGCATCATCTATAACTCAACCGAATTTTGTTTCAATTCAATTTGTTTAACTTAACTTTCATCAAATCGAGCATTATACTATTCTCTTTAATCCACCAATTCACTTGGATTTAATCAAGAACTTAATTTCATTTCAAATTAATTTAAATCCAATTATTAAGCTTAAGTTAATCTCAACCCAATTTAATTTATATTAAATTTCCCAATCCAATTCATTTACATTCTAAATTTTATTTACTTCACCAATTTATTTATATTATTATTATTATTTTTCATCATTAGTTAAATTCCAAAAATTAAATCTTTAATTAAATCCAAGTTAAATCCTCATTTTAAACTTCACTTTTAATTTTAACTCCAAAAAATCAATCTCATACTTTCCTTGGTTATGTAAGCCATTCTAAATCTTTATAGTTTTATTTGACTATATTACTATCATCCAACCACTTTAATTATATATAATAATTTGCAAAAAATTATTTATTTTTATATCGAAATATATTTTGGGTGAAACTATTTCATTCACCTCCTTTCGAAAGCAATATTGTGTCGAATTGTTTTATTCAAGTGTTTAGAAATCCCTTCGATACAGTTACAGACTGTGCCGATGAAGGTTCATATGCCACTCAATAAATCAATCAACACAATATAAAACCATTTTATATTCACTAACAAATACGCGCTCATATCTGTTAATACTCTCAAAATCATTCTAGAGTACTACTGACTCTATCTCTAATGAGTAATCCGCACCAGAGCCAAGGTTCTCGCTTAACCTTTCAGCTCTAATACCAACTGTAAAGGCCTGCAAATCCGTACCCCTTTGAGCTGACAAAATTCCATAATAATACAGCCTAAATTGGCACAAAAGTACGAGTCTTTGGGTTTTAAAAAGAAATCTGGCGACCCGACTTTCAACGACCAGAAAGTCTTATCATCTTTACGAAAGAAAGGGATAGAAAAGGGAAAAGAAAGAAGAGAAAGAAGAAACAACATCAGAATCTCAACAACGGAATGAATAAATTATATTAATAACATAAGTATTACATAGTATACAACAACATCAGAGTTACACAGACAATACAACACATACTAGACAGTTATAAACACCTGTCGAGTTATTACAACTCAATACAATACAAAGAAACCACTCAGAGATACCAACACAACGGAACACTATATATCTACACGCGGAAGCCTCCTTCTCCATTGCTCCTCCACAATTCGTCAAAGCTAACCTAATCCCTTGGCTATTCGTAAAATTTGAGTACCCAAGATTTTAAGAAAATAGAAATAAACTCCGGGTCAGACATGGGTCTGGTGTGAGTAACAGGTTAAAGTTGCTTAACTTTGAAAAACCTTTGAAAACAAAAGGTATCACGTAAAACTTCGCACACATAAACATGGAAAAGTTTTTACCTTACGCTAATCAAAACATTTGATAGGAAATCCGATGATATTATAATAGGTCTAGGGTTTTCAAGTAAATAAGAAATAACCGAAATTGTTACATGATTAAATTCCATCTACTAGCCACAAAAGTGGGTAATACAATCAAATCCGAGGGCACTTATTGGATTTTTGATTCCATACAATGGCAGGGCTATCGGGGTACCGCCCGTCACAGTACGGGGTCTAGATCACCATACCGAGGATCGCTCCCAATCTCCTGCAACACAAAGCCGGAACCATTCCTTACCGAACAGTCCCGAACAAGACCACCCTGCAATTGTGATCAGCAACCGCACCACACAGCCGAAATAAAAGGAACATCTAGACAGGGGTAAATCTCGTCCTACTTGGGCATGACCCACTTAGCCTTGCTGCACCTCCCATGTTTTAGCCATTCTCGGTTGACGAGGCTTGAGGCTACGATTAGCTTTATAGAACGCATCACTTAGAATGCTCATCGTTCACCTGACGATGTTCTGAAAGCATTCAATCCATACAAGTTCGTTCCGGGTTCGAACGAAACCGAAGGCATTATCTCGTTACACTCATTTTGGAATCACTCTCAGAGTTCATGACTGTGACGACCGCCCATGACTCTCGCACAAAACAAGGGAATGGTGCGCTGAAAGGTGTGCCAGGCAACCATGGACGATAGTCAGGGTAAGATAAAACAGAAACTCTATCGTACAACTCACAACGCATGGAAAAAATACAATAGAGAAATATATGTATATAGTGAAGCTCATAACAGAATATCATCATATAGACTTCATAAAGGTTTGATACAAACATCTGAACAGTCAATACATCAAGCCTCACTACATAACACTCGAAACATATACAAGCAGCGGAATATCCAGTACATATAGTAAGAAAACTAATATGCTAGCCTCCAGCTCGTCTTCGTCATCAATTGCGTTGGTAGCCAAGATCAGCACCTGTCACCTGCTACCTAGTCTGCCCATCCCAACATGGATGAACAGCCCAAGATAATAAGAGTTGAACATAAAACCTTGAGTCATACAACAGTCTTAGTGAGCAGTAAATTAACTATCAAACATACCAAAAGAGCATAAAGGATAAAAGGAATAGGAACTCAACCATCCCACTCCACCTCATTCTACAGTGATAGCCCCTAGACCCACTAAGCATAACAAGCATAGCAAAACAGACAATTTAAGTAAAGTAATTATCACTCGAGTCAAGGTCGACGTTTTCCAAGCACAAACCCCCAAGGCCTAAACCAAGATCAGATAAGCACCCAGAAAACACCGCTCTTGAGTCTGAATGATGATACAACCAAACATCCATGACTTTGGTTATCACTGTTATCATTGCCTCGATTTCACCGTTAATTGAATGACCGCCTGTCAAGGGCTAATGGTAACCCCGGTTCTAGATAAACTCTGCACGTCATCGTGACCCGTGCCTAGGACTTACCTACTCTGCCCAGAGTACTCGACCACCTTCCTGTAGTCTTTTGGGTGTCCCGACCACCTACCTGTAGTCGTTTGGACGCCCCACGTACTCTTGCTTTGAGTTTACTAGAACCTTCAAAAACGATGAGATCCAAGCCTCCTAGTCATCCTCCTTGATGACTATTCTCATACTAGCCCAAGCTACCTCTCGAGAAATCCATTATCAACTAACTCGAACCATCCCTCGAGTTATCAACATGCTTGGAATGATCCCTGCCTGGATTACGCCAAGACTACATCACATCATACTTCGCTTCATCGCATCATAGCAAAGTCCCATCTCAACATCATGGTTTGCCTCATCGCATCATAGCAAAGTCCATCATCATCAAATCTATCCATATGAGCTTCCACATCCGCTTCATATGCCACAAGCAGCTTCCACTATTCAAAAGCCTTTCCACTTAGCTTTTGAATCATCCTCGATCAACTTGTCCAAATCAACTACTAGCCAATTTGAAACAATCAAATCAATCATAAATCAATCATTAATCCAAGCAATCAAACATTCAACAAGATCTAATAAGCAATTACATCAATAATGGTAATTTGGTAATTAACGTGTCCAAATCTAACAAGTATGAATCATAGGCAAAAGTCTCTATAACTTGATGAATGAACTTATACAAGTAATCATGCAGCAAAATAGGTATCAAAACTTCATAGATGATAGATCTACATGCAGACTTTAGGAAAATGCAAGAAATCACTATCTTTAACACGTAAACAAGCCACTAATCCAATATACCCCCTTGGGTCCGTGTGAGAGATAACTACCACTCACCGAATCACCTAAACACCTCAAAATCAACTAACTTCAGATCTGGACAGCGAAGAACAAAGCTTGATCCGGCAAAATCTCGCTTCAATTGATGAAATCTCACTTCAATGGATGAAGATCTTCAACTTTGGCTCTTGGATCTTCGATTTGATCTTCAATCTTGGATGGATGGAATCACTAGATTAGAGTGGAGAAAAGAATTGAAGAAGTGTTGTAGTCGAGCTCTCAAAATGGCAGCACTTCGTCGCTTCAAAATCCGGTGCCAAAAAGTGAGCCAAACCCCTCTATTTATAGGCTAGAACCCCCATGGGCCGTCCGCCCCTATGAGTCGTCCACGACTCACGACTCAAGCCACCATACGGCTTAACACAACACGGCTCAACACTCTACGACCCACGACTTATCTATACTGCCGACTCAACGACCTAACTACCACGGCCTAACGACTTACGACTTAACTCAAGCGTGGCTCAACACATGCGCGCGACTCAAGCACACTGCCAACCTATCCTTAACTCGTATACGACTTACAGCATACACGACCTAACACGTAGCAGTGTTTCACGACCTAAACACCATC
Organism: Allium cepa; assembly: GCA_030765085.1. Lineage (NCBI taxonomy): Eukaryota > Viridiplantae > Streptophyta > Magnoliopsida > Asparagales > Amaryllidaceae > Allium > Allium cepa. The sequence goes on along the minus strand of CM060942.1, from coordinate 101,305,995 downwards.
ACAGCATCCCAACGACCTACGACTTATACCATAACCCGTCCACAATTTAACTACACACCCTATCACCATAAGTCGTGTACGACTTAAGCCTGCGGTCACTAACTCCTATAGGTCGTCTGTTCCTATAAGTCGTTTACGACTTAAAACCCCAATAACTCACTAACTCGTTAACGATTTATTCCTTAACTCGTTAACTCGTTCCAGCCCCTAAGCCGCTAACTCCACTACCCGCTGACTCTTAGGTCGTTCTAACCCTATGAGTCGTCAATTCTTAAGTCGGCTGACTACTTTAACTCGGCCACACGACTCATCCCAACATAGAGACTCAAAGAAGCCACGACCTGCCACTAAGTCGTAACTCGTACACGACCCAACTCCGAACAACTTATGCTACCCTACAACCTAAGCCTCTACACGAGTTAACCTCCATACGACTTAAGCACTAAGTCGTTGACTCCCATAAGTCGCTCCACTCGATCTAGCATTCACACGACTTGATGGTAACTATTTTACGATATGTCGACACGTAAAATACGGGTCGTTACATTCTCTCCCCTTAGGAATTTCGCCCCCGAAATTCCAAACAAACAAGAGCAAACAAAGTTATTCCGCATGCCTACCATCCATAGCAATCAACAAACCATGCATCCAATTACTAGCCTAGCATGCAGAATTCTAAGACTTAGAACAAGCTACAAATTCGTGAGATGTCACGACACCTTAGGGCCATACCTCGAAGAGTTCAGGATGAGCTGCCTTCATCCTCTCTTCCTCCTCCCATGTACAGTCGTCAACATCATCACTCCATTGTACCTTGAGCAACGTAATCGTCTTCCTCCTAAGCTGTTTCGTGTCGGTTTCAACAACACGAAGCGGCTTACGAGGTCTCGTAACAACTGGATCAACTTCTAAATCTTCACAGCTATCAGCAGAAACCACCGTATTCGAGTCATGCAAATACTTCCGTAGATAAGATACATGAAAAACATTGTACACACCCGCCATCTTTTCCGGTAACTCCAATCTATAAGCGAGCTTTCCAATTCGCTCGATGATCGGGAATGGTCCAACAAATCTCGGAGTCAATTTCCCTTTCTTCCCGAATCTAATAACATTCTTTAGAGGAGAAATCTTCACAAAAACCATATCACCTACGTCGAATTCCAAATCCTTACGACGATTATTGGCATAACTTTTCTGACGATCTTGGGCTGCCTTCATTCGTCTCCGAATGATCTCTATACAATCCGTAGTCTGTCAAATCATTTCTGGCCCAAGTATCAACTTTTCTCCAGTTTCTAACCAACATGTCGGAGAGTTACACGGTCTTCCATACAATGCTTCATACGGTGCCATACCAATACTTGACTGGTAACTGCTATTATATGCAAATTCCACCAAATGAAGGTGATCTTCCCATGATCCTTCGAAATCCAAAACACATGCTCTCAGGAGATCTTCTAAAACTCGGTTGACTCTCTCGGTCTGACCATCTGTTTGAGGGTGATAAGCTGTACTCAAACACAACTCGGTTCCCAAAACTTCTTGGAAGCTCTTCCAAAATCCAATAGTGAACAATGGGTCTCGATCGCTCACTATACTCTTCGGAATACCATGGAATCGAACTATCCACTTAACATACAACTCAGCCAGTTTCGATGCAGTCCTAGTTGACCGAACAGGAATGAATCTTGCACTCTTAGTCAAACGATCTACAATGACCCAAATCCCTTCATTCCCTGCCCTGGTTCTAGGTAGACCATCGATAAAATCCATCGATATCTGCTCCCACTTCCATGTAGGAACCTCTAATGGCTGAAGCAATCCACTGGGCTTTTTCTGCTCAGCTTTTACCAACTGGCAGTTCATACACTTGGAAATAAAATTTCCAACATCCTTCTTCATACCTTCCCAATAATAGGTTCTCTTCATATTCCGATACATCTTATTTCCACCTGGATGAATCGTCAACTTCGAGTGATGACTTTCCCTCAGAACTTCATCTCTCAACCCATCTATATCGGGAACAACTAATCGTCTTTGCTTCCGAAGCCAACCCTCTTGATCGACTTCGAATCCTTTATCCTTTTCTGGGTTCAATCCAGATTCCAAATCACGGATAACCTTGACAAGCTTATCATCTTGCTTTTGGCTCTCGCCAATCCTTTCCACAAGAGTAGGTCTTATCGATAAGTTTGCCAACATCTCAGGTTCCAATTCACATCTAGGCCTGAAGTCAAATCCAGCCAAATACTCAAGGCTCTTCCATTCCGAAAACATGGCTCCCAATCCTGCATGTCTTCGACTTAACGCATCTGCCACTGCGTTACCTTTTCCCGGAGTATAGGCTATACCAAAATCATATGATGCTAAAAACTCAAGCCATCGTTGCTGCCGAAGATTCAAATCCTTTTGGGAGAACAGATACTTCAATGACTTATGATCCGTAAACAACTCGAATCGAACTCCCAATAGATGATGTCTCCACATCTTCAGAGCAAAAACAATCGCTGCTAACTCCAAATCATGAGTCGGGTAATTCCTGTCATGCGGCTTCAGTTGTCGACTTGCATACGCAACAACTTTATCCTTCTGCATTAGCACTGCTCCAAGTCCAGTACCACATGCATCGGTGTAAACCACCATCTCATCATTCCCACTTGGAATAATCAAAACAGGAGCACTTGTCAGTCGCTCTTTCAGGATTACGAAAGCTTGTTCACACTTATCATCCCATATAAATACCTGATTCTTTTTCGTCAATCCTGTTAACGGTGCAGCTATCTTGGAAAAGTCTTTGATAAACCGACGATAATATCTTGCTAATCCAAGAAAACTTCTCACATCAGATGCATTCTTAGGTCTAATCCAATCCTGGACTGCTGCCACCTTAGCGGGATCAACCGCTACTCCATTTCCAGAGATAACATGGCCTAAGAACCTCACTTCACTCTTCCAGAAGTGACACTTCGAAAACTTAGCCTTCAGCTGATGTTTCCGCAAGATTTCCAAAACAATACGCAAGTGTGTCTTGTGCTCTTCCTCAGTTCTGGAATAAATCAGAATATCATCCACAAACACAAGTACAAACTTGTTCAACTGATCTCTGAACACTCTATTCATAAGGTCCAGAAAATATGCTGGTGCGTTAGTCAATCCAAACGGCATTACCAGCCACTCATAAAAACCGGATGGTGTTCTAAAAGCAGTCTTCGGCACACTATCCTTAGCCACTCTCAACTGGTGAAATCCCGTTGCCAAATCCATCTGAGAAAACACCTTAGCCTCGTGAAGCTGATCAAAAAAGTCATCTATTCTTGGCAATGGATACTTGTTCTTTTTAGTCACCTTATTCAGCTCACGATAATCCACACACAACCTCAACGATCCATCCGCTTTGGTTGCGAACACAACTGGTGCCTCCCATTCGGACACACTACGCCGAATGAATCCTTTCCGAAAAAGGTCATCAACCTGCACCTTCAACTCTTGTTGTTCTCTCGGCGCCATCCGTCTAAGAGGCATCACAACAGGTCTGGCTCCCTCAACTAGATCGATGCGAAACTCGATCTCCCTATGCGGCGGTAACCCTTTGACCTCGTCAAAGACGTCCTCAAATCCATTCACAACCGGCATCGATGACAGTCCATCCCGTGGAACAACCAGCGAATACATGAAGCCCATGAAGACGCTTTCTTCATGCTTACATCGTATCAAAACCTTTCGCCCTTCCACATTCCCGACTGTCACCTCCAGTTTCTCACAATCAACCTTTGCCGCATACTTCCTAAGCCAGTCCATACCCAAAATAATTCCGAACCCCGCAAAGTTCAGAACAAAACAGTCACAAACAAAAGAGCAATCATGACTCGATACTACTAGACCACGGCATACCATGCACAAACACGACGAACCCCCAACTGGATTAGTCACAACCAATGGTCTATCAACAATTTCCGGTTCCAAACCCAACCGGCCTACAAGATCATCACAAACAAACGAATGCGATGCCCCAGTATCAAACAACACTCTAACTGGAACACCACAAATGGAAAGAGTACCTTGAACCACCACACTCTTCCCTCTCTCATCAACAGTAGGAGCTTTCGAAGACGATGGAACAGCTCCCAAAGCATAAGCTTGCACAATCTGCTTATCTTTCCTCGGTTCTGGACAGTCCTTCTTGATATGCCCCAGCTTATCACAGTTGTAACACTTTCCCGGCACCTTGGGTTCCTACAATCTTTGGAGAGATGGCCCTTCTGCTGACAGTTGTAGCAAGTCACTTCGCCCTTCGGCTTCTTCTGGCCATCCTTACCCTTCTGTTGCTGCTGCTTCCTCTTCTTGTTTCCACCCTGCTGTGGCCTAGACCCTTCCTTGGTTACAGCAACAACAGATCCTTCCTTAGGAAATAAACTCTCATGCCTGAGAGCTTTCTCCACAAGCTTCTCAAACAGATCGTCCAAATGATCCACCAACTGTCTCCCCAGATAATAGTCCAAGCCTGTCACAAACTTCTCGTTATTCTGGTAGGGGGATTCAATATACGACCGAGCATACTTGGACAAAGCTTCAAACTCAGAAACATACTCAAGAACTGGTCTCCCACCTTGCTTGAGCTACACAAACTTCTTATAAAGAATAGATTTCTGAGCCGTAGAGATGAACTTAGCTTCAAATCTAACTTGGAATTGCTCCCAAGTAATCTCTTCTTCTGGAGTATCAATAGTGATAGAACCCCACCAATCAGTGGCTCTTCCCTGAAGCTGTCTCGATGCAAGCTTCCTCTTAGTTGCATCTTCAATTCCTAAATCATCAAAGATCCTTCTTCAAGCGTCAATCCATCTCTGAACTTCTATGGTTGATTCTGTCCCCAAGAAAACTTTTCCTCCAAGAGAAGTATAGTCTTTACACAACTTAGCAAAATCCACTGGTCTTGGAGCTTGAACTTGAACTCCAACATCTACTGACTGTCCTGAAGTTGGTATCCTTCTCATGATCGAAGTCATCATAGCTTCGAACATTGCACCATAGTCAGTAGCTCCCCCAACAGCACGGCTTTCCCTGGTAGCTTGTCTCTCACTTCGACTCATCCTTAATATCTACAAAAAGGAATGATTTAGAACACCTTGAGAAACAACTACATAAGGAGTTCAAATTCTTCTAAACTACTATATTATATATATAGTAATCATCCATTAAAATACAATTACGTCTCTCATACGTAGTTACGTCAGCGAGCGTTGGCTAAAATCGACAAACCAAAGCTCTGATACCAAATGTGACGACCGCCCATGACTCCCGCACAAAACAAGGGAATGGTGCGCTGAAAGGTGTGCCAGGCAACCATGGACGATAGTCAGGGTAAGATAAAACAGAAACTCTATCGTACAACTCACAGCGCATGGACAAAATACAATAGAGAAATATATGTATATAGTGAAGCTCATAACAGAATATCATCATATAGACTTCATAAAGGTTTGATACAAACATCTGAACAGTCAATACATCAAGCCTCACTACATAACACTCGAAACATATACAAGCAGCGGAATATCCAGTACATATAGTAAGAAAACTAATATGCTAGCCTCCAGCTCGTCTTCGTCATCAATAGCATTGGTAGCCAAGATCAGCACCTGTCACCTGCTACCTAGTCTGCCCATCCCAACATGGATGAACAGCCCAAGGTAATAAGAGTTGAACATAAAACCTTGAGTCAGACAACAGTCTTAGTGAGCAATAAATTAACTATTAAGCATACCAAAAGAGCATAAAGGATAAAAGGAATAGGAACTCAACCATCCCACTCCACCTCATTCTACAGTGATAGCCCCTAGACCCACTAAGCATAACAAGCATAGCAAAACAGACAATTTAAGTAAAGTAATTATCACTCGAGTCAAGGTCTATGTTTTCCAAGAACAAACCCCCAAGGCCTAAACCAAGATCAGATAAGCACCCAGAAAACACCGCTCTTGAGTCCGAATGATGATACAACCAAACATCCGTGACTTTGGCTATCACTGTTATCATTGCCTCGATTTCACCGTTAATTGAATGACCGCCTGTCAAGGGCTAATGGTAACCCCGGTTCTAGATAAACTCTGCACGTCATCGTGACCCGTGCCTAGGACTTACCTACTCTGCCCAGAGTACTCGACCACCTTCCTGTAGTCTTTTGGGTGTCCCGACCACCTACCTGTAGTCGTTTGGACGCCCCACGTACTCTTGCTTTGAGTTTACTAGAACCTTCAAAAACGATGAGATCCAAGCCTCCTAGTCATCCTCCTTGATGACTATTCTCATACTAGCCCAAGCTACCTCTCGAGCAATCCATTATCAACCAACTCGAACCATCCCTCGAGTTATCAACATGCTTGGAATGATCCCTGCCTGGATTACGCCAAGACTACATCACATCATACTTCGCTTCATCGCATCATAGCAAAGTCCCATCTCAACATCATGGTTTGCCTCATCGCATCATGGCAAAGTCCATCATCATCAAATCTATCCATATGAGCTTCCACATCCGCTTCATATGCCACAAACAGCTTCCACTATTCAAAAGCCTTTCCACTTAGCTTTTGAATCATATGCCACAAGCAGCTTCCACTATTCAAAAGCCTTTCCACTTAGCTTTTGAATCATATTCGATCAACTTGTCCAAATCAACTACTAGCCAATTTGAAACAATCAAATCAATCATTAATCCAAGCAATCAAACATTCAACAAGATCTAATAAGCAATTACATCAATAATGGTAATTTGGTAATTAACGTGTCCAAATCTAACAAGTATGAATCATAGGCAAAAGTCTCTATAACTTGATGAATGAACTTATACAAGTAATCATGCAGCAAAATAGGTATCAAAACTTCATAGATGATAGATCTACATGCAGACTTTAGGAAAATGCAAGAAATCACTATCTTTAACACGTAAACAAGCCACCAATCCAATATACTCCCTTGGGTCCGTGTGAGAGATAACTACCACTCACCGAATCACCTAAACACCTCAAAATCAACTAACTTCAGATCTGGACAGGGAAGAACAAAGCTTGATCCGGCAAAATCTCGCTTCAGTCGATGAAATCTCACTTCAATGGATGAAGATCTTCAACTTTGGCTCTTGGATCTTCGATTTGATCTTCAATCTTGGATGGATGGAATCACTAGATTAGAGTGGAAAAAAGAATTGAAGAAGTGTTGTAGTCGAGCTCTCAAAATGGCAGCACTTCGTCGCTTCAAAATCCGGTGCCAAAAAGTGAGCCAAACCCCTCTATTTATAGGCTGGAACCCCCATGGGTCGTCCGCCCCTATGAGTCGTCCACGACTCATGACTCAAGCCACCATACGGCTTAACACAACACGGCTCAACACACTACGACCCACGACTTATCTATACTGCCGACTCAACGACCTAACTACCACGGCCTAACGACTTACGACTTAACTCAAACGTGGCTCAACACATGCACGCGACTCAAGCACACTGCCAACCTATCCTTAACTCGTATACGACTTACAGCATACACGACCTAACACGTAGCAGTGTTTCACGACCTAAACACCATCACAGCATCCCAACGACCTACGACTTATACCATAACCCGTCCACAATTTAACTACACACCCTATCACCATAAGTCGTGTACGACTTAAGCCTGCGGTCACTAACTCCGATAGGTCGTCTGTTCCTATAAGTCGTTTACGACTTAAAACCCCAGTAACTCACTAACTCGTTAACGATTTATTCCTTAACTCGTTCCAGCCCCTAAGCCGCTAACTCCACTAACCCGCTGACTCTTAGGTCGTTCTAACCCTATGAGTCGTCAATTCTTAAGTCGGCTGACTACTTTAACTCGGCCACACGACTCATCCCAACACAGAGACTCAAAGAAGCCACGACCTGCCACTAAGTCGTAACTCGTACACGACCCAACTCCGAACAACTTATGCTACCCTACAACCTAAGCCTCTACACGAGTTAACCTCCATACGACTTAAGCACTAAGTCGTTGACTCCCATAAGTCGCTCCACTCGATCTAGCATTCACACGACTTGATGGTAACTATTTTACGATATGTCGACACGTAAAATACGGGTCGTTACAACGACGATAACCCTTGCACTCTGAATCTTCATCTTCACTTGAGATTCACGACCTATCGTTAATTTGGATTGATGTGGTTTTCGGATATCCAAGTATGGAAATCCCGGTCTCACCGAGTCCAAAACGTATCTTTTAAGGCGAATTTGTTTTAGAGTTTAAAATAATTTCAATTCATTATCTATACACACACAGATAGATAATTCACAACATCACAATAGATAATCAAGATTATCATCACCAATTGATAATCCATATCATCAATATAAATAGATAATCCATATTATCATTCCAATGCAACCAAAGCATCCATAACACACAGCATTACTCATCTCATAGCTGAGATTACAGACCATTCAAAGCAACCCATATCATCCATTCATAAATAAGAAATTATTTAATGATCACCATCTATAATTAATTTAAAGTGAATTAAATTAATTACTTTATCTCTAATTAATTTAAAATAAATTAAATTAATTACTTCATCATTATAATCCTGCTTAACTTAACCATTAATTAATTTCAAATCAATTAATTGATCACCATCTCATTATTCATTTCCATTAATCATTCCTGATTAACAATTTTCTAATTACAATAAGTAATTAGCCTTTAAATTAATTACATAAGTTAATTATACTTAACCCTTTACAATAATTAACTTTTAATGACTTAATCAATTAATTAACTAAAATTAATTGTACTAATCCTTTATCAATTATTTACTTCATTTATTAATTATTCGTTAATTAATCAATTCTAAATTTACATTATTAATTTATTAATTAATAATTTCTAATTACATTTTTAATTAATCTCTCTAGTTAAATTAATTACACTAAATAATTAATCTTCAATTAAACCACATATACTAATCACCCTTGATTAATAATATCCAGTAATTAACTACCCTTAATTATTTAAATAAATTACTCCTTAATTAATTATCTTGATTATTCCCTTGATTAATCCCATTCAGTAATTAACTACCCTTAATTACTTTATTAAATTAATTAATTTCCTATAATTAATTATCTCAATTAATCCCTTGATTAATTACAAAGTAATTTAATCTAAACTACTTCCATTATTGAACCATCTTTAATTACATCCAGTAATTATCAATTAATTACTTCCAAAAGTAATTACAATTCCATTTATTACATTAGGTAATTATTTAATCAAATCATCAAGTGTTTAAATTAATAAAACTTAATTAATTAACTTAAACTAATCACACTAAACTCAATTAATTACATTAAGTAATTAATTCATTCATTTCTTCTATTAAGTAATTAAACACAACAATTTCACAAATGATTATTATTAATTAATTAATCTAATTAATTATTAAAATTAATCACATTAATTAATTGTTAAATAATCTTAGTTAATGACATTCATTAACTATTCTTTAATTTCTTCCCTTAAGAAATTAACTTAGATTAACCATTATTAATTACAAATAAATTAATATTTAATTACCAATTAACTAATCTCTAATTATTTAATTAATTGAGTGTTAACTGTAACTTAACTTATCCTTAATTACTTGATTAATTAACCTTTAATCATTAATTATAATCTAATTAATAATCGTTAATTACAAATTAATTAACCTTAATTAATTAATCAATTTAAAAACTCTTAATTGCTTAATTACATAATTAATTATCCAACTTAATAATTTAATGAATTCAAATCATTAAATTCTAATTTAATTTAAGAAAAACATATCTTATTTAATCAAGCATTTAAAAACAATTTGTTTTCAAATTTAGCTTAAATTCCATTTTAAACTTCATTTTAATTTAAGATTTTAAAATGAATACAAATTTATCTAAACAAGGTTTAAAAACAATTCAAAACCGTTCTATCTCATATGTTAAAGATATATTCATTTTATAAAGAAGTTTAAAAGAAATTAAAACCCAATTCATTTTTTTTAAATTCAAATTAATTTTAAAAATACACTTAAACAAAGAAGATTGTTTAAGTCATTTTAAATTTAAAAATTTCCATTTATTTCAAACTGGAATTCATATCAAATTTTGATTCCAGATTACATAGATTCAAAACTTACTTACATTTTAAACTTCATTTTAAATTTCAAATCTTTATTTATTATTTTTAAAGTAGTTAAACAATTAAAATTTAAAACTTTATTTTATTTTAAAAACTGAAGTTTAACCCAAATTCCAAATTTCAAAATTCAGATTTAAACTTATTTTAAGTTTCTATTTTACAATTTAAATTTTCAGTTCAAATTCAAAACCAAAATACCTTTACACTTAAAAGTTATTAAAACCAAATTTAAATTTCAAAATCTAAATCTTTTCAAACAGGATTCAAACTTCTTGAATTCAGATTCAAACTCAGGTTTTAAACTTATTTTAAATTTTTAGTTTGCATTTTAAACTTTACTTTTTTAATTTTAAAACAGAAACAGGGTTTAAAACCTGAAACAATGTTACCTGAGCAATCTTTAATTTTACTTCAAGTAAAAACCTAACCTACTTCGAGTTACACCCTCAACTAACTCGAGAGAAACCCAAGTAAACAAAACCCCACACCAAAACATCACCAGAACTCAAAACATACACCGTGCACATGCACCCACGACGCCGCCTTTTTCGATCAACTCTGATGATCTCTACAAGTCGTCGATCAACCATGTACCAGATCACGATTATCACATCGCCACCAAAAATTCAAATTCGAGAACGAGTTCCAGAACCAAACCTGGAACAGGCAGAACCACTTCAAGCCCAACCTGTCAACTCCTCTTTCTGAAGCTCCGACCACCGTTGCCTTTGAAATTCCGGCGAAAACCTCGTCAACCCACTAACTTCCATACCCTAAAACCCCAAGCAACTCGATCAACTGAGGAAGCCGAACCAAAGAAAACTCTTAAACCCATAAAAACTAGGGTTCTAGACTTTAAATCACATCATCTCCAAAATGAAATGCACCTAAATCTGATAATTTCCCCATCCTCACAGATCATGCCTCCACCTACAGGAGCAAACTCGACCTCCAAGATCAAGCAGATCACCAGAAAATTCAAATTTTCCCTTTCCAGTTCAAACAAGAACTGCACTTAATTCCTAATTCTAAAAATCTTAATTTTAGTTTTAAAATTCATGATTTGGTTCAAGTATTCCACTGATACTCCTGAATTTATGAATTTAGAAGTATGAATTTTTCTCTTATATTAACTTCTGCTCTGTTATTTCATTTCCAGGCAATACAAAAATTATTTAACCTATATAAAATGTTTTAAACTTTACTTTACCATGAAATAAACAGGTTTCATTCAAATACTAAACCAAAATAGCAACCAGATCAAGGCAAAGAATTTTTATCAACCTGAGCTTATACTGTAAACAGACAGACAGGCATCTCATTCATTCATATAGATAAACACAGCAATGTATTTGAATATATATAAGCCTACTTATTTCCATGGATAAATTAACAACTATATTTTATACTTAAAATTTTAAAATGTAAAGTTACTCACCTGAAACTTTGATGAGCAGAGCACAGGTTTTTGAATAACCCTTGTGAATCTTTTTAAAACTTGCTTGAATGCTTTTAAAACTTGAGTTGTTTGATGTTTTTAACTTGCTTTAAAATGCCTTTGTAACGACCTGCAAATCCGTACCCCTTGAGTCAACACTATTCTACCTAAATCAACTCAAGTTATACAGAAATACGAATCATTTGGGTTAAAGAAGAAGTGGTAGAAGAAGAACATAGAAAACAACAACAGAATCTAACCATCGTAGCGGAATAATATATAATAGATAATAAATGATTTTTACTCAAAATCAAATATATCTGTTTATATATATTACATCATCAGAGTACATCAATCACAGTTCAACCTCAATAACATACAACTGGATACACAACTAAACAACACAGCGGAATATATATATATATATATATATATATATATATATAAACAAGTACGGCAGTATGTATCGTCATCCAGCTCGTCTCCAGAGCTCCACGGCATCATATCCTATATCCTATAATACTCGGTCTGACCTGAGCATTACAGTTAAATAATACCCGAGTCAGTCTGGAATACCAGCGTGAGAAAATCACACTCAATTGATTATTAAAGTTTCAAAAATCCTTTGAAAACAAAAGCATCTCGTAAGACCATGCCACAAATAAACATGTCGGGTTTTTACCTTAAGATAGCTAAAACACTTTTTATAGAAATCCTCTGATATTATAATAAGATCTATATACATATAGTTATAAAATAGCCAAAATTGTTGCATCTATTAAATTCCATCTACTAGCCACAGAGTGGGTAATACAAACAAAACTTGTACAAGGCTCGTAGGGAAAATGGATTTCCAACTAATGACTAGGCACTGGGGTACCACCTGTCACAGTACGTGGCCTAGATCACAGTACCGAGGAGTACGCCCGCTCCCCTGCAACACAAGATCGGGACTACCCCTTACTGGATAATCTTGAGTGAGATCACCCCACGGTTGGGATCAGCAACCGCCCACTAAGCCGAAATAAAAGGGACATCTAGACAGGGATGACCTTACCCTGCTTGGGTGCTACCCACCTAGCCTTGCTGCATAACCCCTGATTTTCAGTCATTCTGGTTGATGAGGCTTGAGGCTAAGCGTTACCTTTTTAGAACATATCCCTTAGAATGCCCATCGTCCACCTAAGGATGTTCCGAAAGCATTCATCCATACAAGTCCATCCCGGGTTCGAACGGAACTGAAGGCACTACTGTTACTACATCCATTTTGGAAATATCCTCGGGATTAGTAGCGACTAGCCCTTGTATTTCACTGGTCCATCTTCGAATCCAAACTCGTTTCCTAGGAAACGTACAAACCGGATCGAAGTGGTTTTCGAGAAATAAATCTCGATCCCGGTCTCTTCGAAACGATCAGCGCAGTTAGCCATTATTGATAGTCGGTTATTTAACTATCAATTAATATTCACAAACAACCATCCAACAATAAATAATTTCCCAAATTATTTATTTATCTCAAAATATCTTTACAAGATATATTTCTATTTTCAACCCTTTGAAAACAGTTTCAAACTATCTTTCTTTTCAGAATAAACTTTCCCAAATGTTTTCTATCTCCACTGAATTCACCCAGCACAAAACTAGACTTTTAAAATAATTAAAAACACTTTACTTTGAAATATACTTTAAAACATTTATTATAAACTACTTCAATAATTTGTTAAAAATACCTACTACATGAATATTTGAAAATAAGGTTACCTGATAAAATATAAAACTAGATATATACTTTTAAAAACAAAATACTAAGTCACTTTTTAAATAATTACTACCATAATAGATTAAAAGGAAACACTTTCTTTAGAATTTAAATATTAGAAATAATAAATTTTCCAAAACTTGCTTTTTAAAACAACTTTAAAACTTTTAACTTATATTTAAAAATTAACTTTGTAAATGTACTTGGTTATTTAGGGAGAATTCCAACTTCAATCACTTAAATCAATTTCTCAAATTGATTTCCAATTTATTCCATTTGAAATAAGTTTCTTTAATTACACAATTTATTTCAAAATTCATTAATTATAGACTTAATTATTATTGTTATTATTTTCCATTTGATTTTAAATCTTTCAACTGAAATATACAAATTTTAGCTTCTTCCCAATTTCTTCTTTATTCCTTTCAATACTTTAAATCTTAAATTTTAAATAAATGTTTTGTTCTTTTTAATAATAACATTGTAGTTTAAAATTCATTAACTTCCTGTTTATTCAAAATTTCCTTTCTATACTCTAGATTTATTTATTAGAATTTTAAAGTCCCTTTATTTCTTTTCCAATTCATTCTTAAATTTATTCAAATTTCTATAATTGTTTTTCTTACAAATTCACTTCTTTTATTTTCCTTCCAAAATCCAATTTATATATTTTTGGTAATTCATTATACCCAATTATATCCAATCGAACCACAGCATTCAATATACCAATATAATTCATCATAGAATATCAAATAATCACAACAGAGAATATTAAATAATAAATGTTGAGGGATCCAGTTGGACCCCTCCAATCTGTTTTCCCTGCATTCACAGATGTTAGCACAATATAATATGTCAATTCCAAAATATACCATACTATAGCACATCAATCAATTCAACCATTCAAACAATTATTTAAATTTAATCATTTAAATTTAAATTTGAATTTAACTGAGTGAGATTACTCACCTTTGATTTCTGATTTGCAATCCAACCAAACCAGCTTGTTTCCTTTCAGATTTTTGACCCTTAATAACAATTTATAGTTTTATTAACATTTGGAATAATTTAATGATTAATTACCATTGAATAGATTTAATTAATCAATAATTTAATTTAAACTATTTCCTTTTAAATAAAATTATTTTTATTGACATATAATTAAACAGGTTTATTAGACAAATTAATCACTATTTCATGGATTAAATTTTAACTTATCATTTGATTTAAATCAATTTTTCCTTTGGAATCTTTAGTAGCTAAAATAATCAAACAAGTTAATTAATTTTTTTTACAAGTGAATCACCTCAATCTCCTATTTTAAGATAATCTAGTTAGCCTTACTCACTGACTAACCAAATAAATTAAGGTTAAACTAGCCTAACATTGGATTTCTTCTTTACTAGTAAATTTGAATGTTAATCCTTTGCTTACATTCAAGTTAAACAGTAAGCAAAAGATATATAAATCTGAACCTATACTAACTATATTTCTTCTTAAACATCTTCAACTCTGAAAGTGTACAATATTTATTAAGTCACATTAAAATAGATGGTACCTCACCTCACTGTCCAAACATGGCCGCTTCCTCCACCTCAGCGTTGACAGTCAAGCCTCTCATCATCGCACGCGAGATCGAACATGCCAACGCTTCCCGCATCGAGCTGTCAGGAGGCGAACCGGACCTCAACACTTCGTCAATGCGTCATCCTCTCTGTATGCCTCCCTCTAACTCGCGCGCTTCAAAACCCCACCCAATCGCGACACCCACTCCAGGACAGGCCGCCACTTCAAATCAGATAAAGGACGCATTGGTGGTTTTGGAAAAATAGCGATGTACGAAGGCTAGACGATTGTCGGATGTAGCCTTCAATCAATTGGTGGAGTAAGGAGCAATGATTTTGGGCTTTGTGAAGTAGGAAACGAGAATGGATCTGGCGAAGGAGATTTAGGGCTAGGTTTTGTATTTTTTTTTCAATCGAACTGGGAAATGAATTAGTATAAGCTGATAAGAAGGAAAGGGGGTAACGTGATAAGTAAAGGAGATGGCGTATACAAGAAGCTTGACCAATTAAATTAAATTTCATTAGATTATTATCAATTAAATTTTTAGCGCGTTTATATATCGTACACTCACACACTAGCTCCGATCAATATGAAATTTGAAATCCGATAATAATTCAATATTACCGACCCAATGTAACTGGTTTCGTCGAATTCCGAGACTGTGTCTCGGAAGGCTTTTTAAAAAAAAATTCAATTTAAACGATATAAATTTTAAAATTGAACAAGCCACTGTTAATTTCAATTTTACAACTTCTATTATCCTCAGTACTATCAATATAAATTTTTCAAGCCTTCAAATTATTTTTAATAGGCTTAAAACTCCAGATTTAACAATTTACCCAACTTCACTTATTTAATTTAATAATTCAATTATCAAATAAATTGTGATATTCGTAATTTAAGTTAAAATTACTCTATTGAATATTTAAAATCAATTAAATATTCCGATTTTAAATGCTCGAAAATTTTGGGTCGTCACATTCCTCCCCCTTAAAAGAATTTCGTTCCCGAAATTACTAATTAGGAAGAATGGTGCAATACCCGTTACTATTTCTCCAAAACCAACAATTTAACATCCTACCAGCTATCTTTTTAATAAAAGATGCATTACCTTTCTTACTAACTTCCCGAACTCTCCCATAATTTGCAAACAATCTTATTTGCCCAATCATTCAAGTTTTAATTTTAAAACCAATTTTGAATTATCAAAATTTTCTCAAAGTTTTCCTAACTCCTTAAATTTCCGAAATTTTTTGCCAGCGTCTCCTTTACGCGGCTAGCTCGATACAACTACAAAAGGCCTCTACGGGCTCCCAAATTCCAAAATAAAACAAAAGGCCAAGTGGCTTGATCAAAAACCCAATCAAATTTCATACAGAAACTTAAACACATACCTTTTTGTCGAGCATTTCAAATTTATCTTCTGAAATCAAAATCAATTCTTTTTTCCCTTTATAATACCTGCATATCTTACTTAGCAATAATATCCAAACACAACATTCCCAAAACATTTTATCGACTTCCTTACAAAATGTCCATATTTACTCATTCACATATTAACTTAGAATATATTTGTAATATCAATTTCCAATTAAGAATTCACCATTCCTTTCTTAAGTTTAGTATAAGCATTTTATATGCTTCTTTGTTTGTTTTCACTTTACCACTTTAGTTTATATCTATTTCTATTCAAATTGATTCTTTCATTTCCATATGAATTCAATTTATCTTCAATTCTGAATATTTGAATTTTATTTTCTATTTATAACTAATTCATGTCATTATTTTAAACTAGTTTCATTTACAAATATATTTCAATTTCCAGTTTGAAATTTTTTTGTTGTTAACAAAATTTCAAAATTTTCAAAAATTTTCTAACTCCCAAAATTTTCGAAATTTTTTGGCAGAGTCTCCTTTGTACGGAGGAGCTTTTGCAATTTGACAAAAGATATAAATATGTATACATCGACCCACCCGGTCGGAAAAACCAAAAACAGTTCATATTTCCTATTTTATTGCGTAGGCGTACCTTATTTAGCATTTTTAAACAAACAACTTATTTATTTAGCAGTTAGCGTGCCCAAAATCCAGCCACACGGCTTCCCGGTACCTGTACTTACTCAATTTAAACATGTAAGTGCCATATATATGAAGTTTAACAATATTTCACTTATTTGCAATAGTTAAACACATTAAACACATGAATTCTAACAGCAATGCACATTAAATATTTTTTTATAAGCAATTTAAATATTCCAACATTAATTTTAATTGCTTACAACCAATCACATATCGTTTCACTTAAGTCGAATGGTTAACAACTCACATGCTTACATTAATTTATTTTTAACCAAACCGAACTCATATTTGAATCAATTGCTCTCAAAATCAATTTATTTTACTCCTATCAATTCATATAATTTTAATTACTTCCATTTACATTAAATGACAATTTATTCTATGCAATTTGATGAGATCTATGTGAATAAATAGGTACTTATGCTTTATAACCAATTTAAATTGATTTCAACTCAATTTATACTTAATTCTATTCCATTTTTAAATTTATTCACAATCCATATGTTCTTATTTTCATTGCATTTTAAATTTGAATCCATCCACTTGCATTTCATTTTATTAACCAAACTAGTTTCATTATTCAAATAAGTTCCATTCAAAACCACTAGATCTAACTCGACACATTTCATGAAATTTTATCCCTTTCCAATTTTATTCACGATCCATTCATTTACGTTTCATTCCATATTTATTTATTCCAAACTATTTTATTTATCTCAAAAACAGTCCAGGCTATTTCATTTATTTATTTATTTAAACCACACTTCATTGATTCTTATTTATTCCATCCATTTATTTATTCAATATAATTAGTTTATCCACTCTATCCATTATGAATTTTCATTTCCTTAAATATTATTTATAACTCACCGAATTCTATTTCGATTCAAATTTATTTTCACTTGATTTACAACCAATTCAATACTATTAAACTTAGTTTAAGTTGAATTCAATTCAACTCCCCCATCTATTTAGCTTAAGTCAATTTACTTCAATTTATTCAAATTTTATACTTAAGCTCATTTTCATTTTACAAGTAAAATTTTCTCTTCTATTCGACTTAATTCTATCTCAATTAAATATCATTTCAATCTACAATTTCTTTTGATTAGTTATTATGAAATTTAACCTTTCAGATTCAGCTCTTTCAATTGATTACAAGGCCATTTCCAATGTATTTCCACTTATTTGGATTTTATTTGCAAATTCAAACCATTATTATTTTAATCCAATTTCATTTTTATTTGATACATTTCCAATTATATTTAATTTGTTAACACTTCCAGTTAAATTTTAATTAATAACTCAAATTCTGATTCTACCATTCTCTTTTAATTTACCATCCAATTTTATTAACCCATAATCCAACTTCATTCTCAATTCATTTAATTAACTGCAAGGCCACTTTCAATTATATTTTCTTCACTAATGGTTCAAGTCGAATTTGATTTATAACTTGAGTTTTATTTTCCAACTTCATCATAAACTCACAATCCAGCCTCTATTTAACTACATTGGGTTTCCATTACATATTTCATTATTTAATTTATTATCTAAATAGTATTTCCCTAACTTACAATCCAGAATTTGATTTTAATCTCAAAATCTCTTTATAAAATTTTCTTAAGTTCAATTTATTTTATAATCCAAGTTTTGATTTTCATTTCTTTAGTTATCGTACGCTCACACAACAACTCTCTTTTCTATTCAACTTAAATCCATCACAATCACATTTCTCAAAAATCAAACCAATCCTGGTTTTATTCCCAACAAATTTCCTTTGAGATTTTCAAAAACAACTAGCTTTTCTGAACAAATCAATTTGGTAGCAATCCGTCACTTAGAAATTCGAAAATGAATACTGATGATGCGGCTGTCATCATCAGAACTATTTCCCAATAATCCAAGTTATTTCATTACTATATCACTTTCAAAACCCATTCAAAACACATTTTCTTTCAGAAATACCTTCAAAAGAATAATGCTATTATTTATCTTCAAAATACTTCCAAATCTCCGAGACTTAAATTTCCAAATCCTGCTTAAATCAATCTTAACTATAATTCATTAATATAAATTTCCATTTGTTCATATTTCAATTTATAAATCACGTTTATAATTCATATTTATAAATTTCATTTCATAATTGAATTTATCTCCTTAATCTTTGGTTATATTTACAATTTCTAGTTAAATTTCCACTCAATAATGATAATAATTTAATATTATTTTTTCCTAACATGCTAGCAACCATATATTAGCTTAAAATAGTTTACAAAAACTTTTCTTTATATCAAAACATATTGTTGGGTAACATTATTTCATTTATCCACATTTAAAACAATACCGTATCAATTGTTCTATTCAAGTGTTTAGAAACCCCTTCAATACAGTTGTGCAGACTATGTCGACGAAGGTTCATATGCCACTCAATAAATCAATCAACACAATATTAAAACAATTTATATTCACTAACAAATACGTGCTCATATCTATTAATACGCTCAAACTCATTCTAGAGTACTATAGACTCTATTTTATGAGTAATTCCCACCAGAGCCAAGGTTATCACCAACCTAAGCTCTGATACCAACTGTAACGACCCGCAAATCCGTACCCCTTGAGTCAACACTATTATACCTAAATCAACTCAAGTTGTACAGAAATATGAACCATTTGGGTTAAAGAAGAAGAGGTAGAAGAAGAAAATAGAAAACAACAACAGAATCTAACCATCGCGGCGGAATAAAATATAATAGATAATAAGTGATCTTTACTCAAAATCAAATATATCTGTTTATATATATTACATCATCAGAGTACATCAATCACAGTTCAACCTCAATAACTTACAACTGGATACACAACTAAACAACACAGTGGAATATATATATATAAACAAGTACGGGAGTATGTATCGTCATCCAGCTCGTCTCCAGAGCTCCACGGCATCATATCCTGTATCCTATAATACTCGGTCTTACCCAAGCATTACAGCTAAATAATACCCGAGTCAGTTTGGAATACCAGCGTGAGAAAATCACACTCAATTGATTATTAAAGTTTCAAAAATCCTTTTAAAACAAAAGCATCTCGTAAGACCACGCCACAAATAAACATGTCGGGTTTTACCTTACGATAGCTAAAACACTTTTTATAGAAATCCTCTGATATTATAATAAGGTCTATATACAAATACTTATAAAATAGCCGAAATTGTTACATCTATTAAATTCCAGCTACTAGCCACAAAGTGGGTAATACAAACAAAACTCGTACAAGGCTCGTAGGGAAAAAGGATTTCCAACTAATGACTAGGCATTGATGTATCACCTGTCACAGTACGTGGCCTAGATCACAGTACCGAGGAGTACGCTCGCTCCCCTGCAACACAAGACCGGGACTACCCCTTACAGGATAATCCCGAGTGAGATCACCCCGCGGTTGGGATCAGCAACCGCCCACTAAACCGAAATAAAAGGGACATCTAGACAGGGATGACCTCACCCTGCTTGGGTGCTACCCACTTAGCCTTGCTGCATAACCCCTGATTTTCAATCACTCCCGGTTGATGAGGCTTGAGGCTAAGCGTTACCTTTTTAGAACATATCCCTTAGAATGCCCATCGTCCACCTGACGATGTTCCGAAAGCATTCATCCATACAAGTCCATCCCGGGTTCGAATGGAACCGAAGGCACTACTCCTACTACATCCATTTTGGAAATATCCTCAGGATTAGTAGCGACTAGCCCTTGTATTTCACTTCTCTATCTTCGAATCCAAACTCGTTTCCCAAGAAACGAACAAACCGGATCCAAGTGGATTTCGAGAAATAAATCTCGGTTCCGGTCTCTTCGAAACAATCAGCGCAGTTGGCCATTATTGATAGTCGGTTATTTAACTATCAATTAATATTCACAAACAACCATCCAACAATAAATAATTTCTCAAATTATTTATTTATCTCAAAATATATTTACAAGATATATTTCTATTTTCAATCCTTTGAAAACAGTTTCAAACCATCTTTCTTTTCAGAATAAACTTTCTCAAATATTTTCTATCTCCACTGAATTCACCCAGCACAAAACTAGACTTTTAAAATAATTTAAAACATTTTACTTTGAAATATAATTTAAAACATTTATTTTAAACTACTTCAATAATTTGTTAAAAATACGTACTACATGAATATTTGAAAATAAGGTTACTTGATAAATTATAAAACTAGATCTATACTTTTAAAAACAAAATACTTAGTCACTTTTTAAATAATTACTACCATAATAGATTAAAAGGAAATACTTTCTTTAGAATTTGAATATTAGAAATAATAAATTTTCCAAAACTTGCTTTTTAAAACAACTTTAAAATTTTTAACTTATATTTAAAAGTTAACTTTGAAAATGTACTTGGTTATTCAGGGAGAATTCCAACTTCAATCACTTAAATCAATTTCTCAAATTGATTTTCAATTTATTCCATTTGAAATAAGTTTCTTTAATTAGTCAATTTATTTCAAAATTCATTAATTATGGACTTAATTATTATTGTTATTATTTTCCATTTGATTTTAAATCTTTTAACTGAAATATACAAATTTCAGCTTCTTTCCAATTTCTTCTTTATTCCTTTCAATACTTTAAATCTTAAATTTTAAATAAATGTTTTGTTCTTTTTAATAATAACATTGCAGTTTAAAATTCATTAACTTCCTGTTTATTCAAAATTTCCTTTCTATACTATAGATTTATTTATTAGAATTTTAAAGTCACTTTATTTCTTTTCCAATTCATTCTTAAATTTATTCAAATTTCTATAATTGTTTTCTTACAAATTCACTTCTTTTATTTTCCTTCCAAAATCCAATTTATATATTTTTGGTAATTCATTATACCCAATTATATCCAATTGAACCATAGCATTCAATATACCAATATAATTCATCATAGAATATCAAATAATCACAACAGAGAATATTAGATAATAAATGTTGAGGGATCCAGTTGGACCCCTCCAATCTATTTTCCCTGCATCCACAGATGTTAGCACAATATAATATGTCAATTCCAAAATATACCATACTATAGCACATCAATCAATTCAACCATTCAAACAATTATTTAAATTTAATCATTTAAATTTAAATTTAAATTTAACTGAGTGAGATTAACTCACCTTTGATTTCTGATTTGCAATCCAACCAAACCAGCTTGTTTCCTTTCAGATTTTTGATCTTGAATAACAATTTATAGTTTTATTAATATTTGGAATAATTGAATGATTAATTACCATTGAATAGATTTAATTAATCAATAATTTAATTTAAACTATTTCCTTTAAAATAAAATTATTTTTATTGACATATAATTAAACAGGTTTATTAGACAAATTAATCACTATTTCATGGATTAAATTTTAACTTATCATTTGATTTAAATCAAATTTTCCTTTGGAATCTTTAGTAGCTAAAATAATCAAACAGGTTAATTAATTTTTTTTTACAAGTGAATCACCTCGATCTCCTATTTTAAGATAATCTAGTTAGCCTTACTCACTGACTAACCAAATAAATTAAGGTTAAACTAGCTAGTAAATTTGAATGTTAATCCTTTGCTTACATTCAAGTTAAACAGTAAGCAAAAGATATATAAATTTGAACCTATCCTAACTATATTTCTTCTTAAACATCTTCAACTCTGAAAGTGTACAATATTTATTAAGTCACATTAAAATAGATGGTACCTCACCTCACTGTCCAAACCTGGCCTCTTCCTCCACCTCAGCCTTGACAGTCAAGCCTCTCATCATCGCATGCGAGATCGAACATGCCAACGCTTCCCGCATCGAGCTGTCAGGAGGCGAACCGGACCTCAACACTTCGTCAACGCGTCATCCTCTCTGTATGCCTCTCTCTAACTCGCGCGCTTGAGCCAAAACCCCACCCAATCGCGGCACCTACTCTAGGACAGGCCGCCGCTTCAAATCAGATAAAGGACACATTGGTGGTTTTGGACAAATAGCAATGTACGAAGGCTAGATGATTGCCGAAAGTAGCCTTCAATGAAGTGGTGGCGTGAGGAGCAATGATTTAGGGCTTTGTGAAGTAGGAAACGAGAATGGATCTGGCGAAGGAGATTTAGGGCTAGGTTTTGCATTTTTTTCAATCGAATTGGGAAATGAATTAATATAAGTTGATAAGAAGGAAAGAGGGTAAGAGATGGCGTATACAAGAAGCTTGACCAATGAAATTAAATTTCATTAGATTATTATCAATTAAATTTTCAACGCGTTTATATACCGTACACTCACACACTAGCTCCGATCAATATGAAATTTGAAATCCGATAATAATTCAACATTACGGACCCAATGGAACTGGTTTCGTCGAATTCCGAGACTGTGCCTCGGAAGGCTTTTTAAAAAAAATCAATTGAAACGATATAAATTTTAAAACTGAACAAGCCACTGTTAATTTCAATTTTACAACTTCTATTATACTCAGTACTATCAATATAAATTTTTCAAGCCTTCAAATTATTTTTAATAGGCTTAAAACTCCAGATTTAACAGTTTACCCAACTTCACTTATTTAATTTAATAATTCAATTATCAAATAAATTGTGATATTCGTAATTCAAGTTAAAATTACTCTATTGAATATTAAAATCAATTAAATATTTCGATTTTAAATGCTCGAAAATTCCGAGTCGTCAAAGCCTTTTCCCCTTGATTTCAAACTTGCATGCATGCTGGCTACAGATTGAAGAATGCAGTGGCCAATTTCCAGATTTTGAATGAATGCAGGCTTTTGAAAATGAAATGCAGGATTTCTTGTTTTTTTTTAGATCAGGTTGAATGATGAACAAGCTTCCATTTTGAGGAGAATGAATGCAGGCTACAGATTATTGAAGAAATGAAGTTGCTTTATCTTTATTTGTATGCAAAAAATGTTACAGGGATTGATTTGCATGAGGATGATTACAGATTTTTGAAGGAGAAAAGGATTTTGATTTTTCAGATTTGGTTTTGAGGATTGTTAAGTATTAAGTTTAAGCTGAAAATTTTCTTGGTTAGAAAAAGAAAAAAAAAGAAAAAGGAAAGAAAGATGTGTATGCTTATATAACTAAATTTATGATTTATTTAAAAATCAAAGAAAAATAAAAATAAACAATTTGACACTTGTCTTAAGTGTTAACACTTGTTAACTTCTTTGTTTGTTTAAATTACACATGTTATATTAGGTTCTAAGATGTTTACACATGTCTTTTAAATAATTTGTATTTGTAATAAAGTGTAAATAAAAGCTTTTAACAAACTTAGTTAGTTTTTAAATACTTAGTTATATATATATAGCTAATTTTTTTAAAGGAAATAAAACCATTTATATTTAAAAATAAAAGCAATACATTACTTTACTATTTGAAAATAACATTTTAGATAATTTAAATAAAACTTATAAAAGAGGTTATAAATTACTTATTATTTAAATGAATAAATGTTTCATTTATTAGTTGTATTTTAAACTTTCATATCTAATTTACAAATAATATTTATTAAACAATATTTTAAAAAGAAATAAAACAAATCTTTGTTATTAATCTTATTTAAACTTTAAGCTAAAACCCTTTTTAAATAATTAAACATTTATTTTATGTATTTTAAAATCATAGAGTTCTTTATTAAATAGCTTTTAAAAAGCTTAAATTAAATAAACCATAATTTCCCAATTACCAAAATATTGGAATTAGAAAATATACTATATAAATTAAATTTAAAACCAAACTCATCCATTTAAAATATATATAAATATAAATATACATTATAAATAGAAAATAATTTATTAGCTTATTAAAAGATAAATTCACTAATTAATTATTTATTAAAGTAAGATTATTAAATCAATTCAAATTTATTTACAAAAAATTATCAAATCAATTTAATTTTAAATACAGATTATTAAATTGATATTGCCAAAAATTTCAGGATATCACAATCATCCTCCCTTAAAAGAATTTTGTCCCCGAAATTTAAAACAAAGGTAATTTAATAATCTATTTGAAGATTTAATTTTAAAACACAACATATGTTAATCATATGCCAACAACCAAAGCAACTAATTCATATAATCAAAACAAATCTAACTATCCAGAAAAATTCTGGATAGAACTTCCACGAGTTTCCCCAGTATAAATATCAGGATACTGACTCTATAGAATCCAAACAATCAATACTATTAAGGTATAGAGCTCCCATTCATCTATAACTACAACTCTAAACAGGATATCAGACTACATACGAGTCTAACTCGACAGTCGAACCTCCTGAACTGCTGGTTCCAAAACCAGAGATTGATTATACACGTACTCCCTCAGAGATACGTGAAACATACTGAATCCCAGTCATCCAAACTGGCAATTCAACTCTTGAAAACCTAAGCACTTATCTTACCAAAAAACACAGAAGAAGTCCAAAACACCTCGGAGCTAGCTTCCATGACTTACCAAAACTTATAGCTCCTTGGATTGGAGAAAACTTATCCAAAACCCAATCTCCGATTCCGGAATCCAAATTCCTTCGTCTCTTATCCACAAAAACTCTTCGGACGATCCTGGGCTGCCTACATCTTTCCTGATCAGCCCAACCCATGCTGATTCCACTAGAAACAGACTAGACCAAAAACAACCCAACTCAATGATCTCCTCAAGATCAACCAGCAACCAAGAACACAACTCTACTCCAAAAATAGCAGAAGACATAACTTACATCTCCTTATCCGAAATAGAAAACAGATGCACTCCCAAGCTGCTTCCGCTGCACAACTCTGATTCGAAGTAGATGAAAATGTTGATGAAGAACACGAGCACAAACTAGACACCACATCCCAAAAATATGATTCAACAGATCCATAAAGAAAACTCGGAAATTCCTTCGAAACCGGAGCTGCTTCACCAAACTCTATCTCTAGGTATCATCCTTCTATAAGCTGAACCACCGGTACCAATCCTAGAATCCAAATTGATAAGGAAACTCGATCTCCAGATGCAGAAAAACCTCTGACTTCCCTGAAGACATCCGAAAAATCTCCAACAACCCAAGAGAACACCCAAATTATTGCAAGTCAGTTTTGCGATCAACCCAGCCTAATCCAAAGAAACTGCTCTCTCTCTCTCTTAACCAATCAGAATAGCTTATGCTGGCCTAGTCAATTCATCGAAGAAATGGATCCACTCTGCTGCTTCTGAACTCCTCCTTCAGAAAAGCTACTTAGCCAGAAGACTCCCTGCCGACATACAGAACATTCCGAGCTGCACTGCTACCACCAATGCCAAAGAATTCCTAATCCAAAATTCTTCGAGAAACTCGGACCTCAAAGCAAACAGAAACACCCTGCTGGACCCAACCACAACACCGAAACGGACACACTTCCTTACTTTTGTTCCAAAGAAACATCTTCGGAAACATCCATAGTCACTACGTCTCATCCCACAACTACTACTTCCTGAGGTATCAAGACACCATCACTTGCTTCTGCCAAACCGACAGATCCAAACTCTACTCATCCAACTCTGCACTTCAAAGATAGACTCTGAATCTTAATGGGTTTCCTTCAGAGATCGATGAAATCCCTACACCAAACAAAGCTCGCTCGAGGCAGTATTAGGTCTACAGTCTCGACAAATACGCTTCCAACCTCAACATTCAAACTCCAACCAATGGTAGTAGACGTGTTACTCACCCCACTACCTTATCTACCTTTATAACTTATATTGGAAAACCCGAACAGGTAACCCAACATATAGGTAGAAATAAAATATAAATATATATATAAAAATACAAATACGCTCTCTCAAGATAGACACCACTCCAGAGCCTAGGTATTCGCTCAACCTAGCTCTCCGATACCACCTGTGACGACCCGACTTTCAACGACCAGAAAGTCGTATCATCTTTAAGAAAGAAAGGGATAGAAAAGAGAAAAGAAAGAAGAGAAAGAAGAAACAACATCAGAATCTCAACAGAGGAACGAATAAATTATATTAATAACATAAGTATTACATAGTATACAACAACTATCAGAGTTACACAGACAATACAACACATACTAGACAGTTATAAACACCTGTCTAGTTATTACAACTCAATACAATACAAAGAAACCACTCAGAGATACCAACACAGCGGAACACTATGTATCTACACGCGGAAGCCTCCTGCTCCATTGCTCCTCCACAATTCGTCAAAGCTAATCTGAATCCCTTGGCTACTCGTAAAATTTGAGTACCCAAGAGTTTAAGAAAACAGAAATAAACTTCGGGCCAGACATGGGTCTGGTGTGAGTAACAGGTTAAAGTTGCTTAACTTTGAAAAACCTTTGAAAACAAAAGGTATCACGTAAGACTTCCCACACATAAACATGGAAAAGTTTTTACCTTACGCTAACCAAAACATTTGATACGAAGTTCGATGATATTATAATAGGTCTAGGGTTTTCAAGTAAATAAGAAATAGCCGAAACTGTTACATGATTAACTTCCAACTACTAGCCACAAAAGTGGGTAATACAATCAAATCCGAGGGCACTTATTGGATTTTGGATTCCATACGATGGCAAGGCTACCGAGGAACCGCCCATCACAGTACGAAGCCTAGATCACCGTACTGAGGATCACTTCCAATCCCCTGCAACACGAAGCAGGAACAATTCCTTACTGAACAGTCCCAAACAAGACCACCCCGCAGTTGTGATCAGCAACCGCACCGCACAGCCGAAATAAAATGGACATCTAGACAGGGGTAAATCTCGTCCTACTTGGGCATGACCCAGTTAGCCTTGCTGCACCTCCCCTGCTTTAGCCATTCCCGGTTGATGAGGCTTGAGGCTACGATTACCTTTATAGAACACATCACTTAGAATGCTCATCGTCCACCTGACGATGTTCTGAAAGCATTCAATCCATACAAGTTCGTTCCGGGTTCAAACGAAACCGAAGGCATTATCTCGTTACACTCATTTTGGAGTCACCCTCAGAGTTAACGACGACAACCCTTGCACTCTGAATCTTCATCTTCACTTGAGATTCACGACCTATCGTTAATTTGGATCGATGTGGTTTTTGGATATCCGGATATGGAAACCCGATCCCGGTCTCACCAAATCCAATACGTATCAGCCAAGTTGTTTTAGAGTTTAAAACAATTTTAATTCATTATCTATATACATACAGATAGATAATTCACAACATCACAATAGATAATCAATATTATCATCACCAACAGATAATCTATATCATCAATATAAATAGATAATCCATATTATCATTCAATGCAACCAAAGCATCCATAACACACAACATTACTCATCTCATAGCTGAGATTACAGACCATTCAAGGCAACCCATATCATTCATTCATACATAAGCAATGATTTAATGATCACCATCTATAATTAATTTAAAGTGAATTAAATTAATTACTTTATCTCTAATTAGTTTAAATTAAATTAAATTAATTACTTCATCATGATAATCCTGCTTAACTTACCATTAATTAATTACAAATCAATTAGTTAATCACCGTCTCATTATTCATTTCCATTAATCATTCCTGATTAACAATTTTCTAATTACAATAAGTAATTAGCCTTTAAATTAATTACATAAGTTAATTATACTTAACACTTTACAATAATTAACTTTTAATTACTTAATCAATTAATTAACTAAAATTAATTATACTAATTCTTTATTAATTATTTACTTCATTTATTAATTATTCCTTAATTAATCAATTCTAAATTTACATCATTAGTTTGTTAATTAATAATTTCTAATTACAATTAATCTCTCTATTTAAATTAATTACATTAAGTAATTAACCTTCAATTAAACGACATATATTAAGCACCCTTGATTAATAACATCCAGTAATTAACTACCCTTAATTACTTCATTAAATAAATTACTACTTAATTAATTATCTCAATTAATCCCTTGATTAATCCCATTCAGTAATTAACTACCCTTAATTACTTTATTAAATAAATTAATTTCCCATAATTAATCCCTTGATTAATTACAAAGTAATTTAATCTAAACTACTTCAATTATTAAACCATCTTTAATTACATCCAATAATTATTAATTAATTACTTCCCTAAGTAATTACAATTCCATTAATTACATTAAGTAATTATTTAATCAAATCATCAATTGTTTAAATTAATAAAACTTAATTAATTAACTTAAACTAATCACACTAAACTCAATTAATTACATTAAGTAATTAATTCATTAATTATTTCTATTAAGTAATTAAACATAAACAATTTCACAAATGATTATTATTAATTAATAAATCTAATTAATTATTAAAATTAATCAGATTAATTAATTGTTAAATAATCTTAGTTAATGACATTCATTAACTATTCTTTAATTTCTTCCCTTAAGAAATTAACTTAGATTAACCATTATTAATTACAAATTAATTAATATTTAATTACCAATTAATTAATCTCTAATTATTTAATTAATTGAGTGTTAACTGTAACTTAATTAATCCTTAATTACTTGATTAATTAACCTTTAATCATTAATTAAAATCTAATTAATAATCCTTAATTACAAATTAATTAACCTTAATTAATTAATCTTAAGTCTTAATTAATCAATTTAAAAACTCTTAATTACTTTAGTAATCATCCATATTATTAATTAATTACATAATTAATTATCCAACTTAATAATTTAATGAATTCAAATCATTAAATTCAAATTTAATTTAAGAAAAACATTTCTTACTTAATCAAGCATTTAAAAACAATTTGTTTTCAAATTTAGCTTAAATTCCATTTTAAACTTCATTTTAAATTTAAGATTTTAAAATGAATACAAATTTATCTAAGCAAGGTTTAAAAACAATTCAAAACCTTTTTATCTCATATGTTAAAGATATATTCATTTTATAAAGAAGTTTAAAAGAAATTAAAACCCAATTCATTTTATTTTTAAATTTCAAATTAATTTTAAAAATACACTTAAACAAACAAGATTGTTTAAGTCATTTTAAATTTAAAAATTTCCATTTATTTCAAACTGGAATTCATATCAAATTTTACATTTTAAACTTCATTTTAAATTTCAAATCTATATTTATTATTTTTAAAGTAGTTAAACAATTTAAATTTAAAACTTTATTTTATTTTAAAAACCGAAGTTTAACCCAAATTCCAGATTTCAAAATTCAGATTTAAACTTATTTTAAATTTCTATTTTACAATTTAAATTTTCAGTTCAAATTCAAAACCAAAATACCTTTACACTTAAAAGTTATTAAAACCAAATTTAAATTTCAAAATTTAAATCTTTTCAAAAGGATTCAAACTTCTTGAATTCAGATTCAAACTAAGGTTTTAAACTTATTTTAAATTTTCAGTTTGCATTTTAAACTTTACCTTTTTAATTTTAAAACAGAAACAGGGTTTGAAACCTGAAACAATGTTACCCGGGCAATCTTTAATTTTACATCGAGTAAAAACCTAACCTACTTCGAGTTACACCCTCAACTAACTCGAGACAAACCCGAGTAAACAAAACCCCATACCAAAACATCACCAGAACTCAAAACATACACCGTGCACATGCACCCACGACGCCGCCTTTTCCGATCAACTCTGATGATCTCTACATGTCGCCTATCAACCACGTACCTGATCACGATTATAACATCGCCACCAAAAATTTAAATTCGAGAACGAGTTCCAGAACCAAACCTAGAACAGGCAGAACCACTTCAATCCAAACTGTCAACGCCTCGTTACTGAAGCTCTGACCACCGTTGCCTCTGAAATTCCGACGAAAACCTCGTCAACCCACCAACTTCCATACCCTAAAACCCCAAGCACCTCGATCAACCGAGGAAGCCGAACCAAAGCAAACTCTCAAACCCATAAAAACTAGGGTTCTAGACTTTAAATCACCACCATCATCTCCAAAATGAAATGCACCTAAATTTGATAATTTTCCCATCCTCACAGATCACTCCTCCACCTACAGGAGCAAACTCGACCTCCAAGATCAAGCAGATCACCAGAAAATTCAAATTTTCCCTTTCCAATTCAAGAAAGAACTACACTTAACTCCTAATTCTAAAGATCTTAATTTTAGTCTTAAAATTCATGATTTGGTTCAAGTATTCCACTGATATTCCTGAATTTATGAATTTAGAAGTTTGAATTTTTCTCTTATATTAATTTCTGCTCTGTTATTTTATTTCCAGGCAATACAAAAATTATTTAACCTATATAAAATGTTTTAAACTTTACTTTATCATGAAGTAAACAGGTTTCATTCAAATACTAAATCAAAATAGCAACCAGATCAAAGAAAAGAATTTTTATCAACCTGAGCTTATATTGTAAACAGACAGACATGCATCTCATTCATTCATATAGATATACATAGCAATATATTTGAATATATATATATAAGCCTACTTATTTCCATGGATAAATTAACAACTATATTTTATACTTAAATTTCTAAAATGTAAAGTTACTCACCTGAAACTTTGATGAGCAGAGCACAGGTTTTTGAATAACCCTTGTGAATCTTTTGAAAACTTGCTTGAATGCTTTTAAAATTTGAGTTGTTTGATGTTTTTAACTTGCTTTAAAATGCCTTTGGCCCTTGATTTACAAACTTGCATGCATGTTGGCTACAGATTGAAGAATGCAGTGGCCAATTTCCAGATTTTGAATGAATGCAGGCTTTTGAAAATGAAATGCAGGATTTTTTGCTTTTTTTTTAAAATCAAGCTGAATGATGAACAAGCTTCAATTTTGAGGAGAATGAATGCAGGCTACAGATTATTAAAGAAATGAAGTTGCTTTATCTTTATTTGTATGCATAAAATGTTACAGGGATTGATTTGCATGAGGATGATTATAGATTTTTGAAGGAGAAAAGGATTTTGATTTTTTCAGATTTGGTTTTGAGGATTGTTTAAAGTATTAAGTTTCAGCTGAAAAATTTTTGGTTTGAAAAAGAAAAAAAGAAAAAGGAAAGGAAGATGTGTATGCTTATATAACTCAATTTATGATTTATTTAAAAATCAAAGAAAAATAAAAATAAACAATTTGACACTTGTCGTAAGTGTTAACACTTGTTAACTTCTTTGTTTGTTTAAATTACACATGTTATATTAGGTTCTAAGATGTTTACACATGTCTTTTAAATAATTTGAATTTATAATAAAGTGAAAATAAAAGCTTTTAACAAAATTAATTAGTTTACAAATACTTAGTTATATATATATATATATATATATATGTATGTATGTATGTATGTATGTATGTATGTATGTATATATGTATAGATAATTTTTTTAAAGGAAATAAAACCATTTATATTTAAAAATAAAAACAATACTTTACTTTATTATTTGAAAATAATATTTTAGATAATTTAAATAAAACTTATAAAAGAGGTTATAAATTAATTATTATTTAAATAAATAAATGTTTCATTTATTAGTTGTATTTTAAACTTTCATATCTAATTTCCAAATCATATTTATTAAACAATATTTTAAAAAGAAATAAAACAAATCTTTATTATTAATCTTATTTAAACTTTAAGCTAAAACCCTTTTTAAATAATTAAACATTTATTTTATGTATTTTAAAATCATAGAGTTCTTTATTAAATAGCTTTTGAAAAGCTTAAATTAAATAAATCATAATTTCCCAATTACCAAAATATTGGAATTAGAAAATATGCTATATAAATTAAATTTAAAACCAAACTCATCCATTTAAAATATATATAAATATATACATTATAAATAGAAAACAATTTATTAGTTTATTAAAAGATAAATTCACTAATTAATTATTTATTAAAGTAAGATTATTAAATCAATTCAAATTTATTTACAAAAAATTATCAAATCAATTTAATTTTAAATACAGATTATTAAATTGATATTGCCAAAAATTCTGGGATATCACAACAAAGAGGTAGAAGAAGATAAAAACAACATCAAAGTCTCACAATCGCAGCGAAACAAAATATAATATAAAATAACAGCTTTTAAATACAAAGAAATCTTACGGTTATATATACATACCATCATCAGAGTACAACAACATCCATACAGAGAGAACTTACTTGTGCATACACAGCGGAAATAATAGTCAAATACGGAAGTACGCTTTGCCATCCAGCTCGTCTCCTGAGCTCCTTGGCTTTTAACCTGATCCAGTTTAACTCGGTCAGACCCGAGCATTATATAAAACAACACCCGAGTCAGTCTGGAAAACCAGCGTGAGAAATCACACTTGTAACGAAACGGGTTTTGCCCGCTCGAAAATCGACATCCATACTTCAAATCGTATTCGAATGCCGTAGATTCGACCGTTCAAATCCGATTCGCCGGAGCTTATAACCACATTAAGTAAATAACACAACGGAATAAAAAGAATAATACATTGATATACAGCTTTGATACACTATCTGATACAACAAATGATACAATAGATATCAATATACATCAGAGACACAATAAAATAGCAGCGGAAAAGAAAAATAGATAGAACCAGCAGCGGAACAAATAACTCTAAGATAGCCGTCAACGAAGAACTCCAAATCTGTAACTCCATCTCCAAGAACCAATCCAGCAATAGCTCGAACTCCACATAACGATGCACAAAGATAAGCAAGACTGGTGTGATCCAAAGACTGAACTAACTCCAGATAATCTACTACATCTAACTATCTGAAAAACCCAACTCTAGACTGCTCGTGTAGAAAATAATGAGCACCCAGAGTTTAGGAAGGAAACAATAAACTCTGGATCAGTCATGGGACTGGTGTGAGCAACAAAAACAGTTTATCTTTAAAAACAATCAACAAGAGAATTTTAAAGTAAATTCGCAATGCTTTTTGAAAAATGAGACTGCCATAAGACCTTCCACCACACACATAATGCAAACGCAGACTTGGAGGAGATTTCTTCTTATGATAGTCAAAGATGCTTAATACGCAGAAAATTTCTTTGATGTTATTATTATAAGTGCACGGTGCAGAAAAGCATTTTCGAAAGTAGAATATAAATCTTAGCCAACATACGACCATTATCGTATGCCTACTATAGCTACTATATTCAATAGCAGGTTACCGCCACATTCCATAGCAGGTTATACAACTAAAACCGTACTGGGCTCGTATTGTTTCTTTGGATTTCCAACAATGGTCAGGCCAAGGAAATTCCCATTGCCACATGAGAACGCCTCTGGAAGGACGTCCTCGAGAACCTAACCGGATCTCTGCCAACACAAGGCCGGGTTACCCCTAACTGGGTAACTACTGACACGAGTATGTCATCCCCCGGTCCTTTAGGACCTTTAACCGAGCGCTCGATAACCAACATCACACCATAATAAATAGAGTGTTTTCCACATGAGTAAGTATCTGGGCTCCATACCATGATACCACCCTTTTCCAGAAGGAAATGAACATACCCTAAAGGGGCGCTACCCCCTAATAACCTTGCCACATCTTTCCTGTTTTGACCATTCCGGGGTGTGAGGTTCGACGAAGTCACGTCCACAAAGCCACGCTTTGGTACAAAGCCATGCTTTGGGTCAACAAATGATCAAAGTAATGATCACAAAGATAAATGATCAAACAAATGATCCTATCACAAATGATCAAACAATGATCATTTCACAGCAACACTCAGCATGTCACATTACCAAATTGGGAATATATTGCTGATAACCCTCAACTACATAACCTCTGAGCTCGTACGTCTCAGAGAAGGGTGTTAAGCTAAAAGAATAAATTCTCCGCCACCAACAGAAATGTATTTGAAAGAAATCTGCTTTATATCTCAATTTGTAATGTCAGACACATAATCCATACAAGTCTGTTTCGGGTTCGAACAGAACCGAAGGCACTTCCAAAGATCCCTTGCAAACCGGGTATTCACAATCCCGATCGGACTTCCCATCACTTAGGAAATCTCTATACCGGAGCAACTCAATGCAGAGACAATCGATAGGTCATCCTATCGTTCTTGCAAGTACCCGGTCTTCACTACCGGTCTTCAAATGCTATCCATAACGACGTATCACATATTCGGAATGGGTTATACGACCCAAAGGTCCTTTCCCGGCTAACCCGAATAGTGAGCGCAACATTTAAAACATATGGATATGGGATTTCAATTAAGTCACAACTTAATAATTCAAAACTTGCTTTCAAATAGTTTAAACCAATTACCATTTCAAATCTTTTAAACAAAAGATTTATTTCATAAGTTTTACCTACTTTCTCAAAGATTCATTCCTGGATTTCAAAACAATTCCAATTCAATTGGATTTAATTCATTAAATCTTTAAATTAAAGATTTAACTTATATCTTTCAAAGTTCGTTCCCAAATATTTTCTTTCAAAATTCATTTCCAGATATTCATCTATAACTTGGAAGATTATTTCAGTTTAAACTTGAAATCCCTTTTAATACAATTCGAAATTCATTTCTCCTATGAAAGCTTTTTATCATTTAGAAACAATAGTGTTATTTCGGAAAAACCTTATTTCATTTATACAAGTTATAATCTTTGGGTTAATTCAAATTCTCAAAACAATACTTTAAAAAAAATGGTTTGACTCATAATAACTAGTATAATATCGTTAATCCCTAGTTTCAAATCATAGAATTCAATTTCAAGTATTGAATTCAAATTTAAATCAAAATATTTAAATTCCAAATCTTAATCAAGTTATTCAAAATAATTTCATCTTTGAAATTCCATTTCAATTGCTTTTCACTTTAAACCCACTCCATTTCCAAAACATTTGAATTCAAATATTCAAATTTATAAATTTTTCAAAATCTGTGACTTAATTGATTTCCTCGTGAAATCCATAATTTTGTGTGTATGGTGTGGTCCAAGGGTTCAACACAATAGTGCAACATTATTCAATCATCACAGGTTAAAACACAATGATAAGCGATATAACTATAACGCTTATCGTCCGTTCACAGATTCACAGATAATATAAATGAATAAATTATACACAATCCAATTCACAGAACAAAATATCACAGAACAGATAGGACAATTAATTCAAGGCATCACATATAATACGATCATTCCTAAGTAAGGTCAAGCATTTGATAATCATTTATAAGCAGGATTTATTAATTGTTTAATCCTAATTAATTCAATTTATTTCCAATTAAATAAATTGCTTCTGAATTAATTTTCCAATCTTGATTTATTAATTACAAATCACTTGATTTCAATTTATTAATCAATCACCTTATTTAATTAAATTATTCTTGATTAATTCATTACCAACCATTTATTTAAATTTCAAATCCTTATTTAAATAAATGATCTTCATTTACTAATTAACTTATCCTAGATGAATTAGCTAAAACCTTGATTAGTTTATTTGAACTCTTTAATTAATCAATCTCTATTTATTTAAAGATAAAATCTTTTCTTATTAATGAATTAAGTTATCATTAACAAGTCACTTAAACAATTAAATTCCAAATTTTACCTTTAAAATCTCATTTTAAATTTAAGATTAAAAATGAAGACAGTCTAACTTGAACCAGGTTTTAAACAATTTCAAATCCTTTTTATTTTACAAGAAATTTTCTTTCTTTATACTAGAAGTTAAAAGGATTTAAACCCAATTTCATTTAAATTCAAATCCATTTGATTGATTTACTTTATCATTAAAACTATTTAAACAATTTGAAAAAAACTTTATTTATTTTGAAAACTGAGATTCCAAATCTACTTGAACCAGCTTAAACTTGGATTTATACTTGTTTTAAATCCTTGCTTTTCATTAGACTTAGCTTTTAATTTTATAAAAAAAAAACTGGTAACAGGTTCTCTGTCAAATGTGAAGCCAACCAAAACCACCCGAGACAACATCAACAGCTTCGAGAAAAAAAACTAACCCACTTTGAGTAAATATTTCATTTGCACGCAATATACTCCGAGTTCTTCCTTCTTCTCCAAAATCGTTCGAACTCAGGCTGCTTCGAGTAAGACACTCGAATTACTCGAGTAAATTTCGAGTCTCTCCTCTACTTCCCAAAAACCAACATCAAAACACTGATACGAAAAGATGCACGTATACGTGCACAATCGCGATGACCATCACCGATCCCCGTTGCTACCTCCAGCACGTCGCCACGACCTCACTGATTGCTACAACCACCTAGAATCCACGATTTCGCCATTGATCAAAATCGAGTTCTTCTCTCAAACCTGGAAACGATCAGGTTTCCCCCTCAACCCTGTCAACGTCATGCGTTCGATGCACGGACCACCGGAGGCCACCAAATTCCGGCCGCCACCTCGTCTGCACCCCAGCTTCCTTCAACCAAAGGCGCGAGCAACTCGATCGATCAGAGGGAAAGAACGAATCAAAATTATCCAACCCAGTAAAAACTAGGGTTCCAACCTAGAATCCATCACCGCTCTCTCCACCGTGATTTAAACAACATCCTGCCAATTTTCTACCCATCTCCGGTCACTCCTCCACCTCCAGCAACAACCCTCACCTCTCCAATCACTGGGATCATCAGAGATTCCCGAAATCCCCAAAACAGTGCAAATCAGAAATGCGCTTCCAAACCATTACTAAAATTTGTTCTTTTAGTTTTAAAATTCATGATTTCAGATGAGAATTTAGGTTATAAACTTAAATTGATATTTTAAGAAATTTAAAATTTCACTTATTTTAGACATGAACTGTTTTTATGGTTTTTTTTTCCAGAGCAAACTCAATTACTTTAAACTTAAATAAATTTTAAACTTTATCCTATCATTTAACAAACATAACTTATTTAAATTTTTAGTTCTCACAAGGCATAGATCAAATGAAAATGATTTTTAACTTAAACTTGAGCTTGAAATTTATAACAGAGATGTCTTACAGGTATTAGCAACATGCATTCAAACATAGATCACAAATACACAGAAATATCGTCAATATATATACCTAAATACATATTTATTTTCATATATCATTCAAGCAACCAGATATAAATATATACTTAAGCAATTTAAAAAAAAAGTTACTCGCCTGGAACAAGATTGAACAGAGCCTTCAATATTAGAACAGGCTTTGAAACTGGAAATGCTTTTGTTTCAGTTTGAATT
The DNA here is from genome assembly GCA_030765085.1 of Allium cepa. Lineage (NCBI taxonomy): Eukaryota > Viridiplantae > Streptophyta > Magnoliopsida > Asparagales > Amaryllidaceae > Allium > Allium cepa. The sequence goes on along the minus strand of CM060942.1, from coordinate 101,267,739 downwards.
TTCCTGAGTTGAACTTGTGCTTCATATTTTGAAATAAAGAAAAAAGTTTTGAGTTGAAGTTTATTTAAGTTTGAGGTTATATTTACTTCAGATTTTCATAACTTTGAATGAACGAAACAGAGGTAGATGGATTGAGATACAGAAGGAGTTTACATGAGTAATACTTGTACAGGGTATTAATATTGTATAGGATGATATATTTTTTTTTTTATTTGTACAAGGTGAAACATTATTTTATAGTGTTTGTTCATTTGCAGATCTCGGCTGGAAGATCCTGTACATGCTAAAGAATTTGGTATGCACAGTTCATTTTGCTTTGCATAAGTATGTACATAGGTACTTTATGTTTCATAGTATATTTTTACATTGTGTCTTGTAAAGAGGGTATGGGTTAAACAAATTGGCAGGTACACTTATTTGTTTTATTTTTTTTATACGGCAAGATTTCTTGTTGGAGGCTGAAGAGATGTTAAAACAATTCGAATAGACTTGTTTAAGCTTGCATTAAATGCAATGGTACTTCATGCTTCATAATAGAGGTATTATATATTTGCTTCTTGCCTTCATTTCTTGTCTTGGCTGATATGTATACTTGCTATTTCGGCTGGCATTTATTATACTTTTTTTCTATAGCCTACCTACTTTGTTTATTTGCACAAAGACATCTTATTTTACTTTGTTTTTCTATAGATACTTACATTATACTTCATGCATATGTTAACACTTGGGTTACTTATTATCTTTCACTTGTTTGCTTTGTACATTGCTTCACAAAAAAATGAATTTCTATAAAGCAATTTCTTTTTGTATTAAAGATCTATTGGTAAAAATTTACATTACTAGTATTGTCTAAATATAACTTATTGTTTTTATCAAAATTTTAGCTATGATATTATTTTATATAATTTATTAACATATTGTTTGAATTTGAACTATGTATATTTATTTGACTTATTTGTTTAACTTAATATTTATTGTCTTGTATTTCTTTATACTTATTTATTCGTTTATTTTATTTTAAAGACTTCTTCTCTGAATTTTCAAATCAATAAATTTCACCATTTTTAAATCAAAATTTAACTAAATTGTCAATTCAAATTTATAAAAAAAATCCGGGATCGTTACAACACTCAATTGGATTATTATGTTTTCAAAAATCCTTTGAAAAAAAGGATCTCGTAAGACCTCGCCACAAATAAACATGTCGGGTTTTTACCTTACGATAGCCGAAACACTTTTTATCAAATCCGTCTGATATTATAATAGTGTCTATAGAAAGTAAAATAGAATCTAGCTGAAATGCTTGCATCTCACGTTACAGCAATAGTTGGGCACAATATCATACATGAGCTTATTGGAGATTGGATTGCATAGAATGGCAGGGCTATCGGGGTATCGTCCGTCACAGTATGGGGCCTAGATCACCGTACCAAGGATCACTCCCGACCCGACCCCCTACAACATAAGACCGGGACTACCCCTTACTGGATAATCCCGAGTAAGATCACCCCGGGTTGGCGTGACCAACCACCCACTTAGCTGAAATAAAAGGGACATCCAGACATGGATGACCTCACCCTAATGGGTGCTACCCAAATAGCCTTGCTGCACCTCTCCTGTTTTAGCCATTCCCAGTTGATGATGCTTGAGGCTACGATTAACTTTCAAGAACGAGTCCCACTAAGAATGCTCATCGTCCCCCTAACAATGTTATGAAAGCATTCGTCCATACAAGTTGCCCTGGGTTTGGACAAACCGAATCACCATCTTCATCATCTTCACGGTCTTCATTTGCTATCGTTCAAACCGAATCGAAGTGTTTTCGGATAATTAAATCCGATCCCGGACTCTTCGAAACGATCAGCGCTTTGGCCAATATTGATAGTCGATTATTTTACTATCAAATAATCGTCCACAAGCAACCATCAAGTCTTAAATAATTTTCATCATATTATTTATCTCAAAATGTCTACTTAAGATATTATCTTCATATTTCAACACCTTGAAATTAGATTCAATTTCCTCTATTTCTCGTGGAACCATTTTAGTCTTTGCCGATTACTTATAATATTTTTTTCCACTTCATTAGTTTCTCAAGACTTGGAAAATATTTCTTTATCTCCTATTTCTTTCCTCAAAAATCATTTACAATTTCATTTGTAAATTTCCCAAACTTATTTCTCATGAATCCTATAGATCACAGGATTCCTTAGTTGATTCCCGTTTTTATACTTCCAAAGCCATTTTGCTTATTAAAAATTTTAGGTTTCACTCCTGCTCTTCTTGTGAATTTTGTCTCACCTCGAAATTCACTTATCTTATACTTGGAATTTATTCAAGTTCTCATAACCCTCTATAAAATCTTTCCTAAAAATCTTATTCAAATTAATTACACTTGCTTTCCTTCTCAAGAGGATTTATAATTGGATTTCAAAATGTTTAAACATATATATATATATATATATATATACAAGTAAAAATAATGGTTTATTTCAAAATATGGTTTAAGGTAAAACTAAATATAAATATCAAAATCATATCCAGTTATTGACAAATTTTACAAAGATGATTTAGAAAACTAGAATTCATTTTAATAATTACTAAGCATTAAAATAACTATGCCGGAATATTCTAAATCTAGATAATAGTTCTATACAAATTATATAGTATAGTAATTTTTAAAAATATTCCTTTTAAAACAAATTTATATTTTTTTAGAAAATCCAATATCCATTCATAAATTACTCTTGATTCCTGTCTCAACGACCATATTCTCATTTCCTACCTTCAGAAATATTTTACTATTTCCTTTCAAAACAAATTGCATAACTCTATATAAGTTCTCGCCATGACTTATCTCTTTACATCTCTACTGATACCTTTCTATCTCATTTATAAACCCCGTTTATAAATTTATAACTCCCCTGATTTTTATAAAAACAATTTTATTCAAAAATTCCATCTTTATAATTTTATTTCTCAATAAAATCCTATATTGTTCCTTAATAAAATTCCGTTTCATTTCTTAATAAAATTCATTATTATTCCTTAATAAAATTTTGCTTTACTTCAAATCCACTCATCGATTCTGGTATTTCTTCGAGTCTTTTATCTATAATTTAATTTTTCCCAAAACTCAACTTTAACTAATTTTTAAGTATAACTAAAGTAATAAATATACTTTTATTTACCTGATTCTCAAATAGAAACAAATCCAAATTTTTAAAAAAAAATTATTTAATTTATTTAAGTTCCATTTTAACTTCTTCAATTAAATTATTTATGGTATTTAAAAATTACCAAATTCCAACTTCCATGTTATTTAGCACTTAATAATTCAATTCGCATGCAATTCCATATTAATTCATCCATTCTGTCATATGACAATATATATATAATCAATAAATATCTTTAAGGAATCCCGTTGGTTCCTTCCAACCTGTTTCCCTGCATCCATAGATGTTAGCACAAAATAAAATACCAATTCCACTTCAAGGTGGAATATCATGGTATATGAGTTTATATAATATCATCCGCTATTATGCAGCGCATAAGGTCTCATCCGCTATATAATGCGGGAAATCAATTACTCCAATATATATATATATACACACTACTATATATATATAATATCATCCAGTGGATAAATTATTATAAATCAACCAAGCACATCCAATGATTTAAATTTAACATTTAATTAACAAGGCATCCGTATGAGTGAGAAAATCTCACCTTTGCTTTTAAGTTGCAATCCTCTCCAATCCCGACCCGATTTCTCGACTTTTGACCTTATATAAACAATCATACGATTTTATTAATATTCGAACAAATCGAACAATTAATCACCATTTAATAAATTTATTTTAATCTAATAATTTAATTTTAACTAATGATTTATTTCAACAAATAATTAAATTTTGAACTAATTCTCCTTTTAAACATCTTTTAGTGACTAAAATAATTAAACAAGTAAATTAAACAAATTAATCACCCTAATTAAATTATTTTAAAATAAACTAATAATATTTAAAATGTAGAGATATATTTTTATTTTAGTTTCTTCTTTGAAACTACTTATACCAAAATGACTTATATTTATTTTAAAAATCTAATCTTTATATTTTTTTCCAAAGTCCTAAATATATATAAAAATTTCTATTTTACTGTACAATTTAAATATGCGTGTGTATTAAAAATTTGTTTTCTTTTCTGATTTCCAATATAGATGTTTCTGTCTTACCTATATATATATATATATATATATATATATATATATATATATATATATATTCTAAAGAAAATAAATTTATCTTCCTAACATATAATTTAAATTTAAAACATAAAGGATTTTAACTTTACTGTAAAAAAATTCCTTCTTTGTATACACATATATTTAAATTAAACCAAGATCAACTTAAGATTTAAAACTGCTTAACAGTTGTTATTTTTTTAAAATCAAAACCCTAACTTACTGTCAAAAATATCTAAATTTTCAAATAAAAAAGTAGAGATATACCTCACTACGCACAGAAACCCTAGCCCACGACCTCTTACACGCGACTGCTTCCTCGACTCCGACCCAAAATCGAAATCGTGTCCAAAACAGCCACGGCCTTCACCAAGTCGTCGCACCACCCCACAGCAACGATGCGACCATCGAGATGAGTCGCCAATTCCCTCGTCCTTCGGTCGGCCGCGCAACCTGTCGATATACTCACAACACCCCAGGTTGCCTCCAATTCGAGCAACCATGTTCGCCGCCGCACCTCGTCAACACGAGGCTGCCTCGCCCACAAAATCGCGACCTCCTCTTCTCGAGACCTAGCTTCAAAAATCACGGCTCGGCCAAATTCGCTCGAACGTGATTTGATTTCGCGCGTTTCCCCTCTCTTTTTCTGAATGATATCTAATTCGGCTATAAGAAAGAAAAAGGAAAAAAAGGGAAAGCTTCGTAAATTAAAAACTGGAGAGGGATTATTTTCGCAAATGGAGATAGAGGGATATTTTAATACTTCAGAGAAGATTTTGATTTGGAATTAGAAGACATCGCGATTTAAAGAAAATGGGTAGCGTATGGAAGAAAACGAACTACAGTGCTCTGATGGAACGGAAAAGTAGCTGATGGGAAAGAATTTTGACTGTGTTGATAGGGTATATATGAATATTAAATTCAAATTCAAACGTCTCGATAAAAGCAACTTAAAGTCTCGACATCCTATCGAGGCATGCCGCTAGGCTTTTATAATATTATACACCTATTCCGAACTCAATGGAGAAGGTTTCGAGTCCTAATTCGATCGTATGGAGAAGATAGCTTTTTGGATTGACTATTAAAATTAATTTAATTAACTATTTTCTAGGCGTTTATATTTCGTACGATCACATGATAGCTCCGAAAGCTACGAAATTTGGAATCCGATAATAATTCAACATTATGGATCCAATGGAACTAGTTTCGTCAAATTCCGAGACTGTGCCTCGTAAGGCTATTTTTAAATATTAATTTAAACGATTTTTTTAAAATAAATTAAACAAATCATTTCCAAATTCAATTTTAACCCATCTATTATCTTTAGTATTATCAATTTAAATTATATATGTCGTTGAAATATTTTTAACAAACTTATAACTCCAGATTTTATATTTTACCCAATATCCAATTACTACTTAAAAAATTAATTTATTCAATAGATTGCTATATTTAAATTCTAAATCCTTTTTTATTAAATAAAACCAAACCTTCCATATTAAAAATCAATTCATAGTTCAAATCAAATATTTAAATCCATTTTAAATATCCCAATTTAACCGTTTAAAAATTCGGGTCGTTATAGTTCCGCCATGACCTATTTGCTACGTAAACAATTCGACTTCTCCTTTTTGTCCTATGCAACAAAATAGTTATTTATGTCATCCGTTATTAAGAGGGAATTTAAATCCTCACAAACATTCAAATAAAAATTACCCTTTTACTTTACCACTACAGAACGGTGATTTATTTTGCTTAATAGATGTTTAAGTAATCCATTCAATTTAATTATACCAGAACGGGATTTTATTCTAGTAAAGGGATATCTCAGACGAAGTATAACTAAGTTAACTATATTAAACATAATTAAATTAAATCACTATAACTTTATCACTAATTTATACTTTGTTAAAACTATCAATTACTCCCAATCATTCAAAAAATATCTATAATGACACAAATATCGTATAGTTTATATAAAGGTGAGTTAACCTCATCGAAATTCCAGTTGACATCAAAGCTTTCAAATTTTGAATTTATTTTGATTTTAGCCAAAAATTCCACTTGCTCCAAATTCGAAGAAATTAATTCAAGCACGTAGCTAACATCCCTACGAGTCCAACGCAACTGAACGCATCCAAATCTGACCTCGGACGAGAAAGATATGACTTTTATAAGTTTTCGAATTAGAAATTAATTAAACTTACTTAAACATTTAACTAAAGTCTAACTACCCATTTAATTATCTTTCCAAACTATCTCCCAATGTAATAGTCCGCTTTTCCGTACCCCTTGAAGTGATACTAATCTCCATAGATTAACTCAAGATGAACGGAAATATGAACCATTAGGGTTTAAGAAAGAAGAAAGAAGAAGAAAGAGGTAGAAGAAGAGAGAAAAGAAGATAGAACGGAACAAAAATAACAGAACAACATCAGAATCTCACAATTCGCAGCGGAACAACATATAATAGATAAATGAATAATCTTTAAACAAAGAACTATATCAGTTATTACATTACATTACATTTCATTACATCAGAGTGTACAACAACAAATAAACAGCGGAAAAAGAAGTACGATATACTAGTAATACGCCATGCCATCCATCTTGCCTCTAGCAACTCCTGAATTCCAAAATATCCCGATAAACCTTTACTCTTGACTGCCCGTGTGGAAATTGGTGGGCACCTAGAGTTTAGGAAGGAAAACAATAAATTCCGAGTCAGTCATGTGACTGGTGCGAGAACTCAAAACAGTTTATTTATCTTTGAAAACAAAATAAAGGAATATTTTTTTTTTAAATCAATTTGAAATGCTTTTAAAAATGAGACTACCATAAGACCTCCTGCCACACACACAATGCAAACGCAGACTTGGAGGAGATTTCTTCTTATGTTAGTCAAAGATGCTTGATACGCATTAAAAAGAAACATTTGATATTATTACTAGTGCATAGTGTAGGAAACATTTCGAAAATAGAATATAAATCTTAGCCAGCATAGGTACCATTATAGTATGCTTACTATAGCTACCATATTAAATGGCAGGTTCTACAACTAAAACCGTACAAGTCTCGTATTGTTTCTTTGGATTTCCAACGAATGGTTAGGCCAAGGAACTTCCCATTGCCACATGGAAACGCCTCTGGAAGGACGTCCCGAGAACCTAACCGAATCTCTGCCAACACAAGGCCGGGTTACCTTTCAAACTAGGTAACAACTGACACGAGTATGCCATCCCCTGGTCCTTTGGGACCTTTAACCGAGCGCTCGTCACCATCATCACACAATCATAACAAAGTGTTTCAACATGAGTAAGTATCTGGGCTCCATACCATGATACCACCCTTTTCCAGAAGGAAATGCACATACCCTAAAGGGAGCTACCCCTCATAACCTTGCTGCATCTTTCCTGTTTTGACCATTCCGGGGTGTGAGGCTCGACGAAGTCACGTCCACAAAAACACGCTTTATACAAAGTCATGCTTTGGGTCAACAAATGATCATAGAAATGATCACCAAGATAGACGATCAAACAAATGATCCTATCACAAATAATCAACACAATGATCATTTCACAGCAACATTCAGCATGTCACATTACCAAATTGGGAATATATTGCTGATAACCTTCAACTATATAACCTCTGAGCTCGTACGTCTCAGAGAAGGGTGTTAAGCTAAGAGAATGAATTCTCCGCCACCAACAGAAATATATTTGAAAGAAATCGGCTTTATATCTCAATTTGTAATGTCAGACACACTATCCATACAAGTCTGTTTCGGGCTCGAACAGAACCGAAGGCACTTACAAAGAAGTCCTTGCAATCCGGATAATCTCTAATCACGTCCGAATTTCCCATCACATATGGAGATCTCTATACCGGAGATCAGCCAGTGCAGAGACAATCAACAAGAAACCCTTTCGTTTTCGAAAATATCCGGTCTTCAACACCGATCTTCAAATGCAATTTATCACGACGTATCACATATTCGGAATGGGTTATACGACCCCAAGGTCCTTTCCCGGTTAACCTGAATAGTGAGCGCTTATTTTTTTTAAAAATAAGTGTGGCATTCAATTTCAAGCAAATCACAACAAATACCTATTTAAAGGTAAATATTGATAGTCGGTTATTGAACTATCAATAGATATGCACAACATCACCAGATTCCAAATAATTTTCCAAATTATTTATTTTCCATAAATACCTTTACAAGATATATATATTTTCCATTCTTCAAAAATAAATCAATATTTATTTTTAAACGAATTCCAACTTTCATTTATAAATCCCATATTGAATTTATATTTCCAAGAATATTTATGAATATACAATTTCCATTATTCATTTTCAATTTATCTTCAAAAAGATAAATTCTCTATATTCACTTAATATCGGAAAAACATTTCCATACTTATTTATTTATAAGTAATTCACAAGTCTTTTTATTTTCTACACTTGGAAAATATTCAATATACTCTAATCGAAATTAAGTATATATTTCATTCTTTAAGAAAACATTCTCTAAAACATATTTATTTGGGCCAAAACGAATGTTGCGTAAAACATCGTTACGACAACCCAAAATCACTAGCATAGGGATCCGAAATTAAAATAGATATATAAATCCCAATACTAAACAAAACATTTCCTTTCGGAAATCATTTACTATAACAACAGTGTTATAGTCTACCATTTCCTTCTATTTCTCGAAAACGTCTATTTCAACAATGAATGTTGAAATCTATGGTTTCGATAGTTAATACTTTTTAAAACATCTTTAGATCGTTTTAATTCTATTTAAAACATCACATTCAAAACCATTTCTTTAACATGTTATTCACTATTCAAAAACGTGAATATACTTGTTAACCAATTTCTATCATTTCTATTCATTTTATTTTAAAGGATTATTCACCATCTAAAACGTGAATATAACTCCATAAATAAATTACAACAATTTTACTTATCAAAATAAGTCGTTGCGGATTTATAAAACAATGTTTATAAATTCCATTTCTATTTATTTTATAACAATTTCCACTTATAAATTTCCTTTATTAACCTATTCGATTTACAACTCAATTATATACCGAAAGTCCATATTATAAGTTAAATGCTTATAATTTATTTGTTTACAAAGTTGTTCTTTTAACTTCCCAAATTTATAAATCTTATAACTTATAAGATTCGTTTATTTATCCAAAATCTATTCTTTTAAATAACTTTACAAATTTTATAAACCTACTGTTTATAAAATTCCATTTATAATTTCACAGTTATAATTCTATAAATTTCATTTCTATTTATGAAATTCATTCTCAATTCATTCTAACACTTATAAAAGCTCGTTTTACAATTCCAATATTTTTAATTTATAAATATCAATTTATAAATCTTTTATATGGATCAATTTATATTATTCTTTTAAATAACTTTAAACTCCTTTATAATTCATCATTTTGATTTATAAAATAATCAAATTTCATAAATCCTATATTTAAACTTTTTATAATAAATTCAGAAATCCCAATTTTTAACTATTTTATAAAATCATTAATCCCATATTTTCAAAAATCAACTTTTAACTGTATTTCTCAAAAATCATAATTTTTTATAATATTAAAATTATAACGTTTATTTATTTTAAGATGGATCAATTCCAAAAATATTTAATAACGTATACTTTCAAAAATCACTTTAGAAATCCCTTAAAAATCAAAATCGTTATTTTTAAACTTCAAAATTGGATTCGATGATGCAACACATCAAATAGTCAATCACGACTTTCCAGTATCATATATCGATATGATAATCAATCAACATCACAATATCTAAAATCAAATAAATATTTGTGAGGAATCCAGTTGGATCCCTTCAACCTGTTTCTCTGCATCCACAGACATTAGCACAATACCAATCCCGCTTCAAGATGGGATATCGCGGTATATGGGATTTATAAAATATTATCCGCTTAATAGGCGGCGCAATAGGGTCTCATCCGCTATACAATGCGGGAAATCAATCAATTGCAATATATACATATGCCAATATATATATATATATATTGCTATATATATAGATATATCCTACTATATCTAATATCACAACCAAATAGCAATCAATAATAACTGCAAATCCAACTTTAAATTTTTGAGTGAGAAGTTCTCACCTTTGCTTTTTATTAGCAATCCATTTCCCTTCTTGACTCGATTTCCTTGATTTATACCTTGTATAAATATTTACACAATTTATTAATATTCGAACAGATCAATAACCAATTTTCGTTCTTGATTGTTTAATTAATCAATAGTTTTATTTAAACCAATCTCTTCTTAAATAAATTTATTCTAACAAATTTTCCTTTTAAAATAATTCTAACTAGAAATTCCCAATTGAACTAAATTCCCTTTTTATAAATTAAATAAACTAACAAATTTTGGTTTTAACTATTAAATTTGTTATAAATAAATTATCCTTTTAAATAGAATATTTGAACTAAGTGAAAAATCACTTACCCTTTAATAACTTAATTAATTTATTTCTTTATTTAATTTAAAAAAATCAAATTTCCTTAAATAAATCATTTTATCAAATAATTTGAATTCTTAACAAATTTTCTTTAATAAATCTAATTGTCTAACCATTTGACAAATTTAATTTACTAACAATTCAATTTAAACAAATGATTTCATTTCAAACCAATTTCTTCTTAAATAATTTATTTTATTTCAATTTGTTTTTATTTCAAAGTTTTCCTTTATTAATTTATTTAATTCAAAAAGTTATATTTGAAACTATATTCCCTTTAATTGTAATAACAACAGTAATTTCTTACTGTATATATATATATATATGCATATATAAACTCACTGTTATGAATATATATATATATTTTTATACATTAAACAAATGAAAGTACCTCTGCCTGTCGTTGATGTCGACGTCGCCGCCTTCACAACCATCGCGCGCGCGTCCAAATTTATCTTGAACTCGCGCGTGCCCCTTCACCTATCAGCGTCGGCCAAGTCTCGAACGCCGCCACCGTCATCGCGCGCCGCCATCTCATATGCGCAAGCACGCGCGTGTGCTCCTGCGTCTCCCCCCCCTTTTCTTGAATCGTCGCCACGCGCAACCCCCAACTTGCGGCGCCGCCTACTCCACGCCTTCGAATCGCCTTCATCCACGAACAGTCGCGACTCGAGTTTGATGATGCCGATCTCCTCCACTGACTTGCGCGCCTTAGTTGATTTCAATTTAGGGCTTCAGTGAATTTTTTTATATATAAACAACGGCCATTTGAATTGGAATGAGGGAGGGGAGGAATCGAACAGAAAATGAGAGGAAATGGTGAATATGATTTGGGGGAAAAGAGGGAGGTAGCGGCCATTGTTTTTATTCATCTCGTTTGAATCTGAGAGAAGAAGACGCGGTCTTGATTTTAAAAAGAAAAGCATCGTGATTTATCAGAGAAGAGGCATGTTTATCACGATCTTGTTCTGTGATCTTCTGCGTGTTTTTAGACGAAAATTTAGGAAGGTAACGTGATGTTTGACTAATTTAAATTTAAATTTAAATCGAATTCGTTTTAAAATTCCAACGCGTTTATGCATCGTGTGCTCACATAACAGCTCCGAAAAATACGAAATTTGAAATCTGAGAATAATTCAATATTGCGGACCCAATGGAACTGGTTTCGTCGAATTCCGAGACTGTGCCTCGGACGGCTATTTTGAAATATCGATTCAAACGATATATTTCCAAAACTGAACAAATCTCTTTCAAATTCAATTCTGAAGCTTCTAAAATCTTCAATATTATCAATATGAATTTTACAAGCCTTTGAAATATTTTTAATCGGCTTAAAATTGAAGATTTGAATTTTTATTCAACTTTCAATAGATTAAATTCTAAAATTTAATCACTATTTTCAAAGTTTATTAGGAATTCAAGCTGAACCATCATTCAAATATTTAAAATTAGTTAAACATTTTCAAATTAAATTATTCAAAATTCTGGGTCGTTACACCCACTCAAATAAAAATTCATGCACACGGAGGTACAACAAACCCGATTTGCAGTGCACTAATTCTTAGCGACACGGAGCAATGCTCTACTAAAACTCGAACCATCAACTCCGTCGGCCTCCTTATCATGCGAGCTCCGCGACGAACATCAAGAGGTCAAGCTCGACTACTTGTTCCCCTTCATGACCTTGTACAAATCACAACAAAGCCCTGAACGACGCAGCCATCACTAGTTGATCGAACCTCCTCAAATCGCACCCACCAGCTCCACTTTGCACTAGAATCACATTGTCATACTCCAATCCACCAAACGATACCACCATCTCCAATACCCTAAACACTAGTCCGACTCTTTATAAGTTGATCACCGTTGAACATCGGTAAACCACCCCAACTCACCATAGATTGGAGCCCTCATCCTCACGAATCATATGAGACAAATTTCAGGATTTATAGATGAGGGAACGATTTTATCACTACAAGAAATCCTACATTTAGTTGCATTTATTAGTAGCGTTTGCGGTGTGAATTCAACCAATTTGGTCTTTACTTTTGTTTTGGGGGGCTTGGTTACATTCTATTCTAATTTTTATGAAACATTGCCGCTCGTTACATTTATTTTTCAAGCCTTCCCTCGACTGACTCAATTTTTCCGCCTTCATCAAAATTTCCCTCCCTCGCTTAAATTTCCTTTGCCTTTGCTCCTAAAAAAAATTCTGCCTCACTCAAAAACAAATTTTCCATTAACACTCCTTTTCAAGTCTCAGCTTTGCATCTTTGCATCGTCGATACCCGTAGCTCTGACTAAATTTCCGCCTTTGCTCCTTAACAAATTAGATCTACAGCTCCACATCTCCGCATCGTCAATACCCTTTGCTCTAAGGATTTGCTTTTGTGTAGTTGATTCAAGGTACGTAATTTTTTTTTGTTTTTTAATTTGAAATGGTGCATTCATGACAAGGGTTGGTGGAGCATGAAGCTAAAGTTTGCTTGTGCACTGCAATCAAGTTGAGGGTTCTTAATCTTGATGTTTTTATTCCTTTGATTTTGAATGTTCTGTCACTTGTGGCAAGGACCCTCCTCCTTGGTGGGTTTTCCCTCTTAATTAATTATTAACCTACTTGTATTATTGCTAATTAGGTTGTTCTGTGCTATGTTGTTTGAGTATTGATTTCGGTGTTGTAGTTTCGATTTGTTTTTTTTATAGATGTTTTGGTGTCGGGTTTATTAGATGGCTATCGACTTTGGATTAGCTAACACAAGAATAACCAGGGACCCATTTACAGCATGAAGATGATACTATAATGTAATCATGTTCAAATTATAACTGTATAATGATGAGCAATGACTGTTTAAATTTTGTAATTTGTAGTTATAATCGATATATTTAAGCTATGTATCCTTAATAATACATTATAATTCAAGATATGCATAGTTTATGCCATGTCTTATAGTAGGAGCTATTTTCGTGAGAATGATTTGTGTATGAACTTGATTAGATAATTACTTTTGAGTTGAATTATGATTAAAACCAATTCATGTAGTATGAAAATCTACCTCCGTACCCATATCCAGATGTGAGATGTGCACTGTTAGCCTTTTGCATTCCGTCAACACCCACAGACCCTATTAATGAACTTCTCATTAAATTAAAATTCTTTAAATTTCAGTACAAATATTTACTTGTTCAAAGACTTTTATTTCTTATTTTTAGCAAGTCATTTTTTAATTTAATAAAATCCAAAAAGATATAATGTAGCATATAGATTACGTTATAATAGTTAAAATTAAATATGATTCCAAACATTAATCGTTTTTATTGTACCTTGAACGATTCAAGATTTAATCAATATAAAATTTCTAAAATTATTTACTTTAACTAAAGGGATATAAATGATATAAAGTGTAAAATGGTCGAAGTTATGCACTTTTGAAAATTTTCAATTGTTTCAATTTTATTTTGTGCTTTACTCTTGCATTTCACATGATGCAAATCACTTTAAAAATTTATATCTGTATTGCAATAATGATGTATTCTCCACAAATTATTAAATATTCAAAATTAATTCCACTTATACAATTGTGTCTTGCATCGTATAAAGTGCACGTCGCTTGATATGATTTTTATCTTATTTGTTGGTCCTCCTGGCTCAAATCATTAGGAATGGTGGTAATGCAATATGGATACTCTTATGGACGTAAATTTCCAAAAAATTTCTTGCATTTGAAGAACTTGGATTTGAATTTATAAACAATATTATTAATTTTTGACAATGGCAGATTTGTATTAGGTTTTATTATTTGACGTAGAATTAGAAACATGATATAAATCAGGTAACTTGCTCTAAAATACATAAAGCATAGAGGTTTTAGCACTAATGCTTCTATTTACAAAGACCTAACAAAATTATCATTTAACAATTGATATGATACCTTCAATACTTAACATATATTGATGGAAATGTTCAACATTAGTAAAGCTGAATACCTAAAAAAATTTCACATATTTCACAACATGAGCTACAATTACAACATACATAGTTAAGTAATCTCCATAAATTATCACAATTTGGTTGTACATACATAATAGCAAACAACCAATTTAATGCTCTACTCTTGATCTGAAAGAGGATGAGATAGATACCATTTTTGATTTGATATTCCTTTTTTATTGTTATACAAAACCTTTTAATAAAGTTGATGTTAAACCTTATTGTTATATCTAACTTGCAATCGACCTATTAAAGATAATGAAATAAAAAGGTGTTATGAAACATACAAGCTAGTTATATGAATCATGATGATAAATGGAACTCCGGATATAGTTAAAGCTTTAAAACTAAAAACAATCCTCTAAGCTGATTAAATGAAGAACAATAGAAGGATATTACTTTTTGTCATCCTAACAAACATTGCCAGAATTTAATTTAATATAACTTGGCTTGCAAATATTACTAGCCTCTAATGTGGCAAGTAAATATTAAATCTCTACTCCCTTCTAATAATAACAAAAACTTTTCATCTCCGTTAGTCTCTCTCTCTCTCTCGGTAACAACCCACCATTTTGTACGCTTTAAATCGACGATAAACCACACACGTCAGACTTAAACCATACAGAAGGGCGGATTGTTATGAGGTAAATAAGAAAAGTAGAGAAAGAAAAAGAACAAAATAGAATCTTGCAGCGGAACGATAAAATATAATAATCAAATATACAGTTCATGAAGCTGTTTTACAAAATATTCTATTATACTTATACAATACATATCAGAGTTACACATACTAGAGAACAATAAATAATGCAGCGGAACAGTATGAATGTAGTGGAATACTATAATAAATAATAATAAATCTTCATCTTCGTCCTCCAGAATACGGTCTTCCAAATCCTGAAATGCTCAGGCTGACCCGAGCGAATTGAAAAGACAAAACACTCGAGTAGGAACTAAAAAATCTTATGTAAGTTAAATCATTGATAAAATATGAGTGGAACGGCGTTAGAGATGTTTACGGGATTTAACATCTCCTATCCAGTGTCAAACTTAAGTTCAGTAACTTAAGAGATGCTTGGGATTCACATCTCCTAAGGATCCGTTAAACTATTTACTATGTAGTAATATACACTATTATAATAGTGTCTATAGTAAAATAAACTTACTTTTAAATAGCATAAGGCTTTATATTTTCCACCTTAACACATAATAGTCCCAGTAGTCCATCCAGTATCATGGTCCCTTCTGATCAGGAAGCCACCAGAGGATACCACACGGGCTACGGGAGAAAACCAAACTCGTACAAGGCGCGATAGGGTAGGTGACACGGCACAACTAGGCAATGCCAGGGTAGATATACCAATTACACTTCCAGGCCGGTGGTAACGCATAGCAGCTACTACCGCCCACCTCGAGCCATACCCCCAAATCAAAAGAATCAAAAGTGGCCACCAAATCAATCTCAAAGTCAGAATATAATGTCGAACAGTGTGTCCGATCAGAGGAATGACCTCATTAGCACGTCAATTGCTCCTGTTTTAGCCACCTTATGCCAACTCACGAGAGTCGGGTCCGTGTATATACCTCAATGGAAACACCGCCACCATCCTATCTATAATCTCCACCGCGTACACGATTGTTAAAGTGGTTTTCGGAGTTGGCAGAGAGTAAGACAACTTCGGATCCCGATCTCTTTAACAACCAAACGTTGTTATAACAACGCAGTCATTTCAAAATAATTTGTACTTCAAAACCAGAATATAATATCCGTTTCGAAACCATATACATACGATGTCATTTCCATTTCAAAAACCAAACCATTACGATATCATTTTTATAAAAACCCAAATCAATATAATATCATTTTATTCCAAATATATCCTTTTTCCAAAATCATAGCACTTCAAAGTTATAACACTTCGAATACAAAACACTTGAAGTATAACACTTTCAAATCATAATACTTTGAAAACTCATACTTTGAAACATAATTACACCACTTAAATGGCTTAAATATTAAATTAATTTATATAATAAATTATCTTCTTCAATTTCAAAAATCAATTCCAAATACAGATTTGAAACCCCAAGTAACCCATTTCAATTTCCCTATATTTCAAAGCTTTAATTATTCCACCATTTCAAAACTAATTCTTTGGTAATTCCAAATTTATCAAATTCATATATTATTATTTAGATTTGAAATGTTTACTTAATAATCCAATATCATTTAAGTAAAACTTTTAACTACAAATAACTGGATCTTCTTTCAATTTATTTAACTTGATAAATTCATTTATATCAACTCGGTATTCATTTAAATCACTCTAAACCAGAATCAAGTTATAAAAATCATACCCTATAAAATCTCAATCTTATTTAAATTTCAAATCAAATTTATTCGAGTATAATTCTTAAATAATTTAATCCAGATCAATTTCATATTTATCTTCCAACCACAATGTTATTTAAGTCATTATACACTCTATATACAATATAATTTAACAGATACTTAAAACATATAATATAAAAACAACCAAACTTTATTATTTAACTTACTTTACATTTCAAACAAGTTTATACATAGCTAAAAATCAATAATAAAATAACATTTATATAACATCTAAAATCAATATATCTATATCCCATATATTTCTTTACAAACCATAGAAATCATTTCAAAATATTTTTATATTTAGACCGCGTGTCTATATAAAATTTTCTATTCTATGGTCAAGTGATACGGATATTTATCATTTCAATCCGCAATTTAAAATATAAATACGGTTATATATCATTTCAAACCGCAATCCCGAATGAAATAAAAATGCATAATAACTTGCATTTTATAACAATATAAAATACAACATCCATTCATCCAATATCAATCATCAACCATTTATCACAATCATCATCCAATTCAAACAATAACATCAATATATAACAGATAATAAATAACAGGTACTTACTGGCAGTTTATATACGATAATAAATATAATAACAATTTAATTCAAATTAATTCAATCTAACTGAATGATGATTTAAAATATGCCAAACAGTCATAAATAAACTTCTAATCACACCATAAATCAATGTAACAAACATAAGAAATTTTAGAAGTTGCGAGTGGGTTAAAACACTCACCTTTTGAATCTAAATTGAATTTAAATCTAATTTAAACCCAAGAGTCGAACAGTCTCAGAATCCATCCAAACCAAAGCCAAAATGTCCGGAATTCCAATACGAACCTAGCGGAGAAAACCGCGTGCAAAAATGACCTCGTATGCGAAAATTATATCAGTTAGAAGATTTGTAGTTCGAAATTTTGAATTAAATAAAATAATTAATATAACCTACACGTCATCAAGTTGCCACGAGCACAGAACCCTAGCCGACCGTATTCGAACATGCTGCGCCGCCACTTTCCAGTCACCCACTCAATTTTCGACGCCACCTGGAGCATCCCTGACACGATCGGAGAGCGCCATCGTCCAGCGCGCGTCAGGCCGCCCCCTTGGCCGTAAGAGCTCCGCCTTTGGCCGCTCCAAGCTCCACTCGCCATCGTCGCCTTTAACTTCCATTTCTGGCAAACTCGTTCAACATATAGGTGAACGGATACTAGATCCAAGACCTGCACGTCACCAACTCCCCAATGCTGCCTCCCGATCGTCGATCGGCTGCAGATCCGCCGTTGGATCGTCCAGAATCCAATATGAACGGCCAGAAATGATTCGCAAATTCTGGGCAACCGATATACCGAATTGAAAAATGAATCACATCAGAAGATTACACTCTTCGAGAGCTTCAAATCCATATAAAATTTGCTATGGTTTGAGGAGATTGAATTTTCAATTTGATTTTTGAATTGCAATTGGATTTGGAATTGCCTGTCATTAAATTGAGTGGGTAAGAAGGAATTATACGTATAGACAAATGAAAATGAGGAACGATTAGAGTTTATAACAGGGTATTTATAGACACAGCTGAAAATTGAATGGATGGACAGGACTGATTTGCATGTTGAGAGATAAAATGGCCCAAAAAGCCCCTTCTGACTCGGAAACGAAATTGGGTCAATCGATATATCAAAATGGATGTTTTTGAATATTTTAAACTCGATGGAATAGGTTTCAAATCCAAATTCCATCGTATGAAGAAGTTATGACAAAATCAAATTATTTCAAATTGATTTCAATCGATTTATTTCAAGGCGTTTCAAGCCCATACGATCAAACGACAAGCCCGATCGTTATGAAACTTGAAATCCTGCAATAATCCACCGTTATGGATCCGATGAAACTGGTTTCGTCGAAATCTGAGTCAGTGGCCAAAATGGCTATTTTCCAGTAATTTAAATAAATTAATTAAATTAAATCAAATCACTTTTCTCTTTAATTATTATTATTTCAATTTCTATCAATTCGGATTGCTTTAAAAAAATTCACAATCCTCCATAACCAACTTTCATATGGATTAACTGTTGCATATTCCACACTTTCCAAGCTTTATATTTCTATTTCAATTGTTTATAGATTATAAGTTAAATTTCCAATAATTCAATGAAATTAGCTTTTCATTTATTTTAAATAAATTCTTCTTATGGTATAATTATTATTTTTCATATCTATTACCTTAATGTTTCACAATTTATTCTTCGTTTTAATCATCGTAGTATTGAATTTCATTTGCTACAATAATTCCATTTATTATGAATTAAATTTCAATAAATTGGTCTGTTTCAATTCCAATCCTTTTATTAAGTTCATTACTACTCTATAACCTAGTTAACCTTTGTTTAGCCTTTCATTACTTTACTATACTCTAATTTGACAACTCCTAAACATTGTATTACATTTCCCATAAATGTAACAATTATTTATTTTATAAAAAATTATTTCCAATTCCAATATATTGATAAAACTTTATTTCCATTCCTTTTTGTTCAACCAACTGTCATATTATAAATGAAACTGACATTATTTCCAATTATTTTCTTAATTTATACTAAAATAATCTTTAATTTTAGATTTATTGCAATTAATTACCAGTTTTAATTTAATATACTAAATAAATGGTCAGCTTATAATAATTTTTACCATTAACGTTTAATTTCACTTATAAGCTATTATTAAAAAAACAAATGTTGCAATTGATTTAGATCTAATTCAATAAATTAAATGAATGGGAAAACAATTAAAAATTATCACTATTTGCCTACTTTAATCCCATTCATACTTTATTATCAAACAACAATTATTATAATTACTTTCTAGCATTGATCCTATCAAATTACAATTTATTACGTATTATTTTATCAATTAATATAACTTTGAATCTATTTCCCAATTTACTAATTACAATCAATTAAAACCTTACAATTGTTTCAATAAATTGGGGTTGCACTAAATTTGTTATTTATCAACTTTCCATAACCTTATTGCCTTAATTTACATTCAGTTACTATTAAGCAATATATTATTACATTGGTTAATTCAACACTTACTTTTATTTACTCATTTTCTATTTTGTAACCAAGTGTAACAATTTACACTATTACATTATTGGGATTTCACTTCAATTGTCAAAATTTAATTTTAATTACCATTGCTACATTCCTTTCCTAACATTTGCTTTATTTTATATTATAAAGTTTTTTTTATTTCTTTCTAGATTTAATTACAAAGTCTTATTAAATTAACCAATTTAATTATCGAAATTTATGGGTCGTTACGCTCTCCCCGCTCAAAACTTTTCGTTCTCGAAAATGAAGAAGAAGGGAAAGAAGAATTACGAAATCAATATATCTTACTTAAAATATTAAATTTATAAACAAATAAATTTACAAAATTAATTAATTTAAATAAAATATACCAATTTATAACCATTAAATCTTTTATACTCAAATTAGTAAAGTTTGGAAAACATTTTCCAAAATATTTTCTAAGTCCACAATTTACGAAAAATTCCGGCAGAGTCTTCTTTGTACCGGGAGGCTCGGTTTCAAAAATAATATATCCCAACACGGGAAAACAATATAATAACGCTACAAACTGTAATCCGAGAACGTACCTATTTGTCGAGCAAACTACCCTTATTTGATGAAACCAAAAGCAGTAGCAATTGCTTCCACAACCTGTATTTCACTTATATAATCCAAAAAGGTTAACAATTATATAAAATGGAATATTTAAAGTGGTTTCAACCATAAACAAACAAATCAATACAAACATCAACCACTTGCAACAAGCAAACAACCATCACATAAAGTTAGCACACATCAACTATCCATTCATATCAAACAAAACAAATAGTTGTTCGGGTTCAAAGACTTTAAATTGAACATAATGGAAAATAAACTATTAAGTGCACCATTTACTCAACAGTCTTAGATGAAACTAAATAGATTATTCATCCATCTAAACAATTTTAAAGTATCATTGCCCAAACAACCATAAACCAAACAAACAACAATTCCAAACAATAGAAAATGTTAATTTTTCAATTTCATTTCTTAACCTTTGTTGTTTGATTTCCGTTTCATTCATATAATGGTTTATCCCTTTTTATTTACATCTATTTCTCACAGAATCTTATACTTCCATTCATTGATTCAGTGTTTATCTCACCTATTTTCACTTATACTTACAAAATTTTCATTTTTAATTATTCATATCGAATTTTTTTTCTTTTTATTGCATTAAATTCCTTCATTTCTCAATTTCATTTATTTTCATTAATTTATCCATAGTATTCAACATTTCCTACGTTCAAAATCTTTTACTTACAATATTCATCTTTCTACTTATTTTATTATTATAACTAACTTCAACATTTACTTAAGTTTGTTACCATTTAGTTATACATTTTCCATTATATTTAATTAGTAGCATTTCAGTCATAACTTAAGTTTATGTGATGTCCCGGAAATTTGGACAATATTTATTTAATAGTTTCATTAATAATTATTTTAAACTGTGAAATATTGATTTAATAACCTCATTCAAACAAAAATTATCTTTTGAAGATTAATAATTATTTAGTTGACAAATGATATTCTTTTCAAAATTTATAATAATGATAATTTTATATTTGGTAATTTTATTCTTTTCAAAAGTCAAAAATATTTAAATGATAAAAATTGTCTTTCTAAGCTTAGCTAAAAGATATTTTATTTATAATGTATATATGTGTATACATTGTAAATAGAGAATTTGATTTTTAATCTAAGTTTAAAGTTAATAAGAATATTTTCAAAATTTATTATATATATAGATGTATAACTTGTGAATTGGTTAATTTGATTTAAATTAGTATTGAAAACTGTTCAAAAGTTTTTTTTTAAATCTTTCTTATATCTTCAAAGAAATATAAGTAAATATTTATTTTGCTTATAAATAATAGTATAAATTGTATTTTATAATAAAAATTTATTTTGTTTTATTTTAAAAATTGTTTTCTTTGGAAATAGACTTAGTTGTTTATATTAGAGTATAATATTTTGGATTGAAAACTTTGGAATAAAATGTAATTTAACATTCCTTTTCTTTTTAAATTTTATCTTTTGAAAATTTAGTTTTAAAAATATTATTTTAAAAATATTCAAATAAACATTAAGGTATGTAATTTTATAAAGAAAGTTTATATGTAATCGTTTTAAAGGCTAAATGTAATAAACATTTAAAAACATGTTAAATTAAATAAGAAATTGTTTTAAATGAATTTAAAAACATTTATAAATTAAGAAATTACTTTTAATATTAAATTGTACATGTGTTAAGCATTCAAATCATAAAGAAGACACTTGTAATTACTTTACAAACTTAAGTAACAAGTGGCAATATTTGTTTATTTTTGAAATTTATTATTTTAGATAAGAAAATTTAACAATGCATTATTGTTCAAAACATTTTTCTTCAAAAGAAAATCTGAAAATCAGATTTTAGAAAAGAAAATTGAAAACCAAATTCAATTTAAAATCTGAAAACCAAATCCGCAAAAACAATACTGCAAATCTGAAAGCAAGTTTCAACTTCAATTTGAGATCAACTTCAAATCTCGAGTAAGATGAGTTCAGGTTTTATAAACCTGAAACTGTGCAGTTTTAAAATCTGAATGAAATTTAAATTTTATAAGCAAGATTTGAACAGAGTTTCTAAAATGCAAAGTTTGAATTTGAATTCAAATGAACTTTTGGATTCAAAGTTTTTAAAAAAATGAAAATTTTAAATTTAAGCAAGATTTAAATTAAGTTTAAAATCAAGTTTAATTATGGTTACAAGATTTCTATGAATCCAGATTTTTAATTTAGAACAGTTTTGTAAATTTTAAATATTGAACAAATTCAAATATTTTAAAGTAGATTTTAAAATGAGTTGTTTTCAAATAAGTTTTAAACTTGATAAAAATTCTTTCTTTAATATTGAATAAAAATTGTGATGTGTTTAACTTTAATTTAAAAAGTTAAAATAATCAATTTATTTTTTTAAGCTTGATTTCTTTTAGTAAAATTAAGTAATTTAGTTTTTGAACTTTTCTTATATAAATATCTTGTATAAGTATGTACTTTATTTTTATTTTAAGTTTATAAATTTATTTAAATCTCGATAAATGTTTATATAGTTAAACATTTTAAATCTTAAATTTTAAAATGGAATTTGAATTTAAATTTAGAAATGTATTATTTTAAAGATTTTTGAATGTTAAATAAGTAAATGAATTATCTTAGAATAATTAAGATAATAAAAGAATTTAATTAAGGAATATCTTAATTATTTGATGATTTAGATAAATTTATAATTAGAGAAAATGTTGTTAATTAATAAAGATAATCATCTATGGTTAATTAAGTAATTAATTATTGTGATTAATTCTGATAATTAATTAGATTAATTAATTGAAGATAATCAAATTGTAAATGGTTAAGTATAATTACTTGATAAAAGTAATTAAGAAATTAATTACTTATTGTAATTAATTTTGATAATGTGATTTGTTTAAATTAATTAATTTAGTTTAATTAATTTAAGTAAATCAATTGATGGTTTAATAAGAGTAATTGCTTAATGTAATTAATGGAGCATGATTACTTAGAGAAGTAGTAATTGATAATTACTGGAATGTAATTAGTGAAGATGATTTATAATTAAGTAATTTGGGTAATTACTTTTGTAATTAATCAAGGGATTAATTAATAAAGATAATTAATTATGGGACAATTAATTTGTTATGAGTAATTAAGGGGAGTTAATTACTGAATTGATATTAATCAATGGTGATTAATAATCGTATTTTAATTTAATTATTAAATGTAATTAATTTTAAATAAAGTAATTAATTTAAATATAAATTAGAGATCATTAATTAATATAACTAATGATGTAATTAAGAATTGTCTAATTAAGGAATAATTAAGTGATTAATTAATGTAATTAATTAAGGATAAATGTAATTAATTATAGTTAATTAATAAATGAAGTAATTAAATGTAAATTACTGATGATAGGTTAATTAATTTGTGAAATTAATTAAAGATTAAGTACTTATTCTAATTAGAGAATGATTAATCAAATGTGTTTAATCAAGTTGAATATTTAGTGAATGATTAATTTACTAGGTTAATTAATTAATGGATATGTAAGCAGGATTTATAGATATGATAATTAATTTAATTTATTTTAAATTAATTAGAGATGGAAGTAATTAATTTAATTAATTTTAAATTAATTATAGATGATGGTTAATAAATCATTGCTTATGGATGATATTGATAATTCTATGAATGGTTGTGATCTCAGTAATGAGATGAGTAGTATCTATATGATATGGATGCTTAGTTAAAGGATGATAATACAGATTATCTGTTTGTGATGTTGTCTGGTTGTGATGATTGTGTGTTTGTGATTATGATACAGATTATCTGTTTATGATAAGAATGTGTTTATCTATTGTGATATGTGGATTATCTATCTGTGTGTAAATAGATAATGATAAATTGAATTAATTAATCAAAACTATTTTCACTTGGACATTAAGATGGCATTTGGATTTCGATGAGACTGGGAACGGATTACCAAATTTGGAATTCCGAAAACCACATCGATCCAAATTAAACGTTAGGTCATGAATCTCAAGTGAAGAGTGAAGACTCGAGGTGTAAGGACTATTCGTCAGTATAACTCTGAGGGTGATTCCGTGATGAATTTGACGGAAATAGTACTTTCAGGTTCGAGATGGAAGATTCAGAGTGCAAGGGTTATCGTCATTAACTCTGAGGGTGATTCCAAAATGAGTGTAACGAGATAATACCTTCGATTTCGTTCGAACCCGCAACGAACTTGTATGGATTGAATGCTTTCAGAACATCGTCAGGTGGACGATGAGCATTCTAAGATTGATATGTCCTATAAAGGTAATCGTAGCCTCAAGCCTCATCAACCGGGAATGGCTAAAAAAGGGGAGGTGCAGCAAGGCTAAGTGGATCATGCCCAAGTAGGACGAGATTCACCCCTGTCTAGAGGTCCCTTTATATTTCGGTTGTGTGGCAGTTGGCGATGGCCAATCTGTGGGGTGGTCTTGTTCGAAACTGTTCGGTAAGGAATGGTTCCGGTCTTGTGTTGCAGGGGAGTTAAGGTGGTTCCTCGGTACGGTGATCTAGGCCACGTACTGTGACGGGCGGTACCCCGGTAGCGCTGCCATTGATGGAATCCATAATCCAATAAGTGCCTGTACGGTATTGATTGTGCCCAACTATGTTGGAACGTGAGATGTAAGCATTCCAGCTATTTTTTTATTTTATTTTGAAAACCCTAGACACTATTATAACATCACTGGATTTCCTATCAAATGTTTTAGTTAGCGTAAGGAAAAAAATTTCCATGTTTATGTGTGGGAAGTCTTACGTGATACCTTTCTTTTCAAAGGATTTTCTAAAAGTTAAACAACTTAAAACCCGTTTACTCACACCAGACCCATGTCTGACCCGAGTGTTATTTTCTGTTTTATTAAACTCTTGGGTACTCATATTATGTATGAGTAGTCAAGTGATTCAGGATTGCTTTGATGAGTTCTGGAGGAGATATGGAGCAGGAGGCTTCAGCGTGTAGATATATATGGTGGTTCCGCTGTGTTTGAGTTGTATCTGTTTCCTCTGATATACTTGAATTGTAATTGCTAGACAGATGTTTATAACTGTCTAGTTTGTGTTGTATTAGCTGTATGTCTCTAATGTATATGATACTACATAATGTTTTATATGATATAATATAATTTATTCGTTCCACTTTGAGATTCCGATGTTGTTTGTTTCTTTCTTTCCTATCTTTTCTCTTTTCTATCCCTTTCTTTCTTCTTAATGATGCGTCTTTCTATGGAATGAATGGCTGGTTGTTACATTGTGGTATCAGAGAAATAGGATTGAGCGAATACCTATGCTCTGGAGTGGTGTCTGTCTTGAGAGAGCGTATTTGTAATTTTAGTATATATATATATATATATATTTATTCATTTCTACCTATTTGATTGGGTTACCCGTTCAGGTTTTCCAATATAAGTTCTAAAGGTAGATAGGGTAGTGGTGTGCGTAACATAACTACCTATGGTGGAAGTCCGAGTGTTTGTGGTTGGGAGTGATCTGCTAGGGCAGTATTGGGCATCTTGAGTAGTTTTGCAGTTTGGTGTGCAGGATTTCACCCATCTCCGAAGGAAATCTTTTTAAGGTTCGGAGTTTATCTTTGGATTGTAAGCTTGGTTGCACTCGTGTGAGTGGATTTTCTTGAGTTTGGATCAGTTGGGAGTATTGAAGCAGAGATGGTATCTTGGCAACCGTAGGAAGGAGTTCTGTCTATATTTGAGTTCTGTTTCGACTTGGTCCTTGGAGCTTTACCGGTGGTTTAGCTAGTAGGAGGGCTCTTTGAGAGAGAGATCTGTTTTAGCTGGCAGGATTGATCGGACCTAGTTTCATGGTGGAATATTCATTGTGGTATTTCTGACCGAATCGGATAGGTCACTGAGATTTTATGGAATTTGATGAACAATGTTTCCAGGATAAGTTGATCAAGTTTGTACTAGTGTTCATCAACAGCCTTCTCAAATCAGAGTTGTGCAGCGGAAGCATAGTGGCAGCTGTTCCAGAATAGAAGCAACACCCGATTCATTGGTAATTTGTGTTTTGTCGGGGATCAGAGGATTTCTATAAGAGTAGTATGTTTGAAGTCTTCTGATGTTGGTGTAGTAGAGTTTGTGTGGTGTTTATGATGGATTTTAGGAGAACCATTTTTGTTGAGTAGGATCTGGAGATCGTTTATTTTTTTGTCCAGATTTGTTCCGTGAGGCATCTGCAAAGATTGGATTGATATAGAAGGTTGGAGGCAGCCCAAGATCGACAGGAGAGATTTGTGGATAAGAGTATTGGATCTTTCTGTTTTCTCTTAAGGGTTAAGTGTATGGTCTACAGGATTGAATTTCCAGTTCAGACGGCTGGAATTCGTTATGTTTTTCACGTATCTCTGAGGGAGTACGTGTATGGTTTATCATTGATTTTAGAATCAGTAGTTCTGAGAGATTTGGAAGTTGGTCGGGACTTGTCTGTGGTCCAGTTTCTTGTTTAGATTTGTAGATCTAGATACATAAGAGCTCTAGATCTGTGTGGTGTAGTTAGTTTAGATTCTATAAGGCGAGTGTCCCGGTGTTTGTACCTAGGAAACTCTAGGTAATCCTGTCCAGAATTTTGTCTGGATAGTTAGAATTGTTTGTTTTAATTGGTTGCTATGGTTGCTAGTATTTGGTTGGTAGCATATACTTGCTATTTTAAAATTAAAATCTATATGGGATTATTAAATTACCTTTGCTTTTAAATTTCGAGGACGAAATTCGTTTAAGGGGGGAGGAATGTGATGTCCTGGAAATTTGGACAATATTTATTTAATAATTTCATTAATAATTATTTGAAAATGTGAAATATTGATTTAATAACCTAATTCAAACAAAAATTATCTTTTGAAGATTAATAATTATTTAGTTGACAAATTATATTCTTTTCAAAATTTATAATAATGATAATTTTATATTTGGGAATTTTATTCTTTTCAAAAGTTAAAAAAATTGAAATGATAAAAATTGTCTTTCTAAGCTTATTTAAAAGATATTTTATTTATAATGTATATATGTGTATACATTGTAAATAGAGAATTTGATTTTTAATCTAAGTTTAAATTTAATAAGAATATTTTCAAAATTTATTATATAGATGTATAACTTGTGAATTGGTTAATTTGATTTAAATTAGTATTGAAAACTTTTCAAAAGTTTGTTTAAAAATCTTTCTTATATCTTCAAAGAAATATAAGTAAATATTTATTTGTTTATAAATATAATAGTTTAAATTGTATTTTATAATAAAAAATTATTTTGTTTTATTTTAAAGGTTGTTTTCTTTGGAAATAGACTTAGTTATTTATATTAGAGTATAATATTTTGGATTGAAAATTTTGGAATAAAATGTAATTTAACATTCTTTTTCTTTTTAAATTTTCTCTTTTGAAAATTTAGTTTTAAAAATATTATTTTAAAAATATTCAAATAAACATTGAGGTATGTAATTTTATAAAGAAAGTTTATATGTAATCATTTTAAAGGATAAATGTAATAAACATTTAAAAACATGTTAAATTAAATAAGAATTTGCTTTAAATCAATTTAAAAACATTTATAAATTAAGAAATTTCTTTTAATAATTACTTTACAAACTTAAGTAACAAGTGGCAATATTTTTTTATTTTTGAAATTTATTATTTTAGATAAGAAAATTTAACAATGCATTATTGTTCAAAACATTTTTCTTTAAAAGAAAATCTAAAAATCAGATTTTAGAAAAGAAAATTGAAAACCAAATTCAATTTAAAATCTGAAAACCAAATCTGCAAAAACAAAACTGCAAATCTGAAAGCAAGTTTCAACATCAATTTGAGATCAACTTCAAACTCAAGCAAATGAAGGATGGGTCAGCATGCAGTTTTAAAAAAATCAACAACAACAAGTAAATTCAACAATCAAATTGGAAGTAGAACCAGATTTCAACAAGCAATTCAAATCACGTTCCAGGAAAATGTAAATGCATCTCTGAGTATTCTCTGCTTCTTCATTTAAAAAGTGAGTAAACTTCTATTTTAAAAACAGATCTTTCTTTTAAAATTATTACTTAAGCAATGTACTAAAACTCAAGTTCAAAGCAAACTTTCATTTAAAAAAATATAAAACTGCTATGGATAAAACTGCAGTGATTCTTTTTATTTAAGATAAATAACTTCATAAATGGAAAAGCTTAAATAATCTGTTGCATGTGTATTGATAGTAATTAAGCAAGTTTGTATGATTGAATTGTGATGATGTTCTGTGTGTATATGTATATATGTGATGCTGTTGCCAGGAATCTATCTGCATACTTGTTTTTTTTTTAAACTAAGATTTTAAATAGAAAAACCTACCCCTGAATTTAATTCTCTGTTAGGATTGATATGTAAACAAAATATGTTTGTTTAGTATAGATTTAGGTTTATAAATTATAATTTAGTTAAATTAAGAACTGTTGCCTCTGAAAAACAGTAATATCAGTTATTATTGAAATTATGCCCAGTATGAAACTTCCTAAATTATTAAATCAAGTTTATAACTAGAATGCATGTTAGAAATCATGAATTTTAAAACAGAAATCATAATTTTTAGTTAACTGCTGAGTGTGCATTTCTGGATGGAACAAAATAGGGGATTTGGGTTTTATCTGGTGATCTAGTGATTGTGGGATGTTGTGATTCTTCCTGGAGGTGGAGGACTGATTGGAGAGTAGGGGAAAATTGTCAGGTGGAAGGTCATAGGTGGATGGCGACGGTGGTTGTTCATTCCAGGTTTGTAACCCTAGTTTTCAAAGTTGGGGGTTTTTGTAATTTTTGGTTTCTCTGTTGCATCGAGTGATGCATGCCTTTGGGATTGGGAAGAGGAGTTGTAGATGGAGAGTTGTCCGGAGTCGCGGTGTCTCAGATGATCGGAGGAGAGGTAGCGCAGTGTTGACAGGTATGGGTTTTTGAATGCAGTGGTGTTTCCAGGTTTGGCTTGGTTATCTTGATTGTGATTTCGAGCTGCAGTGGGATAGTTGAAAGTCGTGATCATGCCAGAGGATGATCGGCGATGTGGTGAGGTTGACTAGGGTGGCTGGAGATGGCCTGAGCGCCGGTGCATATGCACCGTGCACATTTTGGTTCTGGTGAACTTTTGGGGTTGGTGCAGGGGGATTTTAACTCGAGTTATATTCGGGTAGAACGAGTAGTTTACTCGAAGCAGATAGTGTGTGAACTCGAAGCATTTTTGTTGTAGTCTCGAGTAAGTATGGGTTCAGGTTTTATAAACCTGAAACTGTGCAGTTTTAAAATCTGAATGAAATTTAAATTTTATAAGCAGGATTTAGGCCGAGTTTTTAAAATGCAAAGTTTGAATTTGAATTCAAATGAACTTTTGGATTCAAAGTTTTTTTTAAAAATGAAAATTTTAAATTTAAGCAAGATTTAAATTAAGTTTAAAATCAAGTTTAATTATGGTTTCAAGATTTCTATGAATCCAGATTTTTAATTTAGAACAGTTTTTTAAATTTTAAATATTGAACAAATTCAAATATTTTAAAGTAGATTTTAAAATGAGTTGTTTTCAAATAAGTTTTAAAATTGATAAAAATTCTTTCTTTAATATTGAATAAAAATTATGATGTGTTTAACTTTAATTTGAAAAGTTAAAATAATCAATTTATTTTTTTAAGCTTGATTTCTTTTAGTAAAATTAAGTAATTTATTTTTTGAACTTTTCTTATATAAATATCTTATATAAGTATGTACTTTATTTTTATTTTAAGTTTATAAATTTATTTAAATCTGGATAAATGTTTATATAGTTAAACATTTTAAATCTTAAATTTTAAAATGGAATTTGAATTTAAATTTAGAAATGTATTGTATTAAATACATTTGAATGTTAAATAAGCAGATGAATTATCTTAGAATAATTAAGATAATAAAAGAATTTAATTAAGGAATATCTTAATTATTTGATGATTTAGATAAATTTATAATTAGAGATAATTAATGATAATTTATCTAAGATAACTTTCTTAAGTAAGTGATTAAAGAAAATGTTGTTAATTAATAAAGATAATTATCTAAGGTTAATTAAGTAATTAATTAATGTGATTAATTATGATAATTAATTAGATTAATTAATTGAAGATAATCAAATTGTTAACGGTTAAGTATAATCACTTGATAAAAGTAATTAATAAATTAATTACTTATTGTAATTAATTTTGATAATGTAATTTTTTAAATTAATTAATTTAAGTAAATCGATTGATGGTTTAATAAGAGTAATTACTTAATGTAATTAATTGAGCATGATTACTTAGAGAAGTAATAATTGATAATTACTGGAATGTAATTAATGAAGATGATTTATAATTAAGTAATTTGGGTAATTACTTTTGTAAGTAATCAAGGGATTAATTAATAAAGATAATTAATTATGGGACAATTAATTTGTTATGAGTAATTAAGGGGAGTTAATTACTGAATTGATATTAATCAATGGTGATTAATAATTGTATTTTAATTTGGTTACTAAATGTAATTAATTTTAAATAAAGTAATTAATTTAAATATAAATTAGAGATCATTAATTAATATAATTAGTGATGTAATTAAGAATTGTTTAATTAAGGAATAATTAATAATTAAGTGATTAATTAATGTAATTAATTAAGGATAAATGTAATTAATTATAGTTAATTAATAAATGAAGTAATTAAATGTTACTTACTGATGATTAAGGTTAATTAATTAAAGACTAATTACTTATTGTAATTAGAGAATGATTAATCAAATGTGTTTAATCAAGTTGAATATTTAGTGAATGATTAATTTACTAGGTTATTTAATTAATGGATATGTATGCAGGATTTATAGATGTGATAATTAATTTAATTTATTTTAAATTAATTAGAGACAGAAGTAATTAATTTAATTCATTTTAAATTAATTATAGATGATGGTTAATAAATCATTGCTTATGGATGATATTGATATTTCTATGAATAGTTGTGATCTCAGTAATGAGATGAGTAGTATCCATATGATATGGATGCTTAGTTAAAGGATGATAATATGGATTATCTGTTTGTGATGATTATCTGGTTGTGATGATTATCTGTTTATGATTATGATACAGATTATCTGTTTATGATGAGAATGTGTTTATCTATTATGATATGTGGATTATCTATCTGTGTGTAAATAGATAATGATAAATTGAATTAATTGTTCAAAACTAAATTCACTTGGACATTAAGATGGCGTTTGGATTTCGATGAGACCGGGATCGGATTTCCAAATTTGGAATTTCGAAAACCACATCGATCCAAATTAAACGTTAGGTCGTGAATCTCAAGTGAAGAGTGAAGACTTGAGGTGTAAGGACTATTCGTCAGTATAACTCTGAGGGTGATTCCGTGATGAGTTTGACGGAAATAGTACTTTCAGGTTCGAGATGGAAGATTCAGAGTGCAAGGGTTATCGTCGTTAACTCTGAGGGTGATTCGAAAATGAGTGTAACGAGATAATGCCTTCGATTTCGTTCGAACCCGGAACGAACTTGTATGGATTGAATGCTTTCAGAACATCGTCAGGTGGACGATGAGCATTCTAAGATTGATATGTCCTATAAATGTAATCGTGGCCTCAAGCCTCATGAACCGGGAATGGCTAAAACAGGGGAGGTGCAGCAAGGCTAAGTGGGTCATGTCCAAGTAGGACGAGATTCACCCCTGTCTAGAGGTCCCTTTATATTTCGGTTGTGTGGCAGTTGGCGACGGCCAATCTGCGTGGTGGTCTTGTTCGGAACTGTTCAGTAAGGAATGGTTCCAGTCTTGTGTTGCAGGGGAGTTAGGGTAGCTCCTCGGTACGGTGATCTAGGCCACGTACTGTGACGGGCGGTACCCCGGTAGCGCTGCCATTGATGGAATCCATAATCCAATAAGTGCCTGTACGGTATTGATTGTGCCCAACTATGTTGGAACGTGAGATGTATCTGTTTCCTCTGATATACTTGAATTGTAATTGCTAGACAGATGTTTATAACTGTCTAGTTTGTGTTGTATTAGCTGTATGTCTCTGATGTATATGATACTATATAATGTTTTATATGATATAATATAATTTATTCACTCCACTTTGAGATTCTGATGTTGTTTGTTTCTTTCTTTCCTATCTTTTCTCTTTTCTATCCCTTTCTTTCTTCTTACTGATGCGTCTTTCTATGGAATGAATGGCGGGTCGTTATAGTTTATAACAAATATAATATTAAATTATTATTTATAAAGGCAAATTCATTGAATACTTCATTACTTCAAGTTTTACTTGTAAAATTTTCCAATACATTTTCTTTTAACATCTTAACTTTTATAATTGGTATGTTACATATATGCTTTTTAAGAATACAATTGAAAATTATACAAGTTTATTTTATTTCTTTTAATTAACTTAGGTGTTCAATAATAAATCCTTTGTTTTATATGTTACAAACTTAAATTTTCTTTTAGTTTCATTTATAACTTAGCATTAAATCTCTTATTTCCTTTAGAGGTTCCAATTATTAATTAGTTACCTTCCATTTCACTACAATAAATGAAACTATTAATTAACGGAAAATTGAGAACTAAATACCGGGTTAAATCTCAAATCATTGAAAAATAATATAAAGATGTATACACTTATAATTTATATATCCAATTATGTTTAAAACAATTTAAATTTTATATTTATTTATCACAATAAATCTGTAGTAAAACTACTACAATGGCCTTCCCACTTCGAAACTCGAAAATGAATGTCGATGATGCTTGCACTCATCATCGAAAATATTTTCCAATGACAGAGAGGGGAGTACATAACTTATTTCTTCCAAAATTTATTTGAAGAAATCCTTTCAAATCATATTGAAATATTTATATCAAAATATACTTTTAATAATATATTATATTTCAAAATCATTCAAAAGAAGTTTTCAAAACCCCGGAACTTAAGTTCTAAAATTTCCAAAATTCGTTTTATTTTATTTCACTACCTAACAACCAATATATACAACCCAATATATATCTTATTTATGAAAATTTTATTATATATACATTGAAAATATAATAGGTAAAATTATTTCATTCACCTATATTCAAAACAAATATTGTATCGGTATGTCCTATTAAGTGTTTAGAAATCCCTATTGATGTCATAGCATCCTATGCACCAACCAGAATTTATAAATACAAAACGGAATAGATTAACACAATATCAAAACCTTTTATAACACTAACAAATAAACTCTATCATATATATACGCTTAGCGACTCATCATAGGGTATTACAACCCTATTAATAAAGAGTCAGACCCCATAAAGCTAAGTTTATCGCTAAACCAAAGCTCTGATACCAGATGCAACATCCTACCTTTTTGTACGCTTTAAATCGACGGAAAACCACACATGTCAGCCTTAAACCATACAGAAGGGCAGATTGTTATGGGGTAAATGAGAAAAGTAGAGAAAGTAAAAGGACAAAATAGAATCTTGCAGCGGAACGATGAAATATAATAATCAAATATACAGTTCATGAAGCTGTTTTACAAAATATTCGATTATACTTATACAATACATATCAGAGTTACACATACCAGAGAACAATAAATAATGCAGCGGAACAGTATGTATGTAGTGGAATACTATAATAAATAATGATAAGTCTTCGCCTTCGTCCTCCAGAATACGGTCTTCCAAATCCTGAAATGCTCAGGCCGACCCAAGCGAATTGAAAAGACAAAACACTCGAGTCAGAACTAAAACATCTTATGTAAGTTAAATCATCGATAAAATATGACTGGAACGGCGTTAGAGATGTTCACGGGATTTGACATCTCCTATCTAGCGACTAACATAAGTGTAGTAACTTAAGAGATGCTTGGGATTCACATCTCCTAAGGATCCGTTAAACTATTTACTATGCAATAATATACGCTATTATAATAGTGTCTATAGTAAAATATACTTGCTTTTAAATAGCATTAAGGCTTTACATTTTCCACCTTAACACGTAATAGTCCCAGTAGTCCATCCAGTATCATGGTCCTTCCTGATCGGAAAGCCACTAGAGGATACCACACGGGCTACGGGAGAAAACCAAACTCGTACAAGGCGCGATAGGGTAGGTGACATGGCAAAACTAGGTAACGCCAGGGTAGATATACCAATTACACTTTCAGGCCGGTGGTAACGCATAGCAGCAACTATCGCCCACCTCGAGCCACACCCCAAAATCAAAAGAATCAAAAGTGGCCACCAAATCAATCTCAAAGTCAGAATATAATATCGAAGGAGTGTGTCCAATCAAAGGAATGACCTCATTAGCCCGTCAATTGCTCCTGTTTTAGCCACTTTTTGCCAACTCACGGGAGTCGGGTCCACGTATATACCTCAAAGGAAATGCCGCTACCATCCTACTTCATTCTGGAATCTCCACCGCGTACACGGTTGTTAAAGTGGTTTTTGGAGTTGGCAGAGAGTATGACAACTTCTGATCTCGGTCTCTTTAACAACCAAACGTTATTATAACACCGCGGTCATTTCAAAATAATTTATACTTCAAAACCAGAATATAATATCCATTTCGAAACCATATACATACGATGTCATTTCCATTTAAAAAACCAAACCATTATGATATCATTTTTATAAAAACCCAAATCAATATATTATCATTTTTATTCCAAATATATCCTTTTTTTCAAAATCATAGCACTTCAAAGTTACAACACTTCGACAACAAAATACTTGAAGTATAACACTTTCAAATCATAATACTTTGAAAACTCATACTTTGAAACATAATTACACTACTTAAATAGCTTAAATATTAAATTAATTTATATAATAAAGTAGCTTCTTTAATTTCATAAATCAATTCCAAATACAGATTTGAAACCCCAAATTACCCATTTCAATTTCCCTATATTTCAAAGCTTTAATTATTCCACCATTTCAAAACCAATTCTTTGATAATTCCAAATATATCAAATTCAGATACTATTATTTAGATTTGAAATGTTTACTTAATAATCCAATATCATTTAAGTAAAACTTCTAACTTCAAATAACTGGATCTTCTTTCAATTTATTTAACTTGATAAATTCATTTATAGCAACTCGATATTCACTTAAATCACTCTAAACCAAAATCAAGTTATAAAAATCATATCCTTTAAAATCTCAATCTTATTTAAATTTCAAATCAAATTTATTCGAGTATAATTCTTAAATAATTTAATCCAGATCAATTTCATATTTATCTTCCAACCTCAATGTTATTTAAGTCAATATACACTCTATATACAATTTAATTTAACAGATACTTAAATCATATAATATAAAAACAATCAAACTTTATTACTTAACTCATTTTACATTTCAAACAAGTTTATACATAGCTAAAAATAAATAATAAATAACATTTATATAACATCTGAAATCAATATTTATAGAACACATATATTTCTTTACAAACCATAGAAATCATTTCAAAATATTTTTATATATAGACCGCGGTGTCTGTATAAAATTTTCTATTCTATGGTCAAGTGATACAGATATTTATCATTTTAATCCGCAATTTAAAATATAAATACGGTTATATATCATTTCAAACCGCAATCCCGTATGAAATAAAAATGCATAATAACTTGCATTTTATAACAATATAAATACAACATACATTCATCCAATATCAATCATCAACCATTTATCACGGTCATCATCCAATTCAAACAATAACATCAATATATAACAGATAATAAATAACAGGTATTTACTGGCAGTTTATATGCAATAATAAATTTAATAACAATCTAATTCAAACAAATTCAATCTAACTGAGATGATGATTTAAAATATGCCAAACAGATATAAATAAACTTCAAATCACATCATAGATCAATTTAACAAACATAAGAAATTTTAGAAGTTGTGAGTGGGTTAAAACACTCACCTTTTGAATTTAAAATGAATTTAAATCCAATTTAAACCCAAAATTCGAACAGTCTTGGAATCTATCCAAACTACAGCCAAAATGTCCAGAATTCCAACACGAACCTAGTGGAGAAAACCGCGTGCAAAAATGACCTAGTATGCGAAAATTATATCAGTTAGAAAATTTGTAGTTCGAAATTTTAAATTAAATAAAATAATTAATATAACCTACACGTCATCAAGTTGCCACGAGCACAGAACCCTAACCGACCGTATTCGAACATGCTACGCCACCATGTTCCAGTCACCCGCTCAATTTTCGACGCCACCAGGAGCATCCCTGACACGATCGAAGAGCGCCATCGTCCAGCACGCGTCAGGCTGCCCGCACGGCCGTAAGAGCTCCGCCTCTAGTCGCTCCAAGCTCCACTCACTGTCGCCGCCTTTGACTCCCATTTCTGGCGAACTCGTTGGATACTAGATCTGAGACTTGCACGTCACCAGCTCCCCAATGCTGCCTCCCGATCGTCGATCGGCTGTAGATCCGCCGTTGGATCATCCAGAATCCAATATGAATGGCCAGAATTGATTCCAAAATTCTAGGCAACCGATGTACCGAATTGAAACACGAATCACACCAAAAGATTATGCTCTTCGAGAGCTTCGAATCCATATAAAATTTGCTATGGTTTGAGGAGATTGAATTTTCAATTTGATTTTTGAATTGCAATTGGATTTGGAATTGTCTACCATTGAATTGAGAAGGTGAGAAGGAATTGTACGTGCAGACAAATGAAGGAACAATTAGAGTTTATAGTAGGGTATTTATAGACAAAGCTGAAAATAGAATGGATGGAGAGGATTGATTTACACGTTGAGCGATGAAATGGCCCAAAAAGCCCGTTCTGACTCCGGAACGAAATTGGGTCAACCTATATTTCAGATGTTTTTGAATATTTTAAACTCGATGGAACAGGTTAAAGTCCAAATTCCATCATATGAAGAAGTTATGACAAAATCAAATTATTTTCAAATTGATTTCAATTGATTTATTTCAAGGCATTTCAAGCCCGTATGATCAAACGACAAGCCCATAGTTATGAAACTTGAAATCCTACAATAATCCACCGCTATGGATCTGATGAAACTACTTTCGCCAAAATCCGAGTCAGTGGCCAAAATGGATATTTTCCAGTAATTTAAATAAATTAATATTTAAATTAAATCACTTTTCTCTTCAATTATTATTTCAATTTCTACCAATTTGGATTGCTTTAGAAAAAATTCACAATCCTCATAACCAACTTTCATATGGATTAAATGTTGCATATTCCACACTTTCAAGCTTTATATTTCTATTTCAATTGTTTATAGATTATAAATTAAATTTCTAATAATTCAATGAAATTATCTTTCCATTTATTTTCAATACATTCTTCTTATGGTATAACTATTTTGTTTCATATCTATTACCTTAATGTTTCACAATTTCTTCTTAGTTCTAATCATCGTAGTATTGAATTTCATTTGCTACAATAATTCCATTTATTATAAATTAAATTTCAATAAATTGGTTTGTTTCAATTCCAATCCTTTTATTAAGTTCATTACTACTCTATAACCTAGTTAACCTTTGTTTAACCTTTCATTACTTTACTATACTCTAATTTAACAACTCCTAAACGTTGTATTACATTTCCCATAAATGTAACAATTATTTATTTTATTAAAAATTATTTCCAATTCCAATATTGATAAAACTTCATTTCCATTCCTTTTTATTCAACCATCTACCATATTATAAATAAAATTGACATTATTTCCAATTATTTTCTTAATTTATACTAACATAACATTTTATTTTAGATTTATTGCAATTAATTACCAGTTTTAATTTAATATACTAAATAAATGGTTAACTTATAATAACTTTTACCATTGATGTTTAATTTCACTTATAAGCTATTATTAACAAAAAAATATTGCGATTGATTTAGATCTAATTCAATAAATTTAATGAATGGGTAAATAATTAAAAATTATTACTATTTACCTAATTTAATCTTATTCATACTTTATTATCAAACAACAATTATTATAATTACTTTCTAGCATTGATTCTATCAAATTACAATTTATTACGTATTATTTTATCAATTAATATAACTTTGAACCTATTTTCCAATTTACTAATTACAATCAATTAAAACCTTACAATTATTTCAATAAATTGGGGTTGCACTAAATTTGTCATTTATCAACTTGCCATAACCTTATTGTCTTAATTTACGTTCAATTACTATTAAGCAATATATTATTACATTGGTTAATTCAACATTTACTTTTATTTACTCATTTTCTATTTTATAACCAAGTGTAACAATTTACACTATTACATTATTGGGATTTCACTTCAATTGTCAAAATTTAATTTTAATCACCATTGCTACATTCCTTTCCTAACATTCGCTTCATTTTATATTATAAAGTTTCTTTATTTCTTTCTAGATTTAATTACAAAATCTTATTAAATTAACCAATTTAATTATCGAAATTTACGGGTCGTTACACTCTCTGTTTTTTTTAAATACAATAGGCATTAATGTGTATACATCTTTGCTGGTATCACGTAACTCAAATTTTCTCTTATTGTCAATAATTTTCCTGATACTCAATTTTTTTTTGAAAGTGACGTTGATACACTTTTGCCTGCAATAATGTAAACATCAAATAAAGTTATAGTTTACTTTCAATCTTCAGGAACATCTAATGAAAAATGGTGCAATGTCTCATCTGGATTACATGAAAGTGCATTGATCAACTGATGCTTGAATTTTCTATGTTAATTCATGAAAGGCAGCTGTATGATCAATTTGAGATATGAGATATATGAGCAGTTTTTATGGGATTGAAGGGTTGTAGGGGATGGTTCAAAGGGGAGCGGTGGTGATTGTATGTAAGTATGGCAGTGCTGGGATGCACACAGTAGATAGTGAATGACTTGAGTGGCAGAGGAGTAGAAAGTGGAACTGTGGTGGTCAAGAGGAAATGTGGTTAAGTTTGTGATCAGGTGTAGGTGTATGTGGTTGTGGTAGATGTTGTACAGTGGTAGATGTCGTAGAGTATGTTGCTGGAAGTGAAGTTTTGTAGTTTTGTGGCAGATGTTGCTGGAAGTGAAGTATGTGTCGGGATGGGCGGCAGAAGTATGAAGTTTTTGTGCAGGAGTGTTTGCAGCAATGGATGATCTATGTTATGGTGAGTTGTTGAGGGACTGATCTATATTTAGGCAATGTTTATTAATTTTTGAATTCTATTTATTTAACTATTAGTTTTTATATGCATCGTTTTGGTCACAACTGTATTTTTGTAGACAGGTCAGGAAGTCGATTCTAATGCAGTTGCTTAAGTCATTATGGATGAGTCGCTGATCATTTTGAAGGTGTCAAGTCTTTGGTCGAGGTGGTTGGGGTTAATGGCAAATTTTCCAAAGAGATTTATAAAGCTCTTCCAGGTAATAAGTGCACATTCATATCCTTAACTTAGCTTGGTTAATGGTTTACTTGCTGGGATTAATTAATAATTATTAACTTAGTTGTGCATGTAAATTAAGGAACCTAACATGCACAACTAGTGGAAATAATTTGATCATTCCACTAAGTTAATCAATAATAATAAAATAATTAAGTTAACTGAGTTTTGATAATAATAATAGTAATAATAAGTCAATTAAGTTAACTAAGTTAATAAAAATTAATTATTAAAATTAAACAAATTTTATAAAATTAACTAAGTTTAAGTTAACTAAATTTTATAAATAGTAATAATATAACTAATTTAACAAAGTTTTATAAATAAAGACGATGATAACGAATTAACTAAGTTTATAATAATAATAATAATAAATTAACTAAGTTAACCAAGTTAATAAAAATTAACTAAGTTTTGTTAAAATTAACTAAGTTTTGTTAAAATTAAATAAGTTTTATAAAATTAACTACGTTTAAGATAACTAAATTATATAAATAATAATAATAACTAATTTAAAAATGTTTTAAGTAATAATAATGACGATGATGAAGAATTAACTAAGTTTATAATATTAATAATAGTAACACAATTAAGTTAACTGAGTTTTAATAATAATAATAATAATAATAATAATAATAAATTAACCAAGTTAATTGAGTTGATAAAAATTAACTGATTTTTTGTTAAAATTAACAAGTTTTATAAAACCAACTAAGTTTAAGTTAACTAAATTTTATAAATAATAATAATATAACCTATTTAACAACATTTTATATATAACTATAAGATTGGACTTTATTTATTTCATATCGTTTATAACTTTGATTATTTATATGACATTATTTATAATATGATATGCTCGTACAATGTTGTAGATGTTTGTTATTAGATTTGAAGTCCTACGAATTAACATAATTGTTTGACTATATGTTGTGCTTTCACTTATGCAGGCTTTGGATTTCCGAAGAGAGCAAAGTTGAACTTTTATGGTGCTACTCTTGTGCATGCGATAAAGAATTATGGGTAATCAAGTGTTTTGTTAGCACTAGTTTGGTATGACATTTTATTAGTACTAGGTGTGTTAAATTTGTATATGAATGGTTATTGTATGTGAGTATGGTCATTTTATCAAAAAACTATTGTACTAGAATGGTTATGAATATCTTATTTGATTATATGATTAATATTTTTTTTAGTTGTTTGAATATGATGATTATGTGAGTGATTGTTGATTGATATAGTTGAAACAAAATAGACCATGAACAGGAAATAATAGCATGAAAAAATGGTGCAAAATGATCAGCAACTTTTAGTAGCGTTTCAAAAGCACTACTGAAATACATATAGTGGCGTTGAGTAAACGCAACTGTAAAGTAGGGGTAAACTTAGAAACTCTATTGGTAGCGCCAAAAAACCTTTTGGTGGCGTTTTTAAAATGTTACAAAAAGATTTTTGGTGGCGTTTAAGAAACGCTACAATAAAAGGATTTATAATGGCGTTGAAATAATTGCAACTAAAAACCATGGATTTTTAGTTGCAGTCTTTATCACGGCGTTTATCAAAACGGTACCATAAGTTTTGGTAGCCTTTTTTGTGTGCCACCAAAAATAAGATTTCATTTAATGTATACTGATTTTTGAATGGGGGAAACTATGATTTAGTTTACTGGAATAATAAAAATTGGAAAGAAGAGGGAGAGAAGATTAAAAAGATGAAAAAGGA
This sequence comes from Allium cepa, assembly GCA_030765085.1. NCBI lineage: Eukaryota > Viridiplantae > Streptophyta > Magnoliopsida > Asparagales > Amaryllidaceae > Allium > Allium cepa. The sequence continues at coordinate 101,225,622 of CM060942.1, read as the reverse complement.
AAAATGACTTTAGTATTTGATTAACTTTTTGATTATGTGAGACGATCCTTGCTCGACCTTCGAAAATCGGCACCAAATACATCACCCGTATTTGAATGTCGTAGATTCAAATGTCGAATCTGGTTCGTCGGAGCTTATAACAAATTAAGTGCAACAACACAGCGGAAGAAAAACAATATATCATTGATACAACAATGGATGCAATATCTGATACAATATGATACAACAGATACCCAACACCATTATAGATATACAATAGCGGAAAACACAGTAGCGGAAAGACATCTTCAATGCCAAGCAAGAGAGAAAGAAAACTGACAATATTGCACCTCCATAGCCAAAGTTCCAAACCACAAGCTCAAACTACCATCACGATGTATTAATCAAGGTCAGCTCTAAAATGCGATCGCCAAACCAAAGATTCCAAAGATTTCCAAAAGATACACCTATTATTTGATTATCTGAAAATCTGACTCTAGGCTACCCATGTGGAAAATTGTGGGCACCCAAAGTTTAGAAAGGGAACAATAAACTCCAGGTCAGTCATGGGACTGGTGTGAGCAAAAAAAAATAGTTGTTTAAACAAAAAAAAAACAAAAACAACAAAAACAACAAAACGTATTTAAAAAGAAATTCGCTATGCTTTTTGTAAAATGAAACTACCATAAGGCCTCTCCCCACACATACAATGCAAGCGCACAATTGGAGGATATTTCTCCTTATGATAGTCAAACATGCTTTACACGTAAAAATTCCTTTTTATATTATTATTAGTGCATAGTGCAGAAAACATTTCGAAAGTATAATATTAATCTTAGCCAGCATACCACATTTCATCGTATGCCTACTATAGCTACCATGTTCAATAGAAGGTTACCACCACATTCCATGGCAGGTTATACAACTAAAACCGTACAGGGTTCGTATTGTTTCTTTGGATTTCCAACAAATGGTTAGGCTAAGGAACTTCCTATGCTATATAAGTACGCCTCTAGAGGGACGCCTCGAGAACCTAACCGGATCTCTGCCAACACAAGGCCGGGTTACCTCTGTAACTAGGTAACTAACTGTCACGAGTAATGCCATCACCCGGTCGTCACCGACCTTTATCAGAGAGCTCTCAACACTAACAACCACAAAGCAACAGATTTGCAACAACCACATAAGTTAAATATCTGGGCTCTATACCATGATACCACTTTTTATATAGATGGAAATGGACATACCCTAAAGGGCGCGACCCTCATAACCTTGCTGCACTCTTCCTGTTTTGACCATTTCCGGGGTGTGAGGTACGACAAGGTCTTGTCCACAAAGCTACGCTTTTCACAAAAGCCATGCTTTGGTCAACAAATGAACAGCAGCACTTTGTGTGCCACATTCCCAAATTGGGAATGTATCACTAGTAACCATCAACCACATAACCTTTGAGCTCGTACGTCTCAAAGTAGGGTGTTAAGCTTAGAGAATAAATTCTCCGCCACCAAATAGAAATATATTTGATAGAAACCAACTTTACATCTCAGACATACATCCATACAAGTCCGTTCCGGGTTCGAACGGAACCGAAGGCACTTCAAAGAAGCCCTTGCAATCCGCGTATTCACAATCTCGATCAGACTTCCCATCACATTTGGAGATCTCTATACCGTAGCTACTCGGTGCAGATTCATTCGATGGGTTATCTATCATTCTCGAAAATATCCGGCCTTCACCACCGGTCTTCAAATGTTATCCATTTCGTCGTATCATTATTCGAAATGGGTTATATGACATAAAGTCTTCTCCTGGCTAAATCGAATAATGAGCGCAAATTTAAGAACATATGGATATATGGGATCTTTGTTAAACCACACTTTTAGCCCAAAACCTTTCCTTCAAGTGGTTTTAAACAAATCTCCACTTTCAAATCTTTTAAACAAAAGATCCACCTTTTAATCTTTTAAACAGAAGATTCACCTTTAGAATCCACTTCAATTTGAAACAAGGCTCACCAATCTTTCACAAAGATACATTCATAGCTTTCAAAACAATTCCATTTCAAACTTGAAATCTTTTTAACAAAAACTGGGAATTCTTTCTTTATATGAAAGCAATTATCTTTTGAAAACAAAGAGTTTTCTTTTTGGGAAAATCTGATCAAATATGCACAAGCTATAACCCCTTAAAGTTTAAACTGGAAAGTCAACGAACTGCCATATACTCAGCAAGTTCCATTTAAAATCCTAAAATAGTTCATTTAATAAACTACAAAAATGGTTTAAAATCCATATTATATAACTTGTACAATCTTTCCAAACCATAAATTCCAAAATAATAAGATATCGTATATTCAAACTAAATTTAGATTTTTCAGACTTCCTTTTCAAAAGTTTTTCATATTCAACTCAATTTCACTTCCAAATCATTTGGATTCAAAATTCAACTTTTAAACAAAATAATATTTAAATTTAAAATATCCGTGACTTAACCGATTTTCCATGAAATCCATATTTGTGTGTGTGGTGTAGTCCAGGGGTTTCACACACAACAATAATATATCACAACCATTATTAATTCAGCACAATAATATAGATAAGCGGTATATCCTATGACGCTAATCTTCATTTACAAATTTACAATTAAATATGTAAATAGATAAATAAATCACGGTTCACAGCTCAATCATATCACAGAACATCACATATCAGGAATATCACACAATTCAAGGTATTCAACACAAACCAAACATTCATAAGTAAGATCAATTAATCAATTTATCAGATTAATTACTTATGAATAAATTACCGATCCCGATTAATTAATATTAATTAATTACAAATCATTTTAATTAATTATTCTTTAATCATTTATAAATTAACCTTTAATACTAAATTAATCAACCTTTAATTTTTTTTAATTAATCATTCTCAATCAATAAATCAATCAACCTTTGATCATTAAATAATTAACCTTTAATTATTTAATTATCCTTTGATTAATTATCCTTAATTAATTACATTAATTAATTAACCCTTAACTAATTACCATTTAATTAATTATTCTTAATTAATTACAATATCGATTGCCCCCAATCACTTATATTAATAAATCACAAATTAATTACATCGAGTAATTGTCCTTTAATTACTTAATTAATCAACTTTAATCATTAATTAATTACCCTTGATTACTTTACTAATTTATCTTAATCAATTAATTATCCTTTATTGTAATTACACAAGGTAATTATACCTGAATCATATTAAGTAATAATCTTTTGTTAATTACATTAAGTAATTAAACTTAATTAATCTCATTAAGTAATTATACTTTAATTACTCATCATTAATCACTTAACTCACGATTAATTAATCCTGAACTAATACTTAATTAACCTTTAATTAAGTAATTATCATCAAATTTAAAATTAAAATAATCCATTATCTTAATTAATTACTTAATTATATTCAAGTTTATTTGATAAACCTTTAAAATTAATTATTATTAACACATGGATTAACTAAAAACATTTAAGTCAATCCATAATTGAAAACATTTCCTTAATTAATTATATAATTACAATATTAAATTTATTTAAAATAGACTTTTAAAATAAAGATTATATATGTATATAAAAACACTTTAAAACTAAATTAATTTGAAATAATTTCATTGAAAACTTAACTAATCCTACAAATTAAAATAAAGCATTTATTATTTTAAAAGAATTAACAAGAAGTTGTTTAAAAATTTTTTAAATTTAAATTTGGAAAAACTTGTTTAAAAAACAAAAATTGTTTTAACATCAATCCGAGACTACTTCGGGTCTTCACCCGAGCCAAATGAAATTTTACCCGAGAACAACCCGAGTCCCCTTTCTTTTTCTTCTTTAACTTTGTTAAGTTTGAAAATTTTAAATTGTTATAAAGCACACGTGAATATACTCGAGCACGTACTCGAGCCAACAACAAGACTCCCCGAGTATATACCTGAGCCTGCCCCTTCTTCTTTCTTCCCAAATCTCTGACACACAAGTGCACGCGTACACATGCACCGATGATCGTCGACCCTCCGACCAACGTCGATCCCTTCAACAAGTTGTGGACGACTCCTACGAGCCTCCCGACCGCCCATTTCGACATAATTGTCTGAGCAATGAAATCACGCTATCACACTTACAGGCACCCAAATCCTGACCAACAAAAATTACCTCGCCAACGATGATTCCGACCACCCGAGACATCGCCGCCCTATCCAAAGCTTCGTCACACCCTCATGCACAAATTCCCCTTGGTGTGATCACATACGATCAGCCGTCGATATTGTACGAGCTCTATCATCAACGCTGACCAAACCTATTCGAAGAACCTTAAATCACATCCATCACGATCAACGATGCCTAGAAAAATGTGATTCCATTTTTTCGATGCTCCTCAGACCTCACCTTTCTCCAGTGACAAGCATGGCATCCAATTCGTCGCCGATCAACGAGAATAGAAAAAACAAGTTTTCTGTTCAACCCCTAAAATCCCACTTCAAATCAAAACTAAAAATCATGGTTTTATCATTAAAATTCGTCATTTTCGAGTGCGATTCCAATTATATAATCAAATCGTGAGATTTTAATTATCGAATTTCCTAACTTGGTTTTATTTTTACTGTAATTCAATTTTTTGAATTAATTTCTTAATATAAACACATGAAACCAATTTTAAAAATAAAATAGCATCTATACAGTCATTTTTCTTTAGGAATCATAGCTTGAAATAGATTAGATAAGAAGATATGAATTTCTTTACGTGAAATTTGAGCCTGTGTAATATAACGTAGATGTATACATACATATACACAGACATGCATCAATTATTCTATGTTTATATATACATATATATGAAGAAATATTCACACAATCATACAAGCACATATTTCAAATACAAATCCAAACACCAAAAGATATAACAGGGTCAAGTGGTTCGCTCACCTGGATTTTGAAAGCAGAGACCTGGAATTGGACAAAGGATATTTTTATTTTTCTTTAAATTTGGAAACTTTGAAATGATCTGAACTTTGACTTGTTGAGATAAATATAAAGCTTGATCTTTGTCTTCCTTAGTTATTTAAGATGAGTTGATCTTTGAATTCCATTTACTAGTTCAGGTTGAAGTTATTATTTGATCTGCTACTTTGATTATATTGAATTTAGCCTCACGTAGAAGACTATTTTGCTTTGAATTAATATTGGGTTGTATTTATTTGATTGCTGAGATGATTTTTCTTCAGGTTTGTGGTTGTTTTGATTTGCTTTGTCTCAGGTTTTCTTTATTTTAAACTTTGAATTTTTGAAACATATGAAAGAAAATGAAGAAAGAAGGAGATGGTGAGGTATTTATATTCTTATTTTCCTTCTTATTAATAACTAAAATCCAAAGAAAATAGGTGACACTTGTTATTATACGAAATAATTGAATTACACTTGTAATTTGCATGTTTCAATTTGTTTATAAATGTTTGAATGTATTTAAAATAGATTACACTTGTTAAAAACAAGTAATTTTATGTTGAAACCCTTAACTTATATTTTTATTAATTATTTAAATTTAGGTAATATGTTTTCTTATATATATATATATATAATTTTAAAATAAAGTATGTAACCCTTTTATTCATTTTCAAACTATTATAGTTTAAATAAATGAATTTGTATTATGTGTTTTAAATGTTATACATATAATGTATAAATCTTCTAAATAGCTTGTGAAAATTTGTCATATTAAATTTAAATCATAACTTACAAAATAATTTCATATGTATATCATAAAAATCAGAAACAAATCCTTATTAGTTTTAAATATAGAATTTTTAAATCCAATTCATTTTCAAGACATTCATTTTTAAATTCCAAATCAAAATTCTATTTATAGTCATATTTATATACATTTATATTAATAAACAAACAAATATCTTTTTATTTGGAAAAATTCAAATTTATTCACAATTTATTTTAATTGCTAAATTAAATTTTCTCAAAACTGGGATCGTTACATTATATAAACAACGTTTTTTTCTTTCATATAAAACAATATTCTCAAGCAAAATAATTTTTTCAAGCCAGCTATCCATTCACCATCAAGTCATCTATTAATTCATTTAAAAATACATCACTGAAAATCATATCATTTTATTACCAATCGATTTTCTTGTTATTTTTTCGAACAATTTGTTATTGTAAATAAACTTACGAAATGAGTTCAAAATTATTATTTGTTAACTAATCGGAGTTAAACAAGGCTATTAAATCCATTTAATTAATATTTTAACTATAACGATTTGCCTTTCTTACACCTAAAGATGATACTCAATACATCTATGGTATTCATGTGTTGATCATTTAAGTATCCGAAAGATAGGTCGTTAGGGGTGAAAAGAAAGAAAGATAGAGCAGATAAGAAGAAACTAAACAATCATAGAATCTCACAACACAGTGGAATAACATATATTAATCAACATAATACTTTAAAAAGCCATTTCAAAAATAATACATCAGAGTCATGCTAATACAATCATATTCTTAGATAGTTATAACAACTTGTCCCTATCTAATTAATACGAGATACACATAATACGATGGAAACGAGATAATAACTAGCCATCGATGAAGCCTCCTGCTCCAAGCTCCTCTAAAATGCAATCGTGGGAAACCTAAACTACTTGACTACCCATACAAATTTGAGCACCCACGAGTTTTAGAAAAAAGAAATAAAACTTCGGATCAGACACGGGTCTGGTGTGAGTAAACTCAAACAACTGAATTATTATGTTTAAAGAACTTTAAAATCAAAGGTATCTCTTAAGATCATGCCGCATATAAACATAGATGGGTTTTTACCTTACGATAACCAAAATATTTACTGTAGAAAATCCATTGATATTATAATAGTGTCTAGAGTACAAATACTTGTTAAACATAACCGAAATTATTACATTAATTAAACTCTAGCATACTAGGTTCTACAATAAACCGCAAAGGCATGTACTGAAAATTGAATTCCATACTATGATAAGGCAAGGAACTACCTTCTGATGGTACATCTTTAGATAAAATGCACCAGGGTCTGAAAAGAACATCTTGTAGCCCTATCACACAAGACTGTCCTACCACTTGACAAGTAGCTCCAAATATGATCATCCACTATGGGTCCTGAAGCATACATGAGAAGATGGTAATCGATCTAGATTTGGAATGACCATACCCTGATGGGAGCAACCCACCTGGCCCTGCTGCATGCCCGACTTTTTTCATTTCCCGTTGATGAAGCTTGAGGCTACAATTACCTTAAATAGCACTTCCCACTTGGAATGCTACACTGTCCTCTAGGCATTAATGCAACGCTAGCATTCAACCATACAAGTTCATTATGAGGCAGAATGAATCCGAAGGCACTACCTCTACTACATCCAATTTGGAATCACCATCGGGATTAGTAGCAAATAACCCTTTCACTTCAAAGCTCTATCTTTGATTCTATATTCTTTAAGATGTCTTTAAGTCGAAGTGCTTGAGTTAGATATAATTAGTTTTTGGATAACATATCCAATCCCGGTCTCTTCGAAATAACTTACGATAATTTCCGATAAACTCGACTCCAGTTTTTAAGGAAATAAACAGATACAGATAAGAGTGAAGATCACCTCTTAGTCGTTAGTGGAATGATTTCCTTATCGTTTACCCTAGAAGAACAAAATGAGATTTATATGCACGGTACAACATCATTTGGGATGACTGTGCCATATAACTCACGTTTTTCTCCTAGATATGTCCAAAGTTACGTTTTGGTCCAGTTTGATGGTCAGTTATCTAACTATCAAATAAACAATAGTTCAAACACTAATTTAATTCCATATGGGATCCACTAAGCCTTTATTTAATTAATATTTAATTAATTAAAATCACTTTATAAGCATTTGATCAAAAGATCTTTACAAAACACTATTCCCAAACCTCTTACATCCCTCTTATACTTGAAAAAACATTTATATACTTTTTTTAAAACCCAAGAGAACTCCGCTGGTCGTTAAGCCCCTGCGGAGGGTATAGTAAAGCCGTCCGTTGATCCAAACCCCCATACCCCCCGGTAAATTTATATAGGATAGGGAAGAACATGGTAGGAATCGAACCTGGGTCTTTTTACCAGATCCCAAGCCTCATTTCCACTGAGCCACACCTACAGACACATTTGTATACTTAATTTCAATGGCATAAGTATATATCAAAACTGAAGTGACCCACTTCATTATACTCAAATTGGTGTGATTTTAAGTGTGTTTTTTTTTAACACATAAGTGATCACTTCTTTAAATTCATTCTCCCAAGATCCTGAAATTTTACCAATATAAATATATCAGTGTTTAAATTAATTCCTATCATTTATATATATGAGGATATATAAATGTTTCCTTGCAAATCAGAGTGTTTAAAGTAGCAAAGAATTTTTAATCCACACAATATTTTTCATAGTTGAAATGTTTTGTGTCACATAGCTTGTTTCTACATAGTTCAGATTTTATCTTCTTTTATAATGACTCAAGATTGACTAATACAAAAAAATAAAGTATTAGTTCCTCATATTTTCATTTGTATTGTTTTACAGAATTTTCATTTAAATCAAATTCCTGATCTGTGGTCTAACACCCCATGGGTTTGATCCTGGGGTTTCAGTAATTCATACTTGTGATTTAGAAATGATATGAGATGTTAAAACATAATGTGACTAATGATTCAAGGTTTATACACAAACATGCACCAATCATGCTCAAGCAATTCAGTTCAATCAAAATGCATACATTCAGGTTTATATACTTATGTCTTAATTTATACTATTGGTAATAATCTTATGAACAATTGGTGGTAAGTATGTTATAGATCAGGCAGAAGAGAAACTACAGGCAAGTGAAATGCTAACTTAATCTAGCATACCAAGTAAGATTTTGCACATACTTGTAAACATCATGTTCCAGGCAATTTTATTTAAGGAACCAGACTCAAATGAGACTGTGGTGCAGACCTCTAATGGATAGTGAATGATGGCTATTGACAAAAATCAAGTTGCAGTAAAGTAGTAGTCATGCTTACATTTTACAAAATCCTTTGGTATTGCAGATTCTTATAATTTAGACAAAACCAAGTGCAACAAACTTTAAACTGTATCTTATGCAACTGGACATTGTTTAATATGATTGCAGTGAATGCTACCAGTACTTTACACACATCATTTTATAACACATTTCAATACTGAAAAATCAAACATGCAAGTTAGGTTTGTAGGCTAAAACTTCAAGCTTCTCATGGTCTTATATCAATTTATAAGTCATGATCAAGCCTCACTAGCTAAACCAGATTAGGTTCAACCATCACCTAACAGTTCTACTACATGCATTATTAAAAGAAAACCTCTACAGTTTCACTATTTAAAACTTATCAGATATGTAAAAGTAAGTACATCCACATCTAAGATTACATGGCATAACTTCCCTCATCACAATTTATAGAAAACATCTGGATTAGTTACTTAAATCAGTAACTCAAGACACAATATAATACTTAAGTTTTACAAATTCTTTTCAAATGAACAAAGCACTATAATACTGAGAAGTTTGCATATACTTAAGAAAGTTTGCCTAGCTAACTTTATTCAATGAGCTATTGCATTTCAAAAACTCAAACCGATCTTCTAATTTTCCAAGCAAGAAAGCTATTCATGCATCTTTACCTGCAACAATATTTTGAGTTGCCTCAATAAAAGGAGACACCCCAAATATTGCAAAGGCAATAAATAGGGTCAGAATAAAATTCTGGTGTGAGTGAGATCATTATTAAAACAACTCATAAATTCTTAAAACTGTGCAAAGAACTTATATATATTTGTCACTATTCGGTTTCATATCAAACCTGAACATATGCACATTTAAATTTATCTACCAACATACCTCCAAGCATTCATTCATTTAATTCATTCAGTTGTACATGTACAAACTCCTATGGAATTTAGCTTCCTAAAATCCATAGCATAACCTTTCTATCCCATTTTTATATTTTATATGGTCTAATCTCTTGCCTTTGAACACAAAGTGTGCATTGCAAAGGACTCAATTCTGTTAACCCTTGCACAGAGGCCTTCAGGACTTGAACAAGTCATGCACATACCCATCATCCACCTGATGATGAGTAGATCAAGGCACCTCTCCTAAATTACTTTGTAATTTAGAGACCATGATCATTTAATTGCCAAGGAATTTTTCTTTTTTTAATTTCCAGAAGTACTTCTGCTCTTTTCTTAATTTCATAAATCAAAAATCATTGATCTCACTCAAAGAGAACATCCAAACATACAAGCATTCATATAAAAATTCCACTGCTTATAATCAGAGATTATACTTATTCAAATTTTCCAAAAATTTGCTCATACACATTTTCTACTTATTTTTTCCAGTGCTTGTTTAAATTGATAGAATCATGTAAAAATCTAGATTTATTCTTCTGTGAACATAGGGTATGGTTTTTCAGAAAAACCCATAAAACATATTGGTTTATGATCTGAACAAATCAGCACATATATCATATTGCTTTGTTCAAGTCAGTTTTTAATGAACTAGACATAAGCATGAACCTTCTGATTCACACTGCCTATTTCCTTTATTTCTTTAATACCCTACTTCTCAGAAAAATGCTTAACTCATTTTCTAATAAGAACTGGATTACAGAATCCATTTCTGTGATCAAGGTAAGTGTCAGATCGAGTACATTCCAAAGCAGGAGTTAAGGTCATCATATCAGACCAAAATAAATTAAAGTCTCAACCAAAAGTTCAACCAGAAAAAAAACCATCATGATCAATAATCATTCACTCAGAAAAATCAACAGAAAACCATATTATAATTTCTATGTAAGAAAAATTGCTTGGCTGCCCTTAGCATGGGTCTTAATGCCCCAAACTTCATCTATGATTATCACTCACCTTTCTCTTCTTTTCCCCGAGAATGCCTAAGTTTGAAAACAATGTGAGCTCTTTTTTTTTTTTTAATGTGTTTCTGTTTTTTTTTTCTTTTTCCTCCCAGAAAACCTCTGCCTTACCCCTTGATTTAAATCATTTAACTAGGGTTTTAATAGAGGAAACACCCATTCTATCCTCATATAATTTAAAGGATCATGGGTATATGCTTATGGCTAATCTTGCCATTTTCTTCTTAGTTTCCATTTCTGGTAAAAGCAGTTATCTCACTGCTTTTTTGTGCACATGCTTTTTGCATGATTTTATCTGCACATTATTTTTATGTGACTTAATTTCACAATGTATCTTATCATACCCGAGATAATTCTCATGTCTTTTCCTATAAGTTTTATTTTTAACTGACATAATTTACCATTTGCTTCTCTCTTGATTTATTTCAAAAATGCATCCACACTCATAAATATTGCTTGACTGACTTTTATGCATTTTAATTATCAAGATAATTTTTATTTTATCATCCCATACTTCTCTAATCATATGTATATATTTTCTATACAATATTCACATATATATACAAGTCATGTGAATTTTAGAATTCATTTTATACTTAATCATTTTCCTTTCATCACGGTGTATATAAAAATAATTATCCCCTTGCATAACTATTTCACTCACTTCTGATATTCATTTTCAAGCTATTTTTATCCTTTGGTTATTTATATAATACATATATATATACATAAAATATGTGAATATAATACTCCTCTTTACTCATCTATTTTTCTTCCCATTATTATCTTCTTTAACTATTCTCTGTTAACTAATTTAATGTTATATATTTTTTTCAAAGTAATTTTAATCTCATAAAGAAATTTAGGTCTTCACATACTCTCCTCCTAAAAGGAATTGTGTCCCACAATTATGTATTTGTTCATTAGTATGTTTCAAAAATATCAGAAATTCACTCATCCAAGATCAATCAAATACACCCAGTAGTATTTAAAGCTATTATGATTTTAGACATACCTTTAAGCAGAAAATAGATTAGGATACTTATCCTTCATCCTATCTTCAGCCTCCCATGTACAGTCATTTCCATCCAAACTCCATTGGATTTTAACTAGTTTAACCATTTTATTTCTCAATTTCTTTTCTTCTCTAGCTACAATGCCCACTGGTTCCTTTTTACAAACCAGATTCTCTTGAATTTCAACATGTGTAGGAGATTCAAGAATGGTCTCCTTATCATGCACCCATTTCCTTAATTGTGATACATGAAATACATCATGTATGTTGCTTAGTTCCTCAGGTAACCTTAATTTATAAGCTAAAGTCCCTATTCTTTGAACAATTTCATATGGTCCTATATACCTTGGTGACAGTTTCCCTGTTTTGCCAAATCTCAGTAATTTCCTCATTGGTGAAACTTTGAGAAACACATAGTCTCCCACCTCAAATTCTACTGGCCTTCTTCTTTTATCTGCATATGCTTTCTGTCTCTCTTGAGCTACTCTCATTCTTTGTCTCACTAATTCAATTCTTGCAGAAGTTTCTTTTACATTGTTTGGTCCAAGCAACACTCTTTCTCCTGCCTCCATCCAACATGCAGGAGATAAACAGGGATTCCCATACAAGGCTTCAAAGGGAGCCATTCCTATGGTGGACTGATAGCTATTATTGTAAGCAAATTCAGCCAAATAAATGTGATCCTCCCAGTTGCCTCCAAAATCAAGTATGCATGCTCTAAGCAAATCTTCTAAAACCTTATTAACAATTTCAGTTTGCCCATCTGTTTGTGGGTGGTAGGCTGTGCTTAGGCTTAATTCTGTCCCCATAGCTTCTTGAAAGCTACTCCAAAACCTTGATGTAAACAAAGTATCTCTATCACTAATGATAGTCTTGGGGATACCATGCAACCTCACAATTTCCTTCACAAACAATTGAGCTAGTTTATGGGCATTTCTGTTTGAATTTATAGGAATGAAGTGTGCTGTTTGTGTAAGTCTATCAACCACCACCCAAATACTATCATTGCCTCTTCTTGTTCTTGGCAGACCATCCACAAAATCCATTGATATGCTTTCCCATTTCCAAGTAGGCACTTCCAAAGGTTGCAATAGGCCTGAGGGTCTTTGATAATCTGCCTTTACTTGTTGGCATGTCAAGCAATTTGCCACATATTTTGCCACTGCTCCTTTCATCCCTGGCCACCAGTAATTCCTCTTAAGATCATGGTACATTTTTGTACCACCTGGATGTATGGTATATTTTGTTTTGTGATGTTCATTCATAACTTCTTGTTTCAGTTCCTCTACATTTGGTATGCAGAGTTTCCCCTTTTTCCTTAAATATCCTTTATCATCTACTTCATAGTTTTCCACTGTCATGCCTTGTAATATCATATTCTTTTTCTCCTTCAAACTTGTATCTTAATTCTGCATTTGTCCTATTTTGTCAACTAGTGTTGACTTTAAAGAAATCAGGCTTAATTTACCGTACTCAATCATCTCATTGTGGGCCTTATCCAATACCCCCATTTCTTCTTTTACTTCCACCTCACTTAGGATTGTCAAATCCCTGAACTCGGCCATCATTAGGCTTGCCAGTTTTGCTTGGTGTCTACTTAATGCATCTGCCACTTTATTAGCTTTTCCTGGGGTATACAATATATCAAGATCATAGGCAGCTAGGAATTCTACCCACCTATGTTGCCTCATGTTCAAGTCTTTTTGGGAAAACAAATATTTAAGTGACTTATGGTCTGTGAACAATTCAAACTTAGCACCTAGCAAATAGTGTCTCCATAGCTTCAATGCATATACTACTGCAGCAAGTTCTAAATCATGTGTGGCATACCTTGTTTCATTTGGTTTAAGTTGCCTGGATGCATATGCTATGACTCTTCCATGTTGCATGAGCACTGCCCCTAGTCCAGATCCACTAGCATCTGTGTAAACTACTAATCCTTCATTTCCCTCTAGTACTTGTAAAACTGGAGCTTCCATCAATGCTTTCTTTAGTGATACAAATGCTTGTTCACACTTTTCTGTCCACACATATGGTTGTTCTTTTCTAGTTAACTTGGTCAGTGGGATGGCTATTCTTGCAAAGTCTTTTATAAATCTCCTATAATAGCCTGCCATTCCTAAAAATGATCTTACCTCAGTCACTGATTTGGGTCTACTCCAAGATTGAACTGCCATGACCTTATTTGGATCTACTCTAATGCCTTGTTGAGATATAATATGCCCTAAAAATTTTACTTCATTCTGCCGAAATATGCACTTATTGAATTTTGCTTTTAAATTGTGTGCTCTTAGCCTTGATAAAATCAGATGCAAGTGCCTTGCATGCTCCTCTTCTGACTTTGAGTACACCAATATATCATCAATAAAGACAACCATAAATTTATCCAGAAAATCCCTAAATGTTCTATTCATTAAATCTACAAAATATGATGGTGCATTTGTCAATCCAAAAGGCATCACCAAAAATTCATACAATCCATACCTTGTATTGAAGGCATTGTACTTAATGCTTTCTTCCTCTACTTTCATTTGATGAAACCCAGAGGCTAAATCTAGCCTTGAGAAGACCTTTGCTACATTTAATTGATCAAACAAATCATAAATTCTGGGGAGTGGGTATTTGTTCTTGATGGTGACTTTATTAGTTCCCTATAATCAATACACATTCTTAGTGTACCATCATGCTTTTTCACAAACACCACTGGAGAACCCCAGTTTGAACTGCTAGGCCTTATAAAGCCTTTCTGTTCCAATTCTTCCAGCTGCTGTTTCAATTCTATTAATTCTTTTGGACCCATTCTAGTAGGCTTCTTGATGATAGGACTTGATCCAGGAATTAACCTTATTTGAAATTCAACTGGTCTATTGTCTGGTACGCTTACTACCTCTCCAAAAACATCTGGATACTCCCTTACCACTTTTATATCTTCCAAAATTAATTCCTTTTCAGTCATACTCCATATTTGATTAAGGCAATTTGTTTTAGCTATTTCACTCATGACTAAAATATTTTTACCATTTTCTGTTTTTAAAGATATTGTGAAGTTTTCTAGATTCAATATTGCTTTGAATTTACTCAACCAATCTACCCCTAAAATAATTCCTATTCCAGGGTATTTCAATACAAACAAATCAGATTTAAATACATTTCCCCCTATGTTTAATTATACTCCCAAACATTTTAATCCTAGCAAACAAGAGCTACCCAGGGGACTTTGAATAAACAAGGGTTTTTCAACTTTGTGGCATGTGAGAGCTAATTTATCCACTATGTCTTGTGATATTAGAGAATGTGTGGCTCCAGTGTCATATATAACTGTGATTGGGTAACCTTTAATTAGAAGTATACCTTCCAATTGTCCAGAGCTTCCTGCTGCATTTGCCTTTGACTTTGTTTCCAGTGCTCCTACCTTTGCTCCTTTTTTAAACTCTGGGCAGTTTCTTTTAATATGACCTTATTTCCCACAGTTATAGCAGCTAAATGGTGCCTTCTTAGCTTCTTGACACCTATTACTCATGTGTCCTTCTTTGCCACAGTTATAACAAGTAGTCTTCTTCTTAGCTTCCCCACTAGTTGCTCCTTCAACTTTCCTGTTTGCATTCTTTTTATCATAAGGATGTGTCCTATTTTTCCCTTTCTTTTGACTATTTTCCCTCATGCTCCTGAACTTTTCTCTGGCATTGTCGTGTTGTTCAAAGGAAAGGGTAAGATCTATGACTTGATCAAATGTCCTGTCTTTGTATGGTAACATTGCCCTACTCAAACTAGCATTGAGTCCTTGAATGAATCATGATTTCTTTGATTCTTCATTTCCTATGAGCATTGTTCCATACTTAGACACACTCTCAAATTTTTGAGTGTATTCAGTCACACTCATTGATCCTTGCCTCAGCCTTATGAATTCCTCAAGCAATGTTGCCTTAGCTGTTGCTGGAACAAACCTTGCCTCAAGCATCTCCTTGAATTGATCCCATGTTATCTCATTTCTGGCCTCCCTGTGATGATTACCTCCCACCAATCCAATGCTGCTCCTTTGAGTCTCCTTGAAGCTATCTGCCTCTTTCTTTGATCATTAATTTGCATGTCTGTAAATATTCTTTCCAAAGTTCTCAACCATGTCTGCACTCCCATTACTCCTTCAGTGCCTTCGAAATCCTTGCCTCCTAAATTTGAAAATGTCTTTAATAACTTAGCTAATTCCTCATGAGGATTTTCTTCCCTCTGCACTGCTCCCTCCCTTAATGCTCTCACCAAATCTTGCAAATTAACCAATGGTGCAACATTTGAGGGTCCTGCTCCAGTGCTTGGGGGTCTTCCTACCATGTTTCACTATTCTATTGCATAGTTAGTTAGTCATAGTCCTATTTAATTATTTTTTGCAATTTATTTCTATTGTGGACATTGATTTCTATAATTATTGTATGTATACTTTATATATATACACATTTTATCCATACAAGGAGTTCGGATAATATATTTATGCTATGTTTTAACAACATAGTTCTGATACCAACTGAAGTGACCCACTTCATTATACTCAAATTGGTGTGATTTTAAGTGTGTTTTTTTTAACACATAAGTGATCACTTCTTTAAATTCATTCTCTCAAGATCCTGAAATTTTACCAATATAAATATATCAGTGTTTAAATTAATTCCTATCATTTATATATATGAGGATATATAAATGTTTCCTTGCAAATCAGAGTGCTTAAAGTAGCAAAGAATTTTTAATCCACATAATATTTTTCATAGTGAATGTTTTGTGTCACATAGCTTGTTTCTACATAGTTCAGATTTTATCTTCTTTTATAATGACTCAAGATTGACTAATACAAAAAAATAAAGTATTAGTTCCTCATATTTTCATTTGTATTGTTTTACAGAATTTTCATTTAAATCAAATTCCTGATCTGTGGTCTAACACCCCATGGGTTTGATCCTGGGGTTTCAGTAATTCATACTTGTGATTTAGAAATGATATGAGATGTTAAAACATAATGTGACTAATGATTCAAGGTTTATACACAAACATGCACCAATCATGCTCAAGCAATTCAGTTCAATCAAAATGCATACATTCAGGTTTATATACTTATGTCTTAATTTATACTATTGGTAATAATCTTATGAACAATTGGTGGTAAGTATGTTATAGATCAGGCAGAAGAGAAACTACAGGCAAGTGAAATGCTAACTTAATCTAGCATACCAAGTAAGATTTTGCACATACTTGTAAACATCATGTTCCAGGCAATTTTATTTAAGGAACCAGACTCAAATGAGACTGTGGTGCAGACCTCTAATGGATAGTGAATGATGGCTATTGGCAAAAATCAAGTTGCAGTAAAGTAGTAGTCATGCTTACATTTTACAAAATCCTTTGGTATTGCAGATTCTTATAATTTAAACAAGACCAAGTGCAACAAACTTTAAACTGTATCTTATGCAACTGGACATTGTTTAATATGATTGCAGTGAATGCTACCAGTACTTTACACACATCATTTTATAACACATTTCAATACTGAAAAATCAAACATGCAAGTTAGGTTTGTAGGCTAAAACTTCAAGCTTCTCATGGTCTTATATCAATTTATAAGTCATGATCAAGCCTCACTAGCTAAACCAGATTAGGTTCAACCATCACCTAACAGTTCTACTACATGCATTATTAAAAGAAAACCTCTGCAGTTTCACTATTTAAATCTTATCAGATATGTAAAAGTAAGTACATCCACATCTAAGATTACATGGCATAACTTCCCTCATCACAGTCTACAGAAAACATCTGGATTAGTTACTTAAATCAGTAACTCAAGACACAATATAATACTTAAGTTTTACAAATTCTTTTCAAATGAACAAAGCACTATAATACTGAGAAGTGTGCATATACTTAAGAAAGTTTGCCTAGCTTACTTTATTCAATGAGCTATTGCATTTCAAAAACTCAAACCGGTCTTCTAATTTTCCAAGCAAGCAAGCTATTCATGCATCTTTACCTGCAACAATATTTTGAGCTGCCTCAATAAAAGGAGACACCCCAAATATTGCAAAGGCAATAAATAGGGTCAGAATAAAATTCTGATGTGAGTGAGATCATTATTAAAACAACTCATAAATTCTTAAAACTGTGCAAAGAACTTATATATATTTGTCACTATTCAATTTCATATCAAACCTGAACATATGCACATTTAAATTTATCTACCAACATACCTCCAAGCATTCATTCATTTAATTCATTAAGTTGTACATGTACAAACTCCTATGGAATTTAGCTTCCTAAAATCCATAGCATAACCTTTCTATCCCATTTTTATATTTTATATGGTCTAATCTCTTGCCTTTGAACACAAAGTGTGCATTGCAAAGGACTCAATTCTGTTAACCCTTGCACAGAGGCCTTCAGGACTTGAACAAGTCATGCACATACCCATCATCCACCTGATGATGAGTAGATCAAGGCACCTCTCCTAAATTACTTTGTAATTTAGAGACCATGCTCATTTAATTGCCAAGGAATTTTTCTTTTTTTAATTTCCAAAAGTACTTCTGCTCTTTTCTTCATTTCATAAATCAAAAATCATTGATCTCACTCAAAGAGAACATCCAAACATACAAGCATTCATATAAAAATTCCACTGCTTATAATCAGAGATTATACTTATTCAAATTTTCCAAAAATTTGCTCATACACATTTCTACTTATTTTTTCCAGTGCTTGTTTAAATTGATAGAATCATGTAAAAATCTAGATTTATTCTTCTGTGAACATAGGGTATGATTTTTGAGAAAAACCCATAAAACATATTGGTTTATGATCTGAACAAATCAGCACATATATCATACTGCTTTGTTCAAGTCAGTTTTTAATGAACTAGACATAAGCATGAACCTTCTGATTCACACTGCCTATTTCCTTTATTTCTTTAATACCCTACTTCTCAGAAAAATGCTTAACTCATTTTCTAATAAGAACTGGATTACAGAATCCATTTCTGTGATCAAGGTAAGTGTCAGATCGAGTACATTCCAAAGCAGGAGTTAAGGTCATCATATCAGACCAAAATAAATTAAAGTCTCAACCAAAAGTTCAACCAGAAAAAAAACCATCATGATCAATAATCATTCACTCAGAAAAATCAATAGAAAACCATATTATAATTTCTATCTAAGAAAAATTGCTTGGCTGCCCTTAGCATGGGCCTTAATGCCCCCAAACTTCATCTATGATTATCACTCACCTTTCTCTTCTTTTCCCCGAGAATGCCTAAGTTTGAAAACAATGTGAGCTCTTCTTTTTTTTTTTTAATGTGTTTTTGTTTTTTTTTCTTTTTCCTCCCAGAAAACCTCTGCCTTACCCCTTGATTTAAATCATTTAACTATGGTTTTAATAGAGGAAACACCCATTCTATCCTCATATAATTTAAAGGATCATGGGTATATGCTTATGGCTAATCTTGCCATTTTCTTCTTAGTTTCCATTTCTGGTAAAAGCAATTATCTCACTGCTTTTCTGTGCACATGCTTTTTGCATGATTTTATCTGCACATTATTTTTATGTGACTTAATTTCACAATGTATCTTATCATACCCGAGATAATTCTCATGTCTTTTCCTATAAGTTTTATTTTTAACTGACATAATTTACCATTTGCTTCTCTCTTGATTTATTTCAAAAATGCATCCACACTCATAAATATTGCTTGACTGACTTTTATGCATTTTAATTATCAAGAGAATTTTTATTTTATCATCCCATACTTCTCTAATCATATGTATATATTTTCTATACAATATTCACATATATATACAAGTCATGTGAATTTTAGAATTCATTTTATACTTAATCATTTTCCTTTCATCACGGTGTATATAAAAATAATTATCCCCTTGCATAACTATTTCACTCACTTCTGATATTCATTTTTAAGCTATTTTTATCCTTTGGTTATGTATATAATACATATATATATATATACATAAAATATGTGAATATAATACTCCTCTTTACTCAGCTATTTTTCTTCCCATTGTTATCTTCTTTAACTATTCTCTGTTAACTAATTTAACGTTATATATTTTTTTCAAAGTAATTTTAATCTCATAAAGAAATTTAGGTCTTCACAAAAACATTTGGAAAATTCCTCCTTTCAAATTTCTTTTTGAATACATTACTTGCTATAAGCCGATCCACTTATCCTTTATAAATTTTTCCTTTTAAAAGCTTCCTTTAAATTTAAATCCATTATAATTTTTTAAAATCTATTTATAAAACACTTTTATAAGTCTATAAGTCAATTTACAAAACCACTTTACAAACCTCTAAAATCATTTATAAAACATTTCCCCATTTAAAATTCCTTTGATAAATCTTTGTTAAGAAAAATCTTTCATAAAATATCTTTTGTAACTCATCCTTTTAAATCACTTCAAATAAACCTTTTAACGTAGTAAACCCTCTTTTTATAAACTATTCATTATTTATATATACCTTTATAAAATAATAATTTGACTTGAAAATCATTTATAAACCTTAAACCCCCAAAATTGATTAAAAAATTGAAGTTAATTCAGAATCATACTTTATAAATTCAAAAAAAGGCTTAGCAAACTTGATGGTACTAATTTAAGTTACCATTTAATTTTAGTTTCACTTCCAAGTCATTTAACAATTTATTTACACAAGTCAACGTACAAGTAAATAAACTTCATGTCCAAATCAAGAATAACATGTCAATATAAACTAATTGGCATATACATGTCCAAATAACATAATACTAGGATGGTGATTTGTCCTGCTAAATAGATGTCCAAATAATCAAACAATTAACTTACAATAAAGGGAGGATTTATTCTGTAAACATATATGCCCATACAATCAAGTAGCCAATCAATAGCAGAACGGGGATTTATTCTGCTAATATACGTGAACAACAATCAAATAAATTACATTATAGCAGAACGAAGATTTATTCTGCTAATAGATGTCTACACAAACACAACCACTCACATTATAGTTCATTCACAGTTGTTTTTCTACTTAATGGTATCAACATTGAATTCTTTGTGTTTAACCATCTTTGAAAAAGAAGTACCTTAAAAACAATTTGATCCTTGGAAAACAAAGGATTTAAAACTTAAAACTTTTTTTTAAAATAATTAGTTACAAGTTAAATCCTTTATTAAACCATAATTAGACTTAATTAAATATTAACTTAATTTAATTAATAATTAATCAATAATTAAACTTTAAATAAATAATTTAAACAATAATTAGCTATTAAATAAGTATTTCAACCCTAAATATTCCTTTATTAATTATTAAGTAATAATTTAAAACTTCATTAATATTCAAATATTAATTAATCTCAATTAGCAAAATTAAATAATATTTAGTTTAAAAATTAAATAATAAATAATAAATTAAACTTTTATTACAAATAATTAAATCATAATTAAGTTTTAATTAAATCATTAACTTAAATTTTTCTTAATTAGTAACTAATTAAACCCTTTAGTAAATTAATAATTTATTAAAAATAAAGCATATACCTAACTCATAATTAACTAAAATTTAAATAATTGATTAATACTTAATTAAAATTAATGTTAACTTTAAATGATAATTAATTAGTAACTAGTCCTTGTTTTATTAAACTTAATAATCCTTGTTTAGTATTTAATTAATTATTAACTACTAAACTTAATTAATTAATAGTTAATTATTAAAAATTTAATTGAATTTCTAAAACATTTTTTATTAACTTTATAAAACATTTTTAATTATGAAAATCAATTTTTGTAAAAATCGAATTTTTAAGCGAACTGCATCCATGGTGATTATCGCTATGAATGTCATTATTAGAAAATTTGTCCTTAGCTTTCCTTATTAAAGCTTAACACCTTAATGCTTACTAAATTTTCAAAACATAAGTGTTTGAAAACTAAAACCAAGGTTGAAACTTTTGAAAATGATTCTGAATTTAAACTTAACCCATGGTTTTCTAATAAGGATTTCTTTTATTGCTAACCCAAGCCAAGATGCAAACTATTCTTTAGTATACAACATATACCCTATCCACTCACAAAACACACATACCACACTATATACATGAAGAAAATTCATAAATTTACATACAATAACAACATACAATAACTCCAAACTCAAATCTAATATAACATATCATCCAAGCATCGTAATATATAACAACACCACAACATTTGTTTAAGCCAACATTTAACAAGATTAAAAACACATATATTACTATAAAATTTCATCTTAAATATAAATTAAATCAAGAAGTTTACTCACCAAAATCTTTGAAAACCTGAATGCTTTAGAACTTGTAAAGCTTGAAAAACTACACAAAAATCACTCAAAATGGGTCATTTTCTCCTTGGTTTTTGGCTATCTTACTTTCGAAATTCGTACAAGTAGAAAAACAAAAGTTTTATAAATTATTTTCTCTGTAATTTAAAAAAAGAATCACTCAATTTCGATTTATTTCGAGGGAGATATGGTCAAAAGAAGGAGTAATTTTCGGCCTTGATAATATTGGTCCAAAAATGGGTCTAAAAGAAATGCAATTTTGATCTAAAAATTTTCAAAATTTATAAAATTTGTAGCCACTTGAATTATACATTGTTTGAAAAAAAGTAAATTTTGATTTGGAGTAGTTTGAAGGAAGTTATGGTTGAATGAAGTGGGAGTAAAAATGGGGAACTTGGAGATGAAAACAGGTGATTTAAAACTAAGTTTTTTAAAAGTTTTAAAGTAAGAATTTGATATATAAAAACTTAGGATTTTATAACAATGCATATTTTCAACAATTTTGAAATATTAAATGTAACATAATTATTGGAAAAAAATTGTCATAAATAAAGATTTTATGACTTATTATTGGAAATGCTATTAGATGTATGTTAGAATCTATGATAAAATTCTTAAATAAAAAATTTCAATAAGTCAAAAAAGTGATAACCAAATCAATTGAATGTGAAACAATATTGTGTTGAATACTAATAATGATATTTGAAATAACAAATTTTAATGTTGTATGGAATAAAATGAATGTTTATCTCTAATTGGAATTTTTTAATTAAAAAGAGGGAAGACGTTAATTGTAAACATATATTGAAATAAATTTAAATTTGGTGATTTATTTCCAACCATATATGTTAACACCTAAATGTAAACTTACGTTTCAGATCCAATTATATCATTAAAAAGATGGATTGTTTAGATTTTAAATCTTATACGGTATTAAATAAATGTTAATAGGAGATTGTAAATGGGGTAAAATAGATGTACACTTGACTTTTTCCTTTCCACTTAG
The DNA here is from genome assembly GCA_030765085.1 of Allium cepa. Lineage (NCBI taxonomy): Eukaryota > Viridiplantae > Streptophyta > Magnoliopsida > Asparagales > Amaryllidaceae > Allium > Allium cepa. The sequence continues at coordinate 101,202,261 of CM060942.1, read as the reverse complement.
ATTTGATTGATTTTAGTTGCAACCTAATATTACTTTCCATCTTCACTCTTCTAATATACTCTTACATTCATTGCCTCCTTATGTGGATTATCTTCAGACCTTTTATTTATGAATGTAAACAATAAGTGGCGATAAAGATGTATATATGTATATATATACACACACACACACGCGTGCACACACGCGCACGCACACACCAGTTCATATTACCTCATTTATTTTGTCATATTTATAAATGTATGTTAATGCATTCCTAGTAAAATAGTCAATCGAAATGTTAATTTGTTTGTTTAAATTCCTTATATAATTAGAGAGAGAAATGAAAAGTCCTTAATGTTGTATATTCTCTTAATTAATTACACAAATTTGTGTGGAGAATTTATTTTCATTTATTATGTGTTAATTAAATCTTTAATGGATGTCAATTTTGGTATGTTTGGGGTTAAAAAAATTAATTGAGTGAACAAATGTTTTCGAAATTTGAATTCCAAAAGTTTGTTTATAGTGTAGAGTTGGTTCGTTCATTCCCTTTCTAATTAATAATTTCCACACTCTTTTCAGTTTTTCCTCATTTGTCTCATTGCTCCTTTCCATTTACATTGTATGAAGCTTTTCCATTTCACAACATGAACTATTTTTCATGTTTTCAATTCCTTCCTTCACCTTTTTTAATACCTGCCACTTTTAAAATGGTTGTTCATATTTACTTTATTTCAATACCTAGTTTGTTCATATTTATTTTGCTACCTTTTCGTTCATTTTCCAACTTCATTTCTTGAAGCCATGTTTCATTTATTTCGAATTAATAGCAGCCTCTCTTTTCAAATTCCAACGGTCTTAAACCTGACTCTAACCTTATAACTAAGATATGATGCAAATGGAACCCAAGCCTCCATTCTAATCTTCTTCCTTTTTTTGTTTTATTTCTTTTTCCTCTTCAAATATTCTTCTTCTCCCTCATTTTTCTTCTTCTTCAAATCTTCTTTCTTCAAATCCTCTCAATTTTCAAACTTTCTTCTTCTATTTTAAATCTTGATTTCCTCTTTTATTTTCACACCAAAAGAAAATTTTAGGAATAAAGCTAGCAATCAAGGAGACTAAGGAAACCTAGAGAGGAGCCATTGATTAGAAATCTAATATTTTCAGATTCGTATAAAGGTATGTGGTTAAATCCACTCACGCAATACTAAATTTTCTTATATTACTTGAATTAGAATTATGAAGTGATAAAATCTTATTGATTTTTGTTTGGTAGTTTAAATTAACATTTAAATTGAATTTGAATTTTTTTATTGAATTGGATTGACAATTTAAATCCCCAGAGGTGTAAGGGCAAGCGTCTAATGCAACATCGATGGGAGGAGATCCCATTAATCCACCTGCAACAGCCAATTTTTCTAAACTATGCAAGGACTTCGCTAGTCTAGGAGGCAGAATGTTTTCTGGCATGGAGGATTTCATAGAGGCACGAGCTTGGTTGAGGAAAGCATGCAGTTGGAGAAGTTCATTAGTCTGAAGCAAGGGAATCTTTTGGTGAAAGAGTATATAAATCAGTTTAGTGAGCTATCACAGTTCGGAATGGAGCTTGTTAACATACCACATAAGAAGGCTATCAAGTTTGCTAAGGGTTTGAACCAGCCCCTCCAAGGGTTGGCATTGACACATGTAACTATGGGAGCGACGTATGATTCACTTGTGGAAATGGCTCTCGTGTCGGATGTTATTAAGGAAGGACAGATTAAGGAGGTTCCTGAGTCAGAAAACTCTAAGAAGCAGTGGTGAAAGAATAAGAGGGATAAGAACATGAAGAAAGGAGGAGGACCTCAGAAGGGACAGATCAAGAAAGGCGAGAAATGTCATAGTTATGGATTGCTTGGTCATTTCACAAAGGATTGTAAGAAGAAAACGATGAAGGGGAGGTGTTACAACTGTAGGCAGCCTGGTCACCTTAGTGGAGCTTGTCCTCCAAAGACATGGTAGAGAGCTGGCGTCCCTACAGCACAAGTATAGGCTTTGGATGCAGCACCTTCTAGTGGACTAGATCAAGGTAGGAAAGTTTCTATAGAAGGTTTGATCTCTATTTTGCATTTTCCTATTCGGACTCTTTTTGATTCCGGAGCATTCGCATTCTTTCATTTCTGGCTCCTTGGTTGATTGTTTGCACTTAGATATTTCTCTATTATCAGACCCTATAGTTTTTTCAAATCCCATAGGAGGATCGACACATTTATTCATGATTTGTAAGAGTTTGAAATTTTTTATACTAGGCATAGAGTTTGATTATGATGCCTATGTACTAGGATTTTTGGAAAATGGGCTGATTTTGGGGATGAACTGGTTATCCACTTATGGTGCGATATTAGACTGCCAGAGGAGAGTCGTCAAATTAGAGAAATGTAGCGGAAGGATTCTCGAGGTTTTCTACGACCCATAGGGGTCAGTCATGTTGAGCTTCCTTTATTCCCTTGATTCATCACTAGGAGAGTTAGGTTCCGTTCCAGTCATTAGAGATTTCCCAAATATTTTTTAGGACGTTAGGGGACTACCCCCGAAGAGAGATCGACTTTAGGATCTATCTGAATGACAATGCTAAGCTAGTGGCATTGCCCGTGAGACGTATCTGAGTGGGAAGTGCTAGTCGTCTTCGCTTCAAATATGGAAGGTTCCCTTCGACTTTGCATAGACTATAGAGAGTTGAATAGGCTCACAAAGAAGAACCGTTGCCCACTTCCTAGGATAGACGATCTTTTCGATCAGTTGGTTGGCTCTTCAGTATTTTCTCAACTTGATTTAGCTATTGGATTTCATCAGCTTAGGGTCGCCGATGATAGCATCGATAAGACAGCATTTAGGACAGCCGATGGATTAATTGAGTGGTTGGTTATGCCGTTTGGGATGACCAATGCCCCGGCCTATTTTGTAGATTTGATGAGCCGTGTTTTTTGAGATGTCCTAAATAAGTTTGTTGCAGTGTTCGTGAATGACATTTTGGTGTTTTCCAAGAGTATGGAAGAGCATGCTATTCAGCTTGAGGAGGTTCTTCGTACACTTTGTGTTCATCAGTTGAAAGCGAAATTCTCGAAGTGTCACTTTTGGCATAAGGAGGTGCATTTCTTGGGGTATGTTGTCTCCAAGAGAGGGTTTAACTGTGGATCCAGCTAAGATAGTCGCGGTATAGGATTGGAAGGCCCCCAAGAATGCTACCGAAGTTAGAAGCTCCCTGGGTTTGGTTGGCTATTATAGGAAGTTTATTAGAGATTTTGCTAAGATTTCAGCACCGCTTACTCGTCTCACTAAAAAGAATATGGAATTCATGTGGGACATAGATTGTGAGGATTCCTTTACAATGCTAAAGAGGGCCCTTACTAGTGCACCAGTGTTTGTTTTACTCGATACATGTGGGATGGGACCGATGGGTCTTAGAGTAGTATTGATGCAGGAAGTGAGGGTAGTATGCTATGGAAGTAGGCAGTTGAGAACTCATGAGAAGAACTACCCCACCCATGATTTGGAGTTAGCTGCTATTATTTTTGCACTTAAATCTTGGAGACATTACTTGCTAGGAGAGAGGTTCGAGCTTTTCACCAACCATAAATCATTGAAGTACCTATTCTCACAGAAGGATTTAAAATTAAGGCAACATCGTTGGATGAAGTTTCTAGCATCATATGACTTTAAGATAGATTACACCACTGGTAATAGAAACGTAGTTGTGGATGCATTAAGTAGGAAGAGAGCAACCCTTAATCCAATGTTCATGGAGTAGAAAAGCATAGAGTTTATTTCCACCTTTGATTTTAAGCCCTATACGGACATTACCCCTGGATTATAGGCAGCACATGAGGTTAAGCCTACCTTCATAGATCAGATTGGCTCAAGGCAGCAAGAGGATTCAGAGCTTATGGATATTTTGGATAGGATTAGCAAAGGAGAGGTCTCTAAGACATATCCAATGCTATTTCATTATTAGTAAAGGGTGGCTAAGGAGAGATGGAAGATTTTGTGTCCCCCACACTGGTGATTTGACGAGAGCAGTTCTAGAAGAAGCATACCACTCTCGAGTGGCTATTCATCCAGGTAGAGGTAAGATGTATAGGGACATGAAGTAAGTGTTTTATTAGAGAGGCATGAAGAAGGATATGGCAGAGTTTGTGGCTAAGTGTCTTGTGCGCGAAAGATTTAAGCGATGCAACAGGAGCCCGGTAGATTGCTTCAACCATTGAATGTACCCGAGTGGAAGTGGGATAGTGTTTTGATGGACTTTATAGATGGTTTACCCCGATCTAGAAAAGGGAATACCAGTATTTGGATGATTTTAGATCGTTTGACTAAGAGCGCCCACTTCATTCCGGTCAAGAGTAAGAGGACTACACCTTATTTGGCATCCTTATATGTTCGTGAGATAGTCCGACTTCATGGAGTTCCCTCTAGCATAGTGAGCGATAGCGACCCTATCTTTACTAGCGAGTTTTTAAGGAGCATGTAAGAAGCTTTAGGTACACAGCTTAGGTAGAGTATGGCCTATCACCCCTGGGTGGATGGCAAAATGGAGAGAGTTAATAGAGTTCTTGAGGATTTGTTGAGAATGTGATTTCTTGATTTTGGAGAAACTTGGGAGGAGCATCTTCCTTTATTAGAGTTCGCATATAATAATAATTTTTAGACTAGCATTAGGATGGCACCTTTTGAATCTCTTCATGGAAGACCATGCAAGTCACCTTCGTGTTGGTTGGAATCTACAGAGAGATTGCTATTAGGTCCCGACATGGTTCGTGAGACTTCGAAAAAGATTGATTTGATTAGAAGGAGAATGAAGACGGCCTAAGATAGACAGAAATCCTATGCATCTAAGCGGAGAAAAGACATTGAGTTTGAGATATGAGATTTGGTTATCACTAAGGTGTCTCCGCTAAGAAAGGTAGTAAGGTTTGGATCAAGCGGGAAACTTGCTCCTAGATTTGTAGGACCGTTCTCCATTATGGAAAGGGTGGGAAAGATGGCGTATCAGATAAAGCTACCGAAGAGGCTCGCAGGAGTCCATGATGTCTTTCATGTTTTGCACTTGAGAAAGTTCTTACACAATTCAGTAGAGGTAGTGGAACCTAGCAAACTTAAGGAAGTTGAAGTAGAGAGAGAACATCGGTTCATCGCATTCCTACTAAGATCGTTGGACGTGATATCAAGAAGCTTAGAAATAAGGAAGTACCTTTGGTTAAGAAGCAGCGGGGAGACAGTATTGGGAACGTTATGTGGGAGGCTGAAGAGAAAATAATTACCTCTTATCCACGTCTTTTCGACGGTACATTTTGAATTTCCTATTTCCTTCTTTAGTTTTGAATAGGTTCTTTCCTTTAGTATCCTTTGCGAGGGTAGATCTTAAGGTTTAACCTATGGATGGTAGGACTGAATGTAAACATGTTACTAGAACATGTTATGTATGATGGACGCTAGTGGTTGCAAGTGTTTGTTAGTGGATGCAAATGGATGTATATATATAAAGTAGGCAATATTATCTAAGCCATCGACCTAACTAGGTCACTAAAGCATATGCATATGGATGTATGTATATTTGCATTCTATTATTTTAATTTCCTGGGAGCTATAAATGGATAATTACCATATGATTGTTACATTTGGGTGATGGTTGTAGCACGCATATAAAACTATTAGTTGTCATTAGGGAATTTGCATTCATTTGGATACATGGCACGGACATGATTGCATAAAAGGAGGTCGACTGAATCAGTAGACCGCCTAATCTTTTGCATTAGTTAGGGACATTGACACTACACTATTGCATATACCACAAATTGCATCAGAAAAACTACGGACAATGGATGTTATCGATGATGGTAGAATATATGGTTGTAGAAATTGGATGAAAATATTTATTACATTCTTCTGTCCTTGGAGATTATGGGGACGAAATCCTTTCAGGAGAGGAGAATGTAACAATCCAAAATTTAAGCTACAATAATTAATTAATTAATTAATAAAATAAGTTTGTGAAATTGACATAATTGAGTCGCGGGAGTTGCACCATTGTGTACATGGTAATTTTCTGGTCAAATTCTATATATAATTTGTCAAAATCGATTAATATGAAGAAGATACGCAGTAAACAAGAATTCAGAATAAAACGAAAAAAAATATAGGCATGGGTCAACCCATGCCATAAGCCAGGTCGACCTATAGATCGACCCAGGCTTGTGTAAGTTCGACCTAAGGGTCGACCTCCATTGTATATTGGTCGACCCGCCTTATTATTTGGACGTAGAAGTTTCCAGGTGCGTGCCGAATAAACGGTTTAGAAATTTTTCTCAAATCCAGTTCGTTCGTGCTTCCATCCGATGGTTCCTAGTGAGCCTATGATGTGGTTGCAGATTTAATCTTCAAATCCAACGGTCTGAGATTCCTAAGCTACATTATAAATAGAACCCTAGGCCTAACTATTTTTCTCATTCAGGTTTTTCTCCTATTTGGGTTCATTGCAGAGGCTGGACCCAAAATAGCAAATTTTTCTAAGTAGGAAATCTTTTTGATAAAAATATTCTACGCTCTAGAAGTGGATCAAGGAAGTCCAAGGACAAGAGTTACGGACCACAGGTGAGTGTTTTGTAATTATTTCAGATTTTTAAGTAATTTAAAATAATTGGGTTCTCAATAGTTATAATTTTTCTGCAATTTTGAGACAGTTTTATTTAAGTTATTTACAGTTAACTTTTAAGTGAATTTTAGAAGTTCTTTTTAGTCTATTTTATTCGGCTATTTTTATTTAACTATTTTATTCAGTTATTTACAGTTATTTACATTTATTTACATTTGTTTTAAGCTGGAATTTAGCCTATAAATATTAGTTTCTTTTTATTCCTTTTTACAAAAATAAAATATTAAAAAGAGAAGAATTCGCTAATATGGACTAAAAATATAAGACCATTAAATTTATAGAAATTAGATGTAAAATAAGAAAAACTATAATAATACAGAAATGGATTGAAATGGGCGAATTTAAGATATTTGCAAGCCTGATTATAGTAAGTGGTTATAACTAAGAAGAGAAAAATAGAAGAGTAACAATTATAACATAGGTTATAGTTAGAGATAACAAAAAAGGCTTATTTTATAACTTAGATCTTGAATTAAGTAATAAGAAAAAGAATAGTTATAACACATAGATCATAATTAAGAAGAAAGAAATAACAGAAAAGGCTTATTTTATAACTTAGATCTTGAATTAAGTAATAAGAAAAAGAATAGTTATAACACATAGATCATAATTAAGAAGAAAGAAATAATAGAAAAGGCTTATTTTAAACTTAGATTAAGTTAATAAGCAAATATAGAAGAAGGGTCTGTACCAACAACATTCCCTTTTAATCAGGAATTGATGGTCTCACAATAGTTAGGTAAGGCGGGGCCACGCTTATGCTGATTAGGGTAAGTAAGAGGCTAAATAGATAGAGGCTCAAATCTGGAGATTTGGGCAAGGGGTGCAAACTAGAATTTTTTAGTTAGGACCAGTACCGACAGTATTACCTTTCAGTTTAGGTCTGATGGCTCACAACACTTAGGTGAGGCTGGACAGTATTACCTTTCAAGTCTAGGTCCGATGGTCTCACAACAGATTAGGTGAGGCTGGGGGTGCTTATGCTGATTAAGGTAAATAAGAGGTCACAAGAGGGGTGACGGTTAGCGTGTACCGACGATGACCGAGCATGCGACATTGATTAGAGTAAATAATTCGCTACTGCATTCCAAGCGCTAAACAGGTATCTTTTGTCGTAGGACCAACAGGATTGGACTAGTTCACAGTGGCATAATAGAGATAAAAGGCCGATCAATGGGTAGAATTAGGATTTCAGCCTAAATAAAATAGGATTAGGATTTCAGCCTAATCACAGTAGTTTAACACAAGTGTAAACAATCCAAACAAATAGTCAAACATAATCAAAAACAGTATTTTACCCCAGTTTTATCTTTTCAGTACTTCTTTTATACTAGAATTGCTGCTAAGTCTATTATCTTTATCTTGCTTAAGAATGCTAGTAATTACTTTCACTCACCAGACTTATGTTCTGACTCACTCCTCTATTTCCTCTTTTTCCCCTGTAGGCCAATAAAATCGAGGACAGTAGATTCTGACCGCTTGGAGATATGTTCTTTGAGTTCTTCATGTCTACTTCTCCTTCTTTCTTGTTATCTTTTCATTTGACTTTGAATGTACTGATACTTTATGAGAGGAATGATTTTTATTATTTATTGTACTCTGATTTTATGAGACTGGGATGTATTTTTCATAAGACATGAGTATTTGGTATTTTGAGACTTATTCTGTTTTGAAATAAAGTTTAATTTTAAATGTCTAGTTGTTAATTAAATGTTTCTGCTGTTTATAATTATTATTTTTGTGAATCTTAGTCTCTGTGATGTTTTAGCTATACCTATAATGCACCATGTCATTTGATGTGCCCATTTTGGATATACCAAGGGTTGTGGAGTGTTTCATTGTATGAATAATCTATTGTGTAATTACCTAATGCTATTGAGCATAAGGTACACTTGGTAGTTTATTTACCATCCTTGTATGATGAGAAGTTTTCGAACCTAGATAAACCATTAATTTTTGGTTGCAATGGATGTGTGATGGATTCTTTTGTTGCATACATATATTATATATGTTGTGTTGCTTATGTTATTGCTTAGAACAACTAATATATCTTGCTCTTTTATACGGTTAACTCTCTTTTGGTTCATATAAGTGAAATTCAGGTTTATGAAAGCAATAGCGGTTGCTTTTGGTTTCATAAATAAAGTTTTGCATGTCCGACAAATAGCTACATTTTTGAATTATGATTTTTGTAGCGGTATTTTACTATTTTTCCCATGGTTTGGAATGCTTTATTATTGAAATAAGCTATATACCATGTAATTATTGACATTGTTATTTTTCAAGACCTATCCGCACGAAGGAGATGTTGACGAATTTTTTTGCGAATTTAAGACTTAGAATAAAAAATCCATGGAAGTTGAGTTATTTTCAAATTTATATTAAACTTAAATACGTAAGCTTAATCGTTTATAAATTGACTATTTTAAATAAAATATATCAAATTTCTTAATTCTTCCTTGTTCCTTTTCGGGACAAAATTTTTTGAGTGGGTGAGATTGTAACGGCTCGTATTTCAACCATTTTAAAATATTAAATGTAACATAATTGTTGAATAAAAATGGTTATAAATAGAGACTTTACATTTTATTAATGGAAATGTTATTAGATGTATGTTATAATTGTTGCGACTATTCTATTGATTAGAAAAGCACAAATTTTAATTAATTCTGCAAGCGCACAGGAGCGTAGTATGCAGGTCGAACACATCGAATTATGTTTTAAAATATTTGAAATCCATATTTAAATCTTAGGTGTGTTAAACAAATTCGATGATGGATCTTGAACAGGAAATAAAAACAATAATATACTCCAAATTGATTTTGAATCTAACCAAAATTGCAATTAAAATATAAAATTGTAGAAATCAGAGCAGAAAATAAAAGTGCTTAAAAGAAAATAATAAAGCAAACAATTGAAATAAAATGAACAGAATTTATTAACTAACTGGAAAGAGTGTAGAAAATATGTAACAGCCGCGGAATTTCGTTCTTCGAAAATTCGACATCGATACTCACTTTATCGACTGCCGAGAAATCAAAGGCCGAAAACCGAGATGTTATGGGTTTTAAAAAGAATTTAAGAAAAGAGAAAGAGAAAAAAAAAAGAAGAGAAGAAGAAAGAAAATTTAGATAGGGAAAAGAAGATAGAAAATTTTAAAATAGAAAGTAAAGAGAAGAGAAAGGAAAAAGAAAAACAGAAGAAAATAGGACGGAACAGAAAACAACAGAACAACAACAGAATCTCACAATTCGCAGCGGAACAACATATAATAATAAATGAATAATCTTTAAACAAAGAACTATATCAGTTATTACATCACATTATATTACATTACATCAAATCATCATCAGAGTATACAACAACATATTATAACAGTGCAGCGGAAAAGAAATACTGTATAACTAGTACTACGCCATGCCATCCAGCTTGCCTCCAGCAACTCCAGAATATCCAGAATATCCAGAATATCCTGATAAACCTAACTCTTGACTGCCCGTGTGGAAATTGGTGGGCACCCAGAGTTTAGGAAGGAAAACAATAAACTCCGAGTCAGTCATGTGACTGGTGTGAGAACTCAAAACAGTTTATTTACTTTTAAATCAAAATAGAGGAATATTTTTAAAACAATTCGCAATGCTTTTTAAAAATGTAACTACCATAAGACCTCCCACCACACACACAATGCAAACGCAGACTTGGAGGAGATTTCTTCTTATGTGAGTCAAAGATGCTTGATACGCATTTAAAATAACATTTGATATTATTACTAGTGCATAGTGTAGAACAAATCCTTTCGAAAGTAAAGATATAAATCATAGCCAGCATAGGTACCATTATATTATGCCTACTAATAGCTACCATATTAAATGGCAGGTTCTACAACTAAAACCGTACAAGTCTCGTATTGTTTCTTTGGATTTCCAACAAATGGTCAGGCCAAGGAACTTCCCATTGCCACTGAGAATGCCTCTGGAAAGACATCCCCGAGAACCAAACCGGAACTCTGCCAACACAAGGCCGGGTTACCCCTTAACTGGGTAACTACTGACACGAGCACGCCATTCCCCGGTCCTTTAGGACCTTTTCAACCGAGCGCTCGATATCCAACATCACACCATAATAAATAGAGTGTTTTCAACATGAGTAAGTATCTGGGCTCCATACCATGATACCACCCCTTTCCAGAAGGAAATGCACATACCCTAAGGGGAGCTACAGCAACCCCTAATAACCTTGCCGCATCTTTCCTGTTTTGACCATTTCCGGGATGTGAGGCTCGACGAAGTCACGTCCACAAAAACATACTTTATACAAAAGCCATGCTTTGGGTCAACAAATGATCAACACAATGATCACTAAGATAGACGATCAAATAAATGATCCTATCACAATAATCAACACAATGATCATTTCAGCATCACTCAGCATGTCACATTACCAAACTGGGAATATATCGCTGATAACTTCAACTATATAACCTTTGAGCTCGTACGTCTCAAAGAAGGGTGTTAAGCAAAGAATAAATTCTCCGCCACCAACATAAATATATTTGAAAGAAATCGGCTTTATATCTCAACTTGTAATGTCAGGCATACAATCCATACAAGTCTGTTCCGGGCTCGAACAGAACCGAAGGCACTTACAAAGAAGTCCTTGCAATCCGGATATTCACAATCCTGATCGGATTCACCATCACATATGGAGAACTCAATACCGGAGCAACTCGGTGCAGAGTCAATCGATAGTTCATCCTATCACTCTCGCAAATACCGGTCTTCAACACCGATCTTCAAATGCGATTCACAACGACGTATCACATATTCGGAGTGGGTTATACGACCCCATGGTCCTTTCCCGGTTAACCCGAATAGTGAGCGCTTATTCAAAAATAAGTGTGCATTCAAATTCAATCAATTCACATCAAATACCCATTCAAAGGGAAATACTGATAGTCGGTTATTGAACTATCAATGGATATGCATACATCACCAGATTCCAAATAATTTTCCAAATTACTTACCTTTCCAAAATATCTTTACAAGATATAAAATTCCAACACTTCAAAAATAAATCAATATTTATTTTTAACCAATTTCACTTTTCACATATAAATTCCATAATGAATTTATATTTCAAAATATTCGTGCATATACGATTTCAATTATTCATTTTCAATTTATCTTCAAAAAGATAAATTCTAAATATTCACTTCACATTGGAAAACATTTCCATACTTATTTATTCATAAGTAATTCACAAATCTCTTTTATTTCAACCTTTGAAAATATTCAATATACTTAAATCGAATTAAGTATATATTTCATTCTTTAAGGGAAATCATTCTCTTAAACATTTTTATTTGGGCCAAAACGAATGTTGCGTAAAACATCGTTACAACAACCCAAAATCACTAGTATAGGGATTCGAAATTAAATAGATATATAAATCCCAATACTATACTAAACATTTTCTTTCAGAAATTATTTACTATAACAACAGTGTTATAGTCCACCATTTCCTTTTATTTCTCGAAAACGTCTATTTCAACAATAAATGTTGAAATCTATGGTTTCGAATCTCAACACCTTTAAAACATCGTTAGATCGTTTTAATTCTGTTTAAAACATTCACATTCAATACATTTTCTTTAACGTATTATTCACTATTCAAAAACGTGAATATACTTCATTAACAAATTTCATCCTTTCTATTCATTTTATTTTAAAGGATTATTCACTGTTTAAAAACGTGAATATAACTCCATTTATAAGTTATAACAATTAACTTATCAAAATAAGTCGTTTGCGAATTTATAAAACAACGTTTATAAATTCCATTTCCATTTATTTCATAACAACTTCCTTTATAAATCTTCTTTATTTACCTATTCGATTTATAATCTTAATTATAAACCAAAAGTCCAAATTATAAGTCAACACTTATAATTTATTTATTTGCAAAAATCGTTCCTTTGAACTTTACAAATTTTATAAACCTATTGTTTATAAAATTCCATTTATAACTTCACCGTTATATAATTCTATAAATTTCATTCTATTATGAAATTCATTTTCACTACATTCAAACACTTATAAAAACTCGTTTTATAATGTCTATATTTCAATTTATAAATATCCATTTATAAATCTCTTAATATAAATCAGTTTATATTATTATTCTAAAACGTCTTTAATTTCCTTTATAATTTCATCATTTCGATTTATAAAATAATCAAATTTTATAAATCCTATATTTAAACTTTTATCATATATTCAAAAATCCAATCTAAATTATTTTATAAAATCATTAGTTCATATTTCTCAAAAAATCGACTTTTAATCGTATTTCTAAAAATCAGCTTTTTAACTATATCTCACAAAAACCATAATTTTTATAACTTTAAAAATTATAACGTTTATTTATTTATAATGGATCAATTCCAAAAATATAGTATATTTTCAAAATCACTTTTAAAATCATTTTAAAATCCCAAAATCTGGGTCCAATGATGCTACACACCAAATAGTCAATCACGACTAACAACGATATCATATATCAATATGATAATCCATCAAATATCAAAATATCTGAAATAAAATAAATACTGTTGAGGAATCCAGTTGGATCCCTCCAACCTGTTTCCTGCATCCAAAAACATTAGCACAATACCAATTTCGCTCCAGTACGAAATTATCGCGGTATATGTTCTTATTAAATATTATCCGCTTACTAACGGCGTAATAGGGTCTCATCCGCTAAACAAAAAATGCGGGAAATCAACAACTGCAATATATACATATGCCAATATATATATATTGATATTATATATAATACCAATTTCACTGTTTATGAAATATTCGCGGTATATGTTTATATTAAATAACATCCGCTTACTAACGGCGCATAATGTCTATTTTAACAATCAATACATAACAATCGACATTCAAACATGCATTCAAATATTTTAAATCTAACTATTAAAAATAAAATCGAAACCTATTCGATTGAGTGAGAAATTCTCACCTTGGTTTTAATTTCCGTTTTAGCGATTTATTTCGAATAAAATTAAACGCGCGTTTAATTTTACCCGAAATTCTCACTAACTCCAAACGACTCCAAACCAACTCCATCGCGTAGTTCTCGTCCATACGATTCCAACGCAACTGAGTTTGCATTTTTTCGACCTCGTATGAAAAAGTTATGCATTTTAAAGTTACATGATTTTGAATTTCAGATTTAAACTAAAAAAATAAAAATAAAAGAAACACCTCACCCCCAACGCACGTGGCCCCCACCATCTTCCTCCTACCCGTTCACGCGCACAAGAACTCCTCCAGGTAAAATCATGCGACAAGCAACCCATAGCCGGCCCTAACCCTGATTTTCGCAACCCCTAACGAGCATCCCTGCATCGATCAACTACCACCGTTCCGAAGCCAAAGCCAAGCTCCAACTTCACCATGAGTTGCACGCAACTCGGTCAACCGCTGCCTCGGGAATTGCGCACGAAACGCGCACCCTATCGGCCCCACTTCTGGTCACCACGCTCCGCTAGAAACAATCTCAACCGTTGGATTCCGAGATCTCAGAGTGCTCTACAATTCACTAGTTGAAGGTTTCGCGAATCGTTGCACGGATTAGAAGATAAATGAGGAAGAAGATCGTTGCTTTTCGGCCTTACATTATAATGGTGGCGGCTGCAAATATAATTAGGGTTTCAAAATTTTTTTTTTTATTTTAGATTTTTAACTCCTATTTATAGAAAAAGCTAGCGTAAACACTATTCATCCCGGGAATTCCGAACTCCGATTTAGACGCCGTAACCAGCGTACCTAGGGTTTATCCCGCGTTCCGGACACAATGGAACAGGTTTCGGAAGCTAATTCGGAAGTATGTGCGAGTTATGGCTATAAACGCTCAATTTAAATTAAACCGATTTAAACCGATTTCTAGGCGTTTTAATTTGTACCGGACAAACGGTAAATCCAATTGACTTGAAATTTGAAACCTTACAATAATATCACATTACGGATCCGATGAAACTGGTTTCGTTGAATTCCGAGACTTTTTGAAAAATGGCTATTTTGACTCGCCAAATTTAAATTAAAAACGAATCGATGCGTTTCGAGCTGCCACGATCAAACGATAGCTCCGATTGACACGAAAATTGAAATCCGGTAATAACTAACTATTACGGATCCAATGAAACTGGTTTCGTTCAATTCTGAGACTGTTCAAAAATTGGCTATTTTACAGTCGATTATTAAATATTAAAATATTCAATTTTCACAAATTAACTTTTAATTCGATTTTAAAAGTTCTAAAATATCGTTCTAACTTCAACATGATAAAATAAAATTTTACAAATCATTTTCAATCATGTTTAACTCGATTTTCAATTATTTCCATAATTTCACATATTAATTTATCGATTTAATTATCCAATTAAATCCAATAATTCAAATAAAAATTTATTTGACTTAAAAATTCACTTATAAATATTTAAAATTAATTAAATATCCAAATTTTAATTTAATAAAATTCTGGGTCGTTACAATCTTTCCCTCTTAAAAGAATTTCGTCCTCGAAATTGCAAGTAAGAAAGGTTACAAAATCTATTAATTTTCCAAAATTCATAATTAAACTTCTTATAATACTTTACTAAGCTTTCAAAATCATACTTAGTTATCTTTTCAAAAACAATTACTATTGTTTAACTTTAAATTCCAAAACAAAGTTAAAGTTTTCAAAAATTTTCCAAATTTTCTCAAATTTTTCTAACGCCTTAAATTTTCGGAAAAATTCGCCATAGTCTCCTTTGCGCGGCTCGATCCGAAAAAAAAAATGACAGTATATATATCACAAATATACATCTCATCAAGTAATGAGGCATCCCGAAGGGAAAAAAGTATAAAAGTACTGTATTTAATCCGAGATATGTACCTTATATTTTATTAGCAAGCATATACGGCTAATATAGCGCTAAAGCGAACTCCAAATGCGAAGCAAACGCGATCCGCACCTACTAATCACTCAACAAACAACATGAGAATATGCACATATGCAAATAGTATCGATATACAACATATAGCAACATAATAACTATATAAGTCACATAGCAAATGCAACAATAGCAATATATATTCAACCATCAACCAACTATAATCCATAACCAATAAATATTCATTTATATTCTCATTAATATTTAATGAAATGGTTTTCAATTTAAATCACATTTGATTCATTAATGTTGGAATTTACTAACATTCATTCTCATTAATTTCAATTAGTTAACATTCACTAATTAAATCCCATTCACATTCAATTCTATTCAAATTTATTTACTTCTAATTTGAATTCAATTTCATAGTTTTCAATTTCATTAAATCTTAATGAATTATAAACAATCAACTAACAACCATATAACAACCAATGTATATTAGTTACAACCAAATTCCTTTGCTTATATTCATTCTCATTCAATTTATTCAACTTCTAATAACATTTGATTTCAATGAATTTATACTTTCATTCATTATTTCATATCAATTTTAATTATATTCAATTGATTAACATTCAATCCATTCATTCAATTCAATTACAAAGTTGAATTTCATTCACATAACTTAAGTTCACATTTCTTTTAATCCACTTGATTATTTACTTCGATACCAAAATCAATTCCATACAACAACTCTTAAGTTATATTTACCTTTAAACATCACTTAGTTTTACATAACTTAAATTCCCACTTGTAAATAAATTCAGATTCCAACTCTAAAGTAAATTTTCATTTAACTTTAAATTCATTTTTATTTACAACTCATATTCATAAATATATTCATATAGTTTCACTTCTTATATATATAAGTTTATTTCACAATTGTAAACACTTTAATTATAATTTTATTCTTATAATTCATTTGCTTATGCAATTACTCTTTTATTTAGATTATTCAAACAACCTAACAATCAACTTACATACACTTTGATAATTCTGAAAAATTATTCCTTCATATATAAAAATATACTCAAGGTAAAATCATTTCATTTACCCAATTTAAAATCAATATCGTGCCGAATTGTTCTATTCAAGTGTTTAGAAACCCCTTCGGCTCAGTTTCGAGGCTGTGCTGACGAAAGTTCATATACCACTCAATAAACCAATCATCACAATATAAAACAATTTTTATATTACTAACAAATACGCTCTCATAGCTATTATTACACTCAAACTCATTCTAGAGTACTACTGACTCTATCTCTAATGAATTATACCCAACAGAACCATGGTTGTCGCTTAACCATCAGCTCCGATACCAAATGTAACAGCCGCGGAATTTCGTTCTTCGAAAATTCGACATCGATACTCACTTTATCGACTGCCGAGAAATCAAAGGCCGAAAACCGAGATGTTATGGGTTTTAAAAAGAATTTAAGAAAAGAGAAAGAGAAAAAAAAAAGAAGAGAAGAAGAAAGAAAATTTAGATAGGGAAAAGAAGATAGAAAATTTTAAAATAGAAAGTAAAGAGAAGAGAAAGGAAAAAGAAAAACAGAAGAAAATAGGACGGAACAGAAAACAACAGAACAACAACAGAATCTCACAATTCGCAGCGGAACAACATATAATAATAAATGAATAATCTTTAAACAAAGAACTATATCAGTTATTACATCACATTATATTACATTACATCAAATCATCATCAGAGTATACAACAACATATTATAACAGTGCAGCGGAAAAGAAATACTGTATAACTAGTACTACGCCATGCCATCCAGCTTGCCTCCAGCAACTCCAGAATATCCAGAATATCCAGAATATCCTGATAAACCTAACTCTTGACTGCCCGTGTGGAAATTGGTGGGCACCCAGAGTTTAGGAAGGAAAACAATAAACTCCGAGTCAGTCATGTGACTGGTGTGAGAACTCAAAACAGTTTATTTACTTTTAAATCAAAATAGAGGAATATTTTTAAAACAATTCGCAATGCTTTTTAAAAATGTAACTACCATAAGACCTCCCACCACACACACAATGCAAACGCAGACTTGGAGGAGATTTCTTCTTATGTGAGTCAAAGATGCTTGATACGCATTTAAAATAACATTTGATATTATTACTAGTGCATAGTGTAGAACAAATCCTTTCGAAAGTAAAGATATAAATCATAGCCAGCATAGGTACCATTATATTATGCCTACTAATAGCTACCATATTAAATAGCAGGTTCTACAACTAAAACCGTACAAGTCTCGTATTGTTTCTTTGGATTTCCAACAAATGGTCAGGCCAAGGAACTTCCCATTGCCACTGAGAATGCCTCTGGAAAGACATCCCCGAGAACCAAACCGGAACTCTGCCAACACAAGGCCGGGTTACCCCTTAACTGGGTAACTACTGACACGAGCACGCCATTCCCCGGTCCTTTAGGACCTTTTCAACCGAGCGCTCGATATCCAACATCACACCATAATAAATAGAGTGTTTTCAACATGAGTAAGTATCTGGGCTCCATACCATGATACCACCCCTTTCCAGAAGGAAATGCACATACCCTAAGGGGAGCTACAGCAACCCCTAATAACCTTGCCGCATCTTTCCTGTTTTGACCATTTCCGGGATGTGAGGCTCGACGAAGTCACGTCCACAAAAACATACTTTATACAAAAGCCATGCTTTGGGTCAACAAATGATCAACACAATGATCACTAAGATAGACGATCAAATAAATGATCCTATCACAATAATCAACACAATGATCATTTCAGCATCACTCAGCATGTCACATTACCAAACTGGGAATATATCGCTGATAACTTCAACTATATAACCTTTGAGCTCGTACGTCTCAAAGAAGGGTGTTAAGCAAAGAATAAATTCTCCGCCACCAACAGAAATATATTTGAAAGAAATCGGCTTTATATCTCAACTTGTAATGTCAGGCATACAATCCATACAAGTCTGTTCCGGGCTCGAACAGAACCGAAGGCACTTACAAAGAAGTCCTTGCAATCTGGATATTCACAATCCTGATCGGATTCACCATCACATATGGAGAACTCAATACCGGAGCAACTCGGTGCAGAGTCAATCGATAGTTCATCCTATCACTCTCGCAAATACCGGTCTTCAACACCGATCTTCAAATGCGATTCACAACGACGTATCACATATTCGGAGTGGGTTATACGACCCCATGGTCCTTTCCCGGTTAACCCGAATAGTGAGCGCTTATTCAAAAATAAGTGTGCATTCAAATTCAATCAATTCACATCAAATACCCATTCAAAGGGAAATACTGATAGTCGGTTATTGAACTATCAATGGATATGCATACATCACCAGATTCCAAATAATTTTCCAAATTACTTACCTTTCCAAAATATCTTTACAAGATATAAAATTCCAACACTTCAAAAATAAATCAATATTTATTTTTAACCAATTTCACTTTTCACATATAAATTCCATAATGAATTTATATTTCAAAATATTCGTGCATATACGATTTCAATTATTCATTTTCAATTTATCTTCAAAAAGATAAATTCTAAATATTCACTTCACATTGGAAAACATTTCCATACTTATTTATTCATAAGTAATTCACAAATCTCTTTTATTTCAACCTTTGAAAATATTCAATATACTTAAATCGAATTAAGTATATATTTCATTCTTTAAGGGAAATCATTCTCTTAAACATTTTTATTTGGGCCAAAACGAATGTTGCGTAAAACATCGTTACAACAACCCAAAATCACTAGTATAGGGATTCGAAATTAAATAGATATATAAATCCCAATACTATACTAAACATTTTCTTTCGGAAATTATTTACTATAACAACAGTGTTATAGTCCACCATTTCCTTTTATTTCTCGAAAACGTCTATTTCAACAATAAATGTTGAAATCTATGGTTTCGAATCTCAACACCTTTAAAACATCGTTAGATCGTTTTAATTCTGTTTAAAACATTCACATTCAATACATTTTCTTTAACGTATTATTCACTATTCAAAAACGTGAATATACTTCATTAACAAATTTCATCCTTTCTATTCATTTTATTTTAAAGGATTATTCACTGTTTAAAAACGTGAATATAACTCCATTTATAAGTTATAACAATTAACTTATCAAAATAAGTCGTTTGCGAATTTATAAAACAACGTTTATAAATTCCATTTCCATTTATTTCATAACAACTTCCTTTATAAATCTTCTTTATTTACCTATTCGATTTATAATCTTAATTATAAACCAAAAGTCCAAATTATAAGTCAACACTTATAATTTATTTATTTGCAAAAATCGTTCCTTTGAACTTTACAAATTTTATAAACCTATTGTTTATAAAATTCCATTTATAACTTCACCGTTATATAATTCTATAAATTTCATTCTATTATGAAATTCATTTTCACTACATTCAAACACTTATAAAAACTCGTTTTATAATGTCTATATTTCAATTTATAAATATCCATTTATAAATCTCTTAATATAAATCAGTTTATATTATTATTCTAAAACGTCTTTAATTTCCTTTATAATTTCATCATTTCGATTTATAAAATAATCAAATTTTATAAATCCTATATTTAAACTTTTATCATATATTCAAAAATCCAATCTAAATTATTTTATAAAATCATTAGTTCATATTTCTCAAAAAATCGACTTTTAATCGTATTTCTAAAAATCAGCTTTTTAACTATATCTCACAAAAACCATAATTTTTATAACTTTAAAAATTATAACGTTTATTTATTTATAATGGATCAATTCCAAAAATATAGTATATTTTCAAAATCACTTTTAAAATCATTTTAAAATCCCAAAATCTGGGTCCAATGATGCTACACACCAAATAGTCAATCACGACTAACAACGATATCATATATCAATATGATAATCCATCAAATATCAAAATATCTGAAATAAAATAAATACTGTTGAGGAATCCAGTTGGATCCCTCCAACCTGTTTCCTGCATCCAAAAACATTAGCACAATACCAATTTCGCTCCAGTACGAAATTATCGCGGTATATGTTCTTATTAAATATTATCCGCTTACTAACGGCGTAATAGGGTCTCATCCGCTAAACAAAAAATGCGGGAAATCAACAACTGCAATATATACATATGCCAATATATATATATTGATATTATATATAATACCAATTTCACTGTTTATGAAATATTCGCGGTATATGTTTATATTAAATAACATCCGCTTACTAACGGCGCATAATGTCTATTTTAACAATCAATACATAACAATCGACATTCAAACATGCATTCAAATATTTTAAATCTAACTATTAAAAATAAAATCGAAACCTATTCGATTGAGTGAGAAATTCTCACCTTGGTTTTAATTTCCGTTTTAGCGATTTATTTCGAATAAAATTAAACGCGCGTTTAATTTTACCCGAAATTCTCACTAACTCCAAACGACTCCAAACCAACTCCATCGCGTAGTGCTCGTCCATACGATTCCAACGCAACTGAGTTTGCATTTTTTCGACCTCGTATGAAAAAGTTATGCATTTTAAAGTTACATGATTTTGAATTTCAGATTTAAACTAAAAAAATAAAAATAAAAGAAACACCTCACCCCCAACGCACGTGGCCCCCACCATCTTCCTCCTACCCGTTCACGCGCACAAGAACTCCTCCAGGTAAAATCATGCGACAAGCAACCCATAGCCGGCCCTAACCCTGATTTTCGCAACCCCTAACGAGCATCCCTGCATCGATCAACTACCACCGTTCCGAAGCCAAAGCCAAGCTCCAACTTCACCATGAGTTGCACGCAACTCGGTCAACCGCTGCCTCGGGAATTGCGCACGAAACGCGCACCCTATCGACCCCACTTCTGGTCACCACGCTCCGCTAGAAACAATCTCAACCGTTGGATTCCGAGATCTCAGAGTGCTCTACAATTCACTAGTTGAAGGTTTCGCGAATCGTTGCACGGATTAGAAGATAAATGAGGAAGAAGATCGTTGCTTTTCGGCCTTACATTATAATGGTGGCGGCTGCAAATATAATTAGGGTTTCAAATTTTTTTTTTTTATTTTAGATTTTTAACTCCTATTTATAGAAAAAGCTAGCGTAAACACTATTCATCCCGGGAATTCCGAACTCCGATTTAGACGCCGTAACCAGCGTACCTAGGGTTTATCCCGCGTTCCGGACACAATGGAACAGGTTTCGGAAGCTAATTCGGAAGTATGTGCGAGTTATGGCTATAAACGCTCAATTTAAATTAAACCGATTTAAACCGATTTCTAGGCGTTTTAATTTGTACCGGACAAACGGTAAATCCAATTGACTTGAAATTTGAAACCTTACAATAATATCACATTACGGATCCGATGAAACTGGTTTCGTCGAATTCCGAGACTTTTTGAAAAATGGCTATTTTGACTCGCCAAATTTAAATTAAAAACGAATCGATGCGTTTCAAGCTGCCACGATCAAACGATAGCTCCGATTGACACGAAAATTGAAATCCGGTAATAACTAACTATTACGGATCCAATGAAACTGGTTTCGTTCAATTCTGAGACTGTTCAAAAATTGGCTATTTTACAGTCGATTATTAAATATTAAAATATTCAATTTTCACAAATTAACTTTTAATTCGATTTTAAAAGTTCTAAAATATCGTTCTAACTTCAACATGATAAAATAAAATTTTACAAATCATTTTCAATCATGTTTAACTCGATTTTCAATTATTTCCATAATTTCACATATTAATTTATCGATTTAATTATCCAATTAAATCCAATAATTCAAATAAAAATTTATTTGACTTAAAAATTCACTTATAAATATTTAAAATTAATTAAATATCCAAATTTTAATTTAATAAAATTCTGGGTCGTTACAAAATAACTAGAACAAGAATAAATTGCTAAATCTATTTAACAATCCTACGTATTCTGTTCGAAAATAAAAACACTGTTGAAATTAAAACTAAAGTAGAAGAAAAGTGATGGGGTTGAAGATAATTTTTCTGGCTTCTATCTCTTCTGTATTTATAGAATTTTCAGCTTTTGAAAATATCAGTCCAACTATGCCTAAAAGAACGAGCCCACGTGAATTTGTAGAGAAATATGTACTGACTTATTCTCCCTTGAAACTTTCGGTGAAAGAAAATATATATGGCCATGTCAGTGCTTTGAGAGATATTCTTGTGAGTTCGCTTTGGGATTAATGTTTGCTTTGATTTTCACGTGGCCATGCATGAAATGGGTTGCAAGTTGCTTGATTAAAATGTGACCAAGTATTGATTTATTTTTTTGAAGTGTACAGCACTCTCAATATGTGCAACTGACTTCTTGCATGAATAGCACACATGTTGGTGATGTGAGTTGAATTTCTTCATGAAAGATATATGCTTTCTCTTCGAATTATTCGGTGCTCAAAATGTTGCACTCTTTCTTGCATGCCATTTAAACCAATGGACGGCACAACCGATTAATTTCAACATTGCACTTCGGAATATACAATCTGCAAAACCACAACAAAATACCCGTATAATACCGCTTAAAAAAATAAAAATATATGAAACAAACGGTTTAAAATGCAGAAAAATACGTTCATCAAATACCCCCACACTAAAACTTTATTCGTCCTCGAATAACCAAGAAAATAAAAAATAACTAAATCCTTTTTCATAGGAAACATGATTGCATTGAGCATATGCAACAAGCCGTTAAACCTCTAGGTGTCCCTAGTAGGACGAGTGGTCTCTCGTGAGGGTTTTCAGCGGATACTACCCACAAAATCCAAATGCAGTATGTGATGATTCTAACGTACTACATGAATGCAAAATTTTAAACAAATGGAGACTCGATTTACTTAAGAATAATCGCAACAAAATAATGTATATCAGTTTTAGTCAACTTTTTAGAAATTTTTGGTTCCTCGCTAAACACAAATTTCAATATAACTCAAGTTTTTATACATAAGATTCTAGTTTAGCCAGTTGTTTCGGTCGATAACATAGTGCAGCCATGAAATAAATTCTTCACTGTTAATCATAGTTTTTTTTCAAAATGGTATTTTTCATTTCCATTTGTATAACAAGCCAAATCAATAAAGTAAAGAAGTGTTTGGGTTTCAAAGCTTAGTCTAACTTTACTAATATATTTTTTATACACCTAACTTTTGGACCAAGGTATACCACCCATGCACTGCCTCGCGGGCTTACGTGAGAGTTGGGACAGAGCTTGGCAGATTGTGCAAACCGACGCTGACTATGTCAGAAAAGGTCGGTAATCCTTAGGTGACTATTTATTTAATTTCTTTATATACCTAACTCAGAATGCTGAGGCCAGATATACCATCCATGCACTGCCTTGCGGGTTTACGTGAGAAGAGTACTAAGCGTGGCGAGTGCACACGCTTTGATAAGTGTGCACACCTATTGACTCTAGGTGTTTCTTATTATTATTATTTGAAATTAACTAAAGAGGGTTGTGAAAATCAACTTAGCACCACTTAACTTCAATGATTTGAAATGTCAACGCATGTACTTTAAATCTGCCACTTTTTTTAAACAAAGACTACAGTTTAGAAAGGATTTCATGACCATCACCTATGAATCCCCTATATACTAACCTCACTTTTATCGCTCATAATTTAACTTTTCATTATATTTTACATTTGAAATTAGGGATTCACAAAATTTTCATCAATTGTCTTCAACAGTTTACTTACTTTGTCTTGACTAATTAAAAATAAATCAAAGTCCTAAAAAATAATAGGAAATGAGACGAAGCTTGAAAAAAATTGAAAAGAAATTTGAAAACAAATAATGAGATGAATTTTTTTTTAAAGTGATGCCACACTGAAATATGAACAAACAGAAGGAGATATGCATTCCCCCACACTAAAATGAGATAGTGTTCCAACTGTCGAATGGAGTGCAAATGCAACACAGAAAAATAAAATAAAAAAATATACAACCTAATATGTACAAGATAGTAAGTGGCTTATGCCGAGTAGATAGGTTCATGGAGATCCACGAACTCGTCGTCCTCGTGTTGTTCAAACTCTAGAAATGGCTTCAAGCGTTGTCCATTGACCTTTGAAATGGAACTGTCCCTAGGATTTTCAATTTCAACTGCACCATGAGGGAAAACTGTTTTCACAATATATGGACCTGTCCAACGGAATCTCAATTTTACCGGAAACAAATGAAGTCTGGAATTATATAGGAGAACTTTCCGACCACTTCGAATGTCTTACAAAGTATGGATTTATCATGATAAAATTTAGTTTTCTCTTTATAAATCTTTGCATTTTCATATGCTTCATTTCTTAGTTCTTCTAATTCTGACAATTGTAATTTACGATGCGATCCGGCTTTTTCTACGTCAAAATTAAGGTATTTGATTGCCCAAAGTGCGCGGTGCTCAAACTCAACAGGTAAATGACATGCTTTTCCAAAGACTAATCGGTATGGTGACATTCCTAGATTGGTTTTATAAGCTGTGCGAAATGCCCAAAGGGCGTCTATCAATTTAGATGACCAATCTTTTCTGTTGGAGTTAACTGACTTTTCAAGAATTTGTTTAATTTGTCTATTGGAAATCTCAATTTGACTGTTAGTCTGTGGATGATATGGAGTAGATAGTTTATGAGTGATAGAGTATTTCTTGAGAAGAGATTCAAAAGCACGATTACAAAAATGAGAACCGTTATCACTTATAATGGCTCGAGGTGTGCCAAAACAAGAAAATATGTTTTCTTTCAGAAACTTGATAACAACTTTATTGTCATTCGTTCTGGTGGGAATGGCCTCAACCCATTTAGACACGTAATCTACTGCAAGTATGATGTTGAGATTTTCAAAAGAATTAGGAAAAGGAGCCTTGAAATCGATGACCCAAACATCAAAAATTTCGATGACAAGGATTGGGTTTAGGGGCATCATGTAACGTTTGGAAATACGACTTGTTTGTTGATATCTGGCGCATTTGGAGCAAAACTCGTAGGCATCATGAAAAAGAGAAGGCCAGTAAAAACCACACTATAACACCTTGGCAGCAGTTTTCTTCGCTCCAAAATGTCCTCCACATGCTTGATTATGTGAAAAAGAGAGAATGCTATGGAATTCATGTTCGGGGACACATCTATGTATGATTTGATCGGGCAATATTTGAAGAGATAAGGATCTTCCCAGTTAAAGTTTCGAACATTGGAGAGAAATTATTGTTTATCTTGTTTTGACCAATGGGAAGGTGTTTCATTTGTGACAAGATAATTTATGATGTTCGCGTACCATGGTGCACTGGAGAGGGAAAGAATTTGTTCATCGGAAAAATGATCGTTGATTTGAGAGTTATCGAAGATTTCATGAACAATACGAGAAAGATGACCAGCTACGACATTTTCAGAACCCTTTTTATCCTGTATTTCTAGGTCAAACTCTTGAAGAAGGAGAATCCAACAAATTAATCGGGTTTGGCATTCTTTTTTGTAAGTAAATACCGCAATGCCGCATGATCGGTGTAAACTATGACCTTAGAACTTACGAGATATGATCTAAACTTATCGAGGGCAAAAATAGCTGCTAAAAACTCTTTTTCCATGGTTAAGTAGTTCAATTGAGCTTCGTTAAGAGTTTTGCTAGCATAATAGATGACTCAAGGAAGTTTATCTATTCGCTGACCTAAGATGGCTACAATGGCATAATCAGAAGCGTCACACATTAATTCAAAAGGCAAAGTCCAATTTGGAGGTTGGATGATAGGTGCAGTGGTCAAGATCGATTTAAGGGTTTCAAACGACATTTTACATTCATTGGAAAATTTAAGTTTAACATCAAAGAGGTTTTGAAATTTTTGAAAAATCTTTAATGAACCTCCTATAAAATCCTGCATGGCCGAGAAATGAGCCAACGTCCTTTACGGACCTTGGAGGAGGAAGGCCAACAACAAGACCAAATTTAGATTTGTCAACTTCTAGGCCATTTTTAGAGACAACGTGAACTAAGACTATTCCTCGATTAAGCATAAATTATCATTTTTCGCAATTAAGAACAAGCGATTTCTCCTTACATCGCTTTAAGACACGTTCTAAACGAAGGAGGCATTGTTCAAAAGATGACCCATAGATTAAAAAGTCGTCCGTGAATATTTCTAAGAAATCCTCCACCATATCAGAAAATATACTCATCATACATCTCTGAAAGGTAGCGGGAGCATTACAAAGACCGAAGGGATGCGACGATAAGCGAAAGTTCCGAAGGGACATGTGAACGTTGTTTTGTGTTGGTCCTCTAGCGCAATGGGAATTTGATTATAGCTGGAGTATCCATCAAGAAAACAATAATATTCATCGCCGGCTAAGCGTTCGAGCATTTGATCAATGAAAGGGAGGGGAAAATGAACCTTTCTTGTTACTGCATTGAGTTTTCGATAGTTGATGCAAACATGCCATTTTGTTTTGACATTTGTCGAAACAAGTCCGTTATTCTCATTTTTGGTCACAGTGATTCCAGACTTCTTCGGCACAACTTGTACCGGACTTACCCAAGTACTGTCAAAGATAGGGTAGATAATGTTATGTCTAAACATTTGATAATTTATTCCTCTACCACTTCTCTCATATTAGGGTTTAATTGCCTTTGAGCTTCACAAGTGGGTTTAGCCTCGTCGACTAAATGTATTCGATGTTCAATGATTGATGGACTAATCCCCTTAATGTCAGTGATTACCCATCCTATTGCCTCTTTATTTTCCCTTAGAATTTTCAAAAGTTATTCTTCTTGGTCCTTAATAAGATCGGAGGCCAAGATTACAGGGAAATTTTCCAAAGAATCTAAGTGCGTACTTAAGATCGTTTGGAAGAGGTTTGAGGTCTAATTTAGGGCGTACTTCTTTTGAGGCTTCAATAGACATCAACTAACTGAATTCTAGCGAATTATGAGAAGAGCAGAGCATATCATTTAATTCATAAATTTATTCATTTTCATTTAAATTGGAATTAAAATGATCTAAGCACATGTTAAGAGACTCCGTAGTATCACTAAAATCATTTTCTACAATTGTTTGGATCATGTCAACTTCTTCTGTTTCAAGATCCTATAGTTGTCTGTTAAGATTGAATATATTTAGTTCAATGGTTAGGTGACCAAAGGAAAGTCGGAGTTAACTATTCCTATAATTTATGATAGCATTTGATGTTGCTAAAAATGGACGACCTAATATCAAGGGAATCAGACCGTTAGGAATTGAGATAGGTGCGGTCTCTAGGACTATGAAATCGACTGGGAAATAGAATTGCTCGATTTGTATCAAAACATCTTCAACTGTGCCTAATGGTTTTTTGACAGATCGATCAACTAGTTGAATTGTGATGTTTGTTGGTTTTAATTCCCCTAGTCCAAGTTGACAGTACACAGTATAAGGCAAAAGATTTACACTTGCTCCAAGATCGAGTAAGGCATGACTAATGTGAGTGTTACCTATTTTACAGCCGATTGTAGGACAACCGAGGTCCATATACTTGATTGGGGAGGGATTTAAAGAACAGAGCTAGTGTTTGCAGTTAGAAATGCAGTCTTCGGAGCATTAGTGGTAGTGGCACATTTTTGAGTACATATCTCTTTCATACATTTGGCGTATTGAGGAATTTGCTCGATGGTATCAAGAAGTGGAATATTGATTCTAACTTGTTTGAAGATTTAAAGAATTTGGTCAAAATTAGCGGGCTTCTTCTTTTTGTTGAGTCTGTGAGGAAATGGAGCTATGAGTTTATAGACTCTTTCGGTAGTTTTTTCATTCGAAGAAGACGGTGTGGTATTAGAGGGTAAAGATAAGGAAGGTGGAATGTTGGAGTTGCCAACATCAGAAAGTGCAGAGTGGTCGGGATTGCCAACCTTAGATGAAGAATTAGAGCTGTTTGGATTAACAACAGTGGGTGTTGACTGAGTTTCAGAATTTTGAACAGGGGAAGACTTAAGAAGGACGTCGGGGTTGCCGACGTGGTTGTCCACCTTCTTTCTAGACCTTAACGTGGTGACATCATTAACTGGATTTACATTTTCATCTTCACATTGATTTACTCCTCGAGAGTTATACTTTGGATTCACTTCAGTTTGACTAGGCAATTCACCTTTCTCATTGATTTTCATGAGATTCTTCATCATTATCAACATTTGTTCATTTTGTTTGGTAATTTGCTCAATCCTTACATCTTGGTTAATGATTTGTTCATTTTGTTTAGAGAGTTGCTTTTCCAATCGAGCAATTTCTTGTGAAGGCTGAGAAGGTTGGGGTGATGGACTGAAATTAGGATGCCTATATGGTTGATTTGAAGGCTTTGTTTGAGGAGTAGGTTGAGAATTTTGAGCATGGCAGTTGGGGCTCAATAATTCGGATTTGGTATCATCGGATACATATGTGATGGATTAGCCGTGTTGTTAGGATTTGACCATGAAAATTTTGGATGATGCTTCCAATTAGGGTTGTATGTGGATGAATAAGGACTGTTTTGAGCTATAGCATTGATTTGGTCTTGTGTGTAGTAATGGGGTAGTCCTTCTCCTTCTTGAGGAGTTTGGGCTTCTATAGGAAGATGTGATGGGTCAATGGCATGTACTCCTCTGTTTGGAGTACGAATTGGAACACGAATTGTTTCCCATTGCATATCCTTTTTCGAATACTCTTCTAAAAATTCCCAAGCTTCCTCATATGTTTTTTCCCTGAATTCTCCTCTGCACATTGATTCGAGTTGGGATCTTGTTTGATAGTTAAGACCTTCATAAACGATTTGACACAAAACGTGTTTAGGGATTGCATGATGTGGGCAACTATATAACAATTGATTGAACCTTTAAAGTTTCTCCTTCATTCTGAGAGAACTGGTTGATTTCAGTTCGAATTTTAAGAGTTCTGTGGAAAGGAAAGAACTTTTTCAAAAATATAGTAACAAAATTGTCCCGACTTTTAATTGAATTTTTGGGAAGAGAATTAAGCCATCTTTTCGTACTTTCTAGAAGCGCGAAGGGAATAAGTCTTAACTTGATGGATTCATTAGAAAGTTTTTGCATTTTAGTTGTAAAAGCGTATAACTCAAATTCACTAAGAAATTCATATGCATTTTCAGACCCAATGAATTTTGGTACCCCTTCGATAAAAGAATGTTTTAGCTTAAAATTATTTCCTTCGGAAGGTGGAAATGAAATAACCGAAGGTTGAAGAGTCCTAATTGGATAGCATCGGTCTCTAAGGGATAATGGTCGGTTCTCATGAAATTCATTATTTCCAACATGTGATTTAGGTGATGATTTTGGTGAACTGTGATGTGAACTGTGTTGCGAACCGTGATTGCTCATATTTGTTTGATTTGAAATTTTCGTTGATTTGTTTAATGAGATATTTTGGCTTTCTAAACGGTTAAAATTATTTCTTGCCCAAACACGCATAAACAAATCAAGATGAAATAGCCAAAAGTAAATTTAAACAATTTTTAGTTGGCCACCTGTAGAGTAGAAAATTACTTACAGAGGGGTATATCAATCCGTCATGGTTTGCAATCGCTCGACCTGAAATGCTTGTTTTCTCGTTCGTTAAGTCAGTTTCTTTGAAATTAGCAAAAGCGGTGCCCTTGTTTTTTTCTTATTACACAATATGCCACTCCAATCGCCGCTTACTCTACTTTTCGTTTGAAATATGTATACGTTGCCCCTTTTTTATTCTCTTCAAGCTTTTCACTATTCTAAACTTCCAGACTTCTCTCTTTCTTCCTTTTTTTCTTTTTCTTACTCTTTTTTTTGTGTTCCTTCAGATCGTGAGATGAAGGAAGTCGCGGTGTCGGATCTGAGCGAGGTAGATCTCGATGGGTGAAGGAACCTAGGTAATCGCGGGTGTAGGTTGTTATTGGATCTCGGGTTTGGATTTGATGGAGGAGGCGATGTGATGGTGATTTAGGGGTGTTGTTCGATGATTGAGTGTCAGGTCTGGGATTTGCAGTGGTAAAGGTCAGTTTAGGGGATGGGTCAGTTAAGGCAAGGCAAGGCTGGGAAGTGATTCTTATGTGGCAATGAAATTGTCAGGTGTAGAAGTTGCTTGCAGGGCGTACGGTGATGATCAAAGGTATCAGGTACGGCTATGAGTTTGGAGAAGTAGTTCGGTGAGTTGTCGTGCGGCTGACGTCAAGTAGTGGGGTGATGACAATGAGGAGGAAGCAGTGAAGATGAAGTTCAGTTTGAAAGCATAGTTGCGTGTGTTTAGACAGGTTGTTGTTCTGAGTTTGGGGTGCGAATTCAAACGGTTTATGGATTTGTTGAAAGCTTCGCTGGTGATGAAGGTGCGGATTCAGGCGGAGAAGCCCAGTGTTTGAAGTGGGTTTTGTTGCTTTCGGCTGACTGTAGGATTGTAGAAGAATGGAAGATGAAAGCACACCTATGAGTGTGTCAAGAAACAGAGAGTAAATGAATGTGTGAATGAACGATTGGAAAAAAATACGATGTTCGTTTTTTTTAAGTAAAACGCTACTTTGATGAAAGGAACTGAAAAAAGGTATTTTCTATACGAACTTGAAATTATGTAGATTGTGATTTATGAAGATGCAAGGAACTACATGAATGCAAGGAAACATGAAAGTGAAACCACTTGAAGGCGGTGATACTTAAACCAATCTTCTGTTTCTAAGTTGTTATTATTGTGAATTGGTATGCAAATGAATGCTTCAATTGAAAGCACAGCCAAGTGAATATGAGAATACAAAATTATGCGAACACGAGACTAAATGGTAGTTGTTAATGTAAAAATATGCAGACAAAACTAATATAAGTATATGAAATTGATGCATGCAATAGCTAAGAAACATAAAAATGAATGCAGGACTAAATATGAATGCAAAGTGAAAACTAAACTTGCTGTGTGCGTGGAAATGATTAAAAAAGCAGAAAATATATAAAAAAACGTGAAAATGAATGTAGAGAACGAAATTCGAAAAAAAAATTGTAAACTAAAAAAATTTACACGAATAGATTAAAAAAACAGAAAAATCGAAAATTTAAAAATAACAATTCCCCGGCAACCGTGCCAAAAACTTGTTACGACTATTCTGTTGATTAGAAAAGCACAAATTTTAATTAATTCTGCAAGCGCACAGGAGTGTGGTATGCAGGTTGAACACGGGAATTGTGTTTTAGAATATTTGAAATCCATATTTAAATCTTAGGCATGTTAAACAAATTCGATGGTGGATCTTAAACAGGAAATAAAAACAATAATATACTCCAAATTGATTTTGAACCTAATCAAAATTGCAATTAAAATATAAAATTGTAGAAATCAGAGCAGAAAATAAAAGTGCTTAAAAGAAAATAATAGAGCAAGCAACTGAAATAAAATGAACAGAGTTTATTAACTAACTGGAAAGAGTGCAAAAAATAACTAAGAATAAGAATAAATAAATTGCTAAATCTAATTAACAATCCTACGTATTCTATTCGAAAATAAAAACATTGCTGAAATTTAAACTAAAGTAGAAGAAAAGTGATGGGGTAGAAGATAATTTTTCTGGTTGCTATCTCTTCTGTATTTATAGAATTTTCAGCTTTGAAAATATCAGTCCAACTATGCCCAAAAGAACGAGTCCACGTGAATTTGTAGAGAAATATGTACTGACTTATTCTCCCTTGAAGCTTTCAAACGGTGAAAGAAAATATATATGGCCGCGTCATTGCTTTGAGAGATATTCTTGTGTCTTTGCTTTGGGATTAATGTTTGCTTTGATTTTCACGTGGCCATGCATGAAATGGGTCCCAAATTGCTTAATTAAAATGTGAACAAGTATTGATTTATTTTTTTGAAGTGTACAACACTCTCAATATATGCAATTGATTTCTTGCATGAATAGCACATATGTTGGTGACGTGAGATGAATTTATTCATGAATGATATGTGCTTTCTCTTCGAATTATTCGGTGCTCAAAATGTTGCACTCTTTCTTGTGTGTCATTTAAACCAGTGGACGGCACAACCGATTAATTTCAATGTTGCACTTCAGAATCTATTATCTGCAAAACCACAATAAAATACCTGTATAATACCGCTTAAAAAAATAAAAATATATGACACAAACGGTTTAGAATGCAAAAAAATACGTTCATCAATATTCTACGATAAAATTCTTAAATAAAAAGTTTCAATAAGTTAAAAAAATGACAATCCAAATCAATTGAATGTGAAACAATGTTGCCTTGCACATTAACAATAAGATTTGAAAAATGTTCGGTGCATACTTCCTTAGAGTTTATAAGCAAAGGTTGGTTCTCTAGGTCTTTAAAGAAAATAAGATTTGAAATAACAAATGTTAATGTTGTAAAGAATAAAATGAATGTTTATCTCTAATTGGAATCTTTTAATTAAAAAGATGAAGACGTTAATTGTAAACATATATTGAAATAAATTTAAATTGGTTGATTTATTTCCAATTAATTCAGTTCATGTTTCAAAATTTAATTTTAGTTTACTACATATATGTTAATGCCTAAATGTAAACTTATGTTTTAGATCCAATTATATCATTAAAAAGATGGATTATTTATGTTTGAAATCTTATATGGTATTAAATTAAATGTTAATAGGAGATTGTAAAAGGGGTAAATTAGATGTACACTTGACTTTTCCTTTTCACTTAAACTTGATTGGATTTTAATTGCAACATAATTTAACTTTCCATCTCGCTCTTCTAATTTACTCTTACATTCATTGTCTCCTTATGTTGATTATCTTCAGACCTTTTATTTATGAACGTAAACAATAAGTGGCAATAAAGATGTGTATACACACACTTTTTTATATTACCTCATTTATGCTGTCATATTTTTGAATGTATGTTAATGAATTCCTAGTAAAACAGTTAGTTGAAATGTTAACATGTTTGTTTAAATTTGCAATCTAATCAAAGGGAGAGAAATGAAAAGTTCTTAATGTTGTATATTCTCTTAATTAATTACACAAATTTGTGTGGAGAATTTATTTTCATTTATTATGTGTTAACTAAATCTTTAATGGATGTCAATTTTGGTATGTTTGGGGTTAACAAAATGAATTCGAAAAGTTTGTTTACATACGAATTGCTCCGTTCGTTCCATTTCTTATTAATAATTTCCATACTCTTTTCATTGTTTTCTCATTTGTTCCATTACTCCTTTTCATTTACATTGTCTGAAGCTTTTCCATTTCGCTAACATGAACTACTTTTCATGTTTTTGATTCTTTCCTTCACCTCTTTTTAATACCTGTCACTTTTAAAACGGCGGTTCATATTTAGTTTATTTCAATATCTAGTTTGTTCATATTTACTTTGTTACATTTTTGTTCATTTTTCAACTTCATTTTATGAAGCCTCGTTTCATTTATTTTGAATTAATAGCAGCCTCTCCTTCTAAATTTCAATGGCCTTAAACCTCACTCTAGCCATATAAATAAGAAATGATGCAAATGACACCCTAACCTCGATTCTATCTTCTTCTTTTTTGTTCTTTTTCTTTTTCCTCTTCAAATATTATTCTTACTCAAATCCTCACATTTTTCAAACTTTCTTCTTCTGTTCCAAATCTTGATCTTCTCTTTCATCTTCAGTTCTTCTTGTTTTAAACCTTTTCTTTTTCAATTTTTTTCCTTTTTTTAAACTTTATATATATATATATATATATATATATATATTAATAACAATGAGGCAAATTAAAGTGAATCAAACTAAAAGTAAAATTTAGGAACAAAGCTGGCAATCAAGGAGACTAATGAAACCTAGAGAGGAGCTATTGATTAGAAGTCTATTGTTTTTAGATTCTTATAAAGATGAGTGATTAAAACCACCCATGCAATACTAAATTTTCTTATGTTAGTTGAATTAAAATTATGAAGTGGCAAAGTTTAATTAATTTTTGTTTGGTACTTTAAATTGACATTTAAATTGAATTTGAATTTTTTTTATTGGATTTAATTGCTAATTAAACATCGACAATTGATAACTAGTAACTGTTGTGATACCTTGGTTGATTTGGATGTTGGTTGCACTTGGATGCCTATTGATTTACAAGTTGGATCTATGGTTGTTTATTTATTTTTGACATATACCTGTTATTACCCTATTTATTATTTGACATCATATATATTTCATTTGGACTATTCAAAATGAACTAAGAAATGAGTTGAAATGATATATACCTATGTCATTTAAATATGGATTGAAATGATATATCCATCCATGTAATTAAAATTGAAGTAAATGATCACTTGGCCATAGGGTAGAAAATTATATACGTACACTGGATTTGGTTAAATTAAATGGCTTAAAAATATTGAATTTGAATTGGTTTAAACGAAATCGTTTTAAAGAAAATAAATTTTCTTTTACATGAATTCAATTATTTTCTAATTCGAGATTTGAATATTGAAATTGAAACTGTTTAAATGAAATTATTTAAGGATTTAATTTGAAATCTTAAAGTGGAAACTACGATATAATTTGAATTTATTGGAAGTGAATAATTGTGCAGATTTATATCTTAATTTTAGTCTTGAATTTACTTTAATTAAAGTGAATTCCATTGGTATTTCAAAGTTATGGATGTGAAATGGATTTAAACTAAATTGTTTGAAAATGAGAATTTGGTTGAAACTTTCAGCCATTTGAATAGAACCATTTAAATTGCATTTGAAGTAAAGTTCGAAATCGTTATGAATTGAGGCTAATTTTAATTGAATTTTGAATGTAAAGTTTATTTGAATTGGAAGTTGAAAAATTGAATTCGTTGTGATTTGAAATTTGAACATGAGTTCAAATTATTGTGAAAGAAAAAATGGTTTTAATATAAAAATTTTGTATGTAAACTATTTTAATAGCCAAATTATTTTTATATATAAACTATTTTAATTATCCAAACTATTTTCAATATTAAAACTATTTTATATTAAAAACTATTTCCATCCTTTAAAACTATGTGATTATTCCAAACTATTTTTCAATGTTAAAACTATTTTAATTATCCAAATTATTTCCAATATTCAAACTGTTTTGAATTGGAAATTATCTAGAATTAAATCGTTGATTTAAATACAAATGTTTTGATTTGCAAGTGTAACCTATTTTTGAATTAGAATGATTTTTGAAGAAAATATGATATTTTGATATGAAGTATGACTTGTTCTTAAAACTTAAAAGAACCCACCGGTATGTAAAATGACGTTTGGTGGTTAATGAGGCCGGGACCAAATATCTGCACACTCTTTGTCAATACTGGAACCTCTTTAACAACAATGTACGCGGTGGATGTTATCCAGAATGTAGAGGTTGAATTGGCGACATTTGCTAGATTGAAGAAAGAGAACCATGATGGATGACCCTGATACTTGTGTCAATTTGAATTGACTAAAACAGAAGCCTATGTCTGGCAAGGGGTTAGCTACCTATGGGGGTCATCACCCCTTCATATTACTATATTGATTTTCAACTTGATCGATGTACATTGATTTGATTTTAGGGGTATGGACTCGGTCGATAGTCATTGCTGCGATGTGTTATAACCAACCAGAAAGGGTAAAACCAGTATAATCTCACCTTGGACATTACCTCACGTGCCTTTTCATACTGTATCCTTATATGCCACCGCCACACTTTGTTTTATTGTTTGTCTTATTATGGCGCCTCCTTGCCTAACGACATTACTGGTGATGCTACTAGGGTAAACTGTAGGACAATGCTTAAAAATGTGTTACGAAGGATCAATATAAAGCCTTAATGCCATTTTAATGCTTTACTGATAGACACTTAATATATAGCGAATCTTACAACATATAGATAGTTTGACAGATCCTCATAGGATGGAAAATCCTGTAACATCTTTTAATTTATCGCACTCACGTTGTACACTTGATAGGAGATGGAAAATCCCATAAACATCTTTAAAGCTATTACACCCATATATACTTGTTATTGATTTAACTTACAGAAGAGATTTTATTTTTGACCCGAGTGTTTCATCTTTTCATTACGCTTGGGTCAGCCTGAGTATTTCTGCATTTAAAGACATTATTCCTTGAAAATGAAAATGGAATTTTCCAAACCGTACTTACTATTAATTCCGTTTCATTATTTTGGTATGTTTGTTGATTGTACTTTCTTTATGTTGTAAAAACTGAAATCAAATGTATATTATAAAATAGCTTCATGAACTATTTATTTGATTACTATATTTTGTCATTCCGCTGTGAGATTATGTGTATTGCTTTCCTCCTTTTCTCTTATTTAATTATTCAATCCTATTAATAATTCGCCCTTTTGAATGGTTTGAGTTAGACATGTATAGTTATTGTCACCTTAAGTTTTCAAAAAGGTGGGTCATTACAGATTTTAAATTAGAAGCAATCGAAGTGTGTTCAAGAGCTTAGGAGGTTTTGCAAACGGAGGAAAAGAGAATAAAAAGGTGAATTAAAAATTCAAAAAATTAGTTTATATATTATTTTAACATGTTGAATTACCAAAATACCCCAAGACTTTTACCTTTCATTCTTTCTTTGCCACCTCACCATGGAATCCGCCATCCTTCCATTAAGTCCATGCCAACGTGTCAATAATGCTTGGTCCTCTATGTTTTTAAAGGAATCTTATATATTAAAATATATTTAACTCTTTTTATAAAGTAATAAATCTTATCTTAATGTGTGTGTGTGTATAAGTGCATATACATATTCATATGCATTCAACATTTCTAAAACAATTTATAAATGTATGCATGTGTGCACAAAAGTATTACGATATTTCTAATAACTTTTAACCAACGAAAAATCGAAAAATCGAAAAACAAATTCCATTCGCATTTTCAATCTTTCTTCAAACTAAATGTTTTGAAATTTGAAAGCCATTTTGTCATGACTATTTATTATTTAAAATAGTTTTATTTTGATTATGAAATCCATTATTTGATACATATAATTAATATTCACAAATCAAAGTAGTGAAATTATGGATCGTTACATCAATTCTTAATTCAAATATTTAAATAATCACTATATTTGAATATAAGTTATTTAGATTTTTAAATACAAATTATTTTAATATTTTAATTAATTAAATTTTAAAAATAAAAATGATAAAAATCCGAGATGTTACACTTATGGAGATTACGAAAGTCGATTTCTAAATGTGATCATTTTTGGAATAGTCAAAATGGCTACATTTTTGGATATATCAAGGGGTGTGGAGTGTTTCTAAATTGCAGATCCGGACTGGTGGTAACGCATAGCAGCTACTACCGCCCACCTCGAAACACACTCCCAAATCAAAATCAAAGGGTGGCCACCAAATCAATCACAAAGTAATAGAATGGTATCGAAGAAATGTGCCTGATAGGAGGAATGACCTCACTTGGCCCGGCTTAGCTCTTGTTTTATCCACGTCAAGCTGACTTACGGGAGTCAGGGTCACGTAAATACCTTATACAAAATTGTTTGCCAAACAATCCTACTTCATTTTTGGAATCTTCACCATGTGCACCGTTGTTAAAGTGGTTTTCTGTATTGGGAGAGAGTATGACAATATCTGATCCCAGTCTCTTTAATAAACCAAACGCTTATTTCACATCGAATGGTTCTTTTACATTTCAAAAGTCAATTCATACTTAATATCAAAATATCACATTCGATTTCAAACCATATCATTTTCGAAATCATATTCACTTTCAAAATCATATTTACTCAAATATGTCATTTGACCAAAAGGTATCAATTCAAATTCCAACTTAAGTTCTATCATCATCAAGGATTTAAATATAAATACTTCAACTTTACACAGTTTGCAAATTTAGAAAATAGTTTAAATCGATTTAAATTTATTTAACTAGATTCAAATTGATTTGAATAAATTGAAGATAGATCAAATAGATTTAATTAGATTTAAAATGTTTTAAATGGATTAATTATAGATTTAATAGATTTAAATTATATTAAGTAGATTTTTGAATAGATTAAGTAAATTTAAAGTAGATTTAATAGATTTAAATTATATTAAATATATTTAGAATAAATTAAATAAATTTAAAATAGATTAGATAGATTTAAATTATATTAAATAGATTTAAAATAGATTAAATAGATTTAAATCAAATTAAATGGATTTAAAATAGATTAAAGAAATTTAACTAGTTTAAAATAGGTAAAAATAGATTAAGTTGGATTAAATAGGTTATAATAGATTAAATAAATTAAAAATAGTTTTAAATTGCTTAAATAGTTTAAATTAATTTAAAATGACTTCAAAGTTGTACCCAAATATTTCCACTAACTCAATTTTCGCTAAGTTCATTTATATATGATACTTCAACTTTGAAATTCCAATTTAAATCCTTTGAAAAAATCATTAAATCAATTCCAATTTTAACATTTACGCTTGGACTTTCGAAAATAATCCAATTTATATAAATCAAATTTCTATTTCAAAATGCCAGTTAACTGAATTCAAAAATTTAAAGATTCAAAAATCATTTAATTTAACCAATCTGGTGTCCGTATATAATTTTCTACCCTAGGGTCAAGTGATACAGATATTTATTATTTCAATCCGTGATTCAAGGTTTTACGGTTATATATCATTTCAAACTGTAATCCTGAATTAAATAAAATCCATAAAATCGCTCGAGTCTATCATTTCAACTCATAATGATTTTTTCCTAATTTATAGATCGTTCGGATATGTATCATATCAACCCATAGGGACTTGCGGTATTATAACAATATAAAATACAACATCCAGTCATCTAATATCAACAATTAAACGTCCATCACACTCATCGTCCAAATCAATCAATAAATATCAATTGATAAATGATAATCAATAACAGGTATTAAACTGAAAATTTAAATTTAATAATAAATTAAAAAATGATTAAATGCAATAAAAGTCAAATTTAACCAGAATAACAATTTAAACATACCAAACATCAATCAATTATTTCTAATCACATCATAAATCTAATTTAACTAACGTAAGATGGTTTAGTAATTGTGAGTGGGTCAAAACACACACCTTCGATTTTAAATCGAATTAAAATCCAATTTAGGGCCCAAATTCAAACAAATTTAGAATTCTTCCAAATAAGTGTCATATGGTTCAAAATTTCAATACGATTCTAATGAAACAAACCGCACATAAATCCGACCTCGCATGCAAAAGTTATGATCATTAGAACATTTGAAATAAAAATTTAAATTAAAATAAAGAATTAACCTCATCATCCACGTCAGCATCTCCTATCTGAAACCTAGCACGAGCAAAACAAAAAAACGCGATCAAACCCCGGGCTGTTTGCCGCCTTGACCATGCATCCAACCTGCCGTCGATCGCGCCACCATTGCCCACGTCAAAGCTCGGCCGTAACCTCACCTCGTCCAACCTTGCCCACGCGATCAAACGACGTCGTTGATCGAACCCAAAAACCAACCGTCACTGATTTAACTCGAAACCCTAGTTGAATTTATTCAAATGATCCAGCCCTCAAACCTCCAAGCGAGCCCCACAAATGAACAACACGTGTCCCTCTTCACATGATGGTAACTTCGATTCGACGATCCGTCAACGATCATCAAACAACAATGAATGGCCGAGATTAAACCACCCAATTACGACCATACAGTAACCCAAATCGAAAAACAAACTGTAGATTTGACTTGCATTTGTCGAGAGCTTTCAATCGATATATAATTCGATATAGTTTGAGGAGTTTATTTTTTCGATTTGATTTTGATTTGCAATTGAATTTGGAATTGAGTATTGGTTTTGGTTTGTCGGCCATTGGAAAGAGAGAAGTAGATAGAATTGTAGATACAGAATAATGGAGTAAGAAATAACTAGGGTTTGTAACAGGTTATAAATAGGCAGATCAGAAATAGAAACGAATGGACTAGATCGATATGAAAGTTGAACGATAAACGACCCGAAAAGCCCATTTTGTTTCAAAAATGGAAATGGGCCATCCTATATATCAAAATACATGTTTCGATATTTTTAAACTCAATGGAACATGTTTCAAATCCTATTTCCATCGTATGAAGAAGTTAGCTTTAAAATCAGCTTATTTCAAATTGATTTCAATTGAATTTAATTAAATTGATTTCTACGCGTTGCGAGTTCATACGATAAAACACAAGTCCGATTGCTACGAAACTTGAAATACTTCAATAATTCGCTATTTCGGATCCGATGAAACTAGTTTCTTGAGACAGTTTATAATATGGCTATTTTCACGTAAATTAAATAAATTTATACTAAATTATTAATCACTTTTTAATTCAATATTTATAAACTAACAAATTTCATCATTTTTGATTACTTAGACATTTATAATAATTTAAAGAAAATTTACATATCAAATTCAGTGTTTGTTTTACTAATTACAGTGTTCAATTTCACCTACAATTTAATCTAATTAATTTAAAATTAAATTCCAATAAATTGTTTAAATTTGATTTTAGACTTCTATTCTAACAACTATTACTCTACAGACATAGTTATCATTGTTTATATCTTATTACGCTAACCTTCTACAATTATCATCTTAGTTTTCATTAACGTCGTATTTAATTACATTTAGTCACAAAAAATCCATTTATTATAGCTTAATTTCCAATAAATTGATTAAATATGATTTTAATTCTTTTTATTCAAATCAATTATCATATTATGAATAAAATTTACATTGGTTACGTCTTATTAAATTAATATTCTACAATTATCAATTTAATCTACATTACTACACTAATTAAGTGAGTTAATTGCAATTGATTTCAATTTAATTTAACAGGCTAAATAAATAGGTAACATATAATAATTGTCACCATTAACTTTTAGTTACATCTTATAAGTTCACTATCCACAATTGGTGTTATAAATACTACCACAACACTAAATTTATTCAATTACAATTAATTACATATTATTTCATTAATCAATCGCCATTTAAATTATCAATTGTTCTTTTAATCTAATTATCCATTAATACATACATTACTATAATTAATTTACAGTCTATATCAATTATAACTCTTTAATCCTTTTAATTAATTGAAATTACATTTAAAGCTGTTATCAGTTACCTTAAATTAATACTATTTCATTTTATTCCATTTATATTTTTATTATTAAATCACAAAATTTTATTTCTTCCTACATTAAGTCATGAAACCTTATTCATTTACAATTCTTAATTATTGAAAATTATGGGTCGATACACTCTCCCCCACTCAAAACTTTTCGTCCTCGAAAAGGGAAAAGAAGGGAAAATAAAACAATATATCTTATTCAAAATATTAAATTTATTATGCAACGACCCGCTATTTCGAACTATTCAAACCGCCAATAATCCACACTTGTCGGACTTGATTTGCTTCAAATAACAAATTGTTAATATATTTGTTTGGCATAACTTGGCATATATGGTAAATGAATCAATCACAGAATCACGACACAGAGTTTACAATGAGGAAAGATAAATAGTAGTCCATAAGTCTACTACAGAATTAACAAAGTCTGAAAATAGAATACATCAGAAATCGCAGTACATAAAAGTCTCTAATACAAAGAAAATGACAAGTCTGAACATACAACTGGAAATAACAGAAATAAACTGAAAGCTGAAATAGATAAGCTAGATTCTTCCAACGAATTCTAGCTCCAAAGGATGAATCTCAAACTGTGACACTCAAGCTGACCCGAGCATAAAGAAAAACAAAACATTCGAATCAGGATTAGCGTTCTTATGCGGATAAATCAAGTTAAAGTGAAATATCAAGTAAATATAATATAACTTAAAGGGATGTTGGGATTCCATCCTTTAAGGATCCTATAAACTATCTACATATATAGCACAATATGCTACATATATATAATGCCTACGGTAAAGTAAAGTATTAAAATAGCGTTAAGGCATTACCCATATCCCTGTTAACACATTTTATATTCCCATAGTCTATACAGTACCGTACGCTCCTCTGTAAATTGAAGGTTTACACAGAGGGCACTACATAGGTATGGTATAAAACAAACTCGTAGGAGGCGCGATAAGACATGTGACAAGGCACGCGAGGCAATGCCAGGGTAGATATACCAATTGCACTTCCAGACTATTGGGAACACATAGAAGCTACTACCACCCACCTCGAAACACACTCCAAATCAAAGGTGTGCACACCAAATCGAATCACAAAAGCAATAGATTAGGTTTCGAAGAAATGTGCTCGATAGGCGGAATGACCCCACTTAGCCTGGTATAACACCTATGTTAGCCACATCAAGCTGACTCACAGGAGCCAGGGCTATGTAAATACCATATAGAATCGTTTGCCAAACCATCCTAATTCGTTCTAGAATCTCCACCACGTGCTCAGTTGTTAAAGTGGTTTTGGGTATTGACAGAGAATATGACAATATCCGTTCTCGGTCTCTTTAACAACCAACTGTTTATTTCACACCGTAGTCATTTAAAATTTTACAAATATTTGAATAAATTTCAAATTAAAATTTTAAATAAACTAAATAACCCATTTCAATTTATTTAAATTTGAAAATATTCATTCAATCACCTTAAACCAAAAAATCAAGTTATAAAATCATATCTTTAAAATCTCAAATTCAATAAGTTTCACGTCAATTTTAGTTAAGTATAATTCTTAAATAAATAAAATTTCAAATCAATTTCAATTTATCTTCCTAACCTTAATTTATTATAGTTATTATAAAAATTATTTTAAATATAATTTTTAAATAAATACCTAAACATATTATATACTAATTAAATATCAATTAAATCTTATTATTTAATTTATATTTCTTTTATATATTTTCCAAAAAAAATATAAGTAAAATCTTAAGAAAAATTAAAAATAACTTATAAATAAAAATAACTTATAAATTTGAAATTCCCAAAACATATTATTTTGAAAAAAAATCAAAAATTTATCATATATAAGAATAACGTTTATATATATTATACTTTGAAAAGCAATATTCATTATAATCATATATTTCCTTTCAAAACTTTGGAAATCATTTGAAAATATAGACCAACGATGTCTGTATAAAATTTTCTATCCTATGGTCAAGTGATACTAATATTTATCATTTCAATCCGCAAAAATTTTATTTTTGCGGGTGCATATCATTTCAACCTGCAATCCCAAAATTTCAATAATAACTGAAAATCGCTTGAGTTTATCATTTCAACCCATAATGAAGTTCTCCTATTCAAAATTCCGTTCGGGTACGTATCATTTCAACCATAGTGATTTCTGAACTAAGAGAACTTGTAAAGTGAGAACAATAACATAATAATTACTGGCGTATGTGATAAATAATAATAACAATTATATAAAATAATCAATTTACATATAATGGTGTCAGTTTACAGAAGTGATCAAATTAAAAAAACAACTATCATATTTAACAGTTAATAGCCATCAATTTAGTTTTAACGAAACATTTAAATTGCCATTTCCTATGAAATCAATTTAATGAGCATAATAATATTGATCGTGGGTGATTGCTTACCTTTTGTGGCTAGAGAATGATGGAAACTAGAAAGCGACTGACATAGATATGAACAAGAACACGGCACGACCCTTTAGTTAGCTGCGACAAGTAAAATGAATTTTGCATGATGATTTGATGAAAACAAATATATATATATATTCAATATATATATATATTCAATATATATATAACATTTTTTCGAGAAAATTTAAAAAGAGCAACTAGATATGCAACACGTATAATTCTGTCGAATATTCCCACAAG
Organism: Allium cepa; assembly: GCA_030765085.1. Taxonomy (NCBI): domain Eukaryota; kingdom Viridiplantae; phylum Streptophyta; class Magnoliopsida; order Asparagales; family Amaryllidaceae; genus Allium; species Allium cepa. The sequence goes on along the minus strand of CM060942.1, from coordinate 101,157,745 downwards.
CGACGGATACTACCTTTGTTGAAAATAACCTTTTGTCAACCAGATATATATATAGCATGAAAAGACTTAGATTTATTAAAAGCAAATTCCCCCAGTCACCTACCCAAAACCAACTGCACATGCAACCAATATATATATATATATATATATATATATATATATATATTAGTTTGCGCGCACAGCAACATGAAACATTCAAGCAAGATGAATAAGACCAAGCCGAAAATAATTAAAGTGAGTTACAACAAAATTTCGCTTAAGTCTCGGGTCAGGAAGGAAAAGACCTGGCTCTGCATCGAGTCATAGGGAGAAATTCTCGGGTGGCATGGGCTATAGGGGAAACAGCTTTTCTTGGTCGGCTTCGGTTCTATCTAGGGAATGACTCGAAGGCAGCTTTGAGACTATAGAGGTTGCGCTTTAGTAAGGCGAATGGAGGTGACGATTGGATCTGGATCTGGCAAGGCGTTGGGTTTCGTGCCAATCGTAGGGTAAATGCTTTAAGTCGCTAATGGGAATACATGCCAGGGAATGGAGAGTTGGTGTCGAGGAGAAGGCAAACGGTGTTTTCAGGTGATTGCACAGGGATGGGCTCGGGTCTAGGGTGGAAGGGACGTGGGCGGCTTTGGAAAAAATTCCCTGGCGTGGGTGGCTTCGGCGTCAATAAGGAAAAAAATGAAGTGGGGAAAAGGATGGCTTCGGGGAAAACATGAGAGGAAACGCATAATGCTTTAGGAAACAAGAGACATCATATTTCATAGAGCAATCTCATGCTTGAAAAAACTGGAGAAGAAGAACAGGCTACATGATAAACAGCAAGCTTACCTCTTTTGTTTTTTTTTTCATCGTACAAATGAGGAAAATGAAAAGCACACAAAATATATATTTGGTAATATATGAAAATGAAGGGTCCAACATTGCTTTTCAAATTATTGTAGTAATCACTTAGAAGTTTCATTCATTTGGAAATTTAAAGGGCAAGGACAAACAAAAGAAACAAAAATACGATACTGATACGATAGCTATTACGTCGATTTCACTTCGTAGCCGACATCAAGTACAGAAATGAATATACTACGGAGATTATTACGACGAGATGAAAAAATGGTATATAGATATCAGCGATACGATCAAATTATAAAAACTCGAATTTTCGCTCCCGAAAATGCTGCTAAAATGATGAAAATAAGATAAACGGAGTTATAGCATTCCAAATTTGATGAAACGAATCACGACGTCGTACCTAGAAAATGATTTACATTTTTATTATATAAAATTCAGATCTCGAAAATATTAGATTCCACCAATTTAACTTTGCATTTATAATTTAAATTTCACCAATAAATTAACTTTTAATTTTTCAATAAAATTTTACCAATTACTATAGTTAAATAGACGCATTCCAAATATCAAATTTTTTACTTCAAAATTTTTATTATTTATTTTTCAAGAAATTTTCATTATTTTCATTATAAAACGGTTAAAATTTCACGGGTCACTACACCCTCCTCCACTCAAAACTTTTCGTCTTCGAAAAGGAACGAGATGAAAGAATAGGAACAAACAAAAAGATAAGATAAATTCAACGAATAGTACCTGGGTCAAACAATTCAGGACTCGAAGCATATAAGGATTCCTCAGTACTCCACTGTACCTTGACTAGACTGACAGATTTCCCTCGAAGTTGCTTTGTACCTCTATCAACATTACGAAGTGGCTTCCTTTCGATGGTGAGATTTGGCTCAACGTGCAAGTTCTCTAGCAAAGCTGGTTGAATAATCAAGGATGGATCATGGAGATACTTACATAGGTGAGATACATGAAACACGTTGTGCACACCCACAAGCTTCTTTGGCAAATCAACTCTATAAGCCAAAGGACCAGCTCTTTCCAAAATGTGGAAAGGACCAATGAACCTAGAAGCAATCTTCTCCCTTCGACCAAAACAAACCACATTCTTCAGTGGCGAGATCTTGAGAAAGACCTGGTCATCCACCGAAAACTCCAAATCTCTCCAACGCTTATCTGCATACTTCTTCTGCCTATCCTGAGCAATCCTCATCTTCCTCCTAATCTCCTCAATCTTCTCAAATGTTTCCAGAATCATATCGGGTCCAAGAACCAAGCGATCACCATACTCAATCCAACAAGATGGAGATTTGTAGGATCGTCCGTAAAGAGCGGCAAATGAAAACATCTCGATACTTTCCTGAATTCAAAGGAATGAGATTAATATATGGAATAAGCTTAAGATGATTGAAAATTCAAGAGAGAGTCATACCTGATAACTGTTGTTATAGGTGAATTCAATGAGATGGAGATGATCTTCCCAAAATCCTCCATAATCAAGAACACAAGCACGAAGAAGATCTTCTAAAATCTGATTCACCCTTTCCGTCTGACCATCAGTCTGGGGATGATAAGTCGTACTAAGGTTCAAATGAGTGCCCAAAGCTTCCTGAAAGCTTTCCAGAACTTGCTAGTAAAGATAGGATCACGATCACAAACAATTCTACAAGGAACACCATGGAGACAGATAATCTCCCTCATATAGATCTCAACTAAGCTCGAAGCAGTTCGATATGACTTAACCGGAATAAAATGGGCAGACTTGGTCAGTCGATCGACAACTAGCCAATTACTCTCGATACCCCTTCTAGTACTCGGTAAACCATCTACAAAATCCATAGAAACATGATCCCACTTCCAAATGGGAATCTCAAGGGATTGTAGCAATCCAACGGTCTTCTGGTGATCAGCATTAACCTACTGGCAAGTGCAACATCTACTGACAAAAATAGAAATGTCCCGCTTCATACCATTCCACCAATACAATCTCTTCATATCCTGAAACATCTTCGTAACACCTGGATGGATGGAGAATCTGGACTGATTATTCTCCTAAGAACTTCTTGCCTCAAACCATCGACATTTGAAACACAAATCCGATCATTAATCCTCAAAACTCCATTTGGATCAATCTGCACTCCTAACTCATTCTGCTTATCACCTTCCCTACTCCGAATATTCTCCTTCATAAGCCTAAGCATCGCATCCTCATCCTGCTTTGCTACAATACGATCCAAAAGAGATGGAGAAACCACCATTTGAAACAACAAGGCTTTCTTCCGACTCAAAGCATCAGCCATAACATTGGCTTTCCCAGGGGTATAGTTGATGTCAAGACCATAACATGTTAAGAACTCAAGCCATCGAACTTGCCTCCGATTTAAAACCTTCTGGTTGAAGATATGCTTAAGAGACTGGTGATCGATGAAAAGCTCAAACTTGGTTCCTAGAAGGTGGTGTCTCCACAACTTCAAAGCAAACACAACACCAGCAACTCTAAATCGTGGGTGGCATAATTAGCTTCATGGGGCTTCAACTGATGACTAGCATAAGCTGTGACCTTCCTAACTTGTATCAACATAGCACCCAATCCTTCCTTACTAGCATTGGTATAGATCGAAAATCCCTCATCCCCATTCTGAACGGTGAGAACAGGAGTGAAGGTAAGCATTTGCTTCAACTCATTAAATGCGGTTTCACACTTCTCATTCCAATTAAACTTGGCATTTTTATGAGTCAAAATGATGAGAGGTGCAGCAATACAGGCAAAGTTCTCTATATATCTCCGATGATAACCGGCAAGGCCCAAAAAGCCCCAATCCTAAAATTGGATGAGACAAATAAGTTCAAAGGAGTTAAAATGAATGAATTCACAAGAGAAAGGTGGATAGACTTACATTAATCGCGGTGACCTTAATCGGATCAACCGAGACTCCATTTTCTGAAACAATGTGTCCAAGGAATCAGACTTCATCTCTCCAGAAATGGCATTTATAAAATTTAGCTTTCAACTGATGACTTCTAAGAGTTTTGAGAACAAAATCCATATGTTCCCTATGCTCTTTCTGTGACTTAGAAAAGACAAGGATATCATCAACGTAAACTAGAAGAAACTTGTTGAGAACATCGCGGAATACGCGATTCATAAGATTGACAATGAAAGCAGGAACATTAGTTAATCCAAAAGACATGACTAACCATTCATAAAAACCATTCTCTGTTCGGAAAGAAGTCTTGGGAATTCTTTCCTTAGCTATACAAAGTTGGTGGAATCTGGTAGTAAGATCAAGCTAAGAGAATACTTTAGCTCTGTAGAGCTGATCGAACATATCATTGAAGCGAGGTAGGATATCGATTCTTGAGAGTAAGCTTGTTCAGCTCTCTATAATCCATACACATCATCAGAGAACCATCATATTTGGTGACAACGACCACAGCAGCACACCTTTTAGAAAAACTTTGTCTAATCAGACCCTTAGAGGACAAATCCTCAATGTACCTCTTCAACTCAGTCTTCTCTTTCGGTGCCATCTGTCTGGGAGGGAGAACAACAGGTCAAGCACCTGGAATAAGATCAATGTGGGATTCAATTTCCCGCTTGGGAGGGAGAGAAGTGACTTCACCAAATACATCAGAGAAGTTCTTAACAATAGGGTTGGAGTCCAGCTCACTAGGCTGAGCATCAAGAGAAAAGATAAAGCTGCCTGCATAATCCTGAGGCATTTTACATATAATCACAACAGAATTTCCTAGGTCGTCTACTAAAGAAACGGTCCACGCTTTACAAGAAATTAGGGCATCATAATGCTTTAACAGTCCCCTCCAAGTAAAATATCAAATGCATCGAAACCTAAAACATAGAAATCTCAGGTGAATTGGTGCAAATTGTAAAGGAATTTCACTCCTTGACAAATCATACAGAGATTGGCAGGACCGTCGACAGGATTAGTCACACGCAATGATGAAGTCGCCAATTAAGGTTGCAAAATATGCTCAAATTTATTACAAAGGTCAACAGATATGAAACTATGAGATGCATTGGTATCAAATAGAACACGAATAGGAAAATCATGCAAAGAAAAAGAACTCTGAAGAGTACCTTGGTTATCACTAGCAGGCAGAGTAGGAGGAGTGGTAGAAGTTATGGCGAAGACTCCATATGTCTTGCCTCTCTACTGAATGGAACTATTATTCTTGAAATGACCAGGCTAAAGACAAAGGTGGTAAAGGTTGGTTCTGGTTACCTGAGGTGGGGGAACGGCGGCACTGGCAGGAGATGGACAGCTGTTGGCATAGTGATCCTTTTGATCGCACTTGAAACAAGTGAAAGAAGACAGGTCAAGAGATCGCTTCTGAGGAACAGGTCCAATACCATGAGCATTCTGCCAATTTTTCTTCTGCTGTTGAAAGTTGGCTTTCCTCTTCTTTGGACCACTAGAAGTACCCTGAGATGCTGAAACAGCCTACTTACCCTTTAAAATAGGGTTCTCAAATCTGGTGGCCATATCGATTAGAGAAGTAAGGGTGCCATGAACATGACTAATCAAGCTTTCATAATACTCTAGGGGAGCACATGAATAAACTTCTTGTTCTTCTTGAGCTGAGTGTCAATCAAACTGGGACCAAACTTGGAAAGCTCATTGAACTTCCTCTCGTACTCAGCAAAAGTCATGTCACCCTACTCAATATCCATGAATGCCCTATGTAACTGGGAATTCCTAGCTTCGGGCATCCATTTAGCCACAAAAGAACCCTGGAAAGAAATGGATCCAAGATAAGGCAGAGATAAAGTACAAAGAGATAAATCCAAAGAAATGGATTCAATGGAAATAGGCTAGGAAAGGCAAATAAGAATCTCAGCTGAGCTGCTGCCAAGTGATATTAGCCTCAACAGTCTGAGCGGTAATAAGTTCCCACCAACCCTGGGCGGACTCCTGTAACTACCCAGTAGCTAAATGATGCATCTAAGCATCAGTAATCTCCAGGCTGGTGAAAATCCTCTCAAGATTCTTCAGCCACTGCCGAGCCTCGATAATACTTTTGGCTCCAGTGAACTTAGTACCTCCAAGCTGAGAATACTCCTTACAAAGCTGAGTGAACCTAACAGGCTGAATAGGTGCGGCAACAAGAGCAACGGGTGTTACAGGGGTAACTGTTGGTGTAGGAGCATTGCACGACCTCTACCACGGGCATTCCTTCGGTCACTCATTTGAAAAAAGAAAAAGTTTTGATTTCAAAACAAGGATACAGTTTCAAAATTAAAAAAAAAAAAACCTAATTAAAGATAGTTCCAACTTAGAATTTCAAGCACGAACGAATATGATTCTGAAATTAATTCAATTTTTTCTAGGGTATTACTACCTATCTCTAATGAGTTTTCACTCCATATGCTAAGTTTGCCAAAACCAGAGCTCTGATACCAACTGCAATGACCCGCTATTTCGAACCATTCAAATCGACAATAATCCAAACTTGTCGGATTTAAATTGCTCTAAATAATAGATTTTTAATATATTTATTTGACATAACTTGGCGTATACAGTAAATGAATCAATCATAGAATCACAGACATAGAGTTTACAACCAACAGCGAAAAGATAAATAGTAGTCCATAAATCTACTACAGAAAGAACAGAGTTTGAAAACAGAATACATCAGAAATCCCAGTACATAGAAGTCTCTAGTACAAAGCAAATGAAAAGTCTGAACAGACAACTGAAAATAACAGAAATAAACTGAAAGCTGAAATAGATAAGCTAGATTCTTCCAACGAACTCTAGCTCTAAATGATGAATCTCAAACTATGACACTCAAGCTGACTCGAGCATAAAGCAAAACAAAACACTCGAATCAAGATTAACATTCTTATGCAGATAAATCAAGTTCAAGTGAAATATCCAGTAAATGCAATATAATTTAAAGGTGTTGGGATTCCATCCATTTAGGATCTGATACACTATCTACATACATAGTACAATACGCTACATATATATAATGTCTACAGTAAAGTATTAAAATAGCATTAAGGTGTTACCCATATCCCTCTTAACACATTTTATATTATCATAGTCTATACAGTACCATACGCTTCTCCACAAACTGGAGGATTACACAGAGGGCACTCTATAGGTATGGTACAAAACAAACTCGTAGAGTGTAGCGACCCGTGAAATTTTAACCGTTTTATAACGGAAACAACAAAATTTTCGTGAAAAATAAATAATAAAAAATTTGAAGTAAAAATTTGATATTTGGAATGCCTCTATTTAACTATAGTAATTGGTAAAAATTTATTGAAAATTATGAAAGTTAATTTATTTGTGAAATTTAAATTATAAATTCAATCAGTTATATTGGTAGAATTTAATAATTTCGAGATCTGAATATTTTTATATATTATAAATATAAATCATTTTCTGGGTAGGATGTCGTGATTCGTTTCATCAAATTTGGACTGATATAGCTCCATTTATCTTATTTTCGTCGTTTCAGCAACATTTTCGGTAGCGAAAATTGGGGTTTTTTATAATTTGATCGTATCGTTGATATCTGTATACCATTTTGTTCATCAAGTCATGTTGATCTCCGCAGTATATTTATTTCTGTACTTGATGTAGGTTACGCAGTGAAATCAATGTAACAGCTGTCGTATCGATACCGTATTTTTGTTTCTTTTGTTTTTCCTTACCCTTTCGAATTTCCAAACGAATGAAACTTCTCAGTGATTGCTACATTAATTTTAAAAGCAATGTTAGACCCTTCATTTTCATATATTATCAAATATATATTTTGTGTGCTTTTCATTTATCTCATTTGTACACTGAAAAAAAACAAAAGAGGTAAACTTGCTGTTTATCCTATAGCCTGTTCTTCTTCTCCAGTTTTTTCGAGCATGAGATTGCTCTGTGAAATATACTGCCTCTTGTTTCTTGAAGCACTATCTGCTTCCTTTCATGTTTTCCACGAAGCCATCCTTTTCCCCACTTCATTTTTTTCCTTGTTGATGCCAAAGCCACCCACGCTAGAGAATTTTCCCAAAGCCGCCCATTCACCTTTCTACCCTAGACCCGAGACCATCCCCGTGCAATCACCTGAAACCACCGTTCGCCTTCTCCTCAACACCAACTCTTCATTCCCTGGTCATGTATTCCCATCATTGACCTAAAGCATTCGCCCTACGACTGGCGCGAAACCCAAACACGCCTCACCAGATCCAATCGTCGCCTCTATTCGCCAGAACAAAGGACAACCTCCATAGACTCGAAGCTGTTCCCTAGTCATTCCCTGGCCAGAACCGAAGCCTACCCAGGAAAGCTATTTCCCCTATAACCCATGCCACCTGACAATTTCTCCCTATGAGTCGAAGCAGACCCGGGTCTTTGCCTTCCTGACCCGAGGCATCACCTAAGCGAAATTTTGTTGTAATCAACTTTAATTATTTTCAGCTTGGACTTCTTCATCTTTCTTGAATGTTTCATGTTGCTATGCGTGCAAACTAATATGTATTGGTAATATACTGGTTGCGTGGGTAGTAAGTTTTGGGTGGGTGACTGAGGGAATTTGCTTTTGATAAATCTATGTCTTTTCATGCCATATATATATATATATCACATATGATATATATATGGTTGACAAAAGGTTATTTTCAACAAAGGTAGTATGTATCGATTGTGGGAATTGTCGACATAATTATATGTGTTGTATATGTAGTTGTTCTTTTTAAATTTTCTCGAAAAAAATGTGCATATATATATATATATATATATATTGCATGTATATATATTTATATTTGTTTTCGTCAAATCATCAAGCTAAATTCATTTTACTTGTCGTAGATATTTGAAGGGTCATGCTGTGTTCGTGTTCGTATCTATGTCAGTCGCTTTCCAATTTCCATCATTCCCTTGCCATGAAAGGTGAGCAATCACTCACAATTAATATTCTTATGCTCATTAAATTAATTTCATAGGAAATGGCAATTTAAATGTACTGTTAAAATTGAATTGATGGCTATTAACTATTAAATATGATAGTTATTTGTTTTAATTTGATCACTTCTGTAAACTGACACCATTATATGTAAATTGATTATTTTATACAATTGTTATTATTATCGATCACATATGTCAGTAATTGTTATGTTATTATACTCACTCTGCAAGTTCCCTTAGTTTAGAAATTATTATGGGTTGAAATGATACATACACGAGCGGACTTTAGAATAGGAGAACTTCGTTATGGGTTGAAATGATAAACCCAGGCGATTTTTAGTTATTATTGAAATTTGGGATTGCGGGTTGAAATGATATACAGCCGTAAATATAAAAAATTGAAATGATAAATATCTGTATCACTTAATCACAAGATAGAAAATTTTATACGGACATCGTTGGTATATACATTGAAATGATTTCCAAAGTTTTGAAAGGAAATATATGATTTTAATGAATATTTCTTTTTAAAATATAATATATATATATATATAAACATTATTTTTTTTATAGGTCTAAATTTTATATTTTTTAAATTATATGTTTTGGGAATTTTAAATTTATAGGTTAGTTTTAAAAAAATAAAATTTTACTTATAATTTTATTATTTTGAAAATATATAAAAATAGATTTAATATAAATTAAATAATAAGATTTAATTTAAATTTAATTAGTATGTAATATGTTTATGTATTTATTTAAAAATTATATTTTAAAATAGTTGTTACAATAAGTATAATAAATTAAGGTTGGGAAGATAAATTGACATTGATTTGAAATTGTATTTATTTAATAATTATACTTAAATTAAGCTGATGTGAAACTTATTGAATTTGAGATTTTAAAAATATGATTTTATACCTTGATTTTTTGGTTTAAGGTGATTGAATGAATAATTCTAAAGTTAAATAAATTGAAATGGAATATTTATTTAAATTTTTAATTTGAGATTTTATTTAAATAATAGTAAAATTTTAAATGCCTATGGTGTGAAATAAGCAGTTGGTTGTTAAAGAGACCAGGATCGGATATTGTCGTGCTCTTTGTCAATACCGAAAACCACTTTAATAACTATGTATGTGGTGAAGATTCCAGAATTAAGTAGGATGGTTTGGCGAACGATTATGTATGGTATTTACGTACCCCTGGCTCCCGTGAGTCAGCTTGATGTGGCTAAAACAGGTGCTATATCGGACCAAGTGGGTTCATTCCCCAATCGGGCACATTTCTTCGAAACCTTATCTATTGCTTTTGTGATTCGATTTAGTGTGCACAACTTTGATTTGGAATCTAACTCGAGGTGGGCGGTAGTAGCTGCTATGCGTTACCACCAGTCCGGGAGTGCAATTGGTATATCTACCCTGGCATTGCCTCGTGTGCCTTGTCACATGTTTTATCGCGTCTTCTACGAGATTTGTTTTATTCCATACCTATGGAGTGACCTCTATATAAACCTCCAGTTTACATAGGAGCGAACGGTGTTGTATAGACTATGGAAATATAAAATGTATTAAGGGGAATATGAGTAATGCCTTAACGCTATTTTAATACTTTACTTTACTGTAGACATTATATATATGTAGCGTATTGTACTATGTATGTCGATAGTTTATCGGATCCTTAAAGGATGGAATCCCGACATCCCTTTAAGTTATATTGCATTTACTTGATATTTCACTTAAACTTGATTTATCTGCATAAGAATGTTAATCCCGATTCGAGTGTTTTGATTTGCTTTACGCTCGAGCCAGCTTGAGTGTCACAGTTTAAGATTCGTCCTTTGGAGCTGGAGTTCGTTGGAAGAATCTAGCTTATCTATTTCATCTTTTAGTTATTTCTATTATTTCCGGTTGCATGTTCAGACTTGTCATCTGCTTTGTACTAGAGACTTATGTGTACTAAGATTTCTGATATATTCAATTTTCAGACTATGTTATTTCTGTAGTAGACTTATGGACTACTATTTATACATCCATCATTGGTTGTGAACTCTAAGTCTGTGATTTTGTGATTGATTCATTTACTGTATATGTCAAGTTATGCCAAATAAATATATTAACAATCTGTTATTTGGAGCAATTCAAGTCCGACAAGTGTGGATTATTGTCGATTTGAATGATTCGAAATAGCAGATCATTACATATAAACAATTGATTTATGTAATTAAATAATTTAAACAAAATATATCAATTTAAAATAATTAAATCCTTATATTCAAGTCAACAAAAGTTTAGAAATATTTCACAGAATTTTCTAACTCCAAAATTTATGGAAAATTTCGGTAAAGTCACCTTTGTACGGAGAGGTCTATGAGAAATAGTAATATCGATAATAACAATATATATCAAATTTTCAAAATAAAATATCTCAAACTATCACGACCCGAAATCCAGTGTTCAAACGCCGTCGAAAATTGAGTGAAAAATCCCAACTCGGATCGATATAACTATCTCGAAATTCCATGCTCGAATCTGGATCAAATCACTATGCAAATAGAATAATATATGTTTATCCTATATATTTAACTTCATTGATTATTATCCAAATCAATTTTCCTTCCTATCCACCCCCACTTCGATTTTATTCACTTATTCACATTTACCTTCATCCTCATTTGGATTATCACTTCAATTCTTATCTCTGCTGGGTATTTAATCAATAACAGTTTGAACTCCGACCAGTTTATATTTAGAAATAGCTTGAAATTTTTTAAAAATAGATAAGTAGTTGAAAAATAATTATTAGTTTGCAAAATAGCTGTAAAATTGTTAACTAATTGTAAAATAGTTGGGAAATAGTTGAATAGTTTCAGAAATTTTAGATAATTGCAAAATAGTTGTAAAATAGTAATTAATTTGTAAATTAGTTGAAAAATAGTAATTAAGTTATAAAACAGTTGAAAAACGGTTAATAGTTCCAAAAATAATTGTAAAACAAATATAAAATAATTTGGCTTTAAAAACAAAGGTTGTATTTATTAAATAGCTTGGAAGAATAAGTTTATATTATAACAATTTATATTAAAAATAGTCCAGAGTCAAAACTGTTCACTTCCCCATAAATTCAATTTAAATTTCCATTTCCATTTAAATTGACTCAATTCTAACTTGAATAACTTCAATTTCCCTTGAAATTGACTTAACCCCAATTTCAAATCAAGTTCCATTTGATTTTAAACATACTCAACTTAAATTACAATTCCTAATTATTCCAATCAATTTAGACTAATATCAATTGAACCCACTTCAATTTCAAATCTTTCAATTTAATCCAATTCAAATTTCCATTTAAATTTTTAAACTTGCTTCACTTCGGGTTTCACATCACATTTTAAGGAAAATTCAGAACTCAACCTTAGAGTTTATCTCATATTTATTTCCTTTACACACCAGGTTACTTTTAAATGTTAACCACTTTTGGTTTTAAATTTAAACAAATTCCCTTTTAAAAATTTCAAACGATTCTTGTTGAATCAAGCTCTATTATTCAAATCATATTACATAACATTATTTATTATTTTTTCATTACTTTGAAACAAAATCTTCAAATTTAAACCATTCTGAATTATATAAATTCGAGTTAAATTTTTAAATGTTGCTTTAATCCTTTAAATCAAATCAACTTATCTCTTTAAACCATTAAATTCTGAATCCATTTTCAAACTTATCTTCATTTAATATTAATTTGATTGTATTTTTATTACCACTTAATTTAGTTCCAATTCAAGATTTCAATTTGGTTGTATTATATTACTTCTTAATTTAATTCCATTAATTTAACATCCAATCACCTTAATATTTATTAGAATGAAATATTGCTTTATATATAAAAATATATTTTTATATAAAATCATCTAAAATTTTTATATAAGAAAATAACAAGTACGCTCTCATATATATATAGACACACACACACACTCAACTCATCTGAGAGTACTATGGACTCTATTTAAGGAGTTATCCCCACCAGAGCCAAGGTTCTCGCTTAACCTTTCAGCTCTGATACCAACTGTAAAGACCCGAAATTTCGATCCCGAAAACTCCAGATAGTTAGGAAAAAGAAGAAAGAAATAGAAGAAGAAGAAGATCAGAAACATCAACATCTCACATTCGCAGCGGATAAAATATAATAATGAATAATAACAGTTTACAAAAGAATTCTGTATCTGTCAAAATACCTTTATAATATATCAGAGTTACACATATATACAGACATCGAATATACAGAATTATCATGTCATAGATATACAGCAATATAACACAGCGAAAACACTCCATACGTTCTTGCCATCTAGCTCGACTCTTGAGCTCCAGAACGTCCTTACCTAGAAATCTGTAATACTCAGTCTGACCCAAGCATTACACCAAAGTAACACCCGGGTCAGGCTGGAAACCAGCGTGAGTAAACCTAACATGGAATACCAAAGCAAACAACTTATATAAAACCCGGGGTAACTCGTATCAGTCTACAAATTCACAATATAGACATCATTTATTTCACATATCAATTTTCTAAGTACCAAAGTTTAGATTAAATAGTCCAATTCACCTAAATCATTTCATTCCAGCCTATTGATTTCATATATCAATCTATAAAAATTCGAAGTGGTTTCGGGTATTCCTAATACCCGACCCCGGTCACTTCGAGTCCCATTCAAGGCATCCAATACCATTCCATCATCCATATGCAAAGCTTAATCACATAAAAAATTAATTTAATTAATCTTGATTGAATTACTAACCTCAATCACTTAGATTTCTTTATTTAACATTAATTAATTTCAAATCAATTAATCAATCATCCCTTCATTATTCATCTTAATTAATCACCCTGGATTAATAATCCTTCAATTACATTCAAGTAATTAACTTTAATTAATTTCACAATATTAATTATTCTTAACCAAAATCAATAAGTAATCTTAATTACTTCATAAATTAATTAACTATATTAATTACATTAATCCTTAATTGCTTATATTAATTAAGTTCTCATAAGTCACTAATTATTGATTAATTACATCATTAATTATATAAATTAATGATTTATAATTGTATTTTAATTTATCCTAATCTAAATTAATTACATTAATTAAACCACAATATTAATCATACTCGATTAATCTCAACCTGTAATTAACTATCTTTTTATTTACTTCATTAAATAAATTAATTACCCGTTTTAAAATAGAAGTTTAAAGGAATTTAAAACCAAATTCATTTTTAAATTCAAACAGTTTACAAATGCACTTTAACATTCAAGTTATTAAAATAATTAAATTTAAAAAACTTATTTGTTTGAAAACCCGGATTCACTCTTGAATTCCAAATTTAACTCTGATTTAAAACTTGTTTTAAGTTTCTACTTTATAATTTAACTTCGGTTTTTAAATTCACTTTTATTTCTTTCCAATCCATTCTTATTTTTATTCTATAATTATTTCACTTTCAAAATTCACCCTTATATTTCTTTCAAAAATCCAATTTTTATATATTTCGATAACTCAGAGTACTGAAATATTCAAGCAAACCACAACATTCAATATTCCAATTACCAATAATATCCATCACAGAATATCCATCACTTCAATATCTACTATATACTACTATATATTATATAGCACATCAAAACAATCCAATCATTCAACCAATTATTTAAATTTAACCATTTAAATTTAAATAAAAATCCAGGAGAGTGCGATTAACTCACCTTTGATTTTACTGTTTGCAATCCATTTCAAACTGGCTTGTTCCCTTGATTTTAAACCTTGTATGACCATTTATAGTTTATTAAGATTCCAAATAGATTAGAAAATAAATTTCCATTTATTTATCTAATTTAAACTAAAATTTAATTTATCTAAAAATTTAATTTTTAAACTAACTTTATAAAGATAGTTCAATGTCTAAAACCGCTATATTTTTTTGATTTATATAAGTTTAACACGGCAACCTTATTTTACATAAATTCATATCCTATTAAATCTAAGATACAAATTCAAATTAAACTAACAAAATATAGAAAGACCCATACCTGCTTCCCAAAACACTCACACGACTGGCACGCGAATCACAGTCGACAAATGCACGGTGACCACCACCCAACTCGTCGCTGCCCCCAAACTATGCTCGTGCTGCAATGGCTCGAATCACCCTAACTCGAACGCGCCCAAACTGCTTGAACTCGCGACATCATATCCACGGTATCAAGTGCGACGACGACTCGAGCACCAAGCCCTAACTCGACGCAACCTCATCGCCTATCGTTTCGAGCTTGAGCTCGAAATTTCGCAATCGACTCAATCACACGCAGGCGATTTGAAACTTCAAGCCGATCTCGAATTGTGGAGGGACACACGCGATCAAATCAGGCTTCCAATCCAATTTAGCTTGCGCCTTGCGATGGATTTTCGCTTTTGGTTCGAGAGAGGGGGAAAAGGGTTTCAGTTTCTTTAATGAATTTGAAGAGAGGGAGGAGATGGGGTTCGATTTTGTTTATTTCTCTGGGCATTTCAATTTGATTTTGAAGATAAAAGAAACCCCCCTTTTTTCGGCTTTAAGTTTAATGAGCTACTTTTTCCCAGATGAAGGAGAAGTAACGCATCATATAATTGAAGAGAGTAGGCTAGCGTACAGGTTAAGCCTAAGAAGGTAGGTCGGTAGGTGTTGACTTTTCAATTTTTTTTAATGTTATTAAATTTCCAAAATATCTCGTTTAGCATAACTCGAAATCTCGAACTCCGAATCAGATATGCCGCCAGGCGTTTATAAGGTTTTACCCGCATTCCGAACACAATTGAACGTGTTTTGAAAGCTAATTCAATCATATGCGTGAGTTACGGAAGTAAACGATTAATTTCAAATTAAATCGATTAAAATAGTTTCTAAGCGTTTTGAGCTGCCAGGGTCAAACGACAACTCCGATTGCTACGAAAATTGAAATCCGATAATAACTAACTATTACAGATCTAATGGAACTAGTTTCGTCGAATTCTGAGAAAGTACCTCGGAAGGCTATTTTTAAATATCGATTTAAATGATATATTATTAAAATTGAACAAATCACCTTTAAATTAAATTTCAACCATTCTATCATCTTCAGTATCATCACTATAAATTTTATAAGCGTTCAAATTATTTTTAATAAGCTTAAAACTCCATATTCAACATTTTACCCAATTTCGAATTACATAATCCAATAATTTAATTATCAAGTAAATAGTAATACTTGGAATTCAAGTTAAAATTAACCTTTCAAATATTAACATAAATTAAATATTCCAATTTAAAATGCTCAAAAATTCTGGGTCGTCACATAAATGAAATAATTTTTGCCTATTATATATTTTGTATATTAAATAATAAATTTTATAAATTATATAGTTGGATGTAATATGTTGTTTGTTAGGTGGAGAAATTTTATAAATACTTATTGAAAATATTGAGCTACAAATAAAAATGAATATAAATTGGAATTTGAGAATTGAAGTTCTGGGATTTTGAAAATTTCTTTCGAAAGGTTTGTAATATAATACTAGCAGTATTTAGAATTATTTTCTGATATGAATGCCTTAAGATGATTGAAAGGAAGTTTTAAAGGAAATAAGTTCTGTACTTCCCTCTCTATCACTAGAAAATAATTTTGGTGATGAGTGCACGCATCATCGATGTTCATTTTCGAGTTTCAAAGTGGGAAGACCATTATAGTAGCCTATTACACATTTGTTTTGATAAATAAATCTTAATTTTAATTTCCAAATACGAATTAGTATATATAAAAGATATGATTATACATATATTATTTTAAAATAATTGAAAGGAACCCGGTATTAGTTCTTAAGTTTTTTGCAAATTGGAAATTTCAATTATTATAATGAAAAGAAATTTTGACTATTTTAATAACCGAAAACTTCTAATACGTCTAATTAGAAACTAGATGCTAAGTGACTAATGAAAAATATAAGAAACTAAAACTTTGTAAACTATAAATAAAAAGGAAATGAAAATAAGAAAATGTGACTATTGAACATTTTGATTTAATATAAATATGATAACTCGTGTAGCTTTCAATTGCATTCTTAAAACATATATGTATATATGTATATATGTATATATATATATATATATAACTTACCAAAATGTAAAAAGTTGTAATGTTGAATAAGATATGCAATAGAATATTGTGCAAGTAAACTTTAGTAAATGGAAGTTTTCAATGGAATTACTTATATAAATAAGAATTTTGATATTATAAATTGTTATAAACTTAGGTTAGTAATTTGAAAGGTTAGTAATCAAATGTAATAGAAAAGTGAATAACGTAAGAAAATGATTATAAGCTTAAGATAATATTTTAAGCTATTTATAATCAGACTTGAATAGTAAAGGTGAATACTGTAAGTAAGTAATTATAAACGTAAATTAATGTTGAAACCATTTATAATCAAAATAAGTACTATATAAATTGAACGGTTATAACTTCAGAAACCATTGAAATGATTTAGAAATGAAGTTAATATTCAATAATACTATATACGGAAGAATGAATGTGAAAATGGAATAATCTATAAATTGTGAATTGAATTGTAAAGAAACTTACCTAATAATGTATAATCCAATAATTGAAATAGAAATAACTTGTTTAAACGATGAATGTAAAGTAATAAAATGAAAGAAATGGCAATGTATGAATAAAGGAGAAATGAACTTCTGTAAGTAATAGAGAATAAATTAATGAAAATAAACATTGTATGAATAAGAAAAGAAAAGTAAATGATAGAAAAAAGAAGAAAAATCAAAATAAATAGTAAATGTGAAGTAAAATGAAATAAATGTATATAATACTTTGATCCAAATAATTGAAATGGATATAACTTATGTAAGTAAAGAATGTAAATCAATGAAATAAGCCTTACACGAATAAACGAAAATTAAAAATATTTGTAATTATGAACGTGCATTAAAGAAAATCATTGAATGAAAGAAAAATGAACAATAAATGATGTGAAAAGGTAAATAGAGTAAACTTAAAAATGTTTTGAATTTTTTGTTGTTTGGCTTATGGATTGGTTGGGAAAAGATACTTCTATTTTGTAAAAAGCTCTATAAATAATCTATAAAGTTATATACGACTGTTGAGTGTATGGTTTACTTCATAGTTTATTTATCACTTTATATGATTAGAAGTTCTGAACCTAAACAAACCATTTGTTTTGGTTGCTATGGATGGATGATTGCTCTCTTTGTTGAAAATGATGTTTATACAGTTGTTTGCAAATGACTATTGTTATATTGTGATGATTTGTTTGTTATTTATTGAAACAACTTAAATATTTCCCTTTTATGTAATTATTAACTTCTTGGATTATATAAGTGAAATACAGGTTTATGGAAGCAATAGCCATTGCTTTTTGTTTCATAATTTAAGCGTTGTTTGCCCAACAAATAAATACATTTACGGATTACAGTTTGCTAGCAATATTATATTATTCTAGTGCTTTATGTAACTTCCCGATTTTTATTAAATTTAAAGTAAAAAATTAATATAGATTTTTGAATTAAATTTTGGAATTGAATTAGAATTTATTTGAAAATTTTCAAAACAAATTAGATATGTATTGATTAGTGTATATGAATACGATTGTAATTTGCATTTGAGTTTGAAATTCAAAAATAATAAATGTTTTAAAATTATTTGAATTTAAATATATATATATGGATAGATTTGAATTTGAATTTGAATTTAAAATTTAAATAAATTTCTTGGTAAAATAATTTGAATTTAAAATAATATATATGTGATTTATTTAATGAATAATTAGTTTTGAAACATTTTTCTTTTAAATTGTATATAATAATAAATAGGAAAATGTATTTATAAAATAGGAAATATAATTTAAAATTATATAAAAATGCATCAATATTATTGTTTAATTTTTAACATATAGTATTAACAAGTGTAATTCATGAAGAAAGAAAATTACCAAGTGTAATAGCTTTATCATAAAAATTAACAAGTGTCACCTTTGTTTTTATTTTAGAGAAAATTTATAAAAATAGAAAAGAAGATTATATAAACCATTTCATCTCCTCCTTCTCATTTCTTTTATCTTCACTCTTTAAAAATCTGAGGAAAAAAATCAAAACTTTAAAACCAGAAAAAAAACAAAAGAAAACAAATAAAAAAAATCAAAAACAAAGCAAAAGAATTCAAACATCTTTTATAGTTTAAAAACCTGGAGCCTCTGAATCAAGTAAACAACCAGCAGTTCAACTTCAAAGCAAGGATCATCTCAGTAACTAAACAAATCAAAGTTTCAACATCAAACAAGTTTACAATTTCCAGATTTTTAAATTTTCAAATCAACTCCCAGGTTTATCAAGTTCTCTGCATTCTTCTTGATCAAGTGAGTAAACTCTTTTTTAATCTGGATTATAAACTTGTTGATTGAAATTTTTCCTGAAGTAAAGTGAAAATCATTTGCATGTGTACAAATATGTGTATATATGTATATGTTTGTCTGTGCATGTTTAATATACAGGTATATTCATCCCTATTTTCAATTCCAGGATTTTAAAAACCTGATCGAAAACCCAAATCTCTTCTTCTAATTCTTGTTAGGTCGGTTTGCCAAAACAAAATATGTATGAATTCACCAAAACTTAATTTTAAAAATACTTTTAAAAATAAATAGCAAGTGGATGTAATCTGGAACAAGAAAACACAGCAAACTCAAATTATGATGAAAATTTGATTCCCTTAATTATTTGATTTGATAATATAACCGAAAACGTCTTTGAAAATGTTGATTTTTAAAATTGAAATCAAGATTTTAAAATGTGTATCGAGTAAGCATTTCGATGTCGATTAGAAAGTGGGTTTTGAGGCTTTTCTGGCGATCGAGGCACTGGGGGTGGTCGGGGTTTTGACTAGAGGTGGAGGAAAGCTTGGTGGTCTCGGCAAAAATGTCAGCTGGGTTGATAGTTCATCGTGGCGGCGGCGTTGAGTCGGAATAGGGTTTTATACCCATGTTTGGTTAAGGTCAGAATTTTTATTGCTTTGTCATCGTCGGTTGATCGGAGTTGACGCTCCGGTGGGAATCGTTGCGTGATGGATCGGCGGGGCTTTGGACATAATTACATGACCTCTTATGGTTGGAGGTGGAAGTATGTGGTAGTTTTGCAGGTGTCGGTTTTGTTCCAGGTTTGGTCAGATAGTTGGATAGCGAGTTCGCCGTCGTTCAGGTTTTCTAGGCGGTCTGGTGATGTGGGGTGGTTTGTCGTTGGCCTGTCAATGGTCATAGCACCGACCAAAGATGATCGGATCACCTGTACATGTGCACATGATTTTAGTTGTGTCAGTAATTTTGAGTTTTGGGAAGAAGGTACTAATCTCGAAGTTGTCTTCGGGTAATCGTATGGCTGGCTCGAGTTTTGATTCGGGTAATTATGTATATACTTTGGGTTTTAAAACTTTAAACTAAAAAATAAAGGAAAGAAATGGTGGCTCGGGGAATAGCTCGGTGAAACATGCATTTGTCTCGGGGAACACTCGGGGTTGACTAGGGTGTTAGAATTTCTAGTTTTAAACTTTAAACAATTTAAGTTAATTCAATTTCTAAATTTATTCTTTTTAAAATGATGATTTGTTTGTTAAGTTGGAATGTGTAGTTAATGGTTTCTATATAAAATATTTTAAATTAATTATGTTTAAAAATGTTTTAAACTTATATTTTTTTTTTAAAATTATTTTAAATAAAAACTTAATAATGTAATTAAGAAGTTAATCAAACTTTTTTAAATTGTTAACTTAAAAGTTAAGTTAATTTATATTGTTAATGATAATTAATTATAAGGTTTATTAATTATTTTTTATGATAATTAAATAATTATTTATTTATATTTACTTAATAATTAATGAATAATTAATTAAAGGTTAACTAATTATTAATTCAAGGTTAATTAATTTATAATTAAGGATTAATTAATGTAATTAATTATGGAATAATTAATTAATGAAATTAATTAAGAATAATTAATTAATAAATAATTAAAGGTTAATTAAATAATAATTAAGGTTAATTAATTAGCAATTAAGATTAATTAATTAATTAACAATAAAGGATTAATTAATAATTAGGGATAATTAATGATAATAATTATGTGATTAATTGATTATAATCACACGATTAATTAATCTTGCTTATAAATGTTGAATTATTATTGAATACCTTAAACTGATTGATACCCCTGATATGTCATTGTGATACTTTGTGATGTGAATTGCTGTGAATTGAACTGTGATATCTGTGATGTATTTCTATGTGAATGTGAAAATTGTTAGCCTTTAAAAGGCATTTGAATTTCGATGTGACAGAGAATCGGATTCTAAATGGTTATCTGAAACCCACATCGAATATTAACGATAAATCTTTGTGATTGATTTATCCACGTGTTTTAAAATAAGCGCTTATTATTCGGATGAGCCGGAAGAGGACTTTTTATCATAAAACCCATTTCGAATAATGATACGATGAATTGGAATGCATTTGAAGACGGTGGTGAAGACCGGTATCTTCGAGAACGAAAGGATTACCTGTCGATTGTCTCTTCACTGAGTTGCTCCGGTATAGAGATCTCCATATTGTGATGGGGAGTCCGATCGGGATTGTGGATTCCCGGATTGCAAGGGATTCTTCCTTTACTGGATGAAGTGCCTTCGGTTCCATTCAGACCCAAAATGGACTTGTATGGTTGTATGTCTGACATTACACTTTGAGATATAAAGCTGATTTCTATCAAATACATTTTCTGTTTGGTGGTGGAGAATTTATTCTCTTAGCTTAACACCCTTCTCTGAGACGTACGAGCTTAGAGGTTTTGTAGTTGATGGTTATTAGTGATATACTCCTAATTTGATAGTGTGGCATGCTGAGTGTTGATCATTTATTAATCAAAGCATGGCTTTTGTGAAAAGCATAGCTTTGTGGACGAGACTTCGTCGAACCTCACAACCCGGAAATGGTCAAAACAGAAAGGACGCAACAAGGTTACGGGGGTACCGCCCCTTAGGGTATGCGCATTTTCTTCTAGATAAAAAGTGGTATCATGGTATGGAGCCTAGATATTTAACTTATGTGGTTGTTGGTTGTTGGTTGTTGCTGTTGTTGGGGCCCCAGATAAAGGTCAGCTACGACCGGGGGATAGCATACTCGTGTCAGTAGTTACCTAGTTACAGAGGTAATCTGGCCTTGTGTTGGCAGAGATCCGGTTAGGTTCTTGGGGCATCCCTCTAGAGGCGTTCCCATACGGTGAGGAAGTTCCTTAGCCTGACCATTGTTGGATATTCAAACAAAACAATACGAGCCATTACGATTGCAGTTGTATAACCTACCACCTCAGGTGGTAGCTATAGCAGGCATAATATAATGGTACCTATACTGGCTAAGATTAATATTATACTTTCGAAATATTTTCTACAATATGCACTAATAATAATATCAAAGAGTTTTCTCGTATCAAGAATATTTGACTATCATAAGGAGAAATCTCCCCCAAGTGTGCGATTGCATTGTGTGTGTACCAGGAGGACTTATGGTAGTTTCATTTTTCAAAAGCATGAATGGATTTCTTTTAAAAATCCTACGCGGACAACCGTAGGAAGCCTCTCGAGTTCTCGGTTGGTGATCTCGTCTTTATTCGTGTTTCTCCTCTGAAAGGGGTTATGCGCTTCAGTACGACTGGGAAATTGGCTCCTCGCTTTATAGGACCATTTCCTATTACGGAACGTATTGGCCTTGTGGCTTATAGAGTTTTGCTTCCAACTCATCTGTATATTGTGGTTGCTACGCCACTTGACATGTATCATTTTGTATACTTTATGGTGTATCTGTATATGTATGTGATGATCTACTGTTCTGTGACGTGGTTTACATTTGAGTTGTTATATTTTGTTCTGTTAGATCTTCTAGCCATTATAGTTTTGTATTAAGTATCTATTGGATATGTCGATCCACTAAAAAAAAAATATGCTGCATTTATCGACGTATACAGTAGATAGTTAAGACAAGGCTATAGATGGTCGCTCCTATCCAGCTCCATTCTCCATATTAGCAGACAGTATTACCTTGTAATACTCTTTGCTATTATGGGTCTCGGAGTGGGGCGTTACAGTTTTGTTCAAACAACTGTTTTCTTTACTCATATCAGTCCCATGACTGACCCAGAGTTTATTGTTCACTTCCTAAACTCTGGGTGCCCATAATTTTCACACGGGCAGCCTAGAAGTAGGTTATCCGTGTTTTGGAGCTAGCTTGGATTTAGAAGTCTTTTGGAAGCTGTCGGATTTTGAAAGCTTTTGGTTTGGAGATCTTTTGAAGCCTTTTTTATCTAAAAGTTTTTTCGAAGTTAAGGTATGTTGGAACTTTTTAAAGACTCCGTCGTTTCTCCGCTGTGTGTTATTGTTTGTTGTGTACCATATTCATTCTACTCTGATTATGGTGTTCGGTTGTTGTAATCAAATGTTATACCCATGTTGTATCTCTGTTGTGATAAAGGAAAATCATCTTTTGTTTCGGTTGTTTATATTCTTCTAATGTTATTATAATCTCCACCGAACTGGAGTTCAACGTTTGAATCTCTAGCAGTCGAATACAAATGAGGTATCTGATGTTGATTTTTGAATGCTGGATTTCGGGTCCTGACAAGTGGTATCAAAAGATAAGGTTAAGTAAGAACTTTAGCTACGGAGTATAACACATTAGGTGACTCATTAGTGATAGGGTTAGAAATGCTCTAGAATGAGTATATCCCTAAGATATCTCGTCTGTATTGTCTAAATCAAGTTTTCTTACTATTTACATATAATGAGAATGAGCACTAGAAAAGGACAAGGTAGAGGATGGGGAAGTACCACTTCAATTGGTCAAGTCCCTACAACAACGGAAGCAGCTATTCCCAATCAACCTCACCCAAATCTGGCTGATTTATATCGAATTTTTTCCAGACTTGGTGGAAATCCGTTCATAGGCAAGGAATCTATTATCGAAGCATAAGCCTGGATTCGATCGTGTGAAAGAATTTTTAGAGGACTGAAATTGGAGGACGATCAGATGCAATTGATAGCTTCTTGGAAACTCCAGGAGGAAGCTCTTGCCAGGTGGGAGACTGTTACAGTGGATGAGCCGGAAGATGAGTTCACTTGGAGTCGATTAAAAGAGGTGTTTGAGGAGCATTATATGCCATCTGCTGGTATCTTCAGAATGTACCGGGAGTTCACAGATTTGAAGCAGGGAAGTTTGTCATTTGAAGAGTACTTAAATAAGTTCAACGTGTTGTCTCGGTTTGGTCCGGAGTTGGTGAACACCCCTTTGAAGAAGAATGAAAGATTTATTCGAGGAATGAATAAGAAATTCCATGAGAGAATGACTGCACGTGAAGGAATCTTTTTCTGACTTGATCGATATGGGTTATAGATACACTACCGTGGATAAGCAAGAAGTTTAGGAGGAGAAAGGAAATGCAAGCAATCCGAATTGGAAGAAAAGAAAGTTTGGAGGGAAGAAACCATATCAAGGCAAGGAGAAGAAGAGTAATTAGGAGAACCAGGCTAGAGATATTACTTGTTACATTTGTCGGGAGAAGGGCCATTAGTCAAACAGTTGTAAGAAGCCAAAGAAACAAGTAAAGAAAGAACAACCCATGAGGACAAGTCAGGGAACCAAAGAATGTTATTATTTTCACAAGCCTGGACACGTAGTTAAAGATTACCTAGCGATGAAACAAGCTCAAGTAGCGAAGGTGTATGCGATAAAGGATGACCCCTCAACTTCAAAGGCAGACAAAGGAAAAGGAGTTCTAGAAGGTAACCTTCTCATTTATGACAGAATTGTTAGAGTTTTGTTCGACATGGGAGCCACACGTAGCTTTATCTCCCAACAAATCATAAATGAAATAAAACTTGAACCTGAATTTGTCGACGAGCCCACTTACGTGATGAATTCGGTTGGTGGTCCGGCGAATCTTTGTCTGTATTGTAGGAAAGTTCCTATCACGCATTCTCCTCATCGATTTCCTATCAATCTTTTTGTTCTCGACTTTAACGAATTTAAAATCCTACTCGAAATGAATTGGTTAATGAAATACGCAGCTAAACTAGATTTTAACAGTCGAACGATTTCAGTCAAAACAAAACTAGGAAATTTTATTGAAATTTCATGTGAGGATCCGAGTCCCAAGAGAGATAAGATGATGTATACTTTGGGATATCCTGAACCTAGTCTGGAGTCCATACCTATTGTTCGGGAATTTCTAGATGTGTTCGAAAAGGTTAAATCTTTGCCTCAGCACAGAGAAATTGAATTGAGAATTAATTTGGTTCCCAATGCTCATCTTGTCGTTCATGCAAGCCGCAGGATAGCGCCAAGGGAAAGAATAGCACTAGTCAAGCAAACTCGAGATTTGCTAGAGAAATGATTAATACATCCTAGTGTTTCCACTTGGGGTTCGACTGTAGTATTCGTAGCTAAGTCTGACGGATCATTGAGATCGTGCATGGACTACCGCGATCTCAATAAATTAACTCTTAAAAACAAATTTCCTTTACCCAAAATCAACCATTCGTTCGATCAATTGCACGACGCTCGATTCTTTTCAAAGTTGGATCTTGCCGAGGGATTCCATCAATTAAGAATTACTGAAGACTGTATTCATTTAACTGCTTTCAGGGGTCCTAACACATTCTACGAATGGTTAGTCATGCCTTTCGGACTAACCAATGCTCCTGCATATTTCGTAAACTTGATGACCTATGTATTCCGAGAGGTGTTGAATAAATTTATTCTTGTGTTTATTAACGATATTTTGATCTATTCCAAAACTGAAGAGGAGCATGCTGAGTATTTGAGAATTGTTTTGGAAATATTAAGAAAGAACATTTTGTTTGCCAAATTTTATAAGTGTCATTTTTTGGTTAAAGAAGTTAGATCTCTCGGTAATATTGTTACTAAAGAGGGAATTTATGTGGATCCTAGCAAGGTTTCTGCTATTCTAGATTGGAAGCAACCCACAACTCTGAAAGAAGTTAGAAGTTTTTTTGGTTTAACGGGATATTACCAGAAATTTTTCCAGATTTTTCTAAGATAGCCAGTCCATTGACTAAGCTAACAATGAAGAATGCTAATTCGATTGGACTCCGAAATGCGAAGAATCGTTCTATGAGTTGAAGAGGAGATTGACTTCCGCTCCTATTCTTGCTATTATTAACGGGAATCAAGGCTTATCTGTTTATACAGACGCATGTGGAGATGGTGTAGGTGTTGTGTTAATGCAAAATGGTAGAGTGAAGATTGCCTATGCAAGTAGACAATTGCGTCCACATGAGAAAAACTGCCCAACCCACGATCTCAAACTTCTGACATTTGTTTTCGCCTTAAAAATATGGCATCATTATCTTCTGGGTGAGAATTTCTTTCAGCATTCCAAAAAATTTAAAAGTTTAACTTAACTTAATGTATATACTTAATAAACCCGCTTTCTTCTAGGTGAAAATTTTGAATTGTTCACCGGCCATAAATCTCTAAAGTATCTCTTTACCCAGAAAGATTTAAATCCGAGGCAACAATGTTGGTTGGAATTTCTAGCGTCATACGACCTGGATATTCTGTATACGCTCGGAAAAGCCAACGTGGTAGCCAATGCCTTGAGTAGAAGACATGCTCTTCTCGCATATCTTGTTGTCACTCCTACTCTCCTTGAAAAGGTCGCTAGTAAGCAGAAAGAAAATGAATTTCTTCATCAAATTTATGAGAGAATACGTTGTGGTGAATTTACCAGTTTTGAAGTCGGTGATAGTAAAGTTATAAGACTGAAAGGCAGGATCTGTGTCGCAGACATCGCGGATCTAACACGTGAAGTGCTGGACGAGTGTCACAAGTCCAAGCTTAGTATCCATCTAGGAGTTAATAAGATGTATCGAGATATTAAAAGAACTTTCTGGTGGAAAATGATGAAGAGGGACATATCTATCTATGTCAGTCATTGTGCTACTTGTCAACAAGTCAAAAGTGATCAGATGAAAATGATAGGTTTACTCCAACCATTGGAGGTACCTAAGTGGAAATGGGGTCAAGTGTTTATGAATTTCATAAACGGATTGCCACGAACTCGAAAAGGTAATGAAGTGATTTGGGTTATTGTGGACCGACTAAGACTGACCACTTTATCCCAGTAAAATCTAATCGAACAGCAGTAAGTTTGGCTGAATTGTATGTGAAAGAAATTGTTCATCTCCATGGTATACGAAGCAGTATAGTGAGTGATCGTGATCCGATCTTCACTAGCAAATTTTTGGAGGCATTTCAAGCCGCATTAGGAACTAAGTTGAACTTTAGTACTTCTTACCATCTACAGTCTGATGGGCAAACGGAAAGGATTAATCGAATCTTAGATCTTTTGCTTGCTTGTATTCTTGACTTTGGCAGTTCATGGGAGGACCATTTGCATCTGGTTGAATTTTCATATAATAATAGCTATCAGGCCAGTATCAAAATGGCTCTATTCGAAGCTTTATATGGCTGTCCGTGTCGATCACCTGCATGCTGAATTGAGTCAGGTGATAGGCTCGTTCTTGGACCAGATATGATAAAGGAAGCTACTGAGAAAGTTGATTTTATTGGAAAGAAGTTGAAAATGGCTCAAAGTCGTCAAAAAGTTATGCTGACCACAGAAGAAGAAATTTAGAATTCCAAGTTGGAGATTCCGTTTTCCTAAAGGTTTCTCTAATACGGGGTGTGTTGAGATTTGGAAAGACCGATAAGCTAGCACCACGATATATAGGTCCTTTTCCTATACTGGAGAGGATCGGTCCTTTGGCATATCGAGTACAGCTGCCTAATTGGTTATATGGCGTACACAATGTGTTTCACATTTCTCACCTTCGGAAATATGTGCACGATCCAGACTGTATTATTGAAGAGGCCACTCTGCAGGATTTGGTGATCAAACCAAATCTAGCAGTGAAAAGAGAACCGCTGAAGATAATTGACTGAGATGAAAAGCAATTGAGAAATTAAGTTGTGAAATTGGTTAAAGTGCAACGGAGTGGTGATTCAAATGACAGTACTTCGGAAACAGAGGATATCAAGCAGAAGCCCTATCCCAATTGCATAGTGGATAATCCGGCTAAATCTAGTAAGCCATTTCTCTATCTTTTTTTCTCTGTGCTCTTATATTCTTTGTTTTTCTCTCTTTCAAATTTCGAGGATGAATTTTCTTAAGGGGAAGAGGGAATCTGTAACATCCCAATTTTTATTAAATTTAAAATTAGAAATTAATATAGACTTTTGAATTAAATTTTGGAATTGCATTAGAATTTATTTGAAAATTTTCAAAACAAATTAGATAAGTATTGATTAGTATATATGAATAAGATTATAATTTGCATTTGTGTTTGAAATTAAAAAATAATAAATGTTTTAAAATTATTTGAATTCAAAATATATATATGTATATATGTATATATGTATATGGATAGATTTGAATTTGAATTTAAAATTAAAATAAATGTATTAGTAAAATAATATGAATTTAAAATAATATATATATGTGATTTATCTAATGAATAATTTGTTTTAAAACATTTCCTTTTAAAATTATATATAATAATAAATAGGAAAATTTATTTATAAAATAGGAAATATAATTTAAAAATTATATAAAAATGCATTAATACAAGTGTTCAATTTTTAGCATATAGTATTAACAAGTCTGATCCATGAAGAAAGAAAATTACCAAGTGTAATAGCTTTATCATAAAACTTAACAAAGTGTCACCTTTGTTTTTATTTAGAGAAAATTTATAAAAATAGAAAACAAGATTATATAAACCATTTCATCTCCTCCTCATTTCTTTTATCTCCACTCTTTAAAATTTGAGAAAAAAAAATCAAAACCTTAAAACCAGAAAAAAAAACAAAAGAAAAAAATCAAAATAAAATAAAAAACAAAGCAAAAGAATTCAAACATCTTTTACAATTTAAAAACCTGGAGCCTGAATTTATTTCTGAATCAAGTAAACAACCAGCAGTTCAACATCAAAGCAAGGATCATCTCAGTAACTAAAAAAATCAAAGTTTCAACATCAAACAAGTTTACAATTTCCAGATTTTTCCAAATTTCAAATCAACTCCTAGGCTTACCAAGTTCTCTGCATTCTTCTTGCTCAAGTGAGTAATGTGACGCCCCACCTCTATACCCACGCTAGCCAAGAACACTACGATGTAGTGCTGTCAACTAGCACGGAGAATAAGGCTGTTGAGGAGCGACCATCAATAGTTAGGCCTTATAGTAGCATTGGTTATCTCAATGGGAGTGATATATAAATATATTTTCTTTCATTTTCCATCTCTGATTTATTTTCTCCCATCGACATACCCCAATTCCAGTATAAAACGAACTACGATGGTTCGTAATAGTTTAGAACAGTAAATATAAAATATTACACAGATAATATAATGCGGAACACAAATCAAACAGAAAGTCTCATATATATATAATAACTGATGTCAGTTACAATACATTCACACGGTACATATGATACAACCACAACAGTCGACTAAGGAAGTTACATATACAAGTACATTAACGTATTTAATATACATGAACACATATCTTCCTATACAATTTTACAGACTACTACAAATGACGACGACTACTCCAAAAGATAAAGAACTTCATAGCTCTAGCAGCAACCCAAAGCAGAATATCTACAACCTGAAATACTCGGTCTGACCCGAGTATTAAATTCAAAAGAAAATAATACTCGGGTCAGTCTAATTCAAACTCAGTTATTAGTGCACAGAAGCAATAATAATTAAATAATGAATAGACGACAGTAATTAAACCAAATCAGAATGCAATTCAGAATATTGAATTGAAATAAACAAAACAGTTCAAACCATTGGAATATCAATTAAAATATTAATTCAAGTAGGGCTGCAGTACACAAGTATCATATAAATTTAGTTCCAAGTCAAGTATTAATGACCTGGACAGAACAAGGTACCAAATGAAATTACGTACCTACAACCTAAATGTTTGTACATACGTGGATGGATACATATGCTGAACTAGTATGCAAGTGAATACAACGTGAACACAACAGTGCCCAGATGAGTCAAAACAGCAAGGCACTACAACAAATTCTAGTAACATCTAAATCAAAATCAAGGCTACATCTGCAAATGAATCAGGTGAAGCAAAATGCAGCAGTGGACAGGGAAGTGCAGCCTCAACATGACGTTTAACAGTGCCAACAAATGCAAGAAGCGAGTGGCAGTAGTTTAAAACTTCCACAAGTGAATGTAAAATATGTATACAAATGAATGTACATAATAAACTGCACATGGCTAAACAATTCAGAGGTGCACGAGAAGCAGCATAACTCAAATGAGCAAGTGCACAAGGCTGTGTACAATATAAAAATGCAACTGCAAATTAC
Source organism: Allium cepa (assembly GCA_030765085.1). NCBI lineage: Eukaryota > Viridiplantae > Streptophyta > Magnoliopsida > Asparagales > Amaryllidaceae > Allium > Allium cepa. The sequence continues at coordinate 101,127,413 of CM060942.1, read as the reverse complement.
ATGGGGGATGACACTGTAAAATGAACCAAAGTTCGATTAAGAAATGAATAAGGCAAGCCGACATCAGTGACATAGGTACGAAGATTGACCAGAAATGCAACTCCCAGCAAATGCATAAATATGAATCAAACTCTTATACACTGCAATAATACCAAAGAAACATGAAAAATGCATAACGAGTATGCAACTAAGAAAATAGGAGGAGGGTGAGGGCACCAAGGGTATGGCACCACAGCACACACACTCATGAATACAATGGTACAGTAGATACAAGCTGCAACAATCAATATACTACAAGTACGACAGGTAAAAGATGGACACAGAGATGGTCAGAGACGAGGCTCACAAGGGCCGAGAAATCAAAGCCATAATCCAAAAATCAAGCAGCAAAAGATGTAAATTCGAACAACCCAGAAATCATCAACATCAACAAAATCGAATGGTCGAAGTCAGGTACCGAAAATCACAAATTAAACAAGCCAAGAAAATCGCGACCGAAGTCAGGCACCAAAACTTCAAGGCCAAAACACAAAACCACCTAATTATGAATTCGAATTAGATGTGAGTATAATACTCACCTTGTCGACGAATTGAAGCTATCAACCGAAGCCCAATCGAGCACGAGCACGTCGAATTGAAGAAGCCAGCATCGTAAATTTTGAACGCGCACTAGCTTCAGACGAACGAAGACGAGATGCCACCATTTATTTTCTTTTGAGGGTTTTAGGGTTACGAACGAAATAGAAGAAAAATGGTAAAAGGGGCGGGTTGAGTTTCTTAAAGAATGGGTCGGCATTGAGATAAAAGGGGACGTTTACACTTGCTTTGCAAAATTTTTCACGGCCCAAATAAAAACTCGTGGACCATTTATTATTTTTAAAAAAATATCAAAGCCCCTCAAACTTAATAACCATTTGTAAATTTAAATTTAAATTTAAATTTTAAAAACTTCAAAATGGCAATTGACGAAAATATAAATCGTTTTAACGTCGATTATGAATTGACGCGAATATCGGGTTGTTACAGACTCCCCTCCTTAAAGAAATTGCGTCCTCGCAATCATAAGGAATAAATGGCCAAAAGGTAACAACCATAAGAGCAAGAAAGAGTAAGCTTGAACGTGTTTGCTCAATGAATTCTCTGGATTCAAAAATGAAACCCATTGGATTAGAGAACCACTAAGCTTTCACGAGATAAACATCTTTATTTCGAGGATGCTGAACCTCCGAAGCAATGATGTGAATAGAAGGTAGCTCGAGAATAAGAATAAGGATCGGAAATCCCAAAGGCATTTTCGTAATTGGAAGACGTGGGAAACGTCATAAATAGCAGAAAATTGAGTCGGTACACCGGCGTAATACAATATAAACGCCAAAGAAATCTTTTAATTTCATAAAAGAAATTCACAAATTATCAACAAAATCTAATTATCACAAACAACAATTAAATCTCAAATATCTAATTATCACAAACGATAATTAGAAACAATAAATATCTGATTATCAAAAGCGATAAATCAGAAATCATAAACATCCAATTATCAAAACGATAATCAGGAATTACCACAACGGTAATCAAATTTCAAATCACAAATATTTAATTATCACAATTGATAATCAAATCTCAAATCGCAAATGTTTAATTATCACAAACGATAATTAAATCTCAAATATCTGATTATCACAAGCGATAATCAGAAACAGCAAATATCTGATTATCACAAACGATAATCAGAAATCACAAATTTTCAATTAACGAGTCTGAAACTAACCGAAATAGAAAACGCACATGACCCATAACCACGTGTTTTACTAAATCGTTTAATTCACTTCATCGTTTCCTTGAAAGTGCAAAATGGTGTATTTTAAATAAATAACATTTTACGTTCTCAAACGGACAAGTCCGGAATTAAGCGAATCAGTAAAAGAAAGGGGTCATAGTCCTCGATTTTTCTGAAACGTTTAAATCGCTTCCTCATTCTTTTGAAAGCGCAAATCGTAAAAATCTTGAAAGCAATTTTTATTTATATTTAAAACAATTTTTAAAACACGTGATTAAAGCAGCAACATCCGTAGCAACTTCGACATACGTCAAAATTTCATCGAAATAATTGGTATCAAGATATAATACCAATGAATTTTCATTTATCGAAAATGTCACAGGAATCTTTTCAAAGATAGAAAAGGATATCATACCCTAAACTTGTATTCATAACAAGTCAATAACACACGAATTCACCAATGCACAAGAATTGATAAAACTTATCAATAGAAATCACGAAAATTGGTGAAGCACAAATTCTAGAAATCATCACAAGAAATCCAGAAATCACAAGATGAAAGTATGAAAACTCGAACGGAGTATGAAAACTCGAACGGAGTATGAAAACTCGAACGGAGTATGAAATAGAATAAAAGATATGGCATAACATAAAATATCCATAATGACTTACTACTATAAGTATGTAAATAATGATCAACAGGAGATCAACCGATAAGAGGTATGGCATAAATATGAAATATCCATACTGACATACAACTATAAGTATGCATATAATGATCAACAGGAGATCAACCGATAAGAGATAATCAATATCACAAGAATCTTCTCAAAGATCCAAAGAGGTATCATACCCCAAATTTGTACTCATGACAAATCAATAACATATGAATTCACCAATGCACAAAAATAGGTGAAGCATAAAATTTCCAGAAATCAACATAAGGAATCTAGAAATCACAGAAAAAGGGAAAGAGGCCTATCACATGACGGTCCGAAGACCAAGGGGAGCTACCCCACATGTGTGAATGGAATCACACAGATTGAGGTCAAGACTAACCAAAAAGCAGAAAGGTATGTGTGAATGGAATCACACAAGTGGTGTCTAGTCTGACCATCAGAACGATCATCATGATCAACGAGGAGTGTCAATTACACTAAGCATGTGTGAATGGAATCACACAGATTGAGGTCAAGACTAACCAAAAAGCAAAAAGGTATGCGTGAGTGGAATCACACAAGTGGTGTCTAGTCTAACCTTGCAATGAAAGAGACATCGCGCAATTGCTAGTCTAATTCATAAAGCGATCATCAAGATCAACGAGAAGTGTCAATTACACTAAGCTAGTAAATATAGAAGTTTAGCTTCATGTCCCATAACCACTTGCTTAACTTAAATATTTACGAACAAACTGTAAATCTTCACTAAAAAAATGTCACAAGTGATTCAATCGAACAAGTCCAAAAATTAACCGACGAAGTAAACGCAAGCGTTTCATACCACTTGTTTTGCTAAGCCGTTTAATTAGATTTCTCATACGAGTGAAATAAATGTTTGTATATACTAATAGATTGGAAAACGGTTTAGGAAAAGAGTTTGATATTGAAAATAGAGTTAAAACATTTTGATAAAAGAGTTTTGATATTTACTACTGGTATTGAAACATTTATATTTTTAAAGTGACAAATCACAAAAATGATTGTAGGAACAATCAATCACAAGAATTCACATGTAAATATGTGAATAGAATCCAAAGAAATCGATACTGTATCCATCAAAAGGTATGTTCACAAAAGTTCCGAAGAAAATGTTATCAAAGTTGCTAATAAATGATAGCAACAAATCGGGGAATTAACAAGAATCGATTAAATTTGGAAACCAAATCAATTCACTAAAATTCACATTCGAAGACGTGAATAAAATCCAAAGAATTCGATTCTAAATCCATCAAGTAGGAATATCCAAAAATCCCAGAAATAGAAGTTATCAAAGTCGACAAAGAAGATAACAACTAATCGGAAAAGAAGAATCGATTAACAACTGGAAAAACAAAGCAGAACGAGCATAAATGCATAAATGACTTCAACAAAAATAAAAATCAAGTCAATGTCGAAGTCAACAATTAATGGCCATAATAGAGTACAAAACGATTCAACATCATCATCAAAGGACTCAACGGCAAACCAAGTAAGAGTCTTGGAAATCAAGAATTTAGAAATTTCTCAAAAACAAAGTGACCGAAGTCGAATGGAATTCAAGCTGAGGAAAACATAAAATATCAAGTTCAGAATTGCTAAGATTCAAACAAAATCAATCATCGGCTAAATCGAATCAAAGCCAAAAACACAAGAATCAAAATCAAATGCATATGAATAAGCGTTAGGAATTCATACCTAACAATCAAAGACAATCATATGCAAATATGAGAGATAAAATGTCGACAAACAGTTGTAACACATGTACTATCTAAGTTATGTTTTATATTTGTTCTAAACCCCAGGCTCTGATACCAAGCTGTGACGCCCCACCTCTATACCCACGCTAGCCAAGAACACTACGATGTAGTGCTGTCAACTAGCACGGAGAATAAGGCTGTTGAGGAGCGACCATCAATAGTTAGGCCTTATACTAGCATTGGTTATCTCAAAGGGAGTGATATATAAATATATTTTCTTTCATTTTCCATCTCTGATTTATTTTCTCCCATCGACATACCCCAATTCCAGTATAAAACGAACTACGATGGTTCGTAATAGTTTAGAACAGTAAATATAAAATATCACACAGATAATATAATGCGGAACACAAATCAAACAGAAAGTCTCATATATATATATAATAACTGATGTCAGTTACAATACATTCACACGGTACATATGATACAACCACAACAGTCGACTAAGGAAGTTACATATACAAGTACATTAACGTATTTAATATACATGAACACATATCTTCCTATACAATTTTACAGACTACTACAAATGACGACGACTACTCCAAAAGATATGAAAGAACTTCATAGCTCTAGCAGCAACCCAAAGCAGAATATCTACAACCTGAAATACTCGGTCTGACCCGAGTATTAAATTCAAAAGAAAATAATACTCGGGTCAGTCTAATTCAAACTCAGTTATTAGTGCACAGAAGCAATAATAATTAAATAATGAATAGACGACAGTAATTAAACCAAATCAGAATGCAATTCAGAATATTGAATTGAAATAAACAAAACAGTTCAAACCATTGGAATATCAATTAAAATATTAATTCAAGTAGGGCTGCAGTACACAAGTATCATATAAATTTAGTTCCAAGTCAAGTATTAATGACCTGGACAGAACAAGGTACCAAATGAAATTACGTACCTACAACCTAAATGTTTGTACATACGTGGATGGATACATATGCTGAACTAGTATGCAAGTGAATACAACGTGAACACAACAGTGCCCAGATGAGTCAAAACAGCAAGGCACTGCAACAAATTCTAGTAACATATAAATGAAAATCAAGGCTACATCTGCAAATGAATCAGGTGAAGCAAAATGCAGCAGTGTACAGGGAAGTGCAGCCTCAACATGACGTTTAACAGTGCCAACAAATGCAAGAAGCGAGTGGCAGTAGTTTAAAACTTCCACAAGTGAATGTAAAATATGTATACAAATGAATGTACATAATAAACTGCACATGGCTAAACAATTCAGAGGTGCACGAGAAGCAGCATAACTCAAATGAGCAAGTGCACAAGGCTGTGTACAATATAAAAATGCAACTGCAAATTACATGGGGGATGACACTGTAAAATGAACCAAAGTTCGATTAAGAAATGAATAAGGCAAGCCGACATCAGTGACATAGGTACGAAGATTGACCAGAAATGCAACTCCCAGCAAATGCATAAATATGAATCAAACTCTTATACACTGCAATAATACCAAAGAAACATGAAAAATGCATAACGAGTATGCAACTAAGAAAATAGGAGGAGGGTGAGGGCACCAAGGGTATGGCACCACAGCACACACACTCATGAATACAATGGTACAGTAGATACAAGCTGCAACAATCAATATACTACAAGTACGACAGGTAAAAGATGGACACAGAGATGGTCAGAGACGAGGCTCACAAGGGCCGAGAAATCAAAGCCATAATCCAAAAATCAAGCAGCAAAAGATGTAAATTCGAACAACCCAGAAATCATCAACATCAACAAAATCGAATGGTCGAAGTCAGGTACCGAAAATCACAAATTAAACAAGCCAAGAAAATCGCGACCGAAGTCAGGCACCAAAACTTCAAGGCCAAAACACAAAACCACCTAATTATGAATTCGAATTAGATGTGAGCATAATACTCACCTTGTCGACGAATTGAAGCTATCAACCGAAGCCCAATCGAGCACGAGCACGTCGAATTGAAGAAGCCAGCATCGTAAATTTTGAACGCGCCCTAGCTTCAGACGAACGAAGATGAGATGCCACCATTTATTTTCTTTTGAGGGTTTTAGGGTTACGAACGAAATAGAAGAAAAATGGTAAAAGGGGCGGGTTGAGTTTCTTAAAGAATGGGTTGGCATTGAGATAAAAGGGGACGTGTACACTTGCTTTGCAAAAATTTTCACGGCCCAAATAAAAACTCGTGGACCATTTATTATTTTTAAAAAAATATCAAAGCCCCTCAAACTTAATAACCATTTGTAAATTTAAATTTTAATTTAAATTTTAAAAACTTCAAAATGGCAATTGACGAAAATATAAATCGTTTTAACGTCGATTATGAATTGACGCGAATATCGGGTTGTTACAAGTAAACTCTTTTTTAATCTGGATTACAAACGTGTTGTTTGAAATTTTGCTTGAAGTAAAGTGAAAAACATTTGCATGTGTACAAATATGTGTATATATGTATATGTTTGTCTGTGTAAGTTTAATATACATGTATATTCATCCCTGTTTTTAGTTCCAGGTTTTTAAAAACCTGTTAAAAAACCCAAACCTCTTCTTCTAATTCTTGTTAGGCTAGGTTGTCAAAACAAAATGTGTTTGAATACACCAAAGCTTAATTTTAAAAATACTTTTAAAAATAAATAGCAAGAGGATGTAATCTGGAACAAGAAAACACAACAAACTCAAATTATGATGAAAATTTGATTCCCTTAATTATTTGATTTGATTATATAACCGAAAACATCAACGTTGTATTTTAAAATTGAAATTAAGATTTTAAAATGTGTATCAAGTGAGCATTTCGATGTTGATCAGAAAGTGGGTTTTTAGGCTTTTCTGGGGATCGAGGCACTCGGGGTGGTCGGGGTTTTGACTGGAGGTGGAGGAAAGCTTGTGGTCTTAGTAAAAATGTCAGATGGGTTGGTAGTTCATCGTGGCGGCGGCGTTGAGTCCGAATTGGGTTTTATACCCATGTTCGGTCGAGGTCGGAATTTTTATTGTTGTGTCATGTCGGTTGACCAGAGTTGATCACTCCAGTGAGAATCATTGCGCGATGGGTTGGCGGGGCTCTAGATGTAATTACGCGACCTCTGATTGTCGGAGTTGGAAGATGTGGTGGTTTTATGGGTGTCGGTTTTGTTCCAGGTTTGGTCAGATAGTTGGATCGCGAGTTCGCCGTCGTCAGGGGTTCTGGGTGGTCTGGTGATGTGGGATGGTTGTCGTTGGCTTGTCAATGGTCATAGCATCGACCAGAGATAATCGGACCACCTGTACATGTGCACATGATTAGACTGTGTCAGTAATTTTAAGTTTTGGGAAGAAGGAAGTAATCTCGAAGTTTCTTCCGGTAATTGTTTGACTGGCTCGAGTTTTGATTCGGGTAATTATGTATATAAATTGGGTTTTAAAACTAAACAAAAAAAATAAAATAGAGAAATGGTGGCTCAGGGAATAGCTTGGGGAAACATGCATTTGTCTCGGGAAACACTCGGGGTTGACTCGGGTATTAGAATTTCCAGCTTTAAACTTTAAACAGTTTAAGTTAATTTAATTTCTAAATTTATTCTTTTTAAAATGATGATTTGTTTGTTAAGTTGGAATGTGTAGTTAATGGGTTTGAAATAAAATATTTTGAATTAATTAAGTTTAAAAATGTTTTAAACTTATATTTTTTTTTTAAATTTGTTTTAAATAAAAACTTAACAATGTAATTAAGAAGTTAATCAAATTTTTTTAATTTGTTAACTTAAAAGTTAAGTTAATTTATATCATTAATGATAATTAATTACAAGGTTTATTAATTAATTTTTTTATAATAATTAAATAATAAATGATTTATAATTACTTAATAATTAAAGGATAATTAATTATTAATTCAAGGTCAATTAATTTATAGTTAAAGATTAATTAATTAATGTAATTAATTAAAGAATAATTAATTAATGAAATTAATTAAGAATAATTAATTAATTAATAATTAAAGGTTAATTAAATAATAATTAAGGTTAATTAATTAGTAATTATGATTAATTAATTAACAATAAAGGATTAATTAATTTATAATTAAGGATAATTAATCATTAATTAAAGATAATTAATGAAAATAATTATGTGATCAATTGATTATAATCACACGATTAATTAATCTTGCTTACAGATGTTGAAATATTATTGAATACCTTAAACTGATTGATCCCCTAATATGTCATTGTGATACTTTGTGATGTGAATTGCTGTGAATTGAACTGTGATATTTGTTATGTATGTCTGTGTGAATGTGAAAATTGTTGGCCTTTAAACAGCATTTGAATTACGATGCGACAGGGAGTCGGATCCCAGATGTTTGTCCGAAACCTACATCGAATGTTAATGATGAATCTCTATGATTGATTTATCCACATGTTTTAAAATAAGCGCTCATTATTCGGATTAGCCGTGAGAGGACTTTGTGTCATAAGACCCATTCCGAATAATGATACAACGAATTGGAATCCATTTGAAGACAGTGGTGAAGACTGGTATCTTCGAGAACGAAAGGATTACCTATCGATTGTCTTTACACTAAATTGCTCCAGTATAGAGATCTCCATATTATGGTGGGGAGTCCGATCGGGATTGTGGATTCCCGGATTGCAAGGGCTTCTTCTTTTATTGGACGAAGTGCCTTCGGTTCCGTTCAGACCCAGAATGGACTTGGGTGGTTGTATGTCTGACATTATACTTTGAGATATAAAGCTGATTTCTATCAAATACATTTTCTGTTTGGTGGCGGAGAATTTATTCTCTTAGCTTAACACCCTTCTCTGAGACGTACGAGCTCAGATGTTATGTAGTTGATGGTTATTAGTGATATAATCCTAATTTGGTAGTGTGGCATGTTGAATGCTGATCATTTGTTGATCAAAGCATGGCTTTTGTGAAATGTGTAGTTTTGTGGACGATACTTCGTCGAACCTCACAACCCGGAAATGGTCAAAACAGGAAGGATGCGTCAAGGTTATGGGGGTAGCGCCCCTTAGGTTATGTGCATTTCCTTTTGGATGAAAAGTGGTATCATGGTATGGAGCCTAGATATTTAACTTATGTGGTTGTTGGTTATTGTTGTTGTTGGGGCCCCGGATAAAGGTCGGTTACGACCGGGGGATGACATACTCGTGTCAGTAGTTACCTAGTTACAGAGGTAGCACGACCTTATGTTGGCAGAGATCCGGTTAGGTTCTCGAGGAGCCTCCCTTTAGAGGTGTACTCATTCGGTGAGGAAGTTCCTTAGCCTGACCATTGTTGGAAATCCAAACAAAAAAATACGAGCCTTTACGATTGCAGTTGTATAACCTGCCACCTCAGGTGGTAGCTTTAGCAGGCATAATATAATGGTACCTATGCTGGCTAAGACTAATATTATACTTTTGAAATGTTTTTTACACTATGCACGAATAATAATATCAAAGAGTTTTCTCGTATCAAGCGTATTTGACTATCATAAGGAGAAAACTCCACAAGTGTGCGATTGCATCGCGTGTGTGCCGAGAGGCCTTATGGTAGTTTCATTTTTCAAAAGCATAAACGGATTTCTTTTAAAAAAAAATTTGTTCAAACAACTGTTTTGCTTACTCATACCAGTCTCATGACTGACATGGAGTTTATTGTTCCCATACTAAACTCTGGGTTTCCATAATTTTCCACAGGGCAGCTTAGAAGCAAGTTATCCGTGTTTTAGAGCTAGCTTGGATTTAGAAGTCTTTTGGAAGCTGTCGGTTTTGGAAGCTTTTGGTTTGGCGATCTTTTGAAGCATTTTGGATGTAAAAGTGTTTTCGAAGTTCAAGTATGTTGGAACTTTTGAAGATTCCGTCGTTTCTCCGCTATGGGGTTATTGTTTGTTGTGTATCATATTCATTCTACTCTGATGATGGTGTTCAGTTGTTGTAATCAAATGTTATATCCATGTTGTATCTGTGTTGTGATAAATGTAATCATCTTTTGTTTCCGCTGTTTATATTCATCTAATGTTGTTATAAGCTCCACCGAACTGGAGTTCAACGTTTGAATCTCTGGTAGTCGAATACAAGCGAGGTATTGGATGTCGATTGAACCTGGATATGGATTGTTGATTGGTTCTGGATATTCTCTATCATAGTTATGGCTATGTAAGGAGAATGACGGTTTCTGATCAAGAAACCAGATCTGAGTCCGCACTAGAAAGTCGGGTGGACAATACTAGTTCAGAAGTGAAATTGTGTGATCGAGTGAGCGATCAGATTGGTATAGTGTACGGATGATAAGTGTACATCGTAAAATTTGAATGAAATTGATATTGAAAAGAGTAATCAAATTTGAATATTTGATTTTGAATAAACAAAGTTATATACCTTTGTTATATAAGGTAAATCTCCCCTTATTGAATCTATTGCCGGAAGAAAAGGATTTTTGAAAATGTTTGAAGTATAAAAGGAATTTTATACAAGTTTGAAATGATCCAAAGTTTTAAAAATTATATATATCTGAATATATATATATATATGTAAAGGATCATATGAGGATTTTGGAAAAGGTTTTGGAACCTTTGGATTTGAAAAGGCTTTTGATTTTTGGGTAAAATCAATATTGGAATTTGGAAAGCTTAGTTTGAGAATTATCGATTTTGGGATAATCGATTTTGTGTAAAGGAGCCTTGGATGAGATTATACTAGGTGTATGATTCGAAAGATACTATATGTGTATAGTATAAAGTGTTTTGATAATGGCTCTGGGGAAAAAGGCGCTTCCTTGAAATGAACTTCTCAGGAGTGCCACTAGGTGGTGCTGCCTTGAACCCTAATGGGGGTTCTAAAGTTGACCTGTGAGGAGTCCGGACAAAACTAGTTCCTGAGGATTATGAGTAATGTGTAGCAAAAGTCGAGGGGCGCTTATGCCTACAGAGGCATTTGGGTTATGCTGTGACGACAGTGTTACTCGATGTCATTGCGATCTACTGCAAACCATAGTGCAAGTCGTGTGTGCCGCTGAGAGACAATAGTCTGCGTTTGATTTTATATCGGTAGACTGTGACCTATGGTAACATAGCAAAAGTCGTGTGTGCCGCTGAGAGCCAACAGTCTGCGTTTGATTTTATATCGGTAGACTGCGACCTATGTAGGAGTGGAGAAGTTTCATTTGGATAGCGAAAATCAAGGGCGCTGATGCCTACAGTTACATGGACTTTTGCTGTGATGGCAACGTAACCCTAGAATGTAACTGTGATCTGTTGTGGGTTCCATGGCGTAATCAAGGGGCACAGAGTGCCTACAGTTACATGGACTTTTGCTGCGATGGCAACATAACCCAGGATGTAACTACGACCATGGATGGGGGTGATGATTTCCAGAGCATTCTCACCAAGATATTTCCTCTATTTTTAAAAATTGTTTTCTATATTTTCAATAAAATTATTTTTCCAAGTATTTTCACTGGATATTGAAAATGGGTCTGCTAAGCACTTATAGATTTTCATCCCTACGCCCGATCAACATATGACCAAATTTCTATGAGAACAAGGATGGACTGGTTGAGACATCGAGTTATAAGAAGTATTTTTGTAAAGAGCTATTTTATTAGTATGATGTGAATTTAAAAGAATTTCTAAAATTTTAAAATAGAAGTGTTGGAATTTTGAAAATTGAAAGAAAATCCAAACTGGAATTATGAAAAAAAATTGAACTCAGAAAAATTTAATAAAGTGATTTTTTGTAATAAAATCGAATATTGATTTAAAAGTTGGAAGTAAGCTAATTAGCTAACTAAATTATTTGATAGAGTATATTAATAAAATTTAAGTGGATTGTAAGTTGATAATGGAGTTTGGAAATGAACTCGGATTATAAATAGAATTCGACTTGGATTTGATAATGAATTAAAATAAGTGGAGATGTTGTAAAAGTAAAATTCAAGTGAGTTATAATTAATATTTAACGTAATTTGCTAGTAAATTAGATATAATTGAAGTGTTGTCGAATGAAATGAAAGTGAATTATAATAGAAATGGTTTGAGTTGCAAATAAAACCCAGGTGAGTAGAAATAAATTGATAATGACTTTGCATTAATAAAATAAATTTGAAAATGAATTAAGTAGGCGAATTAAAAATCTAAAATGGGGTGAATAAATGGGTTATTGAATTAAATAATAAATGGATGAAGTCTGATTGAATAAAAACTAAATCAAAGTTTTAATTGGAATTGGGTTATCAGAATGAACTTGAGTTATGAGGCATATTAATTTGAAGTAAAATTACTTAAGTCAATAAAGGTGTGGTTTCGAGTAAGAATGGAAGACCATTAAATGAAAGTTTGGGTTAAATTTATTTGGAAAAAAATGGATATTAATATGAGCATCGAATGTTGTCAAGCTCAATGAAATAATTTTAAAATGAAACCAAGGCGGTGATGAAATGAAATGCAAATGTATGATTGGTGAATAAATTAGAAATGAAATGGAATTGAATACAGAATGAGTTGAAATTAATTTAAAGTAGTTATAAACTAAAATGGATACTCTATTAAGCAATGTCGCTGAATTTAAATAAAAATAGTTGTCGTTTGACGTAGACAAAAGTAATTAAAATTCTATGAGTTGATAGAGATTAAATAAATTGATGTTAGGATCAATTGAATTGAATATGAGCATGTTTGGATTAAAAATAAATTGAATGTAAGAAATTGAGTTGTAGACCATTAAAATTGATTGAAATGGCATATGAATTGATTAGAAGCAATTGAATTAGCTTTAAATCATATAAATCACTTATAGGAAGTGTTTGGTGCTTGTTGCTTGTGAGATACATGTGTTTAGCTATAGGTAAGTGAAATGCTAATAAATTTTCTATATATGGCACTTACATATTTAAATTGAGTAAGTACAGGTACCTGAAGGTCGTTTGGCTGGATTTGGTTGCGCTAATTGCTAAATTAATAAGCCGCGTGCTTAAAATGCTAAATAAAAGTACGCCTACGCAATAAAAATAGGAAATATGAACTGTTTTTGCTTTTCCGACTGGGTGGGTCGATGTATATATATTTATATCTCTTGTCAAACTACAACAGCTCTGTAACGACCCAGAATTTTATTTAATTAAAATTTGAATATTTAATTAATTATAAATATTAAGAAGTGAATTTATAAGTCAAATAAATTTATATTTGAGTAATTGGATTTAATTGAATAATTAAATCGATAATTTAATATGTTAAATTATGGAAATAATTGAAAATTGGGTTAAATATGATTGTAAATGATTTGTAAAATTTTATTTTATCATGTTGGAGTTAGAACGATATTTTAGAACTTTTAAAATCGAATTAAAAGTTAATTTGTGAAAATTGAATATTTTAATATTAAAATCAACTAGTGAAAATAGTCAATTTTTGAACAGTCTCAGAATTGAACGAAACTAGTTCCATTGGATCCGTAATAGTTAGTTATTACCGAGTTTCAATTTTCGTGTCAATCGGAGTTATCGTTTGAGCGTGGCAGCTCGAAACGCATCGAATTATTTTTAATATTAATTTGGCGAGTTAAAATAGCCATTTTTCAAAAAGCCTCGGATTTCGACGAAACCAGTTTCATCGGATCCGTAATGTGATATTATTGTAAGGTTTCAAATTTCAAGTCAATTGGATTTACCGTTTGTCCGGTACAAATTAAAACGCCTAGAAATCGATTTAAATCGGTTTAATTCAAATTGAACGTTTATAGCCATAACTCGCACAGATGTCCGAATTAGCTTTCGAAACCTGTTCCATTGTGTCCGGAACGCGGGATAAACCCTAGGAACGTCAGTTTCGGCGCGTAAATCGGAGTTCGGAATTTCCGGGATGAGTAGTGTTTCGTCGGTTCCTTATAAATAGCCCACTATCTCAAAAAAAAAACACTAAAACCCTAGCCGCCAGCTTCCCATGAACGGCTGAAATGTTCCCAACTTCTTCTTCTCTTATCTCTTCATCCACTCAACGATTCAAGGAACTTACAACTACAAAATTGTAGAGCATGCCAAGATCCATTTATCCAACGGTCAAGATCTAGATTGGAGCAACGTAGTGGTCGAAATCGAGGCTCAAAGGCCGCGCGTTCATTCTCGATTCGCGCGCAAATAAGGGGGCCGAGCTCTGTGCCCTTCTGGCCGTGGGTAGCTTGTGTTGGAGGCGTTCGAATGAGGGTAGTTTGATGAGGTTTCGTCGAGTTTTGGAGTTGCTAATTTAAACCCTAGAATCGAATGTTGGGTTCGGCTGTAAGCGTGCGAACGAAGAAGAAGGGGGGGAGGTGTGCACGGCCGTGATTGCTAGTGATGGATCTAACGGTAGATAAATAGTTAGGTTTAAATTATAATTAGTTGTTGTAAATTATTATATAAATTTATACGTGTAACTTCAAAAATTCATAACTTTTTCATACGAGGTCGAAAAAATGCAAACTCAGTTGCGTTGGAATCGTATGGACGAGCACTACGTGATGAAGTTGGATTGGAGTCATTTGTAGTTAGTGAGAATTTTGGGTAAAATTAAACGCGCGTTTAATTTTATTCGAAATAAATCGCTAAAACGGAAATAAAATTAAGGTGAGAACTTCTCACTCAATCGAATCAGTTTCGATTTTATTTTAAATAGTTAGATTTAAAATATTTGAATGCATGTTTGAATGTTGATTGATATCTATTGATTGTTAAAATAGACATTATACGCCGTTAGTAAGCGGATGTTATTTATTAAAAACATATACAGCGAATATTTCATAAACAGTGAAATTGGTATTATATATAATAGCAATATATATATATTGGCAAATGTATATATTGGAGTTATTGATTTCCCGCATTTATTTGTTTAGCGGATGAGACCCTATTGTGCCGTTATTAAGCGGATAATATTTTAAATCCCATATACCGCGATAATTCCGTACTGGAGCGAAATTGGTGTTGTGCTAATGTTTGTGGATGCAGGAAAACAGGTTGGAGGGATCCAACTGGATTCCTCAACAGTATTTATTTGATTATGGATATTTTGATATTCGTTGATTATCATATACGATATGTGATATCGTTATTGTCGTGATTGACTATTTGGTATGTAGCATCATTGGACCAAATTTGGAATTTTAAAATGATTTCAAAGTGATTTTTGAAAGTATACGTTATAAAATATTTTTGGAAATTGATTTATTTTAAATAAATAAACGTTATAATTTTTAAAGTTATAAAAATTATGATTTTGAGAAATATAGTTAAAAACTGATTTATGAGAATATGATGCTAATGATTTTATAAAATAGTTTAATCGGGATTTCAGAATTTATTGTGAAAAGTTTAAATGTAGGATTTATAAATTTAATTATTTTACGAATCAAAATGGTGAAATTATAAAGGAAATTAAAGACGTTTTAAAGAATAATATAAATTGATTTATATTAAGAGATTTATAAATGGATATTTATAAATTGAAATATTGACATTATAAAACGAGTTTTTATAAGTGTTTGAATGAAGTGAAAATGAATTTCTGTAAATGAATGGAATTTATAAAATTATAAATGGTGAAGTTATAAATGAAATTTATAAATAGTAAGATTTATAAATTTTGTGAAATTATTAGAGAATATATTTGGATGAATAATTGAATCTTATAAGTTATAAGATTTATAATTATGAAGTTCAAAGAAACGATTTTGTAAAATAATCATTTTATAACCATTTAACTTATAATTTGAATTTTTGGTTTATAATTGAGTTATAAAGTGAATAGGTTAATAAAGAAAATTTATAAGGAAAGAAGTTATAAAACAAATAGAAATGGAGTTTATAAACGTTGTTTTATAAATTCGTAAACGACTTATTTTGATAAGTAAATTGTTGAAACCTATAAATGGAGTTATATTCACGTTTTTGACTGTGAATAATCCTTTAAAATGAAATGTATAAAAGAATGAAAATTTGTTAACGTAATATATTCACATTTTTGAATGGTGAACAATATGTTAAAGAAAATGTTTAGATTTGATGTTTAAATTGAATTAAAACGATCTAACGATGTTTTAAAATGTGTTGAGATTCGAAACCATAGATTTCAACATTTATTGTTGAAATAGACGTTTTCGAGAAATAAAAGGGAATGGTGGACTATAACACTGTTGTTATAGTAAATGATTTCCGAAAGGAAATGTTTTGTATAGTATTGGGATTTATATATCTATTTTAATTTCGAATCCCTATACTAGTGATTTTGGGTTGTCGTAACAATGTTTTACGCAACATTCGTTTTGGCCCAAATAAATATGTTTAAGAGCATGATTTCCTTAAAGAATGAAATATATACTTAATCTCGACTTAAGTATATTGAATATTTTCTAAGTGTTGAAAATAAATAAAATTTGTGAATTACTTATGAATAAATAAGTATGGAAATGTTTTTCCAATATAAAGTGAATATTAGAGAATTTATCTTTTTGAAGATAAATTGAAAATGAATATTATAAATCGAATTGAAGTCGTATATTCATTAATACTTTGGAATGTAAATTCACTATTGAATTTATAAAAGAAAGTAGAATTTGTTTAAAAATAAATATTGATTTATTTTTGAAGTGTGAAATAATATATCTTGTAAAGATATTTTGGAAAATAAATAATTTGGAAAATTATTTGGAAACTGGTGATGTGTGCATATCCATTGATAGTTCAATAACCGACTATCAATATTTCCCTTTGAATGGGTAATTGATGTGATTTGTTTGAATGTGAATGCCACACTTATTTTTGAATAAGCGCTCACTATTCGGGTTAACCGGGAAAGGACCATGGGGTCGTATAACCCATTCCGAATATGTGATAGGTCGTTGCGAATTGCATTGAAGATCGGTGTTGAAGACCCGGTATTTGCGAAAGCGATAGGATGACCTGTCGATTGTCTCTGCACTGAGTTGCAACGGTATAGAGACTCCCTAAGTGATGGAAAATCCGATCAGGATTGTGAATATCCGGATTGCAAGGACTTCTTTGTAAGTGCCTTCGGTTTTGTTCGAGCCCGGAACAGACTTGTATGGATAGTATGCCTGACATTACAAGTTGAGATATAAAGCCGATTTCTTTCAAATATATTTCTTTTGGTGGCGAAGAATTTATTCTTTTAGCTTAACACCCTTCTCTGAGACGTACGAGCTCAGAGGTTATGTAGTTGAATGTTATCAGCGATATATTCCCAATTTGGTAACGTGACATGCTGAGTGATGCTGAAATGATCATTGTGTTGATTATTTGTGATAGGATCGTTTATTTGACCGTCTATCTTTGTGATCATCTCTATGATCATTTGTGACCCAAAGCATGGCTTTTGTATAAAGTATGTTTTTGTGGACGTGACTTCGTCGAGCCTCACACCCCGTGAATGGTCAAAACAGGAAAGAAGCAGCAAGGTTATGAGGGGTAGCGCCCTTTAGGATGTGTGCATTTTCTTCTGGAAAAGGGTGGTATCATGGTATGGATCCCAGATACTTACTCATGTTGAAAACACTTTGTTATGATTGTGTGAATTGATTACGAGCGCTCGGTGAAAAGGTCCCAAAGGACCGGGGGATGGCATATTCGGTCAGTTGTTACTCAGTTAGGGGTAACCCGGCCTTGTGTTGGTAGAGATCCGGTTTGGTTCTCGGGGATGTCCATCCAGAGGCATTCTCATGTAGCAATGGGAAGTTCCTTGGCCTGATCATTCGTTGGAAATCCAAAGAAACAATACGAGACTTGTACGGTTTTAGTTGTAGAACCTGCCATCTAATATGGTAGCTATTAGTAGGCATAATATAATGGTACCTATGCTGGCTAAGATTTATATTCTACTTTCGAAATGAATTTTCTACACTATGCACTAGTAATAATATCAAATGTTCTTTTTAAATGCGTATCAAGCATGTTTGACTATCATAAGGAGAAATCTTCTCTAAGTCTGCGTTTGCATTGTGTGTGTGGCAGGAGGTCTTATGGTAGTCTCATTTTTAAAAGCATTGCGAATTAACTTTAAAAATATCCTTCTATTTTGATTTTAAAGATAAAAAAAAACTGTTTTGAGTTCTCACACCAGTCACATGACTGACTCGGAGTTTATTGTTTTCCTTCCTAAACTCTGGGTGCCCACCAATTTTCACACGGGTAGTTAAGAGTTAGGTTTATCAGGATATTCTGGATAATCTGGAGTTGCTGGAGGCAAGCTGGATGGCAAGGCGTATTATTAGTATATAGTATTTCTTTTTCCGCTGCACTGTTTGTTGTTGTATGATGTTGTACACTCTGATGATATGATGTAATGAAATGTAATATATAAAATGTAATAACTGATATAGTTCTTTGTTTAAAGATTATTCATTTATTATTATATGTTGTTCCGCTGCGAATTGTGAGATTCTGTTGTTGTTCTATTGTTTTCTATTCCGTTCTATCGTTCTATTTTCTTTTTGTTCTATTCTCTGTTTCCTTTCTGTTCTATATTCTATTCTCTTTCCTTCTCTCTCTATTCTCTATCTTTTCCCTCTTCTTCTTTCTTTTTCTTTTCTTAAATTCTTTCTTAAACCATAACATTTCGGGTTTTTGGCCTTCGATTGCTCGGCAGTCGATAAAGTGAGTATCGATGTTGAATTTTCGAAAGTCGAAAATTTCCGGGGCGTTACATTTGGTATCAGAGCTTATGGTTAAGCGACAACCATGGTTCTGTTGGGTATTACTCATTAGAGATAGAGTCAGCAGTACTCTAGATTGAGTTTGAGTGTAATAATAGCTATGAGAGCGTATCTGTTAGTGAATATAAAATTGTTTTATATTGTGATGATTGGTTTGTTGAGTGGTATATAGATTCTGGTTAATACGAGTAATTAACGTTGTTGATAGGGATCTCTAAACACTTGAATAGAACAATTCGACACAGTATTGATTTTTAAAATTGGGTAAATAAAATAATTTTACCTTGAGTATATTTTATATATAAAGAAATAATTTTTCAGAATTATTAAAGTGTATATAAGTTGATTATTTGGTTGTTAGTTGATTGATTGTATATAATTCATTAAGTGTTAATGAAATTGAAAGCTAAAGTAATTGAAATTCAATTTGAAGTTAAGTGAATCTTGAATAGAATTGAATTTGAATTGGAAGTGAACCAACTTGAATATGAATTAGTGAATATAAACTAATTGAAAATGAATGTTAGTAAGAACATCCACTGTGAATGAATCAAATGTGATTAAATTGAAAACCATTTCATTGAATATTAATGAGAATATGAATGAATATATATTGGTTATGAATTTGTAGAATGATAGTTGGTTGATGGTTGAATTTATTGTTTTATTGCATTTGCCATGTTGACATATATAGTTATTATGTTACTATATGTTGTATATTGATACTATTGTCTATATGCATGTTCTCATGTTGTTTGTTGAGTGATTAGTAGGTGCGGATCGCGTTTGCTTCGCATTTGGAGCTCGCTTTCGCGCTATATTAGTCGTATATGCTCGCTAATAAAATATAAGGTACATATCTCGGATTAAATATCGTACTTTTATACTTTTTCCCTGCGGGATGCCTCATTACTTGATGAGATGTATATTTGTGATATATATATACTGTCATTTTTTTTTTTCGGATCGAGCCGCGCAAAGGAGACTATGGCGAATTTTTCCGAAAATTTAAGGCGTTAGAAAAATTTTGAGAAAATGGGAAATTAATTTTGAAAACTTTAACTTTGATTTGGAATTGAAAGTTAAACAATAGTAGTTGTTTTTGAAAAGATAACTAAGTATGATTTGAAAACTTAGTAAATAATTATAAGAAGTTTAACTATGGATTTTGGAAAATTAATAAATTCTATAACTTTTCTTACTAGTTAATTTCGAGGATGAAATTCTTTTAAGTGGGGAAGATCGTAACGACCCAGAATTTTATTTAATTAAAATTTGAATATTTAATTAATTATAAATATTAAGAAGTGAATTTATAAGTCAAATAAATTTATATTTGAGTAATTGGATTTAATTGAATAATTAAATCGATAATTTAATATGTTAAATTATGGAAATAATTGAAAATTGGGTTAAATATGATTGTAAATGATTTGTAAAATATTATTTTATCATGTTGGAGTTAGAACAATATTTTAGAACTTTTAAAATCGAATTAAAAGTTAATTTGTGAAAATTGAATATTTTAATATTAAAATCGACTAGTGAAAATAGTCAATTTTTGAACAGTCTTAGAATTGAACGAAACCAGTTCCATTGGATCCGTAATAGTTAGTTATTACCGGGTTTCAATTTTCGTGTCAATCGGAGTTATCGTTTGAGCGTGGCAGCTCGAAACGCATCGAATTATTTTTAATATTAATTTGGCGAGTTAAAATAGCCATTTTTCAAAAAGCCTCGGATTTCGACGAAACTAGTTTCATCGGATCCGCAATGTGATATTATTGTAAGGTTTCAAATTTCAAGTCAATTGGATTTACCGTTTGTCCGGTACAAATTAAAACGCCTAGAAATCGATATAAATCGGTTTAATTCAAATTGAACGTTTATAGCCATAACTCGCACAGATGTCCGAATTAGCTTTCGAAACCTATTCCATTGTGTCCGGAACGCGGGATAAACCCTAGGAACGTCAGTTTTGACGCGTAAATCGGAGTTCGGAATTTCCGGGATGAATAGTGTTTCGTCGGTTCCTTATAAATAGCCCACTATCTCAAAATAATAAATAAATAAAAAAAAACACTAAAACCCTAGCCGCCAGCTTCCCATGAACGGCTCAAATGTTCCCAACTTCTTCTTCTCTTATCTCTTCATCCACTCAACGATTCAAGGAACTTACAACTACAAAATTGTAGAGCATGCCAAGATCCATCTATCCAACGGTCAAGATCTAGATTGGAGCAACGTAGTGGTCGAAATCGAGGCTCAAAGGCCGCGCGTTCATTCTCGATTCGCGTGCAAATAAGGGGGCCGAGCTCTGTGCCCTTCTGGCCGTGGGTAGCTTGTGTTGGAGGCGTTCGAATGAGGGTAGTTTGATGAGGTTTCGTCGAGTTTTGGAGTTGCTAATTTAAACCCTAGAATCGAATGTTGGGTTCGGCTGTAAGCGTGCGAACGAAGAAGAAGGGGGGGAGGTGTGCACGGCCGTGATTGCTAGTGATGGATCTAACGGTAGATAAATAGTTAGGTTTAAATTATAATTAGTTGTTGTAAATTATTATATAAATTTATACGTGTAACTTCAAAAATTCATAACTTTTTCATACGAGGTCGAAAAAATGCAAACTCGGTTGCGTTGGAATCGTATGGACGAGCACTACGCGATGAAGTTGGATTGGAGTCGTTTGTAGTTAGTGAGAATTTTGGGTAAAATTAAACGCGCGTTTAATTTTATTCGAAATAAATCGCTAAAACGGAAATAAAATTAAGGTGAGAACTTCTCACTCAATCGAATCAGTTTCGATTTTATTTTAAATAGTTAGATTTAAAATATTTGAATGCATGTTTGAATGTTGACTGATATCTATTGATTGTTAAAATAGACATTATACGCCGTTAGTAAGCGGATGTTATTTATTAAAAACATATACCGCGAATATTTCATAAACAGTGAAATTGGTATTATATATAATAGCAATATATATATATATTGGCATATGTATATATTAGAGTTATTGATTTCCTGCATTTATTCGTTTAGCGGATGAGACCCTATTGCGCCGTTATTAAGCGGATAATATTTTAAATCCCATATACCACGATAATTTCGTACTGGAGCGAAATTGGTATTGTGCTAATGTTTGTGGATGCAGGAAAACAGGTTGGAGGGATCCAACTGGATTCCTCAACAGTATTTATTTGATTATGGATATTTTGATATTCGTTGATTATCATATACGATATGTGATATCGTTGTTGTCGTGATTGACTATTTGGTATGCAGCATCATTGGACCAAATTTGGAATTTTAAAATGATTTCAAAGTGATTTTTGAAAGTATACGTTATAAAATATTTTTGGAAATTGATTTATTTTAAATAAATAAACGTTATAATTTTTAAAGTTATAAAAATTATGATTTTGAGAAATATAGTTAAAAACTGATTTATGAGAATATGATGCTAATGATTTTATAAAATAGTTTAATCGGGATTTTAGAATTTATTGTGAAAAGTTTAAATGTAGGATTTATAAATTTAATTATTTTACGAATCAAAATGGTGAAATTATAAAGGAAATTAAAGACGTTTTAAAGAATAATATAAATTGATTTATATTAAGAGATTTATAAATGGATATTTATAAATTGAAATATTGACATTATAAAACGAGTTTTTATAAGTGTTTGAATGAAGTGAAAATGAATTTCTGTAAATGAATGGAATTTATAAAATTATAAATGGTGAAGTTATAAATGAAATTTATAAATAGTAAGATTTATAAATTTTATGAAATTATTAGAGAATATATTTGGATGAATAATTGAATCTTATAAGTTATAAGATTTATAATTATGAAGTTCAAAGAAACGATTTTGTAAAATAATCGTTTTATAACCATTTAACTTATAATTTGAATTTTTGGTTTATAATTGAGTTATAAAGTGAATAGGTTAATAAAGAAAATTTATAAGGAAAGAAGTTATAAAACAAATAGAAATGGAGTTTATAAACGTTGTTTTATAAATTCGCAAACGACTTATTTTGATAAGTAAATTGTTGAAACCTATAAATGGAGTTATATTCACGTTTTTGACTGTGAATAATCCTTTAAAATGAAATGTATAAAAGAATGAAAATTTGTTAACGTAATATATTCACATTTTTGAATGGTGAACAATATGTTAAAGAAAATGTTTAGATTTGATGTTTAAATTGAATTAAAACGATCTAACGATGTTTTAAAATGTGTTGAGATTCGAAACCATAGATTTCAACATTTATTGTTGAAATAGACGTTTTCGAGAAATAAAAGGGAATGGTGGACTATAACACTGTTGTTATAGTAAATGATTTCCGAAAGGAAATGTTTTGTATAGTATTGGGATTTATATATCTATTTTAATTTCGAATCCCTATACTAGTGATTTTGGGTTGTCGTAACAATGTTTTACGCAACATTCGTTTTGGCCCAAATAAATATGTTTAAGAGCATGATTTCCTTAAAGAATGAAATATATACTTAATCTCGACTTAAGTATATTGAATATTTTCTAAGTGTTGAAAATAAATAAAATTTGTGAATTACTTATGAATAAATAAGTATGGAAATGTTTTTCCAATATAAAGTGAATATTAGAGAATTTATCTTTTTGAAGATAAATTGAAAATGAATATTATAAATCGAATTGAAATTGTATATTCATTAATACTTTGGAATGTAAATTCACTATTGAATTTATAAAAGAAAGTAGAATTTGTTTAAAAATAAATATTGATTTATTTTTGAAGTGTGAAATAATATATCTTGTAAAGATATTTTGGAAAATAAATAATTTGGAAAATTATTTGGAAACTGGTGATGTGTGCATATCCATTGATAGTTCAATAACCGACTATCAATATTTCCCTTTGAATGGGTAATTGATGTGATTTGTTTGAATGTGAATGCCACACTTATTTTTGAATAAGCGCTCACTATTCGGGTTAACCGGGAAAGGACCATGGGGTCGTATAACCCATTCCGAATATGTGATACGTCGTTGTGAATTGCATTGAAGATCGGTGTTGAAGACCCGGTATTTGCGAAAGCGATAGGATGACCGGTCGATTGTCTCTGCACTGAGTTGCAAAGGTATAGAGACTCCCTAAGTGATGGGAAATCTGATCAGGATTGTGAATATTCGGATTGCAAGGACTTCTTTGTAAGTGCCTTCGGTTTTGTTCGAGCCCGGAACAGACTTGTATGGATAGTATGCCTGACATTACAAGTTGAGATATAAAGCCGATTTCTTTCAAATATATTTCTGTTGGTGGCGAAGAATTTATTCTTTTAGCTTAACACCCTTCTCTGAGACGTACGAGCTCAGAGGTTATGTAGTTGAATGTTATCAGCGATTTATTCCCAATTTGGTAATGTGACATGCTGAGTGATGCTGAAATGATCATTGTGTTGATTATTTGTGATAGGATCGTTTATTTGATCGTCTATCTTTGTGATCATCTCTATGATCATTTGTGACCCAAAGCATGGCTTTTGTATAAAGTATGTTTTTGTGGACGTGACTTCGTCGAACCTCACACCCCGTGAATGGTCAAAACAGGAAAGAAGCAGCAAGGTTATGAGGGGTAGCGCCCTTTAGGATGTGTGCATTTCCTTCTGGAAAAGGGTGGTATCATGGTATGGAGCCCAGATACTTACTCATGTTGAAAACACTTTGTTATGATTGTGTGAATTGATTACGAGCGCTCAGTGAAAAGGTCCCAAAGGACCGGGGGATGGCATATTCGGTCAGTTGTTACTCAGTTAGGGGTAACCCGGCCTTGTGTTGGTAGAGATCCGGTTTGGTTCTCGGGGATGTCCATCCAGAGGCATTCTCATGTGGCAATGGGAAGTTCCTTGGCCTGATCATTCGTTGGAAATCCAAAGAAACAATACGAGACTTGTACGGTTTTAGTTGTAGAACCTGCCATCTAATATGGTAGCTATTAGTAGGCATAATATAATGGTACCTATGCTGGCTAAGATTTATATTCTACATTCGAAATGAATTTTCTACACTATGCACTAGTAATAATATCAAATGTTCTTTTTAAATGCGTATCAAGCATGTTTGACTATCATAAGGAGAAATCTTCTCCAAGTCTGCGTTTGCATTGTGTGTGTGGCAGGAGGTCTTATGGTAGTCTCATTTTTAAAAGCATTGCGAATTAACTTTAAAAATATCCTTCTATTTTGATTTAAAGATAAAAAAAAACTGTTTTGAGTTTTCACACCAGTCACATGACTGACTCGGAGTTTATTGTTTTCCTTCCTAAACTCTGGGTGCCCACCAATTTTCACACGGGCAGTTAAGAGTTAGGTTTATCAGGATATTCTGGATATTCTGGAGTTGCTGGAGGCAAGCTGGATGGCATGGCATATTATTAGTATATAGTATTTCTTTTTCCGCTGCACTGTTTGTTGTTGTATGATGTTGTACACTCTGATGATATGATGTAATGAAATGTAATATATAAAATGTAATAACTGATATAGTTCTTTGTTTAAAGATTATTCATTTATTATTATATGTTGTTCCGCTGCGAATTGTGAGATTCTGTTGTTGTTCTGTTGTTTTCTATTCCGTTCTATCGTTCTATTTTCTTTTTGTTCTATTCTCTGTTTCCTTTCTGTTCTATATTCTATTCTCTTTCCTTCTCTCTCTATTCTCTGTCTTTTCCCTCTTCTTCTTTCTTTTTCTTTTCTTAAATTCTTTCTTAAACCATAACATTTCGGGTTTTTGGCCTTCGATTGCTCGGCAGTCGATAAAGTGAGTATCGATGTTGAATTTTCGAAAGTCGAAAATTTCCGGGGCGTTACAAGCTCCTCCGTACAAAGGAGACTCTGCCAAAAAATTTCGAAAATTTTAGGAGTTAGAAAACTTTCAAAAAAATTGGAAAAAATTTTGTTAGCGAAAAAACGTTTTTAAATTGAAAATTGAAATAAATTAATGAATGAAACTAATGTAAGATAATGATATGAATTAGATAAATGGAAGACAAAACTTCAATATTTAGAGATGAAGATAAATTGAATTCATATGGAAACGGAAAAACTAATCTGAATAAAGGTACATATGAAACTTCGGTAAGGAAAGGTATAAAATGATTCTAAAAGCTATGATTGGATATTATTGTTAGGTAGGATATACAGGTATTATAAAGTGAAAGGAAATTTGGTTTTGATTTCAGAAGATAATTTGAATTGCCCGACTAAAAAGGTATGTATTTAAATTTCTGTATGAAATTTGATTGGTTTTTTGATCCAGCCACTTGGCCTTTTGTTTTCTTTTGGAATTTGGGAGCTGTATAGGCGTTTTGTAGTTGTACCGAGCTAGACGCGCAAAGAAGATGCTGGCGAATGCTGGCGAAATTTTTCGAAAATTTAGGTCGTTAGAAAATTTTAAGAAATTTTGAAAATTTAAAACTTGGTTTTGAATTATAATTTGAATGGTTGAATAAGTAAAGTTGTTTGGAAACTATGGAAAAGTTTGGAAAGTTAGTAAGATGGATAGTGTGCCTTTAATAAAAATTGTTGGGTTATTGATAAAGCTATTTGGTTTTGGAAAATAGTAATAGGTATTGGACCATTCTTCTTAACTAGCAATTTCGGGGATGAAATTCTTTTAAGGGGGGAGGAATGTGATGACCCGTAATTTTTGAGCATTTTAAATTGGAATATTTAATTAATTTTAAGTATTTGAAAGGTTGATTTTAACTTGAATTCCAAATATCACTACTTACTTGATAATTAAATTATTGAATTATATAATTTGAAATTGGGTAAAATGTTGAATATGGAGTTTTAAGCCTATTAAAAATAATTTGAAGGCTTATAAAATTTGTAGTGATGATACTGAAAATGATAGAATGGTTGAAATTTAATTTAAATATGATTTGTTCAATTTTAATAATATATCGTTTAAATCGATATTTAAAAATAGCCTTCCAAGACACAGTCTCGGAATTCGACGAAACCAGTTCCATTGGATCCGTAAAAGGTTATTATCGGATTTCAATTTTTGTAGCAATCGGAGTTGTCGTTTGACCCTGGCAGCTCAAAACGCTTAGAAACTATTTTAATCGATTTAATTTAAAATTAAGTGTTTACTTCTATAACTCGCGCATATGATCGAATTAGCTTTCGAAACACGTTCCATTATGTTTGGAATGCGGGTAAAACCTTATAAACGCCTTGCAGCATATCTGATTCAGAGTTCGAGATTTCGAGTTATGCTAAACGAGATATTTTGAATATTTAATAATATTAAAAAAAATGAAAAGTCAACACCTACCGACCTAGCCTACTCTCTTCAATTATATGTTGCGTTACTTCTCCTTCATCTGGGAAAAAGCAACTCATTAAACTTAAGGCCCAAAAAAATGGGGGTTTCCTTTATCTTCAAAACTTAAAATCAAATTGAAATGCCAGAGAAATAAACAAAATCGAACCCCATCTCCTCCCTCTCTTCAAATTCATTAAAGAAACTAAAACCCTTTTCCCCCTCTCTCGAATCGAAAGCGAAACTCCATCGTACGGCACAAGCTAAATTGGATCGGAAGCCTAATTTGTTCGTGTGTGTCCCTCTACAATTCGAGATTGACTCAAAGTTTCAAATCGCCTTCGTGCGATTGAGTCGATTGTGAAAGTTCGAGCTCAAGCTCGAAACGATAGGCGATAAGGCTGCGTTGAGTCAGGGCTTGGTGCTCGAGTTGTCATCGCACTCGATACCGTGGATATGATATCGCGAGTTCAGGCAGTTTGGGCGCGTTCGAGTTGGGGCGATTCGAGCCATGGCAGCACGAGCAAAGGTTGTGGGCAGCGATGAGTTGGGTGGTGGTCGTCGTGCATTTGTCGACTGTGATTCACGTACCGGTCATGTGAGTGTTTTGGGAAGCAGGTATGGGTCTTTCTATATTTTGTTAGTTTAATTTGAATTTGTATCTTAGATTTAATAGGATATGAATTTATATAAAATAAGGTTGCTGTGTTAAACTTATGTAAATCAGAAAAATATAGGGGTTTTAGACATTGAACTATCTATATAAAGTTAGTTTAAAATTTTAATTTTTAGATAAATGAAATTTTAGTTTAAATTAGATAAATAAATCTAAATTTATTTTCTGATCTATTTGGAATCTTAATAAACTGTAAAGGGTCATACAAGGTTTAAAATCAAGGGAACAAGCCAGTTTGGAATGGATTGCAAACAGCAAAATCAAAGGTGAGTTAATCTCACTCTCCTGGATTTTTATTTAAATTTAAATGGTTAAATTTAAATAATTGGTTGAATGATTGGATTGTTTTGGTGTGCTATATTATATATAGTAGTATATAGTATATATTGAAGTGATGGATATTCTGTGATGGATATTATTGGTAATTGGAATATTGAATGTTGTGGTTTGCTTGAATATTTCAGTACTCTGAGTTATCGAAATATATAAAAATTGGATTTTTGAAAGAAATATAAGGGTGAATTTTAAAAGTGAAATAATTATAGAATAAAAATAAGAATAGATTGGAAAGAAATAAAAGTGATATTTAAAAACTGAAGTTAAATTGTAAAGTAGAGACTTAAAACAAGTTTTAAATCAGAGTTAAATCTGGAATTCAAGAGTGAATCCGGGTTTTCAAACAAATAAGTTTTTGAATTTAATTATTTTAACAACTTGAATGTTAAAGTGCATTTGTAAATTGATTTGAATTTAAAAATGAATTTGGTTTTAAATTCCTTTGGACTTCTATTTTAAAACGGGTAATTAATTTATTTAATGAAGTAAATAAAAAGATAGTTAATTACAGGTTGAGATTAATCGAGTATGATTAATATTGTGGTTTAATTAATGTAATTAATTTAGATTAGGATAAATTAAAATACAATTAGAAATCATTAATTTATATAATTAACAATGTAATTAATCAATAATAAGTGACTTATGAGAAACTAATTAATATAAGTAATTAAGGATTAATGTAATTAATTTATGAAGTAATTAAGATTACTTATTGATTTTGGTTAAGAATAATTAATATTATGAAATTAATTAAAGTTAATTACTTGAATGTAATTGAAGGATAATTAATCTAGGGTGATTAATTAAGATGAATAATGAAGGGATGATTGATTAATTGATTTGAAATTAATTAATGTTAAATGAAGAAATCTAAGTGATTGAGGTTAGTAATTCAACCAGGATTAATTAATTTAATTTTGTATGTGATTAAGCTTTGCTTATGGATGATGGAATGGCATCGGATGCCTTGAATGAGACTCGAAGAGACCGGGGTCGGGTATTAGGAATACCCGAAACCACTTCGAATTTTTATAGATTGATATATGAAATCCATAGGCTGGAATGAAATGATTTAAGTGAATCGGACTATTTAATCTAAATTTTGGTACTTAGAAAATTGATGTGTGAAATAAGTGATGTCTATAACAGATTGTGAATTTGTAAATTGATACGAGTTACCCCGGGTTTTATATAAGTTGTTTGCTTTGGTATTCCATATTAGTTGGGTTTACTCATGCTGGTTTCCAGCCTGACCCGAATGTTACTTTGGTGTAATGCTCGGGTCAGACCGAGTATTACAGATTTCCAAGTAAGGACGTTCTGCAGCTCAGGAGTCGAGCTGGATGGCAAGAACGTATGAAGTGTTTCCGCTGTGTTATATTGCTGTATATCTGTGACATGAAAATTGTGTATATTCAATGTTTGTATATATGTGTAACTTTGATGTATTATTAAGGTATTTTGACAGATACAGAATTCTTTTGTAAAATGTTATTATTCATTATTACATTTTATCCGCTACGAATGTGAGATGTTGATGTTTCTGATCTTCTTCTTCTTCTATCTCTTTCTTATTTTTCCTAACTATTGGAATTTTCAGGATCGAAAATTTCGGGTCGTTACAATTTACCTATATTTCAAAACACTATTGTGTCGGTCTGCCCTATAAAGTGTTTAGAAATCCCTATCGATATTAAAGCGTTCTATGTACCGACTAGAACTTATAAACACGGAACAGAACGAATTAACACAATACAAAACCTTTTATAACACTAACAAATACGCTCACTCGTATATATACACTCAGCGACCCATTCTATTGTATAACTACTTTATTTATGTGAGTCAGACCCCACACAGCTAAGGTTATCGCTAAAGCAAAGATCCGATAGCAACTATTACGACCTGCCTTTTTGGATGTTTTAAGCAGACACAAACGTCAACTCAAACCATTTGAAAGGGCAGATTGTTATGGGGTAAATAAGAAAAAGGCAGAGAAAGAAAAAAACAAATATAAAATCTCGCAGCGAAATGACAAAATATAATAATCAAATAAACAGTACGTGAAGCTGTTTACAAATACAATGATTATACTTTAAAAATACAGATCAGGGTTACATACAGCAAGAATAAATAATAAATAAATACAGTGGAACAACGTGATGCAGTGGAATAAATATAATAAATAATGCTAGTACAAAATCTTCGTTTTCATCTTCCAGAAAGCAGTCTTCGATAAACTGAATAGCTCAGACTGACCCGAACGAATTGAAAAGACTTGAGTCAGAACTAAAAGATCTTTTGTAAGTTAAATAAACAGTTAATAAATACGAGTGTGATGGCGTCTAGATGTTTATGGGGTTTGACATCTCCTATCCAGTGTCTAACGTGGGTGCAATAACTTAAGAGATGTTCAGGATTTACATCTCCTAAGGATCCGTTAAAAATCTACTATGTAGTACAATACGCTATTATAATATGTCTATAGTAAAGTAAAAGTATTAAAATAGCGTTAAGGCATTACCCATATCCCCCTTAACACATTTCATATATTCCCGTAGTATATACAGTACCGTATGCTCCTCCATGAGGTTTACCCAAATGACACTCCATAGGCATGGTATAAAACAAACTCGTAGAAGGCACAATAAGGCATGCGACAAGGCACTCGAGTCAATGCCTAGGGTAGATATACCAATTGCATATCTGAACTGGTGGTAATGCATAGCAGCTACTATCGCCCACCTCGGAATACACTCCCAAAGCAAAATCAAGGGGTGGTCACCAAATCAATCACAAAGTAATAGAATGGTATCAAAGAAATTTGCTCGATAGGAGGAATGACCACACTTGGCCCAGCATAGCTCCTATTTTAGCTACATCAAGCTGACTCACGGGAGTCAGGGTCACGTAAATACCTCGTACAAAATCATTCGCCAAATTATTCTACTTCATTTCTTGAATATCCACCACATGCACAGTTGTTAAATTGGTTTTCGGTATTGGCAGAGAGTATGACAATATCTGATCCCGGTCTCTTTAACAACCAAATGCTTATTTCATACCGGATGGTTCTTTTACATTTCAAAAGTCAATTCATACTCAATATC
Source organism: Allium cepa (assembly GCA_030765085.1). Lineage (NCBI taxonomy): Eukaryota > Viridiplantae > Streptophyta > Magnoliopsida > Asparagales > Amaryllidaceae > Allium > Allium cepa. The sequence continues at coordinate 101,096,051 of CM060942.1, read as the reverse complement.
AAAATATCATGTTCAATTTCAAACCATATCGCTTTTGAAATCTTATTCACTTTTAAAATCATATTTACTCAAATATGTCATTTCACAAAAAGGTATCAATTCCAATTCCAACTTAAATTGTATCATCATCAAGGATTTAAATATAAATACTTCAACTTTACACAGTTTACAAATTTAGAAAATAGTTTAAATAGATATTAATTAATTTAACTAGATTCAAATTTATTTGAATAGACTAAAGATATATCAAATATATTTAATTAGGATTAAAATGTTTTAAATAGATTAATTGTACGTTTAAATTATATTAAGTGGATTTTTAAATAGATAAATAAATTTAAAATATATTAAACAGATTTAAATTATATTAAATAGATTTAAAATAGATTAAATAAATTTAAAAATAGATTGAACAGATTTAAATTATATTAAATTGATTTAAAATAGATTAAATAAATTTAATTAGTTTAAAATAGGTGAAAATAGGTTAAATTGGATTAAATATGTTATAATTGATTAAATAAATTAAAAAAAATTAAATTGCTTAAATAGTTTAAATTAATTTAAAATAGATTTTAAAGTTATACGCAAACATTTCCAATAACTCAATTTTCGATAAATTCATTTATACATAACTTTCAACTTTGAAATTCCAATTTAAATCCTTTGAACAATTCATTTCAAACCGCAATTCTAAATCAAATAAAAATCCATAAAATCGCTTGAGTCTATCATTTCAACCCATAACGATTTTTCCTAATCTATAGATTATTCGGTATGTAAAATTTCAATCCATAGGGATTTGCAGTATTATAACAATATAAAATATAACATCCAGTCATCCAATATCAACAATCAAACATCCATCACAATCATCATCCAAATCAATCAATAAATATTAATAGATAACTGAGAATCAATGACACGTATTAAACTAACAATTTAAATTTAATAATAAATTAAACGGCGATTAAATGCAATAAAAGTCAATTTAACCAGAATAACAATTTAAACATACCAATCATTAATCAACTGATTTCTAATCATATCATAAACCGTATGTAAATCCGACCTCGCGTGCAAAAATTATGATAATTAGATCATTTGAAATCAAAATTTAAATTAAAATAAAGAATTAATTAATTACCCTCATCATCCACGTCAGCAAAACAAAAAAAACGCGATCGAACCCCAAGCTGTTTGCCACCTTGACCATGTGCCCAACCTTCCGTCGATCGCGCCACCATCACCGACGTAAGAGCTCGGTCGCAACCTCCTCTTGTCCATCCTTGCCCATGCGATCAAATGATGTCGCCGATCGAACCCAAAAGCCAACCGCCGCCGATTTAACTCGAAAGTCTAGTTGAATTTATTCAAACGATCTGGCCCTTAAACCTTCAAGAGAACCCCACCGATGAACAACTCGTGTCCCTCTCCACGTGATGGTAACTTCGATTCGATGATCGGTCGACGATCATCAAACACCAATGAATGGCCGAGATTAAATCACTCAATTTCTGCCACATAGAAACCCAAATCGAAAAAAAATGTAGATTTGACTTGCGCTCGTCGAGAGCTTCGAATCGATATATAATTCGATATAGTTTGAGGAGTTTAAAATATTCGATTTGATTTTGATTTGCAATTGAATTTGGAATTGGATATTGGTTTTGGTTTGCCTGTCATTGGAAAGAAAGAAGCAGATAGAATAATACGTATAGAATAATGGAATAAGAAATAGCTAGGGTTTATAACAGGTTATAAATAGACGGATCAGAAATAGAAACGAATGGACTAGATCGGTATGAAAGTTGAACGATAAACGACCCGAAAAGCCCGTTTCGTTCCTGAAACGGAAATGGGTCATTCCATATATCAAATAGATGTTTTCGATATTTTTGAACTCAATGGAACAAGTTTCAAGTCCTAATTCCATCGTACGAAGAAGTTATCTTTAAAATCAGCTAATTTCAAATTGATTTCAGTTGAATTTAATTAAACTGATTTCTACGCATTTCGTGTTCGTACGATCAAACGACAAGGCCGATCGCTACGAATCTTTAAATCCTACAATAGTTCACCATTTCAGATCCGATGAAACAGATTTCATCGAAATCTGAGACAGTTGCCAAAATGGCTATTTACACGTAAATTAAATAAATTAATATTAAATTAATTAATTGCCTTTTAATTCAATATTTATAAACTAACAAATTCATCATTTTTGATTACTTAGACATTTATAATAACTTAAGGCAAATTTACATATTAAATTCAGTGTTTATTTTACTAATTACAGTGTTCAATTTCAACTGCAATTTAATCCAATTAATTTAAAATTAAATTCCAACTGATTGTTTAAATTTGATTTCAGACTTTTGTTCTAACAATTATTATTCTACAGACACAGTTACCATTGTTTATATCTTGTTACGCTAACCTTGAACAATTATCATATTAGTTTTCATTGACGTGGTATTTAATTACATTTAATTGCAATAAATCCTTTTAGTATAGCTTAAATTCCAATAAATTGATCAAACTTGATTTCAATTCTTTTATTCAAATCAATAATCATGAATAAAATTTACATTGGTTATATCTTATTAAATCAATATTCTACAATTATCAATTTAATCAACGCTAACTGCACTAATTAAGTGAATTAACTGCAGCTGATTTCAATTTAATTTAACATGCTAAATAAATAGGTAACATATAATAATTGTCACGGTTAACTTTTAATTATATCTTATAAGTTTATTATCCACAACAAGTGTTATGATTGCTACTACAACACTAAATTTATTCAATTACAATTCATTACACATTATTTCATTAATCAATCGTCATTTAAATTATCAATTGCTCTTTTAATCAATTATCCATTAATACATGCATTACTATAATTTATTTACAATCTATATCAATTATAACTCTTTAATCCTTTTAATTAATTGAAATTACATTTAAAGCAGTTATCAGTTAACTTAAATTAATATTGTTTCATTTTATTCCAGTTATATTTTTATTATTAAATCAAAAAAAATTATTTCTTCCAATATTAAGTCACAAAAGCTTATTAAATTTACGATTCTTAATTATCGAAAATTACGGGTCGTTACAATTATATTACACCTTAAAAAATCAAATGAAAATCCTACACACTAATAAGTGTTATAGCATTGTACCACACACATAACAAAATGAGGGCAACTAGAATCATAATCAAAGAATGAAGTTAACCTTTGAAACTTAATGAACTCATATTCGAAATTAAAATTTGGTCTAATTAAACTCTTAAGTCGGTTGTCATTCAATTAAGATGATTCAAGTTTAAGAAAAGGTCTAAGTTAGAGAAAGTTGGGTAATACTTTCTTAATGGGTTTATAAGATATTTTATTTGTAGTTTAGCTTTAATAATCTTATGAGGTAGTTATTCACATCTTTAACATTAATATCTTATTACCATATCAAACCGACTAATTAGATCTAATTCCATATGAAGGGGAAAAAACGTTATACATGTATAAGAGCATGTGTGTTTATTTAGTTATATTTGTTACACATATACTATATGTTTACGAAATTTACGTTAGAATTTATATGTTCTGAAAATGCTATATGAAGATATGAACAAAATGGTCAATTTTGCGAAAATAAGTTTACATGAAGGTTCAGATAACCGTAGCCAAGCATCTATAAAAGTAACTAAAGTTGCATACGTTATGTGGTAAGTCAAACAATTTGCACCGTAAATAAGTTTAATACTGATTATATTGTGAATTAAATATTGATGGTACCTGCATATATGTGACCTGTTGCAATGTTTTAGAATCAACTGCATAAGTATTTAAGAATAATTAACAAAGAAAATAGTAACATTTAAGACACCATGCAGACTTTTTGTATGAAATCTCATATGGATCGCAAAACTTGTTATATATTATTATCCTAAGAATTCATAAATATAATATATGATAAATCTGAGGTTAACTGATTAGTTTAAGAATATAATAAATTAAATATTGAATTTTATTTGTATAAACTGGTTGATACTAACCACTTTGCAAACTATTCTTATTGGTTGCGATATTCAACCGAGGATTATGGACCCTTATACTTAGCAGCATAATTCATTGTTGATCCTAACAGTGGCACTAAAACTTGAATAAAAAGAAATAAAGACATAAGATCGGTACTTATCAATAGCTTTATAGTGTTAACTGCATTGTTAAAATCTATTATAATAAATTAATTAGAACCAGTGAATTAAAAAACATTTATGCGACACATAATAAATGATATTAAATAATTTAAATCATAATTCTCAGCCATGTTGGAGCAGAACATAGCAAGACAGTAGATCATGTATAACTTGACTAATGCATATGACAATATTTAGTTATAAACAGACAACTATTTTTAGAGTTTAACAGGCTAATCGATTAACTTGACCACCTTATCGATTAAAATGTTGTTCTTTCTTTCATCAAATGTGTCTTTGATTAAACCCACATTTGAAATCAAAATACTCTTGCATATTGAAATGATGTAACAAAAGTGACACCAATAATGGAATACACGGTAAAATTAAATATAATCCAATTTTTAGTGTTAAGTTGACAAATACATGTATGAATTACTTTTTTATGAATAAATTAATGATCAGGTACAATAACTGTCTATTAGTAATTTTATCAAATATTTGAAGTGCAAAAATATGTACTTACAGCTATATATCTTAAGATGTGAACGGGGAGTCGATAACAAAACGTAACAGCAATAAAATTGAATAAAAACAAAAAAGATTATAAAAACTTGCAATAGTGAAATGATAATAATATAAATTATTGACCTGAATCAAAGCGTAAGAAAGCTCAAATGTCTTCCCAAATAATATATGTGTTCTTCGTGCATAACAGTTGCTAAATAACCATTTTGATATAATTTTTGTTATTTATATACAAAGGAACAAAGTTTAAAAAGAAAATGTACAACTTCTAATTTCGTAGATGAAATGTTGCTCGCTACAGTTAAAAGAAGCGTGGATTCAACCTTACAACTGAAAAACGTGAGCATGAAATTTACAAAGATAACATTTATTCGATATATTAATTAATTAATTGTGTTGATATTTTAGATATTATATTGAAAGCTTCACGTCGATAAATTTTATCTATGTTGCACTATGGAAGTGCCGTTGAACGCTCCACACGCACACGCACACACACGCTTCTATATTCTATTTTTTGTCTCAATTTGAAATGCTATCAAATCTATTAATGAAAAATAGATTTAGTTTGCATTTACAATTTTATAATTTTTGTAAACAACCAAATTAAATAGGAAGAAAAGTGATAATTATATTTTATAATAATCATCCACATTTGCATGAAGAAATCGAAGCATTATAATAATATTCATGAATATTTATAAAGATAAATCGTTCTCATTTATATATAAATAAATTATTATATTCAATGCAACTAAATTTCATCAATTTCAATTGCTCGTTTGTACTATAAAATCACAACCAATTCCTAGTCATTAATCACTATTTTTTTTTTGAAAATCATAACTAATTATGAAATCTACTTCAAAGTATTAAACTTGATGAAATTACTCGTTTCTATTATAAAACAACATTAAATATATGGAATCATTCATTGGATGTTAAAAAAATCCATCAAATATCTCAACTTTCATCATATCCAAGCATCTAACTAATAGAAGGTTAAATCATTTTGCAAATTAATATATCATTCTTCAATCTATGTCAAGTATTTGGGTTGACGACAACGAAAGAAGTACTTGGATCATGTCATCTACTATACATTTTCTAATTTAACTTGAGATAGACTAATAAATTTAAAAAGTCGAGAAAATGTGTCTAGCAATGCTTCACATTTAATCGACGTAGACACAGCAACAATAAATAAGATAGAAATTGCCGCTTTAGCCTAAACAATTTATCAAAGCATCAAGTAAGGTTGGACTCACTCACATATATACGTATAAGCTAGGATTAATATCTTCTTTATTTAGCCCATTTTTTAGCCTTTGATATCGATCACATGTTTCTATATAAATATTTATTCTCTCTCCTGTCACATGAAATAAAACAATTTAAATATAAACTTGTGGCTGATATCAAAATCCTACAAATAATGCTAAATAAAAAGAACTGCTGATTATGGCACGCTGTCTCTCTCTACGTATGTAAAAGTTTATTTGAATCACTGAATCTTTTCTTAACTCTTATCTTCAATGGAAAGATAATAAAAATTTAGTAGCCAATGTTTATTTTGTCTAAATTTTATGTTTTATTTCATCCTAATAACACTTTGTCTTATTTGTTTTTGAAGTTTGTTTAGTACTTCTGTTTATATTCTCTTTCATCATCTAACATAATTAATAATGAATGGCCAAACAAAACAGAAAATAAAATTATAAAAAGTTTTAAAAGCAAAATAACTGCAAAAGCAAACAGGTGAATCACAAGTCACTAAGGTCCAACTTTAGTCTTGTAATATTAGTAATCTTTTTTATCTAAATAATAGTTCGTCATCTCTTTTCACTAACATAATTTAGTAGTCAATGTTTATTATTTATACTAAAATGATATATTTAATTAATAGCTCGTTCTCTCTTTCCACCATCCATATTATTTAAATTAAATTTGTGATGAAAATTAAAAGACATTTATGATGTTACGCTATCTGAAGTGTCGTTGAACGCTCTTCAGCACACGCATTCTTCTATATTTTATATTTTATCTTAATTTGAAATGCTATCAAATCTATTGAATGAAAAATAAATTTAGTTCACATTTACAATTTTCTAATTTTTGTAAACAACCAAATTAAATAGGTAGAAAAATGCTACTTATATTTTATAATAATCATCCACGTTTGCATGAAGAAATCGAAGCATTATAATAATATTCATGAATATTTATAAAGATAAATCAATTTCATTTATACATAAATAATTATATTCAATGCAATTAAATTTTATCAATTTCATCATTGTACAATTTCAATTGCTCGTTTGTACTATAAAATCACAACGAATTCATATTCATCAAAACTTAATCGTTAAAATTATTTTTGGAAATCAAAACTAATTATGCAATCTACTTCAAAGTATCAAACTTGATGAAATTACTCGTTTCAAATATAGAACAACGTTAAATTTATGGAAGCATTCATTAGATGTTAAAAAAGATCTATCAAATATCTCAGCTTTCACTATATCCATGCATCGAACCAATAAAAGGTTAAATCATTTTGCAAATTAATGTATTATCCTTCCATCCATGTCAAATATTTGAATTGACAACAATGAAAGAAGTACTTGAATCATGTCATCTACTATACATTTTCCAATTTAACTTGTGATAGACTAATAAATTTAAAAATGTTGAGAAAATGTGGCTAGCAATGCCTTAAATTTAATAGACGTAGACGCGACAACAATAAACAAGATAGAAATTGTCACTTTAGCCTATACAATTCACCAAAGCATCTAGTAAGGTTAGACTCACTTATATATATATATATATATATATATATATATATATATATATTCTTAGTCTTTGATATCGATCACATGTTTCTATATAGATATTTATCATCTCTCCTGTCACATGAAATAAACAATTTAAATATATATAAACTTATAACTGATATCAAAATGCTTTAAATAATGCTAAATAAAAAGGCCTATTGATTATGGCACGCTCTCTCTCTATATGTGTAAAAATTTATTTGGACCATTAAATCTTTTCCTAACTTCTATTTTCGATGGAGAGATAATTAGAATTTAGTATGCAATGTTTATTGTGTCTAAATTTTATGTTTTATTTCATCCTAATAACACTTTGCCTTATTTGTTTTTGAAGTTTGTTTAGTATTTCAATTTATATTTTCTTTCATCATCCAACATAATTAATAATGAATGGTTAAAGAAAACAGAAACTAAAATAATAAAAAACTTCAAAAACAAAATAATAACAAAAACAAACAGGTGAATCATAAGTCACTAAGGCTCGACTTCAGTCTTATAATACCAGTAGTCCATTTTATTTAAATAATAGTTCGTTCTCTTTTTCCGCTAACATAATTTAGTAGGAAATGTTTATTATTTAAACTAAAATTATACATTTCAATAATAGTTCATTCTTTTTTCCACTACCCTTATTATTTAAATTAGAACTTGTGATAAAAATTAAAAGTCATTTATGATGTTCCGCTATTCGAAGTGCCGTTGAACGCTCTACACGCACACGCACACTTCTATATTCTAATTTTTTTCATTTAAATTTGAAATGCTATCAAATCAATTGAATGAAAAATAGATTTAGTTCACATTTACAATTTAATAATTTTTATAAACAATTAAATTAAATAGGAAGAAAAATAATAATTATATTTTATGATAATCATCCACATTTGCATAAAGAAATAGAAGCATTATATTAATATTTATGAATATTTATAAAGATAAATCATTTTTATTTATACATAAATAATTATATTCAATGCTACTAAATTTCATCAATTTCATCATCGTACAATTTCGATTGCATGTTTATACTATAAAATCAAAACGAATTTTTATTTATCAAAACTTAATCATTAAAATTGTTTTTGAAAATCAAAACTAATTGTGTAATCTACTTCAAAGTATCAAACTTGATGAAATTAATGACTTCTGCTATAAAACAACATTAAATACATTGAAGCATTCATTGAATGTTAAAATATTTCAACTTTCACGATATCCAAGCATGTAACCAATGGAAGATTAAATCATTTTGCAAATCAACGTATCATCCTTCAATCAATGTCAAATATTTGGGTTGACGACAACGAAAAATATATTTGAATCGTGTCATCTACTATACATTTTCTATTTTAACTTGTGATACACAGATATAAATAAAAATGTAGAAAAAATATAGCTAGCAATGCCCCAAATTTAATAGACGTACACACAACAATAAACAAGATAGAAATTGCCGCTTTAGCCTATACAATTCATCAAAGCATCCAGTAAGGTTACATTCATTCATATATATTTATTCTCTTTAGTATTTAATATCGATCACATGTTTCTATATAGATATTTATTCTCTCTTCTGTCACATGAAATAAATAATTTATATATAAACTTTAGCTGATATGAAAATGCTGCAAATAATGCTAAATAAAAAAAACTACTAAGTATTGCACGCTCTCTCTCTCTATGTGTCTAAAATATTATTTGAACCACTAAATCTTTTCCTAACTCCTATCTTCGAAGATGTAAAGGTAATAAAAATTTAACACGCAATGTTTATTGTGTCTAAATTTTATGTTTTATTTCATCCAAATAATACTTTGCCTTATTTGTTTTTGAAGTTTGTTTAGCATTTTTGTTTATGTTCTCTTGCATCATCCAACATTATTACATTATTAATAATGGATGATCAAGAAAAACAACAACTAAAATGATAAAAACATCAAAAACAAAATAGTAGCAAAAGCAAACAGATGAGTCACAAGTCACTAAAGTCCGACTTCAATCTTTTAATATCAATATAAGTACATTTACAACTACGATAAAAAATTGAAGGTACGGAAATCATAGTGAATTGTAATCACAATAAACGGCACCGTGAATGAACAAAAGATCTGATCCACAGTTTCCTATCAAGATGTGAAAATCCAAATAAATCATATGTAACAACCCGCATATTTATCGAGTTTGTATTTAAATATTTTATTTAAATATTAACTCGTTAATCGGATTTTGGTCCGAAAAGCTACTTTTTGCAAACGGTCAAATTAGGACTCGAGACCACTTCCATTGAGTTCGAAATATCGTTTACAACTTTTTAAGTATAAACATCGATAGGTTTGGAGTTAGTGAAATTTCACTAACTTTTCCCGCTTTGGACTTTGGGTTAGTTTAGCCTATTAAGCCCAAGTTCCAACCCTCTTCTCCTCACTCTTCATAAATTTCCTAACTAATCAAGCTTTGGCATTAATGGTGGAGGGAATGGGAAATTAAAACTCCAAGCACAAATTCAATTGCAAATCCAACATTCAACTCCAAATTCAAGTAGAAGATATTGGATTCAAGCTTTGGATTGCTTCTCCTTGCTTTCAAGCTTCATCTTCATAAACTTTAGTGCAAAGGTGAGATTTTTGTCTCACAAATCTAGTCTATAACTATATTGGACTGTTGGGAATGATTCCCTATCACTTTTGCATGCACATTTGCATTTGGTTTGGATTGGATTGGCGAAAAACTCCAATTTTTAGCATTTTGGTGAATTTTCTGCACTTAGGTCGTTCTGGCCATTTTTAGGTCGTTCGGAGTTAAGTCGTTCGTCCATGGGTCGTGAGTCGTTCACGAGTTAACTTTAGGTCGTTCTGGAAGAATTGGCACTTCGGAATTAGGTCGCTCACGAGTTAAGTCGTTAGGTCGCTCGCGAGTTAGTACCATAGGTCGCTGGGCTTTAGGTCATTCTGGAAGTATTGGCACTTCGGAGTTAGGTCGCTCGCGATTTAAGCCTTAAGTCGTAGGTCGCTCATGAGTTTGGCCTTAAGCCGTAGGTCGCTCGCGAGTTAAGCTTTAAGTCTTAGGTCGTTTCCGACCTATAATCTCTAGGCAAACGTTAAGTCGCTCGCCCTGGTTTATCTCGTAGGTCGTCTCCGACCTAAGCTCCAGATAAGTCGTTCGAGTTAGGTCGTTGGACCATTTACCTTAGGTCGCTCGTCCACTAAGTCGGCCTGGTTTATCTCGTAGGTCGTCTCCGACCTAAGCTCCAGATAAGTCGTTCGAGTTAGGTCGTTGGACCATTTACCTTAGGTCGCTCGACTCTGTTAAGTCGGCCATGTTGGGTCGTGAGTCATCGTTAGGTCGCGAACACCTCTAGGTCGCAACCACTAAGTCGCTTGACCCCTTAGACCCCTAGGTCGCAGCCGTTAGGTCGTATGACCCTTGAGTCGTTAGGTCGTTAGACTTCATTTTGTCTTCACTAGGTCGTACCGTTTTGGTCGGGGCGCTGCCCCGCACCCCGCCGGGGGCGCTGCCCCCTGGACCCCCGCGACCTGACCGGGCAGGTCGAACCCCGTAAGCGGTGGCGTTGCCCCCGCACCCCCACCTTGGGGGGTTGCCACCCCCCCTGGACCCCCCCTCCCTAGGGGACCTTATCTGAAAAACATTGAGCTGATTTCCTTGGATTTTATTCGCATCTCCGTATGCGATCTTTGTGACTGATTGTTTCTACACTTGCTTATGTGTTTTGTCACTTTATAATACAAAGGTTTCAATACTAGTAGTAAATATCAAAACTCTTTTAACAAACAATTTCAACTCTATTTTTAATAACAAAGCTCTTTTCTTAAACCGTTTTCCAATCTATTAGTATATACAAGCCTTTACCTCACTCGGATGAGAAATCTAATTAAACGACTTAGTAAAAACAAGTGGTATGAAACGCTTGTGTTCACTTCATCGGTTAATTCTTGGACTTGTTCGATTGAACCTCTTGTGACAATTTTATTAGTGAAGATTTACAGTTTGTTCGTAAATATTTAAGTTAAGCAAGTGGTTATGGGACATGAAGCTAAACTTCTATATTTACTAGCTTAGTGTAATTGACACTTCTCGTTGATCTTGATGATCGCTTTATGAATTAGACTAGCAATTGCGCGATGTCTCTTTCATTGTAAGGTTAGACTAGACACCACTTGTGTGATTCCATTCACACATACCTTTCTGCTTTTTGGTTAGTCTTGACCTCAATCTGTGTGATTCCACTCACACATGTGGGGTAGCTCCCCATGGTCTTCGGACCGTCATGTGATAGGCCTCTTTCCCTTTTTATGATTTCTGGATTTCTCGTGTTGATTTCTGGAATTTATGTCATTGACTTGTTATGAGTACAAGTTTAGGGTATGATGCCCTCTTCGAATCTTTGAGAAGATTCTTGTGATATTGATTATCTCTTATTGATTGATCTTCTGTTGATCATTATTTACATACTTATAGTGGTATGTCGTTATGGATATTTATGTTTATGCCATATCTTTTATGTTATATCATGTCATCTGATATTTATAGCTAGACCGATCCGTTTATTATTTTCTTAAATAATACTCGGGTCAGACCGAGATGTTACAGGTGCTTCTGCTTGACTTCTTCCCAGGGATTCATCACTCTGACTTTTGGCTAACTGTTTAGATTAGCAGTTTTTGTTGTATACACTTGAGATATAGACTCATAGTTGTATTCTTTTGTATAGCACGTGTTGCTATTCTTTTGTATTATCGTGGATCTTACTGATCACTACTCTGATGTACACTTTCATGTGTTAGTTATATATTCATATCTTCTTCCGCCTTTGTGATATGGATATCTGTGACTGATTTGTGATATGATTATTTCTATGTTTGTTTCCGAAGATTATTTATAGCCACCGTGTGATAAGCAATTACATGGATGGTCGCTCCTCAACAGCCTTATTCTCCGTGCTAGTTGACAGCACTACTCCGGAGTGTTCTTGGCTAGCGTGGGTATAGAGGTGGGGCGTCACATCATATTTTTATTAGCCCAATCAGTTGCATCATCAGTCATTGCACTTTGCTAATGATGATGTAGGCATCAGGCTCCTCCGATTACAACTGTCGTAAAATTATAAAAACGTAATTAACTCGTTCATAATCAAATATACAAGTCAAATTTCAAAAATGGGATTTTAATCAATTTGAACAGTTGTAACATGCGTTTGTGCCTCAGACAGCCAGCGAGTGAACATCAATGCAGGTGAATATACCTCAGACGGTAATTCTAATTTAGCTAAATCATCATGGGCTAATTTATTTATAATAAAAATTGAAGCATAATAGTTTAAATCGAAATAATCATAAGTAATAAACTTAATCTCATCCGCATCCAAGTAATGACGAGTACAAATCCTGAAATGATAATCAAACCCAGAAGTAATATGGAATATCACTTGGAACCGAATCCTCATTACAAATTCAAAAAAGGTTGGAAATTAGACAAATACATCATACTCATTAGAATGAATCCCAAAAGGACCAAGAAAAAAAGCACAAACATCAAGGAAAAAACAAAACAACCTCAGTGGTGGCAATGATTATTGGGTATGATTCCGCAAAAGCCCTCAAGAGTTTCCATAAAGAGAGATCTGTAGTCTATTGAACCTTGCAATCTGTAGGATTTTTCTTCTGAAACATTTACAACGAGACAAAATAGAAAAAATAAAACAAACATGGATTAGAAGAGATTGCTCAGTTCAGCGGGATAATCGGCATGTATATCTCAATCAATAAGAAAGAGACATACAATCTGGTCTGTTGAGCTTGAATTTGCGAGTCATCACAGCAATCTCGAATTTCAAAACCATTAATTCTCGAAAACCTAATCTAAGGGCATCTCCAATCGATTACGGGCTGAATATTCTGAATATTCAGCCCGTATTTGCATAGAAATGCCCAATGGCCAGGCGCCCATTTAATGGGCGCCTGACCCTTAGGTGCCCATTTTATGGGCGCCTGAGGCAAGGCGTCCATAAAATGGGCACCGCCCCCTCTCCTCCCTCATTCCTCTTCACATTTCATTTTGAAATTTTTTTGAAAATTAGAAAATTTATTCAAAATGCCGCCGCGTCCAACCAAAATCGCCCGAAGAACGGTTCATAGACATCCAGAGGAGCAAGCAGGACCATTACACGTTCCGCCACCGCCTGAAGTTTCACCAGACGATCTACGTATTCTACATGAGCTGCCAGATGGTTATCGGCATAGAGCCGAAACCGCATTGACGACCATACAGGTATTAATGAACCCTTACTATAACTTGTTATTTTAATTTGTACATTACATACTCATATTGATCAACCCTTACGCTATTAAAAATTGTTGTTTCATTAACTATGTATAGGACCATTACATTCACTGTCGGGGTAGTTGGGCTAAGTGCATTACCCAGTTTTATGACTATCTTCCTGGTCCTATTATTGAGAGGCTACAGGCTAGCCCTTTTGGTCTATTTTTGTCGATTATGCTTGTTCAGTCCTTTGATCGACCTCTCATCCAGCCATTAGCTGAGAGGTGGTGGCCCACCACGCATACATTTCATTTTTCAGATTTTGAGCTTGGTATCACCCCAGTTGATTTCTACATGTTCACTGGGATTGAGATTGGACGACAGGGTCTTCGACCTTTTCCATTCGATGATTTATACGAGTCGCCGAATTTGTATACTGTTTTTTTACCACTGATAGATGTTACCCGCGTCTCTAGTGGTTCTGTTAAGTTGACGTACTTGCAGCATTACATCACCAGTTATATAGCTAGAGCCGATATGATGGATGTAGTTACTAGAGCATTTTTGTTGTACCTGTTTGGTTCGACCTTTTTTTCGAACCAAAAAGGTACGGTTAGACTTGGCTATTTAGCTTCCCTTGCCCGATTAGACCATCTACATACTATTGACTGTGGCACGGCGATATTAGGTACCCTATATACTGCTCTAGATTCATTTGCGCTTGGCGATGTCAGGCAGATGTATGCTTTTTGGTATATTTTGCCGTTATGGTACTACGAGTACACGGCAAACATGCATCCCCGCATCCAGGACACGGCTAGTCAGGCTGCTGAGCATTACTTCCCTAGGATGAGACGATGGGAGACCATGCAGTACGTACATCATGTCCCCTTAGGTGTACGACATGACTTGATGGAGGCTAGGTCACAGCTGGATATGCGTAGTCGTGGTAACATCATTCGGACTCCTTAGGCCTCACATTGGACTCATCTAGCAGATGCAGGTCTTCTGGTGGACGACCATCCCTTGATGGTTGCGTATTCAATATCTAGACGTAGGGTTGCTTTGCATACGCCTGCATTTATGCCTATGTGGTATTTGGGAGAGAGATGTGCTTATCAGATTACGGGTGATCGTCGTATACCATACGATCCTTTATCCTGCGAGGGCATGTTTGGTAGACATAGGGTGATCGGTGATCAGTACTTACATGCTCTACGACAGGCTGGATGGGTGGATAGTAGTACTTTTTTCATCGATGGGGATTACGATGCTTATTGGGTTAAAGTAGCACCCCGTAGATTCATCGTACCAGATTATGTTCGTGGGGTCAACTCTGATCATATAGGACCTCATCTGGCAGCCGGTAGAGTTCAGGTGCCGCAGGTTTCATTTGACCCGATTCCGTCACAGTTCTCCCAGGCTCCCATGCAGTTGGAGCCTGATACCACTTTTAGAGCGTATGACTTGACAGGTACTTTGATTGAGCAGCCTTTAGTCTTTCCAGATCACCCCGACTATCCTGGTGTGCCTTCAGTCGGTTTACATCCTCCGTATGAGGTACGTTTGTTGTTTACTGTCATTTTTCCTTTATTTTATGCTTGTTTTTTTTATGGCTTTTGTCATCTTTATGTAGTATGCTGCTAGATTGGATCAGGCCAGAGTAGGGTTTGGTGTGTTTCGCGATATGACTCTTGCACATACACACGCCATGCATGATATGTACATGCAGCATACACAGATGCTAGAGGCTCAGATTGATCAGCTATCAGCTAGACTTGCTGTATATGAGCCTTTCGGATCACAAGGCGGAGGTGATGCTGGTCCCAGTGGGTATGGTGCTGGTGGTTTAGATGAGGACGATGGGGATGATGAGGACGAGGGGGATGATGGTGATGGTGATGGTGATGGGGATGATGATGATGGTGATGGGGATGACGAGGATGACGATGTAGACGATGATGATGATGATGGAGATGATGATGATGACGGTGACGGAGATGAGGATGATGACAGTGACGGAGATGATGATGACGGTGATGATGTTGACGATGACGACGCTGCCTCCCTTTAGTTTATACTTTTTAGTTTATGTGTATGAGTATATGTACTTAGGTCATTGTTTCAGTATATTGTGTATTATTTATATGCTGTCACTTTCTTGGATTTTGGATTATAATGCTCGTGGTAACTGTGAATTCAATATGTCTGTGAGTACTGTGACTTATACATGTTGGTGTACAATGTGAATACTTTATGTTCGTTTAACTAGTTAATGATTCAAACATAGAACACTTATAAGAAACGACACCGTAATAATAGACTGCACATATGAAGAAACTGCAACTCCTGTACAGACAGTCTGAGACACTTTTGGTCGCAGTACTTTTTGATCTGACAACATACATTACACTAGGGCATATTAAAAAACAAACATTAGACATACGCATTAGCTTTGACAACAAAAGCAGACATTATAATTTGAAAAGACAATTCAAAAAGCTCATGATACATTAACGAACGTTACATAACCAACTATCAATACTGTCATCTTAAGACCATCCAAATCTTTCTAGACAGTTTTGACGTATGAAGTATGCATCATGGGCAATGAAGGGCGTGCCATATTTTAAATTGTATCGACCGTCATAAGTCGAACGTGTTGTCTCAAACACATTTTCCGATATTACCTCGTTAATAATATTTGTGTAGCGCGTGCATGCCCTAGTAAAGTTTTTGTGCGCAGTCCTGACCTCTTGAGCCGTACGTCTGACTTGAGAGCCCACATCGTTGTTGTACAGGTCAGCCAGAGTGTCCCAAAAATTAATTGCCATTGACTCCTGATTATCACACTTCTCATCGGTTTCAATGTAGTACTGCATAAGCAACTTCAATTCATGAGACGTAAATGTCATGTTGGACATTGTAATTTGAATAATGTTAGGTTTGTAAATGATTTAAACGTATAACGATTTGTGAATTTATATAATGGATTATGAGCAGAGAATCTTGACACACCCTCTATCCACTAATCATAGCAGAGAATCTTGACCGGCAAACGAACGTGGCTACAGTACGTGATTAGACCGCACACTGACACACCCTCTATCCACTAATCATAGCAGAGAATCTTGACCGGCAAACGAACGTGGCTACAGTACGTGATTAGACCGCACACTGACACACCCTCTATCCACTAATCATAGTAGAGAATCTTGACCGGCAAACGAACGTGGCTACAGTACGTGATTAGACCGCACACTGACACACCCTCTATCCACTCAATATTTGGTCATATATATATATATATATAACCATATAGATGTCATACTTGTCCACCACAATTTACTCTAACAAAACATTCAAATATCAGACAACTATCCTCAAATATCAAACAATGTCTGGAAATTTACTTAAAGCTGTATTGCTTTGCGACAGTGATTCTGAAGAAGAAGCTTATGCGTTAGCGCATCAACAGGAGGAGGAGGAATTGATGGAGATATATCGTGAAGCATACGGAGCAACTTCTGGAAAACATGGTGGTTCCGTAGTGGGTAGGAAATATATCAACCGTAACCAGCAAGCATTTCACAAAACACTACTGCAAGATTACTTTGCCCGTGATCCAACTTATGGTCCAGAGACATTTAGACGACGATTCAGAATGAGTCGACCATTATTCATAAGAATTCTCGAAAGTATTCAGCAGAATAATAATTATTTTGTTTTTAAGCAGGACGCCGCAAAAAAACATGGTTTGAGTGGGCATCAAAAGATGACTGCAGCTTTGAGAATGTTAGCATACGGTACACCCGCCGATGCCCTAGACGATGCATATCGTATTGCAGAGAGTACGGCATTGGAAAACCTAGATCACTTCTGCCAATCAGTTGTGGACATTTATGGGACGGAATATCTTCGATCTCCAAACAAGGCAGATGTAACTCGCTTGCGTGAAATGCATGAAAGCAAGGGCTGGCCTGGAATGCTTGGAAGTCTAGATTGTATGCATTGGGAGTGGAAGAACTGTCCAAAAGCTTTTCACGGAGCATATAACGGCAAGGAAAAAAAACCAACAATCATCTTAGAAGCAGTTGCCTCTCATGATTTGTGGATCTGGCATGCTTTCTTTGGAATGCTAGGTTCTCTTAATGACTTAAACGTTGTCGAACGATCTCATTTGTTCAATGATTTGGCGCAAGGTAAGTCAACTCCCGTATCATTTACTCTTGGTCAGAACACATATGACCATGGATACTATTTAGGAGATGGAATATATCCCAAATGGAGTACGATTGTGAAGACATTTGCAAACCCAATGATGGCAAAACAGAAACAATTTGCTACGATGCAGGAAGGACAAAGGAAGGACGTAGAAAGGGCGTTTGGGGTCCTTCAAGCAAGATTTGCAATGGTAAGCAATCCATGTAGATTATGGAAAAGATCAAAAATGGCTACAATTATGTTCTGTTGTATAATTCTCCATAACATGATCATTGAAGATGAACGCGGTATGGATTATCCTGATTTCGAGTATGAGGGGGCAAGACAACCACCCGAATTGTTTCGCACAACCACGTTACGAAATGAAGAACAGTACGCAATTCATAACGATCATCATGAGGTATATCGTAATGCAGTTATTCATAATAGACTCCAAAGGGATTTAATGGAGCATATATTGAATTCTCATGGAAATCAGTAGTTGAAGATGGTGGATCTTTGTTTAATTACATATGTTTGCCTTTTTTATTTCTATAACGAAGCGTGTAATGCTTCAATTATTATGTTTGTAATGTCATTTATGTTTGATGAAGTAAATCTATTACGGGCATATACACAATGCATCGAAAAAATGATAAACCATTAAATATTGTTAAACCGAAAATAACACTTGATTACCTAAATGAACTGAAGGTACATGGAAATGTAAACTGCAATAACTAGAAATATCAAATTAATACGTCAACTACATATGTTTTGTTCCAGATCTACTCTCAACAATGTGCTATTTGTACTCCATCCAATATTGCAATGTAATTGGATCCATTCCGGTGACATCCTTATCCATTACTATGGTCTCTTGGCGTTGCCGCTCTAGCTCAAAACGACCCTTCTCAATCTCAGTCAATTTTTTTAACACGGCAAGCTTTTCTGCGCTTCCTTTTTGACGTTCTGCATTTTTTCTCGCATGTTTTTCATGCATTAGGGCTAAACGAGAATCGATTTGAGATTGAACAGCAATTTTCTTCTTAGCTGCTCGTTGACCCATCGGTCTAGCGTCCTCATCAAATGCGGGAACTACTTCTTCGTCTTCGATATCTTGGCATTCATTTGAGGCCATATGAGAAGAATTGCCTGGGCTAGAATTGTAAGTAGATCTACTTGCTTTTTTCTTCCCCTTTGACTTCGTCTGCACATCTCTTAAGCCTTTTGCGGTGTTTGAGTTCCATTTTTGTTGACTAACAAGCAAGTCATAGCAGTTTGCAAACTGATAGTAGTGGGGTTTCTTTGTACCATTTTCTCTTGGAAATAATTTCAAGAACTGATCGTTCGCCATTCTCTTCTACAAAAACAGAAAAACAAAATCAAATATTAACAAAGTGATTAGAAATGAATGTAAATTAAAAATGTGATTTTACAAAACGCTACCAATTCAGCTTCGCCACCCATTCCACTTGGATTTGCTGTTCTTATTTTGTGGATCTGCGACTCGTAGAATTGTGTTTGTCGATTAATCTTCCCAAAACGACCCGTGATTGCAGACATTGATCTCGTCTTTTCAACATGTTTTTTATTGTACGCACTCATGACTTTTGCCCAAAACGCCTCTCCACTTTGGTCGTTCCCCTTTACCGAGTCGTTAGAAAAATGACAATAAATATAACACAAATCCTTATCTTCATCGCCAGACCATGGAGCAGAAGAATGGAACGATAGAGGGGGGGGGCGGTTTGGGGAATTCCATTTTGAAAGGGTTGAGAATCTAAATCCCAGCTATCCATATTCATCGCTTCGGTATATGATTGAAACGGATGAGACATACTTTCAATATTAAGGAATTGAGAATAAAATTGTAATAGAAGAAGAGATGTGTGTATTACAATCTGGATAACATTGTGATATATGTAGTGAAATCATAAATATGACCGTTTATAGCCGTTGTAATTGAAATATGACCGTTTATAGCCGTTGTAATTTGAAATGTGACCGTTTATAGCCGTTAGGGGGGAAATATGGCTGGGAGGGGAGGAATTTTTGGGGGAGGGGTTGGGCGCCCATTTAATGGGAGCCCAAGCCCTGGCGCCCATTTTATGGGCGCCAGAGCTCTGGCGCCCATAAAATGGGCGCCAGGGCTTGGGCGCCCATTAAATGGGCGCCCAAGCCCCGTTCAGGATCCTGAACCAGATCCTGAACGTTAAGCTTAATATTACCGTTGAATTGAACGACTGAAAATTTTTTTGGGGCGAATTCAGCAAATATTTGAACGATTGGAGATGCCCTAAGCCAAAATTTGGTATTAAAAAAAAATGAAGTAAATCGGAGAAATTAGTGTGCCGCCATCGTACCCGTTGCTGAGCAAAAGAGATGTTGTGAGTTATAAAGAGGTAGAACTAGGGTTCCAGCATAAAATGGCAGGTGAACATCGGCAATTAAAATTTAATTGACTAGAACAGGACTGACCGTTTGTTTATACGCACGGTTATGACGCGAGTTATAATTTTTATTTTTATAAAAAGGTTCAAAATTTGACAAAAAAATATAAATTTGAATCAAACCGAATCATTTCGGATAATTGGATAGGTAATCGTTTTAATCGTCCAAGTCACAAAAAAGAAATCACCCCCTTCTTGTTTCATGAATATATTTCATATCTCTATTATTAAATAATTCAATGAATATGAATTTCACAGTGTCTTTTTTAAATTTCAAAAATACCCTTCATCCATCAACAGAATCTTATCATCCGTTTGAACATCAACTGCATCTCCGTTCTTACGAAACATTTCCATAAATGCACGTCCGTGCGATTTACAGTGATTTTTATAAAGAATATTAATTAATATTTTATATGTGAAGCATCGCTGATTACCAAACCAAATAGAAAATCAACGACACCGCATATTTCTAGAGGGTTGATAAGTCGATTAAACCAATAACCAAATTGAATTGTTTTGCAAATCAAATATAAATTGATTTAACTTTAAAACGAATTGAGTTAAACCGACAATTAATTGAGTGGTATATTAGTTCGTACCTAACTAACTATTTCTTACTCCTAGTTTTTATTAAACACAATTGATAAATTGTTGAGAAATGTTTAGAGTTTGGATTTAATATTTGAGAAACAAGAATTTTGGAGAATATCACTTTTGAAGTTAAAATATCATTTTTGAATTTGGAAAATCAAAATTTAAAGATTTGATATTAAAACTACAAAAATTGATTATTTTACAAATTCAAAAGGCCAAAGGTAAAATTCGGATTTTTTTAGAAGTCAAATAGTTAAACTTACAAACATTGACTTATAAATTTAAATAGTAGAACTATTTTGAAACTTTAATTTGAATTTTGATATTAAAATTTTGAATTTTGAATTAAAAACTAGAACTAAGTTTTAAATGTTGAGAATTTGAAATTTGATAGTTAAGATTTGAAATTTAAATTTTTAAAGTTCGAATTTGAATCTGAAAGTTTAAATTCAAAAATTATAAAATATAGAAATTTATATGTATGAATTTTGAGAATTTGAAATTCGCTCTTTAAATTTAAACTTTTTGAATTTGTTTCTAAATTAAAAATCTATAATTTTGAATTTTGATTTTCAAACCAAAAATTTTGAGTGTTTAACTTATAATTTTATATTATGAATTTTAAATTAAAAAATTTCAAAATTTGAATCAAAAAAATTGATTTTGAAAACCAATAATTTTGAAATTCCGACTGAATTTTGAAATGCAAATTGAATTTCAAATTTTTTTAGTCAAAAATTGGATTTTGAATTGTAGATTTCGTTCAACTCAAAACTCTGATGTATGAAAAGTGGTAAGTTTTTGAAAAAATTATGCTTTTTCGGAAAAGAAAGCTGATTATCGCTAAAATATCAAAGTGAGTATGAGAATTTCGACTTAAGATATATGGAGGAAAATCAAGTAAATAATCTTAGAGAGATTCAAGGAGATACTTAATGAGAGATGTTAAAAGGATAAAAACTTCAATGCTCCTTGTTCTGTTGGCTTCATAATATTCATCTTTTAAGATTATAGTATACAAAACTCCTTAACGGTCGGGTACGAAAATCGGGTTTTAATAAAACATTCTTCACTACAAAGTTGGTCACTTTTGCCAAAATGATAGTGCTGCTCTACCTCCACCCACTTAGTGACGTAAATCATTACAACAATTGTATAATTCACTCCTCCACATTCCATTCGTAACACGATGTCGATTCCATAAACTGCAAACGGTCATGGGCTAACATTCGTGTAAGCTTGTTAGATAAGGATAACGATATCTTCATATATCTCTAATATCCTTTTCTTTTCTTAGAAAATTCCATTGCATCATTGTTGACAGTAGGCTGGAAATAACTGTTATGTATTACTTTCCATGCTCGTTTTCTTCCCCTCTCGTATGGCTCCTAGGACTTCCAAATGGAATTTTGTCTCTACGTCCTTATCGGAAAAATTTAACGGGGGGCCGAGAATCCTCTTCGATAAGATGACGTCTTGCATAGTATAGTGCGCTACCTTTCAAAAGAGATCTACGTTTTATAACTATTTTTTTGGAAGAACACCCATCAGTAGGTATTCCTTATGAAATTTTATTCACTACCATTTTCATTCCACTTCCATAATTAAATCCACATCTTGAGTGCGTGGAGACGATGGCACTTTAAATGGAAGCATCCTCGGCAATTGCACGCCTCCAGAAATAACTATCTTGGCCAGTGAATCTACATTTGCATTTTCCTCTTTAGGATATGAGTAATATAATAATATTCAAGCTTGTCATGTAGTTTCGAAACCTTTGAGAAGTAAGGGGCATGTGTCCATCTTAGCTCTCTTTTACCTAGCATACCACCAATTGAGAGCCGTTGAATATTTGCAATAACACACTCCCAGTTAATTCGATAGCTTGCAACCGATAGCCAATGCTTCATACTTCGCTTTATTATCGGTTGCACAAAATTCAAACTTCAAAGCATGATGCGTCCACTGACCTTTTGGAGTTACCAAAACTACCACGACTCCAAAATCGTCGTCATCAGATACACTTTTGACATATAACCACCATTATGACAGTTCAACCGTCTTTTCCTTTATTCCATCATCATGGACAGTGATATCAACGATGAAGTTTACTAATGCCTGTCCTCGTATAGCCTTCCTGGGATGATGTGTGATCTCGTACTAACTCATCTCAATATTCCATCATCCTGATCTCTCGAATATAGGATCAAGTGCATTGACAGCTGTGTAGTTAATGCCCCACAATTACCCACCTATAAACCCACTATATCCCATGGCAGATTTCTACCGCTATGATTTTTCCAAACAGCCTCAAAAATAGCCTTTCCGCTTTGAGCCCCGCTATTTTCGATATATCTCATTATTTCTGCTATATTCCACTATTCCTGCTCCATCTTTTTTTAAAAGAAATGAATTGAAAAATGACATTTATATATTATAAAAATTATGAAATTAATTTTTTAATTGAATTTTTTAACATATTTTCAAAAAAAAACTCTAATATTATATTAAATTTAATTAAGTCAAATAAGAGTTTACGTTTATCTACAATATATTTACACATGTTTATTTAAAATTAAATATGTATTAACAATAATCAGATTGAATGTTAATTTTTCATTTAATTACCATTCACAAATCTGTAAAAACATTAAGTACGAGTTTATATGTTATTTTAGAGTCGTCGTTTATATCCCCGCTATATCCTCACTGTATCCCTGCTATGACATTTTGCACCTCCACCGTATTGGATCCGTTGAGCGATTTAACTACACAGATTGACAATGGGTTTAAAAGAGTGAATTTTAAAGAAAATCATTTTTATTAATTTGTACGAGATTTTATTTTGTGTTTATTTGAATAATAAATTTGCACTAAATCATATTTCATATTATTATTTTTGGCAAAGCCAACGAGATTGAATGGACCCCTACAATTTATTGAATAACGGGGACATACAAAGAAGGATGGGCATACCCATCATAAAAGAGATAAAAAGAAAATAACACCGAAAATTACAAGCTAAGAATTCCAACTAACAATTAAGGGCAGAAAGAAGCCTAAAATGATCTTGCAAGTGAAAGAAATAGAGATTGTTCAAAGCATTTAATGCCATTAAATAGTCTAGAATTTCTTTCCATCCAAATCAAGTAGGAAAATCTTTTTAATACTTTGATTAGAAGCATCCCCTTATTACTTTTCCACCTTGTAGCGTTAAAGATGTTGAACCACTCAACACTGGAGTGAGTACTCCGGTTATGGAAATTAAAATATCTCAATATTCTATTCCAAACAAAGGAAGTGTAAGAATAAGAAAAGAAATGTCTAGTGTTTCCAGTTCCCTGCCCGCAAAACAAGCAATTGGAAGACTGCAACATCCCTTTAGCCAATAGACCATCTTGAGTGTGTAATCCATTCTTGATAATTTTCCAAAGCAGGGTATTTTCTTTAAGCACGTAAGAATTCATCCATATGCGCGAGTGCAATGGAAATAGTTGAGAAACCAGTCAAATATTTATACAAGTTAATGAGGAACACATTTTGTATTTATTAGTAAAAGGGTTTGGGTTTATTTTCTATTTATTTAATTTATATTTGAAATATTTATTTATTTTTTATTATTTAATAACATTGTTTTATTATCAATTTAACTTTAATTTATTTTTAATTTGATTTTAATTTGATTTACGTTTAATGTTTTTAATGTGATTGTATTCAAAGTAAAAGCATTAGCTATACTAAGAGTGATTATATAGCCTTGGGAGTATATGTGTAATCAACCATCGTAACTTGAGGTTAATAAGTATATATAACTTCATACGTCAATGATGATGCCAAAGGAACACACACGAACACACACATACATACATAGACATATCAGATAATTAAATTTATGATTACACTAATATAATGTAACAACCCTGTATTTTGTGATTATTTTAATTTTATATTTTAATTATTTTAATTGAAATTCCTGATTTAAAAACTTTATTTTATTTATTAAAATGGATAGATTTTGTTATTTTAAATATAAATTTTGATTTTTGTGTGAATTATAATTCCAAACCTGAATAAATGGAATATTTCCAAAAAGGTGGATTTTGGTCAAAATGGTCAAACTTTGACTTTTAAATTTAAATTTTAAATATTTTAATTTTTAAATTTTATCTTTTATTATGAAAATATATTTAATTTCAAGAATACTGCTTTTCATTTCGTTGAAATAGGATTAATATTGTGAAAGTTATGCTTTTTACAATATTGTGTGTAAATTGTTTTATTTAACAAATTTGTTTATTTTAAATTTATATAAATAATATCTTTGTTTGTAAAATCATGTTCTAATTTGTGTAACATGATATGTTATGCATATATTTTATTTTTAAAACATTTTTAAAGTATAGTTATAATTTTCAAATGTTGATTGTATATTGTTTTCAATTTTAATTCTATTTTCCATTAAATAAAGTATTTTCTTTATTTATTTCCTACTTTTACTAAAACTATTTGTTTATTCTTCATAATATCTATCTCTACCTTATTTTTCTTATTTATACATTCATTTAGTAATTAAATGGATAAGTATTTAGATCCCTATTATTTCTTGGAAAGAAATTGCAAATACACACACACACACGTTATTGTTTTAAAATGCATACCTTTAAATGTTTATTTTAATTAATATAAGCAATATTTTTGGTTTATATATCATGTTATAATGTGAATATATATGTAACATTACATGTTATGTATATATTTACAACATTTGTTCGTTTTTATTTTATTTAATTTGGATATATACTTTGTAAATTAAGTAGCATACAAAGATGCAAATAACAATTAATTTATACGTTTCTATAACCATTTTCTTATTTATTTATATAGTGTTTATATAAATGGTCTGTATTTATTGGATTATTCCTTTGGCATATTTATCTTAAATAGATGGGAAACAAATTAAATTAAAGATAAGTTACCTATTTTTAATTAAAGGCATGTGTTACGTTTTGATTTATTACCTTTTTTATCTTTCCATCCCTTAATTTTCTACCCTAACTTCTCCAAAATTTTAGCATTGATTTTTCTTTTTTTCCAATCACGCACAAAGTCTCTCAACTCCTCTTTTCATTTGTCTGCAAACAAAGAAAAATATATACAAGATTTTTCTTCCTTAAATTGTGCCTTTTTAAATTTCCTAGCCTTTTTATTCTCTAACATATCCACAATTTTAGCCATACATACAAAAACCTAACCGCCTCCATCATATTTCACATGAGAAAAACATCTTCCCACTTCATTTTCACGCAAGTCAGATCTGAAAAAAAATTGGGTAATGTCTTCTTCCTTTATTCACTTTTCCTTTTCACTTTTATTGGTTTTTCCTTGATTTTTGCCTTAGATCCATCATGCTTTTGCTCGTCCATTGCCCTCCACCGACCACCACCACTTCTTCCCCACCTAATCCATGGCCTAACCACCATACTCCTTTGATCTGAAAGTGTCATGGCCTCCCCTAGAACAAAACTTCACAAAAACTATGAAAAACTCCACAAAACCATGCTAACCGAGCCTATATGCAATAACACCTTCATTGCATGCCACGGCCACCTCCTTAGCCACCACCACCATCAAGCACCGCCTCTGAACACCATTACTAACCTCTGACCTGACCTATAGCAGCCTCTGGCTGAGCCCAAATATGCCTTTGACCGAGCCCAAGTTGAACCAAAACCCTTTCTAGCCTTGCCTTTTGACCTTCCACTCTTTGTAACTTCCAAACCCTTCCTATTCTTGACCAAGCCTTGTTATTTTCAGTCCAAACCTGATCCTTTACCACCTGAAACATGTCATGGATGAACCAATTTGGCCTTAAGGCCGAGCACATGTTGAGTCAAGAGCAAGCAAAACTTGTTTGAAACTTGCTGATGTCTTTGTTTATCTCTATTTCAATTTGTTTCAATAATTTTGGTATTGTATTTATATTTATTTGTGGTCTTGTTTTATTATTATATACCAGATATACATCTTGACTCTCTTCCCACTTGAATCAAATCGTGCTATCGTGCTTTTCAGATTCTCTTTTGTGTGTGTTGCTTGCGAACTCCAACTTTAAAGAGGTGAGTAATTCACACATGACATATATGCCTATATAATTATGAAGTGACACCAAGTGAATGTGTAGAAACTTTTATATTATGTTATACCTGCCTGCGATATCATTTATATGATGTTAAACCCTGTTATTAACTTGTCACATCATCTGTTATATTCTATTCTGTTATATTTATTTCTGTTTCTCACACTGCAAGTTCCCTGTAGAAAAGAATCACTGTGGGTTTAAATGATACATACCCGAATGGAATTTAGAATAGGGAAAATCATTATAGGCTGAAATGATAGGCCTGAGTGTTTTATTTATTTATTTGTATTTGTCTTGAGATTTGGGGTTTGAAATAATCAAAACCCGGAAAATTTACTGATTACGGATTTAAATGACAATTTCCGTATCACTTGATTTAGGTGTGAAATATTATCCGGACCTGTGGTTGATTTCAAAATATAATTTCTTATAGATTTCATGTTTTGTAAATGAATGGAAAAATATGAAATTTGACTTATATTGGATTTAAATGGTTAAGTAGTGATTTTCTAAAAGGTTAAATGGTATAAGTTAATAGATGGTTTGAGTTATAGTGTGAAAGTTTGATTTAACGTGATAATGGGAATTTAAGTAAAAATGGAAATATAAGCTTAACTTGGTAATTAATATAATTGATGTATGAATTTTGAAAAAATAAAGTAAAAGAAAATATCAAGTTATAAAGCAACTTACAGTGTATTTGAATTTATGTAATTAGTTTAAAATGTTAAATAAATAGATAGTTAAATTTGGAATTTAACTTGACTTGGAATCGTGAGATTTGGTTTTAAAATGGAAGTTTAAGTCAATTAAATAAAATGGAAATTTAGTTCAATGTATGAAATGGTAATTTGAAATTCAAGTGATAAATAATTGTTAAAAGGTAAAGAATGGGAAATTTGTACACTTGAATTTAATAAGAGAAATTATCGATATTTATTTGTAAAATTTACTTTATAAAATCATAAGTTCAAGGGTATTTAAATGATCAATTTTAAAGTGTAAAATATGAAATTTTATAAGTTAAAAATGGTTTAAATTGAAGTTTATTTGCAGGGCTGAAATTTCAATGTTTTATAGTTTTTTTTTGAATAAACGAACTCTGAAATGTCTAAAATTTTGGAAATTGAATATTTGATTTGAAAGTATAATAACTTCACTTTTAAATGGTTTAAATGAATTATATTTTTTATTATAATATAAACCATTTTGGAAATGTAATTTGGAATGGTATTTAAAATAGTAAATGAATAATATACTTGAATTTAAAAGGTATTTAAATTTGGATTCAAATAATGAGTTAATAATGAGATTTTGAAAGAATATGATATTTTGAAATGGTTTGGAAATTATTTGATCCTTATTTTGATTAAGATTTCTATTTGAAATGATATTTTATTTTTGAAGTATAAAATACTATTTTAAAATTTATAACCACCGGTATACTTCTTTATGTGCGAAGTGATTTCCTTGTGATTGTTTGATACACACCTTGAATTTGAGAGTGTGGCTAGTGGTGAGCGATTACAACAGCTCTGCGCTACCCTAGTCACATTAACACTGTTATATGCATTAATTACTTTAATATGGGTATTTCTGTGATAGTGTTTATTCCTGCTTAATTGATGGTTTACCGAATCCTTAAAGGATGGGCGATCCGAAGCATCCTTTAAATTATTGTGCATTGCTATTACAGTTCACTTGAGTTGGTTTACATTGTATAAGTATGTATGTCATGACTTGCGTGTTTTGTGTTTTATTTTACGCTCGGGTCAGCCTGAGAATCACAGTTTTGGATTCACCTTCTGGAGCTAGAGAATTGTTGGAGCTTATCTAATTATCTATTCGTCTACTTCTTCCAGTTATCTCCTATTCGGTATTGCTTCTGTATTAGTGAGTCATGTATCCAGACTTCTATTGTATCCATTTTTAAACTATGATATTTTGTATATGATTTGAGAGTATGTATACAGTAGCTTCATGAACTACTATGGTATTTTATTTCCGCTGCGAGTTATTCTGATATTTCTGTATTTGTGTTTCTGTAAATGATTTTATTTGCTCCAAATTTCTTAACAATCCACTGTTTTGAATTATTCAAGTCTGACATGTGTGGATTATTGTCGATTTGAATGGTCCAAAATAGTGGATCGTTACATTTGGTATCAGAGCTTTGGTTTTTGGCAAACCTTAGCCTGTAGAGCAAAAGCTTATTAAGATAGGGTAGAAATACCCTAGAATTAGTGAAATCAGTCTCAGAACCATTCCTTTAAGAGAGAACGTATTTTCGAAGTATAAAATGATTTCCAAATGGTTTTAAAGGATTTCAAAGATTATATTGGTATAAATTTTCTTATTTTGAAATCAAGATTTTCTAAACTTCATCCCTTCTGTATCCACCCTGTTATTAATCTCTTGGATTCCTTTGAACTTTGGAACGCTCTCACTTGTTCTGAAATCCATTCCTATCTCCCTTATTTGTATTCTTTTGATTTTGGAGCATTCCATAACTCCACTTTGGAATGACCTCTATAAAAATCAGCAATTCCGCAAAATCTCAGAATGATTTGTAAAGGGGTGAAACTCCTTTACAATTGGCATTGATTCAGCGAAGATTCATGTATCCTCGATTTACGATGCTATCTATCTTCTGCTATACTTGGATGTTATCTCTGGCGATCGAATGTGGATTTGCCGTAGATTTCTGCATTGATTATATTCCTAAAGTCACGGTTGACCCGGTTAAGGTCGCCCGCGATTTATATAGGCTTATCCATCTTCTATTTGGTAATTTAATTATCCCATCCTCGTTTGAGCTTAACTTTGAATCAGAATTCTATTTGAGTAGGGTTCCTTTAAATTTAAATCTCTGTTTGTTTTGAAATCCATTTTTAAATCATCCCTTGGAAAATTTATGGTTAATTATATTTTTGAAATTGTGTATACATCGAAGTTATTATTTTGATAAGGATGACCACATTTTATATATAAAAGTGAAATGTTTTCGATATGGATTATATACCATTTATATTGAGAATCTAAAGTTTCGAAAGGATTTGAAATTTTGAAATTTATAAGAAATGGTTTCATATAAAATGATTTATAACTGAAGGTTTTGAATGTGAATTTGAGTGATTGAACTTCGGCATTTTTAAATTGGTTTAAGTTTTGAAAATATATAATAATACGATTTGAAAGTTTTTTTCGGAATAAGAAATATTTCAAATGATTTCAATTTGTTCAAAATGATTTCGAAGAAGTTTCAAAAAAAAGTTTCAAGAAAATAGAAGTCCAGAACCCACTTATGTCGTTGGAAAATAATTTCGGTGATGAGTGCACGCATCATCGATATTGATTTTCGAGTTTCAGAGTGGGGGAGAGGCCACTTTAGTAGCTTTGCTATGCGAGTGATTTTGGGCAACCAATTTTGATTTCAAATTACGAAGTATGATTTGATATTCAAAAGATATATATATATATATATATATATATATATATATATATATATATATATATATATATATATATATTTGAAACGATTTGAAGTGAGCCAGTCCTCGAGTTTCAGATTTGATTTGGTATAACTCTATCTATAAAAATTAATTTACTAATTTGTTGCTGATTTCCAACTCTTGGATTTGAAACTTGATTTCACCAACTATTTTGAAGGTTCGAATACTTCCAACTCGAGGTTTAATTTTCAAAGCTAAGAAATTTAGAAGAGTATAAAATATTTGATAAAGTACATAAGTTTAGTTTTGTATGTTTAAAGTAGAAGAGTTTGAATTAAATAAATTTGAAACTTTTGTTAAGTAAATAATGTCCAAAAGGTAAATTGGATCTTTTAAATTGAAATAAATAGTTTAAAGGTTTTAAAGGGATAGTTATAAATTTGAAACTCATTTTCGGTATAATTGATTTTGAGAGATATTTGGTTTTGAAAATAGATTGGAATGTAAAACCCAGTATTTATATGATGATTTTGGAAGTGAATTTGTTTGACTTAAATTATGTTAATATGGAAACTTGTATTTTGGAAACTTGAAACTGAAGATACTTAACTTGAAAGAAATAACTTGATGAAATCGTATATGATTTTGAAACTAAATTGATATTGAAAGGATTTGAAATCGAGAACCTCATATTATTAAGTACTTGATTTGGGAGTGGTCGAACTTATATAAAATGGATTTGTATAAGTATGAAGTTGATTTGAAAACTATTGATTTGAAAGGTACTCAATTTGAAAAGAGAAATCTTATATAATCGAAGTCTATATAAGTGTGAGTTGATATGCTATTGATTTTGGGAAGTATTCGATTTGAAAATGAAATCCTATATAATGGACTTTGTATAAGTATGATATTTGAAAGTGATTTGAAAGGTACTATATGATACATATTTTCGAAGTAAAGATATGGGAAGTGCCTTCTGCTTGATATCCGCTCTGTGGCTACATTGTGGATTTGTTCTATTATTATTCTCTCTGATTTTGGTTTTCCAGATGAGATACTCGAGTGTCCCACCATGGCGATCTCCATGGTTTTTCTTTTGAGCGCGACTGCATAGCGCAATTCACCTGGCTGAGCTGGCCTAGGGGTACGGTTTGTTTCCTGGGGGATCCAGGCGTAATCATTGTGTATCCTGTGAACTATGTAGGTCGCATTAGTAGCGAAATCCGCCTGGTTGAGATGGCCTAGGGGTACGGGTTGTTTCCTGGGGTATCCAGGCGTAATCATTGTGTATCCTGCAGTCTACTAGTCATCATGGCGTAACTCGCAGGGCTGAGAAAGCTTATGGATATGGATTGTTTCCTGGGGGATCAAGGCGTAGCCATTGTGTATGTGCGAACCATGATTAGATAAAGGCTTTGGCTTGGTTGTTTTGTTTGGATTGTACTTTCCATATCTGTTTTTAAAAGTTTTTCAAGTATTTTCACTGGGTGTTGAAACAAGTCTACTAAGTACCGGGAGAATTCTAGCTTTGCGCCTGATCAACGCACTGTCAAAGTCTACGGGAACGAGGATAAACTTGTAAAGACATCGAGTTATAAAAGTATTTTGATAAAGTATTATATAAAGGATATTTTGATCATTTATTTTACCCTTCCAAATAATTGAAATTTATATAGCTTTAGAATAATGGTTCATCCTTGTCTTTCAACCTATTTTTCCCTTCTAGCTGTTCCTATTCTCCACCTTGTTAAACTTACCTATGACAACAGTTATCACGTATAATTTTAATATTCTTGTCATCTTGTCTTAATCCTATTTCATTCTATCTTTTCTGTGTTTTCCGTACCTCGTTCCTTTTCGAGGACGAAAAGATTTGAGTGGGTGAGAGTGTAACAACCCTGTATTTTGTGATTATTTTAATTTTATATTTTAATTATTTTAACTGAAATTCCTGATTTAAAAACTTTATTTTATTTATTAAAATGGATAAATTTTGCTATTTTAAATATAAATTTTGATTTTTATGTGAATTATAATTCCAAACCTGTGTAAATGGAATATTTCCAAAAAGGTGGATTTTGGTCAAAATGGTCAAACTTTGACTTTTAAATTTAAATTTTAAATTTTTTAGTTTTTTAATTTTTATATTTTATTATGAAAATAGATTTAATTTCAAGAATACTGCTTTTCGTTTCGTTGAAATCGGATTAATATTGTAAAAGTTATGTTTTTTACAATATTGTGTGTAAATTGTTTTATTTAACAAATTTGTTTACTTTAAATTTATATAAATAATATCTTTGTTTGTAAAATCATGTTCTAATTTGTGTAACATGATATGCTATACATATATTTTATTTTTTAAATATTTTTAAAGTATAGTTATAATTTTCAAATGTTAATTGTATATTGTTTTCAATTTTCAATTCTAGTTTCCATTAAATAAAGTATTTTCTTTATTTATTTCCTACTTTTCCTAAAACTATTTGTTTATTATTTATAATATCTATCTCTACCTTATTTTTCTTATTTATACATTCATTTAGTAATTAAATGGATAAGTATTTAGATCCCTATTTATTTCTTGGAAAGAAATTTCAAATATATATACGTTATTGTTTTCCTTTAATTAATATAAGCAATATTTTTGTTTTATATATCATGTTATAATTATGAATATATATGTAAATTACATGTTATGTATATATTTACAACATTTTTCCGTTTTTGTTTCATTTAATTTGGATGTATACTTTGTAAATTAAGTAGCGTACAAAGATGTAAATAGCAATTAATTTATACGTTTCTATAACCGTTTTCTTATTTATTTATATAGTATTTATATAAATGGTATGTATTTATTGAATGATTCCTTTGGCATATTATTTTAAATAGATGGAAAACAAATTAAATTAAAGATACGTTACCTATTTTTAATTAAAGGCATGCGTTACGTTTTGATTTATTACCCTTTTTATCTTTCCATCCCTTAATTTTCTATCCTAACTTCTCCAAATTTTAGCATTGATTTTTATTTTCTTTTCTTTTTTTTCAATCAGACAAAAAGTCTCTCAACTCCTCTTTTCATTTGTGTGCAAACAAAGAAAAATATATACAAGATTTTTCTTCCTTAAATTGTGCCTTTTCAAATTTCGTAGCCTTTTTATTCTCTAACCTATCCACAATTTTATCCGTACATACAAAAACCTAGCCACCTCCATCATATTTCACATGAGAAAAGCATCTTTCCCACTTCATTTTCACGCAAGTCAGGTCTGAAAAAAATTAGGTAAAGTCTTTTTCCTTTTTTCACGTTTTCTTTTCACTTTTATTGATTGTTTCTTGATTTTTGCCTTGGATCCATCATGCTTTTGCTCGGCCATTGCCCTCCACCAACCACCACCACTTCTTCCCCACCTAATCCATGGCCTAACCACCATACTCCTCTGACCTGAAAGTTCCATGGCCTCCCCTTGAACAAAACTTCACAAAAACTATGAAAAACTCCACAAAACCATGCTAACCGAGCCCTATATGCAACACCATCTTCATTGCTTGCCACAGCCACCTCCTTAGCCACCACCACCATCAAGCACCACCTCTAAACACCATTACTAACCTCTGACCTGACCTATAACAACCTCTGGCTGAGCCCAAATATGCCTTTGACCGACCCCAAGTTGATCCAAAACCCTTTCTAGCCTTGCCTTTTGACCTTCCACACTTTGTAACTTCCAAACCCTTCCTATTCTTGACCAAGCCTTATTATTTTCATTCCAAACCAGATCCTTTACCACCTGAAACATGTCATGGCTGAACCAATTTAGCCTTAATGTCGAGCACATGTTGAGTCAAGAGCAAGCAAAACTTGTTTGAAACTTGGTGATGTCATTGTTTATCTCTATTTCAATTTGTTTCAATAATTTTGGTATTGTATTTATATTTATGTATGGTCTTGTTTTATTATTACATACAAGATATACATCTTGGCTCTCTTCCCACTTGAATCAAATCGTGCTATCGTGCTTTCCGGATTCTCTTTTGTGTGTGTTGCTTGCGAACTCCAGCTTTAAAGAGGTAAGTAATTCACACATGACATATATGCCTATATAATTGTGAAGTGACACCAAGTGAATGTGTAGAAACTTTTATATTATGTTATACCTGCCTGTGATATCATTTATATGATGTTAAACCCTGTTATTAACTTGTCACATCATCTGTTATATTCTATTCTGTTATAATTATTTCTGTTTCTCACACTGCAAGTTCCATATAGAATAGAATCACTATGGGTTTAAATGATACATACCCGAACGGGCTTTAGAATAGGGAAAAATCATTAGGGGGTGAAATGATAGGCCTGAGTGTTTTTTTTATTTATTTGTATTTGTCTTGGGATTTCGGGTTTGAAATAATCAAAATCCGAACAATTTACTGATTACAGATTTAAATGATAATTTCTGTATCACTTGATTTAAGTGTGAAATATTATCCGGACCTGTGGTTGATTTCAAAATATGATTTCTTATAAATTTCATGTATTGTAAATGAATGTAAAAATATGAAATTTTACTTATATTGGATTTAAAATGGTTAAGCAGTCATTCTCTAAAAGGTTAAATGGTATAAGTTAATAGATGGTTTGAGTTGTAGTGTGAAAGTTTGATTTAATGTAATAATGGGAATTTAAGTAAAAATGGAATTATAAGCTGTTTGCACAAAAAATGGGCAAACACCTCCAAGTCGTATGATTTAGTTGATTATATATGGTTATTAGCGATTTGGGTGATTTATGCGAATATATAAAATAGATGGACTAAACTGTAAAAGACACAGATTTATAGTGGTTCGGCCAGAATGTGCCTACGTCCACTTTATATGTTATTCTCCTTTTCTATTCAGATTACAAGTATAAATCTTTGATTACAAGTAACTGAAAGTTGTTTGAAAGTTCTATCCGTGCCTGAGCTCTCAAACTTGTCTGCCATTGTTGTACCCCTGTCCCTCTATTTATAGAGTGAGGCTGGGGGTAGGGGTCTTGGATGTATATAGCTGCTGGTGGGCCCGGGCTGATGCTATCTGGCCTGGCAACGTTGGTTCGGCAAAGCCTTGGTTCGGTGATGCATGGAAGTGGATTGGTCCGGTAGAGGTTGGTCCGGTGGTGGCCTCCCTTGCTTCTAGTCCGGTGGTGATACTTTGATTTGGTTCGGTGGACACTTGGAGCAGGATGGTTCGGCGGTGGATGGAGCAGGATGGTTCGGTGATGGGGACGTAGCTTGGTCCGGTGGTGGTTGATTCGGTGGGACTTGGTCCGGTGGTGAGTGGATGAAGCTTGGTTCGGCTATATAGGGGGAGATGGTTGGTTCGGTGGTATAGGACCGGACGAAACACACCCAACACTTGCCCCCCAAAGTAGGGCATGTGCATGCAGATGGCGTACTTTGTTTTAACTTGGATGTTTCCATCCGGTCATATGTGCCGAATCACCCGGTCCGGTCATCCTGCGTTCGTCTATAAATAGGGGTGTTAGGCCTTCGTTATTCCTTTATCGTTTTGAGATAGCCGAATCAATCGAGTACCGGATCAACCAAGTGCCGAATCAACCAAGTGCCGAATCAATCAAATACCAAATCAACCCCAAATCAAACCTAACTGCCGGACCAGGTGAGTTTTCTTCTGCCGAATGAGTTCTTATGATGGGCTACCGAATGAAACATGGGGTTCGAATACCGAATGAATTCTCATTTTTGAATTGTCGAACGAGACTTGGGGGTTTGAGCGCCGAATGAACCTTATATACTTGAACTTTTATGTTTTAAATTACGAGTGAAATTCCAGACTACAGATACTTGTGTGTTTATACCTTCCGTTTTAACGATATACTTTCTTGTGTTGCAGATAAATGTCTCATAAAGTGGAAACTCGATAAGATAAGAGGAAATCCAAGGACGAAGGAGAGTCTACTTTAGTGCCCCCAGCTCAGCCAGGACCGGAACGTCGTGGACCCACCCCGAGATCGCTAGTAGATGGGTATGGTCCCCAAGAGCTTCTGAATTCTCCGCCTGACTGCTTTCCTAGCTCTCTCAAAGAGGAGCAGCTTGATGTTATCTCCGCTCCTTTGAGATTGATAGAGCACGCATGCTGTTGCCAGGGAAGGGGTTCATGCCATATAATCCCCCTGAAGGATACTTCACTTATAGTAGGTACCACTGCATGTGTGGGGCCATTCCTCCAATCAATGCTTGGATAGTTATCTTCGTCACCTATTTGAAGGTGGCCCCTTTTCAGCTCCAGCCCAACTTCTACGCTATCTTGGTGTGCCTATTCGTGATTTTCCAGAGAAAGTACGGGCGCCCCCTTCTAACCGGGAGATTCGGTATCTATATAACTTGAGAGGTTACAAGAAGGGGTCTCCATACATCAGCTTGGAATCGGCCGTGTCCTTCAAGCCGGTCCTGGACTTGTATTCAAAGTTCACCATGTTTAAGAAGGAATTGTTCTTCGTCCAGGATGACACTGTTTCGATCCACCGCTTCACCTCTGGCTGTAAGTTGAAGCTTATTTATAATTTCCGTTCTGACTGAGATGCTTCTTCTTATGTGTTTTTATTTCTTGCTAGCGACAGGTGGCATTGCGGTCGTGGAGAATGATCACCTGGTTCAGATGGCCGCGGAGATAGAGGCCATTTCGAGAAGGGATATGTCAGCTTCTTACCTAATCAGGAATGCCACTCTCCTGGGACACAACTTGATTCTACCACATCAGTCTGTGGTCAAGTAGAGGGATACGGCCGAGGAAAGAGCTGCCAAAGCCAAAGGAGGGGCCAGGACAAAGAGCAGCAAGAGGGGACCCTTCTCGATACCTCTAGTCGTCGGGGGGGAGAAGCTCAAGAAATCTGATGGACCTTCTCCCAGCACATGCCCAGATGTTCCGGAGGAGGAAAGTGGAGAGGAGGAAAGAGGCGAGGAGGAGAGCAGAGGTGATGGCGGTAACGGTGGCGAAGGACAGAGTGGTAGTGGCATTGGTGCCTTGACCTCTGGGCAAGCAGGTGAGATTCAAGAGTGGACGGATGATGCTTTCCGCCAAGCCTTTGAGGGGTTGGAGGAAGGGTCAGCCTTGGTGGAGAAACCGGAGAAATCTGATAAGGTCGGGACTAGTGTCGGTCCATCTTCTGAGAGCATTTCAGCTAGGGCAACTCCGGCGGTTCAAGGTGAATTTTTGACTCCTCTTTTAACTTCACATGTTTCTTGGATTATAGTCTCATGCATGCTTGTAACACTTGGTTTTTATTCCAGGAACGGGTAAGGCGGCCAAGACATCAGACATTCGGCACCGCCTCGAGCAATTCAAACTCCTCAAAGCTTCTGCTAAACCGAAGCCCTCGACTGACCGTTCCGGGGGCGTAGTCGGCTACCGTCCTCTTCTCGGAGTCATTGAAGAGGATATTCAAAAGAGAAAGAGGAGGCGTTCCATGTTCGAACCTTCACTTGGACCTCAGCCCCCAACCCAGCCTACTCATGACATCACGGGGGAGGATACTGAGTTCATACCATCTCCTCATCCATCAGAGAATCCTACCGTTACTCATGTTGATCGTCCCGGCTTGGTTCGTAACCCATTTGCGGGTCATCCGGGTCTGGACTTGAGTTCTCATGATATTTCCTTCGATGAGGTTTTCGGTGAGCACCTCCTACCCCACAATCCTATGGTAAGGGTGCTTGATGAGGCTAAGTCTTTGGATCTCGACTTGTTGACCACTCGGATTGTGACTATGGGGGATGAGGCCAAGGCAAACATCGATCGGGTGGCTGAGGAGACCAACAAGTTGATGGGGGCATCACACCCGACTGGTCAAGGCTGGAGAGGAAATCGGAAGTGCCAACATTCGGTTGCAGCTAATGGTTTCCGATCAGGTCAAACAGCTTGCCGATCAGGCCATTCAGATCTCCCAGCATGAGGCGGCCTCCAGACGACTAAAGAAAACCATGGAAGAGGCTAGCAAGGCAGAATTGCGAAAGATGGAGGCTGCTTGCAAGAAACGAATTGACACGGCCATCGCAATGGTGGATGAGGTTCGGAGAGTGGATCTCGAGCAAGTAGAGGAGTTATCTGGAAGGCTCGAAGCCGCAGGGCTTGCTCAGGCCAAGCTAAAGGAGGAGATGGAGGCGATGAGGAAATCCCTTCAAGCTGACTGCTCGAGATACCGATTGGAGAGGGATGCTGCCATTGCGAAGTTATCGGTTTCTGAGGCCCGTATGAGGGAGTTTGAGGAGAACGAGGGGATGATATGCTGCAGGATATGTATTTTCGTACTTGGAAGCAGGAAAAACTATCCTGGATGGACAATTACCCCCTGGTCATGGCTAGGATATATCTCCGGGCTTTGGAGGAGACCAAGGCTGATGCGGATAAAGAGGGTGGCGTGGCCTTCAGAATGGATGTGGTTACCGCTCAGTTCACCAAGGAGGAGAAGGTGGCGGTGAAGGAGGGCATGTGGCTGCTTACCACCGAGGAAGTGGGTGTGCAATTGGAGGATGATGATCAGGGAGCAGACGCTGGTAAATCTTCCCTTTTAATCATTTCTTAACTTGATTGCTTATCGTTTGTCTAATAGATTCTTCTCCTGAATTGGACAGGTGGGACCTCTGGTCAGCATACTGGGAGTTCTGATCCTGCTGTCAAGTAGATCTTGGGGGGTTGGAAGGATAGAGATGAATTTCTGATGCTGCCGACTATTTTGACTTGACCCGGGCATTTTTGGTTTTACTTGACATTCCTGTATATACTAGTTCTAAAACATTAATGTACTTTCAGGTTGTAATTATGTCATTGCAACGAACGACTTTATTTTTAACATGTAACTTTATAACATAAGCTGATTCTGTCATATTAGGATGCTGTCATTATTTTGATGTGTTGCATAAGAAATATAGCTGTGCATGTGCTAGTGATTCAATTGTGTTTTGATGTCAAGTTCTCGCTTAAAATATAATTTCATGTCTTGCAATGTTAATGTGATGTGTGAATATATCAGAGCTACTTATTTGTACACAGGGGAAGAGAGTACCGCCCTTCAAGTTTTTGCTGTAGACGGTAGCTTTGAATGCCTTGTGTAATCGAATATGGAATGCAGTTGAATGTCCTGCCATCCAGCTGTGAGTTCTTATTCCCATTAGCGAGTGTCTTCTATTTTGTGTCCTGTACTTT
Source organism: Allium cepa (assembly GCA_030765085.1). NCBI lineage: Eukaryota > Viridiplantae > Streptophyta > Magnoliopsida > Asparagales > Amaryllidaceae > Allium > Allium cepa. Next base: position 101,056,143 of record CM060942.1, on the reverse strand, counting down.
AGTGATCGTTATAGAGTATAGGAGGAAATTTTTTATAAATAAAATGAAAATATAAGAAATAGTAAAACTTCCAATCACGGAAGGCCTTCGATGTGCTTAAGTTCGTGGCAAACGGGTTTTGTAGTCACTTTCCCTAACTGTGGGTCTTAGAGACATTTGTCACCCACCTTACGCCTCCACGGGGAGTTTTCTTTTTTACCACAGCCGTACTTAAGACACATCGGAGCCGAGATCGCGCATAGTAACTACCCGGGCCATTATGGCCCGTAATCGTGGGTATTATTCGATTTACTGTGGCCGGCTAGCGCAGGTGCCGATCATCAACCGTGAACTGCCCCTGACTGGCCACACCTTATGTTGGGGCTTATAATCGGTTCACGGTTGCCGGCGAGCCGAACGCCGTAATGAGCTGCCTCGGCTATAGTCGGCCTTCTCGGTGGCTTATAATCGGCTCATTACAGTTGGCTTTGAGGGCCGTCGTGAGCAATGAGTTAACCCGCAGCAGAGGGATGCTGGAGCAAAAGTGTCTCATTGGCGAGGGCATAGATTCGTATAGTACCTGTTAGGTCTTGTCTAGGTGAGGTTGTGCCGTGAAGTGTCCAGAATGGAAATGCCGTTATACAGGATTTTGTTCAACAGAAAAGGATAAAGCTTAACAAGCAGCCAAGATATAAAGGAACAAGTTAAAAAAGAGACAAGATTTTTAGAGTGGTTCGGCACGAAAATGCCTACGTCCACTGATTCTCTTTATTAATTCACTTCATATGGGCAGTACAAGTTAAGAAAAGTATCGACGAAGGTGTTGGATGTTTCATGCCCTCTGGAACACCTCTTCGTCCATTGTTGAAAAAATATAAGCTCCGTTGTGGAGATCTTTATGAATTACCTAGGGTCCGTCCCATATTGGATCTAGCGCTCCGGGGCACGGAAAGATCCGTTTGAGGACAAGATCTCCTTCTTGTAAGCTGCGGTGTTTGACTTTGGAGTTGTATTGTGCTGCCACTTTTTGCTTGTGAGCTGCCGCTTTGAGTGCTGCATCGTTTCTTCTCTCTTCAATTAAATCCAAATACATGTGGAGGAGTTCTTTGTTCTCTTCTGGGTTGTAGTGGATCCTACGGTGTGAAGGCACTATAGTTTCAACTGGGAGCATGGCCTCCGATCCGTATGCCAAAGAGAAAGGAGTATGCCCCGTTGATGTTCTGTAAGATCTGCGGTAGGCCCAAAGTGCCGTAGGAAGTTCATCCACCCAAGCGCCTTTTGATTTTTCAAGTTTCTTCTTGACGAGAGTTTTAAGAATTTTGTTGACTGCTTCGACTTGTCCGTTTGCCTGAGGATAAGCTACAGATGAGAAGCTTTTGTGAATTCCGTGCTCTCGGCACCAGTCAGCGAACTCCTCGTTGTCAAATTGAAGTCCATTGTCCGATATGATTTTGAGTGGAACCCCGTACCTGTATAGAACATTTTTGACCAAGAAATTAATAAATTTTGCCGAAGATATTTTATTTAAAGGTTCCGCTTCCACCCATTTGGTGAAATAGTCGACTGCCACTATAGCATATTTGGCTCCGCCTCGGCCCATCGGCAGTTCACCAATCAAGTCAATTCCCCATACTGCAAAGGGCCAAGGGCTGGTCATTTGAGTAATCTCATTTGTTGGTATCGAGGAATCTTAGCAAATTTCTGACATCTGTCACATCTTTTGACGAAGTCTAAGGTGTCTTTGTTTAAAGTGGGCCAGTAATACCCATATCGGAGTATTTTCTTTGCTAGAGTCTGCCCTCTAGTGTGATCTCAACAACTTCCTTGATGGATGTTGGACAAGACTTCCTCGGTTTCCCTTCTAGCGACACACCTTAATAAGGGGTTAGAGAAGCCGTGCCGATAGAGGATGCCTTTTTTTATTGTGTAGCGGGAAGCTTTCCTCAAGATTTTCTTAACTTCGTTACGCCCGTCGGGCAGTGTGCCACTTTGTAAGTACTTCCGGATAGGAGTCATCCAAGTTTCCTCTTCGATTGCAGCTATCAGATTCATTGGCTCGAAACTCGGGGCTAGTTGCCTTGAGATGGTTATTATTCCGAAAGTAGTGTCGTCCTTCATGCTAGCTTGCTTTGCCAGTTCGTCGGCCTCCTGATTCTCTCCTCGAGGAATGTGTTTGATTAAATAGTGATCCAATTGATTGAGCAGCAGCTTGGTCTTCTTTACATATGCTGTGAGTCGTTCTCCTCGAGTCTGGAATTCTCCCAGTATTTGATTTACAATAAGTTGAGAATCACTATGGAGACATAAAGAACTGACTCCAATCTCTAGGGCAAGTTCTAATCCGGCTATCACTGCTTCATATTCTGCATCGTTGTTGGTGGCAGTGAATTCCAACTTTAGGGCATAGTGTAGCTTCCTTCCCCTGGGGTGATTATCACAATACCTGCCCCCGAGCCTTGTTCGTTCGATACTCCATCTACAAAGAGATTCCACTTGATATCTTTTGTTATTTCAGATCGATCTTTACCTTCATTGGTAGTGAATTCGGCAATGAAATCGGCCATGGCTTGTCCCTTGATGGCAGTGCGAGGGTGGTAGGTGATATCATATTGACTCAGTTCAATGCACCATTTAAGTAGTTGCCTAGAAGTGTCGGGGCGATGGAGTACCTGCCTTAGCGGTTGATCAGTTAAAACTCTGATGGAATGAGATTGGAAATTGTGTCGCAGTTTCCGTGACGTGATTATCAAACAGTATGCTAGCTTTTCAAGTTTAGGGTATTTGGCTTCTGCCCCTGTAAATCTCTTGCTTACAAAGTATACGGGCCGCTGTGCGTGGTTGCCTTCTCTCACCCAAGCGGCGCTTAAAGCATGGGACGATACAGCAAGGTATAAGTATAGTTCTTCGCCTTCATTTGGAGTTGAGAGTACTGGTGGTCTCTGAAGGTGTTCGATTAGGTTAAGGAAGGCTGTCGAGCATTCGTCAGTCCATTCAAACTTTCCTTTGTCTTTCTTTAGAGCTTCAAAGAAAGGGATGCATTTGTCGGTTGCTTTAGAGATGAACCTACTTAGGGCGGCCACTTTCCCGTTTAGGCTTTGCATCTCTCTTCGAGTGGATGGTATCTTGATATCTTGCAAAGCCCGGAATTGTTCGGGGTTTGCTTCAATCCCGATGGCATGGACGATGAATCCCAAGAACTTTCCCGACGATACTCCGAAGGAGCACTTTAGAGGATTCAGCTTCATTCCATATTGGCGAAGTACTTGAAACATCTCGTCCAGGTGGTTTATATGACCGTTGGCTTTCCTCGATTTTACCAGCATGTCATCCACATAAACTTCCATAGTTCGTCCTATTAGTTCCGCAAACATCTTGTTGACGAGGCGTTGAAAAGTAGCTCCGGCGTTTTTAAGTCCAAAAGGCATTACTCTGTAGCAGTACAATCCCCGGTCAGTGATGAAACTAGTGTGGTCTTGATCGGGGGCGTGCATAGGGATCTGGTTATATCTTGAGTATGCGTCCATAAAGGATAAGAGTTCGTGTCCGGCTGTGCTGTCCACGAGTTGATCAATTCGGGGGAGTGGGAAGCAGTCCTTCGGGCAAGCGTCATTTAAGTTGGAGAAGTCGATGCATGTTCGCCACTTCCCATTAGCCTTCTTTACCAGTACCGGGTTGGCGATCCATTCTGGGTAGATGGCTTCTTGTATGAAGTTATTGGCAAGTAGGTTCTTTACTTCTTCCTCGAGGGCTGCTGATCGTTCTGCCCCCATGCTTCTCTTTTTCTGCTTTACTGGCACCTTGGTGGGATCGATGTTCAGTACGTGGCATGCTACGTCTGGGGAGATTCCTGTCATGTCAGCGTGCGTCCATGCAAATACATCCATGTTGTGGCGAAGAAAGTCGACGAGTTGATCCTTCAATTCCGCTCTTAACTGAGACCCGTCTCTCAGCAGTCTACTTGGGTCGTTTTTGTCTACAGATACAAATTCCATAGCCTCTGCAGGCTCGGTGGTGACCTCCTCCTCCTTGTCCCTGGGGTCTAATTCGTTGAAAGGATCGCTGGTATATTGAAGAGGACGGGCTTTCTTTAATTGCTATGCTTCCGAGTTTTTCTTGCAGAGAGAAGTCTCTGCATCCTTCCCATTATCCTTCCTGCGGTTATTGCGAAGTTCAGTCACATAGCAATCTCGAGCGGCGTCTTGATCTCCCTCTATTTCTCCTACTCCGTTATCTGTTGGGAATTTCATCTTCAGGCACCATGGGGATAGGACAATTTGGAAGTCAGACAAGGCAGGTCTTCCCAAAAAGGCGCTGTAGGCCGAGTGGTTTTCTATTAGCACAAATGTTTGTTTTCGCACAACGGAGCGGGGATGACTTCCTATTTCGACAAAGAGGTCAAGTTGCCCAAGGGGCATCTTCGCATCTCCAGTGAAACCATGAAGCGGTTTGCTGCAGGGAGACACATCCTTCATTGACAGCTTCATTTTGTCGAAAGCATGCTTGAATAGGATATTTACTGAGCTTCCAGTGTCTACTAGAATTCGGAAAACTTTGGCCGGACCGAACCAGGCAGAGATGACCATAGGATCCATGTGAGGGTACTGCCTTCCCTCTAGATCACGCCTACCGAATGTGATGTCATCATTCTCTTTCCGTTTCGGGTGGCGTTCTTCTGTAACAGAATTAACGCAGCCTTCGTTGTTTCTAAGTGACTTACCGTATCTTTCCATCTCTGCCCAGCTTCCGTCAGCGATGTGTGGTCCTCCTGATATGGTAAGGACCACTATCTTCTCTTGACTGGAGCGGCTGGTGTTGCGATTTCCTCCGCCTACTTCCGGGAGGGGTAGCCCTGGATTCTCATTGGCAGGAGTTGAGGTCCTGTTCTGACCTTTCACATAGCGCTCTAGTCTCTTTCTTCTGATGTGTTCTTCAATCAAGTCCCAGAGATGATGGCATTCATTGGTGTCATGCCCATGAGATTCGTGGAAGCGACAGAACTTTCCAGACTTAATTGGATTATCTGATTCCTTCTTGTGCGGGGGGCGCTTGTATCTAACTTCGCCTTGGGTGGCCAAGAAGATGTTTTCGATTATTTCATTTAAAGGAGTGTAAGAGTCAAATCTCGGTCCTGGCCTATATAAGCGCTTTTCTCCCTTCTTGCCCCCAGCACCATCTCTGGAGTCACTTCTTCGAACATCCTTTGCTACTGCGGGTGTATTGCCATGAGCTACCTTGGTTTGTTGCCTTGTCTGCCTTTCAATGGCAGCGTCTTCAAGTCTCATATATTTCCCGGCTTCATGGAAGAAATTGGGTAAGGTAGCTGGCTTTTCTTTCGTTAGTCTCCTAGCAAATTTAGTATCTGGATGCACACCACTGCAGAGGGCCATTAGGATAAGTTTCTCGTCGGCATCTTGGACTGTGGCCGCTGCAGCGTTGAATCGGGTTAGATATTGTTGCACTGTCTCTCCGGATTTCTGTTTGATATTAGATAGGGAATAAGCGTCTTTGGGTTGTTCCACATGAATGCGGAACTGGCTGATGAACTTTTCTTTCAACATTTCCCATGAGCTGATGGACCCTTGGGGTAGATGGCAGAATCAGGAGGTAGCTAGATCGGCCAAGAAGAGTGGAAAGCATTTACACAATACTTCTTCTGTCGCCCCACTCATGAGCATATGATGTGTGTATCTCTGTAAGTGTCCGACGGGGTCAGAGGTTCCCTTGTAAGGTTCCATTATTGGCATTTTCCATTCTCGGGGGGTGATGGCGATTTCGATAGTGTGGGTGAAGGGGCTGGTTAACCTAGCGCCTATCCCTCGATCTCTTTGATCCCGTCGGACGCACTCTCTGAACAATCGCGCCATCCTTTCATCAGAACTTGAAGCGGATAGAAATGAGTTTGGTTCTTCCCTGCGGGATTGATTCCGTCCAGATGACCTGTAAGGATGGTATGGTCTATCACTCCGAACATTCTTCAATGGTTGCCTCTGGTCTACTGGGGGCACGCTGGGGTCAGCCACAGTTGGCCCTTGCCTTGATCTTCCCCTGCTGGGTTCTGTCCCCAGTACTTCCTCGGGTCCAACTTCGGGCTGGACTCCAGCTCGGCCCCGTCCATTGGCGTTTCCATGGTTAGGTAGCATGGCGGGCTCAGCTACATCCGACCCCTGCCTGGTACCTCCCCTGTTGGGTTCGGTTCCAAGTGTTTCCTCGGGTCGGAATTCGGGCTGAGTCCGGGCTCGGCTCCTACCATAGCTGCTTCTGTTGTTAGCCTCTTCGAAGAAGAAAGACCTTTGTCGTCTCCCAGATCCTCCAGACCGGGACTCACCCCATGATTCAGTGTTGCGGTTGGATTCTTCAGCATCCCTTAAGCGTGACATGAGTTGATCCACCAAAGCTTCTTGTTGAGATGCGAAGCGGTTAGTTACTTCGGCCACAACCCTGTCCAGATCCGTCTTTGTAATTGGTTGTTCCGTAGCAGGGGCTGTCGGATTTGCCTGATTTCCATTTGCTGTTGGAACCAGACGATTATCTTGATCTCTGATCACTGGATCCGGGATACTGCCAGTTGCGATGTTCTTTCCTTTGTTAACATCTTTCTTTCGTCCGGGAGGCATGTTTTCCAAGCAATGAACGATGCTGATAGGAAAAGGGTTAAGTGGGAGAAGCTGAAGCTTCGAGCTCCTGTTCTCAGTGAAAGCACCAAAATGTTTGCAAAAAAAATGGGCAAACACCTCCAAGTCGTATGATTAAGTTGATTATATATGGTTCTCAGCGATTTGGGTGATTTATGCGAATATATAAAATATATGGACTAAACTGTAAAAGACACACAGATTTATAGTGGTTCGGCCAGAATGTGCCTACGTCCACTTTATATGTTATTCTCCTTTTCTATTCAGATTACAAGTACAAAGCTTTGATTACAAGTAACTGAAAGTTGTTTGAAAGTTCTATCCGTGTCTGAGCTCTCAAACTTGTCTGCCATTGTTGTACCCCTGCCCCTCTATTTATAGAGTGAGGCTGAGGGTAGGGGTCTTGGATGTATATAGCTGCTGGTGGGCCTGGGCTGATGCTATCTGGCCTGGCAACGTTGGTTCGGCAAAGCCTTGGTTCGGTGACGCAAGGAAGTGGATTGGTCCGGTAGAGGTTGGTTCGGTGGTGGCCTCCCTTGCTTCTGGTCCGGTGGTGATACTTTGATTTGGTTCGGTAGACACTTGGAGAAGGATGGTTCGGTGATGGGGACGTAGCTTGGTCCGGTGGTGGTTGATTCGGTGGGACTTGGTCCAGTGGTGAGTGGATGAAGCTTGGTTCGGCTATGTAGGGGGAGATGGTTGGTTCGGTGGTATAGGACCGGACGAAACACACCCAACATAAGCTTAACCTGGTAATTAATATAATTGATGTATGAATTTTGAAAAAATAAAGTAAAAGAAAATATCATGTTATAAAGTTAAGCAACTTACAGTGTACCTTGAATTTATGTAATTAGTTTAAATGTTAAATAAATGGATAGTTAAATGGAAATTTGGAATTTAACTTGACTTGTAATTGTGAGATTTGGTTTTAAAATGGAAGTTTAAGTAAATTAAATAAAATGGAAATTTAGTTCAATGTATGAAATGGTAATTTGAAATTTAAGTGACAAATAATTGTTAAAGGGTAAAGAATGAGAAATTTGTACACGTGAATTTAATAAGAGAAATTATTGACATTTATTTGTGAAATTTACTTTATAAAATCATAAGTTCAAGGGTATTTAAATGACCATTTTTAAAGTGGAAAATATGAAATTTTATAAGTTAAAAATGGTTTAAATTGAAGTTTATTTGTAGGGCTGAAATTTCAATGTTTTATAGTTTTTTTTTGAATAAATGAACTCTGAAATGTCCAAAACTTTGGGAATTGAATATTTGATTTGAAAGTATAATAACTTCATTTTTAAGTGGTTTAAATGAATTATATTTTTTTATTATAATATAAACCATTTTGGAAATGTTATTTGGAATGATATTTAAAATAGTAAATGAATGATATACTTGAATTTAAAAGGTATTTAAATTTGAATTCAAATAATGAGTTGATAATGAGATATGGAAAGAATATGATATTTTGATATTTTGAAATGGTTTGGAAATGATTTGATCCCTTTTTGATTAAGATTTGTATTTGAAAATATATTTTATTTTTGAAGTATAAAATACTATTTTGAAATTTATAACCATTGGTACACTTCTTTATGTGCAAAGTGATTTCCTTGTGATTGTTTGATACACACCTTGAATTTGAGAGTGTGGTTAGAGGTGAGCGATTACTGCAGCTCTGCGCTACCCTAGTCACATTAAAACTGTTATTTGCATTAATTACTTTATTATGGGTATTTCTGTGATAGTGTTTATTCCTGCTTAATTGACGGTTTACCGGATCCTTAAAGGATAGGCGATCCCAAGCATCCTTTAAGTTATTGTGCATTGCTATTACAGTTCACTTGAGTTGGTTTACATTGTATAAGTATGTATGTCCTGACTCGAGTGTTTTGTGTTTTACTTTACGCTCGGGTCAGCCCGAGAATCACAGTTTTGGATTCACCTTCTCGAGCTAGAGAATTGTTGGAGCTTATCTGACTATCTATTCGTCCACTTCTTCCAGTTATCTCCTATTCGGTATTGCTTTTGTATTAGTGAGTCATGTATCCAGACTTCTATTGTATCCATTTTTAAACTATGATATTTTATATATGATTTGAGAGTATGCATATAGTAGCTTCATGAACTACTATGGTATTTTATTTCCGCTGCGAGTTATTCTGATATTTCTGTATCCGTGATTCTGTGAATGATTTTATTTGCCCCAAATTTCTTAACAATCCACTGTTTTGAATTATTCAAGTCTGACATGTGTGGATTATTGTCGATTTGAATGGTCCAAAATAGTGGGTCGTTACATATAAAGAAATTATTATTTTTGGCTATTTTTTAATTAACATATTTAAATATAAATATACATGTATATCAATATATATATATATATATATATATATATTATGCAATAATATTTAAACTAAAAATAAATACACACACACATTTATATATTGATTAATAATCCTAGAATTCAAATTTTAACTACATATATACATGCATATGTATTAATTAATAATCGGATTATAAATATATGATAATTTAATAATCCTAAAATTCAAATTTTAAATTGGTTTGACAATCAAAAATAAAATTTAATTTTTTATTGATTCCTTTAACCAACAAAAAAGAATTATTTCTTATAATAAAATAGTGTGGATTTTTTATTTTGAAACCTTTTGAAATTGAAATTATAAAAACCTATTTGATTTTCAAAATAAATAAAAATATGTTTTTTAAAGACTGGAAAACCCAAGAGCTTTAAAAAATTTCATATGAGCAAAATTTTCATATGAAAGTTTACGTACATCAATACATACATATATATACGAATACTTTGGCATGTGTGATGCATGTGCACAGGAGGAATTAGTATTAAAAATGTTATTTGTAATGTTCTTTAATTTAATAAACCAATTTTGACATGTACGAAATGTTGTATTTTTTATGTGTGTACATGCACAAATTAAACTGAAAGGCGAATGTATCATATATGCATTTATCTGTGTTGTACAGGCTAAGCCATGGGTGAGATAGCATTACGAATTTGAATAGCACAACTGTATATAGTAATTTAATCAAAAGATAGTTAGAGCTTGTGTAGAGTTAGTGAGAAAATCATTTTTGTAATAGTGAAAATGTTTTCTGAGTACAAAGATCATAAAAGACGGTGACTAATAAACTTATGATTCACATGTTGTATAGTAAGATTCATATATCTTTTTTCCATAGATGCATATGTACAGTAATAATTTTCTTTTCACAAGTTAAACTCGGTATGAAATATTAGTTTGTACACTAATACTTGCAATACTTGCAGTAATAATTCTAATAGTAAAGTTATAATTCACATACTACAACTCATCAATCTTTTCAGTATGAAGTGGTAGTTTTACAGTAATAATTCTAATAATTCTATCAGTATTAACTTTGGATAACAAACTTATAGTTCACAATATCTGAATAAGCAGCAGCAGTTTGTATGGGATGAAGAAGCCGTTCTTAAGTCACAATTTGAATACCTATGAAGAAAGTCATGACCTAATCTTCATCTCGCTTCACAATTTAAACTGGCAGCTTCAAACTGGCTCTTCATCTATCCTCAAGGAATTCTAGAACTTCTTCGCTGTATAAACAGCAAATACAATAAACCTACCATATACATAATAGAAAATGGTACATCGTAAATGTGTAAACTATGTATGAAAATCTCCAAATACATCCTGACTAGAAGTTGACTTGAACACATTAACGTATAATGCATCATAATCCTAAAGTATTTTGGATTCTAACTAATTATAAAGCAACATAATTAGTTTAAGAAAACTTACTTAACAGGCGGCTCCTTACCCTTTCTAATCATCTTGTCAATCTCATCAAAAGGAAAAATTAGATTATGCAAACTTGCCTTGAGATCTTATGGTATGTTAGGAAGTAAAAGAACATAGTGCAATTATCATTACTCACAAAATCCCAAAATTACCATTTAGACAGTGAGGGAACTTCTGGACAAAATGACATGTGCAATTCGCGTCCAAAAATAGAAACGTCCAAAGATTAGTAAGAATCAATTGTAAAAACATCCAATTATTCCCAAACACTGCATTCAGCAAATTGTTGCACAAAAACTATTAAGTCATCACATGGCTATTTATTTATTAGATCTAGCTTAATCTATGTTGGTTAGAAGTGACCATAGGTCTCTGTTCATGTGGCGAACCCTTCATAAGGGTTTGCCAGTTGATGAGAACCTTCAGCGGATTGGCATTCGTTATGTCTCCCGTTGTAGATGCTGCGGCACCAGGAATTCGGAATCTTTGGATCATTTACCTTTCTCTGGTTTCACAGCCAGATCCTGCTGGAATTACTTCGGAAATCTGATTGGTATCCGAGGTAGAAACAATTCGCCGGGGGATTTACGGAGAACTTGGTGGAACGGAATCTCTGGTAAATCACTGCGCTCTGTTGTTTTTCGCCTGATTCCTTATCTGATCTGCTGGCATCTCTGGTGCGTGCGGAATAAGACAATTTTTAGGAAACTCTCATGGATCCCACTTCCGTTATTCGCCGGGTTAGAAATGATGTTTTCTTAGGTTTTCGTGGTAGACCTTTTAAGGGATTGGTTAGTTCCCGTTCTGGCCCCCTGGTGGTCCTGCTGTCTATTTTCTATTTTCAGGCTTCCACTAGAGCGGGAATTGGATGATGACCAGTCTTGAGCCAGGCTCTGGATATATAGGTTTGGTACGGGGAATGTTTTTCCTTCTCTATTGTAGGATTTTGGACAGAGGATATTCCGGATTTCATTATCGTCGATCTCATTATCGTCTGTCTTTTCTGGGTTCCGTCCTTTTTGTACCGCGTCTTTCTCTGGAGGGCGTCTTAGGCAGCTATTTCCTTTTTTGTTTCTTCTGTTTTTTGTTTGTTATGGCTTTCTTTGTCGAGTTTTGTTGTCTCCTCTTCTGTTGGTTACCAGTTAGGCTTGTTGACAGCTTTTGTTGTTTTTTAATAAAAATCTTCCTTCCGTTAAAAAAAAAACATAGGTGAACGAACATAAGTGTAGTAACACTATAAATTTAATGGTAAAACTTCCAAATGTATTTCACTTTCATATAATGTAGTCAGAAGACATTATATGATTTACTACCAAGTATTCGATGTCATGTACATGTGGAATCTGGAGCACCTTGTGATATTTCCAAAAATACTGACCATGAGTTTAGACAATTATTTAATTTAAATTACACATCCATAGGAATTTCCCTTGAGATCTTTCAGAACTTAAAAGAGAACCAATATTTATTCTTAAAGTAGTACAAAATTGACCATGTACATAAGTAAAAAAAATAAGAACACATAAAGTATGAATTGTTAATCCAAATAAAATTACCTTTAGGTTGTTCAAAGTGATAGCTTTGAGATCATATTATTCTATAAAAGGTTTTATTTTTATTATGATTAGCCTTTCTATATTAAGGCCCTTAATCATCACCGCGTTTTTAGTGCCGCATGTCATTCATAATGTAACTACATTTCATTTCACTTTTTTCTACAAAACCGCAAAATTCTTCTATCATATATATTATAATTTTTCTACATGGAACATTTTAACAATAGTATAAAGTGGATGACAGTTCCTTTACTTCTTATATTTCAACTTGACATATGCATTCACTTTCAAACTTCGCTTATAAGACATTATATTATAGTTTCGTCATTTATTTGTGAATGCATTGATCAATAGCGTATTTAGAAGAAACACAAAACATTGATGACAACTGGACATACCAATATAATCATCTATCATTCCAAAGTAGATTCTAAATATTATCTCACAATTATCTGACCAATATAAATAATAAACTGCAAAACATTTCATTGATTGTCTAGTTGAAGTTGCAATACTACTTAAATTTTAAACAGCTGAGCTCATGGATAAAAATCATTTATTGCATTAAAGCCCAGTTTCTACATGTGGGACACAGTCAATTTTCAAGTTGATTTCAATTTTATATAAATTACTTGATTTAAAAGGAAAATAGATTATAAATACGGTCAGCATTGTTTGTTCCAGTAAGTTCTCAACGGGGACTAAGTTCAAAGTATCCTATGTTCCAATGATTTTATGTCAGGGAATGATTATTCTGTCATAAATATCCCATTATGAATATTACTTTTATTGCAAACGCTACAAAAAGAAAGCTTGCTCGTTAATCGAGTGCAATACTTTATTATACTAATGACTGAGAGTTCATTTCAGTTAAGTTAGATAAAGAATATGTACGCAATGCATTAGTGTGGATATGCAAAATAATGTATTTGCAAAGATTTCATGAAAAATTGAGTATTGTTTATTACAAGAAGAAACAAATAAGTACACTGTATGCGAAACAAAGTAACTTCATAATAATAATAAGAGTACGAAATGAAAGAGAACCTAGGTACAAAATAAACCGAGCCTAAGTAATACACATTAAAACCATGTTAATAAAATGTTTTGACAATAGTCAGTTTGACTTATGATTAAACAAAGGCTAAATAATTGAGAATCCGATTGTGCGAGGAAATATTCCACACAATAATCAAATATACAACATTAAAGCAAAATCTTCATAATAGCAATCAAAGCAAAAAATTGAAATCAAAGAATCTTAGCAAACAGCAACGTTATAAATATAGCGGTTGCCAAATACATGGAAATTAAGTAGCGCCAAAACCAATAAAGTGGAGGCCAATTACCAAAACTTTAGTATGTGACATCTTCAGACCTACACATCATCCATGTAGAGTTCTTACCACGTCCATCGCTGAACTAATTCTCATGCGACACACGTTGATGGCAGTTGCGAGCAATCATCTAAGATCCAATGGTGGTCGAAAGGCCCATCATACCAGTTGTAACGACCCGCTATTTTGGACTATTCGCATTCGCACATGTCGGACTTGAATAATTCAAAATACCGAATTGTTAATTTAAATTTGGCAAAACTCAGATATACAGTAAATAAATAATCACAGAATCACAGACACAGAGTAATAATATGCAGCGGAAGTAAAATGAATAGTAGTTCATGAAGCTACTATGTAAATATATAAGATACATCAGAGTTTACAACAGAAGAGAAATACGATACATCAAGTACAAATCAGAATACATCACTGGAATCATCGAATACTGAAAGCAGAATAGATGGCTGGATCTTCAAGCAAAGCTCCAACTCCAAAGGTGAGCCTCTAATACTGGTACACTCAGTCTGACCCGAGCGTAAAGCAAAACACAAAATACTCGAGTCAGGATTAATATTCTTATATCAATAAATCCAACTCAAGTGAAATAGCAATCGAAATACAAGTAACTCAAAAGATGTTGGAATCACCATCCTCTGAGGATCCGTTAAACTATCTACTATGTAGTAATATACGCTAAATAGATAATGTCTATCAGTAATATAAAGTATCAAAATAGTGTTAAGGCGTTACCATTATCCCCCTTAACACATTTTATATAAATGTCATAGTCTATACAGCACTGTAAACTCCACCGTAAACTGGTGGGATATCAGGGAGTACTCCATAGGTATAACACAAAACAAATTCGTAGTGGTCGCGTATATAGGGATACAAGTATGACAAGGCACATGAGGCAATACCCAAGGTAGTGAAACTACCGTTTGCCTGATCCGGACTGGTGAGAACGCATCGCCACAGCGATCACAACACCGCGAAACAACACTCCTAAAATTCCGAGGGTGCACCAATCAATCACAAGTAATGAGTAGTAGTTACGAAGAAGTGTGTTCGCTCGAGGTGGCTAACCCCATTTGGCCCGGCACGGCTCCTGATTTTAGTCATTTCCAATTTGACACAAGTGTCAAGGCTATCCATTATCGTTCTCTTTCTTCAGTCATCACGTACATCATTCCAACCACTTCGTTCTGGATCATCACTTCACGTATAGTTATTAAAGTGGTTTTCGGTTTAGACAGAGAGTATGTCCATAACCGATTCCGGTCTCTTTAATAACTTTCGTAATTATCACACCGATTGGTCGTTTAGTAAATTTCAAAACCAAATCAAATTACATTTTCAATTAGAATTTATAATCAACATTTCATTTGTCTTTCGCTATCAATTTCCAAAATTTACATTTCAAAACTACCAAATAACCATTTCGAAGTCTTACAATTCAATTTTCAATTTTTATTTAAAACAATTCAAATATTGATTCAAGTTCGTATACAGATTTCGTTACGAAATCATTTAAATTGTTTAATTTTCATTCAAATCAATTTAAATTCATTTATCGATTTCATTCAATATTCATTAAGTAAATTTGTCATTCAAACAACTTCTAATTAAATTCCAATTCATTTAAATCAATTACTTACGTTCAATTTCATTATATCAAAACTTTAAATTGAAATAAATTAAATTCGTCAAATCAATTCTTTAAATTACAAGTCTTACGTTAATTTCAATAAACCCATTCATTTCAATAAATCATATTTTATTTCTTGTTAAAGAAATTCAATTTCACTTATTTATTGTCTTCGTTACAAATTTCAAACTTGATTAATAACGAACTAAATTTCGTACATTCGAGAAGTTTAATTTCTCTTATTAACTTACTTGAATTTTCAAACTTTAATAAATAAAAATATTCAATTTCATTTATTAACGAAGTTCAAATCCACTTATTCAAAAGTTCAATTTCTCTTATCAAAGAATTCAATTGTTATTCAATTGTCAAATAATTAAATCTCCTTCAATTATTAAATAATTTCAATCTTAATTATTAATCATTTCAAAGCTTAATAATCTCAAATTTGATTATACATTCAATCTTAATTATTCAATTCAATTTCAAACTTAATTATAATTTCAAACTCAATTATTACTAATTCCAAATTATTTATTAATAATACCAAATTTAATTATTAAATAATTAAATTTCAAACAACGTTCTTTCATCATTTATTACATTAATATTTGTTTCAGATTTCAATCTTTACATTTTCCTTTTAATCAAAATTTACGTCCCAATTTTATTTCAAAACCTTATTTTTGAAATAAAATCTCTATTTTATTTCAAATCAAATTTTGACCAATCGGTTTATTTAATTCTCTATCCTAAGTCAAGTTCATTTTGGGTATTTATCATTTCAACCCGATTCCAATTCAATTCACAAATCAAAGCATAGTAAAGGGAACTTGCAGTGTGATAACAGGGATGGTGTCAAAGTAAATAAACAACCAATAACACAATCAATAACAATCCAATAATTAATTCAAATAATCCCGAAATAATCGTATTAATTCGTATTGTTATTGGTGCGAATTAATATAATTATCTCTAGAATCTACACTATCATTTCATGTAGATTAAAGATTACTACATTACGGTTTTTCACTTGTCGTTCAATTTCAATTCTACAACAATTTATCCAATATACGTTCAAGGTTCAAAGTGTAATTTATCAAATTCTATGTGTCAATTAACCTAACAATTAAAAAGGGTCAGATTATTCAAATTAACTAATCAAATTCAACGCATATGTCGATTCAAAAATTTAAACTATCTTACGTCAAATTCAATTGCATAATATTTATCACTTTATTCATTAAAATTTAACATTCAATATAAACAACAAATTATCTATCAATTATCAACCAAACGGAATTATCATCGTATAATTAATAGGTAAAGGTGTCAGATGTCATAGGTGAACTGGTACAGGTAATTGCATATATTTAACAGTATAAATAACTAACAGCAGCATATTTCAATTGTCGTTTCAATTGAAATCAGATTTAATAAATAAAAGAACATTAATCGTGAGTGATTGCTCACCTTTCGAGGCTAGAGAGATGAATAGACAACGAAGTTGAGTCACGGATCGCAAGCACGACTTTCGGAATAACTAGATTGGCACGAATCGACTAGCAAAGCTGTTAAATATGAATCGTCGAAATCAAATCAGAATAGGAGCGACGAAAGTAAATGGTATCAGTGAACATATATACATAACTATATTCCAAAATTAAACACATAAAATATATAAAAAAAAAATCAATTTTAAACATATATTTTCAAATCGATATTTAATTTAACACAGATAAAATTTCATAGATATGCATTTCTAACGCCATTTTACAATTAAATCACATATATTTAAATTCAAACATATTATCATTTATTTATTATTATTATTATTATTATTTTATTAACAACAATATCCAAAACCATCTTTCTTAAATACAACATTTAAAGGAAATCAAATCAAAACATTCAACATAGCAATAATTTCAAAACATGACCTGCGTCAAAGTTTAACAATATAATTCTATATGCTACCGAGATCGAAATGGTCTGAAATTTGGTATGAGTAAAGATCAAAACTTGTATTTCAAACTGCAAAAGAATCACTTGATTTGGACAAGAGACGAGAACAGTTACGATGTCACGAACATAGACTCAGGCCATGTTGCGACTGTCAAATGTTCAGGTCTGAAAACCTCTCTGGGTCTGACTTTCAGGTAAGAAATAGAGAACTGAACCACCTCGTATGAAGCTAAAATTTTATATACAGAAAGTAGAAAACTTTATCTTTTAAATAAAAAGGGAATCACTGTATTCCGCCGTAAGACGGAAGAGATACGATGCGTCAAACATGAACACAGGTCGTGTTTGCAGCAGTGTAAAATAATTCCAAGTACAAAAGAACAGCTGCCTGGGTCAAACTTCTATATCCTCGACCACAAATCAAACGATGTCGGATTTCGCTGAAATTTGACATGCATAAACTAGGTAACTTCGACTCTTTTTTAAAAATAGAATCAACCCATTCCGATAAAACATGAGTGAGATATGACATCGTGAACATGAAGTCTAACCGTTGTTCAAAAAAAAAAAAAAAAAAACAATATAAACTTATTTTTCAAAACCCGCATATATGTACACTTTTAAACAACTTATATATTTTAAAATTTCACCTATATTCCTTTATAAATAAAATACTAGAAACACTATTTCATTTAAAATGCTCATAACGGATATATTAAAGAAATATATTTATGTATCTATAAACATGCTGCTATAATATGTAAATGAACTCAAAACACATGCATACTACAAATATATACATACTTTATATATAACAATATACTTAAAGCAGCCGAAACCAAAATATAACTTAACATAAACTGAACTCATATTCAAATACATGGTGCCTGGAATTTGATACTAAACATATGATAATTACATATTAAGACTACTATTTCATTTAATAGTACATACGTATATATTTAAAACTTTATGTAACCATGCTGTACGTAAGCAATATATATAACATATTATGCATGAATCGGTTTCAGTGAGATGATAATATTTCTGTAGAAATTCAAGCCTGACATCTTATACAACATAAGACTAACATATATATACTTAACAATATATAAACAACCTCTGTATATAACATATTTTGTAATACAAAACTTCATTTTATTATATAAAAAGAAAACAGAGGCCAACCCTGCTTAAAAAAATGAACAAATATATACTTCATATACAACGCATATATATACTTACAAAAAGGGAAGCTTGAAGAGGATCGGCAAGGCACCGGAAAGAGGGGCGGATGAAGTCTTGGTGGTCGCGAGTGTGGCCAAGGCTGCCGAAGGGAAGAGAGAGAGGAGCGGAGGAATGGTTGCGCGCGACATGGACTTGGCCGCTGCCGTGGGGTCCACTGGCGAGGGTGAAGAGAGTTCGGGTTTACATGTGGTGGTGGGAGAATGAAGCTAGCATGGCTTTTGAGAAAAAGAAGAAAGAGGAGAGAACGTGTAGGCAAAATGAAAATGAAAGAAGTTGTGGAGAAGATGAACAGAAAGAAAACACAAGTTATCAACCGGCTTCATATTTGGAATTTACAAAATTAAAGTGAGCAGGTGGAAAATAAAAGTCATGCATGAATTAATAAAGCAACGTCCTTTCGTTTTCCGTCCATTCATTTCTGATTGCTACAACAACGAATGATAACCGGAAAGCAAAAGAATCAATACGGGTCCAATATTGCTAACCGTTTCACGGTTTCGTCGCGCATGGGACGACAAAACACACATACGAATATTTCGTGGAGATCAGTACAACGAGACGATCAAAACGGCACACACATATTTGTGGTACGATTTAATTATAAAAATTCGAAATTTTCAACTAGCGGAAAATGCGCAAAAATCGCAGAAAATTAAGATCGACGGAGCCAAAGATGTCCGAATTTGAAAAAACGACAAACTGACAACTTGCTCAAAAGATAGTTTAGAATTTTTCTATGTAAAAATATTTTGGTTTTGAAAATGTTTTATTTTTATCGCTTTTTAACTGATTAAATAAAGTAAATTTACGCACGAAATAAACTTTCATATTTTCGGACGAAAATTTACCAGCTACTGTATTTAATTAGACGCATTTCAAATATCAAATTTATATTTCAAAATTTTATCGTTTAAAACTTCACAAAATTTCCGTTAATAACGTTACTAAAACCGGTTAAATTTACGGGTCGTTACATTCTCCCCCACTCAAAACTTTTCGTCCTCGAAAAGGAAGAAAGTTGGAGAATAGAAACAACCAAAAGAAATAAACTTGAATTACATTATAACAATTAATTTAAACCATATAAATTTCTTTTCAAATAAATTTATATTCAACAATTTGTTTCTAAATTTAAGATTTTCATTTAAATTGATTTGATTTCACAATTATTAACGTTGAGTACAAAGGTTTCTTTCAAATATTAATTCAAGATACTCCTTTAAATTTGATTTAATTCAATTTATTAACTTTCAAAAGAAATCTTTTCTTCTATTAATCACACTTATTATTTCTTTAACTTTTTATTCCATTTATCTCCATAAACATTTTATAATCAAAATTTAAGTGAATAACATTTATTATACGCACTCGAATTTTATTTATAAAGACAATTTATTTTATATATTATCCAATTTTCTTTAATTAACAATTTCAAAGATCATAAGTTGAATAGTCATTTTTCTATAATCGTACTTTATTTGGCAAATTCAATTCTTCTTTATTTCAATTATTATTGAATTTATTTTGCTTAATCTATCTTATCACATATATATATTAAGTATATTATAACTACTCAAATTTATTTATGAATTCCTTTGATATCATTTTATATCATATAATATTCAATTACATAGTTGAATTTTGAAAATTTAGGTAAGTTATAAATAATGCAATTGAGTATTATCCAAATAAATTTTATAATTCAATTATTTCAATTTAATATTTATTCAAAATCTTTGCCTCAATTTAAAATTTTGAAATCATCTTTAATCATAAATTTAAGAATTTAAATTTCCGATTTCCCTTCAAACCATTTAGAGATAATTTATGTATATGCTATATATATATCAAATCAAACTAAATTAAAAATAGCATACCTATATACATATAAATCAAATCATACTTAAGAAATTTAAATCGATTAAATTTCCAAATCAAAACAGTAGCAAAGCTACGTATTGGTCTCTCCACTTTGAAACTCGAAAATAAATGTCGATGATGCGGCCGCCATCACCGAAATTATTTTCCAGCGACAAAATAAGAGAGCACTGATTTTAACACCTAAAATTCTTTGAAAACCATTTATATTCGAAAATATTTAAATAATATACATTTTAACACTTTAAATCATAATTCAAAATTATCGAAAATTAAATTCTCAAATTCTTTATTTATATTCATTTAAATTCCAAATCACATATAACCAAGTTTATAAATTCATTTATTTATATGTTAGTCAAATCAACGGTTTACAAAACAGTAAATGAAAATTAAATTTTAACGTTTCGAACAACAGATTCATTAGCATTTTAACATTAGAAAAATTTATACTTATATAATATAATCAGTCAAAATTATCTTATTTATCAAATTTGAAATAATATTGTGTCAGTTTGCTCTGCTCAAGTGTTTTGGAAATCCTATCGATAGCGTTGATCAGACGAATCGATCGAAAACCCAAATCAACATCAACAACTCAAACAACACAATATATGTAAAACATTTTTAACATTAATTTACAAATACAATTCCTCGCTCGGCGGTTCAAGAATAGATTTCAAAATAAGTATAGGGATTCAAATTTGACGAAATCAAATTAAAGAGAATTTTGATTCGATAATCAGTTCGAAACAGAGGATAAGATAATTCAATTAACAGAATCGGGAGATGGACAAGCTTACTTAATTCACGGGCAACCTTAGCCGGGTCGATTGTAAGATCAAGAATAAGATCAATGCTGAATTCCGAGGTAAATCAATATTCGATCTCAAGAAATAGAATTCAGGTATAGCAGGAGATAGATAGTATCGTAAACCGAAAATACAGAAATCTTCGGTAAATCGATGTCTATTGTAAAGTAGTTTCACCCCTTTACAAATAATTCTAAGATTGGCGAGACCGCCGATCTATTATAGATATCATTCAAAGTGGAGTTATGAGATGCTCCAGAATTGAAAGAACACGAATAGTGAGGGACAAGAATGAATTTCGAAACCGAGGGGACGTTCCAAAATTCAAAGGAATCGAGTCAAAATGAAGAGATTGAAACTAGAGTGGGAGTGATTCTGTAATTACATTTACCCTATATGCTAAGTTCTGCCTAGAGCTACCAAAAGCTCTGATACCAACTGTAACGACCCGCTATTTTGGACTATTCGCATTCGCACATGTCGGACTTGAATAATTCAAAATACCGAATTGTTAATTTAAATTTGGCAAAACTCAGATATACAGTAAATAAATAATCACAGAATCACAGACACAGAGTAATAATATGCAGCGGAAGTAAAATGAATAGTAGTTCATGAAGCTACTATGTAAATATATAAGATACATCAGAGTTTACAACAGAAGAGAAATACGATACATCAAGTACAAATCAGAATACATCACTGGAATCATCGAATACTGAAAGCAGAATAGATGGCTGGATCTTCAAGCAAAGCTCCAACTCCAAAGGTGAGCCTCTAATACTGGTACACTCAGTCTGACCCGAGCGTAAAGCAAAACACAAAACACTCGAGTCAGGATTAATATTCTTATATCAATAAATCCAACTCAAGTGAAATAGCAATCGAAATACAAGTAACTCAAAAGATGTTGGAATCACCATCCTCTGAGGATCCGTTAAACTATCTACTATGTAGTAATATACGCTAAATAGATAATGTCTATCAGTAATATAAAGTATCAAAATAGTGTTAAGGCGTTACCATTATCCCCCTTAACACATTTTATATAAATGTCATAGTCTATACAGCACTGTAGACTCCACCGTAAACTGGTGGGATATCAGGGAGTACTCCATAGGTATAACACAAAACAAATTCGTAGTGGTCGCGTATATAGGGATACAAGTATGACAAGGCACATGAGACAATACCCAAGGTAGTGAAACTACCGTTTGCCTGATCCGGACTGGTGAGAACGCATCGCCGCAGCGATCGCAACACCGCGAAACAACACTCCTAAAATTCCGAGGGTGCACCAATCAATCACAAGTAATGAGTAGTAGTTACGAAGAAGTGTGTTCGCTCGAGGTGGCTAACCCCATTTGGCCCGGCCCGGCTCCTGATTTTAGTCATTTCCAATTTGACACAAGTGTCAAGGCTATCCATTATCGTTCTCTTTCTTCAGTCATCACGTACATCATTCCAACCACTTCGTTCTGGATCATCACTTCACGTATAGTTATTAAAGTGGTTTTCGGTTTAGACAGAGAGTATGTCCATAACCGATTCCGGTCTCTTTAATAACTTTCGTAATTATCACACCGATTGGTCGTTTAGTAAATTTCAAAACCAAATCAAATTACATTTTCAATTAGAATTTATAATCAACATTTCATTTGTCTTTCGCTATCAATTTCCAAAATTTACATTTCAAAACTACCAAATAACCATTTCGAAGTCTTACAATTCAATTTTCAATTTTTATTTAAAACAATTCAAATATTGATTCAAGTTCGTATACAGATTTCGTTACGAAATCATTTAAATTGTTTAATTTTCATTCAAATCAATTTAAATTCATTTATCGATTTCATTCAATATTCATTAAGTAAATTTGTCATTCAAACAACTTCTAATTAAATTCCAATTCATTTAAATCAATTACTTACGTTCAATTTCATTATATCAAAACTTTAAATTGAAATAAATTAAATTCGTCAAATCAATTCTTTAAATTACAAGTCTTACGTTAATTTCAATAAACCCATTCATTTCAATAAATCATATTTTATTTCTTGTTAAAGAAATTCAATTTCACTTATTTATTGTCTTCGTTACAAATTTCAAACTTGATTAATAACGAACTAAATTTCGTACATTCGAGAAGTTTAATTTCTCTTATTAACTTACTTGAATTTTCAAACTTTAATAAATAAAAATATTCAATTTCATTTATTAACGAAGTTCAAATCCACTTATTCAAAAGTTCAATTTCTCTTATCAAAGAATTCAATTGTTATTCAATTGTCAAATAATTAAATCTCCTTCAATTATTAAATAATTTCAATCTTAATTATTAATCATTTCAAAGCTTAATAATCTCAAATTTGATTATACATTCAATCTTAATTATTCAATTCAATTTCAAACTTAATTATAATTTCAAACTCAATTATTACTAATTCCAAATTATTTATTAATAATACCAAATTTAATTATTAAATAATTAAATTTCAAACAACGTTCTTTCATCATTTATTACATTAATATTTGTTTCAGATTTCAATCTTTACATTTTCCTTTTAATCAAAATTTACGTCCCAATTTTATTTCAAAACCTTATTTTTGAAATAAAATCTCTATTTTATTTCAAATCAAATTTTGACCAATCGGTTTATTTAATTCTCTATCCTAAGTCAAGTTCATTTTGGGTATTTATCATTTCAACCCGATTCCAATTCAATTCACAAATCAAAGCATAGTAAAGGGAACTTGCAGTGTGATAACAGGGATGGTGTCAAAGTAAATAAACAACCAATAACACAATCAATAACAATCCAATAATTAATTCAAATAATCCCGAAATAATCGTATTAATTCGCATTGTTATTGGTGCGAATTAATATAATTATCTCTAGAATCTACACTATCATTTCATGTAGATTAAAGATTACTACATTACGGTTTTTCACTTGTCGTTCAATTTCAATTCTACAACAATTTATCCAATATACGTTCAAGGTTCAAAGTGTAATTTATCAAATTCTATGTGTCAATTAACCTAACAATTAAAAAGGGTCAGATTATTCAAATTAACTAATCAAATTCAACGCATATGTCGATTCAAAAATTTAAACTATCTTACGTCAAATTCAATTGCATAATATTTATCACTTTATTCATTAAAATTTAACATTCAATATAAACAACAAATTATCTATCAATTATCAACCAAACGGAATTATCATCGTATAATTAATAGGTAAAGGTGTCAGATGTCATAGGTGAACTGGTACAGGTAATTGCATATATTTAACAGTATAAATAACTAACAGCAGCATATTTCAATTGTCGTTTCAATTGAAATCAGATTTAATAAATAAAAGAACATTAATCGTGAGTGATTGCTCACCTTTCGAGGCTAGAGAGATGAATAGACAACGAAGTTGAGTCACGGATCGCAAGCACGACTTTCGGAATAACTAGATTGGCACGAATCGACTAGCAAAGCTGTTAAATATGAATCGTCGAAATCAAATCAGAATAGGAGCGACGAAAGTAAATGGTATCAGTGAACATATATACATAACTATATTCCAAAATTAAACACATAAAATATATAAAAAAAAAATCAATTTTAAACATATATTTTCAAATCGATATTTAATTTAACACAGATAAAATTTCATAGATATGCATTTCTAACGCCATCTTACAATTAAATCACATATATTTAAATTCAAACATATTATCATTTATTTATTATTATTATTATTATTATTTTATTAACAACAATATCCAAAATCATCTTTCTTAAATACAACATTTAAAGGAAATCAAATCAAAACATTCAACATAGCAATAATTTCAAAACATGACCTGCGTCAAAGTTTAACAATATAATTCTATGTGCTACCGAGATCGAAATGGTCTGAAATTTGGTATGAGTAAAGATCAAAACTTGTATTTCAAACTGCAAAAGAATCACTTGATTTGGACAAGAGACGAGAACAGTTACGATGTCACGAACATAGACTCAGGCCATGTTGCGACTGTCAAATGTTCAGGTCTGAAAACCTCTCTGGGTCTGACTTTCAGGTAAGAAATAGAGAACTGAACCACCTCGTATGAAGCTAAAATTTTATATACAGAAAGTAGAAAACTTTATCTTTTAAATAAAAAGGGAATCACTGTATTCCGCCGTAATACGGAAGAGATACGATGCGTCAAACATGAACACAGGTCGTGTTTGCAGCAGTGTAAAATAATTCCAAGTACAAAAGAACAGCTGCCTGGGTCAAACTTCTAGATCCTCGACCACAAATCAAACGATGTCGGATTTCGCTGAAATTTGACATGCATAAACTAGGTAACTTCGACTCTTTTTTAAAAATAGAATCAACCCATTCCGATAAAACATGAGTGAGATATGACATCGTGAACATGAAGTCTAACCGTTGTTCAAAAAAAAAAAAAAAAAACAATATAAACTTATTTTTCAAAACCCGCATATATGTACACTTTTAAACAACTTATATATTTTAAAATTTCACCTATATTCCTTTATAAATAAAATACTAGAAACACTATTTCATTTAAAATGCTCATAACGGATATATAAAGAAATATATTTATGTATCTATAAACATGCTGCTATAATATGTAAATGAACTCAAAACACATGCATACTACAAATATATACATACTTTATATATAACAATATACTTAAAGCAGCCGAAACCAAAATATAACTTAACATAAACTGAACTCATATTCAAATACATGGTGCCTGGAATTTGATACTAAACATATGATAATTACATATTAAGACTACTATTTCATTTAATAGTACATACGTATATATTTAAAACTTTGTGTAACCATGCTGTACGTAAGCAATATATATAACATATTATGCATGAATCGGTTTCAGTGAGATGATAATATTTCTGTAGAAATTCAAGCCTGACATCTTATACAACATAAGACTAACATATATATACTTAACAATATATAAACAACCTCTGTATATAACATATTTTGTAATACAAAACTTCATTTTATTATATAAAAAGAAAACAGAGGCCAACCCTGCTTAAAAAAATGAACAAATATATACTTCATATACAACGCATATATATACTTACAAAAAGGGAAGCTTGAAGAGGATCGGCAAGGCACCGGAAAGAGGGGCGGATGAAGTCTTGGTGGTCGCGAGTGTGGCCAAGGCTGCCGAAGGGAAGAGAGAGAGGAGCGGAGGAATGGTTGCGCGCGACATGGACTTGGCCGCTGCCGTGGGGTCCACTGGCGAGGGTGAAGAGAGTTCGGGTTTACATGTGGTGGTGGGAGAATGAAGCTAGCATGGCTTTTGAGAAAAAGAAGAAAGAGGAGAGAACGTGTAGGCAAAATGAAAATGAAAGAAGTTGTGGAGAAGATGAACAGAAAGGAAACACAAGTTATCAACCGGCTTCATATTTGGAATTTACAAAATTAAAGTGAGCAGGTGGAAAATAAAAGTCATGCATGAATTAATAAAGCAACGTCCTTTCGTTTTCCGTCCATTCATTTCTGATTGCTACAACAACGAATGATAACCGGAAAGCAAAAGAATCAATACGGGTCCAATATTGCTAACCGTTTCACGGTTTCGTCGCGCATGGGACGACAAAACACACATACGAATATTTCGTGGAGATCAGCACAACGAGACGATCAAAACGGCACACACATATTTGTGGTACGATTTAATTATAAAAATTCGAAATTTTCAACTAGCGGAAAATGCGCAAAAATCGCAGAAAATTAACATCGACGGAGCCAAAGCTGTCCGAATTTGAAAAAACGACAAACTGACAACTTGCTCAAAAGATAGTTTAGAATTTTTCTATGTAAAAATATTTTGGTTTTGAAAACGTTTTATTTTTATCGCTTTTTAACTGATTAAATTAAAGTAAATTTACGCACGAAATAAACTTTCATATTTTCGGACGAAAATTTACCAGCTACTGTATTTAATTAGACGCATTTCAAATATCAAATTTATATTTCAAAATTTTATCGTTTAAAACTTCACAAAATTTCCGTTAATAACGTTACTAAAACCGGTTAAATTTACGGGTCGTTACACCAGTTGAGAAAGTTTTTAAGATAGAGAAATCTCTTTTACCATTTTACTTATTTAATTATTTATTTTGATGAGCATGGTAATTATGTGAAAGAGGATCAGATGCAAATGAAAGAGGGGTGGAAATTATAGCGGTAGAAATTTTGATCGATGTGAAGATAGAAACATTGTAAAGGAGGGTGACAAAAAAATTGTGTGAAATATGGAGAGAGATGCAGTAATAATGGATGAGAACGGATAATAACTAACCTACGTTATTTCTTCAAACGACAAAGACATCCGTCTGCATGCTCGGCAATGTTATGGATACCTTTGAAAATGCTGAAAATGCTACACTTTGAACACATTGACCAAGTATTTGCTTTGTATATAAGATATATATAATTCAAAATTTAGTTTTTAATTATTAGAAATATAGTAGAAAATAATACTTGTTTAAAAACTGAAATTAGTTTATTATTTTAAATATATAAAATATTTAATTTAATATATATATATATATATATTCTGGTATATTTATAATTTCATATTTAAGAATAAAAATGATATGAATTTTTTATTGAGCCGAAATCAGTTTTATAAATATAACATATACATACATACATACATACATACATACATACATACATACATACATACATATATATATATATATATATATAAAATATTTTTGTTATTGATTAAATATTAAAAATAAAATAATTTTTGATTTTTTTAAATCACAGCGGCATATAATGATATAATAACAAGCATATATATGAACATAAATATGTACATATATAATAAAATATATTTAAATAGATGGTTACCTCCACATTGTGCTCTTGTCTATTGTCAAACACCTTGATTAGTGGTTATTTTCTTGATCTCCTTTGCTACCCGCCTCCTTGGTTCTACCGCAGTCTGGTAGAGGCTAAGGTTAGGTCAGATTGGTGTGCAGATAATGAGAATGGTGGTAGGTTATTTTTAGCTAATTAGATTACAAATATCTAGCCTCTTTCTCTCATACCCTATGAGACCATGTCCCCTTTGCTTTCATGCTATAGCCGGCCTTGATATGGACATGTTTGGTCTTTCAACCCACATGCTAAAATGACTTAACACATTAAATCATTTATTTAATTAATTTACCTAAAGATGTTTGTCGGCTAAATCAACATATAAATTTATGTGTCATTTAAAATAATTTTTCTGGCTTTAAATAAACAATTAGATTACCATTAAATTTAATAAAACATTTGTTAGTTTTCTTATTAGTTTATTACTTTTGTAAATTAGTTTTTACCTTGTTTGAATTTGGAAATAATTAATAACATGGTTGTGTTGGTTCTCTAATGTGAACTTGAATCCTAGTCAATATTTAAACAATTTAAATATTGACGCCTGTACAGACTTTGCTAAAATATAGTATCATGCATAAGTTCTATACTTGTGGATCATTTAGGTGAAATCCAATTTCTAGTCTATTTTAAGCTTATTTAGTAACGACATTTTGTACATGTATTCTTTTCGTTATCGTTGTATCACTTAAATATCTCGAGTTTGATCTAAGGTCAAAACTCTATTAATATGTGTATTTAATTGCATAGACTACATTAAATTAATTGTTCAACCTAATAACTTTTAATGATTAACCAATTTACTCTGATTAATGACAATTTTGGTTGTATGTTGACTACCGATTACAGTGATGCATGATAGAGTTGGTGGTATGCCTTAAGGGCAATTCTTTAATTAACTATACATTATTAACTATGTAATAAAATCTTGTTTAAAATAAAAAGTAATTTTCTTTCTATTATATACTTGATATAATGTATTATATTAACTATTTAATAGTATAAGTGTACGTAATAGAAAATCCATAAATGGTTTGTTCCATGATAGTAGTTATAATATGTTGTAACCATAAGTAATTTATCATAATGAAAATAAACATAACATTTTAAATATTCCTAGCAAAGATGTATATAGACTAGATATCGATATATCCATGGAGACAAGATACGAGATGCTCTCAAAATGTTGGGCAGTGTATTACTTATGACTACTGGAAACATCAAGGGGTTATGTACTGATAGTTATTAGATAATATGAAATGACTCATTCAATAGTTTTTTGTTGGTTAATATAATTGAAGTCAAACAAAAAACATCAACACGATAATGTTTCAATGTGGAAACTCCGCATTGACTATAATTAAACCATAGCATATGTCCATCAGACGAGCATAGTTGGGTCGAGTTGAAGCACTGAAAGAAAAACACTATTCAATAGCGAATTCGTCTCCTCCGTTATATGAGTTTAGTGTCATGGTCAACTGAAAGTCAACTCAAAGTTAAAATCTTTAGCCAAAGCAGTTCGGTTAATAATAATTTTTATTATTGGACAAGGACTTTATGTTTGGACTATAAAGTTGAATGTAAACAATATTGGAATTTTGACCATTACCAGATTTCATAGTTCTAAGTGATATAATTTGATGAAGAGAATTGGTGCAAAATAATTGTCACTGCCAGGGACCACTTAAAATAAGTAAAATTTGATCTTACTGAAACTATGTAAGCAATAAATTTGGCCATAGGGTCACACCATTAGCTAACATAGTGTGTGAACATTAATATTCACATTGTTTGATGTTAATAGCTGAACGAAATTACACCTAAGAGTCACACAACCAAAATGGTGGATACTTCGACTACCACCTGATTTAATTAAATTATGGTTGCTACAAATTAATTAAATTAATTAATGTTTGTGAAGTATTAATCATAAAATTTTATTTGATCTATGTTGATCAATATTGAAAATAGTGCACATACAAAGTTATATATACTCGTATTTATATACGATTTCAATGTATGTTTAAATTTGATTTAAATGTATATTATCTAATCGGGTTTGAAATGAAATGGAGGCCCATATATGGGGCATGTACAGCCGGCCATAGGTTTGGGGCAAGGGGACTATTTTAGATATTAGTGAATTTGAATTGGCAGATACAATAGTGAATCTGGATCCACAATTTGCTCCTTACTTCTTCTCTCATTTAAACTCCTCTAGCCCCTCATTTTGCATGCTCTCCTTCTGCTCTTCCCTCACCTATCTATGGCAAAAAATTTCCCTAGCCCTCCTCTATCTCTTGAAGGTTCAAAACACAAACTCAAATATAAAAAAGTGCAATTGTGTATATATCTTTCAATCGGCTAGCGCTTTCTTGAAGAATTTTGTTGTAGATTCAAAAGGTGTTCAATCGATTCAGCATTCAACGTGTAATATTAGGCCATACTCAAGGTAACTTTTCTATTTACATTTATATTCATTTATTTGATATGTACCTTGATTTTTATATGCTTAGATCAGATCATGACACCACGAATCCTTATATGTGTGTGTTGTCATCTTAAAATATGTATATTTAAATGTATTTTGTTATTTAATAAATTATGTGTGTGTGTTCAAATGGGCTTTCGGCAGCAGATAAAAAAATTAACTTTAAAATCAAACAAATTTAAAAACGTTTTAGAACAAAAGTTGTTTTTAATACACACACACACACACACATATATATTTCGTTTTTAGCAAAGCTAGCCGACATTTATAGTGGGTCATCCACATGTACAATGAATTAGAAACATATGTTCGGTACATGCACCCGAACAACTAGAAGAAAAATAATGCAACGGAGTTAGGCGAAAATGCCAAACTACTAACTCTACAACAGACCACAACCAATCCCCGTCGGAAGATGAAGGTCCACTTCCCTCATCTAAAGACTTGCCCAATAACATGATAATACCCAGAGAAAAGAGTAGCTAACGTCGAAATAAAATCCGTAGAATCTGAGCAGCAAAAGAACTTCCTATCCCAAGAGGCATTTGAAAGAACAGATCAATTCATATCACCTAACTTCCCTGACATCGATAGCTTGAGGCCTTCATCCTCAACATGATAAAATAGCCATCTTTCTTCTTTATCTCTACCAACATACTTATATAACCTACCAACCTTAAGATCAAACCGCATTTCAAAAGGCTCATGAATCCAAGCCTACCTAAACAAGCCCTAAAAGAAACCATCCAGGGAAGGAAGAGCCGCATCCAGAATAATTTTAGAACTGCCTTCAATAACATCATTGGCGTAATCATTTATAATCAGAGGCACGGTCTCAGGCTGAGAATACACAGTAGATGGACTAATTTTTGAAACCCACTTTATGGCAGGAAGACAAAGGAGTGGGATCCTAAGAGAAAGTGGAATAGGAACGACATCGGAATGTAGAGAACATGCTTCCATAAGGTGTTCAAAGGTGTGACAAAACAAGTAAATATCTGGGTTCCAACTGTAACGGACATCAAAAACTGAAATATGCCCCTCAACAATATGGATAGAAATCTTGGAGGAAAGAGGCTTTTCAGGAGTTACTTCTACTAGTGCGTTGGCACACACTAGCTTATTTCGAGCAGTAGCATTAGGATCGAAACATTTGAGTTTTCCAATAATACTCGCTAACCAATTTAACCCAATGATGGGTTGCAATATAGGTGCAGTATGAGAGAAATGAGCTCATACTGGAATAGAGAGAATCTATTCCTTAGCATTGTCCACCATAGGACTCCAAGGGTGATAATGAAGGGTTGACTAGCTATAATGGAAGGATCTGCCTCAAGCACACGAAGCCTTTCCTCTTTTCTAGAACTTGAAAAAAAACATGTTGTTATCAAAATAAACTTGAAGTGTACCCCTAATATTCCAATGTTGACGACAATGAACACATACTGCTTGATAAGAGGGTTAGAATCTAGGCAAAAGCCCACTAAATACTCCGACCAAAATGCAGCCCCCACTTCCAATGCCTCAGACGGAGGAATCATCACATCATCTACCTCTTCAATTTCAAAAGAATGTGGAACATATTCACCCGCATTCCTCGACATCTCACTAAAGAAAGATGACCGCTGGCTTTCGGACATAAGAGAAGGACCCAGATTAGTTCCAGCCTTATGGAAAGCAAAAACTGCACTAGAATTGGGCATTACAGCTAGTGCAATAGCAGTTTTGAGTTGGGAAGTTAAATAAACAGTTTGTGAGCAAACTGAACAACTCACTTCATTCAGCCTGGTAGCATCATTAACGTCCTCAACCACAACATCATTACACAAAGCAGCATCTACTTCGTTATAATCAGTGTCAATCCACTGCCCCGACAACCAACAACTATATATATAGTTCTTAATAAATCATATACATATCGTTGTTTTTAGAAAAATTATATGTTAGTTATTTATAAAATCTGAATATTATTTACATATTTATTTTTGAAATATAAAACTTTAAGCTAATTTAATATATACATTATAAGTACTTATATATGCACAATTATGCACAAAATTATATTTATATTATAAAGTTTATTTTTCAAAACAAAAGATTTTTATTATTTTTTATACGAAAATTGCTTAATAAAAACAAAATAGAATAAATCTGAAGAGATTCAAATTAAAAAAAAATGATTTTTCAATATATAGATATGGCCTAAAATATGTGTATGCATATGTAATTATTACTTCATGTTTAACTAAATAATATAGGGTTATAATAACTGTCTATACACGTAATATATGTTGCAAAATATATATTAAGTGAAATAAATAAGTTAAATATAAAATAAATTTTGTAACAAAAGTTAATAAATTGAAGCCAAATCAAGTGAATGAAAATATATTGAACGGAAATCAATCAAAGGCGAATATAATGACTATTTATGGAATGAGTAAAATGGGTTGAAACCAAATTCGGCTGAATATTAACCAGTTTTGAAATAAATAAAATATATACGGCTTTAAAAAAAATTAACCGTTGTATCTAATCTGTGTATTTCAAATCTATCTTTCTTTCTAGTCGTTTCTATGCTCTTATCTCCTTCATCGCGGGGACGAAAGTTTTCAGTGGAGGAGAGTGTAACGATCCAAAATTTTTGATGGTTTTAATAACGTAATTAATTGAATTTTTGTGGAATTTTAAACAATTTGAAAATAAAAATTTGATATTTGGTATGTGTCTATTTAGACATAGCAAATGCTAGATTTTCATCAAAAAATATAAAAGTTAATTCTATTGTGTAATTTTCAATTTCAGTTTAAAATCAGTTAATTTTATGACATTAAAATATTTTTAAAATTTGAATATTTTTATATAATTAAAATTTGAACTATTTTCTGAGTGAGACATCACCTTTCGTTTCGTCAAATTTGGACTTCTCTAGCCCCGTTTGTCTTATTTTCGACAGACTCGCGGCATTTTGGGCACCGAATATCGAGTTTTGATAGGATGGTCGTATGATTGATATTTGCATACCATTTTGTTCGTCACATCGTGCTGATCTCCGTAGTATATTTATTCATGCATTTCGATGTCCGATACGCAACGAAAGCTGCGTAACGGTCCAATGTATCGGTATCCGTTTTGACTTTTTGATTCCTGTGTCCATTCAAATTTTCCAACAGTTGAAAAAAACAAACAGTCGTTTTGCTATCATTATTTTTCCCTGAATTCACATATAGACCTCCCATATTCCTTGCTATTCATAATTTTTGAAATCAATGTCCTTGTCTTTTGTTATTCTCTTCTTTCAAAATATAATCTCTGGTTCGTGGATTCATTGTGGCTCTTCCTCTTATA
Source organism: Allium cepa (assembly GCA_030765085.1). Taxonomy (NCBI): domain Eukaryota; kingdom Viridiplantae; phylum Streptophyta; class Magnoliopsida; order Asparagales; family Amaryllidaceae; genus Allium; species Allium cepa. The sequence goes on along the minus strand of CM060942.1, from coordinate 101,022,465 downwards.
TTCTTTCTCCTCTTGACAATAATAAACTATATAAAGTATATATATTTGGATCAGTGATATTTGTTCGTGCTCTCTTCTTCTTTCACTCTTCTTGTTTCAGATCTATTCTTGATTTTAGAAAAGGAAAATAGTGTGTGTGTGTGTGTATATATATATATATACATATAGTATATTCCTAAAACCAAGTTATTATTATTTTTTGTTTCGAACCCTGTTTTTCTTCTTGAAGGCTGCTATTCACCTTCATTTTGATCCTCCAAATTCGCCCATCAACCACTGCATGTTAGTCCTTGAGATGATAGTTTTGATGACAACAACTTTAGAATAGATTATAAAATATAAATACTAACAGTATAAGTTTAGATATATATGTATATGCAGGATTTAACCATGCAGGTACTAAGAATGAAGACTGTCAGTATAGAGATTCAAGATATCGAGATTGAAGACTCGTGAGTATCAAGATTATCAAGAGCTCAAGAAGTCAAGTAATTTATCTTTTAATTAGAAATTTTGTCAAAACTTCTAGAAAAGCATTGCCATCTTAAAATCCAATTTATTCGTGGAATGGAATCCACTTCGAGCCTGTTAAAGGGATGGAACCCTAAGTAGGATGGAACCCATGAAAAATCTAGTGGAACATTGTTTTGTATCCGCTAATTTTTATTCAAAATGATTTTTACAAAATTATATCTTGTTTTCAAAATGTTTTCAAAACGTTCCTTTTAAAAGCATAAAAAACATCTATCCTGATTTCAAAATACTTCTAGCCTCAAAATAATCTTTAATTTCAAAATCAAATTATCCGTGGTTTTAACTATCTTTAATAATAATATATTTAATTATTGTACTTAGATTTAAATATAAAATTGTAGTAAAATTTTGTATATATTATTCTATATATTTACTTATGTATTTTAACTATAGTCAAGTATATTTATAAAGTTTAAAATTGTTTTAATATAAGATAGAAGTTATTTTCAAAGAAAATCAAATCACCAAAATATCCTTTGGGATGTCGATATGCCCATGTACCCTATGTCGACATAGTGTTAGTTGAATTCAAAATTTAAATTTCAAAATAAGTTTCTATTCGTCATATCTCTTCACGAATGGACATGGCTGTTGTTCTTCTATAAATAAGGGATGTTTTCAACGAATTTAAAAACAGATTTTCTAGTTTTTCACTCCTCTTCTTCTTTCATATTTCTATATACATATTCTTACCATTACTCTGTCGAAATCAACATTGAATCTAACTAGATTATCTCTGGTTTGATTCTCAATCACTATCTCAACAAGATCCTTAGTGTTATTTAGACTTATAGGCTTTTTGTAATCAACTTAGTGAGAAAAGGTGTGATTGTGGCCTAGGAAATCAATCAAGCGAGATAACCTTAGAAATCAATTGGGTGAACTTATTTCCCGAGAAATCAAGTATCTCTACTCAGAGGATTGTGAATCTGGAGGGTGTACCTCGTTGCCTTGAAATCGAGGGTGTAATTGTAAAGATTGTTTTTGAAAGAAATTCCGTACTTGTGTGCGAGACTGGATGTAGGGTAACTTCAAACCAGTATAAAATCCGACGTGTTCTTTCCTTTACTGCTTTTACTTTATATTTGCATCTGTGTTTGATTTTGTGATCATATCTGTGTCTGAATATTGCATACATTTGTGTTCAAATTAACAAAAACTTAAAAAGATTTAATAATTCTTCAAAACACTATTCACCCCCCCTCTAGTGTTTATCATAGCCTTAAGATACATAATCCGCATTTCTCACATTTGGTATCGGAGCAAGATTTTCAAAGTTTCATAATCTGATTTTTGAAATTTTTTAAAAATGGCTATGTTTGTTAATACTAGTTTAGAAATATTCAGATCATCGTTATCTCATGAGTCTGCATATAATCAATGTTCAAATTCAAGTTGTCTATCAAAATTGTTTGATGTGCAGGAAACATGCTTTATGGGAATCAAGGAATCAATCCACAACAGACAAATTGTGCAGATCAAAAAGAACAAATGGATACTTGATAGTGGATGTTCTAGAAACATGACTGGGAATCCAGAAATGTTGAATGATATAATACAAAGATGAAGGACTGGTTAACATTGGAGACAATTCAAAAGGATATGTGATTGGCATCGGCAAAGTCGGTAACTCTGAAACTCCTATTATTACTAATGTTTTGCTAGTTAGAATCTGAAACATAACCTTCTAAGTATAATTCAACTTTGCGATAAAGGATATAAAATTAAATTTGAAAAAGGTAAATGTCATATTGAAGATAATAATTCAACCATAAAATTTGAGGGAATTAGGAAAAAGAATATTTATATTCTTAGTATGAAAGTTTCAAATGATAACTTGTGTCTTTTAGCAACTACATGTGACCCTTGGATTTGGCATAAGAGATTTGGGCATTTGAATTTCAAACTCTTATCTAGACTGTCAAAACATGATCTAGTAAGAGGTCTCCCTAAAATGAATTTTAAAGTAGATAGTCTATGTGATGCATGTCAACTAGGAAAACTTAGAAAAAGTTCCTTTAAATTATGATTTCAACTTCGAAACTTCTTGAATTACTTCACCTTGATTTATTTGGTCCATCTCAAATTCTGTCAACAAATCATAGTAAATATGTTTTTGTAATTGTAGATGATTATTCTAGATTTACATGGATAATATTTTTGAAACATAAAAGTGATACTTTTGATGTTTTAAGAACTTTACAAAAAGGATTCAAAACCAACTTTCTCTAAAAATTATAACCATTCGTAGTGATCACGGTGGTGAATTTGAAAAGGAAAAGTTTGTGAAATTCTGCAATAAAAAGGGAATAACTCAGAATTTTTCATTTCCAAGAACTACACAACAAAACAGAGTAGTAGAACGTAAAAATAGGACGATCTAAGAGTGTACGAGAACCATGCTTTCAGATAGTAAATTACCAAAGTATTTTTAGGCATAAGCAGTTGCTACCGCCTGTTATATTGTAAATAGAATTTTAATTAGACCTTTAACTGATAAGACATCTTATGAACTTGTTCATAGAAAGAAACCTAAAGTATCTTATTTTAGAATTTTCCGAAGTAAATGTTTTATTTTAAATACCAAAGGTAACTTAGAAAATTTGATCCTAAATCCGACAAAGGTATCTTTATCGGATATTCTAATAAAAGCAAAGCGTACAGAGAATTTAATTTAAGAACTAACAATATAGAAGAAAGAATGCATGTTTTGTTCGATGAAAATTTCAAAATTTTTGAAGATACAAATGATGAAGAGGATTTAATCACTCAAAATCAAGAGTCAACTCAAACTTATAATGAAATTAATCATCCTAATAAAAGGACTAAATTTTTAAAAGATCACCCTATTGAAAACATACTTGGAGATATGCAATCTGTTGTTAAAACTAGAAATCAACTAAGTCAAATGAGTAATGTAGCTTTTATATCAACTATTGAACCCAAAAATTCAAAAGAAGCACCAACTGATGATTCATGGATTTTGGCTATGCAAGAAGAATTAAATCAATTCACTAGAACTAATGTTTGGGAACTTGTTCCTAGACCTAAGAATAAAACTATAATTGGAACTAAATGGGTTTATAAAAATAAAATGAATGAACAAGGAGAGGTAGTTAGAAATAAAGCCCGATTAGTCGCTCAAGGTTTTTTTCAAGAAGAAGGAATAGATTTTGATGAAACCTTTGCTCCCGTAGCAAGATTAGAAGCCATTAGGATTCTACTTGCTTTCGCAAATCATAATAATTTTAAACTATATCAAATGGATGTTAAATGTTCCTTTTTAAATGGATTTGTAAAAGAAGAAGTATATGTTGAACAACCACCACTTTTTGAAAAAGAAAAATTACCAAATCATGTTTACAAACTTAAGAAAGCTTTATATGGTCTAAAACAAACTCCTAGAGCCTGATATGATAAACTAAGATCTTACTTATTACAATCAAATTTCGAAATTGGTAAAATAGATAATACTCTTTTTATTAAAAGAAATAAAAATGATATTCAACTAGTATAAGTTTACGTAGATAATATCATTTTTGGATCAACTTACTTTGAAATGAATAAAGAATTTTCTAAAATAATGACAAAAGAGTTTAAGATGAGTCATATGGGTGAATTAAACTTCTTTTTAGGATTACAAATAAAAGAATTAGATAATGGTATCTTTATTAGTCAAGAAAAATATGCTAAAGACCTAATTAATAAATTTGGTTTGACTACTGCGAGTGGAAAATCCACTCCCATGGAAACCAATGAGTACCTTAGTAAAGAAGATCTCTCGAAAGATGTAAATCAAAAGTTATAAAGAGGAATGATTGGATCACTACTATATATTACTGCTGGTAGACCTGATATCATGCGTAATGTTTGTCTTTGTGCAAGTTATCAATCCCAACCTAAAGAGACCCACTTAAAAGCCGTAAAACGTATCATAGGATATGTTAAACACACTTCTGATTGTGGCTTATTTTACCCTAAAAATGATTCCTTTGACTTAATATCTTACTATGATGCTGATTATGCTAGTTGTAAATCAGACCGAAAAAGTACAAGTGAAACTTGTCACTTTTTGGGGCATTCTCTGATTTCCTGGTTTAGCAAAAAGCAAAACACAGTTTCTTTATCAACAACTGAAGCAGAATCTATTTCTGCTGCTTTGGCTTGTTCTACAGTAATATATATGCAACAAACTTTAAAAGATTATGGTTTAAAATTTTCAAAATCACCAATTTATTGTGATAATACTAGTGCGATAAATTTATCCAAAAATACTACTCAACATGCTCGAACTAAACATGTTGATATAAGACATCACTTTCTCAGAGATAATATAAATAAGGAAGTAATTACTCTAGATTATATTAATTCCGAGAATCAAATTGCTGATATATTAACAAAACCATTAAATGAATCTGTATTTACTAAATTAAGAAGAGAATTAGGTATATGTTCAATAACCGAAATATAAAATATAAATAAACAAAGTATAATTAAAATTAAATCAAATAATAAAAAATTTAAAGGACCATGTCGACATACCTCCCCAACACATGTCGACATATAACGTTTTTTTATTTTTAAAATTTTTCCACCAAAATTCAAAATAATTGGTTATATATTCTTCTCATTTTTGAAATTTTATTCACCCTTTCTGTTATTTCTCTGTTCTATCCTCTGAAATCAAATAATTAATGGCTTCCTCTTCAAAATTAAACAAAAATTCTACCTTTTCATTTCCTTCTCCCACTTGTGGTCCATTTCAACGTACTACTCTCACTCGTTTGACAAAAATGGAGGATTCTCTAAAGGATGCACTTCAGTTAATGACTGAAATCCAAGTAACGCAACTTCGAATGGCCAAGCAATAAGAGAGGCAAGGAAAACTCCTTACGAATTTGCAAAAATTTCTAATGGACAATCATGCTAACCCAACCTTGATTGACGAAGACTCTTCAAGAGATCAAATACAAGAGGCCAGCGAAGAAGAAGAAGAAGTCCACATGGAAGAAGTGCATGCGGAAGATGACGACAAAGTCGTTTGCATTGGAGAAGCGTGCTTTGACAAAGATGGAAATCTTGTTGAACAACGTGGAAATTTCTGTTTCCACTATCCAAACCGTTAGATTCATAGATCTCTCATTTTCAAAGACACTCATTAGTTTCTTTTCTCTTTTCCCTTTTGATGTATATTCTTTCTTACGTTTCCCATGAAAATGTAAATACAACAATATAATTAATGAATAATTTGTGTTCTTATTATATAAATACTTAGTTACGATAATTAGTAGTTTAGGACTAAGTTCTAGTTTAGATCTAAGTGTTGATTATTTTGATAACACTATCATTATAATCACATGTCACTCTGTGTCTATGATTCTGTGATTGATTCATTTACTGTATATGCCAAGTTATGCCAAATAAATATATTAACAATACGTTATTTGAAGCAATTCAAGTCCGACAAGTGTGGATTATTTTCGATTTGAATGGTTCGAAATAGCGGATCGTTACATGTAAACAATTGATTTATGTAATTAAATAATTTAAACAAAATATATCAATTTAAAATAATTAAATCCTTATGTAACATAAGCTTATAAATATTTCACAAAATTTTCTAAGTCCAAATTTATGGAAAATTTCGGTAATGTCTCCTTTGTACAGAGAGGTCTGTGAGAAATAATAATATCGATAATAACAATATATATCAAAATTTTCAAAATAAAACATTCCAAACCACTGGAAAACAATATAATATTGCTAGAAAACAATAATCCAAGAACGTACCTATTTGTCGGGCAAACAACACTTACATTATGAAACAAAAGCAATAGCTATTGCTTCCATAAACCTGTATTTCACTTATATAATCCAGAGAAGTTAATAATTACATAAAAGGGAAATATTTAAGTTGTTTCAATAAATAACAAACAAATCATAGCAATATAACAATAGTCATTTGCAAACAACGGTATAAACATCATTTTCAACAAAGAGAGCAATCATGCATCCATAGCAACCAAAACAAATGGTTTATTCAGGTTCAGCACTTCTAATCATATAAAGTGATAAATAAACTATGTAGTAAACCATACAAACAACAGTCGTAGATAACTTTATGGATTATTTATACATCTTTTACAAAATAGAAGTATCTTTTCCCAACTAATCCATAGGCCGAACAACAAAAATTCAACACATTTTTAAGTTTACTCTATTTACCTTTTCACATCATTTATTGTTCATTTTTCTTTCATATAATAATTTTCTTTAATTCACGTTCGTTACTTACAAATTTTTTTAATTTTCATTCATTCATGTAAGGTTTATTTCATTAATTTACATTCTTTACTTACATAAGTTATATCCATTTCAATTATTTGGATCAAAGTATTATATATATTTATTTCAGTTTACTTCACATTTACCATTTAGTTTGATTTTTCTTTTTTTTTCCATCATTTAGTTTTCTTTTCTTATTCATACAATGTTTATTTTCATTGATTTACATTCGCTATTACTTACAAAAGTTCATTTCTTCTTTATTCGTACAGTGCCATTTTATTCATTTTATTACTTTACATTCATCGTTTAAACAAGTTATTTCTATTTCAATTATTGGATTACACATTATTAGGTAAGTTTCTTTACAATTCAATTCACCATTTATAGATTATTCCTTTTTCATATTCATTCTTCCGTATATAGTATTATTGAACATTAACTTCATTTCTGAATCATTTCAATGGTTTATGAAGTTATAACCATTCAATTTATATAGTACTTATTTTGATTATAAATGGTTTCAACATTAATTTAAGTTTATAATTAATACTTACAGTATTCACCTATACTATTCAAATCTGATTATAAATAGCTTAAAATGTTATCTTAAGCTTATAATCGTTTTCTTACATTATTCACTTTTCTATTACATGTGATTAGTAACCTTTCAAATTATTAACCTAAGTTTATAACAATTTTTAATATCAAAATTCTTATTTATATAAGTAATTCCACTGAACACTCCGTTTACTAAAGTTTACTTGCACAATATTCCATTACATATCTTATTCAACATTACAACTTTTTACATTTTGATAAGTTATATATATATATATATATATATATATATATATATATCTTTTAAGAATGCAATTGAAAGTTACACACGTTATCATATTTATATTAAATCAAAATTTTTAGTAGTTACATTTTCTTATTTTCATTTCCTTTATATTTATGGTTTACAAAGTTTTAGTTCCTTATATTTTTCATTAGTCACTTAGCATCTAGTTTCTACTTAGACATATTAAAAGTTCCCAATTATTAAATAGTCAAAATTACGTTTTATTTATAATAATTGAAATTTCCAATTTGCAGAAAACTTAAGAACTAAATACCGGGTTCCTTTTAATTATTTTAAAATATTATATATATAATCATATCTTATATATATATATATCAATTCATACTTGGAAATTAAAATAAAGATTTATTTATCAAAGCAAATGTGTAATAAGTTACTACAATGGTCTTCCCACTTTGAAACTCGAAAATGAACATTGATGATGCGTGTACTCATCGCCGAAATTATTTTCTAGTAATAGGGAGGGAAGTACAGAAACTTATTTCCTTTAAAACTTTCCTTTCAATCATCTTGAGACATTCATATCAGAGAATACTTCTAAATACTACTAGTATCCCAAACCTTTCGAAAGAAATTTTCAAAATCCCAGAACTTCAGTTCTCAAATTCCAATTTTTATTCATTTTATTTGAAACTCCATATTTTCAATCAGTATTTGTAGAATTTCTCTACTTAACAAACAACATATTACATCCAACTATATAATTTATAAAATTTATTATTTTATATACAACATATATAATAGGCAAAAATTATTTCATTTACCTATATTTCAAAACAGTATCGTGTCAGTTTGCCCTATTAAGTGTTTAGAAATCCCTATCGATTTCATAGCGTTCTATGTACTGACTAGAATTTATAAACACGGAACAAAATGAATTAACACAATACAAACCTTTTATAACACTAACAAATATGCTCACTCGTATATATACACTCAGCGACTCATTCTAGGGTATTACTGCCTTGTTTATGTGAGTCAAACCCCACACAGCTAAGGTTATCGCTAAAGCAAAGCTCTGATACCAACTGTAACGACCTGTCTTTTTGTACATTTTAAGCAGACACATCCGTTAACTCAAACCATTCAAAAGGGCGGATTGTTATGGGGTAAATAAGAAAAAGGCAGAGAAAGAAAAAACAAATACAGAATCTCGCAACGGAATGAAAAAATAAAATAATCAAATAAACAGTACATGAAGCTGTTTTACAAATACAATGATTATACTTTAAAAATACAGATCAGGGTTACATACAGCAAGAATAAATAATAAATAAATGCATTGAAACAACGTGATGCAGTGGAATAAATATAATAAATAATGCAAGTACAAAATCTTCGTCTTCATCCTCCAGAAAGCAGTCTTTGATAAATTGAAAAGCTCAGACTGACCCGAGCGAGTTGAAAAGACAAAACACTCGAGTCAGAACTAAAAGATCTTATGTAAGTTAAATAAACAGTAAATAAATACGAGTGTGACGGCATCAGAGATGTTTACAGGGTTTGACATCTCTTATCCAGTGTCTAACGTGGGTGCAATAACTTAAGAGATGTTCGTGATTTATATCTCCTAAGGATCCGTTAAAAGTCTACTATGTAGTACAAAACGCTATTATAATATGTCTATAGTAAAGTAAAAGTATTAAAATAGCGTCAAGACGTTGCCCATATTCCCGTTAACATATTTTATATATTCCCATAGTCTATAGAGTATCGTATGCTCCTTCATGAGGTTTGCCCAGATGACACTCCATAGGCATGGTACAAAACAAACTCGTAGAAGGCATGATAAGGCATGCGACAAGGCATTCGAGGCAATGCCCAGGGTAGACATACCAATTGCGGATACGAACTGGTGGTAATGCATAGCAGCTACCACCGCCCACCTCGGAACACACTTCCAAATCGAAATCAAGGGATGGCCATCAAATCAATAATAAAGTAATATAATGGTATCAAAGAAATTTGTTAGTCCGTGAGATGATGGTTTTGATGACAACAACCTTAGACTAGATTCTAAAATATAAATACTAACATTATAAGTTTAGATATATATATATATATATATATATATATATATATATATATATATATATATATGCAGGATTTAACCATGCAGGTACCAAGAATGAAGACTGTACAGTATAGAGATTCAAGATATCAAGATTAAAGACTCATGAGTATCAAGATTATCAAGAGTTTAAGACTTCAAGAATAAGTATTTTAATTAGGAATTTTGTTAAAACTCCTACAAAAGCACTGGAATCTTAAAATCCAATTTATTCGTGGAATGGAATCCGCTTCGAGTACGTTAAAGGGATGGAAACCTAAGTAGGATGGCACCTACGAAAAATCTAGTAGAATATTGTTTTGTATACGCTAATTTTTATTCAAATGATTTTACAAAAATTATCTTGTTTTCAAAATGATTTCAAAACTTTCCTTTTAAAAGATTCCAAAACCTCTATCCTGATTTTAAATAATTTTTGCCTCAAAATCATCTTTAATTTCAAAGTCAAATTACTCCTGATTTTAAACTATCTTTTAATATAATATATTTAACTTTTAAATATTTATACTTAGATTTAAATATAAAATTATAGTTAAATTCTATATATATTATTCTCTATATTTACTTATGAGTTTTAACTATAGTCAAATATATTTATAAAGTTTAAAATAGTTTTAATATAAGATAAAGATTATTTTCAAAGAAAATCAAATCATCAAAAATTGCCTTGGGATGTCGACATACTCATGGTGACCATGTCGACATCGTGTCAGTTAAGTTCAAAATTTAAATTTCAAAAGAAGTGTCTATTCGCCATAACTCTTCACAGATGGACATGGCTATTGTTCTTCTATAAATAGGGGTTAATTTCATTGAATTTCACATCATATTTTCTGTTTTTTCACTCCTCTTCTTCTTCCACATTTCTTAATACATATTCTTACCATTACTCTGCCGAAATCATCATTGAATCAAACGCGATTAATTCTAGTTTGATTCTCTATCACTATCTCAACAAGGTTCTCAGTGCTATTCAGAGTTATAGACATCTTTGTAATCTATTAAGCGAGAAAAGGTGTGATTGTGGCCTTGAAAATCAATCAAGCGAGATAAGATGTGATTTTAGCCTTGGGAAATCAATTGGGTGAACTTGTTGCCCGTAAAATCAAGTGGGTGAACTTGTTGCCCGAAAAATCAAGTATCTCTACCCAGAGAAATGTGATTCTGGAGAGTGTACCTCGTAGCCTTGAAATCGAGGGTGTAATTGTAAAGATTGCTTTTGAAAAGAAATCCGTACTTGTGTTGCGGGACTGGATGTAGGGTAACTCCGAACCAGTATAAAATCTAGTGTGTTCTTTCCTTTACTGCTTTTTATTTTATTTCTGCATCTGTGTTTGTTTCTGTGATCATATCTGTGTCTGTATATTGCACACATCTGTGTCTAAATTAACATAAACTCAAAAGGATTTAGTAATTCTTTATAAACACTATTCACCCCCCTCTAGTGTTAATCCTAGCCTTAAGATCCGTAATCCGCATTTCTCACAAAATTTGCCCAATAGGAGGAATAACCTCACTTAGCCTAGCGCACTCCTATTTTAGTCACATCAAGCTAACTCACGAGAGTCAGGGTCACGTAAATACCTCATACAAAATCGTTCGCCAAACCATTCTACTTCATTTCTAGAATCTCCACCATATGCACAGTTGTTAAAGTGGCTTACGGTATTGCCAGAGAGTATGACAATATCTGATCCCGATCTCTTTAACAACCAAATGCTTATTTCACACCAGATGGTTCTTTTACATTTCAAAAGTCAATTCATATTCAATATCAAAATATCATATTTGATTTCAAACCGTATCGCTTTCGAATTCATATTCACTTTTAAAATCATATTTACTCAAATATGTCATTTCACAAAAAGGTATCAATTCCAATTCCAACTTAAGTTGTATCATCATCAAGGATTTAAATATAAATACTTCAACTTCACAAAGTTTACAAATTTAGAAAATAGTTTAAATAGGTTTAAATTTATTTAACTAGATTTAAATTTATTTAAATAGATTAAAGATAGATCAAATAGATTTAATTAGGATTAAAATGTTTTAAATAGATTAATTATAGATTTAAATTATGTTAAGTAGATTTTTAAATAGATTAAATAGATTTAAATTATATTAAATAGATTTAAAATATATTAAATAAATTTAAAAATAGATTAAATAGATTTGAAATAGATTAAATAAATTTAATCAGTTTAAAATAGGTAAAAATAGATTAAATTGGATTAAATATGTTATAATTGATTAAATAAATTAAAAATAGTTTTAAATTACTTAAATAGTTTAAATTAATTTAAAATAGATTTTAAAGTTATACGCAAACATTTCCAATAACTCAATTTTCGATAAATTCATTTATATTTGGCACTTCAACTTTGAAATTCCAATTTAAATCCTTTGAACAATTCATTTCAAACTGCAATCCTGAATCAAATAAAAATCCATAAAATCGCTCGAGTTTATCATTTCAACCCATAACGATTTTTCCCTAATCTATATATCATTCGGTTTGTAAAATTTCAATCCATAGGGATTTGCAGTATTATAACAATATAAAATACAACATTTAGTCATCCAATATCAACAATCAAACATTCATTACAATCATCATCCAAAGCAATAAATAAATATCAATAGATAACTGATAATCAATGACAGGTATTAAACCGACAATTTAAATTTAATAATAAATTAAATGATGATTAAATGCAATAAAAGTAAATTTAAGCAGAATAACAATTTAAACATACCAAACATCAATCAATTAATTTCTAATCACATCATAAATCTAATTTAACTAATGTAAGATACTTTAGTAATTATGAGTGAGTCAAAACACTCACATTCGATTTAAAATCGAATTTAGGGCCCAAATTCAAACAGTCTCAGAATTCATCTAAACCAGCGTTAAAATGTCCATAATTTCAGTACGATCACAACGAAATAAACCGCGCGTAAATCCGACCTCGCATGCAAAAGTTATGATCATTAGATCATTTGAAATCAAAATTAAAATAAAGAATTAACTAATTACCCTCATCATCCACGTCAGTTGTAACAACCCGCATATTTATCGATTATATATTTAAATATTTTATTTAAATATTTCACCGTTCATCGGATTTTGGTCCGAAAACCTACTTTTTGCAAACTGTCGAATTGGGACTCGAGACCACTTCCATCGAGTTCAAAATGATGTTTGCGACCTTTTTGAGTATAAGCTTCGATATGTTTGGAGAAAGTTGATTTTTGCTACTTTTTCCCGCTTAGGGCTTTGGTTGGGCTGAGCCAATTAACCACTTAACTCAGTTCCAACACTCTCCTCTTCATTCACTTGTCTTCTATTTTCCTAATACTCAAGCTTTTATGTTAATGGAGGGTGGAGGAGGAAATTAAAACTCCAAGCCCTAGCTTCCTTTGCAAATCCAAGTTCTTGCTCCAAAGTTCAAGAGAACCCAGTGGTAAGCTTCCTCTTCTTCTTCTCCAACTCATTCTATCTATTGATTTCAGAAATTTCCTAAACCTATTAGGAAATGTTTCTCTTTTAAGCTTAGATTCAAGCTTCTACTGTGAGATTGAAGTGTGGTTGATTTCCATTTTCTTTCAAGCTTCTTCTTCATAGATTTGGGTTCAAAGGTGAGATTTTTAACCTCACATCTATGTCTATATCTATCTTTGGTTGTTAGGTATGAATTCCTAACAATTATTCATGTGCAATTGCTTTTGATTTGGATTGGTTTTGTGAATATTTCCTTTTTTTTTGGTGTTTGAAGCCAATTCTCTAAAAATCATAACTTTGATGTTTGTTCATGCTTTAAGAGGTGTTTCGGAGAGCCTATAAGACCGGGTTGTCGCTAGGCATAAATCCTTAGTCGTCGTTACTCGTCCGATCGCTCCCGATACGTTTTGGCCACTTTGGCCTAGGCAAATTGTTGCCTAGACCAGGTGACCAGACGTCTGGTGACCAAGTCCAGACGTCTGGTTTGGACCTGGAAAGTAAAAATGTATGCACACATATTATAAAAAAAAGCCAGAGACTATTTTCAGACGTCTGAACCATCAAACCAGACGTCTGGATAGGTCTCAGACGTCTGACTTGAGGTTTCAGACGTCTGAGTGTTCTCTGGGTTATTTCCAGAGAACAAATCCAGATGTCTGGATTCCAAATCAGAGGTCTGGAGATGTTTATTTTTGCCTATTCAGGCTGTTTTGCGTGAATTTCCATTGTTTATCGATTTTAGCGATCCTATTAATCGTTATCACTTATTATCGACTTTGATGACTTCTTTTATGGATCTTTTTGGAAATATCCATTTCTATGGATTTGGTATCGATTTCTTTGGATTTTATTCACGTCTTCGAATGTGAATTTTGTAATTGGTTGTTCTTACAATCTTCTTTGTGATTTGTCACTTTAAAAATATAAAGGTTTTCTATACTAGTAGTAAATATCAAAACTCTTTCTTCAAATGATTTCAACTCTACTTTAATACCAAATTCGTTTATAAATTAGTTTTCCAATCTATTAGTATATACAAACCTTTACCTCACTCGTATGAGAAATCTAATTAAACGGCTTAGTAAAACAAGTGGTATGAAATGCTTGCGTTTGTTTCGTCGGTTAATTCTTGGACTTGTTCGATTGAATCTCTTGTGACAATTTTCTAGTGGAGATCTACAATTTGTTCGTAAATATTTAAGTTAAGCTAGTGGTTATGGGACATGAAGCTTGTAACGTCCCGAAAATTTTCGACTTTCGAAAATTCAACATCGATACTCACTTTATCGACTGCCGAGAAATCGAAGGTCAAAAACCGGAATGTTATGGGTTTTTAAAAAGAATTTAAGAAAAGAAAAGAGAAGAAGAGAGAAGATAGAAAATAGAGAGAAAAGAAAATAGAAAAGAGAGTAGAAAATTTTAAAATAGAAAGAAAAGAGAATATAGAGGAAAAAGGAACACAGAAGAAAATAGGACGGAACAGAAAACAACAGAACAACAGAATCTCACAATTCGCAGCGGAACAACATATAATAATAAATGAATAATCTTTAAACAAAGAACTATCAGTTATTACATTTTATACATTACATTACATCATATCATCGGAGTGTACAACAACAACAAATAGTGCAGCGGAAAAAGAAATACTATATAAACTAGTAATACGCCATGCCATCCAGTTTGCCTCCAGCAACTCCAGAATATCCAGAATATCCTGATAAACCTAACTCTTAACTGCCCGTGTGGAAATTGGTGGGCACCCAGAGTTTAGGAAGGAAAACAATAAACTCCAAGTCAGTCATGTGACTGGTGTGAGAACTCAAAACAGTTTATTTATCTTTAAAATCAAATAGAGGAATATTTTTAAATTCAATTCGCAATGCTTTTAAAAATGAGACTACCATAAGGCCTCCCGCACACACACACATGCAAACGCAGAATCGGAGGAGATTTCTCCTTATGATAGTCAAAAATGCTTGATACGCATTTAAAATAACATTTGATATTATTACTAGTGCATAGTGTAGAGAAATATTTCGAAAGTTGAATATAAATCTTAGCCAACATAGACATTTCGAACTATGCCTACTATAGCTACCATCCAAACAGTGGTGACCACCATAAGTGAATGGCAGGTTCTACAACTAATACCGTACAAGTTTCGTATTGAGAATTGGATTTCCAACAAATGGTCAGGCCAAGGAACTTCCCATTGCCACATGAGAATGCCTCTGGATGGACATCCCCGAGAACCAAACCGGATCTCTACCAACACAAGGCCGGGTTACTCCTAACTGAGTAACAACTGACCGAATATGCCATCCCCCGGTCCTTTGGGACCTTTTCACCGAGCGCTCGTAATCAATTCACACAATCATAAAGTGTTTTCAACATGAGTAAATATCTGGGCTCCATACCATGATACCACCCTTTTCCAGAAGGAAATGGACACATCCTAAAGGGTGCTACCCCTCACAACCTTGCCGCATCTTTCCTGTTTTGACCATTCACGGGGTTGAGGCTCGACGAATTCACGTCCACAAAAACATACTTTATACAAAAGCCATGCTTTGGGTCAACAAATGATCAACACAATGATCACAAGGATAGACGATCAAATAAACGATCCTATCACAAATAATCAACACAATGATCATTTCAGCATCACTCAGCATGTCACATTACCAAATTGGGAATATATCGCTGATAACTTCAACTATATAACCTTTGAGCACATACGTCTCAAAGAAGGGTGTTAAGCTAAAAGAATAAATTCTCCGCCACCAACAGAAATATATTTGAAAGAAATCGGCTTTATATCTCAACTTGTAATGTCAGACATACAATCCATACAAGTCTGTTCCGGGCTCGAACAAAACCGAAGGCACTTCTTACGAAGCCCTTGCAATACGGGTATTCACAATCCCGATCGAATTTCCCATCACTTAGGAGATCTCTATACCAGGAGCTACCCAGTGCAGAAACAATCGATAGGTCATCCTATCGCTTTTGCAAATACTCGGTCTTCAACACCGATCTTCAAATGCAATTCATAACGACGTATCACATATTCGGAATGGGTTATACGACCCCATGGTCCTTTCCCGGTTAACCCGAATAGTGAGCGCTTATTCAAAAATAAGTGTGCATTCAAATTCAACAATTCACATCAAATACCCATTCAAAGGGAAATATTGATAGTCGGTTATTGAACTATCAATTTGATATGCATACATCACCAGATTCCAAATAATTTTCCAAATTATTTATTTTCCAAAATATTTTCACTAGATATATAATTTCATACTTCAAAAATAAATCAATATTTATTTTCAAACAAATTCTACTTTTCATTCATAAATTCCATAATGAATTTATATTTCAAAATATCCATGCATATATGATTTCAATCATTCATTTCAATTTATCTTCAAAAAGATAAATTCTAATTATTCACTTAATACTGGAAAACAATTCCATACTTATTAAATAAGTAATTCACAATCTTTTATTTTCAACACTTAGAAAATATTCAATATACTTAAACCGAATTAAGTATATATTTCATTCTTTAAGGAAATCATTCACTTAACATATTTATTTGGGCCAAAACGAATGTTACGTAAAACATCGTTACGACAACCCAAAATCACTAGTATAGGGATTCGAAATTAAAATAGATATATAAATCTCAATACTATACAAAACATTTCCTTTCGGAAATCATTTACTATAACAACAGTGTTATAGTCCACTATTTCCTTCTATTTCTCGAAAACGTCTATTTCAACAATAAATGTTGAAATATATGGTTTCGAATCTCAACACCTTTTTAAAACATCGTTAGATCGTTTTAATTCAATTTAAACATCTCATTCAAACATTTCTTTAACATATTATTCACTATTCAAAAACGTGAATATACTACGTTAATCAATTTCATCATTTTATTCATTTTATTTCAAAGGATTATTCACAGTCAAAACGTGAATATAACTCCTTTAATAGGTTTCAACAATTTTCTTATCAAAATAAGTCATTTGCGAATTTATAAAACAACGTTTATAAATTCCATTTTTTATTTATTTATAAAAACTTCTCTTTTTATAAATTCTTTTATTAACCTATTCCAGTTTATAACTAAATTATAAACTACAAGTTCATATTATAAGTTAATTACTTATAAAACGATTATTTTACAAAATCGTTCATTTAACTTCCCAAATTATTAATCTTAACTTATAAGATTGTTTATTTATCCAAAATTCATTCTTTCGATAACTTTATAAATTTTATAAACCTATTGCTTATAAAATTTCATTTATAACTTCACAGTTTATAATTTCATAAATTTCATTCATTTAGGAAATTCATTTTCACTACATTCAAACACTTATAAAAACTCGTTTTATAATGTCCATAACTCAATTTATAAATATCCATTTATAAATCTCTTAATATAAATTAATTTATATTATTCTTTTAAAACGTCTTTAAATTCCTTTATAATTTCATCATTCCGATTTATAAAATAATCAAATTTTATAAATCCTATTTTTAAACTTTTTTTATAACAAGTTCAGAATTCCATTTAAACTCTTTTATAAAGTCATTAATTCCTTATTTTCAAAAATCAGCTTTTAACTATATTTCACAAAAATCATAATTTTATAACTTCTAAAATTATATAACGTTTATTTATTTAAATGGATCAATTCAAAATAATATTTTATATTTTCAAAAATCACTTTAAAAACATTTTAAAATCCCAAAATCTGGGTCCAATGATGCTACACACCAAATAGTCAATCACGACTAACAACGATATCATATATCGATATGATAATCCATCAAATATCAAAATATCTGAAATAAAATAAATACTGTTGAGGAATCCAGTTGGATCCCTCCAACCTGTTTTCCTGCATCCAAAAACATTAGCACAATACCAATTTCGCTCCAGTACGAAATTATCGCGGTATATGTTCTTATTAAATATTATCCGCTTAATAACGGCGTAATAGGGTCTCATCCGCTAAACAAAAAATGCAGGAAATCAATCAACTGCAATATATACATATGCCAATATATATATATTAATATTATTTATAATACCAATTTCACTGTTTATGAAATATTCGCGGTATATGTTTTTATTAAATAACATCCGCTTACTAACGGCGCATAATGTCTATTTTAACAATCAATAGATATCAACCAACATTCAAACATGCATTCAAATATTTTAAATCTAACTATTTAAAATAAAATCGAAACTGATTCGATTGAGTGAGAAATTCTCACCTTGGTTTTAATTTCCGTTTTAGCTATTTATTTCGAATAAAATTAAACGCGCGTTTAATTTTACCCGAAATTCTCACTAACTCCAAACGACTCCAAACCAACTCCATCGCGTAGTGCTCGTCCATACGATTCCAACGCAACTGATTTTGCATTTTTTCGACCTCGTATGAAAAAGATATCAAATTTTGAAGTTACACGAATTTGTACTTAATAAATTACAACATAAACTAATTTAATTTATAACCTAAGCTCATCACAGCCATAGGATTCAGATCCAACGCTCCCCCCCCTTTTCTCCTTCCTCTCTCGCAAATGCTTCAGGAACACACGCACCCGTCCATAACACACAAACCCATATTTGCAATCTAGGGTTTAATATTGCATCCGATTCAAGCGACATGAACACGATCAAGCACCCCCAAATCGAAGCCACTCACCTCCTCCACGTTCGCCCCCCCCTAGGTGAAGCTCGGCTATGTCAATAGCCTCGTTTCGCGTGTGAAAACTAATGGGAACGGCCCATCCTAGCTCCTCCATCGTCGCTCCGTTTCCGATCATCACCGTATGGAATCGAAGATCTTGATGAGATCTTCAAGTTTGTAGTTGAACAAATCTCCTAAAAACTTATGGATTGAGAGAGATTAAGAGATGAAATTCGAAAATTTCTGGCCCTAGGTTCTAATGGTGGCGGCTAGCTGATGAAATTAGGGTTTAGCATATTTTTTTTTTTATTTGTGTGTGTGGTGTATTTATAGAAAAAGCAAGCGTAAACACTATTCATCCCGGGAATTCCGAACTCCGATTTAGGCGCCGTAACCAGCGTACCTAGAGTTTATCCCGCGTTTCGGACACAATGGAATAGGTTTCGGAAGCTAATTCGGAAGTATGTGCGAGTTATGGCTGCAAACGTTTAATTTAAATTAAACCGATTTAAATCGATTTCTAGGCGTTTTAATTTGTACCGGACAAACGGTAAATCCAATTGACTTGAAATTTGAAACCTTACAATAATATCACATTACGGATCCGATGAAACTGGTTTCGTCGAAATCCGAGACTTTTTGAAAAATGGCCATTTTGACTCGCCAAATTTAAATTAAAAATAATTCGATGCGTTTCGAGCTGCCACGATCAAACGATAACTCCGATTGACACGAAAATTGAAATCCGGTAATAACTAACTATTACGGATCCAATGGAACTGGTTTCGTTCAATTCTGAGACTGTTCAAAAATTGGCTATTTTACAGTCAATTATTAAATATTAAAATATTCAATTTTCACAGTTTAACTTTTAATTCGATTTTAAAAGTTCTAAAATATCGTTCTAACTTCAATATGATTAAATAAAATTTTACAAATCATTTTCTATCATATTTAACTCAATATTCAATTATTTCCATAATTTAACATATTAAATTATCGATTTAATTATTCAATTAAATCCAAAAATTCAAATAAAAATTTATTTGACTTAAAAATTCACTTATAAATATTTAAAATTAATTAAATATTCAAATTTTAATTTCTAAAAAATTCTGGGTCGTTACAATCTTCCCCCCTTAAAAGAATTTCGTCCTCGAAATTATAAGTAAGAAAGGTTACAGAATTTATTAACTTTCCAAAATTCATAATTAAATTCCTTACAATACTTTACTAAGTTTTCCAAATCATACTTAGTTATCTTTTCAAAAACAACTATTATTGTTTAACTTTCAATTCCAAAATCAAAGTTAAAGTTTTCAAAACTTTTCCCAATTTTCTCAAATTTTTCTAACGCCTTAAATTTTCGAAAAAATTCGCCATAGTCTCCTTTGCGTGGCTCGATCCGAAAGAAAAAAAAAATGATAGTATATATATCACAAATATACATCTCATCAAGTAATGAGGCATCCCGAAGGGAAAAAAGTGTAAAAGTACGGTATGTAATCCGAGATATGTACCTTATATTTTATTAGCGAGCATATACGGCTAATATAGCGCTAAAGCGAACTCCAAATGCGAAGCAAACGCGATCCGCACCTACTAAACACTCAACAAACAACATGAGAATCATGTACATATGCAAATAATCTCAATATACAACATATAGCAACATATCAACTATATATGTCACATAGCAAATGCAACTAAACAACAAATGCAAACATCAACCATCTATTAAATCTATATTCATTCATATTCTCATTAATATTAAATGAAATGGTTTTCAATTCAAATCACATTTGATTCATTTACATTGGATTTTATCAACATTCATTCTCAATTAGTTTATATTACTAATTAAATCCAATTCACTTTCAATTCTATTCAAATTTATTTACTTCTAATTTGAATTCAATTACATTAGCTTTCAGTTTCATTAATACTTAATGAATTATATACAATCAATCAACAATCATATAACAACCAATGTATATTAATTTCAACCAAATTCCTTTGCTTATATTCATTCTCTTTCAATTTATTCAACTTCTAATAACATTAGATTTTAATGAATTATCACTTATATTCATTATTTCATATCAATCATTCACATTCAATTGATTAACACCCAAGCCATTCATTAATTCAATTCAATTCTAAAGTTGAATTTCATTCACATAACTTAAGTTAACATTTATTACTTAACTTCATTAATTTAGTTTGATATCAATATCAATTCCATTCAACAACACTTAAGTTATACTTCCATTTAACTTTAAATTCACTTTTATTCACAACTCATATTCATAGATATATTCATATAGTTTCACTTTTTATATATATAAGTTTATTTCACAATTGTAAATCACTTTAATTATAATTCAATTCTTATAATTCATTTGCTTATGCAATTACTCTTTATTTAGATTATTCAAACAACCTAACAATCAACTTATATACTTTCATAATTCTGAAAAATTATTTCTTCATATATAAAATATACTCAAGGTAAAATTATTTCATTTACCCAATTTAAAACAATACTGTGTCGAATTGTTCTGTACAAGTGTTTAGAGATCCCTATCAACAACGTTAATTACTCGTATTAACCAGAATCTATATACCACTCAACAAACCAATCATCACAATATAAAATAATTTTATATTCACTAACAAATACGCTCTCATAGCTATTATTACACTCAAACTCATTCTAGAGTACTACTGACTCTATCTCTAATGAGTAATACCCTACAGAACCATGGTTGTCGCTTAACCATAAGCTCTGATACCAAATGTAACGTCCCGAAAATTTTCGACTTTCGAAAATTCAACATCGATACTCACTTTATCGACTGCCGAGAAATCGAAGGTCAAAAACCGGAATGTTATGGGTTTTTAAAAAGAATTTAAGAAAAGAAAAGAGAAGAAGAGAGAAGATAGAAAATAGAGAGAAAAGAAAATAGAAAAGAGAGTAGAAAATTTTAAAATAGAAAGAAAAGAGAATATAGAGGAAAAAGGAACACAGAAGAAAATAGGACGGAACAGAAAACAACAGAACAACAGAATCTCACAATTCGCAGCGGAACAACATATAATAATAAATGAATAATCTTTAAACAAAGAACTATCAGTTATTACATTTTATACATTACATTACATCATATCATCGGAGTGTACAACAACAACAAATAGTGCAGCGGAAAAAGAAATACTATATAAACTAGTAATACGCCATGCCATCCAGTTTGCCTCCAGCAACTCCAGAATATCCAGAATATCCTGATAAACCTAACTCTTAACTGCCCGTGTGGAAATTGGTGGGCACCCAGAGTTTAGGAAGGAAAACAATAAACTCCAAGTCAGTCATGTGACTGGTGTGAGAACTCAAAACAGTTTATTTATCTTTAAAATCAAATAGAGGAATATTTTTAAATTCAATTCGCAATGCTTTTAAAAATGAGACTACCATAAGGCCTCCCGCACACACACACATGCAAACGCAGAATCGGAGGAGATTTCTCCTTATGATAGTCAAAGATGCTTGATACGCATTTAAAATAACATTTGATATTATTACTAGTGCATAGTGTAGAGAAATATTTCGAAAGTAGAATATAAATCTTAGCCAACATAGACATTTCGAACTATGCCTACTATAGCTACCATCCAAACAGTGGCGACCACCATAAGTGAATGGCAGGTTCTACAACTAATACCGTACAAGTTTCGTATTGAGAATTGGATTTCCAACAAATGGTCAGGCCAAGGAACTTCCCATTGCCACATGAGAATGCCTCTGGATGGACATCCCCGAGAACCAAACCGGATCTCTACCAACACAAGGCCGGGTTACTCCTAACTGAGTAACAACTGACCGAATATGCCATCCCCCGGTCCTTTGGGACCTTTTCACCGAGCGCTCGTAATCAATTCACACAATCATAAAGTGTTTTCAACATGAGTAAATATCTGGGCTCCATACCATGATACCACCCTTTTCCAGAAGGAAATGGACACATCCTAAAGGGTGCTACCCCTCATAACCTTGCCGCATCTTTCCTGTTTTGACCATTCACGGGGTGTGAGGCTCGACGAATTCACGTCCACAAAAACATACTTTATACAAAAGCCATGCTTTGGGTCAACAAATGATCAACACAATGATCACAAGGATAGACGATCAAATAAACGATCCTATCACAAATAATCAACACAATGATCATTTCAGCATCACTCAGCATGTCACATTACCAAATTGGGAATATATCGCTGATAACTTCAACTATATAACCTTTGAGCACATACGTCTCAAAGAAGGGTGTTAAGCTAAAAGAATAAATTCTCCGCCACCAACAGAAATATATTTGAAAGAAATCGGCTTTATATCTCAACTTGTAATATCAGACATACAATCCATACAAGTCTGTTCCGGGCTCGAACAAAACCGAAGGCACTTCTTACGAAGCCCTTGCAATACGGGTATTCACAATCCCGATCGAATTTCCCATCACTTAGGAGATCTCTATACCAGGAGCTACCCAGTGCAGAAACAATCGATAGGTCATCCTATCGCTTTTGCAAATACTCGGTCTTCAACACCGATCTTCAAATGCAATTCATAACGACGTATCACATATTCGGAATGGGTTATACGACACCATGGTCCTTTCCCGGTTAACCCGAATAGTGAGCGCTTATTCAAAAATAAGTGTGCATTCAAATTCAACAATTCACATCAAATACCCATTCAAAGGGAAATATTGATAGTCGGTTATTGAACTATCAATTTGATATGCATACATCACCAGATTCCAAATAATTTTCCAAATTATTTATTTTCCAAAATATTTTCACTAGATATATAATTTCATACTTCAAAAATAAATCAATATTTATTTTCAAACAAATTCTACTTTTCATTCATAAATTCCATAATGAATTTATATTTCAAAATATCCATGCATATATGATTTCAATCATTCATTTCAATTTATCTTCAAAAAGATAAATTCTAATTATTCACTTAATACTGGAAAACAATTCCATACTTATTAAATAAGTAATTCACAATCTTTTATTTTCAACACTTAGAAAATATTCAATATACTTAAACCGAATTAAGTATATATTTCATTCTTTAAGGAAATCATTCACTTAACATATTTATTTGGGCCAAAACGAATGTTACGTAAAACATCGTTACGACAACCCAAAATCACTAGTATAGGGATTCGAAATTAAAATAGATATATAAATCTCAATACTATACAAAACATTTCCTTTCGGAAATCATTTACTATAACAACAGTGTTATAGTCCACTATTTCCTTCTATTTCTCGAAAACGTCTATTTCAACAATAAATGTTGAAATATATGGTTTCGAATCTCAACACCTTTTTAAAACATCGTTAGATCGTTTTAATTCAATTTAAACATCTCATTCAAACATTTCTTTAACATATTATTCACTATTCAAAAACGTGAATATACTACGTTAATCAATTTCATCATTTTATTCATTTTATTTCAAAGGATTATTCACAGTCAAAACGTGAATATAACTCCTTTAATAGGTTTCAACAATTTTCTTATCAAAATAAGTCATTTGCGAATTTATAAAACAACGTTTATAAATTCCATTTTTTATTTATTTATAAAAACTTCTCTTTTTATAAATTCTTTTATTAACCTATTCCAGTTTATAACTAAATTATAAACTACAAGTTCATATTATAAGTTAATTACTTATAAAACGATTATTTTACAAACTCGTTCATTTAACTTCCCAAATTATTAATCTTAACTTATAAGATTGTTTATTTATCCAAAATTCATTCTTTCGATAACTTTATAAATTTTATAAACCTATTGCTTATAAAATTTCATTTATAACTTCACAGTTTATAATTTCATAAATTTCATTCATTTAGGAAATTCATTTTCACTACATTCAAACACTTATAAAAACTCGTTTTATAATGTCCATAACTCAATTTATAAATATCCATTTATAAATCTCTTAATATAAATTAATTTATATTATTCTTTTAAAACGTCTTTAAATTCCTTTATAATTTCATCATTCCGATTTATAAAATAATCAAATTTTATAAATCCTATTTTTAAACTTTTTTTATAACAAGTTCAGAATTCCATTTAAACTCTTTTATAAAGTCATTAATTCCTTATTTTCAAAAATCAGCTTTTAACTATATTTCACAAAAATCATAATTTTATAACTTCTAAAATTATATAACGTTTATTTATTTAAATGGATCAATTCAAAATAATATTTTATATTTTCAAAAATCACTTTAAAAACATTTTAAAATCCCAAAATCTGGGTCCAATGATGCTACACACCAAATAGTCAATCACGACTAACAACGATATCATATATCGATATGATAATCCATCAAATATCAAAATATCTGAAATAAAATAAATACTGTTGAGGAATCCAGTTGGATCCCTCCAACCTGTTTTCCTGCATCCAAAAACATTAGCACAATACCAATTTCGCTCCAGTACGAAATTATCGCGGTATATGTTCTTATTAAATATTATCCGCTTAATAACGGCGTAATAGGGTCTCATCCGCTAAACAAAAAATGCGGGAAATCAATCAACTGCAATATATACATATGCCAATATATATATATTAATATTATTTATAATACCAATTTCACTGTTTATGAAATATTCGCGGTATATGTTTTTATTAAATAACATCCGCTTACTAACGGCGCATAATGTCTATTTTAACAATCAATAGATATCAACCAACATTCAAACATGCATTCAAATATTTTAAATCTAACTATTTAAAATAAAATCGAAACTGATTCGATTGAGTGAGAAATTCTCACCTTGGTTTTAATTTCCGTTTTAGCTATTTATTTCGAATAAAATTAAACGCGCGTTTAATTTTACCCGAAATTCTCACTAATTCCAAACGACTCCAAACCAACTCCATCGCGTAGTGCTCGTCCATACGATTCCAACGCAACTGATTTTGCATTTTTTCGACCTCGTATGAAAAAGATATCAAATTTTGAAGTTACACGAATTTGTACTTAATAAATTACAACATAAACTAATTTAATTTATAACCTAAGCTCATCACAGCCATAGGATTCAGATCCAACGCTCCCCCCCTTTTCTCCTTCCTCTCTCGCAAATGCTTCAGGAACACACGCACCCGTCCATAACACACAAACCCATATTTGCAATCTAGGGTTTAATATTGCATCCGATTCAAGCGACATGAACACGATCAAGCACCCCCAAATCGAAGCCACTCACCTCCTCCACGTTCGCCCCCCCTAGGTGAAGCTCGGCTATGTCAATAGCCTCGTTTCGCGTGTGAAAACTGATGGGAACGGCCCATCCTAGCTCCTCCATCGTCGCTCCGTTTCCGATCATCACCGTATGGAATCGAAGATCTTGATGAGATCTTCAAGTTTGTAGTTGAACAAATCTCCTAAAAACTTATGGATTGAGAGAGATTAAGAGATGAAATTCGAAAATTTCTGGCCCTAGGTTCTAATGGTGGCGGCTAGCTGATGAAATTAGGGTTTAGCATATATTTTTTTTTATTTGTGTGTGTGGTGTATTTATAGAAAAAGCAAGCGTAAACACTATTCATCCCGGGAATTCCGAACTCCGATTTAGGCGCCGTAACCAGCGTACCTAGGGTTTATCCCGCGTTCCGGACACAATGGAACAGGTTTCGGAAGCTAATTCGGAAGTATGTGCGAGTTATGGCTGCAAACGTTCAATTTAAATTAAACCGATTTAAATCGATTTCTAGGCGTTTTAATTTGTACCGGACAAACGGTAAATCCAATTGACTTGAAATTTGAAACCTTACAATAATATCACATTACGGATCCGATGAAACTGGTTTCGTCGAAATCCGAGACTTTTTGAAAAATGGCCATTTTGACTCGCCAAATTTAAATTAAAAATAATTCGATGCGTTTCGAGCTGCCACGATCAAACGATAACTCCGATTGACACGAAAATTGAAATCCGGTAATAAATAACTATTACGGATCCAATGGAACTGGTTTCGTTCAATTCTGAGACTGTTCAAAAAATGGCTATTTTACAGTCAATTATTAAATATTAAAATATTCAATTTTCACAGTTTAACTTTTAATTCGATTTTAAAAGTTCTAAAATATCGTTCTAACTTCAATATGATTAAATAAAATTTTACAAATCATTTTCTATCATATTTAACTCAATATTCAATTATTTCCATAATTTAACATATTAAATTATCGATTTAATTATTCAATTAAATCCAAAAATTCAAATAAAAATTTATTTGACTTAAAAATTCACTTATAAATATTTAAAATTAATTAAATATTCAAATTTTAATTTCTAAAAAATTCTGGGTCATTACAAAGCTAAGCTTATATATTTACTAGCTTATTGTAATTGACACTTCTCATTGATCATGACGATCATCTTTGTGATTTAGACTAGCAATGTGCGATGTCTCTTTGTCCATGTCGAGGACGATACTTCATTTTTTTGTGGAGCTTCGGCTCAATGTCCGCAATGGGGGACTATACCCTGTCATAAGGAACTTCGGTTCACCAGGAGGAGCTTCGGCTCAATGTCCGCAATGGGGGACTATACCCTGTCATGAGGAACTTCGGTTCACCAGTAGGAGCTTCGGCTCAATGTCCGCAATGGGGGACTATACCCTGTCAGGAGGAGTTTCGACTCACCAGGAGGAGCTTCGGCTCAATGTCCGCAATGGGGGACTATACCCTGTCAGGAGGAGTTTTTGACTCACCGGGAGGAGCTTCGGCTCAATGTCCGCAATGAGGGACTATACCCTGTTTGGAGGAGCTCCGGCTCATTTTTCTGGGATTGGCCATCATTTTTATTGTGATTTCTGGATTTCGTGTGTTGATTTCTGGAATTTATGTTTCACCAACTTTTACGATTGACATGGATATATATATGTCATTTATTGTGGCTTGGTGAATGAAATCAGGAGTATGACATTCCTTTTTATCTTGAGTAGATTATTGTGATATTGATTAATCTCTTGTTGATTTTCAATTACTTATTTATCACAGCTTGGCATTGTGATTATTATATGTTTATGTCATATCTCCTATTCTATATCATTTCTTCTGATATTTATAGCTAGACTGATCCGTTTATTATTTTCTTCTTAAATAATACTCGGGTCAGACCGAGATGTTACAGGTGCTTTTGCTTGACTTCTCATCCTGGATCATTACTCTGACTTTTGGCAAACTACTTAGATTAGTAGTTTATTTTGTTGTATACACTTGAGACATAGACTCATAGTTGTATTCCTTTGTATAGCACGTGTTGCTATTCTTTTGTATTATCGTGGATCTTTTGACCACTACTCTGATATACACTTTTATGTGTAATATTCATATCTATTTCCGCCTTTGTGATATGAATTGTCTGTGACTGATTTATGTTATGTTTATTTCTATATTTGTTTCCGAAGACCTTTAGCCACTGTGTAGTAGCTTTGAGTTTGTGTCGGTATGTCGGATTTCCTCTTGAGATGAAAAGTTATATTTTTATCCGGTATATCGGTACTCGCACAAAGCAATTATACAGATGGTCGCTCCTCAACAGCCTTATTCTCCGTGCTAGTTGACAGCATTCACAGTAGTGTTCTTGGCTAGCGTGGGTATAGATGTGGGGTGTCACATCAGTATCTCCTATTCGAAGCCTAGCACGAGCAAAAAAAAAAACGCGATCGAGCCCCAAGCTGTTTGCCGCCTTGACCTTGCGCCCAACCTTCCACCGATCGCGCCACCATCACCCACGTCAGAGCTCGGCCGCGACCTCCCCACGCCCATCCTTGTCCACACGATCAAACGACGTCGTCGATCGAACCCAATAGCCAACCGACGCCGATTTAACTCGAAAGTCTAGTTGAATTTATTCAAAAAATCCCGCTCTTAAACCTCCAAGAGAACCCCATCGATGAACAAATCGTGTCCCTCTCCACGGGATGGTAACTTCGATTCGACGATTGGTCGTCGATCATCGATCATCAAACACCAATGAACGGTCGAGAATCACTCAATTCCGGACACAAAGAAAACCAAATCGAAAAAAACTGCATATTTCACTTGCGCTCATCGAGAGCTTTGAATCGATATATAATTCGTTATAGTTTGAGGAGTATGAAATTTTCGATTCAATTTTGAGTTGCAATTGAATTTGGAATTGGATATTGGTTTTGATTTGTCCGTCATTGGAAAGAAAGAAGCAGATAGAATTATACGTATGGTATAATGGAATAAGAAATAGCTAGGGTTTATAACAGGTTATAAATAGGCAGATCAGAAATAGAAACGAATGGACTAGATCGATTTGAAAGTTGAACTATAAACGACCCAAAAAGCCCGTTTTGTTCCTGAAACGGAAATGGGTCATCTCATATATCAAAATAGATGTTTTCGATATTTTTAAACTTAATGAAATATGTTTCAAGTCCTAATTCCATCGTACGAAGAAATTAGCTTTAAATCAGCTTATTTCAAATTGATTTCGGTTGAATTTAATTAAATTGATTTCTACGCATTTCGAGTCCGTACGATCAAACGACAAGGCCGATCGCTACGAAACTTGAAATCCTACAACAATTCACCATTTCGGATCCGATGAAACTAATTTCGTCGAAATCCAAGATAGTTACCAAAATGACTATTTACACGTAATTAAATAAATTAATATTAAATTAATTAATTACCTTTTAATTTAGTATTTATAAACTAACAAATTTCGTCATTTTTGATTACTTAGACATTTATAATAACTTAAAGCAAATTTACATATTAAATTCAGTGTTTATTTTACTAATTACAGTGTTCAATTTCAACTGCAATTTAATCCAATTAATTCAAAATTAAATTCCAATAAATTATTTAAGTTTGATTTCAGCCTTTTGTTCTAACAATTATTACTCTACAGACACAGTTATCATTGTTTATATCTTATTATGCTAACTTTGAACAATTATCATCTTAGTTTTCATTAACGTGGCATTTGATTACATTTAAGTGCAATAAATCCATTTGTTATAGCTTAAATTCCAATAAATTGATCAAACTTGATTTCAATTCTTTTTATTAAAATCAATTATCATATTATGAATAAAATTTACATTGGTTACATCTTATTAAATCAATATTCTGCAATTATCAATTTAATCAACATTAACTGCACTAATTAAGTGAATTAATTGCAATTGATTTCAAATTAATTTAACAGGCCAAATAAATAGGTAACATATAATAATTATCACCATTAACTTTTAGTTACATCTTATAAGTTTATTACCCACAATAAGTGTTATAATTGCTACTACAACATTAAATTTATTAAATTATAAAATTCATTACACATTATTTCATTAATCAATTGCCATTAAAATTATCAATTGCTCTTTTAATCTAATTATCCATTAATACATACATTACTATAACTTATTACAATCTATACCAATTATAACTCTTTAATCCTTTTAATTAATTGAAATTACATTTAAAGCGGTTATCAGTAACCTTAAGTTAATATTATTTCATTTTATTCTAGTTATATTCTTATTATTAAATCACAAAATTTTATTTCTTCCAACATTAAGTCACAAAAGCTTATTAAATTTAGAATTCTTAATTATGGAAAATTAAGATTCATTACAATTATATTACACCTTAAAAAATCAAATGAAAATCCTGTGCACTAATAAGTGTTATAGCATTGTACCACACACATAACAAAATGAGAGCAACTAGAATCATAACCACACAATGAAGTTAATCTTTGAAACTTATAGAACTCATATTCGAAACTAAAATTTGGTCTAATTAAACTCCTAAGTCGGTTGTCATTCAATTAAGATGATTCAAGTTTACGAAAAGGTTTAAGTTAAAGAAAGTTGCGCAATACTTTCTTAATGGGTTTATAAGATATTTTATTTGTAGTTTAGCTTTAATGATCTTGTGAGGTAGTTATTCACAACTTTAACATTAATATCTTACTTACTATATCAAATCAAACCGGCTAGTTAGATCTAATTCCATATGAAGGGAGTATAAGAGCATGTATGTTTGTTTAGTTATATTTGCTACACATATATTATATGTTTATGTGATTTATGTTAGAATTATATGTTCTAAAAATGCTATATGAAGATATGAATAAAATAGTCAATTTTGCGAAAATAAGTTTACATGAAGGTTCAGATAACCGTAGCCAAGCATCCATAAAAGTAACTAAAGTTGCATACGATATGTAGTAAGTCAAACAATTAGCATCGTAAATAAGTTAAACACCGATTATATTGTGAATTAAATATTGATGGTACCTGCATGTATGTGACCTGTTGGAATGTTTTAGAATCAACTACATAAGTATTTAAAAATAATTAACAAAAAATAGTAACAACATTTAAGACACCATGCATACTCTTTATATGAAATCTCATATGGATCGTAAAACTTGTTATATACTATTATCCTAAGAATTCATAAATATAATATATGATAAATCTGAAGTTAACTGATTTGTTTAAGAATATAATAAATTAAATATTGAATTTTATTTGCATAAACTGGTTGATACTAACCACTTTGCAAACTATTCTTATTGGTTGCGATATTCAACCGAGGATTATGGACCCTTATACTTAGCAGCATAATTCGTTGTTGATCCTAGTAGTGGTACTAAATCTCGAATAAAAAGAAATAAAGATATAAGATTGGTACTTATCAATGCTTTATATTGTTAATTGCATGGTTAAATTCTATGATAATAAATTAACTAGAACCAGTGAATTAAAAAACATTTATGCGACACACAATAAATAATATTAAATAATTTAAATCATAATTCTCAGCCATGTAGGAGCAGAACATAGCAAGACAGTAGATCATATGTAACTTGACTAATGCATATGACAATATTTTGTTATAAACAAACAACTATTTTTAGAGTTTAACAGGCTAATCAATTAACATGACCACATTATCGATCAAAATGCTATTCTTTCTTTCATCAAATATGCCTTTGATTAAACCCACATTTGAAATCAAAATACTCCTGCATATTAAAACGATGTAAACAAAAGAGATACCAATAATGGAATACACGGTAAAATTAAATATAATCCAGTTTTTAGTGTTAAGTTGACAATACATGTATGAATTACTTTTTTATGAATAAATTAATGATCAGGTACAATAACTGTCTATTAGTAATTTTATCAAATATTTGAAGTGTAAAAATATGTAACTTACGATTACATATCTTAAGATGTGAACGGTGGAGTCGATAACAAAACGTCACAGCAATAAAATTAAATAAAAACAAAAAAAGATTATAAAACTTGCAATAGTGAAATGATAATAATATAAATTATTGACCTTAAACAAAGCGTAAGAAAGCTCAAATGTCTTCCTAAATAATACGTGTGTTCTTCGTGCATAACAATTGCTAAATAATCATTTTTATATAATTTTTGTTATTTATATGCAAAGGAAAAAAGTTTGAAAAGAAAATGAAAAAATAATACAAGTTCTAATTCCGTAGATGAAATGTTGCTCGCTATAGTTAAAAGAAGTGGAATCCACCTTACAATTGAAAAACATGATCATGAAACTTACAAGGATAACATTTATTCAATATATTAATTAATTAATTGCGTTGATATTTTACATATTATATTGAAAGCTTCACGTCGATCAATTTTACCTATGTTGTACTATTTGAAGCATTGTTGAACGCTCCACACGCACATGCACGCTTCTATATTCTATTTTTTTTATCTTAATTTGAAATGCTATCAAATCTATTGAATGAAAAATAGACTTAGTTCACATTTACAATTTTATAATTTTTGCAAACAACCAAATTAAATAGGTAGAAAAATGATAATTATATTTTATGATAATCATCGACGTTTGCATGAAGAAATCGAAGCATTATAATAATGTTCATGAATATTTATAAAGATAAATCAATTTCATTTATACATAAATAATTTTATTCAATGCAACTAAATTTCATCAATTTCATTATTTTACAATTTCAATTGCTCGTTTGTACTATAAAATCACAACGAATTCCTATTCATCAAAACTTAATCATTAAAATTATTTTTGAAAATTATAACTAATTATGCAATCTACTTCAAAGTATCAAACTTGATGAAATTACTCGTTTCTACTATAAAACAACATTAAATATATGGAAGCATTCATTGGATGTTAAAGAAAATCCATCAAATATCTCAACTTTCACCATATCCAAGCATCTAACCCATAGAAGGTTAAATCATTTTGCAACTCAATGCATTATCCTTCAATCCATGTCAAGCATTTGAATTGACGACAATGAAAAAAGTACTTGGATCATGTCATCTACTATACATTTTCTAATTTAACTTGTGATAGACTAATAAATTTAAAAATTCGAAAAAATGTGGCTAGCAATGCTTCAAATTTAATATGCATAGACACAACAACAGTAAACAAGATAGAAATTGACGCTTTAACCTGTACAATTCATCAGAACATCAAGTAAGGTTAGACTCACTTATATATATATATATGTGTGTGTGTGTGTATGTATATAAGCTAGGATCAATAATCTTCTTTATTTAGCACATTTTTTAGTATTTGATAGCGATCACATGTTTCAATATAAATATTTATTCTCTCTCCTATCACATGAAATAAACAATTTAAATATAAAACTGTAGCTGATATCAAAATGCTACAAATAACGCTAAATAAAAAGGACTACTGATTATGGCATTCTCTCTCCCTATATGTGTAAAATTTTATTTGGACCACTAAATCTTTTTCTAACTCCTATATGTATTGTGTCTAAATTTTATGTTTTATTCATCCTAATAACACTTTGTCTTATTTGTTTTTAAATTTTTTTTAGTACTTTAGTTTATATCTCTTTCACCATGCAACATAATTAACAATGAATGATCAAAGAAAACAGAAACTAAAATGATAAAAAACTGCAAAAACAAAATAATAGCAAAAGCAAACAGACAATCACAAGTCACTGAGGTCTTAATATCAATAATTACATTTACATCTACAATAAAAAAATTGAAGGTACGAAAATCATAGCGAATTGTAATCACAATAAACGGCACCGTGAATGAACAAAATATCTGATCCACAGTTTCCTATCAAGACGTGAAAATCCAAATAAATCAGATTTTTATTAGCCCAATCAGTTGCATCATCAGTCATTGCACTTTGCTGATGATGATGCAGGCATCAGGCTCCTCCAATTATAACTGCCATAAAATTACAAAAACATAAATGACTCGTCCATAATCAAATGTACAAGTAAAATTTCCTCAATGGGATTTTAATTAATTTAAACAGTGTAATTATGTGTTTGTGCTTCAGACAGCCAGCGTGTGAACATCAATTTAGGTGAGTATACCTCAGACGGTAATTCCGATTCAGCTAAATCATCTAGGGCTAATTGGTTATTGAAACCGAAACACAATAGTTTAAATCGAAATGATCATCAGTAAGAAATTTACTCTCATCCACATCCCACAACCAAACAATGCGACTACAATTTTTGAAATGAAAAATCAAATTCAGAAGTAATTTGGAAGATCACATAGAACTAAATCCTCAATACGAATTTCAAAGAGTTGGATATTAGACAATACATCGTACTCGTTGAAAATAAAAACAATGGAAGTAACAAAAACTACAGAAATATAAAGTACAAAAAAATCATAGAAGAGGGAGCTTTTGTTTCCTCGTTCCAACTTTAAAATTTGTAGATCCCTCTTTTGTAGAAATTACAACGAGATGAATAAAATATAAATAAGACAAAAATAGAAGAGATGCTTAGTTCAGCGGGATAATCGGCATGTAGATCTCAATCAATAAGAAAGAGACATACAATCTGGTCTGTTGAGCTTGAATTTGCGAGTCATCACAGCAATCTCGAATTTGAAAACCATTAATTCTCGAAAACCTAATCTAAGACAAAATTTGGTATTAAAAAAAAAGAAAATGAAGTAAATCGGAGAAATTAGCGTGCCGCCATCGTACCCGTTGTTGAGCAAAAGAGATGTTGTGGGTTATAAAGAGGTAGAACTAGGGTTCCAGCATAAAATGGCAGGTGAACATCGGCAATTAAAATTTAATTGACTAGAGCAGGACTGACCGTTTGTTTGTACGCAAAGTTATGACGCGAGATATAATTTTCATTTTATAAAATGGTTCAAAATTTTAGAAAGAAAAACATAAAATTGAATCAAACCGAATCAATTCGGATAATTGGATCGGTAATTGTTTTAATCGTCCAAGTCACAAAGAATATCATATATAGAACGTTAAATTTACTAAAAGGAAACCACCACATCTATAATTAAAGAGTATTTCATGAATATATTTCAAATCTCTACTATTAGAGAATTTACGAATATGATTTTCACAATATCTTTTTGAAATTTCAAAAATACCATTCATCCATCAACAGAATCTCATTATCGTTTGTCACATCTACCGCATCTCCGTCCTTTTGAAACATTTCTATAAATGCACGTCCGTGCAATTTACACTGGTTTTTATAAAGAATATTAATTAATTTTTTATATGTGAAGTATCGTTTGATTACCAAACCAAATACAAAATCAACGACACCGCATATTTCTAAAGGGTTGATAAGTCGATTAAACCAATAACCAAATTGAATTATTTTGCAAATCGAATATAAACTGATTTAACTTTAAAACGAATTGAATTGAACCGACCAATTAATTGAGTGGTATATTAATTCATACCCAAATAACTATTTCTTACTCCTAGTTTTTATTAAACACAATTGATAAATTGTTGAGAAATCTTTAGAGTTTGGATTTATTTGAGAAACAAGAATTTTGGAGAATATGAATTTTGAAGTTAAAATTTCATTTTTGAATTTGGAAAATCAAAATTTAAAGATCTGATATTAAAACTACAAAATTTGATTATTTTACAAATTCAAAAAGCCAAAGGTAAAATTCGGATTTTTTTAAAAGTCAAATAGTTAAACTTACAAACTTTGACTTATAAATTTAAATACTAAAGCTATTTTGAAACTTGAATTTGAATTTTGATACTGAAATTTTGAATTAAAAAAAAGAACTACGTTTTAAATTTTGAGAATTTGATAGTTAAAATTTGAAATTTGAAATTTTAAAGTTTGAATTTGAATCTGAAAGTTTAAATTCAAAATTATAGAATATAGAAATCTGTATGCATGAATTTTGACAATTTGAAATTCGCTCTTTAAATTTAAACTTTTTGAATTTGTTTCTAAATATAAAAATCTATAATTTTGAATTTTGATTTTTGAACCAAAATTTTTTGAGTGTTTAACTTATATTTGATATTATGAATTTTAAATTAAAAAATTCCAAAATTTGAATCTAAAAAATTTGATTTTGAAAACCAATAATTTTGAAATTCCGACTGAATTTTGAAATTCAAATTGAATTTAAAATTTCAAATTTTTGTAGTTGAAAATTTGATTCTGAATTGTAGATTTCGTTTAACTCAAAATTCTGATGTATGAAAAGTGGTAAGTTTTTGGAAAAATTATGTTTTTTGGAAAAGAAAGCCGATTATCGCCAAAATATCAAAGTAAGTATGAGAATTTCGACTTCAGATATATGGAGGAAAATTAAGTAAATAATCATAGAGAGATTGTAAAGGCTCGTTTCCCCGTACCTTTTGACTCGACAATAAACCACACATGTCTAACTCAAATTGCACGTAAAGACGGATCTTTAAGGGTGATTAAAAAAAAGTAGACAGAACATAATCTCACACAAATGGAATAACATATAATATTGAACAAATATTTTTACAGCGGAAAACTTTTAAATACATATATCAGAGTCTAAGCTAAATTCAGCCTGGACAGTTATAAAACCTGCCCTTACAATTGCTGACAAACATCAAACAAAATATACTAAGCAAAGCGGATAGTAGAATATTTCCATACGTCGATGAATATCTCCAGCTCTCCTCTGGAAACTCCAACTGTCTTCGACTATCCTGAAACTACTCGGATCTGACCCGAGTATTGAGAATACCCGGATCAGGCTTGATAAACCAGCGTGAGAAAAACTCAATAATAAATGACAGTGCCATATATCAGCCTTTGGATAAAATTCTTTGAAAATAAAGAGTATCTCATAAGACCACGCCCACACATAAACACAGACGGGTTTTTACCTTATGATAACTAAAACACTTTTATATCAAAACCTTTGATATTATTTCTAATGACATTCTTTGAAAACCTTTGCAAATAAACTTATTAATCTTAGCCAAAATTGTTACATTGACTAAATTCCAGCATAATAGGTTTACAATCAAGTCCGTAGGTTCTTATTGGAGAATGGATTTCCATACAAATGACCAGGCGCACGATCTACCTTCCGAAATGGGTACACCTCTAGATAGATGTCCCGAGGCACAGAACATCTGCCCTCTACCAACACAAGACTGGCCTACTTCTTTAACTGGATAGTACCGAATATGTCATCCCCCGGTCGTTACCGACCTTTAACCGAGCGCTCGTTTTCCATACACCACATTAATATACACCCCGAACGTCATAGCGGGAAGAAATATATCTAGAAGGGGATGATCATACCCTAATTGGGAATGACCCACTTAGCCCTGCTGCATCTAATCCTGTTTCGGTCATTTCCGGTTTGATGAGGCTTGAGGCTAACGATTACCTTTTCACAAAGCACATATCACATCTTTGAATGCCACATTGCCATTTCCATTTAACTACTAATTGCCTTCCACAAAAATACAACCCTTGAGCTCGTAAGTCTCAAGGAGGGTGTTAACCTAAGAGAAGTTGCCTTCTCTGCCACTACTGATGTATGTTTGTAAAAACCAATGTACGTAATCGTTAGAAATGCAATGTCAGACAAACGTCCATGCAAGTTGTCCAGGAACAGGACAAACCGAAGGCACTTTCCTCGGCCATTATTAGGCGAGAAGCCCTTGCAATCCGCAAAATGTCCATCACGAGGAGACCACTGCTATATATAACTCTATAATGGGTGCGACCCCGAGCAAATCAACAAGCAGTCCTCACGCTATGAAGATCCACGGTCTTCAATAATCGTCGTCTTCAACATGTCTTCACATTCGAACGTATACATTGGTTTGAAGTGGTTTTCGGATAAGAATTAACCAAATCCGACTCCGGTTCCTTCGAAATCCAATTATCGATAAAAAGTGAATATGAGAATACATGATTTATTAAGTCTCTTTTCACTTAAATTCTTTTCTGATGATTTCGAAATCTCTTTCTTTTAACTTAGGATAATTCTAAGTAATTCATTCTTTTGCTTTGGAAAATATCTCAAATTTCCTTTCTTGACTTTCAATCAAATCCTTTAACTTTTAGGCGGGTCAAAAACAATGTTATTTAAAACATCGTTTACGATAAACCCTAAATCGATCTTAACAAACATTTTTGAGTAAATAGGATCATAGAAATCATTCATTTTGGAGATTACTTAACTTTTGGATAATACCAATCTTCTTTTAATTCAAAAACTTAATACAGTCTATTTATTTAAGAGCATTCGGGCTTTCCTTTCGATTTGTTCCACCCCTCGCCTAAGAAAAGAAAACATAGGCCAGGTAAGTTTAGGGCACTGGTTGATCCATCCCTAATCTTAGTTAAACACCTTGTATTATCTTTCCATATCTCACAGGTGGGACAAATGTACTAGTCGTTTCCGCATACTCAGATTTTCAACTTTATTTTGGAATTGCTTATAAATATACCAAATTATCTTTCAAAATGCTTAATTATCCTTTTTAAAACATTCACAATTTATTCTGGGAAACGTCGTTACATTTAAACTCATATTCCAAAAGTTTTACAATTAGCAGTAGAAAAGTGCTATGGAAAATGCTATATAAGCTTAATTGAATTAAACAACTTTTAAACATTTTAAAATTCATATTTTCCATTCCAAACCTCTTCTAAATCATTTAAATAGATTTATAAAATTTATTTCATATTTTTCCATAATTAAAATCATTCATTTAAACAAATTTCCTGTTATGGTCACTAAACTGCACTAGCGCGATTTTTCTAGAAAATTGATTTGGCCTTAATTCAAAATCTACTTATCGAAACTTTTATTTTCTTTCTTCGTTTAAAAGATATGGATATAATTGTCCGGAATTTTCTTATCTCGAAGAATTCCGAGCTATATTCCACTCTATACATTCATTTGAATTTTTCGGCGCGAAATTGCAAACTGCCGTTGCGCGATGCGTCTACTTTTAACTTATATTTCAATACTTGAAATAATTTATTCAAATTGCATTTCAATTTCACTATTCATCTAAATTTCATTTTCTAATTAACTATCCTTTTCAAATCCGTTTCACTTCAAATTTCAAATTCTCTTTCATTTTAACTTTAATTTCACTTCTAAATGAAAAGAGACTTATTTTTCCATAATATCTCATATTACTAAAATATGGTCTTTTTAGATAAAGGGATTATTTAATCAAAATGAACACATCCAATATTCATATTTATCACTAACATAACATCCATTCAATCCAATCACATGCATATGATTTCAAATCTAACATTCACTATTAATATCATAACGGGATATATTATCACAATTCACTTAACTTACTAACTATCAAATCATCTATATTAACAATCAATTTGGTATGAACATTCACATGTCATAAGGGTGTAAATATGATTTATAACATAATCAAAATATAAATTCAAAAGCAATGAGAATTTCTCACCATAATCCAAAGCGATTAACTTCCTACCAACATTCTAATCAACCAACACTTACTAATTAATTCCTACTCCATTAAACACTAGCAAACAACACCCTCTCCCATCCAATATCTTGGCCGAGGCTTGAGATGGAGGTTGACCGAAAATATAGAGAAGAAGCGGTAGAGCTTGAACTTGAA
This sequence comes from Allium cepa, assembly GCA_030765085.1. Taxonomy (NCBI): domain Eukaryota; kingdom Viridiplantae; phylum Streptophyta; class Magnoliopsida; order Asparagales; family Amaryllidaceae; genus Allium; species Allium cepa. The sequence goes on along the minus strand of CM060942.1, from coordinate 100,982,407 downwards.
TTCCCACGATTTAGATTCGAAAAATAGTCATCTTCTCTCTTATTTTTGACTCTCTTACTCATAAAATTTGAAAAAATTATTAACTGAAAAGTTGTTGCAAATTCTTTTCTATTGGATTTGTAAAAAAGAATCATTTGAATCCAAGTTGATTTGAGGGAGATATGTTCAAAATAAAAGAGCTATTCTCGGATTCATAAAAATAAAGCCTGAAAATACACTTCAAAGAATTGAGTTTTAGGTATAGCAAACTTCAAAACTGGAGAATGTGTTAAACACAAAAGTAGTAGCCACTGAAATTTTATATGATTTTAAAAAAAGAATTTCTAAATTTGGATCTTTTATAATTAAGTTATGATCAAAATAAAACGACTTATTTTCTGGCTTAAAAACTGGGCCAGAAAATGCACTTGAAATAAGTGGAATTTTGACATAGTAAACTTTGGAATGAAAAAAAATGGTAAACATGAAAGTTGTAGCCACTGGAAAATTAAATGATTTAAATAAAAGAATTTTGCATTTTGGTTCTGTATTGAAGAACTTATGGCCGAAAGAAGAAGAGGTAAAATATAGAGAAAAAAGAATTTGTTTTGAAGAAAATAGACATTGATTTCTTTTAAAAATTCTGTAAATATTTTGACATTATTTCTTTATAATATTTTTCTATGGCATGGAAGCCATTAGAGAGAAGAGGAAGAAGATGAAGAATCTTGAGAAAAGAAGAAGAAGAAATGTGAATGAAAGTGAAGAAGGAGGTGGATATTTGTAGAAAAAGAAAGAAAGTGGTAATTTTCTAAAATAACCTCTTACCAAATTACCAAACTAACCTTACTTCAACCTAAAACAATCTCCACTTTTTCAAAACTTAACATCACCTTTCACATCCTTACTTTATGTCTTAATCGCTTAAGAACTAAGCTAAGTAAAACAATAATTATGTTGGCTTTTGATGTGATATTGATTTGATGTTTACTTTTGACTTTTCTTACTTACTTTTGTTAATTCTACTTACTTTTCTTAATGACTTCTAGAAGTTTTCTAACCTTATTTAGTAAAACTAAACTTGATTAGTTAATTAATTAATACTTACACTATTAGAATATATGTTCCTATATAAGAAAATAAAGGTGCGACGACGTTGCGACAACTTTTAATCGATAAAACGTCGTTTTTCGACAAAATGTTTTACGGTCACATTTTGACGTTTTAGTTAAACTATTTATTTATGTAAACCAAATTTTAAAATGAACTTTTTACTTCTTTAAATAAATTAAAACAAGTCTCTTTATATTTTAAAATCATATTTAATTAATATCAAAATCTCTAATTTTACAGTGTATGTACAACTGACAAAATGCGACAAATTTTTGTTATTTTTATAAAATGATTATTAACAAACTTTTAAATCCTTTAACATACTTTTATTACCTTTATTAGATGTTTTTAAATAAGATTTATCTTTTCAAATAAATATTTAAATTCATTTATTCAAGCCTTTATTTATTTTTAACAAAACTTAACTTTTGTCGATTTGTTCTAAAATCCAAATTTATACTTTTCAATACATTAACTATAAGAATAGATAATTATTTATATATATAACATATTTATTTAAGATTTAAACTCCTTTTAAATTTAGATCGAACGAAATCTCTCATTTTCGAAGTAGCGAAATTACGGGTCGTTACAGAGATTTAAGGAGATACTTAACGAGAGATGTTAAAAGGATAAAAACTTCAATGCTCCTTGTTCTGTTGGCTTCATAATATTTATCTTCTAAGATTATAGTATACAAAACTCCTTAACGGCCGGGTACGAAAATCGGGTTTTAATAAAACATTCTTCACTATGAAGTTGGTCACTTTTGCCAAAATGGTAGTGCTACTCTACCTCTACCCACTTAGTGATGTAAATCATTGCAACAATTGTATAATTCGCTCCTCCACATTCCATTCGTAGCACGATGTCGATTCCATAAACTGCAAAAGGTCATGGGCTAACATTCGTGTAAGCTTTTTGGATAAGGATAACGGTATCTTCACGTATCTCTAATATCCTTTTCTTTTCTTAGAAAATTCCATTGCATCATTGTTGACCGTAGGTCGGAAATAACTGTAATGTAGCACTTTTCATGCTCATTTTCTTCCCCTCTCGTATAGCTCCTAGGACTTCCTAATGGAATTTTGTCTCTATGTCCTTATCAGAAAAATTTAACAAGGGAGCCGAGAATCCTCTTCGAATAAGATGTCATCTTGCATAGTATAGTGCGTTGCCTTTCAAAAGAGATCTACGTTTTATGTAACAACCCGCATATTTAACGATTTTATATTTAAATATTTTATTTAAGTATAGCGTCGTTAGTCGGATTTTTGGGTCCGAAAAGCTACTTTTTGCAAACGACCGAATTGGAACTCAAAACTACCTCCATTGGTTCCAAAATGGCGTTTGCGATCTTTTTGAGTATAATCTTTGATATGTTTGGAGTTTGTCAAATTTTGGCTACTTTTTCTATTGGGTTTTAGGTTGGGTTCAGCCCACTAACTATCTAATTAACCCTAGCTCAGCCCTCTCCTCTCATTCACTTATTCCATTTCTTAAAACTTAAGCTTAAAACTGAAAATGGTGGAAGGGAAAGAGAAATAGAAATTTGCAAGCCCTAGTTTCAACTTCCAACTTGATTTCTTGCTCCAAAATCAAAGAGAATCCATAGGTAAGCTCTTCTTCATCTTCTCCAACTCTTCTCCTCTTCAATTTCAGAAAATTTCCTAAACCTAAATTGGGAAATATATGTTTTATTCTTAGATTGAAGCTTGTTGAGTTGAAGTAGAGTTTGGTTGGTCTTCTCCTTGATATTGAGCTTCTTCTTCATCTTCTTTATTTTGGGTTAAAGGTGAGTTTTGAACTCACATCTACTTCTCTTGATTTCATTGATGTTGGGTATGAATTCCTAACACCTTGTTCATATGCTCTTGCATTTTGGTTTGGATTGAATTGGTGAATATCCAAATTTTTAGTGTTTGGGTTCAATTCTTTAAAGATCCTAACTTTGATATTGGAACATGTTTTTGGTTGCGAATCGGAGAGCTAATGGAGCTGGGGTATCTATTGGCTAAGGCTCCTTAACTCCATTGCTCGAACGGTCGCATTTTGGAAGAACTTGCATTCATTGGAAAAAAGGGCAGAAACTGCAAATTTATGCAGTTCGGCCGACCAAGCCCTGTAGCCGGTTGACCGACCTGCTCATGTTGAGTTTTTTTTATTTCCTGCATCTGGCCAGCCGACCGAGCCCTGCAACCGGTCGACCGACCTGCTCCTGTTTTGCTGTTTTGCCTATTTTTGCATATTTTGATTTGTTTTCCAAATTTTATTGATTCAAGTTGCTTTTTAGTGGTTGTCATTGCATCTTTGGCTTTGATAACTTAATTTTGACTTCATTCACGGGTTTTCATAAATAATCCCTCTAAATCGTATTAAAAGTTTCCTTCTCCAATTCTTAACTATTTAAAACGCACATATACAATTTCGCACTTCGAGCGGAGTGGAAGGGTGATTAAATGGTTGGGTAAAACACGGACCATGAATCCATGCGTTTATCTTGCCGATTAATCCCCGACCTATTCGATTGATTGTTTTGACCTTTGTGTCTGGTTTACCGATGAGATGAGGTGAACTTTGTACCGCTTTGAGTGTGAAATTAACTAACGGATAGTAAACCGTTTAGTGCGAACGAGTGGTTATGGGACTCACGTTACCACTTTTCGGATTCCTTTTTGAGAGTTATGACACATTCCGCCAGTTAGTGGTGTCCAGTACTGGGTCTCTTTCCTTCGCCACTACGGTTTGTTGCCTTCGGGTATGTTGCCTTCGGGTATGTTGCCTTCGGGTTTGTACCTTCGGGTTTGTGCCTTCGGGTTTGTTGCCTATAGTATCACTTCCGATGTTGGTCCTTATGAGCCGCATGGGTGATATTGGGTTGCCCTTTAGTATCGCTTCCGATGTTGGTCATTATGAGCCGCATGGGTGATATTGGGTTTGGAGTCTTCGGGCTCATGGATCCTTGTTTGTACAGTACCGAGCTCGAGCAAAATCTTCTGATGTTTCATTCATATGTATATTCCCTTGGTATCGCCCTTCGGTGTTGGTCATGATGAGCCGCATGATGCGTAGCGTTTACCTTGTGGAACTTGTGTACCTTATTGGTATTTGTTATTGTCTTATGGCTTGCTTTGGGATATTCTTATCCTTTGTTTCTATATGTTGCCGATGATATGAGGCTTGTTCTATATGATTCATCTTTTGTTAGATGATTGTGTTATCTCCCTTGGAGATATCTATTATGCTTTGTAACCTTGCAGGTTTATTGTTGTTCAGTTTATCTAACTGATTTGTTTAGCTAGACTGACCCGTGTATTTTATACTCGGGTCAGACCGAGATGTTTCAGGTTAGGTGCATTTGGACTTAGCCTATTTTGCTTCCGCATGGACTACTCCGCTAGCTTCTTTTTGTCACAGCTTTTTGTGTAGTCCCATTTTGTAGTAACTCTGATATATTCTATTGACTCGTCTGTATATTGTGGTCTGCTATACCACCTGACTTGTATTATTTTGTAAACTCTGTTATGTAGCAATATATGTGTATATGATGATTTACTGTTCTGTGATGTATATTTCATTTGAGAATTATATTCTGTTCTGATAGATCCAACCACCTATGGTTTTGTTTTAAGTATTCATTGGGTATGTTGACCTGCTTGGTAGTCTATTGTCGATGTATTCAATAGATAAGTAGAGCAAGGCTATAGATGATCGCTCCCAACCAGCCTTATTCTCCGTGTTAGTTGACGGCATTACCTTGTAGTGTCCTTGGCTAGCGTGGGTATAGAGGTGGGGCGTCACAGCGTGGTATCAGAGCTGAGTCAGAACAAAGTATAATAAACACAGAATAGATGCACATATTACGGTACATCAAAGTGTACAAGTAATACAAATCTTTGAATCATCGTGTCTCTTTATTCCATCAAGGTTAGATAGAATTTGGGAATACGTCTAGGAATGCATTTTATTCCGTAGTATTCCGTAATGAAGTATCTACCTTGTGAATAATCTTGCTCTTATCTTACTTTCAGCGTATGGCTGGAAGAGGCAGGGGACGACGTTCGGATGCTGGGAAATCCAGTGGCTCACATCCGGATGGCGTTTATATGTCTGCCGATCGTTTTTGGAATTGTTTAGGAGCACTCAGCCTCCAGTTCCTCCTCGAGTGTCTCCACCTCGCAAGCCTGCCTTTTCACGTCAGTGCAGTGATTTTGCTCATCTTGGAGGAAAGCCGTTTAAAGGCTCTGAATCCGTTCTTGAAGTCCAAGCTTGGTTTCGCACATGCGAGCGTATCTTCTCTCGTATGGATCTTTCTGACCATGATAGAGTTCTTGTAACTTCTAGCTTATTACAAGAGCGTGCTCTTGATTGGTATGAGCTTCTTGTAGCCGAGATTGATGAGTCTACTCTTTCTTGGACTCAGTTTCGGGAGCGATTTGAACTCAAGTTCGTTCCTGAATCTGAAAAAGTTTTATTGACCCGTCGCTTCCTTGAGTTGAAGCAAGGGAAGTCTTCTGTTTCTGAGTATGTTGCATCATTCGAGGCTTTATCTAAGTATGGTCTTGAATTCATCAGTACTTCTTATAAGAAGAATTTGAAGTTTGTTTCTGGTCTTAAGAAATATCTTAAGAAATCTTTGTTGCTCCAACCTAAACTTTCTTTTGAGGAGTTAGTTGATTCTGCGCTTCATCTCGAGACCGTCGAGAAGGAGTGTGATAGTGATGTTGATGTTGAGGTTTCCAAGAACCCCAACAAGAGGCCGTTTCCAATTCAGAAGAAGCCTTTTCCTTCTAAGAAGAAGAAGACTGGTGGTCCTAGTTCTCAGCCTCAGTCTTCCGGAACACCTTTCGTTCGAAAGTGTTTCAATTGTGGTTCTCCGAATCATATTATTCGAGCTTGTCCTAAGCCTCTCTTCTTCCATTATTGCAAGAAGGAAGGTCATCATGTTTCAGCTTGCCCTACTATTCCGGCTGGTGCTAAATCTAGCAATCTTTATGCTACCAAGGCTTCTATAAGTCCCTCTCTGCCCAAAGGTATATCTCCATCTATTTTGGAAGGTTCTATTTTATTTCGTGATCATAGTATACGAGTTCTTTTCGATACGGGAGCTTCACATTCTTTCGTATCGAAGAAGCTCGTTGATAATTTATCTTTGGATGTTTCTTGTATGGTTACTTCTTTAAGGATTGCGAATCCTATTGGGGGATCCGCGACCCTTAGTTTGCTTTGTGATGATGTTGAGATTGTTTTATGTGGTTTTTCTTTTCGTGCGAATCTGCACGTTATTTCTTGTCCGGGATTTGATATGATTTTGGGTATGGACTGGCTAGTGAGATATGATGCCAGGATTATTTGTTCGGAGAGAATTATATATCTTCGACATCCGGATTCACCTACTCAGCTGTCTCTTATTCTTCGGGATGTGGATAATTCCGAGATGGCTTTATATTCTCTTGATTCGCGAGATGATGATGATATATCTCGTATTCCTTTTGCTTGTGACTTTTCTGATGTTTTTGAGCCTGTATCGGGTTTGCCACCCAAGCGGGAAATTGAGTTCCTCATTGATCTCATTCCAGGCGCGCAGCCAGTTAGTCGTCCTCCTACGAGGATGTCTACAAAGGAAAATGAGGAACTCAAGAAGCAGCTTTTAGAGCTTGAGTCCAAGCAGTTGATTCAATCTAGTTTTTCTCCGTGGGGATCCGCGGTTGTCTTTGTGAAGAAGTCCGATGGAACTCTTAGGCTTTGCATTGACTATCGCAAGCTTAACGAGTTGACCATTAGGAATAGGTATCCATTGCCTAGGATCGATGATATGTTCGATCTATTGAGTGGTGCTAAGGTCTTTTCTCAGCTTGACCTTGCCACAGGTTTTCATCAATTACGAGTCGCGGAGGATAGCATACCTCTTACAGCTTTCCGCACTCGATATGGTTCTTTCGAGTGGCTCGTTATGCCGTTCGGTTTGACGAACGCTCCTGCTTTCTTTGTTAATCTCATGAATCGGGTATTCCGGGAATATCTCGATAAGTTCGTCCTTGTCTTTATTGATGATATCCTTATTTATTCTAAGTCTGAAGCCGAGCATGCTAATCACTTGAGAATTGTCTTGAGTACTCTCCGTCATCATCAGCTTAGAGCAAAATTCTCCAAGTGCCACTTTTGGGAGAATAAGGTTAAGTTCTTAGGCCATGTTGTATCTTCCGATGGCATTTCTGTCGATCCCTCAAAGATCGAAGCCATCCAGAATTGGAAGAGGCCTGAGAATGTTCATGAGATTCGTAGTTTCCTTGGATTGGCGGGTTATTACCGTCGGTTCATTAAAGATTTTTTTCCCGTGTTGTGCTTCCTCTCACTTGCCTTACTCGGAAAGGCATTCGTTTTATTTGGTCCGACAAGTGTGAAGCTTCCTTTCTGACATTGAAGGGACTTCTCACTAATGCTCCTATTCTTGTGGTTCCCGAAGGGAATCATGATCTTGTTGTCTATACTGATGCTTGTGGTAGTGGTCTCGGTGCTGTTCTTATGCAGAAGGATCGGGTAGTTGCTTATGCTTCTAGGCAACTGCATCCGAATGAAGTCCGCTATGCCACTCATGATCTTGAGTTAGCCGCCATTGTCTTTGCCTTGAAGATTTGGCGACATTATTTGTTGGGCGAGCGCTTCATTCTCTATACCGATCATAAATCCTTGAAGTATTTATTCACTTAGAAGGAACTCAATATGAGACAACAACGTTGGCTCGAGTTTCTTGCTTCCTATGACTTTGATATCCAGTATACCCCTGGTAAGGGTAATCGTGTTGCAGATGCGCTTAGTCGCAAACATTCGGCTGTTATTTCTATGATGCTTGCCGAATGGAATGTTCTTGAGACTCTATCCTTTTGTGAAATTCGTGATCGAGGTTCATCTTCTGATTCTCCTATTCTATTATTTAGTTTGGGGGCTCGACCTATTTTATTGGATCATATTGCCGATGCCCAGCGGCGTGATCCTGATTTGTTGCATTTTATTCAGCTTTGTGAGTCCGGATCTTGTGATTAGGCGTTGCAAGATTTTAGCATTGATTCTCATGGGTGTCTTCGCAAGAAGAACCGTCTTTTTGTGCCTTCTGATTTTGCGCTTAGGCATGACATTCTTGATGACTGTCACCGTTCTAAGTATACCATTCATCCCGGTAGTAGCAAGATGTATGCCGATATGCATCGTCTTTATTATTGGGAAGGCATGAAGCGCGATGTGGGGAGTTATGTGAGTAATTGCATAACTTGTCAGCGTTTTAAGGCCGAACATCAGCGTCCTTCGGGTCTTCTTCAGCCTTTAGAGATTCCATTGTGGAAATGGGATCAAATATCTATGGATTTTATTGACGGCCTACCTCGTTCGAGATCAGGCCATTCTAGCATTTGGGTTATTGTTGATCGCCTCACTAAGTCTGCTCATTTTGTTCCTATTAAGTCTAATAGAACTGCTTCGCTTTTGGCTAAGTTATATGTCAAGAAATTCGTGAGACTTCACGGTGTTCCTAGTTCTATTGTTAGTGATCGTGATCCTTTATTCACGAGTCATTTTTGGAAGAGTCTTCAGCAAGCTTTGGGAACAAAGCTTAATTTTTCTACAGCTTATCATCCGCAGTCTGACGGACAGACTGAAAGGGTGAATCGTATTTTGGAAGATCTTCTCCGTATTTGTATTTTTGATTTCGGTGGAAGTTGGGAGGATCACCTACCTCTTGTAGAATTCTCCTACAACAATAGTTTTCAATCTAGTATCGGTATGGCTCCTTTCGAAGCCTTATACGGTAGGCCATGTCGATCACCTTCTTGTTGGTTAGAATCTGGGGAGAAGCTTATTCTTGGCCCGGATTTTGTTCGTGATTCTTCCGAGAAGGTTGATCTTATTCGATTGAGAATGAAAGAGGCACAGAGTCGCCAGAAATCCTACGCGGACAACCGTAGGAAGCCTGTCGAGTTCTCAATCGGCGATCTTGTTTTATTCGTGTTTCTCCTTTGAAGGGGGTTATGCGTTTCAGTATGACTGGGAAATTGGCTCCTCGTTATATAGGACCTATTTCTATTACGGAACGTATTGGCCCTGTGGCTTATAGAGTTTCACTTCCTGCTCATTTGTTTGGTATTCGTGACGTGTTTCACGTCTCGCAACTTCGGAAGTGTCTTCGGGAGTCGGATTCTGTTATTACTTCTCCTGATTTGCAAGAGCTTGAGGTCTCACCGGACTTATCTATTGTACAGCAACCTATTCGCATGCTTGACACGGAGGTGCGACACCTTCGGAACAAGGACGTGCCGCTCGTTAAAGTTCAATGGTTCGCTAATCCCAATGACTGTACTTGGGAAACCAGAGAGTTTATTGAGCGATCTTATCCAGGTTTTCTATCTTAGCTTGTGAACAGTGAGTATGTCTTTTCATCTCAAGCTTATTTCCTTTTCTTTTGTATGTAGTATGTATGTAGTTGTTACAAATATCGTCTCTAGGAATTGCGGGGACGCAATTTTGTAAGGAGGGGAGATCTGTAATAACCCGCATATTTAACGATTTTATATTTAAATATTTTATTTAAGTATAGCGTCGTTAGTCGGATTTTTGGGTCCGAAAAGCTACTTTTTGCAAACGGCCGAATTGGAGCTCGAAACTACCTCCATTGGTTCCAAAATGGCGTTTGCGATCTTTTTGAGTATAATCTTTGATATGTTTGGAGTTTGTGAAATTTTTGCTACTTTTTCTATTGGGTTTTGGGTTGGGTTCAGCCCACTAACTATCTAATTAACCCTAACTCAGTCCTCTCTTCTCATTCACTTATTCCATTTCTTAAAACTTAAGCTTAAAACTGAAAATGGTGGAAGGGAAAGAGAAATAGAAATTTGCAAGCCCTAGTTTCAACTTCCAACTTGATTTCTTGCTCCAAAATCAAAGAGAATCCATAGGTAAGCTCTTCTTCATCTTCTCCAACTCTTCTCCTCTTCAATTTCAGAAAATTTCCTAAACCTAAATTGGGAAATATATGTTTTATTCTTAGATTGAAGCTTGTTGAGTTAAAGTAGAGTTTGGTTGGTCTTCTCCTTGATATTGAGCTTCTTCTTCATCTTCTTTATTTTGGGTTAAAGGTGAGTTTTGAACTCACATCTACTTCTCTTGATTTCATTGATGTTGGGTATGAATTCCTAACACCTTGTTCATATGCTCTTGCTTTTGGTTTGGATTGAATTGGTGAATATCCAAATTTTTAGTGTTTGGGTTCAATTCTTTAAAGATCCTAATTTTGATATTGGAACATGTTTTTGGTTGCGAATCGGAGAGCTAATGGAGCTGAGGTATCTATTGGCTAAGGCTCCTTAACTCCATTGCTCGAATGGTCGCATTTTGGAAGAACTTGCATTCATTGGAAAAAAAGGGCAGAAACTGCAAATTTATGCAGTTCGGCCGACCGAGCCCTGTAGCTGGTCGACCGACCTGCTCATGTCGAGTTTTTTTTATTTCCTGCATCTGGCCAGCCGACCGAGCCCTGCAACCGGTCGACCGACCTGTTCCTGTTTTGCTGTTTTGCCTATTTTTGCATATTTTGATTTGTTTTTCAAATTTTATTGATTCAAGTTGCTTTTTAGTGGTTGTCATTGCATCTTTGGCTTTGATAACTTAATTTTGACTTCATTCACGGGTTTTCATAAATAATCCCTCTAAATCGTATTAAAAGTTTCCTTTTCCAATTCTTAAATTCTATTTAAAACGCACATATACAATTTCGCACTTCGAGCGGAGTGGAAGGGTGATTAAATGGTTGGTTAAAACACGGACCATGAATCCATGCGTTTGTCTTGCCGATTAATCCCCGACCTATTCGATTAATTGTTTTGACTTTTGTGGCTGGTTTACCGATGAGATGAGGTGAACTTTGTACTGCTTTGAGTGTGAAATTAACTAACGGATAGTAAACCGTTTAGTGCGAACGAGTGGTTATGGGACTCACGTTACTACTTTTCGGATTCCTTTTTGAGAGTTATGACACATTCCGCCAGTTAGTGGTGTCCAGTACTGGGTCTCTGACTTTCGCCACTACGGTTTGTTGCCTTCGGGTATGTTGCCTTCGGGTTTGTACCTTCGGGTTTGTGCCTTCGGGTTTGTTGCCTATAGTATTGCTTCCGATGTTGGTCGTTATGAGCCGCATGGGTGATATTGGGTTGCCCTTTAGTATCGCTTCCGATGTTGGTCGTTATGAGCCGCATGGGTGATATTGGGTTTGGAGTCTTCGGGCTCATGGATCCTTGCTTGTACAATACTGAGCTCGAGCAAAATCTTCTGATGTTTCATTCATATGTATATTCCCTTGGTATCGCCCTTCGGTGTTGGTCATTATGAGCCGCATGATGCGTAGCGTTTACCTTGTGAAACTTGTGTACCTTATTGGTATTTGTTATTGCCTTATGGCTTGCTTTGGGATATTCTTATCCTTTGTTTCTATATGTTGCCGATGATATGAGGCTTGTTATATATGATTCATCTTTTGTAAGATGATTGTGTTATCTCCCTTGGAGATATCTATTATGCTTTGTAACCTTGCAGGTTTATTGTTGTTCAGTTTATCTAACTGATTTGTTTAGCTAGACTGACCCGTGTATTTTATACTCGGGTCAGACCGAGATGTTTTAGGTTAGGTGCATTTGGACTTAGCCTATTTTGCTTCCGCATGGACTACTCCGCTAGCTTCTTTTTGTCACAGCTTTTTGTGTAGTCCCATTTTGTAGTAACTCTGATATATTCTATTGACTCGTCTGTATATTGTGGTCTGCTATACCACCTGACTTGTATTATTTTGTAAACTCTGTTATGTAGCAGTATATGTGTATATGATGATTTACTGTTCTGTGATGTATATTTCATTTGAGTATTATATTCTGTTCTGATAGATCCAACCACCTATGGTTTTGTTTTAAGTATTCATTGGGTATGTCGACCTGCTTGGTAGTCTATTGTCGATGTATTCAATAGATAATTAGAGCAAGGCTATAGATGGTCGCTCCCAACCAGCCTTATTCTCCGTGTTAGTTGACGACATTACCTTGTAGTGTCCTTGGCTAGCGTGGGTATAGAGGTGGGGCGTCACATTTTATAACTATTTTTTGGAATAATACCCATCAATAGGTACTCCTTATGAAGTTTTATTCACTACCCTTTTCATTCCACTTCCATAATTAACTCGACATCTTGAGTGCGTGGAGACGATGGCACTTTTATTTGAAGCATCCTCGGCAATTGCACGTCTCCAGAAGTAACTATCTTGGCTAGTAAATCTACATTTGCATTTTCCTCTTAGGAAATGAGTAACATGATAATATTCAAGCTCGTCGTGTAGTTTCGAAACCTTTGAGAAGTAAGGGGCAAGTGTGCATCTTAGCTCTCTTTTACCTAGCATACCACCAATTGAGAGCCGTTGAATATTTGCAATAACACACTCCTAGTTAATTCAATAGATTGCAACCGATAGCCAATGCTTCATACTTCGCTTTATTATCGGTTGCACAAAACTCGAACTTCAAAGCATGGTGCATCCACTGACCTTTTGGAGTTACCAAAACTACCATGACTCCAAAATCATCGTCATTAGATACACTTTTGACATATAACCACCATTATGACAGTTCAACCATCTTTCCCTTTGTTCCAACATCATGGATAGTTATATCAGCAATGAAGTTTACTAACGCCTGTCCTCATATGGCCTTCCTGGGATAATGTGTGATCTCGTACTAACTCATCTCAATATTCCATCATCCCGATCTCTCGACTGTAGGATCAAGTGCATTGACAGCTGTGTAGTTAATGCTCCACAATTACCCACCTATAAACCCACTATATCCCATGGTAGATTTCTACCGCTATGATTTTTTCGAATAGCCTCAAAAATAGCCTTTCCGCTTTAAGCCCCACTATTTTCGATATATCCCATTATTCCTACTATATTCCACTATTCCTGTAACGATCCGAAATTTTTGATCCTGAAAATTCCAGATAGTTAGTAAAAAGAAGAAAGATATAGAAGAATAAGAAAAATAGAAACACCAACATCTCACATTCGCAGCGGATAAAATATAATAACAAATAATAACAGTTTACAAAAGAATTCTGTATCTGTCAAAACACCTTTATAATACATCAGAGTTACACATATATACATACACTGGATATACACAATCATCATATCTCAAATATACAACAATATAATGCAGCGGAAACACTCCATACGTTCTTGCCATCCAGCTCGGCTCCTGAGCTCTAGAACATCCTTATCTGAAAATCTGTAATACTCGGTCTGACCCGAGCATTACATCAAAGTAACACTCGGGTCGGGCTGGAAACCAGCGTGAGTAAACCCATATAACATGGAATACAAAGCATACGACTTATATAAAACCCAGGGTAACTCGTATCAATTTATAAATTCACAATTTGTTATAGACATCACCTATTTCACACATTAATTTTCTAAGTATCAAAATTTAGATAGTCCAATTCACCTAAATCATTTCATTCCGGCCTATTGATTTCACATATCAATTTCTAAAGAATCGAAGTGGTTTCGGGTATTTTCTAATACCCAAACCCGGTCCCTTCGAGTCTCATTCAAGGCATCCAATACCGTTCAATCATCCATAAGCAAACTTGATCACTTCCAAACTAATTTAATTAATTCTAATTTAATTACTAACCTCAATCACTTAGATTCCTTCATTTAACATTAATTAATTTCAAATCATTTAATTAATCATCCCTTAATTATCCGTCTTAATTAATCCCTGGATCAATTATCCTTCAATTACATTCAAGTAATTATCTTAATCAATTATTAATTCTCAATCGAATTATTTAATTAGTTAACTACTAATCATATATTAATTAACTTTAAGTAGTTTATTTAAAATTCTTAATTTCAAAGTAATTAACACTTAATCATTTGTTAATTAATCGTTAATAACAAATTTATAAATCTCAATTCACTTGGTTAATTACCATTATCAATGGATTAATATTCTTAATTATCTTCTTACTTAACATTTTACAATCCTCCTTAATAATTTTGAAATCAAATTATTACTAACTCAAAAACCTTTAAATGTTAATTAAATTTAAAACTTATCTTACATTAACTACTTAATTAAAATATTAATTAAGATTTAAAGATTCTTAAGTATTCACTTAAATAATTAAAACTTGTAATAAAATCTTAACTTAAAATTGTCAAACATTAATTAAGCCATCACTACTTAAAATTGTTTAAGATGATTAATTTACTTTACTTATAATAGGATGCTAGTTTGAAATCAAATCCCGAGAGAATCCCTAGGTTCACTAGAGTTGAAATTCGAGTTTCTCACTTTCTTCCCCGAGTCCCCTCTTCTTACTTTTCTTCTCCCCCCTTTTTTTAGTTAAGTTAAAGTTTAAGTTTAAACTACAAGAACAAGTAAGCATGCTCACGCACTCGGTTTCCAACCCGAAGCCAGCTCTTTATTTTCTCGAGCACCTACTCGTGTCGTTCACCACCAAAACCTCCTGACACCATTCCAGTGTCGTACATGTGTACAACGCCTCGTCGCCACTCTGGCGAACTACGCTACCTCCGGCGAGACGCAAACTAATGCTACATTCGAAATCAAACTACTTAACCATTAAAGGTTGTTAAAGCGATTCAAATTTTAAACTTTATTTTATTTTTATAACTGTGATTTAAACTTGAATTCCAGATTTTAAAACTTAGATTTAAAATTTGTTTAAAACTTTGCTTTTCATTTTAAACTCAGTTTTTAAATTCCATTTTAAAATTTTAAAAACAGAACTAAACAGGTTTCCGTTAAAACCTATAACCTACCATTCTACCTGAGTCACCATCATTTGACTTCGAGTCGAACCCAAAAATTCTCTAGCAAATCATGAAATAACTCGAGTAAAACTCGAGTATCCATCCCCTGCTCAAACCAAAAACAACATCACCAGAAATGTGCACTGTGCGCATGCACGGTGGCCTTGATCGTATTTGGCCAACTTTGCCGATCTTCCCACATCGGCAAACTACTCCACATTCCACCACGATCATCAGATCGTCCTCCCAAAGCTCGAAACCGAAAAAAAGCCTTCAAACCAAAACCTGGAACATTGAATAGGAACCACCTTCAAACTTGGAATCCATCTCGTTCTTGAAACTCCAATAACTAGAGTTGCTGAAACTCCGGCCAACCCTTCGCCTACCTCCAAGCTTCCATCCCCACGAGTTTGGTTGAACTCGATCAACCAGAGCAGACGCTTTCCTCCAAATTCCGACCACAACCAAATTTAGTGTTTAAAGCATGATCGTTAAATCCCCAACACCACGATGGATTGATCACCTTCCAGACATTTTTCCCACTATCTCAGATCATCCATCCCCCTCCAGAGAAGACTGCGACTAACCCAATCACCTAGATCATCAGAAAATCCCAAATTTCCATTCCCAGTTCATACCAGAACTGCACCTGATTTTCCAAACTAAAAACTATGATTTTAGTTTTAAAATTCATATTTTTACATGATGTTTCAGATACTAACCCTGAAAAAAATATTTATGAAGTTTAAATTTTCACTAATTTTTGGACTTGATCAGTTATTTGATTTCCAGAGTCATTTAAGTGTTTCTTGAACTTAAGTATAAATTTTAAACTAAAGTTTGAAATGAATCAAACAAGTTTGATTTGGAACTCAAGTTTAATAGAGACCAAAATCAATAAGTATTGAATTTAAATCAAAACAAGATCCAAAACTGGAAACATAGAAGTTGCATATATTTAAATGCATGCATGCATCATACTTCAGCAGTTCAATAATATAAATATAGAAATATACTTCACAATACAATATTGAACACAGAAATGACATGCAACCAAAATTATACTTAAAGTTTTAAAGGTGAAGTTACTCACCTGAAAAAAAGTTTTGAACAGAGAACAAATTTTGGAAGCTGCAAACTTGATTTTCCTTTATATCTTCTTGTTTGTTTAGTTGAGATGTATTTGAGTTTGTACAGGGTGATGCTTACTTTTCTTTTTTTGGTTTTCTATCTTACAAACGAACTAGAACAAGAAATATTGTATATGTAGAGAAATTTTTTTGTATAGGGTAGGTGTTAACTGGTACAAACATATCACCTTGGTCAGAGTTTTGTCTTGACCAGAAGATTTTTTTCCTTTCTTCTTAAAACTGAATTGATTTACAAAGGATTTGAAATGACTTCTGTTTTGTGCTGAGATGATAGTATTAAATGCAATGTTTCCTTACAAGTTAACACATTTATTCCATTTGATATGTATATGCATATATTTTTGTTTTTATATTTACATAGATATTTTGTATGTAGATTTTTTTTTATCTTCTTGCATACACATATCCCTTGCCTGGTTTTGCTTTTATGTCTTATGTGTTCAAAAAATTGTATTAGTTATTTGTATTGGTTTAATTTATGTTGCATATGCACAAACTCACTTATATACTTATTTTTAACATAAATCCTTATTATTTCTATTTCTATTTTAAGCTTATTATCAAACACTTAATTAATATTCATATATTCTTATACTTATATTTAATATTGATAAGATTAATTTTATTTTAAATTATTATTATATTTATTACATTCATATGCATATATTTACATTAAATGTTAATAATGTAGAGCTTTTAAATTAAATTGAATAAGATAGATTTCATTTCAAATATTTTTGAACGATTTTATTTTGAATTTTCATATCAAAGCTTCCTTCACAATACATACATACATACATATATTTATATACATATATATAAAATGGTAAATGATAAAAAGTCTTATTTGTTTTTAGAATGACAAGTTTGTATTTTATTTAACTAGATTAAAAACTTATTTAAAATAATATTGCCAAAATCCTGGGGCATCACATTCCTCACCCCTTTGAATCTTTTCCACCTTGAAAAGGAACGAAGCCAGAATTATTAAAATGCTTAAAATCAGATAAATTTTCTTTGATCATTCTTAAACTACTTTAAAAATCTATATAATATTACTAAAATAGTTTTTATAAAAATACTTTATAACTCGATGTCTCAACTTAGTCCATCCTTGTTCCCACAGAAATTCGGTCATACGTTGATCAGGCGTAGGACTGAAAATCTATAAGTACTTAGTAAACCCGTTTCAACACCCAGTGAAAATACTTGAAAAAATAATTTTATTGAAAATATCGAAAACATTTTTTGAAAATAGAGGAAATATCTTTGGTGAGAATGCTCTGGAAATCATCACCCCTATGCATGGTCGCAGTTACATCCTGGGTTACGTTGCCATCACAACAAAAGTCCATGTAACTATAGGCACTCCGTGCCCCTCGATTACGCCATGGAACCCACAACAGATCACAGTTACATTCCAGCTTTACTTTGCCATCGAGCAAACGTCCATGTAACTGTAGGCATCAGCGCCCTCGATTTTCGCTGTCAAAAATGAAACTTCTCCACTCCTACATAGGTCGTAGTCTACCGATGTAAAATCAAATGTAGACCATTGGCTCTCAGTGGCACACACGACTTTTTCTATGTTACCATAGTTGCAGTCTACCGATTTAAAATCAAACGTAGACTGTTGGCTCTCAACGGCACACACGACTCTCGCTATGGTCTGTAGTAGATCGCAGCGACATCGAGTTACACTATCGCCACAGCATAACCCAAAATGCCTCTGTAGGCATCAGCGCCCTCGACTTTCGCTACACACTACTCATAATCCTCAGGAACTAGTTTTGTCCGGACTCCTCCCAGGATCAACTTTAGAACCCCCCTTAGGGCTCAAGGCAGTACCACCCTGTGGCACTCCTGAGAAGTTCATTTCAAGGGAGCGCCTTTTTCCCCAAAGCCATTATCAAAAC
Source organism: Allium cepa (assembly GCA_030765085.1). Classification (NCBI taxonomy): domain Eukaryota; kingdom Viridiplantae; phylum Streptophyta; class Magnoliopsida; order Asparagales; family Amaryllidaceae; genus Allium; species Allium cepa. The sequence goes on along the minus strand of CM060942.1, from coordinate 100,964,378 downwards.
ACTTTATACTATACACATATAGTATCTTTCAAATCATACACCTAGTATGAATCTCATATAAATCTCCTTTTCTCAAAATCTATTATCCCAAAATCGATAATTCTCAAACTAGGCTTTCCAAATTCCAATATTGATTTTACCAAAAAACTCAAAAGCCTTTTCAAATCCAAAGATTCTCAAAACCTTTTTCCAAAATCCTCATAAGATCCTTTATATATATATATCATTTTTTTTAAAAAACTTTGGACCATTTCAAACTTGTATAAAACTTCTTTTATACTTCAAACACTTTCAAAATCCTTTTCTTCCGGCAATAGATCCAACAAGGGAAGATTTATTTTATGTAACAAAGATATATAACTTTGTTTATTCAAAAAAAATATTCAAATTTGATTACTCTATAAAGTCACTTATCATTTTACTTACTTCCATAAAGTAAATTTTTATCATAGAAATATCTAATTTCCACTTTACTTCATCATATGTTTCACAAAATATACCTTTCATTTCAAAAACCATTTCACATTTCTTATCCATAAATTTCCAATATCACTTTCATTCAAATCTGTACGATGTACACATATCATCCGTACGCTATACCAATCGGATCGCTCACTCGATCACACAATTTCACTTCCGAACTAGTATTGCCCACTCGACTTCCTAGTGCGGACACAGATCTGGTTTCTTGATCAGAAACCGTCATTCTCCTTACATAGCCATAACTATGATAGAGAATATCCAGAACCAATCAACAACCCATATCCAGGTTCGCCATCGAAAATCGAGTGAAAAATCCCAACTCAGATCGATATAACTATTTCGAAATTCTATGCTCGAATTTTGATCAAATCACTATGCAAATAGAATAATATCCGTACATCCTATGTATTTATCTTTATTGATTATCAACTAAATCAATTTCTCTTTCTATTCACATTTACTTTAATTTCTATTCACATAATCACAATTATTTCAATTTCATCGGATTATCACTTTAATTCTTATCTCAATCAGGTAATTTAATCATAAACAGTTTGCACTCTGGCCGCCTTCAATTTAGAAAATAGCTTGAATTTTTTTTAAATAGATAAGTAGTTGAAAACTAGTTATTAGTTCGTAAAATATCTGTAAAATAGTTAAGAAATTGTAAAATAGTTGGAAAATAGTTATAGAAATTTTAAATAATTGCAAAATAATTGTAAAATAGTAATTAATTTGTAAAATAGTTGAAAAATAGTAATTAGTTTATAAAACAGTTACAAAATAGTTTAATAATTCCAAAAGTAGTTATAAAATAGGTATAAGATAGTTGTGGGTTTAATAAGAAATGTTGTATATATAATAAATAACTTGGAAAAATAGATATGTGCTAAAACAATTTATTTTGAAAATAGCCCAGATCAAACTGTTCAATTCCCAACCTCCAATCCGTCAATTCAAGTTGAATCAATCTTGATTTCTTTCCCAATTTAAATCAGATTCCATTTGATTTTAACCCTACGCAACTTTAATTACAATTCCAAATTATTCCAATCAATTTGGACTAGTATCAATTAAACCCACTTCAACTTCAAATCATTTCAATTCAATCCAATTCAAATTGCCAATTTAAAATTTTAAACTTACACGTCTTCAATCACAAATCCAATTAATTCAAATCAGATTCAATTTGAAAGAATTCAATTCAAATTTCAAATTTAAACCATCTCGAATTATATAAATTCGAGTTAAATTTTTAAATGTTTATTTAATCCTTTAAATCAAATCAATCTTTAAACCATTTAATTATGAATCCATTTCAAACTTATCTTCATTTAATTTTAATTTGGTTGTATTTCTATTATCATTTAGTTCTCATTGTTTCTATTTAATTCCAATGATTTAACAACCAATAAACTTAATATTAGAAAAATTATTGCTTTATATATTAAAATATAAGCTTATATAAAATCATTTAAAATCTTCATATAATAAAATAACAAGTACGCGCTCATATATACATACACACACACACACTCAACTCATTCTAGGGTACCATTGACCCTATCCTTAATGAGTAATCCCAACAGAGACAAGGTTCTCGCTTAACCTTTAGCTCTGATACCAACTGTAACGACCCAAAATTTTCGATCCCAAAAATTCCAGATAGTTAGGAAAAAGAAGAAAGAGATAGAAGAATAAGAAGAACAAAAACACCAACATCTCAATTCTCAGCGGATAAAATATAATAACAAATAATAACAGTTTACAAAAGAATTCTGTATCTGTCAAAATACCTGTATAATACATCAGAGTTACACATATATACAAACACTGGATATACATAATCATCATATCTCAAATATACAACAATATAATACAACGGAAACACTCCATACATTCTTGCTATCCAGCTCGCCTTCTGACCTCGAGAACATCCTTACCTGAAAAATCTGTAATACTCGGTTTGACCCGAGCATTACATCAAAGTAACACCCGGGTCAGGCTGGAAACCAGCGTGAGTAAACCCATCTAACATGGAATACAAAGCATACGACTTATATAAAACCCAGAGTAACTCGTAAAAATTTACAAATTCATAATTTGTTATAGACATCACCTGTTTCACACATCAATTTTCTAAGTATGAAAATGTAGATTAAATAGTCCAATTCACCTAAATCATTTCATTCCGGCATATTGATTTCACGTATCAATTTCTAAAGAATCGAAGTGGATTTGGGTATTTTCTAATACCCGACCCCGGTCCCTTCGAGTCTCATTTAAGGCATCCAATACCATTCAATCATCCATAAGCAAACTTGATCACTTACAAATTAATTTAATTAATTCTAGTTTAATTACTAACCTCAATCACTTAGATTCCTTCATTTAACATTAATTAATTTCAAATCAATTAATTAATCATCCCTTAATTATCCATCTTAATTAATGTGATGGCCCTGACTCGACCTTTGAAAATCGGCACCGAATACGACACTCATATTCAAATGTCGTAGATCCAAACGTCGAATCTGGTTCGCCGGAGCTTGTAACACCATTAAGTACAACACAGCAGAAGAAAAGAATATCAATATATATATATATATATATATAACATTAATTCAATGACAGATGCAATATCTGATATAATATGATACAGCAGAATGATACAACAGATATCAATACCAATAGAGATACAAGACACAATGGAAAGAAAATAGATAACACCAGCATCGGAAGGAATATCTCCATCTCCAAGACACCAATCCAGCATTAGCGAGAACCCCTATCACATTTCACCAGATAAGCAAGTCTCGTCATGATCCAAAAACTGAACTCACTCTGGATAATCTACTAGACCTTATTATCTGAAAAACCCAACTCTAGACTGCTCGTGTCAAAAAATTATGGGCACCCAGAGTTTAGGAAAGGAACAATAAACTCCGAGTCAGTCATGGGACTGGTGTAAGTAACAAAATCAGTTTTATCTTTTAAAACAAATAACAAGAGAATTAAAATAAATCCGCAATGCTTTTTAGAAAATGAAACTACCATAAGGCCTCCCGCCACACACACAATGCAAACGCAGAATTGGAGAAGATTTCTCCTTATGATAGTCAAACATGCTTGATACACAAAATCTTTTCAATATTATTATTATAAGTGCCCATTGTGGAAAACATTTCGAAAATATAATATAAATCTTAGCCAACATAGGCATTTTGCACTTATGCCTACTATAGCTACCATGTTCAACAGCAGGTTACCGCCACATTCTATGGAAGGTTATACAACTAAAACCGTACAGGACGCATATTGTTTTTTTGGATTTCCAACAAATGGTCGAGCTAAGGAACTTCCCACTGTCCATGGGTATGCCTCTGGCGGGACGTCCCAAGAACCTAACCGGATCTCTGCCAACACAAGGCCGGCTTACCTCTGTAACTAGGTAACTACTACTCGAGCATGCCACCCCTCGGTCCTTTGGGACCTTTATCCGAGGCGCCTCTAAACCACAAAGCAACAACCACACAGAAATGAGATTGAAGCCCACCACATAGGTAAATATATGGGCTCCATACCATGATACCACCCTTTACCAGAAGGGAATGACACACCCTAAAGGGCGCGACCCTCATAACCTTGCCGCATCTTTCCTGTTTCAACCATTTCCGGGGTGTGAGGTCCTGATGCAGTCTCGTCCACAAAGCTACGCTTTATACAAAAGCCATGCTTCGATCACAAATGATCAACAGATGATCATCAACACACAGCAGCACTCAGCATGGCACACTACCAAATTGGGAGTATATCGCTGATAACCTTCAACTACATAACCTCTGAGCTCGTACGTCTCAGAGAAGGGTGTTAAGCTAAGAGAATAAATTCTCTACCACCAATAGATATGTATTTTAAACAAATCTGCTTTATATCTCAAAGTGTAGCATCAGACATACAACCATAAAAGTCTATTCCGGGTTCGAACAGAACCGAAGGCAATTACGAAGAAGCCCTTGCAAATCCGGGTATTCACAATCCCGATCGGACTTCCCATCACTTAGGGAGAACTCTATACTGGAGCAACTCAGGCAGAGTCAATCGATAGGTTATCCTATCGTTCTCACAAATACCCGACCTTCACCATCGGTCTTCAAATGCTATCCATAACGACGTATCATTATTCGGAACGGGTTATATGACACAAAGGTTCTCTCCCGGCTAAACCGAATAATGAGCGCATTATTTAAAACATATGGATATGGGATTTCAGTTAAGTCACAACTTCAAAGAAAACCAAAACCTTTCTTCAAATGGTTTAAACAAATTACCATTTCAAATCTTTTTATCAAAAAGATTTATTCCACAAAGTTCACCCCGTTTCACAAAGATCTATTTATGGATTTCAAAACAATTTCCATTTCGATTGGGTTAACTCATTAAATCTTTAAATCAAAGATTTAACTTATAGCTTTCAAATCGTTTCCATAACTTGGAAATCACTTTCATCTCAAACAAGAAATCCTTTTAAAACAAAATGGACGTTTCATTTCTTATATGAAAGCTCTTATTATTTGAAAACAAAAGTTTCCGTTTTAGAAAAATCCAATCATATTTGCACGAGTTGAAGTCCTTGAATTTATATTCAAATTTCCAAATCAATACATTTAAAATGGTTTAATCCATATATAACTTGTATAACATCTTTAATCCCTAGTTTCAAATCATAGAATTCAATTTCAAATTTTGTTCAAAACTTTATCAAGTTATTCAAAAATAAATATTATCTTGAAATTTCATTTCAAAAGCTTTTCACATTTAACCCGATTCCATTTCCAAACCATTTGAGTTTAAAATTCAAATTTAAAACTATTTTAAAAATCTATGACCTAACCGATCTCCACATGACATCCATATCTATGTGTGTATGATGTAGTCCAGGGTTTAACACAATAGTGCAACAACATCATCATCACAGATCAAAACACAGAAATATAGTTGATAAGTGGTATAAACTATAACGCTTATCGTTCGTTCATAGATTCACAAATAATATACAAATGTATCACAAATAAATGAATAAATTACACATAGCTCAATCCACAGAGCAAAATGTCACAGATCAGATAGGACAATCAATTCAAGGCATCTCATACAATACAATCATTCATAAGTAGGGTCAAGCATTCAATAATCGTTTATAAGCAGGATTATTAATTGTTTAATCCTAATTAATTCAATTTATTTCCAATTAAATTAATTACTTATGAGTTAATTGTCCAATCCTAATTTATTAATTACAAATCATTTGATATAGATTAATTTATCAAACACTTTAATTAATTATTCTTAATTAATAAATTATTCTTAATTAATCATATTAATTAAATTAACCTCTAAACCAATTACATAATTAATTAACTCCTTAATCAATTGTTTCAAGAAATTAAACCTTTAATTACTTACCATAAAGTAATTACACTTACACAATCTCATAAATGATTAACATTAAATTAATTGATATAATTAATTATTAAAATTAATCACATTAATTAATTATTAAAATAATCTTAGTTAATGACCTTCATTAACTAATGAAAATTCTTTAATTACTTTCCTAATTAATCTCTGATTATAAATTAATCTAAATCATTAATTTATAAATTAAATAAAGAAGTCATTCCTTAATTATCTTATTCATTAAATCATTTTAATACCTTAATTATCTCTGAGGTAATCCATTTCTATGTTAATGACTTTATGAATATTAAAGTGTATTTAAACATTACGCTTCTAAATTTAGATTCCAACTGAATTTTGAATTTAAGATTCAAAATGATTATACATTTGAACATTAACCAAATTTAAATATCAACTTATAAGCCTATATAAGAAAAGTTCTAACTAAATTACTTAAATTTTTATTTAAAATTTAAGCTTTAACATACATTACATTTTAACTTGCAAATTCAAGTGAAAACAAATTATTTAACTTTTCATTGAAAATTCTTTTTATAAAAGAACTTAATCAAATCCAATTCAAATATTTATTTGAAAACAAAGAACTTTAAAATGCTATTGATTTAAACTTGATTAAAACATTCAGGTTTAAAAACAAATTTAAATCACAGATTTAAATTCAAGAAACTTGAATCCATATCTAAACATTTGATTAAACTTGGCTTTAAACTTAATTCAACACTTTGGTTTAAACTTACTTTTACAATCTTGATTTTTAAATTCTTGATTTAAAAACCTAATTTCATTTTGAAAACTTTAAGATTCAAAGTTTGATTTGAATCTAAACTTCATACTAGATTTAAACTTTGTTTACATCTAGCTTACAAATTTAAATTCATTTAAATTTGTTTTAAATTTAAATTTTCAGACAGGTTTACAAAAACCTGTACAAACCAAAACTAACCCGACACAACTCATGTTTGCTTCGAGTTAAAACCTAATTTACTTCGAGTAAACAACTCGAATAACTCGAGTAAATCCCGAGTTCAAAACCCTCTGCACCAAAACAATAGATCATCAGGAAATTTAAATGGCACGGTGCATATGCACCGTGGCTCTGGCCATCTCCGACCACCATCTTAACCTTCAACATATCGATGACCATCACCTGACATCATCACGGCCATCCAAATCCATCACATTTGCTCGAATCAAAATCGAGCTCTCAATTCAAAACCTGGAAACACAATCAGGTTCGCTATCAACCCTGGAAACGCCACCGTACTCTCAACCCCGACCACCAGAAAGCTCGAAATTCCGGCCACACGATCGCCTACGTCCCCTCTCTCACCACCTAGAATACCATCACACTCGATCGCTTACAGACGACGAACGAAGCCAGAATTACAACCACGACAAAACTAGGTCAAAAATACTTAAAATTCTCGCCGCCACCACCACGGCGAACAATCACGACTCACTTTATTTTTCCCAAACACCCTGATCATCAGTCAAACCCCAGACGAAGTCGCGACCACTCTAGTGTCACTGACCACCAGAAAACACTCAAAGTCCATTTCCAGTTCAACTTCAAACTGCTCTATGCACACCCACTTAAAAATTATCATTTTAGGATTAAAAATCCCATTTTTCGATAAGGATTCAAGTTATATAATTGAATCAATGTTTTGTGACATTCGAAATTATCAAAAATTTGAGTTTGTTCTATATAATTAAGTTTTTTTCAACCTACATATTCATATTTTACTTGAAACTATTTTTAAATAATAACTGATACTTAAACAAGCATATATGCTTTTGAAACCAAGGCCTAACAATTATTGACTCAAGGGATAATGGATTTTTGATTAAAATCTAAGCTTGAAAGCTAAGAACAGGGATATCACAGAGACATCAGGCATGCATACGTCATAAATTGAACAAATTTCTATATACACAGCATAACATTTTCCAGATATATAAGCAACCAAATCCAGTTCTAAAAAACAAATGTTGCTCACTTTTGTCTTGCGGAATGAACAGAGCTTCATTTGTTTGAAGCAGGCTTTGAAACTTGCAAGCTGAAACTTCCCTCTCTTGATCTCTGATTTGAATGATCTAAATAGTTGTTTAAATTGAATTTTGTTTGTTTATGTTTGAGTTGTTGCTTTCCTCTGTTTTACTCAGCTCTGCATGAACGAACTAAAAATAAAGAAGTTAATTGATATTAAAAAAAGCTATATAGGAAATATATTTGTACAGGTGATATAATTTTTGTTTGTACAATACAAGGCAGAGATTTTTTTCTTCCGTTTGGTGGCTAAAAACATTTCGAGTTGACCTTGTTTGTGCTAGCATTAAGTGCAAAGGTACTTTATGTCTCAACTTACTACATTTTTGTCTTTATAGATATTTTATCTTTTTACTTCGTATTTTCTTGCCTTGCATTTCTAACTCTACAGGCTGCATACATATATATTTTACTTGCCTTCATAACTACTTCACATACATATTTACTTTTGCCAGGTTTGTTTTTATGCTTCATGTACATATATACTTTGGTTTTGTTCCATACTTGAGTATATTTATTTCTTTCTTTTCTTTTGTCTTGTTACTTTATATTTGCATTCCTATATGTATAGATATTTAACTTATAAAGAAATCGTTTTTAAAACTTACTTATACTTTGATAAAATAACACACATATTTTATATGAATTTGCAAAAACTCGAACCAATTTACCAATTAATTTCATGATTTTTTTATTCAAAAATTAAATTAATTATTAATTTAAACACAGTCAAAATCTGGGATCGTTGCAATTAATCACCCTGGTTTAATTATCCTTCATTTGCATTCAAGTAATTATCTTTAATTAATTACACAAATTAGTTATTCTTAAGCAAAAACAGTAATTAATCTTTAATTACTTATGTTAATTAATTTCTCATAAATCACTTATTATATCTTTATCAATCAACCTTTAATTACATCATTAATTATATAAATTAATGATTCCTAGTTACATTTTAATTTTTTCCTAATCTAAATTAATTACATTAAGTAATTAATCATTAATTAAACCACAAATATTAATCACTCTTGATTAATTCTAACCAGTAATTAACTACCTTTTTATCTACTTCATTAAATAAATTAATTACTCCTTGATTGATTATCTTAATTATTCTCTTGATTAATCACACAAAGTAATTATACCCAAATTACTTCTGTTAACAAATTATCATTCAACTAATTACATCTGGTAATTATTAATTAATTACTTCCCTAAGTAATTAGTAATTCATTACTCCATAATTATTAATTAATAACCTTAATTATTACTTTATAAAACTTAATTACCCATTTATTTATCACTAATTAATTAATTAATCAATTATTAATTCTCAATTGAATTATTGAATTAGTTAACTACAAATCATATATTAATTAACTTTAAGTGGTTTATTTAAAATCCTTAATTTCAAAGTAATTAACACTTAATCATATGTTAATTAATCATTAATAAAATTTTTATAAATCTCAATTCACTTGGTTAATTACCATTATCAATGGATTAATATTCTTAATTATCTTCTTACTTAACATTTTACAATCTTCCTTAATAATTTTGAAATCAAATTATTACTAACTCAAAAGGCTTTAAATGTTAATTAAATTTAAAACTTATCTTACATTAACTACTTAATTTAAATATTAATTAAGATTTAAAGCATTATTAAGTATTCACTTAAATAATTAAAACTTGTAATAAAGTTTTAACTTAAAATTGTCAAACATTAATTAAGTCATCACTACTTAAAATTGTCTAAGATGATTAATTTGCATTACTTATAATTGGTTGATAGTTTGAAATCAAAACCCGAGAGAATCCCTGGGTTCACTCGAGTTGAAACTCGAGTTTCTCACTATCTTCCTTGAGTCCCCTCTTCTTACTTTTCTTCTCCCCCCTTTTTTAGTTAAGTTTAAGTTAAAGTTTAAGTTTAAACTACAAGAACAGGTAAGCACGCTCACTCGAGTTCCAACCCGAAGCTAGCTCTTCATTTTCTCGAGCACCTACTCATGTCGTTCACCACCAAAACCTCCTGACACCATTCCAGTGCCGTACACGTGCACAACGCCTCGCCGCCACTCTGGCGAACTAAGCTACCTCCGGCGAGACGCAAACTAACGCTACATACGAAATCAAACTACTTAACCATTTAATGTTGTTAAAGCAATTCAAATTTTAAACTTTATTTTATTTTTAAAACTGAGATTTAAACTTGAATTCCAGATTTTAAAACTTAGATATAAAATTTGTTTAAAACTTTGCTTTTCATTTTAAACTCAGTTTTTAAATTCCGTTTTAAAATTTTAAAAACAGAACTAAATAAGTTTTTGTTAAAACCAGCAACCCACCATTCTACCTGAGCCACCATCATTTGACATCGAGTCGAACCCAAAAATTCTCGAGCAAATCATGAAATAACTCGAGTAAAACTCGAGTATCCATCTCATGCTCAAACCAAAAACAACATAACCAGAAATATGCACCGTGCACATGCACGGTGGCCTTGACGTCTCTGGCCAACTTCGCCGATCTTCCCACATCGGCAAACTATTCCACATTCCACCACGATCATCTGATCGTCCTCCCAAAGCTCGAAACTGAAAAAGAGCCTTCAAACCAAAACTTGGAACATTGAATAGGAACCACCCTCAAACCTGGAATCCATATCGTTCTCGAAACTCCGACAACCACAGTTGCTGAAACTCTAGCCAACCCTTCGCCTACCTCCAAGCTTCCAGCCCCACGAGTTTGGTTGAACTCAAACAACCAGAGCAGACGCTGTCCTCCAAATTCCAACCACAACCAAATTTATGGTTTAAAACATGATCGTCAAATCCCTAACACCACGATGGATTGATCACCTTCCAAACATTTTTCCCACTATCTCCGATCATCCTTCCCCCTCTAGAGAAGACTACGACTAACCAATCACCTAGATCATCAGAAAATCCTAAATTTCCATTCCCAGTTCATACCAGAACTGCACCTAATTCTCCAAACTAAAAACTATGATTTTAGTTTTAAAATTCATATTTTTACATGATGTTTCAGATACTAACCCTAAAACAAATATTTATGATGTTTAAATTTTCACTTTATTTTAGACTTGATCAGTTATTTGATTTCCAGAGTCATTTAAGTGTTTCTTTAACTTAAGTATAAATTTTAAACTAAAGTTTGAAATGAATCAAATAAGTTTGATTTGGAACTCAAGTTTAACAGAGACCAAAATAAATAAGTTTTGAATTTAAATCAAAACAAGAACGAAAACCGGAAATAGAGAAGTTGCATGTATTCAAATGCATGCATACATCATACCTCAGCAGTTCAATAATATAAATACACAAATATACTTCACAATACAATATTGAACACAGAAATGACATGCAACCAAAATTATACTTAAAGTTTTAAAGGTGAAGTTACTCACCTGAAAAAAAGTTCTGAACAGAGAACAAATTATGGAAGCTACAAACTTGATTTTCCTTTAGATCTTCTTGTTTGTTTAGTTGAGATGTATTTGAGTTTGTACAGGGTGATGCTTACTTTTCTTTTTCTAGTTTTCTATCTTACAAACGAACTAGAATAAGAAATATTGTATATATAGAGAAAAGTTTTTGTATAGGGTAGGTATTAACTAGTACAAACATATCTCCTTGGTTAGAGTTTTTTTCTTGACCAGAAGATTTTTTTCCCTTTCTTCTTAAAACTGAATTGATTTACAAAGGACTTGAAACGACTTTTGTTTTGTGCTGAGATGATAGTATTAAATGCAATGTTTCCTTACAGGTTAACATATTTATTCCATTTGATATGTATATGCATATATTTTTGTTTTTATATGTATATAGATATTTTGTATGTAGATATTTTTTTATCTTCTTGCATACACATATCCCTTACCTGGTTTTGCTTTTATGTCTTATGTGTTCAATATAAAATTGTTTTAGTTATTTGTATTGGTTTAACTTATGTTGCATATGCACAAACCCACTTATATACTTATTTTTAACATAAATCCTTATTATTTCTATTTCTATTTTAAGCTTACTATCAAACACTTAATTAATATTCATATATTCTTATACTTATATTTAATATTGATAAGATTAATTTTATTTTAAATTATTATCTATATTACATTCATATGCATATATTTAGATTAAATGTTAATAATGTAGTGCTTTTAAATTAAATTGAATAAGATAGATTTCATTTTAAATATTTTTGAACAATTTTATTTTGAGTTTTCAAATCAAAGCTTCCTTCACAATACATATACATATATATATATATATACACACACACATATATATATATTTATAAATGGTAAATGACAAAAAGTCTTATTTGTTTTTAGAATGACAAGTTTGTATTTTATTTAATTAGATTAAATACTTATCAAAATAATATTGCCAAAATCCCAGGTCGTCACAATTCCTGCTCTATCTTCTTTAAAAGAAATGAATTGAAAAATGACATTTCTATATTATAAAAACTATGAAATTAATTATTTTAGTTGAATTTTTTTAACATATTTTCAAAAAGAAACTCTGATATTATATTAAATTTAATTAAGTCAAATAAGAGTTTACGTTTATCTACAATATATTTACACATGGTTATTTAAAATTAAATATGTATTAACAATAATTAAATGGAATGTTAATTTTTCATTTAATTACCATTCACATATCTGTAAAACATTAAGTACGAGTTTTATATGTTATTTTACGGTCATCCTTTATATCTCCGCTGTATCCTCGCTGTATCCCGCTATGACTTTTTGCACCTCTACCGCATTTGATCCGTTTAGCGATTTAACCGCACAGATTGACAATGGGGTTAAAAGAGTGAATTTTAAAGAAAATCATTTTTATTACTTTGTACGAGATTTTATTTTGTGTTTATTTGAATAATAAATTTGCACTAAATCATATTTCATATTATTATTTTTGGCAAAGCCAACGAGGTTGAATGGATCCCTACCATTTATTAAATTACGGAGACATACAAAGAAGGATGCGCATACCCATCATAAAAGGGAATAAAAAGAAAATAACACCAAAAATTACAAGCTAAGAACTCCAACTAACAACCAAGGGCAGAAATAGGCCTAAAATGATCTTGCAAGTGAAAGAAATAGAGATTGTTCAGAGCGTTTAGTGCCATTAAATAGTCTAGAATTTCTTTCCATCCAAATCAAGTAGGAAAATCTTTTTAATACTTTGATTAGAAGCATCCCCTTATTACTTTTCCACCTTGCAACGTTAAAGATGTTGAACCACGAATACTTGGGTTAAGAAAATTAAAATATCTTAATATTCTATTTCAAACAAAAGAAGTGTAAGAACAAGAAAAGAATACATGTCTAGTGTTTTCAGTTCCCTGCCCGCAAAACAAGCAATTGGAAGACTGCAGCATCCCCTTAGCCAATAGATTATCTTGAGTGTGTAATCCATTCTTGATAATTTTCCAAAGCAGGAAATTTTCTTTAAGCACGTAAGAATTCATCCATATGCGTGAGTGCTATGGAAATGTAGGCATAGTTGAGAAACCAGTCAAATATTTATACAAGTTAATGAGGAACATATTTTGTATTTATTAGTAAAAGGGTTTGGGTTTATTTTCTATTTATTTAATTTATATTTGAAATATTTATTTATTTGTTATTATTTAATAATATTTTTTATTAGAAATTTAACTTTAATTTATTTTTAATTTAATTTTAATTTGATTTACATTTAATGTTTTTAATGTGATTGTATTCACAGTAAAATCATTAGCTATACTAAGAGTGATTATATAGCCTTGGGAGTATATGTGTAATCAATCGTTGTAATTTGAGGTTAATAAGTATATATAACGTCATACGTCAATGTTGATGTCACACGAACACACACGAACACGCACACAAACACACACGAACACAAACACACACATACATACACACACATACACAAACATATCAGATATTTAAATTTATGATTACACTAATATAAATAAACTATTATTTTTGGCTATTTTTTAATTAACATATTTAAATATAAATACACATGTATATCAATATATATATATATATATATATATATATATTATGCAATATTATTTAAACTAAAAATAAATACACACACATTTATATATTGATTAATAATCCTAGAATTCAAATTTTAACCACATATGTACTGCATATGTATTAATTAATAGCCGAATTATAAATATATGATAATTTAATAATCCTAAAATTCAAATTTTAAATTGGTTTGACAATCAAAAATAAAATTTAATTTTTTATTGATTCCTTTCACCAACAAAAAGTATTATATCTTATAAATAAAATAGTATGGATTTTTTATTTCGAAAACCTTTTGAAATTGAAATTATAAAAACCTGTTTGATTATCAAAATAAATAAAAATATATTTTTTAAAGATGGAAAAACCCAAGAGCTTTAAATTTTTTCATATGAACAAAATTTTCATATGAAAGTTTACATACATCAATACATACATATACATACGCACATATATATACGAATACTTTGGCACGAGTGATGCATGTGTACAGGGGGAATTGGTATTAAAAATTTATTTGTATTATTCTTTAATTTTATAAACCGACTTTGACATGTACGAAATGTTGTATTTTTTATGTGTGTACATGCACAAATTAAACTGAAATGCGAATGTATCATATATGCATTTATCTGTGTTGTACAGGCTAAGCCATGGGTGAGATAGCATTACGAATTTGAATAACACAACTGTTTATTGTAATTTAATCAAAAGATAGTCAGAGTTTGTGTAGAGCTTGCGAGAAAATCATTTTTGTAATAGTAAAAATGTTTTCTGAGTACAAAGATCATATTAAAGACAGTGACTAATAAACTTATGATTCACATATTGTATAATAAGATTCATATTTTTTTTTCATAGATGCATATATACAGTGGTAACTTTCTTTTCACAAGTTAAACTCAGTATTAAATGTCAATTTGTACAGTAATACTTGCAATACTTACAGTAATAATTCTAATAGTAAATTTATAACTCACATACTGTAACTCATCAATCTTTTCGGTATGAAGTAGTAGTTTTACAGTAATAATTCTATTAGTATTAACTTCGGATAACAAACATATAGTTCATAATATCTGAATAAGCAGCAGCAGTTTATATGGTATGAACAAGTCATTTGTAATACACAATTTGAATACCTATGAAGAAAGTCATGACCTAATCTTCACCGCGCTTCACAATTTAAGTAGGCGGCTTCAAACTGGATCTTCATCTATCCTCAAGGAATTTGAGAACCTCTTCACTATATAAACAACAAATACAATAATCCTACCATATATATAATAGAAAATGGTACATCGTAAATGTGTAAATTATGTATGAAAATCTTCAAATACATCCTGACTAGAAGTTGACTTGAACACATTAACATATAATGCATCATAATCGTTAAGTATTTTGGATTCTAACTAATTATAAAAAACACAATTAGTTTAAAAAAACTTACTTAACAGGCGGCTCCTTACCCTTTCTAATCATCTTATCAATATCATCAATGGAAAATTTTGATTATGCAAACTTGCCTTCTTAATCCACTTAGACAAAATCCCTTCCCAACCAATTGAAACACCCTTTCTCTAATAGGCCTAGGTGATTCTCTAGGATATCTCTACAAGAGAAACCCACAGAAAACCATTTCCAACACATATGGTCCAAAAACCAATCTAATTTTGTTGAACTTACATAATTTTCAATAATGTTTTTTATTAAAATCCAAATGGTAATTCTAACTAATAAGGAAATAAAAAGGATTAATGTTTCACCTTAATTTACAAACACAACATCGAAAAATACAAACATAATGGACAAAATTATTACCTTATGGTAATATCACATATGCTCTTTTGCCATTCTAATTTGAATATCTATGGCCAACACCTAGAACAAATAAAACAAAATTTCAACCATAATGACAACCAGAATATGAGAATTTTATCAAATTGGACCAATTTAAATTAGTCATTCTGCACCCTTCAATTGTAGCTCACTTTGTTTCTCGAAAACTTCATATTCTTTTATCATTCTCACGCAATCGTCAAATGTCGGTGGAGATAAAAAATTCATGGACTTAATTTGTTAAATAAATAGTCGTACCAAATTTAATCTTTGGTAATAAACAATTACTTGATTTGTTTGATTTTCACCATCCTTATTTTGGTTTAAAATTTCTTTCTTCTTTTTGATTTACGAGTTGAGATAAGGATGAAATGGATTAAGATGTGATGGAAAGAAGTAGTTCTGTGCATATTTTGGTTGTACATAGAAACGTGGAGGAATAAAAAATGATGTGAATCCTTCTTCTGAAATAAATTTTGTAACTATAAAATGATGGGTATACTTGGAAGTTCAAAAAAGCTTCATTTGACTTAGTTGATCAAGTGTTTTCTTTATATATAAGACCAGTACATATACACGTTCTCTGCACATGAGTAAAATAATATAGTGACTGTAACGACCCAGAATTCTTGTCATTTGAAATTCGTATATTTAATTGATTTTTAATATTAACAAGTAAAATTTGTAAGTCGAATAAATTTTATTCGAATATCTAGATTTAATTGGATAATTAAATTGATAATTCAATATTTGAAATTACAGAAATAATTGGAAATTGGGTTTAAAGTGATTAAAATTGATTTGTAAAGTTGTATTAAATAATATTGGAATTAACATGAAGTTATAGAACTTTTAAAATTGGATTAAAAGTTAAATTGTAGAAATTGGATATTTTAATATTTAATTGACGAGTAAAAATAGTCATTTTTCAAATAGTCTCGGCTTTCGACAAAACCAGTTTCATCGGATCCGTAATGTTAAATTATTGTAAGATTTTAAATTTCATGTCAATCGGATTTACGATTTGTCCGGGGCAAGCTAAAACGCACTGAAATCAGTTTAAGTGAATTTTAAATTTAAATAATTCGATTTGAAAACTTATCTTCCGAATACGATCGAATTGGCTCTCGATATATATTCCATTGCGTTCGGAATATGGGTAAAACATTATAAACGCTAGGCGGCATGCTTCGTTTGGAGTTCGAAAAATTTTCGGTTGAATAGTGTTTTGGAATTTTCTATATAAGGACGTTATTATTCACTATTTTCATTTAAAACCGAGCTAGGGTTTCAAGGCGCCACTCTACTCTTCAATGGCCAAAATCTTCCCCTCTTCCTCCCTCATTTTCTTCAAATCCATCAACCAATTCATAAAACTTTCTTCTGCGAAGTTGTAGAGAGCATCAAGATCTCTCTATCCAACGGCTGTGATCGAGAATAGGGCAGTAAATCGACGGCAATAAGGGTTTGAATGGCCGAACTTCGTGCGCATTTTTCGAGGGTATGGAGCTGCCGAGCATAACCAGAATTGGGGTAGAGGTGAGGCACATCGCGAGCTTTGAAACCATGGTAGTTGATCGTCGTTGAAGTCGTCGAGGTGGTTGCGTTGATTAGGGTTAGTGGCGGCCGTATTGGGTTGCTTGCGTTCGTGCTTCGTCTGGGAAGAAGGAGAAGCAACTTTGCATGGTCTAGATTTTCTATAGCAAAAGGAACGACCTAGATCGAGTTAGGTTAGAAAATATAAAATAGAAATTGTAAAATTGATTTATATAAATTCGTTCAAACTTTAAAAATGCATAACGTTTTGATACGAGGTCCGTTGTTGACGAAACGACTTGCGTTGGAATTGTATTGACGAGCACTACGCGATGGAGCTAGTTTGGAGTTGATTGGAGCCAGTGAGAATTTTGGGTAAAATTAAACGCGTGTTTAATTTTATTCGAAATAAAACACTGCAACTGTATTTGAAACAAGGTGAGAACTTCTCACTTAATCGAATTTGTTTCGATTTAAATTTTAAATAGTTAGATTTTAAATTGCTTGATTGTGTGATTGAATGATGGTTGCTATATGTTGTATTGAAATAGACCCTATACGCCGCATATTAAGCGGAGGTTATTGTATAAACACATATACCGCGATATTCCACCTTGAAGTGGAATTGGTATTATATATGTATTTGGAGTTGATTTCCCGCATTATATAGCGGATGAGACCCTATTGCGCTGCATAATAGCGGATAATATTTTATATAAACCCATGTACCGCGATATCCCGTCTTGAAACGGGATTGGTATTGTGCTAACATCTGTGGATGCAGGGAAACAGGTTGGAGGGATCCAACTGGATTCCTCAAATAATTGAATTTGTTTCAATGTTGCATTGTGATTTTTTTTTATGATCTCTGTGCGATTATCTTTGTGATTGAAATCGTTGAAGGCTAAAATTTAGCCGAATATAATTTTGGTATCGTTAGATACCGGAAATAAATAAAAATTTGATCTTTGAAAATTTAGGTTGAAAGTTTATATTAAAATTTATTTTTGAGAATTGGATAAATTTAAAAGAAGGAATTCTAAAATAATAAAGTTTTATTTTTTATCTTATTGAATAAAATTTCAAAATATGGGAAAAGCTTTAATAAATGGATTTCGGGTAATATTATTTAAAAGTTGAAGAATTTATTCAAATTACGGATTTTAAAGAGTTTGAAAAATAAAAGAATTGTTTCTTTAAAAGGAATTTATTTTTTTAAAAAGAAATAAATTTAGAAATCCATTTGGGAATTGATTTTAGTGATTGAAATATATCTTTTGAAAATCCATTTGGAAATTTATTTGGTGTTTTGAAAAGAATTTAGAATCAATTTGAAAATTGATTTGGGGTTTTGTAGAAATTGATTACAATTTGAGATTGAATGAAATTCACTTGGTGTTTAATTTCTTGGGAAGTAAATATGGAATTTGATTTGGTTATTTTTGAAATCAATTGAAAAATTGAATTGTTGTTGAAAGTGAATATTTGAAATCGATTTGAAAATCCTATATCAATAGATATTTTGGAAATGTGAATTCACATGGAATTTATAAAGAAAAGGAAAATTTGTTTAAAAATAAACATTGATTTATTTTTGAAGCATGGAAATAAATTTACGGATTTGGAACGTAAATTTAAAGTAAATCGATAAGGATTTAGTTAATTGGTTTAAATGAACCATTTTGAAATGAAAGTGTATTCTCCCTGGAAAGCTGAATAAATTTCTGAATAGCTTTGAAAAATACATACATACATACAAATATATATATATATATATATATATATATATATATATAAAATTATAGAATTGTTTTTGAAAAGGATACTTTGGAGAAATTAACTTCTTAAATTATTTTAAATCCTTTAAGTGAAGATTTATTAAGTTGATATAGAAATGATTTTTTTCTAAGATTTAATCAATAATCGTTTTAGAAAACAGTTATTTAAATAGTTATACTCTCTCTACTAATTTTATTTTGAAAATTAGTTTGAACTTCGGTTATATGTAATATTGGTATAATATTTTTATAACTAATATTTTAAGTAAAGTGTTTAAAGAAAAATAGTTATTTCAAAGTGTTTTCCCGATATATTTTGGATAAGTGTTATAAATTATTTTAAAGTATTTGAACTCGGCAGATTTCCAGTGAAAATGAATAAATATTTGGAAGTGTTTCCGCGTAAGGAAAATGATTTGAAATTTGTTTCAAAAGTTGTAAAGGTGAAAAGTGATTTGAGATTTGTTTTCAAATGGTTGAAGTGTGGAAAAATTTATCTTGTAAAGATATTTTTGAAAAATAAATAATTTGGGAATTTATTTGGAATCTGGTGATGTTGTGCATATCTATTGATAGTTAAATAACCAACTATCAATATTTACCTTTAAATGCGTATTTGTTGTGATTTTCTTGAATTTGAATGCTACACTTATTTTAAAATAAGCGCTTGTTATTCGGTTTTGCCGGGAGAGGACCTTTGGGTCATGAATCCCATTCCGAATAGTGATACGTCATAATGGATAGCATTTGAAGACCGATATTGAAGGCCGGATATTTTCGAAAACGAAAGGATTACCATCGAATGTCTCTGCATTGGCTGATCTCTGATATAGAGATTTTATCACCCTTTGTGATGGAAATCCGGACGTGATTAGTGAATATCCAGATTGCAAGGGCTTCTTTGGAAGCGCCTTCGGTTCCGTTCGATCCCGGAACAGACTTGTATGGATGTGTGTCTGACGTTACACTTTGAGATGTAAAGCCGGTTTCTATCAAATACATTTCTGTTGGTGGTGGATAATTTATTCTCTTAGCTTAACACCCTTTTCTGAGACGTACGAGCTCAGAGGTTATGTAGTTGATGGTTACTAGTGATACATTCCCAATTTGGTAATGTGGCATACGAAGTGCTGCCGATCATTTGTTGATCAAAGCATAGCTTTTGTGAAAAGCGTAGCTTTGTGGACGAGACTTCGCTGGACCTCACAACCCGGTAATAGTCAAAACAGGAAAGATGCAGCAAGGTTATAGGGAGTAGCACCCCTTAGGGTATGTGCATTTCCTTCTGGATAGAAGTGGTATCATGGTATGGAGCCCAGATACTTAACTTATGTGGATGTCGCATATATATACGACTTTGTGATTTTTGTTGGTTTAGGATCCTCGGATAAAGGTTGTTTACAACCGGGGGATGACATACTCGTGTTAGTAGTTATCTACTTTTGCAGAGGTAACTCGGCCTTGTGTTGGCAGAGATCCGGTTAGGTTCTCGGGGCGTCCTTCCAGAGGCGCACCCATGTGGCAATGGGAAGTTCCTTGGCCTGACCATTTGTTGAAAAATCCAAAGAAACAATACGAGCCTTGTATGGTTTTAGTTGTAGAACCTTCCATCTAATATGGTAGCTATAGTAGGCATACTATAACGGTACCTATGCTGGTTAAGATTTATATTATACTTTCGAAATGTTTTCTACACTTTGCACTTATAGTAATAATATCAAAGAAATTTGCATATCAAGCATGTTTGACTATCATAAGGAGAAATCTCCTCCAATTCTGCGTTTGCATTGTGTGTGTGGCGGAAGGCCTTATGGTAGTTTCATTTTCTAAAAGCATTGTGGATCTATTTTAAAATATTTATTTGTTTGTTTTAAAGATATAACTGTTTTAAGTTCTCACACCAGTCTCATGACTGACCTGGAGTTTATTGTTCCCTTCCTAAACTCCGGGGGCCCACCAATTTCCACACGGGCAGTCTAGAGTCAGGTTATCAGGTCATTCTGGAATTCAGGAGTTGCTGTGAAGATCAGGAGCAAGCTGGATGGCGAAGCGTATCACTTGTATATAGTATTTCTTTTCCGCTGTTTATTGTTGTAAACTCTCATAATGTAATGTAATGTGACATAATGTAATAACTGATACAGTTCTTTTGATTTAAAGATTATTCATGTAACGACCCAGAATTTTTAATAATTAAAATTTGAATATTTAATTAATTTTAAATATTAATAAGTGAATTTATAAGTCAAATAAATTTTTATTTGAATTATTGGATTTAATTGGATAATTAAATCGATAATTTAATAGGTTAAATTATGGAAATAATTGAAAATAGGGTTAAATATGATTGAAAATGATTTGTAAAATTTTATTTTATCATATGGAAGTTAGAATGATATTTTAGAACTTTTAAAATCGAATTAATAGTTAATTTGTGAAAATTGAATATTTTAATATTTAAATCGACTAGTGAAAATAGTCAATTTTTGAACAGTCTCAGAATTGAACAAAACCAGTTCCATTGGATCCGTAATAGTTAGTTATTACCGGATTTTAAATTTTGTGTCAATCGGAGTTATCGTTTGATCGTGGCAGCTCGAAACGCATCGATTTATTTTTAATTTAAATTTGGCGAGCTAAAATAGCCATTTTTCAAAAAGTCTCGGATTTCGACGAAACCAGTTTCATCGGATCCGTAATGTGATATTATTGTAAGGTTTCAAATTTCAAGTCGATTGGATTTACCGTTTGTCCGGTACGAATTAAAACGCCTAGAAATCGATTTAAATCGGTTTAATTTAAATTGAGCGTTTATAGCCATAACTTGCACATACTTCCGAATTAGCTTTCGAAACCTATTCCATTGTGTCCGGAACGCGGGGTAAACCCTAGAAATGCTGGTTACGGCGCATAAATCGGAGTTCGGAATTTCCGGGATGAATAGTGTTCGATTTTTCTTTATAAATAGCACCCACCTCTTCATAAATTAAAAATAAAATAAAAATAAAACCCTAATACTAAAACCCTAGCCGCCACTATCTATAACTGATGGCCAGAAATTAGTTTTGATTCTCCTCCATTATCTTCAAATCTAAGCATTATTTCAAGAATTTATCAACTACAAAGTTATAGAGCACATCAAGATCTACAAGATCAACGGTTGTGATTGGAAACGGAGCTATGGATTGGCTGCAATCGGGGTTTGAAGTGGCCGGCTTGCGCACGCATTTCAAAGAGAGGGGGGTGGCCGAGTGGGTGCGGTCTGAGGGTGGAGGTGGAGTCAGGAGCGAGCTTCGCGATGGTGGTTGTGTGATGGAGTTTAGTCGAGAGATGGTGTTGCAAATTGTAACCCTAATCCTAAGAGATGGGTTCGGTGGCCTCGTGTTTGACCTGTAGGGTGAGCGCGTGATGTAGGAGATGATGTTGGGAGCGTTGGATCTGAATCTCACGGCCAAGATTGCTTTGGGTATAAAATTAGTAAATTTATATTGTAAATTAGCAAGTTTAAATACGTGTAACTTCAAAAATTCATAACTTTTTCATACGAGGTCGAAAAAATGCAAACTCAGTTGCGTTGGAATCGTATGGACGAGCACTACGCGATGGAGTTGGTTTGGAGTCGTTTGGAGTTAGTGAGAATTTTGGGTAAAATTAAACGTCCGTTTAATTTTATTCGAAATAAATCGCTAAAACGGAAATTGAAACCAAGGTGAGAACTTCTCACTCAATCAAATCAGTTTCGATTTTATTTTAAATAGTTAGATTTAAAATATTTGAATGCATGTTTGAATGATGATTGTTATCTATTGATTGTTAAAATAGACATTATGCGCCGTTAGTAAGCGGATGTTATTTAATAAAAACATATACCGCGAATATTTCATAAACAGTGAAATTGGTATTATATATAATATCAATATATATATATATATATATATTGGCATATGTATATATTGAAGTTGGTTGATTTCCCGTATTTTTTAGCGGATGAGACCCTATTGCGCCATTATTAAGCGGATAATATTTAATAAGACATATACCGCGATAATTTCGTACTGGAGCGAAATTGGTATTGTGCTAATGTTTTTGGATGCAGGAAAACAGGTTGGAGGGATCCAACTGGATTCCTCAACAGTTTTTATTTGATTTCAGATATTTTGATATTTGATGGATTTTCATATTGATATATGATATCGTTGTAGTCGTGATTGACTATTTGGTGTGTAGCATCATTGGACCAAATTTGGAATTTTAAAATGATTTTAAAGTGATTTTTGAGAATATACTATATTTTGGAATTGATCTATTTTAAATAAATAAACGTTATAATTTTTAATGTTATAAAAATTATGATTTTTGAGAAATATAGTAAAAAAACTGATTTTTGAGAATATAATGCTAATGATTTTATAAAATAGTTAAATCGGAATTTTTGAATTTATTATGAAAAGTTGAAATATAGGATTTATAAAATTTAATTATTTTATGAATCAAAAGGAAGAAGTTTTTAAAGGAATTTAAAGACGTTTAAAAAGAATAATATAAATTGATTTATATTAAGAGATTTATAAATGGATATTTATAAATTGAAATATGGACATTATAAAACGAGTTTTTATAAGTGTTTGAATGAAGTGAAAATGAATTTCATAATTGAATGAAATTTATAGAATTATAAACCGTGAAGTTATAAAAGAAATTTATAAATAGTAAGATTTATAAATTTGGTGAAATTATTTGAAGAATAGATTGGTTAAATAAATGGATCTTATAAGTTATAAGATTTATAAACTGGAAAGTCTTTAAAAAGAACGATTTTGTAAAATAATCGTTTTATAAGTAATTAACTTATAATATGAACGTTTAGTTTATAATTTAGTTATAAACTGGAATAGGTTAATATGGAAATTTCAAAAAGGAAGTTTTTATAAATAAATAGAAATGGAATTTTTAAACGTTGTTTTATAAATTCGCAAATGACTTATTTTGATAAGTAAATTGTTAAAACCTATTAATGGAGTTATATTCACATTTTTGACTGTGAATAATCCTTTGAAATAAAAGGCATAGAATTGATGAAATTTGTTAACGTAGTATATTCACGTTTTTGAATAGTGAATAACACGTTAAAGAAATTGTTTTGGATTTGGATGTTTTAAATAGAATTAAAACGATCGAACAATGTTTTAAAAATGTGTTGAGATTCGAAACCATAGATTTCAACATTTATTGTTGAAATAGACGTTTTCGAGAAATAGAAGGAAATAGTGGACTATAACACTGTTGTTATAGTAAATGATTTCCGAAAGGAAATGTTTTGTATAGTATTGGGATTTATATATCTATTTTAATTTCGAATTCCTATACTAGTGAATTTGGGTTGTCGTAACGATGTTTTACGTAACATTCGTTTTGGCCCAAATAAATATGTTTAAGTGAATGATTTCCTTAAATAATGAAATATATACTTAATTTCGATTTAAGTATATTGAATATTTTCTAAGTGTTGAAAATAAATAAAATTTGTGAATTACTTATTAAATAAGTATGGAATTGTTTTCCAACATGAAGTGATATTTAGAATTTATCTTTTTGAAGATAAATTGAAATGAATAATCGAAATTGAATATTCATAGATATTTTGGATTATAAATTCACTATGGAATTTATGAATGAAAAGGAGAATTTGTTTAAAAATAAATATTGATTTATTTTTGAAGTTTTGAATTTATATATCTAGTGAAGATATTTTTGGAAAATAAATAATTTGGAAAATTATTTGGAATCTGGTGATGTGTGCATATCAATTGATAGTTCAATAGCCGACTATCAATATTTCCCTTTGAATGGGTAATAGATGTGATTTGTTTGAATGTGAATGCTACACTTATTTTTGAATAAGCGCTCACTATTCGGGTTAACCGGGAAAGGACCATGGGGTCGTATAACCCATTCCGAATATGTGATACGTCGTTGTGAATTGCATTGAAGATCGGTGTTGAAGACCGAGTTTTTGCGAAAGCGATAGGATGACCTATCGATTGTCTCTACACTGGGTAGCTCCTGGTATAGAGATTCCTTAATTGATGGGAAATTCGATCGGGATTGTGAATACCCGGATTGCAAGGGCTTCGTGAGAAGTGCCTTCGGTTTTGTTCGAGCCCGGAACAGACTTGTATGGATTGTGTGTCTGACATTACAAGTTGAGATATAAAGCCGATTTCTTTCAAATATATTTCTGTTGGTGGCGAAGAATTTATTCTTTTAGCTTAACACCCTTCTCTGAGACGTACGAGCTCAGAGGTTATATAGTTGAAGTTATCAGCGATATATTCCCAATTTGGTAATGTGATATGCTGAGTGATGCTGAAATGATCATTGTGTTGATTATTGTGATAGGATCATTTATTTGATCGTCTATCTTAGTGATCATTGTGTTGATCATTTGTTGACCCAAAGCATGGCTTTTGTATAAAGTATGTTTTTGTGGACGTGACTTCGTCGAACCTCACACCCTGGAAATGGTCAAAACAGGAAAGATGCAGCAAGGTTATGAGGGGTAGCACCCTTTAGGGTATGTACATTTCCTTCTGGATAGAGGTGGTATCATGGTATGGAGCCCAGATATTTAACCTATGTGGTTACTACGAATTTATTACTTTGTGGTTGTTGGTTTTCGGGATCCCGTGAGAAAGGTCGTTTACGATCGGGGAATGGCGTGCTCGTGTCAGTAGTTACCCAGTTAGGGGTAACCCGGCCTTGTGTTGGCAGAGTTCCGGTTTGGTTCTCGGGGATGTCTTTCCAGAGGCATTCTCATGTGGCAATGGGAAGTTCCTTGGCCTGACCATTTGTTGGAAATCCAATTCCCAATACGAAACTTGTACGGTATTAGTTGTAGAACCTGCCATTCACTTATGGTGGTCACCACTGTTTGGATGGTAGCTATAGTAGGCATACGATAATGGTCGTATGTTGGCTAAGATTTATATTCTACTTTCGAAATGAATTTCTTCTACACTATGCACTAGTAATAATATCAAATGTTATTTTTAATGCGTATCAAGCATCTTTGACTATCATAAGGAGAAATCTCCTCCGATTCTGCGTTTGCATTGTGTGTGTGTGCGGGAGGCCTTATGGTAGTCTCATTTTTAAAAGCATTGCGAATTGAAATAAAAATATTCCTCTATTTTGATTTTAAAGATAAATAAACTGTTTGAGTTCTCACACCAGTCACATGACTGACTTGGAGTTTATTGTTTTCCTTCCTAAACTCTGGGTGCCCACCAATTTCCACACGGGCAGTTAAGAGTAAGGTTTATCAGGATATTCTGGATATTCTTGAGTTGCTGGAGGCAAGCTGGATGGCATGGCGTATTACTTATATAGTATTTCTTTTTCCGCTGCACTATTTGTTGTTGTTGTTGTATACTCTGATGATATGATGTAATGTAATAACTGATATAGTTCTTTGTTTAAAGATTATTCATTTATTATTATATGTTGTTCCGCTGCGAATTGTGAGATTCTGATGTTGTTCTGTTGTTTTCTGTTCCGTTCTATGTTCCCTATTCTCTTTTTCTTCTATTTTAAAAAATTAAAATTTTCTATTTTCTTTTCCCTCCATCTTCTACCTTTTTCTCTCTTCTTTTCTACCTTTTCTTTTCTTAAATTCTTTTCTTAAACCCATAACTATTTGGTTTTTCGGCAACGAAAAATCGAAGCGTTACAATTCATTTATCTATTATATGTTGTCCGCTATGACTGTGAGATTTTGATATCGTTTCTGTTGCTTTTCTTTCTTTCTTTCTTCTACCTCTTCTTCTTTAACCCTAACAATTCGGTTTTTCTGGCCTTCGATTGCTCGGCAGTTGATACAGTGGACGTATTAATGTCGACTTTCGTGAGTCAAAAATCATGAATTTTACATTTGGTATCAGAGCATTTGGTTAAGTGACAACCTTGGCTCTGTTATTACTCATTAGAGATAGAGTCAGTAGTACTCTAGAATGAGTGTGAGTGTAATAATAGATGTGAGAGCGTATTTGTTAGTGAATATAAAAATGTTTTGTATTGTGTTGACTTATCGGTTGATTGTTAATAGATTCTGGTCGGTGCAGTCTAGCTAACTGTGTCGTAGGAGTTTCTAAACTCTTAAACAAGATAAACCGACACAATATTGTTTTAAAATAGGATAAATGAAATAATTTTACCCAGACAATAATATTAAATTATTATCATCGATTATTGAATAAGAAATTGAAATCATAATCAAAAGCTGAGAAATAAATCCATATACAAATGAGATTTGTAAATATAAATTGTAAATGTGATTCATAATTTGAAATGGAATTCCAGAGTAATATTTGAAAACAAATTTAAAGAATTTGAAATTTTGAGATTTGGGAAATTTAAATTCTTTGGAGTTTGAAAATGATTTTCAAGGGTTTCGGAAAATTGTTTTAAAGGGAAGAAAGCACTAAACTCTTTTCGGTCGCTGGAAAATAATTCCGATGATGATCGCGACGTATCGGTGTTCATTTTCAAGTTTCCATGAGAGAAATTGCCGTCGAATTATAATTAAATGGAAGTTGTTGGTGAAATTGAGTTTGGTTTTGGAAATTCAAAAGATAATTTGAATAGATTTCAATTTTTTTTTTGAAAGATTGAAAAGACTATGGAATGTTATATAAAATGTTTATGTAATAATAAATAAGTTTGGATGACTTAGGAAATTCAGATTAAACTGAAATTGACCTGAGTTAATTGGAATAAAGGTGAATTTTAGAAGTCTAATAGACTAAATGATTGGAATACAATTATTAAGTTGGAAAATAAATTGTGAATGAATAAATAAAATTTGCAATTGCAAGTGCAAGAAAATGAAATTGAATGTTGAAATTCATTTCGAATTTGTAAGTAAATAAAATAGAATTGGAATTGAATTTGATTTGTGAAAAACAAAGTGAAGTATTAAACTAAAATTAGTAAGTGCAAGTAATTGAAGAATGACTAAGTGGATAAGGTTGAAAATGAATTGAATCCAATATATTTTTTATGAAAGTTAATTGTATTCATATTGAATTGGAAATCTAGTGTAATATATGTAAGTGAAACCAAATGATAAAATGGTTAAACAATTTTGTTAAGCAAAATGAGATATGAATTTGAATAAGTGACGAAATTTGACTTTGGTAAAAGTTAAATAGAATTTATCTTAGAATTGGAATCTGAATTGGATTTATAAGGGGAAATTTAAGTTAAGTTAAACAAATGATGTTTGAAATGGAATATAACTTAAGTGATGTTGAATGAAGTTGATTTTGGTATCAAAGTAAAATAATAAAGTGAATTAAATGGATGTGTACTTGAGTTATATAAATGAAATTCAACCTTATTTGTCAAATGAATTGGCAATTGAATTAATAAATGGATTGAATGTAAATCAATCTAATGTAAATAAATTGATATGGAATAAGGGATGTAAATGTTAATTCATTAAAAACTAGTAAATTGAAAATTGAATAATTGAAAGAAAATTCAATTAGATATTAAACCAAATGGAAATTAAATGTGTTGAACCAAATTGAATGTAAAGTAAAGTAAATTGAATGAATTTGGTTGTATTGGATATACATTGATTGTTATATTGTTGTTAGTTGATTGTATAGAAATTCATATGAAATTGAATTGATAAATGAAAAACTAAAGTAATTGGATTCAAATTGAAAGTGAAGTAAATTTAAATGTAATTGAATTTGAATTGAAAGTGAACTAATGTGAATTGGCTGTAAGCAATTAAAATTTGTATCGAAACCTTATAAAATGCTTATGGGAATTATTTTGATGGCATTGCTTATGAAAACTCTATGTTTTCTATTGAAAATTAGTGAAATGTAAATGAATTTCCCATATATGTCACTTACAAGTTTAAATTGAGTAAGTATAGGTACCGTGGCTGTAGTTGGCTGGATTTGGTCACGCTAAAATGCTAATAAATAACTGCTTTGCTTAAAAATGCTAAAAAGGTACGCCTACGCAATAAAAATAGGAAATATGAACTGTTTTTCGACCGAGTGGGTCGATGTATATATATTTATGTCTATTGTGATATTGTAAAAGCTCCTCCGTACAAAGGAGACTCTGCCAAAATTTTCGTAAATTTTGGGAGTTAGAAAAAAATTTGAAAAATTTTGGAAATTTTTTGTTAACGAAAATTGAAATGAAAATGTAGGAATTGAACTAGAAAAGTGTAACCATCGGATTTTGAAAAAGTTAAGGAATTAAAATAAATCTGAAATCAAGTTGGAACGGTTTGTTTTTGAAAAAAAGTTAATGGATTTCAAGACTTTTTCTTACTTGGCAATTTCGAGGACGAATTTTTTTTAAGGGGCGAAGTTTGTAATGAACCAGAATTCCTATCATTTGAAATTCGTATATTTAGTTGATTTTTAATATTAACAAGTAAAATTTGTAAGTCGAATAAATTTTATTTCGAATATCTAGATTTAATTGGATAATTAAATTGATAATTTAATATTTGAAATTACAGAAATAATTGGAAATTGGGTTTAAAGTGATTAAAATTGATTTGTAAAGTTGTATTAAATCATATTGGAGTTAGAATGATGTTATATAACTTTTAAAATTGAATTAAAAGTTAAATTGTAGAAATTGAATATTTTAATATTTAATTGACTAGTAAAAATAGTCTCGGATTTTGACGAAACCAGTTTCATCGGATCCGTAGTGTTAACTTATTGTAAGATTTCAAATTTCGTGTCAATCGGATTAACGGTTTGTCCGGGGCAAGCTAAAACGCACTGAAATCGGTTTAACTGAATTTTAAATTTAAATAATTCGATTTGAAAACCTATCTTCCAAATATGATTGAATTGGCTCCCGATATATATTCCATTGCGTTCGGAATATTGGTAAAGCATTATAAACGCCAGGCGGCACGCTTCGTTTAGAGTTTGAAAAATTTTCGGATGAATAGTGTTTGGGAATTTTCTATATAAGGACGGTATTATTCACTATTTTCATTTAAAACCGAGCTAGGGTTTCAGACTGCCACTCTACTCTTCAATGGCCGAAATCTTCCCCTCTTCCGCCCTCATTTTCTTCAAATCCATCAACTAATTCGTAAAACTTTCTTCTGCAAAGTTGTAGAGAGCTTCAAGATCTCTCTATCCAACGGCTGTGGAGAATAGGGCTGTAAATCGACGGCAATAAGGGTTTGAAGGGCCGAACTTCATGTGCGTTTTTTGAGGGTATGGAGCTGCCGAGCATAACCAGAATTGGGGTGGAGGTGAGGCACGTCGCGAGCTTCGAAACCATGGTAGTTGATCGTCGTTGAAGTCGTCGAGGTGGTTGCGTTGATTAGGGTTAGTGGCGGCCGTATTGGGTTGCTTGCGTTCGTGCTTCACCTGGGAAGAAGGAGAAGTAATTTTGCATGGCCCAGATTTTCTATAGCAAAAGGAACGACCTAGATCGAGTTAGCTTAGAAAATATAAAATAGAAATTGTAAAATTGATTTATATAAATTCGTTCAAACTTTAAAAATGCATAACTTTTTAATACGAGGTCCATTTTTGACAAAACGACTTGCGTTGAAATCGTATTGATGAGCACTACACGATGGAGCTAGTTTGGAGTTGATTGGAGCCAGTGAGAATTTTGGGTAAAATTAAACGCGTGTTTAATTTTATTCGAAATAAAACACTGCAACTGTATTTGAAACAAGGTGAGAACTTCTCACTTAATCGAATTTGTTTCGATTTAAATTTTAAATAGTTAGATTTTAAATTGCTTGATTGTGTGATTGAATGATGGTTGCTATCTGTTGTATTGAAATAGACCCTATACGCCGCATATTAAGCGGAGGTTATTATATAAACACATATACCGCGATATTCCACCTTGAAGTGGAATTGGTATTATATATGTACT
This sequence comes from Allium cepa, assembly GCA_030765085.1. Lineage (NCBI taxonomy): Eukaryota > Viridiplantae > Streptophyta > Magnoliopsida > Asparagales > Amaryllidaceae > Allium > Allium cepa. The sequence goes on along the minus strand of CM060942.1, from coordinate 100,933,183 downwards.
TGGAGTTGATTTCCCGCATTATATAGCGGATGAGACCCTATTGCGCTGCATAATAGCGGATAATATTTTATATAAACCCATGTACCGCGATATCCCATCTTGAAACGGGATTTGTATTGTGCTAACATCTGTGGATGCAGGGAAACAGGTTGGAGGGATCCAACTGGATTCCTCAAATAATTGAATTTGTTTCAATGTTGCATGCCGATTTATTTTTTATGATCTCTGTGCGATTATCTTTGTGATTGAAATCGTTGAAGGCTAAAATTTAGCCGAATATAATTTTGGTATCGTTAGATACCGGAAATAAATAAAAATTTCATCTTTGAAAATTTAGGTTGAAAGTTTATATTAAAATTTATTTTTGAGAATTGGATAAATTTAAAAGAAGGAATTCTAAAATAATAAAGTTTTATTTTTTATCTTATCGAATAAAATTTCAAAATAAGGGAAAAGCTTTAATAAATGGATTTCGGGTAATATTATTTAAAAGTTGAAGAATTTATTCAAAATACGGATTTTAAAGAGTTTGAAAAATAAAAGAATTGTTTCTTTAAAAGGAATTTATTTTTAAAAAAAGAAATAAATTTAGAAATCCATTTGGGAATTGATTTTAGTGATTGAAATATATCTTTTGAAAATCCATTTGGAAATTTATTTGCTGTTTTGAAAAGAATTTAGAATCAATTTGAAAATTAATTTGGGGCTTAGTAGAAATTGATTTCAATTTGAGATTGAATGAAATTCACTTGGTGTTTAATTTCTTGGGAAATAAATATGGAATTTGATTTGGTTATTTTTGAAATCAATTGAAAATTTGAATTGCTGTTGAAAGTGAATATTTGAAATCGATTTGAAAATCCTATATCAATAGATATTTCGGAAATGTGAATTCACATGGAATTTATAAAGAAAAGGGAAATTTGTTTAAAAATAAACATTGATTTATTTTTGAAGCGTGGAAATAAATTTACGGATTTGGAACGTAAATTTAAAGTAAATCGGTAAGGATTTAGTTAATTGATTTAAATGAACCATTTTGAAATGAAAGTGCATTCTCCCTGGAAAGCCGAATAAAATTTCTGAATAGCTTTGAAAAATATATACATATACATACATACATACATACATACATACATACATACATATATATATAATTCTAGAATTGGTTTTAAAAAGGATACTTTGGAGAAATTAACTTCTTAAATTGTTTTAAATCCTTTAAGTAAAGATTTATTAAGTTGATATAGAAATGATTTTTTTCTAAGATTTAATCAATAATAGTTTTAGAAAATAGTTATTTTAATAGTTATACTCTATCTACTAATTTTATTTTGAAAATTAGTTTGAACTTCAGTTATATGTAATATTGGTATAATATTTTTATAACTAATATTTTAAGTAAAGTGTTTAAAGAAAAATAGTTTTATTTCAAAGTGTTTTCCCGATATATTTTGGATAAGTGTTATAAATTATTTTAATGTATTTGAACTCGGCAGATTTCCAGTGAAAATGAATAAATATTTGGAAGTGTTTCCGCGTAAGGAAAATGATTTGAAATTTGTTTCAAAAGTTGTAAAGGTGAAAAGTGATTTAAGATTTGTTTTCAAATGGTTGAAGTGCGGAAAAATTTATCATGTAAAGATATTTTTTGAAAATAAGTAATTTGGGAAATTATTTGGAATCTGGTGATTTTGTGCATATCTATTGATAGTTAAATAACCGATTATCAATATTTACCTTTGAATGGGTATTTGTTGTAATTTGCTTGAATTTGAATGCTACACTTATTTTAGAATAAGCGCTCGTTATTCGGTTTAGCCGGGAGAGAGACCTATGGGTCATGAATCCCATTCCGAATAGTGATACGTCTTAAAAGATAGCATTTGAAGACCGGTGTTGAAGACCGGATAATTTCGAAAACGGAAGGATTACCATCGAATGTCCTTGCATCGACTGATCTCCGATATAGAGATTTTATCACCCTTTGTGATGGAAATCGGGACATGATTAGTGAATATCCGGATTGCAAGGGCTTCTTTGGAAGTGCCTTCGGTTCCGTTCGATCTCGGAACGGACTTGTATGGATGTGTGTCTGACGTTACACTTTTAGATGTAAAGCCGGTTTCTATCAAATACATTTCTGTTGGTGGCGGAGAATTTATTCTCTTAGCTTAACACCCTTCTCTGAGACGTACGAGCTCAGAGGTTATGTAGTTGATGGTTACTTGTGATACATTCCCAATTTGGTAATGTGGCATATGAAGTGCTGCTGATCATTTGTTGATCAAATCATAGATTTTGTGAAAAGCGTAGCTTTGTGGACGAGACTTCGTCGGACCTTACAACCCGATAATGGTTAAAACAGGAAAGATGCAGCAAGGTTATGAGGACTAGCACCCCTTAGGGTATGTGCATTTCCTTCTAGATAGAAGTGGTATCATGGTATGGAGCCCAGATACTTAACTTACGTGGATGTCGCAAATATATATGACTTTGTGATTGTTGTTGGTTGAGGATCCTCGGATAAAGGTTGTTTACAAATGGGGGATGGCATACTCGTGTCAGTAGTTACCTACTTTTGCAAAGGTAACCCGACCTTGTGTTGGCAGAGATCCGGTTAGGTTCTCGCGGCGTCCTTCCAGAGGCGTACCCATATGGCAATAGGAAGTTCCTTGGCCTGGCCATTTGTTGAAAAATCCAAAGAAACAATACGAGCCTTGTACGGTTTTAGTTGTAGAACCTGTCATCTAATATGGTAGCTATAGTAGACATACTATAATGGTACCTATGGTGGCTAAGATTTATATTATACTTTCAAAATATTTTCTACGCTTTGCACTTATAGTAATAATATCAAAGAAATTTGCGTATCAAGCATGTTTGACTATCATAAGGAGAAATCTCCTCCAATTCTGCATTTGCATTGTGTGTGTGGCGGGAGGCCTTATGGTAGTTTTATTTTCTAAAAGCACTGCGGATCTATTTTAAAATATTTCTTTGTTTGTTTTAAAGATATAACTTTTTTAAGTTCTTACACCAGTCCCATGATTGACCTGGAGTTTATTGTTCCCTTCCTAAACTCTAGGTGCCTACCAATTTCCACACGGGCAGTCTAGAGTCAGGTTATCAGGTCATTCTAGAATTCAGGAGTTGCTGTGGAGATCAGGAGCAAGCTGGATGGCGAAGCGTATCACTTGTATATAGTATTTCTTTTCCGCTGTTTGTTGTTGTAAACTCTGATAATGTAATGTAATGTGATGTGATGTAATAACTGATACAGTTCTTTTGATTTAAAGATTATTCATTTATCTATTATATATTGTCCGCTGCGACTGTGAGACTCTGATATCATTTCTGTTGCTTTTCTTTCTTTCTTTCTTCTTCCACCTCTTCTTCTTTAACCCTAACAATTCGGTTTTTTCGGCCTTCGATTGCTCGGCAGTTGATATAGTGGACGTATTAATGTCGACTTTCGTGAGTCGAAAATCACGAATTTTACAGTGACTATAACTCACCATGAACATAAAGATTATCAATTTAAGTCTATGCATGTTCGCTGAAATACTAATCAATTCCGTTTTAAGCCAATCACATGGTATGATGTAATCCAATCGATGAGCTACATTTTTGAAGATGTGTAATCATATAAGATTGAAGCGTCATATTTATTCATGGTACTCAATATTTAGTGAAAATCAAAAATGAAAACAATAAAATTACATTAAAATTACAAAAAAATACCATACAGATCCTTCTAGATTCATATTAATCGAGCAACTTACTTTAGGTAGCTAAATAGAGGTAATGAATTTTTTTATAGAAGGTTGTGTCCTTGATGATTTCAGTTTTTTTATGTTCATTATTTTTATGGCTATACTATTTGTGTTTCTTTTTCTTTCTATTAATTGCTGCAAAATTCAAACGCTACTTATCATAACATCAGTCTTTTTTGAATAATAAGATTGTCCTCAAGTGTCTTCTTTGACTTGTGACACATATAATGAAGATTATAACTATAATAAAATAAGAATGACATAGATGAATAATGCGTGCATCACTGAAATAACGGTGAAAAGAGAAATAACACTACGATTAGTATATGTTACTTTTGAGTAACATTAGACGATACATTCAAATTATAAATCAAAAGTTTTCATTCTAAATCATAAAATAATAGTAAAATAAATCATGTTACTTTTGGATAGCATAAAACTGTATACATAAATAAAAGAGCTTACCAAATATTGTATCAAAAGCTTTCATTCGCAATCATATGCTAATACTAAAATAAGTCACAATTTTGAAGCAACCCTCTTTTACAGTAATCTGTCAACATCTACAACCTCAGAGCATCTGCAACCCCATGCAATCAAATTGTAAAAGAGTTAGCATAGACAATTATTTAAGTTAAATTACACATCCATATGAATTTCCCTTGAGATCTTCAGAACTTAAAGAGAACCAACATTTATTCCCAAAGTAGTACAAAATTGACCATCTACATAAGTAACAAAGATAATAATACATAAAGTATGAATTGTTAATCCAAATACAAGTACCTTTTGGTTGTTCAAAGTGATAGCTTTGAGATCATATTATTCTTTAAAAGGTTTTGTTTAGCCTTTCTGTGTTAAGACCCTTAATCATCATCGCCATTTTAGTGCCACATGTCGTTCATAATGTAACTACCTTTCATTTCACTTTTTGCTACAAAACTGCAAAATTCTTCTATCATATATCTTATAATTATTCTACAGGGAACATCTTAACAATAGTATAAAGTGGATGACAATTCCTTTACTTCTTATATTTCAACTTGATATATGCATTCACTTTCAAACTTCACTTATAAGACATTGTACTATAGTTTCGTCGTTCACTTGCGAATGCATTGATCAGTAGCGTATGTAGAAGAAACACAAAAAATTGATGACGACTGGACATACCAATATAATCATCTATCATTCCAAAGTAGATTCTAAATATTACGTCACAATTATGCGGCCAATATAAGTAATAAACTGTGAAACATTTCATTGATTGTCTAATTGAAGTTGCAATATTACTTAAATTTTAAACAGCTGAGCTCATCGATAAAAATCATATATTGCATTAAAGCCCAGTTTCTACATGTGGGACACGGTCAATTTTCAAGTTGATTTTGATTTCATATAAATTACTTGGTTTAAAAGGAAAATAGATTATAAATACGGTCAGCATTATTTGTTTGGTAAGTTCTCAACGGGGACTGTTTAAAGTATCCTATGTTCCAATGATTTTATGTTAAGGAATGATCATTCTTTCATAAGTATCCCATTATGAATATTACTTTATTGCAAACACTACAAAAAGAAAGCTTGCTCGTTGATCGAGTGCAATACTTTATTACACTGATGACTGAGAGTTTATCTTAGTTAAGCTAGATAAAGAATATGTACGCAATGCATTAGTGTGGATATGAAAAATAATGTATCTGCAAAGATTTCATGAAAAATTGAGTATTGTCCTTTTCTTTTCTTTTTTGAAAACCTAGAAGAACCCGACAGGCCGGTAAACTCCTGAGGAAGGTACAGTAAAGCTGTCCGCTTGATCCAAGCCCCCATACCCCAGGTAAATTTATATAGGATGGTGAAGCATATGGTAGGAATCGAACTTGGGCCTTTTTACCATAACCCAAGCCTCATTTCCACCGCGCTACACCCACAGAAAAAATTGAGCATTATTTATTCCAAGAAGAAACAAATAAGTACACAGTAAGCGAAACATAGTAACTTCATAATAATAATAAGAATATGAAATGAATGAGAACCCAGATACAAAATAAACTGAGCCTAAATAATACACATTTAAACTATGTTAATAAAATGTTTTGACAATAATCAGTATGACTTATGATTGAACAAAGGCTAAATAATTAAGTATCGGATTGTGCGAGGAAATATTCCACACAATAATCAAACATACAATATTAAAGCAAAATCTTCATAATAGCAATCAAAGCAAAAAAATTGATCCTATATTTTAATGATACTCATGAGTCTTCAAACTTGATTTCTTCATTCTTGATCTTTACACTGTACAGTCTTCAATAATCAGTATCTGCCTTATATATATCCTGCATAATAACATTCATATATATCTAGACAATAGTGTTAGTATATAAGTTATAATAAAATAAGTTACAAAGGTTGTTGTCATCAAAACCACTATCTCCAGTTCCTGACAATCTCCCCCTTTTGATGATGACAACCTTATAAAATATACTTACCACTTCGATCATACCATAACTCCCCCTTACACCAACAACTCCCTCTTACTCCAAGCTTATACTAACAACCCCCCCTTACTCCTAGCCTACTATTTTATATTACTTATCCCCCTTTGTCATCAACAAAAAAATAACCTATAAACCTTGAACTTAATAGAAAATGAGATAAACAAACATATGACATAAAACTTATAACTATGTATGAGTGAAATATAGCATCCTAAGTTAAATGGAATTCAAGATTTTATACACCAAAGATTGTTTTTAGAAGAACATTAATTAATATACTTGAATTTCCATCATCATTTGAAACAAATCTTTCATATTTTCTTGTAATTTGATGACTTGCACGTGTGTGGAACGTTGAAAAGGACCGGAATGAGGGGAAGTGGGTGAAGAAGGTTCATTATTAGAAGAGAAAGCCATTAATTTACTGTTTTAGAAGTTTATTACAGAGACTAGAATAGAGAAAAGGAGTAAAAGTCGAAACATATAAATATATAATTTAACAACTAATTTTAGAGGGAAATTTAAATTTGAAAATCTCGGCCTGCATGTCGACACAAGAGGATGGGTCATGTCGACATGCCCAGTTCAATTTTTTAGAAAATTTTATTTATATTAATTATTAACTATACTTGTATTATTTATAATTTATTATTTAGTTAATGAACATATATCTAATTCTCTTCTAAATTTAGTAAAGTTCTGTTCATTTAATGGTTTGGTTAATATATCAGCAATTTGTTTTTGGGTATTGATATATTCAAGAGTTATGACTTCTTTACTTATATTATCTCTAAGAAAATGATGTCTAATATCAATATGTTTTGTTCTAGCATGATGAATTAGATTCTTAAATAGGTTTATTGCACTAGTATTATCATAGTAAATTGGTGATTTAGTTATAGTTAATCCAAAATCTTTTAAAGTTTTTTTGCATATATATAACTTGAGTACAAGCCAAAGCAGCAGATATATATTCTTCTTCAGTTGTTGACAAGGATACAGTGTTTTGCTTCTTACTAAACTAGAAAACTAGAGAATGTCCTAGAAAGTGACAAGTTCCACTAGTACTTTTTCGGTCTGATTTACAACCATCGTAATTAGCATCACAATATGAAATTAAATCAAATACATCATTTTTAGGGTGAAATAAACCATAATCTAATGTATGTTTTATATATCTTAAAATTCTTTTAACAGCTTTTAAGTGAGTTTCTTTAGGTTGAGATTGGTATCTTGCATAAAGACGGACACTATGCATGATGTCAGGATAACTTGCTGTTATATAAAGTAGCGAACCAATCATTCCCCTATATAATTTTTGATCAACATCTTTTAATTTATCTTCTTTATTTAAAGCTACATTATTTGTCATTGGAGTTGGTTTCCCACTAGAAGTGGTTAATCCAAATTTATTAATTAAATCCTTAGCATATTTTTCTTGACTAATGAAAATTCCTTTATCTAATTGTTTGATTTGAAGTCCTAAGAAGAAACTTAGTTCTCCTATATGACTCATTTCAAATTCTTTAGTCATTATATCTGAAAATTCTTTGTTCATTATGTTATTAGTTGATCCAAGTATTATATCATCTACATATATTTGTACTAACTGAATATCATTTTTGTTTTTTAATAAGAAGAGTTGTATCTATTTTACCAATTTCAGAACCAGATTGTAGTAAATAAGATCTTACTCTTTCATACCAGGCTCTAGGAGCTTGTTTCAGACCATATAAAGCTTTCTTTAATTTATGTACATGATTTGGAAATTTATTATCTTCAAAAAATGGAGGTTGTTCAACATAAACATCTTTTTTTACAAAACCATTTAAAAAAGCACTTTTAACATCCATTTGATATAACTTGAAATTATTGTAGTTTGCAAAAGCAATTAGAATCCTGATAGCTTCTATTTCTTGTTACGGGTGCAAAGGTTTCGTCGTAGTCAATTCCGACTTCTTGATAATAACCTTGCGCGACTAAACGAGCTTTATTTCTCACGCCCTCGCCAAGTTCATTCGTTTTATTTGTATAACCCATTTTGTTTCGATTATACTTTTAACCTCAGGTCTAGGAATAAGTTCCCAAACATCATTTCTAGTTAACTGATTCAATTCTTCTTGCATAGCAAGAATCCATGAATCGTCAAATGATGCTTCCTTTGGATTTTTAGGTTCAATAGCTTATATAAAAGCTACATTACTCATACTATTTAGTTGATTTCTTTTTCTAATTATAGATTCAATATTTCCTAGTATATTTTCTATGGGATGATCTTTTAATAGCCTAATTCTTTTATTAGATTGAATGATTTCACAATTAGTTTCATTAGGTGCATTATTTAAAGTTACAAAATCTTCTTCATCTTCTATTTGTACAGTATCTTTAAAATTTTCATCAAAAGATACATGCATTTGTTTCTTCGATAGTGTTAGTTCCTAAATTATAAACTCTAAATGCTTAACTTCTATTAGAATATCCGATGAAGATACCTTTGTCGGGTTTAGGTTCAAATTTATCTAAATTATCTTTTGTATTAAGAATAAAACACTTACTACCAAAAACTTTAAAATAAGCCACTATGGGTTTCTTACTGCAAAGTAATTCATATGGTGTTTTATTAGTTAATGGTCTAATTAAAATCCTATTTAATATATAACAAGCTGTAGCGACTGCTTCAGCCCAAAAGTATTAAGGTAAGTTACTATCAGAAAGCATTGTTCTAGCACACTCTTGAATTGTTCTATTCTTACGTTCCACCACTCCGTTTTGTTGTGGAGTTCTTGAAAAAGAGAAATTATGAGTAATTCCTTTTTTAATAATGAAATTCGCAAAATTTTCATTTTCAAATTCTCCACCGTGATCACTATGAATAGTTTTTATTTTTAAAGAAAGTTGATTTTGAATTCTTTTAACAAATTTTTTAAATAATTCAAAATCATCACTTTTAAGTTTAAGAAAAATTGTCCAAGTATATCTAGAATAATCATTTATAATTAGAAAAACATATTTATTGTGATTAATTGATTGAACTTGGGATGGACCAAATAAATCTAAATGAAGTAATTCTAGAGGTTTAGAAGTAGAAATCACATCTTTTAATTAAAATGAACTTTTCTTAAGTTTTTTTTCGTAATTGGCAAGCATCACATATACTATCTACTTTAAAGTTTAACTTGGAAATACCTCTAACTAAGTCAAGTTTTGATAACCTAGATAACAGTATGAAATTTAAATAACCAAATCTTTTATGCCAAATCCAAGGGTCAATTGTATTAGCCAAAGGACATTAGTTATCATTTGAAACTTTCATACTAAGGATGTAAATGTTTTTCTTCTTAATTCCTTCAAAGATAATATTTGACTTATTATTTTCGATGTGACACTTATCTTTTGCAAATTTAATTTTAAATCATTTATTACATAGTTGACTTATACTTAGCAAATCATGTTTTAAATTCCTAACAAGCAAAATATCCGAAATAAAAGGAGTTTCAGAATTACCAACATTGTCGATGCCAATCACAATCCTTTTGAGTTATCTCCAAAGTTGACCAATCCACCATCTTAATATATAATGTCATTGAGTATCTTGAGATTTCTAGTCATATGCCTTGAATAACCACAATCAAGTATCCATTCATCTTTCTCAATTTGCACAGCTTGTCCATTGGTTGTTGATTCTTCAAAAGCCATGTAACATGTCAGCTCCTACATAACAAACCAATTCAGTAGATAACTTGATTTTTCATAAAAACTATATGCAGACTTATGATACTTTGATGAAATGCATACATTCAAACTATTAGTAACAAATTTCCTTAAAATGCCATTTTTAACTTTTCAAGTTTCAAATTACGAAAACTATGAAAACCTATGCTCTGATACCAATTGAAAGGGAGTGCGGATTAAGGAACTTAATCCTAATTTAATACTAGAGGGAGGGGGAGTTGAATAGTGTTTAATGGATTCTAAGAGTTATATGGACTAGTTTAAAAATTATGAAATAAAAAAATGCAGAACTTAATCATAGAACAATAACAGACTCGAGCATAGACGAAAAAGTAAATAAAAAGCAGTAAAAGGAAAGAACACACCAAATTTTATACTATTTTGGAGTTACCCTACATCTAGTCCTGCACCAAGGAAAATATCCCGTACAGTTTTTTATTACACCAATGTCGAGATTACAATCCTTAATTTCTAAAGGCCTTGAGGTACCCTCCTGTTTTCGAGTCCGGGGCAAACTCTCTTGATTTAAGGGACACCAGGCACAACCACACCTTATAGAGAGACTCGATAAACTTTTGACTACAAATTCATCCTATATCTCTGGCACTTTGATCTTCGAGAGAGGGCAGAGAATCAAATAAGAATGAGATTCTAATTTGATTGACATGAGAATTCGGCAGAATTTCGGCACAATCTTAAAAATATAAAATTTTTAGAGTATGCATTTGTGGAGAAGGAGGAAAGAAAATAAGAAAATAGTTTTTAAAAAATTCGTTTGTGAAGGCTATTTATAGACCAGTAACGGTCATAACCATTCCTGAAGAGATTTAAACGAATAGACATTTCTTTTAAAAATTAAAACCTTTTAATTTAACCGCCACTATATCGACATGGGGTATCCCATGATGTGGACATCCCTTAGTTAAAAACAATGTAAAATTTGTTTTGAAAATGGTATTGAAAGGAAAACAAGATAAAATGATTCTGAAGTAAAATAAACTAATTTTCCTATGTTTTAAAATAAAGAAGAGTAGAAAAATATATATTAAGAACGTATATATAAATTTGATTTTAAATCTTAAGTGTGTGTGTATATATATATATTATAAAAAATATTTAAAAATCAGAAGATAGTTTTAAAAAACAAACGAAGTTTAAAACAAGAGTTTATTTAAAAACAAAGAATATTTTAAGGCTAAAACATCTCTTTGAAAATCATTTGAAAAGATAATTTTTAAGGCTAAAACATTTTGAATAGCAGCTTTGAAAATCATTTTGAAAAAACATTTTGAAGTAGTTTTGCAAGCTTCTTCCTGCAGAATATCTCATCATATCAGGACTCGAGAACTTGTTCAAAACCAGGATGTTCGTGGGTTTGTAAGCCACTTGCCATAGGTTTGTAAGCTACTTGTTGTGGATTTGTAAGCCACTAAGAAAGTAGAAATGGGTTCCATCCCAAATGAAATTTGGAATGAAGATTTCCATGCTATTATGAAGTTTTAACAAAACTAAACACTTATCTTGAAATCTTGATCTTGATACTCATGAGTCTTCAAACTTGATTTCTTCATTCTTGATATTTATACTGTACAATCTTCAATAATTAGTACCTACCTTATATATATCTTGCATAATAACATTCATATATATCTAGACAATAGTGTTAGTATAAGTTATAATAAAATAAGTTACAAAGGTTGTTGTCATCAGAACTACTATCTCCAGTTCCTAACACGAGACCCCCTAGGCGCCTGCACCATTGCAACAGCCCAAGGCCGCATCTTCTCCCATCAACCACTACCCATCTCCTTGCAGCCGAGACCGATGCAGCCCACCATCGTGCTTCGCCGAATCCCCATCACTTGTCGCCTTCCACGTCCGCCCTCCAATTCACCCCCAGTCCACTTCGGCAGCTAAGCATCACGTCACCTCCTATCCTCCCCACCTATATTTTATTTACAGATTTCTATATGTAAGTACGATTTCTTTTGTTTATACATTTTTATTTATAGATTCATATGATATAGGTCAATACAAGTTTAAAGCAACATGTTTGTTTATATATATATATCGTATGAGTTATGTATAATATTTTAGTATATATATATATATATCTAAGTGTATGTTTAACCGTACTTATATATTTCCATTCTGCACTTGGGTCAATATGTATATTAATCATATTAGTATATATATATATTGTTTAGTGATTTTACATATCAGTATATATATTGATTTTTTGTTATGGATTTTGAATATTGTACATACATAGAAACGAAGAAATATATAAATATTTGACATAGACTTTAAAATATGTGTTTTTATTCTATGCTTTTAAATTATTGATTTTATGTATTGGGTTTAAAATGCAAAAGAATATACATACTTTGATTTTAAATATATGTGTTTTAAGGATACAATATTGGTACAAAAATATTATATATATATATATATTAACACACACACTTTGATTTTTAATTTACGTATTGTTAAAAAAAAGATTTTTGAAACATAAAATATAAAGATTTTTAATATATGTTATACATACGAGTTGTTATACTATGGGCTCTCTTGTTTTATATTTCTCTTCTCTACAGTTTTATATATGTAGTTACATTTGTAATCTGGTTTTTCTTTTGCTGTGAAAAAAAAGAGTAATATACATACAAAGTTATATTTTGCGTGAAACTTATTTATATGAAAAAAAGGAGCTATAGATATTTTAAGAGATAATGATATATATATATATATAATAATTTTATATATGTTTTAAATTAAATATTGATTTTAAAGTATATATGTATATATATATTTATAATAATATTGATTTTAAGTATATATGTGAAGATTTTACTTTGCAATATAGGTTTTAATTGAATGTTGATTTAAAAGAATTTTTTTATATTTTATTTCATAGATTTAACTCTGTCGTGCCTTGCTCTGTTCTTAAAATTCGTGTCCATCGTGTTGTGCTTTGGAAATTCGTGCTTGGATTCGTAACTCATTTCATTGTCAAATCTCTCTAGCCTCAAAAGGTGAGCAATAACTCACGATTAATATACTTATACTTAGTAAATTTTGTTTCACTTGAAAAGACAATTGAAATATGCTGTCAAATTTGAAATGCTAGTTATTTAATTGTTAAATATGATATGCCATTATCTGCAATTGTTCACCTGTGATATATGACACCATATCCTGTTGTATATATTCTATTTAATTTATCACTAATGATATGCCTGTTATTGATATGTTATATTGTTGTTCTCACTCTACAAGTTCCCTATGAATTTATGATTCTCTCTAGGTCGAAATGATACACACCCGAACGATCTTGTAGAATAGGGGAAAATTGTTATGGGTTGAAATGATATACCCAAGCGATTTTCATTGATTTTGAATTTTCGGATTGCGAGTTGAAATGATATATACCCTTAAATATTTAAATTGTGCATTGAAATGATAAATATCTGTATCACTTGATCATATGATTGAAAATTATATACGGACACCGTTGGTCAATATTTGTGAATTGATTTCCAAAGTTTTGAAAGGAAATATATGGGTTTTTAATAAATATTGATTTTTAAAATACAATATGTATATTAGATTTTTAAAATAATATGTTTTGGAAACACTAAGTTATAAGTTTATTTGAAAAAAATATAAATTTTAAGATTTTCTTATAATTTTATTGTTTTAAAAATATATGGAATAAGACTTAATACAAAATACGTTTAATAATAAGATGTAATTTTATAAAATTTAATTTAATTGGTTTATAATATGCTTAAGTATTTATTTAAATTTGTATTAATATTTTAAAAATAGATTCTTAACAACTTTAATAATAAAAGTTGGGAAGATAAATAAATGCTGACTTGGAATTTAAATTGGCAATAATTGAATTTAAATAAGAATTTATTCGAACTTATTGATTTTTGAGATTTTGAAAATACGATTTTAACTTGATTTGATAAAAACTTATTAAATGAACATGCTCAATCTAAAATAAAAATTGAGATGGACTATTTAGTATTAATTTAAATTTATAAATTGGGATTTTAAATAAATTGTTATTAAAATGGTTAAGTGAATACTTTCCAATTTGAATAAAATTAATGTTAAATGTTGAAATATAAATGAAATTTATATATATTAAATTTTTAAATATTTAAACTTGAACCTTTGAACTTTAAATTAAAAGGGTTAAACTGGAATTGATTAAAATTCAATTTTTGGAATTTAAGATGATTTGAATCGATTTGCTAAATTGGAGGAAACTAATTGTATTTTATAAAGTATTTCAATATATATAAACTATTTTAATATATAAATTATTTTAATATATAAACTATTTTATTTTATAACTATTTATTATATATATTATTTTCAATACCTAAACTGTTTAAGTCGAAATTGTTAGGATTTCCAAAGTGTTATGATTTCAAAAGCGTTATGATTTCAAAGTGTTATGATTTCAAAAGTGTTATGCTTTCGAAAGTGTTATGATTCTGAAAGTATTACAATTCTGGAAATGAACATTATTTAAAGTGAACAATGATATCGAATTGATATGGTTTTTGAAATGAATATGATATTTTGATAATAAATATGAACTATTTGAAATGAAATGACCACGGTGTGAAATAATCGTTTGGTTGTTAAAGAGACCGGGATCGGATATTGTCATACTCTCTGCCAATACCGCAAACCACTTTAATAGCTGGTACGTGGTGGAGATTCCAGAACAAAGTAGGATGGTTTGGTGACGGTTCTATATGGTATTTACGTAGCCCTAACTCCTGTGAGTCAGCTTTATTTGGCTAAAAAGGAGCCACACCGGGCCAAGTGAGGTCATTTCTCCGATCGGGCACATTCCTTTGATACCATTCTATTTCTTTTGTGATTTGATTGGCTGCACCTTTGATATGGGAGTGTGTCACGAGGTGGGCGGTAGTAACTGCTACGCGTTACCACTAGTCCGGATAAACAAACGGTATATCTACCCTGACATTGCCTTGCATGCCTTGTCACATGCCCTATCGCACCTTCTACGAGTTTGTTTTGTGTCGTATCTATGGAGTGCTTCCTAATAGCCCACTTGCGAGTGGAGTTTACAGTATCTGTATAGACTACGACATTATATAAATTGTGTTAAGAGGGATATGGGTAACGCCTTAATGCTGTTTTAGTAGTTTACTTTAATATAGATATATTATAATAGCGTATATTACTACATAGTAGATAGTTCCATGGATCCTTAGAGGATGAAAATCCCAAACATCATTTAAGTTACTTGTATTTTAGTTGACGTTTCACTTGAGTTGACTTTAATATATAAGAATGTTAATCCTGACTCGAGCGTTTCGTATTTTTCTTTATGCTTGGGTCAGACTGAAACGACCCGCCTTATTCTCCAAAATAAGACGCATCATTTTGGAGAAAGAAAGGGATAGAAAAGAGAAAGAAAGAGAAGAAAGAAGAAACAACATCAAAATCTTAACAACGGAATGAATAAGTTATATTAATCACATAATATATTACATAGTATCATATACATCAGAGTTACATAGCTTATGCAACACATACTAGACAGTTATAAACACCTGTCTAATTATACAACTCAATATACAATACAGACAAACGACTCAGAGAACACACAGCGGAATACTATATATCTACATGATGAAGCCTCCTGCTCCATTTCTCCTCCATAATTCATCAAACCTAACTTGAATCCCTTGGCTACTCGTAAAAATTTGAGTACCCAAGAGTTTAAGAAAAACAGAATAAACTCTAGGTCAGACATGGGTCTAGTGTGAGTAAACGGTTAAAGTTGCTTAATTTTTTTAAAACCTTTTGAAAGAAAAGGTATCACGTAAGACTCCCCACAAATAAAACATGGGTAAGTTTTTACCTTACGCTAATCAAAACAATTGATAGGAAATCCAGTGATATTATAATAGGGTCTAGGGTTGTCAAATAAATAAGAAATAGCCGAAATTGTTACATTTATTAAATTCCAGCTACATAGGTATACAATCAAATCCGAGGGCGCTTATTGGAGTTTGTTTTTCCATACAATGGCAGGGCTACTGGGGTACCGACTGTCACAGTACGTAGCCTAGATCACCGTACCGAGGATCCACCCTAAATCCCCTACAACACAAGGCCGGAATCATCCCTTACTGGACAGTCCCGAACAAGACAACCCGACGGTTGTAGCTATTCAACTGCCCACACAGCCGAAATAAAAGGGACTCTAGACAGGGGTTCATCTCATCCTACTGGGCATGACCCACTTAGCCTTGCTGTACCTCCCTTATTTTAGCCATTCTCGGTTGATGAGGCTTGAGGCTATGATTACCTTTAGAGAACATATCTCTTAGAATGCTCATCGTCCACCTGACGATGTTCTGAAAGAATTCAATCCTACAAGTTCGTTTCGGGTTCGAACGAAACCGAAGGCATTATCTCGTTACACTCATTTTGGAATCACCCTCAGAGTTAATGACGATAACCCTTGCACTCTTAATCTTCATCTTCACTTGAGATTCATGACCTATCGTTAATTCGGATCGATGTGGTTTTCAGGTACCAAATCTGGAAACCCGATCCCGGTCTCATCGAAATCCAAAATGACATCTTTTAGGTTCAAGATGTTTTATAGTTAAAACAATTCAATTCAAATCATTATCTATATTCGCACAGATAGATAATTCACAATAGATAATCCATATTATCATCACAAACATCATCACAAACAGACGATCCATATTATCATCATACTTCAACTAAAGCATCTCATATTATATATCACACACACCTCATCAGAGATATCAAACAATAAAGGCATTCAATATCAATCAGTCATCCATAAGCAATGATCTATTAATCACACCATCTATAATTAATTTAAAATGAATTAAATTAATTACTTCATCTCTAATTAATTTAAAATAAATTAAATTAATTACTTTCATCACAATAAATCTTGCTTACTTAATCATTAATTAAACCAATTAATTAATCATCATCTTAATTAATCAACCTTGATTAATTATTCCTTAATTAATTATACAAATTAATTATCTACAAACCATTAAGTAATTAACCTTAATTACTTCATTAATATAATTAATTACATTAATCCTTAATTAATTACCTTATATTCACTTATTATTGATTATTAATCTTAATTAATCAATCCTTAATTACTCTCATTATTTTTTATTAATTAATGATTATTAATTAATTACTTCCACTAATTAATTAACAATAATTAATTACATTATTCCTTAATTAATTACATTAATTAATTAAACTTTAATTAATTACTTTCATTAATCAATCTTAATCAATCATAAACAGTAATTACCAACCTGTAATTACTTACCATCATTAATTACTCCTTAATTAATTACATTAACCCTTTGATTAATTACACCAAGTAAATAACCCTTAATTACTTCCCATTAAGTAATTCCCTTTAATTAATTACATCATGTAATTATACATTAATTATTTACCTTAAGTAATTACACTTATCCATCTCATTAAGTAATTATACTTAATCAATCACCAAATGATTATCTTTAATTAATCAACCCATTTGATTAACCCAAATTAATTACACTTATTTGATTAATTACAATTGGGTAATTCATCCATTAATTACCCTTTAAAATAAATTAATTAATCTATAATTACAGATTAATTGATCCTTAATTATTAATTAATAAACCTTAATTATCAATTGATAAAACTTAATAACAAATTAATTAACTAATCCTTAATTAATTAATTGATCAATTCTTGATTACAATTAATTAACCCTAAATAATAGTTAATTAATCCTTGATTAACTTTAATTATAGATTAATAATTTCTTAATTATTAATTAATAAATCTTAATTACTAATTAATAAAACTTAATTACAAATTAAGTACCCTTTTAATTACCAATTAATTAACCTTAATTAATTAATATTTAATTATTAATTAATAATCTCTAATTATCTAATTAATAATTCTTAATTATTAATTAATTAACCTCTAATTAATTAACTTATAACCCTTAATTATTAATTTTAAATTAATTAATTAATTAAATTAATTAATTAAATAGATTAATTATTATTAATTAATTCCTTAATTAATTCTTAATCATCATTAATTAAATTAATTAATTAAACTTAATTTTCCTTAATTAACTTAATTAATTTCCAGATAATAAACTTTAATTATGTTAAGATAAAACATTATCTTTTTAGTGCCTTTATTAACAATTTCATTTTTAAACCATTATAACTTTATAATTAATTTTACTTAATTAAATCAAAAATTAATTTTTTTAAACAAAATTATCATTTTAACTTGATAAATTAAAGTTATCAACACATAACTTTAAAAATAACTTAAACATTTATCATTCAGTAGTTTTTAAAAGCTAGATTCAAATTTGAATTTAAAAACTTACTTTTATATAAACCGTTAAAAATTCCATTTCTTAACTTAAATTTAAAATTATTTTAAATTTACTTAACAAGATTTAAATTTAACAAACTATAATTTCTTAATCAAAATGTTTAAGGAAACATTTATTTTTAGAAAGGATAGAATTCAAAAACAAGATTTATTTTAAAAGTTTAAAACTTCCTTTATTTAAATTTGAAATTTGTTTTATAAAATCTTTTAAAAACTTTCAAAAATTTCCTTCAAATCATCTGCTTCAGATTGAACCTGAGAAACACTCAAACAATTCCAAGTTTCATTCCCGTTCTTAAATTTTAAAAATTTTAGTTTTTTAAAAACTTAAAAAAACACAACACAATAGCTACAGGTTTAACACTCTAGCAACTCGTTGTCTTCAGTTGGTGCATTTAGGTTG
The DNA here is from genome assembly GCA_030765085.1 of Allium cepa. Classification (NCBI taxonomy): domain Eukaryota; kingdom Viridiplantae; phylum Streptophyta; class Magnoliopsida; order Asparagales; family Amaryllidaceae; genus Allium; species Allium cepa. Next base: position 100,914,278 of record CM060942.1, on the reverse strand, counting down.
AATGTAACGATCGGGTGTTCCATGGTACCAATCCTCACTTTGAGAGAGCATGTAGGCGTACTATTTATTTTTACTCTCTCTCAACAGGGCATAGCTACTCTGCACCGTTCAGGCTTAGACTGCCATACTCCACCACTTCGACGACGGAATCAGCTGGTAGCACTTCTGCTGATCCTATTGGCAGGCATTATAGGCAGCAACTGTAGTCCCCTGTGCGCAAATTGTCTGTTTGTCTATACTTGTTCTGCATTACTATGTTGTAGTTGACTGTTCTCTTATTTCGTGTTGAAAGAATACGTTGTAAACTCTCATCATTTTGGCCATCAATCGGGCCTGTCGATCGCGCTACTTATATATTTACTATTATCTAACCGGCTGTGTAGCAGCACGCTACACATCCGTCTTGCTCCAAAAAAAAACACTCTAGCTACTCGAGTTCCCACTCGAGACACAAACTCAAAAGCACGATGCTTCCTTCGAGTCACAGCCAAACCCAATCCACCACAATACTACTAACATGAAAAACATCCTCGTGCATATGCACCAGCACTGGAGTCACTTTCCACCTCCAATGAACTCTCCAGCATAACGAACAACATCACTGCAACCTCCTCCGATCATCAAACCACACTCACCTGCCTCGCATCAAATTCGAGCCACCCAGTTTAAAACTGGAACCAATAGTCATAGCCAAATCCCCCTCGAAGTCGCTCCTCTGACCATCAGCAACGAGCATCTCCGGCCACTTCATCTCCGTTCATCCACGAACCTACCCCAGAGTTACATCGAACTCGATGCATAAGAGAAATAGCAGTACTTCACTTTCCAAGCTAGACTAAAACTAGGTTTATAACCCAGATCACCTTACCACCGATGCATAAGAGAAATAGCAGTACTTCACTTTCCAAGCTAGACTAAAACTAGGTTTACAACCCAGATCACCTTACCGCCGACGCCTTGGCCATCAGAAACCCCTCCTGCCATTTTTGCCCAACAACCCGATCACTTGACTAGCTCCTACAGGAACCCCGACCTCCCTAGTCACAAAGATCATCAGAATTCGACCAGAAATCAAATTCCAGACAATCCCAAAATTTACATTCAATACTTCACTTTAAATTGTGATTTTGATTTTAATAATCATATCTTCCTAAGCCAAATCAAGTTATGTATTTGAATCAGAGAATAGTATCAATTGATTTTAACATATTTATAAATTTTTACTATAAATCTTGATTTCCAGTTATTATATATATATATATATATATATATAAACATGTTTAAACTATTTTTATATCCAAGTTCAAGTTAAAACAAACTAAATTTGTTTACAAAAACTACGGCCTAAAGAGAGATCAGAGAAGATAAATGTGGAATGTGAACTAAATTTAACTCTGTAATATCAGATAGAGAGGAACATGGATTCAAATCAGACATGCACACATGAATACAATCAATCAATATATAGTGGCACTACTTATATAAACGTATACATGCAGACATCATCACAGCAATTTGTCAAGCAACAGATAATTAGCAACTTAAGTTTTTTTTAGTTTAAAATGTTTATTCACCTTAAAAGTGCAAAGAGCTTTTAAAACTTGATTTGAAAATTTGCTTTTCCCTTGTTGATTTAATTCCAAAAAACTCTGTCTTGCTTGTATCTTAAAAAGCTTTGATAGTTGATTGATTAACTGGAACATGATGATGACTTAAGACTTGTTTCTAGGTTGAAGATAAAACCTTACAGGCTTGAGGCATAAAATGGTTACAGATTTGAAAAGTTTACAGGTTTGATGATAATCTGGTTTGCATGTTTGAACTTTGATTTTCTGCTACAAGCTTTTAATTCATTTCTGGATTGCATTTGTTTTAGAGAAGATGATTAAAGGCTTTTGGTTTGGTTTGTGGAATATATTTTTTGCAGGGTATTTGATCTGAGGTTTTGTTTACAGGGTTGAGTTTTCTTTTAGATGAGACAATTCAGGTTTTATTTGGTTTGAGAAGAGGTGTTCTGGTTTAAGAAAGTTTTACAGGTTTGCTTTGAGGATTTCCTGTTTTTCTGATTTTGAAGAATGAAGATTGCATGGAAATTCTGGTTTTCAGAAATGAACTCAGATTTGAAAAAAGAAAATGAAGAGGAGATAGGGGTTTATAAAAGTTAATTTCAGCTTTTATTAAAATTAAAAGAAAATTAAATAAAGGTGACAATTGTCCCTTGCCTTAATTAATTGCTTAACACATGTTACTTAAGCGGTTTAGATCTTAACACTTGTAATAACTTATTTTTTATATAATTTATAAATGATTTTAAAAGCTTTTTAAATATGATTTCCTAATTAATTAATACACTTCTAATTTAAGAAAGGCTTTTCTAATTTTAAACAAATAAAACTTTTGAAAGAAAAAAAATAAAAACCAATTATCTTTTAAATAAAATCATATATAATATTGTAAACTCATTTTTAAATGCTAATTCAAAAAGCTTTTGTATTTATTCCTATTAAATAAATACTTTTCCAAATTTCTATAAATAAATTTCTTTTAAAGAGAATAATGTAAAACAAATCTATTTTTAATAAAAACTTTCTCCATATATTTTAAATCCAAACTATATTATTATTTTTATTTTAAAGATATATATATACATTTAAATTCAAGTTTTAAATCCAATTTCAAATTCAATTTCAATTTAAAATCCAATTTAAAATCAATTCAAATAAATATCAATTTTAAACAAACACATTATTAACTGTAAATAATTATCCTATTTAAAATTGATTTAAATACACATGTATATACACATTTAAATAACACTTATTAAATTTGAAATAATAAGTCAATTTAAAATTTATTTATACAGTAACACAAACTAAATAATTATTCTTATTTAAAAATCAATCTATAATTATACTTTTAAAACATCAAATAATTAATTAGTTATTTATATTTGAAAATAACAATTTTATCAATTTTAAACAATTTAATTAAGAGATTATCACATTTTAAATTTCTTGAAATTCCGGGATATCACATTCCTCCCTCCTTAAAAGAATTCCATCCTCGAAATTTAAAACAAAGATGAACCAAAAGTTTTTGTTTCATTTCAACCAATTCAAGCATGCATATCAACCATACACAATCAACCAAATAAACAATTTCATTTAAACAAGCAATTCAATCAAACAAACAACCCTAGCTATGCGGACACAGATCCAGATAAGCTTCCTAAAATAATTCTGAGTTTCCCAGGTACAAACATAGGAATACTCGCTCTATTGAATCCAAACTAGCTACACTACTAAGCTACTGAGCTCCTACTCATCTAGATCTACAATCTACACAAGCTATTAGACCATACACAAGTCCGACTCAACATCCAAATCCTCCCAAATAGCTGGCTCTAAAACCAGTGATGGATCATACACGTGCTCCCTCAGAGATACGTGAAATACATTGAATCCCGGTCTTTCAAACTGGCAATTCAACCCTACAGACCAAAGCACTTATCCTTACAAAAACTCAGAAGAATCTAATATACCTCGGAGCTAACCTCACAATCTTATTGCTCTCTTAACCAGAGAAAATCTCAACAAAAACAAAGTCTCCAACTTCATATTCCAAATTCCTCTGTCTCTTAACCACAAAACTCTTCTGACGATCCTAGGCCGCCTACATCATTCCTGATCAGCTCAACCTTCGCTGATGCCTCTAGAAACAAACAGGACCAAAAATATCTCAACAAAATGGTCCTCTCAAGATCTACTGAAAATCCAGAATTCAACCCCATTCCACAATCATCACAAGACTTCAACTTACTTCTCCTATCCGGAAAAGACAAAATAGGAGCACTCACAATCCTGTAGAATCTCTCTAATCCAAACACTGCAACTTCCAGTTGCTTCTAATCTAGAACAACTGTCACCTTGCTTCCGCTGCACAACTCTGATCTGGAGAAGATGAGAATGATTTCGATGAACACAGGCACAGACCAGACAGCACATCCCAGAAATTAGTTCAACAGATCCATAAAGAGAAAACTCAGAAGCTCCACCAAAACCTGAGTTGCTTCACCAAATCTTCTCTCTAGGAACCATCCTTCTTCTCAGCTGAATCAGGTCGATAAGGAACTCAAACTCCAAATGTGGATAAACCTCTGACTTCCCAGAAGACATCCGAAAAATCTCTAACAACACTATAACTCCTACATCTACTAGAGATGCCTCAAACCCAAGAAAAAGATTATCCAAGGGAATCACTTAAACTATCGCAAGTCACTTTTGCGATCAACTCAGCCTAAATTACAAAGATATTGTTCTCTCTTCACAAATAGAACAACTTATCCTCGACTAATCCATCGAAGAAACGGGTCCACAATGCTGCTTTTGAATTCCACCTCTAGGAAACTGCTTAGCCAAAAGATCTTCCTGCTAGCACACAAAACATTTCCGAGCTGCACTACTGCCACAGATGCCAAAGACTTCCTAATCCAAAGCTTCTTAAGAAACTTGGATCTCAAACCAAACACAAACATCCTGCTGAACCCAACCTCAGCACTGATGCATTCATACTTCCTTAAACAAGTTTCAAAAGAAGCATCTTTCGAAACATCCATAGTCCCTGCGTCTCATCACGCAGCTACTCCATCCCGAAGTTACCAAAATACCTTCACTTGCTTCTACCTAACCGACAGATCCAAACTCTAGAAAATTTTCTCACACGAGCGCGATCATCTAACACTTCAATGATGGACTCCGAACCTTAACAGGTTTCCTTTAGAGATCAATGAAATTCTTACACCACAGCAAAGTTCACTCGAGACGGTATTAGGTCTACAGTCTCAACAAATACTCTTCCAACCTCATATACTCAAACACCAACTATTGGTAGTCGTGTTACACACACCACTACCCTATCTACCTTTATAACTTAAATTGGAAAACCCGAACATGTAATCCAACAAAAAGGTAGAAATATATATATATATATATATATATATAAATACAAATACGCTCTCTCAAGAAAAACATCACTCCAGAGCCTAGGTATTCACTCAACCTAGCTCTGATACCAAATGAAACGACCCGCCTTATTCTCCACAATAAGACGCATTATTTTGAAGAAAGAAAGGGATAGAAAAGAGAAAGACAGAGAAGAAAGAAGAAACAACAACAGAATCTTAACAGCGGAACGAATAAATTATATTAATCACATAATATATTACATAGTATCATATACATCAGAGTTACACTGCTTATACAACACATGCTAGACAGTTATAAACACCTGTCTAGTTATACAACTCAATATACAATACAGACAAACGACTCAGAGAACACACAGCGGAATACTATATAGATCTACATGCTGAAGCCTTCTACTCCATTTCTCCTCCAGAATTCGTCAAACCTTGCCTGAATCCCTTGGCTACTCGTAAAAATTTGAGTACCCAAGAGTTTAAGAAAAATAGAATAAACTCCGGGTTAGACATGGGTCTGGTGTGAGTAAACGGTTAAAGTTGCTTAATTTTTTTTAAAACCTTTTGAAAGGTGTCACGTAAGACTCCCCACAAATAAACATGGGTAAGTTTTTACCTTACGCTAACCAAAACATTTGATAGGAAATCCAGTGATATTATAATAGGGTCTAGGGTTTTCAAATAAATAAGAAATAGCCGAAATTGTTACATTTATTAAATTCCAGCTACATAGGTATACAATCAAATCCGAGGGCGCTTATTGGAGTTTGGGTTTCCATACAATGGCAGGGCTACTGGGGTACCGCCTGTCACAATACGTGGCCTAGATCACCATACCGAGGATCCACTTTAAATCCCCTGCAACACAAGGCTGGAACCATCCTTACTGGACAGTCCCGAACAAGACAGCCCCAATGGTTGTAGCTATTCAATCGCCCACACAGCCGAAATAAATGGGACTCTAGACAGGGGTTCATCTCATCCTACTTGGGCATGACCCACTTAGCCTTGCTGCACCTCCCCTGTTTTAGCCATTCCCGGTTGATGAGGATTGAGGTTATGATTACCTTTAGAGAACACATCTCTTAGAATGCTCATCGTCCACCAGACGATGTTCTGAAAGCATTCATTCCATACAAGTTCGTTTCGGGTTCGAACGAACGAAAGGCATTATCTCGTTACACTCATTTTGAAATCACCCTCAGAGTTAACGATGATAACCCTTGCACTCTGAATCTTCATCTTCACTTGAGATTCATGAGCTTTCGTCAATTTGGATCGATGTGGTTTTCGGATATCCAAATCTGGAAACCCGATCCCAGTCTCATCGAAATCCAAAACGCCATCTTTTAGGTCCAAGTTGTTTTAAAGTTAAAACAATTCAATTCTAATCATTATATATATATTCACACAGATAGATAATTCACAATAGATAATCCATATTATCATCACAAATAGATAATCCATATTATCATCACAAGCAGATAATCCACATTATCATCATACTTCAACCAAAGCATCTCATATCATATATCACATGTATCTCATCAGAGATATCAAATAATCAAGGCATTCAATATCAATCAGCCATCCATAAGCAATGATCTATTAATCACACCATCTATAATTAATTTAAATGAATTAAATTAATTATTTCATCTCTAATTAATTTAAAATCAATTAAATTAATTACTTTCATCATAATAAATCTTGCTTACTTAATCACTAATTAAACCAATTAATTAATCATCATCTTAATTAATCAACCTCGATTAATTATTCCTTGATTACATTAAGTAATTAACCCTTAGTTAATTATACAAATTAATTATCTACAAACCATTAAGTAATAACCTTAATTACTTCATTAATTATAATTAATTACATTAATCCCTAATTAATTACAATTAATTAATTACCTTATAATCACTTATTATTGATTAATTAATCTTAATTAATCAATCCTTAATTACTCTCATTAATTTTCATAATTAACGATTCTTAATTAATTACTTCCATTAATTAATTAACAATAATTAATTACATTATTCCTTAATTAATTACATTAATTAATTAAAATTTAATTAATTACTTTCATTAATCAATCTTAATCAATCATAAACTGTAATTACCAACTTGTAATTACTTACCTTAATTAATTAACTCCTTAATTAATTATATTAACCCTTTGATTAATTACACAAAGTAATTAACCCTTAATTACTTCCCATTAAGTAATCCATTTAATTAATTACATCTTGTAATTATACATTAGTTACTTACCTTAAGTAATTACACTTATCCATCTTATTAAGTAGTTATACTTAATCAATCACCAAATGATTATCTTTAATTAATCAACCCATTTGATTAACCCAAATTAATCACACTTATTTGATTAATTACAATTGGGTAATTCATCCCTTAATTACCCTTTAAAATAAATTAATTAATCTTTAATTACAGATTAATTAATGCTTAATTATTAATTAATAAACCTTAATTACCAATTAATACACTTAATAACAAATTAATCAATTAATCCTTAATTAATTAATTAATAAATTCTTGATTACAATTAATTAACCATAAATAATAGTTAATTAATCCTTAATTAACTTTAACTATAGATTATTAATTTTTTAATTATAATTAATAAATCTTAGTGATTAATTAATATAACTTAATTACAAATTAAGTACCCTTTTAATTACCAATTAATTAACCTTAATTAATTAATATTTAATCATTAATTAATAATCTCTAATTATCTAATTAATAATTCTTAATTATAAATTAATTAACCTCTAATTAATCAACTTATAACCCTTAATTATTAATTTTAAATAAATAAATTAATTAAATCAATTAATTATTCTTAATTAATTCCTTAATTAATTCTTAATCATTATTAATTAAATTAATTAATTAAACTTAATTTTCCTTAATTGACTAAATTAATTTCTAGATAATAAACTTTAATTATCTTAAGATAAAACATTAACTTTTTAATGCCTTTATTAACATTTTCATTTTTATACCACTATAAATTTATAATTAATTTTACTTAATTAAATCAAAAATTAAGTTTTTTAAACAAAATAATAATTTTAACTTGATAAATTAAAGTTATCAAAACATAACTTTAAAAATAACTTAAACATTTATCATTTAGTAGTTTTTAAAAGCTAGATTCAAATATGAATTTAAAAACTTACTTTTATATAAACCTTTAAAATTCTATTTCTTAACTTAAATTTAAAATCATTTTAAATTTACTTAATAAGATTTAAATTTAACAAACTTCAATTTCTTAATCAAAATGTTTAAGGAAACATTTATTTTAGAAAGGATGGAATTCAAAAACAAGATTTATTTTAAAAGATTAAAATTTCCTTTATTTAAATTTGAAATTTGTTTTATAAAATCTTTTAAAAACTTTCAAAAATTTCCTTCAAATCATCTGCTTCAGATTGAACCTGAGAAACACTCAAACAAGTCCAAATTTCATTCGCTTTCTTAAATTTTGAAAAGTTTAGTTTAAATTTTAAATTTTTAAAAACCTGAAACAACACAACAGCTACAGGTTTAACACTCTAGCTACTCGAGTACCCACTCGAGATACAAACTCAAAAGCACGATGCTTCCTTCGAGTCACAACCAAACCCAATCTACCACAATCCTACTGACACCAAAAACATCCTCGTGCATATGCACCAGCACCGGAGTCACGTTCCACCTCTGATGAACTCTCCAGCATAACGAACAACATCACTGCAACCTTCCCCGATCATCAAACCACACTCACCGGCCTCGCATCAAATTTGAGCTACCCAGTTTAAAACTGGAACCAACAGTCATAGCCAAATCCACCTCGAAGTCGCTCCTCTGACATCAGGCGACGAGCATCTCCGGCCACTTCATCTCCGTTCATCCACGAGCCTACCCCCAGAGTTACATCGAACTCGATGCATCAGAGAAGTAGCAGTACTTCACTTTCCAAGCTAGACCAAAACTAGGTTTACAACCTAGATCACCTTACCGCCGACGCCACGACCATCAGAAACCCCTCCTGCCATTTTTTCCCAACAACTCGATCACTTAACTAGCTCCAAAAGGAACCCCGACCTTACCAATCACCAAGATCATCAGAATTCGACCAGAAATCAAATTCCAGACAACCCCAAAATTTACATTCAATACTTCACTTAAAATTGTGATTTTGATTTTAAAAATCATATCTTCCCAAGCCAAATCAAGTTATGTATTTGAATCAGAGAATTGTATCAATTGATTTTAACATATTTATAAATTTTTACTGTAAATCTTCATTTCCAGTTACTATATATATATATATATATATAAACATGTTTAAACTAATTTTAGATCCAAGTTCAAGTTTAAACAAACTAAATTTGTTTAGAAAACTATGGCCTAAAGAGAGATCAGAGAAGAGAAAAGTGGAATGTGGACTAAATCTAACTCTGTAATATGAGACAGAGAGGAACATAGATTCAAATCGGACATGCACACATGAATACCATCAATCTATATACAGTGGCACTACTTATATAAACGTATACATTCAGAGCATCATCACAGCAATTTGTCAAGCAACAGATAATTAACAACTTAAGTTTTTTTAGTTTAAAATGTTTACTCACCTTAAAAATGCAAAGAGCTTTTAAAACTTGATTTGAAAATTTGCATTGCTCTGGTTGATTTAATTCCAGAAAGCTCTATCTTGCTTGCAACTTAAAAAGCTTTGATACTTGATTGATTAACTGGAACATGATGATGACTTAAGACTTGATTCTAGGTTGAAGATAAAACCTTACAGGCTTGAGGCATAAAATGGTTACAGATTTGAAAACTTTATGTCGCGACTCGAAATCCAACGTTCGAAAATTGACATCAAATATCTCACTTGTATTCGACTGTCAATGATTCAAACATCAAACTCCAGTCGGATGGAGCTTATAACAACATTAGATGAATGTAAAACAGCGGAAATAAAATGAATATCATGCATTACACCATAGATACAACATCATAATAATATCCGTTACAACATCAGAGTATCATAATACATGAATCACAACTCCAAATAAAATGCCATAATAGAACAACTAGATATCATATGCCAAAAGTCTCCAAGAAGATAGAGAACGATAGTGAACTCCAAACTAAGCACCTTGAGATCCAAAAGCTTCCAAAATGTCTCTAAGGTATGAGCCTCCAAAAACCGATAATCTCCAAACCAAAATACTCCAAAATATAGCCAGAGGCAAAATACGGAAAACCTGCTACTAGGCTGCCCGTGTAGAAATCGTGGGCATCCAGAGTTTAGAAAGGAAACAATAAACTCCGGGTCAATCATGGGACTGGTATGAGTAAACAAAGATAGTTGCTTTTAAATAGAACAGATTTATGCAAGAAAAACCGGTATGCTTTTTGGAAAATGAAACTACCATAAGACCTCCCGCCACACACGCAATGCAATCGCAGAATTGGAGGAGATTTCTTCGCATGATAGTCAAACATGCTTGATACGGGAAAATTCTTTGATATTATTACTAGTGAAAAGTGTAGAAAACTATTTCGAAAGTATAATATCAATCCTAGCCAGCATACGACATTTCGTCGTATGCCTACTATAGCTACCATGTTCAATAGCAGGTTACCACCGCATTCCATGGCAGGTTATACAACTAAAACCGTATAGGACGCGTATTGTTTTGATTAGATTTCCAAAAAAATGGCCAGTCTAAGGAACTTCCTACTGCCACATGGGTACGCCTCTGGCGGGACGTCCCGAGAACCTACCCGGCTCTCTGCCAACACAAGGCCGGATTACCTCTATAACTAGGTAACTACTACTTGAGTATACCATTCCCCGGTCCTTTGGGACCTTTATCCGAGGGCCCTCCATCACAGAGCAACAACCGCACAGAAGACGAGATTGAAGCAACCACATAGGTAAGTATCTGGACTCCATACCATGACACCACCTTTTTCCAAAAGGAAATGACATACCCTAAAGGGCTCGACCCTCATAACCTTGCCGCATCTTTTCGGTTTCGACCATTTCCGGGGTGTGAGGTCCAATGAGGTCTCGTCCACATAGCTAAGCTTTACACGAAAGCCATGCTTTGATCACAAATGATCAACAAATGATCATCAATATACAACAGCACTTAGCATGCCACACTACCAAATTGGGAATATATCGCTGATAACCTTCAACTACATAACCCCTGAGCTCGTACGTCTCAGAGAAGGGTGTTAAGCTAAGAGAATAAATTCTCCACCCCCAACATATATGTATTTGAAAGAAATCGGCTTTATATCTCAAAGTGTAGTGTCAGACACACGACCATACAAGTCTGTTCCGGGTTCGAATGGAACCGAAGGCACTTCATTCAATAAAGGAAGAAGCCCTTGCAAATCCGGGTATCCACAATCCCGATCGGGCTTCCCATCACTTAGGGAATCCCTATACCGGAGTAACTCGGTGCGGAGACAATCGATAGGTTATCCTATCGTTTTCGAAGACACCCAGTCTTCACCACCGTCTTCAAATGCTATCCGTTCATCGAATCACTATTCGGAATGGGTTATATGACAAAAAGGCCCTCTCCCGGCTAATCCGAATAGTGAGCGCTCAAATTTAAAACATGTGGGTGTATCAATCACAAGGATTCGCATTCAAGATTCGATGTGGGTTTCGGATAACAAACTGAAATCCGACTCCGTGTCGTATCGAAGTTTAATGGCCATTTTATGGGCAAAAGGGGTTTCACATACATATAGGAACAAATCACAAATCACAGTTCATCACAAAGCAATCACAGTATCACAACAGAAATATCAATCAAGTACGGAATATTGGATGATGGTCATTCATCTTTGATTAAGGTGATTGTGATTAAAGTGAATTATCCATATAATTATCTTATTAATTATTTTAAATTAATGTTTAATTTTTACTTAATTAAGAATTAATTTGATTGGCTTAATTAATTAATTATTCTTTAATTTATTATTTTAATTTATTAATCTGGGTTGTTAACTAGTTAAGTTTAATTTCTTTTACTAATTGACATTCTTTAATTGATTAATTTATTTATAAAATCATTACAAAACATTAATTGTTAATTACTATTTCGAAATAAATTTGGTTTAAAGTAAACATTTAGTTATTTGATTTATTTTTAAACTTTTTATTAAGTTAAATTTTAAAACAACTTTTATAATTTTAAAAATATTCTTGAACTTCATAAATTTTAAAAATTTGACTCAATATCATTGACCTGAAATTTCATTTACAATCATCACTAATTTATTTAGAAAAACAAATTTAACTCGTGTTTCAAAAATTTGGTAAATAAACTGGGTTTGCTGTTTTGTTGACCAACCCGGTGCTTGCTTCGAGTCGTTCCCGAGGGAACCATCCCCTTGCTTCGGGTTTAAACCAAAATTGACCCGTGTACTGTTTATTTTCGAAAATTTGTTTAAGTGTAAAAGGTGACCCGATACAACGTCCAAACCACTCGAGCATGACTTCGAGTCCTCACGCGATTCCCCCGCGCTGTGCTTTGACCTACCACTCCTCTTCCCTAAATTATCAACCTGACACACACCCCTCCACATGCACGTGCACAGCCAACTTCGCCAACGTTGGTCGGTGCTGCGGCCACCAACGAGTCGCCTTCCATCCCCTAAGACACCATAAACACCCAGAATTTGAAAAAAAATCGAAAACGTGAATCGAGACCCTTCGACACAAACCCATCAGGAAACGACATCGGAAAATTTGCCTCGCGCCGCCTCCCTAGACCATTATCGGCCACCAAATTTGGACCCTAGCTTCGTCATCGTGCGACGCTTCGATTTGCCCCACTGACACGCATTTCGATCATCCCTAGGTGGCGCAGCACCTTTGTTTCTAACGTGAACAAAATGAGTTCTTAAACCCTAGTTTTCTTTCGAATCAAAGATTTAAGGACTTATAAATTAATCTAGTATTTTTCTGATGATTTCGAACATTAAATCATGTTGCCACCACGATCTCGAGGCCCAAAGTTCCTTAGATCACCAGAATTTGATAAAGCTTCAATTTACAGACCATCCAAAATGTTCCGGTGAAAAGCTAATAAAATTTTTTGATTCTAGTTTCAAAAATCATCATTTTAAGAGTGGATTCACATGGTATTATTGAGATTAAAATTTATGAAGCTCGAATTTTCTTGAAAAATTGAATTGTGGCTGTGTTTATAATTTCCAGATGAAGAACTATATAAAACCTGTTTTAGTTCATTACTTAAATGTAATATAAGTTTAAAACAATATTTAACTTGTTCACAATCTTTGTCAGAATCAAGAAGGGAGAGAGATTTAGATTTGCTTGGATATGGGTTAACCTGTAAACCAAATTTACGAGTAGCTGTGTTTTTTCAGTTTCTAGAAAGAAGGAAGCTTTCAAAATCTTGCTTTGATAAATTACTGAAAACACAAGCATATCCAGACCACAATTACCATTCAATTTCAATAAGAATAGAGGAAAGGGTTTTTTAATCTAGCATGGTTTACACTGTAAACCAAAGTGTTACAGGAAACAGAAAGAAAAAAACAGAAGGAAGAAATCATATTTCGAGGCAAAGAAAAATTCATGCATAGCAATCCATTCATAAGCCAAAACTATCCATATTCATGCAGGAATTTAACCAAAAAATAATAATGAAGAAAGCATGGGGTTTACTCACCTATTTTCCAGATGACAAAATACCCTTGACAGTTTTCAAACAGAGGTCGAAGCCAGCAATTTTTCTTCTTTTCTTCTACTTTAAATTCTTTCAAGTTTAGATCTGCAAATCATAGTTACAGATCTTTGTTTACTCTTGGTTGTACTTATGCATTTAAGTAATCAGTAACCACAATTTTAGTGTACTTACAGTTAATTTTTTTTATATAACAAAGAGCTTTTTTTTTCCTGAACTTTGAAAACCAGAAATGGAAAAAAGCTTTGATCTTGCTTCTTCCTGCAACAGATTGTATATTTTTGTATTAAATCTCCTATTGTATTTATTTACTTTATTATTAATAACAAAAAATCTTTAGCTTACTTACAGTTTGAATAATCAGAGAAGCTTTCACTTTTTTTTCTTTTTTCTGAAGTTTTGAAAACAGAAACTTGGAAACCAAAATTAGCTTTTAATTCTTGATTTTTTTCCTACAAATAGTTGAATGTTATTGTATTAATTCTTGCTTCATTATAGATTATAACTTCAAATCCAAAACTAAAAAGGTTACTTTCCCATAAAATTCTTCCCAGAAGTAAAAAAACTGCACTTGCCTAAAATCTAAAGCTTCCCCTTTACAAATTGCTGTTTTTGTTTGAATTGACTGTTGAAACTTTATTTAAAAATCATAATTTTATAAACTATACAGTTAAAACTAAACTTACCTGAATGTATATCACTATGCTTTGATGCTTAAGAAAACACTTCAGATTTTACTTTGAATTGAAGAAGGCAGTTTCTTTTTTTTCTGATTTCTTTTTCTTGCTTGAATGTTGAAGTAAAGATTTTCAAAATCTCTTTTTGGTTATTGAACTTCAGATAGGAGATTTAAAAATTTGAATTGGGAAGGTGAAGAGTTTTCTGAAATTTTTTATTTGAATATTTTATTTAGGCAATGATGGTTTGTGCCATTTGTAAGAAGAAATCTTAAACTCTAGATTTTGTTAATTATTCAACTCTATTTCCATGTGCAATGAATGTTCAACCCTTTTCGATATTTACAAGGCAAAAGAAAGTTTTATATGTTTTTATTTTCTATATTATATACACTTTTATAAAATAATGTATCCCTTGTTCATTTGTATAGATATATACATATGTTAAATGTTGAAAAATATAACTAATATATATATATATATTACGTCTTAATAATTTTAAATGCTACTTACTTTTTAAAACATTTGTTTTAAAATTTAAATTCAATCTTTAATTTTTAAACTTGAAATATAAACATTTATGTCCATTTGCACATTCACACTTACCTTGAAAATTTTAAATTAAATTCTAATATGCATTCAATTTTTACTCATATCTGTAATATACATATATAAAAGATTTTAAATTTTAAATGACATTTTTAAAACATTCATTATTTCAATATTTTCAACTCAAAATAAAATTTAAAATTTTATTCATATATCATTTTCGCTCATTTTTATTTGTTTAAGATATTTTTTTCTCAATTTATTCTCAATCAAACCCCAAGAGTTTAAATATATTATTTATTTTAATTGAAAATTTTGGGACGTTACAGATATCCCCTCCTTATGAAAATTTCATCCTCGAAATTGAAAGAGAGAGGAAAAAAACAAAGAATATACGAATTCTGAAAGAATAAAGAAAATGGCTTACCGGCTAAGCTGAGATATCCACTCTGCAATTTGGATATGATTTCTACATTATCTTCAGTTTCCCAAGTGCAGTCCTTTGGATCGTCACTCCACTGAACTGTAACAAGCTTTACGACTTTGTTTCTCAATTGCTTCTCTTCACGATCCACAATCTTTATCGGTTCTCTTTTGACTGTCAAGTTGGGAGTGATGTCGAGATCCTGTTGGGCAGCTTATTCAATAATACTATCCGGATGGTGCACATACCTCCAAAGGCTAGAAATGTGGAATACATCATGCACACCCGATAACTAGCTAGGCAACTGCACTCGATAGGCTAGAGGACTGATCCTCTCCAGAATAGGAAAAGGACCAATATATCATGGTGCTAGCTTACTGGTCTTCCCAAATCTCAGTACACCTCGCATAGGAGATACTTTAAGAAGGACAAAGTCCCCAATCTGGAGTTCCAAATCCCATCTTCTACGATCATAGTAACTCTTTTGACAACTCTGAGCTGTCCTTAATTTCTTTCGAATAAAATCAACCTTCTCGGCGGCTTCTTTAATAATATCCGGTCCAAGAACAAGTCTATCACCTGCCTCGATCCAACATGCCGGTGATCGACACAGACGACCATATAAAGCCTTAAAAGGAGTCATCTCTATACTAGCCTGATAGCTGTTGTTATAAGAACTCGACCAGATGCAAATGGTCCTCCCAAGAACCACCAAAATCAAGTATACAAGCTCACAATAGGTCCTCCAAGATTCGATTGATCCTCTCAGTCTGCCCATCAGACTGTGGGTGATAAGCAATGCTGAAATTCAGCTTGGTTCCCATTGCGTCTTGAAACGCCTCTTAAAATATACTAGTGAAGATCGGATCACGATCACTCACTATGCTGCTAGGAATGCCATGGAGACGGACAATTTCCTTCACATACAATTCGGCTAAACTAGCTACCGTGTGGGTAGCTTTCACTGGCAAGAAGTGGGCGGTCTTAGTCAAACGGTCCACAACGACCCAAATTGCTTCATTGCCTTTTCGAGTACGAGGCAAACTGTCAATGAAATCCATCGATACTTGGTCCCATTTCCATTTGGGTACCTCCAAAGGCTGAAGTAAACCCGCCATCTTCTTTTGGTCGCTCTTGATTTGTTGGCAAGTTGCACAGTGACCGACATAAATAGATATATCCCTTTTCATCGTCTTCCACCAGAAAGTTCTTTTGATATCTCTATACATCTTATTAACCCGTGGATGGATGCTGAATTTAGATTTGTGACATTCATCTAACACTTCTCGTTTCAAATCAGGGATGTCGAGGACACAAATTCTGCCTTTCAATCTGATAATCCCATTATCATCAATTGCAAAACTAGAATCTTCACCTTGATGAATTCTTTTACAAATTCCACGAAGGAATTGGTCTTCTTTTTGCTTGCTGACGATCTTTTCAAGGAGCGTAGGAGTAACAACAAGACATGCAAGAACAACATGCCTCCTACTTAAAGCGTCGGCAACTACATTGGCTATCCCGGGCGTATATTGAATATCTAGGTCATAGGATGCCAGAAATTCCAGCCAACGTTGTTGTCGCAAATTCAGTTCTTTCTGGGTGAAGAGATATTTCAAAGATTTGTGGTCGGTGAATAATTCGAAATTTTCACCTAGAAATAAAGAGAGTTCGATGAGTATATTTGTTAAGTTAAACTAAATTCGTAGATTGTTAAGCAGGCTGAAAAAAATTCTTACCCAGAAGATAATGTCGCCATATTTTTAAAGCGAAGATAACAGCTAGAAGCTCCAAATTATGGGTTGGATAATTTCTTTCATGAGGACATAATTGTCTACTCGCGTAGGCAATTACCTTCCCGTTCTGCATCAATACTACATCCAAGCCTTCGCCGCAAGCATCGGTATACACAGATAAACCCTGATTCCCGTTGAAAATAGCTAGAACATGAGCGGTGGTTAACCTCTTCTTCGACTCCTCAAAAGCTTCGTCACATTTTGGAGTCCAAATGAACTTTACATTCTTCATTGTTAGCTTAGTCAATGGACTAGCTAACTTCGAAAAGTCCTGCAAAACTTCCGATAATAACCTGCTAAGCCGAAAAGGCTTCGAACTTCCTTTGGGGTAGTAGGCTTTCTCCAATCAAGAATGGCAGAAATTTTGCTAGGATCAACAGAAATCCCTTCTTTATTAACAATATGGCCAAGAAATTTAACTTCTTTGACCCAGAAATGGCATTTGGAAAATTTTGCATATAGAATGTTTCTCCACAATATCTCCAAGACGATTCTAAGGTGTTCGGCATGCTCCTCTTCGGTCTTGGAATAGACCAAAATATCATTTATGAATACGAGCACAAATTTATTCAATACATCCCGAAACACACGAGCCATAAGGTCCACAAAGTATGCTGGGGCATTGGTTAGCCCGAAAGGTATGACTAACCATTCGTAGAACATATTGGGACCCCTGAAAGCTGTCAAATGAACACAGTCTTCGGCGATTCGTAATTGATGGAATCCTTGGGCTAGATCCATCTTCGAAAAGAAACAAGCGCCATGTAACTGATCAAATAAATCATCAATTCTGAGGAGTGGAAATTTATTCTTGAGAGTCTACTTATTGAGATCGCGGTAATCTACACACAACCTCAAAGATCTGTCTGATTTAGCAACAAATACGACGGCTGAGCCCCATTCAGAAACACTGGGTTGAATCAACCCTTTTGCTAGTAAATCTCTGGTTTGCTCGACTAGTTCAACCCTTTCCCTGGGTGCCATCCTGCGACTTACTTGAACGACAGGACGAGCGTTGGGTATAAGGTCGATTCTAAATTCTATTTCTCGGTGAGGAGGTAGAGATTTCACTTCTTCAAATACATCTGGAAAAACTCTAACAATAGGAATGGACTCCAGGCTGAGTTCAGGATAACCCAAATTATACATCAACCCTTTCCTTTTAGGACTAGGGTCCTCATAAGAAATTTCGATTAAATCCCCAAATTCGGTTTTGACTGAAATCAATCGATTATTGCAATCCAATTTGGCTTCATATTTTGCTAGCCAATCCATTCCAAGTAAGACTTCAAACTCGTTGAAATCAAGAACAAAGAGACCAATAGGAAATTGGTAGCTAGAATATGAGATAGGAACATCTCTGCATCGAAGACAAAGATTCGCGGGACCTTCAACTGGATTTTTTGCACATATAGGCTTATCAACAAAATCGGGTTGAAGATTCAATTCATAATAGCTTGTTGAGAGATAAAACCGTGTGTAGCGCCAATGTCAAAAAGAACTCTAACATACTATCATAAATGGTAAGATTACCTTCCAGAACTCCTTTCCCCTTTTCTGCTTTGGAAGATGTGGGCTTGTCTTTGACTGAGTACACTTTAGCTGTCTGGGCTTGCTTCATAACTGGGCAATCCTTAACTTCATGTCCCACTTTCTGACAATACTAGCATTTCCTGGGCTTTGCTTGAGCAGATTGATTTCTCTTTGGCTTCTTGCGGCTGTCAGAATAGTGGCCCTTCTCCAAGCAATTATAGCAAGTGATATTCTCTGTTGTGCTTCCTTGGTTGCTCTTCTTTTTCTCTTTACCGTGCCATGGTTTCTTGCCTCCAAATTTCCTCTTCTTCCAATTCTGATTGCTCGAATTTCCTTTCTCCACCGGGGCTTCTTGCATATCAAGTGTAGCGTAACGGTATCCCATATCAACCAAATCTGAGAAGGATTCTTTGACGTGGTCAGTCATCCTTTCGTGGAACTTTTTATTCATCCCACGAATAAACCTCTCATTCTTCTTCAAAGGTGTGTTCACTAATTCTGGACCGAACTGAGACAATTCATTGAATTTGTCGAGATACTCCTCGAATGACAAATTCACTTGCTTTAAGTCCATGAATTCTTTGTACATAGGAGAAATCCCAGATGATGGCATATAGCGTTTCTCAAATACTTCTTTGAATCTTCCCCAAGTGAACTCGTCTTCGAGGTCATCAATAGTAACTGTCTCCCACCATGCTAGGGCTTCATCTTGAAGTTGCCAAGTAGCTATGAGACGCATCTGATCATCTTGCAGCTTAAGTCCTTTAAAGATTTTCTCACATGATCTAATCCATGCATGGGCCTCAACAATCGTCTCCTTGTCAGTGAATGACTTAACATCAAGCCTTGAGAAATTCTTATATAAATCAGCCAGATTCGGCTGATGCTGAATAGGTAAAGCTACTTCTGTGTAGGGGGGAACTTGGCTAGGTGCTGTGGCATTTCCTCGCCCCCAACTCTTCCTCTTCGTCAGCTCACCCTTACTATGTGTAATTAGTAAGAAAAATTGGCTTTGATATTTGGACTAGATATCTTAAGGAATATCAGCAGTTAAAGGAAATAGACTAAGAAAATTTAAGGTTTCGATCAATTATACTCATTCTAGGGTATACTTCACCCTATCTCTGACGAGCCATCTAATGTGTTATACTCCGTAGCTAAAGTTCTTACTCAACCTTTAGCTCTGATACCACATTTCACGACCCGAAATCCAACGTTCAAAAATTAACATCAAATACCTCACTTGTACTCGACTGTCAATGATTCAAACATCGAACTCCAGTCGGATGGAGCTTATAACAACATTAGATGAATATAAGACAACGAAAATAAAATGAATATCATGCATTACACCACAGATACAACATCATAATAATATCTGTTACAACATTAGAGTATCATAATACATGAATCACAACTCCAAATAAACAGCCATAATAGAACAACTAGATATCATATGCCAAAAGTCTTCAAGAAGATAAAGAATGATAGTGAACTCCAAACTAAGCACCTCGAGATCCAAAAGCTTCCAAAATGTCTCTAAGGTATGAGCCTCCAAAAACCGATAATCTCCAAACCAAAATACTCCAAAATATAGCTAAAGCCAAAACACGAAAAACCTGCCACTAGGCCGCCCGTGTAGAAATGGTGGGCACCCAGAGTTTAGAAAGGAAACAATAAACTCTGGGTCAGTCATGAGGCTGGTATGAGTAAATAAAGATAGTTGCTTTTAAATAGAAAAGATTTATGCAAGAAAAATCGGTATGCTTTTTGAAAAATGAAACTACCATAAGACCTCCCGCCACACACACAATGCAATCGCAGAATTGGAGGAGATTTCTTCTTATGATAGTCAAATATGCTTGATACGGGAAAATTCTTTGATATTATTACTAATGCAAGGTGTAGAAAACTATTTTGAAAGTATAATACCAATCCTAGCCGGCATACGACATTTCGTCGTATGCCTACTATAGCTACCATGTTCAATAGCAGGTTACCGCCACATTCCATGGCAGGTTATACAACTAAAACCGTACAGGACACGTATTGTTTTGATTGGATTTCCAACAAATGGTCAGGCTAAGGAACTTCCTACTGCCACATGGGTACGCCTCTGGCGGGACATCTCGAGAACCTACCCTGCTCTCTGCCAACACAAGGCCGGGTTACCTCTGTAACTAGGTAGCTACTACTCGAGTATGCCATTCCTCGGTCCTTTGGGACCTTTATCCGAGGGCCCTCCATCACAAAGAAACAACCACATCGAAGATAAGATTGAAGCAACCACATAGGTAAGTATCTGGGCTCCATACCATGACATCACCTTTTTCCAGAAGGAAATGACATACCCTAACGGGCGCGACCCTCATAACCTTGTCGCATCTTTCCTTTTTCAACCATTTCCGGGGTGTGAGGTCCGATGCGATCTCGTCCATAGAGCTACGCTTTACACGAAAGCTATGCTTTGATAACAAATGATCAACAAATTATCATCAATATACAGTAGCATTTAGCATGCCACACTACCAAATTGGAAGTATATCACTGATAACCTTCAACTATAAAACCTCTGAGCTCGTACATCTCAGAGAAGGGTGTAAAGCTAAGAAAATAAATTCTCTGCCACCAATAGATATGTATTTGAAAGAAATCGGCATTATATCTGTGACATCCCGGAATTTTGACCCTATTATTACAATAAGTTTTTGATCAAATTTAAATAAGATACAAGATTTTTCATTTTGAAATAAATAAGATGTTGGATATTATTGGTTGTATATGTGATATAAAGGAATTTATAATTTCAAAATGTAAACCAGACTCTTTTAACAATATTTAAAAATTAAATCTGTTTTATTTAATAAAACAAAATAAAAATAAATTGTGTATGAATGGCATTTAATATCAGAAAAATGAATGTAGTTAATAATAACAAGTATATTAATACAATTCTTTCCATATTCATATAAATATAAAATACATTGGTACTAATATAAGTTATAAATCAAATATTGAAAGATAAACTTTCAATAAAAATAAGATTTAAGTACTATTTCTAAACAATAACTTTTATAATTAAAATAAAATAAGCTTATAAATATTAAACATGAGCTTCTATATAAATATAAATACTTATAAATATGGTTATAAACATGAGCTTCTATATATTTAACATAAATATAACATAACAGTAGGATTACAAACTTAAGTACAAAATTATAACTTGAATAAGAAATAAATAAAAGTGTTAACTATTGAAAGACAAATATACATAATCTGTAAATAATGAGACAAATATCTTTAAACAAATGTGACTTGTCTGCAAACATTAATAGAAATGTTAATATCAACAATGAAGAAAAATTGGAAACCTGCAAACATCTCTTATATGTGATCATAAGAAAAATCATAATACAAACACAAATGAATACCTGCAAACTGTATATGCATAAAAACCTGCAAGCAAACATTAACCTATATGTGAACATAAGGAAACAAATATTCACATCTTAGTTCAAAAGCAAGGGTCTGCAAATATCTTTACAAAAATCACTGTGCAAGTTCACAATAGACAAATGCAAAGGTCATTATGTATCATTAGGCAAAACTGTTCAGCAAACATGTTGTTTATATGTTAACATAAATATGTTCAAACAAATATACTGCAAATATCTTTGTAAAATGATGGTGTCAGCAAACATTAATATTATGTTAGCCCAAATGAACACATTAGTACAAGCAAACCTGCAATATCTTTGTACAAGATGCTGTGTCAGCAAGCAAATACCGATTGTGTTAACTTAAGTGAGGACATAAACATAATCTTTTAGCCGCAATTTGCCTTTCATTTCAGGTTTAGTACCTTAGTACATGATAAAAACAAAGCAAGATATTTTGTCAACAAAGCTTGTTCAAGAAGGCATAACTGTTGAAGGTTGTATATATGTATATTCATTTATTCTATCTGAGTTCAGTTATTAAAACTTATAAAGTAAAGCTTGAAAAAAAAGGGCAAAGTAGTATAAACAAATTTCATATTTATCAAGTTTAAACAGAATTCAGAAACAGGAAAAAAAACAAAGAAAAGCAACAGAGGAAAGAAAAGAGAGTTTCAGGATTGGGTGCAGGTGAGTAAACAAAAAAGTTTAAAAGCTTTAAGTTTGATAGAATAACAGTTCAGAGGATTGTTTATGATTGTTTATGCTTTGGTTTCGAATATTGCTGGGTTGCTCTGTACTGCTCTGAGAAAACATGATATAGGTTGAATATTGTTCAAACAAATCACATATGATTCACATTAAATCATTGCTAAGTTTTAATATTTCAACCAAACATAATTTTTAAACTTGTAATTAAGATTTGTAAATGCTAATCTAAACACTGGTTTGTAAACATACACTGTAACTTTATTGTACAGGTAAGCAAGCATAAACTGGATAATGGGATTGATGTAAAGTATTAAATTTAGTTCATAGCTTGAATCTTTACCACAAAATATGATTTTTAAATCTGGAATGACAATTTTTAACACAGTATTTCCAAGGCAGTTTGTATTCGAATCAAAATGGTATTTTTACAAATTTCCTGTTCTTACATCAATAATAAAGGTTGAAATTTGGGATGAAGCAAGTATAAACGTATGTGATTATACGAAAATTATCAGAAAATTTTTATGTTGCCTGAGTTTAAAGTGCGAGATCCATTTAGGGTTTGAAATCATGTTTTTACCCATCTCGGTTTCGAGTCGAGAACGTCAACATAACACCATCGAGTGGCTCGAGCTCCTGCAGTCTGATTGTTTATCGTGATGTCAACGAGTGGGCAAGGGCTAGGGTGTTACAGGTGGCTGAAGTGGCGGCGGTGTGGCATTTTGTGGAGAGGGTTAGTTACTGTATTCAGCTGTAGGCCTAAATTTTTGAATTCGAAATTTTGGTTGCAGTTTGGGTTTGGGATTCGATCTGGGTGTGATTTGTGCCTTGTTGAGATGGAGGGTGGCTGCCGGAGTTGAGTCGTGCTGCCGTGCACGTGCACGGCAGCGGTGATTTTGGTGTCAGGTCTTGATGTAAGGGGGGTCGCGAGTATTACTCGAGCGAGTGGGAGGTAATCTTCGAGTTTGTTGCGTACTGTACTCGTGTAAGTTATGGATGTGATTTCTTTTTAGTTTAAAGCTTAACTTATTGTAATAAAAAAAAGAGAGAAAGAGAGAAGAAGAAGATGTTAGGGAGGACTCGGGAAAAGGCAGGGGTAACTCGAAGTAACACTCGCGCTAACGTAGGGGTAGTCTCGGGTTTTACCAGGGACGAAGTCTTGGAGTTTGGTTTCTGCAGTTTTGTGTTTTTGTTTAGGAGTTGAGCTTCAGGCTTAATCATTTAAGTAGTACTTAACACTGTATCTATCACTTGTTCACTGTTTTAAATTGGTAATTTAGTTAAGGCCGAATGAAAATAAATCAAACATTAAAAGTTAGTTGATAATATTTGTTGATTCCCAAATTGCAGATGTCTTTAAAATGTTAGTTGTCGAATAATTAACATTAATCAATTATGTAGAAAGTAATTAAGAATAATTATATAAAGATTGTAATTAGTGTTAGAATTAGACAACGCTTAAGTGAATATCAAATTAAGGATTAACTACTTTAAGTTAATTAATCAGTGATTGATAATTAAGAAAAATCAAGTGAATTAATTAAAATGAAATAATGATTAATTTAGTAATTAGCAGGAAATAATTGAATAATTAAGTTATATTAAAGATATTAATTAAAGATCAGAGAACCGTTAATTAAGCAATTAAAGTTAACTCACTTGATTGAGGAAGTAATTCATTAATAGTATGAAATAAAATTTCGTAATTAAGACTTAATAATAAATTAAGGAATCATCAGTTAGATGATTTGGAATGAAATAAGTAAATAATGGGTAATTAATGATTAATTAACAGAGTTAAGCGATTAACTCTCAGATAATTAATTCTAAATTGAATTAATTACAAAGAAGATTTTAAGGTAATTGCTTATAGATTGTCGTGTATGTAGAATGTCTGGATTGTGATGTTTAAATTGAAGATATTCTGTGATGCTCTCTGATATGCCGTGATATATCCATGATGTTTGCATATGTTTTATCTATGATACATGCCATGTTAATTCAATGGTTGAATTTAAATTATTTAAACTGTTTAAGTTAATTAGACAACTTGGCCCTTAAAATGGCGTTTGGATTCGATGAGACCGGGATCGGAAGAATCAAATTTGATTCTCCGAAAGCCACATCGATCCAATTTAAACGTTAGGTCGTGAATCCTGAAATGAAGATCGAGATAGTGCTTTCAGAATGCAAGGGTTATCGTCGTTAACTCTGAGGGTGATTCCAAGTGAGTGTAACGAGATAATGCCTTCGGTTTCGTTCGAACCCGGAACGAACTTGTATGGATTGAATGCTTTCAGCACATCGTCAGGCGGACGATGAGCATTCTAAGAAATATGTTCTATAAAGGTAATCGCAGCCTCAAGCCTCATCAACCGGGAATGGCTAAAACAGGGGAGATGCAGCAAGGTTAGGTGGGTCATGCCCAAGCAAGACAAGATATTTCCCCTGTCTAGATGTCCCTTATATATATTTCGGCTTAGTGGGTGGTTGGTCGCGCCAACCACAGGGTTTATCTTGTTCGGGACTATTCAGTAAGGAATGGTTCCGGCCTTGTGTTGCAGGGGATGAAGGGAGTAATCCTCGGTACGGTGATCTAGGCCCCGTACTGTGACGGGCGGTACCCCAGTAGCCCTGCCATTGTTGGAAATCCATTTTCCCTACGAGACCCTACGGTTTTGATTTGTATTACCCACTTCTGTGGCTAGTAGCTGGAATTTAATAGATGTAACAATTTCAGCTATTTTCTATTTACTTGAAAACCCTAGACACTATTATAATATCACTGGATTTCCTATGAAATGTTTTGGTTAGCGTAAGGTAAAAACTTACCCGTATTTATTTGTGGGGAGTCTTACGTGATACCTTTATTTTCAAATGTTTTCAAAGTTAAATAACTTTAAACCGTTTACTCATACCAGACCCATGTCTGACCCGGAGTTTATTTTTGTTTTTCATAAACTCTCGGGTACCCAAATTTTTACGGGTAGTCAAGAGATTCAGGTTAGCTTTGACGAATTCTGGAGGAGCAATGGAGCAGGAGGCTTCAGCGTTGTAGATATATATATATAGTTCCGCTGAGTTAGTATCTCTGAGTCATATTGGTTGAGTTGTATTGTATTGAGTTGTATTAACTAGACAGGTATTTATAACTGTCTAGTATGTTATGTATTATCTGTATAACTCTGATTGATGTATTATATTATGTAAATACTTATGTGATTAATATAATTTATTCGTTCTGCTGTGAGATTCTGATGTTGTTGTTCTTTCTTTTACTTTCTTTTCTATTTTCTATCCCTTTCTTTCTTAATGATGATACGTCTTTCTGGTAGTAGAAGGGCGGGTCGTCACAGTTGGTATCAGAGCATAGGTTGGTGATAACCTTGGCTCTGGTAGGAATTACTCATGAAATAGAGTCAGTAGTACTCTGAAATGAGTTTGAGAGTATTAATAGATATGAGCGCGTATTTGCTAGTGAATATAAAATTGTTTTTATATTGTGTTGATTTATCTGTTGAGTGTTTATGAATTCTGGTCGATGTGTGGGACGCCATTTCATCGATAGGGATTCCTAAACTCTTAAACAAGATTGACCGACACAGTATTGTTTTTAAAGGTAGGGTAAATGAAATAATTTTACCCAAAATTGTATTTTGATATAAGGAAATATTTTTCTGAAATAACTACATATACTTGGATGTTTGATTGTTAATAGTACAATCAAATAAAAATTTAAATGTGAGTGGGTTATAACCAAATAAAATTATTTAAGAATGATTTTAAATAAAAAAGAATATAATAAAAATTTGATTAAACCAGAATTTGATTCCCGGCTATTTGAAAAGTGTTTAGATGAATTTAAACAAAGGAATTTGGAAATTTAAAATCCTGGGAATGTTTGAAATGTTTTTCTAAAGATTTGAAGGCAATGATGGAATATTGTTTTGGAAAATATTGTTGAATGGAAATTGTTTTGGAAAGGATTTGTGAAAATAAGGAAGCACTGAACTCACTTCAGTCGCTGGAAAATAATCCTGATAATGATGGCCACATCATCAGTATTCATTTTCGAGTTTCTAAAGTGATGGATTGCTACCAGGATAATTGGACATGATATTTGGAGTTGTTGGGTATACAAGTTGTTTTAGAGATTTTCAAAAAGAGAAATTTGTTTTGGTGAAAACAAGTGTTTGGGATTTGAAATTTGATTGTCATTTCAAAATGGTTTTGGAAATGAAAACCGGGCAAATTGAATTCTAAGAATTCTATTTAAATAATGTGAAAGGTTTGAATAAATCAACTATCGAACTTATAAAGTAAAATTGATATTAATAAGAAGAAATTGGGAATTTTAATCCCGGAATTAGAATTTAACTTAAGGAAATGAAAGTGAAGAAAATATATTTGAGTTTAACCTGAGATAAGTTAAATGGAATTGAAGTTCAAAATGAACTTAATTGGATATAAAACTAGAAGGTAAAATGATTGTAATAGTGAAATGACAATTTATACCTTACGATAGTAAGTGTTATATATATAATCTGAAATTGTGATTATACGATGAAATGACTCAAATGAGCAATATAAGCTTCTAAGTAAATAAATAAGCTTTGAACTCATATAGTGAGAAATAAATTTAAAAGAATGGTGAGTAGATAAATTTAACTGAAGTTGAGTTGAAATAAAGCTGAGTTTAAATGAACTCAGTCGAGTTATAGATAAAATTGTATGAAATAAAATTCTTATGTAAATAAGTAAGTGTAAACCAAAGTAAGTATTGAATTGAATTAGAATAGAATTGGAGTGAGTTGTGAACAAATCTAATTCCAGCATGAATTGAATGACTTTATTATAAATTCAATAATGAATTGTTAATATAAATTAAAAATTTAAGGATGGATAAAAGAATAAACTAATCAAATAGATTAGTAAATAGTTGGGATTTGATTAAAGGAGAATCGAATCAAAGATTTAAATGGAAGTTGGTGGAATAAAATAAACTTAAGTTGTTGGGTGGAATAGTTTGAAGGAAATAATAGCATGAGTAAATTGTGTAATGATTGTTTAAAAATATTGGTTGTTTAGTTTGATAAAATGGTTTGAAAATCAAACCTGTTGAAATGAAAGAAAATGCAATGAAAGGATTGTGAATAAATTAAATGACATGGACTCAAGTGTAAATTGAGTTGGAATCAATTTAAGGTTTGTTATAAAGCTTAAGTGATTATTTTTTCACGATGATACTGTTGAATCGCATATAGAAATGAGTTGTTTTGAAGTAGACAAGATTAGATAAAATTTTATGAATTATTGGAAGCAAAATAGGATGATATTGAAATGAGTTTGTTTTGCCTAAATGGATTATATATCTAAACAAGTAAGTTGTAAATCCCTTTAAAATAAGGAGAATGGTTTGAGAATTGATTGGAAATATAAAATGCTAAACAAATGGAGACTCTTTCAGAACTTTTCAAAGTTTGAAAACTATATTGAAAAAAAAATTAGTAACAAAACAATTGCAAATTGGAAATTGAAATAAATTAATGAATAAAACTAATTTAAGAATAATGAAAGAAATCAGTTATAAATGGAAGATAGTCAATAAAGTTAAATATTCAGAGTTGAAGGAAAATTTGAATTCACATGGAATTAGAAATTCAAATTGGAAATAAGAAATTATAAAGGTTAAGGTGGTGGAGTGATGATGTGAGATATATATAATGCTCATATTAAACTTAAGAAATGAATGGTGAAATTCTTGAGTAAATTTGATATTGAGGGAAGTATTCCAAGTGGATAGAAATCAAAATAATGTGAATAAAAGAAAATTGATATAGTTGATAATCAAATGATATGAATACGTAGGATGTACGTATATTATTTTATTCACATAACAATATGATCCAGATTCAAACACAGAATTTCGAGATAATTATGTATCGATCCGAGTTAGGATTTTTCACTCGATTTTCGACGACGATCCATGGATTTGGATTTTGATTGATTCTTCAAATTCTCTATCATAGTTGTGACTATGAAAGGAGAATGACAGTTTCTGATCAAGAAACCAGTTCTGAGTCCGTACTAGGAAGTCGGGTGGACGATACTAGTTCGGAAGTGAAATTGTGCGATCGAGGAAGCGATCGAAATTGATCTTTGCGTACGAATGGTATATGTACATCGTGCGGGCCTGATTAAAATAGATATTGAAATTCTGTAAACAAGACAATAAATTTGGAAAGGGCTAATACTGTAGATTTCTGTATTGAATTGCTAGAATGGATGTCTGAAATTTATTGTGTATTCTGTATATCCCATCTTGGAAATTTGTTCATGATTCATTAGTTGTTAAACCAGTAATTCAGGAATTTGGAAATTTAAATCCAATTTAACTGTGGTCAGGAATCCAGTTTGGATTGTTGGTCATTGAGAAACCAACTCTCGACAGTTTTAGAAAGCTTATCCAGATTTATGTCCGGATAATTAGTAATACTATTAGAATTGACTGTTTGATTATTTGTTTTGTATGGATGATATGTATGTTTAGATTGTTAATATAAAGTTTTTGAAAATTAACTGTAGTTTAAATTTCGGGGACGAAATTCTTTTAAGGGGGAAGGAATGTGACATCCCGGAATTTTGACCCTATTATTACAATAAGTTTTTAATCAAATGTAAATAAGATACAAGATTTTTCATTTTGAAATAAATAAGATGTTGGATATTATTGGTTGTAGATGTGATATAAAGGAATTTATAATTTCAAAATGTAAACCAGACTCTTTTAACAATATTTAAAAATTAAATCTGTTTTATTTAATAAAACAAAATAAGGATTAACTACTTTAAGTTAATTAATCAGTGATTGATAATTAAGAAAAATCAAGTGAATTAATTAAAATGAAATAATGATTAATTTAGTAATTAGCAGGAAATAATTGAATAATTAAGTTATATTAAAGATATTAATTAAAGATCAGAGAACCATTAATTAATCAATTAAAGTTAACTCACTTGATTGAGGAAGTAATTCATTAATAGTATGAAATAAAATTTCGTAATTAAGACTTAATAATAAATTAAGGAATCATCAGTTAGATGATTTGGAATGAAATAAGTAAATAATGGGTAAGTAATGATTAATTAACAGAGTTAAGCGATTAACTCTCAGATAATTAATTCTAAATTGAATTAATTACAAACAAGATTTTAAGGTAATTGCTTATAGATTGTTGTGTACGTAGAATGTCTGGATTGTGATGTTTAAATTGAAGATATTCTGTGATGCTCTCTGATATGCCGTGATATATCCATGATGTTTGCATATGTTTTATCTATGATACATGCCATGTTAATTCAATGGTCGAATTTAAATTATTTAAACTATTTAAGTTAATTAGACAACTTGGCCCATAAAATGGCGTTTGGATTCGATGAGACCGGGATCGGAAGAATCAAATTTGATTCTCCGAAAACCACATCGATCCAATTTAAACGTTAGGTCGTGAATCCTGAAATGAAGATCGAGATGGTGCTTTCAGAATGCAAGGGTTATCGTCGTTAACTCTGAGGGTGATTCCAAATGAGTGTAACGAGATAATGCCTTCGGTTTCGTTCGAACCCGGAACGAACTTGTATGGATTGAATGCTTTCAGCACATCGTCAGGCGGACGATGAGCATTCTAAGAAATATGTTCTATAAAGGTAATCGCAGCCTCAAGCCTCATCAACCGGGAATGGCTAAAACAGGGGAGATGCAGCAAGGTTAGGTGGGTCATGCCCAAGCAGGACAAGATATTTCCCCTGTCTAGATGTCCCTTATATATATTTCGGCTTAGTGGGTGGTTGGTCGCGCCAACCACGTGGTTTATCTTGTTCGGGACTGTTCAGTAAGGAATGGTTCCGGCCTTGTGTTGCAGGGGATGAAGGGAGTAATCCTCGGTACGGTGATCTAGGCCCCGTACTGTGACGGGCGGTACCCTAGTAGCCCTGCCATTGTTGGAAATCCATTTTCCCTACGAGACCCTACGGTTTTGATTTGTATTACCCACTTTTGTGGCTAGTAGCTGGAATTTAATAGATGTAACAATTTCAGCTATTTTCTATTTACTTGAAAACCCTAGACACTATTATAATATCACTGGATTTCCTATGAAATGTTTTGGTTAGCGTAAGGTAAAAACTTACCCGTATTTATTTGTGGGGAGTCTTACGTGATACCTTTATTTTCAAATGTTTTCAAAGTTAAACAACTTTAAACCGTTTACTCATACCAGACCCATGTCTGACCCGGAGTTTATTTTTGTTTTTCATAAACTCTCGGGTACCCAAATTTTTACGGGTAGTCAAGAGATTCAGGTTAGCTTTGACGAATTCTGGAGGAGCAATGGAGCAGGAGGCTTCAGCGTTGTAGATATATATATAGTTCCGCTGAGTTAGTATCTCTGAGTCATATTGGTTGAGTTGTATTGTATTGAGTTGTATTAACTAGACAGGTATTTATAACTGTCTAGTATGTTATGTATTATCTGTATAACTCTGATTGATGTATTATATTGTGTAAATAATTATGTGATTAATATTATTTATTCGTTCCGCTGTGAGATTCTGATGTTGTTGTTCTTTCTTTCTCTTTCTTTTCTATTTTATATCCCTTTCTTTCTTAATGATGATACGTCTTTCTGGTAGTAGAAGGGCGGGTCGTCACAATATCTCAAAGTGTAGTGTCAGACACACGACCATACAAGTCTGTTCCGGGTTCGAACAGAACCAAAGGCACTTTGCCCAATAAAGGAAGAAGCCCTTGTAAATCTGAGTATCCACAATCCTGATCGGACTTCCCATCACTTAGGGTGTCCCTATACCGGAGAAACTCGGTGCAGAGACAATCGATAGGTTATCCTATCGTTTTCGAAGACACCCGGTCTTCACCACCGTCTTCAAATGCCATCCATTCGTCGAATCACTATTCGGAATGGGTTATATGACACAAAGATCCTCTCCCGGCTAATCCGAATAGTGAGCGCTCAAATTTAAAACATGTGGGTGTATCAATCACAAGGATCCACATTCAAGATTCGATGTGGATTTCGGATAGCAAACTGAAATCCGACTCCATGTTGCATCGAAGTTTAATTGCCGTTTTACGGGCAAAAAGGGTTTCACATACATATAGGAACAAATCATAAATCACATTCATCACAAAGCAATCACAGTATCACAACAGAAATATCAATCCAGTACGGAATATTTGATGATGGCATTCATCTTTGATTAAGGTGATTGTGATTAAAGTGAATTATCCGTATAATTATCTTATTAATTATCTTAAATTAATGTTTAATTTTTACTTAATTAAGAATTAATTTGATTGGCTTAATTAATTAATTATTCTTTAATTAATTATTTTAATTTATTAATTCTAGGTTGTTAACTAATTAAGTTTAATTTCTTTTACTAATTGACTATTCTTTAATTGATTAATTATTTATTTTATAAATCATTACAAAACATTAATTGTTAATTACTATTTCATAATAAATTTGGTTTAAAGTTAACATTTAGATATTTGATTTATTTTTAAACCTTTTATTAAGTTAAATTGTAAAACAACTTTTATAATTTTAAACATATTCTTGAACTTCATAAATTTTAAAAATTTGACTTAATATCATTGACCTGAAATTCAATTTACAATCATCACTAATTTATTCAGAAAAACAAATTTAACTTGTGTTTCAAGAATTTGGTAAATAAACTGGGTTTGCTGTTTTGTTGACCAACCCGGTGCTTGCTTCGAGTCATTCCCCAGGGAACCACCCCCTTGCTTCGGGTTTTAACCAAAATTGACCCGTGTATTATTTTTTTTCGAAAATTTGTTTAAGTGTAAAAGGTGACCCAATACAACTTCCAAACCACTCGAGCATGACTTCGAGTCCTCACGCGATTCCCCCGCGCTGTACTTCGAGCTACCACTCCTCTTCCTCAAATTATCAACATGACACACACCCCTCCACGTGCACGTGCATAGCCAACTTCGCCAACTTTGGTCGATGCTGCGGCCACCAACGAGTCGCCTTGCATCCCCCAAGACACCACGAACACCCAGAATTTGAAAAAAAATCAAAAACGTGAATCGAGACCCTTCGACCCAAACCCATTATAAAACGACATCGGAAAATTTGCCTCGCGCCGCCTCCCCAGGCCATTATCGGCCACCAAATTTGGACCCTAGCTTCATCATCGTGCAACGCTTCGATTTGCCCCACTGACGCACATTCTGATCATTCCTAGGTGGCGCAGCACCGTTGTTTCTAACGTGAACAAAATGAGTTCTTCAACCCTAGTTTGCTTTCGAATCAAAGATTTTAGGACTTATAAATTAATCTAGTATTTTTCTGATGATTTCGAACATTAAATCATGTTGCCACCACGATCTCGAGGCCAAAAGTTTCTTAGATCACCAGAATTTGATAAAGCTTTAATTTACAGACCATCCAAAATTTTCCAGTGAAATGCTAATAAAATTTTTTGATTCTAGTTTCAAAAATCATCATTTTAAGAGTGGATTCACATGGTATTATTGAGATTAAAATTTATGAAGCTCGATTTTTCTTGAAAATTTGAATTATGGCTGCGTTTATAATTTCCAGAAGAGGAACTATATAAAACCTGTTTTAGTTCATTACTGAAATGTAATATAGGTTTAAAACAATATTTAACTTGTTCACAATCTTTGTCAGAATCAAAGAGGGAGAGAGACTTAGATTTGCTTGGATATGGGTTAACCGGTAAACCAAATTTAGGAGTAGCTGTGTTTTATTCAGTTTCTAGAAAGAAGGAAGCTTTCAAAATCTTGCTTTGATAAATTACTGAAAACACAAGCATATCTAGACCACAATTATCATTCAATTTCAATAGGAATAGAGGAAAGGGTTTTTTAATTTAGCATGGTTTACACTGTAAACCAAAGTGTTACAGGAAATAGAAAGAAAAAAACAAAAGGAAGAAATCATATTTCCAAGCAAAGAAAAGTTCATGCATAGCAACCCATTCACAAGCCAAAACTATCCATATTCATGCAGGCATTTAACCAAAAAAAAATGAAGAAAGCATGGAGTTTACTCACCTATTTTCCAGATGACAAAAGACCCTTGACAGTTTTCAAACAGAGGTGGAAGCCTGCAATTTTTCTTCTTTTCTTCTACTTTAAATTCTTTTAAGTTTAGATCTGCAAATCATAGTTATAGATCTTTGTTTACTCTTGGTTGTACTTATGCATTTATTAATCAGTAACCAAAATTTTAATTTACTTATAGTTAATTTTTTTATATAACATGGAGCTTCTTTTTTCCTGAACTTTGAAAACCAGAAATGGAATAAAGCTTTGATCTTGCTTCTTCCTGCAACAGATTGGATATTGTTGTATTAAATCCCCTGTTGTATTTATTTACTTAATTATTAATAACAAAAATTCTTTAGATTACTTATAGTTTGAATAATCAGAGAAGCTTTCCTTTTTTTCTTCTTTCTGCAGTTTTGAAAACAGAAACTTGGAAACCAAAAATAGCTTTTAATTCTTGATTTTTTTTCCTGCAAATAACTGAATGTTATTGTATTAATTCTTGCATCATTATAGATTATAACTTCAAATCCAAAATTAAAAGGGTTACTTGCCTTTAAAATTCTTCCCAGAAGAAAAAAAAACCGCACTTGCCCTAAATCTGAAGCTTCCCCTTTACAAATATGCAGTTTTTGTTTGAATGATTGTTGAAACTTTATTTAAAAATAATAATTTTATAAACTATACAGTTAAAAAAAACTTACCTGAATGTATATCACTACACTTTGATGCTTAAGAAAACACTTCAGATTTTACATTGAATTGAAGAAGGCAGTTTCTCTTTTTTTTTCTGATTTTCTTTTTCTTGCTTGAATGTTGAAGTAAAGATTTGCAAAATCTCTTTTTGGTTACTGAACTTCAGATAGGAGATTTAAAAATTTGAATTGGGAAGGTGAAGAGTTTTCTGAAATTTTTATTTGAATATTTTATTTAGGCAATGATGGTTTGTGCCATTTGTAAGAAGAAATCTTAAACTCTAGATTTTGTTAATTATTCAACTCTATTTTCCATGTGCTATGTATGTTCAGCCCTTTTTGATATTTACAAGGCAAAAGAAAGTTTTTAATGTTTTTATTTTCTATATTATATATACTTTTATAAAATAATGTATCCCTTGTTCATTTGTGTATATATATACATATGTTAAATGTTGAAAAACTTTAACTAATATATATATTACATCTTAATAATTTTAAATGCTACTTACTTTTTAAAACATTTATTTTAGAATTTAAATTCAATCTTTAATTTTTAAACTTGAAATATAAACATTTATGTCCATTTGCATATTCACACTTACCTTGAAAATTTAAATTAAATTCTAATATGCCATCAATTTTACTCATATTTGTAATATACATATATGTAAGATTTTAAATTTTAAATGACATTTTTAAAACATTCATTATTTCAATATTTTCAACTCGAAATAAAATTTGAAATTTTATTCATATATGATTTTCACTCATTTTTATTTGTTTAAGATATTTTTTTCTCAATTTATTCTCAATCAAACCCCAAGAGTTTAAATATATTATTTATTCTAATTGAAAATTTTGGGATGTTATAGTTTACAGGTTTGATGATATTCTGGTTTGCATGTTTGAACTTTTTTTTCTCCTACATGCTTTTAATTCATTTCTTGATTGCATTTGTTTTAGAGAAGATGATTAAAGGCTTTTGGTTTGGTTTGTGGAATATTTTTTTTTTAGGGTATTTGATTTGAGAATTTGTTTACAGGGTTGAGTTTTCTTTTAGAGGAGATAATCCAAGTTTTAGTTTGGTTTGAGAAGAGGTGTTCAGGTTTAAGAAAGTTTTACAGAGTTTGCTTTAAGGATTTCCTGTTTTTCTGATTTTGAAGAATGAAGATTGCATGGAAATTCTAGTTTTTAGAAATGAACTCAGATTTGCAAAAAGAAGATGAAGAGGAGATAGGGGTTTATATAATTTCAGCTTTATTAAAATTAAAAGAAACTTAAATAAAGGTGACACTTGTCTCTTGCCTTAATTAATTGCTTAACACACGTTACTTAAAAGGTTTAGATCTTAACACTTGTAATAACTTATTTTTTTATATTATTTAGAAATGATTTTAAAAGCTTTTTAAATATGATTTCCTAATTAATTAATACATTTCTAATTTAAGAAAGGCTTTTCTAATTTTAAATAAATAAAACTTTAAAAAGAAAAAAATAAAAACCAATTATCTTTTAAATAAAATCATATATAATATTGTAAACTCATTTTTAAATGCTAATTCAAAAAGCTTTTGTATTTATTCCTATTAAATAAATACTTTTCCAAATTTCTATAAATAAATTTCTTTTAAAGAGAATAATGTAAAACAAATCTATTTTTAATTAAAAACTTTCTCCATATATTTTAAATCCAAACCATATTATTATTTTTATTTTAAAGATATATATATATATATATATATATTTATATGTTCCTTTAAATTCAATTTTTAAATCCAAATTCAAATTCAATTTCAATTTAAAATCCAATTTAAAATCAATTCAAATAAATATCAATTTTAAACAAACACATTATTAATAGTAAATAATTATCTTATTTACAATTGATTAAATACACATATATATACACATTTAAATAACACTTACTAAATTTGAAATAATAAGTCAATTTAAAATTTATTAATACAATAACACAAACTAAATAATTATTCTTATTTAAAAATAAATCTATAATCATACTTCTAAAACATCACATAATTAATTAATTAATTATATTTGAAAATAACAATTTTACTAATTTTAAACAATTTAATTAAGAGGTTATCACATTTTAAATTCCTTGAAATTCGGGGTATCACACAGACTTAGTGTCACAGAATTTGAGACTCGCCTTTGGAGCTTTGGAGCTTTGCTTGAAGATCCATTTATGTCATTCAACTTTCAGCTATCCAGTTGTTTTGTTCAGACTTGTCATATGTTTGTATTCGAGACTACATTGTATTTGAGATATTATGTTTTATTTTATTTCAAACTCTGTTGTTTATATAGTATCTTCATAAACTACTATTTATCTATTCCGCTGCTTATTTTTACATTACTCCGTGTCTGTGATTCTATGATTGATTTATTTACTATATATGCTGAGTTTTTCCAAACATAAATTAATAATATGTTGTTTTGAGTAATTCAAGTCCGACATGTGTGGATGCAAATGGTTCAAAATACCGGGTCGTTAGAGTTGGTATCAAAGCTCTGGTTTAGGCAAACTTAGCATGTAAGGTAACTTTAATTATAGAATCACCTTCGTTCGAGCTTGAATTTCTCCTTTTTGATTAGGACTTCTTTTGAATTTTGTAACTTTTCTTTTGTTATGAAATCCATTCTTGTCTCTCACTATTCTTGTTCTTCTTGATACTACAACATCCTATAACTCCATTACTGTTCCGACAACCTTAGTATGATTTGTAAAGGGGTGAAATCCTTTACCACAAGCATCGATTCACCAAAGATTTCTATATCCTCGGTTGATGTTGTTATCCCTTGCTAGGCCCGAACCGTTTCCTTAGTAGACGAACCGAGTAATTCTTTTATGATCGAATGCCGATTGTCTCAGAATTTCATAGGAAGTCTTATCCTTTCATTTGATGTTCAACCTAATGATCTCGACTGCACCCTATTGTCAAGGATTATCCAGATATTGGGTGAAGTCACTTCTCTTCCCTTCAAGCAGGAAATTGAATTTCCGCATCGATCTTATTCCTAGAATCTCGGTTGACGGTTAAGGTTGCCGCGAATAATATAAGTCTATCCACCTTTTCTCCTTGTAATTTAATTACCTTATCTCCCTACGAGCTGTCTTTGTTGACGGAATCCTCTTCGACCAAGATTCCTCTAAACTTGAATCTCTATTCTTGTTTTAAAATCTATTATGAAATCATCCTGTAAGGAAGTGTATTTGTAATTAAAAATAAAAATGTTTTATATATTGTGTTGTTTGAGATGTTAAGTTTGAATTTTGGATTTTGATCGATTCGTCTAGCTAAAATTATCGATACGAATTCCAAAACACTTGAACAGAGCAAAATAACACAACATTGTTTTCAAAATTTGTAAATGAAATAATTTTGTGTATGATTATATTTTATATAAAAGTATAATTTTCTAAAATTAGATAGTTAAATGTATTGGTTGATAGAAATGATAATATTTGATTATCATTTATTATTTTGTAAACCATTTTCTATTGCAACATGATATAAATAAATGAAATTATAAAACATGGCTTATAATTTGATTTTGAATTGAAATGAATTTAAATTAAGAATTTGAGAACTCAATTTCTAGTATTTTTCTAAAAAAAATTGGTTTTTAAAATTTTGAAATATATTGTTTGAAAGTATTTTCCAATGGAAATTGTTTCAAAAGAATAATTTTAAAGGAATTAAGTCTATACTCTCTTCTCATTGTCATTGGAAAATAATTTTGGTAATGACTGCGGCACTGTCGACATTCATTTTCAAGTCTTGAAGCGGAGAGACCACGTGGTAGGTTTGCTACACTTTTGTTTTGGAAAAATAAATTTGATTTAAATTTCTTGTGTATAATTTGGTTTATAAATTATATATGTATATAATTATTTGAAAATAGTTTGAAGTGAAACCGGAAATTTGAATCTTAGGTTTATATTAAGAAATGGTCTCAATTATTAAAATAAAGTGAAATTTTTGAATAATTGGAGTATCTAAAATGATAAATGAAACTAAACCAACTTGAAATAAATGAATTTGAATAAAACTTATTTGTATAATACTATATTTCATTCTAATATATATAACTTACCTAAAATATTTAGAAGTTATACTATTAGGGTGAATATATAATTAAAGTTATACAAGAAAACTTAGGTAATAAATAGTTCAAATTAAATTTTGCTAAATAAGAAATTATAAATAATAGGTAAATTGGTATAATGTTCAATTATATTCAAAGACATTAATAAAAATCTACCTGGGAAAGGTTTGAATGTAATTGAATAGTATAAAATATGAATTGTAAGCAATAAGACGTGCAAAACCGATATTCTGTTAAATGAGTCTATAAATAATAAATTGGATAACAAATTGAATGATGAAAAAAGAATAATTTTGTTAAATAATGTAGCATTATAATAACTGTTTATACGTGTAATGTATGTTGCAAAATATATATTAAGTGAAATAAATAAGTTAAATATAAAATAAATTTGGTAAAAAATATTAATAAATTGAAGCCAAATCAACTGAATGAAAATATATTGAATGGAAATCAATCAAAAGTGAATATAATGACTATTTATTAAATGAGTAAAATGGGTTGAAACCAAATTTGGATGAATATTAACCAATTTTGAAATAAATAGAATTTATATGGCTTTAAAAAAATTAACTGTTGTATCTAATCTGTGTATTTTAAATCTATCTTTCTTTCTAGTTGTTTCTATTCTCCTATCTCCTTCCTTTTCGGGGACGAAAAGTTTTGAGTGGAGGAGAGTGTAACGACCCAATTTTTTTAATGGTTTTAGTAACGTAATTAACTGAATTTTTATATAATTTTAAACAATTGAATTTGGAAATAAAAGTTTGATATTTGATATGCATCTATTTGGACATAGCAAATGCCAGATTTTCATTAGAAAATATGATAGTTAATTCTATTGTGTAATTTTCAATTTCAATTTAAAATCAGTTAATTTGATGAAATTAAAATGTTTTTGAAATCTGAATGTTTTTATATAATAAAAATTTAAACTATTTTCTAAGTGAGATGTCATCTTTCATTTTGTCAAATTTAGAATTCTCTAGCCCCGTATATCTTATTTTCGACAGATTTGCAGCATTTTGGGAACCAAATATTGAGTTTTGATAGGATGATTGTATCGCTGATATTTGTGTACCATTCTATTCGTCTCGTCGTGCTGACCTCTGCGGTATATTTATTCATGCATTTCGATGTTCGGTACGCAACGAAAGCTACGTAACGGTCCAATGTATCGGTATCCGTTTTAACTTTTTGATTCCTGTGTCCATTCAAATTTTCCAATGGTTGAAAAAAAACAAACAAACAGTCGTTTTGCTATCATTATTTTTCCCTGAATTCAGGTATAAACTTCCCATATTCCTAGCTATTAAATTTTTTTAAATCAATGTCCTTGTCTTTTTTATTCTCTGATTTCAAATATAATCTCTGGTTTGTGGATTCATTCCGGCACTTCCTCTTATATTCTTTCTGCTCTTGACAATAATAAACTATACAGAGTATATATATATATTTGGATATGTGATATTTGTTCTTTCTTTGTTCTTCTTTCACTCTTCTTCTTTCAGATCTATTCTTTACTTGAGAAAAGGAAAATAGTATATATATATAGTATATTCTAAAAACCAAGTTATTATTATTTTTTGTTTCGAACCCTATTTTTGTTCCTGAAGAATGCTTTTCCCCATCGTTTCGAACCTTCGGATTCGCCCATCAACCACCGCATTTGCCACCCCTCCTTCCTTCATTGCCGAAAACTATCGTTCAAAAAAATCTTTTAACAAGTTATATATAAAAGCCGAAATATTTTGTAGGCTGCCCTTCTTTCTCCACTTCTCGGCCTTCATAAGTTCAACCGAACCTACCTTTATTCGCCCACCACCTGTAGCATGAAACCATCCCATCGTGCACACCACTAACGGCAGCTCACTCCCTGTGCCACTCACCTTTCCTTCCCATAGCCACTGTGAAGCTTCCCCACCTTCAACATACTCCCTCCGTTCGTCTCCAGCAAATTCGGCCTGCCACCACTACAACCGCCGAGACCCCCTAGCCGCCTTTACCACTCAGCCCAAGGCCGCGTCTTCTCCTATTAACCACCACCCGTCTCCTAGCAACCGAGACCGATGCAGCCCACCACCATGCTCCGCCGAATCCCCATCACCCGCCGCCTTTCACATCCGCCCTCCAGTTCACCCCGCATCCACTTCGGCAGCCAAGCATCACGTAACCTCCTATCCTCACCTTCTATATTTTATTTGCAGATTTATATATGTAAGTATGATTTCTTTTGTTTATACATTTTTATTTACAGATTTATATAATATAGGTTTATACAAGTTTAAAGCAATCTATTCATTTATATATATATATATATATATATATATATATTATATGAGTTATGCATAATATTTTAGTATATATATCTAAGTATATGTTTAGTCGCACTTATATATTTCCATTCTATGTTTGGGTCAATTTGTATATTATATATATATATATATATATATATATATATATATATTATTTAGTTATTTTACATATCAGTATATATATTAATTTTTTCATTATGGGTTTCGAATATTGTACATACATAGAAACGAAGAAATAAATAAATATGTGTCATAAACTTTAAAATATGTGTTTTTATTCTATGCGTTTAAATTATTGATTTTATGTATTGGGTTTAAAATGTAAAAGAATATATGTACTTTGATTTTAAATATATATGTTTTAAAGATACAATATTGGTCCAAAAATATAATATATATATATATATATATTTACACACACATTTTGATTTTTAATTTTATGTGTTGTAAAAAAAAAAGGATTTTTGAAACATAAAATATAAAGATTTTTAGTATATGTGGTACATATGAGTTCTTATACTATGGTCCTCTTGTTTTATATTTCTCTTCATTATAGTTTTATATATATATATAGTTACATTTGTAATCTTGTTTTTCTTTTCCTGTGAAAAAAAGAGAGTAATATATGTACAAAGTTAAATTTTACGTGAAACTTATTTATATGAAAAAAGCGCTATAGATATTTTAAGAGATAATGATATATATATATATATATATATATTATTTTTATATATGTTTTAAATTAAATATTGATTTTATAGTATATATGTATATATATATATATATATATATATAATAATATTGATTTTAAGTATATAGGTGAAGATTTTATTTTGCAATATAGGTTTAAATTGAATGTTGATTTAAAAGAATTTTTTATTTTATTTCATAGATTCAACTCCATCATGCCTTACTCTATTCTTAAAATTCGCGTCCATCGTGCTCTGCTTTGGAAATTCGTGCTTGGATTCATAACCCATTCCATTGTCAAATCTCTCTAGCCTCGAAAGGTGAGCAATCACTTACGATTAATATTTTTATAGTTAGTAAATTTGATTTCACTTGAATCTAAAATTTAAGTATGCAGTTAAATTTGAATTGCTAGTTATTTAATTGTTAAATATGATATGTCATTATCTGCAGTTATTCATCTGTGATATATGACACCATATCCTATTGTATATATTTTACTTAATTCATTACTGATGATATATGCAAGTTATTGATGTGTTATATTATTGTTCTCACTCTGCAAGATCCCTATTAATTTAGAATTCCATATGGGTTGAAATGATACATACCCATCCGATCTTATAGAATAGGGGGAAAACGTTATGGGTTGAAATGATAAACCCAATTGATTTTCATTGGTTTTGAATTTTGGGATTGCGGGTTGAAATGATATATACCCGTAGATATTTAAATTGTGGATTGAAATGAAAAATATATGTATCACTTGACCATAAGATAGATAATTATATACGGACACCGTTGGTCTATATTTTTAAAATGATTTTCAAAGTTTTGAAAGGAAATATATGGGGTTTTAATAAATATTGATTTT
The DNA here is from genome assembly GCA_030765085.1 of Allium cepa. Taxonomy (NCBI): domain Eukaryota; kingdom Viridiplantae; phylum Streptophyta; class Magnoliopsida; order Asparagales; family Amaryllidaceae; genus Allium; species Allium cepa. Next base: position 100,871,557 of record CM060942.1, on the reverse strand, counting down.
TAAAATACAATATGTATAAATTTTAGATGTTTAAAATAATATGTTTTGGAAATATGAAGTTACAAGTTTGTTTTTAAAAAATATAAATTTTAAGATTTTCTTATAATTTTATTATTTTAAAAATATATAAAATAAGACTTAATACAAAATATATTTAATAATAAGATTTAATTTAACAAAATTTAATCTAATTGGTTTATAATATGTTTAAGTATTTATTTTAATTTATATCAATATTTTAAAAATATATTTTAACAACATTAATAATAAAGGTTAGGAAGATAAATAATTGCTGACTTGGAATTTAAATTGGTAATAACTGAATTTAAATAAGAATTTATTTGAACTTATTGATTTCTAAGATTTTGAAAATATGATTTATAACTTGATTTGATAAAAATTGATTAAATGAATATGCTCAATTTTAAATAAAAGTTGAAGTGGAGTATTTAATATTGATTTAAATTTATAAATTAGGATTTTAAATAAATTGTTATTAAAATGGTTAAGTGAATGCTTTCCAATTTGAATAAAATTTAAGTTAAATGTTGAAATATAAATGAAATTTATATATATATATATATATATTAAATGTTTAAATATTTAAACTTGAATCTTTGAACTTTAAATTGAAAGGGTTAAACTAGAATTGATTCAGGTTGAATTTTTGGAATTTAAGATGATTTGAATCGAGTTGCGAAATTGGAGGAAACTATTTGTATTATATAAAGTATTTTAATATATAAGAACTATTTTAATTTATAACTATTTGTTATATATACTATTTTCAATACCTAAACTGTGTAAGTCGAAAGTGTTAGGATTTCCAAAATGTTGTGATTTCAAAAATGTTATGATTTCAAAGTGTTATGATTTCAAAAGTGTTATGATTTCAAAAGTATCATTATTCTGAAAGTGTTACAATTCTAGAAATGAACATTATTTAAAGTGAACAATGATATCGAATTGATATGGTTTTTGAAACAAATATGATGTTTTGATATGAAATATGAACTATTTGAAATGAAATGACACGGTGTGAAATAAGCATTTGGTTGTTAAAGAGACCGGGATCGGATATTATCATACTCTCTACCTACCGAAAACCACTTTAACAACTGTGTACGTGGTGGAGATTCTAGAACGAAGTAGGATGGTTTGGTGACGGTTCTATATGGTATTTACGTAGCCCTGACTCCCGTGAATCAGCTTGATGTGGCTAAAACAAGAGCCACGCCGGGCCAAGTGAGGTCATTCCTCCAATTGGGCACATTCCTTAGATACCATTCAATTGCTTTAGCGATTTGATTCGGTGCACCTTTGATTTAGGAGTGTGTCACGAGGTAGGCGGTAGTAGCCGCTATGCGTTACCACCAGTCCGGATACACAAACGGTATATCTACTACGACATTGCCTCGCGTGCCTTGTCACATGCCCTATCGCGCCTTCTACGAGTTTTCTTTGTGTCGTACCTATGGAGTGCTCCCTGATAGCCTACTTGTGAGTGGAGTTTGCAGTATCTATATATTCTACAACATTATATAAAATGTGTCAAGGGGGATATGGGTAACGCCTTAATGCTATTTTAATAGTTTACTTTACTATAGACATATTATAATTGTGTATATTACTACATAATAGATAGTTCCACAGATCCTTAGAGGACTGAAATCTCAAACATTCTTTAAGTTACTTGTATTTCAGTTGACATTTTACTTGAGTTGAATTTACTATATAAGAATGTTAATCCTGACTCGAGTGTTTCGTGTTTTTCTTTATGCTCGGTCAGAATGAGTGTCACAGCATTTAAGACTCACCTTTGGAGCTTTGGAACTTCGCTTGAAGATCCATCTATATCTATTCAGCTTTCAGCTATCCAGTTCTTTTGTTCAGACTTTCTTTTGTTTGTATTCGAGACTACATTGTATTTGAGATATTATTTTGTATTTTATTTGAAACTTTATTGCTTATATAATAGCTTCATTACTCTGTGTCAGTGATTCTGTGATTGATTTATTTACTGCGAATGCTGAGTTTTGCCAAATATAAATTAACAATATGTTGTTTTGAGCAATTCAAGTTCGACATTCATGGATGCGAATGGTTCGAAATACCGAGTCGTTATAATATATGTATATGGAGGTACTAACATGTCTGTTGCGGTATAAATCTCATTGCTTAGATACATACATGTTAAACCATGCACACTGTATATGTTGCACGTAAACGTACACATACATGTGTATACGATACACATGTACATATCATATTATATAAATATAACATCAAAATAAAATGTTACTTACAAATTAAACAAAATAATTATTTTTATTTTAAATAAATATAGATTGGATCTATATCGATTTAGATATCATAGGCCTTGCAAGATCCAAAATGGTAATTTTATTTGGAATTTACCCATTTAACCCACTACGTGTTGGCCTAGATTTAACAATACTAACCTTCTACAAGGAATGAGATGAATCCTCTCTTGGGTAGTGGTACACTCAGAGTAGTTAAACCTATACCCAACTATAGTCGTAACATGATCGCGATCCTATTTGATTAACCATCATCAAAGTATAGTCTAATTACTCAAGATCGACAGTACCCTCAAGTCCGAAGACTATTGCATGTCGTTATTATATGATATTCTATTTTAACTTAGCTGTATTAACCTATAAAGACTCTCCCAAATTTTTCTGTAATTGTTCTAACAACCACAAATACGTAACCCCTTGGCGGCCTCAACGGTCATGAGTGATCCACCGTTCATCGTATGGAGAGCATTATGTACACCGATATCAATATATGCATTGATATTCTTTTCTTAATACATCTTGACTTTGAACATTTAAGAGGCAAACATTTGGATATCGATTCAACACTCATACTTACATACACATCATAGACGCAATCGATAAATTGATTCTCCTATGGATTTTATATTTATATATGTTTAACATATTTGATTCATTAATTATATCACTATATAGAAAAACACATAAAAGAAAATAAAACTAAAAGCACGCTTTATTTAGAGCTAGATTATTTGCATAGTTAATTTTATATAACATTTTATATAATTTTCCATATGACATGCACTTAACTCCATCTTTGAGGTGATGCAAAACCAGCTTCAAGGGCGAATGGTCAGCACCCTTATTGGATAAGCCAAAAAATATGGTCGTAATTTAATTGATGCAATCAATAAGCAATGTGTAGCCTTCTTTAATTTAAAATAATGTTATTATACTCTTGTGAACCACTTATTGATATAATATACCAGCTGTTGATTTTCTCCCCTTCATGCATCACTGCTTCACTCAACGCTGGAGACGATGTTACCAAATATATGTACAAATATTTTTCTTCCGAAAGCTTTTATAGATTAGGGGTTTTTTGAATATATTCCAAAAACCGTTGAAAAGAAGCTTCGTATATTTGTGACATACCCTTAACTAAATGATTATAACAATATTTGTCTTGGATTGTTATTTGGCGTTTTAATAAACAAATGAATTATTGAAATTTTGAATTGAAATAATTCAAAATTAAATGGAATTTAACTCATGAAAAACATTATAATTTAATACGGAGTCAAAATAAATAATAAACATGGCTATAAATTTCTAGTGTCAAGCTTACAAGCAACATTGGTAATGTAATTGGCTTATAATCAGAAAGAGTTTAAGGCTTATCCTTTTTTAGGGATGATTATGAGAAAGGTATGGTTAAGGCCCTTAGCAAGTTTTCCAGTTTGAAAATTTTCAGTGATAGTAAGAAAATGCTCCTCTTTAATCTGATCCCAATGTAATCTAAATAATTTCGATGTTGGAACTAGGTCATCCCGTAGTGAAAGTTATAGATGAATTTCAAAAATTTTACCTTATTGGATCTTTATCGGGCCGATGAAATCTAATTTATTTATAACATTTCTAAATTTAATTTAAATAAAATCATGTAGTTCATTTAAATTCATAAATTGTAGATCGAATTTATTTAATTTATTTTCAATTAAGATATAAGTATATATACGTGTATATGTGTGTATGTGTAACATGATATTCCGTGTAAGGTATAACACGTATGTATATAGATGTCTGGATTTACATCGCAACGGACATGTTAGCACATCCTATATGTATTGCATGTTGTCCAAATAAATGACCAAATAAATGCATAGTTTATATGAATGTTCAATCGACTGAACTGCCCTTTTCAGTCGATTGAATTGTATTTTTTTGTACACATTACTTTCTGATTTGGATTTTTTAAATTTCAGTAGACTGAATTCTTTTAATCAATCGACTAAAATTGCATAAAGACTATTTTCTGAACGGTCACTTGTATTTATCGAACAGAAACAACCCTTGATTCAAGAGTTGTTTCTGTACCATTCGATCGTTACTTTTAAGGATAAGTTGCAACACTTAAACACTATATATAGCCTTCAATTCATTTGTTTTAATCACCTAATTTCTGATTCTATTCTCTTATACTTATTGTCTAAACATTCTGCCATTTGCATTAAAATTCTTGTTATCATCACTTGCATATTCAAGCATAAATTCATCTGTGAACAAATTAACTTCCAATCTTCACGAATTACAATATATACCACAGAGGAGAAGATTATAGGAATGGTGTACTCTAGAGACTTATCTATGCTATTAAAAGAGCACAATTAGTCAAAAAAATTCTCTGTATTAGTGAAGTCCTGTTCGGTTGCTCAAGCGGTTGAAGTCCTATTCAGTTGCTTAGAACGGGAAGTTCGAACCAGTATAAAAATCTCTGGTGTTATTTATTTTACTTTTATATTTTTATTCTGCATTAGTAGATAATTTTGATAGTATTCCATATTATGATCCTAAGTAAAGATTTGGGTACCAAAAACTAATAATAATTTAATCAGAAATAAATATATTAAATCTCTTATAAATTCAATTCATAAAAATAAAGATTTTACTTATAAAGGGAATTCTAAACCCACCTGGGTTTGGCTTCCTAAAATCTAATTCTTAGGACCCTAATAAAAAGTGGGTACCAACGTCATTCCTATAATTTTTGCATGTACCAACTAAGAAAAGAGGAAAGTGGATACTTGACAGTGGTTGCTCAGAACATATGACAGAAAACAAAGATACGCTAACTAACATTATCTGCTCAAATGGAGGATCTGTCTCATTTAGAGATAATTCCAAAGACTATATCATCGGCAAAGGCGATATGAGCAATGACGGCACATCTAACTTACCTCTTATTACAAATGTTTTACTAGTTAAGAATTTTAAACATAATTTGCTTAGCATAAGTCAACTATGCGATAAAGATTTTAATATAACTTTTTTGGAAAATAAATGCAACGTATTTGATTAGAATAATAATATTATATTTGAAGTAACCAGAGAAAGAAATATTTACAATTTAAACATGAAAGTTAATAATAACACAAATTTGTGTCTAGTAGCCAAAGAAAATGATCATTGGTTATGACACAAAATATTTTGTCATATAAATTTTAAAACAATAAGCAAATTATCGAAGAATAATTTAGTTAATGGTTTACCAAAAATGAATTTTAAAGAAGAGATTCTTTGCGATGTTTCTCAATTAGGAAAATTAACAAAATCTTCTTTTAAATCAAAGAAAATAATTTTTACATTACAACCACTTGAGTTATTCCATTTGAATCGTTTTGGACTAACTCAAGTTCAATCTATAAGCCATAATAGATATGTTTTTTGATTGTAGATGATTTCTCAAGATATACTTGAATAATATTTTTGAAAAATAAAAGTGATACATTTGTAAATTTTAAAATATTTGCTAAAGGAATTCAAAATATTAAAAATTAAAAATTAAAAACATTCGGAGCGATCACTATGGTGAATTCAAAAATGATTCTTTTGAAAATTATTGTAATAAGAAAGGAATTGTTCATAATTTTTCATTTCCTAGAACTTTGCATCAAAATGGAGTTGTAGAAAAGAAAAATAGAACACTTCAAGAATGTGCTAGAACATTATTAAATGGAAGTATTTTACAAAAATATTTTTGGGCAGAAACTGTAGTAACTTCCTGTTATGTTTTAAATAGAGTTTCCATTAGACCATTAACGAAACATGCCCCATATGAGCTTTTTAATGGAACAAAACCCAACATATCATATTTTAAAGTTTTTGGTTAAAAATGTTTTCTATTAAATACAACGGTTAAACTTGGTAAATTCGATCCAACATCTGATTAAGGAATATTCATTGGATATTCGGAACGAAGCAAAGCCTATAGAATTTATAATAAAAGAACTAAAGTAATCGATGCAACGCTTCATGCGTCATTCGATTTAAATTTCAAATTTAATCATAAAATTGAAGATGAAGAAATTATTTCTAAATCAAATAACTCAGACTATGATTTTGAAAATATTGAAAATAATGTAGACATCAATTTTCCAAATAATAATGAAATAAGAACTCCACCAAGACTTCTAAGAAATCATCCTGTTGAAAATATCATTGGAGAAGTAAATACTAATGTAAGAACTCGAAATCGACTAAATAAAATGGTTCATATAAGTTTTCTTTCAAACATTGAACCCAAAAATACTAAATAAGCCTCAACTGATGATTACTAGATTCAAACCATGCGAGAATAATTAAATCAATTTGAACGTAACGATGTTTGGGACTTAGTCCCTAGACCAAGTAATCAAGCGGTTATCGGTACAAAATGGGTTTATAAAAATAAAGCTGATGAGCAAGGAAATATTTTTCGAAATAAAGCTAAGCAAATTGCTCAATGTTATAATCAAGAAGAAGGAATGAACTATGATTAAACATTTTCTCATATAGCTTATCTAGAAGCTATACGTATTTTATTAGCTTATGCATGTTTTAATAATTTTAAACTATGTCAAATGGATGTAAAAAATGCCTTTTTAAATGGCTTTATAAAATAAAATCTATATGTAGAACAACCTCCTTTGTTTGCACATGAAAAATATCAAGATCATGTTTATAAATCGAAATAGGCTTTATACGGTTTAAAATAGGCACCTCGTGCTTGGTATGACCGTCTTGAAAATTATTTTAATAAATTCTAGTTTTAAAATTGGAAAAGTAGATCAAACTTTGTTTATGAAACAAGATAAAAATGATATTTTAATAATTCAAATCTATGTAGATGACATTATCTTTAGTTCCACAAATGAAAATTTATGTCAGAAATTTTCAGATATTATGACAAGAGAATTTAAAATGCGTCACATGGGAGAACTTTTGTATTTTCTTTGTTTACAAATTAAACAATTAAGTAATGGAAAACACTTCTGCTAAACTGATTCCTATGAGTACTACAGTACATCTCAATAGAGATGAAAACGGAAAAAATATTGATCAAAAACTATATCATAGTATGATTTGTTCATTACTTTATTTAACTACCAGTCGACCAAATTTAATGATGAGTGTATGCTTCTGTGCACGAATTCAAGTAAATCCCAAAGAATCACATTTGTGGGTAGGGAAACAAATTTTGTGTTACTTAAGAAAGACTAAATACTACGGTCTCTTTTATCCAAAAGAATGTCCTTTTGAATTAATGTCATACAGCGATGCTGACTTTGGAGGATGTCGAGCGGATTGAAAGTGTACAAGTGGTACTTGTCATTTCATTGTACGATTTTTAGTATCTTGGTTTAGTAAGAAACAAAATTGTGTTTCACTTTCTACATGTGAAGAAGAATACATCTCCACTGCTTTGGCATGTGCTCAAGTAATACACATGCAATGAACACTATAAGATTTTGGAACAAACCTTTCTAAATCAACAATTTACTATGATAATACAAGTTCAATAAATTTATCGAAAAATCCAATAAATCATTCTAGAACTAAACACATTGATATTAGCCATCATTTTCTTCACGATAATATTGAAAAAGGAAATATAGGCTAGATTTTATACCATCAAAAAATCAAATAACTGATATATTTACTAAACCATTAAATGAAATCATTTTTATTAAATTACAAAGAGAACTAGGAATTATAACGTTACATGAATTATAAATAAATATTTTTTATTTTTTTTAAAATGGAGCGGCTGGCACTTGATCTCAGGTCTCCTAGAAGGAAGTTGTATGCTATTCTAATGTACTATTGTATTTCTTGTTTCAACAACATATATCACCTCTAATTATTTATCTGGCCATTAATCCTTAATTTTCCTTACCTCACATGTTTTCTTGGCTGAGAATCTCTAGACTTTTTTCATATCAATCTGTAAAAACCTGAAATAGTTTATAAGGGTAATATAAATATGCATCAATTTTCATTACTCAAACTCACCATTTCTATCCTCACTTAAAAACTATTTCAGCTCAATCAATCTTTCAATATTATAACATCTTTATGATTTCATCACAAGAAGGATCCAACCAATCATCTCTGGTGTTTAGCACTCCAACCTCTGAGTCATCAAACAATTCAAATAATACAACTCCGGTATATATCTCAGTCAAAATTACACCCTCACCAAATCCTTACACTGGGTATATGCCACAAGGAAAAAGAGCTAAATGAAACTTAGGTTTTGGCACTCCATCAACTAAAGAAAAGATTGATGAAATACACCATTATCAAAGAAAAACATTAGAACATCAACGCGAAATGTACTACGAGCGAAAGTGAACGTAAAATGCTTAAGCTTCCTAGAACAATTTGCTTTCAAGTTTTGTGGATCATCCTCAAAGCAATGCTTTAAAGTTTTGCGGATCATCCTCAAAGCAATGTGTGCATCAACCATCTCCACAACATCCTCAAGTGTCGCTGAACTCTTGAGAACGAAGCCCTCAACGTCCTCAAGTGTCGCCAAACTCTTGGGAACGTGGTAATGCATGGTATCATGTCTGTGGCACCCCATATTTAAAAATTCCCTTATTATAGAGAATAAATAGATTATATACTTGAAAATACTTGAAATTATTGTATAATAATTATTTTTAAATGGCCATTAATTTTAAAAATCATTTCAAAAGGATTTGAAGAAAACCGTGCTCGAAAACGAATAAAAACAAGGAAAATCACTAAAACAATATTCAAATTAAATTCAAATTAAATTCAAAACGATTCAAATTTTGGATTTCAAAATCTCCAAAATTTTGCTAGTCAATGGATAGACATCATGCCTTCAAAATAGCATAAATATATCTCAAAAACGAGAAGCAGAAGTCAAGGAAACAAGTAGGAAACAAAAGGGAGCAACACAAAACACAAGGAGACAAGGCTCCTTTGGTCGACTGCCAGGTCGACCTCTCTTGTCCCTAGGTTGACCATACGGTCGACCCAAGGGTAAGCATGGTCGAGCTACTCATGTAAGTTTTCTTCTAGAAAATTTTCAAGCGACGAACTGATATTCAGGTGAACATTTAACGTATCAAATGAAGATGAAATGCTATGAAATTTGGCATGCATGTAATACAACACCTAAGCTACCAAATGAAAGAAATTCGACAGCATTTCGTTGTTGTAATCACAAGTTACAGTCATTCAAAGGAGCAACATAAAACTGTTTTCACAGGGAAGAAAACTATAAACAGAAATCGATTACATCAACTTGTTTTTCACAAGATCAAGCAATTTGCCACCTTGATTTGCTAGAGATGTGAGTTAACAAACTCAACTTGCTATAAAGAAGATCAAACCTTGATAACTTGATGAAAGATTGAAGCTTTTAGGAGGAAACGACTTCGAAAACATGTAAAACTTCAATATACAGACATGCAACAGGAATACACAGTAAATTAGAAAAACCTCTCTTCACAAATAAGAACTTTGATGAAATAGTGAGGTTTGGAGCGATATTACCTTTTATTTTCATATTAGACTTGATAAAATTCTCAGTTTGTTGAAGCAATGTGAAGATTTTAGCTTGGAAATTGAAAATAGAGGGAGTTGGGTTTCATTTTTCCTTTTTCTGGTTAGAAGGAGAAGAGGAGATAAAATGAACGTACTGGAAAACTCTCTTCTCACTATCTCATTACCAGGCTAAGAGCTAATGGGCCAAAGGACGCAAAATTAAAAGAAAAGATAAATTTTCCTAAGGTTAAATTCAACACTTAACACAAAATGCACATATACGTATAATATTATAAAACAAAGACATGTTCTTTCAAGTTTTCAATCAAATGAAATATGCAAATTTATGTACATATTCAATAAAATATATTTCATCATATAAAAAGATTAATTTTTATTTTTTAAAACATTTTTATTGTTAAAATCCTTAATTTAAAATACACCATTTACTCAAATAAATTAATAAAACATTGTTTTTAACTTCTTAAAATTCCACAAAATATATTTTCACACTTAGAAAAATATTTCAAACCATTTCCAAACATAATTATAGCAAAAACTTATTTTTAAACCAATTTCCACCATTTATTTCAATAAACCATCTTTAAAAATTACATACTTCTTTTAAAAATTATTAAAAGAAGTAAATAGGCAATAATTAATATAATTATTGCATTTTCTCTAAAATGAAATCAATTTCATTATTTAAAGCCCAATTCATTTACTATCTCTCCCAACAAAATAAAATAAAGCTTAGAATTTCAATTTCTCATTTTAAATTCCAAAATTCATTGTTTATTCCAAATAAATAGTTTAATTTCTCCAATTTTAATTTAATTTATAATATTAAATAATAATTATCATTATAATTCAATATTGAAAGGTAATCTCCAAACTAAGGTTATTACACTATCCATCCATTACAAGAAATTATTAAGATTGAACCGCACTCGGATGATTCGAAAACTTCTGAAAATTAAGTCTTTTTGTTTGTTGATTTAATATTAAAATTGTATAAATTGTATGTGTTCTGATAAACAAGAATATATTTTTTATTAACGATAGATTAAAGTTAGAAAACTCATAAGTATATTTATATTGAATAATTAATTTAAGAAAAACTTAAAGTAAAGCTATGTTTCAGAAATATCAACGATTCAGTCGACTGTTTTACGCAAATCAGTCGACTGAATATTCAATCCAAATAAAATTTTACCCTGGTTTCAGTCGACTGAATCAAAGAAACCAGTCGACTGAATACCTCTAAATTGGAACTGTAAACATGCGGCTTGTTTTTCTCTGCAACCCAGTCGACTGGTCCTTCAATTCAGTCGACTGAAGCTTCAATATCTTTGAATTTGACTCGGTATTCAATCTACTGACTATATAAACAGTCGACTGAATTACCTCAATTTACACCGAAAACATGTGGGTTTGTAAAGCCTACATACCAATCGAATGAGACACCCAATTCAGTCGACTAGATCATGTAATTTCTGTTTTTAAAATTCCTATACACATTTCCACATACACCTTTTCGCGAACCTACTATATAACCCACTTTTCCTTCTCATTTCCTACTTAAGCAAACAACTCCATTTCAATAGAAACCCTATCCTCCATTTCCAAAAAATCAAAAGTTTCCACCATTCCTCTTAAATCAATTGCACCCCGAAGCAAACGAGCTCGCAAATCCACTACCGGGCCATTCAAAAGCCAAATCAGCTCTTGCCTTCACAACGAAACGACATTAACAAGATTCAATTCAATGAATAGTTCTCGTATTTTTAAAGGATCTTTTGTCAAGTTCGCTGATTTTAAGGTATATGCCATTGGAGAAATTGCAGAAGCCAGTGGCATCGATCATTTAACTGGGTATGACTCGATAATGTCAAAATTTACCCTCTTCTAATTAAGTTGTTCTTTGGCAATATGAATTTAGATCACAAGACCCACGGAATAAAGATGATTGTATGTGGACCTGGTTTTGCGGAATCAAGATTTAACTTCCACTTCAAAGACCTGGCCATATTCTCCATTGTCCATCGACGGAGTAAATATCGACGATATAGAAGTCGATATGTATAACCGAGATGAAGTCTCTCATCATTTTCGATTGAATGACTTGACAATTCTGAAATTCATTGCCTTACGTCTAAATGCACATTTTCTTCATCACGCTCTCATTCGGCCTCTACAACCTCGTACCGGTAGTTACGGGAAAGTCTACAAGAGAGATTTCTAAGTTCTCTATGCTATTTACTCTTCTCAAAGGGTAAATTGGGCTAAGGTTGTTTTGGACGAGTTTCTCACCGTCAACTATAAGGGAAACAACAGGACCATTCACTACTGAGCCTACATAATGCGTATTCTTCAAAATTTTGGAGTCTCTTTGCCTGATGCCGATTTCATGACTATTGGTGAACTCAATTCAAAGACTCTAAGTCTTATGAATCTTCCCAAACGCCCAGAATCTCAAAAAATCATAAGCTTTCAACAATGGGCTGCCAATAAAGATCAAGGGATTCCTCAACTCCAAGATACGAACATTGCCTCTTCATTATCTCAACCTCCCCGCCAAGAGGAAGAAGAAGATGATGATGAGATCCATGAGCTCCATGGTGATATTACTCTAAATCAAGCACTTGTTACGCTCTCCCGCAACCAAAGTAAGCTTGGACGATGTTTGGCCAACTTCTAGAAAACGTAACAAAAAAATAATAAAAAGCTCAATTCTATAAAAGGTTTTTTAAATAAAATTTGGGAGAAAGTGTCTTGCACCGTTTCTACCTCTACGAGTGTCGTTGAAAACCCTACTCCATTTTCATGGACGACATTCAAAGAAGAAGAGGCGGAGAAACTCATGATATTGAGGACTTTTAGTTATTTATTTTCATGCATTTTCTATCATGTTATTGAAGACATTATTTTATTTCTGTTTGTTATGTTTTTATATTGTTCTGTGACATTGTTATTTGAATTCCATGCTCATGTGTATTTATAATGCTAATTTCATTTACTTTCCCTTTGATAAAACGTTTATTTTCATGCTTCAATGTCTATATTTCTAATATTATCAATTTATTCTTTTTGTCGATGACAAAGGGGGAGAAATTGTTTGATAGGTGGAATATTCATTCAGGGTGAGTAAAATCATTTTTGTAAATTTTGAAAATACTTACATAGTTGTCATCATCAAAAAGGGGAAGAATGTTAGGACCTTGTATTTTTGATGTTTTGATCATGATAACTATATAACTAAATATTATGTGAACTAACCATATTTGCAGAAGAAGTTGCTATTCTACTCGACAATAGATTGCAGACCGAAATTCAGATAGAAGTTTCAATATTGTTTATGGTTTATTTACGGTCTAATAGTTGCTTTTTGTTAAAATCTCTCCAAGGTGGTATATGCACACACGCGCGTACTAAAAAAATGTTTTCAAGTCATGTTACACTTTCCAAGTATTTTACTACAAGTTCATGCAAAATTTTTTTCTCAAAGATCTTCAATATGGCAGAAAATATGGTATTCGGCCAACTGAAATAGGCAGTTCAGTCGACTGAATATCTATGCACATGCACAGTTTATATGAATGTTCAATCGATTGAACTGCCCTTTTCATTCGACTGAATTATATGCTTTTTTACTTATTACTTTCTAAATCGAATTTTTTAAATTTCAGCGGATTGAATTCTTTTGACCGGTCGACTGAAATTTCATAATAGCTATTTTTTGAATGGTCACTTCCATTTATTCAACAGAAACAACCCTTGATTCAAGAGTTGTTTCTGTATCTTTTGATCATTACTTTTCGCGATAAGTTGCAACACATAAACACTATATATAGCCTTCAATTCATTTGTTTTAATCACCTAATTTCTAATTCTATTCTCTTATATTTATTGCCTAAACATTCTGCCATATGCATTCAAATTATGATTCTAACCACTTGCACATTCAAGAACAAATTCATCAATGATTAAATTAACTTCTAATCTTCACGACTACACTATATACCACAAAGGAGAAGATATAGAAAAGGTGTAATCTAAAGACTTATCTGCGCTATTAAAAGAGAACAATCAGTCAATAAAATTCTCTATATTATTGAAGTCCTATTCGTTTGTTTAGGAGATTGAAGTCCTATTCAGTGGCTTAGTCGGTAAAAGTCCTGTTCGGTTGCTCAAGCGGTGTATTACCTGTTCCTTCAGGTTAAGTGAGGGTTGATAGTTAAGTTCCAGAAGGAGTCTGGGACCGAACGTAGAACGGAAAGTTCGAACCAGTATAAAAATCTCTCGTGTCATTTACTTTACTTTTATATTTTATTCTGCATTAGTAGATAATTTGGATAGTATTCCATATTACGATCCTAAGTAGCACTTTCAGGAATAATTTGAAATTTTAAAATTAGTTAGTTTTCCTCACCTTGATAATAGTTTCGGCATATGGTTTACCTCATTGGCTTTTTCTAAGATCTTCGTTATTTTCTTACTTTTGTTTAGTTTTAAAGATTTTCTCTTTCTCTATGGCTTGGGCTATTTACAGGAGTTCAAGAGGATGGTATTTTAGTAATTTCCTTACCATATATTTTCTAACCTTATTCGGGCACCCTTTGGTCCAACAGAAACAGTTCTCATCAATTATGGGCTAACCACGTCAGATTATATTTTGATCTAATGGAAACCATCCATATCACTTAACCTGGTGCGGCAGCAATTTGATCCAACGAAAACCATCATATAGCTTAACCTGATTCGACCACATTTTGGTCAACGGAAACCATTCATATAGCTTAACCTGGTTTGACCACATTTTGGTCCAATAGAAACAATCCATATAGCGTAACCTGATTCAATCATATTTTGGTCCAATGGAAATCATCCATATGGCTTAATGATTTGACCACCTTTTAGTCCAATGGAAAACACTATTATAAATTATGCATTTATTTTAAAACATGTACAAAACCGTCGAATTTTTTTAACAAGTTTAAAGTTGTATATCGATAAACCAATTTTCAGTCTTATTATAAAGTATACTTTTTTCCACTCATTAATGTAAAAATATTTGAAAATGATATTTTATATCATTTTTTATTTAAAAAGACATGTATTATGGTTTTATAATCACTATTTGAATAATTAAATATTCAAATTTCTAAGTGATTAAATTATGGGTCATTACAATTTTATTTTGATACACAAATTTTACAAACACACCTAAAGGTAGGTTGATCGGATTCTTACATATATTTATGGTTAAAATATTATAGATTTAAAAATATATTTTTTGGCAAGGCCAGCTGGTTTTATAGTGGATCGTCCATTTTTTATTGCAAAAGTAATAAAACGTTTAAAAATAGAAGTAAGGTTGAACACCTTAACTACTAAAAAAGAGGGAATACATCATAGAATTATGACAAAGGCGCCACAACTACTATAAATAACCAACCGACTAGGTCTCCTCGAAAGAGGAAGAAGCACGATCGTCCGCAATAACCTGGGTAGAAACCTCAGGGAAAGTCCCAACAATACGAGCAAAAGGGAGGAAGAGCACATCAAGACAAGGGTCATAATCCACAAAATCAGGAGAGTATATAAAAGATTGGTCCCAAGTAGCATCAGCTAACATGTCGGCGTTCCTATTTGTAAGATGACCATCCAATGCGTTCACTAAAGAGTCTCCTGATATATTGTAAAGAAGGCATCTGAGGTGCAGATGATCATCGGAAACAAACCTAAAAAAGGAATTGTCTCGGGTTTATATCTCATATCAAATTTGAGATCAATCCAACACCTTTTGGGCTCATCCCAAAAAAAAGACAACCTCGGAAGGCCATAAACTGGAGCAACAATAGGAATAGTAGAATCTGCAAAAGGATCCACGAGATCAAAGACTAAAGGGAGAAAGGCCTAGCATCAGGACAAGGAGGTAGTACTAGAGTAGGAAAAGGTACTTCAGGAAGTTCGACAGTCGGTGTGGCAGAGGAAGAAGCCTTAGGAACCATTTCCTAAGCAGGGGACGAGGCAGAGGAACTTTGGGAGCCACCGTGGAGACTACAAAGTGCTTGCAAGCACTGGCAAGGTGGCCATAGAAGCGATAAGTGGTACAAATGTCAGGAACCCAATCATAACATACTCGGACATCCACAATATGCCGAACAAAAAGCTAAACACTAATAGAGGAAGGAGAGGCTTATGTGGGGTAATCTCAATTAGGGCCTTAGCATACACCAATTTTTCACATGCTACCATATTAGAGTCAAAACATTTTAATTTTCCTACATTACAAGCAAGCCAATTCAAACCAAGCAACGACTATAAGCAGAAGGAATATGAGAAAAGTAAACCCACACAGAAATAGAAAGAACCTATTCACGAGCACTAGCTACTGTTGGGGTCCGTGGCGTAACAATAAAGGGTTTACCATCAAAAAAAGTAGGCTTGGCCTCAAGAACATGCCTCCATTCCTTAGAGGAGGAAAATTTAAGAAAATACATGGAGTCAACCAACAGCACACGAAATTCACAATGGAGCTTCCAGGTCCTACGCCAAACATTAGTTGCATCATGAAACTGGTGATTAGGATCCAAAAAGAATCCAACCAAATAACCCAACCTATAGTCCGAAACATCTTGCATCATAATAGGAGGATGAATCATAACTCTATTTTCCTCAACGATTTCAAATTCAATAGGTTTATAGTCACCTGCATTACGGGGCAGAGAAGAGAAAAGGGACGACCAAGGTTTAGAGCACGTCGATGCTAGGACAGTAGAAAGCTGAATCTACGTAGTAGGAAACGGCTTGTGAAACTTAACACTATTAAGATAAGAAGATGATAAGCCTGCAGAGTCACCAATATTACTAGCTCCCAAACGAATGCCTACATTGTTCACATCAGAGATTTCCTTAGCGTTAGTACAAATACCACCAGAGCATAAACCAAAACCAGATACAATTGCCTGAGGAACACTGTCAATATGATCAGATGCATCACCTTCGTTACAGGCCCCAACAACAAACTCATTACCGGCCTTAGACAACCCAACATCGGATCCTTCAGTGAGCAGATTTTCTTGCGAATCCAATAGTGCAAAAGCAGTGACAACAAAAAACTCCAGTAGAGATACTTTATGCTACTGTAAAAGTACTAATTATGTAATTTATATAAAATAAATATTGTATATTGATACGACATTCCAATAGTGCATATATATACACACATATCTAGAAGAGATAAGTTCACTCCAGAAGTGGTGATACTAAAATATCTCTAGAAGAGATTTATAAATTTGGAAATGATAACATATCTCTAGAAGAGATTTGTTTATATATTTGGTAATTTTATTAAACCAAATAAGTGTATATAAATTTGATTATGAATGATCCTAATTTAGTTTAGATTAGATCCAAAAGGTTTGAGATTATCTTAAGAATACATTGTTCTATGTTCATATGTCTAATTATACCATAAAGGTCATGTTCCTAGTTATTATTTCATAAGAAATATTATATGCATAATCATTTCTTGAAGAAATATCTTTAAATATTCTCGTAAAGAGATGGTCTATATTTCATATCATAATTTTCATGCAAGCTATACATACGGTCTTGAGGATATCTATATCTGTAACATTCCAAGTATCCAAAATATACTCTTGTTATTATCTTTGCTGTAATATTTTTTTCATAGAATTCTCAAAAGATATGTGTAGAAATGTCTATATGCCATTATAAATTATTCTTTGATAAGTAATCATAATTAATGTTCAAAACTGATACTTGAGATATAATTGAGGAAAAAAACTTAACAACTTGAAGTTGTGTGTATATTTTGTTCGAACCAGAAGTTCGATATGGTTCCAAACCAAATGTTTTGAACATTATCATGTGGTTTTGAAGGATTCACATTGACATTGATTTATAAATAGAAATTAAAAGTTTGGATCTTCGTAATAGTTTTTTCTTAAAAAAATCAGTAATCCAAATGAGAAAGAATATGAAAATTTATAATATATGTGTTATACGTGGATGCATGTATCCATCCATATATGTAAATATTCAGCTAACAACCTGAAGTTTTTTATGAGCACATCTTATAGATTATGCATTGTTAGCGCCAAAATTGGTCACTAACACCCGAATATAGATGAAGGCATCAACTAACTATCGCGGTTAACAGATAGATTGTATGTAGAGAGTAATAATGTGAAGAACAGACAAAATTAAAATGAAAGCAATAAAGAACAATAGATTTTATAGTGGTTCGGCTAACTCTAGCCTACGTCCACTCCAGTAATTTCCATTTTATTGCTGTAACAATCGATTACAGTTACAAAGTGGTAGACTGGCCATAGCCTTAGAAAAATAGAAAGTCAGAGAGCAAAAGAGAAGATCCTCTTTCTGAACTCCTACACGCTGTATTTATAGACATGTCCAGGTAGTTGTTGGTCTCTCTTAATAATCCATGCCCATCAAGACCGAACTGCCCATGCCGAATCACAATGCCGAGTCACAACGGCCTCTCCCTAATGCCGAGCCGCACCTGATGCCGAACAACCCATCAAGCCGAACAACCCATCAAGCCGAACGACCCACCATGCCGAATGTCCCACCATGCTGAACGATCCACCATGCCGAACGACCCACCATGCCGAACGTCCCACCATGTCGAACCATCCATCAGGCCGAACCATCCATTATGCCGAATCATCCATCATGCCGAAGCACCCATCATGCCGAACGACCCACCATGCCGAACGACCCACCATGCCGAACGACCCACCATGCCGAACGATCCACCTTGCCGAACGATCCACCGATGCCGATCCATGCCTTATGCCGAACGACAATCAATGTCGATCCATGTCTTATGCCGAGCGGCAATCAATGCGACCCATGCCCTATGCTGAGCGGCAATCAATGTCGATCCAACCTACTCTCCTCAGCGCCGAACTATGCACATCGAACCCATTCTTGATCGACCATCTATCCATCCAACTGGTTCCAGTCAATTGTATTCCAGTTTCGACAAATGAATAGCCGATTTGGCTAAATCCGCCTATCAGTGGCCTTGTAAAAAGGCGGGTTAACACTTGCCCCCCAAAACATGCCTTGCTGTTGGAAGGTGTGTTTTGAATAGTCTCAAATTCAATATCCAAACTCCATGTTTCATTCATATTCAATAACCAAATCCAGGACCCCTCTGGGTCAATATCCAAATCCTTCACCTTCCATAGCCGATGTTCATATCCATAACCTCTCCGGGTTCTTGCCAAATGAAATCCACATTTGACGACCGTGGTCCGGTGTCCCTAGAGATTAAGTAATGCCATGGCTTAAGTCCTAAGCCGAATCTTGGTCACTCCGGACCCTTGTCAAGTATAATCTGTACCCGACGACCTGAAATAATAATTAATAACACAGGGCCTAAGTCCTAGGCCGAATCCTGGTCTCTCCGGACCCTTGCCGAGCATAGTCCATACTCGACGACCTGAAATAGTAACCGATAACATAGGGCCTAAGTCCTAGGCCGAATCCTGATCTCTCCAGATCCTTGCCGAGCATAGTCCATACTCGACGACCTGAATAAGTCGATTTGTCATGGTTGGACAAAGCGACTTACCCCTTGCCAGTTATAATCCATACCTGACGACCGTTTACCAAAAACCAGATAAAAAAACCAATCGAAAGCAAATCCAAAATCCAAATCAAACCAGAAAACAAAAAATCCATATCAAAAATCCAAACCGATATCCAAACCAGAAAGCAATCACCCAAATAAAAAGTTCAAACTAAGAAACAAACAAAACCGGAAGTTCTAACCAAACCAGGAAGAAGCAAATGTCCAAGCCAAAAAAGAGAAAGGAGATTTCACAAACTTGAGTGTCGCGGTTTATCATCATCTCAGAGCATGCCTAGGGGCTATCTCCGTCCGCGTACATGAGTAAGTGACTTGGACGTTTGCTCGTAGTTTGCTACTTATTTCGTAATATTCCAGTCAATTGATAACCAGTCGACCATCTTTCCTATTCCTCGTACCATCACTGCTTGAGGAAGATGGTGGTTGCTCCTGCCCCACCGCTGCATTCCAAGCTTCAATGTATTATTGCAAATTTCCATTCCTTACATGCTCCTCAATTATGTCCTTTAAGTACCTGCAGCTGTTGGTATCATGCCCGTCCAAATCGTGGAAGAGTCAATGTTTCCCTGATGCCCTCTCACGTTCGGAGGGTTCTCTCCTAGTCGGCCTTCGGTAGGAAAGGCGACTCCGAGTCTCCAAATAAATCCACTCCAGTGTCTCGTTCAATCCTGTGTAGACGGGGAATTTTGGCTCTCTCCACCATTTCCTAGCTTTTCCTAATTTGTCATCCAACTTCCTCTTTCCGTTGCCTTTATCTCTTTCCAAGCCTCCGCTAGATGGCCCTCCATCCTCAGCCGCGTTCACCTCCTTTAACTTCATATATGAGCACGCATCTTCCAGCCGAAGGAACCTCTCAGCTCCGTGAAAGATTTCCCTGAGATCCCTTGGAGGGTCCCGTATCAGTGACACTTTGAAATCTGAATTCTCACTAACTCCTAACACTGCCGCCATCAAAACCATCGATGGATCCGACCGATCCACCGAAGCAACCTCTGCATTGAACCGAATTAAGAAAGCTCTAAGTGATTCGTCTGTCCTCTGTTTTATCGATGTCAGCCTCATTACATTCTTTGGCCTTTTGATATGTACCCGAAATTGCTTTAGAAATCTGTCCACCAACTCTGTCCATGTCTTGATAGATCCTTCTTCCAACTGCCTGAACCATATAGCGGCTAAGTACGTTAAGAATAAAGGGAAACATCGAGCCATAACTTCTTCTGATGCCCCTAGCACCTCCATATGTCTTGTATATCTCATCAAGTGATCTGTTGGATTGGCCTTGCCATTGTATATTTCCACGTTAGGTAGCTTGAAATCTGGCGGATTTCGAGCTATCCTGGTTCCACGAGTGAACGGACTCTTGTTTACTCCTTACAGATCTCTATTGGTCAAACCTCCGCGCATGGTTCGTCAGATAATCTCGGCTAATCCAGCATTGTACATCAAGGGTGCCCCCCCCCCCCCCCCCGAGTTCCCGAGGGAATTCTGGTACATACTCTTCATCTCTTGCTCTTAAATTCCTGCCAACATCCTGTTGCATGGTGTTAGCTGGAACCCCTCCATGAACTGGTTCGGCATTATCTGGTGGTGCGCTCCCGAGTCTAGGTCCATCTGGATTGTTAGTTGTTTGCTGGTTGGGGGTTGCCCACTGCTGAATCATTCCTTTGCTTGCTGGTTGAGCGCTTCTGATCTGGCTCCATGGATCTGAGCTCCTGCATTTCCTGCTTGCGTAAATTTTCTGAGAAGAGCCTGCATCATCTCCTCTTGTCTTTTCATCATGGCTTCCATTTCCTCTCTGGTGATGTAGATGGATGCTCCTCCTGCTCCATTTCCAGAGGAAGCCTCTTGACTTCCCTCCTGATTGCTCCTCTCTATCACTTGCTTCCTTGCTGATGGTCTAGCCATTGCTCCTTAGAATCCGAGTTTCTAACTCCAAAATTCCTGAGTTCAATTCTCAGTGGAATCACCAAAATTTTAGCGCCAAAATTGGTCACTAACACCCAAATATAGATGAAGGCACCAACTAACTGTCACGGTTAACAGATAGATTATATGTAGAGAGTAATAATGTGAATAATAGACAAAATTAAAATAAAAGCAATAAAGAACAATAGATTTTATAGTGGTTCGGCTAACTCTGGCCTACGTCCACTCTAGTAATTTCCTTTTTATTGCTGTAACAATCGATTACAGTTACAAAGTGGTAGACTAGCCTTAGCCTTAGAAAAATAGAAAGTCAGAGAGCAGAAGAGAAGATCCTCTTTCTGAACTCCTACACGCTGTATTTATAGACATGTCCAGGTAGTTGTTGGGCTCTTTGAATAATCCGAGCCCATCAAGACCGAACGGCCCATGACAAATCACAATGTCGAGTCACAATGGCCTCTCCCCAATGCCGAGCCGCACCTGATGCCGAACAACCCATCAAGCTGAACAACCCATCAAGCCGAACAACCCACCATGCCGAACGATCCACCATGTCGAATGTCCCACTATGCCGAACGATCCACCATGCCAAACGACCCACCATGCCGTACGTCCCACCATGTCGAACCATCCATCATGCTGAACCATCCATTATGCCGAACCATCCAACATGCCGAAACACCCATCATGCTGAATGGCCCATCTTGCCGAACGATGTCCAGGGCCGAGCGAGGTCCAATGCCGAACAATCCACCGACGCCGATCCATGCCTTATGCCGAGCGGCAATCAATGCCGACCCATGCCTTATGCCGAGCGGCAATCAATGTCGACCCATGCCTTATGCCGAGCGGCAATCAATGCCGACCCATGCCTTATGCCGAGCGGCAATCAATGCCGATCCAACCTACTCTCCTCAGTGCCGAAACATGCACATCGAACCCATTCCTGACCGACCGTCTATCCGTCCGACTGGTTCCAATCAACTGTATTTCAGTTTCGACAAATGAATAGCCGATTTGGTTAAATCTGTCTGTCCGTGGCCTTGTAAAAAGTCGAGTTAACATGCATAGATATTATTTAGTGATTTAAAATTCAATCAACATAAATGATGAATGCCCTGAAGTCATGTATGTATTCAAATGATCTACACAATAAGTAATTCCTATAATTGGCTAGATCAATGAATGAGAACAAACTCTAATAAGAAATATCAATTGAATGCATTTTATCAACTGGTAAAAGAATTATCCTCCTATTATTAATGTGTGTATTTGCTCGTAGCAATATCATTATGGATCAAAATGAGAATCCAAAGATGATTATTAATTAATGTGACAATGTTTGTCAACATTGAGGGACAAGATAAAGGGATTAAAGCTCATTTTGATCATCAGTGTTAAATATTTGATAAAATATACAATGATGCAAAATATTAAGTAACTTTAATAAATTATCAATAATATCCCTAGTAGACTTTCCCCAATATAGATTTGAATCCCTGAAGGATAAAAATATGTAAATCACATCTAAAATGTGGTTCAAAAGTCAGTTCAAAATATTTTTGGAGTAAGTAATAAAGATGCTAAATAATGGAGGTGGGTTTTCTTAAAGAAACACTTAAAGGTGCTCTGAAAGATATCCATGGCATGATTGTCAAATAACCCTAAAAGTGGGTTAGGTATCTAAAACATGACAAATAAGGAGATCTAATAATACTGATCATAATAATCATCAATGGTAAATTCGTAAATAATTAAGCACTTATGTTTATAAATGGATTAAAGATCCTGAATTAGAGAAAAACATGATTGGCCATCATGAAATTCTCCTAAATGAGAAATGTGGACCTATAGTCCCTAAATTATAATTAGAGACATGTTTATAAAGCACACTAAAATTACTAAAGCACATATAGTGCCAACGACATGTTAAATGCCATGGGAATGATATTTTTAGAGATAACTGAATTAATTGAAGTAGTGAAAGTGTTTAAAACACTTAAAAACCCTAAAGGTATAAACATTGTTTAAATCATACTAAACGATGAAAGTATAAAAATTTCTGACGAATATAAATAACGTTGGTGGTTATAAAGAAGGTAAAGAACAAGGAGCGTAGATTACAACTTCTTTTAAGTATTGCTGTAGAGAAAATCTTGATATAATTCATGATGAGTAGATTACTTCCTATTTTTATGTATTGTTGTAATGAAAATCTTAATATCCATTGAAGTGGTAGTTGTGATATGCAAAAACAATAAAGTATACAAAATCTTGAAGAATATATATAACTTTTGTGTTTAAAAAGAATGAAAAAGACTTGAAGTGTAAATTACAAACTTCTCCTAAGTATTGTTGTAATGAAAATCTTGATATATTTCAAGATGAGTAGGTTACTTCCTGCTTTTTAGTATTGTTGTAATGAAATTTTTAATATTCATCAAAGATGTATAGTTGCAATATGCAAAACTGATTTGAAGCACAAAAATGAAAGCACATGAAGTGTTTCTCATAAAAGTAGCATATAAAATGCAAATCATATTTGGAAGAAATAATCTTGAAAATTTTGATTGTATCGAGGGAAACTATTAATAAATTGCATTATTAATGAGATACATGTTTATGGATCTAGAAGTATCCATAACCAATTTGAGTTACTGAAAGACGAATACAAATTCAGATGAAACTTTTAAATCAGAGGGAGCATCCATAAGTATTTTATAATGCACTCTTTTCCTTAACTAAGATTTTCCCCACTGGTTTTTTATTAGCAAGGTTTTAATGAGGCATTATCTTGATCCAGAAGTATCGACTCCTCAATAATATTTAAAATAAGTTATAATGTACTCTTTTTCCTTATTTAAAATTTTTCCACTGGGTTTTTCTTACTAAGGTTTTAACGGGGCATTATCTTGATCTAGAAGAATCAAAAGTCTTATCAAGAAATAACATCTCAAATATGTTATTTAAGTTAAATTGTATTTTATTCTTGACTAATTTTTTTCCCATCGGGTTTTCCTTTGTAAGGTTTAGTATTATATTGATCTAGAAGTATCAAACTCCATTTGAAGTAATAAATTATTGAAATATGTTATTATACCATTTTTCCTTTACTAAGATTTTTCCTCTTGGGTTTATCTTAGTAAGGTTTTAATGAGGCATTAGTTTGATTCAGAAGTATCAAACTTCATTTGATGAAATGAGAGAATAAAATATGTTATTGTATTCTTTTTCCTTCACTAAGATATTTCCATTGGGTTTTCTTAATAAGGTTTTAATGAGGCATTATTTTGATTCTGAGGTATCAAACTCTTCAGAAGGAATATCATTTTATGATATCTATGATTTTTCAAGTCGCACTGTTTTCCTCGTTCAGAGTTTTTCCCATTGGGTTTTTCTAACATAGGTTTTTAATAAGGCAACAGACAATAACTATATCAGCTGAATGGACATATGTAGCAAGATGATGATGAGAGGGAGCAATCCAAGAATTTGAAATTAGCACATCAGCATCCAAGAATTTGAAGACGCATATTCAAGGAGGAGTGTTATAATATATGATGTTTTTATGTTTAGCCTCATATCATGGGATATGATTAATACTATGCTCTAAGGCTTATATATAAAGGAGTCTATGTAATATAAATGGATGACTAATATCTGAGTGAATAACATTTTTCTCATTTCTCCTTCTCTAATGGTTTCTTATATCCTCCTAGTTTATAACAGGTTATCAATAAAGTGAATTTATTAATCAATTCTACAAACACCTAAAATATAAACTTACATATATTCACAAAATCATAAGTTTTATTACATTAGAGATTCATGTGTTACACCAGTATAACTAAAAGCATCAAATTGTTTATAAAAAGGAACAATGAATCAAATAATTGCCATACTTGTTAAAAATTCTAAAATAGAATTTATCAAGGATTGATGATGACTGATAAACATTTATTTTTTAGAAAAATATAGATCTTTGAAAGTACCAAATCATTACCGATTGGGAGTAAAAAAATCCAACGATTTTTTTTTGCTTCAAAGGGCTCTTTTTCCTTATGCTTCTTTTACTAAAAGTCTATCATGGTTTAGGGTTGTACACGTGATGCCCTTCATGATTTTATGTCCTGTGCTTGAGCCCTGCTGGCACTGGACCAAAATGCGTCTGGATCATATCATATGTCAAAACATGAAACTCCAAAGAATTGGCTTGCGACGGTAGTGGAATGCGCTAAGGAAGATGTGGAAACAACGGTTGAAGAGGAGATAGATTGAAAAGGAAACAGAGGACACATCGGCAAGGATGGCTGTGGCTTGTGAAGCCAATGCGGTCACTTTGGAGCGGTCATTTAGCAGCGAGTGACAGAGTTAGAGTAGCGCGAGCGCTGTGAATGGTGAGCTGAAGCAATTTGAGAACCAGGGCTTTGGATTGGAGAGGCAGGCACAAGTAGTTTTAAAGGAAAATAAAGTTTCGATGGCAGATGAAAATTATAAAGACAAACTGTAGCAGATAGCAAGCTTCTTAATTTTATTAAAGTACCGTCATCTCTAATTATACATCATTTATAGTTGGAAATTATTAATTATTAAATATAAATTATTATTTACCGTTACTTATAAATTAATAAAAAATATATTATTAATTATAATAAATTTTTAATTTTTAATCATTAATTATAAATTATTATTCATAAATCATTAAATATAAATTATTTCCATATTTTAAATACTATTCAAATTTTATGAAGTTTCTTCTTCCCACTTTTATGTTTCTTCAATTTTTCGCATGATTGGTTATGATGAACATTAAAACATCCGAGTGGAAACATTTGCGTTCACTCAGACTTCTGTTTGTTTTAGCAATGTTTGCTTAAAAGCGGTTACACAATCACATACAACTTATGAGTAAGAGAATTATAAATAAGTGTTATTATAAATAAACATTTACACTGGTCAAAATTAATAAGTTTTATATATTCTATTGCAACTGAAGAAAATAAATAGTTATCAAAAATTTGTTTATTACAACTGCTATAAAAAAATCGTCGTTGGAACTTTTATTACAACTGTCAATTAGCAACCATTGTAAATAATTGTGTAATATGATCATTTTCTTGTAATAATATATGTTGGTGTTTAATGTTGATATTTAACATCCACTATGAGGTTTCCCTTTTTATTTATTGTTTTAGAATTTTCTAATTTTTATCTACTCATGACCCACTGCTTTTAATATCTGAAATTAGTTGTAAGCTTATTTCGACTTTATTAATAATTGATTTTAGATGTTAAAAATAGCGGAGTTCACAAGCCATATTAGAGATATTGCGTTCTCAACGTCGTCTTTTAGTGTTTGGAGTAAATTCCTTGACCAAATATCCACCTTGGCGTGGATTAGTTCCTGATCTAATCTCAATCTGGATCCAAGTTTCGATCATGCTGCATTATATCGATCGCTCGAACCTGGAGCTCTGATACCGTGTTAAGTTTTGGCACCCGGCACATCCACCGTGTACACGTGATCCGTTGAGTGTGAGAAATGAGAAGATTGTCGAATGAAGCTTCAAATTTGCCTACATCTCGATTGAACATCCTTTGGCCACGACAACACTTGATTGTAACAAAAACAATTCCCAACATAACGTGCTACAAATCTCATAAACATAACATACTTTATTCCTTTTTTTGCAATATTCGACTATTTATAAATTCAATCCATGCATCTACTCCTTAGACAATGTGCGTCATGCCTAACATACACATCTCCCAAGTAACTGGTTTATCACTATGACATGGATAGGCGTGTACATGTTTTGTGAGATAAGGATGTAGAGCAATACAAAGTAATGTAGGAAACATACTAAAAAGTTGAACCTGAGATTATTTTGTGCAATAGCATTCGGTCTCTATATGGTACAATTATTTTGGTATATGCACACACATACATAATGCATAATATAAGTCGTAGGTTTATAAAGGATGACTTTTATTTTTAGGGATCAACATATGGAAATAGTGGTTTAGGTGCGACATCACTTGAATGAAAGAACGCTCTAATGAAAGAAATAAATATGTTCTAAACAGAACAGAGCAAGTTCCATTTAAAAGAGTGAACCTTTATACAGGTTAAGGAAATATGACACCAACAACTTCAAGGTGTAACTAATATGAACATAAGCGGATTCCTATAATGCAGGTGGAGATGAAGCATTTAAGTCAGAAGTTAGGATCATGAAGACCATAGTTGTTTCAAAATATTGGAAAACGAAGTAAGTCTTGCAATGATTTATAATGCAAAATAATAATTTGAAGAACAATGCAATTAAGAAACAATAGAATCCTTTTTCTTTCTCTTTACCGTATTATAATTAGAAATATCCTGCTCTCGATTATGTTCCAAATGGAATGATTTCTTAAAACATGAGATACAACTAAAATTGCAAATGCAATCAAATGAACAAACATTGCATAACCCCTACTATTAAATAATTCTTCCTCAAATGTAAACTTGAAAATTTTATTATATGGTTTCTTTCTATACGTTACATAACATTCATTCAGACTATAGTACCACGTTTATATGTATTTCCCTTGTAACTACTGCATATCTTAAAACTTGTCCTTCCGTAGAAGACGACCAATGGAAAATGTAAAAGCTGTCCTAGATGGAACTACCCAGAAGAATTTCTTAATTATACTTTTCTATATGAAGTTTGTATTAGTAACTGATTTCCTTGCGACAAACGTTGAATTTATGTTAAACTTAAAAAGTCAAAACTTCTACTCGGAGGATCCAGTAATAGTCCAGAAGCTATAGACAAGGAACGAAATAAGAGAATACACGATATTATGAAATGGTCTGCGTTGATTTAGTCAGCAATCCATGTATTATACAAAGGAATATCAATCTCAACCGTTCGTTGCCAGAAGGATCATCACAGCCGTTCTTTTGAAATTGTTTTATTATTTGTGAATATGGGCCAGATTGTTAGCCCATTACTGTACATATATAAATACAAACTGATGTATCATTATCACTATCTTCTTTTAGCAATAAAGCTTTTGAATACTTTGTTTTCAAATCTCTGCCAATTATCAATTCATAATCTCAACATGGTATCAGAGCGAAAAGAGGCCTAACAGCCATTCAATCAATCGATTTCAACCCATCAGAGATTATATCATCACTTGGGGAATCAATCTTCATCAGAAATTTGTTCATCATTTGAAGATTGTTGAATCCAGTGCCGTGCCAAACATAAGTGGCTGCATCAAGATTCATCAATATTTTCTCACAAGAAAATCAATCAGGAAACCCAGAAAACAAAGAAAATCAATCAAGAGATCAAGAATCATCCCAAAACAAGGTGCCATCCAGTACAACAAATCAGATCAAAGAAGATCATCATCTCTATTATACGGTTGCATAAAAAAAAACTCACTGTGAGAAGTTCTTGACTTATCTTCTTTCTTTGTTTTCTGAATTGAATCAAATCTGTTCTTGTTGCTCTGCATTCTTTTCTCTTCTTTTTTCTGTATTGGATCTTGTTCTTTATCATCATGGGTGATGAATCAAACAATCAAACCAGCATGGCTAGCTCTACTAATGAAGGTAACAGTAATCAGCAAAGTATTGCAGCAGAGAAACTGATCAAGACTGTGATCAGTCCACAAAGTAATCTTGTCACAGTCCAATTGAATGAAGACAACTTTCTTCTCTAGAGATTGCAGATTGAAACTGCAATTCAAGGATATGGACTTGAAGACCATATTCTTGGAACTATCTCTATTCCTCCCAAATGCACAACTGATCAAGAAAACAAAATCATCAGCAATGAAGATTATGTTAAATATCATAGACAAGATAGACTAATTTGTTCCTGGCTTCTATCTTCAATAAGCACAAATTTACTATCACATGTTATTGGGTGCAAAACTGCAAATGAGATATGGACTACTATTGAAAAGGTGTTCAATACACAATCAGCTGCCAAAGTGATGTATTATAAAAGACAACTGCACAATATAAAGAAAGACAACAGCACAATGAGAGAATACATCTTCAAAATCAAAGGAATATGTGACTCACTAGAGGCATCCAACCACAAAGTTTCTGATTCAGAACACATTCTGACCATCCTCAATGGATTAAGTGAGGAATATGAATCAGTCATTGCTGTCATAGCTTCACAAAAGGATTTACCATCACTCGATGATGTCTACTCCATATTACTATCGCATGAGGCAAGAATTGATAATAAAAGGCCACAAGAATCTGAACTTACAGTCAATTACACAGCTACATCAAGAAACAAAACTCAAAGCAACAGCAAGACAGATCAAAACACACAAAGAGGAGGAATACAGAGAGGAGGATTCTCAAACAGATCAAGAGGAAGAGGAAGATATAACAGCAACAACAGACCAAAATGTCAGATCTGTGAAAAGATTGGACACACTGCTGTAAAATGTTATTTGAGATACTCTAATCAGAACAACAATCAAAAAGGTGGGAACTATAGTGCTAATATAGCTCAAGCAAGTTCCAGCAATCAAACTGATAACAGAGAGAATAATTCTAATGAAAACAATCAATCCAATGATGACTGCTGGTATCCAGACTCAGGGGCTACCAATCATATAACCAACAATCTTGAAAACTTAAATCTTGGCAATAGAGAATACAAAGGTAAACAATCCATTTGTATGGGCAATGGTAAGTGCATCAACATCTCACATATAGGAAATGCTGTTATCAAAGGAAAGAAACAATTATTTTTACAAAATCTACTAAGAGTTCCAAAGATCAAGAAAAATCTCATGAGTGTGTCTCAATTTGCTAGTGATAACAAAGTTTATTTTGAATTCTTTCCTAAGTATTGTGTTGTTAGAGATATACTAACTAGAGACATTTTATTGCAGGGTGATGCTGAAGGAGGCCTGTACAAATTTAAATCCATAAACTGTGCTTATCACAGCAATGATAAGAATTGTTGTAATCATTGTGAAATAGAAAACAATGACAATACTTTTGATTTGTGGCATTACAGACTTGGGCATCCTAATGCCAAAATAGTTAAGCAAATTCTCAATGAAAATAACATTTTTTGTAAGAGTATATCTGCTTCTTATATATGCACTCACTGCCAAATGGGAAAAAGTCACAAACTACCATTTGGTAATTCTACAACTGAATACACTAAACCATTTGAACTCATTGCTACTGATCTCTGGGGACCTGCCCCAATATACTCAGACTATGGGTATAAATATTATATATCATTTGTAGATGCTCACACAAGACACACTTGGATATACTTTCTGAAAAATAAGTCTGACACACATGATGTTGTAATAAACTTTATTACAATGGTCGAAAGACAGTTTAATACTCATGTCAAAACTATTCAATCAGATGGTGGAACTGAATACAAGTCTCTTAAGGAATACTTTAGAGACAAAGGCATAGTTCACAGACTTACTTGTCCCTATACTTCAGAACAAAATGGCTTAGCAGAGAGAAAACATAGACACATAGTTGAAACAGGACTCAGTTTACTGAGTCATGCAAATCTACCACTAAAGTTTTGGCCAGAGGCTTTTAGCACTGCTGTCTATCTTATCAATAGACTGCCAACCAAAACTCTAGATGGTATAACCCCCATTGAAAAGTTACAAGGGGTAAAACCAGATTACCATAATTTAAAAATATTTGGATGTCTATGCTTTCCATGATTAAGACCCTATAATAGTAATAAATTAAATTTCAGGTCAAAACAGTGCACCTTTTTGGGTTACACATCTAATCAAAAAGGATACAAGTGTCTTGATGATAGTGGAAGAATATTTGTTAGCAGACATATTGCTTTTAATGAAAAAGTTTTTCCCTTCAAAAATGCTGGGGTAAAAACAACAGCAAAAGTATATAACCCAGTCATATCTATACCTGAATTACCAATAATATCTGAAGACAGGGGCATAGCAGAAATAAGGAGGACTACTGATGATCATCAAACACACTCATCTGCATCTGCTCAACACAATGCGGAGTATGAAGATAATCACAGTCATGCCATCAACTCACCTACACATTCAACAAATGAAGAAGATCAACATTCAGAATATAACACCAACCAAATTAAAGGATCTGAATTACCTCAGGCTGAAGCTCCTGTCAGACCAAGTCATCAAATGATCACCAGAGCCAAAAGTGGGATCTTTAAACCCAAGGCATACATGATCAACACAAACTCCAGTGAACCATTCACCTTTGAACAAGCTGCAAATAACAAACACTGGAAGGCAGCAATGGATGAAGAGTTCAATGCTCTTATGAAAAATAAAACATGGAATCTTGTATGTCCACCTGCACACAAAAATATTGTAGGCTGCAGATGGACATACAAGATAAAAAGGAATCCTGATGGATCCATCAATAAATATAAAGCTAGGCTTGTTGCCAAGGGATATACCCAGCAGTATGGATTTGACTTCACAGAGACATTCAGTCCAG
This sequence comes from Allium cepa, assembly GCA_030765085.1. Lineage (NCBI taxonomy): Eukaryota > Viridiplantae > Streptophyta > Magnoliopsida > Asparagales > Amaryllidaceae > Allium > Allium cepa. The sequence continues at coordinate 100,839,603 of CM060942.1, read as the reverse complement.
TAGTCAAACCTACTACAATAAGGCTTATCATCTCAATTGCCTTACATAAAGGATGGACTATAAGGCAATTGGATGTTAATAATGCATTCTTAAATGGCAAATTAGATGAAGAAATTTACATGCAACAACCACCAGGATATGAACAAGACTCAAGTCGTGTATGCAAACTAAACAAGGCCATATATGGGCTGAAACAAGCCCCCAGGGTCTGGTTTGATAGGCTAAAATCAACTCTAACATCAATAGGATATCAACCCATCAAATCAGGCACCTCTCTATTTATCAAAAATAATTCATCTTTGGTCATTTATATACTAATCTATGTTGATGACATAGTTATTACAGGTAACAATCAGAATGAGATCAACAAAGTCATCTGCTATCTAAACAAAGAATTCTCAATTAAAGATTTAGGATATCTCAATTATTTTCTGGGAATCGAAGTACACAAAATATCAAATTCAGAGATCATCTTAAGTCAGAAAAAATACATATCAGAATTACTGGCAAAAACAAAAATGGAGGATGCAAAACCCATGACTACTCCCATGATCAGCCATCAAAATCTTTCAAAGAATAAAGGAGAAGTCATAGATAATGTTAAACAATATAGAAGTGTTATAGGGGCATTACAATATGCCACTATAACACGACCTGATATTGCTTTCAGTATTAACAAACTTTCTCAATTTATGCAGAATCCATTGGATGAACACTGGAAGGCTGTAAAAAGAGTTCTAAGATATTTGAAGGGAACAATTGATCATGGTCTGACATTTAAAGCAAGCAAAAATCTCAACATAAAAGGTTATGCAGACTCAGATTGGGGAACTGACCCTGATGATAGAAAATCAGTTACAGGATACTGCATATTTGTTGGAGACAACTTAATATCATGGAGCTCTAAAAAGCAATCAACAATTTCTAGATCCAGCACCGAGGCTGAATATAGAAGCATTGCAAGTGCAACTGTAGAGGTGATGTGGCTACAATCAATTATTAAAGAGCTAAGAATAGATACAAACATCAAAGCTACTCTATGGTGTGATAATCAGAGTGCAGTCTATATGACAGCAAATCCCATAATGCATTCTAGAACTAAGCACATTGAAATTGACCTACATTTCGTCAGAGATCAGGTACTCAAGGGCAACATACAAATAAATCACTTACCAGCAACTTACCAGATGGCGGATACACTGACGAAGTCACTCTCAAAAAGAAATTTTTTGCAGTTCAGAGATGACCTCAAAGTTACTGAACACAGATCCTCCTCCTCAGTCAAACAAAGCCAATCTGAGTCAGACAAGGTTGAATCCCCTCTTAATTGACGCAAATCAGACCAAAGCCCCAAATCTCAACTCAGATCCACTCAAGTCAGAGCTTCAAACTAATATATTTGTCTCAGATGAAGACTGAGAAGGGAAAGCTCAAATCTTTTGCATCGCAGCTGAGTTATCCTTCTTCAGTACTCAAATCAACGAGATCAATCCCTAATTTCCTCTCTATTTTACGTATTTTTGCTCAAACCCTAACCCTAAGGGAGCTAGGGTTCGAAGGGGGGAATAAGAGAATACACGATATTATGAAATGGTCTGCGTTGATTTAGTCAGCAATCCATGTATTATACAAAGGAATATCAATCTCAACCGTTCGTTGCCAGAAGGATCATCACAGCCGTTCTTTTGAAATTGTTTTATTATTTGTGAATATGGGCCAGATTGTTAGCCCATTACTGTACATATATAAATACAAACTGATGTATCATTATCACTATCTTCTTTTAGCAATAAAGCTTTTGAATACTTTGTTTTCAAATCTCTGCCAATTATCAATTCATAATCTCAACAAACGATGACTGTAATTGAATGGGATATAAATATAAACAAATTAACCAATTAGTATTAAAAGATTATATTAAGTAAGATATTTCCAATATGAAACTAGATGTTCTTTTCTTCAAGAATGAAATATTCAATTGGTATATCATACAAGCAAATTGCTTAATGCATACGCATGTATGAATATTTATCGAGTTCTCTTAAATTCTACAAGACCACTACAATTTGACTTTGTAAAGTTCACCAATGTCTTCCAATTTGTTAATGAATATGGCTTGTAGTGTTTAGCTCCTTATTTTGTGTCACTGAACAAAGAATTTTCTCAATAACTGAGACAGTTTCTAACATTGTACCATGAATGCGCTCGTTATTGCAATCTCCAAAGCTTGATAGAAGTAATTATTAAAACGACTCGTCACTGTGTAGCACTTTGAGTAGTGCCCGCATTGCCTTTGCAGTTACTTGGTACTTCTTTTGCATAGAGCACCAAATATACTGGAATTGTCTTCAAAGAATAATATCAAGATTGCACGTTTGACAGATTGGAATATCATAAATTCTTCAAGATCGGTTTAACTTTATGGCTTCAAGCTTGCCTTTTGTGCATTCGTCAGTACAACGCCTACTGCTGGTTCTACCACTCCATATATCCTGCCCTCCAATATTCTTTGGATTTTGGAACTTTTCATGAGCATGCTTCAATGACCACAGTGACAATCAAAGAAAAATAAAATAGTCGGCTAAACAAAGCTATCAGGAAGCCATCAATTTGCTTTTACTTTTCTACTTTGGTTGCAAATCTGATGCTGAAATATTCTAGGAAAGAATGTTATATCATTTCAGCATAATAATGCCTTTATATGCTACGATTATATATGCACGCACATGTGGACCTGAATCTAATCAAGATGTGCATGTATTAACCAACAATGTGTTTCCATATGAAGTGTAGAGCAAATATAAATGGTTGTCACATAGATCATAATTCTATACTATGTAACCAAAGTCTTACAAAGTACATGTAGCAACATCACATTTCTTATGACTTGCACAAAATGAGAATTGAGTGAATAATTTGATGTTGTTCCATTTTCAAAACCGTAGTGTTCCGAGGTCAAAGGTTAACCGTAGTCCAATTGAATAATTAATTATGCTTTATTTTATTAGCTTTTGTTTGACTAATTCCAAGTTTAATAAGACTTTCTATTTTGTAGGAGTTAGAACATATCTTTGAGTCTGTTTCAGTTCTTAGTTGCTTTTGATTCGGTCTTTCTGCTGTAGAGTCTAAAGGCATATTTAAGGACCACTTTGTTTCAAGTTTAACAAGAAAAGTTTTCAGATTATCTCATTTTCTTAAGTTCTTCTTGCAGTTTGAACAACAAGTGGTATCAGAGCTTGTCACAAGGCTATTACAAGAGAGAACAAAATGAGTGAAAATGATACGTTGATCATTCCAAGGTTTGATGGAGATTATGAGCATTGGGCAATGCTCATGGAGAATCTGCCGAGATCAAAGAAGTGGTGGGATCTTATTGAAACAGGGATCATGCGGCCATAACAGAATGAGATTCTGACCGAAGCACAAAGGACGGAACTTGCAAAACTGACCATCAAAGATTACAAGGTGAAGAATTACTTGTTTGCTTCCATAGACAAGACAATTCTCAAGACGATACTGAAGAAGGATACATCGAAGGATTTGTAGGAATCCACAAAGAGGAAGTACCAAGGAAATGATAGGGTGCAGAATGCACAACTGCAGAGACTGCGGAGAAGCTTTGAAGTGCTTGAGATGAGAGTAGGAGAAAGAATCATAGATTATATCTCAAGGGCAATGGAGGTTGCCAACAATATGCGAAACCTAGGAGAAAACATGTCGGATTCCAAGGTGGTTGAGAAAATCCTAAGAACTCTAGTTGAGAAGTTCACATATGTTGTATGTGCCATTGAAGAGTCTAATAACGTCAAAGAGCTAATAGTGGATGGGTTGCAGAGCTCTCTGATGGTTCATGAGCAGAATTTGAGCAGGCATATGGGAGAAGAGCATGCTTTGAAGGTGGAAGTTCAATGGAAACCAGATGATGGAAGAGGCAGAGGAGGATATCCAAGTAGAGAACGGGGACGAGGAGTATATCAAGGACGAGGACATGCAAGTACGAGCTTCAACAAAGAAATGGTGGAGTGTTACAAATGCCATAAGTTGGGACATTACAAGTCAGAATGTCAAAGCTGGGAAAGGGAAGCCAACTACGCAGAAATGGAAGAAGATATGCTTCTCATGGTACATGTCGACATGATCAAAGGTGAAGACAAACAAGTCTGGTTTCTCAATTCTGCTTGTATTAACCACATGTGCGGCACAAAGGAATGGTTTATCGAATTGGACAACAGCTTCCTCCAGAACGTTAAACTTGAAGATAATCGAAGGATGATGGTGGAAGGAATAGGAAATATGCACCTGGAGATTAATGGAATCATCCAAGTGATATCATCTGTTTACTTCGTGCTTGGACAGAAGAACAATCTGTTTAGTAGGGGGAAACTGCAACAAAAGGGGATGAGAGTCATCATTGAGGATGATGTGTGTAAGATTTGGCACAAACAACAAAGGAGAATGATCATGCATTTAGCAATGTCAAAGAACAGAATGTTTGTCATTCTCGCCACTGTGAGAGAAGGAAAAGCGACGGAGGAGACCAAATGCTTACAGGTGATGGAGAAAACGGATCAATTGTGGCACAAGGTATTCGGACATCTCAACCACATGGGATTAAGATCGCTGGAAGAAAAGAAGATGGTGAATGGGCTGCCAAATCTCAACCAAGATGAAGCAGAAATTATGTGCGAGATATGTATGAAAGGAAAGCAGAATCGTGAAAGTATTCCAAAGAAGAGCATATGGAAATCAACTCGCGGGCTTCAACTGATTCACATAGACATATGTGGACCGATTTCTCCAATCTCAGAGAGTGGAAAGAGGTATATAATCAATTTCATTGATGATTATGGTCGAAAATGTTGGACTTATATCCTGTCAGAGAAATCAGAAGCTCTCAAGGTCTTCAAGCAGTTTGAGGCTGCAGTAGAAAGGGAGTTAGGGCAAGCTTTGGTGTGTCTACGATCAGACAGGGGAGGAGTGTACAACTCCAAGGCGTTTGAAGATTACTGTAAGGAGAATGCAATAAAGAGACAACTCACTGCTGCTTACACGCCACAGCAAATGGGATAGCTGAAAGGAAGAACAGAAGCGTCATGAATATGACAAGGTGTATGTTGTCGGAAATGTCAGTGCCAGGAAGATTCTGGCCAGAAGCGGTTCAGTATGCAGTTCATATACTGAACAGAAGTCTATCAGGAGCATTAGTGTAACAGCCCACAAATCCGTAGCCCTTGAGTCGACACTATTCTACCTAAATCAACCCAAGTTGTACAGAAATACAAACCATTTGGGTTAAAGAAGAAGAGGTAGAAGAGGAAAATAGAAACAACTACAGAATCTAACCATCGCAGCGGAATAAAATATAATAGATAATAAATAATCTTTACTCAAATCAAATATCTCTGTTTATATATTACATCATCACAGTACATTAATCACAGCTCAACATCAATATCATACCAATGGATACACAATAACTCAACACAGCGGAATATATATATATATATATAAACAAGTACGGAAGTACGTATCATCATCTTGCTCGTCTCCTGAGCTCCACGGCATCAAAACCTGTATCATATAATACTCGGTCTGAACCGAACATAACAGTTAAATAACACCCGAGTCAGTCTGGAATACCAACGTGAGAAAATCACACCCAATTGATTATTAAAGTTTCAAAAATCCTTTGAAAACAAAAGCATCTCGTAAGATCACGCCACAAATAAACATGCCGGGTTTTTACCTTACGATGGCTAAAACAATTTTTATAGAAATCATCTGATATTAAAATAGGGTCTATATACAAATACTTATAAAATAGCCGAAATTGTTACATTCATTAAATTCCAGCTACTAGCCATAGAGTGGATAATACAAACAAAACTCGTACAAGGCTCGTAGGGAGAATGGATTTCCAACTAATGACTAGGCACTGGGGTACCACCTGTCGTAGTACGGGGCCTAGATCACTGTACCGAGGAGTACGCCCACTCCCCTACAACACAAGACCGGGACTACCCCTTTACTGGATAATCCCGAGTGAGATCACCCCGCGGTTGGGATCAGCAACCGCCCACTAAGCCGAAATAAAAAGGGACATCTAGACAGGGATGACCTCACCCTGCTTGGGTGCTACCCACCTAGCCTTGCTGCATAACCCCTGATTTTCAGTCATTCCCATTTAATGAGGCTTGAGGCTAAGCGTTACCTTTTAAGAACATATCCCTTAGAATGCCCATCGCCCACCTGATGATGTTTCGCAAGCATTCATCCATACAAGTCTGTCCCGGGTTCGAACTGAACGGAAGGCACTACTCCTACTACATCCATTTTGGAAATATCCTCAGGATTAGTAGCGAATAACCCTTGCACTTCACTGCTCCATCTTCGATTCCAAACTCGTTTCCACGAAACGTACAAACCGGATCGAAGTGATTTTCGAGAAATAAATCTCGATCCCCATCTTTTCGAAACGATCAACGTATTTGTCCAATATTGATAGTCGGTTATTTAACTATCAATTAATATTCACAAACAACCATCAACCAATAAATAATTTTCCAAATTATTTATTAACTTCAAAAAAAAAAATCTTCACAAATATATTTCCACTTTTCAAACCCTTTTTGAAACAGTTTTCAAACTATCTTCCATTCCCAGCATAAATTCCAAATATTTCTATTTCCACTGGAAATCACCAAGCATAAGATTTAGATTTTAAAATAATTTCAAAACACTTTATTTGTAAAGTATGTTTAATATTTAATTTAGAAAATTTTACTTTAGTACTTAATTTAAAATAATACTTTAGAAACAATTAAAATAAGTTTACTTTATAAATATAACTAGATTTTCTTCTTTAAACAAAATACTAAATCATTCTTTAAATAATTATTGTAATAACAGATTTAAAGAAAATACTTACTTTGGAATTTACTTTAAAACATTTAAGCTAAAACTATTTCAATAATTGGTTAAAAATATATACTATATAAACATTTGAAAATAAAGTTACTTAATAATATATAAAACTAGATTTCTACTTTTAAAAACAAAATACTAAGTTACTTCTTAATAATTACTGCTAAAATAGATTAAACGAAAATACTTACTTTAGACTTAAAATATTAGAAATAATAAATTTTACAAAACTTGCTTTCTTTTTAAAAACAACTTTAAAACATTTAATTTATATTTAAAAATTTACTTTTAAAAACATGTACTTGGCTATCCAGAGAAAATTCCAACTTCGATCACTTAAATCAATTTCCCCAAATTGATCTCCAATTTATTTTATTTTGAAATGAGTTCCTTTAATTACTCAATTCATTAGTTACGGACTTATTATTATTGTTATTATTTTCCGTTTGGTTTAAAATCTTTTAACTGAAATGTACCAATTTCAGATTTTCTCAATTTCTTCTTTATTCCTTTCAATAACTTAAATCTTAAATTTTAAATAAAGTTTTTGTTCTTTTAATTAATATCACTAAAGATTTAAAATTCATTAACTTTTTGTTTATTCAAATTTTTCTTTCCATACCCAAGATTTATTTATTAGAATTTTAAAGTCACTTATTTCATTTTCAAATTCATTCTTTGAATTTATTCTATAATTATTTTACTTACAATTCACTTCTTTAATTTTCTTTCCAAAATCCAATTTATATATTTTTAGTAATCCATTATACCCAAATATATCCATCAAACCATAACATTCAATATTCCAATATACTCATCATAGAATATCAAATAAATCACAACGGAGGATATTAAATAATTTAAATAAATGTTGAGGGTTCCAGTTGGATCCCTCCAACCTGTTTTCCCTGCATCCACAGCCGTTATCACAATATAAAATGCCAATTCCAAAATACATCATACTATGGCAACTCAATCGATTCAACCATTCAAACAATTATTTAAATTTAATCATTCGAATTTAAATTTAATTGAGTGAGATTAACTCACCTTTGATTTTTGTTTGGCAATCTAATTCCATCTCGATCGTTATCCTCCAATCTTGACCTTGTATAAATATTATACGTTTTATTAATATCTGAAGTAATCCAAATTCAATTTCCATTCAATAAGTTAATTTAACTAACAATTTGATTTAAACCTATTTCCTATGATAAATAAAATAATTAATTAACCTAGTCAAACAAATTAATCGTCTTAATACATTGTTTTAAATTGAATCAGTGAATTTAAAATGCGTATGTGTTTATTTAATTTTATCTTTAAACTACATAAAAAATATATTCAAATTTATTTCAAATTTTAAATTGAATTTAAATAAATCGTATACCTGAGTTGATCGAACTTCCATCAATCTCAGTCCCAAACCCACCACGCAAGCCCACCGCCGCCTCGACCGAGCACCAAGATTGCAGAGTCGAGCTCCAGAAACGTTCGCGATCGCCAATCTCCTGCCGCAACATCCAAACTTTGCACGACAATCGAAACACACGCAACCCTAATCGCATCCACCTCAATCTGACAAAATCGCATGCGGCCCTGCTTCCTATCCAAGTCGCAAGACCTATACCGCACCGCCTCACCAGCTTCTCCCTCTGGCTTTACTCCTCCAAGCGATCGCTTGCGCCACGACTTCGAAGATCGCGACCGAACCCATCTATGCGCGCCGCCGCTCACTCGAATTCCTCGTTCAATCATTTTTTTAAAACTGAGGTCGAGAAAAAGAGGGGAACGAAGCATAAAGTAACGAGCTCGGCTATGATTTATCATTTCATTTTTTTTCTTTAAAAGAAGTGAGATCGATTTTGGAACGAAAAGGGTTTCGGCCATTTATTTGATTTTTTTTTCCGTTCTGAACTGAAGAAGATGGAAGGAAAAGGATGCGATATAAAGTTGAAGGATGCGTGCTAGGAAAGGTTGGCTACAGTGACTCGAAATGAAGGGAAGCAGCTGATGTGATATAATTTCGGCTGAAGTTGATAGGATAAACATATATAATTTGAATTTAAATTCAAACTGTCTTGATAGACGCAACTTAAAATTTCAAATTCTTATTGAGACGTGCCGCTAGGCGTTTATAATGTTAAACCCATATTCCGAACACAATAGAAAAGGTTTCGAGTCCTAATTCGATCGTATGGAGAAGATAGCTTTTGAATCGAATTAAAATATTAAATTTTCGATATAAATCTCAGCGCGTTTATATATCGTACGCTCACATAACAACTCCGATCATTACGAAATTTGAAATCCGATAATAATTCAATATTACGGACTCAATGGAACTGGTTTCGTCGAATTCCGAGACTGTACCTCGGAAGGCTATTTTTAAATTCAATTTAAATGATATTAAATTTCAAAACTGAACAATTCAGTGTTAGATTCAATTTTAACACTTCTATCATCTTCAACGTTATCAATATAAATTTCATAAGCCTTCAAATTATATTTTAACAGGCTTAAAACTCCAAATTCAGCATTTTACTCAACTTCACTTATTTAATTTAATAATTCAATTATCAAATAAATTATGATATTCGTAATTCAAGTTAAAATTACTCCATTGAATATTGAAAATCAATTAAATATTCCGATTTTTAAATGCTCGAAAATCCCGGGTCATCACATTGCTCCCCCCTTAAAAGAATTTCGTCCCCGAAATTACTAGTTAGGAAGAATGGTCCAATACCCGTTTATCTTTTTTCCAAAACCAAACAATTTCTAACAATTCAACATCTTACCAACTATCTCCTTATAAAAGACCCATTATTATTCTTATTATCTTTCCAACTTTTCCATAGTTCCCAAACGACTTATTTATACAATCATTCAAATTATAATTCAAAACCAAAATTTAAATTATCAGAATTTTCTCAAAAAATTTCTAACTCTCTAATTTTCCGAAAAATTTCGCCAGCGTCTCCTTTGCGCGGCTAGCTCGGTACAACTACAAAAGGCCTCTACGGGCTCCCAAATCCCAAAAGAAAACAAAAATCCAAGTGGCTCGATCAAAATGCCAATCAAATTTCACACCGAATTTAAATACATACCTTTTTGTCGAGCATTTCAAATTTTGTCTTTTGAAATCAAATCCAATTTTATTTTCCCTTTATAATACCTGGATATCCTGCTTAGCACTAATATCCAATCACAATATTTCCAAAACATCATATCAACTTTCTTACAAAATGTCAGTATTTATTCATTCAAATATCAACTTAGAATATATTTGTAATATAAATTTCCAATCAAGAGTTCACCATTCCTTTCTTAAGTTAGTATAAGCATTTTATATGTTTTCTTATATTTATTTTCACTTCACCACTTTCATTTATATCTATTTCTATTCAAATCGATTCTTTCATTTCCATATGAATTCAATTTATCTTTAACTCTGAATATTTAAATTTTATTTGTCATTTATAACCAATTCATGTCATTATTTTAGTTAGTTTCATTTACTAATTTATTTTAGTTGCCAATTTAAATTCGTTTTGTCATTAACAAAAATTCTTCAAAAATTTTCTAACTCCAAAAAATTTTGAAATTTTTTGGCAGAGTCCCCTTTGTATGGAGGACTTTTGCAATTTGACAAAAGAGATAAATATATATATGTTTGCACAAAAAATGGACAAACACCTCCAAGTCGTATTATTTAGTTGATTATATGTAATTTTCAATGATTTTAGATGAGTATGTAAATATGAGAAAAGTAGGGGCTGAAATGTAAAAGACACACAGATTTATAGTGGTTCGGCCAGAATGTGCCTACGTCCACTTTATATGTTATTATCTTCTTTCTTTCAGGTTACAAGTACAATGCGTTGTGTACAAGTGTATGAAAGTAGTTTGAAAGTTCCTTCCTTGCTTGAGCTCTCAAACTTGTCTCCAAAAATTGTCCTCCATTGTTGTACCCCTGCCCCTCTATTTATAGAGTGAGGTAGGGGGCAGGGGTCTTGGAAGTATATAGCTGCAGGTGGGCTTGGGCTGAAGCAATCTGGACTGGCAGCTTTCTGGTTCGGCGAAGCTTGGTTCGGTGGTAGAGGAGAGGAGTGTGGTTCGGTGCCACCTTGGGTTTGATTCGGTGGTTACTTGGTTCGGTTGATGGTGAGTTCTCGTGGTTGGTTCGGCATGGGGTAGCAGGGAGTTGGTTCGGCATGGGGTAGCAGGGAGTTGGTTCGGTAGCTTATGCCGAATGAACTTGCGCATGTGAATGCCGAATGGGACTGTATGCTTGCATAGCCGAATGAACATGAGAGTATAAGGCCGAATGGACTTTGTATTTGGATTTTGAGTGGAACTCTGGGCTTACATACGCTTGCTGGTTGCTTCTTCTTAGCTTGATCGTGGTGGAGACGCGCTCGACATTGATATTCCAGTTTTGACCAAAAAACGGGATAACAAAGTAGAGGTTGCTCGCGAGCCCGGGTGAAACTGCGGCTTCTTGGTCTTGAGATCTTCTGGGTGAAAATCCGCCCAACATTTGCCCCCCAAAGTGGGGCACGTGCTTGCACGTGTCGCGCTTTGTTTCTCGTTGGTGGGAAGACTCGTCTTGTAATGTCATGGGCTGGATGTTTATATCTTGTGGATGTCCTGCAAAGAGATTTATAGTTTTAGTGTGGTTTCAAATAACGACCGTTCGGGGTCGAAATATTTGTGATCAAGTGAATTGCGCCGTTCGAGGCGAGTTAGTGTACCCCGAGGGGGTTATCGATGCCAGGTTCACGTTAGAGTGGTTCCCTGGATCGTTTGTCAAGGTGGTTTATCGCTAGCTCAGAGCATGCCTAGGGGTTGTTCTCGACCCCGTACATGTGTAAGTAGCTTAGCCATTTCATAATTATCAAATATCCATTTGACTGATGAGCTTAAAAAGGGATGTCAAAGTGTAAATTCTCATGACGATAGGGTTAATAGCCATTCAGAGCGTGCCTATGGACCGTTCGTGGTCGCGTGCACGTGTAAATGATTAATCCATGTTAGTGAGAGATTCACGACTTATCCATTGTTATCATATTTTTTATTTTATTAGTAAGCTCTTAGAGTTCGGCACTTATCTGAGTGAAGCGCCCTGCGTGCCCCCAGTTCCTGGTCTTGGACGGTAGATAGAGGGTTCCATTCGGTTCTTGGTTGGTCCGGCTATTCTCATCCGGCTTCTGGTGGTCCGGTATCATTGGTCCGGTTGGGCGAGACATCTGGTTCGGTGGTTGTGAGTTTGCCTATATATAGAGGCCGTACCCCCCTTGTTTTTCTTTACCGAACGAGTAGAGCCGAATCACTCCATTGCCGAATCAAGTGTTTGCCGAACCAACCTTATACCGAACCAGGTATATACTTATTACCGAATACACACGTATGTCCTTGCTTCACCGAATGGGACTACTGCCTTGGAGCCGAATGAGATGAAAACCGAATGGGGTTGAAACCGAATGAACTTGGAAACCGAATGAACTTGGAAACCGAATGAACTTGGAAGCCGAATGAACATGGAAACCGAATGAACTTGTGATCTGGAAGACTTCAGCTTGCGAATGAAATTCCACACTTGCACGCACTTGTTTGTTTACTTTTCTATTTTCCTTGTTCTAATATTAGGTTTTTCTTGTGCTGCAGAAAATGTCTCGCAAAGCGGAAACACGATCAGACAGAAAGAAGTCTAGAGGCACAGGAGAGCCTTCTTCTTCCTCGCCCCCAGTCCAATCAGGATCCGGGCAACACCGACCTATTCCGAAGTCTCTAGTGGACGGATGTGGTCCACAGGAACTTTTGAACTCTCCCCCTGACTGCTTCCCAAGCTCCTTAAAGGAGGAGCAACTTGACGTTATATCCCGTTCCTTTGGGATAGACAGGGCTCTTATGTTGTTACCGGGGGAAGGGGTCATGCCATATGATCCCCCTGAGGGGTACTTCGCTTATAGCCGGTACCATTGCATGTGCGGGGCTATTCCTCCAATCAACGCCTGGATACTAAGCTTCGTCACTTATCTGAAGGTGGCTCCATTCCAGCTTCAGCCCAACTCTTATGCCATTCTGGTATGCTTATATGCTATCTTCCAGAAGAGATATGGGCGCGCCCCCTCCCACCGGGAAATACGATATCTGTACAATCTGAGGGGGTACAGGAAGGGGTCCCCATATATTAGCTTGGAGTCAGCCGTTTCCTTCAAGCCTGTTTTGGATTTATACTCGAAGTATAGCATGTTCAAGAAGGAGTGGTTCTTTGTCAGGGATGACTCCGTCTCTATTCGCCGATTTACCTCCGGATGTAAGTAAAAACTCTACTCATAATTCCTGTCTTGGCTGTAATTCACTCTCTTATGCGCTTTTATTTCTTGCTAGCGACAGGTGGTTTTGCGGTTGTGGAAGATGATCGCTTGGTTCGGATGGCAGCAGAAATTGAAGCTATTTCCGGGAGAGACAGATCGGCTGCTTATCTGATTAGGAATGCCAGGCTCTTGTCGTATAATTTGATCCTCCCACATCAGTCCGTAGTCAAACAGAGGGACACGGCAGAAGAGAAGGCTGCCCAGCCTAAAGGTGGGGTGACAGCGAAGGGTGGCAAGAGGAAGCCCTTTGCACAACGTCCAGTCGTAGGAGGCAAGAAGCTCAAGGAGTCCGATGGCCCTTCTCCAAGTACTTGCCCGGATGTCCCGGAGGAGGAAGGTGTAGAAGAGGAGGAAGGAGGTGAAGTTGGAGAAGGGTCGGAGGGTGGAGGAGATGGCGATGGTCAGGGTGGTAGCGGTGTTGCTGCTCTAACCTCTGAGCAGGACCTCGAACTGGATGAGGCTCTCCGTCGGGCCTTCGGGGAGTCAGAGGGGGAGTCGGAAACAGAGAAGGAAACGGAGAAGGCAGAGGAAACCGGCAAAGCTGTGGTTAGCACTGACCCATCCTCTAAGGGTTCCTCAGCTAGGGTGACCCCGGCGATGCAAGGTGAACTTTTGTCTTCTGCCGATTCCATTTTCGATAGGGACTTAGAAATTTTTTACGGTTCACTTCCGTCCTGGAATGAGATCCAGGACTTATTGCAGTATCCCACTCCTCCGCCGGGTTTGTATAACAGATGTGTCTCCTCACTTTTCTTTCTTTTTAACTTAGCACATTTTTTGAATTGCGGATTATTGTATGTTCGTAACACTTGTTCTTTATTCCAGGGGCAGGCCAGGCGGGTAAAACGTCGGATGTTCGACACCGCCTTGAACAATTTAAGTCGAGGAGAGCTTCCGCGAAACCTTCTACTGATCGCACTGGGGACGTAGTCAAGTACCGCCCTCTTCTTGGGGTCATCGAAGAGGGCATTCAGAAGAGGAAGCGGAGCCGTTCCTTATTTGAGTCTTCTTCTGCTTCGCAGCTTCCTACTCTGTCTCCCCCTACTCAGCCTCCTTGTGATACTACGGAGGAGAGCACGGAGCCCTGCCCCCCTCCTCCTCCTTCCAAGAGATCTACTGTCATTCATATAAGGCGTCCCGATGTGCCTCGCCCCGTGCCTCGTGACCCTTTTGCCGGTCATCCTGATTTAGACCCAAGTTTTCGGGACATTTCATTTGATGAGACCACGGGCGAGCACCTACTTCCCCGCAACCCCATGGTACGTGTGCTGGATGAGGCCAAGTCCCTAGATCTTGATCTGCTTACTACTCGGGTAGTTACTATGGGGGACGAGGCCAAGGCTAATATTGACCGGGTGGCCGAAGAGACTAAGAAGTTAATGGAGCATCATGCTCGATTGGTCAAGGCCGGGGAGGAGATTGGGAGTGCTAATATTCGGTTAAGGCTAAAGGTTGCCGATCAGGCCAAGCAGCTTGCCGACCAAGCCATCCAGATCTCCCAGCATGAGGAAGCCTCCCAGCGTCTGAAAGAGACCATGGAGAAGGCCAGTAGGGCGGAGTTACGGAAGATGGAGGTTACCTGCAGGGAGCGGATTAACATGGCCATTACAACGGTGGATGAGGTTCGAAATGCGGATCTCGAGCGGGTAGAGGAGTTGTCGGGGAGACTCGAGGCTGCGGAGATGGCTCAGGCTGAGTTGAAGGAGGAGATGGAGGAGATGAGGAGGTCCCTTAGGTTGAAGGAGGAGGAAATGAGGAGGTCACTCCAGGCTGACTGCTTGAGATACCAATCAGAGAGGGACGTCGCCGTCGCTAAGTTGCAAGCTTCCGAGGCTCGGGTGAGGGAGTTTGAGGAAAATGAGGGGATGATGGATGAGATGCTTCAGGATATGTACTTCCATACTTGGAAAGAGGGCGGCTTGTCTTGGATGGACGATTACCCTCGGGTCATGGCCAAGGTGTATCTCCAGGCTTTAGAGGAGGCCAGGGTGAACGCGGGTAAGGAAGGCGGAGAGGCTTTCAACTTGAGTGCGGTTACTGCTCAGTTCTCAAAGGAGGAGCAAGCGGCGGTGAAGGAGGGGATGCGGCTGCTTGCTGCGGAGGAAGCGGGCGTGCAGTTGGATGATGAGGATCAAGCGGCGGATGCTGGTGAGTTATTCTTTTCCCTTTCTTTTCTTTCCGTGTTTTCATAACTTGATCGTTCGTTTAATGAATTCCTCTTCCGATCTGGACAGGTGGGACTTCAGATCCACATGCTGGGGGCTCCGATCCTGCGGCTAAGTAGGCTGGGGGAGTTGGTGATGGAGTGTGGATGCATCTGCCATCTTTTTGTTTCTTTTTTATCACTGTTCATGTTAGTCTTTGATATGCAACTGTAATAAAATTATTTGCAAAGAATAACTTCGTGTGATCT
Source organism: Allium cepa (assembly GCA_030765085.1). Classification (NCBI taxonomy): domain Eukaryota; kingdom Viridiplantae; phylum Streptophyta; class Magnoliopsida; order Asparagales; family Amaryllidaceae; genus Allium; species Allium cepa. Next base: position 100,823,883 of record CM060942.1, on the reverse strand, counting down.
TATAATATAAGCTGATTTTGTCATGTTTAAATGTTGTTGCTATCTTTATGTGCTGTGTGAGAAGTATAATTATGTATATGCCTGTGATTCCACTTGTGTTTGATGTTAAGTTTTTGCTTGAAATATAATTTCACGTTTTGCAATGTCAGTGTATGAATAAGTTATAGTTACGCATTTATGTACAAGAGAAGAGAGTACCGCCCTTTATGTTTTATTCGCAGGCGGTAGCTTTGAGTGTCTTGTGTAACTGTTCACGGGTATAGCAGAGCGCCCTGCTACCCAGCACGCAGGCTTAGAGCCTCATGAGTGAATGTTTCCTATTTGGTTTCCTGTACTTTAGAGTTTGTTATACAGGATAGGAGAAAAATATTTAAATGAAATGGAAATATAGTAAAAGTAAAACTTCCAGTCACGGAAGGCCGTCGATGTGCTTAAGTTCGTGGCAAACGGGTTTTGTAGTCACTTTCCCTAGCTGTGGGTCTTGGAGACATTTGTCACCCATCTTACGCCTCCGCGGGGAGTTTTCTTTTTTACCACAGCCGCACTTAAGACACATCGGAGCCGAGATCGCGCACGGTAACTACCCGAACCGTTATGGTCCGTAATCGTGGGTATTATTCGATTTACCGTGGCCGGCTAGCGTGGGTGCCGTTGGCCGTGAACTACCCCTGGCTGGCCACACCTTATGTTGGGGCTTAAAGTAGGTTCACGGTTACCGACGAGCCGAACGCCGTAATGAGCTGCCATCGGCTATAGTCGGCCTTTATGATGACTTATAATCGGCTCATTACAGTTGGCTTTGAGGGCAGGCGCGCAATGAGTTAACCCGCAGCAGAGGGATGCTGGAGCAAAAGAGTCTCATTGGCGAGTGCATAGAATCGTGGCGTACCTGTTAGGCCTAGTCTAGATGAGGCCGCGGTGCGTCTTGAGTGGAGATGCCATAGGATTTTGTTCAACAGAAAGGGATAAAACTTAACAAGTAGCCAAGACATAAAGGAACAAGTTAAAAAGAGACAAGATTTTTTAAAGTGGTTCGGCACGAAAATGCCTACGTCCACTGGTTCTCTTTGTTAATTCACTTCATATGGGCAGTACAAGTTAAGAAAAGTATCGACGGAGGTGTCGGATGTTCCATGCCCTCTGGAACACCTCTCCGTCCACTGTTGACAAAATGTAAGCTCCGTTGTGGAGATCTTTGTGAATTACATATGGTCCGTCCCAGATGGGGTCCAGTGCCCCGGGGCGCGGAAAGATTCGCCTGAGGACAAGATCTCCTTCTTGTAAGCTGCGATGCTTGACTTTGGAATTGTATAGTGCTGCCACTTTTTGTTTGTGAGCTGCTGCTTTGAGTGCTGCATCGTTTCTCCTTTCCTCAATCAGTTCCAAAGACATGAGGAGGAGTTCTTCGTTTTCTTCTGGGTTGTAGTGGATTCTACGGTGGGAAGGCACAATAGTCTCAACTGGGAGCATTGCCTCCGATCCATATGCCAAAGAGAAAGGAGTATGTCCCGTTGATGTTCTGAAAGATGTGCGGTATGCCCATAGTGCCGTAGGAAGTTCGTCCACCCAAGCGCCTTTTGACTTTTCAAGTTTCTTCTTGATTAGGGTTTTGAGAATTTTGTTGACAGCTTCAACTTGTCCGTTTGCCTGAGGGTAAGCTACTGATGAGAAGCTTTTATGAATTCCATGCTCTTGGCACCAGTCGGCAAATTCTTCGCTGTCAAATTGGAGTCCGTTGTCTGATACGATCTTGAGGGGGACTCCATACCTGCACAGAATGTTTTTGATCAAGAAGTTAATAATTTTTGCTGAAGATATTTTATTTAAAGGTTCCGCTTCCACCCATTTGGTGAAATAATCGACTGCCACTATAGCATATTTGGCTCCGCCTCGGCCCGTTGGCAGTTCGCCAATTAAGTCAATTCCCCATACAGCAAAGGGCCAAGGGCTGGTCATTTGAGTAATTTCGTTTGTGGGCAGTCGAGGGATCTTGGCGAACTTCTGACATCTGTCGCATTTCTTAACGAAGTCTAGGGTATCTTTGTTTAGTGTGGGCCAGTAATATCCATATCGGAGTATCTTTCTTGCCAAAGTCTGTCCTCCAGTGTGATCTCCGCATCCTCCCTGATGGATGTTTGTTAATATCTCCTTGGCTTCCCTTCCGGCGACGCATCTTAATAAGGGGCTAGAGAAGCCACGCCGGTAGAGGATGCCTTCTTGTATTGTGTAGTGGGGAACTTTTCTCAAGATCTTCTTGGCTTCGTCACGCCTGTCGGGTAGTATGCCATCTTGCAAATATTTCCGGATAGGAGTCATCCAGGTTCCTTCTTCGATTGCAGTTATCAGATTTACTTGTTCGAAACTTGGGGCTAGCTGCCTTGAGATTACTAGTGCTCCGGGAATGGTGCTGTCCTTCATACTAGCTTGCTTTGCAAGTTCATCTGCCTCTTGGTTTTCTTCTCGAGGAATGTGTTTGATTAGATAATGGTCCAATCGATCGAGCAGCAGTCTGGTTTTCTTTAGGTATGCTGCGAGCCGTTCTCCTCGAGTCTGGAATTCTCCTAGTACCTGGTTTACGATAAGCTGAGAATCACTATGAATACATAAGGAATTGATCCCAATTTCTAGGGCCAGTTCCAATCCCGCTATTACTGCTTCATATTCAGCATCGTTGTTAGTGGCCGTGAACTCCAATCTTAATGCATAGTACAACTTTCTTCCCCTGGGGGTGACGATCACAATACCTGCCCCCGAGCCTTGTTCGTTCGATGCTCCGTCTACAAAGAGGTTCCACTTGATGTTTTTTGCTACTTCGGATTGTTCCTTGCCTTCGTTGGTAGTGAATTCGGCAATGAAATCAGCCATGGCTTGTCCTTTGATAGCGGTGCGGGGATGGTAGGTGATATCATACTGACTTAGTTCGATGCACCATTTGAGGAGTCGCCCAGAAGTGTCAGGACGATGGAGCACTTGTCTTAGTGGTTGATCGGTTAGAACCCTGATGGAGTGAGACTGGAAGTAGTGTCGCAGTTTCCGTGACGCGATCAATAAACAATATGCTAACTTCTCAAGTTTAGGATATCTGGCTTCTGCCCCCGTAAATCTCTTGCTTACAAAGTAAACCGGACGTTGTGTGCGGTCTTCTTCTCTTACCAAGGCGGCGCTTAGAGCATGAGATGATACAGCGAGGTATAGGTATAACACTTCACCTTCATTTGGAGTTGAGAGTACTGGTGGTCTCTGAAGGTGTTCGATTAGGTTGAGGAAGGCTTTTAAGCATTCGTCGGTCCACTCGAACCTCCCTTTGTCTTTCTTGAGTGCTTCGAAGAAAGGGACACACTTGTCAGTTGCCTTGGAAATGAATCTGCTTAGGGCGGCCACCTTTCCGTTTAGGCTCTGCATTTCTTTTCGAGTGGAAGGTATCCTTATTTCTTTTAAAGCTCGGATTTGTTCAGGGTTTGCTTCGATTCCTCTGGCGTGGACGATGAATCCTAAGAATTTTCCCGATGATACTCCGAAGGAGCACTTTAGAGGATTCAGCTTCATTCCATATCGGCGAAGTACCCGAAACATATCGTCCAGATGGCTTACATGGTCGTTGGCTTTCCTGGACTTCACCAACATGTCATCCACATATACTTCCATAGTACGTCCTATCAGTTCTGCGAACATTTTGTTGACGAGGCGTTGATAGGTAGCTCCAGCATTTTTGAGTCCAAAAGGCATGACTTTGTAACAATATAATCCGCGGTCGGTGATGAAGCTAGTGTGGTCCTGATCGGGAGCGTGCATGGGGATCTGGTTATATCCGGAGTATGCATCCATAAAAGATAGGAGTTCGTGCCCAGCTGTGCTGTCCACGAGTTGGTCAATTCGGGGAAGTGGGAAGCAGTCTTTCGGGCAAGCGTCATTCAGATTGGAGAAGTCAATACATGTTCGCCACTTTCCATTGGCCTTTTTTACTAGCACTGGGTTAGCGATCCATTCTGGGTAGATGGCTTCCCGTATGAAGTCATTAGCAAGTAGATTTTTTACTTCCTCATCAAGGGCTGCTGATCGCTCTGCCCCCATGCTCCTCTTTTTCTGCTTTACTGGTACCTTGGTGGGATCGATGTTCAACATGTGGCATGCTACGTCTGGGGAGATTCCTGTCATATCGGCATGGGTCCACGCAAATACATCTAAGTTGTGGCGGAGAAAGTCAATGAGTCGATCCTTCAATTCCGTTTTCAGCTGAGATCCGATTTTTAATAGTCTACTTGAATCATGCTTATCTACAGATACGAATTCCATAGCCTCTGCAGGCTCGGCGGTAGCCTCCTCCTCTTTATCCCGGGGGTCTAGTTCATTGAAGGGATCGCTTGTGTATCGAAGAGGAGGGGCTTTCTTTAGTTGCTATGCCTCCAAGCTTTTCATGCAGAGAGTAGTCTCTGCATCTTTTCCTTTATTCTTTCTGCGGTTGTTGCGAAGCTCAGTTACATAGCAGTCTCGGGCAGCGTCTTGATCTCCTTCTACTTCTCCTATTCCGTTGTCTGTCGGGAATTTCATCTTCAGGCACCAGGGGGCTAGGACAATTTGGAAGTCAGACAAGGCTGGTCTCCCCAAGAAGGCGTTGTAAGCCGAGTGGTTCTCTATTAGCACGAACGTTTGTTTTCGCACCACGGAGCGGGGATGACTTCCTATTTCGACGAAGAGGTCAAGTTGCCCGAGGGGCATTTTTGCATCTCCAGTGAAACCGTGCAGTGGTTTGTCGCAGGGAGACACATCCTTCATTGATAACTTCATTTTGTCGAAAGCATGTTTGAACAAGATGTTTACGGAGCTTCCCGTGTCTATTAGAATCCGAAAAACTTTAGCAGGGCCGAACCAGGCAGAGATGACCATAGGATCCATATGTGGGTACTGTCTTCCTTCCAG